>OY754307.1:91255671-94113171 GCA_963573325.1 Astragalus glycyphyllos
ACGGGTTCGGCCGGCCGTGCTCCGAACCTAATAAAAACAGTTTTAGGGGGAGTGTCTCTGAAAATAACACACTCGTGGCATATCAACCGAACCAATTCGGTTGACCGTGCTCCGAACAGTCATCAACTCCAAAGAAAAAATTAAAACGACGCGTTTCATTAAGGATATTTGGGTCTTTTCACGCGTTTGAGGGGTGTCCATTGAGTAGCCAGGGGGTTGGACGAAGTATGAGCCTTTTTATAATAATAAAAAAAAAGAGACAACACAAACTGACAAAAGCAGAACTAGCATGGACATAACATGGGACTATTCAACCAACAACTTAAAATGAAGTTACAGTCTAAAAGCCAGTGGCTTGTATTATTGATTATTGATTATTGATAGGGATGAAGATATTGGCTATGTATACAAAATGACCAATAAGAAAAGGTAAAGAGGAACTTGTACTTTATACAAAAGTGACGATTAAAATGAACAGAAAGAAGGGGTAAGAAGAAATCAGTCTTCCCCATCTGGCCTAACAATGTAACTAATGAGATGAGGAAGAACTTGAGGGTGCCACTGATGCTTTGCAAATAGGGCACCAGTTCTTTAGCCGTAACCACTGCTGTATACAAGCAACATGATATTTGTGCTCGCATCTTAGGCTCCCCAATTCATCTGCCACCACATATTCCTCCTACAAATCAAATCAATTTGTCTAAATCAGATTTTTGTAACAATTATCTTCAAAAGTGCATATCAGTCTGAGAGAGGCAGTGAAAGTATAGAAACACATAGTATCAAATGCTTATGAAGCTTTTAAAATGCAATGAGTGCTAGTTTTACTTGACTGAAGACAACAGACCATTTTTCTACTAGAATCAATGAGCCTTTTGATCAATGTTGGTGTTTGATAATAATCCAATCCAACAGCTATGAAAAAATCGCGATGATGCAAAAAGCTTCTTTTAAATGAGAACTCGGAAAGAAAAAAAACCTGGCAAATGCTGCATTTGATATCATCCTTATTCTCATTGCAACTCTCGGCTGCCTTGTCTGAGGGTGAGGGTTGATAGGAATTTCTCTTTAGGCATTCTGATAGAGCTTCCTCCGGTAGAGCTGTGCTTACATTACCCATCCTGTCTTCCAAAGCCAGTAGTTCCTGTAATTTATAGGAAAATTTAGGAGGTGAGAGAATAGCTAAAAATAAAAATAGGTTTTTATCACAAAATAACTGCATGTGATATCAAGGATAGTGATCCCTTTCTGTTCGGGAAAAAAAAATGATAATGATCCCTTCACAAAGCCAAATTCTGCAGTCAAGCTAAAATTCAAATCCCCCTACCCCCCAAGGTTGAAGATACAACGTACTGCCAATAAATAGAACTTACAATAAGGTTATAGTTCTCAAATTGCTTTATGGCGTTCATTATTAAAAATATTTTCATCTAAATCTGTTGTGGAACCAAAACCTTCAAACAATATTACATACTATTAAAAGGAGGGCCAGGAAATTAAGCACAAAAATGAATTGTAGCGCCTTACGACTTTAACAAACCTCATATGACATGTTATCAATGTCCAATCGCATGTCTCTGTGCTGATCATAGAAGTTTAGTCCAGTAAGGAACAAGTTGGACTCCAATAGAAGAATTTGCTGTAAAGACATAAAAGATATGTATCAAATAACTGATATATTAAGTCAAACAATTTTACAATCAAGCAATACCTCATGTGTTAGCTCAGCATCTTGTTCAATCCTCTCAAGAGCCAACAACACCTAAACACAGTTTAAAAAACAGCAATTTAGTTGTGAACTCTCACATTAAAGACCATCAAAAAATAATATGTAGTTTTTTATGTTTAAATGAAAATCACCTCTGCAATACCATCCATGTTGTAGCGTCGTCGAAAGCTATCCCGATTTATTAGAGAATGGGTCATGCCATATTCTGTAGGAGACATAGGCATAGTACCATATAACTCCTCACTGCTAGTACCAGATCTACTGTAAGAGCTTGAACTTGAAGGAGTTTCTAAAGAAGTGTGATGTGCTACATCAGGAACATTAAGATTGCCAGAATGAGGAAAAGAAGGTAACATGATAAGGGACCTATTAGGTGCAACAGGATTAGCATTTCCTTGGCTAGAAAGTCTACCCCTAGCATGACTACTAATTGATCTTCGTGTTCTAACCGACGCCAAGTTGCTCTCTGGTCTGTCCCTGGGAGGGGCATTTCTAGTTATTCTGGAATCAGAGATAGATATGCCATTTCTAGAACCAGAATTCCTTCCTTCTACAGAGGGTCCACTAATTTTTTTCCCTCTAGCGATGGAACTACTCTCCCCTTCACAGTTTCTCTTTTTTATTGTATCCTTCCTTCTATTAAGGGTTGAATCTGATGTTGAACAACCGGCAGGGATGACATCAGAAATAGAGTTGCATTTGAGGTTCCTTAACCCATACCTACTGGTACCAGCACGTCTCCCTGGACCAGTGCTTTGAATTTCTTGATTATGTAATTCAGGTTTTGCATGAAAATTCCTCCGAGATCTTGTATTAGGTGCTAAACTAGAGCTCCCTACTTCCACTGGCATGACATTACCAGACTCTGTGTTCTGCGCTTCAGCTTGAAGCCCCCTCTGAATTTTTCCAGGTGGAGGTACAATCTTAGAAACTTCTGGTTCATCTTGAACACTACTAGTTTCAGATGAATCTGTCTCTATCTGAGACAATAATAACTTCTGAGGCTTTTTAAGGGGTTTTCCTGGGTTATTACTCCCGGAGAAAGTTCTAGATGAGTTTCCAATTGCTTCCTTTCCATTTGAATTTGAAGAGGACCGGAGTGAAGGCCTCAAAGATTTACCCTTTTCAGAAGAACCAATTTGAGCACCTTTAGGACAGTTGACTTTGCTGCTGCAACCAACGCGGCTACAGACTTGACCATTTCGATCTCTAGTATTATTAGAAGTGTCTCTAAACATGTGTCCCATTCCCTTTCTTGGGACCATTACCCCATCATTGGCTCTTTTACCAGAATATTCATCCATCAATAGCTATATCCTTCAGATCTGTAACACATTAGCATGATGTAGATGATCAAAAACTCATACAAGCCACATGATTTTCAGAAGTATAATATAGATTAGGACAACAATTTCACATATTGTCAAAAAGAAAAACAATTTCACATGTTTTTTATAGCAATAACTTATAACTTATATGCAGGAATCAATCTGCAACTGAAAGACTAGCCAGACATTTTTAGGTTTGCACACCATTACTAAATAGGAGACCTTTCTCACTCCATATGATATGCCTAGAAACTGCTACAAAATTGTTTATATCAAATCATAGCTAGATTTATTAAGAAGGAAATTTGGACAAAGCTCTCAAAGTAAGCAGATAAAATGTCTCGGATTCAATTGTAAGAGGACAAAACAAGAAATATATTTAGCATTGTAAAGATAAAACAGGCCATAAATAAGACATCAATCACGGTTAACATGCTCAAGTTGTGCGTCGGGGAGGTAAACCGTCCTATTTCAGTAAGCTTTTTCGAAATTCCTTTGACAAGAAACTCAATCAAAGGAAACATTATTGTGACAACCAACCAACAAGTCCATTCATAAGTCTCACACCAAATATGTCATTTGAGGGACTTATTTCTCACAATAATATAATAATCCATTGAGCAAGTTGAGTTAGTTGGTTAGATTTTGCATGGTTTGAAGAAATATATCGTTAGAAAATTTGAACTACAACAAAATAGGTGCATTACATCAAAAAAGTTAGAAAACAGCCAACTTTGAAAGGTATATTAATGGTGTGAGGAAAAAATAAGAAATGCTTTCTTATCTAATTAAACTAACATGATAAAAATATCCAAGCTCCTACTGTCAGAATTCCAAGGATATCAACAACCATACTAGCATTCATTCAAAATTACAATCTGTGTTATTGAATCTTCTGAACAGCCTGATACAAACTTTCCAGGGTTGCATGCATAATCTACAAAGATATGCCTCATCCAGAAACAAGAATTCTCACTAAACTTTGCATTCCTTTTTAAGGCCTTAAAGCAGGACTGCCAAATTTCATTTCATATATAAAATTAGAAGTTGTAGAAAAATGATGCTCCTTGAACTTACTTAAATGACACAAAATCTCGATCATCAACCTTAAAGCAAGAACAATCTAAAAAAGGAAGTGAAACAGAAAATCAAAAACCAATACATGATCAGATGATGATGAACTCCAACAGCCACAAACCATGGTAAGGCAAACTAGAAAGCGCCATTTTTTATGAAAACATTTGATCAAAATCAATCTGTTTTGGCTTTTAAGAGTGATCAGATAACAATAAGTGAATGAGAAAAGACAGAAGAAGAAAGTAAAAGGGGGAAATATAAATGGCTAAATAACCATCTTCCAGAAAAAGTTGGAGGTCGCTTCGTTTTTAAAGGACAAAGCTTTTCATCAAATAATCTCCACACAAAATCACAAAGACTTCGTCTCCGTAATTTCAGCGCTGAAAATAAGCTCAACACTAACCACACCAACACCATGCTAACTCTTAACAAAACCAATCAAATTACCAAAATTAAATAATAAAAAAATAGAAACCACAATTCCTATCACCTAATTCTCACATAACCAAACACTTCCTTCGGTTAATTTCAACCTAACGAATAAAAATTTATTTATTATAAAAAAACATCAAAACTCAATTGATATCGTCCTCATACAATATATATTATTATTTTTCATCCTTTTTATCATAATAATATATATTTAGAAAGAGAGAGAGAGACTTGGAGCAACGCCGAGAAAACTGTGTATATAGAAAAAATTGCGATAATCATCGAGTTTTTCAATTATGGTCAAAAGAAAAAGAAGCTGAAAAAAAATATATACTTGAAGTGGAAATTGAAAAGATGGAATTGAGCGGAGAAATTTGAATTTCTGAGCTGCCTTTTTCGTTGCTGACCCTTCTTCTTCGTTTTCCTTTTGAAGTTTTAGAAACACAGAAAAAGAGAAAAAGAATTGCAGAGAAAGTTTTTAAGAGAGAGAAGAAGCAAAGTCCAATAAGCAAAGAAAGTTATTTATTTTAACTTTTAAATAAAATAATAAGAACTTTATTTTATTTTCATTTTATTTTCGTTTTATTGTTAGGGAAAAAGCGGAACTAAAAACGCAACAAAAATAACGAAAAGGGAATCGTAGTGGCGCCGTCCTAATTGAAAGCGGAGATCTGGACCGTTGATTGGATGAGTTTGGGGGAAAGGGAAGAGATGGAGGGTTTAGATTGAATGTGATGTCACACTCAAAGAACCTCAATTATGATATGATTATACTATGAGTAACCAATTGTGAGGTTCATTCTGCCGGCGCACGAAAGGAATGGTAATAAATCACTTTAAATTTATAAATAAGTTAAGTTCATTGATTTTTTTGAAACATTTATTTCACGTATCATTCATATCAGTATCATAAAGAATTTATGAACATACATGTCACATTTGTTAGGTTAATAAAGTTTGTATCGTGAATAATACATTTAATAAATTAGATTATTGAATTACCAAAAGGATATTGATGAAAAGAGAAACTTATATTTTTGCCTATGACTTGATACACTGGTTTGAGATTCTGTCTATTTCTCAAAAGAATTCGACTCTGGCTCTGAATTTACAAATAAGTTGAATTTATTATGTTTTTTGAAAAATTATTTTATATTATATGTGAGCATCTCATAATGCAATCCCTAATGCTAGCATGTTACATCATACAAGAATGTTGAACTCAGCTTCTTGTCAGAGATGTGGGATTGGCAATGAAACAGCACTGCTTAAGGGATTGTAATCTCACTGAGAATATTTAGAGGTATTTTGGCTTTGATTCTATCTCGTTCCATAATGTGGTTGATCCTATAGAGTTGTTCATGCTTGGTATCAGATGCTAAGGGACATGAAAGAGTTGCAAAGTTGCAAGAAAAAGGTCCAGGGTTCAAACCCCGGAAACTAACATTCCCCCACCCCCACTAACATTTGCTTATAAAAAAAAAAGATGCACTAATCCCAATTTTCTTTTTTGTGGTGGCTTTGGAGATCTCGAAATGCACTTCTATTAACAGATGAAATAAATTACAACTACTCTCTCTAGTTAATGATTCTCAACTTTTCAGCCTCCATCAAGAATTGTTTCTCTGGTGTAGTGTCCCCTCCTAACCCGCCTAGGTTGGTTTCCTGGCACCCCGCTAGGGACAGTGAAGTCATTTTGAATATTGATGGTAGCAGCCTTGGCAATCTTAAGAGGTCTGGTTTTGGTGGTCTCTTGCAGAATAACAATGGAGGATGAATTGGTGGTTTTTTGGGCTACATTGGCATCTCTAACCTCCATGTTGAACTTCAAGCCTCATACAACGGTCTCTTGTTTGCGTGGGACAGAGGACATCGTTCGTTGGTGTGCTACTTGAACTCTCAGAATGCTTTACAGCTTGTCACTTCTCCCCTCAACATATAGAGCAAGTATGCACCTATATATTGTTCAAAATACTAAGGACCTTCTTCATAGAGACTGGCAAAGGCACGCGATTCACATACTTCGGAAGAAAATGTTTGTGCTGATATTTTAGCTAAATCAGGAGTTTCTAACAATGATCATAGGATTGTCTTAGAGTCCTCTCCCCACATCTGCGACTAATACCTCTGGTGTTGAGTTTGTATGTGTTTAGGCTTATTTTCTATTTTCCTTTTCTTTTCTTTCCTTTTCCTTTTGTTATCAAAAATATCATCTTAAAGAATTTATGAACATACATGTGATATTGATTAGTTCAATAAAGTTTCCTTTCTGAAAAAACGCAATAGTGTTTTTTTACGAGAATACAATTAATAAAGTTTATATTACTAAATATACCAAAATAATGTTGAGGAAAAAAGAAACTTACATTTTTGTCTATGATGAAACTTAATAATTTGATTTTCTAGAGATATTTAATATTAATTTTTGTGAATAACTATTATCATTTTACTTTCAATAAAACTTTAGTTATCTTGAAAAATATGTATTTATTTGGCAAAATTGCTCCGAGATCTTAATAAACCGAGTCATACTAAAATACGTATTTTTATTGAGTGGGTGATTAACATTCCGTTGCTACATCAAATAAGGTAGTTGCATCTGACAAGAAAATTTTAAGAAAACATTGGGGTGAGTCGTCGGACGATGTTGGTGATCCTGTTGTTTCTGATTCCCACGGCTCACCTGGGCGGCTTGAACTGGTGCTATCCAAGACTCAAAAGAAGAAATTGAAGCAAAAAAAGAAATTGGTCGTTGGATACAATACTCGTTCAAAAGGGAATTCTGTCTCTAGCTCATTTTGATCTTGTTTTGTTTTTAGCCGTTTCTTTTGTATTTCTATTTTTCGTTAGTTGTCTCTATTGGGTTTTGGTATAGTCCCCCCTTGGTATATTTTATGTTTTCTTTTTTCTTTTCTCTTTTTTAATAAATTTATTTTTTCTTTGGTTTAAAAAAAAACATTTCGTTGAAAGTGAATTACTATTACGGAAATACAAGTTGCTCCATGAACTTAACTATATGGAAAAATGTTTTAATTTTATAGATGCATCATTTCATCAATCTTTCTATTTTGGCTTTTTTTTACCCCGTATTACACCCAGTCCCAGAAGGGTAGCTCATGTGGTTAAGTGAAAATGACATCGTTGGTAAAAATGTAGGCGTACGGGATTTGAACCCCACTCCCCCCTCCTTTCTAACTACTAACAGATTAATTTCTAACCACTTTGCCTATAAAAAAACACCCTGTACCCCCAAATACACCAAACAGACCCAGAACACATTTTTAGATTTTTCCGGAATTACGCCGAAACACATAATTCCGAAACAAAGGTTTTAAAGATTTTCGGAATTATGTTGAAACACATAATTCCGGAACACATTTTGACTTCTGAAATTACGTCGAAACACATAATTTCGGGACACATATTTTTAAAGATTTCCGGAATTACATCGAAACAAATAATTCCGAAACACATTTTGATTTCCAGAATTACCTCAAAAGAGAATAATTTTTAGAAACCAATTTTTAAAACTTTTCAGAATCACCTCAAAAAGAGGTATCTCCGAAAGTATTTTTGTCAAATTCCATTGTTTAATGAAAAGGTTGAAAACGTGATTATTAAATTCATTAAAAAAAAATTTGTCAAAAAAAAAATCATAAAGCATACGCCAGCACATTTTATTAAAAAATCTTACATAGAAATATCCTCAACTACCAAAACAAAACAACAAATAAAGATCGGCAGA
Organism: Astragalus glycyphyllos; assembly: GCA_963573325.1. Taxonomy (NCBI): domain Eukaryota; kingdom Viridiplantae; phylum Streptophyta; class Magnoliopsida; order Fabales; family Fabaceae; genus Astragalus; species Astragalus glycyphyllos. The sequence goes on from OY754307.1 coordinate 91,263,983, forward strand.
AAACAAGCCTCTTTACTCAATAATTATGAAGATCGAAATGAAACTCATAAACAAAAAAATTTTATGAAGAACACAGAATTAAGCTTATGTTTGACTGGCTGCATGTAAGCCAAGTGTAGGAGAGGGAACGGATGCAGCATTGTCATCCTTCCACCACTGACATTTGGTGATGTTACACTCTTTTGTTAGCTATTAGTTTATTAGTTTGTTTGGTACCTAAAGATTTAGATAAGCTTAAGCTTATCTGGCTACTATCATATTACTTCTACGTCATAAGCTAATTATCAATTAATTAATGAGAAGAAAAAACCTAGAATAGGAATGGGTGGGGTTGGCAGTGGCCACTTCGGACCACTCGAAGTAGTATTCAATATAAAAAAGCAAACCACATAATAATTGACAAATTGGCTTTGTCCACTATGGTTGGCCTTAGCCACATAGGTTTTAGTTGGAAGAACATAGCTTGGTAGTGTGATGTGTCGGTTTAAAGATAATTATTCAGTCGTACGTGGGATTAGTTTAGCCAACACAACATTTGATTTGCAGCTCAAACAAAACCATATTGCTTCACGGCCAACACGTTTGGTTGTGTTGTGGTTGGTGGTGCTCCACACAAACAAACAATAGACACCCACTAACTTGAATTGGAATTGGAGTAGGAAAATATATAATTACACATCAGGCTAGCTGAATTAATACCTATTAAGACCTAACCTATTATTAAAAAGTTTTCAGTATTAGTTTCGTTGAAAAACTAATGTATCTAACCTATATAAAGACTGAAGTAGTAGTCTACGTACAATGTTAATATGTTCGCTTATGTTTGATAAAGTCAATTCATTAGCTTATAATGGATAAGCTTATTATAGGTGTTCGGTATAACTAGTTTTTAGCATTTCTTATTAGCTTATAGCTTCTTTTTTAAAATGCTATTTGAATTAGCGTTTGAGATCTTAATTACAACATTTTATTTTTCCTCTCATTTTTACTCCTATTATTTTAATTAAATTCCTCATATATCCCCCATTCAATAAATTTGCTCTCTCATTTTTAACCATTATATACAAATGTCCATTTAATTAACCGATGTATCTGGTTTATAAATTACTCATTTGGTCCCATATATATATAAAAAAAATATGCATTTTCTATATTCACTAATAAACTGGCGTATCAGGTCTATAACATAGGCCAGATACATCGGTTATTCACTAAATCTAAAAAGTGTATTTTTCTCATATATATGGACTCGGGGAAATAATATAAATAAATAAACTATTTAAAATTGAAATTTAACTTAAACTTAAGGCGCGAGAGATTATAATTGGCGACAATATTGACATATGTAGAAACCAAGAAAGGTTGGTGTAACTGGATTTGAATCTTATCTAAGGTCTCAAGTTCGAGTTTTGACTATGGCAAAAATTCTATTGGTAGGGAAGAACCATACGAACCGACAAAGCCGAGTACACGTGACCCGTCAGATTTTTCGATGTAGATTAGTTATCGACAAAACTAATTGATACTACGCATCAATTACAATTTAAACAAAATTAAACAACGCATACAGAACATTACATGAGTTTTTCTATTTTCTTTCATTTTAGTAAAAGGGTGTTGATTTCATGAATGTAAAAGTTATTCCTAAGAATGTAGAGATTGCAAATATTGATTCTCACGATTGTTACAAAGTTTAGAAATTTAGCCCCAGGTATAAATCATTCCCAATAATAGAATAATCTTCACTTTCCCATGATTTTATTCGCAACAAAAAGAAGGAGTCAGAAAGGTTCGCATGATGGTAAAAACAAAACATGTATAACTACCTAAAATCCAACTCTCATAGTTTCAGAGAATGTTATTTGTATTTGTCAAACCTTAATTTTTTTTGGTTACTGTGTTATTGGTGTCCAATTTTCACCGGCTTTGCCGATGACTAATCTATGCCAGGGAACCGGCCAGGTCTATACCCAACTTTCACCGACTTTGCCGATGACTAATCTATGCCAAGGAACTGGCCAAGTGTATACCCAATATTGTCTATCTGTGTGGTACTATCATCCCAATAGTATTTTTGCCACACCCAATATTCAAACCCGAGACCTTGTGGTGATCCGAGTCCAATAACCCGTTTGGACAAATCCATGTTGATTGTCAAACCTTATTTTGCAAACCACCTAAGAATAAAATACCAACATTATTATCCCAACAAAATTAATGTTGAAAACAATTTTTACAACAACAATGAAACAAACACACCTAAGTATTAACCCTAATAAAGCTCTAACGTGGTTACCATACCGCCCAGGCGCCCAGCCCATAACGAAGATTTTCCATTTTGAGCTTTATAGAAATTTTTAAAACATAAAAACAAATAAAAAAGTGTTCTGTATATGCCATGCATAGGGATGGTAATCGATACCCTATAGGCAGGCCATTATAGTGCCTGTCCCCATATCCTCTGGGGCACGCCCATTACCCATACTTTAACAGCAAAAAATAATAAATAACATAAAAAATTATAATTAACTTTAAAAAGCCATTATTTTTTTCGTATCTACTAATTAAATATTACAAATGATAACATTTAGTGGATTAAAAATGTCCAAAATATTAGTAGTTCGAATTTATTATTTTAAAGTTTGATTTACTTAAAATTGTAAAAATAGTAATTATATATATATAATATATATCTATACCTATATATAAAGGGAATTCATTTTTTTGGTGTCAGATTTTTCTGACCAAAATACCCTTATAACTACCCACTAACACTATTTCACTATATTATTATTTATTATTTATATATTATTTATCTATTACTTCTATAACCACCCATCAACCCACCAACACATGGCCCGTCTTTCCCCTAGTAATAATAATATAAACATCCAAAATGTTAATCAATAGTTAGATTTACTGTTTTATGAAAAAAGCTCATTTTTGTAAAATTGTAAAACTAGTGTATATATATATATATATGCGGGTGCGGGCCCGAAGCGGGCTGGGCACCATAGTGCCCATACTCGAACCCGCATCTAATGGGTATATGCGAGTGCGGGCTCGTTGCGGGTACCCAACGTGCATGGACTCAATTGTCATCCCTAAGAATAAAACAAATTGTCAAAAACAAGAATAAAACAAAATAAAACGACAGCGTGGCCTTCGTAGTTTGCAATTTCAAGAAATTTTGAGGTATGCCATTTACCAAATTCTCAAAAAGAAAAATATTCTATTTACGGACGATAATAAAAATAGAACAAACAACATGTCTGATGTCTCTCTCAAACAACTTTTTATTTTTATTTTTATTTGTCTTCAATCAAGTACATAATACTTCATTCTTATTGGCTTGTTACACAGATTAAAATACTACTACCTCCGGTCCACAATATAAGAGAAAAAACACAACATCTCACGGACTAAGGAATGATGACATTGAAATCAACTATTCTCATTTAATAAGACTAAATTTTTACCTTCCTTCCAAGATTACCATTTTCATTAAATGATGATTTACACATGATGATTTACACTATTAATTAATGACATTGTTTTTAGTCACACCACTTAAATAGGGGCATATTTGGGATTGCTCATTTAATACATCTTAAAAATTGTGCTTCTTTCTTATATTGTGGACCACCAAAACACTCTTTTTTTCTCTTATATTGTGGATCGGAGGGAGTACTTTTTTTGTAGTTTGTTTTGGGATAGATGAAGTCATAATAAAAGAGTCTTGAGACAATTAATTCATACTTTAGAATTCTAAGTGACTCAATAAATATAAAAGGTATATTTATAAAATTTTAGTGAATAATAAAAAACCAAAAGTAACAAAGTTTAAGAACGGAAGGAGTAATATTTTTGTATGAAAATCTCTTAGTTATGAAAAAATGCAAGACAACGACCTTTCTCAGAGCATATAAAACGAGAAAAAATAATGGAAAAAATTGTATGGGAAATCATCAACATTAATATGATGATGGTGCTTCTGCCAAATGCCACCGTCCCTCTCCGGCTTTGCAAGGTAGACGTTCTTTTTAGTGTCTCTTTTTTTGGTTGAGACTATGCATGTTATATTATTAGGAAAAAAAATCTTCACTTAACCTAGAAATAATTTGTTACCTTTCAAAAAAAAAAAGTAGTTTTTTATGTTTTTAGAATTATTATTTGATAAGTTTTGTTTTGACAAAAGAATTATTATTTGATAAGTTATATTGGCCGGCATTATTTATTCGAAAAAATGTTAGAGTTTAATAATCACTACAACAGAATTGTTTAAAAAGAGCGCAATATTAGTAGCGCTTTATAGGTGAGCGCTCCTTATTCCCAACACGCACATACAATAAGTAGCGCTTTGTACACGAGCGCTCCCTATAGCTAAACACGGAGGTTGAATAAGTAGCGTTTTGTACAAGAGCGCTCCCTATAGCTAAACACGGAGGTTCAATAAGTAGCGCTTGGTATGCGAGCGCTCCCTATGATTAAACACGGAGGTTGAAAAAGTAGCGCTTCATTAGTGAGCGCTCCCTTTGATCAAAATGCGTTCTCCAATGTGGAGTGCTTTTTTACGCGAGCGCTCCCTTTGATCAAAATTTCTAAAATTAATTTCCTCGCACGCAGTGGCGGAGGCGGGGGTGGCCTAGCAGGGCCACGGCCCACCCAGTAAAAAAAACAATTTTTTTTATATAGGAAAAATTACTTAAATTCTCTTATTTTTTTAAAAGAGCCACACAAATCTTTTCTCTCTCACAACTTGACAGCGCATCATCAGTTAATTAGATACTTCTTTTTCTCGTTTCAACTCTTGCGCGCAGAGAAGAGGAGAAGAAGAAGAAATAGAAAACCAAACCAGCTTTCATCCTCTTCTCAAAACCAACAATTACTGAACCGATTTCTCTCTTTTTTGCACAATCCTCTCACGTTTTCTCTTCTTCAGTCATCGTTCCTCACTATTCATCGCCGTTGCTCGCCGTTGTTCATTGTTGTGGTGTGTCGTTGTTCCTCGCCGTCAATCTCGTAATTCCTCAATGCAAGTTTATTTTAGTGGCCCACCCGACTTTTTCAGTCTAACTCCGCTACTGCTCGCACGTACTCTTAATTCTTCCCGTACGTTGAAACACTCACTACTCAAACTGCAGAAACCCTCACGCAGAAACACTCTCAGTACCCTCTCAACGTTCCAGAATCTGATCTCAACCACGCCGTTATCTCAACTCATCCTTTTTAACGCCGCTGAAGGTCCGTGAACGCCGCTGAAGGACCACCATCTCCTTTTGAACGCCGTTGAAGGTCTTAACCACGCCGTTATCGATCTCAACTACCTCATCGATTGACAGGTTCGTTCCTTGTTTTCTTTCCTCCTTCGTTTTTCACTTCCCTCTCTACTGTTCATCTCCTTCTTTTGTGATTCTGCAAACCCTAAGTGCAACTGCGAACATCACCAAACCTAAATCCCTAATACGTTGTTTCTTCTATTGTAAAAGGTAGGATATTGCGAAGCCTAGGTAAAGTGTTTGTCGAAATTACTCAGTGAAATGCCTGTTCATATTTTCATATTATGAAATTTGGTTTCCAGTTTTTCTGTTTTATAGATTTTGTTTAAATGAATGATTGATATAATGTGAATGTCTTAGTGACCATATTGGGTACAATACTTTATTAGTTAATGATGATAACTCTTTGCTGTTATTGGAGAATATTTTATTCAATTTCTCCACTAGCCATGTTGTTGAATGTGGAATTGTATAATACTAGTTTACGGTTCTCATTGTTCTAAACTACCGTTTAAACTCTGTATCCATTTATTGTTTATTACATATGGTACAATTATGCTTTACTAATCTGCAGAATCACAAATTTCAGATTGGAAGAAATATTTACTTTATTGTCCATTTGTAATTGAACTAGCAATTTAGTAACAAGTTCTGATTTTCTTTGATGGAAATAGATATCTTTATTATGCTCAGAAGAAATTGCTGCTTCTATACGTGAAGGACATCCCCCACTTGCTGAAGGTATGAGAGTTTCTCCTTGTACCCCAAACTATTCTAATAATTTGTTTTTCTTTGTTCTTCTAGAGTTCTACATGTCTGACTCTGACTATAACTCCATTGTCCATTCTAAGAGCTCTCTTTATAGATCCTGCTGTGTGAGATTAAAATGACATGTGCTAAATGTGAGTGAGATTTAGAATGCAAAGTTTTAACAATACAAGACAATAAAGAATTATAAATGCTAAAGGCGCAAAAGACAAACTATCCTTGATACTAATATATCATACTATCTAACAGTTGAAACATGATGCTTTAACTAATACTTGCTGCATTGAAATTGTCCTTTATCTTATGAGCATATTGTTATGTGAAGATAGGCTGGTCCGTTTTAGTAAAATTATAGTAGGTTATTTCTCTGTTTAGCATAAGCTTGATTCCTTGTATACTAATATGTCTAAGTATTTAATTTTTTAATCGGGTAAAGAAATTTGACTAATACTAATATAAAGATCAAGCTCACAAACTAGCCAGTCTCTTGATTAATTATGTATTGTTGGATCTTTTCTTACTAATATTCCTTAATTATTTATGTATTGGTGGGTCTTTTCTTGTTTACTGTTGATTAGATCTTTGTGGTGTACTTAGAGAGTCATGTTGTTTTATATATTTAGAATATGCTTCACATATTTTATCTTTTTGAGAAAACTTATTTTAAAATGTTATGAATCTTTAAATTGATACAGATTGTTCTCGCTGATTGTTATATCTGGTTCGAGTCCTTTTTGCCGGAGCTTCGCGTTCATTCTGGTTCGAGTTCACATCCTATTGTTGCTTCCCCGAGTTCACATCTTGTAGTACCTCATAGTGTTATATCTGGTTCGAGTCCTTTTTGTTATTTATAAGGTCATTGTGGCCCATTTACTTCAACTTTACTCATAGACAAAGTTGTAATTTTCATGGTCTTGGCTTGTCTTAAGCCTTTACTTAAATTCGTTAATAAAAGTCCTATTTAATTTTTTTAATATATGTATTTTTTTAAAATTTATTTTGGTAGTAATGGTGTAAATATTGCATTTAAATGCAGTATTGCTGTAATGTAAAATAGAGAATATACAAATTTTTTTTTTTTTTTTTAAAAAATAGGGAATAAGAAGCGCTACCTATACTTAAGACAATAAGTAGCGCTTTTTGCTGCAAGCGCTCCTTATTGTCGTAGCGCATCTGGGAATAAGGAGCGCTCGAAGTAAAAAGCGCTACTTTTTCCTAACTATTAGGAGCGCTTTTTGAGCGCTCCTGTAGGGGGTTTGGCAACAGGAGCGCAGGCTTTAGGAGCGCCCGAAAGCGCTACTGATGGCCTAAAAAAAGCGCTCCCAATCTCCAAATCTGTTGTAGTGAATGAATATGTACTAATAGTGTAAAATAGATTTACACATACGTTCAATCATATTTCAGCATGATAATATTTTGTTTTGTTACGTTATTTTGTAAAATATCTCTCTTAAGTATTTATTTTTTGAGATAATTAGATGATTTTGAGATATGTTTCTTCATACATAGTGCATAGTTATTAAGAGTTCAACAAAACATCGTATATTAAAACTACCACTCCTACACACAGTTTTCTCGATGAAAGGAGGATGATGGAAGACGTTGTGGCAGCAATTAACATGTCCCTCAAAAAGCAAAAATCAGGGTTTGGAGAGCTTTGCGAGGTTGTCTCGCTACTCACAAAAACCTTTGTCAGCATGGTGTTATACAATCAGTCCATAATGTGAGGAAGGCTTGGGAGACGAGTGACACGTGTTTTATGGTTGCAAAGAATCTATTTGGTGTCGGGGTTGAAGCTGGTCTAGAGCAATTGGTGAATGAGGCAACAACTCGCACAACATTTGTCATGGAAGCTGTTTTTGGTATTCTGCAGCCTCACTTCTCAGACAATAGGGATTGTGCACTCATGATGATGGACTTGATATGGCACAGGTGAAATAATAAGCTATGAAATAGAGAAGATGGAGACACCCATAGAGAGGTATGAGCCATCATGGATTACTTGCTTTCGTGGACAAATGCAAGAAAGTGGCTGCACCGCAACAAGGCTTAGGCCGAGGCAAAATGAATTGAAGTGCAATGTAGATGCTGCAATTTTTAATGAAGAGGGACTTCTCGGGTTAGGATTTTGTATCCATAATGATCAGGACATTTTCATTAAAGCAAGGACCATGACTTTCCAGTGAACCCTACTCCAAAAGAAGTCGAAGCAGTAAGGTTTGTTACAAGCTAGCTTTGGATTGGATTCTAGAGAATTTCTCTAACATCACCATTGAGCTAAATTGTGAACTAGTCATTGATGGAATATTTGACACAAACTTTTCTCACAATGAATTTGGTTCAACTTTAACAAATTGTAAGGAAATTCTGGATCGCCATACAAACTTTAGGATAAGTTTCACTAGGAAGCAAGCCAACCAAGTTACTCACAATTTAGTTAAAGCATCTAAACTAATGCGAACATTCATAACTTTAGTTATCCTCTTTCATCGTTTCATGTATAATATGACCCATTTTGAATAAAATAAATTAAATTAAATTAAGTTTCTTTATGACAAAAAAAAATCAAACCATTGACATCACTAATTTTGTAATTAACAAAAACAATCCATTCTTTGTTGACTAATATAGGAAAAGGTCAACTGTCCAGACCACATGTTCCAGCTATTCACAGCTTTGTTTTTTGGTTACAATTTCACAGCTTTATTTGATAACACAAAACAATTTGTTGTTTTAATTTAATGGCCTGTAAGGCTACAATGCCTCCACAAACAAACACCCTCACCATTATGCTTAATTTGCGCTGCATTTTTGATATTATTAAGCATCTCAATCCCATTATTTTCGGAGTTTTATCGTCCAGCTAATCTTTTCTTTTCATTTTGCCTCTTTCTTCATACTATAATTTATTAATCTTTCAACGCAATTTCATTTCATTTGCTTTGTTCCCACAAACTCACTCTTCCACGAATTTCCTTTTATCAAGGTACGTTTTCTGAATCTGAACATTCTTTGCTTTGGTTGATGTGAATTGACTCTTCCTTTTTTCTTCTTTTTTGGTTGCTTCTTTTGATATTATAATATTATTAAGTTGAATTTTCATCAAGTTCTTGAATATTATTGCTTGCTTATCTCCTTATACGGAAAAGAAGTCCGTAAATCATTGTGTCACATGTTCATTTGTTGCTTTTCTTCTCCTTTTCGTATATCAAAGGAACATGGACTTTGTTAAAAGTATCCTTAGACGATGATCAATTGATCATAATCATTTGACTAATACTTTATGTATCTTCAGAAATGTTATGTTATTGAAAAGAAATGCAACAAATAGTATGACGAAAGAAAGAGAAAAGAAAAGTGATATTTCTTGTGTAATTAAACATTTAAACAATACGTTATTTTTTTGTAGAAGAAAAATTTAGACTAGGAGAGGCACATCTTATGAGATTATAATTCTACGGTTCTTTGGTTAAAATTGATTGACTTATCATTTTAACTATTGATGAAAAATCAACTGTTCTTTTTTATCTCATTTAAGAGATTAATTTTTGCAGATAATTAGCTGAAACATTCTAATACCATATACCAAAAAAGATACACATGGCAACAAAAACAAAAGACGGTAGTAGTAGTGTAGTGGGGAAGGGGAAGAAGACCCCATCTTCTAATATACCCACTAGAAGCACCAAAAGGAGCAGCATCACACCTTTCATATCAGATAAACCAATCCCTAATTATCTGAAGCCTACAATAAGCTCACTCCCAGAGTCTTTGAAGCAATCCATTCTCAACAGGCCCAATTTAGACAGAAGAAGATCTTTTGACAAACCACCATCACCTTCAACTTCAAGGTTACCTAAATCACAAAATTCTCCCTCTCATTCGAGACAAGGACTCGTCTCTCCTAGCCATGTTCCTCGAGTTAGATCCTTAAATCGATCCAACACTCTTCCGGTTAAATGTCGAAACATCGTCCCCTCCAAACCTAATTCAGGTAGAAGAATCTCAAGGAAGAGTAGTCCAACTCCAAGTCATGAAGCTGACTCAAAGAGACCAATAGAAGAAGTGATCAATGTTGTTGAAACTGAAAGTAGAAATGATCATGAAGAGAATAGTAATAGTGCTAGTGCTAGTGAAGTTGAAGTAGAAAGAGTGGAGGAGAATGTATCTCAATTAATTCCACCTCAAGATGTTGAAGAGAATCAGAATATTGACCCTGAAGATGATGATAATGAGGTCATTCCTCCTACTCCTATAGTAGTGTCAGAAGAACAAGAGAAAATCAAAGATGATGATGAGCATGAAAAGGAAGAGGAACAAGAGAAAATCAAAGATGATGAGCATGAAAAGGAAGAGGAACAAGAGAAAGTCAAAGATGATGAGCATGAAAAGGAAGTGAAACAAGAGAAAATTAAAGATGATGAGCCTGAAAAGGAAGTGGAACAAGAGAAAATCAAAGATGATGAGCATGAAAAGGAAGTGGAACAAGAGAAAATTAAAGATGACGAGCATGAAAAGGAAGATGAATGCATTAATGAAGAAATAAATGGTTCAACAACTGAAGGAGAAGTTGATGAGATAAAAGAAGAAGAAAAAGAAGAAGGTGGGGTTATTAGTGATAATAATAATAATAATATTATAGTAGAGGAAGATCAAAAAAAGAATGAGGAAGAGGAAGAGAAGGAAGGAGGAAGAAGTGAAGAGGTTGAGGTTGTAGGAGAAGAGGAACATGAGGAGAGTAGTAGTGAAGTTGAGGAGGTGAAGGTGAAGGTGGAGGAGGAGTCAACAAAGCCAATTAAGAAAGAGTCTCATTCTCAGGTATCCAATGATGTCATCGAAGAGACTGCTAGTAAGTTGTTGGAGGAGAGGAAGAATAAGGTCAGAGCTTTGGCTGGTGCATTTCAAACTGTCATTGACTATCAAACCAAATAAGTCAAACTAACAACCCAGTTAGTTGCCTTGCCTTCAAACATTTGTTCATGATTATTTTCATGAAGGTGTAATTAGTTGATACCATTGTATTGTAAGCTTTTTATTTATACAGTATACATCTATGTACAATGATTGTTATGATACCATGGTAGGCTTGTTGTATCTTTTTAAGTCTTAAGCAACTTAGATCAATGTTATACACACGGTTATTACCATTCCTTTCCAAGGAGTCGATTTTTTCACAAAACAGAGTGTTGGGAACAACAGGAACCGTGCCTATAACAATATATAATGGTATGTTTTGGCAGAAAAGGCAAGGAAATACTGTTTTTTATGTCTAAATTAAGAGAACAATAAAATATTGATTGAAATGTCACATACTATTTTATTCTTCCAATTTTTTTAAAGTCTCAATTATACATCAACATATAAACATCTAAAGAATAAACCTTCCATTTTCCTTCCCTATAAAACCCTCCATTCAAACATGTCTTAAGTTTTATCCTTATAAAAAATCCCCAAACCCTTTCCCTATTTTTTTAAAACTCAAAAACAAGGGGTTGGCCTATTACAAGCCTTGACATCCCCCCTCTCCAAAATCCCCTTCCAAACAGACCTAAAAGAAATAAACAAACCCAAATTGGGGGTGGGGAATGGTGGGGAAAAATGAAACAGGGAGCGATACTGAATAAACACAAAAAAAAACACCTTTGTCTAATTAGAATACCATTCATTTGTCCGTCTTTTCAGGATTAGTGTCTTCCTGATCTGTCTGAGAAGTAGAGCCTTCATTCACCTCATCAGCATTGATTGCTTCAGAATCTTTTGCTTCAGGTGTTTCCCCATTTTCCATTTTTGGCAGTTCACCATTTTCTGCTATGCTGGTGGCTTCTCCATTATTTACTGGTTTTGGGAGTTCTCTTGCAGAGGATGCCTCTAATAGGCGGCTGATTCCCTCATATACGTTTTTTGCATCCATAATAAGACTGGCTCCACCAGGATAGCAACGCCCAAAACATGTTGCACAATGAGGATAAGCAACCTATACAATGAATTTGGAGAAATTCAGTAAATAGTATATAAAAACCCATGGATTGTACTTAGTGTTGAGGAGCTTGAGTTCAAACCTCCAGTGCTACCATTGAATCAAAAAAGTGTAATTCATATTTAGAGTAACATATTGACAAATGCAGATCACCTCAAATTAGAAACAATAACCAAGTTATGAGAGTTACAAAATACCTCGATAAATGCCCTGCAGAGCGAGAGGAAAAGTCCTGATTCGTTAGTCTTAAGCACACGTGTTGTATTGTATAGCAACAATGAATCAGAAACAGCCCGTAATCCCTTAATCAGTTCTTGGGCAAGGACGTGTTTTAGACTTATTGGGGCACATGGACGTAGCTCATTCATTGCTGCAGATACACCTGCAGCCACCATAAAGATATCAATGCAAACGCATACAGGATTTAAATGGAGGAAGGACACACAGCACACATTAAAGCATCAATGCATAACATGACTGATGAACCATGAAAGTTTTGCTAATGCCCGGGTGAGTAGAGTAGAGGATGTATGTGGGGAAAGTACAATCAAGGCCGTACATGATTCAACCAAGTAGGGATAGTCAAAACAAAATATTTTTTAATAGTGATAAGGTCATTTTTTTAAAGTTTTATGACTATATTTTAACCTTGAAATTCATGATTCATCTAATGGTCGAGATTTATCTTTCTCACTCATAGAAAGGACACTCTAAGATGATACATATGCACATGCCCTACAACAAAGAAAACATGTTGATGGATTTAGCTATGAAGCTGTGTTTGGAGAGGCCTAAGAACCATTGATGTCCAGTAAATAACTTCAATTACATTGTGGGTGGGATAGTTGGAACATGCATGAGGCCTAAAAATGCAAGATAGAAGTGAAGCAGCAAGTTGAAGACATCGGAGTAGTGACCGGATTTCACAACATTAAGGGCTGATTGAGAAAAGATAGTTGCAGGGGATGGATGGAAAAAATGGGGGAAAAGACGGTAGATAGTTTCATGATGAAAACAGAATTCCTGTCCTGCAAAATTGGCATTTGAGCAAGGCAATAGAAATGCAAGGGATAGTGGCATCGCAAGTGCTTTAATGATTTTAATAAAATGTAACAACTATATTTAAATAATAATAATAAATGTAGTTAAATTGGTGTAATTGATACCTCCCCTATATGTGTGTGTAAGTGGAAGACATCAATTAGACTTACCATTTATAAAAACAGCGAGAGGTGGATGCTCCATCAAATTAGAGGGCGGAGTTACATCCTCCTGATTTTCTTCACCAACAGTATTTGCCCGATAGCCAACTGCTGGCAGGGGAACCCATCGATGTGAATCCAGGACCAACTGAGAACAAATCAATTTTTTAATCACAACCGTAAAGTAGGCCACTTGCAAAAAGGAAAAAGAAAAAAGGGGGGTCCCTAGATGTGGCTTTCTTTGTATAAATGAATGTGATTAATATGTATAAAATCAATTTCAGGAAACTAGTATGTCAAACATTCCAACTTTCACTGCATTTACCTGAAAATTCTCTACTGCAGTACTCATATTTTTGGAGAATAAGTTGAGAACTGCCCTGTAAAGGAACGATGCTACACATTACAAAATGCGTCAAGTATGATTTAGCGCGTAATAGATCATAAAAAGGAACTTGTTTTACTCTTCAAAAAGTGGTGGGAGCAAGCCTCGGAAATCCAATCCAACCCACCCAAGTCCCATAGCACAATACTGTAAGAAAATAGAAAAATGTTAATGTGATTTCTTGCAACGTAACTTGCCGCCCCGCGCCCCCCCCCCCCCCCTCTCTCTCTATACACACATTTTCACAGGACCAGTCATCTTAAGTTTTATTTTAATTAATTTGTACTTACTTTCCACAGGGAGAGGTTTGTAAGAAATTTACTGTGCATCAAAATTTATATAACTCCTATTGTCTAAGTCAGAATAATGAGTCTTAGTATTTTCAAGATATCAAAAGCATGGTGGAAGAAGCTCACCATACACTGATCCAAAATATTTGATAGCGATCCACCTTCAGTTATCTTTGGAAGCATAACTTTAAGAGTTTGCAAGTGTGAGGTAATTTGGTGCATTGCCCAACTAAAAAGTAGTCCACCATCATAATTTTCCTCACTTCCTGATGTGTCATCAGCAAATATTGCTCGATATTGATTGACAACATCAAAAAGATGCATTCGGTGACAGTTAATCATCCCTTTTAAGTACTCATACGGATTTGCCTGATCCAGATCCTCGAGAATACCAGTAAGCCATGCCTCCCGACATCTTAAGAACTGACAATAAAAAAAATGTCAGTCAAATAGAAGGGAGAAAAAGGGCACACATCAAGAAGCTGCAACCAAACTGAAAATTTCAAGGTACAAAGCAAGCAACTAGGGAAAAGGAAGATTGCATAGAAAACCCTCACCAGCAAACGCATTCCATATTCACTAAATACTCCTATCCGCCGTAAATATCCAATAATGCGCAGGCATTCAGGCAACTGTCAATGGTAGATAAAATAGTAAGAAACTATATGTTGAAAAAAAATCAGAACAAGCGGCATTTTTTCATATACTAAATTAAAATATAATCACTACATGAACCTGAATATTTGAGCGAAGTTTCTGAAGAAGCTGAGAAAGAAGTGATTGGGTAGTCAGCCTAACCTCTGCAGCCAATGTTTGAATGATGTGTAACCTTGGAAGGGAGGATAGCAGTTAGTGAAAAGGAGGAGAACTATAAGGAACCGTTCCTCAGAAAACTGGGTGTGGGTGGGGGTGGGGGGATTACATCTAAAGCCAAATTACTTGTTAAATAACATGGAAGAAGTGTAAAAACTTACTTTGGATGCATGGTTGATAGTTTACCAACGAATGCTTCCAAATCTAGTGCTTCATCATAATTTCCATTCCGCACACACCTGCAAAAACATAGGAATTTACAAGGCTACTAATATGTTTGATTCATAAGACAAGTGAGACCATTAAAAAAGGAAATTCAACGAGTGTAACTAAATAATTTATCATTTTCACATACGTGTCCATAAGTTGAGGAATTTCTAGCAAGTCAAGCAAGGTACTGTGATTAGTTAGCATTGTTTGGTTCATCTTCCTCTTTTCCAAAATCTGTTCGGCGGATTCTATGAATTCAGTGCAACCAGATGTCAACTTTGGGATTTCATTTATCTGTGACAAAGGAGAAAAATGCCTGAATCACACACACATTGTTCATTATGACGAACCGAAGAAAATTAAGAAAAAAGTACACATTGTTTGGTTGTGGAGAAGAAAATGGGGAGAAAAAATAGTGAAAAAGAAAATGGGCAGAAAAAAAGGTAAATCTGTGTATCATTTTATTTAGCATGAGTGAAAAAAGAATGAGCATAAAGATAAAGAAATCTTGAGTTCTCTCTCCGCTTGTTTAGCTGGATTGAAAAGTGAGAAGAAAGAATATGGTGTTCTACTGAAAATACAAAAATGCCCCTATAATAAGAAAACACAATGCATAGCCTCCCAAATCAGAAGGTGATATTACTAAGAAGTAAGAATACACGCAATAATTGTACTATCATGCAGTGGTTAAAACCTAACAGATTACACTCAAACAGTTGTGCTTATTATCCTTTAAGAACAGATAGCTGGCCGCCAAATGCATGATTTCAATTACCATTGTAAGCAAATGAGAACCTTAAATTTTCTGCATTGCACTAGTTAATTCTATATTGATACCTAGCAAATACGAAAGAAGCTAAACTTGCAGATGGGTAAATTATACCTACTCCTTTTGAACTATCCTTACTTCAAAGTTTTCCTTTGGTTTTGAAATCGTCTTAATTCAGATGCAAGAAGAGGAACAAATTAATATTTAATATTTAGTACAAATCATTTTCTTTTCTACCGATCCTTGACCTTTCAGGTTCATTTAAACTAGTATTAGAGCTCCCAAATCCAGGGAATTTTCCATGGTACACACAGAAGGGGTAGGAATAGGCGAGCGACCTATCGGGAACCTGTGTCCTAGCTCGCATTAAGCTGTCTTGGTCTAAGTTTATTTGTTAAATATGCCAGGCCAATGATCTTTTTAAATACCCTATTTAGTTAAAGAGTCCAGGTTTTAGGCCATCCAAAAAGCCTATTAGACCTAACAAGCCCACCAACTTAAGTATATATAATTAATAAGTAATATAGTAATATTATTGTTGTTACAATTATTGTCTTGGAATTTTATTGTAATGTCTTCAAACTGTATGCTTGTTAGCCTATTTAGAGACCTAGGCACGTTGACTTACATAAGGACATGGGTTTGTGGCTTATACAAAGATCTTTTTACTACAAAGTAGGTTTTAAAATAGACCTTCAAACTGGCACAGGCCTTAAAAAATGTCTACATTAGGTAAGCAGGTTGGAAACCTTCAAAGGAATTGGGTAAAAGGATGATTATTCTTGATTGAATGTTGAGAAATAGTAACAAGGTCACTTTCAAGGGTTTCCCCTACTATAACGGAGTCAGTGTTTGTTTTTCCTAACAAACTTAAATCCAATCTCCCTTCTACCTTCTCCCATCCATCCTTCCAACCTCTCTAACTAACTAATTGTTCTAACTAGTTAATGATACTTGTAACTAACTGTTGGGAATATTTTCCCCACTAGGATTCACCGCGCGTCCTTAAGGGTTGGATGGGTTGCTCAATTTTGGAGCTCTTTACTCCTTTAATAACCACTAGAGCTACCAAAAGTTGCATAAAGGACCTAGGGCACATAGCCAGCATCACCAAACAGGCAGACCAATGTGTCCAGAAACAGATGGAAAAATGACTTTTGTTAATCTCAATAGCTGACTTGAAAAAAAATTCAGACAGTCTCAAAATTGGGTTTTGATTATTGATATGGCCAATCACCCGATTGACCCATGAAATCTTAATGATATTCACCTAATGGCGTATAAAACTTAGTAATTCTCGGTTGTTTTAAATTGTAATATTGAGTTGCGTTGGAATCCTTGAGGGCCTTTATTTAAAACCTTCCAGCTTCTAATTCAAAGAACTTGATATATTCTATGAAGTAAAACCCAAAGAAAACAAATGCACACTATTGTACAGAGCCAAATGCATGTAGATTACTTGTAACATTGGTTAAAGATGTATCTATCATTTTCTGTGCTTGAACTCCTTCAAATCACAATTACAATCCAAATTCACCTAAAAATAATTCATATAATAAGTTCAATCTAAACCAATTCCTGCTCAATACACTAGAAACATAACGATACTTGCAATATATCCATTCATGTTTGAGTTTAATTTACTTCCAATATATATGAACTTCATCGCGAGATTCGCAAAGACAAACATTAAGAAAATACAGTGAGAAAACCGAAATAAGAGAAAAGAAAAAATACCAAAGATTCAAGATGATTATCAATAGATGAGACTTCCTCACGAATAGCAAGCAACGAATCAGCAGCGGCAATGAATGATCGGTAATTAGCAACAGCGACCTCTTGCATTTGTCGGCGGATCCGTTCGGCATCGACGCGGAGCAATTCGGGTTCCTTGTGAAGGCGATCGAGAGTGAAGGAGAGAAGTTCAGATACATAAGGTTGTTGAGATTCGGAGGCTAAAGGAAGAGGAATCGCCATCTCCGTTCCTCCAACGGAACCTGCTCCTTCCCACTCCATTTCCTTCTACTATAGCAGATCTGCTTCTAGAACAGTCTGGATCCGCTCAAATTTGTGCTTTCACTTGCAATAATCTGCTATTGCCGCGAAAGAAAGAATGTACTATCGAGGCATGCTCTTCATAGTTTCTATACGGAATGAAATGAACGTGTTGGATTGCAATTCTCAGGTAGGCGGTAGCTCTTGCCCAGAAAGGCACAAATTGTTATTTTTTCAGGAGAGAAACACAATTATTTTAATTAATTATTATTTTTGACACAATTTTTTTATTAATTATTAAATACACCCCCATTTTTAATAGTTCCACGAAACAAATAATGGGTGATTAACTGGGGGCTTCGGGGCCTCTTTTCAAAATTAATTGGGCCTCGGCTTCTTTTTTGTTTGGTTTTTTTTCTACCCCTACCATTTCAGAATCTATCCCACAAAATTTGAAAACTCAAAAATATCTCCCAAAAATTTAAGTTCAAACAGATTTATCTACTGTTAGATATATCCGCTTTGAATTTTTCAAAATGAATTTATCTAATAAGAGATAAATCCGCTTTGCATTTTTTCAAAACCCTTTTATTATCCCGGATATAAATACGAATTAAAAAAATAACATATCGGATTTATGTTTTTTGACATAAATCCAAATTAAAAAAATAACTGTTGGAACAAGCTCACTCAGTGTTCCTCACATTCACTCAATTATCACGAAGGAATTTTACCAAGAAGAGAGTGTTCTTGGTTACAAGGTTGGTTAGTCGAAAAGATGTAGCCGTAGTCAAGAAAGCAAAATAACAGAAAAACTGATATTGTGGTGTATGATCTATTTTTTGATTACCACCATCACTTGTATTTATAGACTCACTTTTACAACTGTACATACACGAGGAGTTCACTAATACACGTGGACTGATGACATGAACAACACTAAAACAAATTACATGAGAAACACTTAACTAACTATATTTACTTAGTGAGTAAAACTAGTTATTCGACCAACTTGGTTTGCATACAACAGTTCGACCAACTTGGATTGCGTCCAACAGTTCGACTATCTTGGATTCGACCAACTTGGATTCGACCAACTTGGATTCGACAATTCGACCAACTTGGATTACATTCAACACACCACCTAATTCAAGTTGTTCACATTTGTCAAGCCCATCTTATTTCTCAAATCTTCAAATCTGTTAACCTTTAACGGCTTAGTTAGCATATCAGCTAAATTGTCATCAGTGCTGCAGTACTCAAGTCTGAGTTTTCCCTTTGTCACTTGGTCTCTTAAGAAATGAAACTTGGTCTCGATGTGTTTGCTTCTTCCATGAGATATGGGGTGCTTTGCAAGGTCTATTGCAGACTTGTTATCGACCTTCAATCTCATTCCATCATTGTCAGTCTGATTGAGCTTCAGCTCATTCAGCAACATATCAAGCCAATTTGCTTGACAGGCTGCCATAGCTGCAGCAATGTACTCAGCTTCACACGATGATAAAGCCACCACACTCTCCTTCTTTGAGCACCAGGATATTGGTGACTCACCACACATGAACACGTATGCAGCAGTGCTCTTTCTATCCCCTTTGTCTCCACACCATTCTGAGTCAGAGAAGCCATACACTTCTTGATCAGATCTACCAATTCTTCTAGGATAGAACACTCCAAGTCCTGCTGTTCCTTTGACATATCTAAGTATCCTCTTGGCAGCAACCAGATGTGAAACTCTAGGTTGCTCCATGAATCTGCTTATCAGTCCCACTGCATAAGAGATATCAGGTCTTGTGTGACACAAGTACCTCAAGGAACCCACTAATTGTTTGTACAAGGTTGGATCAACCTTCTTTTCTTCGCTGTCAGTGACCAATTTCACTGCATTGTCTGTTGGGGTGGCTGAAGAGTTGCAATCCTTCATTTTGAACCTTTTTAGCACATCACTTGTGTATTTCTTCTGATGTAGAAGTACACCTTTATCAGAATGAACAATTTCCATACCAAGAAAGTATGCAAGTCTTCCCAAATCTGACATTTCAAACTCTGTCATCATACTTCTTTTAAACCTTTCCATCTCAGTTTCACTTGTACCTGTTAGAAGCATATCATCAACATATAGGCAAATCACCATACAATTCTCTACATCTGTTCCTTTCACATAGATACCATGTTCATTTACACATTTTACAAAATCTTGCTTCAAGAGAAATGAATCAATTCTCTTGTTCCACGCTCTTGGAGCCTGTTTTAGTCCATAGAGGGCCTTTCTCAACTTGTACACTTTATTCTCCTTTCCTTTTATTCCAAAACTTGGTGGCTGCTTTATGTATACCTCCTCCTCAAGGTATCCATTCAGAAAAGCTGCTTTAACATCCATTTGGTACATAGACCAATTTCTAAAGCTGGCAACAGCTATGATCAGTCGAATAGTCTCTATTCTTGCCACGGGCAAAAACTTCATTGTAGTCACAACCATGTTTTTGCAAAAAACCTCTTGCAACTAGTCTTGCCTTATACCTTCCAATTTCTCCATTTGGCTTCATTTTTGTCTTGAACACCCACTTGACATCTATTACTTTCTTCTGCTTAGGCAAATCTACCAACACCCAAGTGTCATTTTTCTCAATTGACTTGATTTCTTCTATCATAGCTTGCTTCCAATTTGCTTCACTTAATGCCTGCTCTACTGTCACAGGCTCACAATTTGCCAAAAATGCTTCTTCCAATAATTCACCTTCAGTGCCAATTGCATTGTCAGGGAACAATTGGTATTCATTCAATCTTTGTGGGGGCTGTCTATTCCTTCTAGGTCTCACTTCTTCATTTACCATTTCATTTGCAGCATCTTGCATCATCTCATTTTCATCATTTACTGCTATAGTCACTAGATTCTCATTCACAGCCTCAAGCAACACAGTAGTAGTGCTACTCCTCTTTGTAGAGTCATTCCACTGCCAGCCTTTCGATTCTTCAAAGATTACATCTTTGCTAATCACAACTTTCTGCCTATTAGGGTCATACAACTTGTATGTACCAGTCGAATGATAGCCTAATAGGACCATTGGTTGAGCTTTGTCATCCAATTTCTTCCTCAATTGGTCAGGCACATGCCTGAAGCACAAAGAGCCAAACACTCTCAAGTGCTTGACACTTGGTCTCTCACCAGACCATGCTTGCTCAGGAGTCATCTTGTCGAGCCTTTTGGTTGGACTTCTATTGAGTATATACACTGCAATGGTGGCTGCTTCTCCCCAGAAATGGTTTGGCATTTGTCTACTTTTCAACATGCTTCTTATCATGTTAAGCACAGTCCTGTTCTTTCTTTCTGCTGTGCCATTATGCTGTGGTGTATATGGTGCTGTGATTTCATGTTTGATCCCTTCATGCTTGCAGAAATTTTCAAATTCAGTGGAGGTATACTCCCCACCACCATCAGTTCTAAGTCTACTGATACAACAACCACTTTCCTTTTCAATCATGATTTTGAAGGCTTTAAAAACTTCAAATACATCACTCTTCTTACTTAGCAAATAGATCCACATTTTTCTAGTGAATTCATCAATGAATGAAACGAAATAACTGTTACCTCCTAGAGTCTTCACATCAAAAGGACCACATACATCTGAGTGTACAGCTTCCAGCCTTCTTGATGCTTTGATCTTCATTTCAGCATTGTAAGAGCTCCTTGCTTGCTTCGATTCACAACATTGCTCACACACCTCAGTTGGAAGCCTTATATCAGGCAAGCCATGCACCATTCTTTGAGTGTTCAAATTCTTTAAGTCCCTGAAGTTTAAGTGACCATATCTTTCATGCCACCTCCACACTTCATCACTAGTGACTGCCTTCAAACATTCATCTTGGACTACACTCATGCCAACCTTGAATGTCCTCTTCTTATTTAATGTTGCCTTCAACAATAGCTTCTTCTTTGGATTGAACAGCCTTAATTCCACATCTTCCATTTGCATTGAGTATCCCTTTTCTAAGAGTTGACCCAAACTGAACCAATTGCTCTTCATTGAGGGAACAAACAAGACATCTGTGACGAGACACACCTTCCCATCATCTCTCTTGATTTTAACAATGCCAATTCCTTCTGCTCTTATCACTCTGTCATCACCAAATCTTATAGTTTTCTTTACTGATTCATCTAGTTTGATGAACCAGCCTTTGTTGCCAGTCATGTGACTTGAACAACCTGTATCAAGATACCACAAATCATCACTGCTACCACCTATCTCAGTCATCAATACTATCTCATCAGCTTCACCTCCTGCTAGCTGAGCCTCTTCCTGCTTGTTATCAGTTCTGCATTCGACTTCGACAGCATCTTTTCCAGCCATCAAGACTACCTCATCAGTTCTGCATTCAACTTCGACAGCATCCCTTTCAGCCATCAAGACTACCTCATCAGTTATGCATTCGACTTCGACAGCATCTTTTTCAGCCATCAAGACTACCTCATCAGTTCTGCATTCGACTTCGACAGCATCTGTTTCAGCCATCAAGACTACCTCATCAGTTCTGCATTCGACTTCGACAGCATCTGTTTCAGCCATCAAGACTACCTCATCATCAGAATCAGAATCACCTCTGGCCAATTGAGCCTCTTCTTGAGGGTTCTTTTGCTTGCATTCATCTGCATAATGACCAAACTTATCACAGTTATAGCACTGCACCTCTTTCTTGCTATAATTCTTCTTCTCCTTATTCTTTCAGGCTTCTTTTCTCCTTTGATAATCATTCTGCTTCTGATCACCTTTCTTGCTTGAACCCTCACCAGCTCCCTTATTCCATTTTCCCTTCCCTTTCTTGTTTTTCCAATTGTTACCCCAATTTCCTTTCTTGTTTTGAGATTGAGCCAACAACACTTGCTCACTAGGTTTTTCATTAGGTTTGGCACCCATCCTAGCCCTAATCCTAGTCTCATTTGCTTCAAGAATTCCTTGTAATTCAGCAACTTTTAAGGTACTCAGATCCTTAGATTGTTCAATTGAGGTCACTACATAATCAAATTGGTGAGTTAAGGTTCGCAATACCTTGTCAATCTTTCTTCGATCAGTGACATTCTTGCCATTTGTGCGCATCTGATTTGTGATCACTGTTAGGCGATTGAAGTACTCAGCAATCGTCTCCTTCTCGCTCATTTGAAGTAATTCATACTCCCTGCGTAACGTTTGTAGCCTCACTTGCTTCAACGACGCATCACCAGAATAGGCTGAAGCCAACGCATCCCAGGCTTCCTTTGCAGTCTCATACCCTGCGATTCTCTCAAACGCGTCAGAATTCACGCATTGGTGAATCAAGAACAGCGCTTTGCTGTCCTTCTTTTGTTGATCACGTAACTCATCTCCAATTGCATTTTCTACAATGCCATTCTTCACAATGTCAAGAACTTCCTGATACCGGAACACCACCTTCATCTACACAATCCATTTGTCATAATTCTTCGAATCAAGAACTGGAAGTTTCGCCGGAAGTTGATCACTGCCGGAGTTTTGATTTGCCATGTCTACGCCGCAAGATCACGAACTCTCGCTCTGATACCAGTTGTTGGAACAAGCTCACTCAGTGTTCCTCACATTCACTCAATTATCACGAAGGAATTTTACCAAGAAGAGAGTGTTCTTGGTTACAAGGTTGGTTAGTCGAAAAGATGTAGCCGTAGTCAAGAAAGCAAAATAACAGAAAAACTGATATTGTGGTGTATGATCTATTTTTTGATTACAACCATCACTTGTATTTATAGACTCACTTTTACAACTGTACATACACGAGGAGTTCACTAATACACGTGGACTGATGACATGAATAACACTAAAACAAATTACATGAGAAACACTTAACTAACTATATTTACTTAGTGAGTAAAACTAGTTATTCGACCAACTTGGTTTGCATACAACAGTTCGACCAACTTGGATTGCGTCCAACAGTTCGACTATCTTGGATTCGACCAACTTGGATTCGACCAACTTGGATTCGACAATTCGACCAACTTGGATTACATTCAACAATAACATACCGGATATATGTCAAAAAAACATAAACCTGAAACTGAAGATTAAGTTTTGGAAGTGTTTGCCAACAAGGATTTGTCCAAACTGGTAACTAGTATTGGATGTCACTCTAAGATCTCGAGTTCGAATATTGTGTTTTGAGATGCTTTCGAAATGTAATGTTTTTAAATTATGAATTGTTGATGATGTAGCCAAACATAAAAAACAACGTTCAAGGGAAGCAACGCACGTTTAACTCCTGCATATACGTGAATGAATCCAAACAAATGAGTTTATTATCTACTACGTCACCATACTTCATTAATGCATGAGTGGGAATTTAAACTGCAGTTTTAACTTCATTTGCGTTGGCTGTTTCAGTTCCCATTACCACGTGTGTTCCATCCAGTGTTCAGATGTAATGTTTGTCTAGGGAAATTGCATGTTTTGATTAGTTTTGTTGCATTATTATTATTAAATAAAATTAATTAATCAGCTTTGTTACCTTATTGGTGATTGGTGTATTCACCACCATCATAAATACAAAGTGGATAATAATGTTTTGGGAGTGATGCTCATAGTATTAATTAGAGGGTAATATTGGTAAAAATTTCATTAAAATTAGAAAGTGACAATTATTTTGAAACATTTTTAGTAAGTGAGACCATTATTCTGATACGGAGGGAGTATGAATAATGATAATAGGGAGAGATGGGAGCACATAGTAACCCTTCATCTCCACCCATCCCTATTGCAATATGTCATGGGCCTGTCCCATACCCACGGCTAATTCATTAATTTTACAAAACTACAAAATTTATGAGTATCTATGATATTCAAAAAAATCCACAATAGATAGCATTTTACTTTTTGTTGGCCGACAATTGGAGTCTAGCACAAATGGTTGGTTTGTTTGGAGTGTTGATGTTGAAACTTTGATGTACCAAAATTTATTTAAAAAAAAAAGGCAATTCGGTGTTATAACTAGTGTTATTCAACTCGAACCGATCTATCTCGTCGATTCAACTCAAAACCAATTTGTATAATCGATTTGTGCAAATAGTTGAATCTAGTATGTCACGGCAAGAAATGACGTCATTTTGCCTGTTTTGAGGATGTTTACGTAAAAGTAAAATAAGAATAACGTATTTGTCTGTTTTGTTCTATTCTTTTTGATGTAGGAGGAATACTCTTTTTCGTTCTACGTGTTTTTTAACTAATGATGATATTTTCCCATAAAAAAAGGTTTTTTCTTAAAATAATAGAAGATTTATACTTTCAAAGTTAATGACAGAGTTAGATCCTTAACTTTGCAAGTAATGAATCTCCTTCATTGACATGTTAGGAACTAGGAAGATGAGAAATTTTAAAAAAAAACAAAAGATGAAAAAACCGAGAGAATGACACAACATTTTCTAATGTATTTCCTTTGCTCCTATTTATAAGAAAAATTTTGCAGTCTTAGATTTATTGAATAACTGATGTATCTGGTCTATTATAGACCAAATACATAGCATAGCAATTCAATGAACTTAAAACCGGAAATTTTTTCTTATAAATAAGCTAAAGAGTAGTGTTGTGGACTTCACCAAAATACCAAAATAGGAACTAACACAGTGTTCCTATTTTTAGTCCAAAAAATTATAGGACTAGGCAATAATTTGTATAAATTGCGAAGATAATATATATCAATGAAGTCAAAACCTTTGATTTAGTTGTGTACATTGACATAATATTAAATAAAGATAATCTTTATTATAATAAACTATGAATAGGTCTACAGTGGCTTCCATCGTTACCCCACACACACGGACTTGATCAACGGTTCACGTAGAGTAAAATTGCGGCTATAGAATCAACGGATGCGATTGAATAATTAGATATTTACCTTATAATCAACGGTTACAGTGGGTCCTATTACAACCAAATGATTAATGTCAAAGATTTAATCAATAATGAGCGATAAATAGAATCCCTAAATAGGTGGGCTAATTTACGCCTCCACAACATTATACCTATATGTAAAATGAAATCCAAAATTATTCTTAATTTCTCTATTCTCCATGGCTCAGGTTTCAAATTGGTCAACAATCAGGCCTATTTGACATGATGAAATCGTTTGACATGATTTTCTATCTCAAACTTTTAGTTTTTTATTTTTTAAATATTAAGGAGGAGGATATTCAGGTATACTTTGTTCTTTTCATTTTTTTACCCCTCATATTATTGTTCTTCAAACAAAAGTTTAATGTATTGATTGCATGAAATGAATAATTCGGTAACTTTCGTTTTGTACTTAAATGTGTTTCTCTATAAATTAAATTTAGAAATAGGAAAGTATGTAATGATTTTATAAATTTTATAACTAAATAAAATATGAAATAACTTAAAAGTAAATAAATCTAATTATAATAATTTGTAAATTATTTAAATGATAGGCATCCAATAAAGTATTTAAATATAATAGATTTAGAGAAGCATTATTTAATCGTATCAATTTATGATGGATTTAAATAATTTACCCCTGTCATTTTACAGAAAACCAAAAATAACCCTCCCCATGTGTTCGCTGCTTTTGCTTAATTATACTCTATTTTGTTAATATATACCAAATTCCCCTTTTATTATGCCCCAACAATTCAATTTTGATCTCTTCATTATGACTAAGATTTGTTATTTTATTAAACGTAACTAAATTTGTAGCTCATACTAAATTTTAATAACGTGACTTAACAAAATTCACATTTTTCTTATGTCCCAACAATCATATTTCGAACTCTTGACTTATTTTTTTTGATAGGCAGTGTTAGTGGGGGTGGGGAAATGTTAGTTTCCGGGGATTGAACCCGGGACCTCCTTCTTGCACTCTTTTGGTGCACTCCTTCGGTATCCCTTAGCTCGCCAACTGAGCTACCTACTTGGGATGTACATGCATATCCCAAGTAGGTGGCTCAGTTGACGAGCTAAGGAATACCGAATGAGTGCCCTGAAAGAATGGACGTATAATTTTTGTGTCTCACTCCAGCCTTGCCGTCAAAAAAGAATTTAAACATGTCAAACAAACTACTACATATTTATATAGAGATATATATGTATATGAAAACATACTTACTTACTTATCCACGTATATAATTGGTTACAGTAAATTGGATGACGTTGGGAAACGTGTAAAATAGTAGCCTAATTTTCACCATAAAAAAAAATCTATTTACGACACATTATTGGTCACTGAAATTGAATATAAAATGGTGAACAACTTAGGTTTCAATAAAAAAAACCTTCTTACAACACATTATTGGTCAATGAATTTCGTCAACAAATGCCAACTATTAGTCCATTCATAAACGTCGACCCGTGCAGCGCACAAGTAAAGCATAATAGTAATGCAAGAAAATTTGAAAAGGTGGAGCCTGAAAAATTGGCTTCAACCCTTAAATTTGTAAAGGCTTACAATAGTTATTTGATAACACAAAGTCTCCCTATATAGAAAACAAAAGTAGCTTATTGAAAGAGCTATAATCCACCAAAAACCATGAAAGTTGAAACACCAATTCCAGGCAAACACAATGATGTACAAAACGATCATCACATGGCTGCTAATAGATTCACATAGAACAGCTCATTGCAAACTAGCTTATGAAGTCAAAAGTGTATTAGTCATAATTAGGGTGATAAGTCAGTGATGTTATCACTTATTAGTCAGCATGATAAGTAAGTGCAAGTATGTGTAATAAGTAGAAAGACTTATAGCCGTTGTGACAGTTAACCATTGAAACTGTATCTCAACAAACTCATGTATATATCTCATATAGTTTCAAGGTTGATTCACAGAATTTTTAGGTTCAACAATACTTTTCTCCTTTTTTTCACTCTCTTCACTGATCAGATTCGTAAGTGTTCCTGCCAAGCAACACGTTGCATAAGCATGCGTTGCTCATGCAGAAAAAATGGACGTCCATGTAACGTTCTTTGTAAATGTGACAATTGTGAGAATCCACATGGTGACAGGGAAATGTGTTGGAGTTTGATAGGAATTGAGCATCTTGAAGAAGTTATGTCGATGACTTTCGGCATGGATAAAATTCTTGGAGTGGTTTAGCTTCAAGTGGTATACTCTCTACAGTAGAGTATGATAGTTCTTTTGAATTATGATTGTCGGTGAAGACAATGAAAGAGGAAGATGTCCCGTTGGTCAATTACAATCAAGGTGGAGATTGTTGGAGTTGATTGAAATTGACATCTTGAAATAGTCCCACATCGCCTAGTTTTGTGAAGGAAGAAGGAGTCCAAGGCTATATAAAGGGGCTCAAGTTCTCCTTTACAAGTGCACCAGTCAGAAATACCTTAAGTTGTATTTGGCTTTTTTTCTTTTCTCTTATACTCTTGTTTTAGAGTGTTGTGAGATGTAGTTAAATATTTCTTTGGAGGGTGTGGGTGTACTGGGGTCATTGGGTGTGTGAGAAAAGTCTATGTGTTGTAATAATTTTCACATAGTGTTATTATTTGGTTGCCATTAGGCTGCGGTTTTTCTCCGGTTTGGAGTTTTCCACGTTAAATTCTTGTGTTCCGATTGTGCTCCTTTTATTTCTCTATGTTGTTTTTCCCAACAACTGGTATCAGAGCTTATCAGAGCTTTTGGTTCGGTGGGGTATAAATTTCTTAGTATGCTCTGTGGTTGCAGCTTTGTCTGATCTTCCACATCAGAAAAGAAGTTTGATAGAGAAATTTGATGGAAGAATCAATTTTGGCTTGTGGAAAATTCAAGTCATGGATGTGTTGATGCAATCGGGTTTCACAAGGTGTTGCAAGGAAACAATTCTGGGCATGTAAAGAAAAAATTGTCTAGGGGAACAGGTCCGGCAAATTGCTCCAAAGGGTTCATAATTGCGCACAGGGCACTGGTTTCACAGTTGTGCAATGATGCGTGGTGGAAACGAATGTCGATGGCAGATGGAACTTCCAGAAAAGTGAAACATGGAAGTTGCGCGCACCATAATCTTTCTGCAGGTTTTTTCGACATGCACCGAAAGAAGAAATTCTTGAAGCGGTTTAGCTTTAAGTGGAGTATACTCTTTATGGTGGAGTATGATAGTTGTTTTGAAGTATGATTGTCGGTGTAGACAATGAACGTAGAAGATGTCTCGGGTATCAATTACAATCAAGGTGGAGATTGTTGGAGTTTGATAGGAATTGAGCATCTTGAAGAAGTTATGTCGATGACTTTCGGCATGGATAAAATTCTTGGAGTGGTTTAGCTTCAAGTGGTATACTCTCTACAGTAGAGTATGATAGTTCTTTTGAATTATGATTGTCGGTGAAGACAATGAAAGAGGAAGATGTCCCGTTGGTCAATTACAATCAAGGTGGAGATTGTTGGAGTTGATTGAAATTGACATCTTGAAATAGTCCCACATCGCCTAGTTTTGTGAAGGAAGAAGGAGTCCAAGGCTATATAAAGGGGCTCAAGTTCTCCTTTACAAGTGCACCAGTCAGAAATACCTTAAGTTGTATTTGGCTTTTTTTCTTTTCTCTTATACTCTTGTTTTAGAGTGTTGTGAGATGTAGTTAAATATTTCTTTGGAGGGTGTGGGTGTACTGGGGTCATTGGGTGTGTGAGAAAAGTCTATGTGTTGTAATAATTTTCACATAGTGTTATTATTTGGTTGCCATTAGGCTGCGGTTTTTCTCCGGTTTGGAGTTTTCCACGTTAAATTCTTGTGTTCCGATTGTGCTCCTTTTATTTCTCTATGTTGTTTTTCCCAACAACTGGTATCAGAGCTTATCAGAGCTTTTGGTTCGGTGGGGTATAAATTTCTTAGTATGCTCTGTGGTTGCAGCTTTGTCTGATCTTCCACATCAGAAAAGAAGTTTGATAGAGAAATTTGATGGAAGAATCAATTTTGGCTTGTGGAAAATTCAAGTCATGGATGTGTTGATGCAATCGGGTTTCACAAGGTGTTGCAAGGAAACAATTCTGGGCATGTAAAGAAAAAATTGTCTAGGGGAACAGGTCCGGCAAATTGCTCCAAAGGGTTCATAATTGCGCACAGGGCACTGGTTTCACAGTTGTGCAATGATGCGTGGTGGAAACGAATGTCGATGGCAGATGGAACTTCCAGAAAAGTGAAACATGGAAGTTGCGCGCACCATAATCTTTCTGCAGGTTTTTTCGACATGCACCGAAAGAAGAAATTCTTGAAGCGGTTTAGCTTTAAGTGGAGTATACTCTTTATGGTGGAGTATGATAGTTGTTTTGAAGTATGATTGTCGGTGTAGACAATGAACGTAGAAGATGTCTCGGGTATCAATTACAATCAAGGTGGAGATTGTTGGAGTTTGATAGGAATTGAGCATCTTGAAGAAGTTATGTCGATGACTTTCGGCATGGATAAAATTCTTGGAGTGGTTTAGCTTCAAGTGGTATACTCTCTACAGTAGAGTATGATAGTTCTTTTGAATTATGATTGTCGGTGAAGACAATGAAAGAGGAAGATGTCCCGTTGGTCAATTACAATCAAGGTGGAGATTGTTGGAGTTGATTGAAATTGACATCTTGAAATAGTCCCACATCGCCTAGTTTTGTGAAGGAAGAAGGAGTCCAAGGCTATATAAAGGGGCTCAAGTTCTCCTTTACAAGTGCACCAGTCAGAAATACCTTAAGTTGTATTTGGCTTTTTTTCTTTTCTCTTATACTCTTGTTTTAGAGTGTTGTGAGATGTAGTTAAATATTTCTTTGGAGGGTGTGGGTGTACTGGGGTCATTGGGTGTGTGAGAAAAGTCTATGTGTTGTAATAATTTTCACATAGTGTTATTATTTGGTTGCCATTAGGCTGCGGTTTTTCTCCGGTTTGGAGTTTTCCACGTTAAATTCTTGTGTTCCGATTGTGCTCCTTTTATTTCTCTATGTTGTTTTTCCCAACAACTGGTATCAGAGCTTATCAGAGCTTTTGGTTCGGTGGGGTATAAATTTCTTAGTATGCTCTGTGGTTGCAGCTTTGTCTGATCTTCCACATCAGAAAAGAAGTTTGATAGAGAAATTTGATGGAAGAATCAATTTTGGCTTGTGGAAAATTCAAGTCATGGATGTGTTGATGCAATCGGGTTTCACAAGGTGTTGCAAGGAAACAATTCTGGGCATGTAAAGAAAAAATTGTCTAGGGGAACAGGTCCGGCAAATTGCTCCAAAGGGTTCATAATTGCGCACAGGGCACTGGTTTCACAGTTGTGCAATGATGCGTGGTGGAAACGAATGTCGATGGCAGATGGAACTTCCAGAAAAGTGAAACATGGAAGTTGCGCGCACCATAATCTTTCTGCAGGTTTTTTCGACATGCACCGAAAGAAGAAATTCTTGAAGCGGTTTAGCTTTAAGTGGAGTATACTCTTTATGGTGGAGTATGATAGTTGTTTTGAAGTATGATTGTCGGTGTAGACAATGAACGTAGAAGATGTCTCGGGTATCAATTACAATCAAGGTGGAGATTGTTGGAGTTTGATAGGAATTGAGCATCTTGAAGAAGTTATGTCGATGACTTTCGGCATGGATAAAATTCTTGGAGTGGTTTAGCTTCAAGTGGTATACTCTCTACAGTAGAGTATGATAGTTCTTTTGAATTATGATTGTCGGTGAAGACAATGAAAGAGGAAGATGTCCCGTTGGTCAATTACAATCAAGGTGGAGATTGTTGGAGTTGATTGAAATTGACATCTTGAAATAGTCCCACATCGCCTAGTTTTGTGAAGGAAGAAGGAGTCCAAGGCTATATAAAGGGGCTCAAGTTCTCCTTTACAAGTGCACCAGTCAGAAATACCTTAAGTTGTATTTGGCTTTTTTTCTTTTCTCTTATACTCTTGTTTTAGAGTGTTGTGAGATGTAGTTAAATATTTCTTTGGAGGGTGTGGGTGTACTGGGGTCATTGGGTGTGTGAGAAAAGTCTATGTGTTGTAATAATTTTCACATAGTGTTATTATTTGGTTGCCATTAGGCTGCGGTTTTTCTCCGGTTTGGAGTTTTCCACGTTAAATTCTTGTGTTCCGATTGTGCTCCTTTTATTTCTCTATGTTGTTTTTCCCAACAAAATGGCCGTTGCTCAAGCTGAACAACAGAGACTTCGAGATATGAACGATGCAATTCAAAGGGCTGCTGGTAACGTTGCAATTTGATGTTAATACAGTACTTTGTGAAATTACAATTCTGGGATGCAAGTAGTTTGGTGTTCTTATTAACTTTGCTATATGAACGATGAATCGATGATTGTTACACAGTGCCTTTGCATTTTTGATTTCAATTTCATGTTTGATTTTCCATCAATTTCATTGAAATTTATTGGTTGAGATTTGAACATTTTAGCCTCTCACAAAACCTCAGACCCGTTTTCTATTA
Source organism: Astragalus glycyphyllos (assembly GCA_963573325.1). Taxonomy (NCBI): domain Eukaryota; kingdom Viridiplantae; phylum Streptophyta; class Magnoliopsida; order Fabales; family Fabaceae; genus Astragalus; species Astragalus glycyphyllos. The sequence continues at coordinate 91,296,056 of OY754307.1, forward strand.
TTATTATTTTCCATCTATTGACAAATTATTAAGAGGCAAGAATGATAAAAAAACTAGAATGGAATTAACACTGTGTGTAATGGTAAAATCCTTTAATATAATTATTGGACGAATCACGTAAGTTGAATGCGTGATGCCATTATTTCTTGGATAGAAACTCCTGTGGCCATAATATGAAGGAGAGAAGCTCTTGTCAAACCATACTATCATTAAGCATCATATCTTCAAATTTTTAATCGAGATGATATCATTAGTTCAAAACTAGCCGCCTGACCCGTGCTACGCACGGGTTGACTAATTTTTAGTTAGCAAAATTAAAGTAAAACCGGAAGGGGAAAACCTCTTTAATAAACCAATCATTCAAGACAACAGTTTTCTGTCCACTGTAGGAATCAAACTCGGGAGCACTAAGTCGACCCCGTGTCCCAGGGTAGCTTATGCCAGTGGACCAATGATGTTGGTTTGTAAAATATATAGTCAAATAATTGTGGATTGAAATTAAATTATAGCTATAAATTAAATAAGAAGATTATAAAATTTAAAAAGAATATTGACAAAAAACGTTGAAATTAAATATCCATAGATAATGGGAAGAAAATGTCTAAAACTTTTAATAACATAATCCATATTTATCAAATGTAAATATAAAAACTTAGCACGGGTATACATTTCATTGTAAATTAATTTTTTAATTTTTTTATGACAAAAATAGGCAGGTTTATATTTTGATGTTTGATTTAATTATGTATATGTATATGTATATACATAATTAACACCAAAAAGGATGGTATAACATTAGGTTCACCAGATTGGATGGCGAGGCTTAGATAAGAAAATTTCTATAACAAACTTCTGACTGTTGTATTTATCTGTAGCGGCTACGTTGACTGCATGAAAGTGGTATTGCCGTACAATAGAAATTATACTATTGTAAAATGAAGTATGTTTTTAGAAAATTACTATGTTGTGAGAACATGTGTTTACTCTTTTTATATCATTAGGACAACTAATTTTAATTTTTTTATAATGTCGAGTTAATCATTGTAAATTCACTTTAACGATTTGATTAGAGGAAAAGTCTAAATAAATTCCAATCTCTACAATTAAAAATCTAGAAGTGTTTAACAATTAGAAAATATTGTGATTTTGTACATATTCTTTTCTTATTTGGAAAAAAGACAAAACATAGTAACATGGATGATAGTTTTATATACTTCTTTTAAAATAAGGAAAAAATTTTGGTTCATATTAAGTTATAGAATTATTAGATAATTCATGATACCAAACCCAACAAATTGAGCATTGATTTTTAGTATTTACAGACCAAAGGAAAATCTGGACTGGCATTAACGCAATACATAAATAAAACAGGGGTTATTTGCGTCATTCACTGGGAAGTTGAACACAGCTTACCATTACCATAAACGAAATCCCTAATTCTCCGCTGGATAACTGGCTTTCGTCTTCGATCTTCTCGTCGCCGTCGCAGAGCTTGTGACCACATCTATATAAAAACCGCATGGCCGGTGTCAGCAAGAGGTCCGTTGGTCCAATGGCGAGCCGTAGTGGATCATCCTCCTCGCGGAATCTTTGGCAGTCATCAAGAGGGGAGAATCGTGGAGCGCTTAATGTGATTGTCACCGAGGTACATGAGAACGAAGCATTACCTGGTAGTACCCTTTACTTTCCGGTTGAGCATACACTGATGTATTTGAATTAGGCTTGGTTTGTTACACCCATTTACAATTTGCTTTATTTTGTTTGGTTTCCAACAAATGGATTTGGGGTTTTGGTATTATTCATGTGATATTTGAGATTATAAATCATGTTTAACTTCTTACGAATACGAATTAGTAAATTAGGTGCACAACACAAAAAATCAAAATTGTTGTCTTCGGTTTGTACTATGTTATGCGGTTTGCTCACTGTATCTTCAAGGGACTTATGTTTGGGAGAAAAATTATCATTGAATGTCTTTTAATAATATAGGGTAAATTGTCAATATTTGTTGGCTTTGTTTCAAATAGCAGTAACTTGGAGTTGTTTGCGGTGGTCGTGGATAGAGTACTGTCTCTGTGTTTTAAAAATATATGAAACCCAGTTTGTTTCTAAGTGTAATTAGGCCACACGGATTACTGTACTTGTATTTTATCCGGATGCTACTGTTTAAGCAGGTCTTACAATTCCAGGAATAATTTTTTTTAGACTTAAACATATGTTTGTAAATGACAATTTTCTCTTTAACCAAAGTCAGTTCCAAAATGAATGATACTTAGGCTCGCTAAGTTTCATTTTTCCCTTGCATTTGAATACATGTTATACACTGTAAGAATCAAATGAAATTCTGAGCTGCCACACTTTGATTTCAGTCTGTGTAACAAACAAAGATCCATATATATGTGATCCAGTATTACTCTTCCCATGAATCAAAGTGCTGTGTGGAGTGCAGTTACTGAGAATTGAAGACTATTGCAATGTTGTATCATAGTGTAAGGGATTAATTATCCTCGATTTGACCCTCAATTATAGGGATTGTTTTTAATTGTTTGTATAGGTGATTTATTATCGCATTAATGGTTTTTTAGCTGTTGAGTCATGGGAAGTTGTTTTTTTGCACAGTTTTAATCCTGACCGTTAAAATGATAGCCGCAATTTTAAGGAATCTAGGTCGTTTATTTTGTCCATGTGGATCTTCAGTCAAATCCCAACCGTTGGTGATCTATGCGGTGCCAATGTGTCACTCATCGGGGGGTGTTTAGCTGACATGGATATGACGTAATGATGATGTCATTTCGCTGAATTTCTGATGTGTACATGACCATGTAGTTATCCATGGTTTAGTATAATTAAGATTAAGTGCATAAAACTACTATCTTTAATATGTGTAAAGGTAGTTATTTTTTTTTATAATTAAGTCCGGAGTGAGTATATAAATACATCATGCAGGGTTAAATAAAAATCACCATTAAAATAAAAACACCTATACAAAGTTGAAAGAAAATGTTGGGGAGTTCTATTGTATATGATGCCGAAGTTCCCACGAAAAAAGATAAATTATAAATATAAATTAAATAAAAAAATTGTAAATTAAAACAAAACTTTAACAAAGACATTGGAATTGAACACACACAGATAATAAGAAGAAAAAGTTAAAAAAAATTAATAATGTTATCTATATTCATCAGAAATATAAAAGCTTAACCCATAATTAAAGAGAAAAAAAGACAACACAATTAGAAAGTGGAGCACGTACGTAGGTATCATGTTGAGTTTGATTTAAAACTAAACAACAATTTAAGTATCCTTCTAATACTCGTTGGTGTGCAATAATCAAAATAAAGAAGAAAACATCAATTTGGACATGTAAGATTTTTTCTAGATCCTAAAATACGCTGAAACACAATGCCGAGCATCACACTTTATGTATTTTGTGATAATTTGTTTTTTGTTTTTCATCAAACAGGTTATAGAGGAACAAAGTTTGTGTATTTAAACATTTAAAAAATTTTCGGGACCCTAAAGTACCCCTAAATATATTGTCAGCATCGCACTTTACGTATTTTGTCACAAACTTATTATTGTTTTTTACCAAACCGGTTATTTACGAAGAAACTTGGTACTTGAAGAGTTAAAAAAATTTCACAATACTAAATTAAAGTACCCCAAAACATACCGCTTAACATTTCACTTTACCTATTTTGTAATGAAATTAAATCTTTTATTTACCGAATCGAGTTTTCAACAACGAAATTTGCATATTTAAACATCTAAAATTTTTCCTAGACTGTTAAGTACCTCTAAAAATATGAAAAAGAAAAACAAAAGCAAAAGCCAAAAAAATACTGAAGCAAATAAAAGCAAAAAAGAATCTTAAAAAAAGAAGAAAATAAAAACAGTGAAGTATAATAAAAGAAAAAAAACTCAAACAAAAGACAAAAAAAAAAAAGGAGAGAGCAAAATAAATGAAGATTGGCGCGCAATGACAAGCGGATTTAGAGAATAGATGGAAGGATATATAATTACAATTTCTTCTTGTGTGCTTTGTCGTTGAAGTGGTAATTAACACAGTTAAGTCAATTAATAGAGCCAATCCAAATACACGTCTTTATATAGATAGTAAGGTAAGTAGTACATGTTACCACTCGTTCATCGTAGCTGATATCAACTAAAGTTCGGAAAATTGTTAGCACAACGTCAGTTGAATTGAATGACTACTAAATAAATATTAAATTTGAACAGCAAGTAAAAATAAATGGTTGAAATGACCAACCCTTTAACAGGCCTGTTTGGTTTTTTGATACAAAAATATGTATTAAGAGAGCGTACTATGGGATGCATCAAACCAATACAGAGAAAAATTAAGCATTCTGAGCACAGGGAAGTGGAATATGCCATCAATCAACAATCAAAAACCTGACAATCTATAATCTAACCTTCCTTATAACAATATCCTTACCAATTAACACGGCTAATCACTCAGTTGTGTATTCATATTATTATTTGTTGGGAATTAAAGTGTGTGGTTAGTCCCACATTGACCGCGAATGACTGGGTCCCCTCCAAAATCCAATATGGGTGCTCAAAACTTATTCATTCTTCCTTTGATGTCTCAAAGTTGATAGAAAGGTGCTCATAATTACTTGAAAGTCGCAAAGAATGAAATTGCCCTTTGGAGGTTTATTTATAAATTGTTCACACCATCACTAAGAGGTTTGCTAATAAGCAGCATGACTACTGAATTAATCCTTTGAATATGTCAGCCACAGCTTGAAATTTATGGCTGGCTCATCAAATTCCTCTGTTCTTGACGGGTGACAATCCTCTCATAGATAACGAACTATCAAAAAACACAAGACAACAATGCCAATGCACAAATTGCAACACTGAGGGGAGAAACGCCATCATGTCAAATCATCGATGGAGTTGAAGAGTTTATTGGCGTTTGATATGAGACCAGATTGAACGTAGTGGTTGAGGAGAGTGTTGGAAACGTCAACGTCGTAGAGGTAACCGGTTTTGAGGATGCGTGGACCACATGGGATGGGAGATCTTTCTTTCGAAGCTTTTGATGCATGGACTAGTCATATGTTCGTTTCACTCCACAGATGTTTGATGCGAGTAGGGGTGAGGAATGGATTGTAACCGTTATACACTTGTCCCTTCCGCCTAAATTTTTAAACTCCAACAAAACCAATGTTTTTTGAGTTAAAATAACACCGAATTTATTTAGTACGAGATGAGATTGAATTGACACATGAAATAAAATTATAATGTGATCACTCGAGTGTGACTTTATGACTTCAAAATTAAAAGTGATAAATTAAATTTTCTTAGCATTTTATCACGTATTCAACCTCAAAAGATGACTTTTAAAATAATAGTATTTTACAACAATGTTTCTACTTAAACAAACATAGATTTAAAATTGATTATTTTATTCATAAAACTCTCGTTGCCAATTTAATAGAGTTAAAAATTAGGATGATGAGCGAGTAAGGGACATGTTAGGATAGGTTATACCTAACCCTTACCCATCCCTAAAAATTGACTGGGTCAGTTCTTTAGATCCTAACCTGTCATTAGGCCCAAACAAATCTTTTTTTTTTATAAGCAAATGTTAGTGGGGGATGGGGGAATGTTAGTTTCCGGAATACTTTGCAGATTATACGGGCCTTAGAGTTGAGGTGGGTCTTGCTCACCCTAAGACTGAAAAAAACTATTTAGTGTGAAAATTGATATTCGGTTCTTTCATCACAAATCAATTTCATTAACTTAGAATTGATTCTATTTTTTTTACAAGATAGAATCGTTCTATTTTTTTTAACAAAGAGAATTGTTCTATTAAAAACTAGAAATTGTAGTTTTTAAAACTGATTCTATAATTTCATATTTATATCTTCCATGATTGTCCATTTTTTTAAAACTGTAATGATTAATATTTGTAATTTTACACTCAAAAGCAATTTTTAGTAAAAACTATCCTAACAATATGAATTGATAAAATCACTTGTTTGGATGTGGATACATTCAAAAAATTGATTTTATCCTCCTTTTTCCAAAAAAAGAAGATAAAATCACTTTTTTTAAATACATCCAAACATAAATCCAAACATAAATCATGTTATGTTCAATTCATTTTTTTAGCAAAATCAATTTTATTAAATAAACCCAATGAGAATCAATTCTCATCACTATAGAACCAAACACACACTTAACGTAATGTCTTTTTGTAGGGAAAGTTCAAGGAAAAAGCTTAGCCAAATCAACTGAAAAACTAGTGATTAAATAATAGGTAACCATCGTTAATTTGGCAAACAATATTCTATATTTCCCCTTTCTAAGCAATTGCTTTTTTTTTTTTACAAAAGCAATTGTTGTGTTGGAGTCCATAAAATTTCCGCCTAATGTGTTATTCCTCATTGGGTTTCTTCTATATATTCTCCTAGCTACGTTCTCACATTCTCTCTTCTGACATTCAACAACAATAAAGTAACAGTGACATTGGTTTCATTAAAATCATTTTGATTTCTTTTCTCTTCAATCAGATTAATTTTTTGGTAAATCAATGTATCCTCCACGGCAACAATCAGATTAATTAATCAAGAGATACACAAAATAGAATAACATTTACTAATTGCTTGCAATATTTACGTTTGGAGATTAATTCTTTCCTCCCTGATTTTGTGGCACAGAATTTGCAACTTCCTCCACAAAGGTTGGGCTCACATGTTTTTGAAATATTCGCCCATCTTTCTTCTCTAACCTAACCTATGCGTCTGACTCAGCAGCGGTTTACTGCGCACAGAAAAAACTTCACGCACAGAGCTACCACCGATCCGCTTTCATCCGTCCGTGAAGCTTCCTTTCGCCTTCAGTCATTGCCCTTTCCATTCTCTTTTTTCCTATTACTCCTAGAGCGTTCCATTCCACACCACTCGATCAAAACCAAGGTATTTCTTATTTCTTGTTTCTTCCTCTAATTTACCTTTTATGTTTTCAGCTTCAATCGACTATTATTATTCTTGTTTCTTATGTCTAACTCAGAGGAGGAGATAATGATTCCAAAGGATTTAAAGAGATTGAGACATTATGATAACAGTGAAAATAAAAATGAAGACAGGCTTAGCGAATTACCCGATTGTGTTCTCCTTCACATATTGAAATCTTTCGATATCAAAGACGCCGTTAGAACTTGCATTTTGTCTACCCGATGGAAGCACGTCTGGAAACGTATTACCAATCTAAAGTTGTTTTCTTCGGACTTTCCGACTCTCGAGATTTTTACCAAATTTGCGTCTAGGGTTTTATCACTTAGAGATGACTAAATCTCACTGCAAGGACTAATTTATAACCGTAAAGGTTCCGTCGAACTTCCCTTGCTCAACAGGATTCTGAAATATGCTATTTCACACAATATCCAACGATTAGAACTCACTCTCGATTGTGAGATTGATCAAATTCCGTCTCCTATCTTTTCATGTCAGACATTAACACATCTTAGTCTTTGTTTTTTTCCTAAAGGTGGTGGCGCAACATTGTTTCCAAAATCTCTGAATTTACCTGCATTAACCAGCTTGTATCTATTTCATTTTACCTTTTGTGCTGACAGTGATGTTGTTGATCCCTTTTTGACCTTTAACAAGTTGAATTGTTTGCTCCTTTGCCAATGTGATGTAAGGGATGGAATGACCCTCCGCATCTCAAGCTCGACGCTTGTCAAATTATCTATGTGTTGTCTCTGGCGAAACTGTTTGAAGATTGTTGAGTTATGTACTCCACGCCTTGATACATTTGTTTTTACTGGTGTTCCTCATATGAGTAGATTCAAAGGGAGGAATCTTTCTTCTATTAAACATGTGGATATTGATGCAAACCTTGAGTCAATTTGTGCCGATCCTGCTTTTAATCTATTCAACTGGCTGCAAGATTTTGTTGGTATAAAATCATTGGTACTAACTGCAAGTACTATTCAGGTGTTTTACACTTCCTTCTTTAAATGTGTTTTTTTAATCTAAATTTTGTCGTTGAAAATTTGACTTGCATTAAATTAATCCTATTCTCACTCATTCCTTACTACTTAGGTTCTATCCTTCATTCCTGATTTATTGGAGTCCACGCTCCCTTTCTTGAAGAACTTAAAGTCATTGAAAGTGCTTGACCAAGAACTTTCATATGAATTATGCTTGGCTCTTAGAGATGCTAAGTTACAAAAAGTGAAGTCAAAGAAAAAAGCTGCCAAGCTAAGAAAAGAATTGAAAACAAATTTTACACGGTCTCCGCCCTTACCCGATGAAATTGTGGACTTCTTGCTCTGAAAGTCGCCATCTGCAGAATTTGACATCTTAAATCTTTCAAGGTGAAATATACTTTCAACGTTGTAATGATAGATTGTTAATATTTTGTCTGGATTTTGCTTCTTTCTCTGTTTTTGTTTTGCTTGGTCTTCTAGTTGTAATTATGTGAGTATATAAGTTAAAAGTCCCCTGAGTAGAGAAAAAACGGTACATGTTTACTTACATGATCGTACCCAGTCTCAAATTGAGAGAATAGATGGATGTTCTATTGCAAGGATTGGATTGCTTGCTATTATTAAATGAATCTGACCATTCTGAACCAAATTTTCAAGTATATTTCACTATATAATGAATTTCATTGTGTGAAGTTTTTCAGCAATGTTTCACTATACAATGAATAACTAGTTTGAACCAAATGAGCAGACTCGCATATGCTCAAGTAAACAAGCTTCTAGAAATAAGAGAGTGACTAAGAGAGAGAGGTGCCTTGTAATTTGGAGAAATAGGAATTTAGAGGAGTTACTGAGTTAGGCCTCTTGAGGAGCTTAGAAAATTTCTTGTATTCTCAACACTGTCAATAATGTTGATTTTTCTACTATTTCCTGCTAATCTGAACAACTATCTATCATGTGGTTATTGAGTGAAAAATTATTAAGTAACAACATAGGAATTCTAACAACTCATATTGAGAATAATGTTGATCTGTCTAGTTAGTTTAAGGGGGAAGATTGTGGGTATAGTGGATATAGGGAATGCAGTGAATAATGTGTATTCAGTTATGTGTTTTTGTTGATACTAGTAGAGAGAAATTATCTTTTCTCTTACTAGTTTTTTCATGGGTATCACTTGTAAGTAGCTCAGTGCGCTAGTACACCATTTTCTAATCCAATTACCAGTTATCATTCTCTCTAATCCTAACATCCTACACACAGATACCCATTCGTGAGGAGGAAAATGTGCTTAATCTTTTAAAGAAGAGGAATTGGATATCATTTGTTGGATATCCATGAGCATAATGAGAGTATGTTCTTAAACTCTTTGGTCAATGCCCCTAACATACTTTGTATTTGAGAGACATGCATCCATTTTGTTGAATCACTTTGATTTGATGTGCTAGTTAGTGACTTTATTATTGTTTTAATCTTCAGATTGATCTCTTCAAATGCATGGAAGAGGTATTGATGAGTTCAACTGAGTCCAGTTCACTCAATGGTACCATACTAGTGCTTTACTGGTGCCCTGCACGGGTCTAATTTATATTTTAGAATATTTAATGTATTATTATCGAATTGTGTGAAAGAGGTATTTGTATAATTTTAGATTAGATCTACAATTTTGGCATCGAGAAATAATGTTTGACATTACACATGATAGGCCGCCTAAGACGCCTAACCCGATTTCGTGCTGTCGTTGTTTAATTAGTTGACAATCATGAATTTCCATAAAGTGGCAATTAATATCTAAAATTGGATAGCTATTGATTCAAAGTCTTAGTAATAGAGTTCATATATCATACTAATCAATATTTTATATATATATATATATATATATATATATATATATATATATAGATATCCATTATAGGTTAGTGTAGACTATATATTAGTAGTTTCATCCAATTCTTAACAATGTATTTTTGAACTCAATAAAACATGTATTATAATATTTTAGAAAAAAATAATATATTAATTAAAAATATACATGAAAAAAATACTATCTAGATTATGCAAAGATATTATAATTTTTACACTATTACATATTGATATAAAACCACAATACTATTATATTATATACATATTAAATAGAATTTTAGATTAGTTATTTTCGTTGTAAGTTACAATATAGATTATGTAAATATCTTCTTTTTTTTTTCAAAAAAAAAAAGCTAGAATATACAAATAATTCCTAATTATTGAACCATAATTTTAGTGCTAAAATACAACTAATTTATCACAATGTGACTAATTTAAGATATATTTTACATAGATTGACATGATTGAACCATAATTTTGGCGCTAAATGTTTAATTATGCTTTCAATTTCGTTATTATATATAACTAGACGCACACCCGCGCGCTGCACGTGTATTATTTATTTTCAATAAAATATTTAAAAAATACAAAAAATAAGAGTTCAAAGAAAAAAGTATTTGTGGAGTGATTTGTAAGTATCTCTGTGAGCGTTTAAAGCGCCGTGAGGTCTGCACTAACCCTGGTGAGCCTTCAGAGTCTAATTCGCCTAAACTTTTTTTTAAAACAAAGTAAAAGAAAGTTATTTGGTCAGATTAGCTTAGCCCATTGATATTTCCATTCATATAAAAGTGGTTGTCGATAAAGTTCACCACTAGTGCAAATAAAAAGGTAAACACAAAAATATATAATCAAAGCTCAATTTATTGAGAGCTAATCAAAGTTAAGATCAAAGGAATGTATTTTTGTTATCTCATCACTGCATTTTGTTATCTCATCTAAGAGGCATCAATGGAATGCGTTTTTTATCAAAACTATAAACATGTCATTATATATTTTTGTGTCTTTTTTGGAATGATTGCCCTCCTTTTTTATCAAAACTACAAAAAAACCATTACTTTTTTCGTCCTCTTCCCGAAATGATTGACCTCATTTTTTTATCCAAACTACAAAAATGTTATTACTTTTTTTTTGTCTTTTTCTAAGCACATATACGAATACATTAGTAATACGTATTCATTTTTGACATCTTAGCTTGCTTTTGATGCATCCAGCCTTAAAGGATAAAGATGGGGTGATTAGATTACATTACCATATGAATAATTTAGGATATATAAATTTGATTGAATTTTATGATATAAACAAATATTTATCTTTCCCTTGTATTAGGGGTGGCAATTTCTACCCGCAAGTGGGGATCCCGCGGGGATTGCCCTGTTTGGGGCCCCGTGGGCGGGAAATTTCCCCCCCGGGGACGGGGATGGGAGAGAAAATCCCCCCGCAGTCAATCTAGAGATGGGGACGGGTCCATATCCCCTGCCCTGCAGGGACCCTACCCGAATATATTACATAAATGTACTTATTATAGATATATATTGTATTTTAAGTAATAGATTTTTTAGACTTTTAATATATGTTTTTAAATAAAAATATTAATAAAATATTTACTTGTGTTAATTTTTATATTTTTATTCTTACCTTTATACTTTTTAAATTTTAAAATATCAAAGTATGACTAAATTTTATATTTAATATTAAACATATGTTTTTTAGTCTTACTTTTATACATTTTTTCAGTTTTATTATATTCTAATTTCTCTTTGAATAAATTCTTGAGGTCCCCGCGGGAATTGGGGAGGAAAACTCTCCGAAGCGGGGAATGGGGATGGGGGACAAAATGGGAGGCGGGGATGGGGAGTGGGGAAGTACTCCCCGTACCCGTTCCGCCCCATTGCCATCCCTACCTCATATGAATGTATATCCGGTAGCGGATCAATGGTCTTGTTTCCACACTAATCAATGGTGAGCTACTTGGGGTGCTTAACTGTTTCTCATTCTATTTAATGTACTTTTTCATTTTCTTCCATGGAGCAGGTAAAAATGGTTGGAAAGTAGAGCTTTCTCGCAAATCAAGAGGTGGAGATGCAGGAAGAGGTGGCGGCCATGGTTGGTCTGATCGGGGTGGTTTTTATTTGAACTGTTACGAGTGTGGTGAACCTGGTCATTGTGCTCGCGAGTATCGCAATCTTGGTGGTTCTCGAAGAAGTCAGAGCCGCACCCCACCTTGATATCGCAAGAGCTCAAGTTATGGGCGAAGGTGGGGTTGCTTTCTTTTGATACTAGCAATTATGTAGTTGGATGTAATATGAGGAAGATAAATACATTGTTTCTGTTATATTTGTTATGATTGGGTATAACTTGTTAGGCAAGTAACTTGCGTTTTTCATGATTTGGTGGCAATATTTGTTCAAAGGATGCTTAAAAAGCGTTTCATCCTGACCCCTTTAATTGATATGAACCACATGTTACAGTCCTCGTAGGCGGTCTCCCATAGCGTATCTTTTCCCGTGGGCGTCAAAGTGGCAGTCGGTGGTTGTTGAAGTGATGGTTGGTGATGGCGTGTTAGTTTAAAACAAAAATTTAAATTAGAAAACCTATTTTTTTTGGTTTTGTGTTTTGATGAAAACTGTTTTGAAAATCATGAAAAAATCAATTCAGCACCATTTTACTCAAACATGTTTTGGTTTTGAAATCGATTTTCAAAACCAAAAACCATAAACTCACAATCACCCCAAACAGGCCCTTAGATTCCATCTCTCTGCCTGTTTTAAACATGAGTTTTCTTTTAAATATTGATGGATGCTTGAAAAGAATTTTATTTATTTATTATGTTGTATGTAATGAAGCTAACCGAATCAAGGGTACTAGCCCCATAACCCGTGCGATGCACGGGGTTGGCTAAATTCTAACGTATAATCGAGTAATTAAATCTTTTCTAAAGACTAATATCCCATTGTGCTTGAATGCAAATTTCGCACTGGCCAACACCGAATTAATCAATTGTGAGAATCAAACTCAGGAGCATGGGATCTCTCGTGCCCTAGGGTAGCCTATGTCAATGTGCAAATGGTGTTAGTTTGCAAAATATAAAATCTAATAACTGTGAATAAGAATTAAATATAAACATAAATTAAATAAAAAAGATTATTAATTTTAAAAAGAACATTATTAAAAACACACATCCTCCATAGATAAAATAAGAAGAAAAAGACTAAAAAGTGAAACCCGCTAGGTATCATGCATGATTGAAAGAAAACTCCATGATAAAATAGGAGCAGTTATACAAAGTTGAAAAAGATTATGGAGGTTTTGTTGTAAATGTGGTTGCAGTTCTTGTTGAAAGAAGATCATGAAGGTTCTATTGTAAATGTGGCTGAAGTTCTCATGGGATTCAATGCAGCGACGATGTACCCGAATATTAAATAAAGATAAAAAATAAGCACCAATTAAAGAATGGTTTTAATACCCGTTGGAGCAAAATGACCAATATAAAAAAGAAAACACAAATAAAAAGTGAAACACGTGATATCGTGCGGCGTTGGATGAAAATTACCAATAAAATAGAAACACCTATAGAAAGTCAAAATGGTGCGACTCAGGGATTTATTGTAAATATGATTGAATTTTTCGTAAAAAAAATTAAATTAAAACTATAAATTATATAAGAATATTATAAAATTAAAAAGAAAATGTTATTGAGGAACAAACTTCGAGTATTTGAACATCTAAAATTTTTTCGGGACAGTAAAGTACCCCCAAAATACATTGTCAGCATCGCACTTTACAGACTTTTTCACAAACTGATTAATATTTTTTACCAAATCGGTTATTTGCGAAAATAAATTTGGTATTTGAAGAGTTAAATTTTTTCGAATCTCAAAGTACCTCAAAACACACTACTTAACATTTCACTTAACACATTTTGTTACAAAATATTTTTTTGTCACCATCAAGTACACTAAAGTAGACTTTTTAACATCTCATTTTACGTATTATTTCATGAAACTAATCATCTTTTCACTGAATCCATTATTGAAGAACAAAATTTGTATATTTAAATATCTAAAAAATTTTGATATCGTAAGGTACTCCTTTAAATATAAAAGAAGAAAAAAAAACCAAAAAAAACTGAAGCAAAAACAAAAACGAAACAAAAAAACTGGAAAAGGAAAAAAGAGAAAAAAACAAACAATCAAAAAACTTAAAGCAAAAAAAAGCAAATGAAAAAAAAGGGGACACAAAATAGGAAAAAATTTCTTTAGGTGGCGTCAAAAAATTTACAGAACCACGTAATGCAATCAGCAAACCGTTTAACAGGGGGTGTAATATTTTTTTTTGGTTAAGTTGAAGGAAGAGAGTTTCAAAAAAAAAGTTGAAGGAAGAAAAAGCAGTTTGGCGGGCAATTGACAAGCCGCATACATTTAAGAGATAGTGGTTTATCCACTCAAATTTATGCTTTTTCATTTTGTCACCCGGGTCCATAAGAGAATGGTCACAGTCACACGACACACACGCAATGCAGACACGGACTCATTCTACGTTGGCCGGCCTTCTATGTTTCAGGCTCTGCTTTACACTTCACACTCACTCTTTGTGCCGGCCAAGCTTTGTATGGGTCCAGCCGGCCATGGTCCATCAGAAGAAAAAAAATTAGTTTGCTCATTTGGATATTCTCTTTGGGAAACTAATTCAAATTTAGCTAAATAAGATAAAAGTTAGTTTGCTCATTCATTGACATCTATGCATTAATTTTTAAAAATCTAGGAAGGTTTTGTATAATTAAGAAGTAGTTACTATAATATTTAAAATTATATTGATTATTATTTTAATAAAATTTATTCGATAAAAGTAAGTTTCTAATATAAACTTATATTTTTTAAATGCATATATCTAGCGCACCAAATTTGACCTCAATACAAATATTTTGTTACACGAGAGCATTTTTAGTATATCTACACAAAAAAGCTATTGAAATTTAAAGGTTTAAATATCTGTTTCGTCCTTACAAATATAGTTTTTTTTTAAATAAGTCATTTGAATTTATTTTTTTAAAATAAGTCCCTACAAAATTTTTATTTTAAATATGCCCTTCTGTTAGTTCTCTATTAGCCATCTACTGAGGCATCTTCTGGTACTACCTGATAACACGATTTTATATAGAGTTATTTATATGTTCTATGACTTAAATCAATGTGGGTTTCTAAGTAATATTATTGTTAAAGTAGTTAATATCTGTTGTTTACAGTAAAAGAGGGTTAGGAACTGATTTGTAATCATTTGGCACTTTTGGTGCCCCATTTTGTATTTTAATTTATGTGTTCAATGTTACCGCAATCAATGCCCCTGCAATAGGCACAACAGTCATTGCCCCAGCAATGACTGCTCCTACAATAGTCATTCCAGCAGCAGCAGAGGCATTGCACCTGCATTACTGACAGTCAATTGCTGCAGCATTCGTGACAAACTAAAATGCACCAGCAATCTGCTGATGTCATTGATGACATCATAATCAAGTTGCTATACAAGTGGCCCAAGTTGCTGGTGCAGCACATCCCTTTCTACTTTTTAGCTTGTAACTTTTACTTTATAGGGACACTTGTCCATACACCATTGGACCTCTTCTCTTTGATAAAGTAAACATCAAATCAACTCTTTTGGGATGCAAGTGACCAAATTCAGCTCCAAGGAAACCCCACCATGAAGGAAAGCTCATCCAAGAGGCCTATAAATACCTCTCCTTCTCCTCATTTGAAGATATACCAAAATATACCAAGTGATATACCAAGTTAGAGAGTTAGAATCACTTACACTTCATAGGTGTGAAGGAGGGAGAGAAATTGACAACTTCTCTCTCTACTTCTACACAATTTCGTGTTGCTGTTTGGTTGCTGGCACATCAAGCAGTTGTGAGGCATTGCTGGTGCATTACTATGCAGATTTTGCAAGGGAACTTCAACCGTGTAATTCTTTCTTTATTTTCTTCCCTTTGTATTATCAAACATATGAACATGGTTATCTCTGTTTGTATGTGCTTAGTATTGTCTAGCATGAGCTAAACTTATCTAGTTGGGATGCTTTAACTTTGTAATGATCATTTGATTAAGTTATTATGTTATATATTGATGTTTGCATTTTGGTTCTTGCACTTATAACTTTCATATTCATCTTTAGAATTGGCCAACTAAAAGTGAATGCAAATTATAAATTCAGACATGGTTTATAATTGGAACTCAAAAACTAATATGGATAAGTGTTTTAATTAAAGGAAACTTTATTAATTCCATGCTAAAACCTAGACATAAGATAGCATAGTCCATAGGGTGATACTGTGGGAGCTTAATATACAGGGGTGAACTTATTTAGAGCTTAGACATAAGACTTGTAATGAAACCCTGAAGTTAGTGCTGAAAAGCACGCATCTATTGCATCAGCATCCATTGCAGGTGCAATCATTGCAAGCGCAATGATTGCAGGAGCATCACATATAACATAATGCTATCAAAAGTGATTTACTTAGTGAAGAACATTCCAACTATCTTTCTCACTTGGTTATACACTATCTTTACTTAGCTTATTTTAAATTTTGTTTTCTCACACCATTGATCATATTTTATTGTATTTTGTTACTTTGTTTCTCACTAGCTTAACTACCATTTTAAACTTTAGAAAATTAATCCAATCCTTGTGGGTTCGACACTCTACTTCTACTATATTACTTGTTGCGACTGTGTATACTTGCACATCACATTTTCTGCACAACACTACCTACTTGGCTTATGGATCTTTCCTAAACATTTGATATGCGAGTATATAGATTTCAACAAAACAACATAATCAGATACATGATTACACTACTATCACATGTATTCCAAGTAAATAACGGTGCATAGTTATTTTGTAATCCTGATTGCCATTAAGCAACTTTGCTGATAATTATTTCTAAATTGTAACTACTATCAAGCAGTTATGTGATATTTATGGAACAGGGTAGTCACGCGTTTAATTTGTTACTAAAAATATACAAAAGAATATTCAGCATCTGATATGGGTTCTTTTATCTGAATGGTTCTTTCTAGAACTATTTAGCTACATGTACAACTAGTCTTATGACCCGTGTGATGCACGAGTTGCGCGTTACGATCGACGAATGAAAATACATTAAGGTTAAATCTTTAAGTATTTGTACAGTTTAATTTTTTCCGAATGTCAAAACACCCCAAAATGCACTGCTTAGTATCGCACTTTACGTAATTTGTAATGAAATTATTTTTTCTCAGCAAACCGATTATTAAAGAACAAACTTTGCGTATTTGAACGCTTAAAATTTGTTTTAAATGCTAAACTACAATAAAGCACACTGGTTAACATCGCACTTTACGTATTTTATCACGATTTTTTTCACCAAATTGGTTATTAAAGAACAAACTTTGCGTATCTGGACAATTAAGATTTTTACTGAAGCACAAAGTACACTAAAACACACCGTTTAGTAGTATTTTGTCATGAAATTAAATCTTTTTTCACATTCCGGTTATTGAGGAACAAACTTTGGATCACAAAATTAAAAAGAAACATTAACAAAGACTTTTAAATTGAACATTCTCCATAGATAATAAGAAGAAAGAGTCTAAAGAATTTTAATAACATAATCAACATTCATCAAATGTAAATATAAAAACTTAACCCATAATTAGAGAGAAAAGAAGACACCACAATTAAAAAGTGAAACATGTGGGTATCATGCATGGTTGTGTGAGAGAAGTTCTTGTTGAAAGAAGATGATGGAGGTTCTGATACTTGTTCGTGCGAAATAAACAAAATAAAGAAGACAACATAATTAGAAAGTTAAACATGTGGGTATCGTGTATGGTTGGATGAAAATCACAAATAAAATAGAAGCACCTATAGAAAGTTGTGAGAATATGATGTAGGGTTCTTTTATAAATGTGGCTGAAGTTCCGTGAATAAAAATTAAATAAGAAAATTATAGAATTAAAAAGGAACATTAACAAATAAATTGAAGTTGAAGATCCATATATAATAAGAAATAGAAAAAGTCTAAAGAGTTCTAATAACTTAATCGATATTCATCAAATGTAAATAAAAATATAAGTGGAAGAAGTATAAGAACAAATTATTTTTTTTAATAATAAAATAAACATGGTCCTACAAAATATAAAGACAAAAAGTACGGTTTAAATTATTTCCGAACGCTAAAGCACCCCAAAATACACCGCTTAATATTGCACTTTACATACTTTATAATGAAACTATTAATTTTTTACCAAACCGCAGTTATTGAGGAACAAACTTTGCGTATTTGAATCATTAACATTTTTTCTAAACCATAAAGTACACAAAAACACACTGCTTAACATCTCGCTTTATGTATTTTGTCATGAAATTAAAAAAAAATTCACCTAAGCGGTTATTGAGGAACAAACTTTACATATTTTAATAGTTTAATTTTTTTTGAATGCCAAAGTACCCCCAACATACACGGTTTAACATCTCACATTATGTATTTTGTCATGAAGTTAAATATTTTTTTCTACACCGTAAAGTGTACTCCTTATATATACAAAAAAGGAATAAGAAAAAAATGAAACTTTGAACTATATAAAAGAAAGAGTAAACAAAAAGAATAAAAGAAAGAAAACGAAAAAAAAAGAGGGGCAATTGGTGTAATTTTTGTTGAAATAGGGGATGATTTTATAGCTGAAGTTTGGCGCTCGTTATGCCAACTCGCTTATTAAAGAGAGATGTCTCTAAATTGGAATATTTGAGCCTTGAGGGATTCTCCACTTCATGTTATGTGAAATAGTGATTAACAAATAGGAGCTTACTATGCAGTTGGAACTTAATTGAATTGTAACGTCTTAATATTTTTCAGTTTCAACCTAGAATTGAACTTCACAGTCCATCCCTAAAGTTGAGTTGGCGTAAAAGGAAATTATTATTATTTGCATTTGAAAAATAAATATATGCACTATCGTGTAATCCGAAACTTCTCAGATTAATTCGATTCAAATTGCTTAATTATTTGAGGCAATTATTATTTACTGATTTAAGCTTTAGTTTCTCCTAAGTCTTGCATGTTTTGGGAATGGGGTTTACTCCAATTCCATCCATCCGCATGACTCCCTCCATTACAGAATATAAGCAAAAAGTGGTCACCGAAAGTTGATGTATGTGGTCTAAATTTTGGACCAGATACAACAAATTCTATTGACCCATTTATTTGTATTTTAATAAATAAATATATACACCATCGAATAATCTGAAATATTTCAATCTGGTTCAATTCAGAATTGCTTAATTATCTGAAGCAATTATTATTTATTGATTTAAGCTTTAACCATCACGCGGTTTGGTTCGACCCGCTAGCTATATGTTTTGTCTTGCAAAAAATCAAAACAATTCAAACCTCATTGGTTTAGTTTGGTTCATTTATTTTTTAGAAAAAACAATCAAACCAAATCGTGTGTATTTTTACCTTACAATTCAGATGGTTTTTAGGCTCAAAATTGAACCAAACCGCGCCACGAACACTCATAACCCCCCAATTAAGAAAATAATAAATAAAAATAAATAGAAAAAAATTACTCTTATTTTCATGAATGTTAATAAAAAGTAGATACTGTGGCATGCTCTAAAGTGGCTGATGAAGTTAAGCTTGGAGGCAGTGGCAATGGAGATGTATTGTCTCTCTCTTGTCAATGCGGTATTTAAAATTTTGGGAACTTCTAAAGACCCAAAATGCTAACTTCAGCTAGCTAGGTGTCCCAACCTACAAACTATGCAATTTGGGAACTATAATATATGTGTTTGTTGATGTTAACAATATACTAATCTGTTGAACTTTAGTAGGTGAACTATCTTTCTGCCCATCTGTTAATTATCAGCTTCTCTCTTCAATTCTAGGTCAAGTTAATTGACCAATATGCTAATAGTCACAAATCGCTCTTAAAAAAAAAGTATCATCACAGTATGTAATAGTGTTATAGTCTGGACTCTGGAATTTTGATTCCTTTCAGCTAAGTATATATGATCAGTTACCCTGAATCTATGGTAGACCAATTTTGACCACTAATTATTATAGTTTAGTATTCAGTGTTCATCTATTTTTTCGAAAGTTTTGGTTCTTGCACCATGCTGTCATAATAATGCTTTATTTAAGTTTGCACAAATAAGGAAATGCTTTCTGTTCATATAAAACAAAACAGTCCCGCAAAAAATATCTTTTCTTTTGCAATACAATGTGGAGAAACACCTCCAGTTTCAATCGCATTTATTATTGCATGTATAGGCAAAAGAGATATTTGAGGAAAAGCAAACTTGCTTTGCTACTATGAAGCCTACATAAATGCCAATTATGTACTTTTCATGCTGGTTATGTTTTGTTATGTTAAAATATCCATTTAGCAAAGACAAATTTATGTCTTGCCATATATATATGTAAAACCTGTGAATGAATATAATTTAAAAAACCATTTATTTTGTTAAAAATGTAAGTGCATAATCAGTTTTCACTAGTTAGTTTTCTGTTAGCATTAGTTAGCCCTCTAATCTACTGTTACAGGTCACTCTCTCTTGTATTACCTGCAGTAGCAGGTTCTCTTATCCTAAACATTGACCCTATATAAGGGGTTCAATCTCATGTAATACTTACACAATCAATCAATAATATTATTATAATATATGTTATATAAAATCATTATAAACTGCATAAAGAGAATTATACTAAATTTTACATTTTTTTTGCTTGTGTTGTCCTGTGTTCACCAAACAATATACAACATGTTGTCCAATATTGTACTGTCCAATTCAATACTTACCTGTTTGCCAATCAAACTGACCCTAAAACCTAATTGAGAAACAAACATGTATACTCTCGATTTTCAGCGACTATCGCCATTGATCTCAACAAAATTATCGGGGAAAAAAGTTCCAATCGTATGAAACTGGGTCCCTTAGGGAGTGTTTGGATTGGGTATTTTTAGAGGGTAATGTAATTTTTGAAAGGATTTTGGAATTTTTTAGTTCAAAATTTTGAACTAAAATATTTTAATTTTCTCCAAAAATTACATTACCCTCTAAAAATACTCCATCCAAACATAGGTTAGAGAATCTAAGATTGAGAACAAAAATTATATAAAAGTAGCCCTTAGCATGATAAAGAAAAAAAATCTTATAAAAAGGGAAAAAGTCCAAAATTTTGATTTATCATCATTAAAGTGGGGGGAAAAAGGCAAAGGCGTGTAGCATTTGCTTGTTTGATTTAGATTGTAGTCTGTAGCATTTACTAGTAGAACTGTTTGTTGTACTTTGAATATGTAGCTGCCTCTCTATATGCTTTGTTGATAAAAAATGTTAGTGCATGACTTTAATTTGCGATCACAATTTTGGCAATTTTTTTAAGGTGAAAGCAAAGGGCTTAAAGCACCAACAGACTACAATCTAAATTACCTCTCTTATTAGAGAGGCAGGTACATAATCAAAGTACAACAAACAGTTCTACTAGTAAGATTATCATTTGCTAGTCGATCAGCAGGCCTATCGACCTCTCTCAAAATGTGTTTTCATTGAATCTTGTTTTGAGTAGTTAAAATGCTTTTAATCCCATTAATTAAATGATCCAAATGATACTTATCGAAGGAAAAATGATCCAAAGGGTGCAAAGCATAAGTGTTTGTTGTGAGCAGCTCAATAGCCATATATAGAGCAATCCAATTCCACAACTCTACCTCTAGAATTGAACAACGATGCAGCTTATGCGTGAAAGCAAGCAGGAGATCCCCTAAGGGCTTGTTTGAGAATTTGGAGGGAAGGGGAGGACTAGGGAAAAAAAGAAGGATGAAAGGTAAATGGAAGGAAAGATAGACTATCAACTTTAAGGGGGGCTTATTTTTATTCATAAAACCAAATCCCCCAAATTTAGAGGAACTTAACAAATGTATCGGAAGAGGGTTTGAGGGGTCTAGGAGGGCTTTGACAAAATAGCTAAATAGGCTTTTAAAGAGGTTTTTAATCTTATTGGAAGAGGGTTTGAGGGGTATAGGTAAGATCATATTAGATTTCAATATAGAACTTAATCTTATTGACATATTAACATGTTAGTCTATACACCACTCACGGCGTGAGAAGTTAGATTTTCATAAAAAAAATATTTAATGAAATAGGTTTTTTGATTGACTTTCAGCCCTAGTCAGACTTCCAAAAAGATTATATGCCGGACCTAAAAAACTGGCCTATGACAGACAACAATTTAGATTCAGATATAACATTTTCAAAGTGAGATCACATTTAAGGGATTGACCTCTTCCAACAAATGTTTTTCCATACGCACCGGTCAGGGATCGAACCCGGGACTAAATGGCTAAAGAACCCAAATATCTACCACTTGTGCCACATTATATTGGTATTATTAAATTGATTTTAGATTTAAGCAACCTTTACCTGATTTGGCAAATGAGCCACTCTTTCAGACTTGTTTTAGCCAGAGTAGAAAATGTTCAATGGGATTCATTAAATTGGGTTCGATCCCTGGTCATTATACCTAGGTTTACCAAAACCAACACTCCTAGCCCAGTGGTTCAGGCTCCTGCTGGGACGTGGTGGGGGTCGATCCGGTTTGCTCCCGGGTTCGATTCCCGCCTACGTCAAATAGGGTGTTGGCCAGCGAAATGATTAAGAGCCCCAAGTAACGAGCGCAGATTAGTCCTTCGTTGACAGCGTTGGGACACTGCGTGGGTCGCCCGCGAGGGTCCGATACCAAAAAAAATACCTAGGTTTACCAAAACAAAAATAAATAAATAAATAAATAAATAATGTCATTAAAGGTTACCTTGGTTTACCAAAACAAAAATAAATAAATAAAAAATGTCATTAAAGGTTTGTTTGATTATTATACAACAAAAAAAGTTCTAACCGAAAAATACTTTTGAAGCCATAATTGGTTGCCTTCATCAAATCAAAAACTTAATGAAGACGATTTCCATTTATTATTATTTTTGACTAAAAAGACTATTTACATGATATGTTTATCTACCTATCTATAGCTATATATATAAAGATAATAGTACATGGTACCTAACTGTTTAAAAATTAATGATACGAACTTACAACAAGTGATAACCAAATTTATAATATTGCCCCTCTTTCTGAGGCTACCAGGGGCAAGGGTTATATTAAATCCATTCCACACAGTGCTTTTAAATCATTTTGCTATCAGAACTTCTGTATGAAAGTAACATTACAACTAACTAATTAACTATGATATGATTATACACGACCCTTACTTGTGTTTTACTTTACCACTAGATGTGCGCCTTTGGACTCAAATAACTTTCGATTTGCCAAGTCATTTCAAGAACCATTTTTCATTGATAGACTTATATTAACAAATATATAATTGTGTGGGTATGGAGAGAGAGAGAGAGAGAGAGAGAGAGAGAGAGAGAGAGAGAGAGAGAGAGAGAGAGAGAGAGAGAGAGAGAGAGAGAGAGAGAGAGAGAGAGAGAGAGAGAGCTTACCAAGTAGCATGTACAACTCCCCTTATTTGACATAACGAAACTTAATCCATTTCATTCGAAATGCATAACTTACCTAATGGATTATAATTAAAAATGCAGATGCTAGCACAAAACCCAGGAGCTCTAGCTAACTTTATGAGCTACTTGGTTGGCTCGCCTACTAGGAAAACTTATCATAAAGTTTGTGAACATGTTACAATTCCTCCAGAATTACAATTTTACTTCGAGCAAACCTTAGTTACACCAAACACAAATTGAACATAGTCCACCGTAAAAACCTCTTAATTAGCAATACTTAAGCTCAAAAGAAACTCTTCTCTCCAATCTTAACTAATGGCGAAATTAGCAATAAATATCTCAGCCTTTGTATCAATTTCTCATCATCCTCTTGGAACCTTTGCAAGCTTATGATTCGATTATTATCAAACAAGCCGCACCATCTTTGTTTTACATTTTTGGAATGCACTCTCGTAGAGTGTAATTTAGACTTCAGCTTCTTCACAACCCTATTTAATCGTCGAATGATTAGTGAATATTTCTGCTTATGCATTTTGTAGTTGTAGCAAATTAAAGCTAGATTTGTATATATAATATATGTTAGTTTAGTTAGTGCTTGTATATATAGGAGAAAAATAAGAAGCTTCTTACGGAAGACACACAAATCCATACCGTTAATTGGAACATGTATAGAAGGGTTTCAGCTACTTGCATGGTGGGTTCCAAGAAATAAATAACAGTTTTGTTCATGAAATTAAATTAAATCTGTCCCTGCAGGCTGAAATGAATTTTTTACAAAAACTGGACTTTAGATGTTGAATTAATTCTTGGAAGGTGCTTCCGCTGCATGAAATATAAAAAAGACTTGGCTCTTCTTTTTAATTTTAGTAGTACTTTCGGAAAGAAAAGAAAACGCAAAATTGATTAAAAAAACATAATTAAATAGAATAGATTTTGTAATAGATTAAGTGAACTATATTCGTGTAAAAAGGTTACTTCAAATTTCTTCTGGTAATTTGTGATAGAATTTCGTTCACGGTTTCCATAGACGTTAATTACTTTTGATTTGTTGGAACATGAATGGGCCATGGGGGCCATCCATCCGTCCATGTCTTCGTTAACAAGTTTTGAACTTGCATATCTTTACAAGCTTACAAAGTGATCAATAAAAAAATTATTCTTCTTTTCTAAAATTGTCGGCCAAAAAATTGTGTTATGCTATTTGATTTGCAAATGAGGGCAAGAGATTGAAAAAAAAAATGTCATTCTTCAAATTACGGTACAATTTTCTGGTCACCCCAAAAAATATTAGAATATTATTTTTATTTCTCCTTTCTCTCCCTTATCTCTCTGTCTTCCCCTCTCTCTACCTCTCTTCTCTCATCTCTCTTATATATTCTCATTTCAGGGCCTCTCACCCTCATCTTGCTTCCTCTCTCCTTCTCTCTCTCCCTCTCTCTCCTGTCTTGTAGTGGATTTTCATTAGCTTATAGCATTTTTCTTGAAGTAGCATTTGAGCTTAGAGAACTTTTTTTTTCTTTCATTTTTCCTCTATTATTTTAATTAAGTTCCGTTTTACTCATCTATTAAATGAATATCAATATCATTTTTAAGCGATAACTAAAAATATCTATTTATGTCATTTTATAATTATAAGTCAGTTGAATAACTAATTTTGTTAAACACTATAAATTCACACCGTTTATTTTTCCCCTATCAAATTATCCGTGATAACTGATAAGATCATCAACATAAACTATCAACTATTTTTAACAAATACAGTCTTTTTTGCTTTTGTTACATTAACAAATACAGTTGAGTATAACGCGGTGAAGAAATATGAATGGATGATATTAAAAGAAGTAGAGTGGAAATTTCTGAATACGCGGTTCCTTTGGATTGTATGAGACGAGAGGATTATTCTCCCAACTTCTAGAATGTGAACTTATTATATTTATATATATATATATATATATTCTCTCCTTCCCTTCCTTTTTATCTTTCAATGTTCAGCAAGTTGCCTCAAAAGCTTCTGAATACAATATCCCGATCAAGACTCTTCACGACATAGCAAAGCAAGACATAGCCAGCTTTTAGATCACATATCAAGATATTAGATAGAGAGAAGAGGAATAGAAGAGATTGAAGATGTGTTTAGTGTTTGTGTGTGGAGAAGATGAAAGAGTGGTGTCAAGGCAAGCAGCACCAGGGGCATGTCCTTATTGTGGAGGGATGATCCAAGCTGTGGACGTTGATAACCAGTGGAATTTCTGCTTCATACCCTTGTACCATAAGATGAAGCGCAGGTACTATTGCACCATTTGTGCTAGAAAACTCGTCGTCAAGTAATCACTCATCATCACATCTGCACAAGAACTATAACAGAGGATAAAGCTGATCTTCACCCCTTTTCTGGTTTTCATTTACTACTTTCCATGTACAAGGACTTGTAAATAATTAGTATATGAGTTTTACTACTGCGATTGGAATAAATAAAATAGTCAAAGATTTAAATTATATGTATTATTAAGCTATAAGATTTCTTCCTTTATCACATCAATAAATAGTAGTCGCCTGCTGCGATTTTACTACCGGGTCCACGATACAGATTGCAGAAGCCAAAACTAAGATAATCAGTTCACATAATTATATTAATTTGGGAAATAAGGATAAGATGCAAAAATTGAATTGGACCACAAGACAGAATAATAGATGTTCAGATTTTTCAACTTAATATTGTGAAAAGATGATCTCACGAGCCTCAAAAAGAATCCGCAAGCTCCTGTTAAATTTCCTATAATTTGACAGACAAATCACCCTCCCAAAATTTCTATAATTTAAGGTTTTGGTGCATTTTAGGAGAAAAAACAAAGAATAGGAAATCCTGAATAACCAACCATGGTTCCACAAAAAGGAAGGGAATGTCAAATAAATATGACATCACTTGCAGAGTTTTAACTTCTTAAAATACGAAGATACAATTGACTTGGGGTAAGGTTTTGTGGCAAGGCAAGTAGGTATGTTTTCAGGTTGCTCAATCCACAGTTTGTGAATGATCCCACCATATGTAAGCTTCTCTGACAGGTTTTTGATCTGGGTTTCTCCCTTCACTTCAAGTGTGACCTGAAGTTTAAGTTCAGTAGTCAGTTAATTCATAAATAAACCAGATGCTATGCTGCAACAAACATGAATTGATGCTATATAACAAACATGAATTAGTGCTATAATATAGCCCTGAACTAGAAATAACATATGCAGTTATGCACAGACAAATACTACAACTGTAGTACAACATAGAATTATAGGTAAGTAGATAAATTTAATCTACAATGCTGGTGTCAAATAGCACAATACATTGCAACAACAGATAAGTCACAATTACTATGCAAATACATTAACTGTGTGCTGAACATACAATTGTTGAAGCAAGAAGCATGAAATCCTAGATTTACCGATCACCACATTTTAGCAATGTGCCTTCATATTTGTGCTTTCAAATTTAATATATCATCACAACTCTTAATGAATTATGTTTTTGTTTGTGTGCATGGCATGTTCAAAATATCTAGATTCCCAAAACGGATGAGAAAAAAAATGATATACCACATCCAGCATAAAAAAAGCCAACACAATGGTTGATGTTTTAGGCAGAGCCCAAAGTGAGTACCATAACAGCATGTGCATCACAATTATCACAGCGATGAGCATATCACTGAAAAAAACTAAATGTCTCTAGAGCAACTATTTGGCAAACCTTAAGTTTAGACTACGGAAATTAACTATGGTGTGAACAAATTCCATCCATCATGAAGAAGAACAAAGAAACAAATTACATAGTTTTGTAAATTTCAGAACCGAACAGGTCACCAAAGGAACTAGTTTGCAATTCACTAGTCATGATTGTGCCATAGTTTATCAGATGAAAATTGAATAACAAAAAATAATAAGAATGAAAAATCAAACTTGTAATTGCGATAATGAAAAACTAAATAATACAAAGCAACACATGAGCCATTGAATTTATATCGACCTTTGTTTAGCTAAAACAAATTGGTCAAACTAAAGAAAAACCAAAAAGAGAAACAAATGGTTCTCCCCCATTGATAAACTGATACCTTATTTTTGAATTGAATAGACCAAAGACTTGACAGAGTTTACATGACAAACAACCGGTCCAGGCAAGGTTTTTAGCCAGCAATAGACACAGAGAGACAGACGCATAGGCACACACAGACTCACCCGCTTGTGCGCACACATACAGACATAGATACTGAGACACACTCGCACGCACACACACTCCCATGCCCATGCGCACACATGCACCCAATTTGCAGTTTACTCATTCTGTTTCTTCTAATGCTATCAATCTTACAATGACTAGTTAGACACAGCTCAGAGAATCTCCAATAAGAAGAATATACTATCAAAAGGCCAGATGATTTCGCATAGCTATGACCGAAGCCATAAACAAGTAGTAAAAAAAGCTTGATTTCATATAATTCATACGATTCTTTTTGACAAATAAAGGGAAACAAACACTTCTAATTCGCACCACATGTGCAGAGATGAAACTTAATCTATTTTACATATGAAAAACACCTAGGTGAGTTAAACATTCAATAGACTACTAGTGATCCAGAACATCTGTGTCAGGCCAAATGCACCATCGAAAAGGAAAACCCAACTACGAAACCACCAAGAGTTCATTCAAATAGTTATCAATCCATTTTGTTTTCCCCTAAAACAGAAAGGGGGTAAAACTAAACTGGAAACATTCATTACCATGGTTTCATTATTCATAGCAACCAATGTATCACAAATTATTAACCATTTCTAACAATCTAACATAATGCCTTTGTCCCAATTCCTATAAATAAGTTTTGGAAAGGTTCCTTCCAACCAATGCCTGAAATACCATCAATGTCAATACTCCTCTATTTGATTCTACTCAATCACCCATCAAAATGAATTAGGATTGTATGCAGAGCAAAAAGACCACTATTTAGTACCTAGTACTTGTTCATTTCATAAAAATCAACTACAAAAACCTAAAACTAAGCAGAATCGATTTTGTCAGAAACTAGAAAGCTTATGTTGAAAAAAAAGGGAGGAAAAACCTTACTTTGTGCATAGAATCGATCTTATCGGGGCTACAATAATCGACGGTGATAGGATCGTCTTTGTTGGACCAAACGGCGGAAACAGAAGCGTGACAACCTTGAGTAACCACGCTACCTAGCGGCCAAGTATCGATCAGGTCTCGCCGGAGCACCACGTACTGGACCACAACATCGGCGGTTTCAGGCGGTGACGATCCATCATTTGAGGTCGAGAGAGTGTTGGATTCGGCGGCGGCGAGTTGACTCATTGTGTTAGAACTGAGTCTACTAGCCCGGTTCGAGAAAAAGGGCGCGTGTAAATGCGTAACAGTAAGACTTAACTTGGGGATTGAAAAAGCACGGGACGAACTGGAGGGGTTCAAGAGACGAAGCGATGATGGTATGGTGCACGCCATTGTATGATAATCTTTTAACCAATATTATTTTTCAATGACTTGATTATTTTTTAGTATCCAACTTTTTTTTGGAAAAATTGTATCCAACTTATATTAATGTTCAGTTTTTTCAAGAGGTAACGAAATAAAGATATAGAATATTGAGTAGAATATTCATGTCACTAGGAAGTGGAATTCAAGAGTGCGTGACATGGTCTTTGTATATGAGAGGATGGATGCATGAGGAAATTTTAAGTAATCGTTTGAGATAAGGTAAATTCAATTCATTTGTAAGTGGTCTTGAAATTTAGGGATGCAGATTCTCTACAGTCTCCACTCTCTATCTCTCTCTACTTCTAATTTTTAAATTTTTTTTAATTAAAAAATACCAAAGATCAAGATTCATTTAAAAGTGCATCAATTGTAACTCTTTAAGAAAATTTGACATTTCGTTTCATCCATAATTTAAGGAAATGGACATCAATCACATATTATTGGTCAATGAAAAAATTGCGTGAGAGATATTGACATATCACGTGATGATTATCATTTCCTCATTTTCGTAGAAGATTCACTAGTGATTCATGAAATTGGACATCAACACATACTATTGGTCAATGGAAAGATTTCCTCATTTTTATAAAAGATTCACACGCGATTTATGGAATTAATGAACTTCAGTCACATACAATTGGTCAATTAAAAGATTTCCCCATTGGTAGAATATTCACACGTGGTTTATGGAATTGGACACTAATCACATATTATTGGTCAATGGAAATATTTCCTCATTTCTGTAAAATATTCAAACATGATTTATGAATTTAGACATCGATCACTTTTCATTTGGTGTAGAGGTCTTTGACCATACACTAGTGTCAAGGGGAAAGGATCTCTGGCTAATTCAAAGTTCGAGTGGGGAGTGAGTAAAATATAGAATCAATTTATTTCATCGTCGGGATCGAACCTTAATGCTAACCGAATCTGCCCCTTAAAATTAAAATGGAGTGTGTAACCCGTTGCACTTAAGTTTAGAGTTGACATCTATCACATATTGGCCAATGTAAAGATTTCATGAAAAACTAGGGCGGTTACCCGTGCACGCACGGGCTAGGGTGGTAACTAATATGATGCATAAGCGCTATGCATAAATGATTGATTGATCAAAAAATTTGAAAATGGTTGTATTAAGAGATTATTATGGTGGGGCTAATATGATGGATAATTGTTTGCTATGTTACTGTTTATTGGTGTTAAAGTCATTTGGAATTCAGTTATTAATGTATGAATCTAAATTTTAAAAGATTGTTTACAAGTTTGTAGAAACTGTATTGATATGCTAAAGTGTTTTGATCACATTTGAAGAATAATTAATATAAGAAAGTGGAAGAGGGAGGGTGATAACTACAGTTATGACATTAAATTTTTTAAAATCTCTTAATAAAAAGCTGACTAATCCGATCGAATGACCGACTTAATCCCCCATTTTTGAAAATTATTTATTTATGCATTTTATAGTTTGTTAGAGAAATTATTTTTTTTTATGATAGTGTAAAAATAAAAAAGGAAACGAAAGGGGTGTGGCAGTAAAAAGTGGGGTGCATTTGGAAAAGGGCTTGCACAGGGGCTGTATGGAGCAATTCGTGGGGTGTGATTAACAGTCAGAGTTTTAAAAAAAGCTTAAATTAGAAGCCCATATAAATACTAAACCTAAAGAACTGTTAACCCTAAAAATTCATTTCTCCTCTTCTTCTCTCTAGCAGCGCCGCTACACCCAAAAAGGAGAGAGAGAGTTTCTTTGCGTGATTTGTGGAGAGAGAGGCGAGAAATTCGGAGGGAGGGAGAGAGAGGGATCGTGAGAAATCATGGAGAGAGAGAGGGAGGGAGATACGATCGTCAAGATCCATGGAGGAAGAATACGGCGTGACTCCAGCGGGTGATCGTGGTGTCAAGGAATGCTACAAATAATTGTTCCTTAATGTTTTAAATAACCTACATCTCTAATAGTGGAATCACATGGCATATCGTTGAAAAATTTCTCTGTTTGTCCTCTCTGATTTTGATTTTCACTTTCTGCTCTTTTTCTCTCTTTCTGTCGCCGGCGATGGCATCTTCTTCACTGGTGGTTGAAAGAGGAGAGAGGTTGGTGGGGTTTCTGGTGAATGAGAAAAGAAGAAGAAGAGAGAAAGATGGGATCGTATGAAAGAGAGAAAAAGAGAGAAAGTGGGGAGCGCATGAGAGAGAATAAGAGAGAGAGGGTGCAGACTGTGTCAGATTGGGATTAGTTATTTGCATTTGATGTTTGCTCAAATTACAAATGTGCCATCTATTTTGATGAATAGGACTATGAACAGGAAATGTAGTGTAAAAATTTGGTGAATAGTGTTGAAATGGCTGAAAAATAGATCCCCTCGTATAGGGAATAGATAACGACATGTATCTTCGTGATAGTTATTATTTCCTTATTTCCATAAAAGATTCACATGCAACAAATATCCCATAATTTCCTCAAAAGGTGAATTCCCGTATAGAAGGGGGGTTGGGAAGATAGATTCGCATGACTAAAATTTCATAATTTATTTTTAAGTCTTATAGCTAGCTTATTCTTAAGAATATATAGAGATTTGTCATACACCTTTTCTTAAAGAATAATAAGGATTATTATTCATAGGAATGTTGTTTCCTAAAGTAAATTCATACAAATTTGAAACGAATACTCCATATTTATATGATAACTTAAAATATTAATTATTCTCGACCAAAATCAAAAAACACACTTGGAATCCTATCTTCATTTTCAGTAGCAAAAAAGAGGTGGACACATCACAACTACATCTAAAGTAGGGATACGAATGGATCTTCTCTTATAAGATACTTGAAAAGTCAGCCTGACCCATGCTATCCGCTTAGGCACTAAGGCACTAAGTCACAAAGTCAAGTTAGCTAACACCAACTACTTAAGCAACCTAAATAGATTAATACCCATATACACGTCAAATTCTATAGTTATTCAACTTCAATTTTGAGTATTTAATAGCACTTAGATGATATGGTCCGAATCTCTTTAGACTTAACCAAATTCCCAAATTCGAACCCAAACCTCAAAAATGTGGCAATGTTCCCAAGTTCGAACCCAACCTTAAAAATGTTGCAATATTTACTTTTGTTGAATGAGATTTTTGCCGCTCATCGTAGTCTTACGTGGTCTCTGCAATTGAAGAGAGAGAATACTTGGTTTATAAAAAATTCAATTTAATTTGAGTATAGAAAACGGGACCACAACTTGCGAGTCACAATATCAATTTAATAATGACGTAAATAAAGTCATCATTTTCTAGCATTCCTTATGAATAGTCTAAATTAAAGGATAGGATAAGATTTGTTCAAGATACGACACTAACCAAGTCACAACTCGCTACCTATCTAAAAACAATCAATACATCATCGTTGCATTGTAATATTGCTCACCAAATATTTGTTTTTATCTTTCCCTTGTATGAATGTATATCCACTTTTGAGGTAAACAAGCAAAACAAAACAAAACATTAGAAAAAAGAGAAATAAGAAGTGCTGTCATTATATGAACGTTGAATAGACCCACAGGATATGCAAGGGTATATCCTTTAGAGTATGTTAGGAAGGAGGTTTTGGGAGGGAAATAGAGGGTATAGTTTTCAATTCTAAATTAAGGAAGCTATAAAATGTCTCTGAACATAAATCAAATGTGGGTAGAAATGTTATATTAATATCTATCAACTTGTTCTTTTAATTTTTTAAAATCTCAAATACATATTAAAATATAGACAAATCTTTTTGAAGCCCTCCCCTCCCCTCGCAAAATCTCTTCCCAAACATTAGCAAATTCATTTTTAAAATCTTAGCCAAAACATAAAGAAGATAGAAAGATATAAAATTTATTTATTTAACAAAAAAAAAAATGAAAAACTTGATCTATTATATTAGTTAATTATTAATCATCATCTTCCTCATCCTCATCTTCCTGCAGATCTGCAAGAGAAAAGCTTCTAGACTTAAAGCTTCTAAGTCTAAGTCTCATTTCAGCAGCATAAGATTCAGGTATTTGTTTCTTATCTTCTGATAAGGAGGAAGAAGAAGATGAAGAAGATGATGAAGTAGAGGGAACTTTTCTTGTCTTCTCTTGTTCATAGTCTTCATAATCATCATCGTCTTCATCGTCGCGATCCTCGGTTAAAGGCAAGAGAGGCATGGATTTAGGGTTAGACCAAGAATAGAAACTCGATTTTGTTGAAAATTTTGAAGCAATTAAAACCCTTCTTCTTTTGTTAAAAGGACTTTCTTGTTTCTGCAATTCCTTCAACGAACTCACTCGTGATAAATCTGTAAATGACTTTGATTTTCCATCGAAATGACTCGATAATCCTCTTCTGCATCGCTTAACCAAAACATGAATGTATATTCAGAATAAAATAAATAAAAATAAATAAATAAGTGAGAAAATAAATAGTTAAGGAAAGAATGAGAAAGGAAATAACTTGATGGGAAGAGAGTCTTCCAAAGCATTCAATGAATCCAACGCATTATTTCTTTCGCTCTGTACTTCTTCCTCGTTGTCGCTGTCATCTGGTGTTCCGATCGACGACGAACTTTCTGTCTCCAAGAAGAGACGCCGGTTGGTTTGGGTGGTTGGCGGCGGAGATGGCTCGATGGTGAAAGTGGGACCCACGAACACTTCCATTGTTGTTGTTAATTAAACCAAAAATAGTAAAAAATTAATGAAAGAAACGAAGAAGGTGGTTTTTAGTTAACCTTGTCCTCTTCGTCTTCTTCTCCTTATAGGTTTCCAAGCAATGGAGATGCTTGTCATCAATTAATTAATCTTCAGAGACTCTATGAATGAATCAGTCGATGGTGTTGTTCTTCTATGATCAAGAACATAGAGAGAGTTTTGTTGCAGAGGAAAAAGTGGATATAAATGAAGCGTGTTGGTGAAAGGAGAAGAAGAATAGAGATAAATACGACTAAAGAAAATATAAATAATAAATAAATTAAGAAGCGCAGAGGTAGAGGTAGATAATGGGATTGACACGTTCTATTGACGTGGCAAAGACATAGCCCCGTTTACCTCCTTCATCATTATCTCAATTAGGTAGCTCAGTTGGCGAACTAAAAAATACCGAAAGAGTGCACAAAAAGAATGCAAGAATTAGGTCCGAGTTCAATCCCCGGAAACTAACATTTCCCCCACCCACTAACATTACCTATAAAATAAATAAAAAACCTCCTTCATCATTTTTCATGGGTGACTCATTCTCATCAGTAATAATGATAGAAATTTTATCCAATGCTTCCTTTTATATTGTTAGACCGAATACGTGATTCCTTATTTAGGGATAGTATTCACTTTTGGATATTTTCTTAATTCTTTGTATTCTCTGAAATAATAATCTCGTTTGGAGTGCTGATTTTATGCAATTTGGTGAAAGAGTTTATTGTTTCACATCATAGTGGAACCAAAGTTCGGATCCGGGATCCCTGTTAAATAGAATTTTTCGTCCAACAACAATACTCAAACAAGATTGTGGAAGAAAATTAAGGCAAACTAAAAATGTAAGAGATATATGGTGGTAGTTTTCTTGTGTTATCTTATCTCGTAGGTTCCACCTCTCTAACTGAAGTTTGATTCTCACGTTGATGTTTTAGGGTGTGGTTTGATTCCTCTTGTCTCTTAATATTGTTTTTGATCTTCTTTATAAATACGAAATTAAAGAGAAAATGTTAGTGATTTTCCGCTTTAAAGTTTTCTTTCTCTTAGATGTTCTAGCCAACCAAAGTTCGGGTCCCTGCCAAAAGGAAATTTTCGCATTTAGTGTCCAATAGGGCTCAAACAAGATTGTGGAAGAAAATTATGGGAAACCCAAAAAAGTAAGAGATATGGTGATGGTTTTCTCGTGTTATCTTGTAGGTTGCGCCTCCCCGATTGAAGTTTGATTCTCACGATGATGTTTTAGGATGTGATTCGACTCGTTTTGCTTCTTAATATTGTATTTTATATTTTTATCAGTACCAAATAAAGGGGGAACGATAGTGATTTATTGCTTTGAAGTTCTCTCTCTCTTAGATGTTCTAGCCTGTTGGAACAAATTCACTCAATGTTCCTCACATTCACTCAATTATCACGAAGAAATTTTACCAAGAAGAGAGTGTTCTTGGTTAGTCGAAAGCAATATAACAGTAGTCGAAGGAAGCAAAATAACAGTAGTCGAAAAACTGATATTGTGGTGTGTGATCGAAAAAAGATTTGATTACCACCATCACTTGTATTTATTTATAGGCTTACTTTACAACTGTACATACACGTAGGAATTCACTAATACACGTGGACTGATGACACGTACAACACTAAAACAAATTACATGAGAAACACTTAACTAGCTATATTTACTTAGTGAGTAAAACTAGTTATTCGACCAACTTGGATTACATTCAACACACCTCCTAATTCAAGTTGTTCACATTTGTCAAGCCCATCTTATTTCTCAAATCTTCAAATCTGTTAACCTTTAACGGCTTAGGTAAATGGTCCCCAAGTTGGGAAGGACAATTTAAAATTTTACAAGTTTATTCAAACGGCGCATATGAGGTCAAAGAGATTGGCGCTGATGAAAGAATTTTGCGTATAAATGGCAAATACTTGAAAAAGTATAAGCCAACGTTGTGTTAGCCTGTAATTTCGACAGGCTTCATTGAAAATGGTCAACAAGGCTTGACTTATATTTAGACAAAGACCAAAGTATTTCGACAGATAAAATGGTCATGCGCAAAGTAAGTTCGACAAGCTTCCGGGGAAACAAAAGCAAGAAAGAGGAAAATGGACACAAGCTTTCGACAGACAGAAAACAGAGCAGTTATGCGCTGAAGAACTAGCAGTTGATCGAAGCGTGACGAAGCGGTTCTTGTCGAAAGTAGGAGTAGCAGTTATTAATTTTCGAATTTCTAGGCAGTTACTTAGTTTAGTTTTTCCCTCTCTTTTCCTTTGTATAAATAGTAGTTTCTGAGAAGAAACAAGGGTCACAATTTCATATTGTAATTCCCACGCTCAAAGTACCGACACGCACTGAGAAACGAGTACAAGGAACAATGTATGATCTTGTGTACCATTCTCTTTCATTTTAATGCAATTTACTTCTGTTTTCTCTTTACCTTTATCTGTTTTACAATTCAAGTCCTTCTTCCCTAAGATATCTTGATTGCTTCGCGCGTAAGGAATCAGTTATTTCTTCTCCTTTTCTTCTTTTTATTGTTAAACAGCGAGAACACAAGCGATTCTGTAAAAAACTCTAAACACAAATGGTCTTAGGATTCACTGGTTGATCCTGCAAGTTAACCAAATTGGAGACCAGCGGTGTTTACCAAAATCCACGATAAACAAATTGGCACGCCCAGTGGGACATTTGTGTCGAAATATTAGTGTTAGTTAACAGAATCTTGAAATATAATTGTCTATGCGCCTGAGGAGTGGTAAATCTTTGTCAAAGATGTCACATTCTGGCGCAAGTTCTTCAAATGCACAGAGTGGCCCTGAGAATGCGTCTATCAATGACGCTAATCCAGTAACCGCTATGGAAATAACTGCTCCAATGCCTTCGACAGGCATGATCCCAGTTACATCTCCTGTGCTTAATCCTTTACCAACAATGGCCACCACGGTGACCACACAGCCTATTGAAATGGTATCTATGCCACAAACAATGGGAACGTCTAACCCATATATGACTAGTGGTCATATCCCATTTAGCATGCCTATAGTTGGTCGACATCTCCCTTATGGTATGCCAACTGGCATGATGGTAGGCTTGCAAACCAATTCATCAACGTGTGCAGATAACATAATGAATGGTGGTTTCTCCTCTATGCATGCCTCTCAAGAGGGCATTTATGGTCGAAATGCCCAACCCTCATTAACCACAGCATCTTTGTTGGCTTTGAGGCAACAAATAGATGATGCTAATCATAATATGGTTAATATGCTAACCCAGCAAATTGGTACAGTATTCAACCCTTTGATACGTGATACCAATAACAGTTACCAAGCATTGGCAACTCAAATGGGTCGAATTGCAGATTTCTTTGGCACTCCAAGAATGCAGAATCAACCAATATCCCAAATACAACCTTTGAGGCCTGTAGAAATCCCCTTAGAAAGGCCTAACATTGAATTGCCTAGAAATCAGGCACAAGCACAAGTTGTCGAACAACCCTTGCAGGGGATGGTTGAAAACGAGCCTGATATAGTGTTAGTAAATAGAAATCAAAATGCGGATGAAGTAGTCAGGCAAGTGCAACAAAACAATTTTGGAGCACAGAATAATATAGCTAATCTTGTCGAAACAATTTTAGCCCAGAATGGCCTTAATGTAGGAATGCATAGGCCAAATTTCGTGTCGCCATTATCATAATATATTTTGCAAAGTGAATTGCCAAGGGGTTGGAAAGTCCCGAAATTCACTAAATTTGGTGGAGAAACTAGTGAATCCACCGTCGAACACATTGCTCATTATTTAACTGAGGCTGGGGATTTAGCCCAAAATGAGAATTTAAGAATGAAATTTTTTCCTAATTCTCTAACAAAAAATGCTTTTACTTGGTTTACTACACTACCCCCACATTCCATGTTTAATTGGAACCAA
This sequence comes from Astragalus glycyphyllos, assembly GCA_963573325.1. Lineage (NCBI taxonomy): Eukaryota > Viridiplantae > Streptophyta > Magnoliopsida > Fabales > Fabaceae > Astragalus > Astragalus glycyphyllos. Next base: position 91,333,574 of record OY754307.1, read on the forward strand.
TTAGAGAAAGCTTTCCAGGAGCAATTTTACATGGGACAGTGTAAAATTAGTCTCAAAGAATTGGCCAGTGTTCGACGCAAAAAGGCTGAAACTGTTGATGACTATCTCAACAGATTTAGACTTCTCAAAGCAAGGTGCTTTACCTAAGTGCCGGAACATGAGTTAGTCGAAATGGCTGCTGGTGGTCTAGATTATTCTATTAGGAAAAAACTAGACACGCAACATTTAAGAGATATGGCCCAATTGGCCGATAGAGTAAGGCAAGTCGAAAGGCTAAAAGCTGAGAAATCTAGAACTAGTAGGTTTCATAACAATAAAAAAGACAAAATTGCCTATGTCGAAATTCAAAATGAGGAACAAGAATTCGACATCTCCTATGAGGAGGTCGAAGAAGAGGTCAATGTTGCCGAATTAAAGCCAGGACCTCCATATACTTGTGAATTGCTAAAACCTTCAAATGGTAAAAACCCTGTCGAACCTAAAAACGACAAATTCGTTGCAAAAACTTATACATTTGATGTTTCTAAATGTGACGAGATATTTGATCTACTTGTGGCTGATGGTCAAATCTTAATGCCTAAAGGCCTAAAGATTCCACCATTAGAACAACGACAGAAAAGAGGCTTTTGTAAATTTCATGGCTTCTTAGGTCATAACACTTCCCGTTGTGTCATTTTCAGGGATTTGGTTCAAAACGCCATCAACGAAAGAAGGCTCAAATTTGGTGACAAGTCTAAGCCACCAATGAAGATTGATACTGATCCCCTGCCAACAGCTGATGCATTGCTGGTCGAAGTTGATCTCAATGTGGTCGAGGTCACTGAAGATGTTGCTGAAAATGCTAAGGCAGAAAAAGCTGTCGACAAGGTAGGTGTCGAAATGGTTACTGAAGACCAATATGCTGAGAAGATGAAGGTAGTGTATCCAGGGGATGAAGAGGAATTGATTGACTTCCTCAATCGCTGCAAGATCAATAACACTGAAGTTATGCTTTGCCCAAGGTGCAGTGCTGTCTTCGACAAAGAGGCTGCCAAGAATCTTGAGAGATTGAAGCCTCAACTGAAACGCAAAGGAAAATGGGTCGACAAAAGGCCAAAGTTCAGTTACAATGACAGAGGGATCCAATATAAGTTTACTTCGACAAGGAATCCTCAGAAAGGTCAGATTAGGACTTATGTTCCTCCAGCAAAGTCACCTGTCGAGAAATGGGTGCATTCTGGTGGAAAGAGCACTGGGTATTACCCAGTGTATTATGCTGGAAAGGATGTTGGAAATCAACAAGAGCCAGCAAAATTGGTCAGGGGCAGCACTAGTGCAACTAACCAAAATAAGGCAACTGAATCTAACAAGTATGCCTACAACAATAATTACAAAGGGAAGAACCCTATGACGAGAACTCAATGGCGTAGATATCAACGCCAGAAAAAGGTTGCTGCTGTAGGCAATATGGAAAATTCCAACAAAGAAAAAGGTAAACAAATACCTTCGAAATCTCTTGAAATGGCTAGAAAGCCAGCAACTGAAAGGATATTTCCATCTCTCTCAGTGATTAAAGAAGGTCTCAATCTAGACGAAGAAATGGGATCTGATTTCGCAGACTCAGGGTCAGAATTCGACGTCCTGGCGGTGTTGTCTCGATTCTCCCAATTGAGTATGACGTGGTTTTTGAGGTGAATGACGTTGAAGACGATTTCGACGAAGAAACCACTTACAAACCCATCTGTTACTATGTCCTCAAGAATGGTTGTGTGGAAGAACAACACGCTGTCTTTGAGAGACCTGATTGTGGGATGAGGAATCATCTCAAACCTTTGTATATCCAAGCAAAGGTGAACAATGTTGGGATAAGCAAGATCTTGGTTGATGGTGGCGCTGCTGTAAACCTGATGCCACAACATATGCTGAAGAGGATTGGGAAGTGTGAGACGGATCTGAAAACACACAACGTAATCCTCACCAACTATGAAGGTAAAAGTGGCCACTCTCTTGGAGCATTGAAGTTGACCTTTCTGTTGGAAGCATTAGCAGGCCAACTATGTTTATGGTGATTTCAACCAAGGCAAATTATAATATGCTGCTGGGAAGGGAATGGATCCATGCTGTGGGGGCAATTCCTTCGACAGTTCACCAGAGGCTCATTATTTGGAGAGAAGATGGCCTAGTTGAAAACATTGAGGGTGATCAAAGCTATTTCAAGGCTGAAGTGAATACTATCACCAAGAAAACCTTCGATAAGAAACTCGCGAGCATTGCGCCATGCATTTCCTCTGAACATGGTTATGAAAGCAGAGATAATGTGAGGACTTCAGTGATTCTTGATCCCAACTATGGATTCATTTGGGATAGAGAGGTCATTGACGAAGACAACTACCCACAAGGCTATGTCAAGCCTACAGGGTGGGAAGGACCATAAATAGTTATTTATGGATAAACCCACTGTATGGGAAAGAATTACGGCCTATGTGGCCGAAAACAAAGAAAAAGCTATTCTAGAAGCTGAGTTACATCAAATGGTTGTTTTAGCCACAGAAGATAAAAATAAAGACAACGTTGTCGAAAACCAGAGGCTTGATTGCGTCTATGATGACGAGCCTTTAGGTTTTGAAAAAGATCCAATGGGTTCAACCAAAAAGATCCAAGCACAAGATCCCTTAGAAGAAATAGATTTGGGAGATGAAAGTGTAAGAAGACCAACATATATCAGTGCAAAAGTCAATAAAGACTTCAAGGTGCAGATAGTCGAAGTGCTGAAAGAGTACAAAGACTGTTTTGCTTGGGACTACAATGAAATGCCAGGTTTAAAAAGAGAAGTGGTTGAGTTGAAGCTGCCTATTCGACCAGATAAGAAGCCTGTGAAGCAAACCCCAAGGAGATTTGCACCAGAAATCATGTTGAAGATCAAAACAGAGATCGAAAGGTTACTAAAGAGCAAGTTCATCAGAACTGCCAGGTATGTTGATTGGCTTGCTAATATAGTTCCTGTAATTAAGAAAAATGGTACACTTAGAGTCTGCATAGATTTTAGGGATCTAAATAATGCTACTCCCAAAGATCAATATCCAATGCCAGTGGCGCATATGAGGTCAAAGAGATTGGCGCTGATGAAAGAATTTTGCGTATAAATGGCAAATACTTGAAAAAGTATAAGCCAACGTTGTGTTAGCCTGTAATTTCGACAGGCTTCATTGAAAATGGTCAACAAGGCTTGACTTATATTTAGACAAAGACCAAAGTATTTCGACAGATAAAATGGTCATGCGCAAAGTAAGTTCGACAAGCTTCCGGGGAAACAAAAGCAAGAAAGAGGAAAATGGACACAAGCTTTCGACAGACAGAAAACAGAGCAGTTATGCGCTGAAGAACTAGCAGTTGATCGAAGCGTGACGAAGCGGTTCTTGTCGAAAGTAGGAGTAGCAGTTATTAATTTTCGAATTTCTAGGCAGTTACTTAGTTTAGTTTTTCCCTCTCTTTTCCTTTGTATAAATAGTAGTTTCTGAGAAGAAACAAGGGTCACAATTTCATATTGTAATTCCCACGCTCAAAGTACCGACACGCACTGAGAAACGAGTACAAGGAACAATGTATGATCTTGTGTACCATTCTCTTTCATTTTAATGCAATTTACTTCTGTTTTCTCTTTACCTTTATCTGTTTTACAATTCAAGTCCTTCTTCCCTGAGATATCTTGATTGCTTCGCGCGTAAGGAATCAGTTATTTCTTCTCCTTTTCTTCTTTTTATTGTTAAACAGCGAGAACACAAGCGATTATGTAAAAAACTCTAAACACAAATGGTCTTAGGATTCACTGGTTGATCCTGGAAGTTAACCAAATTGGAGACCAGCGGTGTTTACCAAAATCCACGGTAAACAGTGACACAAGTACCTCAAGGAGCCCACTAATTGTTTGTACAAGGTTGGATCAACCTTCTTTTCTTCGCTGTCAGTGACTAATTTCACTGCATTGTCTGTTGGGGTGGCTGCAGAGTTGCAATCCATCATTTTGAATCTTTTTAGCACATCACTTGTGTATTTCTTCTGATGTAGAAGTACACCTTTATCAGAATGAACAATTTCCATACCAAGGAAGTATGTAAGTCTTCCCAAATCTGACATTTCAAATTCTGACATCATACTTCTTTTAAACCTTTCCATCTCAGTTTCACTTGTACCTGTTAGAAGCATATCATCAACATATAGGCAAATCACCATACAATTCTCTACATCTGTTCCTTTCACATAGATGCCATGCTCATTTACACATTTTACAAAATCTTGCTTCAAGAGAAATGAGTCAATTCTCTTGTTCCAAGCTCTTGGAGCCTGCTTTAGTCCATAGAGAGCCTTTCTCAACTTGTACACTTTATTCTCCTTTCCTTTTATTTCAAAACCTGGTGGCTGCTTTATGTATACCTCCTCCTCCAGGTATCCATTCAGAAAAGCTGCTTTAACATCCATTTGGTACATAGACCAATTTCTAAAGCTAGCAACAGCTATGATCAGTCTAATAGTCTCTATTCTTGCCACAGGGGCAAAAACTTTATTGTAGTCACAACCATGTTTTTGCAAAAAACCTCTTGCAACTAGTCTTGCCTTATACCTTCCAATTTCTCCATTTGGCTTCATTTTTGTCTTGAACACCCACTTGACATCTATTACTTTCTTCTGCTTAGGCAAATCTACCCACACCCAAGTGTCATTTTTCTCAATTGACTTGATTTCTTCTATCATAGCTTGCTTCCAATTTGCTTCACTTAATGCCTGCTCTACTGTCACAGGCTCACAATTTGCCAAAAAAGCTTCTTCCAATAATTCACCTTCAGTGCCAATTGCATTGTCAGGGAACAATTGGTATTCATTCAATCTTTGTGGGGGCTGCCTATTCCTTCTAGGTCTCACTTCTTCATTTACCATTTCATTTGCAGCATCTTGCATCATCTCATTTTCATCATTTACTACTATAGTCACTGGATTCTCATTCGCAGCCTCAAGCAACACAGTAGTAGTGCTACTCCTCTGTGTAGTGTCATTCCACTGCCAGCCTTTTGATTCTTCAAAGATTACATCTTTGCTAATCACAACTTTCTGCCTATTAGGGTCATACAACTTGTATGTACCAGTTGAATGATAGCCTAATAGGACCATTGGTTGAGCTTTGTCATCCAATTTCTTCCTCAATTGGTCAAGCACATGCCTGAAGCACAAAAAGCCAAACACTCTCAAGTGCTTGACACTTGGTCTTTCACCAGACCATGCTTGCTCAGGAGTCATCTTGTCAAGCCTTTTGGTTGGACTTCTATTGAGTATATACACTGCAGTGGTGGCTGCTTCTCCCCAGAAATGGTTTGGCATTTGTCTACTTTTCAACATGCTTCTTACCATGTTAAGCACAGTCCTGTTCTTTCTTTCTGCTGTGCCATTATGTTGTGGTGTATATGGTGCTGTGATTTCATGTTTGATCCCTTCATGCTTGCAGAAATTTTCAAATTCAGTGGAGGTATACTCCCCACTGTTGCTTGAAAACGTGAACGTTCTTTTGTGCAAGTGTACACAATCGTAACAAGTAATATAATGAAAGTAGAGATCGTTCCCACGAGGATTAATTTGCCAAACAAGAGTTTAACCAAAGTAACAATTAGTGATTTTAGTAACAGAAGTAAATGACACACAATTGGTAGGGTAGCAAGTAACAAACAACTAAAAAGGTATTAGGGTAGTGGAAATCAGATTTGGGACAAGTTGAGATGCAATACTTCAATAAATCCATTAAAATGCTCAAAATGCTATGTTAAGTGCTGCAGCACTAGGTGCTGCCGCAATTGTGCATTATGTCTAATGCTTAACACTAGGCTTTAGTCGCCCCAAATTATGTCTAATTCGGAAGAGATTATTTCCCTAGGCTACTGGAGAACAAGCAGCATTACACCTAAGTGTGTTACCTCGTGGCTTATGCCTCTCCTATGTCTAGGACTCAAGCAAGGAACAACTATATGTCTATAGTGCAACATACCATGTTATCTTGTGAGATATATATACAAACCATGTCTGTGAATGTATATCTACTTAGATTAGACGGCCAATCCTAATCTAAGATGGAAATAGTAAAAACACACAAGATAAAGTGCTCAACACAATAACACAAGCATTAAGAACAAATTAACTTCATTAAATTCATAATAGCATCCCAACTACAGAGGTTTAGCTCATATTGAGCTTACACAACATTACAACTAAACTAAACATCAAGGGAAGTAAGAATTTCATACTAAAACCCGAGAAGAGAAGTTCACTACAAGTCTTGATATTGGGACAGCTTCAATGGTGATCCACCAAGTAATTCCAGCTCTCAAAATGTAGCTCCTTCGAAGTTAAAGTAGATCTAACGTTACTGCAGCAATCAATATCCCAGCAATTGACTCTAAGTAACAATGGAGGCACAAAAACTTGAGGCTATGTCTATACCTCAGGAATTCGGCTTAACCCAGTTCTGGGGGAGAGTGCCTTTATATAGGGAAGGCCTTGGGATGAGAAAAACCCTAAATGGTGGAGGCACATTTTGTCCTTTTCAAGGCACAATGTCCTTTTTCCCCAAATCCCTAGGTCATTCACGCATCACCAATGATTGGCACGCACACCCACGCATGACACACGCTGACAGCTGTCCTTGCCTTGATTTCCGTGTTTCTTGCTACATTCTCTCTCATGTTGCGTAAAATGGCAATGCTGCCACAACAGATGCTGCAGCAATTAAACACACATATTAAACCACAATTGGGCACCAAAGTGCCCATTAATAACATAATTCAGCTTGCACCTTTAATTATTCTAAACTAACCTATTTACAACATTAATCACTAAATTGCTTGAGAATTAACAATGATTTAAGCTTGAAATAAGAGGTAATAACAATCATATTTGATTGTTATCACCCACCCCCATCAGTTCTAAGTCTACTGATACAACAACCACTTTCCTTTTCAATCATGATTTTGAAGGCTTTAAAAACTTCAAATACATCACTCTTATTACTTAGCAAATAGATCCACATTTTTCTAGTGAATTCATCAATGAATGAAACGAAATAACTGTTACCTCCTAGAGTCTTCACATCAAAAGGACCACATACATCTGAGTGTACAGCTTCCAGCCTCCTTGAGGCCTTGATCTTCATTTCAGCATTGTAAGAGCTCCTTGCTTGCTTGGATTCACAACATTGCTCACACACCTCAGTTGGAAGCCTTATATCAGGCAAGCCATGCACCATTTCTTGAGTGTTCAAATTCTTTAAATCTCTGAAGTTTGAGTGACCATATCTTTCATGCCACCTCCACACTTCATCACTAGTGACTGCCTTCAAACATTCATCTTGGACTACACTCATGCCAACCTTGAATGTCCTCTTCTTATTCAATGTTGCCTTCAACAATAGCTTTTTCTTTGGATTGAACAACCTTAATTCCAAATCTTCCATTTGCATTGAGTATCCCTTTTCTAAGAGTTGACCCAAATTGATCAAATTGCTCTTCATTGAAGGAACAAACAAGACATTTGTGATGAGACACACCTTCCCATCATCTCTCTTGATTTTAACAATGCCAATTCCTTCTGCTCTTATCACTCTGTCATCACCAAATCTTATAGTTTTCTTCACTGATTCATCTAGTTTGATGAACCAGCTTTTGTTGCCAGTCATGTGACTTGAACAACCTGTATCAAGATACCACAAATCATCACTGCTACCACCTATCTCAGTCATCAATACTATCTCATCAGCATCACCTCCTGCTAGCTGAGCCTCTTCCTGCTTGTTATCAGTTCTGCATTCAACATCAACAGCATCTGTTTCAGCCATCAAGACTACCTCATCATCAGAATCAGAATCACCTCTGGCCAATTGAGCCTCTTCTTGAGGGTTCTTTTGCTTGCATTCATCTGCATAATGACCAAACTTATCACAATTATAGCACTGCACCTCTTTCTTGCTATAATTCTTCTTCTCCTTATTCTTCCAGGCTTCTTTTCTCTTTTGATAATCATTCTGCTTCTGATCACCATTCTTGCTTGAACCCTCGCCAGCTCCCTTATTTCATTTTCCCTTCCCTTTCTTGTTTTTCCAATTATTACCCCAATTTCCTTTCTTGTTTTGAGATTGAGCCAACAACACTTGCTCACTAGGTTTTTCATTAGGTTTGGCACCCATCCTAGCCCTAATCCTAGCCTCATTTGCTTCAAGAATTCCTTGTAATTCAGCAACTTTTAAGGTACTCAGATCCTTAGATTGTTCAATTGAGGTCACTACATAATCAAATTGGGAAGTTAGGGTTCGCAATACCTTGTCAATCTTTCTTCGATCAGTGACATTCTTGCCATTTGTGCGCATCTGATTTGTGATCACTGTTAAGCGGTTGAAGTAGTCAGCAATCGTCTCCTTCTCGCCCATTTGAAGTAATTCATACTCCCTGCGTAACGTTTGTAGCCTCACTTGCTTCAACGACGCATCACCAAAATAGGCTGAAGCCAACGCATCCCAGGCTTCCTTTGCAGTCTCATACCCTGCGATTCTCTCAAACGCGTCAGAATTCACGCATTGGTGAATCAAGAACAGCGCTTTGCTGTCCTTCTTTTGTTGATCACGTAACTCATCTCCAATTGCATTTTCTACGATGCCATTCTTCACAATGTCAAGAACTTCCTGATACCAGAACACCACCTTCATCTGCACAATCCATTTGTCATAATTCTTCGAATCAAGAACTGGAAGTTTCGCCGGAAGTTGATCACTGCCGGAGTTTTGATTTGCCATGTCTACGCTGCAAGATCACGAACTCTCGCTCTGGATACCAGTTGTTGGAACAAATTCACTCAGTGTTCCTCACATTCACTCAATTATCACGAAGGAATTTTACCAAGAAGAGCGTGTTCTTGGTTACACAAAGTTGGTTAGTTGAAAGCAATATAACAGTAGTCGAAGGAAGAAAAATAACAGTAGTCGAAAAACTGATATTGTGGTGTGTGATCGAAAAAAGATTTGATTGCCACCATCACTTGTATTTATTTATAGGCTTACTTTACAACTGTACATACACGTAGGAATTCACTAATACACGTGGACTGATGACACGTACAACACTAAAACAAATTACATGAGAAACACTTAACTAGCTATATTTACTTAGTGAGTAAAACTAGTTATTCGACCAACTTGGATTACATTCAACATAGCCAACCGAAGTTCGGATCCCTGCCAAAAAGAAATATTCACATTTACTTTTCGACAATGCTCAAACAAAATTGTGGAGGGAAATTATGGCAAACCAAAAAGTAAGAGATCTGGTGGTAGTTTTCTCGTGTTATCTTGGGGGCTGCAGCTCCCCAACTGAAGTTTGGTTCTGACGTTGATGTTTTAGGGTGTGGTTTAACCCATCTTGTTTTTTAGTTTCTTTGTCAATATGAAAATAAAGGGAAAATGTTAGTGATTTTTAGCTTTGAATCTCTCTCCCCCCCCCCCCCCCCCCCCCCCCGCCCCTCTCTCGTATTTGTTGTATGCTTGGATTTATAAGTCAAAATTGTATTAATTATAGGTACAAGGGTACCGTAAACCCATATACATATTGAGTCAATTACATCTCAAACGCATGTACATGGTGTCACCATATATTTAGCGATATTATTACTACTAGCGATAATGAAATAGTGTTAGTGGGTAGTTATAATGGTATTTTGATCAGAAAAATCTGACACCAAAAAAATGAATTCCCTTTATATATAGGTATAGATTATTATTATTTACTTTTTTCGCCATATTATTTGAAAAGGAAAGAAATAGGTGCAATGAAAATATATTCTCCAAGAATCTTTAAATTGTTTGGTCAAGAAAAGATGTGGAAAGGAAAGACGAAAATTATCTAGAGCCCAATAAATCCAATCTTGCAGTTTTTTGGAAATTTTTTTTTTTTGGCAAATTACAATTTTAGCCCTTATTATTCTAATAATTTCATGTATATTCATTTTATCTTATTTTACAATTTTTTTCATTTATCAGCCAAACAAAATACAATAATAATATATATTCCACTCTATTTGTTTTTAATGGAATTTAAAATAAAATAAGTATATTTAAAAATTCAAACTTAATTGTGTGTTCTAGAAGATTTTTTACTTTGTCAAAAAAACAAGATCTTATACATCGTTGAGATATATATTTTATTTCTATTCCCTTTTCATATTTAATATTTTTTCCTGAAATTAATAAATCTCATATATATATATATATATATATATATATATATTCTTTTACTTTCTATCCATTCAAAGAAGAAGAAGGTAGAAAATTATGGATCACACCAATAATATATCTCTATATATTATGCGAGTTGGCCGATGAAGTGCGCCAACTTTTAGTTTTTTTTTCTTTTCTTTTATAATTTTTAGTTTTCCCCTCTCTTTTTTTTTCTTTTTATGACATTCTTCTATTTTTTTTAGTTCTAAACTTCAACTTTTTTCTTCTCTTTTTTTTGAATATTTTAATGTTCTGAGAAAAATAATAATTTCATGATAAAATACGTAAAGCGCAATGTTATTTTTAAATATACTTATTTTATTTTTAAATTCCATTAAATATAAACTTTTATTAAATAAAATAAGTATATTTAAAAGTATATTCCAATCGTGTGTTTGGTTTTATTTTAGCTTTCGGAAAAAAACTAAACTATTCAAGTACTGCTCTAGAGTTCGGAAAAAAATAAACGATTGGACGAAAAAACTAATTTGATAACAAAATACATAAAGTTAGATACTAAGCCGTGTGTTTTGATGTACTTTATGGTTCTTAAAATAATTTAATTGTTCTAATACTTAGAGTTTGTTCCTCAATAACTGATTTGGTTAAAAAATAAATTCGTGTCAGAATACGTAAAGTGTAAGCAGTGACTTTTGAGTTGCTTTACCGTTCGAAAAAAAATTAGGTGTTCAAATACACAGAGTTCAATGTCTTTGTTAATATTATATTTTAAGAGTTTATAATCTTCTTATTTTATTTATAGTTATTATTTATTTTTTATTTAGGGGAACTTTAGCCACATCAACAATATATAGAACCCCACATCATATTTTTTCGACTTTCTATAGGTGCTTCTAATTTATTTATGGTTTTCACTGAGTCTTTCATGATACCCACATGTTTCACTTTTTATTTGTGTTACCTTCTATATTTTGGTCATTCCGTACCAACTTTTATTATGTTCCTTTTTAAATTTATAATCTTATTTAATTTATAATTATTTAATTTTTATTCACGGAAACTTCACCATATTTACAATCGAACCCCACATCATCTTCTTTCAACTTTATATAGGTGCTTCTATATATTAGTGGTTTTCATCCAACACTATATGATACCCCACGTGTTTCACTTTCTATTTGTGTTGTCCTCTTTATTTTGGTCATTTCCCACAAACATGTATTAGATGTATATTTTTCAATTAAAAAATATTAAAAGTATATTTAAATTGGTGTTTATATTTTTATATTTCATTTACTTTCGAGTACTGTGTTGCTGCATTTACTCCAGCGAGAACTTCAGCCACATTTACAGTAAAACCATGTGTTTCACTTTCGAATTGTGTTGTCTCTTTTTATTTTTAATTACGGGTTCAGTTTTATATTTACATTTGATGAATATGGACTATGTTATTAAAATTCTTTAGACCTTTTCTTCTTAATATCTATGGATGCTCAATTTCGGTGTCTTTGGTAATGTTCATTTTATTTGTATAATCTTCTTATATAATTTATAGTTATAATTTAATTTTTATTCCATCTCATTAGACTATATATTTTACAAGTCTGTTGGAGAATAATTAGTTGTGCCCAAGACCCAATCTATCATGTTATCACTTTTCAGAAATAATAAAGTATTATTTATCTATTATCATATCAATTAAATAGTTAATTTGATAATGTCCTTGATTAAGCTTATAGACTAGCTATCATGATAGAGATTATGATATTGAGAAACAAGTCTTTTACTAGTTTTTATTCTAAATAAATTGTTCTTGATCGTAGAATTATTTTGAATGGGATATCAATAATTCGGATAGATCAATATATATGTAAATGTCTTTATTGGATAAAGATTAATAGATCTCATTTATTAAATACATATGTAGATGATGCATATGTTGATATGATCATTGAACTGACTCAATTGAGAATTTCTAATGGTTTATATTTCCTTTAATTGTCAATAGAAAAATTCTCAAGAAGAAATGTAATTATTTTCTTTGACCTGAGATTATCATAGTAATTAACAAATAGTTTATTGTATTTTAATTCCGGACACCTAAGGCCTTAGGGCGCTAGTTGAATGGATATTGGATACGATTAAATATTTGTATAATTAATGATTAATCAATATGGAATCCATCAACTCTCGGTAATGAGTTTGAGCTCTACAGTAAAACTAATATCCTGGCCAGCAAAATCAAATGATAGAAGAAATGAGTTTCTTAAAGTCATGTTAACTTATTAGAGTTTGACAAAGAATACCATACTCTAGAGTTAACTTAGAGCTGTAAGGATGGGAGAAAAATATTATATGATTCTTCTAGTGGTTCTTGTAGGTAAAATATTTTTTACTACTTCATACTATCCGGATGTTAAGGAGTGTTGCTAGATGCCTACCTTGATTAGTAAAATAATTTGATTAATTTACTACCGGTTTAGTACTGAACCTACGGGGTCACACACTAACGAGTGTCTCAATCTTTGCTAAAGAAATATTTTATTATTTGATAATTAAATTGTAGAATTTATTTAATCAAATGAATAGAATTTTTCTAAGTGGAATATTATAATATTCTTTGCTAGCACTTAGAATATAATAATAAACATAAAGAGTGAAATGTTTAGTTTTTTCAATTCTCACATTCGTTACTTTTTTGGCAATGAAATGCATTCAAGTATATTGATGTGAATAATGGAAACTTAATGTAAGTTTAATGTTTTCATTGTGCTGTTATCGTGAAAAAGTAACGCGTGTTATTTAATCATGGAAAGAGTAACGTGTGTGTATTAAAATGGTGAGTAAAGAAGGGAAGAAGAAAAAAATCAGTTTTTCTTTCTATTTGATTAGTTGGTGATGATTAGCCTATGACTATAAATAGGCACATCACATAATCTGCTAAAGATATCACTTCTACTTCCTACTATTTCACTTCATACTCTGTTCCACTTATCAAAGGTTGATAGCAAAGGTTGGTCTCGGTGTGGATACACGTAGAGCCTTCACACAACTTGAAGGAATTTTTATGATCCAAGAGCTCATTACCAGGTACACATTTATATGTTTTTATCTGATTTAATATAATTTTACACACAAGATAGATCCTTTTTATTTCCGCTGTGAGTGTTATGAACATTTTTCACTTCAAAGTCAACGTTGTTGGCCAGTAGGCATAAGCTACCCAGGGACACAAGTGTCGACTTGGTCTCTCGAACTTGATTCCGACAATTAACAAACTCGATTTTAATGTTCGTTTTTAATTTGATGGAATGTATTGGTTCTTACTGTTTAATTTTATTGGAGGTCTTAATTATGCTTAAATTATTACTAACCATTATTAACTTAGTGTATTTGCATTCATCGATACTAGCGCATCCCGTGCATCACACGAGTATTAGAAATTATCTCAGTTATATATTGATATAAAAATATTACATTTCCAAAAACCCATTATAGATTTCAATTGTTATCAATCTGCTTAAAACCCACCAACAAGGGTTGGTCTGAGTGGTAACTAGGCTCCGATCTCACCCCAAGGTGTCGGATTCGAATATTGAGTGTGGCAAAAACTCTGTTGGTAGGGAAGAGCCACACAGACAGGCAAGCCGAGTTTACACGTGGCCAGCCAAGTTCCTCGACGTAGATAAATCATTTAAATTATTTTAAGTCGTTCACTATAGCTCAATGTGTGCGCAACCCGTGCATCGCACGGGTCATAAGACTAGTTAGTACTTAACTTCGGATATGGTATATAATTGAAATATTCCATTTCTGTTACGACTAAGATAAATATAATTGAAATAAAATATAAAAGAAATTAAATATATATTTTTTGAAACATGTGTAATACGATCGGTTAATATATTTTAAATTTATTTTCGTGTCAAAGATATTTGGTGTTAAAGTATTATTTTTAATTTTATTAGTAAGATACATTAAAATACGAGTATGTCATTAAACCAGAACGTAACTAACACGTCTAAAATATTGATGCAGTTAACATTAAAGATGATTATATTTTTAAAAAAGGTAAGCGTAATTTTTTGGAAAGAAAATATAATTATAAACACTAAAATTGTTATCTACGAAAATGTATATAAAAATGGTCTTTTTACAAAAAAAGAGTACAATTTTTTTTTTTGACAAAGAGTTTGAGTTTTCTTAAGACGTGAATAAGATATTTTTATAAAGGTAAATTCTACCATACCCATTCAATGTTGGATGGGTATGATACCTTTTAGGCAAAATACTCAATGACACATCTTTTTTCTATTTAAATAATTCAAAATAAAAGTAAATATTGAACTAGTTTTGCCTAATTTTGCCTAGAAGGTATCATACCCACCCAACTCTGAATGGGTATGGGAGTAATCACATTTTATAAATGATGATTTTATATTGAACTAACAATGCGAAGATGAAATAAACATTTTTCAAATCCTTCCGAGACTATGACCCAAGGCGTTAAGGTTTGTAGTAATAAATTAATACCTGAAAAACAATAATAAATTAACAATATTGTACGGTACATGATTTTAATATGAAATTACAGTTGTTTATGTCTCCACAAGTTGAGAATTAAGTATCCTAATATTAAATGACCTATCTTTTAATGGATATGTGTGGGGAGATGAGAGAAATAGATAAAGAGATAGGCATATTCTTAGGTGTCTGGTTTTTTTTCTTTGATGAGAGTGTCTCTGTTTTAACTAAACAACGAGGACCTAGAAAGAGAATACTATAGCCTTTTTAAAAAAATAAAGAGTACTATAGCATTTTAATTTAGTTTCTTTTTATTTGTACAGTGCACTTTGATTTAGGTAGAGTTTGCGTTATTGGCAGACAGATATTCCAAAATGTGGGAATTTTATAATAAAATGATTAGAAATATTAGGATGAAAAATGATTATATGATCAAAGAAAATTGGGTCAATGTCAATGTGAGGAGTGAGGAGTGGTGGTTGTTCTTGCACTCATCTATTTGCTAACTACGATTGCAAACCAACCTAATCTCTTTGGATAGAGTAATTTAATCAATAATTAATGAACCATGCTTGCTTAGCCCATGAGTCCATGACGAAAGGAATGAGGTAGATAACACTTTTTAAAAAAAATATATATACATGCCTAGACAAATTAAATTAAAAAAATATATTACTGAAGATAAATCAAATCTAATTAACTAGGCGTTTGTTTCGATCTATGCTTCACACAATTTTTCTATTCTATAATTAAACTATTAATTAAATGAGACACACTGATATTTTATAAGGCTTTACAACGATCTTTGAAGGATTATGGAATCCCCTTATCAAGGAAAAAAATAAGAAGGACTAATGTGGAATCCGATGAACAAGGCAATACTATTTTTTTTTTACAAAAAACAAGGCAATACTATTATAGAACAAGAAGGTTGTTCTATAATAGTCCTCAAAAGAAGGTTGTTTAACGGATTTAAATAAATCAAATTCAACCTTTTCACCACTCACGGTCAAAGAAAGTTTTCCGTTCTTTACATCAATACTATAATAGAACAAGGCAATACTATTATAACTGTAAGGCTAACTAATTTACCTTTATGGCCTATCTCATTGTCTCGATAAGAAGATAAGATATAATAAATTTATAATATCATGTAGGCTAAATACCTGTTTTGGTCCTTTATGTTTGGGCGAAGTTTCACTTTCGTCCTTAATATTTTTTTTTGTTCCGTTTTAGTCCTTTATGTTTCATTTTTGTTTCGATTTCGTCCCTACCGTTAGCACTATTTGTTTCATTTTCGTCCTCTACTTTTTTGTTTGGTTTAATTTTGGTCCCTCTCAGTTTTTAATTTGTTTCGTTTTGGTCCCTCACTTTCTTGCACAATGAAACATAAAGGACTAAAACGAAACAAAAAAAAGATAAAGGACGAAAGTGAAACTTCGCCCAAACATAAAAGACCAAAACAAGTATTTAGCCTATCATGTATTAGTCCTCCTCTTTTTTGGTCAATATGATACAATAAGTTAATTTGTCACTTTATTTTATTATGCATCACTTAGTTAAAATCTTACGGACAACACCACCAAGGTTAGTGAATTTGTTAACTCTATTGGTGATTGGAATCTGGGTAAGCTTGAAATTTGCTTACCCCGAAATGTGGTCTCTCGAATAACCCAGCCAGGTTCGTGCTCTCTGTTATGATCGATTACGACGAGATGACTTGCGGTACCTGCAGCGACGGTGCCCTCTCAACCAGATTTGCGTATAAGGCCCCCTCACCTCCTTCTTCCTCGACAAATGGTGCTCTACTCAGATGTATTTAGAAATGGGAAGGTCTGGAAAGAGTCCAACTATTCTTGTGGAAAGTGGCGAATCACCTTCTCGTGGTCAACGAGGAGCGAGCTGCTAAACATATGATAGCGAATCCACTTAGCCTTATGTGCGGAGACCAGGCCGCATCCCTTTTCCATGGATTCCGTGACTGCCACCTCCACTCTCCGATTTAGATTAATCTATTTGGGTCCAAAGCTAACTCGGCTTTCTTCAGCGAACCGAACTGGGAAGATTTGTTGAAGTCTAATCTCGCGATTCTACATCATAGTGCTGCGATTCAGAATTGGAATCTCATTTTTGGGTATGCTCTCTTTTTAATTGGTAAGCTCGCAACAGACTTACCGAACCTGAGCCTATTTTCTGAAGGATTAGGCGCCAAGTTAGCACAATTCTACAAGCTAAGAACAAATCATATGTGGTGGTATTGGGAACAACTAATCGGGTTCAGGTGAGAAGTTAGGATTGGAGCGTCCCCCCATTAGTTTGTCTCTCTATTACGGACAGGTCAGTAGGAAATAATGAACTTCGGCTATTTATATCATATTTTGTCATTAAATTATATTTTTTTACCAAACCGGTTATTAAATAATGAGTTTCGTGTATTTGAATATCTAAAATTGTTCTTGGACCCTAAAGAACCCAAAATACACCGTTTAATGTTTAATGTCTTACTTCATTCAATCGGTTCAACCCGTGGTTCTTGTTCCACCAACCAAACTGAATTTTGCAAGTAAACATATGAATTACAGCCTTCATTGACTGACTCGCTATTTGGGATTCAACTTATAGCCCAACTCTCACTCACTTACTAGGCCAAATCCAACTTCGCTATTTTCTCGACTGACTTACAGTCTTCCCAGTTTGTTGCCCACACTGTATTGTCTCACTCTTCTAACTCTTGAATTAGAAACCCTCTAATGAGACACAATTATTTGATTTTAGTTTATATGTTTGTGTAATGAGATGTTGTAGGGTGATTTAATTTGGATATTACAATTATGTGAACTCACGGGCCTTATCACCCTTCTAATAGTAATCATTTGACTTCATGGGCCTTATGGCCCTTAGGTGGTTCTAATAAAATTTCTTTTGATTATACAAAAAAAGTATTAATATTTAGATTTAGAATTAAGTTTGATAATTTATTTCTATCTTAAGTAGTATTTTGTCTAACCAAAAAATAGTATATATTTTGTCTTGCAAAAAATCGTAACGAACTAAACCAATTTAAACTGCATTGATTTGGTGCGGATTTTTTTAAGAAACCAACCAAACCAACATGTATTTTAATGTTGCGGTTTCGACGATGTTTAGACTAAAAAATGAACCAATCCTCAGTGCGAATACCGTAGACTCCACTAAAGAAATCTAATATCTATGTAATCAAAAACATCACTATTGAATTTTCAAAATTAGCCCTCACCTTTAATTGACACATGTACTACCTAATTGTTAGCCTGTAATTTCGACAGACTTCATTTAAAATAGTCAACAGGGTTTGACTTATACTTTGACATAAATCAGAGGATTTCGACAAAGATCATGTTCAGGGCAGATTCGACAAGCTTCCAGAAAAACAAAAACAAGAAAGAGGAAAATGGACACAAGCTTCGACAGACAGAAAACTAAGTAGTTATGCGCTGAAAAGCTAGCAGTTGGTCGAAAAGAGGAGCAGTTACCAACATTTTTATAACTGTTTTTGAGGGCAGTTTCTGCTCCTCCCACTAAGTATAAATAGTAGTTTCTGAGAAGAAACAAGGGTCACAAAAACTCATATTTTACTTCTCACGCTCTAACTTCCGCATTCAAGAGAAAAATGAGTCAGAGAAACAATGTATGAATTTGTGCACCATTTCCTTTAACTTTAATGCAATTTTAATTTGTTTTTCTTTCGTTTTACTTGTTTTTATCGTTCAAGTTCTTCTTCTCTGAAGTACTCTGATAACTTCGCGCGAAGGAATCAGTTATTTCTTTCCCTTTTTTCTGGTTAAAACGCGAGACAATTCAAGAACATCATAATAAACTATAAACTCTAAGCACAAATGGTCTTAGGATTCACTGGTTGATCCTGCAAGTTAACCAAATTGGAGACCAGCGGTGTTTACCAAAATCCAAGGTAAACACTAATACAAGGCTAAAGGGTACTAATGTCAATTTATGGACCAAACTTTTGACTCTTCCCAACTTTTCACTTTCCCAATTTCACTTTTCTTAACTCTTTTTCTCTTTCTCTTTCCCTCCACCTTTAATTCAAATTCAAACTCCCTCACAAATCTATTATTATTATTATCTATCTATCTATCTATCTATCTATCTATCTATCTATCTATCTATCTAATCTAATATTTATTTACTAATAAACTAAACTTAAAATTCCATCTTTAGTCTCTCACTTTATTTGACACCTAGATAGCTTTATTTAATGAGAAATGATACAGTGATAATTGGACTAAAATTTAAATCTTTTTCACACATCCATACAAGGACAATTATTTTTTGTCATTAAAAATTATAAATTAAAAAACTACTATAAAAAATTAGTGACAAATATTTGTTTCATATTTTTTGAAGACTACTATATAAAAAACACGGGATTAATATTTGTCATTGATAAACCTACTATTTAAAAAACAAGAAGGCTTCTGTCAAAAAAAACAAGAAGGCTTAATGACTATTTAAACTACTAATTAATATTTAAAATAAATATTTTTTATTGATAATCTACTATCTATATTTAATATCTACTATAATCTACTAATCAACTAAAATAATCAATTGAAACTACGAGATAATTGCAATGATATGTAAGAAAACACGGGATAACTGCATTGATATATAAAAAAACACGGGATTAATATTTGTCATTGATAATTAAAATTTTTGAAGACTACTGAAACCTACTATCTAAAAAACAAGAAGACTTAATTACTATTTAAACTACTGATTAATATATAAAACAAATATTTCTTATTGATAATCTACTATCTATCTTTTACTATCTACTATAATCTACTAATTAACTAAAATAATCAAATGAAACTACGAGATAACTGCACTAATATATAAAAAAACACGGGATAACTGCACTGATATATAAAAACACGAGATTAATATTTGCCTTTGGTAATTATAAGGTAATTATAAACCAACTTTCTAAAAAAACAAAAAGACTTAATTACTATTTAAACTACTAACACGTGACAAATATTTGTCACTAATACCTAAAAAAGGACAAATGATTGTCACTGATATATAAAAAACACGGGATAAATATTTGTTATTGATAATCTACTATCTGTTATAATATACTAATCAACTAAAATAATCAATTGAAACTATGAGATAACTGCACTGATATATAAAAAAACACGGGATAACTGACCGATATATAAAAAATACGGGATAACTGCAATGATGCATTGATATATAAAAAAAAGGGATAAATGCACAGATTATTTTTAAATGATACTTTTACACTTTTAGATTTTAATATTTATCTATTTTTTATTTGAAACTCCTTTTTTATCTCCTTGAATGTTCAGACTATTTAAATTCCGTCTAAGTTCATTCATAAAAAGAACACGACAACACGGGTATCCTACTAGTTAGTATATAAAAACGAATAGAAGAACTGGTCACACCCGAAAGGCAGAATCACACTCATTTTATGTTGGCCGGCCTTCTATGTTTCAGGCTCTGATTTGCACTTCACCCTCACTCACTCTTTGTGCCGGCGAAGCTTTGTATGGGTCCAGCTGGCCATGGCCCATCAGAAAAAAAAAAGAATTTTTTTCATAAATACCCCTATGATTCTCCATCGTGAAACCTGCACTAATCCCCTTTCTCTGCGAGACAGACCCCATGGCCTTGTGATTCTCCTTCACCTACACCCAGGTTCATTTCTCTCTTCATTTTTGCAAGCTATTCGTGTTTTTCTTTTCCATTTTCCTCATTGATTCTGCAACCATGTTCAATTTCCCTTTCTCATACTTAAACAATTTGATTTTCCTATGTTTTTTTTCATGTTATTTTATTGATTTTTGATTTCTTAAAAAGGAGTTTGTAACTGAAATCATAATCATAATCCCCATCCAAGTGCATCATAATCTCTACTAAGAAGATTGCAAAGTGCATCATATTCAATTTAAATTCTGTTTATTCTTAAATCGATATTTATGTTGGCCATTTTTCTCTCCTCAAATTTGTTAGTCAACCTAGTTGGCAAGATTGAAAAACATCTATATGAGCTCATTCGAGAGTGTAAATAATACTTTTGATGTAGCTTTTGTCTAGCTTTAGTAGCAAATGACAGCGTGTCATCTCATCAACAACCTTTTATAGAAGGTGAGTAGAGTGGTTGTACGGTGTATACCAATATATGAACTTCCTTATCTGTTCAATAGTATTCACAAAATCTCAGATCAATACTTCCCTAGGCTTCACCAGAATCCATACACATGTCATACTAGTTATTAAAATTTAAATCTGAACAGATAAACAATTTCTTCTTAAAAATGTCTTTATTAGGTTTTATAATTTGCTATGCCCTATACTGGAAGTCATGAAATAAACAGAAAACCTGATTGCAACTCATTTAATCTTCACAGTGCTATTGCTGTTGCTAGGGGTTTCTCTTAATCTTCACATCGGTTCAGGTTTGCATTTCTCTTCTTTCCAACATGTTGTGGTACAGAACCAGAAGCCTCCCACTTCATATCCATGCTCTTTGCAACTTGGCTTTCAGAGTTCCCTCTTCAAGAAGATTTTGCTATCTACACCCTCCTCCTTCTTCTACTCCTACTCCCACCAACGATGAACCAATAGACAAAAAGGGTAATCTAGAATGGTACTTCGCCAAATCATTCGAAACTGTTCCCTACACATACCGAACGCGAAGGATTCTATACCCAAGAGACATTGAAATGGAGTATGCTGAGTCTCTCTTCAACAGGTTGAAAGAAAAGTTGATGGAAGATGAAGGGATGCTACTCTCTCCAACACACCCGGATGTTGTTAGGGTTAAAATGGTCTTTAACAATATCGTTGATGCATTGCAAAGAGATTTGAAGAGTATGGGAAATGCGACGTCGTCTTATGAAAGTATAATGGAACGAATTTTGATGAGCTTATCACGAAAGACACCACCGGCTTCGACATCGCATTTGGTTGGATTGGATTGGGAGGTTTTGGTTGTGAAGTATGATCCCGATATTCCTCATACAACATTTCGCTACTCTGTCTCTGATGGGAAGAAACAACAGATTGTTGTATCTCATGATTTGGTTAATCTATTTGTTGGAAGGGATATTGAGCTGGCAATTATTATTTCACAGGTGGTATGTATCACTCTCTTTGTTCTTACCTTTTTTGTGCGCGGATTATTGGTTTATGTTTGTCTTATTGTTAATTAGGTTGCACGTAATGTGGCCCGACACAAAGGTGAAAGGTTGACAAAGGAGATCGGGATTAAGATTTTAAGTAATATTCTTGGTGAAAATTTCACTAAGCATATTGGCCTAAGAATATTATCCCGTATCCGACGACTACCTTTCAACAAACGGTATAATTCGTCTGTACTCCCTCTAGTCTCAATTATCAAATAAATTTTAAAGAATCTTTTGATCCATCTATAAGAAAAAAATTACAATTTTTAATGTGTATCTATTGTTTAGATTACTTTCTTACTATCATTTAAAATATTTAGCAAGTGTATTTAATGTCTCACAATTTTCGTAAGGGTATAGTATATGGGAAAACATTCAAAAAGTTAAAACAACAATGAGTTCATTGGTTTTTCTTTCTCTTGATAGGTCACAAGTTACAAATTGTGCATATTCCTTAATTAAGGGTTGATAAAAGAAACTAATAAGGTTAAAAAAAATGAGTATGTTTTGATTCCCCTAAACAGTGTGGAATTAAACAGAATATGAATATGAAGTTAATATAGCATAACATAGGTTGCTCCTTGCTTTGTTTCATGGGCATAACAAATTGAAATACTAATCGTGTAGCAATTTTGCTGCTATAGCCTTCGAAATGAATTGTTATATATGCCTGTATTTAGCCCCAATGGAACCAATAACTTTTCCTCAATTTGACTGATGTACCTTCAGAGAGTGTGTGTGTCTATATATATATATTTGACTGATGTACCTTCAGAGAGTGTGTGTGTCTATATATATAAATAAGCCCTTTTGATACAATGTTGCTTGTAAACATCATGCATTTTTTTGTTACCTATTTTTGTAAATCAACCCAATTTGTTTACAATTTTTAGGCTTAACGAGGAAGCTGAACACATTGGGCTTCTACTATTGGCATCAGCTGGCTTTGATCCCCAACAAGTAGCTGAAGCCTACAAAAATATGGGAAAAAGAACGGGCAAAGAATGGATCAAAATCTAAGATAATGGAAGAAGCTCTTGTCATATATAATGATGTAAGAGCATGC
This sequence comes from Astragalus glycyphyllos, assembly GCA_963573325.1. Taxonomy (NCBI): domain Eukaryota; kingdom Viridiplantae; phylum Streptophyta; class Magnoliopsida; order Fabales; family Fabaceae; genus Astragalus; species Astragalus glycyphyllos. The sequence goes on from OY754307.1 coordinate 91,356,618, forward strand.
CATGGGGTAAAATGATTACTTTCAGGATAGAGTAACCACAATTTATATACAACAATAAAAGTTATTTCATAGAGAGTGTGCCTTATTTAAGAAATTCAGATTATAGCTAGCTCATTTGGATATTCTGTTTGGGAAACTAATTCAAATTTAGCTAAATAAGATAAAAGTTAATTTGCTCGACATTTAAGCATTACTTTTTTAAAGTCTAGGAAGGTTTTGTATAATTAAGATGTAGTTACTATAATATTTAAAATTATATTGATTATTATTTTAATAAAATTTATTCGATAAAAATAAGTTTCTAATATAAACTTATATTTTTTAAATGCATATCTAGCGCACCAAAGTCGATCTCAATACAAATATTTTGTTACATGAGAGCATTTTTAGTATAGCTACACAAAAAAGCTATAGAAATTTAAAGGTTTAAATATCTGTTTCGTACTTACAAATATATTATTTTTTAAATAAGTCATTCGAATTTATTTTTTTAAAATAAGTTCCTACAAAATATTTTTATTTTAAATATGCCATTCGGTTAACTCTCTATTAGCCATCTACTAAGGCGTCTTCTGGTACTACCTGCTTGGCTTATGGATCTTTCCTAAACATTTGATATGCGAGTATATAGATTTCAACAAAACAACATAATCAGATACATGATTACACTACTATCACAGTATTCCTAATAAATAACGGTGCATAGTTATTTTGTAATCCTGATTGCCATTAAGTAACTCTGCTGATAATTATTTCCAAATTGTAACTACCAAGCAGTTATGTGATATTTATGGAAGAGGGTAGTCACACGTTTAATTTGTTACTAAAAATATACAAAAGAATATTTAGCATCTAATATGGGTTCTTTCATCTGAATGGTTCTTTCTAGAACTATTTAGCTACATGTACAATGTCTCTAAATTGGAATATTTGAGCCTTGAGGGATTCCTCACATCATGTTATGTGAAATAGTGATTAACAAATAGGAGCTTACTATGCAGTTGGAACTTAATTGAATTGTAGCCATTCCAGTTCACCAAACGTCTTAATATTTTTCAGTTTCAACCTAGAATTAAACTTCACACCCCACCATCCCTAAAGTTGGGTTGGCGTTAAAGGAAATTATTATTATTTGCATTTGAAAAATAAATATATACACTATCGAGTTATCTGAAACATCTCAGATTAATTCCATTCAAATTGCTTAATTATTTGAAGCAATTATTATTTACTGATTTAAGCTTTAGTTTCTCCTAAGTCTTGCATGTCTTGGGAATGGAGTTTACTCCAATTCCAGCCATCCGCATTACTCCCTCCATTACAGAATATAAGCAAAAAGTGGTCACCGAAAATTGATGTATATGGTCTAAATTTTGGATTAGATACAACAAATTTTGTTGACCCATTTATTTGTATTTAATAAATAAATATATACACTATCGAGTAATCAGAAATATTTCAATTCGGTTAAATTCAGAATTGCTTAATTATCTGATGCAATTATTATTTACTGATTTAAGCTTTAACCATCACGCGGTTTGGTTTGACCCGCTAGCTATATGTTTTGTCTTGCAAAAAATCAAAACAATTCAAACCTCATTGGTTTGGTTTGGTTCGGTTTTTTTAAATAAAAAAAAAAACAACCAAACGAAGTGTATTTTTACCTTACAATTCAGATGATTGTTAGGCTCAAAATTGAACCAAACCGCACCGCGAACACTCATAACCCCCAATTAAGAAAATAATAAATAAAAATAAATAGAAAAAAATTACTCTTATTTTCATGAATGGTAATAAAAAGTAAATACTGTGGCATCCTCTAAAGTGGCTGATGGAGTTAAGCTTGGAGGCAGTGGCAATAGAGATGGATTGTCATTCTGTTGTCAATGCGGTGACTAAAGCATCATCCCTCAACACTGAATTTGATGCCATTATTTCTCATTGTAATAAAACCTTATTATCAATTGTTCCAAGCTTTAGGTAAAGCTTTATTAGGAGGCAAGTAAATATTGTTGCTCATTCTCTTGCAAAGGCGTCAAGAAACTATGCTAGCTCCCACGTTCATTATTATAGTCCACCTTGTATTGCTACTATTATTGAAAGTGAAATAATATAAGTTTGTTTGAGTAAAAAAACGTAAAAAGTAGATACTGCAGGAAGTAAAAATCTTCTAGGCACATAAATAAATGATTAGATGACTTGAAGGTTAAAAATCTTCCTGTCTCTAACAAACCTATAATTGTTGCCTTGGTCCCATGCATTGACATAAAATTTTCTAAAAGTATCCAGAATATCACTAAGTGGAATGATCTGCACAAATTACTTATAGAGAAACTATTAGGATACCAAGTTAGGAATTGATGTGTGGCAGTTAGTTTATAAATAGTCAGATGACAATACCCAAGTTGCAAAAGTCTGAAGAGCCAGACTTTTCAGTAGAGCCTGATGATGATTAAACTCAATTCTACAAATGCTAAGTAACAGATACTCCGTTTGTAACAAAATATAAGCCAAAAAGTACATGTATCTAATTTATATTCTAATCTTGTAGTATAAAATTGCATTTCTCAGCAATCTTTATCAGTCACCGCAGAACATGGAACTCCAGAAAAAACAAGAAAATTCTGCAAAATTAATGAAGAAAGCATGATCATGGAAGATATATAAGATGGAGACTATAAACTAACTATGTGTATTATCACTTTTTGTACTATATGTATTGTCTGCTAATCTGTTAATTATCAGCTTCTCTCTTCAATTCTAGATGAAGTTAATTGACCAATATGCTAATAGTCACAAACTGCTCTTAAAAATAAAAAGTATGCATATTCATCACAGTATGTAATAGTGTTATAGTCTGAAATTTTGATTCCTTTCAGCTAAGTATATGTGATCAGTTACCCTGAATCTATGGTAGACCAATTTTGACCACTAATTATTATAGTTTAATATTCAGTGTTCATCTATTTTTCCGAAAGTTTTGGTTGTTGCAATATGTTAGAATTGGTAAAATCTGAACTTGTTTATTGAATGAGGGGTCAATCCCTATATATACAACAATATACACAACTGAATCAGTTAAGAGAAGCTGAACCAGTTACTAAGTCTAACAAACTAGCAATTGTACAAACTCATCTAGAGACTAACTCATACCAAGTGAGCTATAGGACTAAATAATACAAAGTAAACTATACAATAAAATATTGCCTATTCTAACACACTATGGTGTCATAATAATGCTTTATTTAAGTTTGCAGAAATATGGAAATGCTTTCTGTTCATATAAAACAAAACAGTCCCGCAAAAAAAATCTTTTCTTTTGCAATACAATTCCAAGAGGTAAATATAAGTCAATGTGGAGAAACACCTCCTGTTTCAATCGCATTTATTATTGCATGTACAAGCAGAAGAGATATTTGAAGAAAAGCAAACTTGCTTTGCTGCTATGAGGCCTACAAAAATGCCAATTATGTACTTTTCATGCTGGTTATGTTTTTATATGTTAAAATATCCATTTAGCAAAGACAAATTTATGTCTTGCCATATATATGTAAAACCTGTGAATGAATATAATTTAAAAAACCATTTATTTTGTTAAAAACCTGAGAATGAAATCCAGTTAAAATTGCCATATGAGAGGAATCTTGTATTACTCTAATTAAGAATATATTGAAATTAAATTTAAAATAACCAAGATGTTGCTGCAATTCTAGGAATCCACATTATAGTAATGAACATAAAATTCATGCTCCATGTTAGGCACTTAATCTTGATATTCAAAAAGGTCCGCAATAGAAACTATAATTAGGAATCCAACGGTAAAACTTATTTGGCTTTTTAATACCTAATTTGGACGAAAATACCCCCAATTTTTTAATATATATATATATATATATATATATATATATATATTGCATTTTCCGGATTTACAGTGTAAATCCGGAAGGGAAATTTAAAATTTTTTTGGATTTACATTGTAAATCCGGAACTCCCACCCCTCACCCATTACATTCCGAATTTATGATGTTATTGAGGTAAATTCGGAAGACAAAAAAAAAACCCAAAAATTTATTCGATTATATTAAAAAGCGTGATACATTGACCCTCGAAATACACTTAAACGATAAAAACAGAGTACATAACACACGAAATAGACGAAAACGAAAAAAACATAACAAGAAAAATTAAACGCAACTACTAATTTTTTTGGGAGGGTGCTATGCATATTATGAATGATCTCTTCTGGTGTGCGCATTGTTTCGACAAACAACTCAATGAGCTGACGTCCCAATGGGGTGTTACGGTGATGCTCTATCATTGCGCGAACATCATTCTCGCTCTGGATCTCCATAGCTTCATACTGGCGGGTGCCGTTTTGGAGACATACGCACTTACGGTAACGTATACGAGCGATGTCTTTATGCCACTCTCCCTCTTGGCGAACCTTCCTCTCTACCTTTTCCTTCAGCTGGCTGAATGTTATATTTTTATCCAGTCTACCGAAGTAGTTCTCGCGAGAGCTAAAGAAAACACCATCAGCCCTGTTCTCGACTGTTCCAGGGCGATGCAGGACAGTTAGAAATTTGTCTGATGATCTCTGTGTTGGGCGCAACTGCCATTCATTAAGATCTTCCATGTTAGCAGGTTGTGGGGAAGATGTTGGAGAAGATGCAGAGAAGGGTGGTTGGTGGAGAAGAAGAAGAAGAAGAAGAAGAAGCAGAGAAGGAGGTAGGGTTTTTGTAAATGAGAAGGCAATGCTGAAGCCCTATTTATAATAGGCGTGGTTAAATATGAGCCGTTGATCAAAATTTTAGATCTAAAATCTTAGCGTTTATTTTCTATTCGTTGGGGCACAATTTCCAAAGGAAATGCCAGCCGCAAATTTTCCTGACACGTTTGACTGGTTGTGAGCTGTTGATTAAAAGTGTCGGTAGAATCGTAGCCGTTGATTAATATTTTTTGTAGAGAACATGCTCAATCTAAAACATGAAGTTCTTCATCTACAAAAAAAACTTCGATAATAGTAAAAAACTACAATGGAGTGACAACAGAGGTGGAAGATCCAGCATCACTTATTGTATCACTGTCAGTCCCGTCATAGTCGCCGGCCAAGAATGCCTGATAATGGGGATCACTCGAGACACTCCCTTCAGAGAGAACCTCTGGCCCCAGCATAAACCTGCTACATTAAAAATCTATAAAGAAGTAATTAATGGCGTAGAAAGTTGAAATCCAACACCAGTACAAGTGTTTAAAACATACAAATCCAACAAGAAAGAAGTGTTTAGAAAAACTAGTTATTACAACTCTATTGGATTATTAGCGTTATCCCCATCAACAGGGTTCTGCTCAATAAATCCCTGGACATCTTCATTGTTAGGGGGCACAATTTGGATTGGTGCTGGTTGACGGCACATAAGTCTTGGGCGAAACCGTTCAGCTGACATTGGGTAATGAATGGTAAAAACACCCCTTGAAGTTAAATAGGTCAGCTAGGCTTCTCTACTCTGAGGGCCCCCAGCCAAACCATCAGCTCCAAGAACCTCCACAATACGATCAGTATCTGTCTCAAGATAAGGACTACCACGTGCATCCACATCAACAGAGGCACGATATTGTAACCCAGGGCGAGTCTCTACCCATAGTTGATTAGGAAAACTTTGATGATAGTCTCTGTAAAAGCCTTTTGGAATCTTAAGACGTCTCTGTGCAATAATTTCATAAGAGACAACTCAAATAAATACCAAAGAAAAAAAATGCATTGGTAGGAAAAAAAAAGAAATCATAAAATGAACATAAAAAAGAGCACTTTCAAAATGCAGATTATTACCGTTTGGAGGGATATGATAGTTGAAAATGTCTTTGGAGCCAAATTCCTGGAATCCATGATAGTATGTCCAAAACCTAATAAAAAAAAGCAGCTGCTGTCAATTGAATTGGCTATTTTTAAAAATAACAGTGATTCGGTTGCGCTAGACTTCCGAATTTACTCATAAATCCGGAAGCAACATGTTAAAAATTTCCGGATTTATGGTAAATCCAGAAGCAATATATATAAAAATTTCCAGATTTATGGTAAATCCGGAAGTAAGCATGTGTGAAATTTCCGGATTTACCGTAAATCCGGAAGTGAAATTTTTAAAAAAAGTCATCCGAAAATACGATAAATAAGGAAATTATCGTAAAAAAATTTCCCGAAATACCTTAAATTTAGCTATTTCCGGAAAATTCACAAAATGGTGGAGGTCTGAGCGAATTTTGTGAAAAATGAGGGGTATTTTTGGGATATAACTGGATATGGGGGTATGAGTGATAATGAGGGGGTATAAAAAAAAACTTATTTTGATGAATGCTAATAAAACATAGATAGTGCCTACAAGTAAAAATCTTCTAGTAGGGACATGACGACATGTTTTAAAGCTCGTTGCTGAGTACAAGCAGGCCACCTCTGTTGCGAGATTCCCATTTGCTCGCCAGAGTGTCCAAGTGGATGTGCGATGGTTGGCTCCGTCGAATGGGTGGTTTTGTTTGAACACGGATGGTGCTCTCAAGGCTTCGTCTCAGCGTGCAGGTTGTGGTGGACTGATTCGAGATCATGATGGAAACCGGTTGCGTGGATTTTCTAAATTTGTGGGGCATTGCAACGCGATGATAGCAGAATTATGGGGAGTTTTTGAGGGGTTGAAGCTTTGTAGGGACAATTAATGGTCTATGGTTGTTGTTCAGCTAGACGCCGAGGTGGTTGTTCGTATTCTTAGAGATCAAGTTGAGACTTGTGTTGCTGGTTGGAACTTGATTCGGGAGATTAGGAGATTACTGCATCAGTTGGCAGAGGTTCGATTTCTGCATGTGTATCGAGAGGCCAACAAGTGTGTTGATTTTTTGGCTATGGGATGTGCTCAATCTGAGCAGTTGATGTATTATGAGCAGTGCCCCATTTCAATGAGTCACTTATTGCTCGCTGATAGACTTGGAGTCTCTACTACTCGTATTATTGTGTCATAGTCTGTTCTGTTTTGTTGGAGCTTAGCCCCCGTTGCTCAAAAAAAAAAATCTTCTAGTAGGACTTCTTTTTACAAAAGGCTTAAATACTTGTCACCCCCCTGCAAATATACCTGATATCCAGTTACCCCCTGCAAAATTTTTTTTTGCAAAACAAACCTTGCAAAATCTAATAGTATTCAGTTACCCCCCTGCCGTTAGTTTTTGTTAACACTGTTAGTTGATTGCTGACGTGGCTACCTAGCTGGATCACATAGGTGGCTGCCACGTCAGCAACCAATGAATTGCTGCCACGTGGCAGCTTGCGTGGCAATGTGTTACTGAAAAAATTAAAGTTTTGGCTTCCAAGGGGTTTGAACCCATGACCTCAAACTAACCAACACATCATTTAACCACTAAGCCACCTGAATTGTTGTTTATAATATCACAACTACAAATATATATTGCACAGAAGCTAATAAAAAATAAATAAAAAACTGCAAAGATACAGAACAGGGAGACTCCACCTTCATCGTATCTTCATCTTCACCAAAAAAAACTGTAAGCAAATCGAAAATTTTTGCAGAACACCAAAACATGATTTCATCTTCTATCTCACATCTTCAACAACATCAAATCTTCTATTTCGTCCATATTTCGTTTTTTGTTTTTAGATTTCGTCCAGATCCTATTGCTTCCATATGCGTTTCGTCCAGATCCTAATATTTTGGGTTTCCAGATCTTCTATTCTCATCTTCAAATCTTCTATTTTCGTCCTATGATTCCAGATCTTCTATTTTCGTTTCCAGATTTTTGGGTTTCTGGATTGTGTTTCAATCCCAAATTTCGTTTATGGGATTTGATCTGTTGAGGATTGAAGAAGAAAAAGAACGAAATTCGATTTTCTGTAGATTCAAATGTTGGGATTAAGGATTGAAGAAGAAGAACAATATTCTGTAGATTAGATTTTTTTCATGGGTGAGAAGAAGAAGAAGAACGATTTACAATGGGTTGAGAAGAAGAAGATTGAAGGTGGGTTAGCGGTTAAATGATGTGTTGGTCAGTTTGAGGTCATGGGTTCAAACCCCTTGGAAGCCAAAACTTTAATTTTTTGTAACACCTTTGCCATGCAAGCTGCCACGTGGCAACAATCCATTAGTTGCTGACATGGCTGCCACGTATCTGGTTCCACATCAGCAATCAACTAACAGTGTTAACAAAAACTAACGGCAGGGGGGTATCTGGATACTATTAGATTTTGCAGGGTTTGTTTTGCAAAAAAAAAAATTGCAGGGGCTAACTGGATATCAGGTATATTTGCAGGGGGGTGACAAATATTTAAGCCTTTACAAAATGGTACCGTTTCTTATTTTTACTCCCTCCGTTCCAAAACTTTGGTCCTTTTGGAGTGTTTCACACAAATTAAGAAATCATAAAGTTGCAACACCTAATTACTAAAGTACCCCTTTATAAAGAAAACAATAAATTAATAAAGCCACACACATAAATGAAAAGGCTGTTGGTAATAAATTTTAAAAAAAAAAAAACAGAAGAAGCAGGCGTGTATACCAGCTTGTTGCCCGAGGAAGAAATGGAGTCCTCCCTTTGCAAATAAAGTGTGCTGCTACGCTGGTGCAAGAGATTCTAAATTACCTGAGTTAAGTTTTATTGTTTCTTGAGTGTTGTTTTTTTTTTTGATAAGCTTGAGTGTTGTTTGTTGATGATGGGGTTTGTATTGGTTTGTTTTGAAGTGTATGCATCACATTAACCAGATATGTAAGCCGTCTACTTTTTTCGGTGTATGCTTTTCCTTTTCTTTCCCATTTTCAATTGCTTATCAATTTTTGACAGATTTATATCCTTTTAGCCATTAAAATAAGAGTAGAGAAATATGCAATATTTAAACTATTGTAGAGCAAATATATTAAAAATAAAGCAACATTTTTAAAACAAATTTGCGTGAAACTTCATAAGTTGAATTCAATTTACCAACAACCAAAAAAAAGTTGAATTTGTATAAGTTGAACTGATGGTAAAATAGGCTAATGGTAAGTAAATAGGCTGAATAGATAGTAGGTGGACGGTTTAATGTTGGAAAGAGAAAAAAAATTGGCTTCAAGAAGTCATTGAGAATCCAAATGAGTTAACATTGAGAATAGTTACAATTAATTAAAGATAAAATGGCAAACTTGGAAAAATTAGGTAAATTATACATTGGTATCTCAAAAGTACCAAGATTTTGGAACAAAAAAAAGAGGTCAAAAGGACTAAAGTTTTGGAACGGAGCGAGTAATTTTTATGATGAGGTGTAATTTTATGATGAGGTGTATAGCTTTCAAGGGGTATAGTGGTCCATACATTCAAATTTATAGTACTTTTTAGTTTTCTGTCACCCGCGTAAGGCTCACACACGAAACGAAACGTTTTCTGTAATCAGCGCTGCTCTGCTCTCGCTACTGCTCTGCTCTGCTCTGCTCTGCTAGGGTTTTCTCTCATTCAATCTTCACCAATTCGCTTCTCAGGTTAGCGTTTCTCTTCTATTCAACTCATTTCAACTTTTGATTCAAATTTCAAATTCAAACCTGTGTTTTCTTCATCTTCATTATACTAGTATTTTCTTTACTTCTTTCATAAACAAAACCTTTTATTTTCTTTCCCATATTCCGAGTTTGTGTTGTTTTGTTGTGGCTATTAGGTTTTCAACGTTTTCTGTGTGTGTATATTGTTAATCAGGTTTTACACCTTAAGAACATGATGATGATGATGTGGTCCAGAACCAAAAACCTTCATCTCTATCGTCTTTGCAACATGGCTTTCAGACTTCCCTCCCAAGATTCAATTTTTCTTCCAACTTCTACTCTTTTACCTTCAAAAGGACCTAACTTTACTACTATCTTCACTCCATTTTCTTCAATTTCTAAGACATCAGTAAACAGCAAAACCCCTCCTCCTCCTCCTCCTACCGAGGATGACGATGGCGACGCACCAATGGACATAAAGAGTGCTCTAGAGTGGTACTTCGTCAAATCATACCAAACAGTTCCATACACAAACAGAACCCGTAGGGTTCTATACTCAAGAGACGTTGAACTACAGACAGATGAGTTTATATCCAACAGGTTAAAACGAAGGTTGATGGAATATGAAGATATGTTATTGCCTCCCACACACCCTGATTTTGTTAGGGTTAGAATGATCTTTAACAAAATCATTGGTGGACTGCAAAAAGATTTGAAGAAAATGGGGAATGCCACTTCGTCTTATAATAGTATAGGAGAGCGAATTTTGATGAGTCTGTCACGAAAGACACCACCGGCTTCCACTTCGCACTTGGATGGATTGGATTGGGAGGTTTTGGTTGTGAATTATGATCCTGATGGTCCTAAAACATGGAATAGATTTCGCTACTCTGTCTGTGATGGGAAGACACAATATATTGTTGTAGCTCATGGTTTGGTTAATCTATATGTTGGAAGGGATATTGAGCTAGCAATTATTCTTTCACAGGTGGTATGTATCACTCTCTTTGTTCTTACATTTTTTTTTGCACAGATTATCCGGTTATGTTTGTCTTCTTGTTAATTAGGTTGCACGTAATGTCGCCCGACACAAAGGAGAAAGGTTGTCAAAGGAGTTCTGGATTAATAATTTACGTAGTATTCTTGGTGAAAATTTCAGCAAGCATATTGGCCTAAGAATAATATCCCTTATCCGACGACTACCTTTCAACAAACGGTATAATTCATTCGTACTCCCTCTAGTCTTAATTATCAAAGAGTTTTTAAAGAATCTTTTGATTCCATTTATAAGAAAAAATTACAGTTTTAAGGTGTATTTATTGTTTAGTTTACTTTCTTACTATCATTTAAAATGTTTAGTAAGTGTATTTAATGTCTCACAATTCTCCTTGAGGGTATATATATAGAAAAACATTCAAATTCAAAAAGTTAAAACAATATTGAGTTCATTGGTTTTGGAGTTATTTTATTTTATTTCTCTTGATACGTCACAAGTTACAAATCTGCATACTCATTTATTAAGGGTAATGAGATTAAAAATTATAAAGTAAGTACATTTGGGTTCCCCTAGACAGTGTGGAATTAAACAGAATATGAAGTTAACAGTATAGGTTGCTGCTTGCTTTGTTTCATGTGCATTACAAATTGAAATATTAGTCATGTAGCAATTCTGCAGCTCTAGCCTTCCAAATGAATTGTTATATGCTTGTATTTAGACCTAATGAAACTTTGTACACAAAAAAAAAAAAGACCCAATGGAACCAATATCTTTTCCTCAATTTGACTGATGTACCTTCAGTATATATATTTATCTTATATATAAGCCTTTTGTGATACAATATTGCTTGTACATATCATGATTTTTTTTTGTTACATGTCTTTGTAACTCAACCTACTTTGTTTACAATTTTTAGGCTTGATGCTGAAGCTGAATACATGGGCCTTCAAATATTGAAATCAGCTGGCTATGATCCCCAGCAAGTAGCTGAAGCCTACGAAGAAATTGAGAGAAGAATAGGCAGAAAATGGGACAAAATCAATATACTGTAAGAAGCTTTTGTTATATATAATGATGTAAGAGCATGCCATAGGGTAGAATGATTACTTTTAGGACTATAGAGTCACCACCTCTACAAACTAAAAGAAAGTATCTCAAAATGAAACTTAGAACTAAGATTCTTTAAATTTAATTTTGTCTTTATTTGCAATTTACTTTCTTGTTTTTTTCAGTGTTTTAGCATCCACTAAAGTGACAATACACTATTAATTGTTCACATTTTTTCCCTACATGTAAAATTGTAAATAGCCTAATAGAGTGAAATCAAGAGGAACAGGGTATAGAGTTATCCGCACAGAAGAATGACAAATAAGTTTGATGACCATACTAGCTCCTTGTTTGCTTGTTTGAACTTTTTAGTATGAAACCCTCACGCCAAATTGTGCCCTGAGTTTGAGTTTTAATTCTGCACCAAGTGTTTTTAGTTGTTCCCATGCGTTTGTGCTGACATACGATGATGTTAATAATGTGCAGGGATGCTTTAAAGGATTGGCGGTGAAGCAGGAATTGACTTTCAAGTTTTGGTGATTGAGATTGTTTGAAAGATAATATGACTATTTTGTTAATCTAGTGGAGGTGATTGGGATTGTTTTGAACTTACTGGTCATTTGTTTATTTAGTGTTTTCAACTCTTTGGTTGGGCAATGCCCTGAGCTTCTACTCTATTCGGTTTAGTTACTTTCTTGATATAGTGGCTTGGCTTGTGTTCTTTAATCGACTAAAAATTCTTGTAGTTTGGTTACAGGTAAACTAGTCTTTTTAAGGTAGTTGTTTCTATTGTTTTTAATTTGTTAAAATGTGGTATTGATCTTGCTAAATATATGCTTTTCTTCTATGTTGAGTATATTGATCTGGCTTATGGGTCTTTCCTATACATTTGAATTTGATACGAGTATATAGATCATTGAAAGAGCGCCAAAAATAGTTTTTGAATTCTGCAAAAGTAATGAAGAAAGATTGATCATGGAAGATATAAGATTGATCATGTGTATTATCAGATTTTGTACTAAGTGTATTGTCTGTATTTAAAATTTTGGGAACTTCTAAAGACCCAAAATGCTAACTTCAGCTAGGTAGGTGTCCCAACCTACAAACTATGCAATTTGGGAACTATAATATATGTGTTTGTTGATGTTAACAATATGCTAATCTGTTGAACTTTAGGTAGGTGAACTATCTTTTTGCTAATCTGTTAATTATCAGCTTCTCTCTTCAATTCTAGGTGAAGTTAATTGAACAATATACTAATGGTCACAATATACTAATAGTTACCCTGAATCTATTGTAGACCAATTTTGACCACTAATTATAATTTATATGTTCATCTATTTTGCTTTGTTTTTCTGAAAGTTCTGGTTGTTGCACTTGCTGTCATAATAATGCTTTATTATAGTTTGCACAAATAAGGAAATGCTCTTTGATCATATAAAACAGCCCAGCAAAGAATCTTTTATTATTGCATGTATAACAAACTGAGAGCACCTGTGAAGTTGAATTGCTTTGCTGCTATTGCTGATATGAATTAAGCCTATAAAACTGCCAATTCTGTACTTTTCTTGCTCGTAAAGACAAATTTGTGTCTTGCCATACAGATGTAAGACCTGTTAAAAAACCATTTATTTAGTATTGTCGTGACCGGGGTCCCGACGTACACGGCTCAAAAATAGAATATTTTTGGGAGTCACCACCTAGTTTATTAAATAGGAAAAATTGAGAAAAACCTAACTTTTAGATTATTGGTCTGCGAAAACTAGGTTGGATTCGGGAGTTGATTATGCAAAGGGAAGGACGTAAACCTAATTTCACTGCACCCCTAATACATCCGTCCTAAGACGGTTATCTTAAATTTGATTGTGCAAATAAATTATTTAATTATTTGTTTACCCAAGAATAATATTTAATAGTAGAAGATAATAAAGACTAATTTAGAAAATTTTAATTTTGACTTGATGGGGAAGCCCCGCTCCTACTTATCATCCGGTGCAGTGAGGAACTCAAAAGTCACGTAGTTCTTCCTGAAAATTTTGTTGGTTGGTTGTTTTTATTTTTGAAGAGGTTTGAGATCACTAAGTAGTAAAACTCAGGCGTCTTAAACCAGGATTGACAAGATGTCACATCTCAGCCAATCCCACTTTTTTATATATTTTTTAGAAAATAGGTGCTAAAGAAAGAAATGATTTATTTAGGAAAAATATTAATTTTATGGTGCTTGACTGGGACGCCCCGCTCCTACGTATCTCCATTTGCGGAGAATCAAAGGCTACATAGTTCTTCTTGAAAATATTTGTTTGTTGAAAGGGGTTTAAGATCACCAAGGGGGCTACTCTTTTTCATCTTTCGGTCTTTTTCGCAAAGAGTTTTGGCCCTTGGAGGTTTTAACGAGACCCCCTTGTAATTGTTCCGGTTGGAGTACCCCTTGTACTATACAATTTTTGATTATTAGAAGAAAAAAACATCATAATTCAATTAAAATGATGATCATTTTTCATTATCAAATCTACTCATTAAAATTTTACAAATGATAACATTTAGCAAAATAAAAACATCCAAAATATTAGTAGTTAGATATATGTTTAGTAGAATCATTTTTTTAAGTTGGATATAGTTATGTTGACACCCAGAATCTGCTAATTGGTTGGTCGAGGAAAAAGAGGTAGTCAAGGCTAGAACGTGGCTGAGGACATGTAAGGAGAACCAGCAAGATAAAAGGCCTCAACATAAATAGGATTTTCCCGATAGAGAGTTGTGAAGGAATAGCCCACCCAATCATAAGAGGTTTAAAAGTAAATCAAAGGGCTTTGACATCGAGTGCGTGGTAAAGTATGCCGAGTAGGGACAACTCGGTTGAAGGGTAGCTCGGCTAAAATACGACTCTGCTAAGGAGCTAATGGCCATGGGCAGAGTAAGTAACATGGCCTGCGAAGATTTTGGCCTAAGACGAGGAAACTTGCTTGGAGCGCAAGCATTCAATGTACGTGGATAAAGTCATTTTATTTAATGGATAAATCATTTTATTTTAAATTGTGTGTCTATAAAGATGACCCCCTCTGTCTCTTTAATTTAATCCCCCTCTTGGTTACTTATCTGGATTATGCTTTGCAGTTAATTATGTTTTGCCCCTATTCATATATGTGCCTGTTATGGATATTAATTCAAAGTTAAAATATTTCTAAGTGTTACACTATTAGTATACTCCTTGACTATGGCTAGCCTTGTTCAGGCCAGTTTACTGGTGTATTTTCAAAGAATGTTCTGGGAGCCTCACAAACGTGGCCAATGTCTGTTGTGAGCAGTACCAGATGTCTGAGAAATCCCATAGTCAATCAGCCTACTATTTTATAACACGTAAACATAAAAGTGATTGAATAAGAAAATTATTCATCTGTGTTTATATTTTACAAAGATTTACTTTTGATCTTAAAACAGTTTGTTAAAGTGTGTTGTCATATGTTTAAATTGAACTTTCCCTGAATTATATTTTGTAAACGTATTCTCTGCTTTTGATCAAGAACATCTATAACCTTTTCAAAACCATGTTTTACTTACTTTTGGCATTATAGGATTTTGAAAGAATACTTGGGAATCTCGCTAACGACGAACGGCATAACGAATGCGTAAGACTCGCGAGTGATAGAGCAGCTACCTTGCCGCCCAGAGAGATGTTGTATTCTGGAAACATCTTGGTGTTTAAAAGAAAGTAAAATAGAAAACAGTTTGTTTATTGATCACTTGCATGTCAGAATCAAACTCAAGATATAGTTTAAATGGTTTAAATTAAATGTATTTCAGTATTTACTTTACCTATTGTTTTCTGAGTAAAAGAATTTCTCTCTGAAGTATAAATTAGAAAATAATTCTTTTATCCAAGTTTTAATATCCTGCACTTGGCCTTGTTATGATCTTTGCACAAAGCACGTTTAATTCCCCAGCATAATCTAGAAAGTAGTTACTAGTTCATATTTTAATATTTATATTTCTTTTGAAACCAAGTGAAGGCTATGATGCTTACGGGTGAGGAAGAAATTTTATTAAAATGTTTAAAAGTTTTTCTTCTCGTTTTTCTTGCAACCCCTCATCCCCATCTTCATCTTCCAATCAATCTTTATCAAACAAAATCTTCAAAGAAGAAATACGCTTTGAAGACATCAATCAAGATCTTGATAATTGGGATATTCCAAAAATATCTCATAAAGATCTTTATCAAAAACAAAAATCTTTCTTTTCAAAAACTGATTTTATTGTCAGAACAGTTGAACAGAAAATCATACTCCGCAAAGATGATGAAGAATTTCATCTTCTCTCTGAAAAGAGTATGAAAGATCATAAGGCTAAGAACTTCAACTACCTACACATTGGAAGTGTTCAGGTAGGCATGAAGCCTCTTACCAGAGAATCTCTTAACGTGGCAGTTTTGCTCTGTTTAAGAGATGCTCGCCATAATCAGTTTCACGATTCTTTATTAGGAACTGTTGAAACTAGCCTTATTCATGGGCCAATCTTTTTCAATTGCTTCCCAGATTTAACTGTCAGTCTGGATGATAAGAACATCCTTGATGTTCTTTACCTTAATGTCAAGTGTCATGGCTATGACATGAAGGAAGGATCTGTCCCTATCACTTTGATATACAGAATTCATTACAAAGTAATGAACTCTATCAGGTCCAATTTCCTTAAAACCAAATGCCACAAATCAGGAGAAACAACTTTGTTTCTTACTGACCAATCTAAGGCCAATATTATGGTACCTAAAACCATACAATGGAGTGATATTACACTTCCTGAAACCTGGACCCTAGATAAAGCTGCCCCTACAGCACCTAGGATAACACCAGAATTCCAGGATGTTATTCAGCATCAATCTGGAAGAGTTGATCTTGTTTTTAACAGAAGCAACTCCTTCACTATCCCTAGGTCCCTCAGATCTGAAGAAGACTTCAGAACGGCTATGTCCAGAGGATCTTTCTCTAGAAGATCCTTCTCTGTAGCTAGAGAGTCCTCCAAAACTCAGATAGGAGCCTCCCACGATGGTTCCACTATCCATCTACAGGGTTTTGAAACCACAACCCCTGTAAAAACCTCCTATCAGAAAGAGGAGGAAGACCATAGGTCTATTCAATCTCCAACCTATTCCTCCCTTAATAATCCTTATGATGAAGTCTAAGTTCATCATAGATAAGGAAACCCTAAGAAAAGAATTTTATTCTGAGGAATGGTCTCCTCATAGGAATTGGTTCTTTTCTCAGTACCAGGGACACAACCGTAAAGCAATCCAAGAGGAATTCTATGAATTTCTCAGAAAGACCAAACATAATATCCCTTTCTTTAAATGGTTTAGAGATTATGCTCTTAAGAAAGGTATCAATTATCCTTTTCAGTCCATTTCATCTGATAGGAAACAAGATGTTTTAGAACGTACTGATAATGTTTTAGGTATCCCTACCCAGTTAGAGAAACCTATTACCAAACCAGTTCTTCGACAAACCAATTATGAAAGACTTTTAGGTATATATATATATATATATATATATATATATATAGTGGGGTGAGGTGGGAACCATAGTGCCCGCTCCCGAGGTTGCACTCATTTGCGTGGGTAATTACCCGTCCATCATGAGTAATTTTTGCGGGTGCTCAATGAATGGACCAAATTGCCATCCCCATTACCGGCTAATTAAATTCTTGGCAAAAACTGAAGAACTTTATGCCTTATGCAATAAGATAGCAATTTGGCAAAAAAACTATGTCAGCGTTTTCAAAAAGTACATAACATTTGACACAGCAGCAATTTTTTTGAATGAAGTATCTTAAATTAATAACAAATTTATATAGTTTTTTTTCTTACAAGAACAAATTTATATAATTGGGAGGGCTTAACTAGGGACACAAATGTCTAGTTACTAGTTGGGCGAGTTTAAGCTGAAATTTTGAAATATTAATTCATTTGCATTAATTTGTTATAAAATCTTGTCCGGTCATTTTATAAAGTCTTTGTTCTATAAGTCTTGCTATGCAATTCACTATAAAATGTCATAACTTATCCACAACAAGTTCCCCTTAAAACATTCTTAACAATGAACTATGGCTAAATTACACTTTTGGTAATTTATCTTTGACTTTGGTTTCATTTGGTCCGTTATCTCTTTTTCCCCATTTTGGTCTCTCATCTTCCATTTCTGTGTCATTTTAGTCTTTTTTTTTTGTATTTTCCGCCCATTAACTTAACAGACGCCACATAGTAGTTAACTGTTGACATGACGTCTTATGTGAGCTGATAATAGGGATTCTGGAAATAATCTCTCTTGTTTCTGTAAATTTGGTTTCTATAATTCGATTTAGGAATTTGGTTTAGGGATTTGGTTCACGAACCGGGGGTGAGAGAACAAGAGGGATTTCGATAAGAGAGAGAGGGTTCACGAACCAGAGGGAGGGGTTAGGGATTAAGTTTGAGAAATTGGGGGGTTTGGGATTAAGAGTTGAAGAGTGACTGATTTGTGGTGGTGATAGTGGCGGCGCACTGGAGAAGATGAAGATGGAGATGGTGTTTGGAGGAAGTAGATGAAGATTTTAGTGTTTTTTGTTTTTGTTAGTTTTATTTTTCTGTTTTGTGTTTTTGTTAAATTGGTCCCCCCCTTTTTTTTTAAGATTCAATTTGGTCTCCTATTTGCCACATCACTTAATGAATTCCAAGTCAACCCTGACACTTAAGATGTCACATCAGCAGTTAATAGTTAGCAATAGTTTGTTAAGTTAATGGACAAAAAATACCATAAAAGGACCAAAATGACATAGAAATGGAAGATGATAGACTAAAACGAGAAAAACAAAGACAAAGGAGCAAATTGAAACCAAAGTCAAAGATAAAATAAGATAAGTGTAATTTAGCCATAAACTATTTATTGTTATAATATAAACCAATGACTAAAAGTTCATTTGACCATCATAGGAAAATTAAGGCATTTCCCTGCCCTAAAAAGATAGATCCCTATCCCAATAGTACGTCTTAAAGCACAATTTAAGTTAATTCTTACCAATCGCCCCCTTATAATGCAAGATCGTCTTTCCATATTTGAAGCGGGAGACTGCAATCTTTGCTGCATACAAAGGTCACTTATATGATACATAACAACTTTAAGGTGGTCTATGGTGGAAATCCACAATAACTACAATATGCGTTGCAGTGCAAATTATGGTTATAACTCTCAACCACTTTAGTTATTGCATTTATAGCAATCAAACCTAACTATCCTTCATATAAGTTCTTCCTCCTATAAATGTAATACAATAGATTGTGTAGTTTGTGTCTTGAAGTTCAATGTATCTCATTAGTTTTGATCGTCTGTTTTTTTGGCTCAAATCAATATATGGAAATGAAAGCTTTGGTGAAGGCATCCGAAGGTGTAGACATTAACAGCCCCATGGATTTTAAGCTTGAATCATCCTACGTTGACACAAAAGATAAAGTTCATTTGGGGAGACAACTTTAAATAACATGATGGAAGTTGTTCAACAAGGGTTCATAGTTCGCCCTCTTCCTGGGAACCTTACCAGATCTTTTCTTGATATGTTGTGTTATCTCAAGGCCCTTAATGACACCATAAGCAAAGAAGCTGATGAACAACATAACAACTACCATGGGATCCTAAGAATGTCAGTAAAGCAAGAACCATCTTCTGGTGATACTAAAGATTATGTATATACTGTGGAACTATATATAGTTGTGATAGTGTTGATTGTGTTGAACTATATATAAAATGAAATTTAACAGATAATGAATTTTCCAGAATGTTGCTCTGATGCCATCTTTGTTTGCGAATACTGTCAATGGGGTTTGTCCCAGCAGGCTTATATTCAGAGATCCTCATGACAATGTGATTGACCTTAGCACCCTGAAGCATGGTAACAGTATGGATGGAAATACTTGACTAAGTTCTATGGTTTAGATAATGGTGGTTGGGTTGATCAATGCTCCATTAATGGGTGTTATGTGATGCAGCTTTAATTTGAAGTTGAATTTATTGGACATCACCATTAAGGCAAAAAAGTTCCCAACCATATAATTGTACATTGTTAATTTCCCAACTACTTTATTAATGACAAAAATGACACGTAAACATGTGTTCATTCTCATTACTCTTCTTGGCTAATGAAGCTACTAAAATGGTTGTATCTATAAGTAAAACTACACCTAATAATTCTAAACTTAAGGGAGTACATTACTTGGAATCTATGGAAATGATTGGAGAAGTGAAGGAAATTGAGTTTATTGATAGTATGAACATTATTGAAGACGATCAAACTTCTGATAGTAGCATGAATGTTGAAGTAGGTTCTAGTAGTAAAAGGTTTCATTCCGAAAATTTATTTCAAACCCAGCACACTAACCGTTTTTGGAGATAAAGTGTACATTGCTCGACTATCATTGATGCCTTCTGATGTTAAGATTCCTTTTAAACCAGAGACGACAATTTCGAATAAACACATTGATTGCAATGACAATCAACAAAAGTCAAAAACAATCATGTAAATTTGTTGGGATACACGGTACACCTGCCAAGCCCAACATTTGCTCACGATTAAATATATTTTGCATTTTTGCATGTCACATCAAGGAGCGGTCTTAAAGTGTTAAGCACGACTGATGAATAGGAAACAACAAATATCACTAAGAATGTTGTATATCATGAAATCTTCTCAAACTTGTGATAGTCATCTTCTGTTGATTAAATAAATTTATAATCACCATCTATTACCTCAAATAATATGTGTTACTTATGCCCATAAAAAAAAATATTGACATTATATTAGATCTTTAAAATGGAAAGCATGATTCATTCCATTTGAAAATCAAAAATGTAAATGATGTTATAACTTAAGGCTCGTGCTATGCACGAGCGCAAGTTCTAGTTATAATGATAGAAGAGAAAGTGGATAATAAATGATTAGACCTTGAAGGCTAAATAAAAAAATATGATTATTAGTTTAGTCAAGGCTTAAAACACAGAGACAGAGGCACCACCATATCTTATTTTATGACGTGTATATATTTCAGGGGTATAGTAGTCCATCCAGTCAAATTTATGCTTTTTTCATTTTCTGCACGCGCGTCCATAACCGAACGGTCACTCACACACGCAACGCAGAGACACGATCATTGGCTCTGCTCTGCTCTACACTACACTCTCAAGTCTCAAGATTGTGTGATTGCAGTTGCTGGCTACTGCTACTGCTGCTAGGGTTTTATATTTCTCTCAATCAGTCCTCAGTCCTCACCGCTTCTTCATTCAGGTTACCATTTCTCTTCTAAGTTCTATCCAACTTATTCAATATTCATTCCAACTTATTTCAACTTTTCATTCAAATTTCAAATTCAAACCTCAACCTTCCATCATTCTAAGTTCTAACATTGTGTTTTCTTCATCTTCATTATATTCTCTTTACTTTTTTGATTGAAAAAACGTTTCCTTTTCTTCCCCATTCCCGAGTTTGTGTTGTTTTGTGGCTGTTAGGTTTTTGTCTCTCTCTGTGCTGAAAATGAAATAATGACTCGCCTATGTGTGTATATTGTTAATCAGGTTTTACACCTTAAGAACATGATGATGATGATGTGGTACAGAACCAGAAACCTTCCTCTCTATCGTCTTTGCAACTTGGCTTTCAGACTTCCCTCCCAAGATTCAATTTTTCTACCAACTTCTACTCTTTTACGTTCAAAAGGACCTAACTTTACTACTATCTTCACTCCATTTTCTTCAATTTCTCAGACACTACCAAACACCCCAAGATTTTACTCTGTGCACCCCTCTCCTCCTCCTACTGAAGATACACCGAGAGGCATAATGGGTGCTCTACAATGGTACTTTGCCAAATCATTTGAAACCGTTCCATACACAAACCGAACCCGTAGGATTATATACTCAAGAGACGTTGAAAAAAGCTCGGTGAGGATGACTTCAATGAAATGTATCAGGAAAATGAAGAGATGTTATTGTCTCCAACACACCCTGATGTTGTTAGGGTTAGAATGCTCCTTAACAAAATCATTGATGCATTGCAAAAAGATTTGAAGAAAATGGGGAATGCGGCATCGTTTTATAATAGTATAGCAGAGCGAATCTTGATGAGCTTATTGCGAAAGACTCCACCGGCTACAACATCCCATTTGTATGGATTGGATTGGAATGTTTTTGTTGTGAATGATCCTGATCTTCCTGATATGCCATGTATCCAATGCTTTTACTCTGAGGGGAAGATTGTTGTTAATCAATATATGGTTAACCAATTAGATGATATTGAGATAGCAGCCCTTTTTGGACACCAGGTATGCATCACTCACTCTCTTTGTTCTAACTTATAATTATTTTTTACGCTGAATTGGATTAGGTTGTTGCAGTCATATTCTGTTATGTTGTTAGACACATTTGTGCGGTTAAAATACTGATCATCTAATCTTAATTAGAAGATGACCGAAACCTACCCAAATCTCTTTAAGAGACCTAATGTTTACAACTTCTAACTAGCTAATTTTACCTATTGGATATTAGTTTATGTTGGCCTTCTTGTTAATTAGGTTGCACGTACTGTGGCCCGATTCAAAGGCGAAAAGATGATAAAGGAGATGTTGATTGATTTTTTAAATGATATTCTTGGGGCTTCTTTCGAAAAAATGGGTGTTTGTTAAAAGGGTCCAAAGCTTTCAAAATAGTTGCTTGTGCTGTGGTGCTTTCATTCAACACAAATCAAAATAATGAACAAGCAAGCAAACAATGTTCCTTCATCTTCTTCTCACCTCACTTGTTCATAAGTCAATCCAAATGGAGCTAAGTCTAACCAACCTTAACTCTGTTTTGTCTTGATAACAACTATGTATACAAATGAACACAATTAATGATGGTTGCCACGTTGCTGATACACTTTGTATCTCCAATGTCCATTACTATATTATACTAGCTGACTTAGTACTATGTGAGCTGTGTTAGTAGTGGGAGCTATTTGGTTTTCGCTTTTTTGCTGTCCCAATAGCATCCTTTATTGCTTTGTTCATCCTGATAAGCGTTGAGATTCATTATCGCAGTTCACACAGTCACAATCAGCTGAGCAAGATTTTGTGGCTCAGCTGCATGCAGCGGCTAGGTTAGGTTCTTGTTATTTATATTATATTTTTAATTTTTAATGATGTGTGTTTGAAAAATTTTGCACCATGACCCAAAGGCAGCTCCGTCACGAACGGAACACTACAAAGAAAAGTTCTAAGTCGATTTCAGAGTTCCTCGTGCATTCTCTCGCAGATACCCTAAATTCGATTGGTGAAGTAATTACTGATTCGTATCTCTGCGATGTGATCTTGGATGGCCTCCCCGAAGAACATAGCCCTTCGTGATGATGATTTTTGGCTGATACACCGGCTCTCTCAGAGATTGAATCCCTTCTTCTTGTCCAAGAATCTCAACTGGAGAAATTTCGCCAAGAATTGGCGGTTACAAACGCCACGGTTAACATCGCACAAGTTCAATCTCGTGGTGCGCAGAGTTCTGGTGCCAATGCTGATGGCACGCATGGTGTTCGAGGAAATTACAGCAACAACTATCATCCTCGTGGTCGTGGCAGACAGGGACGAGCTCGTGGTCGTGGCGATGGCTCTCGTGGTGGTCGCTCCTCAACACCACGCCCTACCTGTCAACTATGTGGCCGTTACCGTTATGGTCCTGGGTCCGCCACTGCTTTTTATATTTACGAGAGCAGAGACTACGCCTTCCAAGAATTTATTCAACATCTTAGAATCAGAGTGAAAACTAATTTTACTATAAAGAACTCAAACGTACTTGTAGTTCTCTAAAAATAACATTGGTTGCCTCCGTATTTTATTTGTATATTTGCTCTTAATTTTGTGATCTAAGAAACAAAAATCAGATCACACACAATGGAAAGTGGCCCATGGGTTAATAAAAGGTGGGTGTGGGATTGAGGCCCAGATGGAGAGGCAATAGTGAATGCCAGGTGGGTGTGGTATTCTTTGCCATTGTCGTGACGTCGTACCTTCAACACTGGCATTCACTATTCGCCTCTCTATCTAGGCCTCAATTCCACACCACCTTTTATTAACCCATGGGCCACTTTCCTTTGTATGTGATTTGATCTTTGGAGGTTGATGATTGACTGTCTCCTTACTCGTGACACCTTAGTACGAAGAGGAGTTGAGCTCCTCGCGCACAATCGGTGTTTGTGCTTCAGAGCAGATGAATTAGCAAACTATTTGTTCTATGTAAAGAAGGTGGGAAGGTGCTTTGAATATCAAAGAGTTTTGCAGATGCTCAAACTAATTAAAAGTATGGGAATGATAATGTTTAAAAGGTGAAATAAGCATGCAGGTTGTTAGGTGGATATGCAGATAGCGAAATTTTGTGCTTGCTAGAGTCATGATTTTCTCATTTGGGTAGTTGGTTATTTGGGGAGTTGTGCAACACCACTGCATGACAAGAATATTTCAGAGGGTATATTATTTGATTTACAGAAGTTGTGGGCCAAAAATCTAATTATACAATTACTTGAAAACTGGATAACAAAGGTTTTGTCTTCCACTTTCCCATGGGACACAAATCATCCACTTTCCCATTGTAAGGGCCACCCTTGCAACATGCTGTCATAATAATGCTTTATTATAGTTTGCACAAATAAGGAAATGCTCTCTGTCCATATAAAACAGCCTTGCAAAGAATCTTTTATTATTTGAAGAAAAGCAAACTGAGAGCATATGTGAAAGTAGAGTTGCTTTGCTCCTATTGTTGATATGAATGAAGCCTATAAAACTGCCTATTCTGTAGTTTTCTTGCTAGTAAAGACAAATTTGTGTCTTGCCATACATATGTAAGACCTTTGAATGAATATAATTTAAAAAAACATTTATTTAGTTGACACCAACTAAATGAAAAACTTCAAATACTACCACTATATGATATCCCATTAATACTTCATAAAGTGTCATTTAAATTAACTCTTACTGTAAAAATACCAGTAGTAAAAAGTACATAGTGTCTTAATATTTATGTTTTCACTCTCAACCCAAAACTGAACTACACACTCCATACCTAAAGCTGAGTTGGCGTTAAAGAATAGTATAATTTCTATTATTATTTATGTTTGAAAATTAAAAATATACACCATTGGGTAATTTAAAATATCTTGTACTGGTTTAATTCAAGTTTCTAATTATCTGAAGCGATTATTATTTACTAATTTAAGCTTCAATTTCTCCCAAGTCTCGCATGTGTTGGGTATGGAGTTTACTCCAATTCTAGCCATCTGCATTATATTAATGAACGTCAAATTCACCCTCCAAGTCTCCATGTTAGGTAATTAATCTTGATCTCCAAGAAGGTTCTCAATAGAACTATAGTTCTTGTAAAAAAACTATAATTACAATATTCAAAGAATCGGACCGGCCGTTGGACCGGTCCAACAAGGAACTTGTCACTGCAGCAGCCCGTTTGACCCATATAACTGCTTCTGTAGAGAACCGGGGTGAGTCGGTCAAAAATCGGCTAAACAGAGAAAAACTGGTTCTGAACGATTCCTTCCATTTTTTTATATTTTTGTTTTTGCCAAAACGATGTCGTTTGCTAAAAAAACTGTTCATGTTCCCTTCATAGTTCTCACTTCTCTCACGTTCTCTCATACCCTCCTTTCTTCAGTCCTAAAGTTCAAATTTCTTACCTTTGCTTCTGCTGCACACTACTCCGGCGACCAAGATGCCACCTTCTCCTTCGGCGACTTAGATGCCACCTTCTCCTTAAAGGCATCAAAGATAATGGTTTTTGTATATAATCATGGCATATATATTCTTATCATGGCTTAGGAAAGAGATTGTACGTCTACGAGGGACTCACTTTGTTACCACTTTCATTACTTTGAAAAACATCCATGATCACAAGCATGATTTACAAGCTTTAAGTGTGGACAAACATTTTGGCAGTCATAAGCTAGCAAAGACTCCAGTAGGGAAAGTTGTTAGTGCCACCATTTTGGATAACAAATTTTGGAGTGATTGTTTTATGGTAGCAAAACTTGTGTCTCCCATCATTAAGTACTAAGGATTGTAGATGGAGATGAAAAACCTTCTATGGGCTATATTTATGAAGGCATGACATCAGCATGCACATGACGCTGTTGTATTACTCGTCGTCTTGTGCGACGTAGTTTGGTTTTCCCGTCTTGTTACAGTGTTTGTTGCGTTCAACTAATAAAGACTTGGTCATCAACGCTTTTAATTTTGTCATATTTGTAGGTAATTTGTCGTTTTATGCTATTAACTTGGATTCTGTGAGGTTGTTCTTAGATTCATCCTTTTCAGTTTTAGCAATATGAAATTTGTATTGTTTTCGATGTAATCCATTGATTTGAATGAATGAATACCTTATTTTTAGTCCAAAAAACCTCAATAAATTTTATGATGATTGATATTCATTTTTTTTCTCAAACTTTAGTTTCTAAGTGTAGTTTGAAATGGATGTTATTGTGTTGAAATTAAATATTAAGGCATATTTTATTTGGATAATTTTTAATTTTGCATATTAAATATTATGAATATACCGGTTCAATGTTTGGTCCGATTGATCCTCATTTGAGCTATTAAACCTTAAACTGGTGTCTTTGCCAGTTCAATGACTGGTCCGATTATCTGAACATTGATAATTAGGAAGCCAGCTCTAAACATTATTTCTGTTTTCAAAATAAAGTAACATCATAGACTAGTAAAGAAAATAATAACTAAAAATCAATAAAAGAAAATTACTCTTATTTTCAAGAATGGTAATAAAAAGTAGCAAGTCAAAATCTTCTAGGCACATAAATGGTTAGGACTTGCAGGCCAAAAAATTATTATAATTAGTACAGACATAGAGTAGGCACTATTTCTTACTATCTCTGGACTCGATTATAAGCAACAAACAACTTTTTAGATTCATTGAAAAAGTGATGTATCTGGACTATATATAGTCCAGATACATCACTTTTTCAATGAATCTAAAAAGTTGTTTGTTGCTTATAATCGAGTCCAGAGGTAGTACTTTATAATGTGTATATCTTTCAAGGGTATAGTTGTCCATCCACTGAAATTTAAGCTTTTTCATTTTCTATCACCCGCGTCCATAACAGAACGGTCACACACGAAACGCAGAAACCACACTCATCAGCTCTGCTCTGCACTTTCACTGTTAGGGTTTTACATTACTCTCAATCAATCTTCATCTCCTCATCGCTTCTTCATTCAGGTTACTATTTATCTTCTATCCTACTTATTCAATATTCATTCCAACTAATTTTAACTTTTCATTCAAATTTCAAATTCTAACCTGCTGTTTTCTTTTCTTCATTATATTTTCTTTACTTTTTTTAGAAAAAAACGTTTTCTTTTCTTTCCCATTCCCGAGTTTGTGTTGTTTTGTGGCTGTTAGGTTTTTGTCTCTCTCTGCTGATATGAAATAATGACTCGCTTGTGTGTATATTGTTAATCAGGTTTTACACCTTAAGAACATGATGATGATGATGATGTGGTACAGAACCAGAAACCTTCATCTCTATCGTCTTTGCAACTTGGTTTTTAGACTTCCCTCCCAAGATTCAATTTTTCTACCAACTTCTACTCTTTTACGTTCAAAAGGACCTAACTTTACTACGATCTTCACTCCATTTTCTTCAATTTCTCAGACACTAGTAAACACCACAAGATTTTACTGTGTTCACCCCTCGCCTCCTCCTCCTACTAGTAATCCTACTGAAGATACACCAAGAGGCATACTGGGTGCTCTACAATGGTACTTCGCCAGATCATTTGAAACCGTTCCATACACAAACCGAACCCGTAGGATTCTATACCCAAGACACATTCAAAAAAGGCTCGGTGAGGCTGACTTCAAAGGTTTCAAAGAAAGGTATCAGGAAAATGAAGAGTGGTTATTGTCTCCAACACACCCTGACACTGTTAGGGTTAAAATGATCCTTAACAATATCATTGATGCATTGCAAAGTGATTTGAACAAAATGGGAAATGCCTCCTCGTCTTACAATAGTATAGGAGAGCGAGTTTTGATGAGTGTATTAGGAAAGACACCACCGGCTACGACGTTTCATTTGTATGGATTGGATTGGGATGTTTTCGTTGTGAATGATCCTGCTATTCCCGATATACCATATTGCTATTGCTTCACCTCTGAGGGGAAGATTGTTGTTAATCAATATTTGGTTAAACGATTGGTTGATATTGACATAGCAATTTTTATGGCACACCAGGTATGCATCACTCACTCTCTTTGTTCTAACTTTTTTTTTTACGCTGAATTGGATTAGGTTGCAGTCACATTCTGTTATGTTGTTAGACACATTTGTTCGGTTAAAATACTGATATTAGATGATGAGTGAAGCCTACCCAAATCTGTTTAAGAGACCTAATGCTTACAACTTCTAACTAGCTAATTTTACCTATTGGATATCGGTTTATGTTGGTCTTCTTGTTAATTAGGTTGCACGTATTGTGGGCCGACGCAAAGCCGAAACAATGACAAAGGAGATGGGGATCACTTTTTTAAATGATATTCTTGGTGAAAGTTTCACTAAGCATATTGGCCAAAGAATAATATCCTATATCCAACAACTACCTTTCAACAAACGGTATGATTCGTTTGTACTCCCTCAAGTCTTAATTATCAAAGAATTTTTAAAGAATCTTTTTCCATTTGTAAGAAAAAATTACAATTTTTAAGGTGTATTTATTGTTTAGATTACTTTCATACTATCATTTAAAATGTTTAGTAAGTGTATTTAATGTCTCACAATTTTTCGTGAGGGTATATATGGAAAAACATTCAATAAGTTAAAACAAAAGTAAGTTCATTGGTTTGATGTTGTTTTATTTTTTCTCTTATAATAATTGGAATTGGTGGGAGAAATAAAAATAACTTTGTTAGATAGTCACAAGTTACAAATGTGCATATTCATCAATTAAGGGTATATAAAAGAAACAAATGAGTTTAAAAAATGAATACATTTTGGTTCCCCTAAACAAATACAGAATATAAAATTAATAGCATAGGTTGTTGCTTGCTTTGTTTCATGCGGATAACAAATTGAAATATTAGTCATGTTGCAATTATGCTGCTCTAGCCTTCCAAATGAATTGTTATATGCCTGTATTTTTAGACCCAATGGAACTGATAACTTTCCCTCAATTTGACTATTGTACCTTAAATGTGTGTATATTTAGTATGGATCATAGATGGATTAATCACCTTTCACCTTTTCAATAATTCTAAAATTGTTCATAAATTAATGTAATGTCTTCTTAGGTCTATTATTAATAGTTTAATACTGCATGCAATTCCTTTGAAGTTCGTGATTTTTGATCTTAAGTAAATCTTTACATTTGAATGGAAAGTTCTGGTAATTATATATAAGTCTTTTGTGATGCAATGTTGCTTGTAAATATCATGCATTTGTTTTGTTACATAATTTTGTAACACAACCCAATTTGTTTACAATTTTCAGGCTTAATGAGGAAGCTTATTACATTGGGCTTCAAATATTGACATCAGCTGGCTATGATCCTCAACAAGTAGTTGAAGTCTACGAAAGAATGAGAATAATAAATATGTAAGAGAAAGCCATGGAATTGTTAAAAAAAAGAGAGCCATGGGGTAGAAGGGTTACTTTTAGGACCGTAGAGTATGGGGTAGAAGGGTTACTTTTAGGACTATAGAGTCACCTCCTCTACAAACTAAAAAAATGTATCTCAAATTGAAACTTAGAACTGAGATCTTTTTAATTTGATTTTGTCTTCATTTGCAATTTACCTTGGTGTTTGTTTCAGTGTACTAAAGTGAGATTATACTCTTAATTGTTCACACTTTTTCTCTACATGATTGAGATTCATATATAGCTAAAGTGGAAGAAATTCTATTATTTTGGACCCGCGAAACTGCAAGTTCAGCTGCGTATGATTATTTCATCATTTCCTAAATGTTATAATCCGGGAGAGAAATTCTCGATATCTTAATTTAATTAGTGTTCATAAATATGTTAGTTCAAAGATCCCATTACTTGTGCATAAATTTCTTAATTATCAAATGATTGCTCCATTTTATCGGTCAACGTATGCCTCTTGTCTTGTGCAGGCCACGAAACCATGAAACTTCTTTGAAAAAAGGAGAAAAAGAAAGACATTTCTCATTTGTTCAAAATAAGCAGCAAGTTCACACACACACACATACAATACTACTATAAAATTTCGAAGCTATGAATCTCATGTATAGATAAATGCCTCATGACCTTTGTCTGGTTTTCATAAGCTATAAGCTATCTCCTCTATTTGGCAGCTAGTCTAACCGTTCTTAATTCGGTTTTGTGTTGATAGCAACTAACTATATATATAAATAAACTCACTTAATGATGGTTCCCACGTTGCTGATGCATTTTATATCTCCAATGTGCATTATTACTATTACTATATTATAATAGCTGACTTCGTACTATCTGAGCTGTGTTAGTGGGAGGCCGTTTTGTTGGTTATTTTGAAGGAAGTCAAACCCATGTTATTGGAATCCTTAAAAGCCACATTTTGAGCCTTAATTTAAAGCTTTTCTCTCTCCCCAATTACACCACTTTATCCCTTTTCTTCAAGTAAGTTATGTTCAAAAGGAATAGTGACTCAATAGAATTTTCTTTTCTCCATTATGCATGATTCCTTAGTAGTAATATCTGTGTGAGATTGTGAGCATCTCAACATTATATAGCTCTTATATTTAGATATTTTACATTGTTACAAAATATTTCCTAAATAGATTTTCAGATTGTTTTTTCTCCCTTTCTATGCACTGATTTAGTTACTGGTTTTAATAAACTCACAGCTTCTCCAATGATGGAAAGAAGAATTTTGAAGCTGCTTGGGAAAAGCCGTTGTCAGTGTATAAGATTCAAACAACAGTTAATAAAGAAGACAAAATTAGCAGTGGTGATAAGAGCAGAATGAATATTAAATTTCCCACTTTTGGAAAGTTTAAGGTTTTCCCAGAAAAGCATGATGAGCCACGTAAGAAGAGAGTTCTTAATCCAGGCAGTGATATCTTTCTGGAGTGGAAAAAGGCTTTTCTTATTTTATTGCACACTACCTCCCCTCAGTAGTAGCAATAGAAAATGATGTGAATTCATTTGTGGATTGTTGTCACATGTTTTCAAACATTTGCGGATTTTTTCTGTCTGCTGAACATGATCATAAAGTTTAGAACAGCCTATATATCACCAAGTTCAAGGGTTTTTGGGAGAGGTGAGCTTGTTATGGATCCAAGTTTGATCGCAAGACGATGTTTGAGATCAGAGTTCTTTCTAGATCTTATAGCTACACTGCCTCTTCCACAGGTAGCAACATTTGCTTGAATTTACAGATTTTTGTGTGTTTAACAAACTTCAAAGTGGTGTGGAAGGCCTTCCAATGAAATGAGTTCTTAAGCACTTAGATTGTAGTATTTTTGTGTTTAGTAACTGCAATCCTGAGAATAGCACCAGTTTCAACTGGAATTTTTGGAATTGCAGGGGAAAATATTGTTTTCCCCTCAGAATTTACAGAAACATACCTCTATTGTCTGTGGTGGGGCCTGCAGAACTTGAGGTTTGATTCTAGGCTTCACTAGAAGTAAAAGTTTTGGCTCTTCAATCCGGAAACTTGATTATCTTTCTTTAAAGATAAATATTTTGCATGAAATTTTGCTGACAATCAGATGTCCTTTTATGTATTTTCAGTTCCTATGGCCAAGGTTTGACTACAAGCACATTTGTTTGGGAAACTGCATTTGCAATACTGATAGCTATCTTAGGTTTGGTTCTGTTCGCCCACTTAATTGATAACATGCAGGTAATTAGGATTTTCAACAAGTTTATTGCTTTTAAGTTTTAGTATTGGTTTTATGTTTTACCAAAACTATGACATCTGTGAAATGAACTCTGATATCTTTCAGCAGAAATTCTGAAACAGTTGCAATGCTTCATTGTCTATATCATTATGATCTCAGACAAGAGTTAATAATAAGAATAATATCATCATCAAATAAGTTATTCTCCTGATTAACCGGCAACCTCAACTCTAGACATTGAGACATTTTAATCTTTTGAACTGTTATATAAGCATGGTGAATTCAAGGCAGACCTATTTGCAATCCGTTACTGTGAGGTTTGAAAAGTGGAGGCTCAAGCAACGCGACACTGAAGAAATGAACAATCCTAAGAGGCGGCCTCCCTACAGACCTGCGTAGAGATATCTAACGCCATCTTTGCTTGGACCTTATTCGACATGTATGATTTGCGGCAAATACAAAGAAAGGAGTTCAGAAGATCAAAGATGTAGAGATGCCCAAATTGCAAAAACCTGAAGAGCCAGACTTCTCAGTAGAGCCTGATGATGATTAAGCTCAATTCTACAAATGTTAAGTAACACATACTCCCTCCGTAACAAAATATAAGCAAAAAGTTACATGTATTTGGTTTAAATTTAGGCCAGATACATGTACTTTTTTGCTTATTTTTTGTTATGGAGGGAGTATACAGCTGCTATTGGCACCATGGTAGTCAAACTCGAGATCCTACCTGGGATCGGAGAGGGGTTGCAAGATCGTAACTCGTGGGATCGTGACACGAAACGGAAGATCCTACCAAATTCCTAAATTTGCACATATATATATATATATATATATATATATATAAAATACCATAACTAAGTGAAAAATTTCAAAACATACTACAAATACTTGGTATCTTTTAAGTCATACACAACCCAAGAATAAGAACTGTCCCTGAAAAGCAGTTTGTGCTAATGCAAACAAAAGCAGTTTGTGCCAATGCTTTTTGTTTGCATTTTCAGCTTGTAAATCTCCTTCACAAAATTATTTATCTTCTTGTATGTTAGAATTTCTTGACATACCACTTGTATATTACCTGCAACCTCTCTATTGCTAGTATTTATTATTCTATTTGTTACTGTCTTGAAATATATTTTGTTTTTGCTTATTCGTATGTTTTCTCTTTAATGTTCAAGCAATTAAAATTCCCTAGTAACGAAAACAAAGAATAAACAAAAGGGAGAAACAGAGTTGAAGGAATAAAAAATATTGTTTGTACAACAAAAGAACATGATGAAGAAAACTGAAAAGTTCATACAGCTACCTGTAATAGATAACAAGAATTCAACATCTGTAATAGTACAAGAATCGTGTGAATGAAAAATGGATAGAGTTGAATGACAGATCAACCTTGTTTTTAGCACTTGAAATTAATTATGCTTGCTAGGCACTTGAAATTAATTATGCTTGCTAGTGAAATTAATTATGAAAAATTAATTATGCTTGCTAGGCCTGTACAAAAAATTGCATCATATTTAACATATACAAAAAATGGATAGAGTTGAATGACAGATCAACCTTGTTTTTAGCACTTGAATTCAACATCTTTTGTTGTTCTATTGACTTGGGGCCCGTTTGGATAGGGCTTATTTTAAGCTTATGCAAAACAATTTATGTAAATAAATAAACTTTTATGCATTATTCATAAGCTTGTCAAGGTAGTTTATGGAGAAACAAGTTATAGAGATATAATTTTTGTTAGTCAGAACTTGTGGATCAACTTAAAAACTTATTTATCTCCATAAGTTGTTTTTCATAAGCACAAAACTCCTTATACTATTTTCTGTCATGTGAAAAGTATGTGTTGTTATCTATGCAAGCTTTCTATGTCACGTTTTAAGCTTTATCTATGATTTTCCTATAATCACATTCACATTTTGATTGGTGTTTTTTGTTTTGATTTGCACAGCTTTGGGTGGGAAGAAGGAGGTTTGTTGCGATTGCGAAAGCCATGGTTCTCAACAGCATTCTGTCTTCTCCTTGACTGTGGTCTCCATCTTTAGGAGGCAGTTCACTAAGGATGGACTGGGCAGTTGGTCAACACTTTACTAGAGGCATCCGCTTCCTCTTATCTGCTCTTGTTCTCCTAACTATACTATGTACTGTTTATCTTTATTTTGCTGTCACCTTCAGTGTCAGTGGCTTCTTTTCTGGCTTGACCGGAGCACAGAAAGCTTCATGCCACATGGAACTTGTCAAGGATTCTATAGCTAAGGGTAAACTGAAATTTCTTTGATATAATTATGATGCAATTTTTTGTTGTTCCTCCCCCCTCCCGGAGTATAGGTGATATGAAATCCCAATTTATAGTCTTCAGATACAATATTTGTGCGATACTGATATGTATACAGCCACGTTGGTCGTCGTTGAAGTTTGAACGATTTATAAGTGTTAAGTTCATTGTAAACCAGTGGTTGTGTTGGACCACCCTAGCCATTGCTTACGTTTCACATCAAAATTGGGTTAAGGGTTAAAACTATTAAACATTAATTATTCCCCTCCCTCCAAATTCATTGTTATCTTGTTGAAAGTTCAGATATTGATTGCCACGAAAATTTTGTTAGCATATTTTATGGACTATAAATTATATACAATCTTAGTGTTTTGCAGCATTGCAGCTTTTTTATCTTTGAGAACTCTATCTTATGAAGCTTACTATGCTGCAAGCAATTGCAAAGGAAAAAATGTCAAAGATGGTTTATGACTACTATTCATTCAAATCTAACTTCACCTTCACCTCTTCTTTGATTATTGTGAAACACAGGTTCAATTCAAGGATATTTGGCTCTTTTTTGGTGCAAATCAATAACCAATAACCTGTGATCTTCAGATTGCTCTTTCCTTGCTTCTCGGTAGTGACTATTATCAAGCAGTTCATGATCTCAGTCCGGTAAAGTCCTGAATCGCGCCCTTCATAGTCGTATTACTACTTGTAATTTAATACAATAGCTCGTTTATGGCTCCTGTTTTTCCTTTAAATGTATGTTAAGAAATTGATAGCATTGACAACCATCTTTACTTTCTCAATGTATTTTTTTTATCGCAACTGCAGCTATACAACAGATGAAGATTTCTTATATGCAGATGCGGTACCCTTATATTCTAATAGTCTTCTATTATAAAATTGCATTTCTCAGCAATCTTTATCAGCCGAATACCCCGGCGGGAAAAGGGGAACTTATCATTGCTTCAGCTAGTTGAATCTCAAAGTCAGCAGCATGGAACTCCAGCAAAAACAAGAAAGTACTGCAAAAGTAATGAAGAAAGCATGATCATGGAAGATATATAAGATGAAGACAAGAACTAACTATGTGTATTATCTGTATTTAAAACTTTAGCTAGCTAGGTGTCCCAACCAACAAACTATGCAATTTGGGAACTATAATATATGTGTTTGTTGATGTTAACAATATACTAATCTGTTGAACTTTAGTAGGTGACGGATCACCCGCACAAGTCATAAAATTTGTGTATTTGACACAAGTCCCTCTCGTGCCGTCGATTTGGAATCTTTAAAAAGCTGTGGTCAAGATCTCGTGTGGCTACCTTTGTAGCCGGTAATGTACATATATTTAGTGAATTGCTAAAAGGGGTCTTTGTGGAAGTTGTCATTTTTATAATTCTAACCCCAATTTTACCTAATAGTTAACTTATTACTGTGGTTAAATTAAATAACATAACTGCTTAAAAAAATTTAATTAACTTAACCGGTTAACCCCCCAATAAAATAACTTTACTGTGTGTTTCATCTTCCCCTTTTTAGTTTCTAGGTTTATTCCTCCATTGTTGTTGTAGAGGTGTAATCTAATTTTTATCTCCTTGGCATCATCTTCTCTTTGAATCATTAATCATCAATTAAAACTAAAAAGGAATTTCTTTGCCAAAATCTGAACAGATCACTTATTCAAAGATTGAATCATAACTACTCTTAATTTTTTTTTTAATCAAGAGAATAATAACCCAAATCTCACAATCAACAACCCCTCCACCAAGAACATCCCCTCCCCTAAATCGAATGACTCCACCGCCCCCATTAATGCTTTAATGTTTGCCGTTTTTTATTTCTTGACAGAATTCAGTTTGGCCTACGATGAGTTGTGAGTTGTTGTGGAAAGAGGTAATGGGAGTGGAATCCAAGAGAAACCTCTACAGAAACAACCAATATTCAACAGATCAATATAGTGCTTTTTAATCTATGAACCATTGTTTGCAATCTGGTGTTGGTGCTGCTATACTTCGATGAAGCAAATTGGAAAACCACACATACATCTGATGTGAACCATTGTTTCCAATCTGGTGTTGCCTTTTCTGTGTTTTGGATTTCTACGTTAAGATGGGACAAGAATTCTCAATATTAGCATTAACAAAGGAGAGAAAGACATAAATTTAAATTTAGTTGAAAAATAAAGGGTGAAACTAGAGTCAGGTAAAAAATGAAACTAAACAGGTAAAAACAATCCTTTTTTGCTTTTTTTAAAGAAAAATAAAATATAATGATGTGTCTGATTTCTATCGGTTTGGCCAAAAAACGAATTAATAAAACACTTGGGGTAACAAATATAAATATGTAATAGACCCACAAACTTATGATAGAAGGTCTTGTGCAAAATGCATTTGATCCGCCACCCTAAATATTATAGTTTAATATTCAGTGTTCATCTATTTTGCTTTATTTTTCTGAAAGTTTTTCTTCTTGCATTATATTTATGCTGTCATAAGGCTTTATTTAAGTTTGCACAAATAAGGAAATGCTCTCTGTTAATATAAAACAAAACAGTCCCGCAAAAAATCTTTTATTTTACAATATAATTGCAAAAAGTAAATATAAGTCAATGTGGAGAAACATCCCCTGTTTCAATCGCATTTATTATTGCATGTATAGGCAAAAGAGACATTTGCTGCTATCTCTGATATGAAGCCCACAAAACTGCCAATTCTGTACTACATTTCTTGCTGGGTTATGTTTTTATATGTTACAAAATTCATCTTGTAAAGACAAATTTGTCCCTTAAATTTTGTAATAGTTCAGTTTAGTTTCTGTAAATTTCTAGTTAGTCCCTACATTTTCAAAAGTGATTTAATTTAGTCCCTCAAATTCTCAATATTTTTTTGCTCTCTCGGTTGTCCCTAACTTTACAAAATAAGTTGTTAAAGTCAGAGACCAAACAGACATCGAGAATTTAAAAGACTAAATTGAATCACTTTTGAAAATGACGGCAACTAATTAGAAATTTTGTTAATGTCAGGGACAAAATTGAACAATCCTAAAAATTTAAGGGAACAAATTGGCTATTAACTCCAAATTTGTATGTTTCCATTTAGTAAAGAAAAATGGTTACATGAATAAAATCATTTAGTATACACAAACTAAACGTATAGGAACCACGAAATGAAAATGAAAAAGTTACTAAATATATCCTTAGTAAAATAGATGGTGCAGCAAGTAAAAATCTTCTAAGGCTCTGTTTGGTAAAAAGTAGCGGATAGCGGATAAGCTATTGGATCGCGGATAGTGGATAAATTAGCTGATAGCAAATGATGTGTTTGGTAAAACTAGCGGTTGAACTAGCTGATAAATCTAAAATGACATATTTATTTAATTAATAATTACATTTATTTAGTAAGGATAGAGAAGTAACTTACGAAAAATAAAAAGGGTAAAAATGCCAAAAAATGTGAGACACTATCCGTTATACGCTAGCGTTTGAAAAAACGCTACTACTTCACGCTACCTAAAAAACGTTAAACGCTAATGTTTACCAAACACGTGTACTCTTCATTCACTAGTTTCATCCGCTATCCCCTAGCGGATGAGACGCGCCAGACAGAGTCTAAGCACATAAATTATTAGATGACTTTGACCCAAAAAAAATTATTAGATGACTTGAAGGCTAAAAATATGATTAGTTAGTTGGTTAGTCATCTAATACCCCTTAGGGGAAGTAAAAACAACTACAGATTTTTTGACTAAAAAAGGAGTGATTAACTCAGTTGGTTGGCAAGAGCTGGAAGACCCTCTAATGGCAATAATATGTTTCTTCAATCGGATGCCTCTAAAGTCCTCTTTATAAGGATGTTGTTTTATTTTCCTTGCTTTGTTTTCCTATTTCTACCAAAAATAGGCCCCAATAAAGAAAATAATAAATAAAAATGAACCGAAAGAAAAATTACTCTTATTTTCATGAATGGTAATAAAAAGTAGATAAAAATCTTCTAGGCAGATAAATGGTTAAGACTTGAAGGCTAAAAAAA
Source organism: Astragalus glycyphyllos (assembly GCA_963573325.1). Taxonomy (NCBI): domain Eukaryota; kingdom Viridiplantae; phylum Streptophyta; class Magnoliopsida; order Fabales; family Fabaceae; genus Astragalus; species Astragalus glycyphyllos. The sequence goes on from OY754307.1 coordinate 91,394,357, forward strand.
TATGATTAATATAGTCAGGAGGCCTAAAACACAGGGGGCCCGTTTCTTATTTTAATACGTGTTTAGCTTTCAAGGGATATAATGGTCCATCCAGTCAAATTTATGCTTTTTTTTTAATTCTCTGTCACCCGCGTCCTCCATAACAGAACGGTCACTCACACACGAAACGCAGAATCACACTCATCAGCTCTGCTCTGCCTCTACACTTCACTCTCTCTCTCTCTCTCACTCTTTGTGTTTGTTTGATATTGATATTATAATAAAGATTGTTTGCTTGCTGGCTACCGCTAGGGTTTTACATTTTCTCGATCAATCTTCACCTCTTCATCGCTTCTTCATTCAGGTTACCATTTCTCTTCTATCCTACTAATTCCAACTCTTTTAATCTTCTACTACAACAGCTAGGGTTTTCTCTTAATCAATCTTCACATCACTTCTCAGGTTCATTCGCATTTCTCTTCTTTCCAACATGCTGTGGTACCGAACCAGAAACCTCCCTCTCCATATCCATGCTCGTTGCAACTCGGCTTTCAGAGTTCCCTCCCTCTCCAGCGCAAGGTTTTACCGTGTGCACCTCCCTCCTCCTCCTACTCCTTCTACTTCTCCTGACGATGAACCATTAAAAAATAAAGGCTGTTCTACAATGGTACTTCGCCAAATCATTCCAAACCGTTCCATACACTAACCGAACACGAAGGATTCTATACCCAAGAGACATTGAAATATCCAAACGTCAGATTCACTTCAAATGGTTGAAAGAAAAATTGATGAAAAATGGAGAGATGTTACTGTCTCCAACTCACGCTGATTTTATCGCGGTTAAATTGGTCTTTAACAGTATCATGGATGTATTGCAAAGAGATTTGAAGATAATGGGAAATGCGACGTCTTCTTATGATAGTATAATGGAACGGATTCTGATGAGCATATTACGAAAGGCACCACCCGTTTCAAAGTCGCATTTGGATGAAATGGATTGGGAGGTTATGGTTGTGAAGAATGATCCCGAACTTCCTAATTTACCATACACCTACTCTGTCTCTGATGGGAAGATACATCAAATTATTGTATCTCAGGATTTGGTTCATCTATATGATGGAAGTGATATTGAGATAGCAGCTATTATTTCACAGGAGGTATCTATCTATCACACTATCACTCTCTTTGTTTTAATTAACTTAGTATTATTTTTTTTTGCGGATTTTGGTTAGGTATATAGTCGTATTCCGTTAGCCCATTTCGTCATCCCTAATTTGAATCCCATCGATTTCAAGTTTTATTTAAAATGGGATTTGTGCGGTTAAAATACAGGTTATCTAATCTTAATTAGATGATGAGTGAAACCTACTCTAATCCGTCTAAAGACCTAATGCTTACAACTTCTAACTAGCTAATTTTACCTATTGGTTATCGGTTTAATGATTATCTTCTTGTTAATTAGGTTGCACGTGTTGTGGCCCGGCACGAAAGCGAAAGGTTGACAAAGCAGATGGGGATTGTGCTTTTAAGTAATTGTCTTGGTGAAAATTTCGCTAAGCATGTTGGCCTAAGAATACTATCCCTTATCCGACGACTACCTTTCAACAAACGGTATGATTCAGTCGTACTACCTCCGGTCTTACTTATGAAAGAATTTTTAAAGAATCTTTTGATTCCATCTATAAAAAAATATTACAATTTTTAAGGTGATTTTATTGTTTAGATTACTTTCTTACTATCAATTAAAATGTTTAGTTAGTGTATTAAATGTCTCACAATTTTTCGTGAGCCTATATTATTCAAAAAGTTTAAACAGTAACGAGTTCATTGGTTTTGATGTTTTATTTTTTTTCTTTGATAGGTCACAAGTTACAGATGTGCATATTCATTAAGTAAGGGTAGATAAAAGAAACAAATGATGTTAAAAAATGAGTATGTTTTGATTCCCCTTAATAGTGTGGAATTAAACAGAATATGAAGTTAATAGCATAGGTTGTTGCTTGCTGTGTTTCATGTGTATGACAAATTGAAATATTAGTCGTTTAGCAATTATGCTGCTCTATAGCCTTCCAAATGAATTATTATATGCCTGTATTTAGACCCAATGGAACCAATAATTTTCGCTCAATTTGACTGTTGTACCTTGAGTATATATATTTACCTTACAGGTAAAATTTATTTGACTTGTCTGTTTGTTTATAAACTGCTACTCTATAAATGGTTAGTTTATGTAAACTTGTGAAATTTAATCGTGGTATGGATCATGGATGGATTGGTTTAATATTTCCTTTTAATCATCTTTTCAATAATTTTTAAATTGTTTATAAATTAATGTAATATCTTCTTAGGTTTGTTACTTAATATTGCATGTACTTCCTTTAAGGTTCATGATTTTTTACCTTAAGAAATTTTTATGTTTGATTGGAAAGTTCTGGTAATTATACATAAGCCTTTTCTGATGCAATATCACTTGTAAATATCATGCATTTTTTTGTTACATATTTTTGTAACTCAACCCAATTTTGTTTACAAATTTTAGGCTTGAAGTGGAATCTGAATACATTGGGCGTCTACTATTGGCATCAGCTGGCTATGATATCCAACAAGTAGCTGAAGTCTATCAAAAAGTTGGAAGAGAAAGAACAGAATTTGGTGTCAAAAGCTAAGATAATAGAAGAAGCTCTTGTTATATATATATATATATATATATATATATACTATAATGTTTGTTTCAGTGTTTTAGCATCCACTAAAGTGAGAATAGACTCTCAATAACTTTTTCCTAAAAATGTGAAATCAAATGGAACATGATATGGAGTTACTTATATATTTTGCTGTGTTGAAGTTTTGTTTTTGAATCTAGTAAGTGTGACATCTTCAAAATAGTAATTGTGTTCCATATACATACTTCCTTGCACGCCTTCTGTCCTAGGCTTCTAATTAATTAATTAGCTGGCACATTGCTCACATTCCTTCCGTTGATTGAGGCTCATATATAGCTGAGTGGAACAGATTCTATTATTTTTGACCTGCTAAACTGTGAATTCAACTGCATATGATTATTTTATGATGGTACTTCTTCCTAAATATTTTAATCAGCGAGAGAAATTCTCTATATCTTAATTTAATTAGTGTTCATAATTAAATATGTTAATTCAAAAATCCCAATACTTGCGCATAAATTTCTTAATTATAAAATGGTTTCTTCATTTCATCGGTGAATGTGTGCCTCTTATGCAGGCCACAACTTTATAAGCTCTCTCCACTATTTGGCAAATATTTATTCCAAGATAAACACTTGTTCATAAGTCAATCCAAATGGAGCTAAGTCTAACCAAGCTTAATTTTGTTTTGTCTTGATAACAACTATGTATACAAATGAACACAATTAATAATGGATGCCACGTTGCTGATACATTTTGTATCTCCAATGTGCATTACTATAGTCTATATTATACTAGCTGACTTAGTACTATGTGAGCTGTGTTAGTAGTGGGAGGCCGTTTTGTTGGTTATTTTTAAGAAAGTCAACCCCATGTTATTGGAATCCTTAAAAGCCACATTTTGAGCCTTAATTCGAACCTTTTCTCTCTCTCCAACTACACCACTTTATCCCTTTTCTTCAAAAGCTTAATTTGGCTTAACTAGAAGTTTCTGACATAGAAGTAATGTTCAAACTTCAAAGGGAACAGTAGATCCAATAGAATTTTCTTTTCTCCATTATGCATTATTCCTTAATAGTAGTATCCGTGTGAGAGTGAGAACATCTCAACTCAACAATATCTCTTACTTCTTTTTAAGAAAATGGAGCTAAAAAAAGATAAGCTAGTCAGGTAACAAACTCTCTTACATTATTACAAAATATTTCCTATATAGATTTTCAGATTCTTTTTTTTTTCTTTGCACTGATTTGGTTAGTGATTTTAATAATCTCACAGGTTCTCCAATGATGGAAAGCAGATTTTTGAATCTACTTGGGAAAAGCCAATGTCAGTGTACAAGATTCAGACAACAGTTAATAAAGAAGACAAAATTAGCAATGGTGATAAGAGCAGAATGAATATAAGATTTCCCACTTTCGGAAAGTTTAAGGTTTTTCCAGAAAAGAATGAGAGATGTAAGAAGAGAATTCTTGATCCTGGCAGTGATATCTTTCTGGAGTGGAAAAGAGCTTTCCTATGTTCTTGCATATTATCACTCTTTGTTGATCCATTGTTTTTCTACCTCCCTTCAGTAGTAGCAATACCAAATGATAGGAATTCATCATGCATGGCTACTGATTTGAATTTAGGAATTGTTGTCACAAGTTTCCGGACATTTGCTGATGTTTTTTATCTGCTGAACCTGATCATAAAGTTCAGGACAGCTTATATATCACCAAGTTCAAGGGTTTTTGGGAGAGGTGAGCTTGTTATGGATCCAAGTTTGATCGCGAGACGGTATTTGAGATCCGAGTTCTTTCTAGATCTTGTAGCTGCATTGCCTCTTCCACAGGTACCACATCTGCTTGAATATACAGATTTTGTCTTTGATATATATGAAACTGAAAACTAGCAGTCTTTTGTTCTGTTTAAGGTTTTAATGATGAGATAATTATTTTTGTTCTGTTTAAGGTTTCAATAGAATGTTAGTGTTATGTAACTTAAGTTTATGATAACAATTACCAAGTGAGTGATGTTTTCCTGTCTTTAAATTTTGTTCCTAAGAGATGTTATATGACATTGTTGGCTTTTCTTTTATGACAGATTGTGATTTGGTTTATTATGCCAGCAATTAGAAGCTCCCATGATGATCATACCAATAATGCTCTTGTAATGATTGTTCTCCTTCAATATATTCCCAGATTGTATTTGATGTTCCCATTAAGTTCTCAAATAATTAAAGCCACTGGTGTAGTCACAAAAACAGCTTGGGCTGGAGCTGCATACAATCTTTTGCTTTACATGTTAGCTAGTCATGTATGTTGACTTTTCTTCTAACACAAACTTCATTTCATATTTTTAGATATTTTACATTATTATAAAACAATTCCTAATTTTGTAGGTCTTGGGGGCATCATGGTACTTGCTATCAATTGAAAGGAATGCTACATGCTGGAAATCTGAATGCAGAAATGAAAGCCTTCCTGTGAAATGTGTTCTTAAATACTTAGATTGCAGTACTTTGAACAATGATGAACGCGTGAAGTGGAAGAATACCACTTCTGTGTTCAGTAACTGCAATCCTAAGAATAGCACAAGTTTCAACTATGGAATTTTTGGAATTGCAGTGGAAAATAATGTACTCTCATCGGAATTTACTGAGAAATACCTCTATTGTCTATGGTGGGGCCTGCAGAACTTGAGGTTTGATTCTAGGATTCACTAGAAGTAAAAGCTTTGGTTCTTAAATCCGGAAACTTGATTATCTATCTTTACAGATAAATATTTGGCATGAAATTTAGCTGATAATGACATGTCCTTTTATGTATTTTCAGTTCATATGGCCAGGCTTTAACTACAAGCACATTTGTTTGGGAAACTGCATTTGCAATACTGATAGCTATCTTAGGTCTTGTTCTATTCTCCCACTTAATTGGTAACATGCAGGTAATTAGGATTTGCAACAAGTTCTATTGCTTTTAAGTTTTAGTATTGGTTTTATGTTTTACCAAAACTATGACATCTGTGAATTCAATTCTGATTAACCAGAAACCTCAACTCTAGATTTTGAACTGTTATATAAGCATGGTCGATTCAATGCAGACCTATTTGCAATCTATTACTGTGAGGCTTGAAGAGTGGAGACTCAAGCAACGCGATACTGAAGAGTGGATGAAACATCGCCAGCTCCCACAAAACCTCCAAGAGCGCGTCCGGAAATTTGTTCAGTACAAATGGCTTGCAACTAGGGGTGTTGATGAAGAAACAATCCTAAGAGGCCTCCCTACAGACCTGCGTAGAGATATCCAACGCCATCTTTGCTTGGACCTTGTTCGACGTGTATGTTCTTCCATCAAATCAAATTAGTCTTTATTTCAATATGCATCTGAACTAGAATAGTTTCTTGATACACGCACCATGCTGTGGCTTTTCTCCACCAATTACTATATAGTTAGTTATTAGTTAGTTACTAGTTTGTGAATGCCTATAGATATACTTATTGTATTGTTCATCCGAAGCCAGCTTCCAGCTTGCGGAGAATTATTAGAGATATAGTTAGAAGTTAGTTACTAGTTTGTGAATGTCTATAATAGACTTATTGTAATCACTCGGTTAATTAATAACTAACAAAATATCTGATAATTACAGGTTCCCTTTTTCTCGCAAATGGATGGCCAGCTACTTGATGCAATATGTGAGAGATTGGTATCATCCTTAAGTACGCATGGCACATACATCGTGAGAGAAGGCGATCCGGTTACCGAGATGCTTTTCATAATCCGAGGGAGGCTTGAAAGCTCAACTACAAATGGAGGCAGAACTGGTTTCTTCAACTCAATTACTTTGAGGCCTGGTGATTTCTGTGGAGAAGAGCTACTTGCTTGGGCATTACTTCCAAAATCCACACTAAACTTACCTTCTTCAACAAGAACAGTTAAATCACTTGTGGAAGTAGAAGCCTTTGCACTCAGAGCAGAAGATCTTAAATTTGTTGCCAATCAGTTTCGACGTCTACACAGCAAGCAGTTACAGCATACATTCCGTTTCTACTCATATCATTGGAGAACATGGGCTGCTTGTTTCATTCAAGCTGCTTGGCGCCGCTACAAGAAAAGAGTCTTAGCAAATAGCCTTAGCTTGAGGGAATACTACAACTCCTTCAATGATGAACAAGTAAGGGATCAAAGTGCTGTGACTTCAAACACTGCACAAGTAAAACAGAACCTAGGTGTCACTATATTGGCTTCAAGATTTGCTGCAAATACAAGGAGAGGAGTTCAGAAGATCAAAGATGTAGAGATGCCTAAGTTGCAAAAGCCTGAAGAGCCAGATTTCTCACTAGAACCTGATGATGATTAAGCTCAATTCTGCAATGTTACAAGTTGCTTTTGTTTGTATTTTTCAACTTGTAAATCTCCTTCACAAAATCATTTCTCTTCTTGTATTTTAGAAATTCTTGATATACCACTTGTATATTACCCTGCGACTTCTCTATTGCTTTGTATATTATCCTATTTGTTCCTGTCATGAAATATATATTTTGTTTTTGCTTATTTGTATGTTTTCTTCTCTTTTTTTTATTAACTTAAATTTGGGTGGCATTGGTAAAAGTATAGTATTAATAGTTACATCCTAAAACATTATGCTAATTTTTTTCAATGTTATATATTCAGGTTAAAGTATAGACAGTTGTGATTGGTAAACTTCATGTACACTTGTGGATGCAAAAATTCTATTATGATAACCGACATATCTGTCCAAAGAAATGGGCCAAGCCCTTTGTTATGCATATTAGTGGGTGGTAAGCTGTGACATCAATAGATTCAATACCATAAAGTACATTGGACCAGTGATGAAAATCTCACTAACCAGAAAATCTCAGTTTTTAGAACATGAATCAATTAGACGGGTCACATCAGTAGTACTATATGATCAAGCCACTTGAGCTTTTCTCTACTATTTCCTGCCGACAACCATTCTATTTACTAAACTCATATTCAAGCAATTACAATTCCCTTGTAAAATAAAAAACAAAGAATAAACAAAAGGGTGCAACAGAATTGAAGGAATAAAAATTATTGTTTATATAAAAAAGAACATGATGAAGAAAACTGAAAAATTTATACAGCTACCTTTAATAGATAACAAGAATTCAACATCTGTAAATAGTACAAGAATTGTGTGAATGAAAAATGGATAGAGTTGAATGACAGATCAACCTTGTTTTTAGTACTTGCAGTCAATTATACTTGCTAGACCTGTACTATAGGAATTTCATAAAGGTAAAAAAAATAAGATTTAACTTTACTTCATTGTTCATTTTGTTGTTGGACTGCAGTGCAACTTATGAAGTATCGACACAGACACTGGACATGTCTTCAACCGGAAGGATTACTGCTACAGAGAATGCAACTAACTAGCTCATTTGTTCTCCAATCAAATCAAGTCCTACTAGGAGAAAAGTCACCCCTTGGAAAAGAAGAAAGTAGAAATGAACTCCTTGTGCAGATAACAGACTCCTAACAGAAGCTGTTAGGAGTAAAAATGCCAAAGTCAATTCTTTCTTGTATATCTTATTAGCTTTCTTAACAGCTCCTGCTTCTGCTGCTACTTTGTGTTCCTTCTTTAATTGATGTGCCTCTATAAGTTCACTATCAGAAGCTCTTCTAAGAATCTTTTGTTGTTCTATTGATTTAGCTTCTCTTTCCGCGGCAGCTAGTAAATCGGATTCTGATGACCTACCAGCTTTCTTTGTAACAATCCATTCATAAGAGCTTCCTAATTGGAAAAGTCCAGATACCATTGCATTGAATTTGGTGACAGACATTGTGTTTTCAAATAAGAGGTAAGGAACTATAAAAGGAAAAGATTTAGGTGTAGGAAGAATGTTAAGGAATGACATAAATACAGGCACATAGCAAATCACCCATAATGGAAGTTCTGCTTCTGGTACAAACATTGTTAGTGGAAGAATTATGCAAAATAAGGTGAAGGAGTAAAAGGGTAGGATTAGTTTCCTTAGTAGAAAAAATAGTAGTATTAAGTTTGCTTTCTTCCATGCTGATACCTGCAGAAGTTAATAAAAAGAAAATTTAGAACTCTCTAATACTTGCAATGCTTTTAAGACCCGTTTGGATAAACAACTTAATTAAGTGCTTATTATATAAGTGTTTATGCATAAGCTGTTTATATAATAAAGGATAAAATAATGTTAAACTACTTATAAACAACTTATGAACATGTCATAAGCTGTTTCCATAAGCTCTCCCGAACAGTCTCACAAGTGCTTTTGGTAATAAATAAGCCCAAATGAACTAATCCAAACGGGCCAGATCCAGGGCATCCCAATTTAATTGAATGGAATGACAGTTTCTCATTCGGAATCTGTACAATAAGAATTTTGATCAAATCACACATCGCAATATACTAGACCTTCTAATTCTTTAAGAGGTTTATCTAAAAGACTCGCGATATAACTAGGAAGACGTTTCAAATACCACACGTGGGTTACTGGACATGTTAGTTTTATATATCCCATTTGATATCTACGTATCCGAGAATCTACAAATTCTACTCCGCATTGTTCACAAAATTTTGGTTGGTCTTTTTTATCTCCGATTACTCGATAATTTCCACAAGCACCTTCATTGTTAATTCTACTTGTTACTTCAAGATGAGTATATCAGATATACCTTAGATTTCAAAATTGCTGGAAGACATAATCTAAATAGTTGCATAGGCCCTGAATGCCACCTGTGTTGCTGCTTCCTATATGCTTCATATGACTCAGGAACTTCACAAAGGACCTGAAAATAATTCAAAAATTGAGGAATTCAAGAGAGTATTACTCTACTATTACATATCATGCATATATAAGAGTATTATCACTCTACTTATTAGTACATTATACATTGAAAAAGAAAGGAGATATGATCACCTTTACATCATTTAAGAAGATAAATTTCCAACCATTGAGATGAGCTCGGACAGCAATGTCCATATCTTCTACAGTTGTCCTCTCAAGCCAGCCGCCGGACTCTTCTAACGCTTTGATTCTCCAAACACCGGCGGTTCCATTGAAACCGAAAAAATTGAGAAATACTCCATTGACTTGCTGTTCTACTTCAAAATGGAAGCATAAATTTATGTTTTGCAAACGTGTCAACAAATTCTCATCCTTGTTCACAAAAGACCATCTAGCTTGAACCAAACCTAGTTCAGGATTGTCCTGTAATAAAAAAACATGTACACAAATCTTAGAATATGTTAAACATTTTTTCTAATAATCTTTTCTAAATATGTATCATGATCCTGACTTAACCTTAAAATGTGGTACAGTTTGTTTAAGAAAATCAGGATTTGGTTGAAAGTCTGCATCAAAAATTGCAACAAACTCATAGTCTTTAACATAGTCACAACTCATTGCAGAATTAAGATTTCCAGCTTTATATCCAGTCCTGTTTACACGATGTCGATAAATTATGTTGATTCCCTTTTGACTCCACTTAGAGACCTCATCTTTAATTAACCATTGTATGCTCTCATCATCAGAATCATCAAGTACTTGAATCAGTAAACGATCTCTCGGCCAATCAAATTGACAAACCGCAGATATAGACTGCTCGTACACCTGCATAATGTCGGTGTATAAACCAGATACATCAATTATTCAATGAACCTAAAATTTCATAGTATTATACTAGATTGGTGTGATTGATTCATACCTCTCTCTCGTTGCACATTGGAATTTGAACCAAAACCATGGGATAATTGCAAGTAGATCCTTCAACATCAACAATCTTGTAAGGATCCCCAACAATCATTGGCTTAACCTTCTTGTATTTAATCCAAAAGCAACCCAAACAAAGAAGCAAACGATCCACAGATTGAATAAGAAACAAAACAACACAAAACTTAGAAAGAGCTTGTATTAGTGGAGCAATATACTCAACACGAAACCTTAACCAAGCAACATAAAACATATGAAACAACCCTTGAAAATCAGAAGTACGAGGTATGTGTAAACTTGTTGGATTTCCAATCCCAAAATGCCAACCTTGTAAGTAAGCAACAACCTCAAAGGCTAAAATTGCCAAAGAAGTTACTAAGAAAACACTAATGATTCTAAACAACAATTTCCCTTTTCCTAACTTGTCATTTTCCAAAGACACTCCTTGTCTATGAATTAACCTTTTCTTAATTGTTCCAAGTAAATCCCATAGAAGAGTAACGAGCCAAGTTACACAACCAACAGCATGATGAGCTTTGAGAAGTAAAACCCATGTGACTTGTTTGGCATTCTTTCCACGGCTTTTCTCAACTGGCCTAAATGCTTCATCTGCACCATTTATCTCCACAACTGAGAAACTTGGGTTCTCCATTTTCACTACTACTGGTGTTCCTTTCTGTGAAAAATCCAATCTTGGAACCATTCTTAGATAGAGTTTCACACACAGAAACAACACAACAAAACAAGTAACAATGACTTAAGAGACAAACTTCATGAATTTTTTCGAATAGAAAAACATCATGGTACTAAAGACAAAAGAGTAAAGACACTTGGATCTGAAAACTTATGTAAGAAAAGTGAAAAAACACACACAAACGTGACACTCTTTGAAGGCTCAGCAAAGCATTTTAACAAAAAATGCAGCTTACAAAAGCAAAGAACGTGAATTGAAATATTGAATTGAGTGAGAGTGAGGGTCTTTTTGTACGGTGAGTCTAGAAGAAAAGAAAGAAGACACCTAACATTGGAAAAGCCACATTATGAGGGAAGGTATCTATCTATATCTATCTATATCTTTGAAAAAAGATTTACAGTATGATTCATAGATTAATCAAAATGAAAAATGGCTAGGAAGGAAATAATACATACTACACCTGAAGGAAACAGTGTTGAAATTAATGGTTGACTGGAATGGAATGGAAGATTAGATAAAAATTTAACTTTTATTTTTAATTGAAAGTATGTATGGATCTAAAGCATATGATAATTGCAAGATCTATATATATTTAAAAATGTATAACTTTATATTTTGTCAGTTTAATGGAATTTATTTAAGATATCCGTGTTAGTACTAAATTACAAAAAGATTATTGTGGGTCTACTCTACTCTACTCTACTCTACCCACTTGCTATAAGGAATTGAGATTCCAACTAGAATGTGATTTATGAGCTTACCTATCATTGCAATAATAATCTTCATTTATAACATTTTAGTTAGCTATAAAACAACAACAACTACGATGACATTATTAATAATTTCAAGTTAATTGATATTTTTTCAAATAGTCTCACATCAAATGTAATATAGCTTCAAAAAGAGTATATAAGTGAGATATATCTCTTATATTACAAGTCGGTTTTATAAGATTGAGTAGGTCCAACTCAAATTCTAATTCTAATATAGTATTATAGTCAATCCAAAATCTGTTGGACCAACCACTATCCCACTAGGGTCACCCTCCGGTTAGGGGGGTGTTAAGAGTCTCATCTATCACCTTACAAACTGATTTTTTGAGATTCGAGTTCAAAAGAACATTATTTAGTGAGAAATGGAAGCTTCTTTGAGAATATTCCTTTTCTTCTTTTCATATTAGGTGGAGTCAAGAAACCAACAAGGTAAAAACTAAAACTAAAAAAGAAAAAAAGAAGATTTGCACAGACACTTCACTCAAGCTGTTGACATGCGACGGGAACCCCATGTTACCCAAATTCAATTGATAAGCAATGATGTCTAAGTTTTTTTTATGCTAATTTATTAACTTGGATTGTGCTCTTTGTAAAATTCAACTAAAAAGGTAAGTTGAGAAGGACCATACACTACAGATTTGCAACTAGATCTAAAGTATAAAGTCCCAAGTGGATATGTTGCAACGGCGAATATAAGCAAAAATAAAATAAATTTATATAACTTCCAAATTAGCTATTTTAATATTAGCTCGGGCATCAAGATTATATGTTAGTTCCATATTTTTGATTTCGTTCCCATAATATTAGCTATTTTTGACTATTTTACATAGTGAAATGATATGAGTTTGTTATTGTCAAAACAAAAAAACATCCAAATTAGCTATTTTAATATGTAACAAAAAAAACCTATTTTTAATTAAGAAAATTACACGATCAAACACAAAGTGCATTCTCTAAAGGCTTAAAAATCATTTACCCCCTGCAAATATCACGATAATCCATTTATCCCCTTACAAAAAAAAACTCTTAAAACAAATCTTACTAATATTAAGTGTTTCTAGTTACTCCTCTGGCGTTAACTTTCTGTTAAAAAAACTGACGTAACTGTTAGAGATGACGTCACCACTCCTTGTCACCATTGCCACGTGGGAAATGTGGGTACCCTTGTTACCAAAAAAATTAAACATTTTGGTTTTACTAAGACTTGAACATGACCTAAATGTGAAAAACACCACCTCCTTCCACTAAGCCACTTCAATATTTGAGTATAACAACCCAACTACAAATATATATTACATATCTTTAGTCTTCTTATTTATGGAAATCTTCAATCCTTCTCAGAGCCATCTTCTTCTTATTCCTGGAAATAGCATAGCTTCATCTTCTTCAACCAACCCCAGATCTGATCATCAACATCATTTTCGTTTTCGAAGTTAATTAAAATCAAGGGCTTTGGAAATTAGGGGCTTTCGTTTTCGATTCTTAAATCATCAACATCAATTTTGTTTTTGAAATTAGGGATTTTCGTTTTTTATTCTTAAATCATCAACATCAATTTCGTTTTCGAAATTAGGGGATTTCGTTTTCAAATTCTTAATCAAATTTCGTTTTTGATTGTTGATCTGCATTGATTTACTGCTTGATTTCTGTGTAAATTCGAAGAAAAAGAAGAGAAAAGGAGATCTGCTGCTTGTTTGCATTTTTTAAATAAAAAAACTATCTTTTTAACACCATAAATAAAATAGAACTGGTGTAATATCACAAGTGAAGCATTAGCTAAGTGGTAATTCCCTTTAAGTATGAACTAAAGGTTGCGAGTTAAAGTCCTCTACCAGCCATTTTCAAAATCTATTTTTAGTGTAATAATACTGCCACGTGGCAGCCATTTACTGGTTGTTGACGTGGCAGTGGTGACGTCATCTCTTAACAGCCACGTCAGTTTTTTTAACAGAAAGTTAACGCCAGTGGGGTAACTAGAAACACTTAATATTTGCAGGAATAAATGTAATTAGTTTTCTTTTTTAAAAAAAAAAAAAGGAAAAAGTAAGGTATTTAATTTGGTTGACAATCACTTGGGTAATTTTGTGTAGAAGGAATGATGTAATTCTCAAAGGTTTAGCATAGATAACTCTTTGATCGTATACTATCATGGCTTTGGTTTATTAAAGGGGCAGGTAAGCACATAAACCTGACATTTTCAGATTGATGTTCTTTCCCCTTGTAATGCTACAATTTGGTGTGACTTCATATAAAAGAGTTTGAATATCCCTTGTACTCATTTGCTTATAAAAAACTCAATTCCTAAAACACTAACCGAATTTAGTTAGCAGAGATGATTTTATCTTTTTTTCTTTACAAATTTCTAGTTAAATTTTTCTTAAAAATAGCGAAAGACAATCATTTTTTTAAAATTCATGCAGAACCTTAAATGACACTTAACTTAATTAGCTCTCACGTTGTAATAAACAAATCCTACTTTTAAAGTGTTTAATATCATACGACGTGGTAGGAATCCTTTACTTTTGGTTACATTAGCCATTTCAGTAATGTGGGGATGTCGGCTCCCAGGTTCAAATACAGGTGTATCCGTAGATAATATGTGTGACATTTCGTTTAAACTAATAAAAAAATACAATTATGTGGTAAGTTAATAAGAGATATTGTACCAAAAAAAAGATATTATGCAGATAAAATTGAAGAGTTCGTGCAAACTGCAAAGTAGCTAGATAGTAAGCAATCAGATACTACATATACCAAAAAAATCAAATATTACAGAGTCAGCTATATACTTACCCTATTTATCATGCCATCCTGTCACATTCACATTATAGACATGATCACATCTTTCTTTTTTATCTACTCTTGGTTGTTGTACTTAATAATACTTCAGAATGGCAATGTGTACTTACCCTATTCCTAGTGTATATCTTAATTACAAGTTTGAAAAGTAGAGTAGGATGATAAAATATCAGTTTATTTATCATCCATCCAAAATAAATATATTCAATAAAATATCATCTACTATTTTCCTAATTTTTTTTATTAATATTAAATAACAAAAAAATTCTTTGGATGTTTTTTTCGAACTATTTCTTATCTAGAAAACTTGCTTTTATGGGGTTTAAAAAAAAACTTGTCCTGAGGGGAAAATTGTATTTTGGGCAAAATGGTTGTTGGAAAACGTTATAAAATATTTTATGACCAAAACTTTTTATAAGAGTTTATAAAGAAATAAAGAATGAGAACTTTTTATCTTTTAAGTTAAGTTTTGTAGAGTTGAATAGGGTTCAAAACATAAAATAGTATCAAAAACTATTCAAAATCTATCGGATATTATCCACACACCACAACCATTTGTGTTAAGTGTGCAAGGTATGTATTGGAAAACAAACAGTCAAACCCCCCACTTACCACAAATCCGCAATTTTAGTACCCCTATATTTGTACACAATTTCAGTCTCCAAATTTTGTCAATTTTTGATAAATTGACCAATTTTGAATTTCTTTTTTGACAAACACCAATTTTGAAATTGGTCTTTTGAGAATCTGATATGTAAGGCTTTTAAATGACGTGACAAAGTAAAAGATTAATAAAAATACACACCGGCACACTATGCCATCATTTTAATTTAAAATCAAAAAGAATTTTTGGCCTCATTTTCTTCCCCAATGAACCAAATTAACACTTGAACCCTAAAAAATGGAGATAAGCGCAGTATTATTTCCTCCTCTTCCTTGCTATATTTTCACATCTCAACTTTCTTCTTTCTACAATTTTTATTGAGTACAGATGGTGAGCCGAACACAAATCATACTCCCACTACACGCACTATCCAATGAATAGTTTGAATATAACTTGGGATGGAGAGGACTTTGGGATGGATATTTTAGGAAAAATGTAAAGTTTGCAATTTTAAGTTCAAGTATTGACTTTCTTAAAAAAATATTGTTTAAAAGTAATTATTTAAACTTTATTGATTACTAATTATTTCCTTAAGGCTTTTAAATGACGTGACAAAGTAAAAGATTAATAAAAATACACACCGGCACACTATGCCATCATTTTAATTTAAAATCAAAAAGAATTTTTGGCCTCATTTTCTTCCCCAATAAACCAAATTAACACTTGAACCCTAAAAAATGGAGATAAGCGCAGTATTATTTCCTCCTCTTCCTTGCTATATTTTCACATCTCAACTTTCTTTTTTCTACAATTTTTATTGGGTACAGATGGTGAGCCGAACACAAATCATACCTCCACTACACGCACTATCCAACGAATAGTTTGAACTCGTGAGTCGTCGTTTTCATGTCTCTGAAAATTGTCAATGAAACTAACAGTGATGACCCTCTTGGTGAGATTAATGAGGTGATTTCAAGTAATTTCAAATGGTGGTCGTTATGGTTTGATTCCTTTATGAATTGGGTTCCTTCCGTTTTTCCCAAAGAAAGATTTATTTGGGTTACATGTCTTTGGTGTTTCTCTTCGAGATTTGGTGATTTCCTTAAGGAAATTTGTGGAGGTTGAAGAGGACACAATGTTGCATTCCATGTTCGATATAACTTGGGATGGAGAGGACTTTGGGATGGATATTTTAGGAAAAATGTAACAAGATTATATGTTAGTTCCCATATTTTTGATTTCGTTGCAACCTGTATTGGGACTATTTTACATAGTGAAATGATATGAGTTTGTTATTGTCAAAACAAAAAAAAACATCCAAATTAGCTATTTTAATATGTAACAAAAAAAACCTATTTTTAATTAAGAAAATTACATGATCAAACACAAAGTGCATTCTCTAAAGGCTTAAATATCATTTACCCCCTGCAAATATCATGATAATCCATTTACCCCTCTGCAAAAAAAAAAAACTCTTAAAACAAATCTTATAAATATTAAGTGTTTCTAGTTACCCCGCTGGCCTTAACTTTCTGTTAAAAAAACTGACGTGGCTGTTAGAGATGACATCACCACTCCTTGTCACCATTGCCACGTGGGAAATGTGGGGTACCCTTGTTACCAAAAAAATTAAAAATTTTGGTTTTACTAAGACTTGAGCCCATAACCTAAATGCGACAAACACCACCTCCTTCCACTAAGCCACTTCAATATTTGAGGATAACAACCCAACTACAAATATATATTACATATCTTCAGTCTTCTTATTTTTGGAAATCTTCAATCCTTCTCAGACCCATCTTCTTCTTATTCCTGGAAATAGCATATCTTCATCTTCTTCAACCAACCCCAGATCTGATCATCAACATCATTTTCGTTTTCGAAATTAATTAAAATCAAGGGCTTTCGAAATTAGTGGCTTTCGTTTTCGATTCTTAAATCATCAACATCAATTTCGTTTTCGATTCTTAAATCATCAACATCAATTTCGTTTTTGAAATTAGGGGTTTTCGTTTTTTGTTCTTAAATCATCAACATCAATTTCGTTTTCGAAATTAGGGGATTTCGTTTTTAAATTCTGAATCAAATTTCGTTTTTGATTCTTGATCTGCATTGATTTACTGCTTGATTTCTGTGTAAATTCGAAGAAGAAGAGAAAAGGAGATCTGCTGCTTGTTTGCATTTTTTTAAAAAAAAAATCTATCTTTTTAACACCATAAATAAAATAGAACTGGTGTAATATCACAAGTGAAGCATTAGCTAAGTGGTAATTCCCTTTAAGTGTGAACTATAGGTTGCGAGTTAAAGTCCTCTACCAGCCATTTTCAAAATCTATTTTTAGTGTAATAATACTGCCACGTGGCAGCCATTTACTGGTTGCTGATGTGGCAGTGGTGACAAGGAGTGGCGACGTCATCTCCTAACAGTCACGTCAGTTTTTTTAACAGAAAGTTAACCCCAGTGGGGTAACTAGAAACACTTAATATTTGCAAGGTTTGTTTTAAGAATTTTTTTTTTGCAAGGGGGTAAATGGATTATCGTGATATTTGCAGGGGGTAAACGATATTTAAGCCTTCTCTAAAATACGCTTCCAAAATCTTGTTTCCAAGGAATAAAAGAGTTATTAGAAAATTAAATATGAATTATTTAAAGGATATTATAAGTAAGATGTCATTAAATAGAATAAATGTAATTAGTTTTCTTTTTTAAAAAAAAAAAAGGAAAAAGTAAGGTATTTAATTTGGTTGACAATCACTTGGGTAATTTTGTGTAGAAGGAATGATGTAATTCTCAAAGGTTTAGCATAGATAACTCTTTGATCGTATACTATCATGGCTTTGGTTTATTGAAGGGGCAGGTAGGCACATAAACCTGACATTTTCAGATTGATGTTCTTTCCCCTTGTAATACTACAATTTGGTGCGACTTCAAAGAGTTTGAATAT
Organism: Astragalus glycyphyllos; assembly: GCA_963573325.1. NCBI lineage: Eukaryota > Viridiplantae > Streptophyta > Magnoliopsida > Fabales > Fabaceae > Astragalus > Astragalus glycyphyllos. The sequence continues at coordinate 91,412,521 of OY754307.1, forward strand.
CCCTTGTACTCATTTGCTTATAAAAAAACTCAATTCTTGAAACACTAACTGAATTTAGTTAGCAGAGATGGTTTTATCTTTTTTTCTTTACAAATTTCTAGTTAAATTTTTCTTAAAAATAGCGAAAGACAATCATTTTTTAAAAATTCATGCAGAACCTTAAATGACACTTAACTTAATTAGCTCTCACATTGTAATAAACAAATCCTACCTTTAAAGAGTTTAATATCATACGACGTGGTAGGAATCCTTTACTTTTGGTTACATTAGCCATTTCAGTAATGTGGGGATGTCGGCTCCCAGATTCAAATACAGGTGTATCCATAGATAATATGTGTGACATTTCGTTTAAACTAATAAAAAATACAATTATGTGTTAAGTTAATAAGAGATATTGTACCAAAAAAAAGATATTATGCAGATAAAATTGAAGAGTTCGTGCAAACTGCAAAGTAGCTAGATAGTAAGCAATCAGATACTACATATACCAAAAAAATCAAATATTACAGAGTCAGCTATATACTTACCCTATTTATCATGCCATCCTGTCACATTCACATTATAGACATGATCACATCTTTCTTTTTTATCTACTCTTGGTTGTTGTACTTAATAATACTTCAGAATGGCAATGTGTACTTACCCTATTCCTAGTGTATATCTTAATTACAAGTTTGAAAAGTAGAGAAGGATGATAAAATATCAGTTTATTTATCATCCATCCAAAATAAATATATTCAATAAAATATCATCTACTATTTTCCTAATTTTTTTTATTAATATTAAATAACAAAAAAATTCTTTGGATGTTTTTTTCGAACTATTTCTTATCTAGAAAACTTGCTTTTATGGGGTTTAAAAAAAAACTTGTCCTGAGGGGAAAATTGTATTTTGGGCAAAATGGTTGTTGGAAAACGTTATAAAATATTGGCTTAAATGCACATTACCCCCCTGCAAATATCTCCAGTTTCCATTTACCCCCCTGCAAAAATATTTTTTTCAAAAAACACTTTGTAAATTTTAAGTCATTCCAATTACCCCCTTGCTGCTAGTTTTGGTTAACAACGTTAAATATTTGGTGACTAGGCTTCCAGTTTGGATTGCCACGTATATATCTTCTAGGGTTTGCTTCTTCTTCCTCATTCATTCCAGATTGAATATCAGTGTTGTTGTTCTTCATCTTCTTCCATCTTCGTCCTTCTTCTTCTCTCTTGTTCCATCTTCGTTCGTTGTCAACAATGGCCACAAGCAAGACGTCTTCCAATACTGTTTCAAGGGCAAGCTCAACTCCCTGTTTGTGGATGTCGTGAACCAATGCGTTTATGGATTGCTAACACTGCTGAAAATCGTGGTAGAAGATTCTGGAAGTGTATTAACTGGGGGGTAAGTAATAATGTTGGTTTAAATTATATTTCCAGGTTAATTTTTGGGTTTTATATGTACTAACGCCTGAGATGTTGCCTGTTTTTCTGAAAATGTGTAGAGGGAAGTAAGCTGCAAATTGTTTATTTGGGATGATGAGCTAGAGCTTCACAATGTGCCCATGGTGGCAGTTTCAGAAACAAATGAGCCTAAAGTTAGAATCTGATGGGGCTCTAGGTGGTGTAGGAGCAGGGGCACTAGGAGCAGGTGGTGCATCAATTGGTTCTGCATCTCCAAACCCATCATCTTTCCCATATGTCTTCTCTTCTTCACTTTCATCCATATGAATACCATTAAGTGATCCTTCACTATCACTATCAGTCTCATTACCATCCTCAATTTGTTTTCCATTAGCATGTTCGCCTTCTTGTTCAAAATGCTCAATATAGACATGTGCTTCAACATTAGACTTTTCTGCATATTGAGCTACTTCTAATGCATCCTCATCACACATTAGTCTCTTAAACACCACATCTCCCTCAACTTTCCACCATAGTCTAAAACTAGCAGCATCATACCCTAACTCCTTCACAATACCTGCAGCTTCAAAGTAGCTCCATGTATCAACATCCTGCCTTGCCACAGTTTTTACACATCCCCCTTCATATTCAAGTGTTGAATTTTTCACAAACTTCCCTCCATGGTGGATCAGAACCTTGATAGACATAACTGTATAAGCCAACAAAATAGTAGAAATTTAACAGGGCTATAATGGACATTTCGTGCTCAATTTTAGGTCTAAAATAGACATTACCACAACACATAACAAGTGGTCAACAATCAAAAGCAGTAAAGATTCCCTAGACAAATGAATACGACACCCAACACATTGAATATTGACCCCATAAACAGAAATTTCAACTTTAAAGACACAAAGTACCAAAACAAACGAAGTGAAAATAGAATCCCTAACCTGTGTTCTGCGAAAAAAGAAACCCTACCTGTCTTTATGTCACGAGTTCTGCTTCCTTCTTCGTCTTTGCTTCCTTCTTCCACTGTGCTTCACGACCTTATACCGTAACCCTAGATTACTTCCTTCTCCATGAAACGAGAGTGAGAACGATAAGAACAATGACAATGGGATTGGGAACGAGACGAAACACGATTTTGCAATTACGTATGAGTGAGATTGGGAATGACTGAGATTAAGAATGAAAGAAGTGAGACATTGAGAGCCATTGTTAGGGATTTTGGGAGATTGAAGAGTTAGAATCAGAGATGGAGAGTGAAAGAGTAGAAGAGTGAAGAGTAAAGTTGACTCACGTGTCACCTAATCAGCCACGTGGCAATCCAAACTGCAAGCCTAGTCACCAAACATTTAACGCTGTTAACCAAAACTAACAGCAAGGGGGTAACTGGAATGACTTAATATTTACAAGGTGTTTTTTGAAAAAAATATTTTTGCAGGGGGGTAAATGGAAACTGGAGATATTTGCAGGGGGTAATGTGCATTTAAGCCTAAAATATTTTATGACCAAAACTTTTTATAAGAGTTTATAAAGAAATAAAGAATGAGAACTTTTTATCTTTTAAGTTAAGTTTTGTAGAGTTGAATAGGGTTCAAAACATAAAATAGTATCAAAAACTATTCAAAATCTATCGGATATTATCCACACACCACAACCATTTGTGTTAAGTGTGCAAGGTATGTATTGGAAAACAAACAGTCAAACCCCCCACTTACCACAAATCCGCAATTTTAGTACCCCTATATTTGTACACAATTTCAGTCTCCAAATTTTGTCAATTTTTGATAAATTGACCAATTTTGAATTTCTTTTTTGACAAACACCAATTTTGAAATTGGTCTTTTGAGAATCTGATGTGTAAGGCTTTTAAATGACGTGACAAAGTAAAAGATTAATAAAAATACACACCGGCACACTATGCCATCATTTTAATTTAAAATCAAAAAGAATTTTTGGCCTCATTTTCTTCCCCAATGAACCAAATTAACACTTGAAACCTAAAAAATGGAGATAAGCGCAGTATTATTTCCTCCTCTTCCTTGCTATATTTTCACATCTCAACTTTCTTCTTTCTACAATTTTTATTGAGTACAGATGGTGAGCCGAACACAAATCATACTCCCACTACACGCACTATCTAATGAATAGTTTGAATATAACTTGGGATGGAGAGGACTTTGGGATGGATATTTTAGGAAAAATGTAAAGTTTGCAATTTTAAGTTCAAGTATTGACTTTCTTAAAAAAATATTGTTTAAAAGTAATTATTTAAACTTTATTGATTACTAAATATTGTTTGTGTGTTCTTTCATTAATCTTTTACGTCAGTTTTTTTTAAGACCAACTTTAAAATTGGTCAACATTTTAGAAATGGCAAAATTAGGAGACTATTTACGTATAAAAATGGAAACTAACGTTACAGATTGGTGATGATTGAAAACCAATTAAATATTTAAACTTAGAATAAAAAAAACATAAAAAAAAGGACGAATAAAATTTAAAAATTTAGTAAAAAGATCAAAATTGCCTTTGAAGGATATGCCATCCTTCCTGTATCGCATGTGACGGTAGATTGTCCCCGACAACCTAATATCTTGACGGATACTATCCGAGATGGATTTCAAATCAAGGTGTGTGTGTGAGAAACAGGAATGAAGAGAAATCTTAGGATTAATAATTTTTTTTTATCGTGTTATTGGTGTGCAGTTATCGATCGGCTTTGTTGATGATTAATCTATGCTCATATATATGGATTTGTCGGTCCGTGTGGTTCTCCCCTTCTAACATAATTTTCGTCATACCTAAGATTCGAACCCTCTTAAGACTAATAATATGCTTAGGTTTTTTTTTTTGACAAATAATATGCTTAGGTTGAAAGTGGGTAAAATTAACTCAATGGTTAATTAGTGATTCAAAACCACTTGGAAATTAATTTCCCTTCCCCCCTCAGGCCTCAAAAAGTAAATGGAGTATGACGTGGATATAAGTCTTATCTTGAGTAAGATAACCTCGTACGACATGAATTGTTATCATTAACAATTAAAAATTGAATTGACTTTGTGAACTAGTGTGTGGAGTTTTGGACTATAAACCAGTGTTGCTTTTAAGACTCTTCTGGTTCGGGGGTGTGGGTATAACATCTTCATTCTCCCATCCCGCCAAATCTGACTAAACCCAATGTTTTTGATATGGTTGAGTAAGGGAAAGGTTGAAATGGGTTATACTTGTTCCCTATTTCGTCCTAGTTTTTTATAGGGTTATGTTTTAGACTCTAACATGTCATTAGACCCAAACAAATTCGATGTTGTTGGAGTAAAAATAAAACTGGGTCTATGTAGGACAAGATTAGATTGACCTGAAAGACAATTGAAACAAAATTATAAGGTGTTCAATCAAGTATACCAAAAATTTAAAAGTGATAAATTAAATTTTTTTAATATTTTATCATGTGTTCAAACTTAAAACTCAAAACATTACTTTTATAATAGTACTTTACGACAATGTTTTTACTTAAACTAACATATATTTCAAACTAAATATTTAATAAAAATCTCATTACCAATGTAATTGAGTTAATAACTAGGGCGATGAATGAGTAATGGACGAGTTGGGACGAGTTATTTTTAACCCTAACCCGTCCCTAGGTCAGATCAATTCTTTAGACCCTAGCTAACACATCCTTAGACCCCCGAACAAATCCGTTGTTTTGCAGGTAAAATGGAACGAAGACGGAACGAGTCTTAGGGTTGAGACAGGTCTTGCTCACCCCGAGTTTTTGAGTTAAACTCAATGATGTCCTACACAAAAAGTGGACAAAGAGATTGTCCCAAGTAGTACTTTCTGGGTGCAACTGCAGAGATTACTCTCTTGAGTCGAGTAGAACTATAATTGACTACAAAACTCTCCCCCTCAAGAGTTTTAATGTTATTGTATTCTTGTTAAGAGTCATATGATATACAGCCATAAATCATACTCATAGGAAACGTAGAGAGTATAGGTATACGCACGAGGTAAAAGCTCAAAGGAAATCATATTGATTGAAAAAATATGCTAAAAGTAATAATTTCTATGGCTGCATTCCAACCAAAGACCCATGGTTAAATTGAAAGAGACTCAAATCATCTCATTCAAGGCTTCACAGTTGTAGTTGTTTATGAAAATTATTTTTTATTTTATTTTGTATATATCACTTGGGTTGTCCCTAATATATTTATGAACTGAGAAATTAATGTCCCATTTTTCTTACAAGCCAAACACGGTGATTCTTGTTTCAATGTTTTTTCTTATTCTTAATGAAGGTTCAGAGACTGAGAAAATAGGGTTCTAAATCATGATATAGATCCTGACAAAAGAATGGAAATTAGATTTCAATCCTAGCTCTTAACTATATAACGTATAAACTTTCCAATTGTATAATTTTTTATGTACAATTTCAAATTATATGGTAATAATTAGATTTAGTTATCGTATAGTAATAATTAGGGGGAATCCCCGTGCGTTGTACGGGTTGTTATAATATTTTTTTATTTGGTTTTGTAAAATATATATAAAAATAAATAAATTGTAATATACATTATGAATATGTTGTTTTATTTTATATCTAAATATTATTTTATTAGGTAATATTTTAATAGACTATATACATTTTTAAACATAAATATTTGTATATAATTTTTATGAGATTAGTTGTTGAAAGTATAACTTTACAAAAGTTAAACGAAGTTTATTGAATACTTTACTATTTTAAAATTGGTAAATATGTTTTCATATTATTATTTTTAGATTAGTACAATATTTTCCATTATATTTAGTAATTCAAAATAAAAAAATATTTCATATGTTGAAGTTTGTAAGCATGCTTTTTAATATTAGAGACAATTGAATTTGTATGGTGAAACATAAATCATGTAAAACATTCAAGAAATTTAATTTAGAATGAAATTTAGGAAAAAAAAACAGAAAAAAATTATTGATAAAAATCTTATTCTTGGTAATAATGTGAAAAAAAAGAACTCAAAAAATATGACTTTACAATAGTTAACAAAAATATTAATTAAAATAATTAAAGTATTTTTTTTATAAAGTATAATCTAAAGTATATTTTAATAAAATATATTTTGATGTGGTATGGATTGGGGATTTTCTAGATGTGACACATAACTATGAGTAATTTCTTGATGTATAAATATTAGCAAAATTGCTTAGGGGTAACTTAACTTTTAAATTTTGATTTCTTCTTTTATGTTTTTCTCCACATTGGTCTTTTAACTTTTAAAATTGAAAAACGCTAACCTTTTTACATTTTATGTTTATAATTTAGTCTCTTAAGTTTGTTATCAAGAGATTATTCTAATCAATCTATTGGAAAAATATAAAGATTTCGGGATCAAAATCATGAGATTTAAGTATTATGGTCATATGTATATGACCATATATGGTCATATGTTATAGCTTTAAGTAAAAAAATGAAATCCTTGAGATTTAAGCATTATGGTCATATATATATTAATATAGAGACGTATGTTATATTAATATTATGTATGTATTTACACATATACATACATAATATTAATATAACATAGGTCTCAAGGATTTCATTTATTTTACTTAAAGTTATACAATTGTAACTAAAGAAACTAATTTGCATTTAAAATAACGCATAGTATTGTATTTCCTTTAAATATACAGATTAATAAAATTTTACGAACTTCAATTTAGTTATTTTAAAAAAAAATTGTAAATAATGAATAAGACAAATTTACGACTAAAATAGAGGACTGAGTCATGAAAAAAAAATTGTCAAACACAATTTTTAAATAAGAAGTGCTAATTTTAATTGTATCAAAAAGTAAAATAACTTTTTGTGTACATAACTTTTAAAGAAAAGGCTTAAATATTTGATCTCCCTGCAAATATCCCATTTTTCCATTTATCTCCCTGTAAAAAAAAAGTTTTAAAATCAACTTTGCAAATAATAAGTGTTTCTAGTTAACCCCCTACAGGAGGGTAACTATAAACTTTTTATATTTTGCAGGGGGTAACCGTACATGGTTTTTACCCATTATACACTACATAATCTAACAGAGGGGGGTGATCGAAAACTTTTTATATTTGTAGGGGGTAACCTTAAAAAAATTTTTTGCAGGGGGGTAAATGGAAAAATGGGATATATGCAGGGGGATCAAATATATAAACCTAAAAAAAAAGATGTTTTGTACAATATTAAAAGAAAAATTCTCCTTTTTAGAAGATGCAAGTATACAATAACATACAAAGACATAAAACATATGATTTAAGAATGTGAATTTTCTTATGTTTTGTTCCAAAAATACTTCATACGTACTTCTCATGTTAAAATCTATGTATACATCCCACAAATTAGTAAATTGATGTTGCAAAATGTTTTCCTATACAGTAATAACTTTTGAAACAATTGAACTTTTCACGTCCAACCCTCGAAAAATGCCAAACTATATTCCCTTTGGATTATTGTTCGTACGCTGTAGCATTGTTTTATTGGAGGAGATCTCAAATGAATTAAAACATGTTTTGCAAAAACATGATCCACCTGATTCCCATATAAACGTCAATGACTTCACCAATAAATTGATAAGGAAATTTTTTCAAATGGTACCACCAAACTACCAGAATTTCTTCTCAAATATCTCACCTTCAGAGTAAAAAAATATCCCACCTTTAGAATCATTCTTTTATTAAGATTTTAACCTCCTGGCGCGTGTCTCCTTCAATCCAAAATGCAAGGTTTTTCACATAGCCTTGACCTACATTTGCTCTAAACATCTCTTGCATGCCTAAGAGTCCAAATGATTTTCAATGCTCCTAACAAAGAAGACACACACGTTGAAATGTTAGTAAGTATATATCAAATGATGCACCAAAAAACTAATAGAAATTTATCATATTATGTATAGAACATATAGTGATGAATAAGCCAAGAAAGTGGATCGGAGCCATAGAAACTGAAAATTCTTGAAGGAAAAAAACACTCATGCGATCATGAAAACAATAAAGGAAATATGGAAGAATGTTGACGGCTCACAAAAATGGAAGGTATTGAGATGTATAAATATGAATAGGTATTAAAGTGTATGCTTTATTTTCTTGAGTTAAGACTTCCGTTATGTAATTGAAAAGTCCTATCATTTAAATTTACAACTACAAAATTATAAAAAATTAATTAATAGGATTGCAAAAGACATTCACTCCATAATAAATAAATAGCTAAAATAATTTTGATGTAGTTCTATCAAAACCTGAGATGTCGTTGAAAATATATATTGGTAAACTTTTGCTTAAAATTCAAAAGGCGAGTATACATCAAAACTTTCAGCCATAAATTTATAACAATTAATAATAATAATAATAATAATAATAATAATATATATGGAAGGTAAACCATCTCTTAATAATGTAACAGTTTTGAGCTCTCATAAAATTTTCATTAAAGTCTAACAGATTGTCATAGAAATAGAAGTTTAAGCCTATTTTACATATAAAAAATATAAATAAATATAACCATAGATGATTATAGTCTTGTCCGTCAAAAAAAAAAGATGAATATAATGGGAAGTATTCTAGAGGCTCTATTAGAGCTTCCTTTATTTATTTATATATATATATATATATATATATATAATTCTTCTCTTCAAATTAAATTTCATTAAGTAATTTATAATTAACACTCTTTATTTTAAAAAATAGAGTAAAAAAAACTATTAAAAGGAAAACTATCAAAATAAAATAAACTAATAAAACCAAACTAATTCACAGGTACATGATCCTATAGCTTACGTTATGAAAGTTAATCAATCCAACAAAAAAAACGATTCATCACATTCCTCATAAAAAAGTAATACAAATCAAACAAAACTTAAATAAAGTATAAGAGAATTATTAAAAAGAGCACTATTAAAATAAAACTTAAACTAATAGACCCAACTAATTAACACGGTAACTAACTCTTAGAATGACACTATTGCTAAATCTAAAGAATATATTAAAATTATAATTTATAATTAAATATAAATGTAGATAAAAAAAATGAGGAGTATTCGGAAGGCTCCATCAGAGCTTTCTTCACTAAATTATTTAATAATTTATCCAAGCATAATATTCCACTAAATCATTTAATAAGTTAATGAGTAATTATGTGTTTTAGCTATATTTAATTAAGACTTATAATTAAAGTCTTCTATTTAAATTATAAATATAAATTATTTTGGATAAAAATGATGTGGAGCATTGTGGAGGCTCCAAAAAAGTTTCCTTTAGTAATTTATATAGATATAGATATAGATTAGATTTAGTTACTCTAAAGTCTAAAGTTAGCAATCCATTTTAGAGTATAAAGTAAGTAATCTTAACTGTTGATGAAAAAATTAATAGTTTTTTTTTCTTTTTTTTTTTGATAGGCAATGTTAGTGGGGGTGGGGGAAATGTTAGTTTCTGGAGATTGAACCCGGGACCTCTTTCTTGCACTCTTTTGGTGCACTTCTTCGGTATCCCTTAGCTCGCCAACTAAGCTACCTACTTGGGATGTACATGCATATCCCAAGTAGGTGGCTCAGTTGACGAGCTAAGGAATACCGAATGAGTTGGAAATTAACATTGCCTATAAAAACATGTACATATAAAACAAGTTAGATCCTCTCTCAAGTACTTGTTATGTCAAGTAGGAAAGAGAGCGACTCTATAAAAAGATCGTAACATTTATTGCATTTATTATTTTATTGTATGTGTTAGTCTCTTTCCTACTTGATACAACAAATACTTGACACATGCATAACAAATCAACCTTAATTTTTCCAATAATAGAATTTTACTTATTTTACTTTTTAGTCACACTTTAAATAGGCCAAATTATTGATTAGAAGTTAGGAGAAAGGACAAAAAAAAACAGATGACTCAATTATCAACTTTTTATGGGAATGTTTGCAGTTTGAAGAAAAACAACATTTTTAAAAGTTTATAGAATTTTGTTGAATTTTTGAAGGAAAACAAAAAAAATCCAGTTATAACGAGAAACTATTTTTAGTAGAAAACTTATAATCAAAGTAAAGATTACCACTTTTAAAATAAAAATTATTTTTATAATTAAAATGTAAAATTAAATTCTGATCACTTTACATATTATAATATCTTAAATATAGATAAATCTTTGTTTTAATTTTAAATATGCTTCTGTCTCTATTATATGCCATTTTTTTGTTTTTTTCTTTAACCTTGGATCTCTTTCTTCAATCCCTAAAGTGTCCAAACTCACCACTTGAGCTACCTATTTTGTTTTAGTCTCTATATATAATAATTATTCTTATTTTGGTTCTTATCGTTTTTTGTTTGAATCCCGGCCTATCATGCAGGACTAGCTGAATATTTTTTGGTAACAAAAATTTAGGAGGGGATGATGCCTCAGTCCAAAGCCAAAAAGATTTTTGGGCTATTTGAATATTAATTATTAAATAACGAAAGTAATTACATTTACTTTACACTAATCCTTAGTGGGGAGTTGTATCCGAATCTCTTGAGAATAGTCTGAATATGAAACAAGTGTTATTATATTATAAGGACTAAAACCAAAACAAAATTATATTATGGCAACTAAAATAAGACAACAAGAACCAAAATAAGAAGAAAAAAAATTTATATGGACTACTTTGAACCAAAAAAAATATATGATTAGGAGCAATGAAAATTTAGAGAAAGTAGATTACATTTTCAGTCTAATGCAAGGAAAATCTATGGATTTTTTGAGAGCTTAAACTAAGAGGATTAATGATGATTTAAATTTGCAACTTGTCAGATACAAGTTATATCAGCTCTAGCTTCACTAAGTTGACCCGTTGCATAACCTATTACAACCTTTAAATAAATGGGCCTAAGATGGACTGCTTATTACTTTTTAAAAAATCAAAATAATATTTTTTTTTCCTAAAAAAACAGAGAGAGAGAGAGAGAGATAGGTTCTTTGCATGCATTAAAGAAAAGGGCGGCTTTCAATTCATCTAAGTTAAGTTTCGCATTTTCGATCTTTGTTGTGTGCCGAAAATTTATCTTAACAGATTACTTGGAAAATGAAAGGATCGATTTTATTAATTATCAGAATATATATAAATTAAAATCTATAAAAGACATAAAATATATAGCCAGCTGCTTTGGGTTTGAAGAGAACCACAGACAGCACACGAAAAAGAAAGTATGGGTGAAGTGCTGAACCTTAATCACATGTAATGTCATGTTTTCTTTTCTTGAATCAATGTCATGTGTTCATTCATTCATTGCTATTCTTCTGCTCATGGCCTCTTTGGCATCACGAGAGATGTCCCATTCTCCTTGCAATTCATCATTATTAATTAATATATCTTTTTTTATTATAAATAAATATATGATAGGAATAATAGGAAGGATGACCTACTTTGCCAGTATTTAATAAAGGTGTCAATAACATTGGACTATAAAAGAGACATGACTTACTGGGTTTGGTCCAATGACCTATTATCCGTATCCCATTGCAATCAATTATCAACGTTAGGTGTGTGTGGGTGCATGAGCAGGACCATGCAAGACCCTGCGTTTAATTGCCATGTGTTTGACATTTATAGATAAAATATGTTATTAAACTATAAGTAATTGTTAAATTAATTTTTCTATTAATAAATAAATAAAACAATATAAAGTGACATTTATATCCAGTCAAAAAAAAATAGTATTATTTTTATATAAATTGCATTTTTATACACAAATATATTGGTAGGTGATTAAAGTGATAGTTTTTTAGTTACTTGATAAAAGTGTGTTGTCACCAAAACAATCCAGAGTTTGTTCAAAGATTATGGAAAGAAAATAATCTTCAAAATCAGATTTTATGCTCGTCGGTCTATTATGCATTGAACGTGTATTAACATCATACAACAACATCATGTCAGTCGCGGAGTTTGGCGAAAATATTGGGGGGAGCCGTTACTACTAACTAAAATACTATTAATAAAATTCATAAGTATGAGCCTTATTGGCGCAGCTCAGCTGGTTGGACTAGGGACATTTTTCGGTTGCTCCCACTCTATCGCTTCTAAAGAATGCATAAATCATAAATCAATTACCACATTTTAACACACTTTTCTCGACAAATTCAAATCAGTTAATTTTTTAAAGCAATTATATATTAGATGTTTTATTTATTGTCACTTAAATTGTCAGAATAATGTATTACTCCCTCGTTCCTAATCTTTGGTGCTTTTGGCTTGTTATACACAAATTAAGATATCATTAATTTGTGTTAGCTAAGAACTAAAATACCCCATTTATTGTCTTGGGAGAATTCAAATCAAAATAAAAGAGTCTTGGGACGATTAATCTATACTTTGGAACTCTAAGAGAGACTCAATAAATATAAAGGGTATATATGGAAAAATTTGGTGAATTGTACATTGAATTTTTAAAAATACCATTGTTTTGGAACAAAAATAAGAGGCCAAAAATATCAAAGATTAGAAACCATGCAGATGCTCATATAATCATACATTAATGGAAAGTAATAATATTAACAAAAAGTTGGGGGTACCATGGCTACCCCCGCTCCCATTAAGCTCCGCCGTTGTCAACATCGTTGTGAAAAGATTACCTATAAATAATCATGCAAATTTGTTAAATTTATAACTATTTATTTTCCCTTTCTAACTACAATTAAAATTTAACTTTCCGATGAAACTTTAAGATAGTAAATGGATTGTTAAGCAAATGGTAATTTCCAGTGATAAGATAGTGATTGCCAACCTAACAAGGACCTTCAAATAACGCACCTTGTAGTCTTCAACCAAAGCGAGCCTCACTAAATAATCATCTGCTAAATTTGTGATATTCGTTGAACCGGTCTTACCTCAACTCCTTTGAAGCTTAATCTGTAGGAATTAATCTATCTACAAGACATGCTTATAATCACGAATATACTATAGCGGAAAACAAAGACATACAAGCATGCTTCTATATAATCAAGAACAAAGCCATAACCTTGATAACCTTAGGATCTACGACATGTTGATATATCAAGGATTAGATAAATACCTATCTACAAGACATGCTTATAATCACGAATATACTATAGCGGAAAACAAAGACATACAAGCATGCTTCTATATAATCAAGAACAAAGCCATAACCTTGATAACCTTAGGATCTACGACATGTTGATATATCAAGGATTAGATAAATACCTGGATCCATAGCAAAGAAGTGGAGAACGAATCCTGAGAAGAAAGAGTGAGTGAAAACGAGCAACAGCTACTCGTTGGCTTTATGGTTCTTCCTCAACCGGGACTCCTAATGCCTTAGACTCTCTTCAGATGGGGAGAGGAGAGTAAACGTGTGTGTTGCGGTTAGTCCGGTATTTGGGGACCATAGCCTACTTATAGTGTGACAGTCTATTAGGGTTCCCATTATCCCTCTAATGGGCTATCACTGACATCCACTCATATTGGGCCCATATCAATAATAATTAATTAATTAATTATATAATTAGAAATCCAATAAAGCCTTTTACTTATTTTGATCACATATCAATCAAAGCTCCTAATTGATAAATAGCTAATATAATTAATAAAGAATATATGCCCATTATTTATGATATTGGAATAAAATATTCCAACAATCTCCCACTTGGCCAATATATTACACTAATTATATCATAATTCTTTAGGCCGACATCCGAATGCTATTTATCTTTAGATTTCCCTATACAATCTGGTCCACCTCATATATCAACAATGAGACCACCGCGGCTGTCGTCACTAACGTCTTTTGTGACTGTACCCCGATGACCATCATATTAACATACTCGATGACATAGATCAATATGGATGAGTGGCGTGGAAATTTCATGCAATGTGATCTCATGTCATGCCTATTTCCAACTGGTCCAACTTAAGTCTTTAGTGAGATCAAACTGAAGTTGCTGAAAATGCAAAATTTGTTTTGCATATAATATGATACAAACACATTTAATAATAACAACTTAATTCTGCAGAAAGTCAAAATAACATAAAGTCTGTATCAATGCCAAAATTCTAGAACATAAGGGAAAACAAGAAAAAGACTCCCACTAATCTAAGGCAATCTCAAAACCAATACCCATATGAGCAATGTGCTCGTGGTAAACTTTAGGTGTCAAGCCTTTGGTTAGTGGGTCTGCTAGCATAAAGTTGGTCCCTATATATTCTATCAAAATTTGTTTCTCTTGAACTCTTTCCTTCACAACAAGATACTTGATGTCGATGAATTTCGACTTTGTGGAACTCATGTTGTTGTTAGAGTATAGGACGGCTGCACTATTGTCACAATGGCCTCTTAATGCTTCCAATGATGCTTAGGCCTGAGACAAAATTTCGCAGCCACAAAGCATGATTTGATGCCTCAAAACAGGCCACAAACTCTGCTGCCATGGTTGAAGGAGCCACTAAAGTCTGCTTGGCAGACTTCCAGGAAATAGCCCCTCCAGCCAAAAGGAAAATGTAACCGGATGTAGAACGTCTGCTATCTGGGCATCCCGCAAAATCAGTCAGAATACCCAATGACCTCTAAGTTATCTGACTTTCGAAAGGTAAGCATGTAGTTTCTTGTTCTCTTCAAGTAGCGCATCACGCGCTTCACCGCTGTCCAATGTTGCATACCAGGATTACTCAAATATCTACCAAGAACTCCCACTATAAATGCTATGTCAGGACGAGCACAAACTTGAGCGTACATAAGACTTCCCACAGCCGAAGCATAAGGAACCTTTTGCATCTCTACCTTTTGAAGATCTGTAGCGGGGCACTGATTGAGACTGAACTTGTCTCCTTTAGCCACGGGTGTATCTCCTGGTTTACTATCTTTCATGAAGAATCTATCCAAAACTGTATCGATATAGCTCCTTTGTGACAATCCCAAGATACCCCGAGAGCGATCTCTAAGGATTTGGATACCCAATACAAAGAAGGCGTCCCCAAGATCTTTCATCTCGAAATTCTTCGTGAGAAATCTCTTAGTTTCGTGCAATAAGCCTATATCATTGCTTGCTAATAGGATATCATCCACATATAATACCAAAAAGATAAATTTACTCCCACTGAACTTTTGGTATACACAATCATCAACCACATTAGTCTGAAAACCATAAGAGGTAATAACTTGATGAAATTTGTAATACCATTGACGGGAAGCCTGTTTAAGGCCATAAATGGATTTCTTAAGCTTGCATACCATAGACTTTGGATCGCCTGAAACAAAGTTTTCTGGTTGCACCATATAAATTGTTTCGTCAATGTTTCCATTTAGAAACGCAGTCTTCACATCCATTTGATGCAGCTCTAAGTCAAAATGAGCGACTAGTGCCATAATAATCCTGAGAGAGTCTTTCGAAGAAACTGGAGAGAAAGTCTCTTTGTAATCAATGCCTTCCTTTTGAGTGAAGCCTTTGGCGACAAGACGAGCCTTATATCTTTCAATTTTACCCTTGGAGTCCCTCTTGGTTTTAAATATCCATTTGCAACCAATGGGTTTCTTACCTTCAGGTAACTTGACAAGATCCCACACGCCATTGTCAGCCATTAACTTCATCTCATCCTTCATGGCTTCAATCCACTTAAGAGAGTTAGAACTATTCATGGCCTGACTAAAGTTGACTGGATCTTCCTCAGTCAAGCCAATTCCTTCCTCATGTTCTTGGAGAAATACAACATAATCATCCGAAATTGCACTTCTCCTCTCTCTAGTGGATCTTCTTACTGGCACCTCTTGAGGTTGTTGAGTTTGAACTTCTAGTGGTGCTTGAGGAGGAAACTCAGTGTTGACTTCTTCTTGAGCAATGTTAGGAATAACATTCTCACTTATTTCTGGATCTGTTGCTTGAACAATGACAGGTACTAAGACTTGACCACTGTCAGTAACAGTTTCTTCATCAAAAGCAACACTCCTTATGTTTCCTTCCCCTCCAAACTCAACTTCCTCAAGAAATCTTGCATTTCCCGTTTCAAAAAATGTTCTTGTAGTGGGGTTGTAAAACTTATACCCGCGAGAGTGTTCTGCCTACCCAACAAAATAACAACTAACTGTCTTAGAGTCCAACTTAGCTTCATGCGGCCTGTAAGGCTTGGCTTCAGCTGGACACCCCCAAATGTGTATGTGCCTAATGCTGGGCTTTTTTCCAGTCCATAGCTCATAAAGGGTTTTAGCGACTACTTTGCTTGGTACTCTATTGAGGATATAAACTGCAGTTTTCAATGCTTCTCCCCAAAGTGACTCTGGTAATGAAGAATGACTAATCATACTCCTCATCATATCCTTAAGAGTCCGATTTTGTCGTTCTGCAACTCCATTCATGCTGGGTTTCCCCGGCATTGTGTACTGCGGAACGATTCCACACTCATTAAGGAAAAGCGCAAAGGGCCCTGGACGTTGCTCACCTGATCCGTCATATCTACCATAGTATTCACCACCACGGTCTGATTTGACAGCTTTAATTTTCTTTCCTAATTGAAGTTTTACTTCAGCTTTGAAAAACTTGAAAACGTCTAGAGATTGAGATTTCTCATGAATTAAATATAGGTAACCATATCTCGAGTAATCGTCTATGAACGTAATAAAGTACCTTTTCCCATTCCAAGAATTTGTAGGGAAAGGACCACAAATATCTGTATGTATTAGTTCCAAGACGTCTTTAGCTCTTTCGGCACCTAAATTCCTTTTGTTTGTTTGTTTCCCCTTAATACACTCTACGCAGACTTGAAAGTCTGACAAATCTAAGGATCCAAGAATATCCTCCGACACAAGCCTCTGAATTCTCTGTTTAGAGATGTGACCTAAGCGCTTATGCCATAAAGTGGCAGAATTCTCATTTAATTTTCGTTTCGTACCATGTGAGCTTATTTGCAATATTTGGTTATAGGAATGCTTAACATCAAGCATATAAAGATTATCAATTAAAGACCCGTAACCAATAATATTTGGACCATAAGAGAGACTAGCTTTGGCATCTTTAAATGAACAATCATAACCAGATTTGTCCAAAACCGAAACTGAAATTAAATTCTGTCTAATTGACGGGCAAACATATGTCTCAAACAAATCCAAATAATAACCAGTCTTTAAAAATAGTCTAAAAGTTCCTATAGCCTCAACTACAACTTTAGTGCCATCGCCCACATAGATGAATCTTTCAGCATCACTCGGCGGTCGGCTCCACAGGCAACCCTGCATGGACATACTAATGTGAGTAGTAGCACCAGAATCTACCCACCAAGTATCTTTAGGTACTGAAACTAAATTAACTTCAGAACAAACAAAAGTGAGAGGTTTACCCTTCTTTACACGCCATGCGGCGTATTTAGGACAATCCTTCTTCATGTGTCCTTCCTTCTTGCAGAAAAAACAAGCTGAGCCCTTATCTTGGTTTTTCTGCTGCTTCTTCTTAGAAGAACCTTCTGCAGTAACATTATTTTTCTTCCTCTTCTTGTGTTGAGAATTTGAAGCAAAATGAGCACTTTCAGTCCTTCCCCTCCGCAGTCTCTCTTCCTCTTGCACACAGTGAGACATAAGCTCATTGAGGGACCATTTGTCCTTCTGAGTGTTATATGTCACCACAAATTGTCCAAATTGTGCAGGAAGAGAGATCAAAACCAAATGCACAATCACATCATCAGGGATGTGCATCTTTAGTGCCTTGAGTTTTGATGCAAGGTTGGACATCTCCATAATGTACTCCCTTACGTTCCCTTTACCATTATACTTCATAGAGGTAAGTTTGGCCAAATGGCTACTTATCTCAGCCTTATCACTTTTTTCAAATGATTTCTCTATTGATTCCAGGAACTTTTTAGCATTCTCATTCTCAGTAATTGAGCCCCGGAAAACTTCCGGAATTGATTTCTTGATGATCATGAGGCACATTCGGTTGGACCGATCCCATTTCTCAATTTTGAGCTCATAAGAGTTCTCCGGAGTGGGAATGGGTCGTTCCTCCCTCAGTGCTTGGTCTAAGTCCATACATCCGAGAACGATTTCAACGGATTCCTTCCAAGACTTGAAATTCATCCCATTCAGCATAGGGATTTGGTTAATTTGAGTAACAAAATTTGGAGAGCTAGCAACAGCAACTAAAAAAAGAACAAATAAACATACAATCAACATTAGTAGCACATCAAATTATAAATAATTATTAGATGTGCAAAAATAACTTTAATTGTGAATTTAAAGACCCAAACAAGATACTAAGCGCACCATTAGTCCCCAATCTTTGGATTGCAAAGACTAACTGCAAGCAGTACTCTCAACGCAATGATCAAATATTGGTGATAAGTCCTGTCAAACAATGGTTGCCTTTGGGCACCGCAATTGCTCACATGGATAAATAACTTTATAATCACCACACATTTACCATCACATGCATGTTATTATTCGGCCAAGTTGCGCCTTCCTTTGGGCCGACAACAACTCGCATGAATAATTTCACACTACATCTTTTGTAAATTTAATCAAATTGACCTACGTAACAGAGGTTACTTTGGCAACGTGTTATTTCAACCAACTCAATTAAAATATACTAGACAATTTTATGCTAATAATAAAATATGGGAAAGGGTCTTAATTCACATATATCCTACACATAAGCGTAGAAAAAAAAAACTGAATGTACGGTTATGGCCTCCTAAACGCAAAAGAATAAAATTACAAAAATTACAATTCTTTAGCGGGAAAAACGGCCTCTCCAAGTGGCGTTCTCTATGGTATTGTCCCCTTTTGCCTTTCTCGATCAATTACAATATTAGACATAAAATAAAATAAATAAAGAGAAAGTCACGGTGCGCAGACCGCATTTAAACTAAAATCACGACACGCAGGTCGGCCCGAAATAAATAAACGTATAAACAACACCGAAATACTAAGGCCATAACCATAACCACGCAAATTATTCAATAATGAGAACACCGAAATATTATTGAATATATAAAAAAAGGTTATTTATCCTCTATGAATCTAACGCAAATAAATATTAAGTGTGATAGAGGAAAGAGATACGATGCGATCCTATTATTCAATAGCCTTGATTGCCACGATCATTATATTATAGGCAAGAAATCAACCATCTCTTATATGAATTCAATGATAACAATAAAAATTGGATCTGATTGTATAACAATTACATGAAGATTCAATTAATCATATATTTATTCATCAATTCATGTGATAGAGCCAACGGATGAAAAAGCCAAATTTTATCACCTATTGACTATGAATCCAATAACACACGGATAACAAATTCAGTGACATGCGCTTATCGGAAAATCGTGAAACAACAAAAGTACACAACAAAATACATATGATAGAGGAGAACCTAATTGTATCACCAAAATAAATCCCAATAAATCAACATAGAAGACAGCTCTGATACCACTTGTAGGAATTAATCTATCTACAAGACATGCTTATAATCACGAATATACTATAGCGGAAAACAAAGACATACAAGCATGCTTCTATATAATCAAGAACAAAGCCATAACCTTGATAACCTTAGGATCTACGACATGTTGATATATCAAGGATTAGATAAATACCTGGATCCATAGCAAAGAAGTGGAGAACGAATCCTGAGAAGAAAGAGTGAGTGAAAACGAGCAACAGCTACTCGTTGGCTTTATGGTTCTTCCTCAACCGGGACTCCTAATGCCTTAGACTCTCTTCAGATGGGGAGAGGAGAGTAAACGTGTGTGTTGCGGTTAGTCCGGTATATTGGGGACCATAGCCTACTTATAGTGTGACAGTCTATTAGGGTTCCCATTATCCCTCTAATGGGCTATCACTGACATCCACTCATATTGGGCCCATATCAATAATAATTAATTAATTAATTATATAATTAGAAATCCAATAAAGCCTTTTACTTATTTTGATCACATATCAATCAAAGCTCCTAATTGATAAATAGCTAATATAATTAATAAAGAATATATGCCCATTATTTATGATATTGGAATAAAATATTCCAACATAATCTACAACATCTCGAAGTTCACCTGTTTCCCCAAGACCATCGCTATAATTAAGAGTGTTCTTCCATGGTTTAGACCATAAGTCCAGTTCCTCATTTGACACACTAATCTCCAGGCGAGTAGGGTTTTGCCATCGCTATTAAAAATACTTCTTTAACATCGTTTCTTGGTTCCCTAATGAAAACTACTTTCAATATCGGGTAAAATAGGAACAGATGTTAAAGAAGTATTTTTAATATTGGGTAATGCATGAGCTGATGTAAAAAATGCAAACTAGCAGTCAAAATGTTGTTTCGATAACGGTTAAGACAACGACCGATGTTAAAAATGTCATGACAATTTTAAAATAGCCACCGCCTCCTTTTTAATATCGGATATTTTTTAACCGATATGGATTCCCAATGTAAAATGTGTTTTTTCCACATTAGGGATGACAATGGGTATAGTGCAGGTACAATGAGTGGTTTATAAGAACCTCAAGCAACTTTTACTCAATGGTAGTTTCTTATAAGTAACTTATACTTAGTCCCACATGCTTATATTTTTTTATTTGTATAGAGTTACAAAATTGAAATTTTATTTTAATTATAAATACATTTTAAACGACCTATGACTTTTATTAAAAGTAAAAATGATTGTAATATTAAAAATGAAATATATTAAATATTATATCATGTAAGAAAAAAGATGTATTAAATATATTAAATATCTAGAGCCTTCACTAGCCATCTCCCAATTATTTATTCATATTTTTTATATGAAAAGTCGCACCCTCATTTTTATATCTTTTTTTTTTTTTGACAAGATCTCATTTTTATATCTGGAAGCTTCGGTTCATCTCCATTATTGCTAAAACTTTTTTTTTTTGATAAGCCATTATTGCTGAAACTTGCTTCTCCCATCATGGATTTACGCTCAAACCTCTTCAAAGTGTAGCACTCCAAAACATAAGTGAAATTCTCATCTCTTTGCTTGCTCACGGATCTGTCCATCTCCATGCTATAATGCTTCTCCAAAACTTTATCGCCGTTTCTTATTGTTTGTTTTTTATTTAAGCAACAGCGATAAAGTTGCTATAGTTACTATATATACATATAATATAATATAAAACAATATAATACAATATAAACATACAAAATATTAATATTAACTAGTAACAGTGACATTGGTTTCATCAAAATCATTTTGATTTCTGTTCTCTTCAATCAGATTAATTAATCAGCAGATACACAAAATAGAATAACACTTACTAATTGCTTGCGATATTTACGTTTGGCGATTAATTCTTTCCTACACATTGCATAATGTTATGTTAAGTCCCTGATTTTGTGGCACAGAATACGTCGGAGAATCTGGCTGGCCACAAGTTTCCGGTTTTGCCGAACTTCCTCCACAAAGGTTGGGGTCACGTGTTTTTGAAATACTCGCCCATCTAATCTAATACTAGTATTTCTTCTCTAACGTAACCTATGCATCTGACTTAGTGGTTTACTGCACACAGAAAAAACTACATTGCCCTTTCCATTCTCTTTTTTCCTATTACTCAGCGTTCCATTCCACACCTACTCAATCAAAACCAACGTATTTCTTATTTCTTGTTTCTTCCTCTAATTTACTTTTCATATTTTCCGCTTCAATCCATTAGGACTATGCTTATTGTAGAGTATTATTTTTGTTTTGCTTAGGTTTCTCACTGAATGTCTAACTTAGAGGAGGAGATAATGATTCCACCGAATTCAAAGAGATTGAGACACGATGATAATGTTGAAAATAAAAATGAAGACAGGCTTAGCAATTTACCCGATTGTGTTCTCGTTCACATTTTGCAATTTTTGGAACCCAAAGGCTTCGTTAGAACTTGCATTTTGTCTACCAGATTCAAGCATCTCTAGAAACGCATTACCACTCTTATGTTGTTTTCTTCAGACTTTTCAACTCTCGAGATTTTTACCGAATTTGTGTCTAGGGTTTTATCACTTAGAGATAACTCAATATCACTGCAAAGACTGGTTTATACCCGTAAAGGTTCCGTGGAGCTTCCCTTACTCAACAGGATTCTGAAATATGCTATTTCACACAATATCCAACAATTAGGACTCACTCTTGAATGTGCTATTGATCAAATTCCGTCTCCTATCTTTTCATGTCAGACATTAACACATCTTAGTCTTTGTTTTTTCCCTAAAGGTGGTGGCGCAACATTGTTTCCAACATCTATGAATTTACTGGCATTAACCAGCTTGCATCTATGGTGTTTTACCTTTTGTGCTGACAGTGATGTTGTCGATCCCTTTTTGACCTTTAACAAGTTGAATTGTTTGCTCCTATGCCAATGTGATGTAAGGGATGGAATAACCCTCCGCATATCAAGCACGACGCTTGTCAAATTATCTGTGTGTTGTCTCTGGCGAAACTGTTTGAAGATTGTTGAGTTATGTACTCCACGTCTTGATACATTTGTTTTTACTGGTGTTCCTCAAATGAGTAGATTCAAAGGGAGGAATCTTTCTTCTGTTAAACATGTGGATATTGATGCAAGCTTTAAGTCAATTTGTGTGGATCCTACTTTTAATCTATTCAACTGCCTGCAAGATTTTGCTTTTAATCTATTCAACTGGCTGCAAGATTTTGTTGGTATAAAATCATTGGTACTAACTGCAAGTACTCTTCAGGTATTTTACACTTCCTTCTTTAAATGTGTTTTTTTAATCTAAATTTTTTTCGTCGAAAAATTGACTTGTATTAAATTAATCCTATTCTCACTCATTCCTTACTGCTTAGGTTCTATCCTTCATTCCTGGTTTATTGGAGTCCGGGCTCCCTTTCTTGAAGAACTTAAAGTCATTGAAAGTGCTTGACCAAGAACTTTCAGATGAATTATGCTTGGCTCTTAGAGATGCTAAGTTACAAAAAGCCAAGTCAAAGAAAGAAGCTGCCAAGCTAAAAAAGGAATTGAAAGCAAATTTTACACGGATTCCGCCCTTACCCGATGGAATTGTGGACTTCTTGCTCCGAAACTCGCCATCTGCAGAATTTGACATCTTAAATCTTTCAAGGTGAAATATACTTTCAACTTTGTAATGATAGATTGTTAATATTTGTTTGGATTTTGCTTCTTTCTCTGTTTTTGTTTTCCTTGGTCTTGTGGTTGTAATCATGTGAGTAGAAAAGTTAAAAGTCCCTTGAGTAGAGAAAAAACTGTACATGTTTACTTACATGATCGTACCCAGTCTCAAATTAAGAGGATAGATGGATGTTCTATTGCAAGGATTGGATTGCTTGCTATTATTAAATGAATCTGACCAGTCTGAACCAAATTTTCAAGTATATTTCACTATATAATGAACTTCATTCTGTGAAGTTTTTCAGCAATGTTTCACTATATACAATGAATAACTAGTCTGAACCAAATGAGCAAACTCGCATATGCTCAAGCAAACAAGCTTCTAGAAATAAGAGAGTGACTAAGAGAGAGGGGTGCCTTGTATTTTGGAGAAATAGGAATTTAGGGGAGTTACTGAGGTAGGCCTCTTGAAGAGCTTAGGGAATTTCTTGTATTCTCAACACTGCCAATAATCTTGATTTTTCTACTATTTCCTGCTAATATGAACCACTATCTATCATGTGGTTATTGAGTGAAAAATTATTAAGTAACAACATAGGAATTCTAACAACTCATATTGAGAACAATGTTGATCTGTCTAGTTAGTTTAAGGGGGAAGATTGTGGGTATAGTGGATATAGGGAATGCAGGGAATAATGTGTATTCAGTTATATATGTGTTTTTGTTGATCCTAGTAGAGAGAAATTATCCTTTTCTCTTAGGAGTTTTTGCATGGGTATCACTTGTAAGTAGCTCAATGCGCTAGTACACCATTTTCTAATCCAATTGACACTTATCATTCTCTCTAATCCTAACATTCTACATACAGATACCCATTCGTGAGGAGCAAAACGTGCTTAATCTCGTGCTTAATCTCTTAAAGAAGAGGAACTGGATCTCGTTTGCTGGATATACATGAGCATAATGAGAGTATGTTCTTACACTTTTTGGTCAATACCCTTAACATACTTTGTATTTGAGAGACATGCATCCATTTTGTTGAATCACTTTGATTTGATGTGCTAGTCAGTGACTTTATTATTGTTTGGTATTGATGAGTTCAACTGAGTCCACGTCACTCAATGGTACCATACTAGTGTACTTTACTGGTGCGTTGCACGAGTCTAGTTTGTATTTTAGAATATTTTAATGCATTATTATCGAATTGTGTGAAAGAGGTATTTGTATAATTTTAGATCTACAATTTTGGCATCGAGAAATAAAGTTTGACATTACACATGGCAGCCTAAGACGCCTAACCCTATTCCATCGTGTTGGGGAGTCCGGGGGAGCACGGGGAGAAACACCGAGCTATCCAATGAACTTGGACCTCCAAGAGACTTGGACGCCACATCTCCACCCAAAACCTTAAGGTGTTAGGTATATGAGTCCCCACTCTTATATGTCCTTCATCTAGCTCATTCATAGCCGATGTGGGACTTATAACCACTCACACTTGAATTTCCAACACATCGGTTCGTTGTTTAATTAGTTGACAATCATGAATTTCCATAAAGTGGCAATTAATATCTAAAATTGGATAGCTATTGATTCGAAGTCTTAGTAATAGAGTTTGTAACACCCCGTTTTAGCTATTAATCTATGTGCATATATTAGTAATTGTGTGATAATTTTGTGTGTGTCTATTTTATTATTAGCCTATAATTAGATAATATACTATGGCATTTTACATACTAATAGTCATTCATTATATTTATTAATTATCACATTGCTATTATTTGTTGCGATATATTATTATGCTGTTGGTGGGATATGTATTGTTATATATTATTTATAGAAATATATGTATGTTAAGTGTAGGTATGTTATTATTTTTATTATTAACTAAAAGCACTACCTCATCAGTAGTGATGAGGCGTGGGTGGAAAAGCTGGAAGGGGAGGGGTAGTTAATTAGGAATAAAGTGAGTAGTTGGATCACTTGAGTGAAGTTGGGCTTGGTCCTTTGGTTAAAAGAAAATAATATATTTAAGCCCAATCCCTTTGAAGTAATGAACAAGTTAGGTTTCTGTTCACCATCTCCAACCATTCACTCTCCGTACGTATTATTCCAGCGGCAGCCATAACCGTTGCACCTCAACCTTCCTTTCTCTCATTCTCACTCGTTAAGCCACCGTTTGGTCCCAAACTTCGCCACCCCACTCGAAATTACCCTCTGAACCCGTTTCCAGCCTCAGTTTTATCAAAAGAAGCACCGTTTGGTGCGTATTTCAAGACTGGGCGAACTGTTTTGCAACCATTCCGACCACCGCACACTACGCCAGAAGTAGCAAAAATAGGCGCTACCTTAAGCAGCGTTTATTAAAAAGCGCTAGGTAAGGTGAAACGGTCAAAGGGATAGACAACGCTTATTTGGAAAGCGCTGGTTATTGATAAAATGCGCAAGGCCAAAGGCAGCGCTTAAATAAAAAGCGCTGGGTATTTGTAAAACACGCAAGGCAAAAGGCAGCGTTTATATGGAAAGCGCTGGGTATTCGTGAAAACACGCATGGCAAAAGGCAGCGTTTATATGGAAGCGCTGGGTATTGGTAAAACACACTAGGCAATGGGCAGCGTTTATATGGAAGCGCTGGGTATTGGTAAAACGCGCTAGGCAATGGGCAGCGTTTTATATAGAAGCGCTGGGTATTGGTAAAACACGCTAGGCAATGGGCAGCGTTTATTTGGAAGCGCTGGGTATTGGTAAACCACGCTAGGCAATGGGCAGCGTTTATTTGACAAGCGCTGGGTATTGCTAAAAAGCGCTAGGCAAAAGGTAGCGCTTCTAATGAAAACGCTGCCCATTGCTATTGTTTTTATTTTTTTTTCCACGCACAACTCTCTTTCTCTCTTTCTTTCTCGTGCTCACTCTAGCTCTCACACTCTAGCTCTCACACTCTAGCTCACCATTTTTGTTCTCACTCTCACACTCTCGCCATTTTTGTTCTCACTCTCATTTTCGTTCTCACTCTCACTCGTACGTGGCTCTCATTTTCGTTTCTCCAAAGCTCATTTCTTCCCATTTTCATTTCTCTTCCACTCTTCTCCATTTTCGTACTCTCACACTCTTCCACACTTCTCCATTTTCACAAAGGATTTCGGACTTGGAAGTTCATTTCTTCCCCATTTTCGTTTCTCTTTCACTAAGGTTAGTATTATTACATGTTGTTCTAATTATTTTATGGCATTGGTACTTTAGGTTAGATGATTGAAAGTTGATGCTTGATGATTTGTTCTTTGAAATGGTGTTTCTAAACTTGAGGGAAAATGTAGGTGTAGTGTTTGTTGAAATGTCCAAATTAAATGCTTGTTAATTTAATGTTGCTCTAGGTTAAGGAATTCTTGTGTTGTATATTTATAAATTTGAGATATTTAATGAAATGCATGTTAATTGAATGTTGTTCTAGGTTAAGGGATACTTGTGATGTATTTCTAAACATGAGAAATTGAGGATTGTTGCTGAATATGTGAATTGTTGTTAGGTTTTGCGAGTTTGTTTTGTCGGAGCTTTGCATTCGTTGTTCGAGAGTTCGGTTCATTTGCTAGTGCGTGGTTCGCCTAGGTTGGAGTTCATTATTGCTTCCACTTATTCAGGTACTTTTGTTGTTTAAAACTAGAGTGACTATTTATTTATTTAAAACTGAAATTGCCTCTCTTATTTTTTTTATGTGTTCCTTTTCTTTTAGTTGTGCTTGAAATGAAAGATTGATACCTAACTTGTGATGAAGTTTAGTCTTGGCAAGTAGTTATTTTACATAGTTTTCATCTTCTTGTCTGTTTATTTATTTTGGATAGATAAATATAACAATAACAATGATTATGTTTTATTGCAGGTTAGATGGCGGATCATAGTGATCATGACAGTGATCATGACAGCGATCATCAGTGTGATGTTGAAAAGTATATGAGAAAGCAGGCTCCTCGTGGAATGACGGTCAAAAAAGATATCATCAATCGAGTAAATAAAGGAAAAGGAAAAGTACCAGTAAGTTACTAATTACTAATTAACTTATTAATTCAACACTTAGTTTTAATTGTTTGTTAACTAATTTACTAATGACATAATGTAGGTGTTGTGGAATATTAAGGGCCAGCCAATTGGGGATAATCGCGCAGATTTGGTTACCTTCCTCGGTAGTAAGGTAAAACAAATGATACCAATTACAATCAGTACTTGGAGTGAGAAAAGTGCTGTTTTGAGGAAACACAAAGAGGAGTTTTGGTTAACAATACAGGTATATAATTTTACATCTCTTTAGTAATCTTATTTAATAAATTTGTAACCATATATATTTATATCATTTTCATTGAATATGTGTATGCAGAAATATTTTGATGTGGATGAATCCCGAAAAGACTGGTGTATGAAGGAAGCTGGAAAGCTACATCGGAATTTCAGGGGTAGTCTAAAAAAAATGGTTGTTTGATAATAGTGGAAACCTAAGATGGAAGCCTCCAGCGCCATATAGTGGATTTATTACGGAGGAGGATTGGGTTACATTTGTTAGGAGACGCACCGAAGATGAAGATTTCATGGTTAGTACTATAATCTATTAAGTTATAACTTAAAATATAGTTGATAATTATATATTATACATTAATGTATACTTATGTCTCTAAATAGAAACTATGCCAAGCGAATCGAGAGAGAGCTTCTGGTTGTGAGTACCCTTATAGAGGCGGTGCTAGTGGATATCAAATTTTTGAAGAGAGATTGGTAAGACACAATAAGCTTGATTTCTCTTTGTTTAATAAATCTTTTGATTTATAATTTCTTAATTAACATTTGGTAAATTTAAATATAGTTGGAGGAGAGTGGAAAAGATCCTACTAAAGAAAGCATTGAGCGACATTTGTTGTGGGTAGCAGCCAGACAAAAGGATGGAGAGGTTGTGGATCCCAAAACTAAGGAGGTGACCGACAGAATTGTAAGTATTTCCAATTCCTCGAATATTGTTTTGAAACTTTTATGATATTTAAAATGTATAATAATTTTATTTATTATACTTTTGTTTGTGAATCAGGAAACCATATCAGAGTCTGTGTCACAGGGAGAGATCACTGATTGCTCTGAAAAGGAAATCCTTACTCGTGCCTTGGAAAAGGAAGAATACCCAGGTCGTACAAGGGGTTGTGGATTTGGCGTCAATCCATCCAACTACCTTGGGTCAAAGAAGAGAACTTATGAGGAGCATCATGATTGTAAACAAAGTAGAGAGTTGCGGTTATTGTATGAAGGTCTAAGGTCTGAACTTAGTCAAATCAAATTGCACTATGGGTTGGTTTCGCCTGCAGTACCATCCCCTGCCACAGATAGCGCACGAGATAGCTGCACCATTCCGTCAACTAAGGTATTAATTATTTTTTTTGAGGATAAATAAGAAATTAATTATTAAACTCTCTTTCTTCTACGCAATGTATTTATTAATTTTTGTTTATAATTGATTTAGGACAACAATGAGTGTGAGTGTGAATTGTATATCTCAAACTCACACCAAATGGTTGCAATAGGCTTCACATGTGACCAATTGGGAACTTTGATGCACAATTTACCCATACCTCCAAATCATGTTAGAGTCAGAGTTGATTGTGCAATTGTGGGGGATGCACCATTGCCTGCTCCAATACCCAGTATAGATTTACTAACTGTGCAAGATGCAGTTGGTACATTTGTGGCATGGCCAGCGCACCTTATTGTTGTAAGTGACAATATATTTGTAACTAACTAATTATTTTATTTTGTCATTTATTGTGTGCTAGCTAACGAATTATTTGATTTATATATAGGTACGCCAAAATGCA
Organism: Astragalus glycyphyllos; assembly: GCA_963573325.1. Lineage (NCBI taxonomy): Eukaryota > Viridiplantae > Streptophyta > Magnoliopsida > Fabales > Fabaceae > Astragalus > Astragalus glycyphyllos. The sequence continues at coordinate 91,441,853 of OY754307.1, forward strand.
AAATCTAGGGGCAAAAGTGTTAGCAAGGCAATATCTACTAGCAAGAAAGTGTATCGGTCCGGCCGTTCAACACAAGTTTCTCAGCCTGCCCCTCAAAAAGTGACTCGGCCCTCTCCTCCTCCAACAGTGACTCAGCCCTCTCCTCCTCCAACAGTGACTCAGCCCGCCCCTCCGCGAAAAGTGACTCGGTCCTCCCTTACTCCAAAAGTGACTCAGCCCGCCCCTCCAAAAGTGACTCAGCCAGCCCCTCCTCCAATAGTGTGTCAGCCCTCCGCCTCTTCCATTGATGATTCTAGGATTATTTTGTATACCGAAATGCATGCGCAATTCAAGATGGATGATGAAACCCCGCTTGTATTACAGATGGATGACAACATTTTTGGAAATCCCGATCAACTATTGATAATCCCAAAACAGGATATTAATGATTTATGTCAGATGAATTGGGCAACCAGTGTTTGTATTAGAGCATATATCAGGTACGTATGTAATTTATTATTTAACATCATTGAGTTTATTTTATTATATCGTTAATTTAATTTGTATATATATATACCTCTAATTGTAGGTGCTTGTATCATAACATTTTGGTCCCTTCGGAGCGGACACAGAGATATGTGTTCTTGTGTCCGGATAGTACACACCTCCGTAATGTCAGGGAGGATCTGTCTAATTATAACAACCTTGTGGAACAAAACAAGAAAGATGTTACAAATTATATCACTCGACGCTTATCGGATGCTCAACATAGAGGCGTCGATACCATGTTTTTGGCACCGTGTCTCGTAGGGTGAGAGATTTAATCTATTCTTATATAACATGCATTTTTTAAATACTAGTCAATTACTTATTCAAAGTTTTATTTTGTAGGGATCATTGGATTTTGCTTGCAATAAATCCTAAGACAGATACGGTGTACTACATTGATTCTGTGCATGGTCATTTCAACACCCACCCAGACTTGGTTGTGATATTTAATAGGTGTGTGTATTTCGATCACTCTGCATATTTCTTTGTTTTAGTTGTTAACTATATGTATTTTTAATAATATAGTTATATCCAATTGTGTTCAGTTGTTTGAAGGAATATTGGGGATTAGAACAATCACAGACAAAATGGGTGCCAATAGTGGTAAGTTTGTAATCAATCTTCTCATATATTTATTTACATTATTGTTGTCAAAAAAATGTATGAAATTAAATTTAACAATTAACTAATCTTTTGTTTTGTAGTGTCCGAAACAACCAAATAACAATGATTGTGGGTATTACGTAATGAGATTTATGAAGGAAATTATTACCCACAATCAAATGGTTATCCCCAGACAGGTATCTTTACAGAACTCTTTTTTATTTTGGTTTAACCATATATTTCAATTCTAATTTTATTAAATTATATAATTTCAGTATTTTCCCGATTCTCGGTGGAAGACATACTCTACTGCACAGATTGATGAGCTTAGAGGAGAGTGGTGCCGTTATGTCTCGCAATTCTTTTGATTTTAGATAGATTGTAATCTTGTAAATTGTTAGAGTTTTATTTGGATACATGCATATGAATTGGTTCATGCATATGTAAGTTGCTAACTTGTTTTAATTTAGATACATATTGTAAGTAGCTTGCTAGTTTTGGATACATGCATATGAATTAGTTCATGCATATGTTAGCTGCTAACTTGTTTTAATTTAGATACATATTGTAAGTATCTGGCTAGTTTTGGATACATATTGGTAGAGAGTTTGATTTGGATACATATTAATTTGTTAATATTGTAAGTTTCTATGTTTTGGATACATATAATAACTTGTTAGCTAGTTTGTTTTGGTTTGTGATCATATTGGTGCATTGGGATATATAACTAGTTTATATATATAATCAAACCTGTTCAAATTAAAGAGGGGAAGACCATTTTTAGTTGATTTTAGACACAGCAAGACCATTTTTCTTTATGATAGAAATAAAGGTGTTAATATGTCTGACATGTTGATCAAAAGATTGTGAATAAATAAGCACATCATCAATATAGACAATGGCGAATTTTGCATAATCATTGAATATATCATTCATGATTCTTTGGAATTCAGAAGGAGCGTTTTTCAAGCCAAAAGGCATAACATTCCATTCATATTGACCAAAAGGGACAGTGAAGGCAGTTTTGTATCTATCCTTCTCTTTGATCTGGATTTGCCAAAATCCAGATTTCATGTCAAATTTTGAAAATATTTTCGCGTCATGAAGACGTTTGAGAAGGTCCTTTTTGTTAGGGATAGGATATCTAATCCAACAAAGAGCTTGGTTGAGAGGTTTGTAATTAATGACCAATCTGGGAGTTCCCCTTTCTATTTATGCTTGTTTATTAACATAAAAGGCAGAGCAAGACCAGGAACTCTTACTTTTGCGAATAAGACCCCTTTTTAAAAGATCATTTATTTCCTTCTGACAAACCAGTATCAAACCTTTTCTAAAATGGTTTTCTCTGATACCAAGAGGGGTTCGGAACCAGGAAAAGGGGATTAAATTAAAGAGACAGAGGGGAAGTAGGTAGCATACGGAATGCAACAAATAAATTAAAGATAAAAACTCACGAGATAGATTAGGAGGTAAAACCTTCCATGTACTATCTATGAGTTACTTTGATTGATTGAGATAGTAAGAACTATCTATGAGTTACAAGATTGAAGATTGAAGAAGAGAAGAAGAAGATTACAAGTGCTCTGGCTTCTCACTAGAACTAGAGAGAGAAGTAGAGTTTCTGAATTGTGTTCTGTGTCTGTGTGTGTGCCTCTAACACAAGCCTATGGCACGATTAAATAGATTGAAAAATTGAATAGTAAACGGTTACTAAACCGGTACTGTGCACTAAATGACCTGCACTGTACAGAATCCAAGGGTAAGTGACTTGAACTATGCGGTATCCAATGCTTTAAGTAGAAGCATCCAAATAGTGCATGATTAAAAAATTGGAAATAAGATAGTGGGAGACCATGGTTGATAATTCCAAGGGGTGGAGGTCCCTATGTTTGCGCCAATTATGGCCAAACAATTATGCTATGTTTTGACAAATGCTTCCAACGAAGAATTGACTATCTCCTGCAAAAATAAAAGGCAACAGAATAGGAAAGGTAGAAAATAAGCATAATTTGAACAGTTTTTCATGTCCATAAGGACACTACAATCACCATGTTCAAGGGTGGTAGAGGACCAGTTTTTCATACCAATATTGGTATTACAATCACCATAATCCAGGGTGTTATCGGAACAGTTTTTCATGCCTAAAGTAGGCACTACAATTACCTTGATCCAGGGTAGTATTTAAGCAGTTTTTCCCACAAAAAGTGGTACAGTTATCGTGCTTAAGGATAAATATTTCCTTGTAAATATTCACGAGTGAGATAGTCAGGAAGAGAATTGTCAGAGCCTTTAAGATATTCAATATCAAAATCAAATATACTTAAAATTGCTTGCCATCTGGCAAAAATTTGTTTAGATGCAAGGTTTTTAACATCCTTTTGCAAAATATCTTTTGCAGACTTGCAATCAATACGAACAAGAAATTTTTGATTTAAAAGATCAGATTGGAATTTTGAAATGGATAACACAATAGCTAAAACTTCTTTTTTGATAGTGGAATAATTCTGCTGGGCAGGATTCCAATGTTTAGAAGTGAAGGCAATGATTTGTTCTTTTCCAGAAATTTTTTGTTTTAAAATTCCGCCGTAACCAATATCAGAAGCATCAGTTTCGACAATTTTGAAGGCTTCAGGATTGGGTAGGTAAAGGCAGGGTAGCTCTTTAACCTGGGCTTTGATTTGTATGACAATTTTGGTGTGATCATCCGTCCAAGGAGGAGGATCCTTCCTTAGTCGATCATGAAGAGGTTTGATGAGATTACTTAGTTGTGGAAAGAAGTCTGAGACATAATTTAGACAACCAAGGAACCTTTGTAATTGAGTTTTGTCAATAATTTGATTGGGGAATTTATCCGAGAACTCAATAGCCCTAGTGATAGGAGTAATAGTTCCGTGATGCATATTGTGACCTAAAAATCTGATTTTTGTTTGAAACAAATTGATTTTTGTTTTAGACACAGCAAGACCATTTTTCTTTATGATAGAAATAAAGGTGTTGATATGTCTGACATGTTGATCAAAAGATTGTGAATAAATAAGCACATCATCAATATAGACAATGGCGAATTTTGCATAATCATTGAATATATCATTCATGATTCTTTGGAATTCAGAAGGAGCGTTTTTCAAGCCAAAAGGCATAACATTCCATTCATATTGACCAAAAGGGACAGTGAAGGCAGTTTTGTATCTATCCTTCTCTTTGATCTGGATTTGCCAAAATCCAGATTTCATGTCAAATTTTGAAAATATTTTCGCGTCATGAAGACGTTTGAGAAGGTCCTTTTTGTTAGGGATAGGATATCTAATCCAACAAAGAGCTTGGTTGAGAGGTTTGTAATTAATGACCAATCTGGGAGTTCCCCTTTCTATTTCTGCTTGTTTATTAACATAAAAGGCAGAGCAAGACCAAGAACTCTTACTTTTGCGAATAAGACCCCTTTTTAAAAGATCATTTATTTCCTTCTGACAAACCAAGAGGAGATCCTGATTCATCTGGATAGGTCTAGCTTTGGTGGGAATTTGTCTTTCATGAAAATCCTTTTCATAAGGAAGTTCCACAACATGACGTTTTCTTTCCCAGAAAGCATTGGGAAGATCAGAACAAATAGTAGATTGTATTTGCTCTAAAAGACTCTTAATTTTGAATTGATTTTCCCTTTTGAGTAATTGGTGATCGATATTTCTAAAAGTAATTTCATCTTTTAAAAAATTGATTTGATTTTCTTTGTAAGAAATTGGATTTAAGTTTCTGACAAAAGGTTTTCTTAAAAATTTAAAAATGATTGGTTGTCCCAAATGCTGGGCTATGATACCTTCTTCAGTTATTTGAAAAGGAAAAAGTGATCTTATGAACGGAGTTCCTAAAATTACCTGATTTTTCAAATCTTTGACAAGAAGAAATGAGGTATCAATTTTGAAATTGTTGTTTTCGATGATAGCTGAAGACAATTTGTAATTGATTCTTAACTTAGTACCATTTGCAGCACTAAGTTGTTCAGAGGTTTTTTCAAAGTATTTTGTTGGGATAAGACCCTCTAAAATGCAATTTGAATCTGCACCTGTGTCAAACAAGGCAACAGTTTCAAAAATAAAATCTTTGATAATAATTTTGACATTTATGTAAAATTTTTGAATTTTTACATAATTGATCAGCCCTAAGTAATCTGAATCCGCTTCCTTATCAGAGTCAGGGACACTTGAAGAGGAATTGGTTTCATGATTATTCCAACGGTCAATAATGGACTGGTGATTAGCCTGTTTTTCTTTTAGTTTATTGACCTCAACTTTTAAGTTGTTGATCTCATACTGAAGATCTTGGATAGTAACAGGTTTGATACTGGTTTTCTCTAACCTTTTGAAGTTCCTATCTGAGGTTCCTATCTGAGGTTTGGAGGATTCTCTAGCTACAGAGAAGGATCTTCTAGAGAAAGATCCTCTGGACATAGCCGTTCTGAAGTCTTCTTCAGATCTGAGGAACCTATTACCAAACCAGTTCTTCAGCAAACCAATAATGAAGAACTCCTAGCTAGAATCTATGAGCAATTAAACCTTCTTAAAGATATGGCTCTTAAACCTAAAAGCAATGGCTCTATAAACACGATAACCAGAAATCCTTTTGATGAAAGAAAGGTTATCTGCTTCAAATGTGACAATTTTGGCCATATTGCCAGAAAATGTCCTAATCAACCCAAACCTGGTTATATACCAAAGCCCTACATTAGGAAAAAAGACAAGAAACCCAACACCCGGGTTAAATCTCAAATCACAGAAATTTGTTGCACTTGCAATAAAAGAAAACCTGAGATTTCTCCCATCAACCAACCTGCTAAGAAGAAGCATAGTAGACCTAATAAGCAGGTTACCTGCTTCATTTGTGGTAAAATAGGTCACAAAACCAAAAGTTGCTGGGTCATTAGAAAGCTCAGTACTTTTAATATTGATCCTAGTACCAAAAAAAGAATTAAGCTCTTCTGCAGAGATGACAAACCCCATAAGTACAATAGGATTTTATCTGAGCTTAAGAATCTTGAGCTCAAACCTAAGATTAAATCCAAAATCTACAATTGGTTAGATTATTATTTTGATAAACCAGAATCTGGGTTTATTGACCTAGCTTCTGCCATTTGCAGATTCAATATCTCCATTTCATCCATTATTACCAACTTTGAAAATAGAGTTATCTGGGAATCCCCAGCTCTGCTTTTTTCTTTTCATGTTCATAATTTTGGTATTAATGTTTATTATCTGGGGCAACCCTTTATGTTTAATCATCCAGGTAAATCTTTTAATAAGGTTCAAAAAATTTGCTCCAAAATCAATTTTAACTCTGGTATAAGCATCAGAGCTAAGACCCAGGAGGAAATGATAGATATTACTTGTGATATGGTTAATTACGCTGTCTCACAAGAAATTCTTGACTCCTATAATCTTGCTAGAAATTTTCATGAAAAATTTCTAATAATTAATCTTTTTATGTCTAAAAACCAAATGGTGGGAATTTTAGACAATTTATTTCATTATAATAATCATATTGATTATGTTACTATAGAGATTGTAATCAAAATATTACTAACTGGATCATCTTTGATTATTTTCAGGGCTTCGATCAAAATGACCACCAGGGCTTCCTCCTCAAGAGGAAGAGGAAGAGGAAAAGGTAAAAACCCTATGATCTCTACAGGGCCTTCCACCCTAAACCTATCTGGAAACCAATCTGGGCATTCCTCTCAGAATACCCAAAGCCAAATTAAACAGGCAAAATCTGACTATGCCTTTCCAATCCAAACCCTCCTGACTTTTCAGGAACAAGGGTTAACCAATCTTCCCTCTAGAACTTGGGCTAGTATAGCTGAGGATAGTGATCATGATCTCCCTGCCTTGGACCTAGCTATTCAAACCCAAAAATCCCAACAATTGCAGATTAACCCAAAATCTCAGGTTACCTCTGCCCAAAATCGGTCAAATTTGGTTATTAATACCAACCCGATTACCCCTGCTCAAACCCAGTATGTCCCAAAAGAAAGCTTTTTCTTTGTGGCTCATATTGAACCAGAATTCTGGAATGAAAATCCCAACAAGATCCCTCCAAAAATCTTTCCACCTCAATCCCATTTCTTACCTTTTACTCCAAATAAAACCCAGAAATTTTATGAGTTTATTCTCATAGATACTGAGTCAATATCCCTCAAACATTATAGGGATCCTAAGGATGATACTGTCATCACCCATTCAACCCTTCAAATTCTAAATATTCTGACACCCTCAGCATTTGGGCCAAATCCAAACAGCACAAAGAAATTTTCCCAGCTCTTTGACCCTATGGGTTATAATTATTGGGATTATATCAAAGCTTGGGATTATATTATCCTAGGTTTACAAAACAAAATTCTTAAACATTCTTGGTTGATCTATTTCAAAAAGAAAACCAAGTATTCTTTCCCTAATTGGTTCCTTCAATGGTGGGATTTCTTTGGCCCTTGCTCAGAAATTTTTCCCACTGAAGTCCAAGAAGGATTTCAAATATTTTCAAAAAGATTTAACAAAGATCTTACTAATTATCCAATCACTTTAAATTTTTATGCCACTTTTTCATTATCATGGATATTTTCATGGCAATATAAAACTGGGTATTTTCATCATCCAAAGACTTTATTATCTTTATACAAACAAGGGTTTGTCAAATGGTGGCCTCGTTTTGATGCCTCTGCTGCATCTCCTGCGGGTGTGACCAATTGGTTTAAAACCAACCCTAAGGCTTTGCAAGTTGCTGACCCAGAAACTTGTAAATTTTTAAATCAAAAAGCTAGAATTTCTGCAGCTCTTGCAGCTTCTACCTCTGAAGATGATATTCTGGAAAAACTTCAGAATGTCATGAAACTTCTTCAAGACCAATCTGGAGCTAATGATGCCCCTTCATCTTCAAAAAAGGACAATAAGATGAAACAGATTCTTGTCTCATCTTCTTCCTCCTCTCCAAAAGATCTCTCTGAGGAAGGTGGCTTTGATTATTATTCTGATGATCTTTGCTGATCCCCTTGGGAATTTTAATCATAAACTTATTTTATAAATTTCCTTTCTTGTTGGTCTTCATTGATCCTCATGAAAGCTTCAAATTTATTTTCAAATTTTATCCTTACCCTAGAACATGGTAATTGTAGTGTCTATATTAGACATGAAAAACTGTTCCAATAACACCCTGGATCATGGTGATAGTAGTACCGTTATTGGTATGAAAAACTGATCTTACACCACCCTGAACATGGTGATTGTAGTGTCTGCATCAGGCATGAAAAACTGTCCAATTTTTAAAATCTAACCTTTTATCAAGCTCTGTTGTTTCTCAGTTTGCAGGAACACGACAAATTTCATCATAGCAAGACTGAGTGGGCGTTTTCCACCCACTATTTTGTCAAGTTCTCATCATAAACGAAGATTCTTGCTTTAAACAAATCTTTGTGGTCAATCCATGGGGACCCCTTGTCTCCCACCATCTTTTGGCATTTTGGAATCCAAGGCTCCATTATTGCTCAGGTCTTGTGTACTTATCGCTGCTGCTGCACAGTTCAAGTCAGATGCTCTTGGATTCTGTACAGTGCAAGTCATTTAGTGCACAGTGCCGGTTTAGTAACCGGTTACTATTCAATTTTTCAATCTATTTAATCGTGCCTTAAGCTTGTGTTACACACACACAGACACAGAACACAATTCAGAAACTCTACTTCTCTCTCTAGTTCTAGTGAGAAGCCAGAGCACTTGTAATCTTCTTCTTCTCTTCTTCAATCTTCAATCTTGTAACTCATAGATAGTTCTTACTATCTCAATCAATCAAAGTAACTCATAGATAGTACATGGAAGGTTTTACCTCCTAATCTATCTCGTGAGTTTTTATCTTTAATTTATTTGTTGCATTCCGTATGCTACCTACTTCCCCTCTGTCTATTTTTCCCTATATATATATGTTGTTAGTATATAATGGATTGGATTGGTATTAATTGGCTGTATATGACCAGGAAATTATCAAATATAAAAAGGAAAGTACAAAAAAAAAAGAAAAAAAGGAAAAAAAAAATTAAACAATGGGCAGCGTTTGGTGGGAGAAGCACTGCCCATTCACCTAGCGCGTATAGCAATGGGCAGCGCTTGGTAAAGGGAAGCGCTGCCCATTGCTAAATGTGCTAGGTGAATGAGCAGCGCTTGGTGGGGGAAGCGCTGCTCATTCACCAGCAATGGGCAGCGCTTTCCTTTACCAAGCGCTGCCCATTGCTATACGCGCTAGGTGAATGGGCAGCGCTTCTCCCACCAAGCGCTGCTCATTCACCTTGCGCGTTTAGAAATGGGCAGCGCTTCCCCTTACCAAACGCTGCCCATTTCTAAACGCGCTAGGTGAATGAGCAGCGCTTCTCCCTTCAAACGCTGCCTATGGCTATTAATGAGCAGCGCTTCTCAAACGCTGCCCATTTTTGGGGAGGAATCACCAGCGCCAAATTTAGCAGCGCCCAGAAACGCTGCCCATGGCTAAAAAAAAACGCTGCCCATCCCCAAATCTGTTGTAGTGGCAGTCTCCGGTTGGAAAAACGGACATCGTATTCGGATTCCACTCGTCGAAACCTTCGGGCAACACTAAGCCTTCTTTCGTTTTGGTGAAGTTGACGTCGGACCTCTCATGACCTGTTGTTCCGGTGAGACGTCTTTCGGTCACTCATTTTATTTCGTTTTACTCTCGTTTCAGTTTTATTAATTCCCAAAAATTATTTGGAACTGGTTGTATATGCTTTTCAGCTATTTTCCGCTTCCCGAGTGACCCGTAGATTTTCCGTGTGCTCGTTCGGTGCTAATTCCATTACCGTGGACGATTCAGCTCTGCTTTCGGTGTCAATATAGTCCTTACTTATCCAGGTAAGAAGAGGGGGGATGATAACTAGGGAACATGGTAGTTTAGGATGCAATTGACATAACTGGGATGTCCCATGATCCCTACGTCTTACGCTGACAACACTTTTGTGTGTAACCATTGTAGGAGCAATGGATTTAAATGTTTAATTTTATAAATTGGTTGTCCTTGTAGGAGCAAGGGCCCTATTATGATGTTTAGATGCTATGTGTGTGGTATGCCTATCTATTGTTGTTGTCTATGATTGTTGTTGATGATGATTTGTTAAAGCCAAGGGCTAATCTCCCTAGAGGAGCTATGATTGTTGTAGATTGAGTAGTTGTGACTGATGAACTCTAGGATAGTTGACGTTAGTGGATATTGGATATAGTTGATGATGATACCCTTAGACTCAGGAATTCTTAGGGACGCGGACGATGATGATGATGATTAAGGAACCTTGTCGCAGTATGGGCAAGGACTCGTCGCAGTAGGGGCGAGCTGTACCTTAGCAATTTAAGTTGTAGGAGGAACCTTGTCGCAGTATGGGCAAGGACTCGTCGCAGTATGGACGAGCCGTACCTCAAAAGATAGTGATGACGATAGGTGGGGTGGTAAGCAAACGATTATGGGAGTAGCAATAGAGACGGCCACGACCCGGCCTTGCGGGTAGTCCCAGGGGGAAGGTCCTAAGTGGGGCACTGCTGGGGCGTTCCACAAACTACTGGGGTACCCTGACTTGACTCTATATACTTCCCGGGATGTGAGGGCACTTGCATCCGCTTACCCAGAGTTAGATGGATCCAGATGTACTAATAGATTGGTCGACGGTTGAGCAAGACGTTGGAATAGTGGGTTAGGATTGCGTTTACATCGTAGTTCTAGGACCGCACGATAGGTTATACCGTCGAGGATTAGGCACGAGTAGTTGAGGATTCTGTGTATGCGTGTTATGTATATTGTATCCACTGCCGCTGACTGTTACTTATGTTATATGATTTCCTCACTCTTCTTTCTTGTGGCTACTCGTGTGCCATTGTGCACGTTTAGGTGAAGAGCTTGCTGGTGATGAAGAGCGTGTCGACGTGGATACCGAGGAGTAGTAGCGATGATGAAGACTTTTAATTGCTTTTGATTTTGTTTATTGTTTTTAAAAGAGTTGTAACGAAGCGGTAAAAGCTCTGAGACATGTGACACAGGGATTTCATGGGGTTTTACTATACTTTTGTTATTCGATTGGATTTGTTTTTCCGCATTATTGGTGATACCGGTTACTTCATTTGATTCAATGTTTTTATAAAGACGTATTTTATTTAATTCAGTTTATTTCTTTGATTTACATTACTCTTTTCTAAACGGGGTAGCGGGTGTCACATTTAGTGGTATTAGAGCTCGGCTTGATTCTTCAGGTCGTGGCATGAGTCTGTTATGTTTTTCTGTGTACTCTGGTAAGACTGTCTATGATTATAGGCTATGATATGAGATAGTAGGATTTTTCTTAGTACTTTGCTAAACGGTTTTCTCTTGCTTGACAATAGGAAGCTATGTCTAACACGAGCAATGGCGATGTGATGGATGCCTTGGGACGTTTGACTGAAGCTATGGAGCGTAACCAAGCTCGCCATGAAGGCAATAACAACGGCCAATTTCGAGGACTCATTGACTTTCAGAGGAACAATCCTCCTTCATTTAAAGGAGGGTACAACCCAGAAGTTGCTCAAAACTGGATTAAGGAACATGAGAAGATTTTTCGTGCTATGCTGTGCTCTGATGCTCAGAAGGTAAACTATGCTACCTTCATGTTAACTGAAGAAGCTGAACACTGGTGGGACAACACTCGTCAGCGTTTAGAGGTTGCTGGCACTGCTCTTACTTGGGACTTATTCAAGAACCGCTTTTTGGAGAAATACTTCCCTGCTGATTTGCGTGACAAGAAAGAACTTGAATTCATGTCGCTGACTCAAGGAAACAAGACTGTTGGTGAATATGCTGCTAAATTTGAAGAGTTGTCCCGTTACTACTCACCGTATGCGACAGCTGGTAATGATCGTTCTAAGTGTGTCAAATTTAAAAGTGGACTGTGCCCAGAGATTAAACAGGGTGTTGCCGTTCTGGATGTCCAAGACTTTGGGGTGCTGGTGCACAAGTGCAGGGAATATGAGGATGCCTACAATGAGAGGGTCGCTTCCTTCCGAGACAAGAAGCCTATGCAACAAGGAAAGGGGAAGCAACCGTTAGCGCCAATCGGAAAGGGGTTCAAGAATACTGGGGAAAAGAAGCCTAGTTTCAATACTGGTAGACCATTTGGAGGGAGTTCTTATGCACCTAAACCTGTGAGGTGTGGCAAGTGTGGCAAGGGTCATTATACTAAGGAGTGAAAGGAGGATGATTACTTGTGCTTTAAGTGTGGGAAGCCTGGTCATATAAGCCGTGAGTGTGGAGGAGCTAAGTCTGAACCTGCTAGCGATGCAAAGTCTCAAAAGCCGCAAGCTAACCGCCTCAAGTCCACCGGTAGAGTGTTTGCATTATCTGGGGCCGAAGCGTCTGAGTCTGAAGACCTCATTCAAGGTACATGTCTTATTCAAGGAATACCTCTGATTGTGCTATATGATTCTAGTGCGACTCATTCTTTTATTGCTTATGATTGTGTGGAAAAGTTGAATTTGCATGTGTCTAGGTTGCCTTCGAGTTTGTCTGTAGCTGTCCCTACAGATAAACCCGTTATAACAAGATTAGTTTGCAAGGATTGTACCATTGTTATTGATGGTAGGAGTTTCCTAGTAGATCTGGTTTGTTTACCTCTTCGGGAGATAGATGTGATTCTTGGTATGGACTGGTTAGCCACCAATCACGTTCTCCTGAACTGTGCTAGTAAGACTGCCGTCTTTGGAGCTGCCGAATCCCATAACTCTCAAATTTTGAATGCTAAGGGTGTAAGGTCATCAATGAAGACTGGGGCTCAGGCCTTTATGATGTTGTTCTCGGTAGTGTTGGATAAGGACCCCGAGGAAAAGGATATACCGGTAGTTAAAGAATATCCTGAAGTGTTTGCGGATGTGGATTGTCTACCGCCCGAAAGAGAAGTTGAGTTTGCCATTGACCTGGCTCCGGGAACACGACCAATCTCGATGGCGCCATATAGGATGGCACCGTTGGAACTTGCAGAATTGAAGAAGCAATTGGAAGAACTGATGGAGAAACAATTCATTCGGCCTAGCGTATCGCCATGGGGGGCGCCTGTCTTGCTTGTAAAGAAAAAGGATGGTAGTATGAGGTTGTGTGTGGACTTTAGACAACTCAACAAGGTAACCGTGAAGAACCGATATCCTCTCCCAAGGATAGAAGATCTTATGGATCAGTTAATTGGAGCTTCGATGTTTTCTAAAATTGACTTAAGGTCGGGTTACCACCAGATTCGTGTGAAAGCAGAAGATATACCCAAGACCGCATTCAGGACACGTTATGGTCACTACGAGTACCAAGTTATGCCATTTGGAGTGACTAATGCACCTGCCGTGTTCATGGACTACATGAATACCATCTTCCGCCCTTACTTGGACAAATTTGTAGTTGTCTTCATCGATGATATTTTGATTTACTCTAAGTCTAAGGAAGATCATGAAGAACATCTTAGAGTGGTATTGCAAGTGCTAAAGGATAAGCAGCTCTTTGCCAAGATGTCTAAGTGTGAGTTCTGGTTAGAAGAAGTAAGTTTCCTTGGCCATGTGATATCCAAGGGAGGAATAGCTGTCGACCCTGCGAAAGTTGAGGCAGTGCAAAAGTGGGAAGCACCTAAGAATGTGACAGAGATTAAGAGCTTTTTGGGCTTAGCTGGTTATTATCGGAGATTCATCGAGGGATTTTCTAAGATTGCCTTGCCAATGACTCGCCTTACGAGGAAGGGGCAAGTTTTTTTATGGGACTCCAAGTGTGAAGAGAGTTTTCAGAAACTGAAGGAAAGGTTGACATCAGCACCTGTTTTGATTTTACCTGACCCAAAGGAACCTTTTGTGGTTTATTGTGATGCTTCCAAGCAAGGATTGGGGGGAGTCTTGATGCAACATGGCAAGGTAGTGGCTTATGCTTCGCGACAACTCAAGATTCACGAGCAGAACTACCCGACTCATGATCTAGAACTTGGAGCTGTGGTTTTCTCTTTGAAGATATGGAGGCATTACCTGTATGGAGCGAGATTTGAAGTCTTTAGTGACCATAAGAGTTTGAAGTATCTGTTTGACCAAAAGGAGTTGAATATGAGGCAACGAAGGTGGATGGAGTTTCTAAAGGATTATGATTTTGAGTTAAGCTATCACCCAGGTAAGGCCAATGTGGTAGCAGACGCCTTAAGCAGAAAGGCATTGCATTGCTCAGTCATGATGGTCAAGCAGATGCAACTATTGGAAGAGTTTCGAGATTTGAGTTTGGTATGTGAAGAGACTCCTGCAAGTGTGAAACTTGGTATGTTGAAGATCACTAACAACTTGATGGACCTAGTTCGAGAAGGACAGAAGGGAGATCAACATCTCAGGGAACAGAGGGAGTTGCTTACTCAAGGAAAGGAAATTGGTTTTGTTGAAGGCACTGATGGGATTTTGAGGTTCGGGAACAGAATTTGTGTTCCGAAGATACCCGAACTCAAGAGGATGATTCTTGAGGAGGGGCATAGAAGTGGTTTGAGTATTCATCCAGGAGCTACCAAAATGTATCACGACTTAAGGAAAGTGTTTTGGTGGCCAGGAATGAAGAGGGACATAGCTGAATTTGTGTATTCTTGTTTGACTTGTCAGAAATCTAAGATTGAGCATCAAAAGCCGTCAGGGAAGATGCAACCGTTACCTATTCTAGAGTGGAAGTGGGGTAGTATTTCTATGGACTTTGTGTCGGGACTTCCGCGAACTTTGACAGGTTATGATGCAATTTGGGTGATTGTGGATCGACTGACCAAATCGGCTCACTTTTTAGCGATAAATATGAGATATTCACTAGAGAAGCTGACAGAGTTGTACATTAAGGAAGTGGTTAGGCTACATGGTGTCCCTTCTAGCATAGTGTCAGATAGAGATCCTAGATTCACATCCGGATTTTGGGAAAGCTTGCATGAAGCTCTAGGGACTAAACTCAAGTTGAGCTCAGCTTATCATCCACAGACAGATGGCCAGACAGAGCGAACAATCCAATCCTTGGAAGATTTGCTGCGAGCTTGTACCTTGGAAGACTCCACTAGTTGGGAGAAGTTCTTACCCCTTGTAGAGTTCATGTACAATAATAGTTTCCATTCTAGCATTGGGATGGCGCCATATGAGGCTCTGTATGGGAGGCGGTGTAGGACCCCTCTATGTTGGTTTGAGTCTGGTGAAAGCCTTATTCTTGGACCAGAACTAGTACAAGAGACCACTGAGAAAGTAAAAATGATACAAGAAAAGATGAAGGCAGCACAAAGTAGACAAAAGAGCTATCATGACAAAAGAACTAAAGACTTGGAGTTTGAAGAAGGAGACCACGTGTTTCTACGTGTTACACCGACCAAGGGGGTCGGTAGAGTGATGAAAGCGAAAAAGTTGACGCCCAGGTTTATTGGTCCTTACCAGATCATAAAAAGGATAGGGGAAGTGGCTTATCAAGTTGCATTACCGCCATTTTTGGCGAATCTTCACAATGTGTTCCATGTATCTCAACTCCGGAAGTATATTCATGACCCAAGTCATGTGATAGAGCCAGATACAATTCAGCTGAAGGATAACTTAACCTTTGAAGCATTGCCAAGACGGATTGATGACCGAAAGGTGAAACAGTTGAGAGCGAAGAGTATTCCCTTAGTGAAAGTCATATGGAGTGGAGCTTCGGAGGAAAGTGCGACTTGGGAGTTGGAGAGCAAGATGAAGGAGCTTTACCCCCAACTCTTCGATACAGGTTAGTAGAATTTCGGGGCCGGAATTTTTTTTTTAAGGGGGGTAGGATTGTAACACCCCGTTTTAGCTATTAATCTATGTGCATATATTAGTAATTGTGTGATAATTTTGTGTGTGTCTATTTTATTATTAGCCTATAATTAGATAATATACTATGGCATTTTACATTCTAATAGTCATTCATTATATTTATTAATTATCACATTGCTATTATTTGTTGCGATATATTATTATGCTGTTGGTGGGATATGTATTGTTATATATTATTTATAGAAATATATGTATGTTAAGTGTAGGTATGTTATTATTTTTATTATTAACTAAAAGCACTACCTCATCAGTAGTGATGAGGCGTGGGTGGAAAAGCTGGAAGGGGAGGGGTAGTTAATTAGGAATAAAGTGAGTAGTTGGATCACTTGAGTGAAGTTGGGCTTGGTCCTTTGGTTAAAAGAAAATAATATATTTAAGCCCAATCCCTTTGAAGTAATGAACAAGTTAGGTTTCTGTTCACCATCTCCAACCATTCACTCTCCGTACGTATTATTCCAGCGGCAGCCATAACCGTTGCACCTCAACCTTCCTTTCTCTCATTCTCACTCGTTAAGCCACCGTTTGGTCCCAAACTTCGCCACCCCACTCGAAATTACCCTCTGAACCCGTTTCCAGCCTCAGTTTTATCAAAAGAAGCACCGTTTGGTGCGTATTTCAAGACTGGGCGAACTGTTTTGCAACCATTCCGACCACCACAGTCTCCGGTTGGAAAAACGGACATCGTATTCGGATTCCACTCGTCGAAACCTTCGGGCAACACTAAGCCTTCTTTCGTTTTGGTGAAGTTGACGTCGGACCTCTCATGACCTGTTGTTCCGGTGAGACGTCTTTCGGTCACTCATTTTATTTCGTTTTACTCTCGTTTCAGTTTTATTAATTCCCAAAAATTATTTGGAACTGGTTGTATATGCTTTTCAGCTATTTTCCGCTTCCCGAGTGACCCGTAGATTTTCCGTGTGCTCGTTCGGTGCTAATTCCATTACCGTGGACGATTCAGCTCTGCTTTCGGTGTCAATATAGTCCTTACTTATCCAGGTAAGAAGAGGGGGGATGATAACTAGGGAACATGGTAGTTTAGGATGCAATTGACATAACTGGGATGTCCCATGATCCCTACGTCTTACGCTGACAACACTTTTGTGTGTAACCATTGTAGGAGCAATGGATTTAAATGTTTAATTTTATAAATTGGTTGTCCTTGTAGGAGCAAGGGCCCTATTATGATGTTTAGATGCTATGTGTGTGGTATGCCTATCTGTTGTTGTTGTCTATGATTATTGTTGATGATGATTTGTTAAAGCCAAGGGCTAATCTCCCTAGAGGAGCTATGATTGTTGTAGATTGAGTAGTTGTGACTGATGAACTCTAGGATAGTTGACGTTAGTGGATATTGGATATAGTTGATGATGATACCCTTAGACTCAGGAATTCTTAGGGACGCGGACGATGATGATGATGATTAAGGAACCTTGTCGCAGTATGGGCAAGGACTCGTCGCAGTAGGGGCGAGCTGTACCTTAGCAATTTAAGTTGTAGGAGGAACCTTGTCGCAGTATGGGCAAGGACTCGTCGCAGTATGGACGAGCCGTACCTCAAAAGATAGTGATGACGATAGGTGGGGTGGTAAGCAAACGATTATGGGAGTAGCAATAGAGACGGCCACGACCCCGCCTTGCGGGTAGTCCCAGGGGGAAGGTCCTAAGTGGGGCACTGCTGGGGCGTTCCACAAACTACTGGGGTACCCTGACTTGACTCTATCTACTTCCCGGGATGTGAGGGCACTTGCATCCGCTTACCCAGAGTTAGATGGATCCAGATGTACTAATAGATTGGTTGACGGTTGAGCAAGACGTTGGAATAGTGGGTTAGGATTGCGTTTACATCGTAGTTCTAGGACCGCACGATAGGTTATACCGTCGAGGATTAGGCACGAGTAGTTGAGGATTCTGTGTATGCGTGTTATGTATATTGTATCCACTGCCGCTGACTGTTACTTATGTTATATGATTTCCTCACTCTTCTTTCTTGTGGCTACTCGTGTGCCATTGTGCACGTTTAGGTGAAGAGCTTGCTGGTGATGAAGAGCGTGTCGACGTGGATGCCGAGGAGTAGTAGCGATGATGAAGACTTTTAATTGCTTTTGA
Source organism: Astragalus glycyphyllos (assembly GCA_963573325.1). NCBI lineage: Eukaryota > Viridiplantae > Streptophyta > Magnoliopsida > Fabales > Fabaceae > Astragalus > Astragalus glycyphyllos. Next base: position 91,459,959 of record OY754307.1, read on the forward strand.
TTTTGTTTATTGTTTTTAAAAGAGTTGTAACGAAGCGGTAAAAGCTCTGAGACATGTGACACAGGGATTTCATGGGGTTTTACTATACTTTTGTTATTCGATTGGATTTGTTTTTCCGCATTATTGGTGATACCGGTTACTTCATTTGATTCAATGTTTTTATAAAGACGTATTTTATTTAATTCAGTTTATTTCTTTGATTTACGTTACTCTTTTCTGAACGGGGTAGCGGGTGTCACAGAGTTCATATATCATACTAATCAGTCTTTTGTGTATATATATATATCCATTATAGATTAGTGTACACTATATATTAGTAGTTTCATCCAATTCTAAACAATGTATTTTTGAACTCAATAAAACATGTATTATAATATTTTAGAAAAAATAATATATATCTATAACTTGTATAACTTAACTATATACTAAAGGGAACTCCATAAAAAACTGCTATTTTCCTTACCTATTTTACCCTTAAAAACACATACACAGTTACATATTTGTCCAGGTTTTGGGTTACTCTTGCACACATGTAGTTATCCCATGCAGGCCTTCATCGGTTACTAAAAAAAACTGCACACATGCAACACACTACGACATGAACTGCCATTGTCAAGTGATAACCGCACCATCATCACATACACACTCATTAGATGAGAGAAGATGTTGCACCACTATAATCCTTGATCATTAAACCCAGTTTCAATTCCGTCAGTTGCAATTCACAATTTGTATTTAATGCATATAAACACCACATACCAAAGTCGGGTTATTAGAAATTGTTTTATGCTTTTACATTAATTTTTTCTTTCCACGTTAGTTTGGTGTAGGGGTAAAAATAAAGTGAATTCATAAATCAATTTTGTTAGTAAAATTTATGCTGTATTCACTATTTTTTCAACTTTATCTTAAATTGTGATGCTTTTGTTCTATATAGTATGTTACTATTAGTAGTAGTTTGTTTCTCTGTGGGTAAAGCAATTGGCTCAATTCTTAGCTTATTTGTGTGTCATGAAACAGATGATGATTTCTAGGTGGCGGATCACCTATGCAAGGCGCAAACTTGTGTAATATACACAAGACCTTCTATTATGGGTTTCTATGTCTCTTACATATTTATATTTGTTACCCCAAAAGGTTTTAATAATTGTTTTTATGGCCAATATGATTAAATAGTACTCTTATTTTTTACACCTAACTGAGCTTAATTGGAAATGTTTTTTATTCATTTACCTTTAACTCAAACCCCCAAATAAAACTTAAACCTTTAACTCAAACCCCCAACTCATTCATCTCTTTGTTTATTTCTCCTCCATTGTTCTATATATTACGTCACTATGTGTCTGTAATTACTGAAAAATTACCGGAGGGAGAGAGAGAGAGACTGCACTATTAGTGCAACAACTCAACAAGCACAGTAGTAAATCGAATTAATGAAAAAGAACAATTACATAACTGTTAATTTTCACTGTAAGTCATCAATATCACTTCTATTTACGATGAGCCTCCACATCAGGGACTAACTTCACTGCCTTGCTTTCTCTCTGCTGATACTTGGCATATGAATACCACACACCACTAGCTGTATTGATAACCAATCCATTCAAAGCATGTATTGATATTCATTTTTGTCATTTTTAAAAGCGGATTTACTTTAAGTGGGGTTAAATCCGCTTTGTGTATTAGAAGTAACTGTTTTTTATTTAAATTTTTTAAATAAGGTTATAAAAACACTACTAAAAATCTATTAAAAAGTCAAAACTAATTTAAAAATTATAAAAACACCACTAAAAATCTAATAAAACCAAAATAAGGTTATGCAAATTCTTTTTTTTTAGAAATTATGAAAAATTAAAACAATTAATAAAAAATAGTAAGCGATGGAATTTGGGATTTTGAGCCCCTTTATTCTAAAAGTAGTCCCTTCTTGAGAAGTATTGATCCCTGATTTTTTTCGGATTTAATGGATATGGTTTCATTACAATCTGATTAGGTTGCCCGAAAACCGATTTTTTGGCCTAAATTATTCACCCAACGTACAACATCGTCACGTGTTAACGAACTACACACTAAACAGAACAAAAAAACGGCCGATATTCATATCTATTTTATTTTTTAAAAAAAATTAATTTTAATTTTACCTATGAGGGGAATTTAGTACAAATCATATTTACCTATTAGGGGAGGTAAATCCGCTTTGCATTTAACAAAGCGGATTTACCCCCCTAATAGGTAAATCCTCTTTGCATTTAACAAAGCGGATATACCCCCACTGATAGGTAAATCCGCATTCACCATTACACGAAGCGGATGTATCTCGCATATAGATACATCCGCTTTTATATTTTAACAAAGCGGATCTACTCTACTAAACGTAGATCCGTTTTTCCCTTTGTTAATTCTAATCGGATCTAGGTAGATCCGCTTTGTTTTTTTATGAATTGGATCTATCTATCTTTTACATAGATCTGATTTAAGCCAATTTTACTAGGGGTATTTTCGTCTTAAAATTTTTTGTGGGGGTATAAGTTGAAAAGGTGGGGGTACCCAAAAAAAACCCTATCAACATTAGGTGTGTGTGGGGGTGCATGAGCAGGACCATGCAAGACCCTGCGTTTAATTGCCATGTGTTTGACATTTATAGATGAATGTTATTAAATTATAAGTAATTGTTAAATTAATTTTTCTATTAATACATAAAAAAATTTAAACAAAAGAAAGAGATATGGAGGCTCGTTAAAACCTTCTGATGCAAAATTCTCATTAGGGAAAAAGCACCAATTGTTAGATAACCAGCAGTGCTGGACAGCAATGAGGTGAGGCTATGAATTTATGGCCCAGTGCACTTCCAAGTGCACACTGTACAATTTAAATTTCAGTTTTAAATTTTTTCATCAACTGTTAGAAACCTCTGGACCGCCGGTTTGGCCGATTTTCTGGTTGTTTAGCCGGTTCTCATGGAACACGGTTTTGGTGGTGTTCTGGACCGGATTCAAGACCGCTTTACGATTTAACCGGATCACCTGGTTGGTCCGGCTCTCTAAACCATGAGAAATAGTACTCACCTTAAATTTTATTGATAAAAAATAGAAAAAATACAGAAAATATGGGGTGACTAGACCAAAATTTATGAGTATAAATATCATTATAACTGGAAAAAAAATAAAAGCAAATCTACAAATGTGCGCAAAAGTATCACAACACACCAAAAATAGGAGGCAAAGGGCGAACCCAGCCTATTTCGGGATAGAGGAACTAACAAAACCTGTAGTTAGGCAAACCTAACCTATTCCTGAAAAGTCCTCCGCATTGAAGTTCGGGATGAGATTCCATCAGGTAAAGCCACTTGAATTAGTTCCATGACCTGCAAGCTTATCAACACAAGCATTACATTCTCTGTAAATGTGGGTGCAAACGAAATTCCTCTGTCTAGTCAAATATAAACAATTGTTCCATCTGTTGCGAAGGTTCCAAGGAACAACATTACAGTTCTTAAAGGCCGAAACAACTAATTGAGAATCACATTCTAGCCACAAAGACATCCAACATTTATCAAAAGCAATCTCAATAGCCAACATAGCTCCAATAAGCTCAGCATGAAAGACATAACTGTTACCAATCGAAGCAGAAAAACACCAAAGGACCACAACACTGCTGTAAAATAATAATATTTTTTGTATAAATTACATTTTTATACACAAATATATTGGTAGGTGATTAAAGTGATAGCTTTTTAGTTTACTTATAAGAGTGTGTTGTAACCAAACAATCCAGAGTTTGTTCAAAGATGATGGAATCGCCACTAAATTTATTTGTTTAGAGAAAATATTTGAAAAACCTTTATAAAAAAAGAAAATAATCTTCAAAATTAGATTTTGTGCTCGTGGGTCGATTATGCATCGAACATGTATTAACATCATACAACATCCTTGTGAAAAGATTACCTATAAATAATCATGCAAATTTGTTAAATTTATAACTATTTATTTTCCCTTTCTAAATATAACTAAAATTTAACTTTCCGATGAAACTTTAAGTTTGTCAATGGATTGTTAAGCAAATGGTAATTTCCATCGTTGAATGATAAGATAGTGATTGCCAACCTTCCAAGGACCTTCATATAATGCACCTTGTCGTCTTCAACCAAAGCAAGCCTCCAATCCAGCTAGGGGATTAGTCACTGCGTTCGGCGGTAGATACCCCGGTCTCGACAAAAAAAAAAGTCTTATCTTAACTCCTTTTTCAGACATGAGAATGTTGAGTATAAGCACTCAATTTTTGTATCTAATTTTCAAAGGTTGAATCTGCCATCTTAGCCATATACTCCCTCCGTCTCATATTAAGTGTCGTTTAAGGTTATGCGCGGGTATTAAGAAAGTGATTGGACATACTAAATTTTATGGTAAAAAAATGTGGTAGGACTAAAATACCCTTACACTTTTCTTGGTTGATGCAAATGCATGGTTATTGATATTCTAAAGTAAGGGTATTGTTGGAAAGTAATAATAAATGTTGTATTGAGATTCTAAAGTGACAGATAATTTGAGACAAAGAAAAATGGCAAACAGGACACTTAGAGACGGAGGGACTATATGATAGAAAGCAATATTGAAGACATGAAAATAAAAGAGTATAAATTAAATACTTTGGGCATTCCTCCCACCGATCATTGAAGAATCAATAACACCAGAACAATGTGTGCAATTTCAGCCCTACAATTGAATAACATTCTACTGGTTTGAAACAAATCATTTTCCTATTCCTTCTGATATTTCTTAATATGCTTTGTTTCGAGCAATTTTTAGGCTTTAAAAAAAGTCATAATAAGTGTCGTGTTATCAAACAATTTTGGATTCAATTGCAAGCTAACATAAGAAAAAATAATTAAGAAGGTTAAACATTAACAAAATTTAAACATGGAGTTAATTAGTTTCATGCTGGATTAATGTGTTATTCCTCATTGGGTTTCTTCTATATATTCTCCTAGGTTCTCACATTCAACAACAATGAAGTAACAGTGACATTGGTTTCATCAAAATCATTTTGATTTCTTTTCTCTTCAATCAGATTAATTAATCAAGAGATACACCCACAAAATAAAATAACACTTACTAATTGCTTGAGATATTTACGTTTGGAGACTAATTCTTTCCTCCACAGATTATTGCATAATGTTAGGTTAAGACCCTGATTTTGTGGATCAGAATTTGCAACTTCCTCCACATGTTTTTGAAATACTCGCCCATCTAATCTTAATAGTATTTCTTCTCTAATACTGCACACACACAAAACTTCACCCTTTCATCCCTCCGTGAAGCTTCCTTTCGCCTTCGTTCATTGCCCTTTCCATTCGATCTCTTTTTTCCTATTATTTTGGTTTTGGTTAGGTTTCTATCTGAATCTCTAAATTAGAGGAGCAGATAATGATTCCACCTTCGAAGAGATTGAGACATGATGATTATGTTGAAAATAAAATTGAAAATAAAAATGAAGACAGGCTTAGCGATTTACCCGATTGTCTTCTCCTTCACATATTGAAATCTTTGGACGTCAAAGACGTCGTTAGAACTTGCATTTTGTCTACCCGATGGAAGCACATCTGGAAACGTATTACCAATCTAACGTTGCGTTCTTTGGACTTTTCAACTCTCGAGATTTTTACCAAATTTGTGTCTAGTATTTTATCACTTCGAGACCACTCAATCTCACTGCAGAGACTGCTTTATAACCGTAAAGGTTCCGTGGAGCTTCCCTTGCTCAACAGGATTTTGAAATATGCTATTTCACACAATATCCAACAATTAGCACTCACTCTCGAATGTGCTATTGATCAAATCCCGTCTCCTATCTTTTCATGTCAGACATTAACACATCTTAGTCTTTGTTTGTTCCCTAAAGGTGGTGGCGCAACATTGTTTCCAAAATCTCTGAATTTACCAGCATTAACCAGCTTGCATCTATGGTGTTTTACCTTTTGTGCTGACAGTGATGTTGTCGATCCCTTTTTGACCTTTAACAAGTTGAATTGTTTGCTCCTATTCCAATGTGATGTAAGGGATGGAATAACCCTCCGCATATCAAGCGCGACGCTTGTCAAATTATCTGTGTGTTGTATCTGGCAAAACTGTTTGAAGATTGTTGAGTTATGCACTCCACGTCTTGATACATTTATTTTTACTGGTGTTCCTCATATAAGTAGATTCAAAGGGAGGAATCTTTCTTCTGTTAAACATGTGGATATTGATGCAAACCTTAAGTCAATATGTGCGGATCCTGCTTTTAATCTATTCAACTGGTTGCAAGATTTTGTTGGTATAAAATCATTGCTACTAACTGCAAGTACTCTTCAGGTATTTTACACTTCCTTCTTTAAATGTGTTTTTTTAATCTAAATTTTGTCATCGAAAAATTGACTTGCATTAAATTAATCCTATTCTCACTCATTCCTTACTTCTTAGGTTCTATCCTTCATTCCTGATTTATTGGAGTCCAGGCTCCCTTTCTTGAAGAACTTAAAGTCACTGAAAGTATTTGACCAAGAACTTTCAGATGAATTTTGCGTGGTTCTTGCTAAGTTTCAAAAAGCCAAGTCAAAGAAAAAAGCTGTCAAGCTAAAAAAAAAATTGAAAGCAAATTCTAGACGGTCTCCGCCCTTACCCGATGGAATTGTGGACTTCTTGCTCCAAAATTCACCATCTGTAGAAGCTGACATCTTAGATCTTTCAAGGTGAAATATGCTTTCAACTTTTTAATGATAGGTTGTTAATATCTAGTTTTGTTTTTGCTTATTTATATGTTTTTGTTTTCCTTGGTCTTATGGTTGTAATTATGTGAGTATAGAAGTTAAAAGTCGAAGAAAAAATTGTACATGTTTACTTACATGATCGTACCCAGTCTCAAATTAAGAGGATAGATGGATGTTCTATTGCAAGGATTGGATTGCTTGCTATTTTTAAATGAATCTGACCAGTCTGAACCAAAATTTCAAGTATATTTCACTATATAATGAACTTCATTCTGTGAAGTTTTTCAGCAATGTTTCACTATATACAATGAATAACTAGTCTGAACCAAATGAGCAAACTCGCATATGCTCAAGCAAACAAGCTTCTAGAAATAAGAGAGTGACTAAGAGAGAGGGGTGCCTTGTATTTTGGAGAAATAGGAATTTAGGGGAGTTACTGAGGTAGGCCTCTTGAAGAGCTTAGGGAATTTCTTGTATTCTCAACACTGCCAATAATCTTGATTTTTCTACTATTTCCTGCTAATATGAACCACTATCTATCATGTGGTTATTGAGTGAAAAATTATTAAGTAACAACATAGGAATTCTAACAACTCATATTGAGAATAATGTTGATCTGTCTAGTTAGTTTAAGGGGGAAGATTGTGGGTATAGTGGATATAGGGAATGCAGGGAATAATGTGTATTCAGTTATGTGTTTTTGTTAGTCCTAGTAGAGAGAAATTATCCTTTTCTCTTAGGAATTTTTTCATGGGTATCAGTTGTAAGTAGCTCAATGCGCTAATACACCATTCTCTCTAATCCTAACATCCTACACACAGATACCCATTCGTGAGGAGGAAAATGTTCTTACCCTCTTAAAGAAGAGGAACTGGATCTCGTTTGCTGGATATACATGAGCATAATGAGAGTATGTTCTTAAACTCTTTGGTCAATGCCCCTAACATACTTTGTATTTGAGAGACATGCATCCATTTTGTTGAATCACTTTGATTTGATGTGCTAGTCAGTGACTTTATTATTTTTTTAATATTCAGATTGCTCTCTTCAAATGCATGGAAGAGGTATTGATGAGTTCAACTGAGTCCAGTTCACTCAATGGTACCAAACTAGTGTGTTTTACTGGTGCGCTGCACGGATCTAATTTATATTTTAGAATATTTTAATGCATTATAATCGAATTGTGTGAAAGAGGTATTTGTATAATTTTAGATCTACAATTTTGGCATCGAGAAATAAAGTTTGACATTACACATGATAGGCCGCCTAAGACGCCTAATGTAACACCCCGTTTTATTCATTGATTTATGTGCATATATTAGCAATTGTGTGATAATTTTGTGTATACCTTTTTAGCTATTAGTATATATTTTGGTGATATATTATTGTTTTATTTTTGTTTCTATTCAATAATTGCTTTGAATTGTTAAATTATTATTTTATAATTGTTTCTATTTATGAAGGATTTGGGTTAGTATTTAAGTATAAATATATTATTATAAATAGAATAAGAAGAAAAAAAAAGTAACGCAATGCAGCCAAGCACATAACTTATACTTTGCCTTCCCAAAACCTGTACCTTATGTTCGTAAATCATTACTTGTATTTCAGCCTTACCTTTTCAATATTGCTGCGCCGACGGAAAATAAGTCAAAATCCTTTCCTATTTGTTTTGCTGTTCTTTGTCCCTTAACAACGTGACTATCATTCCTCCCATCCATTTATATCCTATCGCTCAATCTATGAAAATACTCCCAATGAATTGGGCTTCCTTCTTTCCAAGTATTAGAACAAATCGTCCCATCATCAAATTCCTCCTGTGCTGATATCCACTGATATGATGCCATATTAAAAGGCTGACTTTTTGGTAAACCACGACAGCGGTTTGTATCAACAGAGAAAAGTTTTGTAATCTCCTCAATAAGAGCTTTCATCTATTGCTTTTCGATCGTTGTTATGTCAAAGTTGTTGACAAACCCACCGTCACCATTGCCATGTCTTATTTCGCTAGCTTTGTAAATCTGCCGCGGAACAACTTAAAATATAGACTCGTTGGTTGTGTGCTCTGTCAAAGTTGTATTTTGATTTTCGCTTCAAACGAAGTCGTCACATCAGGTACGGAGGAAATGGTTTCTATTCTATATGGGGAATAGGGGATAGGACTAGAATGGTGTCGATTATCATTATTCCTATTTTACTTGTTTTTATTTATTATTTATATTGTCGATTTAATTCGGATGACTGTAATTATTCTGGATTACTGTAATTATACTGGATGACTGTAATTATACCATATGACTGTAATAATTTAAATGCTTGTAGATGATTGTAAATGACCTGGATGACTGTAATGTAATTGATTTGAAGGTCTGTAAATAAAGTGTTCGTGGATTAGAATGATAGGTAAGACTAAATGAGACGAAGTTAATATTGTTTAAATTCCCGATAGATACCTTAATCGGTTAATGTAGCCAAGTTTAACTTGGAGTTGGCAAGGTCATTAGACGACTTGATGTTTCTTGCTTGTGGTGATTACTGGTTGACTCGTGTATTGTTATGGGAGACTTGTCACACAATGGACAAGTTATCGTCGATGATTAGCAAGCTGGTTCGTGTTGAAGAATCTTGCCGCAGCATGTGCAAGAACTCGTTGCAGTATGGACGAGCGGTATCTTCGTGATCGAGATTTGTTGAAGGAACCTTGTCGCAGCATGGGCAATGACTCGTCGCAGCATGGGCGAGCCGTACCTTAAAAGTTGATGATTGCAAGAGGAACCTTGTCGCAGTATGGGCAAGGACTCGTCACAGTATGGGCGAGCCGTACCTCAATAGTTGAAATTGTATAGGAGGAACTTTGTCGCAGTATGGGCAAGCACTCGTCACAGTATGGGCGAGCCGTATCTCAAGGATGGTAGGGATGATGATAGGTGGGGTGGTAAGCAAACGATTATGGGAGTAGTATTAGAGACGGCCACGACCGGCCTTGCGGGTAGGCCCGGGGGGAGATTCTAAGCGGGGCACTGCTGGGGCGTTCCACAATCTACTGGGGTACCCTGACTAGACTCTATCTATTTCCCGGGATGTGAGGGCACTTGCATCCGCTTACCTAGAGTTAGATGGATCCAAATTTATCGCGGAGTGGTGGGTAGGATCTTCTCGACGTTGCACCAGATTGAAGGTGATGACAATAGTTGATGAACGACCGAGCACGCGTGACATGTTTGTTGGATTCCCCGTGGTGGTATTTGTCGTTCATTGAGGATGATGATCTTCGTTGATGATTGACTAAGTAGGTTATGTTTGTCGTGTATACTGTAGTGATTTTTACAGTGTGAAGTGACCTCATCACTTTTTACGTATGAGCCCTGCGTGGCTTCACTCTGACATCTTGCTGTATGGACATGTTGTGTTTGTCACTCTTTGAGAGTGATTGTTTGATATTGATGTGATGGATCGTGGTTGTCTTTGCTGTCTTAGTCTCAGTCTTATGTTCCTTATATAGTTTGGACGCTCTTTCTCACCCGTGCACCACTTTTTAGATTGGGGGTTCATATAATTTGAGGATTGATATTGGCAATCATATAATCAATTGTGTGAAGAAGAGGAGGAAATTACCTCTATAAGCGCTCCAAGAGCCTTGAAGCCTGCCCTAAGTCCTATCCCTGGTGAGCCCCTAGAGCCCAACTCATCTAAACTTTTATCAATTCAGAAAAAAAAGGAAGAGGAGGAGGATTGGGGATTTAGTTTTTTTTTTTCAAAAAAAAAATCCTGTGGTATGTGATATCAGATTTAAAAAAAATAGAAATGAAAAAGAAATACCACCTCAACATTTCGTTAGACACATCAGTTTTTTTGTAACGTCTCACTAACAAAATGACATATTTAAAAAAAATTATTTTGCAGAGACTTATTTAACAAAAAAAAATTGCAGAAACTTATTTGAAAAACAGCTATATTTACAAGGACGAAAAACATATTTAAACTATAAAAGAAAGAATAAGAATGGAGTTGGTATAAAAGGACAAACGGTGATGCAGTGTGTTCCAGGCGGTTTGGTTCTTATTATATATATATATATATATATATATATATATATATATATATATATATATATAAAAGATGAGAACATGAGGGGTGAAAGTTATTATTAATTATTTTTATTTTTATTTACAATGATCAATATTAGTTTTTTTTAGCACTGCCACTTGATATGCGTAAATACACATAGCACAACCAAGTTCAACATTTAATATTTGATGTGGTTCCATATAGTTATCCCGAGATTGGTGATGCCGTAACTCCTAAAGTTTAAATCTTATGCATGTGTAAGAATTTTTGTCAAACTTTAGTGCTTATTTTGTTTAAATTCTATTGATCAATCACATTACAAAGAAAAAGGATCTCCATTCCCACTCTACTTCCCCTTCGCAATATCGTAGCTTCTCTTATGACTATTTGTTTTCCTCTTAGAACAGGCTTAGACCATAAGTTCAATTCCTTATTTGACACAGTAATCTTCGGCCTAGGCGAGTAGGGTTTTGGAGTTGCGTCGGATCCATCCTCATCTTTGTGGGAGATTTCAAAACTTGTTTTTGGAATCTCTAAGCAACATATTTTTTTAATGTGTATTTAAATCAACAAGAATTTTATTTGCCACAACCCATGAATCTCGAATTAACACGTGAGAAACTTAAGGCTTTGTTTGCTAAAAAAATACTCCCTCCGTTCCACAATACATGTCCATTTTTAAGAGAATTTTTGTTCCTTTTTACTTGTCCATTAGAGGGAGTATTGTCAATTATACCCCTTGTTCCTATTAATCATCTTACTCATTTTCCATGGAATTGACTAGTTGACTAATAAATACTGATGAGAGGTTCCAAAGAGAATAAATGAAGAAACATCTACTCCCAAAAAAAAAGAAAGTGGTTCCCAACGTAAACTTATTAATCCATTTGTGCTCCAAATATATTGCTTATAAATTCAAAATGATCAAAAGTGCTGTTCATATGAAACAGAAAATAAAGAATACAAATGGAAAAAGGGAAAGGACCCATGGTAAAATTAAGTTTTAAAACATTACAGAGAGATGAAAGGAAGTCTAAAAGATTTAAGTGGGAAGAAGTATGAAAGATTTAATAGGGAGGAAGAATGAAAGATTTGCATATTAATGATGTTTTCTCGGGTGTGGAAGTATGCGTTCTTTTCAAAAAACAATTGTTGAATGATGGCTGCACTGGAAACTAAAAACAGAGGGTATAATAGGAATAATATCATTCTCAAAGCCTTTCCTTGGTATATGCAAAATTGGCTTAAACGACATGCATTCACGAACAGAGGGAGTAGTAGATAGAGGATAAGCTAACAGATAAACTAGCAGACAACAGATGAGCTGCTAGTGGATAGCAGACAAGTTAGCAAATTAAATTTAGGGTAAATTGTGGTTTTAGCCCTTTATCTTTTTTTTCTCGTTTTCGTCTCTCATGTTTTTTGTGTGTGTCATTTTGGTCTCTGCCATTAATTTTTTCTAACAGGCGTCACGCTGACAGTTAACTGCTGATGTGGCGTCTTAAATGTCAATGCTGACTTGGAACTGATTTAGTGATGTGACACATAAGGGACCAAATTGAAACTTAAAAAGAACATAGGGGTAACAAAAACATAAAGAACATAGGGACCAAATTGAAACTGAAAAATAAAATTAACAAAAACAAAAAACACATTCATCTTTTTCCTTCAAGCACCACCTCCATCTTCATCTTCTCCGGCAAGCCACCACCACTACCAAAAATCAATTACTCTTCCGCCCTTAATCCCTAACCTCTCTCAAACCCAAAAACCCCTAATTTTTCAAACTTAATCCCTAACCCCAAACCCCCAATTTTTGACACAAAAAAAAATTAACGGGTCAAAGTGACACCTGCAATTTAGTATTAAATTTAAAAGATATTGTAAAATTAGCGATTGAAACAGGCTATAAATACAAAATAATATAAATTATTATTTGTAATTAATACTTAAAAGTGAGAGATTGTTCATTTTGTTAGAAGATAAATTAACAAATTGATTAAAATAGTCGGGGTAAACATGAAAGATAAATGAAACAAACTCAAAAACTCTTTCAAATAGCATCTAAAAAACATTATAACGTAGTATAATATCCCAACAAAAAATTATAATTTTTATCAAAAAAATATAATTTTAATAATTAAACAATCAATTTAATTTTAACTTAATTATTGTTCAAAAAAAAAATAACTTAATTAATGAATTCCTGTTTAAAAAAACAGTTTAACCGTTATTTCTTTTCTCCTTGTTCCAAGCGCGGTTGATTCGCTAGCTGTCCATTTCTTTCTCACCAAGCCATTCAACAACTCTCAGTTACTGATGAAGAGCAGCGGGTAAAGTAAACCAGACACCACCTGGAATCACCTTCCCCTTACCTGGTATAATGTTCTGGTATATTTGCACAACAGAAGTACAATTATTCTATTGAATTCTGAATGTCGTGTAAGTATTACTACTTCTGAGGCTCCAACTATGTGTCTGTTTTTTTATCAACTATCACTATGTGTCTGTAATTACCGAAAAATTACCGGAGGGAGAGAGAGAGACGGCACTTTTAGTGCAACATTATAAATCAAATCAAGGAAAAAGAACAATTACATAACTGTTAATTTTCACTGTAAGTCATCAATATCACTTCTATTTACGATGAGCCTCCACATCAGGGACTAACTTCACTGCCTTGCTTTTTCTCTGCTGATACTTGGCATATGAATACCACACACCACCAGCTGTATTGATAACCAATCCACTCACATTCAAAGCATGGACTTGAACACCACCCAATAAGACGAAACCAAGGGTCTGAAGAAACAAGAAGAAACATGCTCAGAGTTGTACGTGAAATAATAAGTCAACTAAAATATAACGAAAAGATGGATGGATACTTGGATAGTCTCTATGTATCAATATTTGGTGCCAGGATAACTATTCCAAAATCAAGTTTTTGAGTTGTCACAGAAAATTATATGGCAAACACAGAACCACTCCTCACTTACCGTGGAACCAACCCCTTTGAGAACGCCCACAATAGTTGTAGTTAAAGCTGAATTAACTATAGTGCACAAGAACATGGTGAAGTTGAGAACAATGCCCATCACCAATGAAAGAATAAGGATCGCCAAAAATGAAAAAGAATAACTCTGCAAAGAAAAACATACTTACATTAGACATTAGCTTTTGTATTGACATTAAAATAAGTGCAAACTTTTTAGTCTTCCAAAATATGTTGCAAGCTATGGCTTCGGATGTCAACCATCACAACAAAGTTTCTACAATCTTTTATTTATTCTCACTCGAGAAATAGAAATCACCAAGCTTTAGTTTAAAAATTAAAACTAATAACTGTCAGCCTATCTCTAAATTTAATTTATAATTATAGAGCATCAATAGTATTATAAACAGAGAAGTATTTTATAACTGGAACAGCTCCATCTTAACATGCCAAAACAAAAAAGTTATTCCCACAAGACCTCATTAACTATGTTTCTAAAATACATCAAATAATTTCACCCTCATCTCCCTTTTTCATTAACCATGATTTCTGTTTCAAGCCTAATCCAAGCTCCACAAACTTTAATTCTTTCCAAATCTTGACCTCAGCAGGGGTTATTTTGCAAGAAAGAAGCCTGCTAGATTCTGAGGTCCAAGAAATATTCTAGAGTGAACAAATAAGTAGAAATTTAGTGTAAAACTTCTCAATGGACATTATCAGAGTGAGAAAGGGAAGACTGGTGTGAATGTAATTTTTCTTGAATTTTCCACAAGTTAGAGGATGAACTGAACGAAGTAAATAAGTACTTATCATGTACTGTTGAAGATAACCTCAAGCTATTGCCGAGGCTTTTAGCAACTTCTTTTGAAATCATTGTATTTATTGGTTTGTCTAAATCGAAAGACAGAAGATGCTAAAATTCAAACTCTGGTCGCATAATCATGAATAAATTTCAATACTGAGAAACAGGTTGAATTTTTCTGACCTTGGCAAATAATACAGAGAAAGAATTTGGGAATTCCCCTGTGGCTATGATAAGAAACATCAAAAATGGAAGCGACAAAAAACTGTTATAGAACATGATTTCCACGGAAGAAAGTCCGTCCTCAGCACCAGATTTTTCCACCAGCACAAGATACATGGTCTGCATAGGGGAGTAGGTTACACTATGAGAAAACCGTGCACAATTACAGAATCCATTACTCCATTATAGGAACATGGAAAATGAAATTTCAGCATATTACCTGGAAAAAAACAGAAATGAAAGCCATGCTATACCCAAAAAGGTCAAAGGAAAAATCTCCAAGGGCCGCTATAAGAACTCCGGCAGCGGTCAACATGACTGACAGAGTCACCTGATATTTGACAGAAAGGTAGACATGTTCTATTGAGTGTAAACTTTAGTAAAATTGGTAGTGAAATCAAAACTACAGCCCATGCATTAGATACAATCGTGTTTTACATCGAGATTCCGTATTGACGGTTTTCGTTTACCAGAATATGATAAAAATAAAAGCAACCCACAGAAAATCTAACACCAAAAACTTTCTTCTAAGCTTAAGAGGAGGAAATAACAAATTGCTACAATAGTCATAGTAGGCACCCAATGAAATGACATAATAAACAAAAGGCAACAACTTTGCAATTAGTCTCACACGTTTCAACTTAATTATGATCTCCATGCAGATGTATGTTAAAATGAACATTTTGATACAGTTCACTATTGTATAAGGTTCTTCCTTTCCTCTCCAATTTTAGAGTCCATTTGGGATTTAATGTTTCCATATGAAAATCAAAGTTTTGTTACCGGCTTAAACACCCTCTTCATATCATTCATAAAATAACGTTATCAATGGTTCTTCTGCCCCTTTAATTTAGCCATAAATACTTCCCTAGGAGCCCTCCTTGATATCATTCATAAACTAGCTTGATAAGGTAACATAACAGAATAAACACATTTTTTTTTCTTCTTTTTTATAGGGGATCATTAGTGTTCATGTTTGCACTTCCCCCTATATGACTCAAACCCACAACCATTTGAATGGAGGCGAAATGTCTTACTAAATGAGTCGTATATCGTTGTCAGAATAAACACAAACCATAATTTGATAATAGTAAGAAAATCATCAAGAGCTCACTACCTGAGTTGTAGGTCTCCCTTTTCCCATGAAAATCCCAGCTACAAGTACAGCAAGCGGTGTAAGCCTCTTTATTGCAATATACATTGGGATATTGACTCCCTTTAAACTCGCCAAAGCAAATGCAACATTGGCATTATAGAAAATTGAAACCGGAAGCAGCTGTTTGGCCGTTGCCATTTCCAATCCTCTGGCTCTTGTGTACCCCATACTCCGACCAAAGTGTATAAGCAAGGTTGTTACCAGTTGCTGAGTAAGAGAAAAAACAATAAATGTTATAACAGTCATTAGATACAGAATAATAAAACTCTGAAAGGTTCTCTGTTTTCCTTTAATATTGCTAAATCTGTTCCTTTATATTTGTCTTAAGATTGTTTTACCCAAACCAAATAAAGTAATAATTCTGTTGTGTTTATAAAATTATCATTATTTTTTCTATGATAATTAATAATTAGGGATATAATTGAAAAACAAAAAACTAATGTAATCTTCAACTATCACAATGAAAAATAAAAGAAACACAAATCTTCTTAAAAACCAACACATAAAAGAGGAAATTAGAGAGTAACATTTAGCAATTGACCAATACCTGCAAAGTAAGGAGAGTCATTGAGTGTGCATACTGCATGAGAACAGCTTTATTAATAAAAACCATTGCCATTGATGTAATTCCATATGAAACTGCCGCGAACAAACTGCGTGAAAACAACATAACGGTTACAGCATCAACATCTTGCATTTCTAACTGTTAAATCCTCATTCTATATATGCTGCAAGGTAATTTAATGAGCATATGGAAAGAAAAAAACCTTGAAAAGGAACTAGTATCTGAATCTGCACGGATCTCCATGGCCAATTATTGAGGGAAAAACGAGATCGAATCCAATGACCACCTTTTAAGGTAATAAAACCTAAACCCAAAGTCAAACCCTGAAAATCAAATCAAAGCAAATTAAGTAACAAAATCTAAAATATGGCGAATGAATTAACAAGTAAAAGGAGAAGGAGTGAAAATGACGGCGATACCGGTGAAGGTGAATTTACATGTCAGCTGAGAGAGAAGAAAAAAATGGCGAAGAGGTAATAGTGAAATTGAAAACTGAAAGGAAAGAAAGGGAAAACGAAAGTGAGTGTGTGAAAGAGTGAAGAAGAAGTTGGAGAGTAAAATAAAAAAATGTAAAATAATGAGAGAAATAAAATAAATAATAAAAAAAAGAAAAGAAGAAACAGCTGGCGTATCGGCATCGCAAGGTTTGGTGGTTCCCCGAAATCGGAGCAAGATGGACACTCTTTGTTTGGACCAACTTTCTCTATTCAGTATTCACTCATCAACATCAGATTTTCTTTTTTTTCTCTTTTGTTACTCGTTAACCGTATGGATACCCGGAACTCATAATTATGTGTGTGAGTTTCAAGTGGAAATTGTCACTCTCTCTAGAATAAAAAAAAAAAAAAGTATCATTCGGGGTCTCTTGGCTTACCCACCATCTTCGACATGAACCCTATAGGAACACTGTGGACTTGAACCCAAAACGGAACATGATTCAATGGAACTGTCTGTGGCTCCATTCCTTCCTCCACGACACCTAGGACCAGTAGGTGTTTATCGAACGTCCATGGCCCTAATTTCAGCATCTTCTGTATGTTGAGTTGATGAAAAAATTGGAACGCGAATCTCCCACCTTCAACCTCCGTAATCGACACACCACGCCATGGCCTCCATATATCAGCGATCCTTTATAATCGGAGCCCAAACGTTCGTGTCAGTCAAGAACCGCCCCACCAACCAGAGAGGTTGATGCTCCTCAACCTGTTTGATTTCCTCAGCACCGAACTCCAAATCATCATCTTCATGTAAACTTAATCGCTCCATAACCAAAAGCTGAATCACTTATTATTAAAATAAATGTGAAAAAGATAAAGAACCTCTCACAAAGGGAAAGAACTCTCACCCAAAGAAAACAGAGGAGAGAATATACTAATAGACTTACTATGTTGTTGCTACCGCACAAATAAAATAAAAATGAGATACATACATCATAATACATGGTAAGAATGACACATCAAGTGGTTACTAATGGAGTAACTTCTTTTTAATGATGTGTCAACTTATAATTGGTAGATAGTGTAAAACATGTATACATATATTGTGTACATATATATATATATATATATATATATATTAATTTTAAAATCCTATGTTGCATGCCACTTCAGATAAGTGGAGACCATATCAGCAATAGGTTTAACCAACTAAGCACAAATAACAGTCAACTAAACATTTTTGTAAAAGAGTTAAACAGAAAGCAAAAAAAAAGGGGTAATAGTGCAACAATTTAAAAACATAAGGGATCTATCGTTACAAATTAGACACAAGTGACCTAATCGAAAACTGAAAAATAAGTTAAGTGACTCCGGATGGTATTTTGCCATTAAAAAGTATATAATTTTATAATTTATTTTTTAATTACTAGATACATTAATTTTTTTTACTATTTCTAACTAATTAATTTACTTTGTTTTTTTGTCAAAAAAATTTACATTGTTTCTCTGATGAATAGTAAACAAGTTACTTCTCTTTTTTAAGAGTCTTGAGATTCGGTAAAAAAAAATCGACACCCTATATTGAAGATTTGAAGAATAAATTTCTTTTTTTGACGGATGAAGAATAATTTTATAAAATCGATACATATTGAATTTTTGTGTCATTTGGTCAAAAGATAGTTATAAATAGGGAATTGCATCAATAAAACCCACCACCCTCCCCGATCGACCTAACAAAGTTCTATGCTGTCACTGCTTGCTCCAATCCTATTGCGGTTGCAACATCTCCATCATTGGCGTTCAAATCAAAATAGGGAAGCAACCTTCTAATTAACACCCAAATCCCATAAGAAGATAAAAATCCACATCTTTTCCTCCAACTTCGTGGCCATATTATATGGGGAAGCAACCTGCTTAGTTATTATGAGGTTTTCTAGACAAAGCCTTTGTTTTTCTCTTTTCTTAAGACAAAATTTATTGTCAAACTCTAAGCATGAATTTATTATCATATTATGTATCGATCTTTATCATTTATAATGGTTCGTCACATTATAATTTTTCAATAAAGCGTATTTATATTAATCTGTTGCTCTAAAAGCTAGCATTACAAGGGGGTTGACTGAATAATGTCAATGACCTTTTATTACTATGTATTTGATTCTGCAGGCAAGGAACTTGAATCTATTGAATACAAAGGCGTTGATGAGTTTTGTTTTTTCAAGTTCACATGAATAAAAAGTTAGTCGTGTCTTTTTAAATTATAAGTAATTTGATTAACTTATTGAACATAAACAAAAGGAATCCTAGCTACGAATCCCTCCACTATTTTATTTTTTTTGCCTTGTCATATAGTATGAGTATTCATTAAAGAGTATTTATTGAATTATAAAATAATTACATTTTAGTTTAATGTTTTACGTTGCAAAATCAAAACTAATCTATCCAAACAACAATAATTGGTGAAAATCACTTTTCAATAAATTTATCCAAACAAAGATCACGTTACAAACTCAATTCTGTCAAACTCAATTCTCCTCACCCCAGAACCAAACACACTAAATAGAGAAATGAGGAATCCTTTTCTAAGAGGAAAACAAATAATGAGAAGAGAAGCTACGGTAACTCATAGATAAATGGTGATATCAAGTATAATTTTCAATAACAAATAATCATTTCCCTGATAGGGAATTTAGAAGAATATTCATTCAGCATTAACCAATTAACACGTGATAGTACCCAAACACAAGGCTGAAGTACTACTTCCCCATATAGAAACATGATATACAAACTTTTATAAAACAACAAAATACTGTATTCTTGTGTACCAAATTTTGTTTCTTAATTTCATTTTCAATTTGGGAAATAATCAAATAACAAAGAATCAATTCCAAAATTTCTCTTATACTTTATATTTGATTAAAGTATGGATTAGGCTATAGCTGCGACATACGGAATGTTGGTCAATTTTGAAGAAAGATGCCTTGTCAACCTTCTAGTTGTCTTTTCCCCAGTTGAATATGGTAGTACTCAGTGAAGTGGACCCAGTTGAAATCATCGATTCACCTTCCATACATTTCAAGAGAGAAGATTAAAAATAAAACCAAATCTTGAATTGAAGTAAAACAATGATAAAGTATGATAAAGTCACTGACCAGCACATTAAAGTAAATCAACAAAATGCTTGCATGTCTCTCAAATACAAAATATGTTAGGGGAAAGAGTTTAAGAACATACTCACATATATGCAGCAAATGAGATCCCCATCCTTTTCTTTAAGAGAATATGTCCATGGTCCTCCTCACGATTGGGTATCTGTGTGTAGGATGTTAGGATTAGAGAGAAAAATAAGTGGTAATTGTATCAGAAAATGGTGCACTAGAGCAGTGAGCTATTTACAAGTGATACCAGAGAAAAAAGTCCTAAGAGAAAAGATAATTTCTATCTTTTAGGATCAACAAAAACACATAACTGACTAAAAATTATTCCCTTAATTCACTATATCTGGTTCCTTGTATCCATTATATCCATGTTCCGCCCCTCTTAACTCTATAAACTAACTAGATAGATCAACATTTTTCTCTTTCCGATCTTTCCTCTTACCGACATACACCTTCCACTCCTCGGCCTTGGCAGAATCAAGGCCCACATCCTGACCCCAGTGCTCTATCAAGTGTGTGTATGAGTGAGCAAGAACAATATTTCAATTGGGTTATGGAACTTTAGTGCTCAATCTTAGTTGTAAGAATTTCGATGTTGTTACTCAATAATTTTGCACTCAATAACCATGATAGGTAGTTGTTCAGATTAGCAGAACATAGTAGAAAGATCAACATCATCATTATTGACAATGTTGAGAACACAAGAAACTCCACAAGCTCTTCAAGAGGCTCCCCCAAATTAATATTTCACCAAAATACAAGGCATCCCTCTCTCTCTCTCAACCACTCTCTTATTTCTAGCAGCCTGTTTACTTGAGCATATGTCTGTTCATATGGTTTGGACTAGACATTGTATAGTGCAACATAGTCGAAAAACTTGGCAGAATGAAGTTCATTATATTATATAGTGAAACATGGGTGAAAAATTGGTTCACAGTTCAAACTGGTTAGTTTCATTTATTATCCTTGCAATAGAACATCCATCAATTCATCATGTAAGTTAATATGAACTATTTTTTCTCTACCCCAGTGGCTTTTAACTTGTATACTAACAGTACATTACAACCGGAGGACAAAGGAAAACAAAAACAGATAAAGAAGCAAAAACCAAACTAGATATTAACAACCTATCGTTAAAAAGTTGAAAGCATATTTCACCTTGAAAGATCTAAGATGTCAGCTTCTACAGATGGTGAGTTTTGGAGCAAGAAGTCCACAATTCCATCGGGTAAGGGCGGAGACCGTGTAAAACTTCCTTTCATTTTATTCTCTTCCTCATTTACCAGCTCACAAGCTTCTTCGGACTTGGCTTCTTGGTCAAGTACTTTCAATGACTTTAAGTTCTTCAAGAAAGGGAGCTTATACTGCAATAAATCAGGAATCAAGGATAGAACCTACGCAGTAAAGGATGAGTGAGAATAGGATTAGTTCAATGCAAGTCAATTTTTCGACAACATAATTCAAATTTTAAAAAAGCACGTCTAAAATACCTGAAGAGTACTTGCAGTTAGTACTAGTGATTCTATACCAACAAAATCTTGCAGCCAGTTGAACGGATTAAAAGCAGGACCCACACGCCTCGGAAAGACGTATGCATCAATATCCACATGTTTAATAGAAGAAAGATCGCTCCCTTTGAATCTACTCATATGAGGAACACCAGTAAAAACAAATGTATAAAGATTTGGAGTACATAGCTCAACAATTTCCAAAGTGATTGGATAGTCATAAAACATAGATAAATAGGTAAGCGTCGAGCTTGATATGCGGAGGGTTAGTGCATCCTTTACATCACAATCGTCAAGGTGCAAACTATCCAACTTTTTAAAGGTCAAAAAGGGATCGGCAACATCATTGTCGGCAGAAAAGACAAAACACCATAGACACAACTCGGTTAATGCCGGTAAATTCAGATATTTTGGAAACAATGTTCTCCCAGTACCTTTACCACAAATATAAAGACCAAGATATGTTAATGTCTGACATGAAAAGATAGAAGACGGAATTTGTTCAATCTTACATTCGAGACTGAGTCCTAATCGTTGGATATCGTGTGAAAAAATATATTTCAGAAAACTATTGAGCAAGGGAAGCTCTATGGAACCTTCACAGGAAAAATGGAGACGACTTAGTGAGATTGAGTGATCTCGAAGTGATAAAAACCTAGACACAAATTTGGTAAAATTCTCGAGAGTTGAAAAGTCTGAAGAATGCAATATAAGACCGGAAATGCGTTTCCAGAGATGCTTGAATCTCGTAGACAAAATGCAAGTTCTAACAGAGTCTTTGGGTTCCATAAATTGCAAAAATTGCAAAATGTGAATAAGAACACAATCGGGTAAATTGCTAAGTCTGTCTTCATTTTTATTTTCAATATTATCATCGTTTCTCAGTCTCTTTGAATCCGGTGGAATCATTGTCTCCTCCTCTCTAAGTTAGAGATTTAGATAGAAACCTAAGCAAAACAAAAATAATACTTTACAATAAGCATAATCCTAATGGATTGAAGCAGAAAATATAAAAAAGAGAATGGAAAGGAAAATTAGAGAAGAAATACCTATGGAAAGGGCAATGACCGAAGGCGAAAGGAAGCTTCACGGACGGTGAAAGGAAGTTTTTTCTGTGTGCAGTAAACCACCGAGTCGGCAAAGGTTAGGTTAGAGAAGAAATATGTGACCTAACATTAGATGGGCCAGTATTTCAAAAACATGTGAGCCCAACCTTTGTGGTGGAAGTTGCGAATTCTGTGCCACAAAATCATCGACCTAACATTATGCGATGGTTTTTATTTTATTTATTTTACCCTTATGGACCCGGTGAAAAGATGCAATTGCCCTTCACAAAATTTAAAAATCCGAACACACCCCTGCTCAAAAATTCTCTCTGATTTATCTAAGAGCCCGTTTGTTACGGTTTATTTTTTAAAATAATCACTTTTTTAAAAAATAATAACTTTTGACGACATGTTATTCGTTTGTTACAAATTATTAAAAAATGAAAAGCTGAAAATAATCTAAAAACTGCTTCATATGAGAAGCTGTTTTGAGTAGCTTCTCAAAAAATAAGTGATTTTCAGTATGGTACACAAATACAAAACTTCTGATTTTCTTAAAAATCTCTAAAACTAATCTCTAAATTATTTAACAACAAAATCACTTATTTTTTAATCCGTAACAAACGAGCTCTAAATCCGTTTTTGTTTTTTTTGGAAAACGGATTTATGTATCAATGAGGTAAATCCGTTTTCAACTATTTTTTTTACATAAACCTGTTTTTAAGAATTGCAAAGCGGATTTATCTAATGATAGGTAAATCTGCTTTTAAAAACAATAAAATCGGATTTATATAGGTGGGGGTTAAATACATTTTTGTTATTTTTAAAAGCGAATTTACCTATCAAATAGATAAATCCGCTTTGCAAAAAAATTAATGAATACTAGGAGGGAAAGACGGGTGTGTTAGTGGGTGGTTATAGAAGTAATAGATAAATAATATATAAATAATAAATAATAATAATATAGTGAAATAGTGTTAGTAGGTAGTTACAATAAGGGCATTTTGGTCAGAAAAATATGACACCAAAAAATCAGTTACGAAATGAATCCCCTTTATATATAGGTATAGATATAAATCAGTTAAAAAATTAAAATAAATTTTTTTTAGAAAAAAATTAGATATAAATATCGACTGTTTTTAGGTTCTGTTTAGTGTGTAGTTCGTTAACACGCGACGATGTTGTACGTCGGGTGAATAATTTAGGCTAAAAAATCGATTTTCGGGCAACCTACTCGGATTGTAATCAAACTACAGCCATTAAATCCGAAAAAATTACCACCATTTCCATCGTTTACTACTTTTTATTAATTTTTTTAATATTTCGTAATTTTCAAAAACTCTAAAAAAAAATTGTGTAACCTCATTTTGGTTTTATTAGATATTTAGTCGTGTTTTTATAATTTTTAGATTAGTTTTGACTCTTTAACGAATTTTTAGGAGTGTTTTTATAGCCTTTTTTAAAAAATTTAAATAAAAAACAATTATTTTTAATACAAAAAGCGGATTTATCTAACAAATAGGTAAATCCGCTTTCTAAAATAACAAAAACAAATTTAACCCCACCTAAGGTAATCCGTTTTTCTTTTTTAAACCCCACCTAAGGTAATAAAAAAAAAGGTAATCCGCTTTTAAAAATTACAAAAACAGATTTACCTAATAAAAGATAAATCTTTTTTTCTTTTTTTCCCAAAACGGATTTACCTTACCTACTAAAAGATAAATCCGTTTTGGAAAACAAAAATGGATTTATATTTTATTAGGTAAATCCGAGCAAATTTTTTAAGTGGCTGGTATTTTTGGATTTTACTATTATGTGGAGGTAGATCAAAGTGTGGTGTAAAAAAAAACCCCTTATGCAATCTGTGGAGGATAGAATTAATCGCCAAACGTAAATATCGCAAGCAATTAGTAAATGTTGCTAGTATTCTATTTTGAGTATCTCTTCATTAATTAATCTGATTGAAGTGAAAAGAAATTAAATTGTTTGTTTAGATAAGAAATCAAAATGATATTGATGAAACAAATGAGAACCAGAGAGAATGTACACATTAGTCCAATTTTCATGAAAAAAAAAAACACACATTAGTCCAACATGAAATTAATTAGGCTTAAATATGTTTGAGGCCCCTGCAAATATAGCACGTTGGTTTAAGCTTCTGTAAAATCTTTTTTAGTAAAAAGTCATTGCAAAAATAACTTTTTTGAAATACACCCGTCTGTTAAAATGACGTTACAAAAATGCTGAGTTGGCTAATAGAAACCTGACGTGTCATTTAATATTCAAATTTATTTATTTTAAATATTTTTTTGTCGAGACTAAGGCATCCACCGCTGAACGTAGTGACTAACCCTATCGTTAGATTGGAGGCACCTCGAAGTGTGAGACAGTTGGCCCAGGGATTTAAATACTTATTTAATATGCCAAGTCATTATTAAAGTTTCATATCCGAATTGGAGGCACCTCCACTGGATTGGAGATGTTACTCAAGGTTCATACCCGAAGCGAGATTTCAAGAAACTGCTAGAGTTTTAGCAAAAGCCGCTCTTCGGAGTTGCATCGGTTGGTTGACTGCATTAATCTCTGTAGCGACGTCACCCACGGAATTTAACGAACCTAAAGGAGCATGAGTCATATATTCCACTGAACGACGTTCTTGCCAAGGCTGTATGTCTTTTTTCAGTCTACTCAAGTCCAAACAATTATTAAAATTTATTATTGTATCTTATAAAATTTGTCATTTATTCTTTTGGAATAAGAATATATTAAGAATTTTTCATTTTTTGTTTTTTTTGGTACAACCTCATTTTTTGTTTTATCCAAAGACGGAAGCTTAAAGATACCAAAAAAGTTTATTTTTCTTTGTTTAGAAAGATTTTTTTATTCCATTTGAACTCATTTCAATAATTCTTTCAGTTACTTTGATAGGTGCAATTGTCGTAGCTCGCCAACAATAAATCTTTAGAGAATAGAGAACTAGCAATATAAATCTAGATTCAATTTTTTTTCTTAATTATTAAATTAAAAAGAATTTACTAGAAGTTATATTTATTACAAAAAGATAAAAAAGACTACTCAAATAAAAGTAAAAGGGGATTAATATCAACCGTGTTGACATTACTACCCTTTTCGCTTTTTTCTGCGCTCTAAAAAAATGTTAATATTTCAAAAATATTCAAATGGTTAAATTTGATGGTTGAAAGACCAAAAAATTGAATCTAGGCGAATTCAGAAGTATAAGGATAGAATGAAAAGGAAAGTGGAGGAAGAAATTTTATTATCATAGCAATGTTTTTGTCAAAAAAAAAGTTATTATAACAATATTTCTAAATCTATCGTTTATGAATTCTTGAATTGTGGGAGCCTCCGCCGAACCATCGATCCCAGCCATGAACCTTTAGTCCTGCTAGTATATATATAATTAATAATTTACATAATTTATTTATTACATCTACACATAAAAAGACAATTTGGATCATAATTCATAAATCATAATGTTGCAAGCATTAGGATAACACACTTACCTTGGAAGCAGTGGATCGATCAGGAATGGATTCAACGCTTGAAATGAGTCTGCACAAAGCCACAAACCTTAATATTAATAATCAATTGGATACCCCCATCTAATTTGGATGATAAGAACTAATCAAAATTAAGACCCTTTCTACAACAAAAATATGACTTTGTATATTTTTTGCTTACTTTTCACAGACAATGGAGGATTCACCTATTGTTTCAAGTTCTTCCAACTCTTCCTGCATTATCATAATAATCTAATTTTACGTATGTAAGAAAAAAAAATATTATTTTAATTGCTATGCACAATTTTACACAGTACGTCTACCAATCAAAAATGATGGTATTGATAACTTTTAGATAGTTGGGATGAATCCAGCATTTTTTATGATGAATCATTTTGTGATTGGTTGGCAATTGGCTTAAAAAGACTCTTACACCGGTTATGTATCTAAATTAAATTTAAAGAATATTGATCAACAAATTGATATTATATATATATATAAATAAGTTGGCTTCACCTGGATCATATGAATTTGGTTATTGAGGTGGGATATGGCAGCTTGCATCCTATGCTTCCCTAAGAAGATGGGGAAAGACCAACCTCCTCTTTTGAAGTCCTCTGATACTCTTTCATTCTCCCTTGACATTACTTGTTGTGATTGTTGTTGTTCATCCATAGATGAGATTCTACAAAGGAAGCTCACATAGATTATATGACAAATGAAAAAAGATTAAAAGAAGAGGGACAGACTTAAAGTGGTAGTGGACCAAAGCATTGTATAAGAAATTAGGAAAATGATGGAGGCAAGAGGTGTCCGACTATGTGATATGTTTTTATATATTTGGAGGAAAGTTAATGATATAAATAAATATTGGTATAGATTCATTGGTGAGTCAAGAATGAAAGCAAATGAGATGTGTAATTCAGTGGAGAGCAAGTAGGCGTTGCCCACAATCATGGTGGCGAGGAACTGGCAAATTGGAAAAAATAATTACAAGAAAACATGTCACACACCATGTACATGAGAATTAGGCGGCTCTGTCTTTTCTATGCATTATTTCATATGTTCTATTATATACATTTAGATTGATTGCATTGAGAGAGATAGACACATGTTTCCCAAATGCACCCGAATGCACTCAATCTGAATCCCTATTATATCATAATTTTCAATATCCGATCACTTGATGACATATCATTTTTTTTAATTAACCATTTTAAAATAAATTAAAATAATAAATGAATTAATTTTACTTATAAAATATCAGTACTTATGAAAACTCTAGAGTATATTAGAATTCTCCTAAATAAATAAGGACATTCTATTAAAATTATTTAAGAGAAAATGCCGGATTCTAGTGTTCCGAGAAAACTTCCCCTGGCCTACTATCATATTTGATTCATTTGAAACGTAATAAATAACAATTGGGTAAAGTTACTTAAAAAACAATTGGGTTAGTCCTTGCTCTGTTAGTCCTTTTCAGTCTGGATAAAAATTGTTTGCCGAATACATTACTGCAGTCTTCGCAGTCACAATCTGCAGAGCAAGCCTTTGAGACTCTAAAGCACCTGTATACAGCAGAGCTACAGGTCCCTGCTCCTTTGCAAACACATCTTATGTCATCAATATTTGCTTCTTGCTCATTCATCTCGTCGAGCATCCGATTCATATCTAAAATAGGGTTCGAGGGGACATATGGGTCCTCTGTGCAGAGAACACACTACATAGATAAAAAAAAGGTAGTCAATGTTACACTAACAGAGATGTTGGAACTATAATATGTAGTATATAAAGTTACAGTAACAGAGATAAGTTACACTAGCAGAGATACACTAACAAAGATATTTGAATTGAAATATGTAGTATTATTCTAGTAAAAACAAGCAGTAATTAACAGTTACACTAACAAAGATATATGTAGTACAATGTTACTCTGTAGTACATGTTACACAAACAGAAATAAAGTACAATATGTTCCATAAATCAGCAACTTTCTCTTCTTCAACAGCAGCATTCTTAAAATAAGAAATTAAAGATGTTCTACTTCATCTGTTCTTTTACTGTGAAATCTGTTTTTTACTACATAATGTATGCTTCTGAATTAGTTACTTCGCGGGCTTTTCTAACTATAAATATCATAAATCATAACAGCAATTCAAACGATCACACTTTTCCCACCATGGAACCCGAGAAGGTTTCTTCATCTTTAGGCTTTACTTTCACCATGGAAAAGCGCGTTTAGCCTTCCCCACCGCCAAACCAAACATGAGGCATCCGGGGTGAAGTGAAGGTTAGTTTCATTTACTTTTTATCTTTTCTAATTTTTTTTGGTCTTTAATTTTTTATTTTGGATTTGAAATTTTCAAAGCAGTTTTATAACCAGCATGAGTGTATATTTGTTTATTAATATTTTTTAATTCCTTTTGAATTAGTTACTTCGCGGGCTTTTCTAATTATAAATATCGTAAATCATAACAGCAATTCAAACGATCACACTTTTCCCACCATGAAACCCGAGAAGGTTTCTTCATCTATAGGCTTTACTTTCACCATCTTGTGCTTCTTTCTTCTTTATTGTCTGTTTGATTTGATTTTTTAGGTTAATAATTCTGAAGCTGTTCATCATATTGCTCTTCTTTCTTGCTTCTTTATTTTAATCTTCTGTTTGATTTTCTATGAGGAAATGAATTGTAATTCTGATTTAATTCTGAAGCTGTTCTGCTGATTTAATTCTGAAGTTCTTCATCATCTTGCTCTTCTTTCTTTCTTTATTGTAACTTCTGTTTGATTTTCTATGAGGAAATGAATTGTAATACTTCTTTATTGTAATCTTCTGTTTGATTTTCTATGATCTGTTTTTTTTTTTCCGATTTTCTAAGTCATCTTGCCTTGAAATCTGTTTTTTACTACATATTGAATGCTTCTGATTTTATTAATTTTTATTTAAAGAATTCTGATGTAAAGAATGCTGATCTTGAAGAAGAGAAGGTTGCTGATGGGAATGAAGAACTAGTAAAGGTGATTTGTAATTCTACTTATTATATTCTTCTGTTTGATTTTCTATGATTTGTTCTTCTTTATTTTGATTTTTGATTTTCTAAGTCATCTTGCCTTGAAATCTATTTTTTACTACATATTGTATGCTTCTGATTTTACATCAGCATTCTTTACATCAGCATTCTTTACATCAGAATTCTACATATTTTACTACCTTCTCTTCTTCAAGATCAGCATTCTTTACATCAGAATTCTTTAAATAAAACATAATAAAATCAGAAGCATACAATATGTAGTAAAAAACAGATTTCAAGGCAAGATGACTTAGAAAATCAAAAATCAAAATAAAGAAGAACAAATCATAGAAAATCAAAAATCAAAATACAATAAGTAGAATTACAAATCAACTTTACTGGTTCTTCATTCCCATCAGCAACCTTCTCTTCTTCAAGATCAGCATTCTTTACATCAGAATTCTTTAAATAAAAATTAATAAAATCAGAAGTATTCAATATGTAGTAAAAAACAGATTTCAAGGCAAGATGACTTAGAAAATCGAAAAAAAAAAAGAACAGATCATAGAAAATCAAACAGAAGATTACAATAAAGAAGTATTACAATTCATTTCCTCATAGAAAATCAAACAGAAGTTACAATAAAGAAAGAAAGAAGAGCAAGATGATGAAGAACTTCAGAATTAAATCAGTAGAACAGCTTCAGAATTAAATCAGAATTACAATTCATTTCCTCATAGAAAATCAAACAGAAGATTAAAATAAAGAAGCAAGAAAGAAGAGCAATATGATGAACAGCTTCAAAATTATTAACCTAAAAAATCAAATCAAACAGACAATAAAGAAGAAAGAAGCACAAGATGGTGAAAGTAAAGCCTATAGATGAAGAAACCTTCTCGAGTTCCATGGTGGAAAAAGTGTGATCGTTTGAATTGCTGTTATGATTTACGATATTTATAGTTAGAAAAGCCCGCGAAGTAACTAATTCAGAAGGAATTAAAAAAAATTAATAAACAAATATACACTCATGCTAGTTATAAAACTGCTTTGAAAATTTCAAATCCAAAATAAAAAATTAAAGACCAAAAAAAATAAAAAAAAATTAGAAAAGATAAAAAGTAAATGAAACTAACTTTCACTTCACCCCGAATGCCTCATGTTTGATTTGGCGGTGGGGAAGGCTAAACGCGCTTTTCCATGGTGAAAGTAAAGCCTAAAGATGAAGAAACCTTCTCGGGTTCCATGGTGGGAAAAGTGTGATAATTTGAATTGCTGTTATGATTTATGATATTTATAGTTAAAAAAGCTCGCGAAGTAACTAATTCAGAAGAAATTAAAAAAAATTAATAAACAAAAAAACAAATATACACTAATGCCGGTTATAAAACTGTTTTAAAAATTTCAAATCCAAAAAAAAAAATTAAAGACCAAAAAAAATAAAAATAAAAATTAGAAAAGATAAAAAGTAAATGAAACTCACTTTCACATCACCCCGGATGCCTCATGTTTGGTTTGGCGGTGGGGAAGGCTAAACGCGCTTTTCCCTTCTGCTTTCGTGATTTCGTGCAGGAAATTTATGTTTGGGTGTTCTCTATGGAAAGCGATTCTAACCCCAAAATCGATTCTAACAGATACATCCTCTCACCTTCCACCATTAATGAGGCGTTTCTGCATTGCTGTTGCGGGTTCCCTGTGCTGCTGTTGCAGCGTTGAACATTCTGAAGTCTCTAGGTTAGAGAAAGAAGAGGGATTGGGCTCAAGGCCCATTTTTACGGTGAGCCAAAATCGGTTCCATTATAAAACTTGCTTTCTTCCTTCATTGCCAAAATATATAGTGATTAAGAAGAAACTGATGAAGCAAAGATGGACAAAAAAAGAAAAGAAAAGTTAAAAGAAGACACTGTGCAGAGAAGAAAGAAGAAGAAAGAGGATCGTTGCGGCTAAGGAGATGTAGGGTTTGGTAGAGGAAATATGTCTTTGGGGTTTTGGCTTGAGAATTATTATATAATAGAACGAAAATTAGGGTTAGTGTGTTGGGAATCGATGGTGATAATAAATAGAGGGTACGGGTTCCCGTAATGACTTTTTTGGGAAGATGAAGTGAATTGGGCGGTGGGTGAGAATGTGAAGGGTGAGGGAGCACACTTTGCAAACGGGTATAAAAATCAGAAGGCATAAATACCCTTCCTCTTTTTTATCGATTTGTGAGAGGTGCACATGTATATTGTTTTTATTACTCTCTTTTCTTTTTTTTCGCCACTACATCTTCATATTTCCTTTTTATTTTTACTTTCTAATTAAAATAATGAATATCAACACTATTTTAATACTCGTTAGGTTTAAAAAAACTGCCAAAATATATAGTGATTAATATACTATCACCACTATTAATTATTAATTATAAGACTCTAAAAGTCATATTCCTACTCACTGTATAAATCCTACTACACACCCTACCAACTCACTCTTATTTTGAACTCTATATTGTTTGTTCCCTCTTCGATAATTCATTGTTGCGCTAGACAACAATGTCAATGCGAGCAAGTAGGAGATTCATCTACGGGAAGAACAACAATTGATAATGGTTAACATACTCTTCTAAACAATCTGACCAACACAATTGGTGATTGCAACATATAGGTGTGAATCACACGAATGTAACAAGAGTTTATCTATCTGTTCAAAATTTAGACCATGCAGATATATTTCAAATTTATATTTGTATTAAATATCAATTCTTTCTATTTTTTATGAAAAGAATTTTTCTTAGTTGTTTGATGTACCAGTAATACCACTATAACTTTTAGATATTAGACCAGGGTATCCAACGCCAAACGTAGTGACTAATCCTGCTATAACATTTAGATATCAATTAGTGGTTTGTTTATGGCCCGTTTGGGGTGGTTGTGAGTTTCTGGTTTTTTGTTTTGAAAGTCGATTTCAAAACCAAAACATGTTTGGGTAAAATGATGCTGAATTAGTTTTTTCTTTATTTTCAAAACAGTTTTCCATCAAAACACAACTAAAAAAAGAGGTTTTCTAATTTTTGTTTTTGTTTTACCACTAACACACCATCACCAACCATCACTTCAACAACCACCGGCTGCAGCTTTGACCACAGCTGACCACCATTTTGGCCACTGCCAACCACCACTCTGGCTACCACCGACCACCACACCGGCCACAACCAACCCCCACTCCGGCCACCGATGACCATGTCACCACTCTGACCACCGTCAACCACCACTCTGCTTTATCCTGAGACAAGCAAAAATTGTCGCTCACACATTAGCGAGAGCATCAAGATTTAATCCTTATTCCCAAGTTTTTGATTTGATTTCAACTTGTATTGAGACTATTATTTATAATGAAATGAGATAAGTTTGTTTATGTCAAAAAAAACTAATAAAATCACATTAAACTATATATAGATTGTGAATAATAATATTATGTGATGTAATTTATTAAACAAAAACACCCACATATTGTTTTCTGAAAAAAAAAAAGAGCACTCACATATAGTTATATATTTCCGTAGTTAATATTTACGAAGCTATATTAACATATGTTATCACTTAATTTTGATAAAATAAAATTAAGTAATGACTAATAGGAACAATGTACAACTTTACAAATTCAAAAGTATAACCATTACATTAGAAAATATTTCATTTCTAATTGGTTCAATGTGGAGAAATTTTACCGTTCATGATTGAATCATTTTGAATCCAACAAATTAAGTAATATTTCAAATTTTAGCGTTTAATTATATATTTCTTTTATGTCATTTACATAATTTATAGATTCTGCTACAATGTCTATTACTTAGTAACCAAAAAAAGATGTCTATTACTTACACAAGTAAAATAATTGGTGGAATAAATGTTGATTTAAAAGTACTTTCCCCAAGAATAGTTATCATAACTACAGACTTAAAGTGGTATTTTTGTCTTGCGTAAAAAGGAATACCCAATAAAAGTATCCTATACAATGACGGTAAATAAAAATCAAGGACAATAATTAAAATATGTCTTATTATATCTACCAAAACACACATATAGTCATGGACAACTATATGTTGCTTTATCACCCAAGGATTTAAAATTCTCTTCATTCAAGAAGATGGAAAATACGTGGAATTAATACACTAAAAATATAGTCTAGCTATCATGAAATATTTTGTGGGCTTACTCAATGTGAATCTTTATCTTTATTATACTAAACCATGGAAAAGTCCATGTGTTTGTCCACGTCACTAATGACATCATAAATTACGTCAGCTTTTAGAAACTCCACGTCAGCTATTTCTCTGTTCAGTTATCTCACATCAGCAACGAATTATTATCTTTACAGTATCAACGCCTGTGATTTAATTAAATTTCGGCTAGCTATTGTATGGATGAGATTGCACGGGATTAAATGCAGCACATAATCAACGGTTGCCAAAGAATTGCAGACATTAATTTAATGACAATTGATTAACAAAATCCCTAAAATAGTGGATCAATTTTAAGCATCAGTATGTAGAGTACAACCTGAAACCCAGGTTTTTCGCATACACCATTCCCTGAATTAAAGCCAAATCAATTCCATTAAAATACCACCGATCTTTAAGGAATTAATCTTTTTACATAATATTGCAAACATTGATTAACCATTGCCATATAATTAGGTGATAAAATGCACGGGTCAATAATTTAATGCGAAACCCATAAACACCCTCCACATGTTTTACCTTTTTTTTGAACATACCCATGTTTTACTTATATTTTGTTTAATTCCTATTTTCAACTACTAAATTTGGGGTTCATATTTTTAAATCTCTTACATAAGAAGGAGGCAATTAGTTGAAATATAATACATATTATGACCCAACAATGCAATGTTCAGTTGTTAAATTATTATTATTTTCACCTGCCGCATCAGCCTTTCCCTCAACAAACAATTAAGTAATTTCGAGACGACGACGTTTCAAAATGTATCTATATGTACATAGGTTCATAGCACTAGATAGACATAATTAATTATATTTTGTCACTCTTAATTTGTTTCAGTATACTGTATGTCACGCTGATAACAGGAGAATAATAGCCTAATTATTTTCTAAATATTAGAGTAATTGTAAAAAAAATGAAAGACGAGTATTAGTATGCACTTATTTGCATGATATTGTTTTTTCCTATCATAGTTATACTAATCAATCACTTTAGTTTAGACTAAAAAAATATATCAAGTCACATGATGCTATTTTAAAAACATTTTGTGTTACTCTAATTCCTAAAAAAATTGTAAACTCTTCGGTTACATAGAAATGTCGACCCGTGCTGGCACGGGTGAGACATGCTAGTAAACTTATATTCACGAATGGCCAATAATTCGTCCAGCCCCCAACTACTCATTTGACACCCCTAACTCTTAAATATTCCTAAAATACCCTTACATGAAAACCCCCCAACGCTGTATTTTAACTAATTCGGAGGACGGTCGTCCGAACCAGTTCGAAGGCAGTGCTACCGAACAAGTTCGGTAATTTGAGCACCAAAATTAAACCCCCCTTCATTGTCTCTTTTTATTCTCAGAAATCATCAATATAAATATCTAAAGGAAGCTTTTTTGGAAGCTTTAGAAAGCTCCGCATCATTTTTATTTATCATAATATATATTTATAATTTAAATATCATACTTTAATTGTACCTCTTAATTAGATATTTTGAAAATACATAATTACACACTAACTTACTAAATGATGATTTAGTGGAATATTAATGTCTCTCATTAATTCCATTATTATCATTATTTTTATTTCAATTATGTACATATTATTATTATTCTTTTCAAAAAAATTATTTATACAAATTAACATTCTTCTTTTCAATTTTTTTTTTGTAATGCACCGTTTGATATATATACAATAATATATTGATATGTGTCTTCCAGATAGTGGTAATGAAAATATCTATTTATTATGCTTAAGTTCTCATCTTTATTTTTCGATATTTATAATTTAGATAACAATAAAACTTTGATTTTAGCTTTTAATATACAATTCATTATTAATCATCAGTGTTTTTTTTCTTTTATTAATTATTATTATTCATTGTTGTTGCCTTTAGATTTTTAGTAATTAGGTTACCATTATGTACATTTACTTACTTTCAATCAAGGTAATTAAAACCGGACCGGACATTGAACCGGAAGAGGTAGTGGTTAAGGAGTTATTGGGTTCAACCAGTTGAATTGGGGGTTGAACCGAAATTAATTAAATAGATTATTTAATATATTGTTTTACAATATATAAAGGATAAAAAAAAAAACTATAGTATGACATAATAAAACTATAGTATGTCCCAGAAGGGTAGCTCACATGGTTGAGTGAAAGGGACATCGTTGGTGGAAAAATGTAGGCGTACGGGGTTCGAACCCCGCTCCCCCCTCCCCTCTAACAATTAACACACTAATTACTAACCACTTTGCCTATCTAAAAAAAAACTATAATATTCAACAATCATAGATAGTTAGATACTATAATGTAAGTACTCTCGTAGTAATGTTAGTGTATACATTTGTTTTTTAATTAATTATTTATTTATTTCAACAATTTCATTATAAAAAATGATAAAAAAAATCTTATATACCAAAAATTAACATCATTTATCATTTTTTCCAAAAATCAACATGGTATACCATTTTGTAAGGAAAATAAACCAAATCCGGTTTTCTGCACGGTTCCCCGGTTTTTGGCCGGTTTCCTGTCTGATTCCCGGTTATCCGGTTCTCTCCCCAGGCAGTTCTCAGGTTCACCTGGACCAGATAGGGGTCCGGTTCCCGGTTCAACCGTATGGCTTATATTAATATATTTTAAAAGTTTAGTTATAATGACTTTGTACTTAAAAGATATTTTTTGTGTTGCTCGACTCAAATGATTCTATAACCCAAGGGTGTGGTTGAGCGGTTGGGGCTCATCC
Source organism: Astragalus glycyphyllos (assembly GCA_963573325.1). NCBI lineage: Eukaryota > Viridiplantae > Streptophyta > Magnoliopsida > Fabales > Fabaceae > Astragalus > Astragalus glycyphyllos. The sequence goes on from OY754307.1 coordinate 91,496,155, forward strand.
TCCCTTAACCAAGTGTCGAGGGTTCGATCCTCGCCTTGGGTATAGAGCAACCCTTTGAGGTGCCTCCAATCCAGCGAGGGAATTAGTCACTGCGATCGGCAGTGGATACCCTGGTCTCGACAAAAAAATATATACATGATTTATCATACAATATAAAATTAGATATATATTATTCTTACTTTTTTTTATGGGTAAAAATCTCCTTATCCTTATGCTGGGTACCTAATATTTTCATAATATTTACTAAGTAATATTAATTTGCAATAAACAGAAGTAATATAATGCCTTTGTAATTTTATTATATTGATTATGCATGTCCACTATAATTCCAATTCATCCTCCAAACATGAACTGATGGGCTGGCGGCTAGACTTTAAATTGAGTTATATTATATTATTATATAATTAATCAGACTTTAAATTGAGTTATATTAATTTAGTATATAATTAATCTTACTTAATCAGTTTCTTAACCCATGGCTTTCTAAGAGTTTCATATAGCTTTTTCTGACTATTCCTTTTCCTTTTCTCTGACGGTTCCTACTTCATGATATATAAATGTTAATCATGTATGAGGCAGATAAAATACATGGTATCTTATTTTCTCAATTGCATCCACATTTTCTAGCTATGTTTAATTAAGTTTTCATCATCTCATTCTGAAAATGGTGCATCTCATTTAACTTACTTCTATCTTTGACTGTAGAGGGTAGAAGAGCTACTAGCCCACTACTATGATCGCCATCAAGTTATTGATTTATTTGGCACTTATTTTTTCTTCTTCCTTGAATAACATTATTGTCTTTTCACTCTTTTTTTTTTTTGTATTCTCTTCAATATGTTTCGATCAATCCAATCTCAAATTGTGTTATTATGTTTTTTGGTGGATCAATATTGTGAGTTAATCTACACTATGGAACCCTCAATAGACATGCCCACATGGGTGTGGGTATAAATCTCACTTTGAGAGGCTAAACATATCGTGGAAGATCGAATTATAGCAATGGTTTCCTTAAACTTTTGTAATTTCATTTTTTTGTTTTCAAATTTAAGGGGATGAGATTCTAAGAGCAATGGTTTTTTTAAACCTTTCTAACCTCATTGTGTTTTTTCGTCCGCAACTATAAATGGTGAGACTCTAAAGATGCATGGTTTATTGTAGGTTTACCAAATTCGTTAATGACATTTTGGTCTTTTCACGCGTGTTGAGGGTGTCTACTGAGTAGCTAGGAGGTTGAACGAAGTATGGACCTTCACGAATACTCTAAGGGCTCTTCTTTTTAATAGTACTTTCCTACAAAATTGATAAAAAAAAATTAATTAAATAGAACAGATTTTAATAAGAACAATATTCGTGTAAAAAGGTTACTCCAACATAGATGCATAAGCACATTAACCTCCACATATACATTTTTTTTGAAAAACTTGAAAGGAAATTGTATAAAAGGTTAATATTGATAACATTTTGAAATTTAAAAGATTAAATTGAGAGGTAAAAGAAAAAGGGCGAAACCAGAAATTTAAAGTAGCTTAGGAGCAGTTTTGCCTATGTTAAACTATTGAAGAAAGAATGAGCATGGAAAATGTATAGTAGACCGTCGCTAATAATAAGCATTTAACATTGCACCCATTCAACATTCTAGAAGATTATAGATTTCATGTACCAAAAAAAAATAAAGATTATAGATTTCTTTCAAAGATAAAAAAAAATCAACATTGCACCCATCCCATAACAATGATGTAAGTCTCGAGTTGATTGTAAAGTGTCGACAGACACTCAAAGAGTTTACAACAAATAACTTGTACAAAACTTAAGGAAATCGACTAACCTAGCCTTATCCAAAGAAAATAACGAATCCATTGGATTCAAACAAGCCATACAAAAGAACAACTGATTTGTTTTAAGGTTGGGTGTCCATCTGGCATGACCTGTGAAGCAAAACATATTAAATAACAACATTTAAAACTAATAAAAACACAAACACAAATATAAAAAAAAGTTACATGTCTACAATCTGGCTCATCCTCCAGCTGCACATAATGACTCTTGTCAATGAACGGATGTGAGACCTTCCCAAACCAAGAGGCGTACCCTGGGATAGTGTCTGGCTCACCACGGACAACTAGTGTCCCCCTATCCACCAACCACTGGTCAAAGTTGGCCCACCTGTCGTCAGCCAACTCCTTAGTAACTACAATTCTGGTGGTGGGTTTGGGGTCTTCTGGTATCCACTGGACATTGGCAAACTGTCTCATGACACGGTATGGCATGTAGGCGTAATGCGTACATGCAACCAGCACTCCGTAAATGGCCTCTAAATAGGCTGATGAGCTCAAACAACCAGTTACCTCTATGGGCAGTGTATGGCTCCTAGGTGACGCGAGACCCGTAAGTCGGTAAAACTGATCTATCCTACGAGTCACCAAGAAAGGGAAATGTGGACCAGGGAGCAAAACTAGAAGGACCAGCAGCAGCATCAGAAGTACCAGCAGCATCTGATGTAGGAGCAGAAGTTGAAGTGCCAGCAGGAGCAGAAGCGAAAGTGGCAGCAGCAGCAGCTATGAACTCCTCCGCAGGACCAGCCAAGTCAGCAGCAGGATGGTAAGCATCTCTCTCAATGTCCTGCCCAATATCATCCTCCTGCACGTGTGGGAGCTGCACAGCTGGAGCACGCCTACCCCTACCACGACCTCTACTAGGCCCAATATCAGCAGCAGTGTGACACCCTTTACCCCGAAAGTAATTATAATTGAAAAATAAGAAAACCGAGTAAATTTGTTTTTCAAAGAAGATTTACACTTTATTTTCGAAACCTTTCGCAAGTAAAAGATGTCGTCCAACTCATAAAATCATATATAAACAGTTTATAATAATATTAAAGACTAAAGCGCTAAAACATTCCTTTTTATTTAATACAATAACAAAATGACTTGAAATATAATTTTGCAAATACAACCCAAATCCCTATGTCACATAATCAGAGCAATTAACCTTTAATTCAATTAAATAAAAAGGAGTAACTACAACACATAGTATCATCCTAAAAGCTACTAGCTGATCCGTAACAATCACACCTCCGCCGATTCACGATCGTAGAAGGCTGCTCCATTGGCACCTGGAAGTCAATCTAAAAAGTGGTGCACGAGTGAGAAAGAGCGTCCAAACCATATAAAGAATATAAGACTGAAACTAAAACAGCAAGGACTATCACATAACAAGGAAACAAATCAAACAATAATGGTTACCACTTTCATAACACACATGCACAAATAATCTTTAACTAATCTTCGGCTAATACTAGTGTCGCGACCTCACGTACGGTCCTAGGACTACAAGCAGCAACAACAACAACAACAAGATCATGACAATCATCATCATCGACAACAACTATTGGACCAGGATACCTTGTCTGAACGGGATACCTTGCCCGATAACGCCCTATAGGGAACACATCAATAGGACCGGGAAACCTTGCCCGAACGGGACACCTTACCCGATAGCGCCCTACAAAGAACAACAGCAAGAGGACTGAGAGGACCAAGAAACCTTGCCCGAACGGGATACCTTGCCCGATAATGCCCTACAAGAACAACAGGACCGAGACACTCGAACGGGATACCTTGCCCGATAATGCCCCCACTAACAACGACAACGACAACAACAACGACAAAAACAATGACAACAACAACAACTATCATCATTCTTTGAGGTACAACTCGCCCATACTGCGACGAGTCCTTGCTCATACTGCGACAAGATTCCTCCTAGAACTTAAATTACAAAGGTATGGCTCGCCCATACTGCAGCGAGTCCTTGCCCATACTGCGACAAGGTTCCTTAAACATCATCATCAACTTATAAGGTACGACTCACCTGTGCTGCGACGAGTCCTTGCCCATGCTGCGACAAGGTTTCTTCAACAAATCTTGATCACGAAGATACCGCTCATCCATACTGCAACGAGTTCTCGCCCATGCTGCGACAAGATTCTTCAACACGAACTAGCTTGCTAATTATCGACGAATGATAACTTGTCCATTGTGCAACAAGTCTCCCATAACAATACACAAGTCAACCAGTAATCACCACAAGCAAGAACATCAAGTCATTCAATGACTTTGCCAACTCCAAGTCAAACTTGGCTACATTAACCGATTAAGGTATCTATCGGGAATTTAAACAATATTAACTTCGTCTCATTTAGTCTTACCTTCATTCTAATCCATGAGCACTTTATTTACATACATTTAAATTATTACAGTCATCATGTATAATCACAGTCATCTAAATTATCTACAGACACTTAAATTATTACAGTCATCCGATGAAATTACAGTCATCCGATATAATTACAGTAATCCAGAATAATTACAGTCATCCAAATTAAATAGACAATATAAATAATAAATAAAAACAAGTAAAATAGAAATAATAATAATCGACACCATTCTAGTCCTATCCCCTATTCCCCATATAGAATAGAAACTCTTTCCCCCGTACCTGGTATCGAAGTATATTCCAAAAGCAAATCGACGAAGAGGAATTTCAAGCTCTCGAACGTGATTTAATTCCAACAGAACTATGTGTTACTCGAACGCGTACATTTATGCGACAATAACAATGACAACACAAAAGTCATACACTAAAAATATTAGAAATACCCAATCACTCTTTTAATGAATTAACTACAAAATGCCTCTTTCATTATGAAAATAGTTAAAAAGAATATACTAAAAATAATGCTAACTAAAATTATATTAACCAAATCTTAAATAGTTTCGAAATTAGGATAGTAAAGTATTTCAAATCCTTGTCCAACGTTAAACTCATCTACTTGGACAAGTCCTGTTAATATAAGAAAATCACAAATATAATAATATATTACTTTGATTAAATTTGGATAAATCATATATTCATATGTATAGACATAGCATGATAGTTAATATATAACTTGATATAAAAGCTGCAACCGATTGATCAGTACAAAAATTGATATAAAACTCTTTAGTTATACTGGTCTAAAACATTACATATATCAAAAGTTACTAAATTAATTTCAGATGTAAATATATATGTATGTATACTCGATATATTATATTGAGCAAAAATATATACCTTTTTATGAATTCCATAGTATCTTTTCAAAAAGACAATAAAAATATGATGATAGTAGGGTATAAAGGCGTACCCAATATATAGAAACTGACAAGGATGACCTAATGGTGAGTTGCTCAAATAGATGGTTACACGCACAATTTATAATCCCAGCAATAAAATTTGAATTTTGCTTCCTTCCAACACAAATGTTCGGCAAAGTCCTGCACCTTTCCTATTAGCATTCTTCGGTTCCCATGATTAGCGGTAGTTCCATTTTGCATTGACAAATCATGATCCCGATTCATGAATTCACATGGCCTCAACATGATGTGGCGTTAACTCACTCACTAAGGAAAAGATGTTTGCTTTGAATTCATATGCGTAGGAGGAGGTAATAAATTTGCAAGAATGAAAAGTATATTTTGTGATAAGAAAATGCAAAGGGAATGCCGAGAGAGAGAGAGAGCAGAGCAGAGCGGCTGTGTCTGAGAGGAAATGAGGAAATTAGGTTTTTGGAAAAGCATACGTAAGGTGGATAGTAACAAAGGCCCAAGAAAACATGTCTTGTGTGACAAGGGAGTCCAAAGCTCATTTTAACTACAACTATTATTTTAGTATACTAATAGACCAAAATAATTTTTTTTTAAAACATATAACATCTAAAATACTAATATTTAAAAATAAAATAATATATAATAACAACTATATATTAGCAGTAGCATATCAAAATACAATTAAGTATGATTTAAACCAATTTTAATAACTCAAATACACAATAACTTAAAATAATTTAGTTTTATCTATCTAAAATAATTCATAAAACAAGTACATATTAGAAGAACTACAATGCACGAAAATCGGGCAGTTTTATTGGAATTTGAGACCCTACGGGGTAGGGGTATAAACCCTATCCTCTTCCTACCATGCCTTTAGGGGAATTTAGTAATCTATCTCATCCCCATAGGTTAATATCCATCTTTAGGCCTTTAAACTGGGCAGTTTCCCCCGAGGAATTCCATGTATAAGGAGAAATTGACACCTCTAAACATAACTACACTAGGCATAAATAAATCTTATTGCATGAAAACATTAGCATCTTAACATAAATTAACAAACAAATATATTTTTTTAAACAATTTTCAATAGGATAAGTATACACGTGAAAAACACGGGTCAAACACTCTAGTTTTGCTTAAATTGAAGATCGATACATCTTTTTTAGGGTGAAGTTAATGCCTTCTCAGTTATCTCGTCCTTAGGGCTGGCAATGAACCGAACCAACTCGAACATAGTTTGAAACTCGATTCGATAAATAGCTCGTTGAACTTGGTTCATGAACCAAATGAGCTGAACTTGAGTTGAAAATTGAACTCGTTAAATAAATGAGCCGAACTTGAACTAGGTATAGTTCGACTCTCGATATATATATATATATATATATATATATATATATTATTGTACCATTTTTATTTCAATATGATCTCTATTATGCATTTTCTGTTTCTAGAGCAAGGTTTTTCGTTTATTGGTTGATGCAGTTTATTTAGCACTAATTATTATATCATTATTATACAATTCTCAAATTATTTTACTATTATACTTGTTTTATCTTTTTTTTATAAAACTCATAAGATAGGTAAACAAAAATATTATAATTATATTTATATTTTCAATTAAATAATTATTTCACTCAAAACTACTAGTAAATTGCTATTATAAATTGTCAAACATCTAGAATTTTTTTGGGTTTTTTACAAAAAAAAAATATTTATTTACTTTTTATTTCTACGAGCCGAGCTAACGAGCTGAACCAAGCTGCTCGCGAGCTTGAGTCGAGTCGAGCTGAAAAAAAGGTTCATATCGAGCTACGAGCTGAGCTGATTCTTAACAAGTCGAGCTGAGCTGAACCAAGTTCGACTCAACTTGACTCATTTCCAGCCCTACTCGCCCTGTGTTCAAGGTTTTGAAAAGGAATTTTTTGTGTTTTTATTTACTAAACTTCTTGTGGATACCTTTGTGACTACGTATTTGTAGGTAAGAGTCGAAGGAAAGACGCGGAAGAAGGAGAACACTAATTCATTTTAATTTGTTTTTTATTAACAAATTATTGTTTAAAAAATGTAATTTTTAATTTAAAAATCTATTTTGATTTGCTAAATCAACATCATTATAGTAAAATCAACATTTTAACAAACTTGTTAGCTTTTTTTTAAACAAAGTTAAACAAAGACTAAAAAAAGGAAATGTCATGCTCATTTTACGATTTAACTAGTGGTATATCGTGCATACGCACGGGTACTGTCGTATTCTTTCTATGAATGGACTTTAAGTAGTTCAAATATTAACTCTTGAAACTACAGACAAATTTAAAATAGGTGAATTTAATTAGTCACAACCTTAGCTCGTGACCATTATTGACGAATTTAGTTAGTCTGAATTTTATCCCGTGGAAGTCTGGATTTTAAAAAAACTTTCCGGAAGTATGGTCATTCTGGAATTTCTAAAAAAAAGCCATGACTTTTACCTACGGACAACAACTGTCGCTAAAAGTCATTTGTTTTAGAAAAATCTTTTACCTACGAACAAAACTATGGGTAAAAGTCCATTTTTTGATAAAAACATTTGACCTACGGACAGAAGCCGTAGGTAAAAGTCATTTTTTGAGAATTCTGGAAATACCTTATTTTACACACTTGCTGAAGCCGTTTTTCACATAATTCTAGAAATTTTCACGTAATTCCAAAAATCCTTTGAAAAATCAATTTCCAGTTAAATTTTGCAAAAAATGTGAGGAGTATTTTGGAGATAAAATGGATTACTGGGATATATGGTCAAAGAGGGAGTAAAAAAAAGTCTCAAGGAAAATATTAAAAGTGAGTAGGTTTTTTCCATATATGCATCTAGGGGAAAGACGGCCCTCCCAGCGCGTCTTTCACTAGTGAGTTAGTGTGTTAGTGGGTGGTTATTATTATTAGAATTAGAAATAAAAACGTGCTGGTGTGTTAGTGGGTAGTTACAATAAGGGTATTTTGGTCAGAAAAATCTGACACTAAAAAATTAGTTACAAAGTGAATCCCCTTTATATATATAGGTATAAAAGAGAATTCATTTTTTTGGTGTCAGATTTTTCTGACCAAAATACCCTTATAACTACCAACTAACACTATTTCATTATATTATTATTTATTATTTATTCATCAACTTACAAACACATGAAAGCAAAAAGTAATAATAAAAGCAAAAAGCAAAAAGTAATAATAAAAACAAAAGAGTAAAAGTAAACGGATTTTCCCGGACCCGAGCGTAAGATCCGACCCACCCGAGCTGAGTTACACTGGAAGTGGATGGACATTGATTGAGAGGAGAGAGAGATTGGCATTGGAATGGGGATTAAGGTGTAAGACGATAGGAGGGCAAATCCAAAGGCAAGCAACCAATAAACACACGCACCACCACCACCATCTTCTCTCAGAATCACGGTAAGAAATTTCCCCTTTCCCTTTCATCCACGCACGGATTCTAGATTTCAATCACCGATTCACGATTATTATTGCTAATTTTTGTTTTCCCAACTCGATTTATTTCAATTTCGAAATTAGAGCGATGTTAATCTTGATAATTAACCGTGTTAGGTTTTTCTCTTATCAGAAATTAGTGAATCTAGCAATTAATCCCTCTGAATCGAGGGGAAAAGTGAGGAGAAAAGAGGAATATGCAACAGAGGCTAAAGTTGCAGCAACAACAAGCCCTCATGCAGCAAGCTTTGCTTCAACAACAACAGATGTATCACCCTGGGATGATCGCTGCTGCTATGTCTCAGGTCAATTTATTCCCTAATTTTGAACTCGCGCTTTTTCGATCTTTTGTTTCACTTTTTGTTTTTCCAATTCCAAGTTTTGCATTTAATGCTACATTTCTTTATCAATTTGAGGGTTAAATTGATCATCTCTTCGGGTCAATTGCGGCTGCGTTGTTTTCCATTTCTGCAAAACAAGAAATAAAGGCATGTGAATTAACGGAGAATATAATATGTATAATTCATGTAACTAGGGTCTTCGTGTTATTTCTAGCCTGTCGGTGATTTTTATTTTGCTTTCAGTTTCTCAATAATTTCTTTCGAGGCCACTTCCTAGAACTGAACATTTGATTTGGTGCTTTTCATTTTTTACGGGATAATTAATGGTTATTATCTATATTTTTCTTCATTGAAAAAATTGCTGCCGCAGTAATCTATTGTTGTTATTTGGAGTATTTTGATGCTGCTTTTAGTCAGTTTGTATTCTTTTAGATATTCCTTTCATGCTCCGTTGATAGTCCTGGAAGTTAGCCAATCTTTTACTGGACAGTTTGATATAGTTGTCGCTTATATTACTGACCGGTCACTAGTGTATTATGGTCACTAGTGTATTACTATATGCATTAGTTTTGGATTTCGCTCCTATAGAAATGAGGAATGCATTTTGATTTTGACAACTTCGTAGTTGTAATACTTGTTTGTTTTGTTTTATGTGACACAATTGTCTCACAATAGAAACAGTTAAAGAATTGTTTTCGTAAATTATTATATGACCAAAAATTGTTTAAGGCAATTGATTGGTTTACCATTTGTGTTAGTCTGATAATTTGGTTTGTTAGAGGTGAATGGGACATAGTTCAGTCTTTTATTATCAACTAAAGGTTTCAAATTATTTTTCCCTTTACAATTCAATTTAAGGCATCTTCCTATTGCTGCAAGGACCTTTATTCCTTTCTCTTCCCCCCTTTTAATCTCTGCTGTTTTGAAAATTTTGCAGATGGAGCCTGTTCCAAGTGGAAATCTGCCTCCTGGTTTTGATACTTCTGCATGCCGCAGTGTGTGAGTGTTGGATTTCTTTCTGCTTTTATATGGTTTTTTGTCCTTCGTTAAGTTTTGTGCTCATTACCAAGTTTGACAATTTCATGTTTGATACATAATGTGTAGATGTGAATTTCTATTAAGTAGTCTGAATTTCTGAGTGATAAGTTTGTTGCTACTAGTGTTCAACATGGTATTAAATATCCGCTTTACCAGAAATAGTGTAGTTTTCCACTTCGACACCTAATTAATCTTAAGAAACGTGTTTTCAGTTATGTAGGAAATATTCATGTAAACGTCACCGATGCACTTCTCGCAGAAGTTTTTCAGAGTGCTGGCCCTCTTGCCGGGTGCAAACTCATACGAAAAGAAAAGGTTTGATTCATAATTCAACTCAATGGTCTTTGTTGATGATCATAAATATTATTACTAATGTTTAGCTCATAAATGTCCTCTTTTTAATTAGCCTTGTCTTAACAACTAAAAGGATTATGTTATTTTTCCCAAAAATGGTTCAGTACTGATGGGTAAGTAATCTGTTTTTTTGAAAAAATGTCTGGTTTGTATAAGTATTTAGAGTTACTTCACTCAGATTTCTTTCTGGGAACACTTGTGAATTGTGATCTTTATCGCGCATGAGGTGAAAGGTTGTCTAGGAGTTCTGAAATGATATGAATCATATTCCAATGAAAAAAGCACTTCAATACAAAAGTAATTTGGTGAAAGTGGCCTTTACTTACATAGAGTTAAAGTTTTAAGTGTCTCCTTTCTAGAGAACACTACTGCATGATGAATAGGGTTGTCTTCTCCTTGTTGTCTTAATCATTAGTCAACTGTCTTTCATGATACCAACCTTGACAGTGTAGATCTGTGCGATAGGCTTCTCTAACTTGGAATTGTGTATGTTGAGAGGTTAGAGCTGAGAGCTTGAGAGAGAGAAGATGTAGCTGCTAAGAGTAAGAAGGTTATAGACCACTTCAGATCCTGCCTGTGTGTTACATGTCGATTGATAGAGTCAGTATTGCTGTGGGGTGCACAGTAATTTTCTCAACAGTGGCTCTTATTTTAACATATACTTACATTATATTCTTTTCCTACTCCCATGCCTTCTTTATGCTCCTTATTTTTTTGGTTTCTACTGATTTGTTTCTCTTTTTTGGTGAAATTACTATTACAGTCCTCCTACGGTTTTGTGGACTACCATGATCGAGCATCTGCAGCCCTTGCAATAATGACATTGCATGGCAGGCAACTGTAAGCATTATGTTTAAATCATGTTTATTTTGGTTCTGTGGCCTATTTGCCTAGCATGTAACTGTGAAGGCATCATCCATCTGGGTTTCTTGAGATAAAGGAATGATTATTATTTTTCACTTAGCATGCAATCTTGTGTCTTGACAAGTTTTTTTAAGTTTTCCTCAATACGTAGCAACATTGCAATTGCATTAGTTTATTGTTTTTATATATCCATTTGCAGATATGGTCAAGCACTTAAGGTGAATTGGGCATATGCCAATAGCAGTAGGGAGGACACCTCAGGTTACTTTTAATTGCACCCTATTTATTGTTGGTTTTGATTATTTTGCTTCCTGGGGGCATTCTGTTTCTTTTTTTCTTTTAAAAGTTGTTTATTCCTTTGATTTTAATTTAAAATCATCAGGGCACTTCAATGTATTTGTTGGTGATTTGAGTCCAGAGGTTACTGATGCAACTTTATTTGCATGCTTCTCAGTCTATCCTAGTTGTTCGTGAGTTCCTTATTGCTTTTTTCCCCTTTTATTCCATTTTTTTTGGGTCACTAGAGCAAGATATATTCTTTTTTTATGGTGAATGTTGTAGTCTTTGTTATTGGTGACAAGTTGAAGAAATGTGGATGGTCTGGGGGAGTTAACTTTTCAATGAGTTACTCAGTCTTGCAGGACATTTTAGTTCTTACTTTTTCATCTCCTCTCTTATTATTTGCAGTGATGCTAGGGTTATGTGGGATCACAAAACTGGTCGCTCAAAAGGATATGGTTTTGTTTCTTTTCGTGATCATCAGGTATTGCTTATTTGGTATGCTGGAAAATACATACTGGAGAGATCAACGAATGAACCACCCTGAAATAAAAAATCAATACAAATAATTATTGTTGCTCTCAATTTCTTTTACCTGTTCAGCTAGATGAAGTAGTACAAGAATAAACTTTTTGTTACTACCTCTATCCCATATTATATGACGTTTTAGCCAAAAGAAAGTTCTCCCATATTATATGACGTTTTACAATATCAATGAAGCATTAATTTTTCTTTTCCCATTATAACATTCATTATTTAATTATCTCTCTTCTTCCAATTCTATTAATTTATCTTTCCCATGTCATTAATGAAGGATAATTTTGTGAAGTAACTCATAATTTATCTTTCCCATCCAAAATTAACTTTTCTTAATTTGTGTGAAATAGCCAAAAAAACGTCATATAATATGGGATGGAGGGAGTATATAAAACCATTGGAGAGTTTCTTTTCCAAGTTAAACTTTGTTAATAATGTGCTGAATTAGTGAAATGATATGTCTTTATGCAATTAATATGCAGGATGCTCAAAGTGCCATAAATGATATGACAGGTTAGGGCATTTGATTGTTGACTTAGGCTGTTTTTCCTGCTTCTGTTGTCATTTGCTTTTGTTCTTACTGACTTGTGGTGTTTCTTGCATCATATAGGTAAATGGCTTGGAAATAGGCAAATAAGATGCAATTGGGCAACCAAAGGTGCTGGTGCCAGCTCAAATGAAGAGAAAAACAATGAAAGCCAAAACGCCGTTGTGCTTACAAACGGATCTTCAGGTATCATGCATCTTTCTAAATAGCTGTGGTCGTGAGCCCATATTTGTTAATACATGAAAAGATAGATGAAGACAACAACTGCCAAGCCTTTTCTCACTAGATGAGGTTGGCAACAAGAAAATGTAGATGAAAGTTCTATTTTAAATTTGTTTAATTCTTCAGATTTAAGCTATTATGCTGGCTGGAAGTTGCTATACATTCTATGCTAATGATGTCATACTACTACTAGTCAAAATACATAAAGAACAACAACTGTATTAGGATATCATGTATTTAGGTAGTTCATATTTGTTTGACACAAACCGTGCCTTATAGTAAATGGCACTGGATTTCTAATTGCTTGATGTATTAAACACCGGTTTTGATGCATAGTTGGTTAATATATTTTCCTTGTGGTGTTATGTACTTTCATAACAATGTGTCCAAAGGGTGCGCGTAGAGCAGAATAGCTGATATAGATGCAAGTAACAAACAAAATTTAGTTTGAGTGAGACTTTGGTAAGTCTTGTTTGTTACATGCTGAGCTATTTGGCAATATGTATTCCGTTATTCCTTCCGGACTTACATATAAGCAAAAAGGTACTTGTATCTGGCCTAAATTTGGACCAAATAATATTTAAGTCTAGAGGGAGTACTTCTTTGGGATAGTGTTTCTTTAGCTAAGTTTATAACTTTTTAGATAGATTAGATAGATTGAATGATTGCAGTGACTAGTGTTTGTTTGGAATTGGGATCCTGTGAAGCTCCATGATTTCTTTTGCTTCTGTTTCCTTTCCTGTGCACTTCTTTAAACAGGCTGGGAGTTTTAGGATGGTTGAGAGATAAATATAGTTATTTTTTGTGTTCTACAGATGGAGGTCAAGACAATAACAACGAGGATGCTCCTGAAAACAATCCTTCATACACCACCGTTTATGTTGGCAACCTTCCCCATGATGTAAGTTAGATGTATTGAAGAATGAAATATTATCGTTATTGTTTGTACATACTACATACATAATAAGAATGGAATTTTAGGTTTTGTTCACAAATACGGAACTACTTTAATATTAACTGGGGTTGGCTAGGTTTGATTAGTTAGTATTGGCTCTAAGCAAAACTTAGGAGGAATTATCAAGACATGCATATTTGTCAATGATATGAATCTGAGTTACCCTTGTATATCTGGTTTTGTTAAATCACTTTCAGTTTCAGCTGCTATCTTTCCAATGCACAATTGCCTAGTTACATGTGGTTAGGGAATCGGACATTCCTAGGCCTGTACTTGAAAATTGGCGCAAGTTTCTTATATTTTGGACGAAAAAGAGACCCTTTTCTTAAATTATGGACTGGAGGAAGTAGTTTCTATATCCACCCTGAGCCCTTGGTCTCTACTCCAAGTCCCAACCTTTGATCTAGGCTCTAAAATGATAAAAACCATTGGAGTTGCAGATATCTCGTTTTTTTTCTTTATGTAATATAATTTGTTAACTGTTCAAAGTCTTTGAAATTGCAAATAATGGCTCAACTCTTATGAAGCATCTGAATCTCATTTTCATCGGTCTTTTTAACCTTTATCCATTAGCCTTGTTATGGATATGGTCTCGTTGAATAGAAAAGGCATCCCAGTGATTTGTTTAGAACTGCAGCTTTCACTGCAGATGCACTATGCGAGGCTGCAAAACTCACTGCAACTGCAGTAGTGCCATGGCGGCTATTTAACGACACTAGGCGGATAGTTTGCAAAGTGAGATGTAGCTTCAGACTCACAGCAACGCCACCGCAGTGTTGTCGCAACCTCATAGGATGCAGTCTTCAATTCCAAATCTTGGTTGAGATTTGAGACTAATAGCTTTTTATTGACATTTTTAAGGAAAATCTTTTAGGGCATTTTGAAGCTTCTTCCTTGCATCTACTTATTGACAAACGTTTGTCATTGTATTGGTCTGAGCTGAAAGTCACAGTTTTGCAAATCCTTACAAATTATGAATTGTTTTTTAGTTCACAAACTTCTTGATTGTAACTTGTAATTTCTTCACAATTTTGCTTTGAGGACAGGTTACACAAGCTGAACTCCATTGTCAATTCCATGCATTGGGGGCTGGAGTAATTGAGGAGGTCCGAATTCAGAGGGACAAGGGTTTTGGATTTGTCAGATACAACACTCACGAGGAAGCAGCAATGGCCATTCAGATTGCTAACGGACGACCAGTTCGTGGGAAGACTATGAAGGTGAGAAATCTTTCACTTGTTGCTTATCTTGTGAACTCCTTAACTTCAGTTTTGGGGCTAATGGTTGCTCTGTATGATAGTGCGGAGTGAGTCCTTTTTAAAGAGTAGGGATGTGAGGCCTTGATTGAAATATGTTTGTTTTTGATTTTTGAATTTTGGTTCTGGAACTGTTTTGAAAAGTTGTTTGAAATCTGCTTTAGAAAATAAAATGAACAAAAAACTTGAATGGTAGAATATTTTTTTTCTTTTCTTTCAAAAAGAATTGAAAAAAAAAATTAACCAAGCCCCTTCTTTTTAGTTTTGAAAAACAGAAAGCAAACAAGGCCTAAGTCGGCTTCTTTTTCCCTCACCAACAGCTTGTAAATAATGTAAATCTTCACCCAGTGTCTCAAACATGCTTGGTTGCACCTATCCATCACCTACGTCATCCCAAGTCCCAACCCGTAAGAAGGGGTTTGGATCAATCATTAATTGAAGAGGGGAGGGGTTGATTTAGATGCTTACACTGTTGGAAACTTAAAATGCTTTTGAAGTTTAAATGCTACTATGTGGCTGCGAGGCACATCCAAGCACCATGCCACAAAATTAAGTGCCCATTATTTTTCTGTGCTCTATTTTTTAAAGGCAAGCAGTATGTGTTCATGTGAGTCTGAATCAAATTTATTTTACTCGACACATGCAGTGTTCATGGGGTAGCAAACCAACTCCTCCTGGAACCGCTTCCAATCCACTACCTCCTCCTGCTGCACAACCATATCAAATACTTCCTACTGCTGGGATGAACCAAGGCTATTCTCCTGCTGAGTTGTTGGCTTATCAGCGCCAGCTTGCTCTGAGTCAGGCTGCTGTATCTGGTCTTTCAGGACAAGCTCTTCTGCAAATGACTGGACAACATGGCCTAGCTCCTGCTTCAATGGGCATAAACTCGGGGGCATCTCAAGCCATGTATGATGGATATACTGGTAATTCATCAAGACAGCAGCTTATGTACTATCGTTGACACGTAGAGCAAATTCATCAGTTGCATTGTTGCCTTCTGGGGGGGCATTGAACGCATTACATTTCTCTTTGCTTCCCAAACTGGGCTTTTGTATTGAGGTATTGTGGCTTGATATTTACATTTATGTTGTGTTGTAATTTATTTTATTTGATCTATGAGAGGGTTTAATGACTCAAAAAAAGGGATCTTTGTTTTGCTAGAAAGGGCAGCGAGTTTTACTTTTATGTTTGGGTAGTTTTCGTTTTCCTTATCGTTATTGTTACTGTATATTATAAGTATTGTGACTCATGTTCATGTTAATAATTTTATGCTTGTTTTACTTTCGTGCTGTGAAAGGCTAAATATTTGCTCCTTCGCGGATCAAGTACTGATGTGCTAGGTCGTTATATCAGCAACGATAAATTTTCGGAAGATTAGTATGGTGTTAATTCTTTTTTCTTCCTGGTTTCAAGAATGGTGCTAGGTCGTTCTATTTTTCTTAGAGCACTGATTGGCAGTACGAAATATTTTTTAAGAAATGTTAGAAAAACAAGTACTTGGTAACCCAATACCCAAGGGCAGGCGGTTGAGATGTGAATGCTATGTTATTTTCTTGTGTTTCGTACGGCAAGTTTCGTACCATCTACCATTATCCTTTTTCTTATGAAGTTTTTTTTTATATCGTAGTATCCTAAACGTTTGTAGGTGAATATTCATTCACTTACAATTTTAATATTTCCCCTTTTTATAAATTGGTTGGTTGCGTTGTTTTTTTATAAATAAAAATAAAAGTAAAGGGAGATAAAAGGACTCAGAACAAATCTTGGAAGTCTGAAACCCAAGTTCCCACTAAGCAAGACTTAAGAGTGGTATACTCTTAGGATACAAACATCGTATGGCCTAGACTGCTTAGTGCAAGCTGAAAATGTAGGCTGGACTGACTGCTCTTCATTCCTAGTTTTAAATGAATCTTGTATATGTTTTTCATGCTAGCGCATACTAAGAATGTGATACACAACTTAATTAAGCATTTATGTATAAATTACTTTTATAATTGAAGATGGAATGATGTTGTAACTTTTGTATTACAAGTTATAAACTCCTCCCCACAATAGTTCCCACACTGCCATCTTTAGCGACGATGATGATCCCCATACAATGAAGGCAAGGCTGAGGCAATGAGTTCAGGGTGATGCTTGTGCAGAGCGTCAAAGTTCATGCTGGATTATAAATTATGATGATAATTAGTGGGTGATTATTGATTATCGAAAACCAAGCCAAATCAAAGCAGGGTTAATTATTTAACCATAGAACTTCATGTCAATTCCCCACCAAACCGGACGGCAGACCTTTCATTAAAAACCCAAATTGTTTTGGTACCAAAAGTAGTTGGTGTTATTATCATACTCTTTCTTTCCTATTTTAGCATAAGCCTCTGTTTAAGTCAATAGCTATCAACTGAAACAGAGGCTTATGCTAGAAGGATGCTATGCTAGGGTTTCCTAGCTATCGCTGCCGTAAAAAGAAAGAGTCTACCACCTGTACACGTTTCGGCCGGTCAATGGCTGAACCCTTGGACCTACTGCAGGTCAGCTCTGCTGGGCTACACGTGTGTGGTCTCAAGCGCAACACCAGCCCTGCAAGTCATCATCAGCGCGACGTCATATGCGCAGCCTGAGACGGTCTCCAACCGGCTTCTGCACAGCGCTAGTGCTGGTCCCCACGCGACGCGACAGATGGGACCCAGATCAGAAGTTGCTGCCATCAGCCACCCAGAATTTTCAAAAACCGGCCCCAGTCAATTGCTGCCATCAACCAACCAAATTTCTCAAGAAATCGTTGCTTTCCCTACCACCGCTCTGATCGAGTTGCAGACTCTGTTCCCGGATTTGATGCCTGTTTCTGCCAACCTGAATGTTTCTCACAAAGAGGCAACAAATGTCAAATCTTTTGCCCAAGTTTTGATGGGGTTCGAAAACAAGACCTGTGATATTCCTATTAGTCAACTCCCTCATCCGTGTTTCAAAGGGGATGATTTATCTATCTCAATTCCGGAAGAGGAATATATGACAGGTTTGCAAGAATGCAAAACACACCTTCATGGTAGACTTTTACTTACAAAGGAAGACACTCCTATCAAGTTAGAAGCTTTGAGATCCAAACTTCAAGCTCTCTGGAAACTAACAGGTAAGTGGGGACTGACTTCTTTAGGGAGAGAATACTAGAAGCTTTCTTAGCAGTGCAAGCCAGGTCTGCTTCGGTTGTTTGCCTGGCAGCCTGATTTTAATCCTTCCAATATCAAACATACCAATGTTCAATGTTGGGTTAGGCTTACAGGATTGGCTCAAGAATATTGGAGACCCAAAATTCTTTTTGCAATTGCTAGTTGTGTTGGAACTCCGCTTAAACTTGATGATACAACAAGCAAAAGCTCACTTGATAGATCTTTTGGTCATTTTGCTCGTGTCCTGGTTGATATAGACCTGAAATCAGAACTTAGGGATCACATCCTAGTTGAGAGGCCGAGATATGCTTTCTCAGTTGGCATCGAGTATGAAAACTTGTCTTCCTTTTGTTCGAATTGCAATACTGTTGGTTATACCATTAGTGCTTGCAAAGGAAGAACTCTTCAGGTAAAACAGGTTTATGCCCCTAAGCAAAAGGCTCTTAATAATGAACAACCTTCTCAGAAACATCAGCAGCAAGAGGATTCTTCTAATAATGAGCAATCTTCTCAGATTCAACAGCAGCAATGGGGCTCTTCTAATAATGAGCAACCTCTTCAGATTCAACAGCAGCAAGGGGACTCCTCTAATAACGAGCGACCTTCTCAGATACGTCAACAACAAGGGGCTTCCTCTCCGATTGAGTCTGTGGAAGAGGTCACGCATTCTACCGATGAATTAATTATCCTAGACTCGGTTACTGCGGATGCTGGTGATTCGGTCCAGCAGATGCATGAGGTTCCTGTCATCAAGAAGTCGACTAGCACCTCTGATGCTAGCCGATCTGACAGTGATTTCACTCAACCTCCCACCACCAGGCTTGATGCCTCACAGTCTGATGCTATTCCAGTGGTAGACTCTGACATCAGCATTTCAGGGAAGCATTGGGGTGATGTGCCAGACGATGCAGATGACCACACGACCCACGAATCTGTTGCAGACAAGTCCAGTCAGGTGGTTTCCACATCCCGAAAGAAGAAACACAAAAAGAAATCGACTCAGAAAACAGCAGTGTATAACACTCGCTCAAAGACTAATTCTGTCTGTTTCTTTTTGATCTGATTTGAGGGTTATTCGATCTTCTGATTATCTTTTTCTAGCCGGCGCTTGGTTGGTTTTCCGTTCTCACGATTGTTTATCTACTTTCGATTAGTTAGATTGGTTTTTGGTTTTTGTCTAGCCTTTAGGTTGCTGTGTTCTAGGGGCTCTGTTAGGGGCTCTCTATTATTGTTTTGGTTTGTGCTTTTTTCTAATGGCAAGGGTTTCGGTCTAGTCCCCCCTTCGCCTTTCTCTGTCTTTTTCCTTTTTTTTAATAAATTCGGGTAGTCTGCCTGTTTGTTTAAAAAAAATACTCTCTCTTTACTATTTTGTTTATAATTTAAGGTTTTGACACACCCATTTAAGAAAAATAATTAATATTCTGGATTTTGTAAAAAATGTTGTACAATTTACTATTTCACCTCTAAAAATCCTCATAGTAAAGAAGGACATGAGATGAAAAAATATTAAATATTTCATTGAAAATATGAAAAATAGCCAATTTGGAATAAATTGATTTTGTTAAAATAACAAACAAAATGAGACGGATGATCTATCAACAGGAAAAAGTTACAAGCTGGTTTCATGAAATTAACTTAAGAGTTTATCGAAATGAAATAAGATAAAATAATTTAGCAACACTTCAAATATTTTCATAAGTTCTTGTAAGTACTCGGACAAGTTCTTGTCACATAAGATAAGCTCAATTAAACTCTTATGACTTGTATTATAAGAATTGGACCAGGTGGTTGCTGAATCGAGAACCGAACAACTTGGCGTTAGGTTCAACCCCAATTGAGTTGAAGTCTGGTTGGACCGGATTGAACCACGATTCAACTGCTTTAAAGTGTCAATTGACCTGGAATGAACTGTCTGAAATGTTGTTTTTTTAATTTACTTCTCCCAAAATTTAATAATTTTTTATTTATTAATTAGTCATCCGGTTCAACCTTGGTTGAATCGAGTGAATCAAATGAACCATGACCCAAAGTCTCGTCGGTTCGATCATTTATGGAGTTTGCTAACGCACCCTAATAATAGATTGAATCGTGGTTCTTGCAGAGAAGGGAGAGAGAGAGGGGTAGCAAATTATGTGCTAACATTGGATATTAAAAGTAATTATATTGTATACTGATGACTTGCTCACCTAAACATACAAGCATGCCTTTGTTACATGTCTATCATACAAATATTTACTTATATTTATACAAGCTATCTTTTTGTTTTTTTTTACACAAAAAAACTAGTAATCTATTAACACCTTTCTTCCCGAATTACATTGAAACAATGAACTTGCATTCTGAAACTATACCTTTGAAAAGGCTATGCTTCTGATGCAACCTATATTGAAATAAAGAATAAAAAAATAACTTGTAGAATCAAGAATGCTTCTGAATTCTGATACAACCTAATTAATTTACACTTAACATTGCTTGTCAAACACCAACTATGTGTTTTTTATAATCTCCCCTGAATGAGGAAGTGGAGGACATGCTTCATCCTGCAAAAACATCAACATTGAGTCGTTAAACTAGGAAACTTTTCAATAAAAGTAACACTTATATGAAAAGTTATTTGAAAATCTCACACTTAATTGTAGGATTATTTCAACATTTATTTTGCTACAAGATTGTTTATTGAAAAGATTGTCCAAATCGGAATGCTTTTGATTAAACAACTTTAATATGTTCTTATTGAATAAATGAAATTATATAAGCACTTACATGCATAAATTATTTATGTAATTAGACTGAATATATGGTTAAACTGTCTTCATATAAGCTATGTTTTCATAAGTTATCATGAGAAGCCTATTAAAATAAGCTAAAAATACTTTATAAATATGTCATAGGTTATTTTCACAAGCTCTCACAAACGCAAACAACTACACAATAGCTTATATCATTAAAAAAGCTCAACTAAATTGTAGATGTGCTCTTCCAATAGAATGTCTCAAAGTTTTGACATAAATAAAAAGTATGAAGCACCGACACGGACACGAACACCAGACGTCTACATGCAGACACCAGTTTTAACTTGAAAAATACAAGTGATTGAAGTGTTTGTGTCAATGTTGGTGTCCAACACGATATGCGTCCGACACCGAACACGTCTTTATTCAGAAGTGTCGGTGCTACAGAAACAGTGTAGAAACTTACCAGCTGCAGTGATTCTTGTCTTTCATGATTCACAGGAATAGAGTTACCAACTGTTGAATTTTGCTCACTATTTTCAGCAAGTTCTCTTAGCCTATTCAGTTCAGGTAATACAACATTACAAAGATCAGGTCTATCTCTCCTCCTTAATTCAGCACACTTAACAGCAATCTTTGCAAGGCTCAAAGTATCTTCTAAAGGCCAATCAGTAACTGTAGGATCCAACATCTCAGCAAAAGTTCCTTTCTCAATTGCTCTTCCAACATTATGTGCCAAACCCATTGGCGGTTTTGCTGTCAAAATTTGAAGAAAAATGATACCAAGAGAGTATATATCTGATTTCACACCTAGCATTCCTGTTTGCTGATACTCAGGATCAATATAACAGAAAGTTCCTGCTGTAGCTGTCATGCGATATTGCGTTACGCTGTCAGCAACGGATGGTGGAACTAGTCGTGCTAAACCGACATCACTGATTTTGGACACATAGTTTCTGTCAAGTAAGATGTTGGCCGGTTTTAAGTCCCGGTGCACGAGAGGTTCTGGTTTTGATTGGTGAAGGAATAATAAGCCGGTGCCAATTTCAGCTGCGATTTTGAACCTAAGTTGCCAAGAAAGTGGGGGACTATTGCCTCGGCGAAATAGGCAATCGTCCAAGCTTCCATTTGACATGTACTCATATACGAGGCAACCGTATTCTGGACAGGCTCCTAGGAGAAGAACCATGTTTGGATGCCGCATGCAGCTCAGTACTTCAACCTGTGATGATGAGCATAGAATTGAAGCAAGTCAACTAAACTAAACATACAAATGTCTCACTCTAAATAACGCCTAAAAAGAGTTTATAAAACATGGACACTCGTCACTTATCATAACAATTTTGTGGGATAGAATTAGACTCAAAATATCAGACATATTAGAGTCAATCCAAGATACGTTGTTGAGCTATTGCCCATGCACTAACTCAAGTCAATTTCATGGGATTGAGTTAGACAAGAAATGTTTGAAAACTTCAATAGACCAAAATTTCCTTGAGTTGAGTGGGCTTGAATGTATGTTGATGCATGTAGAGTATTGTTTTTAGAGAAATCATTTATGGTACGAAACGAAATGACATAAGCTCAGCATGAATTGCATCAAGGCAGCGCACATGTGTTTTCACAAAGTGCAACTAGAATGATTGTTACGTTTCTTACAAGTATTTTCGTACTAAATAGCACTACTGTTATTTTTATGCTTACCTCGCGTTGAAACTGCGACCTTCCCTGTGATGCATCAGGACGAAGAACCTTGACTGCAACCGGTGTATGGTCCAAAAGACACTTGAAAACAGGACCATAACCTCCTTCTCCAATCTTGAGGGATTGTGAAAAAAATTCTGTTGCAGCTTCAATTTCCTCAATGGTATACTTTCTATACCTTACATCTACATTTACCAAAGCATCAAGTACTTTTCTCTTCTCTTCTGATTCTTTAAGTGCTTTCATTTCTGCATGAAGTCTCTTTTGTGCTTCCAATTCTGCTATCCTCTTTTGTGCTTCAGCAGCCTCAATAGCTGCTCTAGATTTTGCTTTTTCCTTTTCTGCAATTGCCAATGCAGCTTCCTCAGCAAGCCTTGCCTCTTCCAATCTCCTCTCCTCTTCTAATTTCCAACGCTGAAGTTCCACTGCCTGTCACCCAAATTGCAAAACATGCCTCAAATATACTATATGTGAAGCAGTGTTCTAAAAACCGAGACAACCGAAAGGTTCAACCATGACTCCGACACTATCTCCGATTTAGTTATTTGAGCGGTTTGATCATGGTTTCATTCGGGTTCGAGCTATTTAAAGAGGTTGAACAATAACCCAGAGATCTCATCGGTTCGATGTCTGGTTCGGTTTTCAAAACACTGATGTGAAACTCTTCTAGAGATAAACCAGATATTATTTCATACCTTTTGTTGTGCTGTGAGTGCTTCTTTACAAGCTGTGTTATACATCTCCATTGTTTGTTTCAGCTCCAACTTTAATCTCCTCATTTCAGCCTCCATATCATCCTATAGTTTGCAACACAAGATTAGAATATCCACATGGTAATAGCAATCACGATTTTAAAAATTTCATTTAAGAAGGTAACACTTATTAGACCTTAGAATTAACTGAACTATTTCATTATTTTATCACCTGATTATATATCCTTTCCTTGCATGGTCAATAAGATTGATGAAAAATGTTCTATAAAAGCATGTGAAAAGAAAATTAAGTGATTGCATAGAACCTTCAAATATGGAAATCTTCCTTTGTGTGCCAAATTCTTCTGGACTTCTAATTAGTGCAATAACTACTAATACATGCAAATGTAATCTATGAAAAGCAGCGAAGCAGACACATACGCTAGACATGACACCGACACAAACACATAGGCACCGATAATAATTTGAAAAATGGAAGTAACTGAAGTGTCATCAGTATCGGTGTCTGATACGACATGTGTTAGACACACCGAACACTTTTCCAGTCTGATGTGTCGCTGCTATATATCATGTAATGCAGAAAAGTACAAATTCACATTGTCGTGTTTCCTTACCACAACCTGTGATGTAGAATTCGAAAGTCTATCGCTATCGTATGATAGAGACGAAAATTCAGGAGGAGTGTTACATTCCACAGACCTCCTTCCTTGTATACTGGACTCAAAGCTATAATTTCCATCATTGTCTGAGCTAAATGATATCCTAGGAGAGCTTCCATACATTGGAGGGAACATACGGTCTGTACTTCTATTTCCAGAGCTTACAAAAGATATATCACTGTCATGCTTTGAAGTTTCCACATAATGATTTCCATTATAACCTTTTCTAGTGAATGGTGACCTGCATCAAGTAGCATTTTTTTTTTTTGCTTCATATGAAATTATATATAGTGCATCAAGAACAAGAGATTTTCTTTTAAATACTACCTGAATGATTCTATTCCATCCTGTGATTGACGCGACGCACCATCAAAGGAATGCGGCGCACCATCAAAGGAATTCCTCTCTTGTTCTAACAATAAAAACCACATTTCTTAGTGAGCAAGTTACTGACAATATGCATAATAGATATCTGGTCTATTGAATAATAGATGTATCTAGTTTATTGAATAACGAATGTATCTGGTCTGATAGATACGTCAGTTATTCAGTGAACTTAAATCTGTATTTTTATCTTATAAATAGGACTAGAGGGAATATATGTTTGAAGGTATGAATCTAACCTTTTATGGTTTGTGGCAACGACACATTTGAGTCTGATTGATCATCTAAATTGATAGTAGTTTGACTGACTTGGAGAGGGGAAACGGTTGGAGCGGGTCGAGAAGCGGATCGCATTGATTGAATCTTTCCTTTGTTAATAACATAGACTGTACAAAAATCTGGTGCCCCTTTTGATACTGTTCCAGGAACATCTGATACTTTGAATCTTCTGATGAGAAAGAAATGTGTTTTAAGTACTAATATACAAATATATCCATTATCAAATTGATTATTTATGTCATGCAACTTTGAATTTAGAAACAAGGATGCATACTTAAGCAAACCAGTTTTTGTTGAAGATCCAAGAACCAGATGTTCAATTCCTGCCTGAGAAGCATATTCAATTAATGCTTTGGAAACATCTGCATCTTCTAGTAACACATCCTTGCATTGTATCTATGAACCAAATTAAACACAAAAGCAAAGACATCATAAGATTCTATACAATGAAAACCTTTTTTTTTACACAACTATGGCATTGCTATTTTCAATTTTTTTTCCTGAAAAGAAGAACAACTTACATCTTTTCGTGTACAGAAGACGCGATATGGAAGGAAAATGTTCTTGTTTTGAGGATCTGGTTCTTTACATATACTTAAACTTTCATTACCATTCAAATTTATCCCTGCCCCTGTAATCAACCATGTTAGAAATCAATGTTATAGCAATTGTAACAATTCAATAGGCTATCATTGCGCGCAACTGTAAACACTAATCATTCATGATACTGAGATTCATTTAAGGGGCCGACCTCTCTCATCAGGTGTTTTACCATACGCACCGGACAGAGATCGAACCCGTGACCAGATTAATGAATGTCATTTTTCATAATAATGTGTATAAGGAGGTATAAGAAGACTCACTTGGGGTGAAAAGAGAAGGTGATGAAGAAAGAGAAGGTGATATAACTTTGACATGGATGAGAATTACAGTTGCACTTCTTGAAAGGAGATTATCAATAGTCCATTTAAGTGCATTTTGGCTCCCCTTTTCTTTATCTATTGCCACTGCTATTAATCCATTTACACCATCCTTCTTCTCTGAACTCTTTGGCAACCACATTCCTCTCTTTGCCTTTTTCTTTCAAAAAAGATTCTCTGCAATCTGTTGTCTTCTTTCAATTAACACACTCTCCCTTTGCAAAAAAACATTAAGATTTCCTTGTTTTTTTGCACTTTAAGGAACATAAAAAGATAACATAGTTTGCTTGTTTTTAATAATCTCTTTTGTCTCTCCCTTAGCAAAGAATCTAAGATATGTTTGTTTTATTTACTTAGTTTGTTGTATTTTCTTTTGGTGTTCAAAACTTGAAACAACAATAAAAGAATAGTAAATATTCAATCTTCTCTCATACAATTAGCAACCAATTTTGGGTTTATCTTTTAACTATTTTGAGCATATTTTTCCGAATGTGACAACCACAGAGATTGTTAACAACCAATCTTTGCGGGCTATCTTTGACTTCGTCCTTTATTTTGGAAATCAAACGTAGTAACTAAATAAGACTAGATACGTAAGCCATAGTTATTTTGCCTTTAAAAAAAAAGACTAGATACGTAAACATGGTTGAATTTTCTAAAACCGAAAATAACTTGACATTATTTTTATTTGACAAGAGATAAATTGACATTAGAGAAGTTAATGTAAACAATACTTTTAGTTAAAAATAAATTAATTAAAAAAAAGACTTTACATGCTTACATGTGCTTTTTTTCAAATAAAAATAATTTTAGTTACACATATTTTGTGAAATTCAAGAACAAACGTTAATATTGCATTATATACATATACTGTAATTTATTAACAAACAAAAAAGATAAGACATAAAAAAAGGGGAGAAAAGTGACCAAGAGCACGAAAAATAATTGATATTATTATATACAAAGATGAAATTTGACAACAAAAGAGGACAAAAAATTTGACGCAAATAAGGATAAAATTTTGACAAAGATGTGAAAAAGGAATAGTACAACAAATTTTATCGATGTTTAGGCAGAAAATTAAAGACCATGAAAAGTTAATAGATAGGTCGATAAGACATGAATTTGTTTAAGAATAGTACAACATAGTCAATGGTCAAGTATAAAGGACAACCGGCAAGCTCTTCTATGCTTAAAAACACCCTTTATGTTTTAATTTTTATTTGAATTTGAGTTTTTATTCTAAATAATATAGTAATTTTTTTATTGCTTTAATTGCTAATAAGAGATGATCGCTATTTGCATGTTAATAATCAATTAATTGACCAACGGTCATACTTCCGGTATTTGGTAAACCTATACAACAATTGGGATTTTTGGGATTTTGATAGAAATAGAAATGAGAAAACCAAAAGTACACATGAAACGATGAAATCATTGGTTCATATCATAGGTCTCTTATCATTGATTTCACAACTTGTATTTTTGCTCTCCTTTTCGTTATACTAGTACAATCAAACGGTTAAATAATGTAATAAATATATGAACAATGACAGCCATTTACCCAAAGCAAATTTTCCCTTATAGAAACTCTATCCATTTTCTTCACCAGTTTACATCACTCTTAATTTCACATAGCATGTTACATCAACATGCATATTCATAGGTAACTTTCTTATGTTTAAAAACTTGAATTCCATTCCATCAGCACAAATATTACTAGTTGCAAACTTGTGTGATTTCTATTCTCTACCAACTTGGTTCTTTGTTAACCTTCTCTAGACAACTTGGGTGAAGATCATAGTTACAAACATCACAAGAGAATGTCCAAAACTTACCTTCTTTCTTGCACGAATCACATACATAGGCTTTAGCCATTTCCAATTTCAGTACATGTTCATGCTTCACATCCTCAACTTGATCAGGCAAAGCCTCTCCTTCCTTTCTAAGAGCTGCTTCGAGCTCTCTTATTCGCGTCTCGGTAAACGGGAAAGCTTCTGCACCATATGAGGAGATCATCAACTTTCCATTCAAACTAATGACTTTTCCATCAGGTCCAATGAGAACCAAAGCTGGAATTCCCTTTATATCATAGATTCTACATAGATCATGCCTTGCTCTGTCGTCATATGGGATCGCAAGCCACGGCATGTTACTTATGTTGACATTGAATTCCTTAAGGTCCTTATCTGTTGAGATTAAGACAACCTCAAAACAGTCTCCTTTTGTAGCCTTTAGATTGTTGTATGCATCCGTGAGTTGAGCGGTGAAGGCGCGGCACGGAGGAGACCAGTTGGCACCAAAAAATAGGCCGACGGTTTTCCCAGCTAGTTCAGATACAGGTACCTGCAACAATTAGACATGTAATGTGTGTTAGTACATATAAAACACCGACACAAACACAAACATGATACTGACACAGACACTAGTTTTAATTTCAAACATGGAAGTAAGTGAAGTGTCAGTGTCAGACTCAGACGCCTATATGTCTTCAACCTGAAGTGTCGGTGCTACAGAGGTTACTACAACATAGTCAATATCAACAAGCAGAGAAGGATCCACATAGCCCACACTAAAGGGCATTTTCCCCACTAGGCAATAAATTTTATTAGCCCCAACATATATCATAGATATTATATTACATGATTATATTTAAAGATCGGAGGGAATATATGAG
Organism: Astragalus glycyphyllos; assembly: GCA_963573325.1. Taxonomy (NCBI): domain Eukaryota; kingdom Viridiplantae; phylum Streptophyta; class Magnoliopsida; order Fabales; family Fabaceae; genus Astragalus; species Astragalus glycyphyllos. The sequence continues at coordinate 91,524,395 of OY754307.1, forward strand.
AATTTCCCCAGCAATTTACAATTTCTGGACCCTTTACTGACTTTAAACAAGGCTTATTTAGCTACCTTTCTATTATCTCCAGTGATGAGAAAGTTGCGTCCTTCGCGTGCCAATAAGTCTTCCAAATCTACTACTTCGTGTTTTCTTCTATCAATGTCTTTCAATTCCTGATATCTCTTCCTTGTGAAAGGAAATGCATCAGCACCATAATCTTCAATCCATTCAATCAAGTTTTCATCAACAGTTAAGACATTTTCTGAACATAATGGAATTAATGACGGGATTCGATCAATCCGATATCTGTCAATCAGTCTTCTATTCAATTTTACATCAAATGGGACTGCTAGCCACGGCATCTTCTTGATGTGTTCTTTAAAACCATCCTCATCATTATCAAAGGAAATGAAGATGATCTCTAGATTAATTCCCCTCTTTCTGATTGTTTCATAAAGATCAACCAGCTGAGGAATGAAAACTCTGCAAGGCCTACACCAGTTTGCTGAGAAAAATAGACAGATGATTTTCCCATTGCATTCTGATAAGGGTACCTAATCTCATCATTCAAATATGTCAAGCATTAGTATCACAAATAAGCAAATGATGGGACTTGTTATTTTAGTTGGATTTGATCCTTTTTTATCTATTCATTCGAAGAAAAAGAGGGAACCTTCTGAAGATGATTTAAAAAATTAAACTATTGAATCAAGTAACCGTAAGGCCTAGCTCAACTGACAAATGTCAAAATTGTTAGGCTGGATATCATGTCTCGAATTCGAACTTGGAACCTCACAGTTGTGAGTTTGAGTTTCAAGTGGCATTTGCCACTTCGTCACAAAAGAAAACTACTGAATCAAGTTAATCAATTAACCTTCCTATTGTCTAACAACTAGGGGTGTGCAAATATACCGGTAAACTTAAACCTTTCCACAAACCGTACTGTAACTGATAAAAAATCCCACACCACTTTTAAGAAAATCCAAACCAATTATTTAAGTAAAAAATTTGGAACACCGGTATTCTACCAATACGGTATGTGGTGTACCACAAGTGGGAGAAATGCCTTTTCTCTCTCCCATTGGTTATCTGTTATTTAGCTTAAGTTATCAAGAGATCATTCCTTGAAATCTCAAATGCAGAGCACAAATGCAAGCACCGCCTAACCGCTTCAGCTATAATCTCAAAACCATTGTCCTTGTGCTTGGAATTGGATTCCGTCAAAAGTCTCTCTCTCTCTGATCTGTTTATTTCTACTTGCAAAACCTCATTCTAACCTATAACTGTGTTGTTGCCGTTCAAGCTTCTGGTTTTTATTGTTAATAAGTTGAAGCTTCTGGTGGCACTTTATTAATCACAATCCAAACCGGTAATATACCAGTTCTGTTCCAGTTTCCAACTGGTTCATTAATATAAAACAGTATTTGCAAACTAGTAAACTAAAACCATATTTTAAGAGTGGTGTGGGATGGTGTGGTATGGTTTATATACCATGCACACCCCTACTAACAACAAACTCACCCGTCCTAAAAGGGTAGTTAATGTGGTTGAGTGAAAGAGACATTGTTGGTGAAGGTATACAGGGTTGGTACCCCGCTCCCCCGTCCCCTCTAAAAACTAACACACTAATTACTAATCACTTCGCCTATGAAAAAACAAAAAACTCACACATAGTAGTAAACAGAGAGAGGGTTTGTGCAGAAACTAAGTTACCTTCCCTTGAGAAGATATAAGGAACTCAACACCTTCAGCTTGAAATACCTTGAGAACATCATGGCTGTCACCATATTCAGCTTCAAAATTCAACCCTGCCATCTGAACAGCAGAAAACAGTTCTTCTCCTTTCTTTTTGACAAATTTTCTTGAAACCTAATTGATCAAGAGAAGAATATTAGTCTTAAAAGCAGCCACCGAAATGGACTATATTACCTTATCCATAAAACTTTAACCTTCACACTTCTTTCACTTTAGCAAAAGGCATATAAAACTTGTGACAAAAGAAATTCAGATTATATGGTGCATGCAACTACAAGGGCATCTTTTACTTTTTTTTTCCCTTAAATTTCACAAATTGTCTGAACTCTGAAGCAAAAGCATCCTAATCAGAGTGTTGGATTGTTCTACCTATGTGATGTGAACCAAACTATGAGGTTGGCAATTCTGAAATGTGAAGAACAAAATACAAGAACTTATTATGACCACATATGAAAAGGAATATTCCCCTGTAGAATCGAACAACACCGCTTTCTGTAAACCACATAACTTAATTTGAATCTAATTTATTCTCTATCACATCATGCAAATGGATTTTGATGATTTCAATTTTCAATAGGAAAATATGCTTTGATAATTGATATACACATGAGAAGTGTCACGGTTTCTCATATCTCAATAAGGTGACAGAAATTGGATACATGCGTGTAAAATTTTAGATGGAACCACGTGTAATTAGATGAGTGTGTGTGCCTGAAGCATAACTCAAATTTTTTAAGATCGTAATCTTTGGGTTCAGGAAGATACTGGTACCCTTATTTAGTATAGGTTTTAAAAGAATACTAGTAACTTGATTTTTCTTCTTTACAGAACTACACTGATCAAAGTCATAGTCATGAATTCAATAACATAGTAGACAGTGCATGTTGTGCCGCAAATAATTTTTGAAGTGAATTACCTTGAAGAAGTTGCAGTTGAAGAAGAACACGAGCAGAGACAGGGAAGAAGTTGAGTCTCCAAGAAGATATGGGATGATGATGATGATGTAGAATGGTGGGGCGATGAACGCTTTAATGTTATCTTTTTCGATCAAGAGACTTTTAATGTTTATGACGTGGTCAATAAGATATATCATGTCATATGTTAGGACTTAATTAAGAGACTTTTGTTTTGTTTCTTGGATGAAATAACAAATAAACATAATACGTTGTCTTTTGTTACACTTGGGTTCGAACAAGATTATCATGTTATTGAAATTGTCAATGTTACTGAAATTATCAAAACAACCCACATATGTATTTGTTCACAAGGTCACTACCCCAAGGGTTCGACCCACATCAAGTCAACCGAAGGACCTTGCTACTCAGCCTAGGAAGAAACCGGCTTTGTCCTCCTATAACGGATCATTCTCTGGACTTCGTTCGGCCAAATCAAGGTCAACACACGACAGGGATCCGCATTGAATATGATCCCACTAATTTCGCCTTGAGAGGCCAATAAATGGATCCAGATTTCATTTATTTAACTCTATACACATTTCACACCCCATGTATTTATATTTGTTTATTTTATAATTCTCCGAATAATAAATATATTTTTCGTTATTTTTTCACTTTTCAATTTTCATGATATGCCATTTGCAAATATGAAACTAATTTTGATTTTTGGCAAAATATCCATATGCACACGCAACAAAATATACGGACATTGTGGATTTGTGTGTAAAAAGACTTCCGTTTATTCCATTTCTGTTTCGTCTTTATTCCATTATTATTCGTATGGTTGTTATTTGGTTTTTTCTTGAAAACAATAGTAAACTAAACACTCAAAGGACATCAATAGTTTTGGCATATACTTTACTAGTGAAATGGATATGCTGGCCAGCTGCATATACGTGTATCAAAAACTTTCTTGAGTATAGAAAAAATTTAACCCTCTTTTTATTACCGTGTGTTATTGGTGTTCAATATTGGTTCTCCAATCTCAATAGAATTTTGGTCAAACTTAAGATTCGAACCCAAGACTTGGAGTGGAATCTAAGCCCAGTTATCGCTTCAATCGACCCTTATTGGTAAAATTTAACCCTCCTTTAAAATAATGAACTACTTCTATCATGTGAAAATAATGTGCTTAAATTATTTTTTTGTTGATCATTAATTAATTTAATCAGTGTTAACAATGCAAACAAGACGCTTTTAAACACTTTTTATTATTTCATAATAAAGCTTATGTGGATTATGTGGATCCTATTTTCCATTTGGTGAAAGCTACATCTAAATAGGTAGACCTCACATAAATATATAAAAAAAATCATTTTAAGGATATATAAATCTTCAGTTTCTCCGTCAAAAAAAAAAATTCTTCAGTTTCATTCTTGAACTATCACTCAATCTCTAATTTTAGTCCATAAAAAAACTAAAAAAATATTATAATGTTCATTTTATGTTTTTTTTCCTAATCCACAAAAGTTGAGTCAACTTGATCCTACCTTCAACCTATGATAGATCGAATATATTTTAGATAAGTAAGAATCCTCTCCATTTCATATTTGTAAAGAAGTAAAAAAGAGAGGAAAATGAAAAGATCCTCTTGCAAGTTACCCTGCGTTTTTTCCCCCAAAGAATACGCGTTCTCATCCTAAAAAAGCGAAAAGGACAATAATACACGAGAAAAATATAGAAACATAAATTAAGAAAAACGGAGCAGCAGCATTCTTCTTGAGATAAGCCACACGAGATGAAGGCTCAAAAAGTTAGATATGCTGCAGGTGAAATAGAAATTGATAATATATAAATATAAAATCTCAGAACAAATATTAAACTAAATAACATAAAATGGACGGTACAAACCAGAATATGACTCAGTTCTTATCCACAACCGCGGTTCTAGAAAACGATACAATATGATAATGACCCATTTTCACCAATGGGAATGGAACAATTTAGCTTTTCTTTCGTGAGGCCCTCGTAAACATGTCTCTGATGTTATGTGATTCTGTCTCCAATTTCAACTTCTTTGGTTGTCTACCCTTCTTTACAACTGTAACCTTCTTATCATCACTTTGTTCCTGATAATAACATGAGCATATAGTGAGCAAACAATTAATTATAATACAACAGAGTGAAATCCAATGTAATTTATTTTTCTAGTATCCCAGTAAATAAATACCTGTAATTCATTACAGAAACCCGAGTTAGTTTCCTCAGTATTTGCTTGTGTTTTTCCTGTAACCTCGAGTATATTTAACCTGCAAAAGAAAATTCTCCTTAAGGCGTCTTATAGAATCTCATTCCAACCCAACTATGGTTTCTTATATAACTATCAAGGAATATATAACAAAATAATCTTGAAAGACATTCTCAAAGGTCATACTTAAGATGGTTACACAAAAGCTGCAACCAGGGCTCTTCCTTTAAATACTCTCCTAATATAGAAACTGCATCAGCCACTGCATCAGTAACATCAGGACGTTAATGAGGGGCAAAATTGTGACATGAAAAGAAAAGACCAGAGATGCACTTCAATTTTGAACAGAAGCATCACTCCAATATTTACAATCAAGTATTTTAGCTATCAACAAAAAAGATAAATTCAGCTTTTTTATTTCCATTTTCCAAATTTAACAACCAATATAACATAACTATTGGTTTCAATGCAATTTACTGTGTAACACACTTGTCTCTGTCCCAAAATATTTTAGCTTGCATTTACACAAAAGGCAAACATCAGTTTCACAAGTTGCCAATGTGCCTTTCATCATCGTTGTGCATGTATACGGACTATAGTAAAGGCATAAATCTGAGAGCAGATGCCCAAGCACTTGAATCCCTTTAGGTCTTTTTTCAATTTAACCTCACAAGAATAAAATTATCTGAAAGCTACCAGAACAAAATGTTAATAGACAATTTACATGTGTCTTTCTCAGATTGAGCAGCATAGTTTTTGTCCAATTTGGACAGTGTCTGTTTTAGCTGAAAAACCTAAAATAAGAGAAATCAAAATTAGAAAACTTTAATAAGGCTGGAAAGTTTTTTAGCAACTAAATAAAAATGGGTCAAGCATATATAGAAAGACTAAGAGAAGAGCAAATTAGAATGTAAACCCTCTATAAATCAACCCAATTATTTCTTGGGTTACTTTATAGATGGATACCAATATCAGCAACAAACTCTGACAATAGGCTATGACATTAATGATGTGAAATTTATAGTATAATGAAATAGATTAGCCATGATTCAGTCTTTGAGCATCTTCAAGAGGCTAAGAACCAGGCTCTTAGTGAGCGTTTCAGCACTGGAGGAGGGTTAGATGGCTGCTAGTTGTATGAAGTGTTCTTATAGAACAACTGGTTCTTAAACATTAGAAACGATTTTGTTGCAGTAACCTTCCACCATAATGAATATGTGAGTTAACTTGTGAGACTCACTTTAGATTTCTTAAAGAGTTGCAAACATGCAATATTGGAGGGGAAAGTTCACAAAGAGTTGTAAATTTGTCAAAATGGAGGTGGCATGGTAAGGCCCGTCAGATGGTGAGTTAGGAACTCAGAGATGGTTTGCCATGGAAGACATTCTAAGTTCACATTTACATGAGAAAGGCATCCATATGCTAACATAGACTAAATATTATGCCTCCTAGGAGACATATGGATGATTGTAAATTTGTCAAAATGGAGGTGGCATGGTAAGGCCCGTCAGATGGTGAGTTAGGAACTCAGAGATGGTTTACCATGGAAGACACTCTAAGTTCACATTTACATGAGAAAGGCATCCATATGCTAACATAGACTAAATATTATGCCTCCTAGGAGACATATGGATGATGGGATTTGCTATGCAGATACACCAGGCATGCTAGCTTTTCTTTGGGGGAGGGTGGGTGGAAATTGTGCAAACTAAATAAAAATAATGAAAATATAGACATACCTTGTAGCACAGCCAACGCAGAACCTTCGAGTCATCGAGTCTAAAGAATTTTATGGATCCAACTTCTGCATATGCACAAGGATAGAAATGGACAGATTTAATCACCACAATAACTTTTAATTTCCATAACTAAAGGAAAACATGATCTTAGTACAGTTTAAATGAAGTCTCGTATGCATTCCCCATGGACATGATTATTGCAATGTTACATAAGGAATCTATCTTATCACCTAACATTGAGTTACCGATACATAGGATCAGGAGAATTAAAAACAAGAAAGAAAAATATTTGCAATGAGGTCACCACTCGGCACTCATATCTAATATAAAAGACACAAGTCTAACCACAAATGTCTCCTTTTCTCTCCTCAATTTCTGCCAGTTAAATTATTTTAAATTGTAACATGGCCAAATTTTAAAGTAAAGTTGTAAATAGGAGGCGTACAAGTATACCACCTTTGACTTCACAAACTACTTGCATACAGTTCTCCACAACAGACATTAACTGTTGATATCCTGGATACCCATCTATATACAATATCTCATCCAATTGCCTGAACTTCCCAAGATCGTCACCTTTCTGCATGCATTTTAAAGAAATTTATTAGTGTGGTTGGGCTCTTAACATGAAGTGTCGGACGTGCAACTAAAACTTTATTCTGCTTCATTACCAACAATTGACGATATATCTACTACTCAAATGGAAAGGACTTGAAAAAGAAATGTCTAATGTCTTTTAATATACATGGTTGAAAAGAAACATAAAGTTACCTTCATCCTAGCTTCCGCGAATATAGGCAACATGATAAAAACAGGATCAACTGGTGTAGATAAATACAGTCGGCCATCTGTTGGAGAACAAAATAAATACAACGATGATAAAAATGGAAATAATTTCTGCCAAAATTACTATTCCACAATAATGTCTTCATGAGTGAAAGACCAAGAAAAGACCAATGTAACGAGAAATCATGATGCAGAAGTTAGATGGTTAAACATCTACCTTCGCTTAGATAATCTCCCAAAAACCAAGATCCGTACAAGTTCTTAAACCATTGAAATTCTTGAAGCATCCCATTCACAAAGAGATACTGTGTTGCATTTCCTGTCAAACAAGTGAAAATCCATGAAATATCCTAAAAACAGACAGAGAACAGTCAAAAGCCTTAATGAGGTCCAACTTTTTATAGCATGGTACTATAACATCATTAACTAAACAATACCAAAGTTTAACCAATACATTAAGAATTCAAGATAGATAAATTAGAATAAAATCATGTGTATGTGGCTGTGTCATGGTAGTTAAAATCGCGTTTTGGGACGTAAAATCGCTCAAAATCGCGATTACACCAGCCGCTGTGTGACAAAAACATAAGTAAAACATACAAACAAACGATGCATATTCATTCTTTCAGTTACCAGATTTTGGATGACGGAGCAATATCATACGCCCCAAACCATTTTCATTTGTACCAGGATCTGCACTTGAAAGAAAGGGAAATTAAAATGCATAAACAAGTAAACAACATCACATTATCCCAAAATTTTCATAAGTTATTTTAAGAAATTGAAAAGACCTGCAACTGTAACTAAGGGCCCGTTTGGATTAACTTATCTTGAGCTTATGAAAAACAACTTATGGAGATAAATAAGTTTTTATGTTGATTTACAAGTTCTCATTAACAAAAATTATATATCCATAAGTTGCTTTTCCATAAACTACCTTAACAAACTTATGTATAATACATAAAAGTTTATTTATTTGCATAAGTTGTTTTGCATAAGCTCAAAATATAAGCTCTATCCAAACAGGCCCTAAAAGGGAAATAAAAATTGAAATAACTAATTAACAGCTGTTGCTGTAGCTCAAGAGGCAAAAATCAACTGACGGACACTATAAAATACCAGCATGCTTTTGTTAATTCTAATTTTGATACAATTTTCTCTGTTCCCAAATAAAAACCTAGTTTCTGCATAATTTTTTCAGTACTTGGAAATAAATGCCGATATCCCTAGTCATTATTCTTGCGGTACATTTAAGAAAACACAGTTGTTCGCTTTGAGGGTTCAGAAATTACTGAAGATCGTGTCATCCAAATCCAATGCACATAGTAAAGTTCACAGATTCTCAACTCCAATGTTAGTTAATACGATGAGCTTCGAGTGGAAGCAGAAGTGAAAAATTAATTATAAGATTTGACATGGAAATCTAAAATAAAATAGAATAAAGAATGTTTAGAAGAATAAAAGAAATGCAAAATTACCGGGTGCAACGAGAACCCGGGATTCCTGAACGCCTTCCGAGCAACTCATGTTTACCAGAAAGCGTTCGCTTCCTTGCTTGCTTCCCCCTCGCAACTGTTCAGTTAATCGCAAACAAAACGGTGCGCGCGCGCGGGGCAGTGTCCCGATCTTTACATTTGTGGAGGGAAGAAAGAGGGAAATTCCAAAAAGATGGCCCAAATCCATTTCCACTTGCCCTCTATGGCTCTATCCCAACCGGCCCGACAAGGTTTTCGGTTGGGATGTTGATTTTTATACCCCCCACTTGGCCTTTATACCCCACCAAAATTATTTAATCCCCATTGTACCTCTGTTAATTTTACACTATACAGGGTAAAACGGGGATTAAATAAATTTCGTAGGGTATAAGGGCCAAATGGGAGTATAAAAATCAACATCTTTTTAGTTGGTACAACATAGTCCATGTAGTGTTGGCCTTAAGCATGGCCGATGGGCGATAGTAGCGACCGACCACCACCTTAGGACACCAATTTTTTGAGGGTATCAAATTTTATTTAGGATGTTGCATCTCACGCCCTACTTTTTTCTTGTTACACTCAAAAATTGATTAAATTCACTAAAATGCCCAAACTACCCTTACTAGGCTAAATCTATATCCCTTTCTACCCCAACCCTACTTCACCATCTACAACACCCATCTCGCCCAAAACCCAAGTCAACCCCAACCTCACATCCACCGGACCTCCATCGTTTCCACCACCAAGCCTCCATTTTTGCCACCACCTGAGCATAAACCACTACAATTTACAACGCCACGCGCCACATGACCTTTGCAACAGCCTCAGGCCCCCACCATTATTTGTCCTTTTTTTACATTTATCAACGACATCTGCTTATCTTGTAAAAATGAAAATGGAAGTGAAAGTGGAAATAAGGAAAAAATTCAAATTTAAAATTCAAATTTAGAAGTATGGACGAAAGAAGAATTCACGCAAACTAATTTACTCTTGGATGGGTAGATAATGCAAGTAAAATAATAACAGTATCATTAAAAATAATGGTAAAATGTGATACATGTCCTTCCAATCACTAGGGCACGACAAGGTCATGATATAGGATGTAGGAGTTTTTTAAAAAAAGTGAAATGTTAGTTATGATAATGTGAGGGGCAAACGTGAAAAACTGCAACTATTAGCTTTTTTTCTGCACACAAATCTTCCTTCTTGAGAAGAGTACTTTTTTGGCGAGTCCACCCCATAAAATTTCTCTCTTCATTTCTTCATTCTTCCAAAGCATAGAAAAGTAGTATTTCTTTCCTATCTCTCTTTCACTCACTTATTTCTCTCTTTTATAAATAAATATATGTAAACAAACAACATAGTGTATAGTGTATAATGTATATGATATGAACAAGGGAGCAATATGTCCACGAAAGCAGAAAATACATCCCATTTCTTTAGCCAAAATCATCAAGAATCAACAAATCATCATCCCGAAACACTAGATGAATGCAATTCAAGTCGTTGACCCTCATCTCCAACTCCAACATCCATCTCCTTCAACTCATCAATCTTAGCCACAGCTTCCCTCCAACCCCACCTATTCTCCAAACTCCATTCACAACAACCCATCCCAATCCTCAACAACTTCAACATTTCCCCTTCCCCATTCCTACTCCCACCAATGTTTTTATCCAACACCTCCCCACTCCACCCTTCCCTCACAATCGACTCCACCCATGTCGCTAAATCCTCACTCGCTCCTTTCCCATGCCTCAAATAACTCGCAGGGAATTTCCCCGTCAACAGCTCTAATATTAGTATCCCCAAACACCATACATCACTTTTCTCACTCCCCACTTCTGGTGACTTGAATCCTGCCATGAATTGTTGAGCATGCCTCTTTTCCATCACTGGGACAAGCCCATATTCTGTCAAACGAGGCTCAAATGAATGGTCTAACACTACATTTGTGGACTTAAGATGCCCGTGTGGTAATTTCTCATTGGGGAACTCATTGTAGAGGTAAGCTAACCCTTTAGCAACTCCTTTTATTATCTTCAAACGAGTTGGCCAATCCAATTGACAACCACCTCTACCTACAATACAATAATGCAAAACAATATAAACATGTGAGCCAAATAAATACATAATTAAGTTTCTTATAAAATACTCTAGTTCTATTTATAAAAAAAAAAATTGTAATTTTTTATTTATTGAATAACTAATGTATCTGATTTATACCGTGAAGATGACTAGCCAAATTGCTATTTTCAGCAAAGTCGTATACCAAAAGCTTATCTTCTTTTCCGTAGTAGAATGCAAGGAGAGGGACTAGATTAGAATGTGTCAACCTTCCAAGCTTTTGCATGTGGTTAAAAAAGTCTTTTTTATTTACATTGTTCATGTGCTTAAATCTCTTCACAACCACAACTGGTCCATTCATTATCATAGCTTTGTAGGTGGATCCAAAACTCCCACTACCAAGAACCTCAGCTGATGCCTTAAGCAAGTCTTGCAAATCAAACACCATTGTTTCCTTCCCTACAAAGTTCAAGCTTCCATCTTCGCTCTTCTTGGATTCACTTGACACTGCTACTGCCACGTCACTAGAAATTACTGCACTCGAAATTACTACACTGTTGGATTGGGATTGTGCGGCATTCTCCACCCGCACAGGTTTTTCTTTTGCAGACTTCCTTCGACGATAACGAATGAAGATCAGTGCTAGTATTGAAGCCAACACAACTACAACCACGAATACAATAATACTAATAAGGACATGGCGTTTTTTAGGTTCTTCATTTTCTTCACCTGGAATAGTTAAGGACGGGCTTTTGCTGCATGAAAGGCTTAGAGGTTTTCCACATACACCTTTGTTGCCTGTTGCAATTGCACTAGAAAATTAGATAAATATCCTTTATGAGTAAGAACAAAGAATAAACAATAGATTTTGTAACCAGGATTATTAATGGAAGAGTTTAAATTTGATTGTTTAACACGCTACATTTTAAGTAATCATTGTGATAACCAATATTAAGTTGTTTGAGTGGAATTGGAATTAAGCCTCAAACGCAGGTCACGGGTTCGAGTCGTGTGTCGATAAAAAAAAACAATGGTAGGGGAGGAGAGTTCACTAGAGGTGATCAGAGGATACTCGACAGATATTAGACATCGACAAAGTTGGTATATACTTTGCATCTATGACATATCACACTCCTATAAAAAGTAAAATTAGTGGCCAAATTTAGTGACGGAAAAATTGAAATCAATCACCAATTTTGGCACACAAAATTTCGTGATAAGAATTAGAGATAGATTTCACATTTTCCTTCACTAATTTTCTCTCTCTAATTTCACTTTATTGAGTAGTGGCCACTGATTGTGCATCAATCATATAAAGTTGAACATCTTTTGATTTTAGGAGACTCAGATATTTTGGAAGATATATATATAATGATCATAGCTATCAGCTTACCAGCAAATGAACTTGGATCCTGATTGCTTAAGCTTTGTGGTATTTGACCCTCCAATTGGTTATTAGAAAAATTAAGCACTCTGAAATCCCTCTGTTGAAATTCAGGTATGTTACCATCAAATCTATTTTCATGCAAGTCAACATCCGAAAGTCTAGGCAATTTAGCAAGAGATGTAGGAATATGACCCGTGAACCCATTTTCTGCCAAGAATACTCTCTTGAGTCGTCTTAAACCTTCAAAAGCATCATCCTTAATTTCACCAGAGAATTTGTTCTTACTCAGAAACAATGCTCTCAATCCCACAAGCTTCTTAAATTCAGGGATTGGACCTTCAAAATTATTGTTAATGACACTAAAACTTTTCAAAGTGGACAATTCCAACAAGATGTCTACGTTAATAGTACCACCTAGTCCCATGTTTTCTAGTCGCAAACCATGAAGTGTTTGATTGATGCATAGTAAACCAGCCCAGTTACACATAGTTATTGAATCGTTTCCCCAATTGTTCAAAGCATTGGCATTGGACAAGAAACTTTTGAAGTTCATAAGAATTTGAGCGTCTGTGTCAGCTAGTGATGGCAAGGAAAAAGTTGCCAACATGAAGAGAATGAGAAAATAGACACGAAACATAGTTTTGGAAGCTGAAAACTGAAATGGGTATTGTTGGTAGATAGAGAAAATGAGGAATATTGAGAAACATAGCCTAAGAAATTGTGACTGATCAATGTAATGTCAATGGTAGTGATTAATTTGGGGGGTGACATTAACAATGTGTCGATGTCTTTCCTGCAAAGAATGAGCTGGTTAGGCCGGCCTTTTATAATTTTGACTTAATTTCCAAAGATGCTTTTGTTCAAATGGTTAGTATATCTTGCTTGTGGCTTAGTTAGTGGCTGTTTTTCTTGTTATTGGTGAGGATGATACTTCTATTGCATAGGTCATCTCTAAAGTAAGATATAAACAATTTTATGTAATTTCTTTTGTATCCTTGATTAAGTTATTATAATCTAAAAAATTTCTAGGTAGGATATGATGATGGCATAGATTAACTAACTTATACTAATTATTAATTACTTCTTTTATTTCAAAACAATATTTTTCGTGAGAAAATGAAAAATAGTACCATTCATTCCTAAAAAGGAAATAGAGGACATGTTTCTTTTAAAAAAAATACCCTTCTTTAGCCTTTTGTTTACTAACTATTTTTTTTTTGACAAGAAGTTAACAAACTATTTGATCACATTCTAAACTACTATTATAATTAAAAATAGAAATTGAAGAGACTAAACAATCCAAAAAGAGAAGAGAGGGCTTTATCCTCTAATTCTTGTGTTGATAAGACTTATGTTTGTTTTATGAGTCGATTGGGTTGTACCGATATACAATCATTTATGGATGGTGGTTCTTAGCGATTGTGTTGTGACTCTTTGGTGTACTATTTTTTTCCGTGTTAGTAGAGTATTCTTAATACTCTTCTATTCATACTCTTGTTTGAATCCAGTACTTGTTGACTAGTTGTGCGATTAAATGTCTGAGTTTTAAAATTAACTTAGAGCTCTATTAACAATTACACGAGCCCTTTAAGATCGAATAACAACCTCCAAGCCCATATAGACTTAGCAACCACGTTCAACTGATTCTACTTCAGCTGATTCTGCGTAGGTTGATTTCATGTCAACTGATTATGCATCTCGGCCGCTCCTCAGTTATTTCTCTCAATCGTGTAGTCGTATCAGTCCATTAGACCTTAAGCAGCTGATTTTGTATTTAGTTGGTGGGAGTCACTCAACCGTCGACTGGTAGCCAAACGACCGGGAGTGAGTCGACACACCTCAGATCTTTGTATATGAACTCATCCGATCAGGATTTTTCTGATTCGCGAATATTCCCCCATTAGCCGAATCTATCTAGCCAGCTATTTTTCGGTGTAAACAAATACAAATTTGCTTAAAAAAAAAGAACTGACAACACTCCTATCCTTGAGCATTAGTGAGCGATCTTATAAGACATTTTTTTGGCCTGAAAAACTTTGAGATTAAACTTTTTTGTTCGTCATTTTTTTATGTTCTTGTGTGTAAAAGTTGGTTGGCTTGTGTTTTTGGTTAGTATGTGTAACTAAGTCCATTACTATAATAATGGTGAGTCTTATTTGTTGATTTTTTACAATTGTAATTTTGAATCACTTTTATTTGATTTTTATTGAGCATCTACTGTAGTTGACTCGTTGGTTAATGTTGTTAACCTAAGTGATGTAGCATCTTTGTGGGTGTACCTGTAAAGACTGTGATGCTTACGTTGAAATTTCTAGTACAATCTAGCAAAGATTACAATGTGAATTGTGCTTTACTGTTGATAGTTTAAATTGATGGGATATGTTTGGATTCACGTGTGATTGTGATCCATGAGAGATTAGTCATCATGTAGTCCTAAATCCTAATTAGCGAGATCATCATATTCGTCGACTCATATCTCATCACATGATTCTTAGGATCATGTGTATTTCTTTAGCCAGGTTGTATTTGAAACTTGCTTTGTCCGAATAGCTTATGGGATACGCTTCTGGGCAATGCCTTGGATTTGGGCCTAGTATGGGACAAAATAATACAACAAGAACAAAAATCATAACCTTGAGTACCCTAAGCCTTTGAGATTCTAATGGCTTAATTTTCTGCAGTAGTAGGGTTCCCTAGCAGAGTTAGGGTTTCGTTGGGTGAGTTTCGGCGCCCCCACGTTTCCTCTTGGCTCTGGTGCTGCTCTAGCAGCAGTTTCGTTGGTTTCTAGAGCAAGTCCAGAATGCTTCCAGTAAGCTCGTCTCTGTCTCCGGCTGTTCTTCTGCGACAACCACCTTCAAGCTGCCTCCACTCTGCCATGCTTGTTCGCCGTTCGCCACCCACCTGTCCTCCGCCCCACCCACCAGATCTGCTCTTGCTTCCAACATCTGATTCAGATGCTCCTTGCCCACCTCCAGAACCGCCTGACCCGCCCGACCCGCCAGATCTAGCCTTTGAACCTATTCTCAGCCCCGTTTCTGAATTGTGTTTGTGGCCTTAATGTCTTTCACAACTCCGCTTCTGAATTGTTTGTGGCCTTAATGTCTTTTACAGCTCCGCTCTCCGTTCTCTTCTCTGAATTTCACAGTGTCCATTGCCAAGGGTTCCGTTTTCTACTGCTTGTTCTCACATCATTTCTTTGGACCTCAGTTTTGGATCATAAGACTCAGGGCCAGTTGGCCTTCAAATACGAGGAATCTCTGGACTTTCTGTTTTTCCTCCTGCACCAACTTTGTGGTTTTTTCGATTCGGCGCTGTGGTGCCTGTGCCTTACTCTGTGGTGGAGCATGTCTAGCGGTGACGGTTCGGTTGATCTTTGGGTTCACGGCCTTACGGTGAAAGTACAGAGAGCAGCTGTGAATGGTTAAGCTTTTGTTGGTTGTTTTATTAGCATTAGGTTTTCATTATGTTTTAATTAAGTTAGTTCTCTAGGATCTCTATGTCCCAGGTGCTGCTCTTGTGTTTACTGTAATTTGTTTAGGAGTTTCAGCTCTTCCTGATTAAGTTGTGTCCATTATTGGACCTTCAGGTGCTTATCCGTAAGCTAGTTGCTTACATTATGTGTAATGTTTATGTGGCCTTTGCCCGTTGTTATCTTGTTAGTTAAACCTAATAGGGTCAGTCCACATTAAACAACAACTTCTACCAATATGAGACCCATATCAATTAAACCATACGTACGAGTCTAACTAGCATACACTATATTCAGTTGATTGATCACTTTCTTGCTCCTTTATGATAAATAGTAGTGTTAAATGATACACACCCACGTCAAAATAAAAGTTCAACAATCTCCCACCTGAATATATCATGATAATTATACTCCAACAACTACCGTTTAAAATAATTAATACATGAAGAGGTGGAAAAAGGGTTGCTCTTGGTAGATGGGCTCGCTAGTCGACCAAAAAACTTAGGATGTTTTTTTATTTTTTGAAGCAAAAAACTTAGGATGTTAGATTTTCCTATTCCTACCGTTGGCCCTTATACTTCCCATACAGTACGTGTAATTTCCATTCTACCCCTCTCATTTACAAAGTTTAGGAAAAAATTGGATTTTCGAATTTACTTTTAATAGATAAATCCTAAATAAATCCATGTGTATTCAGATTTATCTATAAATCCGTAATATAATATAATATAATCCATTATGGATTTATCAGTTTAGTATATAAATCCGTAATTATTTCTAATTTGTTAAAAAAGTATAATTATTTTTATTTTTTAAATAAAATAAATATGGATATCAGTGATCTTTTGGCTCTATTCAGTGTGTTAAAATTTCTTACACGTGACGATGTTGTACGCCAATATATTAGATAGTTTAAGCAAAAAGTCGGTTTTCAATTAAATAAACACCACCTGTCACATCTACTCTGCAACTCGTCAAGCCTATCTAACCAATTTTTTTTAATGATTGGTGATGTTTTTATAGCACTTTTATGATGTATAGGATTTTAATTTTAATTAATTATCACTACGACTACCACCACCACTCTGGCCACCACTGATTCCCACTTTAACAAACATCTGTCGACAACTACTACTTTCAACTCTTACCCTCTCTCTTTAATGCACCTAATAACTCTTTGATAATTTCTCAATCTGTTTTGATATCTCGAAATTTGCACCATTATTTTCCATTCTTGTGTATACTTCTTTCAGTCTTATATTTTACAAAAAATTTATAGTTTAAAATTCATTAAATAACTAATGTATCTGATCTATATTATAAATTAGATACATTAATTATTTAATGAAACTAAAACTGTAACTTTTTTTTTTATAAATAGTATACAAAATACTATGATTGTTGTCATAGTATTTTCAAAATTGGACCATAGAACCAAATTGGACCATAGTAATTTCAAACAATTCAACTCAACCATAAAACCAAATTGGACCATAGCAATTTCAAAATTCCAAATCTGGTAGAGACTGGCGAGCGCTGAAACCTAACTTTCCTACTCCTACCTATCCAAACAGGCTAATAAGGAGTAATAATAATAACCTCCCTAAAAAGGCAACCACTAAAATTCCTCACAACAAACACCATATATATGTCCAGGTTCATTGAACTCAATTCAGTTTCTTCCCTTTCTTTTTGGTCCCTTCAATCACACGCTTGAGGCAAGAGGCAACTGGCAACTGGCTTGAAAAATGCTGTTTTTCCTATTGTCCAGGTTCAATGTATCTCTCTAGTGTGGACCAAATGCATTATTTTACAATTCTTCTAACTAATAAAACGGAATTTTATCCTTCTAATCTAAAAAGGAAACCAAAAACGCATTGTCACTGTTCATAATCTGATACAGTTTTTTGGAATGATTCATCAAATCAATAATCAGTTTTTTTGTGACCAAAATCAATAATCAGTTTTCTTAACAAGTTTATTAAAAGTAATTAATCATGATTAATATCTATTTTTTCTTATTTGAAAAAAAAAATGAAGGGTTTACAGCATAGCACAGGCACGTGAGACACACATGTTGTATGAGGCCGTTGAATTCTATCACCGACACCGCATATAAATATACCAAGCTCCTAAGCAGAATACCCCACACCCACGCACGTCTTCACCACCGAGAGAAAGAGGAAAGAAAGAAAGATTTGAGAGAGAGAAAAAGGGGAAAATCTGTAACCCTAATTTGCTTGCTAAACCTTCATTGTTCAGCATTCATCTCGTTTTTCCCTCTCTTGTGCTATCTTAGCCCTAATTTCTTTCTCATTTTTCTCGGGAAAGTTTCCAGATCTAAATGTAAGAATCTATTTCTCTCTTTTTTGTTGTTTCTCATTCTCGTTTTCTACTTGCCAATTTAGTCCTTGATAATCAAGTAGTTAACAGAAAGCACAATGCCGATGATCGGTTATTCTTCCTTGGATTTTTTGAACTAAGTTTTTGTGTTTTTATTCCATGACAAAAATGCTCGATTCTTCATGTTTCGTGAAGTGTTTTTGTTTGATGTGGTGATGATCTGAAGTTTAGGAATTACTATTTTAATTCACTTCTAGTTTTTTGATCATTTACTGATACCGGATCTCTTTGATTTTTTGTTCTCCAGAAATCATATAGCCATGGTTTTCTGGGTTTTTGGTTATGGTTCACTGGTATGGAACCCAGGTTTTGATTACGATGAGAAGATCATTGGTTTCATAAAGGACTACAGACGTGTGTTCGATTTAGCTTGCATTGATCACCGAGGAACGCCTGAAAACCCTGCAAGAACTTGCACATTGGAGGAGAAAGAAGGGGAAATATGCGTAAGTGCTTATTTTTCAGTGTTTATTTTTCTATGTTGATATCTACAACGAATAATTTCTTTATTCCGTTTCCAGTGGGGAGCTGCTTATTGTGTTCGAGGAGGCCCTGAAAGGGAAAAACTGGCTATGCAGGTAAAATAATTTTTAATTAAAATTAAAACGATTCCTCACTACTACAGCCTAAAGTATACCTTGCTGGGCATGTGGGAATTCTTTTACCATTTTGGGTATTAATTTATCCATTGAAGTCTTGACTATCCAAGATTTGGGGAACACAATTACATGTTTGTATTAGTTTCCTAGTAAAGGGATACCAAGGGTTTGTCACCAAGTGGTTTCCTTCTAAAGAGGTGTGAATTGAGACTTCATAAATTTATTCCCCTTTGAATGATTTTAATCTATTTTTCACAAATCTTTTTAAAAAAAGGATAAGAAATTTCACAATAGCCATTTAAACTGGTTCAATCACCCTTTGGTGATTTACTCCCGTCTCCACTTATCTAACTGATTAGGTCTAGGGACCTAACCGGACATTTCCATGTTTAGTACTGTGTCTGACCTAGCTTATATAACCAATTAGGTAATGACTAATGAGGTCTAACCGATTAGGTTCATTCTGTTTTCCATACTACAACTCCAGAAGGGTCTAAAGTCTAACCAGAGACTTGTTATTCTTTGTTGTTTTAAGTTGATTTTAAAGGTTGAGTGATTCTAAAAGAGGTTTACAATATTCTTAAGAAACACAAAACTACCTAAGATTTTACCCTTGAAAAGCCTAAGTTTTGGCATTTCATTTGTGATTTTTGACTAAGGATGGCTATAAGCATTTTGATTTACTGTATGCTTTTTTAGACTTCCTTAATGGTTCTGGCTTAATTAGTTTTATTGTTTTGTTGTGTAGTATTTGGAGAGGCGGGAATGTGAATATGATCAAAAGACACTTGTAGATTTCTACAAGGTGAGTTACAAGCAACTCTAAGTGTTGTTTTGTTTGCTTGCGAGTAATTCTATTTGAATCTTTCTAAGTTGTTTCTTCTAATTTACTATGTCTTCTTTAGGAAGGAGATTCTTCACTTCAACCCGCCCTTACCGGAGTCATTGTGTAAGTTATTCAACATTGTATTGAATTTTCTTTAGCTTATTGATCCAGATTTCAAGTTAAATAAATGATTCAGTTCTACTTAATAGGACAAGTTTGCTGACTAAACTCATTTATATATGTATTTACTATAGATTTACATCAACTCCAGACAAAGTCAACAACCAATACTACCTGGGACCTGCTCCGTTGAATGACATGGCTAGGTATATTATTGCACACTTCTTCCCTCGTTCTATATGTTGAGGTGATTCCGCTAATCTTTACCTTATTCATTCAGGCAAATTGCAACTGCTCATGGCCCTTGTGGAAACAACAGAGACTATCTTTTTCTTCTTGAAAAGGCCATGTATACTATTGGTTAGTCATATCTATAGCTTCTTCTTTTTTTTTGACAAATCTATAGCTTCTTTAGTCAGCATTTATTTGATACATTCTACTCGTACATGATCTAATTTAACATCTTTTAAAATTGCAAATTGCAAGCATTATCTTGTTATGGAACTTGACTAGCGAGTTTTTGTCGACAGGCCATGAGGACGACATGGTGATAGAACTTGCCAATGAGGTGAGGAAAGTACTTGGAGTGGGGCCTGCACAAATTCAACACTCTCCTCATGCACCCATTTCAGCCCTTCAGTTGCACCCACTGCCAGAACCTATTGCTTTGGATAGTTGAGGAACTGGAAGATGCCTAAAAAATGGAGTTTGGCAATGCAACTGATTCACTGCGGACCCTTCTAACCCATTGATTTTACAAATAAAATCAAATAACTGTTCTCCTTATTGTAGTTTTAGCAGTTTTTCAGCCACCCCTTAACTGTTCCACTTATCCTAGTTTTTCAGTCTTTCCCTTAAGATATTTTGCTTAGATTATGTGAGACTATGTTCTCAATTGGAACGTTCGAGGATATTTTACACCAGGGTTTAAGTTGCATTTTCATGCAATTCTAGTAGAATATTTGCCCGAGTTTGATGCTCATATTTACTTTCATCCTATTGGGATTACGTTGTAACTTGTAGTTTTCCAAGCGTTTACATCACTTGAATCTGGATATTTCTCTTACTAATCACATGGTTTATGCACATTAATATACTTGATCCTATATAATCCTAGTTACGTTATCAAATCAACTATCTCTAATAAGATATTTGTAACGGTTTGGGTGTCCGTTTACACCTCATTT
This sequence comes from Astragalus glycyphyllos, assembly GCA_963573325.1. Taxonomy (NCBI): domain Eukaryota; kingdom Viridiplantae; phylum Streptophyta; class Magnoliopsida; order Fabales; family Fabaceae; genus Astragalus; species Astragalus glycyphyllos. The sequence goes on from OY754307.1 coordinate 91,545,346, forward strand.
AATATAATTTTTGCTTATAAAAAAAATTATCCCTAATAAGATGAAATTAAAGAATAAATATAGCATGATTAATAATATCTCAACAACATTTGAGAAAACTAATGAAACCATGAAGATATCGAAATTCATAAGAACAAGTTATTTTTATCAATTAAAAATGACATTTCCTAGAGAAGAAACAACAACACCCTAGTCACAATCTAACAAATCCATGACTTATGAGTTCAGGTCTACATGCCATTAGTTTATGGTGTTTGATTAGTAGGGAATTTTCTTTTAACCCCTCCCTCTCAAATTCTCACCTAGTGAGGCCAATGCTTTCATTGCTGTGGTAATTGGTATTGTAAACTAAAAAACAATATCATGTCTCGGGTTCCTCACAGTTGTATGTGTGAATTTAAGTGGCATTTGTCACTCTGTCTAGAGACAAATAAACAATATGACCTACAAATCATATATGAGTCTCGCCTCGTTGTCTTTGGGGTTCTCTTTTTCTTTTATGGGTCTTTTCCCATGGAGTTTTGGCCCATAGAAGTTTTAACGATTCTCCAAGCTAATGTACGGGTTGGAGAGCCCACTGTACTCCCTTTATTAATATTATAATCTATTGTTTATAAAAAAAAAAAGACATACGAGCCATAGACATGTGTAAATGTAAAGTCAAGTTATTCTCTAGGAAATTCTACCGTTATGCATGCTGAGCTAATGACTATTTTCTTATGGTCTTTATTTGAGTTGGGATTTGGGTTACAAAAAGATTATTTGCTCCTCTGACTCATTGAATACGCTAAAGCTTATTTCTAGTGTCGATCCAGTCTATATCAGCTAGGTAATGACATTGCGCGTATCAGAAACCTTTTGTCTCGCTTTTGGGAGGTGAAGGTTCAACATGTTTTTCGTGAAGCTAACTTATGTGTCGATTTCACGGCTAAGCTTGGTACTGAAGACCCAACTCCGTATGCTCTGGTTGATGCTCCTTCTCTAGCTTTTATATTCATCTGCTCCATGCAGATGCTAGTAGCGTGTCTCTTGTTATGTTGTAGTTTTCTTTCTCCTTTCTCTTGTAACCAAAAAAGAAGATTTAGTTGATTAAAAATTTTAAATTTTGTTATTTTTTTTTGACAAGAAATTTTGTTATTTTAAAGATATAATAATGGGTTTCCACAAAAAAAGGTATAGTAATGGTATAAAAAGTTAACACAACAAAAAATTAGTTAAATGAAGAGTTGGCAGTTATTATATATCTATATATATATATATATGATAAAATCAAGTGCCAGAAAAATGTCTATAATAGACATCTTAGGAAATAGCTATTTGTCAATTTTCAGTCAAAAATCAAAAGTTGAAATGACAGAAAAAAAATTCAAAACAGTCAACAAACGCTGACTCGCGTGCAGACGCGCACTAACACGTGTTTTTTTTTACTATTTTTATAATATACTAAAACTAATAAAATCAATCAATTTAACTACTACCGATTGCCAAAAAAATCCATATCTCTAACAATAGTTTCAAACTCAATTTTTGTATAAAAATCAATATTTAAATTAAAATTATTAAATTAGTATTAAATGATCTGGAATTTACTATTTATTACAATCTATTAAAACTACAAAACCAATTAATTTAACCACTTATTGTCATAAAAAGGCATACCTCTAACAAATATTCGAAAATCATTTTTTTCAAAAAAATAATTAATTAAATTAAAATCAATAATTAAATATTCTAAAATTGACTATTTACTATAATCTCTCTATTAAAACTACTAAAACCAATAAATTTTTTTGGTCAAAAATAAAATCATTCAATTTAACCACTAACAATTGTAAAAAAAATTAAACCACACTATTAAGATTTACAAAATAAGTTTTTTATAATTTACTAATATAATTAAGACTAGGGGGGAAAGACGGGCTTCATGTGTTGGTGTATTGGTGTGTTAGTGGGTGGTTATTTTTATTAGAATTAGAAATAGAAATGTGTTGAGTGTTAGTGGGTAGTTATCATTACAATAAGGGCATTTTGGTCAGAAAAATCTGACACCAAAATTACAATTTTTTTAGAATCCCCTTTATTAATAGTTATAGGTGATTAAATTAATATTAAATCATCTAGAATAAAATGAGTAAACAAATGGCAACGAGAGACTGCCAACGGCAACTAGTGTGCCAAGGGCAGCAAGAAAGAGAGTGACAACAGGAGTGCCAACGGTAGCAGCAACAACGGGAGCACCAACAGGGGTGCATATCTTATATTAAATCTCATTTTCTTTTTTCATGAATTTTACTCCATTATTGATTTTATAAGAAAATCCTGACTTTTTTTTTTAACTTAAATTTGAAATACCTCCTGTTTTTCCTATTTCGTTTATTATATTTTGTAACTTTCAACGTATTTACAATTTCATAGCAAATATAACAAATACAGTGTCACTGGTGGATTCACAAATAAAATACTAGTATATACGTATACATATTACAGGTGCCTCTAGGGTGAGAGAGCAAATCAAATCCCTCGCCGATGAATTATTAAATATGACAGTAGGATGTAATATAAAAATTCATCAACGGTTGAGATTTAATACAGGTTGATTTAATCTTAACCACTCATAGCATTTTACATAATACTAGAATAATTGACCCGTGATCGCATGGGTATACATCATCTTTTAAAAAGATTATCAATATTATTAGGTCTAAATTGACAATCTTATGAATATTTATATGAGATTCTACGTAACCACTACATTTGCACGCACATACATTTTTTATTTATCAAAATGAATATATATTTTTTTAAAAAAATATGTAATGCGAAATCTCTTGGGCCTAACGCCTTTAGCCCTCAATCACATGATGCTTAGAAGGAAATGGATGAAAATGCGCTTGTATTTTGTTAGACTTCTGAACATGATATAGCTTCATATAATGGTTGTGTGTTCCTATCTCACTTTTTCTCAATAGAAAAAAAAAGCATAAACTAATTACTAATTTAACTTCATACTAAATATAAATTAAATGATAAAATAAATTCTAAATATAACAAAAAATATATGAAGTATCAAACATCACAAAACAATTATATTTCAATTGGTTTAATTATTAAAAGTTTGACAAATAAAACAATTCAAAAAATTAATTAATCTTTGCTTAAGTATTTCTCTCTATACATTATTAGTTATTTATAAAAATATGTCATTTATGTATAAACTTATATTCATCTCTATAGTCATAGTTCCAAAAAAAAGACAATGAAGATTATGGATGTTTTGGCATAAATATATGTGATACACATATGTTTATAAGAATTTGTTTTCCAAAAAGCAATAATAATGCGCTTTTCTAAATTTTGAACAACTAAAGGAAATATAATTTCAAAATATAAGTGGATAATAGTACAAAAATATATCAATATTTTGGTACTTGGAGAAAGAACCAAAAAAAAAATAGGGGATGTGAACTATTATCGTTTCAAATAAAACATCTCCAATTGCCACAAATGATGATAAAATAATTATCACTTACGTCACCATTTGGAACTTTTAATGACGAAACTCCTCCATTCTAATCAAAGTGTCTATGTCATTTACATCAGAGTCAACAATTGAGAGCATGAGAAACTCTATGGGTAGGTAGCTCATGGATTTTGTTGATATTCTCTACAACATTCAAGTATTTGGAAATGGCATAGGCTATTATAATTCATGAAAGGACAAAAGACTGGAATGTGAAAACAAATGTTAACAACCAATTCATCAGGCAACATAAAAAAGTACTCAATACAAATAATTTTAATTTTGAAAATAACCAATCATTAACATGCAAACACCAAAATTGAACTCAACACATTTTAGAAAGTAGTAATTTTCAGCAACATGATTGTAAAATATTTATTAATATTAATATCTAAAATCTCGTATAAGAATTAAATGATAGGATCAGAAAAGCATAAAGGCTTGGTTAATTCATACAGGAATGGGAAAATGTAGTTGCAAAATCTTATTACCAGAATGAGTTAGCAATCCAAATACAAACGAAGCTAGGAGTTTCCTATCAAATATTTTTCTTCTATTAGATTAGCGAGAATGAGTTAGCAACTTGCATTGATTGAAAAATATCATAAACTCAAATACTCGCAAATGATAAACACTTCAAAACTAAACTTTCATTTTTAATATTAATATTTTTCAAAGCAAACAATATTTTTTTGAATTCCTCTCGACTAAATTGAAAACTCAAAGTGGGTATCACTACAAAAAGAATGTAATGGAAGCACGAGTGAAAGTGAGAGGTTTTATCTTATGAACAAAGAATATAGTGTCCATGACGAATTGAGGAGGAAAACAATTGTAAGTTCTTCAATAATGAAGCCACTCAAAATAGAAGCCCTCGACTCTTTAAATATCATCGTTGCAAAAATGACCTACAGATCTCATCTTTGAAACAAAAAGCCATAAAGTTGTATCAAAAAGAGGTGACCAAGAGTTTAATCCTCACGCACAAAAATTTAAACCATAGAAAGTGAGGCGTAGGATTAAGGACATAAGACAAAATTAATATTGAAGAAATTAATCTGTAGAAAGTATTTAGAACATAGTGTGATCATCAAAGTCTCATGAGTATGTCTCTGAAAATTTCCATTGTGATATGACCTACAATTGTCAGCAGTGATAAAATGACGCCATGGGTTCAGCCCTTGAAGTGATAGAAGGGAATTAGATACATAGAAGAGAAGAAGAGGAAAAATAAACAATTGAAGCTAAAAAGGTCATGAGATATCATCGGATAACATCTTGAACAAAAGTTCTAGCTGTTATCCAATCATATTTTTATTTGATACATCTCTTAAATAATACTTAATCTAATAAAAATAGTCCTCAATATCAATTCATAATAATGATGAGTTATAAAAATATTGTTCAATACTTAGATTCAGCATCAGATCAGATCTTTTACAAACACATCTATATTCCAAACAAACATTTCCCACTACTACCTCCACAATTGCTGAATACTTGGTCTCTTGAACAATTACAAACAAACATTTCTATTTCATCCCAATAAGCTATTATTACGACAAATAGTTCACCCTCTTCCCTCACCGATACATGTTTGCATTGACGGCTGCAAGTTGCATCAAGAAATAATAAGCAAATTAAGAACAGCTTAAGAGAAATATCTTATATAATTAAACAAAACCAAACTGGTCATATAAGCAAACTGCAGCTATATATAATTTTATATGGATTTAAATGCCCAAACGTAAGAAATGTTCAGGCAACAGTGGCAAATTGAGCAGCAAAACATGTTCCCATAATCAAACAAAACCAAACTGGTCATATATATTAGCAAAATAACATAATGGGAGACCACTACAAGAAAGGGTGGATTTACAGTCGAGGACTTTTCGGCGGATTTATATCCATCGGAAACTTTCCGGCGGATTTAAGAAATTTCCGGCGGATTTGATACCACGGAACATTTCCGGCGGAATTAGGAGCATTTCCGGCGGATTTGTAGTAGACAGTAAGTTTCCGGCGGGTTTTTTTGGATAAAAAAAATTGAAAAAAAAAATCAAAATCCGCCGGTAAAGCCATTTCCGGCGGATTGGCAGAAAAGGGGGGAAACCGAAAATTCAAAATCCGCCGCAAATTGCATTTCCGAGGGATCCTGGAATCCGCCGCAAATGTCCAGGAATCCGCCGGAAACTCCTAAATCTGCCGGAAATTCGTAAATCCGCCGGAAAATTGTAAAACCGAGGGATAGGGGATCCGCCGGAAACTCCTAAATCCGCCGGAAATTCCCACCACCGACAAAATTCGCCGGAAATATTTTTTCGAGGGATAGTGTATCCGCCGAAAACTCCGTAATCCGCCGGAAACCAACATTTTTGAGGGATTTCAAAATTGTAACCGTTACCCTCGCTCCTCTATATATTCCACTGATTTCCTTCTCCCAATTTCACATCTTCTTCATTTCTTCACATCTAAAATTTCTCTCTTCTTCTCTCTACAAATTATCTTCCTCTCTTTGGTAGATTTCTTCCATCTAAGGTATGATTTCTTCCTCTCTTTGATAGATTTTTCTCTTCTTCTATTTGTTTGAGTTTATGTATTGTTTTCAATAACGGTTTAGTTATTAATTGTTGTATTGTTTGTTTAAGAGTTGTTTGAGTTTGGTTCGCTTTGATTTCTGTTCGAAGGAGTTTGGAATAGCATCAAGCCAGAATCTTCTCTTCACAACCGGTTAGATACCCAATTTGATATTTGATATATTATTAGTTAGTTATTTGATATATTATTAGTTAGATTAGAATTTCTTCAATAGTTCAATATAAAACTTTATAATAATTAGTTAATATATAAATTAGTTAATATATAATTACATAATTAAAGTAATATATCTTTAATATATTTTTATTTTTTGTTTAATAAATCTCAATAAGCAAATACGAAAAAAATTTAAAATTTATGTTTTTATTAATTTAAATTTTAATTTGTGTTTATATTTTTGTAATTTTAATTTCTGTTTGTATATTTAATTTATTTTAACTTTAATAAGAAATAAAATGATAAATAAATTTTAATTTTTGTAATAAATTTTATATATAAATGCGAAATATTATTAGTTTTTATTTTTATATTAATTTTGAGATTTTTAGATAAATATGATATACTATATTGATATAAAAAATAAATAAAAACGAAGTAATTTTTTTATATTTACTTTAATATTCATTTCTAAATTAAATTTAAATAAAAATATTTTATTAAAATAAAACTAAAATTAATTTTTAAATAATTAATGTTAATATTTTTTATATTTACTTTAAAATAAAAAATAAATTTAAAATTAGTTTTTAAATAACGTAATTTTTAAATAATTAATGATAAGTAATTTTATTATATTTACTTTAAAATAAAAATAAAATTAATTTTTAAATCTTTAATGTTAATATTTTTTATATAAATTCGAATTATATTATTCATTTCTATTTTTTATTCATTTTTAGATAAAAATATTAAATATTATATTTACTTTATTAAATTGTATATCAATATATATATATATATGTATTATTCACTTAATATATATGTATTATTCTTAATATATATATATATATATATATATTTATATTTGAAAGGAATATTGGATAGTTTATTTCATTTACATTGAATAAAACAACCGTTTATTATAAAACAACAGTTTATTTTTTTAATATATAATTAAACAAAGTTAATATATAATAAAACAAAAGTTTATTTTTTTAATATATAGTTAATATATAATAAAACAACATGTATTTTAATTATTGTTGTTATTTTGTATTTGATTAATTTTTAATTAAAAAAGTACAGTTTATTTAAAACATAGTAATTTATATAATTTTTACATTGTTAGTGTATGTAAATATCTTTAATGGTATATATATGTGTATGTATATATGCAATAGATATATATGTAGATAACATTAATTTTTATTGAACTTTAGTACGTAGTTCCCTAAAACATGGATCGTAGTTGGATGTATGATCGATTGTTTCCTAGAAGAGCTGGTTTAAAACGACGTTTTGTACAAGGAGTAGAAGAGTTTATTTTTTGTGCTAAGCAGCATGAAGAATTTGCGTGACAAGGCGGAATTAGATGTTCGTGCTTGAAATGTTCATTTCAATTTATAAAAAATGATGATGAAGTCAGACTTGATTTGTACAATAATGGGTTTAGGCCAAATTATTTTATATGGAGTCGTCACGGCGAAGTAGTACCAGGGGTAGTTGTTCGTGCAGTTAATGTTCCGGTTGAAATAGTAGATCCCACAGCAAGTAATTATCCAGCGACTGCGACGTCTAGATGCGAAATTATTCAACCGTTAGAGGTTTATCAGGGAATGATATCTGATGCGGTTGGAGTAAATTTGGATTTTGTAGAGCCAGAATATGATGCTGAAGAAGTTCCAAATATGGAAGCTCAAAGATTTTACATGTATTTAAGTGAGACAAATAATCCATTATTTGAAGGATCTAAAGACTCTAAATTATCAATGTGTGTTCGGATGTTGGGTCTTAAGTCTCAGTTTAATGTTGCTGAGTTGTGCATGGACTATATGACCAAAATGATGTTGGATGCAACTCCCGTTAGAGGACTTTTGCCGCAGAGTTATTACGATGCTAAAAGGTTGGTATCGAAGCTTGGCTTGAAATCTAAAGAATTGATTGTTGTGTCTCCGGTTGCATGCTCTATTATAACAATGAGTTTGGCATAAATGATGGAGAGTTGTCGGAATGCAAGATTTGTGGAGAGTCACGCTATCGTGCCAGCAGGAGAGGGATGAGTAGAGGCAAATTGGTTCCACGAAAAGCAATGTTCTATTTGCCGCTCATACCAAGGCTACAGAGGATGTTTACTTCAATGGAGACCGCGGGTAAAATGACGTGGCACCATCAAAATAGAAACAATTCTGGTGAATTACGTCACCCATCTGACGGTGAGGATTGGAAGCATTTTGATCGTGTTCATCCAGATTTTGCTAGTGATCCACGGAATGTTTGGCTTGGTTTATGCTCTGATGGATTCACACCATATATTCAAGCCCCGGCAAAACCGTACTCTTGTTGGCCAATTATTGTTACCCCGTACAACCTACCTCCAGAAATGTGTATGTCTAAACCATACATGTTTTTAAATGCAATTATTCCAGGGCCAAGTAACCCAACAGCTGGTATTGATATATATTTGCAACCTCTGATTGATGATCTAAAAAGACTGTGGAATGGTGTTTTAACTTATGATGCAGCACGCAAACAGAATTTTGTGATGAGGGCGGCTTTGATGTGGACGATTAATGACTTCCTGCATATGGAATGTTGTCTGGTTGGGGGACACATGGTAAGATGGCATGTCCGATTTGCATGGTTGACACAAAGGCTTTTACTCTTAAATACGAAGGAAAGACTTCGTGGTTTGACTCGCACCGTAGGTTCTTACCTATGGATCACCCTTTCCGAAAGCAGAAATATGCATTTATCAAGGGAAATGTTGAAACAGATGGACCTCCTCGTATTTTGACACCGGAGGAAGTTTGGGAGAGTGTTAAGGATATTCCTCCTGTGGAAGTTAAAGCGGGTGTTGTTTCTCGTCCAGAAGGCTATGGACAATGGCACAATTGGACAAAAAAAAGTATTTTTTGGGAACTTCCCTATTGGAAAGATAATCTATTGAGACACAATCTCGATGTGATGCATATAGAGAAGAATTTTTTTGACAACATATTTAACACTGTCATGAACGTGAAAGGTAAAACGAAAGATAATGAGAAAGCTAGGAGGGACATAGATCATTATTGTAGACGGAAGGATTTGTTGTTGGTTGAGCAAGGTACTAGGACATTGAAACCTAAAGCCAATTATACTTTATCTACCGAACAAGCGAAAGCAATTTATCGGTGGATAAAAGAGTTGAAAATGCCAGATGGTTATTCATCCAATTTATCTAGATGTGCAGATGTCGATAATGGGAGGTTGCATGGGATGAAGAGCCATGATTGTCATGTATTCATGGAGTGTTTACTTCCCATCGCTTTTAGTTCGTTGCCGACACACGTTTTGAATCCGCTTATTGAAATTAGTCAATACTTTAAGAATTTGTGTTCTGCAACACTAAAATTTGATGATCTTACAAAAATGGAACAAGACATCCCACTTATCTTATGCAAGTTGGAGAGAGTATTTCCACCTGGTTTCTTTGATTCTGTGGAGCATCTACCGGTGCATCTCCCATATGAAGCTAAACTTGGCGGACCTGTCCAATACCGATGGATGTATCCGTTTGAAAGGTCAGTTTATTAATTATCATAATCGATCTAGCAAAGAAAGAAGCTTATGTTTATTATATAACATATCGTTTTCTCTGCTAGGTTCATGGGTGATTCCAAAAGATCGGTGAAAAACAAAGCTAGAGTCAAAGGATCAATATGTTCTTCTTACTTACACCGTGAAACAACCCATTTTTGTTCTTAGGCAAAATTACACTAGAGGACCTTTAAGTTATTTATTTGTAACAAGTTGGACCTTTAAGTTTTTTTTGTAACAAATAGGCCCTTTTAATGATTTCTCTAGCTTATATGTTTTGATGTAATGCTACTTTATATATTGTGACTACTCTAGCTTATGTATTTTGATGCAAACAAACATATTTTGGTGTATTTTGATGTAATGAACGATATTACATTTTACTAAAAGGGCCAACGGTGTCAACGTCGGGTAACTTAAAGGGCCTATTTGTTACAAAAGAAACTTAAAGGGCCAACTTGTTACAAATAAATAAGTTAAAGGTCCCCTGGTGTAATTTTGCCTTGTTCTTATTATTTCAAGAGTGAATTTGCTCCAAGAAGCAGTCGAAATGAAATGGATATTGATTGTCCTAGACATCATTTAGCTTTGTCTGTCTTTTGTCTACCTGATCGTCCATCTGGAAAGGAGTCGATTCACTGGCTAACCGAAGCAGAGTTAAATTCAGCACATGTTCATGTGTTGATAAACTGTTCTGAGGTGCAACCATTCATTGAGTATGTATTCCTCAAACGTGCATTAATAATTCTTACTATCAATCCACTAATTAATGTTGACTGTTGTGTAACAATTAATTATCTTTTTTTAATTAGGGAATTTTTGTCATCAGAGGAAGTAAGTGAAGATCAATTCTCTGCTCATATTAGTGCACATTTTCCAATGTGGTTTAGGCAACATGTTTATGCCCTCCCACCAACTCCTGCCAACCAACACTTGAGAAACTTATCCGATGGTCCTCGAAGATGTGTTAAATAATGGCACACATACTTTGTTAATGGTTACAAATTTCACACCAATGAATGGACACAGGGCAGAGAAACAATCAATAGTGGTGTTTGCATGAAGGGTGTCACTGAGGGAGGTGAAGATGATTTTTATGGTGTTGTTCAACACATATACGAACTTGCGTACCCCCATCTAGATTTTAGTCAGAAGGTAGTGGTGTTTTATTGTAATTGGTTTGATCCGTCTTCTCGAGGAACAAGGGTGAATCAAAAGTCAAATACAGGGGAATGAGTAGTAGATATCGACTGTATGATCCGTTCGTCATTGCACAAAATGTGAGACAAGTCTATTATGTCTCTTATCCATCAACACGGACTGATAAGCGTGGTTGGTGTGTTGCAATTAAAACAAAGCCAAGAGGTCGTATTGAGACAAATGATGACACAGTGGAAGATGTGCCATATCAAATGGATGAGATGGCTAATGTAAATGAAGTGATTCAAGTTGAACCCATCACTCGTTTATGTGATGAGCCAAACACTGGCGACGAAGTTGATGATGAAGAAGATGCTAATGAAGATGCAGCAGAGCACGTTGGTCCATCAAGAATTCATGACTCCTCTGATGATGATGATTTTGAGAATGAATATGATTCCAATTAGCTAGTACTTAATTTATGCATGTTTGTTGTATTTAATTTTATGGATATCAATATTAATGTTATGTTTATTTAATAATAATTAATAATAATTAATTAGTACAATTTATCTTTTGGTGTTTAAATTAATTAAGTCTCATTTTTTAATATTAAAATCTATATATATTTCTAGATATATACAGTCATATGGCTCACTCAGGATCCGGGTCTGATCATGATGACACATATGTTCCTCCACCTGTGGAGGATGTTGACAGCAGTCGTAGGAGGAAGACTTCTACTCGCCTTGGGCGTCGTCAGCAACCCGCTCGTGTTGTTGTTCCTAGTGGCAGATATGTGCCTCGACCTCATATAGATGGAGCTTCTACTAGTGCACATCCAGCGATTCCCGAGGGTACCGAGGGCATAGCCCCAGTAAATGTTGATGCTGATGGGATACACACATATTACATTGACCAGGAGGTGGTGAGGTATACGCCTGATGGCCGTATCATTTTGGATGTCGTTGGTGACTCGTAAGTATAACATTTATTAATTAGTAATTTATTACTCTCTTTGTTTTTTAATAATTATATTTAATTTTGGTGTAACAAAATTCATATCTTTTAATATTGTACAGGTTTCTTCCTTCAAAGAAAAGTGCAACTGCAGTCGCACAAACAATTAGGGAGAATTTTAATAAAGGATGGAAGAATTGGACAGCTGTGAGGAAAGATGAACAGGCAATTGCGTCGATGTTAAATTCATTTTTAGTAAGTTTTAATTCTACAAAACCATTTTTAATTATTTTATTATTTATTTGTTTATATATAATAATAACAAACATAATTGTATATTTTTAAAATAGGAAAAATGCACATGGTTACCGGAGGAGCAGGAAGAAATGGAGAAAGTGTTCCATAAGCGGTGTTCTCATCGCTATTCTGATTTATTAAGGACAGCGCGAATAAATAATGACAAGCCGTCTTATATGCCAGTTTCAGCATGGGATCAGCTGCAAGATTATTGGGCGACACCAAAATTTAAAGAATATTGTGAAAAAGCCAAAAAAAGCAGGGCTTCTGATAAAGGTCGTTGCACACACACAAGTGGAAGTGTTAATGCTGCAACCCATCATCGGCGTTTGGTAAATTTCTTACTTAATTAATTAAATATTATTTAACAAGTCATTGATTTTCATGTGTAATAATATTAATTAATAACATTATCAATAGGAGGCGATGCATCAAAGGCCAGTTACTTTGCCTGAGTTGTATTGCTACCTTCATGTACGGGAGGACACTGGTGAGTTTATTACTGATCAGGCGAGGGAGATTCAGGTAAACTAATTAATTTTACAATTATATATATATATATGTTTATCTATAAATTATCATTATTTTATTAATAGTTATTCATTTCTTGGATGTTATTTTATATAGAGTTATTTATACAACTAAACCTAAATAATTGTTTGAAATCAAATATAAATTAAGTAAATATTATAGAAGAAATTAGATAAACAAACATTAAAGGATAAAGCATGTTGTCATTCGCAATATTAAGCATGATGTCTAGATGTTGGTATGTTTGATATGTTTGTTGAGTGTTTTCAGATAAGACACCTACATTGAAAGAACACAATACACAAAGTAAAGATTTCATCCAAATCATCCAGTGCACCTGCACTGCATGCACCTGCACTTGATGCAGCTGCACCATTCTGCGAATGGTAGAAAAATGCCAACACCGGAAGCACCTCAAACCAAAAGAAGACGAAGGCACCTCCAAATGACATTATAGCTGATCCACAATCACATGGGGCACATGGAAACTTTATAAAGGAGGCGCCCACAATGGATGACCACTTGAAGAAATCATTTCATGAACCATATGGCAAGCTCTAATTGGACCACTCTTGAAATTTGAGTATGAAACTCAAATTGCTTTTTCAAAGGCTGAAAAGTAACCATGGTTTGGTTAACTCAAATCAGCAAGGAAACCTCAACATGAAGGAAACCTCCAAGGCTATAAATAAGACTCAATTTCCTCACTTGGAAAATATATCATATATCATATAATCCTTTTTATGTTCTTTTTAGTTTAGTTTTTCTTAGTTTCAAAGTTTCATTTTCTTTGTAGTTTAAATTAGTTGTTAGTTTGTAAGAAGGTGAGGAAGGAATTGACGACTTCTCCCTTCACTTCTTCATAGAGTTAGCTAGTGCAAGAAATCAGTGCATCTGCACTGCTTGGCAACTTATGCAAGAGTTCTTCAATTGGTGTAATCTCTACCCTATTGTTTTCTCTTGTAATTTCCTTTACTTCAACATGTTTTATTTCATCTTTATTTGCCTTGCAATGCTTATGATGAGCTAAATCTCTTTAGTTGAGATGTTCTAACCTTATAATGATCTTTTGAGAAAGTTATTGTGTTTTTATATGGTGTATGCATTTTGGTTCTTGTGTTATACTACATCCATCTTATTTTAAGGTTGATCACTTAGAATAAGTAGAGTTATATTCACAGACATGGTTTATAACTAGAAATCAAGAACTAATAAGGGTGAGTGTTTAATAAAGCCTTTGTTAACTTGTTTAATAAAGAAAGCTTGTTAATTCCTTGTTAAGTCCTAGACATAGGATAACATAGTCCTTAGGGTGATACAGTGGGTACTTCAAAGGCAGGAGTGAACTTATTTAGCATGCCTAGACATAGGAAGTTTGTAACGAAACTCTCAAGAAAGTAGCTGAAAGGCACATACTGATGCAACTGCACTAAGTGCATCTGCACCACATAAAAGCACATAACTCTTGAAAGTGACTTATTTGGTGAAGACATCTCAATTATCATTCTCAACTGATTTCCTCTACATTTTATTGCATATTTACATTCTGTTTTCTTTTCAACTCCACCCACAATTGTGAGTAGTGTAGCTGCACTAATTTATATCTTCTTAAGCATACAAGAGTTAATCCAATCCCTGTGGGTTCGATCTTTTTATACTACTTGTTTGTGACTGTGTATACTTGCACACGTTTTTCACACACCAAGTTTTTGGCGCCGTTGCCGGGGATTGTCATTAATTTTTGTTGTTTTAAAGATAGTAGATTAGTGTTTATCTTTATTTGTTTTGTTATTCTGGTATTTTGTTTTTCTGTGCAGAAACAGGTGCATTTACACCTAGTGCAACTGCACTAGCTTATGCCCAGAAACAAATCACCAGAATTTGAACTAAATCCAGAAACAGAAAGACAATTTAGAAGGTTGCGTAGACTCCAGAAACAAAGGCTTCAAAGTTGCAGCAATACCATGTCTCAACAAGGTGAAGGAGAAGGCTCAAGACCAGCCTCAGTCAGAGGTGGTCCTAGATCACAAAGAGATGCTGAAGCAGATCACAGGAATCAATTCATTCACATAGGACCAATAGGTATGATTAATGATAGAGATAGACCTATGAGAGATTATACTATGTTTGATCATCAAAACATGCAAACAAGCATAGCAAGACCTCACATAGAGGCTGTCCATTTTGAATTTAAACCCATGATGTTTCAAATGTTGCAAACAATTGGTCAATTTGGTGGATTTCTTCATGAGGATCCCCATGAGCATTTAAAACAGTTTTTAGAAATATGTAGTAACTTTATCATACCTGGTGTTAGTGAAGATGCATTTAGACTTAAGCTATTTCCATATTCTTTGAAAGATAAGGCTAAATCATGGTTAAACTCATTGGAGCCTAATTCTATTCATACATGGAATGAAATGGCTGAAAAGTTTTTGTCAAAATATTTTCCACCCATCAAAAATGCCAGAATGAGAAATGATATTACATCTTTTAGACAAAGAATTTGAATCATTGTTTGAAGCATGGGAAAGATGGAAAGAATTTTTAAGAAAATGTCCACACCATGGTCTTCCAGTCATTATTCAGATGGAAACATTTTATAATGGTTTGGAATCACAAACTAGAATAATGCTTGATGCATCATCTGGTGGTGTATTGTTAAATCTGTCTTATAATGAAGCATGTGAATTGATTGATAGAATTGCTACTAATAGTTCTAGTTGGCCTACTGAAAGGGTAAGTACCCAAAAGAAATCATCAGAGGTACATGAAATTAGTGAAATATCAGCCCTATCTGCTCAAGTAGCCTCACTAGCAAACATGTTCAAAAACTTCACCACAACCAGTGCAACTGCATCTAGTGCAGCTGCACCAGTAGAGAACACTGCAGCAGCAATAGAACAAGCCCCTCCAGGAGCTGTAAGTTGTGTTTATTGTGGAGGAGGTTACCTTTATGAGGAGTGTCCTAGCAACCCTGTCTCTGTAAATTATGTAAGTTATGATAAAAATAACAACCCTTACCCAAATACCTACAATCCAGATTGGAACAATCACTCAGATTTCTGGTGGGGGAACAATACTAGTGCACCTGCACCAAGTGCATCTGCACCAGTCACACCACCAGGATTTCAATCTCAGAACTACCAAAGACCACAACAACCTGCCAATGATAACTCCTTAGAAGCCTTGCTTAAATCCTTTATAAGTGAAACTAGAACAGCTAGGCAAGCTCAAGATGCATCTATAAAGAATATGGAGAATCAAGTGGGTCAATTGGCAACTGCTCTGTATCAAAGACCAACAGGTACACTACCTTCCAATACAGAAGCAAGTCCATCTCAAAGGCCTGAAAAAGAGCAAGTAAAAGCCATCTCTCTCAGAAATGGGAAAGATCATGCAGAACAATATAAGAATGAAGGTACAGGTAAAGAAAACAAAACTAAAAATGAAAAAAGCTCTCAAAATGCAGAAGCACCTGATGCATCTGCATCACCTGAAGTTCTAACTCCAAGGTTAGTTCCTGAATATCCTCCTCCTCCTTTTCCTCAAAGATTAAAAAAGGCACATGAGGAGAAGCAATTCAGTAAGTTTATAGATGTTTTAAAACAATTGCATATTAATGTTCCCTTGATTGAAGCATTGCAACTAATGCCTAATTATGCTAAATTCATGAAAGATGTTCTTTTAAAAAGAAAAAGATTAGGTGAATTTGAAACAGTTGCTTTGTCCAAAGAATGTAGTTTGATTTTGCAAAACAAAATTTTAAGAAAATTAAAAGATCCAGGTAGCTTTACAATTCCATTTTCAATAGGTAATTACTATACAAGTCGTGCATTGTGTGATTTAGGAGCAAGCATCAACTTGATGCCTAAATCTGTCTTTACACAGTTAGGAATTGGACATGCTAAACCTACATCTTTAACATTGTCACTTGCAGACAGGTCAATAGCTTACCCAGAAGGAATCATAGAAGATATCTTGGTAGAGATTGACAAATTTGTATTTCCTATAGATTTTGTTATTCTTGACTTTGTTGCAGATGAAGAAGTACCAGTTATTCTTGGAACGCCATTCTTAGCAACTGGGAAAACATTGATTGATGTGCAAAAAGGAGAACTAACCATGAGAGTAAATGATCAAGAGGTGAAATTCAATGTAATGAATGCTCTGAAGTATCCTGCAGAGGAGAGTGAAGAATGTTCAGCAATCATCTCTCTTGATCAACTGATGCAGAAGCAATTCCACAAACAACATGATCATCTGATGAATGCTCTAGCATCCAGTGCTCCTGCCTTGATAGATGAAGAAATTGAAGAAAAATATCCTCCACAAAATGAGCTTAAATTTTTTTCAGAAAATGAGAATTGTTATCCCAAATGCTTATTGGTTGGGGCATGGGATCCCTTGCTTCCCTATGCCAAATACATGGGATTTCTAACAAAAAGAAGAAAGAGGAAGGATGATATTTTCTTCTTGTCCTATTATCCACCCTAATTTAGGTTTTGAATGACAAGTCTAGCCAAAGACTATAAAATAAGCGCTACTGGGAGGCAACCCAGATTTTTAGGACTAGTTGTGTTTTGTGTGTTTTTGTTTTTACTTTTGCAGGTATAAATGAATGGTCTTGTGCAGATGCTGTCAATTATGCAGAATTCTGATGCAGTAGCACCGTGTGCAGCTGCATTACTGGCTAAAGATATCTGCCACAAGACTTAGTCAGGCTGAAGACTCTTAAATCAAGCGCTTAATGAGAGGCAACCCATAATTTTTGCTAAATATTTAATATTTTGTTCAATTTGATGTTTTTCAAGTGATTTGTAGGAGTACAGGAATTGGTGCATCTGCACTTCGGTGCAGATGCACCTGCAACGGCAGCAGAAGCAGAGAAACCAAAAACAACAATTGAGCCTGGTGCAACTGCATCAAAGGCAACAGCAGTAAAGAGGCTAAAGAAGTTGGTAGTCAAGCGTGCAACAACAAGGACCAAAAGGCTCAGGACTGGAGCCAAGAAAGAGTAAACTTTTAATGTTGTTTATTATGTTTTGCTATATTTTACTACTATGTTTACACAGATAGAGTCCCATCCCACATGTATTAACCCCCCTCCCCATTTTGAACAATTTCTGGTATTTTGGCCACTCAACTTAGAGCAGTGAGGACACTGCTCACTCTTAAGTTGGGGGGGAGAACTTCATGAAAACATTATGCATGTGTGGTAGTATGTTTAATTATAACTAAGTGTGTTGTTTTAGTATCTGTATTAGTATTTATGTCTATGTTCAAAATGTTGTTTTCAAAAGTCCATCTTTCAAAAACAGCAGCTATAATTAGGATTTGATGATTTTGAAGCATGATCAGCTTAAATTTCTTTTCCACTGAAACTTTGCATGGCTTGATTGAATCAATTTTCAATGATGAAGAAGAGAAAAAGAAAAAGCCCATGATTTTTCAAAAATAACCAAGGTTATTATCACTCCACCACATGAACTGAATTTCAAAAGGAACCTTGCTATTTTTTTTAAAGCTATTTGATGCAAGAGGAAATTTTTAGAAAGCTAAGGTCAAAAACAAATTTTTAGTAAAAATATAGAAGAGCATAAAGACTTAAGTTTGGGGGAATTTTCATGAATACAAAGGCTGTGGTATGAAAAAAATTTAGAGTGGTCAATACAATAGGTTAGCCCAAATACTACCAAAAATTACTCAAAAAGCTATATTGCCTGAGTCATTAAACTGTACATGTTCCAATAGTGCATTTGGTCAAGAAAAAGAAGAAAAAAAGACAGAACTAACCAAAGAAGAAAAAAAAAATGCATAAGGAGGTCAGTGAGGAGGGCAATATGTGCAACAAATATTCAAAAGTAGTATCCAGTGCAGCTGCACTTAATGCACATGCATCGTCAAAACACAGTGCACCTGCACTGAAGAAAAGTGATGCACCTGCACCTGCACCTCATGCATTTGCATCAAGAAAAAGAACCACCAAAACCAGAAAAATTGTATTGATCCAACAGTTTTGAAATACCCACTCAAGCCCTTTGTTGTACTTAAAGCCCTTCAAGTCTTGGGAATTTTGTGAGTCTAATCTATATTTTGAAACCTCTTGTGTTTTGACCGAACGTAATCTAGAAATTTCCAAAGGTTAAAGAAAAACTTTTTATCTAGTTTGGAACTGATTGATTTTCAGTGAAGCACACACTCACATAAATGAGTTCTAATAACTTTGGATGTTTTGGAAATTCAGAAGCACAAAGTCTTTTTGTAACACCTTGGGCCCTTTTCTGACTTAGTAGGCTACCCACAAGTGTACATCATGACCTTCTCTACCCCCCATGTAGAGTTTTTGCCTTCCGTGGGAATCGAACCTTGTACCTGAGGCCTAAGTACAAGTTCAATGCATTCCCACTACCAATTGAACTAGTAGCTCAATTGGTAGTGGGAATGCATTGAACTTGTACTTAGGCCTCAGGTACAAGGTTCGATTCCCACGGAAGGCAAAAACTCTACATGGGGGGTAGAGAAGGTCATGATGTACACTTGTGGGTAGCCTACTAAGTCAGAAAAGGGCCCAGGGTGTTACAAAAAAAGGCTAATTTTTGAGAAAATAAGTTCATTCAGTTATGCATTTTTATCTTGAAATTTTTTTGAAAAGATATGAGCTGATCTGTTCTTCTTAATTATAGAAGTCTATTTTAGTTTTCTTTTTTTTGTTATTGTTTGAGGACAAGCAACAATTTAAGTTTGGGGGTGTGATAACTCTATTTTATATAGAGTTATTTATACAACTAAACCTAAATAATTGTTTGAAATCAAATATAAATTAAGTAAATATTATAGAAGAAATTAGATAAACAAACATTAAAGGATAAAGCATGTTGTCATTCGCAATATTAAGCATGATGTCTAGATGTTGGTATGTTTGATATGTTTGTTGAGTGTTTTCAGATAAGACACCTACATTGAAAGAACACAATACACAAAGTAAAGATTTCATCCAAATCATCCAGTGCACCTGCACTGCATGCACCTGCACTTGATGCAGCTGCACCATTCTGCGAATGGTAGAAAAATGCCAACACCGGAAGCACCTCAAACCAAAAGAAGACGAAGGCACCTCCAAATGACATTATAGCTGATCCACAATCACATGGGGCACATGGAAACTTTATAAAGGAGGCGCCCACAATGGATGACCACTTGAAGAAATCATTTCATGAACCATATGGCAAGCTCTAATTGGACCACTCTTGATATTTGAGTATGAAACTCAAATTGCTTTTTCAAAGGCTGAAAAGTAACCATGGTTTGGTTAACTCAAATCAGCAAGGAAACCTCAACATGAAGGAAACCTCCAAGGCTATAAATAAGACTCAATTTCCTCACTTGGAAAATATATCATATATCATATAATCCTTTTTATGTTCTTTTTAGTTTAGTTTTTCTTAGTTTCAAAGTTTCATTTTCTTTGTAGTTTAAATTAGTTGTTAGTTTGTAAGAAGGTGAGGAAGGAATTGACGACTTCTCCCTTCACTTCTTCATAGAGTTAGCTAGTGCAAGAAATCAGTGCATCTGCACTGCTTGGCAACTTATGCAAGAGTTCTTCAATTGGTGTAATCTCTACCCTATTGTTTTCTCTTGTAATTTCCTTTACTTCAACATGTTTTATTTCATCTTTATTTGCCTTGCAATGCTTATGATGAGCTAAATCTCTTTAGTTGAGATGTTCTAACCTTATAATGATCTTTTGAGAAAGTTATTGTGTTTTTATATGGTGTATGCATTTTGGTTCTTGTGTTATACTACATCCATCTTATTTTAAGGTTGATCACTTAGAATAAGTAGAGTTATATTCACAGACATGGTTTATAACTAGAAATCAAGAACTAATAAGGGTGAGTGTTTAATAAAGCCTTTGTTAACTTGTTTAATAAAGAAAGCTTGTTAATTCCTTGTTAAGTCCTAGACATAGGATAACATAGTCCTTAGGGTGATACAGTGGGTACTTCAAAGGCAGGAGTGAACTTATTTAGCATGCCTAGACATAGGAAGCTTGTAACGAAACTCTCAAGAAAGTAGCTGAAAGGCACATACTGATGCAACTGCACTAAGTGCATCTGCACCACATAAAAGCACATAACTCTTGAAAGTGACTTATTTGGTGAAGACATCTCAATTATCATTCTCAACTGATTTCCTCTACATTTTATTGCATATTTACATTCTGTTTTCTTTTCAACTCCACCCACAATTGTGAGTAGTGTAGCTGCACTAATTTATATCTTCTTAAGCATACAAGAGTTAATCCAATCCCTGTGGGTTCGATCTTTTTATACTACTTGTTTGTGACTGTGTATACTTGCACACGTTTTTCACACACCAGCAGGCTAGGTGGTTGGAGGAGCAGGAAAAGTGAAATGCGGAGCAGGCAAGGCTAAACGAGGAGCGTTATCATCAGTTGTTGAGTCAGCTGTCTCAGCAGCAGTCCAGACCATCATCTTCAGATATGTCATCCTACCTGCCACCGCAGCAGCATTTTGGCAGTGCCTTTCAGCCATGGCCTCAGTACCCGCAGCAGTATCCACCCCAGCAGCAGCAGTATCCTCCCCAGCAGCAGCGGTATCCTCCCCAGCAGCAGCGGTATCCGCCCCAGCAGCAGCCATTGTATCCACCTCAGCAGGTTCAGCACTCCGAGCAGCAATTCAACTCAAGTATCGATTTGAATAATATCAATCATATTAGTGCTTTTCATGCATCTGATGACGCCACAGGTGGCAGCTATTATAATCATAGCGATGGCTCAGACCAGCTCCCACCCCAGTACCCACCCCAGTAGCTTTTACTTGTGTTGTTTGTTCTTTGGATATTTAAGTTTTAATTTGTATTGGTTAATTATGAATATTAATATGCGTACTTGTTGGGATCTTTTAGTTTCACTTGTTTGGATAATATATCGTTTTAAGACCGGGTATTGATTTTAAATCGTATTTTTAATTTATTATCTATATTTAATTATTAATTTTTATTTTACAATCAAAATAAAGTTTCATAATATTTTTAATTTAATGTAATAAATAATGTTATTAAATAACTAATTATATTTAATATTTTTATTAATTAATTTTATTAATAAAAAATATATTATATTTAATTTATTAATAAATTCGTATATTTAATATTCTTATTAATTATTTCTTTTAAAAATATATTTTCAATTATTAAATCAATAATATTTTTATTATTAATTTTTTAAAAAATATATTACTAAATTTGTTATAAAAAGTCGTATATTTATTATTTAATTTATTTAATATTTTTATTAATAATTTTTTAAAAAATATATTATAATCAATAATATTTATTTATTAAATAAATTTCTGGTTTTTTTAAAAAAATATTTTGAAATATTTCCGGCGGATTTGTTAAGTTTCCGGCGGATTCTTTCGTTTTTTTTTAAAAAAAAGACATTTCCGGCGGATTTTTTCAAATTTTTAAAAAAAAAACCTTTCCGGCGGATTTGACTTACTTTTCCGGCGGATTTGGCTTACTTTTCCGGCGGATTATCCCTCGGAGTTTACGACGGTATAAAATCCGTCGGAAATTTCCGGCGGAAAATCCGCCGGAAACCGTTTGCTACCACGGTTTTACCGGAGAATAAAATCCGCCGGAAATTCTAAATTTCTGGCGGATTTTAGTCAGTTTCGGCGGATTTTGGTCGCCGGAAAAACCAGTTTTTCTTGTAGTGGACTGGCAAATGCTTATGAGTAAACTCAATATATGCAAACATTGCAACACAAACCACCTACCTTATGTAACCATTGTAAAAGTGGGTTATATGACTAAGTCAAGATACCATTCAACAATACACTAACCCAATTTTGGCGGACAAATTGGCTCCTACTTATACAAACAATGACAGCTTTTTTGTTGAAGCTCATGCTCATCATCCATGGATTTGTTGTAACCCCAAAAGGCAAGTTTAGTTTGTATTAAAAATCTTAAGACAACTCCCACTCTCATGGGTATAATAGAAAAATCTGATCAAGGATGATTTCCTTTTCCATATTTAGCATCCAAGGAATAATACACCACTTATGTTCAATGACAAAAGATCATAAAGACAAAATCATACCCAGTATAATTTTTGGTTACATTTGAATAGGCAATGACCTCTTGTATGGTTTCCCTGCTCCTTTCCCAGGCTGCGTTCTTAGCATTAAGATTGCATTGTGAGAGTTAGATGATCTAATGACAAAATTGAGGACGGTTGATGGTTTATGGGGACCATTAATTGCTCCCTCTATAAATTGAATGCGTCCTTCCATAAAAAAGTATAAAGGCCACATTAATTTAAATCATCTTGTGTGTAGTTCAAATGCAATGGAAAATGTTTGACAAAAAAGGCACATCTGAACTTAGTTACTTTGAAGTATCATGAAATCAAAGACAAAAAACAAACTAAAAGGAACATGAAGTTATAGAAAAGCTTACCTTTTTGCAGCATGAAATTCATCTTGCAAGACAACCTGTTTGAGAATTCAAAAGCAACCAGGAGATCAAACCAAAGAATGCCTTTTGTAAAGGACAACTAATTGAAAGATATCAAACCCACATTGTATCCGGGAGCAACTTCAAGAGTATTTAGAACTCCCCTATAGAACCACACTAACGCACCATAAATTCTTAGAAACTTCATGTTATATTTAGGCATGTAAGGAAACAAAAAATTAGCAAAAAAAATCCATAATTAAGTCCAAAAATTTCTTCCCACGCACACACATCTAGAACCAACTACTCGTTGCTCTTTGATTTCTACTTCAAGTAATTGGCTGATTTTCACTGCATATTTCCCATCCATCTGCACAGTTTTTTTCTGTATAAAGGGTATCAAACAAATTACAATAGGTGAACAAAGTTCAATTAGGCATCAAAGTACAGAGAACACCATAATGATAACAAAGAAGAAGATTTGAAGATCTATTCCTCACCAATCAAAGATCAATTTGCTTATTCTTGATATTAGGTTAGTGATATGACCCCCTTCCTTTCCAAATTTCATACTACAGCTTAAGCCAAAGAAGAAGCAAATTTCCTCATCCTTCGATAAAGATTTTAGCATTTGAGTGAATACTTATAATATATATTAAATGCAACGGATCTTTCTTTGTCTCGTGTCTTTTCCTTAAAAACAAATTAGAAGCAATAAAATTCTGCAAAAATCAATGCGACACCGCAACATATGACGTGGTAATGCTCCGCGTGATGCTACAACAACTCCCTACGCTGTATAAAAGGTCTGTTTCTGAGTAAACTATGCAAAATGTAAAGAGATAGGTATCTTACTAAGAGCTTGAATGATCTGCGATAGATGATCCGACACACCCTGAGCCTGAAAAGCCAAGTGGACATGAGAAACAGTAAAGTCCAATTCCACAATATCAATCAACTTGCACTCATCAAGAAGCTAAATCAAAAATTACAAATTAAAAAGAAAAAAAAGATTAAATACACCAAAGAAACTTTATGGAAATGATATAATTAAGAATGCCAACTCTCCCCTCCCAAAACTCCACTACGCACAACGACGCAGAGACCAATTATTCCGTAAGGCGATGGCGATGAATGCACACCAACGATTTGACGAAGGCTCCAAAGAATTGCTTACTTTAGCAATTTAGAAGAATGCCTATTGTGATGCAATGATCCAACAGAGAGGATAGCACAAAAAAGCTACATTAGAACTAATACGTCAGGGGATAATGAGAAAGAAAATTAAGTAGAAGTAGGACACGGAAACAGAAAGATGTAAACAAGTTACTTGATGCATGAAAAATAACTGCATTTTACCCACAAATGAAAGTCGAAAAGATTTCCATCAAATCCAGGCATTAAAAACCATCAATGTGATTTACAAAGCTGTAAATTTGGGTGTAAAAAACAAAGTAGTAATGAGGAAACACATAAGCATTCATACACTTCATTTCCCCCACCTACCAATCTCAGCCAAAATCACTCTACACTCTTGTGTTCTGTTTATATTCCTCAAGTACAATACTCGCCACAATCAAAATTAAAAAGTAGTCTCACTTTTTGAAATTGTTTCCTCAAAGCCAAAGGATATGCTGAATTTTGAAAATGTTTCCTCAAAGCCAAAGGATAAGCTGATAAAAATACCAGTTTTTTCTAATGTAAGGGTTCTTTTCCTTGGCATTTAATCAAACACCTCATATCTACCATAATTGATGTTGAATTATCTGAAAATGCATATAATAGCCAAAATGCAAATTAAAAGAAGATGTTATTGAATAATATGGCATCCATTGAAGATAAAAGAGAAAAGATTAAGAGATCAAATATTCATCAAATGAATTGATAGAAATGATAAGGGTTGTGTGAAATGATTACACGAAGCCTCTTTATATAGGCATAAAACTAACTACTAACTAACTCACTAATTAGTAACAACTATCTAACAAACTCATTTGTAACTACCAACTAACTATCTCTCTAACTTCTAACTAACTATATATCTAATAGTCCCCCGCAAGCTAGAAGTTGTTCACAACACTTCTAGCTTGACAGGAACAATATAGAGATACATCAAAACAAAGGAAAATTACAATGATTCATAGTTAATCAACTACTGTGAGCCTTGAACTTTTAAGCTCCAGATATGTTGTCTCTGTTGAAGTATGCAAGGAAGGAGTGATACACATGAAACTACACTCCACATTGATCTGCTCACTAATTGTACCTTCAGATTCATCTTGATAATTCTGATGAGCAAAAAATATTAGGTGCAAATAGGAATAGCAAGAACATTTTTCTTGGATTCTTGAAAGCGGTACACTAGTAACATGCCACCAGAAATCACAACAACACCAACAATGCAGAAAAGGGTAATCAGCACCCACATAAACCAAGATGATATGAAGAAGAATAATAGCACAAGAAAAGAAGATGCCATAATGGCAAAGAGAAAAGGAATATCACGATCCAAAATGAAATCAGAACTCCGCTTCAGATCACAATCATCGAGAATCAGAATGATAGGAGGACAGTGAAGCGAAATGCAAAACGGATATGCAAGAATTGCAAACGGAGACGACGATTACTGATACTAAAACAATTTGTGTCAAACGAATCAGAAATGGAACAAACGAAAGCAAGTTGCAGAAACTGACACTCTCATAGAAGCGAGAGGAAGGATAAAAACGCGATTGTGATTGAAAAGCGAATGATTGATTCAAAATCGATTCAAAGAATTTGCGAATTCGAAATTTTGGGAAACGCAAAAACAGAGGAATGATGTAATTGAAAGAACACCAAAAACGCGATGTCCGGAATTTCGGAACACGCAAACGTGATGAAGAAAGAACGCAATGGCCATCGAAAGTTAGAGATCACAAATTCCCAAATTTCCGAAAACGAAATATCAAGAATTGGGGAAAAGAAAGTGAAAACCCTAACAAAAACGAATTTCCGAAATCAAATTGGGGAAAACCCAAGAATAACAAAGAATGATGAAATCGGATCAAGAACGATCAACAAGATCAGAAAAGTGAAATGCAACTAAGAGCACAAAATGCGAAATCGAAAATACAAATGCAATGGAGAATCACAAACTCTAAAATTGCAAAACGCAAAAGAGCGATCAAGGAAAATTGCGATATCAAAAAACGAAAGTCGCAAATGAGGAATCAAAGGCAAATCATGAAATGAAAAATCAGAACTTGAATCACAGAACAAAAAATGCAGACTGAATGGTGAATTGCGAAATATTGGTTTCAAACGCCATGAACAAAGAGGGAAAGAATGTAAAGAAACTGTTTCTCATGGATGAACAAATCAAGAAACAGAAGCAAAAAATGATGCAAATGGAAGAAAGAATAAATCGGCAAAGGAAATGAATGGAAAGAAAACTAATAAAACGAAAAAAGAACCTGCAGCGGAATTCAGATTCAAGGTGGATACCATGTGTGCTCTGATACCATATTGAATAATAGGGCATCCATTGAAGATAAAAGAGAAAAGATTAAGAGATCAAATATTCATCAAATGAATTGATAGAAATGATAAGGGTTGTGTGAAATGATTACATGAAGCCTCTTTATATAGGCATAAAACTAACTACTAACTAACTCACTAATTAGTAACAACTATCTAACAAACTCATTTGTAACTACCAACTAACTATTTCTCTAACTTCTAACTAACTATATATCTAATAGATGTAGAGACAAAAGCGAAAGCTATAATGAAAATTCAACAATATGACATTTACCAGCATATCCTTTGGTATTGAACGTTTTAATAAAAGCAAGATAACGTTAATGACAAAAATTCCTGGAGATCGAAAATGGAGGGGGAAAATGACTCAAAATTATAGTTCTACATTTGTTCTTTGGTAGTGAAGGTCGGTCGGGTATACATTTCTGCTATGGCTAAAAATGATAGTTGTTGTGGAATGATTATTTGACCAAGGAAGTACCACTATATATAGTAGTACTAAAGATGTAAATGGTGGGAATTTGACTGTTCTTCAAATTTGAAATTACAGCCAGCCAAATTCAAATTTTTTTGAATTTCTAAATTTTTTGTTATGGTATAAAACAATTCAAAGTTATTTTCGGATCTCAAATGCAATTATTTATTTATATAATTGACTTCCTATTGGTAGAAGAATATTGCAATAATGAGGTGGTGCATGAAGTTATAGTATACTAGAATTATTGACCCGTGCCATGCACGGGTAGCAAAATGCATGTATAAGTAAGTAGTGGAATTTTTTGTGATTTGAAAATTATATTTAAACTATCAAAACTTCATGTTAATTTGTCTTTTTAAGCAGAAACGATATCATATTATGGTGAATAGAGTTCTTCATTGATTACTCTATCTCTAAATAATAACGATAATAATGAGCATATCATGACATGGTCATGTCGGTCAAGGCATTGCACAACTTTTGAGTCGTCTACCTCCCAATCTCATGTCCTTTACTTGCTCCATTTGCACGACTTATTTTGCGGAACCTCAAGTCAAGACTGAGTAAGAAACTTGAAGCTTGCGGAGTAGTGTTTGTAATGGAGATTTCTAATATCAATCTTACGTGTTTTTGAGTTCCTTCACCTTTTACATTTCTGCTATCTATCATTTTCCACCCATCTTACTAACTTTTATATCAAATATTGCAGCAATCACTATAGACCATTAACTAATTCAAAAGCTCCCTCAGGGATGTACCATGAATTTCACCAAGACAACTCTTCGGCTCCTTGTCTTCAAAACAATATTATCAGCACCTGTATAAATTAATGGTTAATTGATCATAAATGGATACAACAGAATTTAACACATGGTCATACAATATTGTCACCGAGATATTATATGTAAAGAAAGCATAATGAAAGAAGGAATATGTATATATATATATATATATATATATATATATATATAACAATTGATACATTAATCTTCCATATTATGTAAAAGAAAGTATATTAAGTATTTTTTAAAAGAATAGCAAGGGAACTCCATAATGCAGCATAAAAAATAGCATCAGGGAAAGTAATAGAACACATTTCACCATATTTTAATCAATAACCCAGATGCATAGTAGATCATAATAAAACTTAGTTGATTAAATTGGAAGCCTCTTAGTCACAATAAAAATATGCAAAACTCATATCTTGTGCGCATTAAGCTAACACAATATCAACTTAGCTGAGAACGTGTGAAACAGAGGAAAAAATGACGACTTTAAAAAAATTGCCTCCAAATATTTATCCATCTTATATTTGGAGTATTCTCTTCTCACTGAGGATACATGTAATCAATATAGAAAAAATAGAAAAGTAAAAGAAAGATACGTGTAATCAATATACTTCTAAAGTATAAAATAAATAGAAAATATAACCAATGCAACGACTATTGTAGAAAAAAATAAAAGAAAAGATACATGTAATCAATATACTTCTAAAGTAGTATCATGTAAAAGAGGGAAAAATAAAAAGATGAAAAAAATGCCTTACCTTTTCATGCAGATTTTTACTTTAGATGGATAAAATAATAGTGAGCTGAAATTATAGGTAATGATCTGGATTAACGAATGGGTTTTCTAGCTGATTCACGATTTAGATGGAGTATTTTTATTATTGGAAATAATTGTATAAAATATTGTATTACAAAAATAAAGTATATTGCTAATTAAATGTGGGGCCTTGATATTGTATTTATTATAATGTTCATAAGAAATTGACATTTGGCAATGCATTAATGGAGATGCATTGTCAAATGTTATATATATAGAAAATCGCATTTAGCGACTTTCTTCAATTTCAATTGTGTTGCAGGTAGATGGAGAAAATAATAGTGAGGTGAAATTATAGGTAATGATCTGGATTAACGAATGGGTTTTCTAGCTGATTCACGATTTAGATGGAGTATTTTTATTATTGGAAATAATTGTAAAAAATATTGCATTACAAAAATAAAGTATATTGCTAATTAAATGTGGGGCCTTGATATTGTATTTATTATAATGTTCATAAGAAATTGACAGTTGGCAATGCATTAATGGAGATGCACTGTCAAATGTTATATTTTGTTTGTTATAATGCATTAATGGAGATGCACAGGTATACTTATCCTATTGAAAGTTGTCTAAAAAAACTTAGGATTTATTTGTTATTTATGTTTAGATGTTAATATTTTCATGCAATAAGATTTATTTATGTTTGTTGTTGTTATACTTAGAGGTGTCAATTTCTCCTTATACGTGAAAATCCCAGTAGAAACCGACCAGTTTAAAGGGCTAATGATGAATATTAACTTATGGGGATGAGGCCAGATGACTAAATTCTCCTGAAGGTATGGTAGAAAGGGGACAGGGTTTATACCCCTACCCCGCCGCGGTGAATATTATCTGACAAAAACATAATTGTCAGATAATATTAAAAATTAATTATTGTTATTAATTTAGCTAGAATGTGTATTTATACGTATTGATATATACAATCGTAATCAGTGTTAATTGATACAATAATGAAATTCTTTTATCATAAAAAACTAAGAATGAATTTATAATTATTAAAAAACATTCTTGTCATAAAAAGGTATTTATAATTCTTTTTTTTAACCAAAAAAATATGCCGTGTAATATTAATCTACCACATACCTTTTTGTTATTCGAACTTTGGGCTTGGCAAAAACTCTGTTTGGAGGGAAGAACCACACGAGCTGGCAAAGCTGGGTACTTGTGGGCCAGTCAGGTTCTCCAACGTAGATTAGTCATCGGCAAAACCGATAGAAACTGCGCACCAACGACATTGGTAACCAAAAAAATATAGTTTTTTATTATATTTTTATTGTTATATACTCCAAAACAAAGCGATTATGATTACGAATTTAAAGTGTAATTTTTGAAATTCTATTTACCTTTTCATTTTAAGATAAAGTTAGGTGTTATAAAATCACTGTAATTATAGTAATTATTTATTTTGTGTATATCATATTGTTCCAATATAAAATGACTTCATATTTTGGCTTTTTCTTAGAAATATTGTATCAACGTGATTTTCAGAACTAAAATATGGGCAAATTACCAAAATTTAAAAAAATATTATTAATTTTTTGATAATTGAACATTACATAATATTGAAATTAAAACTCATAACAACAACTACAGTAAAAATAAAAACACAAAACATCTATATTGCTAAATAGTTAAAATGATGCGAACTATTTCCTTCATAAGTATCTGAAATTCTTTTGTAGTACCGTGGACAGACTTGAGCGATGTTTGTAGAGTCCTCAACTTGTTTCATTGTATATGAACCATTGTACTTCATTGAGGCACAATATGAAGTGTATTCCTGTATTTCATATCAGCATACAACACTTGAAATTTAGAATCAATAATAGTTTACAATATATATGTTACGCAAAAATCATCTGATTGCTTATTCAATTAATTAAATATAGTGAAAATTATATTTTTATTAGTATTGCTCAAACATACTACATTTTCATCCATCTTATATTAAAAATGGTCTAGGATTTCTTTGTTCATACAAATGCTAATTAATAACAGTAAATTAAGGTATCATGTTTACTTTGGAACAAAACAAACAACCTTAAAAAGATAAGATTGCCTGAATATCCCAGTCAGACGGAATGAATCAGATGTATGCAAATTATTTACGATAAAAAAATCAGATGATTCATGTATCCACAAAAACGATATAAAATTTATTGTTTATTAAATTTATATTTGGTTCATCATTTTTGCCTTTTATTACAAAAACGATATGTCGTGCAACAAATATTTCACCATTTTGTGGAGATAACTTCAGCAATTTGAGCCATCACATTATAATAAGACTTTTTTTGACATTTGAGAAAATAAAATTCAGAAGTAACGTATTTAATCCAACACTAAGCAGTAAAGTAAATAACAAATAAATCAACAATTATATTGAGATAGTGTAGTGAAAACAATAGATAGTTAAAAAATAAAACTATGTTGTTTGAGAAAAAATACTGAAAAACAAAAATGAAAGGAGAAACGAAGAATTTTTGAGAAAAAATACTTAAAAACGAAAATGAAAGGAGAAACAAAGAATTTTATTTATCTATGCATGTATTCTAGAACGAATTAGCTTGGCCATGTTAGCATTCATGTCAAGCAAAAGGAATTTCTCAATCATATATATGCACAATATTCCATGTTAGCCTAGAAATTACTAAAAAACAGAGAAGAATTTGCTCTAAATCAGTAACCAAATGCTGAATGATTTTTCACCTACCTACTCACCCATTTATATAGTAATTGTTTTAGTCATATTAATTTTTGGTGGGAAATTTGGGTGAAATTTAAATTTCAAATTTCAGCAAAAAATTACAAATTGCACCAAATTCAAATCATCTAAAATTATGAAAATCTTATTATGGTAAAAATGAAAAACATGACATTTTCGAATTTCAGTTTTATTTCAAATACATTAATTATATGAAATCAGATTTTATGTATTTTTTATCTTAATTCCAAATAATGTTGTACGTAATAAGGAAACGTGAGTTGGCTGCATTTATTGGATTTTTCACGAAGCATATGGAACGAGTTTTATTTCTAAAAAATTTATATATAGTATTTTATTTTCAAAAGACATTATTTAGGTAAAGAAATTTGGAGCTTATAAAATATATTTAATGTGTTTTACATAATAGAATGACATTTGGCAATGCATTAATGGAGATGCATTAATGCATTGTCAAATGTTTATACTATAGATATCCAACATTTCCAAATGTAGCCGATACTCAAATCAAATTGTATTACTGTTATAGAAATATATTAGAATTATAATTTTAAAAATTTATTATATAATGAATATTAAAATAATATATATACTTAATATATGTGAGACTCTTTTTTTTTGGTTCAAATGCATAGATCTTTAGTTGTTATTTAATGCAAATTTCATTAGAGAATGCCATTTGGCAATGCATTAATGGAGATGCATTGTTAAATGTTTATAGTATAGATTCTACGATCAATTTTAATGGTTCATCAGTAAGAGATTTGATTTGCTCCCTCACCCTAGATACACCCTGGATAATACCACATGTTTTAAAACTATTTTTACAAACTTTTTTTACGTAATATTAATTTGACATATATTTGAACTTCTTAATAATGAAATTAGCATTTTTAATTTAAGCCCCATTTACTCCTAAATAAATTAAGCACAGATTACAATAATAATTGATTAAAACATCATTTTATTATTTTTTTTAGAAAAGAAAAACTTATGCGGCAAGTCTTTATTTACCTGTTTTCTTTGTTTCGAGTGGCACCTTGAAGTAGAACCCTGCGTTAGGTCATCGAGTCACTTCCCCTCTTTCTTATTCTCATTCTCCTCGTTGTCGTTCTTCTCTCGCTCTGTGTCTAACCGGAATCATGGATCAAAACTTCGATCTCAATGCTCCTCACTCCATGGGAACCACCATCATCGGCGTCACTTACAACGGTGGCGTCGTTCTTGGAGCCGATTCTCGAACCAGCACTGGTACACTCATTCACTCCGACCTTTTCTCTTTTACACAAATTCTGCTTTCATAAACCCTAATTGAAATCAATTTACCTTTCCCTTTCTTAATTTGCAGCTTATTCCCTTGGGTTAGCGTTGTTAATTTTTGTTTGAGATTTGATTATTTTCTTGCTATTTATTTTGGAATAAATATTTGATCTATTTCATTTTCAGGAGTATATGTTGCCAATCGTGCATCTGACAAAATCACGCAGCTTACTGATAACGTCTATGTCTGTCGCTCTGGATCGGTAATTTTCTCAATCCTACCACTCTTGTGTGAAGGTCAATTAGTTATCCGGTTATGTTTCTTTGTTCCTATAATTCTTATTAGGTTGAATTTGATTTATTGTTTTGTTTGTTATTTTGGATATTTATCTGCTGTATTTGATGCAGTTATGTAGTTAATTTCCCATAATGTAGATTGTGTTCCCCCAAGGTTTATAACTAGGGTTTCCGTTGTTGAAGAACAGTATGGCAGAGAATTGAGCTTTTGGCTATTTATTCTGTTATTAGGATACTCTTTTGGTTGTTCTAGCCACGCCGCCCTACTGTAATTATCAATTTTTTTCAGTTGTTCCAGCCATGATGCCGAGTGCATTATATTGCTGCAGCAGATGATTATAGAATGTCTCACGACAGGTACTGTTTTATGTACCGGAAATGCTGATCTACATTATTTTTGCAGGCTGCAGATTCTCAGGTTGTCTCTGACTATGTACGCTACTTCCTTCATCAACACACGTAAGTGGCTTTACTCATCCTGTATAAATTAATAGAATGTTTTCTTTGTAATATGAAGTTTCAGACTGATTTTTTGTGTGTATTTATGATGATGCCCACTTCACTGTTGTATGTCTGTGTGTAGGATACAGCTTGGACAACCTGCAACAGTCAAGGTTGCTGCAAACCTTGTTCGGCTTCTCGCATATAACAACAAGGTTTGACTTTATGACTTTTTCTAGCTAATTATAGTGGCACAGTTGAGTTTCCATCAATGATGCTAGTCAAAATACTAGACACTACCCGTTTAGATTATACTATCTTCCTCCAAAATCAAGATATTGAAGTTTGCATTACATTATAAAAGAATATCTTATATCTTATCTATCACATCTATAAGGAGGACATTATTCAGTCTATTCCATTGACAACGTTCGTAGAGGAAAAAAATACTTTATCCTGTATCTTTCCTTTTCAAGTAACGTGTATTAATATAATGTTCTTCTGCTGGCCTTACAATTGCGTTTTGCAACTACTGATAGAAATTGGATTCTAGGTTTTTGATCATGTCACTATTGCTCTTAGTTTCAAATTAGGAACTAATTTAGTTGTGCAAAATTCATGTTAGCTGATGGTTTGAATTTAATAATTGGTCCATTTGCAAAAGCAATGTGCATTTGGTGCAACTGCAGATGAATAGATGATAACAAAATCAACAGGCTTAATGCCATTATGTTAGCCTGATGGATACTCCTATTTTTATTTAATAGTCCTTGTGTGTGTTCATCTGTATTTGGCTTTGATATTAATATACTCTCGTTGGCAGAATCACTTACAAACCGGTTTAATTGTTGGTGGTTGGGACAAATACGAAGGTGGTCAGATTTATGGAGTTCCTCTAGGTGGAACGATTGTGCAGCAACCTTTTACTATTGGAGGTATCTGACTGTTAAAATATGCTTTTGAGTACAGTCTCCATCACGGCTTCTGTATTTCACGTTCAGCTGTAAATGTGTCCTACATATGCATATTGTCTGCGTTGCTAAGATTGCACCTTGATATCAAGATTTGACATTGGGTAGATTTATGTTTGTTTCATAGTTTGTAAGAATCAGTGATGCATGGAAAGAAGAAAATAAAAGGTGGAAGATAAGAAAGACCCTATGCTCTCCTTTTTTTTTCTGGTCCAATGGGGAGGAAAATTAAGAAAACTCAAGGGGAAATAATCTGAAATTTCTTTTAGTAGTTCCATAAGAATGGGAATCTGATAAGTATTTTCCCATCAGTATGTATCTATTAAATGACGGAAAGTTACTGGAGAGATTACATTGTTCTATTGATTTGAAAAACCCCATTTGATAGGTTTCCGGAGAGGTTTTCTTGCAGAGCTAACAATTAGGCATATGAAATTACAAGGAAGCTTTTAACCATAAGTCCTCCAATCCTGTCCAAGACTCAATATTGGATGGTAAAGAACTAACAAGAAAGTAAGCTAAATGTTAGAGACAAGAATGTTACCACTGGTGAGTGATTACCAATATTAGATAGGATGAAAAATGAAATAGTCAGGGAGAAAGTTCGGTAATTGCCATTGTAGAAAAGATGGCGAAGTTTTGCCTTAGCTCAGTGGTTTGTGCATATTTGAAGATCCCCACAGAAGCAATAGTAACTACTAAGAAGGGCAGGGTAGACTCGAAAAGAGGATAGTCCAATAGTTAGAGGTAGAGGGAGGTCAAGATAATTATAGGCCAACTATTAAAAAAGATTTAGAGTCAAATGGGTTAGCATTGGACTTAAATCATGTCTGGACATTACAATATGCATGTGCCAGCCGCTTCAACCTAGCAAGAAAAGGCTTTAGTTATTGCGAGGTTTGTAGAATGGTGGATTATTCCATTGGGGATTGTTGTTTTGAATTTGTTATGGCTTTGTTGATTTGGTTTTTTACATATTGGTGCTTTGCTAATCTCGTTTGTTAGCCTGTTGCTTTATGCAAATTTTTATATGAATTTTCTCTTGTTATACATCTTATTCTTTTTGAAACTTTCATTGCTAGCCTGTAAAGTTTTTCCCTGGGACACATTGCTTTTGTTTACAAAACTGTGGTTCAAGAGAGTTGTCTTCTGCAGGATCTGGCTCCAGTTACTTGTATGGATTTTTTGACCAAGCCTGGAGAGAGGGAATGACCAAAGATGAAGCTGAGGTATGGGTTTTTGATTCTTGAAAAGTGTAAGGTTACTGTTTGTGAGAGTCAGTTAGTTGTGCTAGTTGGCTTAAAGAAATAGGAAAAATAAGACATTGTTCAGATATGGACAATGGCAAAAAATTATAACACCGAGGATGCTTTTTGAAGGGGGAGTGATTTCTGTCTTGATCCTTATTGCTGATGGTCTATTTGATGTTGTACGGCAGGATTTGGTTAAAAAGGCAGTTTCACTGGCCATTGCCCGTGATGGTGCTAGTGGTGGAGTTGTCCGAACAGTCATAGTAAGACATCTTGTTCAGTGATTTGTGTGTTTTAAAGACAAGGTTTGCACATTAAATTGACACTACCTGATTTCGTATTCCTTGTAGATTAACTCAGAGGGAGTGACCAGAAATTTCTACCCTGGCGATCAACTTCCATTATGGCATGAGGAATTGGAGCCTCATAACTCGTTGCTAGACATTCTTGATGCCCCAGTGCCAATGAACATATGAAGAAGTCACCGGGATCGAAGAGTCTTCTTGCCTGGCTAGATTTTATCCGTTGCAATCTTTTTCTGAACTAGTTTATCAACTGTGTGTAATCGATTACATTATTTGGTTAGACTTTGCTTTCCGTGACGTTAAATCCTAATGTTATATGGATATATCTATCTATCTACTTCTATCTGCACTTCTATCTGCACTACTCTATCTACTCTACTTCTACTCTACTCTACTCTACTAATGGAAAACAAACCACCACCAAAATTATTAAAACACTCATAACTAAAACATTAGAACATAACATCATTAAAAAGGTAAATTTGTAAGTGACTAAAAAGTTAGTATCTTTTTTGTCTATTTTGTATTCTCAAAAGATACCAACTTTTTCAAAACACAAAAGTGACTTAGAGAAAAATGAAAGGTGGAAAAAGAGAAAAGTATAATTGATAAGTGACAAATATTTGTCACTTACCTTAAAAAAGATCAATAACTGTCATATTTAAAAAAAGCATGATAAATATTTGTTATTAATAATTATAATTTTAGAAGACTATTGTAAATCTACTATCTATCTTTTAACTACTAGCAAAAAAGTTCAAACTAGAATTACACGTGACAAATATTTGTCATAGATACCTAAAAAAATTATAAATAACACCTACCCTTGGACTCTGCTATTAGTTTATCGTGTGTGAGGTCTCGTTAAAACCTCCCGGGCCAATTATATTATTTAGTGCTATTTATATTAATTTGTATTTTCTGTTAATACTATTTAATTTATTTTTATTATGTCAGTCTAATTAATTTGAATATGTTCTTGTATTTTGTGAATATGTTGATTCTCTTAGTACTATTTATTTTTATATTTAGGAACTTGGTAGTGCTATTTAATTTGTATTGATTCAGTGCAACACAAGTTGTGAAATTGTTAAGTTTTATATCTATTACATTTCTAGCGATGTATGTGTTTGAAAAATTTTGCACCCCCTGACCTAGGGTCCTGGGTCCGCCACTGGGGGCGGGTACGGGTAGTGTTTATATTAAACGGGGCGAGTAACGGGTAACTACTATCCATGCGAGCCCCGCCCCATTTACATCCCTAGATACAAATGCAACTTCGATAATCACCCTCACACGCGCACTGTGGCCTTGGTTCAATTCCTACGGCGGTGCCTACAAAATTCGACTTTGATACCAATTTAAACGGACTTGAGTTTTCTTGACCAAAAAAGAGACGGACTTGAGTTTCTCCCACAAGCTAGTTTATAGCAAAGGTGCCAACAATATATAGACACATTGAACTGTCTAAGAACCTTGGCAATGTGGGACACAAATGCAACTTCAATAACTCCATGTCTATGCCAAGTAGTAGAACTTATGTAAATATTGCGTGGACATTGGAAGGACAACTTGAAACCCACATAATTCTTCTTCCCTTTTTCCTACTCTTAAACATAATTACTAGGCAAAAAAAGAAAAAAAATAGGTGGTAGTCAGAGATCCTTTATACCACTCGATCTAACTCCACTTGAATTAATTTGAATCCGTTAGTTCTTAAATCCCACTTAATTTAGTGTAAGCTAGTTAAATTTCAATTAGTAATAGAGTGTTGAAAGTGGTGTTATTAAAGTCGGACCGAACTGGTCGATCTAACTAAGAACCCGTTGTATGATAGTTCGAGCAAGCAATTGAACCAAGCATGTCCAAAACCTGGTGTAAGATGATCGGTTTTGAGATCAAAGTAGTGACCTGCCCGATTGCCCATTAGACCCATTGGTCAAACCAAAGACCTAGTGAGTTTAAGTAATTTTTTATTTCCGATTGCAAAACAACATTATTTTGTCTCTTATAATAGTGTTTACATAAAAACAATAAGAAACGAAGTCTTTTGCTCGTTGTAAGTGTCTTTAAGACATGCAAGGTTTATTTTATAGTTTTTTAAAGCATAAAATTTATACATACCATAAATTTTAATTATGATCGGTCATACGTTTTAACTATCCAGTAACTTAGAGACTTTGTACCTTGAGCGTGATGATATGGTTCGGGTATACACAATAGGTGTACAAGTGTTTTACACTATCTACCAATTACAGGTTAACACATAGTAAAAAG
Organism: Astragalus glycyphyllos; assembly: GCA_963573325.1. NCBI lineage: Eukaryota > Viridiplantae > Streptophyta > Magnoliopsida > Fabales > Fabaceae > Astragalus > Astragalus glycyphyllos. Next base: position 91,583,749 of record OY754307.1, read on the forward strand.
AATTTAGTCTATTTGTAACCACTAGTTAGTAATCAATTGGAAACCAACCACCCAATAAATTGTGATTGGTTGTTGTTTTTGTAAGAGTCTTTACACTAAGGAATTGTTTGGACAGAACTTATTTTGAGATTATTATAAACAACTTATGTAAATAAATAAACTTTTATGTGTTATTCATAAGTTTGTCAAGGTAGTTTATGGAAAAACAACTTATGGAGATATAACTTTTGTTAGTGAGAACTTATGAATTAACATAAAAACTTATTTTACTTTCATAAATTATTTTCCATAAGCTCAAAAATAAACTAATCCATATAGACGCTAACCCTAAATGTGTATGTGTGTTATAATTTATAAATTAAACTCTACTTATGATATCCGGACCCTTGATCAAACCCAAACTCCTGGTTACACGTGGCACTCGAATGTAGTTTGTTAAAATAGTACTCCCTCCGTTCCTGATCTTTGGTACTTTTGACTTTTTATTTTTGTTCCAAAACAATGATACTTTTAAAAACCCAAGGTACAATTCACCTAATTTTTCCTAATATACCCTCTATATTTATTTATCCTTTTAGAGTTCCAACGCATGAATTAATTGTCCCAAGACTATTTTACTTTAACTTCAATTATCCCAATACAACTACAAGTGGGGCATTTTAGTACTTAAACAACACAAATTAATGGTACCTTAATATGTGTGTAACAAGCCAAAAGTACCAAAGATTAGGAACGGAGGGAGTAGTTTTTTTTTTTATTGGCAATGTTAGTGGGGGTGGGGGAAATGTTAGTTTTCGGATATTGAACCCGGGACCTCTTTTTTGGACTCTTTTGATGCACTCATTCGGTATCTCTTAGCTCGCAAACTGAATTACCTATTCGGTACCCCTTAAATCCAATGTTAGTAGTTATATTGCTTTCAAAATAAAAAATAGTAGTTATATTAGTTGTCGTCAAAACTAACACAGAGAAAGAGAGGGATTCGAAGGAGTGTAGTGTGTAGAGAAGAAGAAGAAGATGAGCGTGGTGGGGAATAGTGGAGTGGCAGTGAATCACAACGTCTTCGTCTATGGCAGTCTCATGGCCGATGAGGTCGTCCGTCTCCTCTTGAATCGCGTCCCTCCATCTGCATCCGCTACCCTTCCCGATTAGTCAGTTACTCTCTCTCTCTCTCTCTCTCAAATCTCTCAATTATTATTATCGTTTGATTTTTCTAAGATGAACTCGTAATTAATTCCATTGCAGTCATAGATTTAAGATCAAAGGTCGCGTTTATCCTGCTATTTTGCCCCTCCAAAACAACAAAGTTACTGGCAGGGTCTCTCTCTAACCTCCTTCTTCCAACGCTGTTATTGTATTTAAGCTCTTAAATTAATTAACTAGTTAATTAATTATCTTATTTTTGGTCACAGGTCCTTCTTGATATCTCAGGATTGGAGCTGCATATTTTAGACGAGTTCGAAGATGTTGAATACACTAGAAATGAGGTCGAAGTTTCCTTGATGGTAACTCTCACTTCAATTTTTTTTCTTAAAGAAGTAATTGTCAAAATCACATTCCTATTTATTCATTTCACTGAAGATTTTCTGCATTCAGAAGAGTCCTAATCTGAAATTATTTGTACAGGATAATTCTGAAAAGTTGCGTGTTCATACTTATGTTTGGGCCAAACCTAATGATCCAGATTTATATTCAGAGTGGGATTTTGAAGTGAGCAATGTCATCTTTCTTATTTTCATCTGCCACACAAATTCATATAATTGTTCCAGACAAAACCATGAAATGATCTTTCAAAATTCTGTTTTTTTCTTTATATGTTAGCAATTTTGATAGCTAATCGTCACCTAAGCTTCTGTTGGTTGGTTATAGATGTTGAGAACCTTGAAAATAGGGCAAGAGAATTGAGTTAATTAAGAATATAAATTGTGACTGAAAAACTCTACTGCTGGTTAGTTCGGGTAGAGACATTTTTCTACTGTTTTGTCTGAAAACCTTGTGTTAAGTAATCAGCAAGGCATAATGATTCAAGTTCCTTGGTGAACAACTTAGAGTTAGGGGCACTTTTTTTGTTAACAGAAACTAAAAGATGGATGGCATTTATTAGTTATACTTTACTGCCTCCTCATGCAATTGATATGCCTTATTTGCAAGATGGAAGACCCATTGATATGGTCTTCAATCCATTAGGGGTACCTTCACGAATGTATGTTGGACAAATACTTGAATGTTCACTCGGGTTAGCTCAGAGTATGCTAAATAGACATTATCGAATAGCACCTTTTGATGAGAGATATGAACAAGAGGCTTCGAGAAAACTTGTGTTTTCTGAATTATATAAGGCCAGTAAACAAACATCCTGTATTGTGTTTTAATGAAGATTTTGAAACAAAAAATTAAAAAGTTTTGTCCATGTAAATGCTTCAAACTTCATGGTTTTATTCTAGGTTAATTTTATATTTAGTTTTGAAGAAACCCATAAAAAAAGAGGTTGTGCTGTTTTTCAAGTCTCTTGGCTCATTAGTTTCATGCGGCATAAGTTTGATCACTTGGTTACAGAGGAAAACTAATTTATTGGAGGTTAAATCTTAAATGTCTCGCTGCTGATATAATTATCGTCTTTGCAATCATACATTCAATATCCTCAATCTTCATACCCTCCTTTCATTTCTTCATTTGAAGTTCTAGATTCAAATTTAAATCTTTTTCCATGCATCCCTTCCTATTAAAGAAGTTCTTATTTGCTCTCTGATTTTTTTGACATGAAAGGAATGGAAACAAGTTCACATGAATGATTTCGTCAAGATGACTGATGACTTTGTGCAACAGTTGGAATTACCGGAATCAAAGCCACGAGTTCAGACTTATGAAAACTTCTATAAGCAAGAAAACGATAAGCCATCTGAGTAGTGTAGTGTGAACTGTGTAGGATCATATGATTCAATTAGGAATCATACTATTACTGTTAATAATCATCAGTTTCTCTTCAAGTCATACTTCTTGATTCAATAGGCTTCTTAATACCTTTTTTAACAATGAAAATGTTTCTATTTATGATCAATTTCAGACTATTTCCTGGAGCCTCATTTACGACCCTTGTAAGTAAGCTGTTGAAATTTTTAAGATAGAAGATGAAATGGAAAAGTTTCACATCAAGGAATCTAGAGGGAATTTGAAACCAAATTACCACATGTTGATAATGTCAAACCTTCAGGTTTAGATGCTGCAACAACTGTATTAAGCGTACACGCCTATCTATTACACCAGAGCTAAGTCCACAAGCACTGAACCTAATAGCTGTAGTGGCAATGCAAATGATAGTTGTAAGTTAAAACCGTTCTTCTCTTTATGCAAAGTTCATCTCTTTCTCAAAATCTTTATGAAACCTAAGTAACCAGCTTGTTGACAAAATTGATAAAACCAGAACTGCGTCTCACAGGTAGCAGAAGCCTTGCACCTTCTATGATGCATATCTTTTTCCCCCAAAACTATTTTCTGCAGGACTTGGGCTGCCACTTGTATATTAAACTGTTCATGAAAAAATTAGCTGAAAAGTTGCAAAGATTACATAAAACTACATACGCAGCATGAAATGGAGCAACTTTCAAATCATGTTGGAAGGTAGAATTTTTAATACAATGCACATTGCAATGAGTAGAAAGTTGTTTCCAATTAGAAGTTAAAAAAAACACTTTAATGAGGGAAACAGATTGAAGAACAGAAGGGGAATTCAACGTGTCATCATGAGGGGATTATGTAGCCATTCATTCTTCTGTTAAATTTATCAAGTAATCTGTTATGTGCTGCTTAGAATGTTTAAGAAGTCACAAGTAAAAAATAGATATGCCATAAATGTCATACATGTGAATAAATGCTTCCTACATATTACTCTATAAGTCTCTACGAATGAACTCATGCGATGGTATAATATACTAATCCAAAATGAAGTTGAACAACTCAGATACATGATGAAAACATTAATTTTTTGCATAAAAATTCCCTCACAACCGGCGGAATGAGATAAGGTTTGCCTGACACTATTAATACTCTGAATACTTCTAAACAAGACAAAGGCATTTTTACAGACAAATGTCCCAAATTATCAGAGGTGATACTCCTGAGCCAGAGCATATATCAGATTTCACAGATAGGGGTCACCGGCAAATATGCAATGACACAGTATAAGCACTTCTAAAAACTCAGAATCATATAGCACATTTTACTTATATGAATATGATAGGTACCAACTCATATATTGAACGAAATAGGACTATTACATGAATGTTTGCTGGATATTCAAGAGATCCAACCCTCTCCTAAGCCAAATGGCCCTCTAGTGTATACAATTGACAAGCTGATTATTTCTATCCCATTCCCTTCTTATTTATAGGCAACATGCCTTATTGTTATTTGCTAACTAACCAATTCAACCCCCTAACTAACTATTAACTAACATAACAAACATTACCCAATTGTAACTAACTAGCTAACTAACTGTTGCTATTGCTAACTAACTGTAACAGACCTACCAATACTCCCCCCGGGGACAATCACCTTGTCCTCAAGAAGGTGACTAAGAAAAAATACAACAGCACAACAATTCTGAAAAAAAAAAATTCTGGTTGCGTTAGTGCTTGAATAGCCTTTGCTCCCGTGCCGTGCTCCGTGGTGCCATCTGTTTTGCATTCTCCAAACAGCCCTTCCCCTACTTTCGTGTTTGAGGTTCTTGTCCATTCAAAAATTGTCTCAACATGGTAGAATGTTGACACAGAATATAAGTGTGATTCAGCTGTCATAACATCTTTAACTTGTCTTAAAACTGAGTTGCTGGCACTATCTTGCAGCCTCCACCCAATTTTAGTAACACCACAAGGCGTCGACTGAACTTCTTTATCTCCCTTTAAGAGATAAGACACCATAGCTTCAGTTGTTGTCATCAAGGATAATACACTTGTTGCATCAGCCACCTTTGTGTCAAGTTCCTTGTGAGTCACAAAAGTCATTTCCATCTTTTTAAACCCCCAAACTCTATTTTTGCAATACTGCTTGAATGAGCCCACCACGCACCACTGCGCCACCCGTGTGATTACCTTCCAACTACATTTGGGTATTACTTTGCTACTAGCGTCTTCATGGTGCATTGGATTCAATATGTTAGGAATCCGCTGCCACCCACCATATGCATTGCCAAGTTGTCCCTTCCAGCAACATTCTGATTCAATAGCAACCCAACACAGGCTGTTCTCAGTGTACCCCACGTACCACCCTGTCCTTATCCATGGAGTCCCGAACAAGCATTTTATCAAACAGGAACTGTGCAGTTTCTTGCATTTGTTGTAAGTGCTCGATGGTTTCCATTGTCTCACTGAAGCAGCGAAAATCTGATACGCCAACTGAAACAAGCAAGGAGTGTGACTCACTAACAGGGACAACGACAATGATGCATACGCCAAGAACGGCAGCGACAAAGCGCTTCTTCCTTGCGTGTTCTGATATTTTTCACACGAGTTTTGGGTCGGGTTCCATAAGATCCATGAATTATTTTTCTTCTTCCACTGATCAGTTGATAGGAACCAACTAGTATATTGAACGAATTAGGATGATTACAATGTATTTCCTAGAGTATTCGAGAGACTCTAGACTCTCCATAGTGCCATAAGGCCCCAACTGTTTACAAAATGATTACCCCCCCTCCTTCCTAATCCCCCTTCTCTATTTATAGGCTATATGCCTTATTGGTAATCACTAACTAACTAACCAACTCAACCCCCAACTAACTGTTAACTCGAATAACAAATATTAACTAATTGTAACTACTATAACAACCTATCAATACTCCCCCGCGACATTCACCTTGTCCTCAAGGTGACTGGAAAAGGAAGAAAATTTACATCAATTACAAACAATTCTACAAGAAGATTATTGTGTGACAACTTGCTTCCCAAAATTGCCATCATCTACTGCAGTCCACTTGCACCCAAGGAAATAGCCCTCATATGCGCCATCATCAAAATCAGACCGCCACATAGCTTTACACATACTGCCTTTGGGAGGTAATTTATTGTTGGCTGCTTTCCATATTGGAGAACCTATTACTTCAATAATTGAACCACAAGTAGAGGAGCTAGAAAACTCAGTTTAGGTATCTAGTGAAGGTACTGTCACATTAATTGTACTCAGACTTTCAACCAAGCACCCCTTGATTTGAGCAACTGAGAGTGTAATTTGAGCAACCCCACTTGATTTTATCTCTTGGGATATATACTGGAAAAAGAGGAATAGAATCTCCCCAACTATGAAGCTCATTTCTACACAACCTTCTAATTTCAAAATTCTCAATATTAAGAGTGCTAGACCCACCCAAATGACAAGGGAATTCCCACTAAATTTTATGATAAACCCAGCTAGACGCTTCCAGAATTTGCACAAACCCATAATGAAATTGCTTAGCACTGTATTCTTACCATGGAGAGAGATATGGAGTTGGTATTGACAATTTTCTCCTTGCAAAATATTACTGTGAAGGGTCAATGTATTTTCCCAGTATTGCTCTTCTAGCAATTTTGTGATAATGGTCACAAGTCTTTTTCCTAAAAGAGTCCCTTTATACTTCAGCCCAAGGGATAAGAGGATTAAAAACTCACTTGAAAAATTGTCTAAAGCTGCCATCTGTACAATACTCAGCCACATGTCATAAACTTTGGGTATATCCTTTCTCCATAACATAGCTGACCCATTTTCTATATTTTCTTTGGAAGAAATCCCCTTCCCAGTAGGTGACAGTGTTGATACCAGTATTGATACTCTTTCTGCTTCGTGAGAACTCCAGAGCAATAGCGCTGGTTGTGGGTGGATCCTCGCACAGGATTCAACGTCCGACGGCTTCCGCGACAGACATATAGTGGCAGGATCTCGCACCAGTTGGGACCTTGCTGCTGTTGCTTGCAATTTCTGATCTAATGGTTTCAGGTCTGGCGGTTCCATCGGCACAAACGAATATGGCAGCGGCGACTTTGGTAACTGAATCAACAGTGACAGAACACACACCATGGTCGGCAACGATATAGCATTTGAAAATTGCCGAGACAGAACTCGCAACAGAGACGACAAAGATGGATGGCATCTCCCTTGCGTATTCGGGTCGGATCCTCCCTGATTTGGGTTTGACTCGAATAGTTTCATTTCTGGACTTCTCAATTTTACCTTACCCACGACATGTTGGTCCTGGCCCATTAAGATTGAAATGGAGCCCAACACAAAATTTTGCACCGGATCCAACTCGCAGAACATGGCCCATAACGACATTGTCACACCCTTCTCACCGTCTTCACATCGAACTTCTCGCACCCCCATTTGGAACAGAGGAAACGTTTGCCGGTTTGCCCTTTCTCCGGCGGTTGTGACGGCGTCTGGTGGCCTGGACGTGGACGGTGGTGACCAAGACCCTCTCACCTTCCATCTCCTTTTCTTGACCGCTTCTATGTTTCCCCTAATAACAAGCATCTGTTTATCACCGTTTCCGTTCGTTGACCATGGCGGTTTCAGGTTCTTGAATTTTCTGGCAATGGCGAGTTGCTTCTGCCTTCGTTTATTCAACACGGCTCTTCTATTGACGACAGGTTTTAATGTTCCGACAGTTGCGAATTCCTTCTGTTTTCGTCTATTCAAAACAGCCCTTCTATTGACGACGCCTCCACCTATAGAACACCGATGGTAGTGTCCCCTTCGACCCCCAAGAGGGCTATTGTGGATCTCCATCCCCTTTCGTTCGCTTGGTTGCTCCTTCTCCGTCAATGTGCGATGATTCTTTTTCTTGATTGCGATACCCTTCATCTTGATGGCTTGTTTAATATTTTCTTTGGACCAGATTTGTGGGCTGCACCTTTCGGTCTTCACCCCACAACTCTTTTTCCGGTCACCTTTCTTGGTTCCCAGTGTCGAAGCCTGGAACGTACCAAGAAGGTTTCCTTCACCTCTAAGTTCGGGTGGTAGCACACTACGTATTCTAGGCTCAAACTTCCAAAGAAACGCCCAAGAAGTTGTTTCTCAGCCCGCACCCTCTCCTAAGCCAAATGGCCCTCTAGTGTATACAATTGACAAGCTGATTATTGTTGGAGAAATTTCCAAAATATATATTTGGAAGATTGCAACTGGTTAAATGTATATGACTTTGTTTATTCATCATCGTGCTGCGTTTGGTTTGGTGGTTGAATTCGCTCCTTGTTAGCGTAAGGTTCCAAGTTCGATTCCTCTAAATGGTAGTTTTTATTTTGGTGCGTTAACAGGCTAAAATGAAAATAAAAGGGTGCAAAGTGTCACCCACTGGGATCGAACTCGAGACTACAAGTGGGAGAGGCACGTTGATTAACCATCAGACCAACATGTCGTTTGAATGCTTTTGCGTACTCAAACGGTACATAACCGTTTCTTCTTATAGAGACTCTTTTAAGAGTTGCTTCCCCTTACCATGTGACACAAGTTTCTCTATAAATAGAGATACTTTTTGGCAGATAAATATACACGAAAATTCATGTTTACATGAGCCAAATTTCTGCCAAAATTATATCTAAGTCATTTCTTCTTTTCTCTAGTGCACGGGAGTAATTGGGGAAACTTTATTCCGTAAACTACCATTGATCGATACGCTTGGTGTGGGTGTGCAGACCATGTCAAGGAACTCCATTGTATCCTGAAGGGGATTCGCTGGTCATCCTATTGCATCCAATCTAGAGTGATTGGTGGGGGCGAATCGAACCTAAAGCTTAGTGTCCTTGGAGTCTAGTGCAATGATAAATTCTTCTTCTCATTGTTATTTATGTTACATGTTATTAACAATTAACTTTTACTAATGATTTTCTATGTCTGGTTGTTTTTCTTAGTTGCAGCATTATTCCCACCAACAAATTGTTCTAACAATTATTTCTATCCCATTCTTATTTATAGGCAACATGCCTTATTGTTATTTGCTAACTAACCAATTCAACCCCCTAACTAACTATTAACTAACATAACAAACATTACCCAATTGTAACTAACTAGCTAACTAACTGTAACAGACCTATCAGAATAGTATCCAATTCATGTGATTCACAATATGATAATATCATCAGATTTAATTTCATTTTGTTTGGTCACTTGTTGCTACTGTTAGTTTTCCAATTCCTGTATGAGTTACCTACACTTTCGATGTATGATTTGTCTAAACGCACGTATGATTTACCTACACTTTCGATTTTGCAAGTTTTCCAATTCTTGTTCTCATATGTATATGTATGATTTGTCTAAACGCACGAGAAGTTTAGGATTTGTTTTCTTGATCTCTTGCTGTTTCTGATGGTGTTCAGAACTTTATTTGTGCTGGTATTTTAGAACCAATTTAATTTATATACATCATCCAAAATGAGAATGACACTGACAAAATATTTGTTCATTATATAAACACATTAGTTGATGTCGCATCATTGGATATCTGTGTAATGTAGTGTAAATTATTTTTACTCTAATTAAACTCTATTAGAAGTCTGTTTAACATTAAATAATTTTTCTGCCCTCCAACATAGTTCCTTCCGGAACTAGTGCTACTCTTCGGTAGACAAATCTGCTATACTATCTTCCCAAAAACAAACAAAAAAGCAATAAAAAATTGACAAAAAAATGTAACAGCTACAAACAAGAGATTTATTGTAGCTACAAGAGGAAATATTATTCTAGCTACAAAATAGATTTATTAACATAATGGTTACACAAATAAGGTGAAGGATTTTAGTTCCAAAAACAAAGGGAATACATAAACCATAACACAACATAAAACACATCAAATTAACAAGATAAAAAAACAGCAGCAAGTGACAAGGCCTGAGAACATGCAAATGGTGATAGTAGAGTGCCACGTGTCCCACAACACTTCATGCTCTATCCACCCAACGATTAATAAGACCCTTGTGTTGCCTCTTGTGCTCTCCCAGCAGCATAATTACCATATTCCTTAGCTCTTTCCTTAGCATCTCTAGCCTTATCAGTAATCATCCCTTTAGCATAATCAAGTGTATCAGCACCTGCAGGACGGTTTCCAGAGACATAGTTATATATCCATGATAATGCAGCTACAGCAGCAACACCACATCCACCTGAGAACACAAATCCACCAGCAACAAGAGATAGAACTATAGCAGCTGGTACTAAGATAGGACTAAACAGAACAAGAAGAGGTGTTGCAATGATTAAACCAATAAGAGTACCAACAAGGATTAAACCAGACAAGAACAAGAGTGTAACACCAATAGTAGCAGCAGTTAAAAACTTGACTGTTTGGCGTGAAGGTGTGTTGTTTGTGTCATAGGATCCGTAAGAGGATCCATAAGAAGGATAGGATCCTGTTGTTGTTCTTGCTTGATCAGACATGGTGGTTTGGTGAGCCATAGTTTTATGATGCTGTTGCTGTGTGATGAGAATGGAGAGTTGAGAGTTGTGTGGTATTATAAAAGGAGCTGGTGGCAGATTACGCGGCAGGAGTTGAATGTCGTGGCAGGTTTGCATGAAGCTTAGTTGCATATGAAGTAACACCTGTCCTCTTAGTTGACTGGTGTCTTTAACACCACTCAGACAGCATAAACATGTTATGTTATGATGAAACCTGGGCAAATGTTGGAGGCTTCTACAGTTTCTTTCTTTCTTTAACGGTTAATCCAACTCCCTCATTATTCTAATTAGAGAATCTATATTGCAAACTGTAGGTAATTACATTACATAATGATCACTATAGCTAATTAAGTGGCAGGTTAGTCAGGTAATTTACCATATTTTCCATAATACTAAGAGTCAATTTCGTACCACATACCTGTTATTTTATTGAAAAATTACTTATAAATTAGTAAATATAGCACCAATAATTGCCATTTTTATTACTTCCTAAACTTTGGTGTTTTTAGTTTTTTTATTTTGTTCCAAAATAATGGGTATTTTAGAAATTCAAAGTACAATTTACCTTTGTTTTCCATTACACTCTTGCTATATAGTTAAGGTATTTTAGTATTTGCATTGAAATATAAGAATTTGTATAATAATTAATGATGAATAAAGGGCATTTTGATACATATATACATTAATTTAATGACTTCTTAATAGTACACCCTCAAATTGGTCCTTCTACTATCACTTTCTCTTTAATTTTGTCCCTTAACTATTTTGAGTGATTAAAGAGTCCATAAAGTGTAAATAAAAAAACATTTATTTAGTCCCTCTCTCCCTACATGTTTAATAAGTTGTCCCTAAAATGTCAAAAATACACCTATTTATAATCATTCTCTTCCTACATGTTTACTAAGAAGTCCATGTATCATAAATACATACATTCAGTCTCTCTTCATTATCTGAATTCCAAACAACTAAAAAGATACCCCCATATCACTTCAATGTGTTGGGGAGACTAGATGAACGAAGATTGAAGGAAATGATGTCGAAGAAAGAACTGAGCTCGGGGCAGTGGAGGTCGAGGGAGAGTTGGGAGATAAAGTTGAGGGTTTACTCCGCAAAATCTTAAACTACCAAAGATATGGAACGAAGGGACTATATTTTACGACGATGAATTCTTTTTTTTACATGTTATTCAATTTTATTGTATCTTTTAAGTTTGCAATTACCCTTTTTTTTATTACACAGTTTTTTAATTCATACTTACCTTTAGTTTAAACAAAGCTTTTTCATGTTCTAATTTAAGAGACAAAATTTACTCAACAACAATTCTATATTAACCAGAGTCTTTATCCCGTGCAACACACAGATCGAGTGACATGAGTATTTTGGTGACTTTATTTTCGTCACAGTTGTAGACATTTTTCCATTTTATTCTATTAACCTAGATGCTGTGAGTTTGTTCACAGATTCATCCTTAATATTTTTAGTAATTTTGAATTTATGTTGTTATCGATGTATCTTATGAGTTTGATTGAATGAATATCATTTTAGTAAAAAAAAATGAAAAAATCATCAACATTGAAGTTAAGAACAAGATCCCACCAAAGAAAACCACTTAAGTTAGTTCCATGATTTGTGTGCTTATCAGCACGGACATTACCCTCTCTATAAATGTGAGTGCAAACAAAGTTCATTTCCCTGGTTAGTTAAATGCAAACAATTTTTTCACCTATTTCTAAGCTTCCAAGGAAACAATTCTTGAAAGCAGAAACCACTAATTAATAATTACATTCTTGTTGGATTTTAATCAAAATCCTAAACTATCCCCAGAAAAGATAGACAACTATATTTTAAATTCTAGCTGTTGGAGGAGTTATGTAATTTCCGTTTACAAAGTGGTTAAATTAGTTTTCTAACTAATGGTTTGTTAGAAACAAACAAGTTTGTTATCTAACAAAACCCTAACAACTAAGATAACCAAGATAAGGTATGATTCTTAGCTTCAAAGTGTTTCCTTGATTAGTTGGCGTGATAAAACGTCATTTGCTACGGTGAAATCGACAAGGTTGCGTTGATTTCATAGAAACCGTAGTAGAAGTTGGAAAGAAAAGAGAGAAGAAAGAAAATTCAAGGAGAGAGAGAGAGAGAAATCTGGGAAATGAATTGAGTGAAACCCTAGTTTTTGTTTTTGTTCAAGCATTTCGGGTCATACACGACCCGCGTGTTTTATCGGCTTATAATGGGTCTGGGTGCCGCTTTATTGTGTTTGTAACCATCACAAGGATATTGGGCTGGACTTGTACAACTGGGCCTCGTTACTGCTAGTTGCACCCCTGCACATTACGGATAACAATGTGTTAAATTCAACAATTTTAACAAGAACTTCAACATTTATCGAAAGCAATATCTACAGCCAATATCGCCCCAATAAATTTAGCGTGAAGCGCGTAGCAGTTGCCAATAGAGGCAAAAAACAACCAAAGATAACATCACTTCTATCTCTAAAAATACCACCACAAGTAAACAATATAATAAATTATCTATTTTTTTATATGAATATAGATTATATGTTTTTAAAACAATAAGATTATATTTTCCAAAAAAAGGTTCCTTTTTTAACTTTGGCCATGAATTAAATTCGAACGAAGCCAACTTAAAAGAATGAGTTAGTTTAGATTTATTGAATTAACTGCAAACAAAATTTTAGAAACGTGTTAAAAAAGATATGAAAATCCTTTAGTTTTTTTATATTTTATATGACTGCAGACATCTAATGATGATAAAATGTATATCTCGAGGATCTTTTCCTTTTTGAAGAGGCTTCAAAGGATCAAAGACCACAATTGTCCTTGTCCGTGGATCCAACTTGCTTGTGCTTGATGAAGCAGAGCGAAATTTGCATGATGCTTTGTATGTTGTTGGGTGTTTGCTTGCCAAGTGGTTCTTGTTTGCAGGTGCCGGAGCCCCGGAGATAGAGCGTCGAGGCAATTGGGTGCTTCGGTTAAGGTTTTTTGCATGGGATCGAAGCATTGACGAATCTAGAATTAAAAACTAGGGTGTTCCGATCATCGAAGGTTAATTACTTTATTCGAGCATTTGTTGAGGCGCTTGAAGTCATCATTCCTTCTTTATACTTCGGCTGGTTTGAACCCACAATTGCAATTGTTACAGAGCTAAGGAATCGTCTCAAATTACCAACATCTTGGAGGAGAATGTGGTGCAGCCACTACTAGTAAGTACAAGTGCTATCACCTTGGCAACTGAACTGAGTGCGTGCGGATGATTTTGAAGATTGATGATATTGTAACTACTAAATCATCGTATTATGTCTTTTGCACTTTAACTTTAAGTTGGCAGTTTATGTTCTTTTTAGTGATATTGGTTTAGTTATTTTGACTTCTGTTGCTGTTTTATTTACAAGTTTGGTTGTTATTGTGGATTGTGATGCTTGCTACAATCATCCAAAGCCCCTTCTTGATGTGTATTGGGAGTTTATCAATAGTTGATAATTTTTCTTAGAAAAAAAAGGACTATATAGGCTTTTGGTATAAAAATATTTATGCTTTGTTTAAATTTATTATTTCACTCGCCAAAGATTTAAATTCAATTTGTGTATCTTAAATTTAAAAAATAAATAAAATTCAAATAGAGATCAAAATCAAAATCAAAATCAAAACCTATCAATTACATAGGAACACAAAACAAAGTCAATCCCTAATTAAAAACAGTAATTTGAATAATGCTCGGTAACATGAATTACATAATAAGCAATAGCAGTATAATAAAAAAATTAGATTGGCAGAAACAAAAATTGTCTTGTAATTTCTACTCAGTAACTTGCAGTATCTAGCAGAGCATCTCTGAATGTCGTTGTTTGTCTTCTCTTGGGAAATATGTAGCACCACTACCACATGATCTAAGAGTATTGGAGTAAGAAGTGAAACAAACTTTTGTATCCCATTTATGTTCACTTATTTCTCGCAACCTCATATTTTCACCATTCAAATCATAGCCATAAATCTTTTTCTCGGTGGCAAAAACTAAAAAATCACCATCCATAACCGTAAAACCTTGAATTTTGGGTTTTTTATCCTTTAACCCCATTGCTTTCACCCCTTTTTTCAAAACATTTCTCCACAAATTAGATTTGTAGTCAACCAAAACCCATATGCTAAATGAAAACTTCATGAGCCTTACCAAACAAATAGAAAGGTCCATGTTTCTCTCCTTTCCCCATTCAAAAATACCCATCCCAACTTCAAAACTTGGTTCTCTTGCATCGTTTGGGAGTTTAAGAATGGTCGATTCACCACTCTCAAAATTGTATGACCTTATATATGGATTATAAAAAGGACTATTTTTAACAAAAGAAGGAGAACCGTCAGATATAAAGTGAAGAACATTGTGGAGATACACAGGCATTTCAAGTCTCATATTCCTACCACCAATAGAGAATCTATTCTCTATTGCTTCCCACACTCCTTCTTTTGGCAAATACACCTTTAAATTGAGATAATTTGACCATTCGAGTGGTTTCTCAATCAAAATTAATTTATAATCGTCTATATCAACATTCTCATTGTTGCACTTGAAAACAATGTCAATATTAAGATCAGGGGATTCATGAACACTACCTGGGGTGGCAATGGGGAGCCATGTTTGAGTCACTGGATTGCACAGAAAAATCTTATCAACTTCTGTTTTGCTTCGACACAAAACTAAGCCATTGTTTGATGCAATAATTCTTGTCGAGTTAGCCAAAAAGTTGAGAAAGTGTTTGGGCACCCCACAAGACAATGATTCCTCTTTTATCAATGGATGAACTTCAACCCTATTAGCACTTGAAATCTGTGTTGTGTCTTGTTGAAGAAAGAAGCAAGCGTCATGTTTTGTATTTTGTGTCTGCTTCATACAAAAATAAGGGTCGCTTAGCAACTTACAAGTTGACTTGAGCTTACATATTGATTTGGCAGGAAGCCATGAAAGTATTTGGAACCATTCATTCTCATAGGATATCATGACTAAACCTTGTGTTGAGTATTTTTTATTACACAAGAGAAGAGAAAGATATAATAATTTGATTATATGAGAAGAGAGATATGAGATATGAAAAAGTTGTAGCTACTAACTCGTATTTATACTCCTTATAATCTTACTCAAATAGAAAAAATATAAAGCTCAACGTTAAAAAAAAAAGGTATATCATCAACAATTACATCGATTCCAAACGTCCAACTTTTTGTGAGCTGATTCCAAACGTGATTTACTCAGTTTCCTTATTTTTGTAACAGCCAACTGGTGACAGTGTGAGTAATAGCTGTTATTAAC
Organism: Astragalus glycyphyllos; assembly: GCA_963573325.1. Classification (NCBI taxonomy): domain Eukaryota; kingdom Viridiplantae; phylum Streptophyta; class Magnoliopsida; order Fabales; family Fabaceae; genus Astragalus; species Astragalus glycyphyllos. The sequence goes on from OY754307.1 coordinate 91,599,487, forward strand.
AGCCAATGATGAGCCATTAGGGTTTGCATGAACTCATCCTTTCACGTTTGTGATGAATCTTTGGTGTATTGCATTAGTTTACTTCACTTATTTTTTTGTCGAGAGCAGGGTATCCACCACCTAACGCAGTGACTAATCCCTTCGCTGGATTGGAGGCACATCGAAGGGTGGGACAGCTGGCCCAGAGATTTAAAGCTGCTCCGTACCCAATGCGAAGATCGAACCATCGACACTTGGTTAAGGGAGGATGAGCCCCAACCGCTCAACCACACTCCCTAGGTTTTACTTCACTTGTTTTGTTACAACAACTTAGCACCCCAGTCAGTTTAATAACTTTACTTAATATAATGTAATGTAAATGTGTTTTTTTTTTATAAGTCAAGAAATTTTATTAAGGAGGCACAAGGGGTGCCTCAACCCTTTTATTACATATTATTCCACTAATGCTAAACAAGCGAAGGGATTGTTACACCAGCTGTCGAAATTGAGCGATAAATGAGTACCCACCCTATTTGCAAACCAACCCCAAGACAACATTTTAATATGATAAACCATTTGATTTACATAAGCCTTTGAAGATCATTTTGTTCTGGCTGATCCATATCGCCCACACGATGGCTATCCATATCAGAAACCGAGCCTTCTTAAATGTGTGTTTTTGTTCTAATCTTCTTGTAACATTTTTAAAATTACTAACGTTATACCCGTAAATACGCACGAGGTACATAAATTAATTAGCTGGCCATATAAAATATAATAATTTATTTTCATATGGCCAGCTAATTAATTTATGACTCATACATAAATTAATTAGCTGGCCATATGAAAATAAATTATTATATTTTAGTTTAATAACTTTTTAATCAACTTCAAGTCTTCAACCATAAAAGCAAAATAAAAATACTTAAAGAAAAAGTATAAAAAAATAATTATAGGTTCAATAGATAATACTTTCCTGTTTGAACTTCTTAGCAAAAAAATCATTTTTTTGTGGGAGCAAGATAATCACTTATAAAAAAATAAGTATACATAAAATACAATAATTTAAAGATATAATTTTCTATAACAACAACATATAATATTTATATAATATTTGCCCGTTATTAGAACTTAAAAACAAAATACATATATGTATAAAAACAAATGTAAGAATTGTTTTTTGTTGGGATTCAAAAATAATTTATAAAATTAGTCTGTAAGGATAAATCTTATTAAATTGTTAGTCTTCAATTTAACTTTTCCTTTAACGACCAGTAATATCACTACAACATTTTGACCCAAAGGCAACGCCTGAAAACCGTTGGATAAAGCTAAAAAACAGTTGCCTTACCGTTCAGCAACGGTTTTGAAACCGTTGTATTCGCAGACATTGCTTAAACTATAGGCAACAGTTATTTGTGACCAAAGGCAACACAAACCTAAAACCATTGCCATTGATAACTTAGACGCAATGGTTTTTAAAATCAGGCATCGACAACAGTCTCAAACCGTTGCCATTTATGGCAACACGCAGAAACCGTTGCCATCTACGGCAACACAAAAAAACCGTTGCTTTACCAACAAATACAACACTTTAAAAGCGTTGCCAGAGATAATAAAAAATGAAAAAAAAATAATAACAATAGAAAAAATATTAGAGGTCCATTCCAATCCTTCCCAACATAAAAGTTATGTGTGATATATTTCACTCAAATTTAATGACAATCAATAAATAACACAAAAACATGCACTATCTTTAGTTCAGCCTACAAGAAAACAACATTGTATCATCTAAAATCTAATTCACAGTCTAATACAAATAGAAAATTTGATATTTGGGCTGAAAACAATTAGTGTTGTGTGAGAAGAAGAGAAAGTGACGGAAAAAGGAGTTTAGGGTTATGGTGCGCGAGAGAACTTCTGAGAATGGAGGGTTCTGGGTTTGCGTTTTCTGAGAAGGGGAGCTAGGGTTTTGCTCTGCGGTTTGTGAGAAGAAACTAGATGACTATTCTGAACCAAAATTCTATCTTGTATGCGTATTTTAAGTTTTGTTTAATTTTTGAGCTTTTGATTTTGATTGTTTTGTTTAATATTTGGTGTTTGAGTATTTTGTTTGTCACCAAAAAAAGTTTGTGAAATTAAAACACGTGGTAGTATTTAGCTCCCAATTTTTTTTATTGATATTTGTCCACATGGCAACGTTTCTACACCGTTGGCAAAAGCTTAAGCAAAAAAACCGTTGCTAATAGACCTTTAGGGAACGGTTTTGACCCGTTGCCAATAAAAAAAGTAAAAAAAAGAAAGAATCAGCAACAGGTTCAAAAAACCGTTGCCATTGTTGTCTAAGGCAATGGTTTTTTTGGCGTTGCAATTTTATGCGTTGCCGTAGGGTCAAAATGTTGTAGTGTATTAAATTTTTTCTAGTCACAAAAATGAATAGTGATTGATTTTTCTTATATAGCGACCGAAATATCGATCACTATTTGTCTTTTTTTTGTAGTGTCCGTCGAAACTCAAAAACAAAATAATAATAGATTATTTGGCTCATATTTAATAATATATCATCATCTTCAACAATTACATTGAGCTATTCAACGGTTCTCCATATATACTAGCGGCATGAGAAGGAGGAGTGAACCAACCACCACCAACGTTTACCTTGAGCTTTTCAACGGTCCTCCTTCTCTAAACGTTGAAGTTGTTTGCAGAGAAAAGCGACATGCGAGTATAAGGAGGAGAGAACCAGCCACCAACAATCGATTAGAGAACGGTGCTAGCCGCTAGGGGAGGAGGAGCGAACCAGCCACCAACGGTTAGAGGACAAAGCACCTCTATTATTCTCTGCAAACCATCTTCAAATTTAACTTGGAGAAAAAATTAGATGAAATCTTATTTATACCAACCCAAGGCTCAGAAATAAATAGAAATTTGGCTTATGCAACTAACAAAACTTTTTTAACACTATTCTTGTGTCAGGATTACCAAATCCTCTGACATTCCCATATAGAGTTTCTAACATTAAGAAGAGTGTTGGATACTACCATTAGATAGTGATCATATAACCTGTTTGAATTTGTAATTGCTTCTTTCTCATTTTTTTTTCTTTGAGATTTAAATAAAACCTCTGTGAAATTATCATCATTATTATTATTGTTATTATTATTATTATTATTATTATTATTATTATTATCATCAGTCAAATACTTGGAAGACACAACCTGAGAGTCTCCTTCTTCCGAAATTTGGTCCTCTTCGGAGTCACCCACAGAATCACTCCAAAATCGACTAGCAATTTGTATATCATTAACTACCTTGAGAGAGTGAATGATATGTGTTTCAATATTGCAACCACTAATAGTATCAGATGTAGGACAAATATGAAAAATGATGTCTGGTGCTACTGCTTGAGTACCAGAGGTATTTGCATTAGCTAACTTCTGAGAGAAGTTCAAAGATGCCTTCTTCAGCTTAACCGCAGGCGACACTTGCTTACCTTCATCTGAAGCGAATGAGTTCCGAACAAATTGGACAGGGTTTAAATCCTCATTAGATTTCATGACATGTTCTTTAATCACATTGGATAAAGTTTCCTCTTGTTGCTTATTCAAATCTATATGTTGCTACACATTCATAGGTAAAGTTTGTTGTGTATTAGCAGCAAATCCCAATAAAGGATTAAAATCGAAACCGTCCCAAGAAACATTGTTGATACCTTTAAAAGCTTCCTTATTAACTTTACCACCTATAACTTGAGCAGTCTGTTTAGTATCCTTCAAAATTTGGAACATATTAACAACCATTTTTGGTTCAACAACATTTTCTGGGATCATTTGTTCCTTATTGTTCTCCACTCTTGAGTATATCCTTTTATTAAAATTACTAGTAGTATGACCAATATTCTTGCAATTAATACAAGTTAGTCACTTTTACAACAAAATCAAAACTATTTAACACAGTAAACACAACTCACTATGTTCTTCCTCACTGAAGCGTTCGACAATGATGGTGAAGGTGGAGTTGTCGCTGCTCTCATGCGACCGTTTCATTGAATCTTACAACACAAACATTAGAATAAGAAAAGCGACAAAGCCAATCAGGATCTACTTTATTATGTAAAAAACATAGTGGCCTAGGTCTACATGCAAATTACTTTTTTTTACAATAATAAACTTAGATCATTTCATTAATAAGAGTAGGTTCAATACAAATTGAAATCAAATCATGAACTTTGGAGCTAGCATAAAATCGTGACGCCTTGCAAGGATGTGAGTGATTCCATTATTAGCTGACCTCCTAATAAAACTAACCTTAAAGCTTTCATAAGAAACTAATAACTGTTTACAATAAATAAGCACTCCAACATCTGTATTAGAGTATCAGGATATTTCTTTTATGCATTAACTACCGATAAGCAATTTAGCTTTACAGAGATTGACAGTAATCTCAGGTCCTCAACCAAAGCAAAGCTTGCCAAAGTCTCATTACTTCAGCCTCTTGTAGTAATGGTAGACCATTGAACCACATTATCTTCCCACGATAAAACTCTCGCACGTCTGTACGAATCACCATACAAACGCCATACTTATTCTCGAAATTGAAAATAGCCTTACATGCAAATTACCTTTATATCATTTAAAAAAGGAAAAAAAATTATATTTTATTAGTATTAATTTGACCAGGTGTATAAACATATGTGCGTGAAGTTCAAGCCTGTAGTAGACTTATGTATAAAGACTGCGTGCAGGCAAAGCAGCATGCGAGTATCCATTCAAACGCACATTCTCTTTTATGTTTTGTGAAAAAAAGCAAGGATCTTGATAAGACATCAGAGAAGAATGAAGGTGTTGAAAAGGATTCTGTTGCAGGGTTTTTCAATTGTAATATTTGTTTGTGGTTGTTGGCCATGCATATATAGATGGTTAGATATGAAATCATCAATAATTAAGGGATGTCCTGTTTGCAAAGGAGAAGTTACTATTAAGAATGTTACACCAATATATGGTTGTGGGATCAATGAGAAAGAGAAGGATTCTAATCTGAACATTCCTCTTAGGCCTAATGCAAAACGTCTTGAAAGGCATGCAGGCCAAGGTGTGTAGAGAGATCATTTAGAAGTAATTTTATGTTTCAAAGACCACAATATGGTATGTACAGTTAGCAGTTAGGTGATTTTGGAAGGCTCTTTGTTTTTTCCCTAAATTGTTCATTAACAATGTGGATGGTAGGTTACATTATTTTTTGAAAGATTTTATGTATAAAGACTTAATTTTGCTGGTGTTTTTTGAAACATTTTTGATAGTGGGACAATTACTACACTATCCTGTGACATGTCTAATTATACAGACTTATATCGTAGGACAAAGTGTTTCTTGTTTTAAGATATCCCTTTCAAATAATGTAGGTCGTGCTTCAAGAGAAGATGGATTAAACTATTAAACTAATTATATATGTAGTAAGCTAATACACACTCGTTCTCTTTGTAGTTTGAAATGATGATTTGTTTTTCCTCGTTAAATTTATGCACTTTCAGAAATTTATCAAATGAAGGTTGATTCAGTTGGTAAGGAGTTGGCTAATACCTTGTAATGGTGTGGTTCAACTCTCACTCCCAATGCGATGACCTCTTTAGTGGGTGATCTGTAAGTACCTTTGTTAGCGCACAAAAAGTCTTGAGGTCCGCACTGACCCTCGTGAGCCCCCGGGCAGAACTCACCTAAACTTTCTTCTCGCAAAATTGAAATTTAATTCTAAAAGTAAATAATAGTGTTCGAAATAATAACCTTTTTGATAAGGAGTATTTTAGGAGGAATATGGTCCGTTGATAGGAGACTATAATTTGGTAAAAAAGTTACCCCTGCACAAAAAAATAGTGATTTTCCTACCCCATAGCTAACTCTTATACCCCCACCAATTTCATATATCATCATTTTACTTCTGTGAATTTAACTGTTTTAAAAAATTAAAATCGTAAACGGATTTATTTAGTAGGCCGTACAAATAAAATAGCAGCACCCAGAAACAACAATAAAGCCACTATGTGACGAGGCAAGCAATTAACAGCAACAAGTGCTGCTAAAATTAGCGCTAGTAGCAACCTGCGGAGACAAAAACAGCAACACAGCAAATTCATCGATCTTTTACGTTTTTTGTCTTGCTAAATTCATCTTTTACCTCTCATGTTCTTAGGTTATATATTTTACATACACACTTAGATACAAACCCATAGATAAATGGTGATATCATCTATAATTTTCAATAATGAACAATCATCTTCTGATAGGGAATTCAGAAGAGGATTTATTCGGCATTAACCAATTAACATGTGATAGTACGCAAGTACAATGCTGAAGTATTGTTTTCTTTGTGTACCAGATTTCGCTACTTAATTTCATTTTCAAATTTGGGAAATAATCAAATAACAAATACACTACCGCAAAAAGTGTATTTTACGACAATTGTTCAGCAGCAATAATGGTTTGGCCGCTAATTTAATTAGTTTGTTAAAATAACAATTTTATGACTAATTAACAGAGGCTTCAAGGATCAAATCCGTACCATGATTGATTAGTTCCAATATCGATATGATTATGCTAAACCCAAAAAATCTGATACCAATTTAATCAATTAAACACAAATTATATCATTATCCATTACAAAATTGATAATCTCATCAGTTTGCCTCTTAAATCCTTTTATAGGTTTTTTTCTTAAATATATTTATGCTTTGTTTAAATTTATTATTTCACTCACCAAAGATTTAAATTTAATTTGTGTATTTTAAGAATTAAAAATAAATAAAATTCAAATAGAGATCAAAACCAAAATTTATCAATTTCTTAAGAACATAAAACAAGGACAATCCATCAATTAAAAACAATAAATTAAAGAATGTTTGATACATCGTGAATTAATGCATAATAAGAAATAAGAATCTAAGGAAAAAAGTTGTCTGTTGTCCGTATAATTCTAACTAGAGGAAGTTGCAGTTAGCTCTGAATGTTGTTGTTTGTCTTCTCTTGGAAAATATCCACTTTCACATGGTCGAAGAGTAAGTTCTGAATGTTGTTATTTGTCTTCTCTTGGAAAATATATAGCACCACTTCCACATGGTCGAAGAGTATTGGAGTAAGAAGTGAACCGAACTTTTGTATCCCAATTATGTTCACATATTTCTCTCAACCTCATATAATTTTCACCTTTCAAACCATAATCATAAACTTTTTTCTCTGTGGCAAAAACTAAAGAATCGCCGTTCATAACTGTAAATCCTTGAATTTTGAGGTTTTTCTCCTTTAACCCCATTCCTTTCACCCCCTCTTTCAAAACCCTTCTCCACAAATTTGATTTGTTGTCTACCAAAACCCATATGGTAAATGCAAGCTTCATATGCTTTACCAAACAAATAGAATGGTCCAAGTGTCCCAGCTTTCCCCATTCAAAAATACACATATCAACAACTTCAAAGCTCGGTTTTCTTGCATCTTTAGGGAGCTTAAGCATGGTTGATTCACCACTCTTAAAATTATATGCCATTATATATGGCTCATAAAAAAGAATACCTTTAGTAAAATAAGGATAACCACTGTCGGATACAATGTAAAGAACGTTTTGGAGGTACACAAGCATCTCAAGCCTCATGTTCCTACCACCAATAAAGAAACTCTTCTCTATTGCTTTCCATACTCCTTCCTTTGGACAATACACCTTTAGATTGCAATAATTTGACCATTCAAGTGGTGTCTCAATCAAAATTAATTTATAATCATCTATATCAAGATTCTCATTGTTGCACTTGAAAACAATATTAATATCAAAATCAGGGTATTGATGAATATTGTCTGGGGTGGCGATGGGGAGCCATGTTTGAGTCACAGGATTGCATATAAAAATGTTGCCAACTTCTCTTTTGCTTTGACATAAAACTAAGCCACTGCTTGATGCGATGATTTTTGTCGATTTTGCCAAATAGTTGAGAAAATCTTTAGGCACCCCAAAAGACAATGATTCCTCTTCAGACAAAGGATGAAATTCAATTCTGTCAGCACTATACCACATCTTTATTGTGTCTTCTTGAAGAAAAAAGCAACTATCATGTCTTATATTTTGTGTCTGCTTCATGCAAAAATAAGCTTCTTTGGAGAAGTCTAAGAAAGACTCACAAGTTGACTTCAACATACATATCGATTTGGCTGGAAGTCTTGAAAGTATGTTGAACCATCCATCCTCACATAAGAATGCCATGACTATACCTCTTGTGTTGAGTATTTTTTATTACAAAAGAGAAGAGATAGAGATATGAGATTTTAAACTTATGAATTATATATGACGGGATTGAAAAAAGTAGTAACTACTAACTCTTTTTTTTGACAAAGTAACTACTAACTCTTATTTATAGAGAGATAAGAGACTCCTAATCTTACTCCAATAGAAGAAGGAAAAAAACTTTGACGTAGAAGAAAACGGAAAAAGATAAAACTTGATCTCCAAGTCAATAGGTAGATTTTCAAATCAATAGTATATCGGTAAAAGTATTTAAAATAAATTTTTTTTAATTTATGAATTATGATTATGATATTTCGAAAGAAGTGAATGGTGGAGAGTGTTAGTGGTTGTTAAATTAAATCAAGAGAGCCTATTCAATTGGTATGATGTATGTGCGGAGAGTGTAACTTGATCTCCAAACTTCTCATAAATCAAAATCAGTTGCTACGGTGTCTGTAAATTTAATTGAATCTATTTAAAATATCCACCAAAAAATTAATAAGTAAATACTCATTAATTCCAATATCCTTAGTTTGTCAAAAAAAAATCATATCAAGAAGAATATTGTAAGGAACAATATTGTAGCTGTTCCATGAAATCAGGCTTCAGTTAAGGATTCAAAATAGTTCGAGATTTCCTTCCTTTTTTTTTTTGGATCGAATTCTTCCTTATTTTATCAGCGCAAGTTTTTGATGCGGTTGATATTTTGTTACTGCGTAACTAAAAGCGTGTGAGAGATATCCTTTGGCGGGTAAAAACAGTTGGCTTGTGACTACGCAAAGCAAACCAAAACCTGATCCAAAAGCTATGGGCCCGTGTAAGTCTAAATATGGTGCCAATTTTCATACCCTCCTCTTTAAACCTCATACCCCCCAATTTTCATTTAAACTCAAAATACTCCTCAAAATTATGTACTAAGATAGATATACATTCCGAAATGTATTTTTTTAATTCCGGATTTATGTCCCAAAACATAAGTCTGGATTTTGTAATTTTTTTGACTTCTGGACTTATTATGTTTTTGACATAAATCCGGAATTAAAAAAATACATTCCGGATTTATGTCAAAAAACATTAATCCAGAAGTTAAAAATTATTTAAAAAAAATTGACACGGAAACCATTACTAAATGTGAGATATCTGTTGGTATTAAGAAGCAGTTAAATAGATTCTGGATATTTAACATTTAGTGACGGTTTTTGTCCACGGGTAAAAGTTTATTTTTTTAAAATACCTCCCAAAATTAATTTGTAATTCCGGATTTATGTTTTTGACATAAATCCGGAATTAAGAAAATACATTCCGGATTTATGTCAAAAAATATAAATTTGGATGGAACAAAAATGGGGGTGGGGGGATATATGTTAAAATTAAATGGTAGAATTGAAAGTTTTGGTAAAATGGGGTTAAGTGGTCTATTATGGGGGTATGAAAATTAGCAGTTGTCTAAATATTTTAAAGGCCCATTGAAAAATCTTAGTAAAATTGATAGCCCAACAAATATGTTCGATGATAGCCGTAGTCGATATTATTTGGATAAAGAAGTTGGATGGTGTTTTTAAAAGACAAAAATATCCTTAATTTATGTACACTCCCTTTATGTGAACTTACTATACACAAATGTTAGTTGTAGAAGTATATGAATGTATATAAATTGAGTTCACATGCGTTCAAAACTTGTCGCTGACCATGTGTGACCTCATTTCAATCACAAACGTGTGTAAACTAATGTACGTGGTTAAAAACTAGTGTTGAACATGTGTACTACTAAATTCACATACGTTCAATGATGTTAATGTTCTAAATACACTTACAAAGAGTTTAAATGCAATCCAACGAAATTGTATTGGCTAACAAATATTTCCTACATCCTCTCTAAATAATAATTAAATAATGGGAATGGCAGGCATGTAATTTTGGGGGAAAAGGAAGGTTAAATTGTTTTGTAAACGATAAGGAGCTGAGGAAGAACACGTCCATCTCCGTCCAATCCTGGTCGATCTGATCAGTCATTGCTCACTCTGGAATGGCCGCCATTGCATTTGCATCATCATCGTTTCTCACTCTCCCTTCAATTTCCCGTTCCAGTTTCACCTACAGTCGTAGCTTCGTTCCTAATACACGGCGATATCGCATCACGCGTGTGAATGTGAATTCAGATGCAGATACAGATACAGATACAGATACAGATACATCATCATCAATCATGTGCGAACCTTGCAATGGCAAAGGATGGTTACTCTGTGATTTTTGCGGTGGCCAAAAGACTAACGTCAAAGCTCAAAACAAGCGTGTTTACCGTCGATGTCCTACCTGCAGAGCCGTTGGATATGTTCTCTGTTCCAAGTGCAAGGTTTTCAAATGTGTTACGTTTCCAGATTTCAATGATTAATTCTCACATCAATTCAATTGAATTGAATTCATCGACCTACTTCCTTCTCTATTTCCAATGCCCTAATTGCTTCTGCATTGCATTGCAAGGTTCCTTCCTTCTTTTTTATCTTCCACGTCTACAATTTTCATCATCTTCAATTATTTTCAGTGGTTTAAGAAATAGATGGTTCACTTGTCATGTATATGTAATGTAATGATTCTAAAATTTGTAAATTTTAAATTCAATGTTATGCATTCTTGATTCCAATTCTTGTTATCTGTTTTTCTTTTTTATCAATTTGATTTTTAGATCACAGGTGGAGGTTGAGAGCCGTAGAGTTCTCTTTTGTTAGGGTAAACAACTTCATTCAATTTCTTAAAGACAAAAAGATACAACGAAATTGAACAAATTGTGTTGAATTGCAGCTCTATTACTATAATTTGAAGTATATAAATGCCATCAATTCTGAAAGTATGTGACCGTATTGCTTTACACACATGACTGGCGTTCAGTATTTTCTAATGCAGTTAAGTCAGTCCAAAAACATATTGCAATTCAGGTTTTCAAAATTTTTAATGTTTGGAATCAAATTTGTAATATGTGGCACATGAATGATTCTTTCAAGAATTTGAAAAACAAGACACTGCTCCTAATTAGAATACCTGAAATTGTTGCCAAGTTTAGATAACCGGTCAAAATTAAAAAAATAATAGATAGCAAAGTGCAAAGTTTATGACATGTTCACTCGATTTTTCCTAACAGGAGTTTTAGCATGTGTTTGGAACCACTGTGGGACTCAAACTACTAGTTGTAGCTTTTTGATGAATGCAGGATGGATAGCAAAGTGAGCTTGAAAATTAACATCTTCAATTCTTCATAACAAGGAGATGAAGACAGGTAACTCTTTAATTTATTTATTTATTTCTCATAAGTACGGAGGCGGCACGTGATCTACTTGATAATCTGATTTCTGTAGCTTCCAAGAACAACGACTTTGGATTTTTCCTAACTGATTACATATGGACCCAAGTACAGATCATATACTAGTATCATAATATAATACTCTAAATTTTTGGACCCAAATTAAAGATTGCTATTTGACTTCTCTATAAATTGTATGTACCTTGTTTGAATGGAATCTACTGCATGTTAACGTTAATTAAATGCCAACATGTTCGAATTTGGATACAGCTTCATCTGATCAATAATGTGTTTGCAGCTAGATTTATGAACGAATGCAAAACAGATATTATATAATTATGTTATTATGTTATGCCACTGATTGATTAATTATTCAACCATGTGCTGCATTTTGGTTAACACAAGTCTTGTTGAACTTAATAGAAGATTTCCATGTGTTGCAGTAGCTTCTTGTTTAAGTTTTTATTACTTGTGATATATACCACAGATAACGAGGGTTGATTTCTCTAGTTTCACTGTTTGCATGTGTTTTTAGCTGCAAAAATGAATGCTCACATGTGAGCTGTCAGCTGCGTAATAGAAGATTGAGTTATAAAATTTTCTGTAAGCTTTCTAAGTATATAAAGTTATCACAAATCGTGTGTTAAGTGTTGCAAATTTGCAATGATATCCATTAAATAATCTGACAAAAAATTGTCAAATGATAATGTAACTTTTTCACTCTTTCGGTTTATATCAAAACTAAAAATCTTAGACTAGAAGGCAAGTGACTATAGTTTATTATTATTAAAGCACAACTTCACCATTGAAACACGTGGTTGCCTAGTGAAGACTGCAGAGGATACTGACATTGAAACCCATAATCTAAACTATTTTACTAAAGAAATGCAAATGGGAGGAGAACTAAATCCAAGGGAAATTAACAATGCTTGGCTTCTTAGATATATGGGACCATTCCCCTAGATTATATCAGTATTTTTTAGGTACATAGTAGATTATATCAGTATGCTACTATCCGATAATTACTAGGTGATCTTATTTTGTCGGCATTCTGAGATCTCAAGGATTTAAATTCACACTTAGATGATTACTTCAATTCTAATAAAATTTCACCTTTAAAGAAAAAAAATGGTCTCATATATGGAAGCTTATAAGCTGAACAGCATATACCTTTGACTTGCCTTTTCTGTGATAGCAAATTGTTGCTTTAGGAAGGACTTCACAGTTCTGTTATTCATCCTAGAACTACACGAGTGGTTTCAACCTATGAACAGTGTAGTCGGTGGCGGATCTAGTACTCGGGGTTAGGGGGTCAATTTTTTTTAAAATCACGCATCACTAAAATTATAATAAAATTAATAAATTACACAACTCATAATTATTTTTTATGCACACAGGAGGGAGAAGAACTGATGTGAGTGATTCTGTGAGATTGGTGTAGTGTGGATTGGGTGCAAAATTAGGGGCTTTGTTGCAAATTATTTTTTAAAAAAAAGGGAGATAGATGTAATTTTGTTTTTAGATGGTGTGCAGTTGATTCCCTCAATAGAGGGTAGGTCTGCCCCTGAATTGCCAATCTTCACTATTTACACTTAACTGAAGCAATACAAAAAAACTGATTTTTATTCATTCAATGATTGTGCACTTATTTTCTTTTAATGATTGTGTACTGATCGGAACCAACTGGTTTACTGTAAAAAAAGAAAGATTACAATGGTATTCTCTGGACATTTGAGAGATCCAACCCTAACCTAATGTTAGAAGGGCCCTCAAGTCTATATAAATAACAAGATGACCACTTTTTAAACCACTCCTCTTATTTATAGGCCAGATGCCTTATATCCCTTAACTACCCTTAACTACCTCGATCTAACTAACTCACCCTAACAGAACAAAGGCCATTAAGAATACCTATCATCATATCATGTATGTTGATGAACTGATCATTAAGTCACTTTGGAAAGAAGAGTTTTTAAGGAACTTGTGTATAATACTGCATGTACTACTCCTAATGTATAAGTTTCTTTTATCTTGTTCTTGATATATAGTAAGATGTTATGATTGGTCAAAAATAAAAGTAAGATGTTATGATTGGAACTCTGCAAAAAGTGAAAACTTAAATTAGTTTTAGAATAATAGATTCACATAGTAGGAGTACATAGATTTGTCATTTGGGGAAGTGTTTGATTTACCTAGTTATCATCCTTCATCTAAAATTGCTAGACTTTTTCCCTAGAAAGAAAAGAATAAGACAGTAGCTAAGCTAGCAGTGTAGCCAAACAATGAATGTATCAAGGCCTAAAAATACAAAGATTTGGACGATAATATCTAGTTGTATATATTCTTTGCTTCATAAATAATTCCCCAACAGGTTATCTCAAATATAATTACTGACTTCACTCTCTCCCTCATACATGGATTGACTTTCCATAAAGAGCAAAAGAAATTAAAAGATAGTAAAAAAATTAAAATAGTTAACATTATCATTATGAAATCATAGACTATTTATCTATCTATCTGCACATTGGACTTTGTGGTTGATGAGAATAAGCAAGATGATTTGGTGAACAGTATCCCATCATCTTCTCAATGCCAAAGCTACATTTCTGAGTAGAAAACCTGTCATTTCCTTCCACCATCTTCAATATACTCTCAAACACAGAAACTTCACAAGGAATCCTAAGAACACCAGTTTGTTCAAACCCAAATTCTTCTTCAGCTTCTCTGAGTAGTATTTGAAAGGCTTGATGACCCAAATACTCAGTTGGTATAACAAATCTGTTAAGGTCAACACCAACACAAACAGCTAAATAGCCTTTTGGAACCTGCACATTGCTGTTTGATCCTTCAGCTCCCTCATTCAGAAAGCTGTTACTTCTGCTTGCTTTTGAAGAGTTTGCTTTTCTTCTCCATTTCTTAAGGATCTGTTGAAGTCTAACAATATCTCTAATCTTGTTAGGTTTCTTTGGTTGATCCATATGAAAATGAACTTTAAAAATGGTGTTTGTTTGGGTTATTTATTTCAGATAGCTATATATCTGCTTTATTCTTTTGAAGAGGAATGAGATTTGAAGTTTGTTTCCTCTTCATCTGGTTGGTGCAATGACTCCAATTTATAGAAGAAATGATAACCTTGAAGATCCTCAATAGTTTATATTAAAATGTTCAATTATATTAACGAGGAATAATATAATTAGTAGTATTTGGTTTTCCTATATATTTCACATGCATGGAATCATGAAAGCCAACAAAAAAATGTTGTACAGGCTTCACATGTGAGTGATTAGTGCAAGTCAGAGCTTTCTCTCTCCCTCATCATTCTTTGTTTTGAATGTTAATTCCATAAGGTTTTGATTATTTTAAGTCAAGTTGACTAGGTGTGAGATTAATTAAGATTAAATCTTCAATTATTAAACAGAAATTTTAAAAGTAGCTAACTACCAGCTGATTTTGTTTCCAAGAAACCCCCTAACATGCAGTTGCCCTCGTACAACGTAACTGTACATTTGTTGTACCCTTCAACATCAAAGGACTGGGCAGCTGGCACTACTTGTTTGAACGAAGGCATGTCGCTTGTTACCGATTAAAAATAAATGATTTTGATGTTAAATAATTTTTAGAGATTTTTAAGAAAAACAGAAGTTGTTTTGTGTTTGTGTAACATAATGAGAATCACTTTTTTAAAATAATCATTCTATGAAAAATGAATTTTATGAGAAGCTCCTCAAAACAACTTTCCATTTTAATCAGTTTTTAGATTATTTTTAGTCTCTCTTTTTTTTTGAAAAGTTATAACAAACAGAAAAACTTCTAAAATCAATTATTTTTTTAACTTCCTAAAAAGTTGTAACAAACGGAATTACTGAACAAATTTGTTCATGCCTATTTTTTTTGACAATTGGTTCATGACTATTATTTAGGGACAAATTTGCCCATTACATTGGATGGACAGAGTTACTAACGTGTTTTTCTGTTTGAAAATGTTAATATTAATGATTAATTTTTTCCAAAAAATTATTAAGGACTAATTTATCCTTTAAAAAATTGTCACGATTAAAATGGGTCTTTACTCAACAATTAATGATTGATTTTGAGTTATAAAAATAGCAGAAATCTTAACACTAGACTCTCTAGGACAACCCTTTTTTATTTTAGCGTGGTTCTACCATAAAAATGAATCCTTTTCCGGGGAGTTTCTCCATTCTCCAAGAGGTATTCATGCTCATGCATCACAATTAGAACTATACAAAATCTGTGGGCTAATACAAATTTTGTTTGTTTTTTAAAGTTTGGTCGATGTCAATGATGTCATTCATAAATATTTATCTTGAGAAAAACGGAAAGTAATTTTATGGTGGTTAATATTGAATCAATCAGTATTAAATCTTAATCATTGATAAAGTTTTATACTATATTCTATTATCTATTTTAGTGATTCACCCGTGAGGGATTTAATTGATCCCTAACCCTAAAAGCACCCGTAATTTTATACGTAAAACAATTTATTGATTTAACTTTTTTTTGAGAAATCTATGGATTTAACTGGTCATTTATAATATACTCCCTTCGTTTTCGTTGACCTATTTTTGCTTATGTTTTGTAACAGATGAGTAGTTAAGAATTGAGTGATGAATTTTAATGAGGTGATGTAATTTTAGGAGGTGATTCAAATATCTCAATTGTAGTAATCAATTTAATATCTTCCGAGTAAAAAAATCAATATCTTCAAAACTATCAAAATTAATATATTGATTTTTTAATGTTTCTTATCTTTCAATTTCCAATCATATACTATAATTATAAGCCCGCTTTATTAACTATAAGACTAATCTATGAACTATAAAGACTAAATTAAATTTATTTTCAAAAAAACTAAATTAAATTTACAGTAAAATGTAGTAAGACCAAAAGCTTAATTACCTAAGAATTTTTTTGTTTCCAGTTAAATGAAGTATTTTTGAAATCGTGGATAAAAAAGGACTGAGACTAATTTTATTTAGATATTGTAAACTACTGTGAGGAGGGTTGTCTTCAAACATCTGTTTGAAACGTGGTAGCCAATATGTGGATTTGAACGCACAGCAATTTGGAAACCAGACGTTGTAGCTTTTGCGTTGATCTTCTCTGGGACGTGGTTTTACTACCGCAGATTCAACATGCAACAAATTGTTTGAATTTGAACAGGACTTAAGATTAAACAATTTACTATTACTCAAAAAAATCCAACAAGTCCACGCAAAGACCAGAAGCAGCCTCGTCAGTGTTGTTTGGAATTTTATTCCTAGTTTCATGTTCCATCTTAAATTTAAAATATTTTACAGGTTAAATGCACTCTGGAATAGGGGATGGGCGAAGAAAATGAAAGATAACCACTCCTAAATTTTTAAAATAGAAAAGTAAATTGGCTTCCAGCTGAATTTACGAGGGTTCTATTGTTTCCCCTTGATGATGATGGCATGTTTGGACGTCCAGGGACTAGTTTGGACGTGGTTTCTCGCGGCAATCCTGAACCTACTAATTGGAGCTTCACTATGGATGTGGGTGTTAGCTGCGGTTTTGGGACGACGCGGAAACAAAGACACTAACCAGATGATTACCATTTTTAAATTAGCAATACTATATCATGAGAGAATCTCATGTGAAATATTATGAATCCATACGTGTCATGTTTCATGATAAGTTGTTTAATTCAACTTTGATGGAAATCAACCATCAGCAATCAATAATGTAATTTTGTTGGGTTGATTCATCAATAATTTGCACATATTATTATTTTAGGGGTGTCTTTCAAAATTGGGAGTGTCTTTAATAACACCCTAGTATATTTGACATACGCCCAAGTAAAATTATTTACCACATCCAAACGCTAGGCCAGGAGAGACTTCTTTTTCATTGGGCCTCAATTAAATTTCAAAGGAATTGCTATTTCCATCCCCATTTTATTTTATTGAGATTAAAACACCTTTTAAAATAAAATGTCCTCTCCCCACCCCCTATTTCTCTTCATCCTGTGTGCTTAAATTCAAAATATAATATATATCTTGGGTCTAATCCCGTGACTTCATGGCTGCAAATCAAGGAGCTCGTGAGGTGGCAGTCCATGTGGGCAACATATCCATGTCACCAATGTCAGCAACATTAAAATTTGCCACCTCATCTATCATAAAAGGTGAATCATCAGCTTAAAAATGATATTAGGGACCAAAATGAAAAATTTTAAATTTTACAAGGGTTATTCTAAAAAAAATTGCAGGGACTAAAATGCATATTTGTTGTAATTGCGGAGACCAAAATGATATTTAAGTCTAACACAATTTATTTTCCTTGCCAAGTTATTTTTGTTGACTTAACGTTGATTGTCTATGCAAACTATAGTATAACATTTTTGACGTAATCAACTAGTGTTTTGAGAAACATTATTGATATTTTAGTTGATCACTTGGCTAATATTTAAAAAACATATCAAAAGAGGCTTCTCTAATGTTTTAGGGTGACGAAACATGAACCAGTAACATGAAGATTTTGTGCTACCTTTGTATTTGTCTCTTGGTCTTGGAGCACTAGCACAAGGGGGACAAAAGTAGACATCATTTATCCACTTATGATCACAAAGGTAGATGTTGCCAACCCACTTCCCATGCCACATTCTATGTTTGATTGGAAAACCACTTTATGTTTCCATCTCGTTAACTTTTCTTGTAATCTTCTTCCTCTCTACACTAAAAAAAGGTTACGCAAATGCCAAATGGCGAGGCAATTAGATAGGAGTCGTTTTCTTCAGCTAACTCTAAAGTGTGATAAGGAAGACGCTTTTAGCTTATGCAGCTTGCCTTTGAAGTTTTTTAACAATCACGCTCATCCCACCATTCTCTTTCTAAATAGGGATGGCAACGGGGCGGATGTGGCTAAAATTGGATTGCAATTTTTTAACAATCACTGCCACCTAAGTATTCCCGTCAAAAATTGGATTGCAATTAACAAGGGGACTAAAATTGTAGATTTGGTAAAATTAGATGACCAAAATTGTGACTAATAAAATAGGGGGACAAAAATTGCGAATTTGATAAAAATGTGGAATCAAAATTCCAAATTTGATAAACATGGGAGGGCCAAAATTGTGAATATGATAAAATAGGAGGACCAAAATTGTAGCTAAGCTAAAAATATAAAAGTTAGTCTTATTTTTATATTTAGATAGTATACAGTTAGAACAGTTTAATATTTTAAATTAAAAACATATATAGAAAGACTACAAATTAAATTACTTATAATATATATATATATATATATATATATATATATATATATATATATATATATTTATAATAAGAATATTGATGTAATATATTCAGGGTGAAGAGGGAATGATCAACATCCCCGTCCCCACTTTATGATAGAGGGATTTTCTCCTCAGTCCTCACAGAGGAAAACTCCCCGGCCATGGAGTCTCGAATGGGGCAGTCCCCGTGGGGATTCCTACTTATGGGCAGAAATTGCCACCCTTGTTCCTAAACGTGACGTCTACAATTGTAAGATTTAACACTACTCTACAATCTGTAAGGTTTAACACAATTGGTTGGTAAGTTGGATATTTTCTATTGTTACCCAAATTTGAACCCAAAATTCCCATTTTAAGTGCCTAAATTTATGGGTGGTACTTTTTTATAGGAAAATGTTTATTGTTAGTAATTAGTTAGGGGGCGGGAGAATGTTAGTTTCCAAAATTTGAACCTTAGACCTCCTTCTTGCTACTCCTTCACGTCTCTTAACTCGTCAACTTTGCTACCTTCTTGAGACTTAGAGGTGATACTTGTCTTGTCACTTCGTCTGCGTAAAAAAAAACATTACTTTGGCAAAAAAGGACACCAACTCAAATCACAATTTTTAGTAAAAAAAAAAACCTTAAGAATGTCTGGAATCATTAATGTTAAGAATTCGTTTTTTGTTACATAAATGTTAAGAATTCAATCTGACTTATATAAGTTAAAAGGTGTTATGAATAATTTGATAATGGATATCCATTCCTATTAGACTTCCACTTCTTTGATGTAATGAGTTGTTAGTGGACCTTTAATATTGATCTTTCACTTACCTTTTCTCACCCTATAAATAGGGTTCACTCCTATGTAAAGATAGACTTGAAGAGAAATACAAAGAATTACATCTTCTCTCCTCTTATTCTCTTGTTCCTCTTTTGATATAGTCTTGCTTATGGTATAGTAATCTTGCTTATTTTATAACACGTTATCAGCACGAAGCTCTTACGGTCTAAGTTCTTCCAACCTAAGGTACGTAATATTCATTCTTGCGTGATTCCATAATACTATTTGTTGTATAGTATGTGATGCCTTTTCCTAGAGATGATAATGTCAAGACTTTAGTATACCAATTCTAATTTAATAAATCCATATGATAGTTGGATAGTGTGTAAATAAATTTATACGGGTTTGTTAACTTATTTCATGGATTAGATCATTAGATTGTTTCAAATTTGAATTTGATTGATCATAGATATCTTTTGTTCATTTTTCGTCATTTTCTTTTGTTATCATGATTTGGTAATAGAACTTGGATTAATATCAATATGATCATATTTTATCCCTCCTGATTCTGTGACGAGAATTTCTTTGTTTTAATCGTGATGTGTATTTCTCATATATTAAAGAGGTTGGTAATTAGTTTTCTCTTTTGGAAACATCATGAACTCCAAGACCAGTAGCTAATAGGTTTCAAGTATCTGGGACTAGGAACTAGGAAGTCTTATGCAGTACTAGTAGGAATTTTCTCCTATGTGTATATTGATTTTTTTTCTGCTCCGTAATTTGCTGAAGGCGTTAACTTGTAGGAATAGTTTGTCTTTTTGTATGCCAAAGCTGTTAATTTGTAGGCATAGTTATTTTTTAGGGTGTGTTTGGATTAGAAGAGAAAGAGGGAAGAGAGAGTGGGAGAAGAGAGAGTAAGGGAAGAAACACACCAAACAAACACACCCTTAGTTTTATAATTATCAAACCATATGATTATTAGTCTTTATATGTTACCATAATGTTGGCCTCTCATCCTTCCGGAAAACTATCTCTTTGAAATATTTTTAAATCACTATATGATTTGATATATGGTTACGGAATGGTTAAGAAAATTTATATCATCTGAAGTTGATATGATATCAATTATAATATGAATTCAATTGGAAAGATTGGTTCAATGATGTTATATGATTGTTAAATGCATCCCATAATTGATTATTTATGATTTTTGTTTGTGGAGCAGAATGATCTTATTTTCATGGTATAATTGAATTAGTCTACTAATATTTGAATTAGATTGGTATATCTTGAATTAGTCTATGAACCAGTACTGCTTCATTCCCAGAAGTGAATGTAGCAACGATATCAAAATAATGAACTTTGATAAAATCATGAGACTCATACCACTAGTACTGCTTTCATTCCCAGAAGTGAATGTAGCGATGCATGATCACTATGGGCAAACCTGTGGTTGTGGTCTTGATCCCAATCACAGTGGAAATTACAATAACATTTTTTTTTACAATAATGCATGATCACTATGGGCAAACCTGTGGTTGTATTCGCCAAAACATGTTGTTGATCTCTATCAACAATCACTTAAAATTAAAGATAAAAAGATTGAAATTAATTTATCTTATCAAGATGGCGGTAATATGGATGTTACTCAATTAGATGTTGTTGGCAGTGGCGGAGGCAGGGGGTGGCCCAGCAGGGCCACGGCCCACCCAGTAAAAAAAACAATTTATTTTTTTCATATAAGGAAAATTACTTAAATACCCTTATTTTTTTTAAAAGAGCCACACAAATCCTCTTCCTCTCACAACTTGACAGCGCATCATCAGTTAATTAGATACTTCTTTTTCTCGTTTCAACCCTCGCGCGCAGAGAAGAGAAGAAGAAGAAGAAATAGAAAACCAAACCAGCTTTCATCCTCTTCTCAAAACCAGCAATTACTGAACCGATTTCTCTCTTTTTTGCACAATCCTCTCACGTTTTCTCTTCTTCAGTCATCGTTGTTCATCGCCGTTGCTTGTCGTCGTTCATCGTCGTTGCTCGCCGTCGTTCATCGTTGTTGCGTGTCGTCGTTCCTCGCCGTCAGTCTCGTCATTCCTCAACACAAGTTTATTTTAGTGGCCCACCCGACTTTTTCAGTCTAGCTCCGCCACTGGTTGTTGGCTTATTTACCGATCCTAATGGAGATATGTGTCTCGTTGATAGCAGAATGACAGACACAATTTTAAAGGATACTAAATATTTCTCTTATTTAGTGAAGCGAGAAACCAGTGTTAGTACTATATATGGCCCATCAAAGATAGTTGAAGGCTCCGGAAGAGCTAATCTACTATTATTAAAATATTTATAATAAGCATGGCGGCTATTTGACAAAAATATATATGTTTTCTTCTACTATCTTATAGTTAATCTAACTTATTATCATGTCTTGATGTTCTTCCT
The DNA here is from genome assembly GCA_963573325.1 of Astragalus glycyphyllos. NCBI lineage: Eukaryota > Viridiplantae > Streptophyta > Magnoliopsida > Fabales > Fabaceae > Astragalus > Astragalus glycyphyllos. The sequence goes on from OY754307.1 coordinate 91,621,504, forward strand.
TATAGTTTTTACTTTATCATGTTAGAAATTTTATTAAGAATTTTATTTAGCTACCATGGTTATCATGTTTTCTATTCTTGATGAATTCCCGGAGAATTCAACATTCAAGCATCCCTGATGGATGACGATTATCCTGCTTGACTATTCTTGATGAATTCCTGAAGAATTCAATATTCAAGCATCCTACAAGGATTGCACAAATAACTGAATATTGAAGCATCCTATAGAATTGCTCAAAAGTGTGTAAGATAGATATATAGTTCTTGAAGAACTCGAAAAAATGTGCAAGCATCCATTAAAGATTGCTCAAAGCAAGATTTTCTTTCGTCATTGCTTAGATATGAGATATAGTTCCTGAAAAATAAATGAAATAAGATTGTTGATGAAAATTTGTGATCTGTTTCCTGAAGAACAATAAATCAATTATTCATGCATCCCTGAAGGATTGCACAAATAATTGTTTTTAAGTATCATTGCACAAATGAATCTAGTTTGTTATTTTGCTTATGTAAGTTTACACATTGAGAATTCATTGTATTCCCATAAGTCTCGTAGGAGTTTAATAAGTTTAAAAGATATTTGTCTAAATGGATATCATAAAACGAGATATGATTGAGATATTCAATAACGAAACATACTTTGGAAAAAATAAGTGTAGTGGAAAAGTTGTCTGTCATTTCCTCTAGTTTGTACTACACTTATATATGTGCAATTGAAACACATGTTGTAAACCTGAAGTTTACATATCATAATAATTTTGTTGTTGGCAAGATCGGTTGGACCATCCCGAGTATATAATGATGCGAAAAATAGTTAAATTTTTTTAATGTGAACTTGTATTGAAGAGCTAGTAGTTTCTTCAATTTACAAATTTTTGTGTTCACTAATTCCCAAAAGAAATTGGCAATTTGAGAGAATAAGTCTCCCGTAATTCTAGAACTTATATAAGGTGATATTTGTAAACGAGTACTAACCACGCGGACCATTTAGATATTTGTGATTTTTAACAACCAGAAGTTTATGAGATTATTTGCTCAACTAATTTGAGTAAGAGGTCTTAATGTAAATTACCCTGAAAGTATCTGATAAGTATTGTATGTCGATTAGAATTGATATTGGACACCGCGTATCATATGCTCATTCATAAAATGGTCTCGAAGAACCATTCTTTAGACGTCTAAAGTTAATTATATGACCAATACTTATGAGATAAGAACTTCCAATTTTGGGAACATGCAATTTTGTATGTTGTAACATTGATTCGCATCAACCCAACAAGTTACCACAACTCTTCCCTTTATATTTGGTTTTTGGTCACGAACTAATATTTCCCATCTTAGAATTTTTGGATGTGTAGTGTATATTCCAATTTCTCCCAATGCACTATGATGGGTTCTCAAGCAATTTTGGGAATATATATTGGATATAAATCTCCAAGTATAATAAAGTATCTTGAGCCAACATCTGGAGACTTGTTTATAGTCCAATTTGATGATTATCATTTAATGAATTAAATTTCCTAATATTAGGGGGAGAGAATAAGCAGCTGGAAAAATAGATCAGTTGGAATGAATTATCATTGTCTTATCTTGATCCTCAAAATAAACAATGTGAACTAGAAGTTCAAAAGATAATTCATTTCTAAAACTTAGCAAATCATCTACCAATTATGCATTCACTGATCCAAAGGTGTGACCAAATCATACATATCAGTTGCTAATGCTCCAATAAAGCGGATGTCCCTGTTGGATAATCAAATATTGCAAATGAGTCTCAAAACGTGCCTGAAGCGTAGTGGACCAATTGGTTCCAAAGATAAAAATCCTCGAACATGAAAAGGAGCTAAAAATTAAGATGGTCCAAACGAGGATATAGAAACTCTAAAAGAGTCTTCAAACATAATTGACATTTTAGTTCTAGAAGAAATGATCAGGTACCTGACAAATTATGAAATTAAAGAGATCTCAATGAATTATGTCAATAATGAAAAATGATGGAACCGAAACGAAGTCAATGTTGACGATATTTTTAAATATAATATAGCGCTAAATGTGATAAATAATAGTGAGGATCATGAACAAAAGTTTATTAAAAATTGTAGACAATGTGAGAATTGGCCAAATTTGAAAGATGAATGTTGATACAATTTATTTGTATGACTCATTTGATTGTCATATTTATTTGAAGATCCCTGGATGATTTAAATATTCGAATACACATGTTTCGGGTTCTCGATATGATTATTCAAATTGAATGAATCCCACCATGAGATAATATAATTTGAACACATATGGTATAATCGTCTATATTTATATTCTAAAGGAGGGATACAAATATGTCATCACTTGTCCATATAGTTTTATGGAAATATTTGGAAAAGAATTTGCTATAACTGATGTCTATGTTGATGATATAAGTATTATCGGAACTCCTGAAGAGCTTCCAAAACTATAGGTTGTTCAAAGAAAGAGCTCTAGATGAATAACCTCAAACTATATCTGATGGATTTTGAGGTTGAACCTATAGTTGACCTCTACATGGAAAATCCCACAAGGATTCAAGATAAAAAGAAATATATTCAAATAAATTCTTTTGAAAAACAAAGTCTCATATTGATCTGTAGAAATTATTTATATTGAGTACATGAGCTGTGTGGTAAGAATATATGAAATATCTTTGTCTAAAAGACTGTGAAAGCATGTATGCATATTACCAAATGTTATAGCCCTTGATATGATATTATTATGTGATAATTAGTAGTAATATAGTTCATCACAAACCAAAATTCATCAGAAAAAGGGGGTAAGATGCATATTTAGGTTTGACTATTGTAATGAATAAATCATTTTATGTATGTTACACAAATTAACCACGAAGAATTGCAGATACAAAGTATTTTTCTGATCTAGATCAAGTCAGGTCGCAAGTCAGCTATTATCTACATATGGTGACATTGAAATATCTGTTTGATCTACAAAACAACCTATGGTTCTTGCTTTTTCATTTCATGCCTCAAATGCCAATAATTCAATGAAGATGTTTTGAAGTTAATACTGACCGCAAAGCTCCATTAAAAAAGGATACATCACAAGTGACCAATGTTTATCGATTAAATCCCCTGAGTGCTGATAACGGAGTAGATTGCTCCATATGCACTCAGGAAGAAACTCCAAATGTTGAAATTCATATTCTGAAGTGATGCTTCATTCAGGGGGAGAAAAGCTGCACTCTTTTTTCCTTTGCCATGGTTTTGTCCCATTGGGTTTTCCTGGGAAAGTTTTTAACGAGGCAGTTCCCACTGGTAGGATATTGTACTCTTTTTCCTTCACTAGATTTTTATCCCACTGGGTTTTTTTCTAGTAAGGTTTTAATGAGACATATCCTCAATGGACATCCAAGGGGGAGTGTTATGAATAATTTGATAATGGATGTCCATTCCTATTAGACTTCCACTTCTTTGATGTAATGAGTTGTTAGTGGACCTTTAATATTGATCTTTCACTTACCTTTTCTCACCCTATAAATAGGGTTCACTCCTATGTAAAGATAGACTTGAAGAGAAATACAAAGAATTACATCTTCTCTCCTCTTATTCTCTTGTTCCTCTTTTGATATAGTCTTGCTTATGGTATAGTAATCTTGCTTATTTTATAACAAAAGGATCGTTTGATAAAAAAAAGATAAAAGGATTTGACAAAATGATGTATTCCTTTAATGGAACTTTTTTGTTATATTTTTAAAATAAAAATACTATTTTATTTTTACATTTTCCGGCATTGTAAATAAATCAAGGGTTAAATATATTTTTTTCCGTATAAAATTTAGGTTTTTTGGTTTTAGTCCCTCAAAATAATTTCACCAACTTTTAGCCTATATAAAATTTGAAGTTTTTACCAGGGCCGGCCCAACCTATTTAGAGGCCCAAAGCGAACTTTTTAGTGTGGCATTTTAAAGAAAAAAAATAACATAAATGTGAGAAATATTAAAAGAAATTTTAAAGTGAGGGAGTACAATAGAAATTATAGGCTTTATAAAAGTTCTAAAAAGAAAATAGAGTTTTGCATGAGCAAAATTCATATATTTTTAAGTTTAAACTATAAAATAGCATCTTTTAATTTAATAATCAATATGTGTTTCTAGTTTATATATTTTATTTCTATCATTTTAGTGTTATTTGTAAGTTGTTGGAATGGTAAGCTCTTGGCAAACTAATGGAATTGAACTTGTGTTCAAACCTTTGTTTTTTAATCTTAAAATGCATTTAAAACTAAAATTTCGGTGAAATTGAGGCCCAAGCACTTATGAGAAATTGAGGCCGCCTTTAATATATGATACTTAATTTTGAGGCCCTTTTTAGGCATAAAAAAATTTATTTTTTTTGAGGCCCAAAGCGAGGGCTTGGGCTTCCTTATACTTGGGCCGGCCCTGGTTTTTACGTTTAGTCCCTATTAGCTTTTAATAGCACTTCAAGACTTATAAAAGGTCAAAAAAACATTATTAAAAGTCATGAAGCATTATTAATAGTCATGAGGGATTAAAAGTAAAAAAAAATTATAAGGAATAATAAAAGTTGGCAAAATTTTTAAGGGACTAAAAACAAAAAACTCAAATTGTATAGGACAAAAACATTAAGGCGATGACCAAAAAAAATTGAAGATAAATAATTGATAAAAGCAAAATAATGGAGGGTGATATATAACTTATGAGTTAAAGTTATGAAAGAATTTATAATCAAGTAGCATTTTTACAATATACATTATTTTGCTTCTTTTTATCAAACTTTGGACTCAATAATTTAAAGCTTTTCTTAGCTCCTAAATCATTTCCTACTTTGAAAAAGCTGGTCAAAAGAGAAACAAAAGCAAGTTAAAGAGTAAAGGTTTTGTGTAAAGGAAGTATCCATTTAGCTTAATGTACGTGATGTATTTACTGCATTCATTTTCACGAAGGCAGAGTTTGAATCATTGAAATAGACAGACTTAACTTTTTTGATCAAAAAAAAGACAGACTTAACTTTTTTTTTTATCGAAGAAATAGACAGATTTAACTTGAATTAGATTGAATTGATTTAAGGGTTTTAATTACAAGGTTGTTACTTTATATATTCTTTTTGTAGTTCAATACTTTCACAACTTTCTTTACCAAAAAAAAGATAATAAAATAACAAAGTGCAACTAGTTGGTAAGCCACTTCATCTACACTGAAATAGTCGTGAGTTCGAGTCATAGGGGGGAGGAAGTGGAGAACCCTATCAATCTCTTTTAAAAAAAGAAAAAATGATGACGAAATGGGTGTACTAAATCTCAATATATCAAAACTAAGCTAAGGCAACAACTAGGGAGGGGATGAGCGCACTAAGTAAACTAGTACCATACCCGTGCATTCGCACGAGCTGATCGAGTTATGTGACATGATTATACTCAAACAGAAATGTTAATTTAAAATGTAATTCTTCTAATAGTTTTGGTGCTTTTAGTTGATATGCAAGTTCGCACAACATAGAATGATAGAAAATTGAGTCTCTCCAATTCGTGGGATTGATATCAAGCTCATAAAGGGCTAAAGGGATGCAGTTGGCTACATGGGCGGATTTGGATGTAATTTATGGGTCACTTGCATCCCCCAATAAATAAATAAATAAATAAATAAATGTATTTACCTCTATTAAGAATTTATACTGACCCCCTCTATTTAAAAATTTGCACTTATATGGATGAATGATTCTCTAGTGACTTATACTAAGGGAAGTGTACTCTCTCTAATCACTATTATATATAAGCATAAAAGCTTCAATTTATGGTCACTATTATAAGCAAAAAAGTTAACTACTTTGTTTTGCAAACATTTAGTGTTATTATTCTAAATAAAGTAAAATATTTTTCTATTAAATAATATAAAGGTCAATTTAGTAAATTTGATTTGACTTATCAAGTCCAACCGTTACATTATTAAGTTTACCAAAAATATGTTGTAGCTTTAAAAAAGTGGGAAAATTAATTCTTAAATTGAAAAGAAAAAAAATAGTTGTTGTTCAACTTGTTTTCTAAATTTTATAGGAAACATTAATTATTGGTGTTATATAATAAACTTTCGCCCCCTTTAGCATAATATTTTGGTTTCATCTCTGGACACCGGAAATTTGTACTTCCCAACCCAGAGTCCTATTAATTTGCTAACTATGGTGACAATCATTTTTGAGTCTACTTCAATCATGATGGAAGGAAGATGAAGTTGAGTCACAATTTTAAGTCTTAATTCTTAGAATGTGGTTTGGCCCTAACTCAACTCCACAAAATCGGCTTTGTAAGGTGATGATTGCCTCACACTTATAAACTCTTTTGAGGTCATATCTCTAGTCAATGTGGTGAAGATGGTCGTGAAAACATTTAGCTTGAAGTTGATACACAACATTGTGGTGAAAATTGCCTACATTTAGCTTGAAACTAACATCATGAGGGGGTCTTTAAACAAAATGTAAATCATTTTTGGGATTGCCAAAATAGAGAGGGTGGTAGACTAACCTTATCAGAAGTAATAATTTGAACGAAACCGAAAGACACCAAAGTAGAGAGGTTGGTACATTTTTAATTTTTAAACGTATATTCCCAAAGTGAGAAGGTTGCGAGCGATTCTTCCAAAGACACCTAACCCAGACACCAAAGGGAACCCAAAATATATGAAAATATACAATGAGAGATTACATAATGTTTTTATTATCTTTTATATAAGTGGGGGAATCACATAATGAATTTTATATAAAAACTATAAAGTATTAAAGTTCTAGGATTCTAGCCCAAAATATTTGAAGTCATAAAGGGAGAGATTACATGCATGTAATACTTTCATTAATAACTGGGGAATCACATAATGAGTAAGCTACCTACCGGAATAAATATCAGATATAAGCTAAAAGCTATAACGCATTAAAGTTCAAGGATTCTTTCTTTCAAAGTCCTTTTCTTCTAGATTGATTTTTGATTATAAAACTTCTTTTACGCACATTTAGATTGCTAACATTACCCTCTTAATTGCGTAAAAAAAAACATTACTCTTTTAAATGTACTTCTTCATCATGTTTGGAACATTTGCATAATTTCCAATTATTTGTCTCTTTAAAATATAGTGAGTGCACTAATTATTTGTCTCTTCAACTATCCTACGGAATTTGAGTAAAAAAAACTATGCATCCTACATTAAGCAGTTCTTCTACCTAAGTCCCAGTACACTAAGCATTATCCTATCATGCATAGAGCTGGTAAAATGGGTCAAGCCCGTCAGGCTGGGCTGACCCGAAAACTTGAGTTGAAGAATCTGAACCCATTTTTATATTTGGGCTTTTAGCCCAGTCTAGAAAAGTAGGGATCTATAGTAAGCTAGCCCAAACGGGTCATGGGTAGTCTGCATGCCCACGAGTCAAAAGTAATAGACTTTTTTTTGTCAATAAAATTATTTCATGTCACATTCTTATTTTGTCTACATAAGAAAGAAGGGTTTTACCCCCACGCCCCATGCGAAAAGACCAAAATACCATTCACAAAATTAAAAAACTCCAACATATCCCCAGCTCAAAAAAAAATAAAGAAAAATAAAAATAATTGTAATTTCGTATATACCTATATACGAGGTATATACGAAATTCTCCAAAAAATTGGAAATCGTATATAGGTATATACGATTTTCCCTAAAAATTTAAAAAAATAAAGTCGTATATACCTAAGGTGGGGGTATATACGATTTTTTAAATTACAAAACCGTATGTACCCCCACACCTAGGTATATACGACTTTGTAGCCCAAAAAATAAATAAATAAATCATTTAAAAAATTTAAATTATTTTTTTTTAGAAAAATAAATTAGATATGAATATTGACCGTCTTTTGGTTCTGTTTAGTGTGTAGTTCGTTAACACGTGACGTTGTTATACGTCGAGCAAATAATTTAGTCTAAAAAATCGGTTTTTAGGCAACCTACTCCGATTGTAATGAAACCACAGCCATTAAATCCGAAAAAACTCAAGGATCAATACTCCTCAAGAAGAAACTTCTTTCAGGATAAGAGGGCTCAAAATCCCAAATTTCATCATTTACTATTTTTTATTAATTTTTTTAATTTTTCATAGTCTCCAAAAAATCTAAAAAAAATTGTATAGCCTTATTTTGGTTTTATTAGATTTTTAGTGGTGTTTTTATAATTTTTGGATTAGTTTTGACTCTTTAACAGATTTTTAGTAGCATTTTTAACCTTTTTTAAAAAAATTAAAACAATTTTTTTAATAACAAGTCGTATATGCATAAATACGACTTTGTAAAATACAAGTCGTATGTACCCCACACCTACGTATATACTGTGGGTGTGGGGGTATATATGTAGGTGTGGGGGTATATACGACTTGTATTTTACAAAGTCGTATATACACCCCCCTATGTATATACGACTTGTTTAAAAAAATTTCACATATATACGATTTGAAATTTTCAAAGTCGTATATATGTAGGGTGAGGTATATACGATTTTTGGTCAAGTTTTTTAGGGGTATTTTCATCCAAAAGAGTCTTGTGGGGGTATATGAGAAGGTGGTGGGGTAAAAAAAACCCAAGAAAGAAAAGGGCAAGAGGCCCATTCTTTGGGCCTTTGACCCAATCTTGATTTTTGCTTTTGTGATTGACTCCAAATAGAGACAGAAATAAAAAGTCAGATATTGTGATTGATAGAAATCGGTAATATGATTTGCCATCAAAAATAAATCGGTAACAGGTTCATATTTTGACAGAATAATGTATTTTTAACAAAAGAATGTTGATCGTAAAGCATTTATATATTTAAACCCAATCTGTTTTTACTAATTTTATGTTAGTTTATACACAATACATAATGTATTATACAATATTAAATTATATTCAAACACTTTATTTATAGGCAAATGTTAGTGAGGGTGGAGGAATATTAGTTTTAAGGATTTGAACATAGAATCTCCTTGTTGCAACTAATTCATGTCCCCTTAGCTCATCAACTGAGCTACTTTCCTGAGACATATTTCAAACACTTGTTAAAAATAGAAATAGTTAATAATTATTAATTTAACTTTTAACACTTGTTAATATTTAATCATTATTAATTTAACTATGATTTTTAAGTGAGATGGATAGAGTAATAATCAATGAATAAATGTTTGGTATTTCATTAAAATATCAACAATTAATAAAATAAGGAGCGAGCCCCATATATCAATAGATTCAATACTAATATTCCATGTGTTTTGTGATAAATATAATCGATATTTATGTCTAACTCAATTGACAAATGTCGAAATTGTTAGGTTGGATATCATGTCTCGGGTTCGGACCCTAGACCTCACAATTGTGTGTGAGTTTCTAGTAGTAATTGTCACTTCGTCTACAAACCAAAAAAGTAAATATAATCAGATTTTTAAAAAAGTCATTTCAAAAGAATGGATTTAAAAAAACAAATAAAAAAAAAATTGGTTTGTGTTTGGTAATGATGCATAAAGATAGAGTAAAACGAATTGATTTTGTTTGAATAAATAAAAATAGAAGCACATTTGATGTATAAATAAAATCGGTTTTGTTCAACGTAAATGCTACGAATTTCTACTTCGATATCAAAATCAATTCTACTCACCTCAAAAGAAATTTTATTTAATTCAATTTTATCTTGCAAAATGACAAAAAAAAATATTTTTAATAACATTATAACCTTGTTTTTGGCTGCATGAAATTCAAAAATAAATAGTTAAGTGTTTCCAAATGTAATAAAGAAAAGTTATATTTAATAACATTAACCTTGTTTTTGGCTGCCAAGAATTTAAAACAAATAAACACTTATCAATTTAAAAATATTAACTACAAATTTTCTCGTCAAAACAAAATTAAAAATATTAACTTAGTTACCACTTGACATAATTTATCATGCACCTCCTAAAGTTTTTTTTTCCTCGCCAACACATGCATCGCTTGTCTTCTCTCGCCAACCATGCATTGTTTTTCTCCTTCTAAGCGTGACAGAAACGTCGCCACGTCGATCCAAACAAACTAATAATAATCTCTGAAAATTGATAATGGCATATCTATATATATATATATATATATATATATATATATATATATATATATATATATATATATATATATAAATAATGTAATGTAAAGATGCAAGAAGTTGTGAATGAAACGCCTCTCTCTACTACTAATGGCAAATGGCAAATGGCAAATGGCAAATTAAAGAATAAGAAAGTGTGGGTGAAGACTGAACGCACTTGCCATTGCAATGGGACCCCCTTCTCTTATCTCCTTAATTATGTTTCTCTCTCATGTTGATAGATTTACAATGCGCCTAGTCAGATTCCCACTCCTCCAAGTCTACCTTTTTCATTACAAATCCTCACATCTTTTATTTCAATTTTAGACTATAGTCCCATCTTAATCTATGAGAAAAAATGTGCACCTCAAAACCTAATTTTGGTTCTTGAAAAGAGACACGTTAGTTCCCGTCTTTTTCTATTTGAAAATATCAATTAATGTGCTGACATGTACCGTTAAATATAGATGTCGTCCATTAAGTTATTTTTACTATGTAATTTCACGATTGTGTATCCCTAATATAGGTCATTTTAGTCCTTAATTATCTCAAACTTCTTGGTAAAAAAAATCACTAATTTGGGCTAATTTTGGTCTTGTTTGAGATATATTAGTCCCCAATATGTCCATCTTTTAGTTTTGTGTAACCGTCAACCTCCAACCCCTAAGCTCCATTGGAGCATTTTCTCCCGATTCTTTGGAGGAGCAAAGAGGAAAAAGATTAAAGAAAATTAGTGAAGAAAATGAAGGAAAAGTGAAAATTAATAATGAAGTTTTGCATTAAATATGAATGCCCCATTTTCCTTGTATACACAAAACTATCCTTTGAAAAGTATTATATGTAATTATACATAAAACTAATTTTGTCATAACATAATTCAAAAAATTAAAAATTTTAAAAAGTAACTATAGGTAAAATACATATAATATTTTTTTCTCAATCCATTCACTTGGATATACTACGTACCCAACAAACGAGAAGTTGCTAGACTGTCCACCTTATAAAATTAAATAGTTTTTTTCTCTCATTTTAAAACAATTTATGGTTGTCTTAAGAATATTCAAAAATACTACTACTAATTTAGATATATTTTTTAAAAAATGTTAAGATTAGGGTGCATGCATATCGAACAAAGTTGAAAGAAATGCTTCGATTTCTTATCCCCTATAATAATTAGCCAATTAGTAGCAGTTACTTCAAATCATCATTTTTTTATATAATCTTAATTAAAATATACCAGGTAGAGAGATAAGTAACAAACTATCTCTAACTTCATGCTAGAAAAAGAATATAGAAAACAGGTGAAAGAATGTGGACAAAAGTCCCTCAATCCCACATGTAATATTAAGCTTATAAAGTGTGTAATTTAGTGAAAAAAGTAAGGGTCTTTCTTTTTTATCTTTTGATATAATCTTTCTATATAATATAGATGGACTGAATCGAGATTCAAACAAGTCCACATTCATTCATTCTTCAAGTGTATATAAACCATGCTAGCTTGTCACTGCCAAACATGTAGGAATATCAAATTTTCCACTAAGTTATTGCTTACTATAGTGGAAGTGCAAAGCATAATAATATTATTATATACCCTATAAGATAAGGGTAGGTACGTAGCTAATTAACAACTCTAGATCGATCAATTTCTCTGAAGCAGAAAATGGAATGGAAGAAATGTTATTTGGATGTGATATTGGTTCCCTTAGCATTTTTAATAAACATTGGTTACCATGTTTGGCTTTGGTACAATGTTAGAACTCATCCACATACAACTATCATTGCCATTAATGCTAGTGGTCGAAGGAATTGGGTTGCTGCCATGATGAAGGTACTTTTATACCTCAAGTTTGATACTTTTTCATGTTAATTCTAATGATCATTAATATATCATTGGTATAATTAATAATTATTTATCTTAAAAATTTAAGCTCAAGAGTTAATATGAACTAATTCTAGCCAACTAATAAGGAACTTTATCTTTGTACATGCATATCAAATAGTTTGCTGATCAGTGATCAGTGATCTGCAATCTGGTGGGTGTTGTATTTTTTACCAACAACTAATGAAGGGTTTTTCTTTTTTCAACAGCATTTGAAAAATTGTATTTTTTATATATTTTTTATTGTTTCAAGCTTCATTAATTATGATTACTACTAACAAACAAAAGGTAGATGTAAAGATATTTCTTTCTTGAGGTGAATATGCAATCCAAATGCACTATATATAGATATATATATATATATATATATATATATATAGTTACTAGACCCATCCAACATCCATATACTGATGATGATATCTTAAAATACAAAACCTACAATTGTGTTTATAAAAGTTCTTTTACATGTTGTCAATAAGTATTATATAATTAATACTTACTAGTATATTATACTATGAAGGAATTAGATTCTTGCTTATATGTCTGTCTGTATATGGACGTGTCCGGTGTCCTTGGATATCCATATGCATTACATCTCTGCAAATATATATATATATATATATATATATATATATATCACCTCTTTGTGGTCGACCAGACCTATCTCATTGCACGAAGAAGTGTACCTAGCTAGCTAGTGTCTACCTGCCATTGGACTCTTCCTTATTTTTGTATACAATTAATTTCACCTATATATGAAATTGACCACCCTCACACAAAAATCAAAAATATTTTCATCCACTATTTGTTGTGGTACATGGAGAGAAAAAGTGCACAATAATGTTTCCTACGTTGCAAAAAAAAAATATAAGTAAAAAACACATTCATCTGGACTAAATTTAATCCAAATACATGTATTCTTTTCCTTATATTTTAAGACGAAATGAGTATCTATTTAGTCTAAATATATATATTTTTTCCTTATATTTTAAGGCATATGAAGTATTTCATCGTACTAAAAACTAATAATGCAAATTTTGGCGCAGGACAATGACAAGAAAAACATCTTGGCAGTACAAACACTTAGGAACACAATAATGGGAGCAACCTTAATGGCAACAACCTCAATTCTCCTATGTTCAGGTCTAGCAGCAATACTAAGCAGCACATACAGTATTAAGAAGCCACTAAACGACACAGTATATGGAGCACATGGAGAGTTTATGGAAGCACTAAAATATGTGACGCTATTAACTATCTTCTTATTCTCATTCTTCTGTCACTCACTATCCATAAGGTTCATAAACCAAGTCAACATTTTAATCAATACCCCACAAGAAGATGAAGAATCATTGGTTACACCAGAATATGTTAGTGAGATATTAGAAAGAGGTTTCCTTTTGAATACTGCTGGAAATAGACTCTTCTATACAGCACTTCCTTTGTTGCTTTGGATCTTTGGTCCTGTCTTGGTTTTACTATGCTCTCTTGCTATGGTTCCTTTGCTTTACAACCTTGATTTTGTGCTCACTACTAGTAGTGTTGCAAAGCACAAGAATAGGGACAGTAATTTTGTCTGATCATCAGTAAATAATATTTATATAATTATATATGTTGTTTTAACTTAATATTAAGTTTTTAAATAAGAGTTGAAGTTGGTCTTTTTTATTCCAATGTTTAGAACAGAAATATAAATGTATGTTCTGCTTGCTGTAACAAGATATTCACTGTGATGAAAGTCATATATAATGTGCCTTTACCATCAGAATTATGTATAAATTAGTAAAATCTATCTTACTGTTTTTTCACTTTGATTTATTAGTATATAATAATTATGATTTTATCGTAAATATAAATTTTGAACTATTATAAGACCCGCGGAGAACCCCAACCCTGTTTGGGACTGGAATGAGAGGGGCAAAACTCGATCCCGCTAGAGATGGAGGTGGGGACGGAGGAAGCAAAACCCACCCGCCCCACTTGGCCACTGCGATCCCTAATCATTCAACCAATACTATTTAAGTATGAAAAAAAAGGTATACATCAAAGAAATGACTGCATTCAGAAGCAAAAAAAACGAGAAGAACTAAATATGCTGATAATCTAGTACTTTTGGATTCATAATTTCGTATATTATCGGGAATATATATGATACGTATATTATTGGGAATATATATATATATGATACTTATTTTTATATAGGGAATATATATGATACTTAAGTGAGAAACAAGACGGGTTAGAGAATCGGAGTCTATGCACAAGAAGATAATATGCGAATGTGTTTTTGTTCTTGTAAACTATAAGATATACTTTAGAAGTTTCTTTAAGTTATTTGTTATTTTTTTGGTACAAGTACAAAGTGTTAGTTTCCGTTTGATGTGCAATACAAAATAATACTAGATAACTTTTTGTGGAATACAATATTTTGAGAGTAATGGGAAGTTCAAACAAAAAAAAATTGTAACATTTACTATACTGCCCTATATATAATTTTATAAATAGAGATGAGAGAGAAGATATGGAGACAAAAGATAGGGGGGAGAGAGAGAGAGATAAGGGAGTGGAGAAAGATAGTGAGAGAAGAAAGGAGGGAGGTGAGAGAATAATAAGCAGTAAGAGGGAGAGAGTAAGGAGAGAGAAATGATAGAGTTTACACACATAGTGCACTTATTAGATGATCACTAATTTCTTTTTTTTACAAGAGATCACTGATTTCAAATATTTATTCTCCTTTTGTTTCAAATAAGCACTAATTCTATTATGCAAAAGGAGAATAAATGATCTTGAAATAGGTAAATATTATTCACTCTTAGATGATGCTTGTCCATCAAATTAAATAGCGTACTCTCCACATAAAATAGTTGATGGTATGTCAACTAGTTTATACTAATTAATCTTTCGTAATTAATCTTTCGTTTAACTCCAATCATAAAAGGGTATTTTAGTCAAAAATGTTACCTTAAGAATTAGCCTAATAAATATTTTTCTGAAGACCTCTTCTTATCTTCTGAAGACCTCTTCTTATCTTCAAATTAGAAATTGGTCACCGCGGGGCCACAATGTGGTAGATCTCAAACATAGCTAGATTGGATCTTTATTTTTTAAACTAGATTTGGGAGTATTGGAGGGGAGTTGAGGGCTTGCTGGTTGGAGTAGTAATCTTTAACATTGGACTATTTTTCCATTTCTACATATAACAATGAGAATACTATCTAGGAACAAATCCATCATGTACAGAATACTTCGATTAGAAGTGAAATGGATAAAACAATTCGGTTGAAGAAGAATACTTTACAGGAAACGATTTCAAGAAAAGGCAGCTTCCATTGCTTGTAAAATTGGGACAGTATTAAATCTGAAATTCTTAAAGCTCCTGCCAGGCCCCACATTGAGAGACTGTGAATCAGATTCAGGTTTTGTTTGCTGGCTGTCCATTATTGTGGAGATGGAAATGGAACTACTTCCTGTAGAACTATGCTTTGCTTTCCACACACAAATTCCTTCACAAAAAAGTAAAGGCTTGTTAGCAATCCTAACCATGTAACATTTACAGTTTGGAAAATCTACAAGGACAGTTATGAGTTTTGAAAGTAAAATAAACTTCACACACTGATGTCCATAGTAATTAACCAGCTTTTGCAGTAGTATAGGAAATAGGAAATACCTTTAAGAGGCAAATCAGGTCTTGGAGCCATAGGAGGTGGGTGTGCTGAAATCCATGATTTCAAAGATCTGCATGGAGACAGTGAAACTTTTGAACTTGACAATACATGGGACTTCCCAGAAACAAAAAACATGAATCATAGGAGGTTCTACTCACGCCAGAAAAGGGGCCACCATATACAGCTTAAGGCCGGTGACCCCACGAGATATTACGTCATCACTCGCAGGTTGAAGTTCATCAAGACGATGCCAAGCAATTTCCTGCGTTGATATCACAACACAAATTCTCATACTAATATCTCCTAGAGTTGTTAATCACATGGAGATACTTTCATTATAACTTAAGAACCAAGGAAAGCTATCATGTAAAAACTTTTTGGCCACAAAATACATTCAATTAAATAAGTGCAAGGACTACAAATGCAGATCAAAATTTTGAGGTACGGCTCCAAATTACCAACGACATCAATCCACAACTATACAAGGGATAACACTAACAAAGCACTATATAGAAATAGAATGTGACACAACATTACTTTATTAAATATCTGAAAGTTATGTTCAAATTAAAAGATACAATTAATCAAGAGGGTAAAATTGTACTAAAAAATTGATACACCAAAAGAGGTAAATTAGTCATATTATAAGACTTGGGTAATCCTTATCCGTTGAGCTACGGGATTTAATTAGTCATAACCCAAATTCTAAGTAGGCAAAATCAATTTAGGAAATAATTTAATGGATAAAATGCGAGCGTAAAACTGGGACAAACAAAAGGATGAATGCAGAATTTTATTTCAACGAATTAATTTGCATTTCAAACTTATTTTGTTATTTTTAAATAAATAACCGAATCATTTCAATGATCCACTTAAAACTCACTCTTTTTCTTGTGAGAACAGAAAATGATTAGGAGCCTAAAACTCTGTGGAGATGTGCTATTTTAGTTCTCCGATTCATCTGTCTGGAGCAGAATACCTACGTTTTCAAGTGCATATGTATTCCCCTCATATGTTTAGTGTAGGCTTGTGTATATGGCTTCTGTATGGGGCAATGTTATTAAAACCGACCCGGACTGGGTCACTGGGTCAATGGTCGAACCGAGGGGCCACAAGTTAGCCCGCTTGACCCGTGATACTGCTAAAACCTGATAAAATTAGGCATCTTGTGTATAAATTCATCAAAATCTTTATCCGTGAAGCTATGAAATTTTTTACAATACCTTAAAAATGTAAAAAAAAAAAAAAAAAAAAAAAAACTCAAACAATATTAACATAACTAAACTCACTACTCATATCATATTTAAATCAAATCCCTAAATATAACATAGGTACCTAATAACCATTAAACACTTGAAAGAGTAGGTAAGATTTGAACAATTTTCAAGTCATAACATTCACAAAACTAAAATTCTATAAACATGAAGAGAGATCAAACGAATAATGGAAGGCTATGAAAGTACATAGTAATTGGATATAATAATAAGTAACAAGGCTTTGTCAAAAATAATAATGATACGTAACAAGGCATTACAAAAAAATAAAATAATGTAGCAAGGTTGTTATTTAAAAAACAATGAAGAATGGTTTAACAATAACGTATTACGTTTATAAAACAACAGAGCCTGGTAGCGCACCTGGTTAAGAATTGCGCTGAATTCAGGAGGGGATGGGTTCGATTCCCTGCTGTAGCTTTTTTGGTATATAAATCAGCGAATTAAACCGAGTCAACACCGGGTTTGACCAAGTCAACGCGGGTTGACCGGGCTGTTTGCATAACCGATCCGATAGCGCGCCCGAACCGAGTATGAGACCGGGTCACGGTTGGACCGGGTCGGTCCGGGTTGAACCACACTGGTATGGGGCTCTGCTTGCCGTACCAGGGGGTTTCCATTTAAATATGCAGCTATTTTCTAGTTTTTCTGAGTACCTTGATTTTGTTTTTCATCTGGTTTCACTGTTTTGGAAATTGGGGTTTAACTTATCCTCGCACTGATTGTATTTTTGGGTTCCCTTCTCTAATGAATTTTTTTATAAGAGACTGTTATTTGAAGTATTAGTGATAACTCCAGTGTTGAACACATTCGATGATTATATGATAAAAACCTAAAAAATGAATATTTCAAAAGAATCACATACACTGATCTCCTTTTTGGTAAGTGGGGCAAATGCTGTATCATCTTTCACACCAGCAATAATGTAAAGCCGCACTCTCTGTTGTCCAAAAATAATTTCAAGGTATTCATCCTTGTTTAGAAGTTTTGAAACATCAAAACCTGTTTCTTCCGTGACCTGCATTTACCACAAACGAAAACAAGTTAGAAAAAGTTAAGGAAAAGCTAGTAGTATGACATGACTTGGCCAATTCATATGATTTATCTATACTAATTTTGTTATGTTTCTTAAACCTACTGTTCAGAAGAACATGGACAGATATATGACAAGAATGAGAAAGTGATGACTCCGAACAATTGTGCTTACTTCTCTAACGGCACATGCATGATCTTCTTCATCTTTGCTCTTTTTGCCACGAGGGAAGCTCCAACTTGAACCTTTCCACCCCTTAACTAGCAAGCACTGTCAACAGCAGAAATGTAAGTAAATACAGCTCAGCATACCAATAAATGATTTTGATAAAAAAATTGAGTTACAAGATGCAGCATTGGCAAACAATATGCTTGCGGCTAGAGAAGTTGATTGCATGTTGAAATTGCAGGTTACAAAAGAAAGAAACTTGATTGCATGTTGAAGCCGCATTGGCAAACAATTTACCAACAAGAGCATTTATTCTTGGCTTACCCTTTCAAAGGTTTCATCAAGAATTATCGCCCCCGTTACAGGAACTCGAACCTTGTAGGAAGTGAAATCCTTAAAAATATCATCTATATGGACCACATACGGCTTCAAAACATCACAACTATTGAACACTGCTCAATATTAAGGAAGTACTTAATTATAAGATGGTATGAACAGAGAGATTACTAGACTAGGACAATGAAACTAAATACCACGATGGCTAGCTTTTTTACGTAAAAGCCTAGACATCAATCCCTTCTAATATCTAAAAAGTAAATCATAACAGGGATGTCCTTGTCTCAACTGGTGAAAGGATTAAATCGGAAAGCAACACGATTCTAGCATTAGCCTTTCATTTTCAGTATGTGGGAATCTGTGTTCATAAATCTTTTTTCATGAAGAAAAAAGATGGCCTGCCTGCATCCTTATGTGCAACTCCAATACCATGCAGAGAAAATTCCACCAACAGCTTCCTTTCAAATCGATGTAAATATGCATTTTCCTATCTTTAAAATCGAAAAAATGACAACAAGAAATATGCATATTTCCCCTGAACTAGATTGTCCACTATTGTATTTGGTTCAGTGGTTTGAAGGAAGAGAATAATTTAGACTCCCCTGTTTACCACACTTTGGTCCACATATTACAAGAGATATAATATGACAATAATAAGGTTATCACTCTTTGGTCCACGCTTGCATCCACAGATTAGCATCAGACGTAATAAGAGCAACTTATGCTACTTTAAACATAAAAGACAAAACAAAAGTAAACAGTGGCAAGGATACTTAAAGAAGTGAACTCCTTCAGATTTAACGACTTCAGAGATGGATTATTTTCCACAGAATTATCTTCATAAAACCAATGTGCATACTCCACAAGAAATAAGATCCTTTCAAATGATTGAAGGTCTTCCTTTGGAACATTTAGCACAAATCGGCTGCAATATAAACAAACATAACATGGTCATTTTACTAGAAAAACAACATAAATATAGATATTATTTGGTAAGGTCAAACGGCTAGCTTATAACATTTATTCACTAGCTTATAGGGTTTTTCCATACGCTGTGTGAGCTCAAAATTTTGTTTGCCCTTATTATTTTAATTAAATTCTTCATTTATCTTGTATTAAATGAATAAAAAAATCTTAACTCTTGCAATCTCCCTCTCATTTATTAAAAACGTCATTTTATACAATTTTATATTTATTAACTACTTCGACCACTGATTTACTAAACACTTTAAATCAACTAACTAGTTTATCTGCTATAAGCTCACTCGATATCTGTTAGTTTATCCGCTATGCACTACTTTTTACCAAATAGAATCATAGGAAGACAGAATTGTAGTAACAAATAGCAGAGAGAAAGTAAATGCAAATGACCGAGTGTTGCAGAATGACCGAGTGTTCCAGAGATAAAAGCACTAGAATATAAATAGCAGCATATGATAAAAAGATATACCACTATGTATGCATGCTGCCTCAACCAAACTTTTGTTCATTTCATTCAGAGATAAATTTGTTTTACAACCATTCAGAAATCACTTGACAGTTTGCACAGTGGTCCTTTTATATAACAGTACAATAGAGATGGCAAGGAAAACAAAAAAATATTATCAATTGAAGTCACTAAACGGCTTAATTAAACTATCCTAGCATAATAAAAAGATGAAATAAAGACAAACGAGTTTTATACAAATTATAATTATAAGCTATTTTACTAAGCAATCACAGAAAACTTTTGAAAATCAATTCATGTCACAATGTTCAATACCCTTTTAATTACCTGCATTTTCTGGGAAACCTATCAGTATTCAATAGAGAAAGAAAAAAATTGACAGACCTGCAGAGATCGTCGAGGAGTTCCTTTGGTGGAAGACCGCCCTTAGATGAAGCACTCGGAGAACGGTGATGATTAGACATGGATTCCCACTTCCCAGCGTTACGTTAAGTTCCCAAATTCTAAAAAAACAACAACAAAAGAAACTCGTTAATATTAAAAAGCTTCTTCAACAGTTTTCAGTTAGTTTATATTTATACTCTGAATTGAAGAAGTATAGAAATAGTGAAGAAGCGGGCTCACCTTCTTCGTTTCCCTTTGAACCCAACGTTGCAGCGCCCACCTCCTCGTGAAGAAGAGGGGATCGTAAGTAACGGTAGATCGATGACGACGGCGGTTCGTACTCAAACGCTCTGGCCTCGCCGATTTCCGTCTTGATCTACGACTGTGAATCGAAGCCGTTCGATGGTTTTGTTACGGAGACGGATGGGTCTCTGCTGCGTGCTCTCTCTGTCTCTTAATTTACCAGTGTACCCTTTCACTTGTGGTTATCTAACTTCAACCGCCTATCATCCCACGGCTGCAAACTTATGTCTATCGATGGAACATCTTTTAAATGGTTCATAGTACACCTACCCCTATATAATATTAGGATTAGGATTAATTGCAATTTTTTGATTTTATTTTTTTTTTACATTTTATGAAATCAGTGAATTTCATTAATGATTAAAGATTTAATACGTGAAGCGATATCATAAAAGACTAAGGATTAGTGTTGTATATGCCTATCTTTTTTTGTATTTGCCTATCTTTGTCGAGAAGATACGAGTAATCATATTAGCATACCTACTAGTGAACTTTAGATAAGAGTTTTGAAAACTAAATAAAAAAAAGCTCCCTAGGCACTCTTTCATAAAGGAACCAAATTATGTAGCATCCAATGTATTAAACATTAAGCTATCAACCACCAATTTGGAATCCATCTCAAATACAACATCTTCAACGCACGACTCTTTCACCTGCTCCACAACTAAGTTCGAGCTCATAGCCTCTTCCGCACACACTTTTAACAAAGGGAAAGCCACAATGTTTTAACTCCATGGAAAGACCACATTCATCTCTCAGACACATACACAACTCCACCTTTTGATGTCATACAGAGAATGAAACATCGACATTACATTTCACCAACCCTTTATCCGGGTTTACGTCAAATGCTTTTTCTCTCTTCATTTAGATTATATGTTACCATTCCAAAGGCTTTTGGCGTACCTGTTTCCATTTCACCAATAAAATTGTGACCACAAGCTATGGTCCCTATGAAATTTAATGTCGTTCAAAATATGCTCAACAAAAATGATTGTTTCCTTTTACCATAGAATGGAATCACGATCAATCACAAAAAAAGGAAAATCTTTTTCTCAAACTTGTTTGGAATTCTCACTTCTCTAAACAAAATACCAATTTTCAAGATGGTATTTATTGCACGCGTTTGCTTTATGAATTATAAGTTTAATAATTTAATGGTCTTGTGTGTATTTAAATTATTAAGTTTGTATTTAATTGTATTATAAGAAATTGTTGACAGAACTTTTTTATTTTATTTCTATAAAATTCTATTATTTGAAACATTAACTATCCGAAGAAAATGAAAAATTAAAGAAGAAAAGTGAAAGTATAAATTGATTTTTTAAAGTGATAAATATAATCCCTCTTTTATCTATAACTATTAATAAAGGGAATTCCAAAATAAACTGTCATTTTTGTGTCAGATTTTTCTAACCAAAATGCCCTTATTGTAATCTATAACTATTAATAAAGGGAATTCCAAAATAAACTGTCATTTTGGTGTCAGATTTTTTTGATCAAAATGCCCTTATAGTAATGATAACTACCCACTAACTCACCAACATATTTCTAATTCTAATAAAAAAATAAAAAAGAAATAAAACTATCCACTAACATACCAACACATAAAAGAGTAGTATAACACTATCCACTTTATTAGCAGTTTAGGCGCCAATTGTCAATTGGTTTTGGATGGCATATATGTAATTAAAGTGAAAACTGGGTGCAATTCCATAACCCATTAAACCCCACCCCACATGCTCTCCTCTTCCTATCGTCTTCCTTTCCCTCTCTTCTCTCTCCACTTGTCTTACCTTTCACCATGGCCACACTCTCACTCACCACAAATACCCAACTAAACCCCACCGTCCAACCCTCTCCGGCCCACCCCACCGCTCCAAACGTCGTGTCATCCCGCTACTCCGATTGCCCACCAACACAGAAACGAAATACTGAAATGAAAATCGCGATGATAGGTGGTTGTTGCTTGAGATTTGATGTTAGATCTAATCCTGTATCATGAGAAACTAGAAACAAAAAATCTGACCATCATTTATATGTTTTGATGTTTTACATGAACAGCTTTTGCTACATTGATGGCCAAGTTGTTGTTTATTTTTCTGCTTTCTGGTGCGTGCCTTATATGATACATTAATGGCCAAGTTGGATGTGTTGAAAGCAACAAGAGAGGATTTTGAGCCTGTGGTTGTGACTAATTTGAAGTGTAAATTGTTGAAATGAAATTATTGTCATGTTAATTGCTGCTAAAATCGGTGCAATTGCGGAGACGATGGGGGAATGGGGCGGAGACGATTGGGGGCATGGGGTGGTATGGTCGTAACTGTTCTGTGTGGAAGGCTTTTCATTTTGTTTTAAAAATGAGTTTTTAAAGAGGTACACGTGTGTTATGACCCAGAATGAATATGACATGGAGGAAGAGCCCAACTATGAGGATCATCCAATACCTCAAGTAAGAGCCAAGAGAAACAGGGTCAAGCCCAAGTGGACAAGAGACTATGAAATGAAGCTCAAATAGGCCCATTAAGCTTAGAAGATTCTAGTATCTATATTCCCAATTTGAATTGTTGTCTTTTTCCTTTTATTGTAATGACTCAGCAATCATTAGGATGTTGAGGATAGGAATGACAGTTGTCACTAGGTCACTATATATGTACTAAGGAATGAAGGGAATGGATATGAAGAATTAATGAAGACAGTGTTGTTTCTGTTTTAGTGTGTATTCATATTTGTCTTTATTTTCTTGCTCTGTCATTGTGAATTTACCATTTCAAGCCAAACACTACCTTTCCCGACCAAATCCCTAATTCTCCTTATACCCTAAATCTCAACATTGGTGCTTTCATTGTTGACACTCATCTCCCACCGCCGCTATGAGCGAATCACCACCACCCAGCCCCAACGCCCAACTCCACGCAACTCTGCAACAACTTCTCGAAAACCAACAAAATTTCGAGAACCACCTTACCTTACTCGCAACGGAGCTCACTTCACTCCGAGCACGACTACCACCACCGGGATTCGCCACACCTCCTCATAACCAGCCACAACCATACCGAACTTCCTCCATCAAGCTTGAGCTTCCTCGTTTCGATGGAACAGACCCAATGGGTTGGATCTTCAAAGTTTCTCAGTTCTTCGACTTCCACCAGACACCGGAGGACCAACGGTTACGCATGGCGTCATTTTACATGGAGGGCGACGCTCTAACTTGGTTCCAGTGGATGTATTCGAACGGCCAGATCCTGTCCTGGGCCACTTTTCTTCGCGCCGTCGAGCTACGCTTCGCGCCGTCGCAGTATGAAGACCCCAAAGGTGCGTTATTTAAGCTTTGTCAAAATGGCACTGTCACTGAGTATCAAGCTGCATTTGAGGCTCTCGCCAACCGTATCACTGGCTTGGCCCCTCAATTTTACTTAAGTTGTTTCATTTCTGGCCTAAAACCTGAGATTCGCAGAGAAGTCCTAGCCTTTCAACCAATCACCATGACTCAGGCTCTAAACCTAGCCAAATTACAGGAAGAAAAACTGAATGACAAAGCTTCCATTTCTCGTTCCCAGCACTTTACTTACCCCAAAAACACCATGTCCAAACCTACAACAAACCCTAACTCTCCAAAGCCCTTACCACCCATCAAACCAACACCCATCAAACGCCTCACCCCAATCGAGCTACAAGCCCGTTGAGAACTGGGATTGTGCTATAACTGCGAGGAAAAATTTGTTCCAGGCCATAAATGTAAGAGACAATTCCATTTACTCATTGCTGAACCAGATGACCCAAACACAATTCCTGATACTTTAACCACCTTGTTGACCACTTCCCCTACCACTCCAACTCAGGTCACTGAACCACCAACAAACACAGACCCCGCCCAAATAAGTTTCCATGCCCTCATAGGTCACCACATACCTCAAACTCTGCGTGTTATTGGGTATATCAACAACCAACCTGTTACTGTTCTAATTGATAGTGGGAGCACACAAAATTTTATACAAGAAAGGGTAGCCAAACTGTTAAACCTTCCTTTCAAAAAATCCACAGCATTTCAAGTCTTGGTTGGCAATGGTGAACAGCTTGTATGCTCATCTATTTGTGAAAATGTTACTGTCACTATGGATTCCCATAATTTTCTGGTTGACTTGTTTGTATTGCCCATAAGTGGCACTGAAATGGTCTTAGGTGTGCAATGGTTACAATCCTTAGGACCTGTCCTCACTGATTACACTCAAAGAACTCTCAAATTTGTTCAAGATGACAAACTCATTGAAATTTCTGCCACACCTAAACCCCAACCTGAAATGGCCTCTCTCTCACAACTTAAACGTTTGGTGGCCACAGATGCCTGGGACACTTGTTACCAGTTTGAATTTCTTGACTGCACAAACCCTTCAGCCACCAACCAACACACCAATGAAGCCATTACCTCACTTCTCACTCAATTCAGCAAACTTTTTGAAACCCCCACTACCCTACCACCTCCCAGAGCCATTTATCACCACATTCCCCTATTAGAAGGCACCAATCCTGTTAACATTAGACCTTACCGTTACCCACAATTTCAGAAGCAATAAATTGAAAGTCAGATTCGAGACATGCTAAATCAGGGAGTAATACAGCACAGCTCTAGTGCTTTTTCTTCACCAGTTTTACTAGTTAGAAAAAAATATGGTAATTGACGTTTTTGTGTTGATTACAGAGCACTAAACGTAATTACTGTCAAAGATCGTTTTCCAATTCCTTCCATAGAGGAACTTCTTGATGAACTCTATGGCACAAACTATTTTTCAAAACTTGATTTACGCTCAAGCTACCACCAAATTCGTATGGATCCCAATGATATTCATAAAACGGCTTTTAGAACTCACTTGGGGCACTACGAATTTTTGGTCATGCCCTTTGGGCTTTGCAATGCTCCTTCCTCATTTCAAGCTACTATGAACCTAATTTTTGCTCCATACTTGCGCAAATTTGTCATAGTCTTCTTTGATGACATTTTAGTGTATAGCAAAAATATGGAAGAGCATTTACTTCACTTGCATACTGTCTTTGATTGCCTTTTGCAGCATCAATTCTGTCTCAAAGAGTCTAAATGTATGTTCGCTCAACCATCCATCAACTACCTAGGCCACATTATCACTTCCCAAGGAGTAGAACCCGACCCGGCAAAAATTGAAGCCATGACAGCTTGGCCTGTTCCTACTTCTCTGAAGCAACTGAGGGGATTTCTTGGGCTCACAGGATTCTACAGGAAATTCATCCATCACTATGCATCCATAGCTCAGCCACTTACTGAATTACTCAAGAAAGATGCTTTCCAATGGTCAGACACAGCAACAGTTGCATTTTAGAAACTGAAAATGGCAATGACACAGGCACCTGTACTAGCTCTTCCTGATTTTTCCAAAGACTTCATTTTGGAAACAGATGCTTCCGGTATTGGCATGGGTGCAGTGCTTATTCAAGAAGGACATCCAGTCTCTTATTTTAGCAAGAAGTTCTGCCAGAAATTGTTAAATTCATCAACTTATGTCAGAGAATTGTGTGCAATCACTTCAGCAGTAAAAAAATGGCGCACATATTTATTGGGGAGGAAATTTATCATTTACACCGACCAACGTAGCTTGAGAGAACTGATGACTCAAGTGATTCAAACACCTGAACAACAGTTTTACTTATCCAAACTTCTTGGATACTCGTATGAAATAATGTACAAACCTGGAGCTCAAAATAGGGTTGCTGATGCCCTTTCCAGGGTGCATGAGACTCCTGAAACCTGCCTTGCTATTACAGTTCCACACTGGGACCTTCTTGATAAACTTGCTCAACTATATCAATCTGATGCAACAGCAAAGTCACTTCTGCAGAAAGTTCAGCATTCACCAGAGACATTTCCAGAATTTCAACTTAAGGGTAACATTCTCTTCTTCAATAACAAGCTATTTATTCCTGATTGTTCTGAGCTTAAAAATACCCTTTTAGAGGAATTTCATGCTTCACAATTAGGGGGCCATAGTGGCATAAGTAAGACTTATGGTCGTTTGAGGGAAAATGTTTTTTGGAAAGGAATGAAAGCTGATGTTATAGCCTTTGTTAATGCCTGTGTTGTTTGTCAACAAACTAAGAGTCCCAATCAATTTCCTTACGGTCTCTTACAGCCTTTACCAGTCCCAACTGCAGTTTGGGAGGATATTTCATTAGATTTCATCACAGGGCTCCCTTCTTTCCAAAACTACACCACAATCCTAGTAGTGGTTGATAGATTTTCTAAGGCAGCTCACTTTGGTAAATTACACACACACTTCACTGCTGCTCATGTTGCAGAATTATTTGCCCAAATGATTTGTAAACTTCATGGGATGCCAAAGAGCATCGTGTCAGACAGGGACCCTATTTTCTTAAGTCATTTCTGGCAAGAGCTATTTAGATGGACAAACTGAAATTGTTAACAAAGCTCTGCAACAGTACCTACGTTGTTTTGTTTTTGATCAGCCATCCAAATGGGGAAAGGTACTGCATTGGGCAGAGTGGCACTATAATACCACTGTACACTCATCTACTGACCTAACTCCTTTCACTGTTGTGTATGGCAAAACCCCTCCTACTCTGTCAAACTACATTATGGGCTCTACTACTATTGAGGCTGTTGAAAATACCCTGCTGGATAGGGATCAGATTCTGGAAACACTGAAGATAAAATTGCTCAAGGCTCAACAGACAATGAAATTCTATGCTGATAAAAAACGTCTACCACATTTTTTTAATGTGGGTGATTTAGTTTTCATCAAATTAAGACCTTACAGACAAAGCTCTTTGGGTGTTCAACGCACTCACAAGCTATCCAAGAGGTATTATGGGCCTTTCAAGTTGGTAAAAGCTGTGGGTGAAGTAGCTTTTGAAGTGGAATTACCTGCTAATAGTAAGATCCACAGAGTCTTACACGTCTCTCAGTTGAAACCCTGTAAAGACCCTGCTGCTACTCCTCTGCAACTGCCACCAAATGCTGCTGAAAACTGCCCTCTGGTTCAACCTATTGCTGTTTTAAATTGGCGTCGCAGAAACAATGCTACTGAAATCCTCATCCAGTGGGACGGGTTATATCCAGAGGATGCATGCAACTTGGGAAAGTATGGAAGACATGAAAAAGCTGTATCCATCCTTACACCTTGAGGACAAGGTGCCTGTCCACGGGAAGGCAGTTGTTATGACCCAGAATGAAGATGACATGGAGGAAGAGCCCAACTATGAGGATCATCCAATACCTCAAGTAAGAGCCAAGAGAAACAGGGTCAAGCCCAAGTGGACAAGAGACTATGAAATGAAGCTCAAATAGGCCCATTAAGCTTAGAAGATTCTAGTATCTATATTCCCAATTTGAATTGTTGTCTTTTTCCTTTTATTGTAATGACTCAGCAATCATTAGGATGTTGAGGATAGGAATGACAGTTGTCACTAGGTCACTATATATGTACTAAGGAATGAAGGGAATGGATATGAAGAATTAATGAAGACAGTGTTGTTTCTGTTTTAGTGTGTATTCATATTTGTCTTTATTTTCTTGCTCTGTCATTGTGAATTTACCGTTTCAAGCCAAACACTACCTTTCCCGACCAAATCCCTAATTCTCCTTATACCCTAAATCTCAACAACGTGTCAGATTTAGAATCGCACGATTTATCTATCGGTTGTGATTAAAGGAAAGGTAGCAAGGTATGGCGCCCTCAAGGCACCTAATCTGCCCCCGATTTACTGCCATAGGTACACACAAATAGTGAGATAAATTACTTTCTTATGTACATTATTCTTATTCTTATGTACATCAGCCACTCGTCTGCTTCAATTTAGTCCTTTTTGGCAAAGCAGATGAACTAAATTGATATAACGAAATGACTAAATTAAAACACTTTTGAAAAAGTCAATGATTAAGTTGATATATTGTAAATACTTTTAACACCAATAATACACAGTTATTTTTTAGTGAATTATCTTCATCATATTTTTTTAGGCTATAGCTTGTAACAAATAACATTCTAGGCCTACACATATTGAACAACTTATGTAAGAGAGAAAAATATACTGCGTAGATCAGAGTAACAAATTACTAATCTGTATGGCTAAGAAATTATTCACGCCGCCCCGTGCGTAGGCACGGGTGTGTGTCCTAGTAAAAGAATTACGCTAAAATCCATGACATAATTAAAAGAAAAGAAAGAAGAAAAAAATAAATGATAGTGCAAGACAAAATAAAATTTTAAAAAAATTAAAAGTAAACTTGGCAGAAGAACCAAAAAGATTACACGCATTATTTATTTTTTATAAATCGGGTATCTTATGTGTGAAACTGCAGAGACTAATCGCATGTTCAAGGCTAAATTAGAACTCATGATATTGATTAAGGTGGAAGAGATCCCTACTATCTCATCCAACTGATATTGGGTATACAAACGTTATATTAGTAGATAAGACTTTTTAATATCAATTAATGCATACTTTTTTTTACCCACAATTATTGTATACTGTAAAAAAAAATTACAAACGTATACCGTAATTCTGTTATAAATACAACTTAATATGTTATGATTTAGACACATAAATGATAAATCACAAATCTAACTACTTGAAGTAACAAAAAAGAAACAAATCTAACAACTAGGATAAAAGTAAACATAACTGACATATAGATGGCATTTTTACTCTTATATTTTTCATAAATTACTTCCCTTTTCTTATTAAATATTTTTTCATTATTAAATAATTTATTGATCGATAAAATATATTTTTATGTAATTTTATATTTATCAGTTATTTTAACCGCTAGTTTTATTAAACACATAATTTTCTATTAATTAATTTATCTGCTAACTCATATGTTATCCGCTAGCTTATTCACTATTTATTTTTTTACCAAACAAAGCTAATATTTAGAGCTAAACTAGTTAATATTAGTTCATTGTTTTGTTGCTTAATAATATGACCATCAAGTGAATTTTGCTCGACATGTCAATAAAAAAAAAGATGAATGTTGGTCGCCTATTTGGAAATATACTAACATAGTAACATTAGTTAGGGGTGTTTGCAATGCAGTTTGGTTCGGTTTTGAGCAAAAAAGTGCACCGAACCGCGAGGTAAAAATAGATGCGGTTTGGTTTGGGTCGGTTGGCTTTAACAAAAAAAAACAAACCAAAGCGATTTGGATTTATTCGGTTTTGTTCGGTTTTTGACGAGACAAAACATGATTTATAAATACCAAATTCTGCGAACATTCAAAGAAAATTCTGCCAACAAATAATTAAAATGGCAATGCTAAATTCTGCCAGTTCTGCCAAGGGTTCAAAAACATAATTCATTCAAACATAAAGTTGCCACTCTCCATCATTCAAACAACACAATTCACTCTATCAAATATGAAGTTGCCGAGGGTTCAACAACATAATTCATTCAAAGATAAAGTTGCCACTCTCCATCATTCAAACAACATAATTCACTCTATCAAACATAAAGTTGCCGAGGGTTCAACAACATAATTCAAACATAATACAAATACATTAAAAACATAAGTCTCTATCATTCAACAACATAAAGTCTTTCTCCAATCTCCAGCAAGTCCCCAAAGGCATTATCCACTCTCCACTCCAGCAAGTGTCCTACAAAGCAATTCAGTAAATAAAATCAGTAACTAAAATCAAAAGTAATAAAATCTAACAAGATTCAACCGGATTCAAGTACATACCATTTCATTTGATTTAGACTCATCTCAGATAACATTAAATATTTAAAACCATATAATAGCTTAAAAATGCTCCAACATCATGCACAGTATGCTCAACAAAACTTAGGAATGAGGACTCACTGATATAACATAACTTTTAAATTTTGTCAACCATGATATAATAGCTAACCATGATATAACATAACTGATAACATAAATAAATAAATTTAACAGTACACACACAAAAAAATATTTCCTGTGCAGTTCACAATCTTAGAATCAAAAAACTAAAAAATTCCACTTAACCAATCTAGGTTTTATCCAAAAACAACACAAGCACAAAGAACACCTGAAATTCAAAGCGTCCACCAACTACCAAACAAATCCCCCAAAAATACAGAGTTGAAGTGTAGAAGACGAATCAACAACGCAGTGTAGAAAGAAAGAAAGAAATGCGAAAAAGAGATGATGGACAATTAATATGAAGGGCAATTAATAAATGATAACATAAACAACACAGTGTACATATTGTTCCTCAGTAAAATGAATCAAGAATCGAACCTGTGAGTTGAGATGAGAGCTGAGAGATAGGTCTGTGCGTTGAGTTCAGTCACGTTGTGCTTGTGCGTTGAGAGATAGATCAGACACAGTGAGTTGTGCGTTGAGAGTGCGTGAGATCTGAGATGAGTCTTAGGGTTTCTATTTTTGGATTGGGCTGGGAGTTGTTGGGCTGCATTTGGGTTGAGCTAGTAGGTATAGTTATAACAAAAAAAAACAGTACATAGGATTTTAGCAGTTTGGTTTGGTTTGGTTCGGTTTCTGAAATGAGAACCGAGAACCGAGAACCGAACCGAACCGCTCGGTTCAGTGAAAAAAAACCGAACAGAACCGCCAGAAATCGATTTTTTGCGGTTTTCAGTTTGGTTTTGTTCGGTTTGCGGTTTTCCTATTGGTTTGATTCAGTTTTGAACACCCCTAACATTAGTCTCTTATTATCCCAAATAGGTTATTATATTCCTAAACACGAGAGACTAATATTTGTTATTATATTTCTAAAAATGATGGATTTAGATTTTTTTTGGATTCAATTGTGAGTATTAACAGTATTTTTTAGCCTTCCTAAAAAAACAGTACTAGTATTTATCAACAAATATGACCGTTAATTTAAAATAGACTTGAGAGGACACAGAGCAGGAAAAGGTAGCGAGTAGTACTCCCTCAAGTGAGTAGGATTTAATTTCTCACGAATCTGTGCTGTTTGGCATTTGCTCTGTGCCTCTTTCTGCACTCACCGCCATTCTCTGCTGTACTCCCTTGTCATCATTCACATTCCCAATCTCACCTACACTTCTATCAAAATTCAAAACCCTTCCATTTCGATTCGACGCCGTTTTACTTCCAAACTCACATCTAACACTTCTACTCACGCACATTCCATTTTCGACTAGAAATAAATAACTTCAAGCTTTGATTTTTTGTCAACACAAAATGGGTTGCGCGCAATCCAGAATAGACAACGAAGAATCAGTGGCTCGCTGCAAGGATCGCAAGAATTTGATGCGTGAAGCGGTGGTGGCTCGCAATGCCTTTGCCGCCGGTCATTCCGGCTACTCCATGGCTCTCAAAAACACCGGCGCCGCTCTCAGTGACTACGCTCACGGTGAAACTCACATTGACATCGAAATCCTCCCGCCGCCTCCACTCGACACCTCATCAAACCCTCCTCCGCCACCTCCGCCGCCAATGGAAGATAACCTCCCACCGCCACCACCTCTTCCGCCTAACTTCTCACCTGCGTCGCTCAAACGCGCCGTTACTATGCCTCCTGTGACCTTACACAACCGTACACTAGAACCCATCGCCATTGCCGAGGAGGAAGAGGAAGAAGACGCTAAAACCGAGGAAGGGAAGGTTTCAAAGAAGAATACCGCCGGATCGCTTCAGGCGCCGCCTTCTCCGCCGGGTATGAAGGCGATGCCGCCGCCTGTTCCACCGCATATGCCGGAATCGAAAAATATGGCTTGGGATTATTTCTTCACGGATATGATGCCAGGACCTTCTTTAAACGAAGAAGAAGAAGATGATGATAATGAGATTGAAAATGAGAATGAAGAGCGTGAGATTGAAGGAGGTGGAAACGTGGAGGAGGAGTTTGAGCCTAAGACGCCGGAGAAAGTGGAGATAACAGAAGCGAAACACATTGAACATTCAAAAACTGCGCCTGCAGATTTTAGGAGAGCATTAAAAGTAGTTCCCACTGTTTCTCTTTTGCAGATTCTCAGTTCCCTTGATGATCATTTTCTCAAAGCCTCTCAAAGTGCTCAAGAAGTTTCCAAAATGCTTGAGGCTACTAGGTTACATTATCATTCTAATTTCGCCGATAATCGAGGTATTTAATTTAATTTGATTCTCCTTGATGCAATGTATGTATTTTGTATAAGATATGTTTCATTTATTTCATTCGAGTTGAGTTGGAAAAAGTTGGGGCTAATTTGCAATGACATGAGCAGGTCACATTGATCATTCTGCTAGGGTTATGCGTGTGATAACATGGAATAGGGCCTTCAAGGGTGTATCAAATGGTGAAGGTTCAAAAGATGATTTTGATTCAGAAGAGAATGAAACTCATGCAACTGTTTTGGATAAATTGTTAGCTTGGGAAAAGAAACTTTATGAAGAGGTTAAGGTAGGTTTCCATGTCATCTTCCTTTTTTGACATCTATACTTTATCTGATCTTGTTAGCTTTTTCATTGTTAAGCTCTTACCTTTTCATTCTTATTGCTGAGTTTTTTTTGTTTTAGAAAATATTCCTATTCCTATTCCTATTCATTAGTTTTAGATTTTAATGAAGGGTTGTCTTTTTAAAATTCACTCATTGTTGACAGCAAGGTGAGCTTATGAAGTTTGAATATCAGAGAAAAGTTGCAATTCTAAACAAGCAAAAGAAACGTGGAGCCAGTACTGACTCATTAGAAAAAACTAAAGCTGCTGTTAGCCATTTGCATACAAGATATATCGTTGACATGCAGTCTATGGATTCAACAGTTTCAGAAGTGAACCATATTCGTGATGCGCAATTGTATCCAAAACTTGTTGCTCTCGTTACTGAGTAAGTATTGCATTTGATATCTTAGTGGCATTGCATAATGGAAAAAACTTCCTTTGATTACCCTATTGGCACATTGTATTTGATATCTTAGTGGCATTGCATAAATAACTATGCTTAATGGAAAAAACTAGTATCACTGCCTATGAAGTCTAGATACTTCGAAAGTGGATATGTATACGGATACGATATCAATACTTAGATTGTCTATTTGTATATGTCATTTAAATTCTGAGCCTGGGGGACACTGAAGTGTAGTGTAACTATTATAAGAATCATGTCACTTTACATCTATAATTTATTAGTTATCAGTTTGCTGTGGCAATTGACTGCTACTTGATTCAAAATTTTGAACATAAGCTGTGTGATTGTTTTGACTTGTTATCGTGCCAACCTTGCTTTATGTTCCTATTCTAGCAAAAGGGGGAGTGTAAAAGAGCTATTTGCATTGTGAGCGGATCTTAATCATGAATTTACTTGATTTCTTTTCAGGATGGGTAATATGTGGGAAAATATGTACATACACCATGATGGCCAGCTCAAAATAGTTACAGATCTCAAATCTCTTGATATTTCTCAAGATATTAAGGAAACAACCAAGCATCATTACGACCGGACCGTGCAACTTTTGAATGTCATCGAAGAATGGAAGTCACAATTCGATAAGCTCGTGACTCAGCAGAAACATTACATCCAAGCTCTAAATAGCTGGCTAAAGTTAAATCTTATTCCTATTGAAAGCAACCTAAAAGAGAAAATCTCATCCCCGCCAAAAGCTCAGAATCCACCAATCCAAGCACTTCTCTATACATGGCATGATTATCTCGACAAACTTCCAGACGAGCTTGCAAAATCTGCTATTACCTCCTTCGCTGCGGTGATAAAGACAATCATAATTCAACAGGAGGAAGAGATGAAATGGAAGGAGAGATGTGAGGAAACCAGAAAGGAATTCTTGAGGAAAAGTCAAGCCTTTGAGGATTGGTATCAGAAGCATTTACAACGAAGGGGTCCTGAAGGAGCAGAAAGAGGAGAGGATGGAAATACAAACAATCCTGTGTCTGAGAAGCAGTTTGTTGTTGAGAGCTTGAAGAAGAGATTGGAAGAGGAAATTGAATCTCACAAAAAACTGTGTGTTCAGGTAAGAGATAAATCACTTCAGAGTCTTAAAACTCGCTTGCCTGAGCTGTTTCGTGCATTGTCAGACTATTCTCATGCCTGTGCTGATGCTTATGAGAAACTAAAGTCAATCACACAGTCACGAGGTGCTGCTGCATGACATCATCACATGACATGGTAAACTCTTTTGAGAATGTTTTATGTATTTAAAACCTAAGTAATTAATGACTAATGCCGTCCTCACACAACAGAAAGCATGCATGTTTTGTTTTAGCTTGACATGCTTATTTATGTGAAATTTTTGCCGTAGCTAGTTTTGTAGTTTTAAGCTAACCATCTTTGATGATGGAAGCACGTTGCATAGCAACAGGTGTTCATTATGTATGTGCCTTAAGCTTGTCAACTTTAACTTCTTCAACTTATTCGTATTATATGATATCATCTGGCTCATTATGCTACTCATGTATGTATTTCTAAATCATAAAAGTGCATAAATACACACTTAGTCAGAGAAGTGTGTTTGACTTGTTCAAAATAAAGATGGAAACGTAATCTCAACTTCAGCGGCTGTAGCTGGTTTTGCAGTGAAGGGATGTCAATGGGGCATGGCGGGACAGATGTGTTTACACCGGTGGAATAACTTATAATCCCCAATGATGTTCAATATTAAATCCAGCATGTTCAAAATAAGTATTTTATTTTGTTTTATATGCGTTCATGTTCAGAAATTACATCATGAGGTGGTGAAATTAGACTCAGTGGGTCAGATGATGTGCGGATAGATTAGTGTTTGATCTTAATATATTAAATATTCTCAAGCATACATTTCAAAGGATCTCATCCATTTGAGAACAGCGGGAGAGAAAGGTTGGCGGCTGCTAACAAAACAATGACTCACTCGGCAGTATTAGTTTGACACTTAATACTTCATTATTTTTTTTCTTCTTCAACCAATGGCTGTCTATTCTTAAATTCAAAGTGTATAATATATAAGGGATTACAAATAAGATTAAGGATACACAATTGAAACAAAGAGACCATTACTTTCCAAAGCTAAGTAATTAGGCATAGGAAATTTTTAACTCTATATAGAGAAAGACCCAATTGGTTAGTGGCTTGCTTGAGTTTTTTGAAGGAAAACTTGGTGATCTTATAGCATGGATATGAGGAAGCACTGGTTTGGTTCAAGAAGAGAAGGGACACAAAATATCAACTTAGGGAGGAGCTATACAAGACCACACTATAGGAGCCATTCGCCAGGCAACTCTGATGGCAGGAAAACAGTGTGGCAAATGCTTTGGAGAAAACTGAGAAGAAATAAGAAGAAAGTGTTTAGTAGTAGTACTCCTTCTCCATCTATAGTAGATGGTGGTGGATATGATGAAGAAACATATTCAATGAATTTTGATGAAGGAAAAGGATGGATGGAGCCAGATAATCTCACTCGTTCCTTCTCTGCTAGGTTTGCTCATCCATCTAGGATCTAATTACAGTTACCACTTAAACATTTATTGGGTTCATGTATTGGTCGTAACATGCCTTTTTTTTTCTACTCTTGATTTTAGAGTTCATTTGTCTAGTTTTGTAATCTAAAGAAACAATGATCTCTATGTAGAACCTCAAACGTCCATCCATCACTTGCACATCTTTGTTTGTTTCGAAGTCCAAGCTAGATCGAATGGTACCGAGACCCCTAATTCATTTCATTTTCGAACTAAGGATATATAATTGGATTGTGGATTCTATACATTTTCTTCCTTACAATTAATGGCAAACTGTTATGAGTTTTGATCTTCTTAACATCCAAATAATTGAAGTGTCTAACCAAATGCGATAAAAATCGAGATAATGGGTCAATTGATAATGTTAGTCGAGTTTGAATCAGCCGAGTGACAGGGTCGTCAACTAATCATCTCGTACGGCACCTATAGCATAAGACCACAACATGCGCCTTAGTTACTTCCACTATTCAAAGTATGTACTCATCTTTGTTGGATAACATTAAATATTCATCTTTGCAACATAAGACTTTTGTGACTCATAAAAACGAGATCGTTGAGCAACTAATGATTGAATGCTTTCATTATTTCCTGTTGATTCAAAAAGATATCTTACTTTGATAACTCTTGCTCAACAAATGCAATGATTGTCATATCAACTACTATATCCATATTCTTGAATTCTTAAATACATTCATTCTTTGAGTCTTCTAAAACCCAATTGGAATTAAAGATCATTATTCATGTAATGTTGCTGAGAAGTGTAGATCAATCACAAAGACAATCACTTAAACATGTTAGAGTCTACCTTCTAAAAGTGTCATGAATAACTTATCATAGTGATCTGAAAAACACTTATTTGTAGTGATAACAATCACATTTATAACATGCACCACGTGTGTTAATATTACATTTTTATAGTATTTTCAAATTTTCGAAAGTATTAATCAACTATTTTTCAATATTTTGTAGTATTTGGTATAATTCAACGAAAATGTGAACTAATTTGTAGTGATAACAATCACATCTATAACATGCACCACGTGTGTTACACATATTACATTTTTATAGTATTTTCAAAATTTTAGAAAGTATTAATCAACTATTTTTCAATATTTTGTAGTATTACTATTTGGTATAGTTCAACGAAAATGTGAACCAATCAATATGAGCAATTTGCATTACGATTAGCTATATTCCAATCAACTACCCAATTTCACCTCTATAAAGATAAATACCTATAAGAAATGATCTACCAAATCATCTATCATGTTTACCTTTTATTATTATTTCCACCTCATTTCATCAACCATGGTTGATTTCCATTTCTCCCCACAAACATGCACGCTCCTAGCCAGTGGCACAACCAGGATCTTAGGTTAGGGAGTACAAAAAATTCTTTATAAAAAATGTTGGTTCGTCAAATTGTTTAATTTTTTTTAAATACCCTCACTTCATTTACTAAAATTACGGAATCGAGTTATCTAACTCCAAATTTATTTAAGAGAAAATCGTCAAATTAGTCTCTAAGTTTACCTGTCATTACCTATTTAAGTCCTAAAGTATAGGAAAATAAGAATTAGACCGTAAAATTACTTGTTAAAGTTTTATAAATAGTCTCTAATGGAGAATAATAAGACGTATTTATTAAAATTGGGTGCAAATATAAGGATACTTGTGCAAATTTAAAATTTCAAGAGATTCAAAATAATTTTATATCTAGGTAGTAGTACTAACATTTTTTTTCCAAGGGGTTCAACTGAAAACAATATAGGCTCGCCACTGCTCCTAGCTTCTGGTGAGAAGCTATTTTTTCATCCATTTTGAAGAATTCAACATCGAGATGAGACAGCTCGATTGCAAGCTACCGAGTATACAAAACCAAGATTTGAAATTTTTTGCCTCTCAAGATCACGGTGCTAGATTTATCTTTACACATTCGGTACAATGGTACTAAGAGGAATCAATATCAAGATATTGAAACCCCTCGATACCATGGTGCCAAGTGTGTTGTGTGTGGACATGAGTACCATTATACACTCAATAGCTTGGTACCAAAAGGTTTCGGTATCTTGATATCGGTTCCTCTTAGTAGCAAGATACGGAGTGTGTGAAGGGAGGTGAAGAGAGATTTTGCTGGAGCGAGAAGGTGAAAGAGTCACAAGGGAGGGGGAAAGTAAATCCCTTAATTTAATGGGAGACCCAAGTCTTTTAGTGCGCGTTTGGATCAAATATTTTTTTGGGATAATGTAATTTTTGGGAAAAGTTGAAATATTTTAGTTCAAAAATTTCATTACCCCAATAAATACTCCATCCAAACATAAGGTCGTAGGTACATAAAATTGGAAAAGAAAAAGAAAATATATATTTTTGGTAAAAAGAAAGAAAATATATAAATGATATTGGGTTTCACAAAAAACGTGGTATTGGGCCAAGCCCGTTACAAGGTTAGTCCAACCCTAGTTCCCTCTCTCTCTCTCTGCCTAGCGAGCTACTTCTCTCACCTTTTTCCGACGCAACAAGACGCTTCACGCGCGATTTGCTGCCGCGATCGCCGCACCGCTCTATACCAGCACTTGCCGTCGCCTCAAGCCTTGGTTCCACTCCGCGTGCCATCGCGCTGCTATCGACTACATAGGTTAGAACTTTGTTTTATAGTTTTATATCTTTGAAATCAGCTTAGATACAAATTCACCATGACCCTATAGTACTAGTTTAAAATAATTTTCCTATATTGGAATGATTCTAAAATTAGGGAATTATGTATGTTTACTCGGTTTGATTTCTCCAGTTTCTCCTATATTACTCTAATTAAGCATCATTTTATATATGCACTAGTGATGATTCCCAATTTTAGAGGGCGAAATTTTTTGTTAATTTTCCGCATAGTTTTGGTCTGAGATGTTGAAGGAATTTACTTGCTTTATTTGTCATAGATTCATTCACAACTTTTATGACCCACAAACATTATACTAATTGTCACACTCATATATGTACTATGACGTTGGCTGATTGCGAAATATCATCATAGATTTCCAAAGAATACTCATGACTGTCACATTCCACAAGAAACTATAGAAGTAAAATGTAACACAGTAAACAAAATTTAGGTTGCTTGGTGACAGTTCAAATCAGTTTACTTGAGTAGTTGATCAGTAAATCAGACCTAAAGCATTTTCTTATACAACTCATGCATCAAACATCATTTGAACTTCAATTCAAGTTCAAATCAAACCAAATATTTAAAGACGGCATCCCAATACATGTATTAACAGATATGCATACTCATACTTGGGAGAATCATTTATAGTTTTGTATAAGTTAAATTGTACCAACCAAAATCAATTTTAGTTGCTTTGGCAGCAATGCTAAAGCAAGGACCAATTTCCCATACAACCCAAATGGACCAAAATCAGGGACCAATTTCCCATACAACCCAAATGGACCACAATCATCTTCGTATAAGCTTATTTCTTCCACTTTGACTGCAAAGCTAACAAATGTAACATGGCTTAACTTTCCCTTCAAATGGCCAAACAACAACCATTACCATAGAAAGAGGCTAAACCATCACTACCACACAGGTCTAATTCTAAGCCTTTTGCCTTTGCCAATGACATTGCTGGCACAAGTGGTGAAACTTGTTTTAGATGGCTTGAAGGGAATTGGGTTGATGTTGTTGAAGGTCAAGTTGAAGTTTCTCCCCAACAATTTTAACCTGTTCTTGAAGATGATCACATTGAGCAGATGATATAGGCATTGCTTGATTATGGATCCATTGAGCTTTACTCTGTTAGTTCTGCTTAGACTCTAAAAACAATGTTTTAACAATCAAACTGGACCAGACTTAATGATTCAACCGGTTAAATCGGAAATCAGCCGTGTCTACGGTTCGATCTCTAGTTTATTCCAATTCGTACAGTTTGAAGCAATTGAACCATGATTCAGATGTCACACTGACTTGACCTTTAGTTTGATTCCTAAAACAATGCTTCTAAAATGTAGAATATATCCATGACATCATTTTGAGGGGAGTGTAGTAGTGTTACTAGTTCACCGTGTAATAAAAGTATAAGGTATAGTACCGGAAGAAGATTCACCCTGTGTTTTTACTTTTCAATCACGTCACCAATTAGCTAATCTTGCATATGATGGACTGTAATGTGGAATTAGTATCAATAGAATACAATTTTTCAGCTTCTGTTTTTGTTAACATTTGGTATTACTCAAGATTGTCCAAAATTCTTCACAAAGTGTAGGATAGTGGTTGGACCACTGTCTGCTGTTAGATATGATATCCTCAACTTGTATTTGTTTATTACATTGTTTGTTACCATTAGTTGTTATACAGATAAACTTTGGATTATATGTTAAGAAAGACAATTACTAGGAAAAAAAAAGAAAAAAATAGACTTAATAATCAAGAAAAGAGGACGAGCCTTGACCCGACAGTAAGGTTGCTCCTCAAGCTCCACTTGGTGGGAGTCTCATGGAGTTTACCATTTTTTTTAATCAAGCTTGTCATCAGATTTATCAGACATTTGTTATAAATCAAAATGTGGAAAAACCTTAACCATTCACCATTGTAGTAGTGCCAAGTTAAATGCAAGTTATTTCATTCACGGTTAGTACTTTGTTGTCATAAAGCCACCACCACTTTGGCTGTAATAAGCACTACAATGTTGTCATAAATCCACCACCCCTTTGGCTGCTCAATGTATGACAATTGACAAATCTCTCTTACCTTGTTTTTCTTATGTGGGTTTATAATCTGAGATGGAATATATTTTTGTTTTATGATTATTTTTCTTGATATGTGAATACCTCCTGACTTTTCTATGGTGCTTTGACTGAAATTCATATTATTTGTTGTATTGGGATAGTAGGCTTGTTTGGGTATATTTCAGCAGTTTCCAATGTTCTACAGTTTGCTATACTGACAATAATGACTAAAATATCTATTGAATTACTTACTATTACTAATTTACTAATATATAACAATAAGGGATGTCAAACTTTAATACAAGTCTTAGTTCCAGACTCATTCAGTTGGCCACCTCTTCCTCTTTCATGCAATCGTGCAACTGATTTTCTCCCTTTCTCTAGAAAAACAGCCCCCCTTTGTATGATTTATCTACAAGCATCCAGTTTGAAAGTGGCTGTAGCATGAGATAATTCCACTCATCAATTTATTGATAGTAATGTAGAATCCACTTGTTTTGTTTCTAATTTTTCTCTCCACTTGCAGGAATTTCTCCTAGCAGAAGCCATGTCTTCATCTTATCTTCCTGCCACAACAGAGTCCATTGCTCAGGCATTGGAGGCCCCAAACCCTTCTAATGGGATTTCCATTCTATATCGTGTACTTGATGATCCTTCTTCTTCACCAGAAGCTCTGCGTATGAAAGAGCAGGCCATTACAAATCTCACTGACCTTCTCAGGCAAGAAAATAGGGGAGAGGATCTGCGTAGCCTTCTCACACAATTGAGGCCCTTCTTCTCCTTGATTCCCAAGGCAAAAACTGCAAAGATCGTTAGGGGAATAATTGACTCGGTTGCTAAAATACCTGGGACATCTGATCTACAAATTGTACTCTGCAAAGAAATGGTGCAATGGACTCGCACTGAAAAGCGTACATTTCTGAGGCAGCGTGTTGAGGCAAGGCTTGCAGCGCTTCTGATGGAAAGTAAGGAATATTCAGAAGCTTTGACTCTTCTTTCTGGGTTGGTCAAAGAGGTTAGGAGATTAGATGACAAGCTTCTTCTTGTAGACATAGACTTGCTGGAAAGCAAGCTACATTTCTCATTAAGAAACCTTCCAAAAGCAAAAGCTGCCCTCACGGCTGCAAGAACAGCTGCAAATGCTATTTATGTGCCTCCAGCTCAACAAGGTGCCATTGATCTGCAGAGTGGAATTCTTCATGCTGAGGAGAAGGATTACAAGACTGCGTATAGCTATTTCTTTGAAGCCTTCGAGTCTTTCAATGCTCTTGAAGACCCCAAGGCTATTTTTAGCCTGAAATATATGTTGTTGTGTAAGATCATGGTGAGTCAAGCTGACGACGTGGCTGGAATTATTTCTTCCAAAGCAGGGTTGCAATATCTTGGGCCTGACTTGGATGCTATGAAAGCTGTCGCTGATGCTCATTCTAAGCGATCCCTGAAGTTATTTGAAACCGCTTTGCGGGACTTCAAGGCACAGTTAGAGGAAGACCCAATTGTTCACAGGCACCTGCAATCCCTTTATGATACCCTTATGGAGCAGAATCTTTGTAGGTTGATCGAGCCATTCTCAAGAGTCGAGATCGCACATATTGCTGAGCTTATTGAGCTTCCCATTGATCACGTGGAGCGGAAGTTGTCTCAGATGATTTTGGACAAAAAATTTGCTGGGACATTGGATCAAGGAGCTGGATGCCTTGTCATATTTGACGATCCTCAGACTGATGCAATATATCCTGCAACTTTAGAGACCATTTCCAATGTTGGGAAAGTTGTCGACAGTCTTTATGTTAGGTCTGCTAAGATAATGGCATGAGTTCTCTAGTTGTTTTATTCCATCGCCACATTACCTTGCTGTTTTCTGCTCAATGATAACTAGCATATCATATGTTTAGTTTGTTTTGTTAAACTCACAAATTAT
Source organism: Astragalus glycyphyllos (assembly GCA_963573325.1). Lineage (NCBI taxonomy): Eukaryota > Viridiplantae > Streptophyta > Magnoliopsida > Fabales > Fabaceae > Astragalus > Astragalus glycyphyllos. The sequence goes on from OY754307.1 coordinate 91,664,165, forward strand.
GAAAACCTCTTCTCTTCCAAGTGGTGTTGTGTTTCTGTGTTTGGACGGTAGTATAAAATAGGGGATTTTAATTAGATGTTTTTGTTTTTGTTAACAGGAGATAGAAGGTGATTTTACATCCTTATAATTTTGAAAACTTATGAAACAATTTAATTGGTTTATTTAAATTCCACACACGCTTGATTTTCATCACATGCGTAACTAGGGGGACTAGGCAATCGTTCGTGAAATTCTTGAGAAATTCTGTAGTGAAATTAGTTGTTACTACTAGTTCTGTATATTTAAAATTCTGTAGTGAAATTCGTAAATATAATTTAGTCAGTATATTTAAAATTTCATGATCTTTTCTCTCTAAATTATTTTAATATTTGAGGAGTCAAATTTGAATGAGGAAGAATTTGGTTCTTTCTACTCCAAACCAAATGCGTGTTAAAATGTTGAATTGAAAACAAAGATTTATTGAAATATTTTCATTTATAAATTTTTTATTAAAAATCAAAACACCACTAATTTCAAAAGTTACAACTAATAAAATCCTTTCAATTTTTCAGTCAATTCTTTAAGAGTGTGTTTGGATAAGTCAAATGATATCCATTTATTTGTAAATTTTGTTGTTCGGAGAGAGTAATTGTATATTCACAGGGACCTATCCACAAATTTCAAAATATATTTGACCAATCTACAAAATATAAAAATTTATAGGGACCAATCTGCAATTACCAAAAAAAATAATATGAAAATACCTACATTACAATCAATTTCAAACCACCATGAAAACTACAAAAGAGAGCTTTAATTTACAATTATTTGAGGCTAACATTAGTTCTTGACATGAGAAACCCAACATCTTTACATACACTTAAACTACTTTGACTAATAAAGATAAAGATACAAGTTTGAACCCATCTAACCGTAGACTAATCATTCGGGGATAAATTGGTGAACAAATCTTTTGTGACATTTAGCATTATTGCATAAACAATTTTAGGTGGTTTTAAATTTTAATGCACCTAAAACGCCATTGGGTTGAGGTTTTCGTGCAATCTCACCCAGATCCACCCCAAATGTTTTTTCTTTTTGACAATAACCGAGATCCACCAATATGGTATTTTTAATTATTTAACTAATTTCTTCACCAATATTAGAGAGAGGTAAGAAATAGAGCACAAATATGGCATTGTTTGGTTAAGGAAAAGTGAAGAGAAATAAAAGAGAGATGTGTCGGTCTCTTAGGTTTTTTTTTTTTAGATTTGTGTCTCTTAATTTAGTCGCAGAGAAAGAGAGGAGAGAAAAACAATATTATTTTCGAAAAAGAAAAAACAATCCTGAACTATAAAACAAGATATAATTTATTTATTAATTTAATTAGCTAAATACTTATTTTTATTTATTTAATGAAATAAATATTTATTTTAATTAGCTAATTGTATATCTTAGTTAGCTTAATGTTTATTTTAATTAGTTAAATATTTATATTAATCATTTAATTTAATTAGTTAAATATTTTTTACTTATTTAATTAGATAAAAGTTTATGGTGAAGAAATTAAGGGTAAAATTGGAATTGCGAATTTTATCTTTCTTTCTTCCCACTTTTGGAGAGAAATAAAAGTACTAAACTAATCTTCTCCGTTTCTTTCTATCATATTTCTCTTCTAAAACAAATAATATAAAGTCATTCTTTCTTTTATCTTTCTCTCTTATATTCCTCTCTCTTCCCTCTTTCTGTTCTACAACACGCCCTAAGGCGAGAAGCACACTATACCTTTGAGACCATCTCTCTGATTCAACTCATTCTCTCTCATCATATTTTTCTCCATTTTTCATCTTTTTCTCTCTTATGATAAAACCTAAAGTTACCAAAAGTTATGAGAGCTGAAGTTAGACAATCCATTTCCCAAAATAATAACCAAATTTATTATAAAATATTAGTTCAGCGTGCTATAAAAATAAGAAGGAAAAAGTCCAACCATTTGTGACACAAAGTAAATATCAATTATAGAAAGTTAGGCAATATTGCGTGATGATAACTTGACAAATGTGAAGTTAGAAATAAACAAATAATGCAAAGCTAGATTAGCTCACCTTTAAACTTTGAGAGAAAGCGAGGGTTAACCTGCTTTCATAACACGACCCATATTACATAAGTTGCCAACTTTTTTGCTTTAGGGTCGGTGCTTGTCCCATTCAAATTCCATTACTTTAACCACAACTTCCACCTTAAGAAACCAACTTTTGATTCCTCAAAACACTCTTTGCAACTATTGTGTTGTCTTTGCAAATCCCACCTTCCCCCCATTGTTCTCTATGTGCACTTCCATTGTTGCATGTTAATTGGGTAAGTCACATCAGCACAGAAATGCCTTTCATGTAGTGCTACAAGCCTGTAAGAAACTGATGGGACAGGGCGATTCAACCGGTTGAACTAAGAATTACCCAGCCCAGTAGTCGGTTCAACTCCAATTGACCCGTAGTCTGTTGATTCGCCCAGAATCGGGTTGGACTAATTGAACCGCGGTTGAGGCGCCAATTGACTCGGGTTGAACCGTCTGAAATGTATTATTTGATTTACTTTTTCGTCAATTTTTTTTTATATTTTTATTTATTTATTAGTTGTCTGATTCAACTATAACTGAACCAATTAATCATAATTTGGAGGTCTCGCCGATTCGATCCCCAGTCAAGCTTTAAAAACATTGCTTTCATGCTTTTCCTAAAGCAAATTAAAGTTCTTTTGAATGTGGACCACATCTCATTCCTTAATTGGTTTCTATATATCTTTATTAGTGGCACAAACACCTACCTATTATTGTGTCTTGGTTCACCTCTCTTTGATTTGCAAGTCAAGAAGGTGAAGTTTTGTATAATTGAGATTGTGACTGCCAACTATGGTAATGGTAAATTATGGTTTCAATTGTCCTTTCTCCTTTGCTAATGCCAGCAAAATCCAAATGCTTCATTAATTATTTATTTATTTATGCTTTATTATGTCCGTCGAAGAAAAAAAAGAACCAGAGATCATGAATGACGTGCATACTTTAGTGAGTCGTATTCTACTATTCTTTTTTACGGATTGAAATTTCGCAAGAGTTTCATATACTTGACTTAATTTGGGGCAGCCTTTAATTTATAATCAGTTTTATAATATTGAAATTAAAGTATGATAAATATTAGGCTAAAATATATATTTCGTCCCCGCAAACAGTGGTGGATGTAGGACTCGAGGTTGGGGTCAATTTTTTTAAAAAATGACAACATCTAAAAATACAATATAAATAAAAATTTAGTACATTTTATTAAATAAATTACACAAGGGTAAATAGGCAATTTGGTCCCTGAAAGTGTAACTCACTGTCAATTTAGTCCCTCAATCGAGCGAAAATGCAAAAAGGTCCCTCAATGTGTAATCCGTCTGTCACGTTAGTCCCTCCCGTTAATGTGCGTCGTTAACTTCGTTAATCCATCCGTTACTGTCAGTTTAGTCCCTGAAAGATGTCACTTACTGTCAGTTTGGTCCCTAAAACATATACGTGAATTCATTTTAGTCCTCAAATCTTAAATTACTTCTGCAGAATTTTAAACCAGAAAGACTTTCGGTGTCTGTTTTCCTATTGCTTTTTGTTTTAGAGAAGAAATAGGTTTTGGAAATGAAGGGGATCAAGTTTTAATCGGGTGTGACTAAATTTGACATGTTACACTCTCTTTTCTATATATTTTTTTTGACGCAAACACTCTCTTTTCTATTAAATCAACCAAATTACAAAATATGGAGATATTTCTTTAATGAGTTAAAAGACAAATCAATAAACTCCGATTGAATTTCCAAAACATTCACACATTTTTTTAGACTGTGTGGTTGTTATATATGGCTTGATTTACTTAGATATTTCTCACCATCTCTCTTGATAGAGATTAGAGACGACCATATCTCCTGTCCTTAATAATTCATAAGTTCGATTTCCTCTGTTATGGGCACAAGTTGCCAATTTGTCTGTCCAAACAAGCTCAAAAACCAGGTATGGTTTATTCATTCACAATTTCTTTATTCATTCTTAAATTCAATTCACAAGCAGGTTCAAAGCAAGTGAAAAAAAGAAATAAATTTATTGTAATCTTAGATCGTAAAAGAGTGATCATCTGGTATTATATTTACAGTTCTAAATATTAAAAGACTTAGTTATAAAACTACCGTGAAAAATGAATATTCAATTAAAATTATAAATTGACTTGTATACCAAAATAAATATTATAAATTGACTTTGACCAATGATTTGATTAAAATCAATTTGATCCCAATGGATTAGTTTGATGATAATTGGGAATTTGGGTGAAATTTAACTTGAAACAATTCAAATGACTTGAAGTATTGTTAAGGTGAAGATGATTTACGGAATTGACAATGATATTTGTCAACTTAAATCTCATAATAGATTGATGCTTGAACTTCAACAACTGGTGCTTCAACTTCATCTGCTAGTAAACTCTGGTTTAAAATTCTGCAGAAGTAACTTAAGATTCGAGGGACTAAAATGAATTCACGTATATGTTTCAGGGACCAAACTGACAGTAAGTGACATCTTTCAAAGACTAAACTGACAGTAACAGACGGATTAACGGAGTTAACGACGCACATTAACGGGAGGGACTAACGTGACAGACGGATTACACATTGAGGGACCTTTTTGCATTTTTGCTTGATTGAGGGACCAAATTGACAGCGAGTTACACTTTCAGGGACCAAATTGGCTATTTACCCATTACACAATTCATAATTGTCCCCTATGCACAGAGGAGGGAGAGGACTTTATATGAGTGATTGCGTGAGCTGTAGCAAAATTTAAACTTGAGCGGAAATTTTTTTTTTTCGGGGGGGGGGGGGGGGGGGGGGGGCATAAGCCTAATTATACTTTTTCCAAGGTGTACGCTTGATCTCCCTCATCAGAGGATAGGTCCTCCCCTAACTGTAAATAAGAACTTTCTCAGGTTTAGTCTCTATAAAAAAAAGTTTTCTATAAAATTTGTCCTGATAATATGTAAAATATTTGATTGAATCAATTTATATATATGAGCGAGAGTGAGGAAGGAAAAGCTAACCTTGACGTGGGTGGATGGGTATCTATATCTAACCCCGACAAGGATTGGGGGCAAGTTTAGTTTTTTTTACTAGGAGTCAAAAGCGGGCGTAGAAAAGGCAAAGCTCACACCTGACCAACCTGTTATCGTAAGATCGTATCTATGTGCAAGTTGCGCCTGAACAATTAAAGAGGAGAGTTGTCCTTTGGAATTTTTGAGGGAATAAACTTCCACCACTATGTAAATTAAATGATCAAGTCAAAGTGGCCTGCATAAGTAATCAAAAAATTTCTAATACTTACAAAGTTGTCACTATTGCTTAATACAAGAAAATGAATTAAGTAATTGATAAACTAACCAATATCTAGAGTATGTCATTATGCAATATACCAATCATCCATGGTGCAGTTGGATATTTAAGGTGCTTTCAATTTGCTTCTAGTTTACCATTGAAGTGAATGATTCTTTCATGCTAAGCCAACATTGAGATGCTCGTGTTCATATATTTCTAAAATAATTAGAAGTGAGTTAAATCTTAAGATATAATGCAGCTTGTCACTTGCGCGCGCAAGTGACAAGTTTTTTTGTTTTTTATTTCAATTTTTTTTTTGACAAATTTATTTCAATTTTTTTATTTTGCTTTTTGTTTCTTTTTTTTTCTCTTCTTCTTTTTTTCAGTTTTTTTTGTTACTTTTTGTTTTTTCTTCAGTTTTTTTCTTTATTTTGTATTTTTATAAGTACTTTACTGTGTCGAAAAATTTTAAATGTTTAAATATATAAATTTTGTTCTTCAATAATCAATTAGATGGAAAAAATTAATTTCATAAAAAAAATACGTAAAGTGATATGCTAAAAAGCATGCTTTGGTGTACTTGATGGTGAAAAAAATTATTTTGTAACAAAATACGTAAAGTGGAATGTTAAGCAATGTGTTTTGAGGTACTTTGGGAATCGAAAAAAAATTAACTTTTCAAATATCAAAAGCTTTTTCGTATATAACCGGTTTTGTAAAAAACAATAAGTTTGTGAAAAAATACATTAAGTGCGATGCTGATAGTGTATTTTAGGGTACTTTAGGGTCCCAAAAATTTTTTTAGATGTTCAAATACACGAAGTTCGTTTCTCAATAACCTTTTCTTTTAATTTTATAATATTCTTATTTAATTTATAGTTTTAATTTAATTTTTATTTACAGAAGCTTCAGTCACATTTACAATAGATCCCTCAGTCGCACACTTTCAACTTTCTATAAATGCTTCTATTTTATTGGTAATTTCCATCCAACCCAACACAATACCACGTGTTTCATTTTCTATTTGTGTTTTCTTTTTTATATTGCTCATTTTGCCCCAACGGGTATTAAAACCATTCTTTAATTTGTGTTTATATTTTATCTTTCTTTAATATTCGAGTACAGCGTTGCTGCATTGACTCCCGTGAGAACTTCAGTCACATTTACAATACAACCTTCATGATCTTCTTTCAACGGGAACTTCAGTCACATTTACAATAAAACCTTCATAATCTTTTTCAACTTTGTATAATTACTCCTATTTTATCATGGGTTTTCCTTCAACCATGCATGATACCCAGCATATTTCACTTTTTAATTGTGTTGTCTTCTTTTTCTATTTATGGGTTAATTTTTTATATTTGCATTTGATGAATGTGGATTATGCTATTAAAATTCTTTAGATTTTTTCTTCTTATTTATCTATAGAGGATGTGCGTCTTTGTTAATGTTCCTTTTAAAATTGATAATCTTTTTATTTATTTTATATTTATATTTAATTTTTATTCACTGTTATTAGATTTTATATTTTGCTAACTAACACCATTTGCCCAATGGGATAGGCTATCCTGGGGTACGTGAGTCGATTCCGTGCTCCTGAGTTTGATTCTCACCGTTGACAAACTCGGTGTTGGCCAGTGCGAAATTTGTTTTCAAGCACGATGGGATATTAGTCTTTCGAAAAGATTTAATTATACGATAGAATTTAGCCAGACTTCAGCCTTTTTTTTCTTTCTATTCTTCCTTTTTTTTTCTTTCTATTCTTCCTTTTTTTTTCTTTTATATTACTTCACTTTTTTTATCTTCTTCCTTTTTTCCTTTACTTTTTTTTCCTTTTTTGTTTTTGAGTGCTTTTAGGGTGAAGGAACAAATCAAATTCCTCAGAACCATTAAATATGACTGTAGGATGTAGTATAAAAATTCATCAACGGTTGAGATTTAATACAAGTTGATTCAATCTTAACCACTAATAGCATTTTACACAATATCCTACGATCAATTTTAGTGGTTATCGATGACGGATTTAATTTGCTCCCTCAACCTAAAAGCACCCTTTGGTTTTTACTTCAGTTTTTTCTTCTTTTTCTTTTTTTTTATATTTTAAGAGCTGCTTTACGGTCTCAAAAATTTTAAATGTTTAAATATGCAAATTTTTACGTAAATAAATATTTACGTAAGTTACAAAAATATTTATTTACGTAAACTTTAGTCACATTTCCAATAGGTCCCTCAATCGTACTCTTTCAACTTTCTATAGGTGCTTCTATTTTATTTGTAATTTCCATCCAACACTACATGATACCACGTGTTTCACTTTCTATTTGTGTTTTCTTCTATGTTTTGGTCATTTCGTACCAACGGGTATTTAAACCATTCTTTAGTTGGTGTTTATATTTTTATCTTTCTTTAAAATTCGAGTACAACATTGCTGCATTGACTCCTGTGGGAACTTCAGCCACATTCACAATACAACCTTCACGATCTTCTTTCAACGGGAACTTCAGTCGCATTTACAATAAAATCTCCAAAATCTTTTTCAATTTTGTATAACTACACCTATTTTATCATGGACTTCCTTCAACCATGCTTGAAATCCAATGTGTTTGACTTTTTAATTGTGTTGTCTTTTTTTCTTTCTAATTATGGGTTAATTTTTTTTATTTACATTTGATGAATGTGGATTATGTTATTAAATTTTTTTAGACTTTTTCTTCTTATTTTATCAAAGGTTAATGTTCTATTTAAAATTTATAATCTTTTGATTAAAATTTATATTTATAATTTAATTTTTATTCACAGTTATTAGATTTTATATTTTGCAGACTAACACCATTTGCCCAATGGCACAGGTTACCCTGGGGCCCAGTAGTCGATCCCGTGCTCCTGATTTTGATTCTCACAGTTGACAAACTCAGTGTTGACCAGTGCAAAATTTGTATTCAAGCATAATGAGATATTAGTACGATAGAATTTAGCCAACCCCGTGCGGGAATTGCCGCACTTTTTTTTTTAACTTTAGTTTTTTTTTCCTTTTTATTTTTTTTTGTTTTGTCCTCTTTTTTATTTTAATGTTTTCCATTTTTTCCTTTTTAATATTTTAACGAGTACTCTAGGGTCTCGAAAAATTTTAGATGTTTAAATATTCGAATTTTGTTTTTCAATTATCGATTTGGTGAAAAAAAGATTTAATTTCATGACAAAATACATAAAATGATATGCTAAACAGTGTGCTTTGGTATACTCGATGGTGAAAAAAATATTTTTTTAACAAAATACGTAAAGTACGATGTTAACCCGTGTGTGTTGAGGCACTTAGGATTCAGAAAAAAATTAGCTGTTCAAACACCCGAAGTTTTTTCCTCAATAACTGGTTTGGTCAAAAAAAATAATAGCTTTGTGACAAAATAGGTAAAGTGTGATGCCAACATTGAATTTTGGGGTATTTTAGGGTCCAGAACAAATTTTATATGTTCAGATACGTGAAGTTTGTTCCTCAACAACCTGTTTGATGAAAAACAAAAAAAATACGTGACAAAATATGTAAAATGTGATGCCAAACAATTTGTTGAGTTACTTTAGGATTCAAATTTTTTTACATGTTCGGATACACAAAGCTCATTCCTCAAAAACCCGTTTGGTGGAAAAAATTTGTGACAAAATATGTAGTGCGATACTAAATAGTGTTTCTATGTGCTTCTATTTTATTCAAATATGCGAACTTTTTTCTTCAAAAATAGTTTCAACTTTGTATATGTGCTTCTATTTTATTGGTGGTTTTAAATCAAACTCTGCATGATACCTATACGTACGGGTTTCACTTTCTAATTATGTTGTGTTATTTTCTCTTTAATTATGTGTTAAGTTTTTATATTTACATTTGATAAATATAGATAACGTTATTAAAATTTTTTAAACTTTTTCTTCTAATTGTCTATGGATGTTTAATTTCAATGTATTTGTTGTTATTAATATTCTTTACGTTTTTTTTCTTATTATCTGTGGATGTTGAATTTCAATGTCTTTGTTAATGTTTCTTTTTAATTTTATAATATTTTAATTAATTTATAGTTTTTCAATTTAATTTTTATTTACTGGAATTTCGGCCACGTTTACAATAGATCCCTCATCGCCCTCTTTCAACTTTCTATAGGTGATTCTATTTTATTTGTGGTTTTCATCTAACCCTGCACGATACCCGCGTGTTTCACTTTCTATTTGTGTTGTCTTCTTTATTTTTGTCTTTTCGCATCAAACGGTATTAAAAACATATTTTAACTGGTGTTTAAATTTTATCTTCTTTCAACGGGAACTTCAGCCACATTTATAATACAACCTCCACCATCTTCTTTCAACTTTGTATAATTGCTCCTATTTTATCATGAGTTTTCATACAACCATGCATGATACCCACGTGTTTTAGTTTTTAATTGTGTTGTCTTCTTTTCTTTCTTATTATGGGCTAAGTTTTTATATTTACATTTGATAAATATGGATTATGTTATTAAAAGTTCTAGACATTTTCTTCCCATTATCTATGGATGTTTAATTTCAACGTTTTTTGTCAATATTCTTTTTAAATTTTATAATCTTCTTATTTAATTTATAGCTATAATTTAATTTCAATCCACAATTATTTAACTATATATTTTACAAACCAACATCATTGGTCCACTGGCATAAGCTACCTTGGGACACAGAGTCGACTTAGTGCTCCCAAGTTTGATTCCTGCAGTGGACAGAAAACTATTGTCTTGAATGATTAGTTTATTAAAGAGGTTTTCCCCTTCCGGTTTTACTTTAATTTTGCTAACTAAAAATTAGTCAACCCCGTGCGTAGCACGGGCCAGGCGGCTAGTAAAGAATATATAGGAGATGTCACTTGTATAGTTAATGACGTAAAGTTAAAGTTTTGAATAAGTAGAGATATAGTGTCCTAATCTGGTAGTTTGGTCTTGAAAATTAGTTCATTATTGCTTCTGATGCTCTCCATATATACTTCTCAACAAATGGGCCTTTTCTGGGGCTCATGAGCATGTCGAGAAGGAGTACACTATCAAAGAGATTTTTACATAACAGAGTGTAAAGCCAAATCACCACTATGTACATGTTACACTATTCTACTATCTACTCCTAAAAAGAAAGAAGATGCTAGATAAATTCATTCTCTGCCATTCCATTCATCAGTGGTACTATTTGTAACAGTACAATTATTAGTGGCTACCAATCATTGGTCCACGTAGGCAAGCAAATCTAACACAGTCTAATTCCAACGGATAAAATAAAGGCACAACTCACATACAGCTGTTAGGAAACTTAGAAAACTTCTAGAATTGAAAATGGAATCAAACATATTCATTCAGGTAATTGGGCTTCTTTGTGATTCTTTTGCCCAGCCCATCAGTGCCAATGGGGCCTTCAGTGTGTTGCACATCTGCAGTTGAGTTATGGCCCAATTGGTGGATATTACTAACAATACCACCCGGTGGGAAAAACACCTTGTCCTCAAGGTGAAACTTGTTGCAAAGTTCAGTCCATGGTTCCCATGTGGTGTCTTCGGGACTAAGTCCAAGCCATTGGACCAAGACCTGTTGTGTAGGAGGATCTGTGGATGAATCAAACTTGCTGTCCAGTATAGCCAGAGGAGAAATGACTGGGTGATTGTCTACGAAAATAGGTGGCAGAGGGTCAATAACAGCAGTAGGAGGCCCTTGATGTTTCTTTAAGAGAGAACAATGAAAGATCGGGTGAATGCGGGATTCAGTAGGCAAATTCAGCTTACAATGAAAGACCGTAAAAACGTTTTGACAACTTGTTGTGAGGGCTGGATTTAGATGATGATTGTCTATATGGTTTCAGCTTAACATAGACCAGATCCCCAATTTCAAAAGATACCTCCCTGCGCCCTTTGTCAGCATAAATTTTCATGCGTGCCTGAGCTTTGAGCAGTTTGCGTTGGACTGAGTTCAGTAATTCTTGGCGAGACAACAACATAGAATCCACAGCTTCAACAGAGGAATTTCCCAACAAATAGTTGGGAATTGAAGGTGGTGGCTTGCCAAAAATGATGTGGAATGGTGAGGTCCCTGTTGAGGAATGGGATGATGTATTGTATGACCACACAGCAAGTGCCAAGAAATTGTACCACTTAGTTGGATTGTTGTGAACAAATGAACGGAGGTAATGTTCTAAGACTCGGTTTAGAACCTCAATTTGTCCATCAGTTTCCGGATGATGAGCTGTACTCATTCAGAGTTTAGTACCACAAGCAGAAAATAGCTCCTTCCAAAATCGGCTGATGAAGATAGGGTCTCGATCGAAGACTAGACTTCGAGGAAAACCATGGTGTTTACAAACTAAATCCATGAAGAGAATGGCAACTTTGTGAGCAGTGAAGTTGCTAGGCAAAGCGCCAAAGTGGGCGCCTTTGGAGAAACGATCAACAACCACCAAGATAACTGTGTAACCATGTGAAGCGGGCAAGCCAGTGATAAAATCAAGGGACAGATCTTCCCACACAGCAGAGGGAACCGACAAAGGTTGTAAGAGGCCAGCAGGTTTCTTGGTATCATATTTGACTTGTTGACAAATAGAGCATTGAGAGATGTAAGTATTGACATCTTTACGCATTCCCTGCCAAAAGAAATTATCATGAAGTCTCAAAAAGGTCTTCAAGGTGCCTTGGTGACCCCCAATTGGAGATTTGTGGAACTATTGTAATAGTCTTTCCTTGAAGGAACAATTTGAGGGAAGCCAGATTTTTCCTTTGAAGAAAATGAGCCCTTGGTGAGTGGCATACTCCTTTGTAGAATCATGTTGCTGAGTAATCTTAAGAAGGAGTTGCTGGAACTCTGCACTTTGTTGTAGACAAGAGCGAAGCTCATCTAGGAATATGAAATGAGGCATAGACAAAGAGTAACAAAGGGGTTGTGGGGGCTCAATGCGAGACAAGGCATCAGCAACTACATTAGTTTTCCCATATTTGTATTGGATAGTAAAATCATACCCAAGTAATTTAGAGAGATATACCTGTTGTTCTGGCGTCTGAATTACTTGAGAAATCAGCTCCATGAGGCTCTTGTGGTCGGTAAGAATGATGAAGCGGTGACCTAGAAGATATTGCCTCCATTTTTTGACAGCCGTAGTGATGGCATGAAGCTCTCTTACATAAGTGGATGACTTGAGTAAGCGCGGACAGAATTGCTTGCTGAAAAAAGCAATCAGATGATTGCCTTGAATTAAAACAGTGCCCATAGCTTGTCCTGAGGCATCAGTTTCTAATATAAATGGCTCATTGAAGTTTGGAAGTGCAAGTATAGGTGCCTTAGTCATGGAATCCTTGAGTAAATCAAATGTTGTCTGAGCTTCCACATTCCAATGGAAAAGAATCTTTCTTTAATAGTGCAGTAAGAGGTGCCGCCACAGTTGCATACCCTTTGATAAATTTTCTGTAAAATCCAGTGAGTCCCAAAAAACCTCGAAGTGCAGAGACACTAGAAGGTGTAGGCCATTTAACCATGGCTTCAAATTTAGAAGGGTCAACTAGTATGACATCAGCTGCAATTATGTGGCCTAGGTATTCAAGTTGTTGTTGGGCTAATAGGCATTTAGAACGCTTGAGGAAGAATTGGTTGGACAATAGTAGCTCAAATACTTGTTGTAGGTGGTGTAAATGAGTAGTGAATGTGGGGCTGTATACCAATATATCATCAAAAAATACAGCAACAAAGTGTCTAAGGAATGGTTTGAATAGGTTATTCATTGCTGCTTGGAAGGTTGATGGAGCGTTGCATAGGCCAAAGGGCATGACTGTGTATTCATAGTGGCCTTGATGGGTGCGAAAGGCTGTTTTGGGAATGTCTGAAGGGTTCATTCTAATCTCGTGGAATCCTTGTTGTAAATCTAGCTTTGAAAACCATGATGCGCCACCCAATTCATCAAGTAATTCATCAATGGTGGGCATTGGGAACCTGTCCTTGACTGTAACAGCATTTAAGGCCCTGTAATCAACACAACAACGCCAAGAACCATCATTTTTCTTGACCAAAAAGACTGGTGAGGAAAATGGACTATGGCTAGGTTGTATGAGACCTGATTTCAGCATGGTATCTATTTGTTTCTCAAGTTCTTGTTTCTGGTAGTAAGGGTATCGGTAAGGACGGACATTTACTGGTGTGGAGTTGGGAAGTAGGTGTATTTGGTGGTCAGAGGAGCGTTGGGGAGGTAGTGTAGATGGGGTGGAGAAGAGTGAGGCGTATTGGGAAGTGAGGGATTCAATTTCTGGGAAGGTGGGTGTGTCTAAGCTAGGAGTAGGTTTAAGAGCTGTATATGGATGTATGTGGCTATGGAATCAGTTTGAGTGTATCGTTTAATTTGGTAAAGGGATAGTTGATTTGGAGTGAAGGGAGCATTTGCATATAGTGTAGTAGATTTATCTGAGTGTGTAAAGGATAGGGAAAGGGATGTGTAATCCATTAGAACTGGGCCAATAGCTTGTAACCATGGGACACCCAAAACAATCTATGCACCTCCCAAAGGCAACACAAACAGATCAACAATAAAAGAAATGCCTTGAATAGAAAGAGATACCTTAGTGCAAATATGTGTGCATTCCAGAGTGTCTCCATTCCCGATCATAACCCGCAATGTTGTAGTTGTCGATTGCAATGTGAGACTAAAGAACTTTGCCACTCTTGTTTGAATAAAGTTGTGTGAGCTCCCTCCATCGACCAATATCGCGACAGTTTTCTTAGCGATTTTCCAGAGTGACACAAAAGGTGTGGTTGTCTGATGAACCAGACATAGCATGGAGGCTCAGTTGAGCAGGTGTTTCTGGTGTTGGAGTATCTGAGGTGGTTTGGGTAAGGGTTAGGTCTAGGAGAGTAGCTGGATCTGGTTTAGTATCATCATCAGATATGAGCATATAAAACTTCCCTTTACATTTGTGGCCAGGAACAAAATGTTCATCGCAGTTGTAACATAAGTTACGTTCACGCCTAGCTACCATTTCCTCCGATGTAAGGCGGCAAAAATTTGGTTTAGGGTTATTAGGGTTAGGGATTGTGGTGGTAGGTGTTTGGTTAACAGAGGAGTGAGAAGTAGTGATTTGGGTGGGGGTTGATGCAGTTTGGTGAGAAGTGGATGAGCTAGGGAAGTGGGATTTACCTTTGAAGTTGCATTTTCGGTCCTCAATTTTGTCTTCCTGGATCTTTGCAAGAGCGGTGGCATGAGGAAGCGACAAGGGGACGAAAGCCTGAACCTCGCGACGTATCTCCGGATTTAAACCTGAAACAAAGCAACTAAGCAGAAATTGATGAGGTAAACCAGTCACACGATTAGCTAATCCTTCAAATTCATGGAGGTACTGATTGACTGTGCCCTTCTGCGAGAGTTTGAACAGAGCTCCACGAGGGTCGTCGTAGTACGACGGCGCGAAACGAGTTTCAAGAGCATAAAGGAAATCTGGCCAAGAATGGATGAGCCCATTATTTCGCATCCATTGGAACCAACTCAGAGCAGGTCCATCCATGTAGAAGGATGTAATGGTGAGACGTTCCGGTTCCGATGTACCATGGAAATCAAAGAAATGGTTGATTTTGAAGATCCAACCGAGAGCATCGTTTCCGTCGAACTTTGGAACCTCGAGTTTCATATGGGGCTTGTTGTGGCGTTCAGGATGTGGTGGTGGGGGTGGTGGTGGCGGCAGCGGCGGTGGTGGTGGGGGTGGTGGTGGGGGTGGTGTTTGAGAGCAGTGGGTGCGGATGCTTGCAACATCCTCAGCAAGTGCGTCGAGTTTTGTGGTGAGAGCAAGGATAGCAGCTTCAAGATTATTGGAACCGGATGATGATTCTGATGTCATGACTAAGATGAGCAATAAAAGCACCAAATTGTTACACTATTCTACTATCTACTCCTAAAAAGAAAGAAGATGCTAGATAAATTCATTCTCTGCCATTTCATTCATCAGTGGTACTATTTGTAACAGTACAATTATTAGTGGCTACCAATCATTGGTCCACGTAGGCAAGCAAATCTAACACAGTCTAATTCCAACAGATAAAATAAAGGCACAGCTCACATACAGCTGTTAGGAAACTTAGAAAACTTCTAAAATTGAAAATGGAATCAAACATATTCATTCAGGTAATTGGGCTTCTTTGTGATTCTTTTGCCCAGCCTATCAGTGCCAATGGGGCCTTCAGTGTGTTGCACATCTGCAGTTGAGTTATGGCCCAATTGGTGGATATTACTAACAGTACATCAAATCCCATATATCTCTATGGGTCGCCGACCACCTCCTACGAAAGGAAGGAAGATAATGTACTACCATGCAAGTTATATGCATGGTTCCAAACCGACATGAATATGATCAACGTGTAATTGCATGCATGTACCCACCCCACCACTCTTTACTATGCAAAAACACTGAAAAGGGCATGTTTAAACTCTGAAGGAGGAGACCACCAGAATTACTCCGATTATTATTGGGCTGGTGTAGGGTTGTTGCCTGTTGGGCTTGAATACGTGTCACTCTGATTATAAATAGAAAGAAAAAAAAGCTGAATTTTCTTTTGATTGACGAATGTTAGTGGGAGAGGACGAAATGTTCGTTTCCCGAGTTTGAAGCTAAGACTCCTTCTTGCACTTATTTTATACACTCATTTGATATCGCTTAACTCACCAACTAAGCTACCTACTCATGATAGAAAATAAAATATAAAATTTGCCTTTATAATATGTCAGTTTGATGGAGCTTCCTTATTCCCAGATTCGGAAATAGACGGTCCAGGCTCGCTTTGCAGCGAAAGCCGCTTA
Source organism: Astragalus glycyphyllos (assembly GCA_963573325.1). Classification (NCBI taxonomy): domain Eukaryota; kingdom Viridiplantae; phylum Streptophyta; class Magnoliopsida; order Fabales; family Fabaceae; genus Astragalus; species Astragalus glycyphyllos. The sequence goes on from OY754307.1 coordinate 91,680,341, forward strand.
CTTCATCATCATGGGTCCTACCTGTAATTACAAGTTACCGATGAGGTCACTTTCGTGAATTCACATTGCCAAATACTTTCTGGTATCTGTTTTAACGTCAAGTGCCGCCCAATTCTTTCTTTCTTATTTTTTTAATGGAAAGTAAAATTAAAAAATATCCTCCATTCCCTTTACACAATGCACACACACGTATACATGTACTATAATATTTCCCTTATAGTATTTATACCCTTGAAGCTCCTAACCTCATCCCCTTTTCCCTTTTTCTCTCTCCACCACTTAAGTAAGGTTTTCTCTCTCCTCTCCGGCGGCATGAAAGGGATAAATATGGCGGTAACAGAGTCCGATCTTGATGACTTCCCTAATCTCGATTACGAGCTTCGGTATCCGACGAGTCTTGCCGACGCCGAAGCTTTCATGACTGGCCTTTGCACCGCCGCTTTCCAAAATCTCATACCGGTAACTTTTCTCCTCAATTTCAATTCTCAAACTCAAACTCAAACTTTCAATCCGTTCGCTGACGTGGCACCACCCTTACATGCATCATCATCATGTGCTTCCTTAACCGTCTGTAATGTAAATAACAACCACAATAACAAACCTTTTCACTATAAATAAAATAAAAATAAAAATAAAAATACTAATTGGTGGCGATTTTTCCTATAAATTAACTTTTATTTATTTATTTGTATAGACTATAAAGTGTCCTAACCTGCGCTCTGTTTATAGTAATGTTTCTTTGAATGAATTTGTATCTTCTTTTCATGGCAGCTGTGTTTAGATGCCATCCTTTGTGGGCTCATTTGGGGGCTATGTGGGCCTTTAATATGTTTTGGGCTCTGATGTTTTGTACTCGGTTCCCATGTCCAAAAAAAAGCGTCACTGATTGTTTGAAAAAAAATACTCCTCATCTGTATGATCTAAATATGGTATTTTTGTAATTAATTAATAAATAATTAAAATAGTATCTATTTATTTATTGACTTAATTGGTGTACACTATTGTTGTAATGTTTTTTTATACAATGAAAAGCCAGACTTTTTTCTGACTTGACGATTACGATTGGGTGAGAATGTAAAAAATATATGAATTATAATAATATAATTAAACAAGAGTTTTTTACATAGTAACCTCGCATGAAATTTTAAGTCGTCACAATAACTATTCTTCCTACTATCGATGTATTCATGTCTTATTTAAGTAAACTAATAAACAACCTTACACGTGCTATAAAAAATAAATATAGTTGCACTAGGAATTTAGCTATTCGATGGAAAAAATTGTACTGTATTGTTTTCCTATTTTTGTGTTCATTGATATTTTAATATGGCATATACAAACTATTCCCAATTTCTAATGATAAAAAGCCTTGCTACTACCGGGCTGAACTTGCACATGATTCATTGAAATTATCAGCCTCAACTCTAACCGAAAAAAGTTGAATCGTGCCAAATCAAATTTATTTATTTATATATATTGGTCAAAATATTACTACTACTATTAATCAACGATCGGTTTGCTCCCGGGTTCGATTCCCGCTTACGTTAAATAAGGTGTTGGCAAGCGAAATGATTAAGAGCCTCAAGTAGCGAGCGTAGATTAATTCTTCGTTGACAGCATTGGGACACTGCGTGGGTCGCCCGCGAGGATTCGATACCAAAAAAAAAAAAAAACGATTCAAACTCTAGTTGGAGCAGAAGAGAAACGAATCAATCAATTATCAGTAATAAATCAATAAAAGGAGTATAGAAGAACGGACTCGTGACTGTCCTCTACCCTTCTGTTTCAATAAAATATCAAACGGTATTACTTATTTGTATTTTTTACGTATAAACATTAAACAATTTAATTTTAGCATAAAGTCATGTAAAAATATTATACATATATCCAACAATGTATCGTCCTGTTATTTACGATTTTTAACATATTTTTGATAGATTTTTTTTAACATAACTATTTTATTAACATAGTTAAACTCATTAAATGGGAAATAAGAGACCAGATTTTTTTAGGAATGTACAATAGCTTGGGTTTCACATAATGTCCTGAAAAGTTGATCCAACCCAAATTAAAATTTTGGGAATACCTACTAACACCTCCGTTTTTGCTAATTTCCAAGGATCTGGGTTGATTGACCAAAAAAAAAACGAATCTGGGTTGACATCATGGGTAGATTATAGAAGCACTCACCTTTAATTTTTCTAGAACCATACATATTTGTTTACATTCCTAAAAAGTAAACTCAGTAATAAATTCCAGATCTGAACAATGAAAATACATGGAATCACCAAACTTCTTTTTAAAAAAATCATTACGAAGGGTATGTGTAAATAATAGGAGTATTGTGTTCTACACAAAGTCCTAATTATAGTAATAACCTTTAAGAATATTTTTTGTTAGAATATGAGTAAAATTGTTGTATGAATTTCCAGCTTATGCAACTGTTGATGAGTGCAGGATGTTGTTACTTCATTTTCAACTTGTGGTGGACTAACAGAATCCTTCACTCCCAAATATTCCACCATCACTGCTACTATTGATTCTCAGTCATATGGCACTGGTAATGATATTACCAATTATTATTTTTATATATTGTATAGTTATTATTTCTTCCATGTTAAGTTCCATTCATCCAATCCTCTATGCATGATTGTATTGGAGCACATTATTATGTATCAACAACATGAAGACACCCACCGGCTTCAGGTTCGAACTCAGACGGGAGTGTATCTGGCGTTGATAATGTGTGCATTAGTTTATTTGTCATTTTGTCTAAGGTGCTAATCAAAAATATAGTTGATGTAGTTTGACATTTTTGGATTGAATTGAAAACTTGGCAGTTGGAAGCCCTGTGTCAGCTAATAAGCCAACCAGCAGAGAGAATTATACGAAAGGAAATACAAGTGGTACTTCTGATCAGTCTGATGAGGATGATGAAACAGGTCCTTGTGAACAGAGCACAAATCCACTTGATGTCAAGCGCCTTAGAAGGTACATTAATTAATTTCTCAAAGTACTAAACCAGCATATCTTATAATTTATAAATGCTTTTCGTTCCATCCTCCATTAGATTTTAAATGATTTATATATCATATCATGGTTTCAGGAAGGTTTCTAATCGCGAGTCAGCCAGAAGGTCAAGGAGAAGAAAACAAGCGCAGTTGTCTGATCTTGAGACTCAGGTAGACATTTATTTATAGCTAAGGTATCTTAATGATTGTTGATTAAGATAATGGAATATTACTCTAAATCGGTTAATTTGTTTTATAAATTATTACATATTTTTAGTAAGATGCATAAGAAGCAATAATATATATTTTTTTCTTTTGTTTAAATTTTGCATTGCCTTCTTAGGTTGAAAAACTGAAACTGGAAAATGCAACCCTATACAAGCAATTTTCGAATGCCAATCAACAATTTCATGAGGCTGATACAAATAACAGAGTGCTAAAATCAGATGTAGAAGCTTTGAGAGCTAAGGTACGTATGACTACGTATTAACCAATATTAATATATATATATATATATATTAAAATAACTTGTTCACTGTGCATCATTTTCTCTTATATACAAGTAACACAAATTAAATGTTGCATATACTTTTAGGTGAAGTTAGCTGAGGACATGGTTACTCGAAGCTCTTTCAGCACGTTAAACAATCAGCTTCTTCATAATCAATTTCAACTGAGCACACCACCACAACTCCACGTGGCACATGTCTCGCCAACAATCAATGTCCATGGAAATGGTGCCTCATACGGTGGTGCAACGGTTGGTCAACATAATTCAAATCTTGGGTTTGCAAACTTGGACACAAATTTTAACAATGTTGACAATGGAGTCCTAAGCAATGCTATGAGTTGTGTTACTATCTGGCCGTAAGGGGTTTCAGTTTACTAGACTTTTATAGTGTTCAATTAGAGTAAGATTTATATGTCACGTATTGTCTATTTGGTTAGTAGATTATGTTATTGTCTTGGGTAGGTTTCTCTTTAATTATATATGCTCGTTAAAATAGTGTGTGTCCTCGTGTTGTATTTCGTCTTGTATAAAAGGACTTGGTTACTTTGTGCATGTCTGATTGTAATTGTGAGAAAAATAATATCTCACTTTTTCAAATCATTGAATTGACATTGATAGATATTTTTAAGTGAAAAACAACAACTTCAATATCTATAAGATGAAGACTCCATTATACTACTCCCTTCTTAGAAGCAAATAGTGTTTTTAATCGGTTCCAAAATATAAAAAATAAACACTATTTTTAAGATATACTAGTATATATTAAACGATCATTATCAACTTTACTCTATTTAAGTGGTGTAATTAAAACTATGCTACTAATTAGCTAGGAGTATAAATTACCATTTAATGAAAATGATAAAATAAATGAGAATTCTTGATTTTAAATGTCATTCACTTGTCTTTGTGAGGTAGGGGTTTGTTTCTTTTATTATGGACAAGGAGGAGTAAATAAATTTCACGAAAAGGGTTCTTGAGATTGAAAAAGGTTAATAACCAACCAACCCACTGTAACACCCCTCATATTTTCGTACTCGTGAACTAGAATTTGTGGGGTTGATGAATGTCTAGAGTTGTTTCAATAGATTTCATAAGTTTTAGAACCTCCCTAATCGATTGAGAGGCTTTAAAATTGACTAAGTTGGTATAAAATAGTTATTCTTTCTTTAAGTTACTTCATGGGAGTTGCAGGTGTGTCATATCTTTCATTCGATATCTAGAACTCAAGAGATGCCTTTCGGAGTCAATGCACAAGTGTAGTATTTAAAAGGTTTGAGGCAAATGCCTTTTGCATTTTGACTATGTTAGAACTTGATTTGATTAGTAAGATCAAGGATAATTTTTATCAATTTCTCACAGCTTTCCAATGCTACAAATAACGTATAAGTTCGACGTTTGAAGCTTCTGATATATGGTCAAAATAATAACATGTATAGTGCGCTTAGAACATAACTAGATCAATTTATCAGCATTTGGATGAGATGATAGGGGTTTCTTCTAGCTTAATCAATATTTTGGGTTCAAGTCTAGCCTTGTACGTATAGTAATGTTAAATTTCTTATGGGAGAGCTTTTGCCACTTATTGTGGTCATATCCGGCTCTCTGCAATTGCGCGCAAAGAATATCCGATTTATACAAAAAAAAGACCCTGAATTGGTATTTTTTTTGTCGTGATAACTATGCAACGACACATTAGTTCAATTCAGGGTCTTTGAACAGTTACGGACGAAATTGCATTTACCTCTTACAAAAGGATTAGTGGAAATTAGACTCTAGACCCCTTAAATATAAATCTTGTCATGCTCCAATAGTGGGGATTATATTTTCATTTTACACAATTTTTCCTGTTAAATAAACAAACAGGAACGAGAAATTTAATAAAACAGTAACCAACAAAATAAAAGTTTTATAAAACAAACAACAATGAAAAGCGTTAACTATTGTAAAAAAAAAATAAAAATAAACGTTAACTGACTTCCATGATAAACTGGTGGATTAGCATTAACAAATTTTTTTTCTTTTTTACCCCCTATATATATCATATAACTAGCAAAATACCTGAGTTTGTGCATGTGTAGCGTCGTGGTATTTTTCCGGAATAGATTCAAACTGAAATTGTAATATAGTTATCAATTCGTAAATTCTAGATGATATTGGTAAATTAATCAAGTATTAATGAAATTTTAATATTTAAACAATATAATTATTAGACAACTAATTTAAAATGTATTTAAAAAAATTTATATGGTTGCGTCAAAAAAATAATTTATATGGTACCAAATATTCTAAAAATAAATTTTAATTTATGTGTTCTTAGTTAAATATCTTTATAGAATTTTGAAATAAAATCAAAGATTTTATAACATTTTATTAGTGATAATGAAATTATACCAACAACATTTAACATTTCCCCGTTTTAACTCAAAAGCATAATATAAAAATAATTGTTCCAAAAACGTTTAATGTTTTCTCATCATGACTCAAAAAAAAAACTATCATTTATAAAAATGAAAGACATTAATGAAGATTAAATAAAAAAATATAATTACTCTAATAATGTGTAGTGTTTTTTCGTAGGGAATAAAAATAAAATAAAATCATTCGACAACATGTCATTTTTATTCGTTGGAACTCAAAAATATTCAAATATAAAAAGTAAAGATAATTATTAACTCAAAAACAAAAATAGTTATACCAGTAACATGTAATTGTTTCTGTTGAGCCTCAAAAGTAAAACAATCATTTATAAAAAATAAAATATAATTATTTCGATAAATATGTGATATTTCGCCATCAAATTTCAAAAATAATGAAATTTAAGAACAACATCAGATATTTTCTCGTTGAAACTCGAAATCATAATATAAAAATATCCACTCTGACAATACCAATGTTTTTTTGTCAAGACTCCAAACTAAAATGTTCATTTATAAAAAAATAAAGACATTTACGAAAATAAAATATAAAAAAAGTATACCAACAAAATGTAATTTTGAGAAGAGGGAATTTGAATTTTGATAAGAGGAAAGAGAATGAAAAAAATCAACCGAGAGTTTTTATTATTTTATCCTCAAAGTTAATTAATTAAAGAGAAAGTAGAAGATGAGTGTTTTGATTAAATAGATTGTAGAAGATATAAAATAGAGATTTTAGTAGTTGATGTTTTGATTAAATAGATAATAGATAAATACAAAAAGAATTGAAATGAGAATAGAGAGAATAGTAAGAATCAAAATTGAAAGCTGAGAAAAATATTTTTTGACGAATGCGCAATAGACTCCATAAAAAAGACAATACATGTAAATGATTTTAATAATAGACAACTTTACATGTAGTGATATGGCCAAAAAGTAACACCGAGTAAAATAAACATTTCAATAGTGAGTTTTTTTTTTGACGTGAAAATATTTTCATTAGGACCCTCTTAAATCAGAGGCCAAAATAAGAGCAATACAAGGAGGAATCTCCTCGATCCAAAAAGAATCAGTGTTTAAAATAGCAAATTTTGCTAGGTGGTGTGCAACACTATTGCCCTCTCTTCTAACATGCTGGCATTGAAAAGAACTAAAAAACTTAGAAAGACAATTACAATCATATAAAATCCTGCCAAAATAAGAGTCATTCTCCTGCATATTGTTCATGTTAGTCACTAGCTGTAAGCAATCAGATTCAACTTGAATATTGAAGAAACCCATATCAAGTGCAAGGGTCGGTGCATATTTTTGTCCAATGACTTCAGTTAGAAACGGATCTGGGGGACCAAGGAAAGACCAATTGGCAGCTGCAAACAATAACCCAGAGTGATCTCGAATAACCACTCCAATACCCCCATTTACCATCCAATGGACCTGCAGCATCAAAATTCACTTTAAAACTACCCTGGGGAGGAGGTATCCAAGAGGAAGGGCCAGGAATAGGTGTACCGCTCATATACACGGGTGTTGTTGAGACTTGGACTGCCGAGTTTGCCTGAAAATTAATAACATTTCTCCATGCTATTTTAATAACATCATGCACCTCTAATAGATTTCCTTCAAAACATAGCTTGTTACGTGCCCACCAAATAGAATAGGTAAGAGATAAAATTAAAGCAATGATATCACCAGGTAACTGACAGATGCAATGAATAAGCCAATCTCGAAAATGCTCTTGAGTTTTTTCAAAGTTGATACCCAAAGGAGATGAAAACCATATAATTTTTGCCCTCTCACATTGCAGAAACACATGATCAAGATCCTCCATTTTATCTTCACATTTTGGACAGAAGAGATCACACCTAACTCCTCTTGATGCTAGTTGCTATTTAACTGGAAGGGAATAGTGAGTTTTTTTGCTCAATGGGAAAGATAAAAACAAGACAACGGGAAGTACTCCCTAACTCTCTCCACTTCTATGGAATCTGCAAGAAGGAGACACTAGACTTCCGGAGGGCAACGAGACCATAGCGTCCAAGTGGCGGAGGTAGAATCTCCGGGCTTAGCTAGCCATTCATCACAGTAATTACCTTCTCTCAAGGTATGCCAGAAAGATAGGCACAAGTTGTAACCTTTGAGATCTCAGATGTGGTCAATCAAGGGGGTATAGGATGGGTACTAGACACGCCCTCTTCATTAAATTGTAGTTACTTGGCAATCGGACTCAACGACCACTCTTCTAAAGGCTTTGCTCCAAACTAAATGAAGGTCCTTAGCAATAGCTTGTAATTCGACATTAATATTCGTGGTGAGGCCGCAATAACCTGAATAATCAATGATCCAACCACCAATCATCCAAAGCCTGAGTTACCTGGATTCCCCAAGCTACTACTACTGTCCGTAAAAGTAAAATGGATTTAAACTGAGTCACATTCACTCCCCAAGTAAAACAGTGATGCCAACTTCATTCTACCACTCAACGACTTTTGAACTACTTTTGTTGGTCCATGTGGATTCATTTCAAACCTTCCTCGGCGGCACTGATGGGTTATCGCGACACACCTACCCCCCAATACAGCTACTGTCTCTTATTTAATCTATCTCTGTCTCATATTAAAATTTAAATATTGTACCTAAAAATTTGATTTCTTAATGTATTTAATCATCAAAAATTGAAAATGACTAATAAAAAAATAATTTATTCACAGAACTGACAGAAGTATTGGTCAAAAAAATTATTAACGGAAGTAGTTTTTGATCAGTGCAAGTTGTTGAATATTCTTTTTTTGACAAACAAGTTGTTGAATATTGATGGTCAATAAAAGTATAAAACTACTTCCATCCTCACTGAATTGAATATTCTTCATTAATTAATAAATTATTAGATTTATAATTTTTCAATTGCCTCGCTTGCCACATGCTTAGATCGCACTTAATATATTTCTTATGAATCTGAATAGATTTTCTCTCACGTAGCCACGACACTCCCATAGAAAGGAGAATCATCCAACATACTTTTATTTTTATTTATTATTATTAAATTATTAATTCAGATTGCAAACATTGAAAAAAAAAGGTTGAAAATCTTCATTGTAGTTAACCCTCTCTCCACTCCATTTACGATAAATATCATAATACGAGTTAGTGTTTGGTTTTCTCACCGAAGCTTTGTTGGCGGCAAAGCAAACGTTGATTGTGATGGCGCCTCCGAAGTTCTTCGTCTTCGCTTTTTCCGTTGCCCTAATTTTCTTCCTCGTTACTTCCGAAGCCGATGTTTCCATCGGAGAAGATGATTCCTCTGCCTTCAAGATCCAATTAGATAAACTCAACTCCAAGATCCAATTTCTCGGTATTTTTCCTAATTTCTTATTTTATTTTACACTAAATTAGAATAACCTAATCATGCATGTGTGTTTTTTTAACCGTGTTTAATTGCTTTCGATTTTGAAGGTTTTGAATTTAGTGTTTTTACTGTTTTGTTGAAAATGCTAAGTTTACGATTGATGTTTTTCTCTTTCCTTTTTTAGGAATTAGAATCATGATTGAAAATAACACAATTGGTGAAGTTACTGAGAAAAGTGTTGTGATTGAAAATAACACAACTTGTGGTGTTTTTTTATTTATTATTTTTATGATGTCTCTTAGTGGCTAATGCATGTCATTGTGGCTAATTTTATTTTGAAGAGTCTCAAATCAGTGAGAAATCACAAGAATTGAAGAAGAAGGATGAAATAATAACAGAAAAAGAAAAATTCATTCAAGATAAGTCCAGTACCATTCAATCGTTGCAGAATGAAGTTGCTTCTCTCCAGGTGAGACTTGAGACTATACACAATTTCTCAGCAATTTCTTATAGCAGAAGAAAATTGAATGAATCAATTCGGTAAAATAAATCTGACTTTTTTTAATGTTTTAGAATCAAATGCTTATACTACTAGGATATAATTTAAGTGTACGGATAGTGATTGCTAATTTCACATTTCTATTGGTTTTGGAGTGTTCTAACTCACTAAGGTGTTGGGATCGCACACTCACTACTTGGAGTCATTTGTTATTTCCTTTAACTTGTATCTTTAAGAAACCTTCAAAAATCATATTTTATTTCTCAGAAAAAAGGATCATTGGATGCCCAGGAGCAGGTTGGAAAGGCCCATGCACGTGCTGGCGAACTACAGAAGCAGGTCATGTATGCATGAGCTAATGAGTGTTTTATGTAAAAGATCGTAATCTTTTGTGCATACTCTGAAATTTACTATACAGGTAAACAAGCTTAAAAGGGAACTAGAAACACAAAACCAGGAGAAAATGAACTGGGAAACTCGGGTAGCTGAGTTGCAGAATAAGGTTCATCATTTGAGCTTAAAATTAGAAGACGTAAGTTGTACATTTTGCTAGATTGTTCAAATCATGCTTTGAAGTAAATCCCAAGTCTGTTGTTTTTATGATTAGTTCTTATTCTTATTTATATCGTACGTACTATTGCAAAGCTTAATTTTTGTTTGTAATTGTTGTTGTTGGACTCATGTACCTTAATTACTCTTTTGAAAAAGACTTGTGTTAGTTATGTTTTCCATTATATTTCTCTCCATTTTGTAAAATGAGATGCCTATTAATAAAATAGATATGTTCTAGAAATATCTTGCTAACCTTGTCATGTTAAATGCTCATAATGGTTTGCTTTTCTTTGCTTTTGACATCTTATTCTCTCTCAGAATTTGAGATTGGATCCAAGTCAACCCAAAAAGTTAGCTTGTGGGGTGGGGGTTTCCCCTGCTTATAATCACTAATCAGGCCTTATTACTATCCAGTGGGGATTCTGAAAGCCAGGTTAAGGATAGTAACATGGGAATTGGACCCGGGACTCACCCTACGCTTGGGGGTGGGTATTGAAGTTGTATTGCAGTCCTAAATTGCTAGTTTGGGGCTGCTGGATCTCTATATATGTGCTCGGACACCCCCGCCCCGTTCTTTAAGCTAGCTTCTGGGAGTGAGACTCAAGCCCATTAAACATTATCTTTTTCCCTCTTTTTTTGGTGGCATTTGCCATAAGTTATAGTTACATTCTTCTGGTTGTGATCTACATGCTCAACTGTTAACTTTTTTTTATGAATAATCTGTGCACCTTTACCACATTCCCACTACCACTTCAAAGTTATGCAATAGTGCCATTGCGTCAAGGCATGTAGCCTGCACAGGTGTTCACTCACCTTACGTTTTTGGGTCACTGCTGTTGTACTCAAAATCATGGTCACTAGCATAAAAATGCAGTTGTCACGGCCACTATGGACCCAATTACTAATAAAAAATTTAAAAATTAAGCCACTGTTATTGTTTATATTTCAAAAGTAGCTACTGTAGTCCTGTACTGATGTCATTTTAAATTTCTAATTATCAAAACATAATCTCTTTGAGGATGATGCGACTTAAGTAGTGAATTCTCCGCAGGTTCAAAAGATAAATGAGGAACAGAAGACAAAAATCCGTAAAACTGAACGTGCACTTAAAGTTGCTGAGGTATGTGCATGCATAGATTTTCTTGTCCATGCTTTGCAGGATGCTTGGTGATCAGATTTTGATGGAAGTTTCTTGTTTTTCAAATGATATTCTTGTTTAGGAAGAAATGGTGAAGGCAAAGCTAGAGGCTACTTCCAAAGCAAAAGAACTGACTGAGGTAATAATTTCGAAGACAATGCTATCTTAATTCTTAACTATGTGTATATACTGTATAAATGTCGTTACCACCTGAAAAACCTTCAATCTAAAACTGAAAAGAATTGTTTTAAATCCTTTTACTTTTTTGTATTGAGATTAATGAAGGAAACATTGCACAAATGTAAGTAGTTCACCAGATAACTTAACTGTAACAGTATTTTTTGGACAAAACGATGTCTAGATGTTACATGTTTGAATTCCAACTTTAAGTGCTAACTTTAAGTTTACTTTGTTGCATTTTCACCATTTTCAAATATGCTACTCCTTGGCTATTTATATCCTCTTCTTGGCTATGCGTCTACTAATATTTGTATCTTATGAAGAACAGAAAATGGAAATTTTAAAACGAACTAAACTTACATTCTCTTATGAAAGAAATAGTTCATAATGATGTGCACTTAATTGATGCATACTGGTTTTAATGATCAGACTCATGGTGCTTGGCTTCCACCTTGGCTTGCTGCTCACTATATTCGTAGTAAGGTTAGTTTATGTTGTATAATACCCTATAATGTTTGTTAGAACAGCCTTTTTCACAAGTTTTGAGATTTTTTTTTTAGTCCTGTGTTGAGAGTCATTGGAATGAACATGGGAAGCCTGTGTTGGAAGTGATAACTCAGAAGGTACTGTATCGCATTTGTATTGGCTATCATTCTTCCATATTTGTTATTTCTTCTGTCACTGATAAATCATAGATACATATTTTCTTCATCACAACAAACAGGATGAATTCTGTATTTTAATATGTTCCTATTTATTCCAGGCCCTGGAGAAAAAGGCACAAGCTGGAAAGTGGGCTGAACCTCACGTGGAAACAATTAAAACTGTAAGCCCTTTATTCATATCTTTCATACTTCTGATATGTGATGTCTCGATATGCTTCTTTTTCCGTGGGAATGATAGCTCAGAGGCATACACTTTTTTGAACAGTGGATTACTGCAATTACTATGCACTATGATTACATGGTGGATTTGTTTCATTCACAATTTGTTTGTCTTCCCCTTTAGTCCTGATAATTTGTTATCTATTTAGGAGTTTCCATATTTGTTAGAAACTCATGGTTTGTTAGATACTCAGGCGAATTAAACTATATTATTTCCCACTGTTTCGTTTTTAATTGAAGAAATGGGTCCCTGCTGCAAAAGAACAATGGTCTTTGGTTAAAACAAAGGCTGAACCTCACGTGCAACTATTGACTACGAAAACTGTTGAAGTTTACAAGACATCAAAGGATGCACTTTCTCCCCACTTAAACAAGGCAACAGAATTTGTTAATCCTTATTATCAGGTATAAGTTACTTCATTGAACTGTATGGTTTGTTTGCTTATGTTTTACTGAAGGTATCATCTACTGGTTGACAGGAAGCTAGAAAGTTTAGCAAGCCATACATTGATCAGGTCGCTACTGCAGCTAGACCTCATGTTGAGAAAGTACAAGTGGTTCTGAAGCCCTACACAAAGAAGGCCGTTCATGCTTATGGGAAGTTCTTGGAATCAGCTACTGAATATCATAGCGAGGTTTCATACTTCATTCTTTAAGCTATTGATCAATTTATGCAAATCATCATTCTTTTGAAAATTATAGCTGCTCATTTCTTCAATCATACTTCGATGTAAAAAGCCAATTGAATGTTGTTGTATCACCGTATTAATGTTCTTCATCTTAGGGAGCAGTGTTGGTTCTGTTCATGATATGTTCTTTTATTGACTGCTATATTCTAAAACTTATTTAGAGTTTGGAGATCACACTATGATATAGACATAGACATGGCGTGACAGTTATGTTGGCGGAAGAAGACATGATTAAAAATGTTTCTTATGTCCTCTCTGCTTATCATTTTGCGTCGAAAAACTAGGATTTTATTTTCCTGACAGCTTATTCTCTGAAATTTATTAGTTCCGGGATACCGGATATCTTTTTTCCTTTAATACTACACTATTGAAGAGTTTTGTTAACTTCAATGGTCATTTTTAATAAAGAAATGCTGAACATTAGGCATGGTATTGGTATAAGAAGGATAAATCATATATTCTTTTTGAGTGTTGAATTGTCTTTTGTCCTAAAGGTCCAGATTTATGTCCGTGAGACACTGCAAAGGCACGAGCTTACTAGACCTCTAGCTACTAAAGAGTTGGAATGGTTTGCGGTATGCATCAGAGGATTTCTATGTCCTGACTAATATTACTTAAATCAAAATATGGTCAAGTGATTTGACAAACCTATCATCAACTTGAAATTTTGCAGGCCTCTGCCCTTTTGGCCTTGCCTATTATTTTACTGGCTAGAGTTTTTTCTGCCATTTTCTGGTTAGTCTTAATTGCTTCTTTTTTAAATACATATGCTGATTTGCTATTGGTCGATGTGCATGTCCACTGGATAAACATTTTATCATCTGCTGCAGCAAAAAGGCAAAAAAACCTGCTCGAAGTGGAAATGCCCACCACACACGGCGCAAAGCTAAGCGAGGTCATTCAGACAAGTAGATAGCATGAAGTTGGTTCCTGCTTTATTTTTTTGGAGAGAAATTTGGGTATGCTGCTCTGTTATTGACTCGGGATCTTATATTGTTTTATGTGGCATACTTGAATGCAAAGTAGGCTTTGATATTATTACCAGTAAGTATACTTATGTTGCTTGTCTGGTATGATATGCTTCCTAAGTAACTGCTTCGTAAGTAACACAGTAAACTCATTTATCACATTGGATTTTCGATGTAGTGAGATAAATTTGATTTACATTACTGTACACAACGTAAAGAGCGAGCTAAGGAGGAAAATGATTTTAGGTGATGAATTGGATGCCCTCAAAAAGTCCTTGTTTGATCTTAAATGTGCAAATACTTTTTTATGAAACATATGCTTCATAAGAACATGAGTATCAACCAGATTCCTTGTGGCGCTTATAGTGTTAACATCATGAACTGATGAACATAAGTATCACATTTTCCTCCACAATTTCTGTCTGTTATCATGTTGTGGAGTTCAAGTAGTCTCTGGCATGTAATATTAATGTTTTTGAAGATTAGGGTTGAACACTATGTGCCATGGCATGTTGGATTCAATGCAGTGGATGTGTCCATGATATGTCAATTTATGTGTGATTAAAGCGTTGTAAATATTGTCTAGGTTCATTTTATATAAATAAATAGCCAAGGTATATCCTTTGTGTTTATAACTGTACTATAATTATTTTGTTCTCTACAGCTCAACAAAGTGCTGAAAAACAGTTGCTATCTCTTGCAGATGGGTGGCATATTTGGCGGACTACATGACTACATCTTTCTTTACCTGCGGGGTTTGAATATGTTGCTCTTCCTTTTTGGGTGAGGTTAATTTAGGATGTTTCACTGTAGAGCTGGGATATGCTTGGGTATTCATGTAATATGGCTGTTATATTTGTTATGTTAGACCTGACATTTGCTTTTTTGTCCGTTTTTTATTTAGTTTTCAATATCTCGACATAGTGAAAATGTTTCCACTTTCTGTATGTTTATTAGAATCAGAGCAAGACCGCAAGTACCGATTCTGGCTGCCTTTGGAACTAGATTTTTATTGCTAGTTACTAGAAGAAACTGATTCGTGCGTTATTCTTTGTTGGAACTTCATGTTTTTCACTTCCCTGTTTCAACCATCCTCTCAAATCTGATTAGCGAACTAGTTTTGGTGACTTATGTCTAACAGTAAAGATAAACCAATGGTTCAGTTTCAATTTGATCCGATTTATGGAAAAACTAACTTTAGTACTCCATCTGTTTTTGTATATAAGCAAAAACATCTATTTAATCATGCTACTAAATATAAGCGTGTCAGAGCTTTTTTGGTTAATGTACTGAATTTACTCTTATCAATGGTTCTTTTTTCTTTTCTCAATGAAAGTGGTTTTTTGTTTCACAACTTTTTCTTTCCACATTAGGGTATTTTGGTGGTGGGCTTAAAAGGAAAAGGGATAGGTAGGATTTTCAAGAACTTGAGGGTACGTGGTGTTTGACGTAAACAAGGGTTTTGATTATTGTATTTGTCGTGAGGGATGCAAATAGATTTGTTAAATTTGATATCAGTTTGTGTTGATATGGTTATTACTGGTGAAGGCAAATACTTGGCATTGTAATATCATTTCTCCAATTAAATATCTTCCCTCCTGACCATTAATATTCCAGCACAGTTTTTTCTTCAATAAAACAAACAAAAGGGCTTTTGCTTAGAATAAGATTACCATCATTCGACATATTGGATTTAAGCTGACAGACAAATGAATGGTGAACATATAAATTTCATCATATAGTTACATATATAAATATAAATAATAAAATTAGTGTTTTAAAACCCAGGGGTGTTGGCTTCAAAAAAAAAAACCAGGGGTGTTGTTGAGCGGTTGAGGCTCATCCTCCCTTAACCAAGTGTTGACCCTTCGAGGTGTCTCCAATCCAGCGAGGGGATTAATCACTGTGTTTGGCGGTGGATACCCTGGTCTCGACAAAAAAACTCAGATCGGTGACCGACATGAAGGTACTGAGTCATTGAATCATATTGTAAGTTATAAATATTTGTGTAATACATTCTCATAAGCTGCAGTGGTAAGAAAGTAGCGTGTTATCCACCTGGTCTGACATGAAGGAAAAGAAAAAAAAAAGTAGTGAAATCCCACAGCTAAAACCGTTCTTTAGAAATATATTTATGTAATTTTCTTGAAAAACTACTTTTCTTTCCTCCCACTTTCCCCATTTATTCTCTCAATCCAATCATCTCATTTTCCATTTGTGTTCTCTTTTCCATTCCTCTCCTTTCTCTCCATTCGCCTATTTTTATTTTCTAATCGGAACTGTTCGAATTCACACTGATCCAGTGCAATCTATCATCTATGCCTGCCATCGGATTCAAAATTCTTCCTTCTCCCCATCTGTTAATCAAATCCATCTCCTTCAAGAAGCAACCAGTGGCTTCAATCGAGAAATAGAAATTGTGCATTGGAATTGGGGGAAAGGAGGGGTGGGGGTCGCGGAGATGACTTATGATAGAGTCAATGTTAAACTTTGCCATTGAATGAAACTTTTAATCTAGACAATTAATAAATCTAATATTTTGGAAAATTCAAATCAAACACCGTCCAAAATGTAGTGCTCTAATGGACCGTTTTTTTGCCACTCCATGACCACACTCCCAAATCCCAATGGAGTGTATACGTCTTAGAAAAGAACAGATGATAGGTATATAAAACTGAAAAAAAATACCATCGTAAGTAAAGGACTCTTTACTTCCTAAAAAAATTACTATTTACATTTCCCAGAAATTGCATTCAATTAATATTACCACAAAAAATATCCTAGATCTTTGTAGTGAATAATATTGATACAGGAAAAATGGAACGCCAGTTAAGAAAAATGTATTAAAAACTGTATTTTCAAAATTTCCAAAAAAAACAGATCCATTTTCTCTTGCAGACTAACATAGCTAAGTGGAGATAAAAAAACAAAATAATAAGAGACAAGTATATTAGCTCTAAATTTTTTGAACCATGTTCTTGGTGATGTTCCCACTTTTCCCGAGCACCACATGATTCATCTTTCCAATAGTTAAACTTCGTTCAGTTGAATGGAATTCTCAACGCTCATTCAATGCGTTAAGTAGAACAGAATGAGCAAAACGAAAACTGATGAATGATGATAAAAAATACAATTTAAACGCGACTAACCACAGCAATAATAATAGATACATTTAAAGCTAAGCTATAGCCTGCGCAGCTGATAACCTTCAAAATGGGAATCATTCCACAAATTAAAGCATTTGGTTTCTTAAGTTGGATTGTTAAAGAAGGGATGATCAAGGGCTTGACGAGCAGTAAGACGTTCAGTCGGATCATACGTTAATAACCCATATAATAAATCGGTTAACGAGGACCTTGAGGACTCGACACGATGTGATACAAAATCCTACACGAAGAATAATAATTAGTCATTACTATTTAAAACACATAAAGGGAAGAAGTAATAAAACACGCACGAGCCCAGCAACTACTGATAGGGAGGAAAGAATAGAACCAACCTTAAGAAGACTAAGCCTCTTCACTGCATTTATGCTCTCCCTTGAAACAGCACCTTCAGGCCATTTTAGTCGGGATCCACGCTTGAAGTATTTCTCTGCACCCTTACTACATATTGTCAAGCATATACATTTAGAAGACGTTACTGAATAAATTTACTATGCTCAACTATAATTAATGAGCTAGTAAATAATTCACATCTCAGAAGGTTGTTCTAGATGAATCTCAAACAAACAATTAGTATGTTGGACAGAAATTTAGAGAATAAGCCTTAATTGATCAATGGTTACTTACGTAGCCCTTCGAACAAGATGCTCTGGTAGAGGTCCCAAGACTCTCTCCATCATTGCCAGGTGCTCCAAGTTTTCGTGAGTCTGAAACAACGCTTCTCCCTGACAACGTTCCAAAGTTAGAACACTAAGACCAGCTGTTACCAATTCAAACCATGCCTATATCTTGATAGATGGAAGACCAACCGTGCATAGTTCAATGAGAATACATCCAACACTCCACATATCACACGGGGTTGACCACCCTATACCTGCAATATCATTTCAGTTGCAGGTCAGATACATTAGCAACAACAAGTATCATTATATGATTAACCCAGTAGTCTTAATAATTTCAATATTGTTAGTCTCCCAAATGGCACCATTACACCAACATGACACAGATTTGGAATTTTTACATGATAGGAACCGAAATTTACTATAAAAGGATATTTACATTTACAAGGACTAAAATGAAAAAAGTTATATTATGATGGAGACTAAAACAACGAGATCCCAAAGTAATACATTTCAAGATTGGGAACGAAAAATATATTTTTTAAACCTTAGGGACCATAGCTGAACAATAGCATATAATGGGAGACTAAAAGCATAATTAATCAAAATTAGAAAATGACAGACTCTTTGCGTCAAAAAAAAATGACAGACTCCTTACAATACAAAGGAGTCGGAAGAACAACCAACATAGTGAAGTACAAAGCAACAACTCAGGATAATACAAAGTTAAAATTAAATGGAAATGCTCCAGGATGATATAACTATAGATAGATTTCAGCTATTGAAAACATTTGCCCTGGACAGAAAAAGAGACAAACAAGCAAAACAACACATTTACACCAACCAAAACCATATCTAGTTACCTAAGATTATTTCAGGGGCTCTGTAATGCCTTGTAGAAACAATGGAGCTATGGCTCTGATTATCGGATGCAGTACTACCAAAATCTATCAGTTTAATAGCACTAGACTTGGGCAAGCACCTGAATTGTGTTTCATCTGACGAAACCCTCTGTACCAATTGAATAAGTTTGTTTAAATATATTAAAATAAATCTACTAACGTCATTATTTTGCGATCCAAAAATGCCAAGTACCTTACAGCTAGGAACCTTAACATATTCAGAAGAAACAAGAAGTATATTTTCTGGCTTCAGGTCAGTGTGGATTAGGTGTAGGTCATGCATATCTGAATATGATAAAGAACAAGAAACATGTTAAAGTAAGCAGACACAACAAAGATACACTGCATTGCGTGACAACTAATCAAGCTAAGGAAGAAGACATGGTCGATTTGTAACCAAGAGATATGAGAATAAAACATGAGGAATAAACTGAAGGTTAAGAATAATCCACAGACATGCTACAGATTCCAAAAGCTGTCGTCCAAATTCACGAACAAGGTCCACAGGGAATGGGCAGTATTTATTTCTCTTTTGAAAATCAAATAAGCTTGGTCCAAGCTTCTCAAAGACCTGATAACACCATTAAAATGTGTTGAAAGGAATGCTTCTGCTCAGTATGAATAAATCCCACATGCACATATATGGACATATAAATCTATTCTAGCTGAACTTAGCAAGTCAATTTACTTGCAATATAAATGGGTACTAATCAACTACTTATCCGCACTTGAGGGGAAAAGGCAGAACACAAGGATATAAAGACATACACATAGTTATGTACCAATGGAGATAAAATACCAACCAATTTTTGGAAAAAAAATCCAATGATAACATCCGTTTCCACAATAAAGCAAGACTTAACCCTACCCCGCCCCTCAGTATAGGGTCTCCAACTTGTATCAAAATTTATCAAAACAAACTTCTTGAATATGGCAAGTCCAGGAAAATATTCTGATGGAAGAAATATAATAAGACTACTTACAATGCATATGTGATTCCGGTAATCAAACCAATCTAGGATCTGCACACAGCTGCAAATAATAATAGTGATGGAGTAAATATTAGTCATCCTTTAACACAAAAAAACCAATAACCAAATTCTAGAAGACATTTTATCAATCTATAAGATTTGTACCGCAAGCATCCCACATCATTCTTCGCAAGACGTTGAAGCACATCAACCTCAACCATTGCCGCTTCGCGATATTTCTTTATGCTTCTAATTACCTTGATGGCTACATATTCTCTTGTTTGTCGGTCCCAACATTCCAAAACTCGACCAAAGGTGCCTACAGCACTAGCAATATGCTGAATGACACATGCACAGTCACAAAAAAATTAAACTTGTATTCATTCAGAGGGCACTTGACCGCTAACCTTCACCCATTTTGCTGAGAATTTTATCTGTTAAAAATGACAAAAAAAAAAACATTAAAACCACCGCATACAGAAACACAAAAATGCAAAAGAAAAGGACAAAACAACACTTAGATAAGCATATTAACACAATAGCACATTTGAAACATCAAGGCACAATCAAAAAATGTATTATATAGAGAAAGTTCAAGGAAATTACATCTAGGAGTGAGATTTTCGCCGAGATTAAAGACATAATGTCCATCACGATCGTCGTCTCTCTTTGGAGGCGAGGCGTGTTTTTTTCCGATTCCTTCTTCACCAACCACCGTCCGAGTCTTTTGTACCTATGATTTCGAATTATTTTTTTAGCAGAAAAAGGATTGAAACCCTAAGAATAATTGAGAAATGGAAGGAAATTTACCTGTGGCTGTGACGCAGGGGCTGCGTCCCAAGTAAGACGTGGTCGTTTCCGTGTCCGTTCCCTTTCCATGTGATTTGTTCCGATTGATACCATTGAGAGCTAAAATTACTAGTTGCAGAGCATAACTGCAAAGGTAAAATCACTTTTAGATTTCAACTCTGAAATCGCTGCAGATAATCGTGAAGAAGATGAAGAATGAAATTGCAGAGTCTGTCTAAGAACGAACGCGAAAGAACGGGAAAATGGCGTTAGGGTTTGGTTAATTTTATATTTTCTGTTTTTTTTAAAACAAAATTACGTACTCTGCACTGCGCAGAAAAACTATATTTTGCAGGAATTTAAAATAAAAAATATATATTTTACAAAGGTCTAAACCAAAAAAATGGCTTAGAGTTTGATGTGTCAAGCGATGCTGCCGTTCACTCTCTATTTTTACCGTGCTTGCTGTGTCTAGTTTTTACTTTTTATTGAAGATAAAGGAAATTTAGAGTAGTGTTATTGAATTCGGACCAACTACCAACAAAGGTTAGTTCGAGTGGTAAAAAAATTTTATAAGCGTTTGAGTGGTAGCGAGGAAGAGAATCATACAGGCCGACAAAGCTGGTACTTGTGACTAATTAGATTTCTCAGTGTAGAGTAGTCACTGTGGAAATTCCGCACCAATGACTTGATGGGTTCGAACAATTTTTTTATTTTGTAAGATTTATATTATATGGTAAGATTTGTTTTTAGTTTTTTGATGGCTAGTTCGAGTTTAATAACATTGACTAAGAGTCTTCATTTCGTTAGTAATACTCAAAGAAATTGTTTGGATAAGGGTTTATGGCAAAATCTTTTTGGACTTCCCAATGGCCATATATATATATATATATATATATATATATATATATGTAAAAATATTTTTTAAAATTTCAACTTTTTTAAAAAAAGTTTTGGCAAGAAAGGAATTTCAAATTCTTCACTTTTAGGTGGTATTTCAAATTCTCTAAATTTAGTCTTACTAAAATACATCACAAATTTCATTCATTTTGAAAATTCCCCATATTTATTATCCAAACAAGTTAATCTAATTTGAGGCATTTGAATCACCCTCTTAAATTACATTACCCTTAAAAATTACCCCATCCAAACACACTCTAAAATTCCAAATCAATTAATTTAGAGTCATTAGAAATCTCTGAAAAGGGGTTAGCCTTGAAGGAGCAATAGACCTAATCGCGTCTTTCTCAACCCAGAAGTTCATTTTCTTTGAAATATCTAATACAACACTGGGTCTTAGAGCTTTCTATTTATCGTGGTTGCCGCCAAGCCACGACAATTCCAACCTATGCAAGTCATATGAACTTTGGCGGCATGGTTTGGCCGACTTGTCTATTTAGTTTTGAAAATTTCAAACAAAAACTTCCAAATTCGGAATCCTTGCCCTAGCTAGTATCAAACATCATTTTTGACTCTTTCATCATTCTTGTTAATGGTTACTATAGTGCCTATATCCGAGCCTATAAACGCATGAGCATCAAGTTTAGTATCCGTCCTCATACCGACTAGGCACCCAAGTGCCTCTACCCACACACTTTACTCGCACTTTAAATGCGAAAAAAATATAGTAAACAACACAAATGATCATAATTCAATTAAGAAAGCGAACAAATTTTATTTTCAAATCTACTTATTAAAATTTTACAAATGATGATATTTAGCGAAATAAAAACATACAAAATATTAGTAGTTAGGTATATGTTAATGGATTTATTTTTTTTTAAAATTGGATGTACTTGAAATTGTAATAATAATATTGAGCGGGTGCACTTGGATCCAATGTTATCAGAGCCAGACCAGACCGGCGGGTCCGACCGGCCCGACCAGGACCCGGAGTGTCTGGCTCGGCCTATATGTTGATCCGGTTCTACACTTGACCTGGTGATGACGTCATCAGGATGGTCAAATCCGCATTTGACCAACATATATTTTGCATCTTTTCACAAAAATGACTTGTTTGGGGTTCAAACTCCTCCCCTAAAATTCAACCTTGGCACTTGCAATCAACTGAGCCACACCTTAATTGATGTGAAGGTGTTGCTTATATGATATATATATATATATATATATATATATATATGTATATATATATATATAGAGGCTTAAATATGTTTTAGGCCCCTGCAAATATGGGGTGTTTTGGTTTAAGCCCCTGCAAATTTTTTATTTATTTATAAGCCCTTGCAAAATAACATGTTTTGTTTTAAGCTCTTCTGTTAGCAAACTGTTAGTGAGACATTAAAAATCTCTTCTACGTGTATATTTGCAGGGGCTTAAACCCAAAAAAATATATTTTGCAAGGGTCTAATAAATAAAATATATTTTTGCAGGGGCTTAAAATAAAATTAAAAAAACACACGTGGAAGAGATTTTTAACGTCTCACTAACAGTTTGCTAACAGAAGGGCTTAAAAGAAAACGTGTCATTTTGCAAGGGCTTATAAATAAAAAAATTTTTTGCAGGGGCTTAAACCAAAACACCCCATATTTGCAGGGGCCTAAAACATATTTAAGCCTATATATATATATATATATATATATATATATATATATATATAATCATTTAGCGTTAATTTTTTTTGCCAAGCTTTCCATTAACCTTCCATTTGTTAAAGTTGTATTTTTTTTTGCTTTTATATGTTATATACTTATATAATATATTTATATCTCTTATAAAAACTAATTATACAGTCCATTAAAATAGCATTGCTAATTATTTTCCACCATTGTAATACACTATTATAGCATTGTTCTATTATTAAATTTAAATATTTTATCATTTTACTTAATTACAATTATAAATACAAATACTTTATTTGTATATATTATAATTTTGAATTTATTTAATATAGACCGGCTCATGTGGTCCGACCAAAGAGCCGCCAGCCCGACCAAAGACCCAGTGACCCAGTGCCTTGACCGGCTCGATGACCGATCCGGTTCTGATAACATTGCCCAATAACTAGGGTCCAAATCCACAATAAATCAGACCATTTATGGCTATATCATGCCTCAACGGCTCAGATTCACCTGATCGATCCAACAGCTTAGAGTTGGCACGAGTCCCTATAAATACTAACACACATTGTCACAAATAGTTACATTCTCATTTCTTGCTACACTCTTCTATTCTCAATATTGAATTGAGCGTCGAAGTGACATCGCAGGTACCTAACCCGGGATCACTCCGAAATTACCCAAGATCACTATGAGGCCCGACTTATTCAAGCAGGAGCTCTACCTATACTATTATCCCGGTCCTACTCGAAGTGAGGTAAAGGTACAGATCAGTATCCCTAAAATTGAAATTTTTTACTTATCTCTTTCAATAATATTTATTTAAATGCCCTCAATCAAAAAAATTACACCTAGACCCATCAGCTCTACTGTAAGTGGTTTGGTGAATTTTGGTTGAGTTTTAAGCGTTTCTCCAATTTGCAAAACCCAAGACGCATTTGCCTTTGATAATCATGTTTTTGATTAAGTTGTTCCACTTTTTTGTGCCAATTGGTGATGGATTCTAGTTCCTTGTGAATTCTGGAAGTTATTGTTGTTTTTGGTGTTCTTGATGAGAGAGAGAGAGAGAGAGCGGGGGGGAGGGGAAGATAGAGAGGCGATGTCATTGTTTGTGGTGGTGGTGGTGGTCCCTCATGTTTTTTTAAGTTTCATTTTGGTCCCTTATATGCCACATCATTTAAAGAATTCCAAGTTAGCAGTAACACTTAAGAGGCCACGTCAGTAATTAACAGTCAGCATGGCGTCCGTTAACTTCAACTGACGGCAGGGACCAAAATAAAACAAAAATAAAAGATGAGGGACCAAAACAAACAAAAAAAAAGAAGATAAATTAACAAAAGGAAACCTAAAGGAAAGATAAAAGACGAAAATTGCTAATGAGCCAGTATTTCATTGTAGAGGTATATAAAAGTAAATATTTAACTTTATTTTTTATCCAATCAAATTAAAAAAATCTCATTATTTTTTTCTCTATTTTATTCTTAGATTCAACTATAGAGAATAGAAAGAGGGTGTCTGGTCGTTGAAGCATTTGAATTGTGTGACACATGAAGAGAGAGAATTGGGCAGAGTAGAGTAGATTCAACTATAGAGAATAGAAATAGGGTGTTGAAGCATTAATGTGGATGAGTTTCCAAAATCAGCGATCGATCGAGTTCATTTGGAGCGTGTTGGATAGTTGTTGGGTTGGACCATTAAATGACAGAGGCAACGACAGCTCAGCCTCATTTACTCCTTCAAATGTGGCAGTTGAGTTGAGTTGAATTGAACCTAGCTTGCTATTGGCCTATTGCTACCTTCTTTCCTACTAGTACAGTGTGTGTGTATTTATATAAGCTCAAGAACTAGTCACTCTCATTCATATACTAGTGCTGCGCAATACATGCACATTCATTTAGTACGTAATTAATCAACATTAACAATGGGAGTTCTTACTTCCAACAATGCCTTTGTGGTTGCGTTAGCCCTGATCTCTAGCATTCTACTTGTAGTAGCGGATGTTAACCATGTCAAGGATGACAAGCATTTGATTCGTCCACCACTTTTGTTAAAGCCTGGATTCAAACATGGTGGCCTCGGTATAGGAGGAGGAGCTGGCCTTGGTGGTCTCGGTGGTGGTTTTGGTGGAGGAGGTGGTATTGGTGGTGGCATTGGTGGCGGTGCAGGTGGAGGATTTGGGGGTGGTGCGGGTGGTGGCCTTGATCATGGTATTGGTGGCGGTGTTGGCGGCGGCGGTGGTCTAGGAGGTGGAGGTGGACTTGGTGGTGGTGCAGGTGGTGGGCTTGGTCATGGTATTGGAGGTGGCATTGGTGGAGGAGGTGGACTCGGTCATGGTGGTGGCATTGGCGGAGGAGCGGGTGGCGGCGGTGGTTTAGGTGGGGAAGGTGGACTTGGTGGTGGTGCCGGTGGTGGGCTTGGTCATGGTGTTGGTGGTGGCATTGGTGGTGGAGGTGGATTAGGGCACGGTATTGGTGGTGGCATCGGTGGAGGGGCCGGAGGAGGTGGCGGCATTGGTGGTGGAGGTGGATTAGGACATGGTATTGGTGGTGGCATTGGTGGAGGGGCAGGTGGTGGAGGTGGTGTAGGAGGAGGTGGTGGCATTGGTGGAGGGGCGGGTGGTGGAGGTGGTGTAGGAGGAGGCGGCGGCATTGGTAGTGGAGGTGGATTGGGTCATGGTCTTGGTGGAGGTGCAGGGGGTGGTGGAGGTGCAGGGGGTGGTGGTGGCATTGGTGGAGGTGCGGGTGGTGGGGTTGGAGGTGGTGGTGGTTTTGGTGGAGGCGGTGGTGCAGGTAGTGGAGGGGGTTTTGGAGCTGGTGGTGGATTTGGAAAAGGAGGAGGCGTAGGGGGGGGAGTTGGCGGAGGTGGAGGTGGAGTCGGATTTGGTGGTGGAGCCGGTGTCGGTGGTGGCCAGTAGGTGGTAACATTAATTGATATATGTATTTGTTGGTGTCATCTTGTTTTGCTTTCTGTTCAACAAATTAGCTCGTTAATGCTTAGTTAGTAGTACTTTTTAGTCAAGTTACATTGGTTGCTATTCAAATGTGATGCTTATATAGCTAGGTTTTCTGGTTAGTATTATTATATTACAGTTTATCTCCATATTTGAGAATTCAGTGTTCATGACTTTTGTTCAATCAAATCTCAAATTCCCAAACTACAACTTTATACAAGCACAGCTCATGATCATCCTATTTGAGGGTTTATACAAATACATGAATACCATAAAATCGATTTGCCGTATAACATGTATTTTTCATTTATTTTAAATTGAAAGTTAAGTAAATAAGGAGAAAAGAGCACTCCATCGGGACTTAATAGCAGTTAGGTGTTGTTACTATAGAGTGAGACATTTATTCGAATTATTGAAGCCTTCATAAAGAAATGTACTGTGGTGTCAGTGTTATTTGTTGATTGCTCTTAATGCTACTTGTTGCTAGATCAAATATATATTCAATGATATTATGCAGGTCCCATTCTTTCCTTTTACATACTCTTGCTTGTATGATGTTAAACCACAAATCATAGCCACAGTATTATTTTATTTTAATAATATATTAACAAACGGACAAATTAAAATAAGATGTAATTGTAGACATCCCACCCAGCAAAGCAACTTAAAAGGCCAACATACAAATCAATCACCAATACATCTTGACAACAATGTATCATACAATGCCAAAACAAACAAAAAAAAATATTGATTCCAATGATAGTGTAAATTCAGAAAAACGGAACGAGCGCCCACCGTTATTTTGTTAAATATTGATTGTATTTGTAGGTCATATCACGTTAAGTAAATAAATAATGTTATCGTGCCGTGATCACCACAAATACCCTCTCAGTTTCCGTTCCACCAAGGCAATGCAATTATCAGTTTATCACCCTCTCTCTCTCCCCCAAGCTCCATATATATGAAAATAATGAAATAGAAGTGGCAACACCCTCTGCTTCATCACTCACTCATCACAGAGAATCAACGAGATGCAGAGTCTGCAAGAGAAGGCATCTGAATTAAGTGGTGTTAAGACAGTTGATGCTTTTGCCATCGATGACTCTCACTCCAATTTCTTCCAAAACTTAGGCCTTCAAACTTTCATCAACATCTCTACCGGTTTCTACAACAGGTTCTCTTCACTTTATTACTTACTTCTATGATATACTAATATTCTATTCATTAATTCAAGATAGATAGATAGATAAATTGAGTTTTGTTTGCTTCTGTAGAGTGTATAATGACCAGGAAGAGGAGTGGTTTCGTTTAATATTTGCTAAATCGGATATAGAAAAAGCAATACAAAATCAGTACGAATTTCTGGTGCAGAGAATGGGAGGGCCTCCTCTCTATTCTCAGAGAAGAGGACATCCTGCTTTAATTGCTCGACATCGACCATTTCGTTTGACACATCAAGCTGCCGAGAGATGGTTATATCACATGCAACAAGCAGTACTGGAAAGTATTTCAGATGATGATGATGATTCAAGGATCAAATTGATGAACTTTTTCAGGCACACTGCATATTTTCTTGTGGCTGCAGTTGAAACAAAGAATCAAAACATTCATCCATGCAAGGATGCACTTGGAAGTCACCCATGTAAAAACTTTTAGCCTTTTTCTCTCCGCAACAACAGACAGAAAGAGAGGTTTAAATTGTGCGAATAATTACCCACTTGTGCAGGTAATTATCCGTGTCATGGATGATTTTTACGAGTGCTTAATGAGTATATGCCAAATTGTCATTCCTATTTAATACCATGTAAAATGATGTTATATTGGAATGTTGTGTTATATGACTACAAATGAAACTTATTTAAATTCGCAATAATATATTTCCTAATGATCAGAGAGGATCAATCCTTTTGAGTTTCATTGATAAGCATACAAACGGAGATGGAGGCAACATGTCAATTCGGAAGCATGGAAAAGGAGGAAAGAAATGAATAACAGTAGAGGGAACAAACCACTTATATGCCTAAGCTTGCCTGAATGTCCACTTCAATTTTTATTTCTAATAAAACGTGAAATAAAAAATGAATTGGAGTGTGATTCAAAAAGAGATCGAGTTTGACTTTGGAGAGGGAATCCCAAAATACATACAAGGACTAGGAAGAAAATTCACAGTATTTGGAGGCGCGAAACATATAATCACGCCATATTAGGGCAACAACAAGAAAGGTGAAAAGAATCATAAACATAACTAAATGAGTTAAACGGACAATTAAGATCTATAATGGAGAGATATAACTGAACTTAATACACTTCGCATTAAAAACCAGATATTGTATATAGTACATTATCAACAGCGAAATTGGACTGGGTTATATCACACGTTCAACAGCTTGCCCGGGAATTGCAGTACAAAGAACCCCCAAGAATACTACAACAAAATCTCAACATGAGGTGTCCAGTTTTAGATCTCCACCCTTAAAATTCCCTTTTACTAACTTATATCTGTTAAAGTTTCTCTATTTTACAATGGATGGTTGGCATCACGTCAAGCGACAGAATCTACTCTCCTATATTTACAACTGCTGAACCAAAAAATTTGCTGGTCATGCCACTACCTCGGTGAACAAAATTAGCTCTAGTTCCTGCAAAAATGTTTAAATCAGATTAAAATTTCAGAACACCCCCTGAAAGCCCCTCACTACACATGCCTCCGATCAAAACACTAATTCTCATAATTTTAAATTGATAAAAGATCAAATTTTCTTTGTCAAAAAAAAAAAGATCAAATTTTCATCCGCTGCGGCTTTTTTAAGGATACTTTGGATAATTTCGGGGAAAAAAAGCTTTAACGGATCCAATTCCATTAAAATACCAAACAATCTAATTGCCATGAATAAAATGCTAGTATTGCAGCGAATCTCACTACCATGTGCAATGCAGGCATCAAAGGTAATGCATTTTAAAATGATTAAAATAGCAGACCTATATTATGGAAAGCAAGAACTTTCGTGATCTAATTTATCATTGTTAGAGCATATCTTTACCAAAACATCATGTCTTATAATGAATAATTGAAACCCAAATCTATTTAGCTTATTGATCACTTAACATCTAATTATTAGATTATCCTTTATCTAGTCTCTTAACATGTGAAGTGATTATTATATTATTAACCTATTTCAGCATTGCTTCTTAGTCTTCTTTCACGCATGTCCAAACCGCCTACGACAAAACTACTTCTCAAAAAATACAATAGTCTACCAGCATTTCATATTGAAAAAGGCGTCTAATTGTTCTAAGCAAACACCAAACAGGATAGAAAGAACTGAAGATTTTACTGGAAGATGGGAAACAAATAGCAAAAAAATCCGCCCAAAAATTGAATTCTGAGATCAACCGAATCTTTTACTTACAAGAAGAAGCAGAAAACCTCCTGTTTCATTAAGCAACCAAAAGTGAAAAACATAAGCTAAAAAATTTGGTTGCTGCATTAGTGTTATCATCCTTTGCTACTTAAAGAGAGGAAAACTTACCAACAAAAATAGAAGGGTCAGTGGAGATCGTCTAGATTTTAGACTTCAGCTTAGCTTTGAGTTTGCTCAACTCCTCACCTTGTCGCTTGAGGAATAAAAACATTATAACCAAACATGTAAAATAAAATAAAATAGAATTGAAAATGCTTTCTGAATTCTGCACATAATTCAAAATTATATACCTGATACAATCTTCTCCAAGTTTTGTCCTCTCTTTCTTGTAGTAAACACCACTCTACGGCCATATCATATTCAATGTTATTGGGCTGAGAACAATGTGAAGTAGACACAGCATCTTTCTGTTCAAACAATATCAGAATGAGTGAAAAAAAATGAACCAACTATTCAACCAATATTTCCAAAATTGGGCCACAAATACAAACAAAAAATATCATACTTCATACCATCTCACGTTGATTTTGCAATCGAAGTTGATCAATAACATGATGACCATAAAATATTGGCTTCTTGTCTGGAAAACAAGGAACTCCAAAGCTTCCAACAAGTGGGCTACAAAGCAATAAAATCAAAAACTCAAGTAAACAATAAGTGCCACCAATAACAAGCAAATTTACAAAGATTTAAGCAGAAAAAAAGAAACTTTACGATTAAGAGATTCACTGTCTAACCATCCTGTTTCTGGGTTAGATTTACACAGGTGTTGGGACTTGGGGATATACAGTGTCCTGATTCTAAGGTGTTGGGACAGCAATACTATTGATATTTAGAAGTCGAGATTTAAAGTGTCAACGAGAAGCTATCAAGAGGTTCTTGCAGGGGGAATGGAGAAGATAGTAGATAATGGCTAGAAAAGGTTTATACTCATCACGGTTCCTTCTCCCCTTTTGCCCCTTCTTGAGTTCAAAGGAAGTGGTCAGTGGGGGCACACTTTAGTGTTGCAAAACTAAATCCAGTCTGTCAACTTTTCTTTCTGTGAAGACTAGAGATATGCTTGTGATGATTGTTCATAGTCTAACATTGACTAGAGGTATGGCCCAATTTATTCTTATAAGGCTTGGGCAATCCTAACCTTACAAGTCAGTTTTTTGGGATTGATAAGCAGAACGTTTAAAATAGTATCAGAACCTATACTAGGTCTGTTATTGAGCAAAGATCGATGCTATATGGGATTGAATTCGGCCCCGTATTAGTGTACACTCCAAATGTATAGTTATAGGTACTTGCGTATTATGGGGTACCAAAGTCCTCTCTTTTAGTATCGGATGCTTAGTACAGTACTTAAGTGGCTTGGTACTTCCCCCTTAACAGATAGCTCCTAAAGGAGGGTTCCCCAAGTGTTCGGTTTTTTTATCAGACAAAATGGATTACTTAGCATTTTTGCAGCAGCCCATAGTATTATTAACCAGTCTCACTAATTTGAATTCGAAACCATTAGGTTTAGAACCTTTCTCTTTACCATTATCACTACCAACAATAATACCTCCACTAGCATTGCGACTATCAAAAACATTGCTAGAAGAATTCGAAACAACCAAGAGATTATTAGCATGTGCGCTAGATACTGCATCCTCTTGAGTAGCATAACATTTCTCTTTAACGTCCTCTCCACTAGTATTGTTAAGATCTTAACTGCTAACAACCAAGTCATTAACATATGAGCTACATTTTGCATCACCTTGAATAGCAGTGATATCAAGAGGTTTACCCTAATAAATAGGATCTGGAGGTTTAGGAGCTTTTCCCCTATCAATAGGACATTTATCATGATCTTTGTTTAGATTGATATTCAAATCATTTAAAACAATATCTTATGCTTATCACTTGAATAATCAAAGCCAATAACTTGACAATTAGAGCAAAACTAGAGAAGGTTTTCATACTCTAAGAAAACAAAAAAAGCTAATATCCACCTCTCTACCAAAATTCTATCCCGAATATGATCTTTGAGATCCATAATTATCAAAACACGAGTAAAATGCCCAAAAGGTTGTTTTTGTGTAGCCTCGTAATGGCATTTGGCACTACCACCCCCTCTGAAAAGAATCTTTGGACTCCAATATTCTCGAGGTAGCCCAAAAATGCAGAGCTCGCATTTAGCATGGGTAATCTTCAAAGCATACGGGTTGAAGTCTTGGGTCCAACTAAAGAAACGCAAGATGTCAGATTTCAAAATCCATAAGTCATTTGCCCAAACCCCTCGCATATCATCTGAGGAAGAGAAACAGAGTTCGAAGAATCCATTTCCCAGCGAGATTACATGTTTTGTAACTTCTGATGCAAATCAACCACTTTCCATGGTTTCTTCCCTTTCGCAAGAATTAATCCTCCATGAAGGTTGTTGCTGCTGCCTTCCAAACCAGCTCTATATTCATCTTCTGGAATTTGGATCGTCAATTCATCACCTTTGAGACAAGGTTTTGGAAGCTGCCTATGATGAAGACTGAGCAAATAATTCACTACACTAACAAAAGACTTGGTGCCAATAGTGTGGGAAACAAAATCATATTTTGGGGGACTAAGGAAGCTCCATATGCAGATACGATCCCCTATTACATAGGAGTAAAATATAGCAGCTTACAAGAGCTCCAAGAACGCTCCATGAAATCCCTGTTCTTGATCGTGGACTCTCCCCAAGTGAACACACTCCTAATCTTGCACTCTCCCCATTCTTCATAGAAGCCACGACTGCGAGTCTGTTCTATGATTTCAGTGTTAAACAATGCAGAAACAAACACTTTCTATCTCCAACTTACATTCCACAAAACAAAGCTACAATTGGTTGGTGTCATGGTGAGGTATCCTTTTCCACTGTGAGGAGAACCACCTTTAGGTAAAAGGAGAACTATCTAGCAACTCTAATGATTGAATGAATCAAGCTTTCCAAAGAACCTTGATTATAAACGAATCATTAATGATTTTGCAGCAAAACATGCAAGGAGAATTGGTATCAAAGCTAGTTCTTGATGTCTCTGAGAAGGCTAACCCATTGTGGGTTCTGACAAACGAGGAACTTAAGTAAGTTGTCATTAAGTGAAGTCTCTTAGAGAGCAATTGCTGAGGACGTTGGCTCCTATGGGCAGTGCTATGACAAGAATTTAGGTATTATGGGTGCCTAAGTCTCGATCGCATAATATGTAATGATTGGTAGAGTACTTAAGTGTCTTGGTTCTTCGCCCCTAAAAGCTAGCTCTTAAGGGAGTTTTCTATAAGTGCCTGGGTGCTTATCAAAGTCGTGGAAACTTAGTCTTCTAATGTGTAAAAGAGCCTTTGGAACCTCGTTTGTTGTGGCATCAAGTTATTTGGAGTATTACTATCACCAAAATGGGTTTAGGTTGCCTTTCCCACAAATGCTTTCTTTTTTCAACAATTCACCAAACCAAAATTATTTTGAAGTTTATGAGTCAATTTTTTTTGTATCTTAAATGCTAGTAAAGATAACATGAATGCTAGTAACTTGTAAGGAATTGCATCTCCTTTCCCTAGTCCCTATTGGGTTGAATGATGAAACACCGCAGGATCCATTATTGCAGTTAAAGCAGCCTTACATAATGATCTCCAGACTTGGGAGATGGAGATCTACAGTTCTGTCAGGGATGCATCATAACATCTCAGATATCCTTTCTTATTCAGATGTTTCTGCAGGAGTTCCACTCCATTCCCAGTTAATTTGGAGGATAGCAAGTTGCCTTGCCTCCATTGGCAGGGGAATGCGCACAGAGATCATACACGGTGAATGGATGTGAGAACTGACAATGCATCAAGTATCGAACTCTAGCCCGAGATAGCTTGCTGCACTCACTCCTTACGGCTACCCTTATTTGGGAGAAAGTTTCAAGGGACTTTGCAACAGATTTGTCCAAATTTTGAGGTTATGTAGTGGTTATTATCGGAGTTGTGTGCGTGTATACATATGCCAAATTCAGTCCTGTCAAACATCCCTTCACATAACTAGGGAAATGGTGTGGTTGTACGGATTTCTGGTGTCATTGTTAGTGAAAGGGCCTTTGTTATTCCTCAGTAACTAGGGGAAGGAAATATTTTGCCTTCAGGGTATAGTGCTGAAAAAGAGTGATTATCAGTTTATCACCCTTAAACAGATAACCAAACCGAGGTGGTCAAAAATTGCTTGGAATCTTATCTAAGATGTTCCACTTCTAACCAACATATGCTGAGTGGATTTTAACGATCTCGTAAGCTGAATGCTGACATGACAACCCCTCCATTCCACCAAAGGTACAACTGACTGTTATGGGCACCAACAGCTACATATTCTCTCATTGGAGAAATATGGTAGATGAAGCTCCCCAACAGTTTGAGTTTCACCTTAAACACGGCAAGTTACCAAGAAAACTGCAGGTACATGTTGTCAGAACATCACTCTAAATGAATTTGGTTGGTTTGTGTGAGCTCCGACTCCAGGCACAGATTTCAGATGTGCCAAGAATTAGCCCCACAGTGTCTTCACAATGTTATAAACCCGTTCAAATTATATATAAGGTTGGTGCAGTTGCCTGACAACTAGAATCCCCCCAAATCCAATTGTAATTGTTTCTGTTTAAGAAGGCACTAGGAAGCCATGCTGCTGCCGAGGCAAACCCAACCCAATGCATATCAGGGCAAGTGATGATCCTGTGCCTAATAAACCAACGGCTATCTTGGCCACACAAGAAACATGTGTATCAGGGCAGTAATGGAATGACTAATCTTATGAAAGGCTAAGCGAATAGAGGATACTACATGGAAGAAAGAATATGAATATGATAGATGGAAGTCCGCAGGAAAGTGAGACATTTTCTGTCATTTTCTTAACTAAGAAGTGGCCAACCTTTACCTTTCATCTTGTGTTGCTATCTTATTTCCTACTGCCAAAACAAATCATTCTTTCTCTGCAACACCACAATTGGAAGGTTATTTCCCAATATTGATTACTTCGATTTGTGCAATTGAGATCCTACTGGTAGACAAGATAGAAAAAAAGTCAGCCCTAGTATCATGGCCAAAACGGAATCCATCAAGTGTAGGGCTATTTTAAAACTAAGCAAATACCTTTAAACAACAATTTATTATCACATCAAAAACCTTGCTCCATGTCTACAGACAACCCTACTATATAGACTACATCTCATCCAATCATCCACCTCTTTGTTTGGAGCTTTGCTCACCCTAATTTGAAACTCTTGGATGGAAGCAGAAAAACCAGTATACAATCACAAGGTCGAAGAAATAATCAATACAAAATTATTTGTGATATACACAAATCATGTTTCGTGAATGTCTCTTGCATGATTAATATCACAGGGATTTAAGCTATATGTCGGTGCAGTTATCATGCAAATGAAGGTGAGTACATACCGCCCATTTGACATTAAGAAGCAACCCTCCTCTAATTTTCTAATAACAAGCTCAGCTGCTTCCTTTCTTTTAAATATAACAAAAGCTTGACCTATATCATAAAATATTGAAACACTGTCAGTTATATATGAGGCATTTTGAAAAGAACATTAGCCTGAAAACATATCTGATATCTAAGCTCATGATCCCAAAAGAGGGGAAAGTTCATGCATTCTTAACTAGCTTGTAAAAAAAAGATGACCAAAGACACTAGTTCTAACCAGAATCGGGACTAGAAGACGCGGTTTTCTGGATCGGCTTTGCAGTGCAGCTTTCTTTAAAGCCAAGCCAAATGATATCCTGTAATTTAGAACAGAACATCATGCATATTAGAAATAAAAAGGTTATACAATAATAAGAAACAGGATGAAAATGTTAATGGATACCGCACAAATCATTCTATATAAATTGTTAACTCAAGCAGCAGCTTGACAATTGTGTCCCCAGTACATACATAGCCTTAAAATTGAATCACCCATGAAAGTAACTCTAAAGAGAAAAGTGAGATAAACTCAAGAAAAAGAAGAACCTACCATAAGGCCAGGAGTAGGTATTAATTCAAAAGCCTCAAAATTCACAAAAAAAAATGGTTCAAATGAAAATAAAACGTATTTTACTCCATATCAAACTCAATCTATTAGGAAGAACTAACGATGCTATTTATAGCAAAATTTAATCACTTTACACAGGATTCAGCCCACTAATGGTAATGCAATCCTTCTGCATCAGTGTTGTCAAATTGCGGCCATGGCCTCTCACAATGGCAGATTTTCAATAATCCGCTTCTCCATGGTGTCGCGAGCCGCAACACTGGTTTCGCAAGGCAGGTTTCGGTGGACAGCAGGTGCCATGGCAGAAGAGTAGGGAAAACCGAGAAAAACAGAGAAAACAGGGGATTTGGGTCAATGACCCGTCCCAGCCACAGCCAGAAACATCACAAAAACTAATTCTGAAGGAGAAACTATTGCGTCTCTTACCGTTCTAATTTTCCCCATATTTGTAATCTACAAGAATCCAGAGATTGGGAATGATTATTACCTGTACTTCTGATGAAGTTAAAGAAGGATCCAAATTTTCAAGTAGCACAAGTTTCCCTTGGTCATAAGCAATTTTCAAATCTTCCTCCCAAGACTGAAAATGATATAAGATCATTCACACATGAGTCAACCACATTTCACTTAATCTCAATCAATTGCATCATCGAACAAAAAAGGCAACTTCAAGGATACATGATTTGTTATTTATATCCTACAAGATTCAATTAAATAAAGATGTTAAAAAGATAGAGTAAAAAAACTTACTCTAGCCTTGAACCACTTGCTTTTATCCTGCCACCAAGTGAAAAAACATTAGGAAACTAAACAATCGATGTTAAGGTGCATAATGCATTGAAGTCAACTAAATGATTACAAATTTGACGATAAAAACTTGTTCATTTTTTAAAAAGTTAAAAAACAGATCCCTATTAATATATGCCAAAGTTAGAACCAATATGAATGAAAAAAAATCCTTTCATCGCTTTGAAACTTAGGACACCAATCCCATGAAATCTACCCTCATTCGTGCTTTATAAAAGCAATAAGAAAAATAAAAAAAAAAGCATGCAGACATGGCACTTCTAAGGCAACCCATGTACCAGCCATCCTAGTACAACAAAAATACGTACCGAACTTCGCACGCCACAAGCTCACAAGACAAATCATTAGTGCTAATTCTATAACAGGTTTAAACCGTGGTTGTCAAACCTGAGAGTTTCCCTCACATTAGTAACCTAATATTAGAAAACCTAAACATGGCACATACAAGTACAAATGCATGTATATATGTATACACACATACATACATACATACATACATACATACATACATACATATATATATACATATACATATATATATATATATATAGAGAGAGAGAGAGAGAGGGAGGAGGAGGATCAAATTTCATTTGTGACATAGAATCTAGAATCGGTGCAATAGTGCCCAAGTATTACATGGGCGTGTAATACACACGTGCGCACACACACGTTATTAACACAATATTAATTCAACATTCCAACTCGACATAAGACAAAGTAACGAGCCAAAACCTCGGTGCTAAATGGCTAATCAAATTAGTAGTGAAACAAAGAATAAAATGTTAAATGGTGAAACTAAAAACCAATAGAGACCATTGAACTCTAAGCAATAATGAAATTCAATTTAAGTAAGGGTGGAAAGACAAGGAATTTTGTACGACTGCACAAGGCCTTCCTCTATTCTTCGCCAGAGTTTCATCGATCAAAGGTTTTCACTAGAAAGAGAGAGGCTTGTGTTCAGAGTTAACCCTAGGTGAAGTTTCGAAGAGGGGCAAAGGTTTCGCTTAAAGGTATATCAGCTCAAAGATGAAGCTTTGGTCATAAATAGACTGAAGGTCCGAAACTTGGAGTGAGTTTGGAAGAGGGGTAGTAGTTTCACTTAAAGAATTGAAAGCTTGATTGCCGCTTCGATTGTAAAGGTAGAAGCAAACAAATGACACGCACTCAAAGGTTGTGTTTTGCACATAACTCATCCCAAACATTCCACCTTCATCTTTAGGCGATGGTCAAATGAACTTGTGAGCTTAATATATGATGCCACTCATTCAAAAAGTTGCTAACAAACTTTAGTGTAGATGAAAAACAATAAGAAGTCCAATATAATGGCAATATCAAGTTTTTTTAGTGTAAACATCAGGAAAGAACATTTTTTCAAGGGACATCTTTATTGAGACTAGTGTTGTGAGAACTGGAGCAAGCAATTCAACCGGTTGAACCAGGAATTGACCAGTAGGTCAATCTCAATTGGACGGCAGCCCGGTTGATCCACTAAGAACTGGGTACAACCAAATAAACCAATCAAACCATGACCCAAAGGTCTCGCCAATTTTTTCTCCAGTCCAATTTTAAAAACATTGATTGAGACCAACAAGGGGTGTTTGTTTCAAGTCCTGTAAATTCATACTTGAGGATAACATTAGCGGTAATCATAATCTTGAGTATTTATTGAAAAATTAATGGGAAATCATAATCTTGAGTATTTATTGAAAAAATAAAATGGGAAATCTTTATAACATTTCCGCAAATAAGGTAGTTATAGGAACTAAATCTTCCATGGGGAATGTTTTCTTGGGAACATGGAAGTTATTTTTGCCTGGAAATCTTTTATACCCATGGATCATCTAGTGTTGTCAATGGCGGATGGCGGTTTATGGCGGAGAGCCAAAAATCCGCCATAAACCGCCATCCTTCACAAATTGGCCATGGCGGTTTTCAAGAAATCCGCCACCGCAATCCACCATGGCGCCGCCATGGCCGTATTTTGACAACACTGGGATCATCTGGTTCAATCTTGTAACAAACATGACAATACACATTCCCCATCCATGTACTCCTGAGAATGTGTTTATATGCCTTGAAACAAACACACCCTAAAGGGATTAAAGGAAAAACTTCTTAAGGAACACACTATCCAACCCCTTGGCCTCACCATTTGTGTTGGCTCAAGAATGGATGTGGACCAAATTTTAACCCGAAACAATTACTTCTATCCCAGTTTATCGAGAAATGTTAACAAGATTATCAATGCTTAACCCAGCTTTTGAAAACAAATTTGGGCTAAAGGCTAACCTTGTAGGTTGACCCAACCTTTGAAGTAGTAAGGTATAAGGCGCGTCAAGAGAAGAAAAACTATCAAGACAAAATGAGAGTGCTTGCATTGTAACTTACAACATCGGGTCTTTGAGTAACTTCTGCTACACTGTAATCTAGCTTGTGTTCCAGGTTCGGAGAAATTGTAGGAGATTCTTTACGAAACTTATCACGAGAGAGTTTTGTTGGCTTTGTCTCGATCTTTAGCTTCTTGTAAGGAAACTCCTTCAGATCATCATCATTATTGTCGTCATCATCATCATTCCTTCGATTTTGCACATTATTCTTTATTTGGGCACGAGAAACTTCACTAGAACCACCATACTTTTCCTTTTCAAAAGCCTTGTCACCAGAGGATCGCTTGTTGATTTGTCCATCTGGGACACCAACAACCTTACGTTCACCATTTTCGTAATCAACCTTCGACCTCAAAATGGTATTCTTGATAGAAAGATTCTCCTCGGTTTTCCCAATTTTCGTCATTTCCAAATCAGCTCTAGTTTGGTAGTTTGATAGTTTGGTAGATGATTTTTGTTTAACCAAAGAAGCCTTATTGACTCCATTTTCTTTAACTTGAGCATGCGGCAAGGTCTTGTAATTGGAAATAGAGTGCAAAGCATCATTACATTTACTCGTGCCCTTAAATCCAAGGTTAGAGGTACGCTTTTCTCCCAATGAGGGTTTTGAATCGGCATTTTCTTTGGTTAAAGTGTCAAAACACTTTCCATCTGATTTTGCAATCAAAGGTTGAATTTTTTTTCCACTCGAGAGAGCCACCGCTTCCTTACTCATCATGACATTCACACTAACTTCTTTCTCATCTAAACCGAATGTCACAAGACCATCAAGCTTTCGACTATTTAATTTGTTAAAAATATTTTTAACTGCAACAATTAAAAAAAAGATTTAAAAGATATTCAATAATACAAAACTGGACAGACTATGTCTTCCATATGATTTACGGTCAATAACATAAATTTTTAGTACATCAAAAACATAAACATTCACATTTAACAACAAAAAATATATAAATAATTTGAATATACAATTACAAACAGTATACACACAACCAAAAAATCACATTAGATAGGAAAAAGTACCCAACAAAAACTTGAAAGAAGCTCACTCTTTAAGTTTATCAAAATCTGAAGATTTCTCCAAATTTCTTTCTATTATTTTCTATCTGTTGGATTACATTCATTAATTGAATATAATAATTTTAGTTTCAATAATAAAATAGGCAAAGGCTGTCACCCAAAAATCTTTACCTTTTGAAAAATTACAGTCTAGTTGATTTCTCAAAGCATGAGATAAGTGAATCAAAAAACACATTCATATGGATGTCCATCAGACAGCTCTACCATAGGTACAACTGTAAGTTTGTCTTAAAATTGTGAGGAATTTCAAAAAATGTTCAAACAAATAAGATGACAAACCTGCAATTCCGGCAATATAATCATCTACTTTATCCGATATTTTATGCCGCCCAACATCAAAAAAACGATAGAATACAAAGTCAGCCATTTGAAGTTCTTCATCTGATGGATGCGGATTCCTACTGTCCTTAGAAATGCAAACAACATTGCATTTTCCAGCAATAGCTTCCTGATGGGGTATACAAAATGCATAAGATTATAACCAGTTCAACTGAAGTTAGATGTTGCTAGTCAGCTTCCAACCATAGAAACTCGCATGACTGTACTTCTAAGTTTTAACCATTAAAGAGAAACTACACAACAGAAACAATCAAAGTATTTTCCCACTGGGGTGAAATTGGCTACATGGATCATGGCATGAATCACATCTATAAGAGACCCAATGCTAACAGTGACAGATGGAAGATCATGGCAGGCAGCAAAATTCACCACATAAATATGGCACATGACATTCTGACCATTACGAAAGCTTGGCTGATACTCCTTTCTTTTCATTCTGTTTTCCTTGCTTTTCACTTTTCATATTGTGTTCCCTACACTTTCATTTTGTTTCTAGATCTACTTTTTTCTCATTTTTTATGTTTTAATTCAGTTTTCCCTTGTATAGTTATTAATTTTGATGACGGCACACAGCGGTCAATCCCAAAAACACTCTAGCAGGAAAGTCATAGCAGGATGATCGCTAATTTGAATCTTTATACTCATTAAATCATTGTTAAATAAATTGTTAAATATATATATAGATATATATTATTAATAATACAATTAAAAAATACTCTATTTATGAAAATTTTATATTTATAGCCTATGTAGTCAATAGCAAATAGTGTAGCTTAGCAGCTTACCCCCAAAACGCTATAGTGAAGTACCACGTAGTGCTACGGTAACTACCTCGAAGTCTAGGGCGCGGAGAAAGACCGTAAAGAACAGGGAGCATCTAATCGCGCAAAGAGGAGGAGAAAGGTAGTGCAAAGAAGGATGTTATGTTGCGTAGAGTTGCAGAGAAGGAGAACAAAGGACCTTCAGAGAAAACAGCGAAGAAGATAGATCACAGGTAACAGAGGATAATGTAAAAAAGGAAAGGTCGAGAAGAAGATGCCAAGTTCTTTCAAAAATCACTGCATGATAAAAGGACAAAATGACCATTAAAAAAAACCTAAAACCAAGGTCATTTTAGACTTTTCGCGACTAAAACAGAGGGTATTATAGGGTTTTAATTTGGAAAAACACTATTGCCGCTTCTCGCAATTTCACACGATTTTCTCGATGATCGTGCCGCCACGAAGGTCGCAACCCTAATCTGCATTGCTCCAAGAGCCAAGTGGTGGCGAGCCTCAGACACACGATATAGTGTCGTGATTGTGACTGCTACAACCGCTATCGACTATCTAGATGGGTTCCTATCAAAAAGTCACTAATAGGGGGCAGGTTGCACAAAGGAGTCTCGAGTTGTGCAAGAGGTAGTTGCATCAAAATCCATATAATACACCCATTAAATTTCTGTAGCTTTGAAATTTAACGGCGTTATCAAGTTTTCCAGAGACTCTGCCATCACAGTCAATCTGCAAGTCACAAGTCATGATATCAATTGTTATAGCTTCCCCTAACAGCCACATCATGCAAATGCTACGCGACACTCCTTAAATAGTGGCTAGCATCTGATACACGATATCCATATCGCATGCGATTAACATTCCAGCCCCCTTCTAATTATCCACCAATTCAAGCTTAATCCTCATTTGTAATTATTGACATGTCTCTTTCAATTTGTGTTATTGCTTGGTTTGGACAGCGGTTCATTTATCTGGTCTTTTTCAACAATGCTACCAAAAAAATGAACAGGGAGATGATTTGTTGGAGGATGGTTGCTGGGAGAAAGGATGAACAGATAAATGGAGAAGCAGTGTGCATTGAAATAGAAATGCGAAAGCAGGACTGAGGGGCTGCAGCTATGTTTTAGGGTTGTTTACCCATGCATTCAGACAGCTTCTCTAAAGTGAGTATATCGCTTTGGAGGGGAAAGTGAGTGATATCAACCATTCATAAATTTATTGGCAGATATTACATACAACAAATTAACAATTCATTCTTGATTTCCTTATAAATCGTTGAGATTGTTCTCTTTACTCTCTACTCACTTAAGAATCTTAGAAATTTGGATTTAACAGAACTCCACAAAACTGGCTTGTAGCGTGAGGTGTGCACATTCACTTTACATGCATAATGAATGGGCACTCCATTACCTCACAAGTCAGTTTCGAGCGGTTTAGCTAAACTCAAAATTCTAAGATGGTATTGAAGCCTATTCTATATCCATCGAGCCACCCACCATATTACCCATGCACCAAATCTAGGTGTTTGACGTGAGAGGTGTATTGGAAAAACATAAGTCCCACATGGTATAGAGATAAGGCATAAATGAGTTTATAAAGAGTGGGTACCCCTCAACACACAAACCGGTTTTGTGAGATTTAGTTAAGCCCAAATATATAACAAAGAGGAGCTATATCCTTTACCCATTGGTTAGGCTGGGTCATGCTACCTTGCACCTTTTCTCCTATCTTTTGCTTTTGCGGCTTCTTCTGTCGTGGCCATTGTATGGCATTGGCGTCTTGTCAAATTTCAACAACACCATTTCACCATGCTGCCAACATGGCCACCACTTAACAACACTTCAACTCCAAATCTTTCTTAATAAATCAACTTATAGTTGTGTTGTCTTCCCCAAACTGGGCTATCTTCAATCTATTCTAACTTCCTTACACAAGCTTCTGTCTATCTTATCTACACATACCCAGACCACCTGAGATGTAGTTTTACCATCCTTTACAACCATATGAGCAATTCCCAAACCCCAATTTTACCTCGTGAAAATACCAACGCTAGTTTTATCTTGTCTTGTGCAGCTAGTCATCTAATGTAATATTTTCATCTTTAGGTAACACTAGGTCCAATAAAATAAAAGTATTACAATGAAGATTTCGATAACAAATATAGTGTACCCCTGAAAAGCAAGCAAGTACATGGTAAAGTGATAAAGTTTTAGGTTTGACCATTAGCCTCACCTCCAAAAATCAAAATACAGTAATGAGTAGTGTACCTTCCTCTCATGAAACTCAATTCTAACCACAATTCCAAATATTACAGTATGAATATGATATTTACATGATTTAAGTTCAAGCTACAGACCGACACGATCACAGTATTGCAGCAGCGGAATGATTAACACAAAGAACTAAACAATATCATTCAAGCCCAAGC
The DNA here is from genome assembly GCA_963573325.1 of Astragalus glycyphyllos. NCBI lineage: Eukaryota > Viridiplantae > Streptophyta > Magnoliopsida > Fabales > Fabaceae > Astragalus > Astragalus glycyphyllos. The sequence continues at coordinate 91,723,749 of OY754307.1, forward strand.
AACAGACATATTCCAATACTTGACTGAGAATATCAGAAATGTTACAGCAACTCAAGAGCATGGTTTTCAACAGTATACAAAGATTCTATAAAATAGTATACACATGCAACAGTTGATAATATAAGCAACGGAAAGAAAAAGATAATGCTCATTCAAATACGAAAGAAATTAAAAAAGGAAACAATTACCAGAGGATTGATATTTGAAAGCCCTAATCCTTCACCAGATGCCAAAAACAACTCGTTTTCAAGTGTCTCATGCCCTTCCAAGAAATTTAAGATCTCACAGGGACGGAAATACCACAGAATCTTAACTCTTTTGCCCTTATCATTATTTTCCCATATTTTGATGAGTTTACCGATAAAAGGTTCGTGTTCACCTTTCTTATAAAGATACACAGAATCATAGAGATTGTACTCTACACCATCGTAGATAAACGATTCGTAAAGCCACACATCAATCTTCTTACCACCGACTGATTTCATCTTACCACCGAGCGCTTTCTTTTTCCCCCATTTGAATTCAGGTTTATCCACTTTTCCTGCTTCTACCATACTTCGATTTCGAGGAATTGAGATTTTCCGTCTAAAATCGAAAACCGCAAGAATCAATGAGAAGAAGGAGCGAGAATTTGTAAAGGTTTAAACGGCGAATTCGATGATGAAGAAAAGAATGTACCGTAAAAAACCGTATAACGGTTGCGATGACTTTGAAGGCTTTCGCAATGCCGCTAGGTTGTCAGATACGGCATTGGCTTGTGCACGTAGACGGTGGTGGTGGTTAGAGAAGATGAAAGAAACTGACTCGCCAACTGGTAACTCCGCAAAACCCTAACACGAAGGGCAGAGAAGAATACAGTACTACTAACTGAAACGATTTCCCTGTACTTGTACTTGTAATAAATCTATGGCTTTATTTTATTTTTGTAAGAAAGAATTTAGAACTATCGCGTCTAAAATAAGGCTCTCTTTGTCAATAACAATTAATAACAATTAGACGTGTTTGGTAAGCCGTAAGTACTATTAGTCTTTAAATAAATTAAATAATTTTAAATCATTAAATTTTGTGTCATTTTACATTTACGATTTGCTATTTATCATTTATATATATTTATTGAGTCTTTTAGAAATCTAAGATAATTATTAACTCTTTTATTTTGATTTCAATTTTAATTAGACTTAAGTATGTTTTAGGCCCCATGCAAATATAATGTATTTTGGTTTAAGTCCCAGCAAAATAAAATGGGTACAAAGTCCCTGCAAAAGCAACCTTTTTGAAATAGGCATTCCGTTAATTTGACGTTGCAAAAACACTGAGTTGGCTAACAAAAATCTGACATGTCATTTAATATTCATTTTTATTTACTTTAAATACGCATTTAATATGTCAAGTCATTATTTGTAAATCTTTGTTGGAATTACATATCATCATTGTCATCAACCTCTCATCTCTAACACATTTTTCTTAATAAAAACTCTAATATATAATCCCAAATCAACATCAATAGCTCTTCATCTCTCTCCCCCAAATCAATATCCAACAGCTCTTTATTTCTTTCCCCCAAATCGATTTCTTCCTCATTCATGGCAAAACCACCATGTCATCCTCAAACCATCTAACACGGTTTCCCTCACCAACAACAGTGTTGATTCCTTCATTCAACAACAAGACTTGAATTTGAAGAATCTTCATTGTTGGAAACCAGATTTGGAATTTTGAAGTTTGTTTTGAAGTTTGCTCTTAAGAATCCCAAAACTGAGATTGTGAATGTGATGCTTCCCCTTGGATTTTGTGGGTGTCAAAAAGATAGTTTCAAGGAGAAAGAATTGGGGGAGATTGAAGAAAATGTAAAAGTGTAAATGTGTTGCTAAAAGACAAACTTCTCTCATTTTTAGAAAAGTAACAAGAGCTGCGCTGAAATTGACACGCTCTGGCGCGCACTGACGCGTCATCAGTTTTCTTTGTTTTTTCGAAAAGAATAAAAAAAATCATTTTTTTGCTATTTTATAATCTACTCAAGTTACTAAAACGAATCAATTTAACCACTACCAATTGTCCAAAAAAACCATACCGCTAACAAAAATCCAAAATCATTTTTCCTAAAAAATCAATAATTAAATTAATATTAAATGATCGAGAGGCAACAGGGACCCGCAGCGGGAACGACAATAAGAGACGGGCAACAAGAGAGTAGAGACTGACAATGGGATCGGCAACGGGGAGTGGCAACAGGGAAGCGACAACGGGAGCTACAATGGGATGTGTATTTTATATGAGATCTCATTTTCTTTTTTCCTGATTTTTACTACATTATTAAGATCAGAAGAAGATACCGGCTTTTTTTTACTTTTTGCAACACGGGTTTTTTAAACAAGTTGAAATATAGTTTTTTTTACCGAGTTTTTCCTTTTTATTTTATTAAAATTTACAATTTTTAAAATATTTATAGGTTCAAAGCAAATTATAACAAATACAGTATCGTTCGTGCGGATGCATGAGTAAAATACTAGTATAAATTCATTAAAACCCTAAATGAAAGTTTTGAAAATCCCGTAGAGTCCTAAAAGTCGTAAAATTTCTGGAAAGTCTTTTAGAATTCGTGGGGCTTTTTCCAGCTATAAATGTGTTTTAAAATCTTAAACCGATATACCCCTAACTCTCTCTCACACACTTTTTTTAGTTTAAACTAAATATTGGCGTAAACCTTTTAACAATCATAACCAATAACCAATAACAATTGATGGTATGGTTGACGTATAAGATGGCTACTAATTAACTCACTTCTTTTTAATGATGTATCAACTTGTAATTAATTGGTAAGTGGTGTACAACACTTATACACATTTTTTTTGGTTTTTTTTTTATTTCTAGTTTCGGATTTGATTTATATTTTTTTTGGTAAACACACTTATACACGTATTGTGTATATAAATTAAATCACATTTTTTATAAAACTCTCACACACACAATTTTACTAAATTACTAAATCACATTTTGGTCAGAAAAATCTGACACCAACAAATCAATTACAGAATGAATCCCCTTTATATATAGGTATAGATATGAGGAAACATGTATTTTTAAAGTTTATTAAATAATTAAATGAGTGTGTGCTTTTTAGTTTACTATTTTGAGATTAAGGTAGGTTTTTTATCACATTAGAAATCACAACAAACTCACAAATTGGACTTCGTTTCCTTAGTCTCACCTTGATTGGTCTGCCTTCTTCTCACTGTGTTTCTCTTGATGAATCATCTTCTTCATGATGTGTTTCTCATTTGTTTTTCACTTTGTTGGAATTCTTAAAAGATATAGAAACTAGGTTGAAGAAATAGGTGGATCAGAGGGATAGTTTTGACCAATTTGTGATAAGAACAAATTTTGCCCTTTCTTATTTTTATTCGAACGGTCTAAGTCATAGACCGAGTTTGCTCAAACTATTTACAAGTTTACATGATGCACTGACACTCCCTCAATGGTGCATGTTAGCATTTCATTGTCCATCTCACCTCTTTGGTTGACATAAATTGAAATTGGATGGAAAGACTGATATGACCGTCTTTAAAATCCTCTAGTATTATTTTAGTACTTAATTTCCAAGTGGGACCAAATTAGGTCGTATGGTTTTCGTAGGGAACAAATTTGTCCCTTTGCCCTAAATGAAAAAAGAATCGTTTAAATATGTTATGAATTCCTAAATTCCCAAGTTCTTCGGTATCAAATCAAAACAGTTTTTCCTCACAAAAATATAATACACCAACACCATGATCTCCTCTACTTACAATAAAGTTTTCGCTCAATTTTTTTTTTGTTTACAAAGAAAAAAGAACCTAAGGCCTAATAGTGGGGGTTGTAATGCTATTTTTTTATAAGGAAACTAATGCATCAAAGTCTGCTGCTACTTCTAATCTATGTTTTTTATAAAGAACATATCCAGAGAAAATTGAATATAATCACAAAAATAACCTAAGTTTTTTATAACATTTTTCATCTAAATAATCAAATTAAATGGAAACACTATATTCACATAGTATTAGTATTCAGAACATACATACATAATGTCTCATAGAGAAATACCAGTAACATACATCATAGGGAAATACAAATACAAAGCCATGTAAACACGTATATAGACAACACCATATCTCAGTCTAGAAGTACATAGTGCAAATAAATGAACTGCACTGAATTTTGTAATCGATATTATGACAGTAACACTGATTATTCAAGGACGACACGAAAGGACTAACACTCATTTCTATTTAGGAACCCAGACAACATGATCCTCCGGAAGGAAGTGACAAACTGAAAGTGTTCCCGGCTTAATTTTAAGAATGTGAAAGGCCAAATGATTGGGGTTCCATTTTGATGTATCTGTGTGGCATACTGCTATTGCTTTAACTCTAACTCCATTAGCACCCTCCAAAGGCACAAAAAAAACTCTGGTGGTTTCTGTTTCGTGGCAGTAAAAAACAACATATGGATAATTTTGCTTGTGACACACAATAACCTTATTCCCTACTAACTTTTTCACACCTAGTGCCATGGTATATTTTTGCAACTCAGTCTCTCTATCTACCACCGTAGATACCACATCAACATTTTTTCCAAGCTTCGATGTGCTAAAATCAACCATGGATTCCAGTGAAGTTGCACAATACTTTTCTTCTACATCGATAACTTTTTCTTCACACTCCTCAATAGTATTCTTCATTATCTTAGCCTCCTTTGACCCGGGTTTAACAGAAAACTCATTAAGTAAGTCTCCTAACTTTTCTGATGAAAAAGGTATCATGTTAGCAACTTGGCGAGGCAATAATGTTGTTGGACGTGAGCTTTTGGTAAAGTCCAAGTTTAATTTTGTTCCAGGATGCAAGTCTTTTTCCAAGAAAAAGAATGCCACTTTTGGGTCATCGTGCAATTGTGTTTCGGTCGCTGCGTAATTGTAAAGAAATGGAGAATGCGGCTCAACTGTAACAGTTACAGGCTTTCCTTTGTGGCCTGTATTTACAGAAACTCCTCCACCTTTTCCACCAACATTGACATTGGTGCTACTACCTTTTCCTGCATGCACATTCACACCTCCTTTTCCAATGTTCACTGAGGTTCGTCGAGGCTTTCCTTTCCCTACGTCGACGCTTACACCACCCTTCCCTACACCTACAGTAGTGCTTTTTTCCTCCACCCAATCTACATAGTTATAACCAAAAGAATTATTAGTTGATCAGAGGTCAAATTAGGGGTTGGAATTCCTAATTATGATCCACAAATAAATTATATGTAAAAAGCGCTGAGTATTTTGACCAAAGAACGTTACCATCACACTCTACTAATACAAACCACATATGTCAGGTCCATATCCATGACTTGATCAACTTTATTTACATGTCTTAAAGATATATCAAAAGGAAAATCAATGAAGAAAATAAGGAATCGAAAATTAAATATATGCTTTAAGTTTTTCTCTCTTAAGAACTCCAATTTTTAATTTGTGTTTTAATTTGGTCATTTTCTGTTAGATTCTATTGCTATGCGGTCTTTGATTTTTCCCCCTTCTTTCAATATGTGGTCTCTCATCTTTACTTATTGCTCAAAATGATTCTTACTCTTTCCGGCCTACAATAAGTGTAGTGTTAATCAGGGAAGAAGTCCTAAAATTAATATTAATTATTTTTGGACTTTCCACAGCTACCCAAGTTATTAATATCTGTATTAAAGTCAAATCACTACGACTCCTCAATAGTTTTAATAAAGACAAAGTAAAACAGTTGAGGAGACAAAATGATACTCCCCCTAAACTATGTTGTTTGACATTTTAGCAAAATCAATTTGTGGTTGTATCATTTATATGTAAGACGGATAAGAAATTCGTAAATGGTTGTTTACATGGAGTTTAAACAATATGTATACTAACCGGGAAGGATATCAGTTATAGCTTTTGGCATGGGTGTAGTTGGAAGCACCGACTTCCAGTATAGTTCAGGAGATATAGCCGCATGAGTTGCCGCCAACACAAGCTGTAGATTAAATTAAGAATACGAAAATTCGTTAGCATCAATTGATTCTAGTAAGTATGAGATATAACATAAAAAATATTTAAAAAAATTGGTAGAAATTTTATAAGTTTCAGTTTCATTGTTGGATTATTATGGAACGAATGAAATTAGGATATATATTTTAAATCAGTTCTTTTTAAGATCTCCTTTTTATGTCTCTTTTGATTTGAAGTATGAGATATATATTTTCAGAAAAAAAAGGTATGAGATGAAAAAGTATTTTAAAAATATAATTTTTATCTTATACTGTAAAAAAAATATAGAAGTTAATTCATTCTGTTTCACTTAAAATTAGATATCAAATTATAGAAGCGAAGAAAAATTCTCAAGTACTTAAACTCTCGTTGGTAGCGAAATTTTCAATATTAATATTAACAACTATATAAAAATCATTTTTCAATTTACCAAAAAATATATAATACCCACAAATATGGCTGTGGTAACAATTTCCTATTTTCAAATAGAGAAATTGGAACAAAATGGGCTGTTATCAATTAACCATAACTGGAAGGAAATTAGAAAAGTAACAAGCTAGCATGCATGTTAGTTTTTAGTTGTTGAGAAGTTGAAGCTCACATTGAGTATAGTAAAAACGAGTAGGAGAGGATACTCCATATTGGGAAGCAAAGCTACAACCTTACTTGGTTATAATAGAAGAAGAAAGCTTAATTAGATATATATGTTGAAGGATGCTCTCAAAGTATCTTAATATATATAGTTGTACTAATGATGAATGAATGTTTCTAGAAGTAAATAGCAACGTAATTACTATACTACCAATATTATCAAGGGATAGACAAAGACACGTCTCATAATGAGAATGGGCGGGCGATGGGGCAATTCCCTGAAGTTTTTGTTTTTTAATCGTTTTAACTAGTAACTAGGTTGTTTCGTGTGAAAAATAGGGAACATATATATTTGTTAAATCAAAAACAAAGACTTAGCTGTTTACCCATGTATTATACCATTGATGAGCATGGTAAGAAAAAAGAAGATATAGTGTTTTTGTTTACATCAACAAGAAAGCAACGCTGATATGTTTTAATAAAATTAATCAGGAGGTGGGTGAATAGCCCATTTTCAAATATATTATCGTATCAAGCTATTGATTTCTTTACTAACCTTCCATCATTTGACTTGACGATTGCATGATTTCACCGCAGGATACATTCGTAAGTAGTGCACGTTAAGGAATGCAATGGTTAGTATAGAGTTCGTAAAAAAAAATCATTCTTCCCAATATGCCCTTAATTAATTGAGGTTGGCAAAGTTTTGAGTGGAAATCTGCATCTATGTTTGAGGGTATAATAGGAAAAACATAACTTATGCTTTATTGGACAATTTTTTTTTGCTAAAAAGTCTTATAATATGGAATGGAGGGAGCATAAACAACATATGGGTGAATAGCTATTTTCAAATATACTATCGTATCAAGTTATTGATTTCTCTATTATTATAAGCCTTCTATCACTTGACTTGACGATTGCATAATTTCACCTTATTAGCAGAATATATACGTATGTAGTGCACATTAAGTTGACTTCTTTTTCCGTGCCTGGGGCTAGGGGAGGTCCAAAACTTACATATCATGAGGGTGAAATTGGCTAACTTTTTAGAATACCCTCAAACATATTTTGAAAATAAGTTATGTGGCTGAACTCAGCTGAGCTTTGCAAGGTCTCAGTCTGACTTATTTTGAAAATATTAAGTTGCTCAGCATGACCCGAGTCTGACTTACTTTGAAAATATTAAGTTCGGGTATGACCTATAGCTTGTCATAGGCTCATTCAAAGGCCTAGTTTGACCTTTTTTGAAGCTTGAGCCTAAAATCCTACTTCACTACTTATTTTTATGACATATCATGTGTTTAATGTGCATCGTCTGATACAATATAAGATAATATATATTATTCTCTTAGGTTCAAAAATGATATATATTATTCTATTATATATTATAGATAAGCTAAGAAATAACGATATGATATATATCATATGTTAATGACAAAACTACCCTTGTGACAATTATATTTCATTTGTTGAAAAATGACATTAATTTTCTATTTTTATATTTTTTAATAACAAGATTTATTTTTTACCACTTATTTTAATTTCTTAAATTTCATTGTTTTTTTTTAAAATTTTTAGATTATACAAAAAGTCAAAATTGCCCTTATAATAAAATTACACATTATTTTGTAAATTAAGTACTATTATGTTTAATTTTAATTTAACATCACATATTTTTATATTTTAAAGGATAAAATAAATAAATGATTTTATTATCCATCCTGCTGGTTTTTAACTCAGCTCAAACTCAAGATAAAATTTTAACCCAAGAGACATGATAGGATAAGTCACATGATTAAGTTGTTATATCTTTCTGGGTCAACAAAGGTTAGACTAACACAAGATTTAATAGGCTTATTACATTCTGTCTCATTATCTTGACGACCAAACGGATCCCAAGCCACCGTCGGTTAGCCTAATTTATCCCGACCCCTACTATATATATCTCTTTCTAGTATTATTAAAGCTACTTACGACATCTAATTAGTTTTTCAAAACAGTGTCATGAACTGTATATAAATGTCCGATACAAGATAAGATTTTTAAGAGTATTTTTGGAATTCTGCTTTTGCTTATTTGGGGGTGTCCCTCGAAAATTAGAGGGTGTTACAAAATAAACGGCTAATGTTGTGGGTTTAGTGGGTTGTGCCCAAACCCATGGCACAACCCAGTGGCACAACATGATAAGCCAAACCCATGGCACAACCACCTTTAGCCTTCTTCCTTTCCATTACTTTTTCAACGACATTCTTGCTGTTTGTTGCATATAACATACATGCGTTTTCTACTTGAATGCCTTTGTTTTGGATAGCTCCCAAATCTGCAGATTTTTTAATTACATGTCTTTCCAAATTTTAAAATTAGCTTCTCTGTTCTTTGTCCTACTGATGATTGTATATCATCCTTATGTATTTCCAATTTTTTAAAATCAGGCTTCCTTTTAATGCTATGTCAATATTTTAATTATGTGAAGTGCATCTTTTTGTCAGCCAACTATAAGTTTCCTCTGCATGCCTGCACCATGTTTTAATTGTTCATTAGCGATTCTTCATTTATTTAAATGTGTATGTCTTCCAACTCGCCTTATGTTTTCATTTAGCTTTTCTGACCTTATTGATACCATAGTGTTTTTGGATGCCTTCCCATTATCTGTTGTTCTTTTCTAAAGTTTTTCCTTTTTAAGACCCAGTTGGTATATATTCAACACAGAAAAACGTACATTTTTAACTTTTATTGGTCGAGTTAACAATGAGTGTCCAAGTTCATGAGGGTGTTTTGTATCTTTTTAAAGGTTGGAAAAACTCGGGGAACTACTACGACCTTATTACTTATGATGCATGGCTCCAGATGACTTTTATTACTACCACTAAGATACCCTACTGTGCATTGCTTACAGACAACGGTCTTTTGTAAATTACAAAATAATGAATCGTTTCCATTTCCATTTCGTTTCCATATCTGTGTTTTGTAAACGTTTTTTGCATCCATGGAAAGTTAACCGAGGAGCTAAAATGTAAATGATAATTTTTTTTGATAAGCAGCAAAATTTATTGATGGGTACAAAGGATGCACCAACCCATTACACTGGTAGCCCAGAGAGAGAGTCTAATGGGCCTTGTTAAAACCTACCGGAGCCAAAATCCAGCAGGAAAAAGACACCGATAGGAAAGAGTATACAAGAAAAACCTGTTTTAGCCACCAACATTTGCGACGGAGCATATTCCATCAGTAATTTGCCACGGATTTGCGACGACATGTGTTAAAAGTAGGGGCGCGAAATTTCCCACTGGAATTTGCCACGGGTTTGCGACGGACTTGGAAAAGGCAGCAAATTTGCAACAGAGATCCCGTCGCAAACGTTAAATCAAATTATAACACACACGAACCCTCCCATTTGGGTATCAGTACGTTGTTTCACTGAAAAATTCAGAAAGCTCTCTCCCTCATTCTCCTCCTTCGACCTCCACCCTCCTCCACCTCCACCCTCCTCCGTCGACATCTACCCTCCTCCGCCCTCCTCCTTCGCTAATCGAGCTCCACGGCCACAAACAGACACGCGTTCTCCATCGACGTCTACCCTCCTCCGTCGTTCGTTGTTGTTCTTCAAGGTTCAAGGTTGGATTTCGTTTTCTTTCTTCTTCTTCATTTAATTTTCGTTTTCCATCTTCTTCAATCTGTTTTCATTCTTCTTTTCGTTTTCCTTCACTTTTTGATTTCGAAACCCTAACCCCCTCTATTTTTGAATGGAAACCCTAACCTCCATTTTTGGTTGGAATTAGTAGCTGTTAGGGTTTGATTTGGGTTTGATTAGTTGTTGTTGTGGATTTTGGAATGGAAACCCTAACCTCCATTTTTGATTTGGGTTTGATTTTTGAATGTAAACCCTAACCTTCATTTCTGCACTATTTTCTCATTTTTTATTTGATTTACTGTTTTGTGTTGAATGTTTTGCCATTAAATTTGATTTGTTATTCCTGTTTTGTTGAAAAACTAATGGAGGTATTTTTGTTGGCTTATACTTGATATTTCTTTAATTTTTCCAATTTTTGTGGTTTGTTTTGTGGTTTGTCCCAACGGAAATGGTTTTGGCAGATATTGGGGGTAACATACTGCGATTAATCTGATATTTATTTTGGTATTATGGGTTTTATAGAATATAGATGAACTTGAGCCTACGCCGAAGGAGTTGGTGGTGGAGATACACACTAGGGAGGTGACATTCTGGATTTTATGTAATTTTGTAAGCATTGTATTTAGTGTGGTGTCTAATGGAATTCTTAATTTCAATATGCAGGGGTTAATATTTAGAGCAAAATGGAGAAAGAAGAGGAGAAGGAACTTGGCTGATAAATTTTATCCAAGTTGATTTTTGTCAGGAATTATGCCTCATTTCATCCTTTTTTTGTCCTATAATGTGTGTGCTTGAGGTTGGAATCTAAATAACTTTAGCCTTTTTAATAATTATTGTTTGCATCAGTTCTCATAGGTGGCAACATATGATTGGAATGGCCATCCCATATATAATTCTATTAGTTTATTTCTTCTTCTTATTTTTTGGTCTTAAAGTTGGTGTTGAGGTACTTCATTGCATTTTCATTTAGTAAGTTGAGATTTTTGAGAATCTATACGAAAAAGTTTGCTAATACTTAAACCAATGTATAAAATATTTAACATGACAATCTATGTTCAATAAGTATGTTGAAACTATCTTGCTCTTACTTTTTTAATGCTTAGTTGGTTAGTATTCATTTATTCATGTTGAAGTTGCATCTCTTATTTTTAATTTATGTCATTTGTTTATGTTTTTTATCCTTGACATTGAATACTTTGATTTGGCTTGATTTCTTGATTGAATTCCAACTTTGCAACAGTATGAAGTTGCTGATTTGGCTTCTAACCTTCGCACTACAAGTTTGAGCCTCTTAGATTGCCCTCCATGATTTATTGGGGAGCGAAACTTTGCTGTTTTGGATTGATCTTCGCTGGCAGATGTTGTTCAAGTATGTCATAGTTTTTGTCCTGTATTACTATTTACTCCTTATTTTTTCATGTTTCTGTCATGGGTTTTGATTACCATTTACTTAAAAGGGTTATATATGACATCATGTTGATCGGTTTGTATGTGCATAATGTTATTAGTTAATAAAAACTGCCTTTTGGATGATAGACTTGACAATTTTCTTCAATATTCATTCGGTACTTTCTTTATCAATCGTTCATTTTTCTTCTTTTCTATTAAAAGAATTAAGTGTTCAATCTCTGTTTTTATTAGAAATGTTAATTGGTGTTTACCTGTTTGAGTTTTGTAATTAACATGTTATTGTTTGGTATCTTCTTCTGTTTGGTATCAATCTCTTTTTCCGATTTGTTGCAAACAGTTTTGACTTTCGAGAGTTCGTAACTTTGTCTAATTGGTATTTATCGGGTTTTCATCTTTCATTTCTTGCATCATTGTACGAAGCCTTTATAAGAAATTCTCTTGACTGAAATTCAACTATTTATCTTTTCTTACTATTCTTTTTTTGCTCTATTGGTTGTTTGACAATTTTACTTTGTTTTTACTTAGATCACTGACATACGAGATCCTTGGTATTCATCCTTTTCTTGGTATAATTTTCTTATCATGCAAATCATGGATTGTTAGCCATGATTGATTTCTTTGTTTAGCTCTAAATAAGCTTTATAACAGATTAATACTTTACTTATGCCCATAATCGATTTCTTTGTGCAGCAAAACTCTTTTCAGCTTGAAGTAGCTTAGACATAAGGCTCAGCTTCGAAATGAAGCAAATGAGGTTGTGAAGAAACAAGAAATTGAGATTCAGGAACAGCAGAGAGCTATTCGAGAAAGAGAAGAAGAACTTCGAGTTTCCTCGGCTAAGAAGGAAGTTGAACGAGAAATGGGTGGTTATTAGTACAGGAGGAACTAAAGAAGCTGGGTGAGGAGGCTTGGTATGTAGATTTTTTCCTATGGTTATTCAGTTATACACGAAATTGATTTTTTGTAAATACACGAAATTATAGCACTTTTTGTATAAGATCCTATAGTAATCCTTGAATTGTATCATGTTTTTATTAACTTTGCTAATTTACTTCTACTTTTATCCAAATTACTAATTTATTTTTATACTATTAAACAACATTTTGGCATTAAGACTATTCACTATTAAACAACATTTTGAACGTATGATTTAATTTTTATTTATTTATTTTTTAAAAAATTTGCGACGGATTAGTGACGGATTTGCGACGGACATTTCCCACGGCTTTGCGACGGACATTTGCGACCGGTTCGGGACGGGCTTATTTACGAAGGAAAAGTCCATCGCAAACAGTTTGCGACGAGCGATTTTGCCACTGAAATTGGTCCATCGCAAATGTCATTTTGCGACGAAATTTCCTGCATTTGCGACGGATTTTTCCGTGGCAAATCAACGAATTTCTTGTAGTACACCGCCATCAACTTAGAGAATACAAAATGTAAACGCTTAATATTTGCAATGACTTTTTTAAAGGTTTTTTTGACAGGGGCCAAGTTGGATTATGGCCATATTTGCATCGTCATATAAATTATGTTTATTTCCATGTTGCCTAATTAATTACCGACTTATATTATCCTATCCATTTCCTTCGACTTATATTATCCTATCCATTTCCTTCTATTTGGTTTATCACTTCCACTTGCACGTTTTAATCTTTTCAAGTTATGTCTCTACCTGTCTAAAGTATCATGTATATCCAGCAACTTTGGCAACGGTATATGGTACACATTAGTTATAGTTTCCAATTGTTTACTACATATTAGCTGCTTCCTTTAAATTAATTAATACTAACTTAGAACGCCTACATAACCAATAGCATACAAACCTATTTAGATGTCAAATAAAGTTGGCTTCTAAAACGCCACTTTCTATTGAATGGTTACAAGTTACTCTACCTTTTCTTTTATAAACACTATGCCAAAAATTGGTTATAACTTTCCGTCAAAAAAAAGGGTTATAACTACACTCTTTTAACAACACTCTGCGGTAATAACAACATTTTGTGAAACAACACCGCTAAGTTGTTTTTTTTGTTTCTCAAAATAACCTTTAAGTTGCTTGTTCTTTTGAAATTTAAAGCAATTCAATTCATTTCGATGCAATATCATGATTTTTTTAGGAAAAGCCTCGTATTTTACCTACGGACAAAATCCGTCACTAAATGTTAAATATCCGTGAATAACAATAATTTTGACCTTTCCCCACGACCACTTTTTCCGAATTTCCGTAGAGAACGTAAGGCATCTAACCACAGATATTTGCCGTTGGTAAAAGTTTTCCCTACAACCCAATACTTTTACCTTCAGTTTATTTTTATCATTGTCACTAAAGGTTATTTCTTTTGATAAATTTTAACTTATGCCTACGGTTTCGTCCGTCACTAAAGGTTATTATTTTCATTAAATTAAATTTTTTTATTGCTACTATAAATTATAATTTATTACCAAATTTATTGTTTAATTGCCAATTTAATTAATTATATAATATACTAAATAATTTAATTCTTTTTTACCATAACATTAACATATGTTAATATTTTAATCAAACAACATAAAAAAGACATAAAAGGCTGTCAATCAAATCTCATGAATATCTTTCAAAATAAAACACACAAATTTTTAATTAATGTGGCAATACATCATCCAAATCATTGGCAACAATACAATGAAGTTTAGGATACACTAGGCCAACAAAAAACCATTCGTCTAATCCTATCAACCAAATTCATATTTGTAAGATGTTGAAACCCACCTTCATGCTATCCACCATCAAATATTGATGAGTTACACCGTAGATTGAATTCTACATGAAAAAAATCAACTATTAAGGCTTTACCTCATCAACTATGCTGAAAATTTCATGTATTAGTTTCGTTACTGCGGTTATTTGTTCCAACCCTTAGGAGGAAATAAATATTTGAAAGCTACAACTTCCATATAATGCAGAATGTCCCAAATCCAAATCAACCTTGCCAAGTCAAAAATTAGAAAAATAAATAAATAAATTGAACACCTCCAAGACAATTAGACATTCAAATTGAAGCTCAGAGGTATGTATCTGTCTGAGTCAAAATTGCCCTAATATGAAGCAGATTGATGGATTATGAAGCACATATTGCCCTAACATGAAAATGTAAGCTTTGTAGATAACATTTGATGATCACAATTCCATCAACGTTTAATTAGGAGCTTTATGTTCTTTCTTTCATTTCCAACACTTAACCACAAATAACAAAGAATCGAAAACCAGATTAATCTTACCAGTTTCTGCTCTTAGTTTCTGGTGCCTTCCGTTCATCCAACCTTAGCTTTTGTGCGGCTCATTTTGATAATACGTTTTGGGAACAATACACTTATTTTCAATATATACTTATTTTGATTTAAAAAGTCACTGTTTTAACGCAATGGTGTAGTGTAAGTTCTTAATTTTGGGAACAATACACTAATAGTTTATGGAATGTGTATTTTTGGTGTATAAATGTAGATAAATTAATGCAAATATCATGTCACATACTTAAAGGAACGTGTACATTTATATACCAAAAACTTTATAGTGATAGACTGTACATTTCTTTTAGGATATGTTTTTGGGAGGGAGATTTTTTATAGGCAATAAGAGAGTTCATGGTTAAGTGATCTCTTAATAAAGTAAATACGCAAATGAGCAATAAACATATTGAAAATAAACCTTGTTTCTTATATTTTGGAAAAAAAAATAACTCATTTATTTTAATTTGGACCGAATCTTTCTTTCTTATAGCTAGAGAAAACACAAAAGATGTTCATTATAAGAAACCCGGAGTGAGATACAATAAGTTACTATATGCTATCATAGTCACACAATAAGAGATGTTATCATAGTCAGAATAGTAATTACAGAGCTCAATAATAGATATATGCTATCGTGAGATTCATGCAAAGAGCTCCTATTTCTTTCACTTTTCTTGAGTGCCTTGGCTTTCAACTCCTTTAATAGAAATATATTGCAGGGTCACAACCAGATTAAGTAGAAGCAGCAGAAATTCTTATGAATGTGAGAAACAGAGGAATAACTGGAAAATTGCATTCGTGTTTCATTGAATTGAAAAATTGAGTTTTTACAAGAGATCTAATTACAAATTATATGGAGAGTAGATCTTAGAGGAACTCTAACAAACTTCTAACTAAAATAACAAACTAAGAAACACATTTGTAAAGAAATCTGTAAGATGAATTAAAAGAACGTACACATTTGTAAATATTGAAGTAGTTTTAGTAATTCAATTGTTATATTTTCAGTTGTAATTCATTTTTTTTCTCTTGTACAGTTAGTTACAAACTGTTAGTGTATATACATAGATATAAATACATTGATGAATATCTCATATTGAGAAGAGCTTTACAGAATCAACATAACAGACTTTTTTTTCTTCTCTTCTCTTTTTCCCTTAATTCCAACAGTAAAGAAATCTGGACATATCAATATCTCCAGATTATTCCCTATTACATTTCAAGAAGCTAAATTATGAAATAAATCTCTAAGATGAACTAAAAGATCAACGTTACTCTAATTCTGAGGATCACGATCTACAAAAATGCCTGACGTTGCGATGGCCAGTTCACGTACATGTGCCTGTTTTGTTCGGATGTCATTCCGACAGCCCTTGCACTTGCAACTCGAGTTGCATCCTCTCCCGAGTTTTCTACAGCCACACCTTCTGGTGCCGCCACTGCACCTAGATTACCACCCCTGCACCTCCACCACCTTGATTAATCGCCACCACTTCATTACCCCCTGATCCATTTTGTAATTGGTTTGCTATCTGAACTGCTGAGTGTGAATGAATGAATTCTTTCTGTGGATGTAAGTGAGTGAATTACTCGGTGGTGCTCTTAATATATAGGGAGAGAGCTAACTTAAAAAAACTAACTGATTCAATTCAGTTAGTTTGTTATTTGAGAGGGAGTTAGTTTTCTAAAAGATTTAACAAACTAAGTTCGGTTTGTTACGAGTTAGTTTGTTACTGAGTGAATTCGGTTCGTTACTTGAGAGGGAGTTAGTTAAGCTACAGAGGAATCTAACTAAGTTCGTTTGAGTGTTTGACTTTTAGTTATATCTTTTTTGTTATTAAACTATTTTTTTTTGACTCAAATTAAACTAATTTTCTTTATCATGTAGAATCCTAAAAGTCGTGAAATTTTTGTAAAGTCTTTTAAAATTCGTGGGACTTTTTTTCAGCTAAAAATGTGTTTTAAAATCTTAAACCAATACACTCCCTAACTCTCTCTCACACTTTTTTTAGTCTAAACTAATTATTCATTTTTAAAATTGATTCTAAATTAAAAGATTTTTTTTCAGAGCTCGACCGTTAGATAAGGAGGATGTGCATAGTGGTTTGTAGCGATGTGCTTATTGGCCCTTTGGAGGGAGGCCCATATTGACTGTGCTAACCCAGTCCGAAACACACGATCACCGAGTGTGACGCTGCACGTCTTCTGAATTATTATCATTTATCAGTTTGTTAAAATAATTGATTCTCGAAAATTAATCTGGACACTAATCTATATTTACTTATTAAGTTTTTATTATTATTTATTCTTAATATCAACTCTAACTTTTACCCATAAAAAGATTATTTAGAAATGTCACGTGAATTTCTACAAGAATCATTGCCTTTAAGGTGTTTAAAACCGAACCAACCCAAACCGAAAACCACAAAAATTCGATATTTATCGAATCTATTTGTTTTTTTTCCAGTTAACCGCACGGTTTGGTTTGACCCGCAGTTTTGTTCCACCAACCAAACTGCAAGCATGTCAGATATTTTATACTATAGTTAACAATTATAAATAAAGTTGATGTAGTATAATTTATTTTTTAAATTATTTATTCTAATTTATTATTAAATATATTGTTATCGGTGAATATTTTATCTTTTATCACAGTGGTGAAATATATTTTATTTAACGGCCCCTTCATAAAATTGTCTCAACATCTGTAGTTGTGTGGATATTAATCAATATTTATTTACAGACTACTTATTATATAATTTTATTTAATAGTTACAAATTAACTAAACTATATAAAGATTTCTCAATTTTTCTGTTATATACAGTTGATATTTATATAATTATTTGATTACTTAAATATAAATTACTTTAGTAGTTACATTTTTAGTATTTACCATTGATATTAATACTCTGACATATATAATTTGCATTGAATAATATGTTATATAGATATACCCTATTTACATGAAAAAGATATACAACAGTTAATAAAAAATGGTATACATGTAAAAATAAAATTATTGATTCATCTATTAAGATTATATCCCCGTACATTAATAAACAATATTCAATCTTATTTTATTTTTCTAAAAATATTTGGAAATTTATCTTTCAAATAAAATATTTATTATTTTTATATAAAAATATTTTTCAATAAAATAGAAAATAATATTTCATATACATACAATATTGATGAAAAAAATATGGTAATCATGCAATACTCAAGCCACACTAATTTTAATATTAAAACGCAAGATAGTGAGAATAGAAGGAAGAGAGACTAAGTAAGTTAATGAGGGAGAAGAGCTGACTGATTTTTTTTTATAAGGTAGAGTGGCTTTTTTATCATGTATGAATATCACGTGACAATCATGTATGAGTGGGTAAACATGCAATTCAAATGTGGTAGTTTTTAAAGTAAAAAATAAATGAAGACATAAGGTGACTTGTATGACATTTTAACTAACACGTAATCCGTTAGTATTTTTATTTTACTAGCCTATTAAAAGATACATTGATTTTTTTTAAAGCACTTAAAAGATGCATTGATAAGTACTCATAAAAAAGTATATTGATAAGTCAAAAACAATTTACCAAAATCTTACTATGTCATAGAGAACTCAACACTAAGTTGGATATTCTTATGTATTTTGATGTTATCTCACCGCCTTAAGACACATCGTATTCTGAGATTTTAGGTATTCCTGACGAACCAATAAAATGACCTCCTTGTATTGTAGTTATTTGATTAACATTCCCGCTGCACTTTTGTTGAAAATCATAAATAATTGGTTCATAAATGGAGTCTTTTTAAGAATTATTTTCCCTAGAATTTAATGTGTGAATACTTAATCTAATTTGCGACATTATAGGTTGCCAATAAGTATGTTTTTTTTGGTAATGATTGCAAATAAATTTTTAACAAATTCAATTTAGAAATTTTTTTAGTAACAGAATTAGTTAATATTATTATACTATATATCTGCAACAATTAGAAAACAATTAATTGTTTTCAAAAAATTCCATATTTTGTTACTATATTTTGATTCGATTGTTAAAATATCTCTAATAAATTTCAAAAATTCAAATATATAATTATAATAACATATGTATGTATGTGTGTGTATATATATATATATACACTACTAAGTAAACTAATTTTTGGTGCCCTTAAAAAAGGGTCCGTGAGCGGTTGCCCCTCTCGCCCACTCCTGTCTACTACTACTATTATTATTATTATTATTATTACTACTACTACTATGTATATTAAGCCTTTCAAGTTCTATGGTTTTTTTTCCCTTCATATTGGAAAGGTTCACCATACTACGACAAAGAAATTTTAAGTTGGACTTTGCAAGACTTGAGTTTGACTTATTTTAGAAATTTTAAGTCCGAGTTTGGCCTATAGCTTATCATAGGTCTTCTGCTTATTTCGGCATGGCCGAAGGTCTCTTAAGATTTTTAAGAGTATTTTTTGATTTTGTTTCTGCTTATTTTGAGCTGTCCCTCAAAATTGAGGAGGTGTTTTTAATAACACCCAAAATAAACGGTTAATGTTGTAGGTTTAGTGGGCTGTCCCATTGGTTTAGACAAATTCATTCATGGTTTTTTTTTACCCCCACAAGAATTTCTTAGACGAAAATACCCCTGCCTAAAATGAACTCGCTCGGATTTACCTAGGGGGATAAATTCGATTTGTTAATTTTTAAAGTCGGATGTATCTATTCGTATACCCCCACTAGGTAAATCCGACTTTAAAAATAACAAATCGGATTTATCTTAGGGGGGGATAAATCCCGATTTGTTAATTTTCAAAGTCGGATTTACCTAGTGGGTATATAAATCCGAATTCCCCAAAAAAAGAAAATCGGATTTACCCCCCAAGATAAATCCGATTTTGTTATTAAAAAAATTGTTTTTTATTTAAATTTTTTAAAAAAGTTATAAAAACGCTACTAAAAATTCGTTAAAGAGTCAAAACTAATCAAAAATTTTAAAAACACCACTAAAAATCTAATAAAACCAAAATAAGGCTATGCAAATTTTTTTAGATTTTTTTGGAGACTCTTAAAATTAAATAAATTAATAAAAAATAGTAAACGATGGAATTTGGGATTTTGAGCCCCCTATCCTAAAGGAAGTTTTTTCTTGAGGAGTATTGATCCTTGATTTTTTTTTAGATTTAATGGCTGTGGTTTCATTACAATCGGAGTAGGTTGGCCGAAAACCGATTTTTTAGCCTAAATTATTCGCTCGACGTATAACATCGTCACGTGTTAATGAACTACACCCTAAACAGAACCAAAAAACGCCCGATATTCATATCTAATTTATTTTTCTAAAAAAATATAATTTTAATTTTTTAAATGATTTATTTATTTATTATTTGGATAAAAAATCGGATTTACCTATGGGTGGGTGTACATCCGATTTCCAAATTGGATTTACTCCCACCTTAGATAAACCCGATTTTAATTTTTTGAAATTTTTAAGGGAAAATCGGATTTCAATTTTTTTTAAAATTTTTTCGAGCTGGGGATATCTTAGGGTTTTTCAAATTTTGTGAAGGGTATTTTGGTCTTTTCGCAGGGTGCGTGGGGGTATATGGGAAGATAATGGGGGTAAAAAAAAAAACCTTCATTCATTGCTCCTTTCCTATTTAGTTGTTGCCCAATTCGTCTAAGGGTTACGTTTTTTTATCCACCATTAAACACTATACCCCTACAAAAATAATTATCCCCAATTTATCACTTTAAAAAATATAAAACAGATTTATCTATTTTTAGGATAATTAATCTACTTTGCAAACAAAATTTGAAAACGGGTTTATAGATAAATCCAGTTTCGAAAAATTGCAAAATTAATGGATTTATCCACTAAAATGATAAATCCGGTTTTAAAAAAATGCAAACCAGATTTATCTATTAAAATGATAAATCCGTTTTATATTTTTGCTAAATGGTAAAATTGGAATTAAATTACATTGTAGGAGTATGGTGTCTAATGGTGGAAGTAAAAAAATATAACCTTCATCTAAACGCGACCCCGTCCTCCAGAGCAACCTTGTGCCTTGTGTTCTCTCGAAGTCGAAATATAATCAGATATAGCAAGTTGGAAAATAGAAAAAGAAAACTGACTTGCATATTTGAACCAATTAATTACATATTGGAGGACCCCATTTCCATTTGTCAACCGTAACTTTTCTAGAGGGTCCATTTTTGTTCTACAATATTAAGGTATCGTATATAGGCCATTTTATTGGACAATCTTCCTGCATTACTTATCACACTTTTCTTTGTGCATGTATTATAATTATAATCACAGGAGTCTAGTACTCCACACCTCAAAAAATTATATGTACTAGTAGTCTAGTACATATATAGTGGCTAAAGAATTTTATGTACTATATAGCAAAATGGCTTTTGGGTTTTGGCCAACCTCTATATAATAAAAAAGGAACATGGAATCAAGCATCCAATTGGTCTGAATGATTCACAAATACTAATAGTCAGCTAGCTTCATTGTCTGTTTCATCAACCGATTGGCAGCATTGATTCATAACATCAATTCCCAATTAATAACGTACTATTTATACATGAGGTGCTAGCTTAGTGATAATAACCTATAATGTACACTTGAAGGGCTAGTTTAGTGGTAAGAGCCAAGTTTTGTATTTTCAAAGTGTTAAGTTTGAACCTTCTCAGAGACAGACCTAAAATAGTCATTAGTGTCACTTTGGTTAATAAAATGTATGCTAGTTCTTGCCTTTTCCTTATTAGTGAATTTATCAAATGAATAAAAAAGACAGAACCACAAGAAGCCATGTAATTGCACACGAGGAATAAGACGGGAGAGAATGAATGCACTACCAAAGTTATACTAAGTTACTAACTTTATACCTTTACAAAATAGCAAGCAATGTATATATTGGTCGTGTGAAGTGAACAGCTACGAAAAAGCTAATTATTTGTAAACATTATATTTTTTTATAGGCAAATTAAATGGTTAGAAATTAGTGTGTTAGTAGTTTAGAGGGGAGGGGGGAGCTACATTTTTACCAACAATGTCTTTTTCACTCAACCACGTGAACTACCCTTCCAGGACAAAACATTATATTCTGAGTGTTATTTTATTCTTCAATGCAACAATATTTTTTTCTCGAATTGTCCACATATAAATTTCGTATGCATTACCCGTAAGTTATTATATTCCTACTATCCATAAAAAAAAATTATATTCCCACTATAAATTTATAATAATGGTGAGTACTCAAAGATTTATTAATGAGAATTTAGTAAATTCATTCCATTCATAAAATTATTTATTTTCTTAATTCTTATGAAAAAAAACGTTAAAAAAATTCTTGTAGAAAAACCCGAAAATTTCACAATCCATTAAGAAACAGAGAGAGAGAGAGAGCTTTTTATATATAGTTTAGGTTAATATTAGAGATTTAACATAAAAATTAAAATTAGAGATATGTATAGCCCGATTAGATAAACTACTCCCTCCGTTCCTAATCTTTGGTACTTTTGGCTTGTTACACACATATTAAGGTACCATTAATTTGTGTTGTTTAAGTACTAAAATGCCCCACTTGTAGTTGTATTGGGATAATTGAAGTTAAAGTAAAATAGTCTTGGGACAATTAATTCATGCGTTGGAACTCTAAAAGGATAAATAAATATAGAGGGTATATTAGGAAAAATTAGGTGAATTGTACATTGGGTTTTTAAAAGTACCATTGTTTTGGAACAAAAATAAAAGGCCAAAAGTACCCAAGATCAAGAACGGAGTGAGTATTTTTTAGGCCAATTAATGACTCTTTCTAATAATTAATATCTGCCGGTTGCCTTACTTAGCAAGGATTTATGCCCATTCATGAAGCTGAGCTTGTGAACAACTTAAAAATAAAGTTGCAATAGTTTATTAACTGAAATCATAATATTCTTTTGCTAGTATCATATTGGCCAAATGCACTTTAAGTCATGGAGAAGTTACATTCCCATGACTGTCTAATCAATCTCTTTGGAGATTTAATTATGTAGAAATGATTAAAGGTGCGGATATTAAAAACTAAAACATGAGAAAGAAGTGGAGAATATGACCCATACCGATTTTGTGTCTTAATAATATATGTAAGTTGCTCCATAAACAAAGAGTGGAAGCAATTAGAGTATTCATTTTCTTGTAAGGTACCCTTTGGCTTCCTTATAATTAACCATAACTCTTGCATATTGCTGTCAAGTGATTTGCTTGGCCTTAATTGTTACTTTTAAGAGTTTATTTTTTAAATTTTTTTACTATAAATAAAACGTTGTTCATTATCAAAATATCTTTATCATAGAGATTCACACCATATGTGCATAATGATACCTTATGAGATATAAAATGTTTTGTTGTGTGAAAGATGGTTAATTTGGAAGCTCTGATTGGAAATAATTTAATTATAAGTGAAATTAAGAATAGGGGATCTATCCAAAAGGAACTACTAAGATATTGTGTAGAAGTGGTGTAATCTTATGAGATTGGTGCGGCAATATTAGGTGAATTTGTTTTTTAGAATCTTGATTTGTATTGGGAAAGGGTGCTTTATTTTCACTTTGCTTTCATTGCTTGTTAAAGATGTATTAGCATATGATTGAGTGTCTTGTCAAACCCTTCATAAAAGGCGTGAGAAGTATGTCCTAATGACAATGAGATATATGTTGTATTAATTCATTTTTAGTCATTGAACAAAAAAGAGAAAATGATTTATTTGGAGTGAGAAAAACTCTTACATAATATTCTTAGCACAAACCCAACAACACTCGTAGTCTTGCATAGAACCAACATTTGTGCCACACTTCTAGCCTCCCACATTATATATATATATATATATATATATATATATATATATATATATATATATATATATGATCCCATGTACTCGCTCGTCGTGGATTGACCCCAACCAGTGAGACTATGTGCCAAAAAGAAAACCCTGCAGTGTTACAATTCAATTCCTCCCACCACCACCCCCCGGGCCAGAAAGATGAAAGAGTGATCAACATTGACCCTGACCAATATACTGTTAGAAAAAATGTCGTAGAGTTCGGGAAGCACCGGAAGTAACAATTAATTAATGACCAAAACTACCAAAAGACTTGGAGATTACATCTACAACCAATGGGCAAGTGTGAACATCATTGGACTTGA
Organism: Astragalus glycyphyllos; assembly: GCA_963573325.1. Lineage (NCBI taxonomy): Eukaryota > Viridiplantae > Streptophyta > Magnoliopsida > Fabales > Fabaceae > Astragalus > Astragalus glycyphyllos. The sequence goes on from OY754307.1 coordinate 91,747,880, forward strand.
TCTAGACACAGATCAATTTCTCGTTCCTTCACCAAGCTAAGTCATGACTCTAATACCACTTGTTTGGGAGTTCGAGAGAGCACTAAGAGCAATGCCATGCTAATAAACAAGAACCACCAAGAGACTTGAACATCAAATTTCCATCTAGAACCTTAAGGCAATGAGTACATCGATCCCCCTCTCTTATATATCGTTCATTTAACTCATTCCTAATTGATACACTCATTCCTAGTTGATACAAGACTAACCACTCACACTGAATTCCAAAGAATTGCCTCTTCAAGTAATATTAGCCACTCATATCACTAAACTTGATCCAAATTGGATCCACACTTCCGCTCTCCCATCAAGTCGAGTCGTGGCTCTAATACCACTTGTTGTGGAGTCTAGGGGAGAGCACCAGGAGCAACAAATAACTAATGACTAAGACTACCAAGAGACTGGAATACTACATCTACTCAATATGATATATATATATATATATATATATATATATATATATATATATATATATCATTTAACTTATTCGTAGTGGGTACAAGATTATCCATTACATTTGATTTCTCACCAAAACCAACAAATATGAAACTTTTGAACTCATATTTCCTCCCGTTTACCTACTTAAGCCCTCCATTACTACGAGGATGAGCTTTGTCTCCCGGGACTAGACAACTGGAGCATGACCCGAGTGGCCCGATAGCGGGTGGCCCAACAGATCTTGGATTGACTCTGATACCATCTTAGAATGTGGTTTAAGCCTAACTCAACCCCACAAAATCGGCTTGTAAGGTGAGGAATGCCTCCCACTTATAAACTCTTTTTCAGGCCATATCACATCCGATGTGAGACTCTTAACACTTTGGATCAAGACGACCCCCTTGTTTTACGCCCCTTCTAATATTGACCTCCACAAAAGGAATTATGCACCGCAAGAAACCCCAATCATTAAACCTACTTAGTGTGTAATCGAAGAAACCCCAATTAACATAATCATAAGCGGTCTCAAAATCCATCACCTCATTCAAAACTAATTGCCTCACCTTAGTAAAAGGGTGACTAATTAGGCGAGACAAGAGACCATAAAACTTTTATAAGTATTATATTAAATGTTGCGTACAATTAGATCTGAATACGATTTCATCTCATCAAATGATATGACGATAAAAAGTGAGAAAGAGGGGAAAATAGAAAAATTAAAATACATGGAAAATAAAAAGAGCCAATAAAGAAGACGACATACAATTTCTTTTTGCCTTAAACTATAAAGTATCGAGTTTAAAAAAGTGCACACATTATACTTTTGTCTTGTTTCATAACTCTCTGGAATATCAAAATCAAATGAGTTTTTTTTTCTTCTGCAATGGCTAAAAAAGCATCTTTAAAACTTTGTAAAAGAACGACTCACACTAATAAAAATATAATATATAATAAAAATAACAAAAATAAGACTATTACTAGAATCAAGGTGGGTGCTATGCATATTCTATCAGAGCTTCATGGTGAAGTTACTACTTTCGTATGAGTATCTGTGGACCTTTTCTATATGCTTTCATACTACTATTATATTTTTGTGTTAATTAATACTCCCTTTATCCCACAATAATAATAATTCCACTTACTTATTTTATATATTTATATATAAATTTTAAAAAGTACTATAATTAAAAGAAAGGGAATAATAATTACCTAATTAATTTTATTAAGTATTAGTGCATTTGCTTATAAAAAAAGTATTAGTGCATTCACTATTATTACATGTGTAAAGTGTGTGAATGAAAATGAGATTGAAAAAAATGTACCAATCAATCACTCAATTTCTCTAAAATCAACTTCTAAAATACACGTAGGAAATTGCGAATATATTTTAATTTAATGTCAAGAAACATTAATTTTGTGAATAAAAGTCAAAATAAGAATCACAAAAGCAAAAAAAGTCAACAATTAACAAACCCATATACAGCTATACTCCCCTGTAACAGAAAATATAAGTAAATATGACTCAACGAAGGTTAATATGTATTTGTTTAACTTTTGGACCAAATATATCAAGTTTTGTTCACCAAATTTTGCTTATATTATGTTACGAAGGGTGTGCTCATTACTTAAAATTTTATTTGTATTAAAATATGTCACATCTATGTTTTTTAAAGGAGTAAAATGTAATAAATATGTTAGTATAATAATTTAAACATGCTTTTATTATAATTATAAAAGTTCTAATTCTAACTTACCCTGTACATTAAAGAATTCCAAGTGCTTAAATCTTTTTGAAGTACTTTCAACAGCCACTTTAATCTATAACCTTTTGCTCACGACCCCACTAAATTACTTGATGATTTGATTGAATTTGTTATAGTTGTTAAGATATTAAGGTGGTGATTTTATAGGATAACCTCTTAAACTTAAAGCTTTCGGTTTATTAATGCATAAGCAAAGTGAAATGCTTGAATGTCAACCAAATCAAATACTAGTTTAAAATCACTTAAACCTCAAAAAGTATTGATAGGCGCATGCGGGTCTCAGATTTCAACAAATAATTATTGGCATAACTGTTTGGACACTTGATCAGGTACTTAATAATAATGAATGTTAATTAATCATTACTTTCCCCTTGTTTTCAAATATAATCGTGATTAACTTGAATACTCCCTCTACTCTAGTCTCGTACATAAGCAAAACAAGTCTTTGATCCAAAAGTATAACCAAAGTTTGACAATTTTTACTCAATTAAATTTTTATCATAAAGATTCTTGAGAGTTTAACTCGATGCCGCAGCAGTTACTCGAATCATTTCTGATCTGGATGTAAGGAATCCTGCTGGTTGGAGTCTAGTTCGGGAGATTCATAAGTTAGTGAGACTTCCTAAGGAGGTCAAGGTTGCACGTGTCTTTCGAGAGATCAACAAGTGTGTAGGGGCTTTGGCGAATTGAGGTTGTAACTTGTAGCCAAGATGACACTTTGATTATTTGTGAATAGTACCCCAGTTGTGTGGGCCATTTGTTGCTCATTGATACGATGTGGTTTCATACTCGCTTCGTTGCTGGTTCACTTTTCCCTGTTCCTGCCTTGGGGCTTAGCCCCATGTATCTATCCAAAAAAATATGATGACTGAAAAGAATACTGTAAAAATACTAACAATTATTAAATGACTTTTTTTATTTTTATGGGACCAGTAAAAAGTATAAGTAAAAATATTAAAATTCATGCCTATTAAAAAATTAGTTATTGCAATTAATTTTTTGATCTCATATATAAATAATAAGTATCCCACCCAACAAATATAAATAATAACCTTTTTTTAGAACAAAATGGGTCATTGAAATATACAATAATTTTGGGGAGTACTCCCTCTGGTCTTTATATGAGAAAAAGTTGCAGTTTTCGGTTAACTGAAAAACTAATGTATCTGGTCTATATTTTAAACTTTATTCTAGAGTAGTATTGCAGTTTTGCATATATACAAGACTAGAGGGAGCATTCAATGAATCTAAAACTGCAAATTTTACTTATAATAAAGACCAAGAGTAGTATTTTGGACCAGATTGGGACTTTTACTTACGATCGAGCCCTAAGTAAAAGTAGTACTAATCCTCAAAATAAGTGTTTAATTTGAATGGAAAAGAAAAAATCTTCAACTATTTGATCTTTTTAATGTAATTTTAGTAGTTTATTTTATTACTCTAAATTAGTAATAATATGTATATCATTCTCGAGGATATTGGTATATACTACCTCTAATCCTTTATAAGAAACAAATTCTTTTGTCCTAAATATATAAAAAAACATTTCAATAATGTTAACTTTTGAGTTCCTTTTATTCCTTTTATAAAACTCACATCTCCATTAACAAATATTTTTTTTGAGGCACCATGCAAGAAGGATATGATAAGCCACTTTCACTCATTTAATACAAAAAGAATTTTTGGAATAAACCTAAAGTTAAATCATTTCAATGCTTTTCTTTAGTATTTTGTTTCTTAATTATAAAAAGGACCATATGCAATACGGAGTAGTTAACAAAGATAGTTTGCTATTGTAAAAACAAAAAAAAACAAAGATAGCTTGCAAGATATTGAATATGAATATGACAATTAGTAAAGACAATTTGCAAGGGAAACTATTCATATGGTTTCTTCATACAATTGACAATTTTTTCCACAAAGCGAATACCATAGACTGTCTAGTTGGTTGGGCTCGGCCCACATATTCTTTTAGCTATATACTGTGCTTATTTAATAATTCTGTCTAGCCCAGAGATTTCATTATTTTAATGCTATGTTCCTTTAATTTTACCAAAAAAAATGATTACTTTTCCAACAAGATAAAAAACAAAACTAGATTGATTTTAAGAAGATTTTTTTTATAAAAGATATAGTAATAAATTTGTCTAATTTAAATTGGATACTTGGTCTATAATAGAAGATGTGCAAGTCATGAAGCCACTAAAACTAATAGTTTAAAATTCTGTTACTATCAAATCTTGTAAATCATTATAGTTTATTTATAAAATATAGGATATTAGTGGCAACTATTGTGGAGCCTCTCTCTCTTTGGTTTATGTGATAACATTATTTTTAAAAATTAAATAAATAAATACTTGTTAGTGAGGGTGATCATTTCTAGACCTTCTCATTTGATCACTACAAGAGCCTCACAAATCTCAAGACTTAAAAGCAATGACCAATTAGCATTTTGAGTTTTTTTTTCTGTTGTTTCATCACGAATATATTAACAAAATCTTAAACCTAAAATGTCAATGATGACCATTTTGAATCTTTTTATATGGTTTGGTCATTACGCAAATGGTAAACCTTAAAATTATAGTCAAAGATTTGACAGTGATGACGACCATTTGAGACCCATTTTCCTATTTGGTTGTTTTTTTTAAGCAATTCCTATTTGGTTGTTGAGTATACAAGTAATTAAAACTATTCAAAATACAATAATGAGGATCATTATTCATTTTTTTTATACAAATGAAATAAAAGGCAACAGGCAGAAGGAAAAAAAACTAATCTCTAATACATGCTATTCCCATTGCATCCGCAAGGAGAAAATGAGAAATAGCACTCGGGCACTGCAGCCATCGGAAGATGCCCTGCTCCATATTGGAACCATGTTTAGCGAGCCAATCAGCACACCTATTGCCTTCACGCAAAGAATGAGTAAAAGAGAGCTGCCAAACCAAATTCTTGAGAGATCGAATGAAGTCCACAAGAGGGGCATGATGATGCGTTCGAGGCACACCAGCAGCAATAAAAGAAAGAGTGGTCATTGAGTCCGATTCGCAAATGATGTATGTGTATCCTTCCTGACGAGCTAAGAGCAAACCATGAGCAATAGCTTGGAGTTCTGCGTTAATATTAGTAGTGTCTCCGCAGCTACCAGAGAACCCATGAAGCCAGTGACCAAAATGGTTACGGATAAGACCACCAAAACCAGACCTGCCAGGATTACCAAAAGAACTACCATCTACATTAAGTTTCACAAAGGATACTGGGGGTGGCTGCCACGAGACCAATCGGGGTTGCCTAACAGAATCCTCTACATCAAAAGCTTTACGGATGGAGTCAGGAAGGGAACGAAGTTTGCTCATGAGCTTCCAAAATTCCCACTTAGAGTCATTAAAAATTTCATCATTTCTAGATCTCCATAATATCCAACTAGTTACAATAAACAGTCTACCATACGTACCTGACGCATTACTGTGGAACCAAGTGGGAGGGTCATCCATGTTAAAATCGGGCAAGTTGAGGAAGCCAAGAGTGTGCCAAATCTGGCTGACCCGAGGGCAGTCTCTCAGAGTGTGAAGAATGTTCTCAGTATCATGGCCACATGTTTGACAAGATTTATCATTAGTAGCTGTTGCTTGAAAACGTGAACGTTCTTTTGTGCAAGTGTACACAATCGTAACAAGTAATATAATGAAAGTAGAGATCGTTCCCACGAGGATTAATTGTCAAACAAGAGTTTAATCAAAGTAACAATTAGTGATTTTGGTAACAAAAGTAAATGACACACAATTGGTTGGGTAACAAGTAACAAACAACTAAAAAGGTATTAGGGTAGTGGAAAACAGATTTGGGACAAGTTGAGATGCAATACTTCAATAAATCCATTAAAATGCTCAAAATGCTATGTTAAGTGCTGCAGCACTAGGTGCTGCCGCAATTGTGCATTATGTCTAATGCTTAACACTAGGCTTTAGTCGCCCCAAATTATGTCTAATTCGGAAGAGATTATTTCCCTAGGCTACTGAAGAACAAGCAGCATTACACCTAAGTGTTTTACCTCATGGCTTATGCCTCTCCTATGTCTAGGACTCAAGCAAGGAACAACTATATGTCTATATTGCAACATACCATGTTATCTTGTGAGATATATATACAAACCATGTCTGTGAATGTATATCTACTTAGATTAGACGGCCAATCCTAATCTAAGATGGAAATAGTAAAAACACACAAGATAAAGCGCTCAACACAATAACACAAGCATTAAGAACAATTTAACTTCATTAAATTCATAATAGCATCCCAACTACAGATGTTTAGCTCATATTGAGCTTACACAACATTACAACTAAACTAAACATCAAGGGAAGTAAGAATTTCATACTAAAACCCGAGAAGAGAAGTTCAACTACAAGTCTTGATACTGAGACAGCTTCAATGGTGATCCACCAAGCAATTCCAGCTCTCAAAATGTAGCTCCTTCGAAGTTGAAGTAGATCTAACGTTGCTGCAGCAATCAATATCCCAGCAATTGATTCTAAGTAACAATGGAGGCACGAAAACTTGAGGCTATGTCTATACCTCAGGAATTCGGCTTAACCTAGTTCTGGGGGTGAGTGCCTTTATATAGGGAAGGCCTTGGGATGAGAGAAACCCTAAATGGTGGAGGCACATTTTGTCCTTTTCAAGGCACAATGTCCTTTTTGCCCAAAACCCTAGGTCATTCACGCATCACCAATGATTGGCACGCACACCCACGCATGACACACGCTGACAGCTGTCCTTGCCTTGATTTCCGTGTTTCTTGCTACATTCTCTCTCATGTTGCGTAAAATGGCAATGCTGCCACAACAGGTGCTGCAGCAATTAAACACACATATTAAACCACAATTGGGCACAAAAGTGCCCATTAATAACATAATTAAGCTTGCACCTTTAATTATTCCAAACTAACATATTTACAACATTAATCACTAAATTGCTTGAGAATTAACAATGATTTAAGCTTGAAATAAGAGGTAATAACAATCATATTTGATTGTTATCAGTAGCATGTCTATTATGTCTGAAGGATCGTTGGTTGGTAGGCTATTATGCATTACTAGCCATATAAAATGTTTGATATTTTCAGGAAGCGTAAGCTTCCAAATCCACTTCCAATCCATATTTGGGACAATAAGAGAAAGGGGAGAGGGAGTTGAATCTTCAATGAGCCATGAGTAGGCATCCTTGGCTGAGTAAACCCCAGATTTTGAATTCTCCCAAATTTGGAGATCATTCGAGTCCGGATTTAGAAAGATACTCTGCATTTCTCTTTTGATATCATTTGGGATTTAAGTGTAAAGGAGGTTGAATTGCCATGAATTATTAATAACAATATCTTTGATTCGGAGTTGAACATCATGGATATCAACAAAAGGGATCCTGCTACTGATCTTACCCTTGTGAAGCCATCTTTCATACCAAAGGGAAATATCTCCTTTCCCAACCCGAGTTATAAAACCTGGTTTAAGGATACTTGCTGCTCGTTTTATGGAGTTCCATGTATATGAAGCGCCAAAATGTTGGGACTCATCAAAAATATTACTTGAGGGAGTATATTTTGTTATTAAGAGCTGGACCTAAAGCTTCTCTGGGTGATGAAGAATCTCCCACACATGTTTCCCAAGCATGACTGTGTTAGAATCTTTTGACCTCTGTAGCCCTAAACCCCCTCTACAAATAGGAGTACTCACAGTTTTTCATTTGACCCAATGACAATGAGGTCCACCCCAAATGAATTGTTTGATACTAGAATCTAGCTTGTCACACACCCCTTGAGGAATCCAAAGGTTGTGCATAGTATAAATAGGCATAGAGCTCAAGACTGGTTTAGCTAGAGTCACCCGACCAGCTCTACTCAAAAGTTTACTCTTCTAATCTGCTAAGCGGCTATTAACTTTATCGAGAATGAAAGAAAAGTTAGAACTAGTAACTCTACCTTGAAGCATGGGGAAGCCATGGTATCTGCTGATATTGTAGGTGTGAGTAAATTCAATAATCCGCTCAAATTTGGCAACCTTAGAGCGAGGGACATTTTTAGAAGGAAAAAAGCGAGACTTTTGAATACTAATCTTCATGCCTGAGGCTAGACAGAAAGTTTGGAGCACTTTATTGACCAGTCGGACCTGGGCTGAGCTGGCACTAGTAAAGAGGAGGCAATCATCAGCAAAGAAAAGGTGAGAGATAACTGGCCCATTAGGAGAGATTCTGATTGGTTTTCACTGATTATTAGATATCTTGGACTGAATAAGTAAGGCAAGTTTTTCCATGCAGAGCAAGAAAAGATAAGGAGACATCAGATCGCCTTGTCGTAAGCCTCTAGTAGGAGCAAAGCTCTCAAGTTTCTCCCCATTCCACTTGAGAGATAAAGTGGAGGATCATTATTCATTTGTGTCAAGTGCGAAAAATAAGTTTTTAAAAAATGTTTTTTTCCCCATTTTTTTAGAAAAATCATTGAATTTTTCAATTGCTACGATTTGATTCTTAAAATTATTGTTTTTAACTCAAACAAACTTAATCACAATACACAATTTTTTAAAATTATTTGTACTTGTTTGACTACAATTCAACCATACGAATCCATATGAGTTAGTACTCTCCTCGTCTTCTTTTTGTTACAAAAGAAAAGAAAAAACAAAAGCACGACACAAGGCCTTAGAAAATCTACACCATTAGCATCAACTAACTAAGGAGGAATTAACTCCAGTAGGCAAGTTGTAATCATTGATTCCCTTCTCCTTACCTAATGATCCGTTCTATTTTTAAAATATTGTATACAACAACATTAATAGATTAATGGAAATATAGACTTGCAAAGCATAATTTATAATAAATTTGGATCAAACTTAGTGCTTCCAATGAAAATTGATGAATAAACTAGGTGTCTAATCTATTATAAAAGGAAATCACATGGTTTTAGAAATGGTATAAACCAATAATTGTTTTTATACAAATGTGCTTTTGCTTTTAAAAAAAAGTTTTTATACAAATGGTGACAATTTTATTTAAACATACGAACTTTTTGAATTTAATTACCATGCACTAAAAGTGTAAAATTTATACAAAATGTCGAATAAACACCACACACACTACCACTGCTCACACCCGAATTCGAACCCAAGAGTTAACGTTTCCATATCGCTGAAATTGCCAAACAAACTAACACTGAGGGATAAATAGGATTTAATTTATATACAATATGCCGTGAATTTTTTTTTTACCCCAACACAAATCACGATCCAACACGTTCTTAAAAATGGTTGAGTCTCCTCTCAATTACATGAAAATCATATGAATCGTGATTTGTAATTAGTTGCCATCGTAAAAACGTTTTATGTCGCGTGGTTAATGAGGCCCAGTTTTATTGGTTGATTTGGGCTTTTGGGGCTAACTTTATTTGGGCCCCACCTCCGGAGTGAGCATCCCTGTATTTTCACGCCATTATGGGGTGTCTACTGAACAACCAAACCCTCCTGTGTTTGGTTTTTTTAAAATTTTCCTTTAGTCGAGTTACATAAAACGATAAATTAGCTATTTCGGAACGATAATTTACTAAGTTTGAACGAACGTAACGATAAATTGAATAATTAACTATCGAATACTAATAAACACAACAAAAAACTAAACATATAAACATAAGTGGAATAATTCATACAATCCATGCAATATAATTCATACATATAAACATAAGTAAACAATCCGAAAAATACGACAATACAATCCCTAAAGACCACTACTCCCTCTCCCTCTGCTGGGAGACACGGCTAAACTTCCTAAGCCCTCGTGCCATAGGCCTAGTGAGTTGCTTCAGCCGGTCAATAATGGTCCAGCCACGGGTCCCACGGGGATGCCCACGGTCCCTAAGAACCCCCTCCAAGTCTTCATAGAGTTGCATAATCTCTGGCACATTCTATAATACAAAAAAATAACCATGTCATTGACAAAACAGGATAAAATAACAAATGATTTAATAACACTGTAAGACTGAAATAAAAGATCATAGCTATCTAACATAACTGTCAACGGGGTAGTTGTCGGCGCAAATGTATGGGTGGGATACCCTCATATACCATGCAAAGTACTCCTCAACAATGTCAGGCATCCCATCCACCACTGAGTCACCACGCGGGACAAGGTGCAAGTGGAATTCTATCCATGCTTGATCAGCTTGCTCCTTTGTCATTACAGCCCGTCCACTAGGCCTAGGGTCCTCTGGGATGCCCTGAATCCAGCCAAACTGCCTCACCACTCGATCTGGGTTATAGACCAACATGCTCCCAACATGACGCAGATGGCTCTTAAATAAGGCCAGGGTCTGAATAGCTCTGTGTTGAGTAAAAGGCATCCAGGTGACCTCCCCTGACCTTAAGTGATCCAGGGCTGCCCTGAAAGTTGGCACTGACCCATCAGCCCTCTTGCAGTCCCACGTTTTAGCCCGTGGCTGGTCTTCAGTGTACCCCTCAACCAACCATTTAGTGCCAAATACCTGCCCCTGGAAATGTTCAAAAATCCAGGCCTGTGATAAATAAAAACCGGGTTAGGGATCCAACATATAATAATTTACATAAACTTATACCAACTGAAATATAAAAATAAATAAAGTAAAATACATACCTGAAGGAGAGTGGCAAATCCAGCAATCTATGAAGTCGAAGGGGAAGAGGCATCTGTCAGCTGCTGGTATAGGTGAGCTAGTGCCATAGTCCCCCAACAGTACTGACCAGCATTCTCCAGCTCTCTGATCATGTACAAGTATGCAACCATCACCCTGTTGTCAGACTTGTCACAGAATAGTGTACGGCCAAGCAAAATCAGAATGTAGCAACGAGCTGCATCCTCCCATCTCTCAGCTCCAATGGCCTCAATGTACACTCTCTTGAGCCAACTCAGCTTGACACTTGTACCTTTCACAGGTACCTCAGCAACTGTCTCCCCGTGAGAAACCCCCAGGTAGTCAACCAACAAATCCTGCGCCTCCATCTTGGTTGGCTCTACCATGTCAAAAAATATCTCTGTGATGGGGATATGGAGCAGCTGCACCACATCATCCAAGGTGATAGTCATCTCACCAACTGGAAGGTGGAATGTGTTGGTCTCTTCGTGCCACCTCTCCACGAAAGTAGTAGCGAGGAAATGGTTGACTGTACCAAACCCCACGTCATGAAGGGGCAACAGACCAGACTGAACAATGTAATCCATAATCTGAGGATGAATCTCAACATCCTTCATTGAATGATTATAAACTTTTTGCTTACCCCCATCCAGAGGACGCTCCTGCATTGGACATTACAAAAAAAAATATAATCAATAATTAGATAGATGTAACAAATCAGACTTTTTAATAACTTTAATTGTTAAGAAATTTGAAAACCTACCCAACCGTCCCATAATCTCCGAGCAACGTGAGACCCATAAGAATATAGGACAGATCGATCGTCTGGCCCTCCAGCATAAGGGAAAGTAGATGATCTATGTTGCACCCGGAAAGATCCGGATTGGACCTTTCATCGTACAACGTGAAAATTTGTGAAGCCGCCATCAACATTTTTTATTTAGGGACCAAAACATTGAAAAAGGGTCCTTTTTAAGGCGGGTGGTCCTTTGAGAACTAGAGATGTAGGTTCGGGGGTCGGTTAGGTGTGGGAAAGGTATTAGCATCCCACACCTCCTTTCTACCGAAAGGGAACCTTTAACTTGATGTGCGGTTTTGACAGAGTTGATTTGAAACAATTCGTTCTACTTCTTTTTTTTATTTGAGAAAAGTGTTTTTGAAAACGGGGGAAAAGAAGAATCTTTTTATTATTTTTTAAAAGTGTGCTTGACGGGATGTGACCCGCTCCTACGTATCTCCCGGTGCGATGGAGAATTCAAAGCTTACGTAGTTCTCCTTAGTCGAGAAACTTCATGTTGGTGTTTTTTATTGTAGGGGTTTTCGGTCCTAGACTGTACAGTCCACTAGACCTAGAACAAAGACAACCCCGCCTGTACAGACGACGTGCCCCCTACTTATTGAAACTGTTTTTTTGATTAAGGAAGAAAAAGATTTGTTGTGAGGTTGGTTGCTTTTATTTGAGCAAGTATCTTAGGCTCGTACGAACTGTACAGCTCGCTAACCCTAAGACGCTAACCAATACCGGATGTACATCCGACTCGATTCCTTACTCATTTTTTGAAATAGGGTTCAAGTTGTTAATTACTTGTTTTGATTCTCATAAGTATCCCAAGATGTTTGAACTGTACAGCTCCGATCTTAGGACGCTAGACAACACCGGCCGTACGTCCGGCTTGCCTCCTTATGAGTTTTCAAAGAGGTTTATTGTTGATCTTAGAAGGAATTTGATTGTCTTATGAAAACAATTTGAGAAAAGATTGAGTTTGGAAAAAGCTTTTAGAAAATGATTGATTGGAAGAAAGGAGAAGGGAGTTTGAGGGTGACATTGGTCACAAAAGGTTTGTTGAGATGGCGTGGCATCCAAAAGGAAAAGAAAGTAGAACATTCAATCAATTTCCAAGTCAAGAACCAAAGTGTAACATTTAACAAATTGCAAGCAAAGCAATCAACAATGTAAGCATAAGCATAAACATTACCAATTACAACATTTGAGCACAAGAATGACACTTAGTCATCTAACATTTAATGGCCGTGAACATGCAAGATCAACATTAACCAAATAGATTGCAAGAATAGGCACACAAATAGATAATGCAAAAGTTTAATTCAAATAGGCATCAACACAAGATAAAAACACAAGGTTGAGTCCCTTTTGGTAATCCTTGACATTTGAGACAATGCACAAAGGCATAAGTGTCTAGTCCTTTTACCAAATCATCAACATTAAAGCATAACATTGACCTAGAAAGAACATCACATTTGCAAGACCAAAAGTGACCAAAAGAGGGCATTAACAAGTCATTTTTGTAACCAAAATTGATTAATCAAGTTAGAAAACTAGCATTTGCATTTTCAAGCAAGAATTGCAAAAAGAAAATTGAATCATCTTAGGCAATCCTCATCACTTAAAGTGAAGTGCCTAAGGCACAAGTGTGAGTCCTCTTGCCAATCATCAACATAGAGTAATTTTGCAAACAAGTTACTAACAAGCAAACCAAAGTTTACAATCAAAGCACAAGATTGTGTTGAATTATCTTAGGCAATCCTCAACACTTAAAGTGAAGTGCACAAAGACACAAGTGTGAGTCCTCTTGCCAATCATCAACATATAACAATTTGCAAACAAGTTACAATCAATTACATCAAAATAACTTGAGAAAACATTTTTGATCACAATTGCAAACCCATTTCACAAGAAAATTAACAAACCCTAATTCTAATCATGATTTGCGACACCAACATAGAGCTAAAACCTCATTTTATTCTTTGAAAGCAACAAAATCATGCAAGCAAATGACATAGATCAAGCTTTTTGGCAAGGGTTCACATAATTAAGCAAAGGAATGCACTAAAATCACACAAACCCTAATTTTTCTACAATATGCGAAATGAAACATAATCCCAAATCACAATTTTATTCATGCAAATGCAAGCACAAAATGAAAATAGCACAAACACACAATTTATTCCAAGAGAGAGATGCATTTCAAGCATCCAAACCTCCCAAAGTGTTTGTCAAAATGCTTGAAACACATCTCTCATTCAACAACAACAATTATATCAACATTTCATCAAAAAAATAGAGCACTAAAATGCAAAGAAATGCTTGATATGCAAAAATAGATTGATGACCTACATTTTTATGCTAAAATTTTGATGATGTTAAGAGTGAGAGTATACCTCAACTCCAAGCTAGAATAGCAAAAGAAATAAGGTGAATGAACACTAAACCACTTGAATCAACCCTCTAATCTTCAATCTTGAGCTTGATTCTTGAGATTTGAAGATGGATCTTTGAAGAGAATGCAAGGATGATGAAGGATTTAGGACTAGAATGTTGATTTGAAGTGAAAAAGTGAAGAAATGAGGTGAGGGAATGAGGGGGTGATTTCGGCCAAAGGAGGAGAGGAGAGGAGAGGTTTGTGTGCTAGGGTTTTGAGTGTGAATTGTGAGCAAAAACCTTATGAGAGGTGAGGATATGAGGGTATATATAATGTGCAATTAGGTTTAGGGGCATTTAGGTCATTGAGTACCTCATCTCATTCTAGGATTGCATTTTAATTTTGAATCAAGGGTGAGGATTGAAACACACTTTGATGAGGGGCAAAAAAATGTAAAATGAGAGGGAAATGAAGGGGGGTGAATTCGGCCACAATGGGAGAGGAGTGGTGCCCAAGCTTTGCAAGTTGTCATCTTGTACTATTGTACTATCATATGACCATTCTATTATCCTCTCAATTTTGATTATTCTTTTCAAGATAATTGTACATAAATCTAACCATTTTGAGCCATATACAAGGTATCTTGAAGAATGTGCCATTTTTGAAAATGAGAGATGACCAAAATTGCCAACAAAAATCTTATCATATAATTTTTGGGAATATTCCTTGTACTATTTTTTTGAAATGCTTTCTTGAATTAATTTGAACTTGATTTTTTTACTACACATATAAAATATGCGCATAATTTGAAAAATGATTTTCTTTATTTATTTATTTTTGTTCAAAATAATACAATTTCATTAAATAAATTCCCAAAAATTAATTAATTGGATTTTCAGCTAGCAAAAATTTATTAAATTGAAATTGACCAAACAATGCCCCTTTTAAATGCCCCAAAATTCCTTAATTTCTCAAAAATGATTTTGAAAACCTTAGAATGCTTGGGTAAATACCCTAAACCCTTTCTCAAATAATGAATCACTCACAAAATTATTTATTTTTGCTGAAAATTAGGGTTTTGAAACTAGGCGGACAAAATTAGGGTATGACAATCTGTCGGGAGCAGTAGATGCCTCGGGCATGCCAGTGTCAGGCAGAGAAAAAGCATCGGCAACAGAAGTGGAAGGCCGAGGAGAACTCGATCGGCGACCCTGAGATGGCCCTTCCACCTGAGCAGCAAAAAAGTCAGCAGCAGCATCAGTGTCTAGGTCATCATACTGTAATGGCTCATCAACTGCAGCATCAACTGGAGCATCAATCGGAGGCTCATAGTTAGTCTCTATCTCTTTGTCGCGTCCACCACGACGTCCATGTACGCGTCTAGGATGCTGCAATTGCCGGCCACGGCGTACGGACACAGTCAGACGAACTCTCTCCTCATCAGCTTCAAGCTCAGTCTCAGCTCGCCTCCGGCCAAGACCACCTCCTCTGGTGTTGGCCATACTGAAAATAGGAAAAAGAAACTCAGTTAAAATGAAAAAATTCATCATTCAGCAACAATCAGGGTGGTTCGGCGCACCCAAAGCCGAACAGGTTCGGCACACGTGTGAACGAACCGGTTCGGCGCACGCCTAGCCGAACCACCCCAAAATAGTTCAAAAATTAGGGGGTTCGGCGCACGGCTGAACGAACCAGTTCGGCCTCTGCTACGCCGAACCACCCAAAATAGCGGAAAAAAAAAGGTTTCGCGAAGAAGAAGAAGAAGAAAGAAGAACATACCTATACTAAAATGGAAGGAAATGTAGATGGTTGTTGATGGAAAACGAACGAAATTGATGGATTGAAGTTGAGGGTGTGTGGGTTCGGCGGCTAGGGTGTGTTTTTGAGAGAATGAGAAAGTGAGGGGGTGTGTGAGGGTGAGGGAGAATAGAAGAGAAAAAAATTATTTTAAAATTAGGGGTATTTTGGGAATAACACTGGTTACGGGGTGTCCATCGAGTAGAGAGGGGAGGGGGTTGTACGAAGTATGGGCCTTGTCCCTAACCTATTTCTAAGGAATTAAGTAAAAAAATAAATTGACGTAAAAAATGAATGGTTTTTTTGTACCCCCACCATCTTCCCATATACCCCACAAGACTTTTTTGCCGAAAATAGCCCTAAAAAAATTTGATAAAATCGTATATATCTCACCCTCAGATATATACGACTTTGAAAATTAAAAAATCGTAAATACATAATTTTTTTTAAATACGATTACATTTAAAAAACCAAATCGTATATACGTATGGCTGAGGTAACGATTTGTTAAAATACAAATCGTATATACCTAGGTGTGGGGGTACATATGATTTGTAATTTAACAAATCGTATATACCCCACCCATAGGTATATACGGTTTGTTATTTAAAAAAATTGTTTTTTATTTAAAATTTAAAAAAATGTTATAAAAATGCTATTAAAAATTCGTTAAAGAGTCAAAACTAATCCAAAAATTATAAAAACACCACTAAAAATCTAATAAAACCAAAATAAGGTTATGCAAATTTTTTTAGATTTTTTGGAGACTATGAAAAATTTAAAAAATTAATAAAAAATAGTAAACGATGGAATTTAGGATTTTGAGCTCGTGGGAGTCTTGATCATTGATTTTTTTCGGATTTAATGCATGTGGTTTCATTACAATCGGAGTAGGTTGCCGGAAAACCGATTTTTAGCCTAAATTGTTCGCTCGACGTATAACATCGTCACGTGTTAACGAACTACACCCTAAACAGAACAAAAAAACGGTCGATATTCATATTATTTATATCTAATTTTTTTTGTAAAAAAAAAAATAATTTTAATTTTTTAAATGAATTATTTATTTAATATTTGGGTTACAAAATCGTATATACCTAGGTCCGTACATACGATTTTGTAATTTAACAAATCGTATATACCCCCACCTTAGGTATATACGATTTTATTTTTTTAAACTTTTAGGGAAAATCGTATTTAGGTATATACGATTTTAATTTTTTAAAATTTTTAGGGGAAATTCGTGTTTAGTATATACGATTTCCAATTGTTTTTTTATTTATTTTTTGAGCTGGGGATATGTTGGGGTTTTTAAATTTTGTGAAGGGTATTTTAATTTTTTCGCATGGAGCGTGAGGTATATGGGAAGATGGTGGGCGTAAAAAAAAACCCAAAATGAATTAAAAAATAATGCCGGTGGAAGATTTAAAAAGGAAACATGTGTTTTAGGGTATAGGTTAATAGACTAGGTTAGCTTCTAAATCCTTTGAGAGGGACTAACTACTAGTATTTTACTAGGAACCTTTTCAATTTCAATGTTTTTTTTTATAAGGTTACTATTATATTTATATTTATCCTTGTACAATCACAATCTTCGTTGTATATAGCTTTCGGCAATTCGGCTGCTTTCATCAAAAAAAATTATTCTTTATTTTTTGACAATATATATTCTTTTATGAACTCTTTATTAGTTCATTGATACTTAAGTTTTTTTCTTTAATTTGTAAAAAAAAAAGTTCTCCTTTAAACTATATAGTGTTGTTTTTATTGTGAGAGTTGAGTTAGTAAAACTATGATTTATAAAAATAAAAAAAATTAAATTGTGTAATGTATTATCCTCAACCCATTCCCAACGATGCTCCCGCGTATAATTCTCACAGAGGATAAATTTGGTGTTGGCCAATGTGAAACTTGTTTTAGCATAAGCGAATATCAGTCTTTCGTTTAAAGCGTTGTGACACTCCATAGATAACCAACAATGCTCCAAACTAAAAAAATATCCCCCCACCCCTGTAACCTACTTAGTAGAGTCCTGGTGGACTTCTCCCAAAGCCTAAGCACAAAGTATAAATATAATTTGTCGCTAACAAGAGAGGGATTCTAATTCCCTCTCTATTTAGCAAGCGAACAACTTCCTTTCTAAGTAGAGATAGAGAGATCATGTCTCCGCTCCATTAACTAGGGATGTGTATTTTCTATCTGGTTATCGAAAAAATGTTTTTCTTTGTTATCATAAAAATTCTTCCTTTTTTTTCTTCTAATTAGGGGAGAACTCACCTTCTCTCCCTCATTAGTGATTATAGGTTTTCTTCTCAAACTTGAGAGATTACAAAGGGATTTTTGTCTTTAATCTGAGAGGAATTCTTCATATAAAATTGCACTAAATGGAAAAACATGTTTACTACAATCACCAATGTAATGCATTGCACACAAAATTTGTGACCTAATGTGGTAGACTTCAAAAATTTTAAGAATTATTTATTATTTTCATATAATTTAGGAATTAAAGAGGAAAAAATGCTAGTTTAAATTAAAATATTCATAAAAAATACATAAAGGAAAACCTAAGGAGAAAAACATTTGACTCTATTTTTGAATGTTGTGGTCCATAATATTTGACTCTATTTGAAAATGACTTTTACTAATAAACTACTTTTAACTCCCATACAACTCATAAGCCACCAGGCCCAAGTTGAGTAACTCCACATTGTGCAATGAAAATGATCACAAGTGGCCGCCGGCTATCTTCTAGATCATTGTTGTTTATTAAAAAAACAACTAGGTTCATATTCTAAGAAATAAAATACTAATTTGTTCACCCTTCGAGGTGTCTCCAATTCAACGAGGGGATTAGTCACTGTATTCGGCGGTGGATACCTTGGTCTCGACCAAAAAAAATACTAATTCGCTTTTTTTTTTGGTAAATAAATACTAATTTAGTTTTTTGTTGGTCTAAATTGCAGTAGTAAGAAACAAATACTATTATTTAGATTTATTAGATGATACGTTTTTTTTTGTTGATAAATCATTAGATGATAAGTTTTGTTTTTATCATTTGTCAAAAAAAAAGTTTTGTTTTTATCACTATTTATTTAGAGAAATGATGATTGTTACAAAACGAAACGAATGAATGCATGGGTGATGTGTTAGTCCGCGCTTTCTTTCTCTGGTCAACTACTACGATATAATTATTCTGACATTTCGTACCCATACTAAATATCATAACTTATTTATTTATGATCTGTCATTAAATATAGTGTCATTGATTAGAACTATAAACCACTATTTAATAAAAATGACATTTTTGGAAAGAAGTTAAAATTCTAGTATTTTTTTTTGTATTAAAAAGGAGATGAAATATATATACTTTTTTTGATAGCTGAGATAAAATATACTTAAATATTTATAACTAGGTTTTATGTATAAAAATTATTAAATAATTTTTTTTGGAATAAGTAATTTTAGCGACTATCTCAAAGGATTAGTCTCCACAGTCGCTATATAGTATACCTCAGTTTAAAAGAAAATAGGTAATATAATATAACTATACACTTATTTTACTCGTGGACACTCATTTAAATACCTACCTCATGTCTGTTATGGCTTTATCCACAAGTATCGTGGGTGTGGTTCTTTTGCCACCCTACACTTGAGGTTGTACTTTTTAACTGTAAATTCATATCATCTTAGACTTATTTTAGATTATATCGTCTTAGGTAAACCAGCTTAAAGTGCTTAATGAAATGATTATTTTCTGCAACACAATCAAACTCCGAATCCTATCCCCTCAAACCATTGATGAACACAGTGACGTTACGATATTGAGGGTTAAATATGTAAAATCCTCAACTTAAATTAGCCATCAAAACTATAATATGCTTTCTATGTGTATTTAGCATTCAGCTCAAATTAATTAATATCCCATAATATAATGACCCCACTATGTTTTACCACTTAGATTTTGTCCATATAAATTCTTGAATCATACAATAGGAATATATATACACATACAGAGATATCAACATCGATCAGTCCCTCTTTCTCTCTCTTGTGTATTTAATGCTGATTTAAATTTAGCCCTATAGTTGGTTGTTCATCCTTCCGCTTAACCCTCCTTCCCTTCACAACTGAAACATATTGAGAGAGAGAGAGAGAGAAGGAAAAAAAAAACATTTTTCACAACCAATTTTTAAGGAAAATCTCTTCACTACGTTAACATACCCTAATCCACTACTACTACTACTCCAAACAAAAAAGTTTTACCGCTCAACTCAGCGGCTACCTATTTTCTCTTCTTTCTCTCCAAACACGTTTTTTCCTAACTCTTTGTTCTCTTCTTTCTTCAACCTCTCAACTCTTCTTCATTCCATTAATTCATATTCTTAATGGAAGATTGGCTAAGAGAAATAGAAGGAAAACAAGCTCATGATCCTTTATTCATAAACAACATGAATAAAAACAAAAACAACAACAATTGTGTTTGGATTCCTGGTCCTGTTATTGTAGGAGCAGGACCTTCAGGTTTAGCAGCAGCAGCATGTTTAAAAGAAAAAAACATTTCAAGTGTAATATTAGAGAGATCTAATTGCATAGCTTCTTTATGGCAACTCAAAACCTATGATCGTTTACGTCTTCATTTACCAAAACAATTCTGTGAACTTCCATTCATGGAATTTCCTTCTGATTTCCCAACTTACCCTTCTAAACAACAGTTTATAAGGTACTTGGAAAATTATGCCGAGAGGTTTGGTATTAAACCGAGGTTTAATGAGACAGTTAAGCATGCGGAATTCGACTCGAAAATTGGGTCTTGGAGATTGAAGAGTTGTAGTAAGGAGGGGATGACAACCGAGTATGTTTGTCGGTGGTTGATCGTGGCTACCGGAGAGAATGCCGAGGCGGTTGTGCCGAATATTGAAGGGATGGAGAAATTTGAAGGGGTTATAAAGCATACTAGTTTGTATAAGAGTGGTGAAGAGTTTAGAGGGAAGAAAGTTTTGGTTGTTGGGTGTGGTAATTCTGGTATGGAAGTTTGTTTGGATCTTTGTAACCATGATTCTACTCCTTCTCTTGTTGTTAGAGATTCAGTAAGTACTCTTTAATCTTTATGTCTCTCAAAATGTTTCTTTTCTTTGTGTCTCATCTTGTTTGCTCAAAGGCATGCTAATCTTCTCTGTATCATTCTAATTTTTATCAAAATCCTCGAAATGAGTCTGAAAATGATTTTACTCACAAAAGCAACAGAGAAAATTCTATGCAAGATTTTTTTGTTTTCAAAAGTCAGTGTCACTTTTGATTTGGAATTTTGATTTAATATGTGAAAAAACTAATTTAAGTATAGTTAAAAGACACACTTTTTTTCTAGTTTGTTTTAAATTTGTTTTTTACAAGTAAAAGGCAATATTCAATCAACGAGTATAAGGATTACTCCAATTTGTTTTTAATTTGTTTTGAAATGACTTTTGTCAAATTTCGATAAGAAAAAAACACTTCATAGAATAGTCGAGGGATCTGGTCCATAATATACATCGGTTATTCAATAAATTTAGAAAATGAATTTTTTTGCTTATAAATGAGAGCGAGGCTAATAATATGGTTTCAAACCAAAAAATTTTGATACTTTTCATTGTTGCACCTCCCACCCACTAGTTTCAAGTTCCAATGGAGAGTGTTAAAAGAATGAATGAATGATATATAATTTGGTTTTCTTTGCTTTGGTGGTTCTGAAGGTACACGTCCTACCACGAGAGATGCTGGGAAAATCAACTTTTGGGTTGTCCATGTGGTTACTAAAGTGGTTTCCCATAAGAATTGTGGATGGGTTTCTTCTGTTGGTATCATGGCTTATGCTTGGGGACACAGCTAAACTGGGATTGGATAGGCCTCGTTTGGGTCCCCTTCAACTCAAAAACCTCACAGGAAAAACTCCTGTCCTTGATGTGGGTACCCTTGCTAAGATTAAAGCTGGTCATATTAAGGTACTTTCCCTTTCTTCCCATTTTTTTTCATCATGGGTCACAAGTCACAACAATCTTCTTTATTTATTTAATTATACCATGCTTTTTTAGAAAATCATGACAAGAGATTTTCCATCATCTTATGTTTTCAATCAAATTCTCGTTGAAAGATCGAGGTTTAGAATTTTTGGAAAAATTCAAAAGCTAAATGTTTGTCATGCATGGTGAAGTTAAATTTTTTTTTTTATAAGTTAAGTGGTTAGTAATTAGTGTCTGATGTGTGAAATTTGAAATTGATGTAGGTACGACCAAGCATAAAGCGGCTAAAACATCGTACGGTGGAGTTTGTGGATGGAAGGTCAGAGAATTTTGATGCTATCATACTGGCAACTGGTTACAAAAGCAACGTACCATATTGGCTCAAGGTATGAATATTGATATCACATAAGAGTACAACACTTACCAATTTACCTTTTCTCAAATAGGGGTTAGTTTGTTTTTTACTAAGGAAAAACAGTAATTTTATGGTGGACCATATATATTAATAGGTGACTCATGTGGATGGAAACTTGATCGACATCAGTTCCATAAATAATTAAATACTAGCTAGTTGAATTTTTTGGGCACTCATTTATTTTCTTGGTGAAATAATATTGATTTGGCCAATGTCTCGCTGTGAGAATGTAGAAGTCAGTAATTGAGCTTTTAGGAAAAGAAAATATGTCGTTGTCAGTGTTTGGAAGGATTTTTCAAGAGGAGTGCTACCAATGTTCTCTCTCACATTTTTCCTCAAATATTTAGTCCATGATTGAATGAAGTTCATATAAACTCTACCACAGTAGAATTGAGACCCACTAATTTGATGGGAGTGAGACCCAGATGAATTTCACTCAATCATGAAGTCAGCGTTGTCAGGAGAACGTGAAACAAATAACATGTTTGAGTTTTCATGCTCCACATAGACACCCTAGGATTTGTATGGGAAAACAAACAAATATTAATGTTGAAATGATTGGTGTATGTGCAGGAAGAGGAAATGTTCTCAAAGAAAGATGGATTCCCAAGGAAGCCATTTCCAAATGGGTGGAAAGGTGAAAATGGGCTATATGCTGTAGGTTTTACAAAAAAGGGACTTCTTGGTGCATCTATCGATTCCAAGAGAATAGCTCAAGACATTCTACAGTGTTGGGAAGCTGAAGGATCATAAATACAATAGAGCTAGCTCAATTTTGCCACAATCAAATTCATTCATAAATTACATTACATTTGGTTTTGGCCAAGTCAGAGACACAAGAGAAATCAGAAGACATATGTGTCTCTTGGCTAAGTCAGAGACATCCATCGAGAAATATATTGAAGTTGGTACAACGTGAATGGAAATTGAGATTCCTTTTGATATATAGCAGTACCAAAATGAAACTCCAATCCATGCATGGAGAAGTGGGCAAAAAGTAAGGGAAATTCCCATGTACTCCCTCTGGTCCAAAAGTTTGTCGACGGAAGTTGATGTATTTGGTCTGAATTTGAAGCATTATTCATCGGTCAGGTTTGGTGGGTTGTTAAGAAGATATCGAAATGAAGTTGAAGAAAAGAAGGATGGTGGTTTTCCCTTGTGGGGTGGGGTGGGGGGGACCTTGGCTCTCTGATGCCTTTTGTACATTGCATTTTTTCCCCCTAATTAGTTATGACTTTATAGAGACACAGAGAGAGAAAGAGCAAGTGTATGGTATGTGATTGAGAAATCTGTGATTGCGGTTTAAAACCTATTTTTCAATTTTTTTAAAATATAGAGAATGACATTCTGATGATGATTTTTTGGTTGTCTGTTTGACTATTTGATTGCTTATAATTGTTTGGTTCGGGGTTATCTTTTCTGTATTTTTTGTGGGAAGAAAGCAATAATTAAAGAGGAATGTTATTTAGCCAAATTTTTCTAGCAAAAAATAGTCAAAAACCACATTACAACACCAATTAATCAAGTTTTTTAAGCAAATAATAACCTACTTTTTCACAGTTTTCTAGGCTATTGATTAAAAACTGTGAAAAATTAGGTTGGTTATTTGCTTAAAAAACTTAGTTAATTGATGTTGTAATATGGTTTTTGGCTGAAAAAGTTTGGCTAAATAACATTATTGATAGTTAAATAACTCCACGCGGAAAAAACGTTTTTCTTAATTTGGGATGATGTGTTTGATTGTGTACTAGTACCATTTTATTTACTACTTCCATGCAATTTCGTTATTGAAATGATTTCTTTCCAAGTTGGAATTAGGACCACTTCTGCTTTTTAGCAGAAAAAACCTGTGTTTTAGTCAGAAATATTACTACTTGTACAACAAAATATGACAATTTTCAGGACAACAATTTGATATTGCACTTGTTAATTAACACACGTTAAAATTATACTAAAGATTCTTCAGCTTAATCAAGGTTCTAGTTTCGAAACTAACTTTAGACATTAAGATGTTAAATCTCTTGAGAGAGAGCTTTGCGACCTATTTTGGTCCGGTTAGCTCGACGAATTAGTTTCTGCATTTGTGCGCAAAATATACCCAATTTATAAAAAAAGAATATCGATCGACTACTTTATTTTAAAAAAAAGACAACTGTAATTTGAAATGAGGCGGAATTGCAGTAGAATAGTGGTGACATTTATTACCTATTTCCCCCAACTCACCAACTTCATTAAATTAAAACCGATCATTCGAATTGAAGCAACAGGAAATGACTGGTATATGAGGTATATATGTGATAATAATATGTGGCTAGCTAGGTTGGCAATCATGATTGAATAGCAAATTGTAGCAACCACCCTTTAGCAAAGTACTAGTACTACACTTCAGCTATAAAAGTGGTTTTTCATTTCATGCCTTTGCCGTGCTTTGTCGGGCAGAGAGCAGTCTGTAGTCTGTACTGTAGGCGTAACCCCACACCTGTTACGAGCAACGTGTTCTTGCGGAAGGAATATTCCAGTATTATAGATATTAGTTAGGTAGTTACAATCCGCTTCCCAAACAGAGCCTAAATCTTGTATCAATGTAAACCCAATTTATTTATGATTTGTACCTTATCTGAGTCTGGTTTGCCTTAGGATGCTCCTGTGTAAGTAAGTCGTGCCTCAAAGCTTGATCTAGGTGTACCTGATCCTGATGAGTTGGTATTTATAAGCATCGGACATGAATGAGTTGGTGTACTTAGATCCGTGAGATCCAGACGTATGCTTACAACTGTTGTTAACAGCGACGCGCGGATCACTGGCATGGACGAGCACGAATTGTGGCTCGCCTGTGTGAGGAGCTTTATTCTCTGGATAATTGGGCCGCTTTGTGGCCCAAAGTCGGAATTGGGCTCCATGGCCCAATCCAAAACAACTTTCCTCTTCTCTTCTCTTTTCTTCTCTCATTTCTCATTCATACGCTGATTTTAATCTGAATTTGTAATGATAATAAGAAAAGGGAGGTACTCTGGTACTATTTATACAGAAAAAAGAGTAACTGTGTTTGGGTCAACGTCATCACCCTAATGACAAACTGTCAATTTTGGGTGGTTAGATGATCTCCTGCTTTTCCTCTCCTACACAACAATGCCCCAATGCTCAATCTATGTTTCTATAAAGCAGCTACCGTTAATTTTACAGCATCAACTTCTCGGTTTTACTACTACAAATTTAGTAAAGCACTTTATTCAACTCGGATCTAGTGTAAGCAAGAGCCATCAAATTTAGAAAAAGAAAGTAAAATTTTATTTAATGACTCCTATAATTGTTGTTGCACGGAAGGTCGGAGAAGAATATCATTTCTTTGTACAATAATAAGCGATGATGTTATTTGTGCATATAAGTGTGAGAAGTACCATAGTCAATTTCTGTCTGTAAAATTGGAATGAATTGATTTTGAAAGTTTGATAATAATATTTATTTTGTTTTATAACGTAATGTGTTAAAATATAAATTTGTGTTGTTTTTGATATATTTTACCAATTAACTTGAATGAATAAATATTTTTTAGTAAATAAAATTAGATGAATCTAGCATTATGTAACAGTATTCAAAGACGCAATAAAACAGTAAATGCACGCACACAATGTGGGGAATGGTAGTACTGTAAATTGAAGAGGAACACAATTACAGTACAGAGAGCAGAGAGAGTATTTCAGGGAGAAGAGAGAGTAAGAGACAGTTAGAAGAGAGAGAGTACAATTCACACATTAGCTGCTTCTTTCCCTCACTCCCACGCATTACTTATGGACGTAGTCCTTCAACAACACACTTCGCACACGCGCCCTTCCACTAGTGCGTGACTTCACTTCTCTTGGAGCCTTGTGACTTGTCTCCATGTTGCTCTCGTGGCTGGCTGACTCAGCATTCATTCCCACTTCATTCATTACAATACCATCCCCTTTGAAAACAATCTTGTCCTCAAGATTGAAAGAGGGATAATGTTCCTGTAGTTCATCCACATCTTCCCATGTAGCAGCTTCTACATCACCATCTTCCCACATCACTAGCATTTGTGGTACTTGAGTTTCACCCCTCAGAATCACTCTTGTTTTCAGTATCTTTTTAGGCTGCAGTAATGGTCCACTCTCAGTGGTAGTTAGTGGCAAGGGTAAATATGGTGTAGAATTGTCTCCTTGGAACAATTTCAGCTGTGACACATGAAACACACAATGTATCTTGGTCTGTTCTGGAAGTGCTAGCTTATAAGCTACAGCACCAACTCTCTGAATGATTTCAAAAGGACCAAAATATCTCATAGCAAGTTTTTGATTCCTTCTCAGTGTTACTGAATGTTGCCTATAGGGCTGCAATTTCACCAAGACTAAATTTCCCACTTCAAATTCCACATCTTTCCTTTTCTTATCAGCTTGCAATTTCATTCTCTGCTGTGCCTTATTCAAATTGCTCTTAAGCTGCTGAAGCAGTATCTCTCTGTCACTCAACTGTGCTATCACCTCCGCAGGTTCATCATTGACAAAAGCAGGTCTAGTCAACATTGGAGGATCCCTACCATACAAAGCTTTGAATGGTGTCATTCCCAAGCTAGTGTGAAATGCAGAGTTGTACCAATATTCCGCCCATGCTAAGGCGTTAAACCAGCCTTTTGGATTCTCAAATGTGAAACATCTTAGATACATTTCTAAGCATTTGTTCAGCACTTCAGATTGACCATCGGATTGAGGATGATAAGCTGAAGACATGGCCAATGTAGTCCCTTGCAGCTTGAATAAGTGTTGCCAAAATGCACTGGTAAACACCTTGTCCCTATCTGATACAATCGACTTAGGAACACCATGTAATTTCACAATGTAATTCATAAAAGCTTCTGCTACTGATTTACTAGAATAGTCAACTTTCATGGCAATGAAGTGAGCAAATTTTGATAGTCTATCAATGACTACCATAATCACAGTGAAACCATGTGAATTAGGTAATCCAATAATGAAATCCATGGCCACATCATCCCAAACCTGAGCTGGAATTGGCAAGGGATTCAGCAAGCCTGCAGGCAGATTATTTGATGATTTCGCTTGCTGACAAATAGAGCATTGTTTCACAAATTGTCTTACATCTTCTCTGAGAGTTGGCCAGTGGAATTGAGCACTGATCCTAGCAATGGATCTAGTGACTCCCGCATGTCCTCCTATTGGAGATGTGTGATACTCCAGCAATACTTTTTGAACCAAGGCTTCCTGTTTGGGAATGACCAACCTGTCTTTCCAATATAGCAACCCTTCTCTATACACATAATCCCCAGAATTATCAGCATTCTTACATTTCTCCACAATGGTTCTCAATTCATCATCTTGAGCAGTGGCGACTCTCAGCTCTTGGAGAAACTGAGACTGTGGTTCAGACCATGCCATGAAAAACACCCTACTCAAGGCATCAGCAGGTATGTTTTCTTTCCCTGGCTTGTATTCTATCTTGAAATCATATCCCATGAATTTGTGCAACCATGCTTGTTGCTCAGGTGTTTGCAGTGATTGATCTAACAATGTTCTCAAGCTCTTCTGGTCAGTTTTAATCACAAACTGATGTCCCAAGAGATAGTGCCTGAACTTGGCTAATGCTTCAGTTATTGCAAACAGTTCCCTAGTGTAAGCAGTCTGTCTTTGCATTCTTGGAACCATTTTCTTTGAAAAAAATGCAATAGGATGCCCTTGCTGGCTTAACACTGCACCTACTCCAATCCCAGATGCATCAGTTTCTAGTGTAAATGGAACAGCAAAATTAGGTAAAGCCAAGACTGGAGCTGATGTCATAGCTTCCTTCAATTTCTGAAACGCTCTCTCAGTAATTTCAGACCACTTAAAAGCATCTTTCCTCAAAAGATCAGTTAAAGGACTAGCAATTGAAGCATAATTTTTGATAAATCTCCTATAGTACCCTGTGAGTCCTAAAAACCCACGCACCTGTTTGACATTTGTAGGAGTTGGCCACTCCTTCACAGCTTGGATCTTGTTAACATCCATAGCCACACCTGCTCCAGACACCTTGTGTCCCAAGTATTCAACCTCAAGCAACCCAAAAGAGCATTTAGAGAGTTTTGCATACAGCTTGTGTTGCTGCAGGGTCCTCAACACAAGTTCTAAATGTACCAGATGAGTCTTCCAAGAAGCACTATACACCAGTATGTCATCAAAGAAAACTAAGACAAATTTTCTCAACTCTTTTTGAAAAATCTGATTCATCAAGCCCTGAAATGTTGCTGGGGCATTCGTGAGACCAAATGGCATTACAAGCCACTCATAATGCCCATGATGAGTTCTAAATGCAGACTTATGTCTATCTTCTGGTTGCAACAAGATCTGGTGATACCCTGCTCTCAAATCCAGCTTTGAGAAATAAGTTGCTCCATGTAATTCATCTAGTAATTCATCTACAGTTGGCATCGGAAACGAATCCTTCACAGTAATTGCATTCAATGCCCTGTAATCAGTACAAAATCTCCAGCTTCCATCTTTTTTCTTGACCAACACAATTGGAGAAGAAAAAGGACTGTTGCTTGGCTGTATAATCCCTTGATCAAGCATTTCTTGCACCATCATCTCAATTTGCTCTTTTTGGCTATGTGGATATCTGTATGGTCTAGTTTTTACTGGTTTTGCATCAAATATTAATGTGATAGCATGGTTCTTTTCTCTGTCAGGAGGCAATCCAATAGGTGTGTCAAACACAGTTCTGTATGTGTGTAACAATGTAGCCAACTCTGGTTCCACATCAATAGGTAACTCTAACAATTGATCCTCCTGAGTCACAGGGCTCATTTGTTGTACAGAAAACAACTCAGAAATGGCATCAGTGTTAGCCATTCTTTTCAATTGGTGGAAATGTGCTTGAGTAGGCTGTAGTGATGTCTCTCCTTGTAAGGTAATGAAGTTGCCCTGGTGCAGAAATTTTATGCTTGAAGCTGCATAATCAGCCACATGTGGACCAAGTGTTGCTAGCCAAGTAGAGCCAAGAATCAAATCTGCTCCCACCACTGGTAGTAAATATACTGGTAGCTGTAATTGTTGACCTTGCACTTGCACACACAATTTAGCTATCCACCCTTCTGTCTCCATATATTGTCCATTGCCAATTAACACCCTGAACTTAGGAACAGGTTCAATAGGCAGCTTCAAAAACTGTGCTACTCTAGGTTGCAGAAAACTGTCTGAACTCCCACCATCAAGCAATATCTGTACTGTGATATGGCCAATGTTGCCAGTAAATCGAATTGTACCTGTGCCTGTCCCTCCTTTCATTGCATTGAGAGACAAGTGATGTTCAGTAGCATTGGAGGTGTCAATGTCTATGGTTGGTGTTTGGTCAGGTGGTTCAGTGTCTGTACTAGGAGTTTCTTCTTCATCAGATATCTGTAACATCAAGATCTGATGTCTGTTTGGGCATTTATGTGTATATGAAAACTTTTCATCACAAAAATAGCACAAGCCTTTGTCTCTCCTCAATTGAATTTCAGCTGGTGACATGTTTTTCAGTTGTTGTGTTCTCTGACTATTGTTAAAAGGTTTGGATGTAGGTTTTAGTAAAAGTGGTGGTAAATTGTTTGGTTTAATTTGGTTATTGGTGTCTGTTTTGGCTTGTGTATGGCTATATTTGTTTTGGTTTTGGCTATTTGGTTGGTTCAAGTTCTGTTTAGTGGTGTAAGGGTAGGTTTTCTGTTTAGGTTGGTTCTGGTACTTCTCTTCAAAGAGTTTTGCCAATGCTACTGCTTTCACCAATGAATGAGGTGACAAGGACTTAACATCTCTACGAATTTCATCAGTCAAACCCCCAATGAAACAGTCCAATAAGGCATCACTAGATAATCCTTCAGATCTGTTAGCAAGTGCTGTAAATTCTAAGTAATATTCAGCCACTGTACCTTCTTGAGTCAATTTGAATAGTTTAGCACGAGGACAATCAAATGGAGAAGGTCCAAATTCAGTTTCCAATGCAACAGTGAATTCGTGCCATGACCTAAATGCATCTACCTTTTGCATCATTTGAAACCAAGGCACAATATCTTGATCTAAATGTACTGATGCAATTGTAATTCTCTCTATATCAGGTGTATCATAATAATCGAAGAATTGTTCTGCTTTGAAAATCCAACCAACAACATTGTTTCCATCAAAGCGAGGAAAATCAAGTTTAATGGATCTTACTTGAAATGGTGGTCTCTGGTTTGTTCCTAACGGAGGTGGTGATGTTATGAGTGGTGATTTGAGCTTCAACGAAGATCCACTGCTCGTCATTGCACTTTCCACTTGCAATTTCTTCATCTCTTCGAACATTGCGGTTACTTTCGCAAAATTAGCTTCAGATTTTAGCACTGCTTGCTCTACTTGCTCAAATCGCTTCTGGTTCTCAACATCTTTGCGCGTAATTGTTGTGTGAAGCTCAGCTTGATTCTTCTCCACCGTTTCAGCTAGTTTGCGAAGGTCATTCTGTAGCTCCTTGAATCTCGTATTCTCAGCCATGGCGGAAGGGTGATGAAAGCACCAATGTAACAGTATTCAAAGACGCAATAAAACAGTAAATGCACGCACACAATGTGGGGAATGGTAGTACTGTAAATTGAAGAGGAACACAATTACAGTACAGAGAGCAGAGAGAGTATTTCAGGGAGAAGAGAGAGTAAGAGACAGTTAGAAGAGAGAGAGTACAATTCACACATTAGCTGCTTCTTTCCCTCACTCCCACGCATTACTTATGGACGTAGTCCTTCAACAACACACTTCGCACACGCGCCCTTCCACTAGTGCGTGACTTCACTTCTCTTGGAGCCTTGTGACTTGTCTCCATGTTGCTCTCGTGGCTGGCTGACTCAGCATTCATTCCCACTTCATTCATTACACATTATTTATAGCTGCCATACTATTTATTGAAAAATCTAAGAGTACAATGAATATAGAAAAATGTTGAATAATATATCTAGAAGTGTGTAGTATTAATTATGAAGCTCTTTATTTTTTTTGTTGAGTTTGTTAAAAAAAAAAAAAGCTCTTTATTTTTTTGACTAAAAAAACAAAAAATAAGTAAGTCTAAAGTTATCTATTCGTACCTACAAATATGCCCTTTTACTTGCCATTTTGAATCAAGCAAATTCAAGTTTTTTCAAATAAATATTTGAAGCCCTCCAACAAAAGCATCCAGATCCTCTGCTGCGTGCAACACGTGTTGGGCCAGTTTGGACCGCCTGATCAAGAGAAAGAAGTGTTCTCCCTCGATCGGACAGTCTATGCTGGCATAGCAGGGGATCCACATCCCTAACAAAGTGGTATCTAGAACTTGATCACTAAGAGTTGAGAAATGACAATATTCCAATAATTATACTACTTTACGGATGTCCCTTCTTACAAAAGATAAGACTGTGAAAAATGGTGTATTCCGATGAAAGTCTTTTGAATGAAAAATAAAATTTTAGAAAAGCTAAAAAGCATGATATGAAATGTTAGAGCAACATTGGCACCTTTATTTTTAGGTTTATATATTTGATGCCCCTACAAATATCCCATATTTTTATTTACCTACCTGTAAAATTTTTTTTTAAGATTACCCCCTGCAAATATAAACAGTTTTCGGTCACCCCCTCTATTAGATTAAGTAGTGTATAATGGGTAAAAACCATGTACGGTTACCCCCTGCAAAATATAAAAAGTTTATGGTTACCCCCCTGTAGGGGGTAACTAGAAACACTTATTATTTACAAGGTTGATTTTAAAACTTTTTTTTTACAGGGGTAAATGGAAAAATGGGATATTTGCAGGGGGATCAAATATATTTTTTTTGGTATCAGACCCTCGCGGGCGACCCACGCAGTGTTCCAACGCTGTCAACGAAGGACTAATCTGCGCTTGCTACTTGGGGCTCTTAATCATTTCGCTGGCCAACACCCTATTTGACGTAGGCGGGAATCGAACCCGGGAACAAACCGGATCGACCCCCACCACGTCTCAACAGGAGCCTGAACCACTGGGCTAGGAGTGTTGATTAGGGGATCAAATATTTAAGCCGTAATTTTAGCACCCGTACCCGTATGTATTGTTATTAAATATATTGTTTCTCACTTTCCATTAAAAAAGTGTACTAAATATAATCGCTCATAAAAATTACACATTCCCCGTCAATCAGATCTTTTGAATGAACGATAAAAATTATATAATGCGAGAATTTAAGAAAAAAACCATTGCACTTGTGGGGAAAAAAATCTCTGCTATGATATGAGCAACCATTAATCATTATATTGACCAATTTTGTGTCCATAAATTGTTGAATCTTGGTTCTTATGTTGTGAGATGGTGAACACTCTGATACTCATTGAGTTTTATTGTGTTTGATATCCAACATTCAATCACTCAATAACATTTCATTTTTTACGGAAACGTAAATAAAAAATGTTTTTTTTAAAAAAGACCCATCTGGAAAAATATTTCTCACACCATAAACTTTTTTATTATGTTAAAAAAATTATAGAATTTTATTGACTTTTTGAGGCAATTTTTAATAAGTAAGGTTATCAATGGGTTAGATCATCCATTGCACTTCCCTTAATAAATTCTTTTGATTATAAAAAAAAAAGGGTCCTTTGTTTGCATTATGTAACATTTTTTTTTTTGAGTTTAAACATTAGTTATACTATTATTATTATTATTTTTAGAAACTACTACTTTTATTTATTTTTTGGCTCAAACTACTATTTTAATTTTTTAAAATTAATATATTTAAATATGCATCACTTAGATTTTATACTTTTTACCAAGACAATAGTTTATTTAAATATTTTTTACACAAACTATTTTTTTATTGTTAATTTTATATAGCACACAATAATGGTTAGCAGCTAAAATTAGAATGAAAAAAACTTGGGATGTGGGGTTGCCACATCCACAATATTGTAAACCTTAACCGGACATGATTATATTATACATGAAATATTGCTGCTAAAATTTAATGATGAGCAATACTTGGATGCATGCATGCAAAACAAATTTTGAAATATTTTAAGCACATGCATGCAAATATCTTTTTTTTTTGTTGACAAAACATGCATGCAAATATCAAAGAAGTGCGTATTGGGTATATATGTGATATGTACTAATCATATAGAGGAGGAATGTTCACAATTTGACAATTCGTGTACTTCTTGTGTCAAAAAAGACAACTCGTATACATACTCCTTTTATGGATAATACATGAAAGATTAGCTAGGAATTTAAATTTTGAAAAGATTGCATGACATAAGCACACGTCAAATGGTATTTTGGATTTTGCAGCGAATTTAATCAAAAGAAACAGAAAGAAGAGAAGCTGTGCCTACCAAAATCACGAGTCATCAATATTGGGCCACCCTTTTGGGCCTTAATATCCTCAACTTCCCTTTCCTATTCCTCAGTCCTCACCAATCACTTCTCACGTGGCCATATAGCCACACATGCCTTCCAATTATTTATCACTTATGAAGATTAAGAGTAAGAGAACAAATGTTATATATATAAATAATATCTAACATATATATAAAATAGGATTTAATTTATATACACAATAGGTTACCAATTACAGATTGACACGTCATTAAAAATAAATAAATCAGTTGGTAACCATCAGTTAGTTAATTGGTAACCAATCATTCCATAAAGTGTTTTTGTCAAAAAAAAAATCATTCCATAAAGTGTGATTGGTTGTGGTTGTAAAACCCTATACAAATTCAAAAAAAAAAAGCTATACACCAATTAATCAAAAAAAATTAAACTCCATAATATAGGCATTCTTTTTTTTTTTGACAAAATAATATACGCATTCTTAAAAACTGCATTCTTATGTCATAATATTTTTTTGACTTTGTTGCATTTTTTCGTCCATTACTTCTTCAGATCCACAATTTTAATTTCCTTATTTTTTTTGGTGTACTAATTTCCTTATTTATTTTCATGTATTTAGTCCTCATATTTTACTAATTTCATTTTGGTCCACTAAAATTGTGGATTTTGTAGTTTTGGTCTCCACTTTCTCAAATCTACGATTTTTTAAACAAAAAGGCAATTTAAAAAATGAAGACATTAAAATTGTGTAAAAATAAAAGTGTGAAAACTTGGGGCCATCTCAAACAATTTGAAGGTCTTGTTCAAATTTTAAAAATTAAGCCGCTAATTATACTTTTATCAGATGGATCACAAAAAATTGGGCCCCTAAATATACTTTTATCAAATGAATCACTAAAAACTTAATGTATTTTATTTAAATGTAAATAACATCTTAATACAACTTCAAGCTAATTATATTTTTATCAAATATTTTTAATTAATAAAAAAATATTTTATCAAATAGATATACTATTTTTTTTTTGGAGACTTAAAATTAAAAGGATCTTAGGTTGAGGCCCAGTGCAATATCCCAGCTTGCACAGGACTTAATTCATGAAAAGAAAAGGAGGGTCAAATTGTAGATTTGGCAATGTGAGAAAACTAAATTTACAATTAATCCTATTATTTATGTAGATTATTATATGAAATTTTATTTAGGATAAATGAGATCAAGAATTGGGATAGAGAAGTTGCAGACACTATACGTACCTTACCCAACTTTCCTAGTTCTAGTTCCTTTCTACAAGAACAGCTTTCACCGAAAGCACTCAGCCTAGCTTTCAACTAATATTATGGCCCTAATTATTTTTAATGGGACTGTTTTTTTTTTTTACCAAATTTAATGGGACTGTTATCGATTACAATGCTTTTATTCCTTAGATTAAGAATTTCTTGTGCTAGTTTATTTGTAGGGAGAGTAGATGGTTTCACCTATTCAGATTGGTATTTTTTTGATCATTATCGACTTGTGTGCGTCATCCTGACGCAGAGGTCATGCTAATCTTCTCTGAATCGTTCCAATTTTATCGGATGTATGCAACCTATTATGAGAAGTTATGAGGTTGTTATTAAGCCACACACCAACATACAGACTCTAATACTCCAATATTCCTCTTAAAATATAATATGTACGCTTATATATATCAACCCTATTAATTAATTAGCAAAGAGGACGGAATATACTTTAAGGAATGATAATCAATATATACCCACTTGAGAACATAGCATTAGATTGATATTTATCAGGGTCCTGTGGACGTGCATGTGTTGGAAAACTATTTCAGGTTTCAATCAAAACAAAATGGGAGATTAGGCTCCTATCAATTTAACTAGTTTTGAAGCCTATTACTTTAGATGGGAATTTTAAACAAAAATTCTTATCTTAAAAGTGTTGCACTTAGGAAAAGCAATATTTAAGGTGGTCCTGCCAAGGTATATAGCAACCACAAGCTTGACAGGGCAAATGCACAAGGTACGTACACAAGGTGCACATGGAAGCTAATCAGTTTAATCAAGATTCAGGACCATCTTTTGGTTTGATGGGTTAAAAGCCCTTAAATGCTTGTGGTCCAATACTTCAAATCATTGATTATCCTAACGGTTTTGATCAATACGTCTTGAGGTGGATTTCACACTATGGACCATACTTTTTTTTGGTTCGACTTATTGTTGGCTATGCATGAAATGTCTTAACATTTTAAACGAAACACCAATATGTACTCGTGTTTAAAAACAAGTCTCACACTAGTCAATACTGAGTTTGTCACTAATAGAATCGAATCTGAAAGCATCAAGTTGACTCTTGTGTCCTTGGATAGCTCAAGCTACTAGTACAACGATGTTGGTCAGTATGGACCATATATTATTCCAAAAAAATTATTCTTCTTGATTAGTTAATTAATTATACCTGATTTTTTATTCCCAATATAAATTTATTGTTGTTTGAAATGCAATTGGTGGTTTGCCTTTTATTTGTATGTATATATACAGAGGTTGAATTGAATCAAAATCAAGTCAGATGGTATGTAGTTATTAGTCAACGAAAAGGTCATACATCAATAGTCCAAATAGTAGTAGTATGCGATTACGGTTGGATCAAATGATTGGTTTGCCCTAGAATGTCTGTCAAGGATAAATCACTACTCACAGCACAAGACGGCAAGATAGACTTTTTTTTTATACAACAGTCGGATAAGACTTCCGAAAAATCAATATAACGATTTTTTTTTCACAAAATTTGAATTATGAAACTGACTTTACTAGAAAAAATATTATAAGTATCCTTACAAGTAGAGCTGCAATTTGGGTCAGGCCCGTCCGTTCGAGCCAAAGGTGATTTCAGTAGGGGCTGAGTTGGGCCACAATTCTTTCGAGCCATTATTTACCAACCCAAGCTAGCCTTATGCGGGTTGTTGGCCCATGGGCAAAAATAAAATAATACTATCATAAGTAATATAAATCATGAGTTTGTCCACGTAGGCTTACAACTAGGACTAATCAGAAAAAGTCACACACATCTCCAAATAAATACGTGGCATCCACCTCAGCTTTTATTGAAAATTAATTTCGAAATATATCTCAAAAATGAAGAATCAAGGGATTGAACCCCCTTCCTCACACCCGCCCCTTCCAACACTCACCATTTGAGCAACCACATTTTGTTATATAATATTTAACCTTTTATTTCTTTTATTTCTATCAAAACCTATTACCTACTAATTATATTTATTTATATGTATTTTAATACTTATATATTACATTTATATATCATATTTATTTGACATCTAATATTTTGTATCACTTTCCATAGATTTTAGATTCTATATATTTATTAACTAGAATGTTATTAAATATGAGTAATTTTATTGATTTTCAAATTTGTTTTTAATTCAAAATTATGTTAAATTTAAAAATATTATCTTACATTTTTCTAATTCTCATTAATTTAATACCAAATTTATTGATATCGGGTCATGCGGGTCAATTAGTGACCCCTCGGTTCGACCATTGACCCAATGACCCAGTGACCTGCTCGGGTCGATCACCGGGTCGGTTTTAATAACATTGATTGCAGCTGACTGTTTCAAAAAAAAAACAAAAACAAGTAATGAATACAATGCTAATTTTGTGGATCCAATCTCTCTCTCGACAATCTCTCTTCATCTCTCATTCGCACAAAATTTCTCTCATTTCTATCACAAAATTTCAATCTTTTTTGATAAACTACAAAAGTTTGTCCTTCATCTCTTCTTTCATCTTGATCAACTCAAAACGGAAAGCAACGAAAGAAGAAAATCAGAAGAAACAGAGCACTGCATTTCTCTCTCTCCATGGACCATCACTCCTTCTATCTTCCTTCGTTAGGGTTTCATTTTTCCCTAAATTTCTGAAGAACTTCCTTCGTTAGCATCATAACAAAGTTGGCCACGATACTGTGTGAAGGATGAAGAACGATATTCGCCACTTCCACAGCCACAAGACGCCGACGTTCTAAACCACCACAACTTCTTCAGCACCTTACCGTGATTTGTTTTTGATTCTATTTCTTCTGTTGTAAAGTTTGTCTTTTTATCATGTCAAACTAAATGCGTTTTCTTTGCTTTTGCTTGGTAATAATTTTATTCTTTGAAGTTTTTGAAATTTTCTTCAATCATGTTCAAATGGTTTTCACTACAAAAAAATCAGGGATTAGCGAGAGAAATTTCCCTCGCAAACTAACCAAAATCCCTCGCTAATGGTCATTTGTGAGGGAATTAGCGAGGGACCAGTTCCCTCGCTAATACCTTTCTCGCTAATGCAATTAGCGAGGGAATTTGAATCCCTCGCTAATTAGCGAGGGACATTTCCCTCGCTAATTCCCTCGCTAATGTTGCCTCAAAATTTGTGCAAATTTTCAAATTCTGACTGACACGTGTCTTAATTTGAATGGTTTGTTTTTTATATTTATATTATTTTTTTAAATCAGTTTTTTATTATATTATTAATGAAAATTATATTATATTATTAATTTTGTGGTTGTTGTTGTTGTGGTGGTGGTGGTGGTGAAAGGTGGAGAGAAAGAGGAAAGAAATTCGTAGGTGGTGGTGGTGGTGTCGTGGGTGGTGGTGGAAGAAGGTGGAGAGAAGAAGAGTGAAAGTGGAAATTGTGTAATAGAGAGAGAAGAGAGGAAGAGGAAAGAAGGTGGTGGTGGTGGTGGTGTCGTGTGTGGTGGTTGTTGTGTGGTGGTGGTTGTTGTTGTGTGGTGGTGGGTTCGGGTTTATAGGTGAGAGAGAGAGAGAGAGTAGAGGAAGAGGAAGGGAAGGGTGAAGAGGAGAGAAGAAGAGTGAGGGTGGTTGGTTGGTTGTGTGGTGGTGGTGGTGGTGGTGGAGAGTAGAGGAAGGGTGAAGAGGAGAGAAGTGAGGTGAGAAGGGTGGAGAGTAGGGTTCTTGTAAGGTGAGAAAGTGAGAAGTGAGGTGAGAAGTGTGAGGAAATAGTGAGAGAGAAGAGAGAAATAAGACTTAAGTGAGTCTGAAAAAAATTAGCGAGGGAATCAACCAAATCTGTCGCTAATGGGCGCACAATTCCCCATATTCTGCAACGGTCAGTCAGTTTGCGAGGGAATTAAAAATCCGTCGCTAATATCCCTCAATTTTCGTGCCACACAGATTCAAATTTGCGTGGGAATATGAAATCCGTCGCTATTGCCCAATATTTCCGTCGCTAATGTTCAAATTCAACGAGGGACACGTTTCCCTCGCAAAATCCGTCGCAAATCCTCAAGTTTGCGAGGGACAACTGATCCCTCGCTATAGTCCCTCGCAAATACCTTGTTTTTTTTGTAGTGTTTTTCCCCTTCGGTTTTTGTGATCATAAAGCTTTAGAGGAATTTTGGCAGTGCAGTATCTTTACGGCTAAAAAGATTCAGTTTTTGAAATCATAACATTGTTTTGGAGTACTTCCTAAGTTTATCAATTTTGCAATCATCTCATTTCAAAAAATAGATTGAAGACTGTGCCTACAATATAGTCAACCTCCATAGTGAGAAATTAAGGATATAGTTGTTTATACATTTGTATTGTATACAGGTATACTCCCCAATATATATAATCAGACCCAGAATAGCAGATGTAGAAAATAGTGAGATATTGCTATAATAGTAACAAAAATGTGTTGATGCAGCGATGAAGGTACACCTATGGTTGTCCAGTTACGGAAGTGTTATTGTCACCCTTATAACAATGTGGTTTTTTCCCTGTTTTGATCACTGTTGTAGCTTTGAAAATCCTTTCGGTCGGAACCACTATCGAGAGAATATGGAGACTATCAGAAGCACAAGAACAACAAGGTAGCCGGGTTGTTACAACATAGGTACTGAACCTGTTTTGGGTTCATTCCGTAAGTATTCTTATAACTGCATATTGGTTTTCCCCATTCTTTTCAACTTTAAATTTTTTATTCCGTTTACTAATATTCTGTCTTTTGCATTGCACTTTCATTTTAGTACATGTTGGGGATGCAAAATATAAAACTAGAATTCAATTTTATGTTTCATTTGTGCTCACATGGCATTCAACTTGCTTTAAGTACTAATTTTGGGTTCGTGTAAGTAACTACTAAGCAATGATAGATATGATATGGATAGAGTGAATACAATTATTCAAATCCAAATATTAAAATTATCATAAATAGTAGTGCAATTAGGATATTGTGACGCTGTGTGTCATATATAAATTTATCTCAGGTTATTGTGAAGCTGTGTGTCATATATATGATATTGAATTTGCAACTTTTGTTCTGTTTAATCACGATGCAGTGAGCCTGATTGAAGAGTCTTGCTCAGAGCTTCTTGAATTCTCGGAGGAGCTTTTAGTGTTTTAAATAGGGATACTACTGAATATCCAACAATATCTAATACTTATTTATTGAATAATGTTGAATATAAATCCTATGGGTTTTCCTAGGAACATATCTGACCTCATTGGTAGGTTCTTTTCAAAGTTCATGTGAGGGACTCATCGCTAATATATTTGAGAAAACATTTCATGTTTGAGGGATTATGATTGATTAGGACTTGCTTAAAAAGTTCAAAGATAAATCAAATGTTGTTAAGGTGAAGCGTAAATCTTAATTTTCAATAGCGTTCATAGTTTTAAGCTAAGACTTTCCAACAAACCATAATCCATGACATTACTTACACTGTTAGAGACAATGTCTCGATCGTCAATGCAAGAGGGTTTCGTGGATACAATTTCACAGCTTTCACCAAGAGAGAACCCTAAGATAAAATAAAATTTGAACTAATGGTTGTTTCTTCGCACACCACTAAATTTGGGACTTCTTTCAAACCCTATCGCGTGATGTGAAAAGCTGTGTTGCTCTGTATTCCTTTTGTTTGCTCTCAATCTTTTTTTTTAGGCTAAATTGCAGTTTTGGCCCTTTATGTTTGGGGTTGGTGTCACTTTGGCCCTTTATCTTTTTTTTTCTCGTTTTGGCCCCTCATGTTTTTTTTGTGTGTCATTTTGGCCCCTGCCGTTAGTTTTTTTTAACGGACGTCACGCTGGCAGTTAACTGCTGACGTGGCGTCCTAATTATCCAATCTGACGTGTCTTCATTAAATGACATGGCAAATGGGGGACCAAATTGAAACAAAAATAAAACATAGGGGACAAAATTGACACAAACGCAAAACATAATTAATCACTCTCCATTTTCTTCCTCCATCTTCACCTTCTTCTTCTCCACCACCTCCGGCGAGCCACCACCACCTCCGGCGAGCCACCACCACCACGACAAATCAATCACTCTCCAACTCTTTTTTTCATGAGGCAAACTTAATCATCTCTTCAAAACCCCCAATTTTTCAAATCCCCAATTTCTCAAAACTCCCAATTTCTCAAATCCCTAAATTTAGTTTCAAATTCCTAAATTAATCTGAACAATAAAACAAGATCTGTTAATGCTTTTATGAGTTTCTGTGTGGAATCGATGATGCCTTACCACACCACTGCTTCTGCGCTCAAGACAAAACCAAATGGGTTTGCAAACATTGTTGTACCAACAAAAACAAATGGCTTCCACCAGTATGTGCTCATGACAAAACCAAATGGCTTCCACCAACAAATCTCACAACCTTAACAAACACAAATACAAAACCAAATGGGTTTGCAAACATTGTTGTACCTCTTCAACTTCCATCCACTGATACAATTATTGAACTATCTATAGAACCTTGCGTAGCCTAGGAGATCAGAAGTTTGGAAAATGGATTTAGTTCTTGGGCATTCAGAGGTTGATGAAATTGGGGATTTAGAACCAAATTTAGGGATTTGATAAATAGGGGGTTTTGAGTTTTAAAGAGATGATGATCATGAACGAAGAGTTGAAGACTGGTTGATTTGTGGTGATGGTGGTGGTGGCTCGCCGGAGGTGGTGGTGGCTCGCCGGAGGTGGTGGAGAAGAAGAAGGTGAAGATGGAGGAAGAAGATGGAGAGTGATTATTATGTTTTGTGTTTGTGTCAATTTGGTCCCCTATGTTTTATTTTTGTTTCAATTTGATCCCCCATTGGCCATGTCATTTAATGAAGACACGTCAGATTGGACAATTAGGACGCCACGTCAGCAGTTAACTGCCAGCGTAGCATCCGTTAAAAAAAACTAACGGCAGGGGTCAAAATGACACACAAAAAAACATGAGGGGCCAAAACGAGAAAAAAAAAAGATAAAGGGCCAAAGTGACACCAACCCCAAACATAAAGGGCCAAAACTGCAATTTAGCCTTTTTTTTATCATCACTCTCAATCTTATTCCTAAAAATACTAATTAGATTGCAATAGATCGTTCCATATTTAGTTTTTTTTTACAAAATTAGATTAGTCGCTGGCAAAGTCGTTGGATACTAACAATATGATAAAAAAAACCTAATCTAATGCATCATTATGTTTTTATTGATTATTAAGTAAAATATTTACCATTCTCCAACTAATATTGTATATCGCACGTATGATAAAAAATTTTAATCTAATGCATCATTATGTTTTTATTAATTATTAAGTAAAATATTTACCATTCTCCAACTATTAATTATTTTTGTCAAAAAAAACTATTAATTATTCAGTCATAGATGTTACAATAGAATGAATATATAAGGTTTAATAAAAATAATATATAATGTTCATATTAAAATAAAATATCATAAATTATTGTCAATTCTAGAAATTTTTTATACCTCATTAATTATGGAGCTTTATAGGCAAATAAGATATGGGGAATAAGCCCCTTTTAAAAAAGAAGATATGGGGAATAAGTAATACTAATATTGATATTCTAATTTCTTTTTGTATCTTGCTTTCAAACTTATAACATCAAATATTTTAGGTTTAATTACATTTTTGGTCCCCCTATAATAGTTCATTCACGATTTTGGTCCCCCAGCCGAAATTGGTCAAACTAATGGTGGTACTAAGTTAAATGACGTGACATCCCATTTTTGAGTGCCAAATGAAATTTTTAATTAAATCATAATATTTTAATATAACAATTTGTTTTTTAAATAAGTAATCATAAACATCTCAATATCTGGTAATAAAGTATTTTTTAATCTACTTTTTTCCAACTTACTGACTCTCTTTCTCTGCGATGAAGGTTCGGAGATAGCAAAGCTTGGTGTTACTCAAGGTGGAAGTTTGATGAAGATCATGAGGAAGATCTTAGAGTGACCAAAGGATCTTTGTTATGTATACTTATGGATGGATGTATTGTTTCATCCTTCCCTCACAGTCTCACAATCGACTAAACGAGTGCTTTCTACTTGTACGTGGGAATCTCGACGGGGTCAACCCACAGTGGAGCGTGAATGGGGAATTTTTCCATATGGAGACGGGGACGAGAAAAATAATTCCCCCACTGTCAACTCTGGGATGAGGATGGGGACGGGGACCATTCCGCTGTCCGAGTACATTATATGTGTTTTTTAATTAAAAATATTAATAAAAAATAAAAATGTGCTAACTGTTATCTTTTATTCTTAATTTTATTTTTTGAATATCAATAAATAAAATGAGGACTAAATTTTATATTAAAATATTAAACTATGATTTTTTAGTTTAACTATAATATTTTTTAGTATACTATCTAATCTAATAAACGTGTCCTACTAAAATTTGTCATGGTGGGTTTATTTTTTAAGGTGTCCAAAGTAGTCAATTTTTTTGACATAATATACGTAAACATTCAACTAGCTCTTTTTTAATCCCCAAACAACAATTTCAAAATTTAAGTTAAAAGGAAATGTATACCCGTGCTGGCACGAGTGATACATACTAGTTATATATATATATATATATATATATATATATATATATATAAACTTTTGAGGTGTATTGATATGTAAAATATAGTATTTAAAAAAGATATATATTT
This sequence comes from Astragalus glycyphyllos, assembly GCA_963573325.1. Taxonomy (NCBI): domain Eukaryota; kingdom Viridiplantae; phylum Streptophyta; class Magnoliopsida; order Fabales; family Fabaceae; genus Astragalus; species Astragalus glycyphyllos. The sequence continues at coordinate 91,791,429 of OY754307.1, forward strand.
AAGAACTCATCACAAAAAATATAAGATCTCATCAAAAAACTAATACTAACTAAAAAAAATGAGTTTTTAAGAATAAAATTCTTTTGTATCCCATTACAAATAATATAACATAATAACTATTTATATCACAATATCTTCATTACAAAACAAAAGAAAGATAAAACCCTAAAATCCCCTTTTGGACCATCAAGCCAAATCAAATATTTGTCTTTAGACTTATTATGCTTATCAATATATATATATATATATATATATATATATATATATATATATATATGTCTTTAGACTTATTATGCTTTTGTTGCGGTCATGTGTAACCTGAATGTGTAAGTCAAATGAATTGTCAAACTGATTTGAAATTGAAAGTAAAACTGGAGAATTTTAAAAAATTGAAAAGCACTAGGCAAACTTTATATATTAAGCCATCGGGGTGGGCCAGCCCATGCCATGCCAACCTATTGCAGGCCAATAATTTTTTGGGTCGGGTTGGGTTGGCCCAAAATTATTTCAAGCTCATATTTGTTAACCCAACTCACCCATTTTACTGAACGGGTTAGGTCATCCTGTGCTTATTCTAACAACTTTACTTACAAGTGGCAATATATTAAGTACGTATTTGGATAATGAGTTTAGTTAAGTGTTTATATTATCATATATAACTAATTCTATAATAAAATATGCAATCAAATCAAACTGTTTTCGTATATGCTATAAACTATTATCATAAGGTATTTTTGAGAGTTTATTGAAATAAACTGAAAAGTGATTATGGATATATCATAAGCTATAATTTCTAGAAGCTATCTTAAAACCTTCAAAAAAATAAGCAATCTTAAATAGGCCATATATTTGAATGAACAACTTAATAAAGCGTTTATCATATAAGTACTTATGTATAAGTATTTTTAATTATAATAAAAGATGAATTAAAATAAAATAAAAGGCTTTAGTTGTAAGTTATTTTTATAAACTATCATGAAAAGCTTTTGAAGCTAAAAACAACTTATAGACATGTCATAAACTTTTGAAGCTTTCTGCCACCTACAATCAAACCAACCCCTAGAAACCATCGTTATCTTATTATTAGCCACAGTACTATTAGCTAGTGCCCTTCCAAAGAAAATTGTATCCCTTGGGATCACAATGTTCAACAAACAGCTACCCAAATAACGTGACTCACTTTTTTATGCTTCTTCCCTTTTATGCAAGCTCCAAACTATAAAGAGTGTCTATTAACCCTATCCAACCATAAATTTGGGACCAAATACTATATGGGAATGGACCCTAAGGAATGAATGGTTACAATCTTCTTTTTCTTTAAAATAAAACACATATAACAACGCAAAAGGTGAAGAAATAGCATTCATATGTTGTAGTACATCCCTTGTAACCAATCTATTTTTTAAAAGCTTCCACGCAAACACCAACGATTTAGATGAAGCATCGATTTTCCACACAAAATTCATCGAATTTTATATGATTAAAAGTGCTGTCAAGAATCATCAAAGAATGCAAAAATTTATAACATGATTTAACAGTGAAAACATTTAAAAGATAACGTCTCCATACCCATATACCTTTATCTTTATCTTCAACAAATTCTTTATATTTTACACTAAAGAGTTTGCATCTATAATGTAATAAGAAATTGTTTGTGTCGCCATTTAAATTGATTAGTTGATAAAAAGGAAAATAATGTTGATACAAGCAGAGCTATGCATTCTTTTGAGACAGAGAAGAAAGGGGGGGGGGGGGGGGGGGGGGGTTTGGGAATCACTACTAATGGGTTATTTTCCAAAAATTCTCATCTAGGCTAAGAAGTCCGCACTTTGGTTGTCTTATCTTAGTTTGGTGAAGCTCGCTTCCTTGCCCCTCTTCTCCTCCCCTCCAAAACTTCCAAACATAGTTAATTCGTTGCCACTGAGCTCCATAAGTAAGTCATTAGTCTACAGAATATTATCTAGTATTCTCCCTCTCTTTTTTATGGTCAACCTAGTATTCTCCCTCTGCAACTGGGTTGTATCTCCAAAATGGGCTGATTTAGATAATCAGTCCACGACAACCATAAGAAGAGTGAAAGTCACAAAATTGTCACTAAAACAATAACAAAACAGACCATTTAACTTATAAATGTATGCAAATTATACTCTAAAAGAGGTGTAGATTGCTATTGCAATGCCAGCAAAAAAGGGAACACTCTTTTGGGTTTTGGACAATCACGCACACAAGTTGCTTGAATAAATTTACCATTGCTAGCTCAGCTCCACCCGGCAATGAATCTGTACACAAAAAGAAGAAGAAACTGGATATTGCTTTACTGGCTGGTAACCAGGCAAGACTATCTGGAAACAGGTATCTGTGACCCTTAAATATGAAATAAAATATGTAATTTTTTGGCGGCTGTAAAAATGTATTTCATTTGACTATGTATACAACATACAGTATAAATAAATCAATTTAAAGCCATTTCTCTGTTTCTACAAACATGAAAAACTAGATGAACTTAGAACTTCGGATAATCAGCTTGATATAGAGTCACTTAAATCTACAGTCACTTAAGTATTGAAGACTGACCTACCAGCTCTGACAACAGGATGCCATGAACTAGTGCTTGAGCCAGTAGTTCCGTAGCTGGGCCATATGTAGAAGTATCTCATCTCGACCTTGATGTGTGATACTACTTGTCATGATCCATGGAGGCACAGTTTGGAAGGAGCTTCGTATCAAGTCTTGAAAATCACTCACGTTATCTTCTGGTCTTTTGCCTCCATTCTTTTTCTTCTTCCGTTTGTCGCATTTTGTGAAGACTAGTGTCATTGGGATCTGAAAAAGTAACTATATTAAACCAGCTATGATTACCAAAATAAACTATTAAGTATTAACTATGCTCAGTAAGTGTTAACTCTGGACACGGAAGTGCAACTCCCATATTGGGTAGGCATGAAACATGGTCTACTCAATGAAGCTCCCATTAGGCCTGCTTAAAAAGCACCAGTGAACCAAACCAAACTAAGAACCGAACTACACTCTGCCATGAAAAATTGAACAACTTTAGACATTTTAATAACTGATTCTATTTTTATCAAACAGATCTTGAACCTGAACTGAACTAACTCTCAGAACCAGCTGCATCTCCTCTCACAAAATAAACATTTTGATGCAAGAAAACGCAGGGCGTGCTCTGTTTTTCCCCCTTCCGTCTACTAAATTTTCACTCCTAAATCATAAAATCTGTCGTGATTTCACCAAGGCTCTTTATGAAGATGCTCTGAAATGAATCTTGATCATTCAAAACCATATGTGGCTATGATCCCAGTATGGTTTCAAAGAAAAAATTGGCTCACCGAGCCATAGAACGAGCTCAGTTCGGATCATGTTGGAATGCAATCAGTTCAGTTTAGTTCGGATGAATTTTATTTCTGATGCAGCTCAATTTGGTTTTTTTAATGAACTGATCCATGACCATGCCTAGCTCCCATTTAAAGTAAAGGGTTAGAGGCTCTCCCCCTTTATAACCTGTCCTTTAGGAATGGGATCTCCATTGCATCAAGTGGTACTAGAACCTGGTTGTCCAACACAGACTTTTTCCACACAAAATGACCAACGTCGGTGAGAAGTTACACACGGATCCTATTTAAACAGAGGCTCTCTGCTCTTAACAGCCTTGAATTTGGAACGAACTCTTCTCTATATTTCTCAAAACTGAAGTTTCTTCAAGGTACATACTAACCTCAGTTTATATTAACAAACATATAAATAGTGATGACTAACTTAGGCCCTAACCCTACTCTAACTTGTTCAGGTTCCAAGTAAAAGTTATAACAGTATTTTATTTGTCTTCCTTATAGATGAGTTCCAGGCTTTTAGCTGAGAAAAGCCATCCCACTTATCCATGCAATAAAACTGGAACCATTTCCGCGATTTCAGTTTTTATAAACCATAGTGTAAAATAGTATTCTCAGTATCACATTTCTCATGAGCACATTGTCTACAGGCATAATAAAATGCCAATAACTCATATGTGCTAGTCAACTATTGTCTGTCCATCAGAAAGCCAAAGATGAGCCAGATTTCCATACCATGCCATTAGTATATGCAGGATTGGTTAGAAACATAAAACATTAGGCATGTTGGTGACTCTGCTAATGAAGGAAATTTCATACATTACCTGATTCTCACCCAACCAACTGGCATAGTCAAGATCAATTTTTTTAGGAGGAATGCTAGCATCTATTAGAAGGAAAACCGAAACCAAGGTTGACCTGTTAAGGAAATAGTCTTTGGTGAATTTTCCCCAATCCATTCTAAGTTCCTGAGGCGCAGATGCATACCTAATAAAAAGAACAAAACAACATACAATTGTCATTAGCTTCTAGAACAGAGAACGGTCAAATTATTCATTAGCAGTTATTATCCTAAAAAAAGAGTATGAACTAACACTAAATAGAACTAACGTGGATAATGTATCACAGAAGAAAAAACTACTTCTAAAAATCACAAGACACCATATGAAATTACTTCCAATCTTGTATAAAAAATGAAACCCTAATTCTACTGTTCTGAAGTCTGACACTCAAAATTCATAAACAATATTTGCACACACCATAGTATACTAGTATACTACTATGTCTATGTGCATATCAAATATATCAGGCTATCAGCCAAATTTTTAGCATAGACATAGAGTAGTGAACCATACCCATATCCAGGCAAATCAACCAGGAACCAGCTATCATTAATCCGAAAATGGTTAATGCATTGTGTCTTACCTGCAAAAAAATCAAAATAAAAAACAAATACAAATAAATTGGAGTGAATTTCAGATACCACCATATGTTAAATAGCAAAAGATATCACGAATTAGAAAAAAGATAAGGAAAACATAAAAATGATAGGATACCGGGTTTCTTTGAAGTTAAAGCAAGTTTCTTGCGGCGAACAATAGAATTAAGAAGCGATGATTTCCCAACATTGGAGCGTCCAACTAGGGCAAACTCGGGAAATCCATCGGAAGGGCAATCTTCAGTTCTGACACTACTTTTGACGAATTCGGCTTGTTGAATCTGAGCATCAGTAGCGTAATTGCTGAGTAGTATATTGGAACCGTCTAAGATTCTGGAATGTTCTAGAGAAAAACGTGTTTCTGGAGGAATGAATATATTTTGGAGTGACAATTCGGGAGTAGAAGGGACTATAGGTGAAGGGGTTAGGGGTATGGGTTGTTCTGAAGTAGTGAGAATGGATTTGGGTGGAGGGAAGAGGGTGTTTAAGGAGTGAGTGGAACAGGCTCGTAGAGAAAAGGAGGGAGATGAAATTAAAGAGGAGAAGGTTAACCTTGGAAGGTGATGAAGGACAACCATATCCTCTTTCGGGTCTGGCGGGGAGTGTGGAAATGGAGATATGTAAGCAACTGTGGTTTGGTTTCTCTAGCAGAGACCCAATTTCGTCAATAACAAAATACTCAATCCAGTTCAGCCCTAACAAGTAACAACACTCTTGAAAATTGTTCAAAGTTCAGAGAAGAGTAAAGCTGTATTTTAAAAATACATGGAATGTCTCGATGTTTTTGTTCGACAGATTTTGCAACTGACTAAGTTGGGTCAAGAGAGAATTTGACACTCACTCAATGTGCCACGGGTCTCATGAATCACAGGTCTAAGAACTTTTTTATGAGCGAACTAAATATAAAGAGAAAATAAAATATGTTTTTAGTAATATTAAACTTCCCTAATACATACAAAAATGACAATGATCTCAGTGGCGGACCCTAGATCAGGGGACACAAAAAAAATTAATTATAAAAAATGTTGGTTCATCGAATCGTTTAAATATTTTTTTTCCAAATATACTTACTTAATTTACTCAAATTACAGAATCAAGTTATCTAATTTCAAATTTATTTAAGAGTAAATCGCCAAATTAGACTTTAAGGTTACCCATCATTACCTATTTAAGTCGTAAACTATAGGAAAATAAGTAGTCTATAAAATATGTGGTATCGGTAAACTTACTTCCTAAAGTTTTATAAATAGTCTCGTTTGGTAAGATAAATTTATCAAAAATTGGGTACAAATTTAAGGATACTAATACAAATTTAAAATTTCACGGAATTCAAAATAATTTTATATAGAAATATTAGTGTTGGAATATTTTATTCCAATATCATAAATAATGGGCATATATTCTTTATTAATTATATTAGCTATTTATCAATTAGGAGCCTTGATTGATATGTGATCAAAATAAGTAAAAGGCTATATTGGATTTCTAATTACATAATTAATTAATTATCATTGATATGGGCCCAATATGAGTGGATGTCAGTGATAGCCCATTAGAGGGATAATGGGAACCCTAATAGACTGTCACACTATAAGTAGGCTATGGTCCCCAATATACCGGACGAACCGCAACACACACGTTTACTCTCCTCTCCTCATCTGAAGAGAGTCTAAGACATTAGGAGTCCCGGTTGAGGAAGAACCATAAAGCCGACGAGTAGCTGTTGCTCGTTTATCACTCACTCTTTCTTCTCAAGATCCGTTCTCCACTTCTTTGCTATGGATCCAGGTATTTATCTAATCCTTGATATATCAACATGTCGTAGATCCTAAGGTCGTCAAGATCATGGTTTTGTTCTTGATTATATAGAAGCATGCTCCTATGTTTTTTGTCTTCCGCAATAGTGTATTCATGCTTGTATTATTAATTTCAACAAGTGGTATCAGAGCCGTCTTCTATGTTGATTTATTGGGATTAACTTCGGTGAAAGATGGTTTTTTTTTCCTCTTTCATATTCTTGTATCACGGGAACATTTTTGTAGTGGTTGTTCAAAGTTAAAAGTTTTTTTTTAAAAATGCTAAAGTTTCTAACAAAGGGATAATTCTCACCATTGGAAAACATATTAGAAGTATATAGCGTTGACGATTTATCATTCGTATAAAGTGGTATTCTTTTTCAATGGGTTATTTCCTGTTTTACATGATTTGTATATATAATATTTTTTTTATACATAATGGTTGTTTATGGATCTAGATATGCAATCTGATTTTGTATTGTATTATATCAATACTTGCTTTATTCGGGTCCGTATATTTGGCATGATTTTTTTTTTGACTATATCATATAAGTATCGAGATCATATCTTTTCGATATGGTGATAGAGATCCTATCTCATTATTGAATCACGATATCTTCTTACTTGATTATGAACGTAAATATTTGTCTATTTACGTTATTATATTCATAAATATGTTTTTTTTATACTCAATAATATATCAGCAACCTTATTATTGAATAGCAACCTTATTATTGAATAACTTGTGTTGTTGTGTATGGTTATGGCCTTAGTACTTCGGTGTTGTTGTTTATGCGTTTATTTATTTTGGGCCGACCTGCGTGTCGTGATTTTAATTTAAATACGGTCTGCGCACCGTGACTTTCTCTTTATTTATTTTATTTTCACTTTAATATTGTAATTGATCGAGAAAGGCAAAAAGGGACAACACTATAAAGGACGCCACTTGGAGAGGCCATTTTTGCGCTAAAGAATTGTAATTTTTGTAGTTCTATTCTTTTGCGTTTAGGAGGCCATAACCGTACATTCAGTTTTTTTTTCTACGCTTATGTGTAGGATATATGTGAATTAAGACCTGAACTGTACCTTGAGATCGAGCTAGGATCTATGATCAAGGTGACAGGTCGATCTGTTGAGTGCTGGTCCTCCGGGTAATCAGATACTGGTCGTCCGCAGAGCACCAGGTTGTACCTACAATGTCACTCCGACGCTCAAGTCAGTGAGGTGGAATTTCTGCAGAGTAACTATGAGGGTAAAAAGTTACCTGACATGTGGGGTCAGCTCTGTATTTATAGAGTCAACGTGTTAGGCGAACCGTTGGATTAGCGCGGGTTAATCCTGATCGTCCAGATCTGATTTGGTCTTTTGCTTGCTGCTTGGGCCGTTTTTGGCCAGCCCTTGGACTGTATTGGGCCGTTTTTGGCCGGTTCTTTGGCTGGATCAGGCATTCGGCCCACTCCAGAACAGTTGCCCCCCCAAGCCAAGGTCGATTGTTGAGCGGGCTTAGGCTTGATGCGAGGTATCGATTGTTGTGTCCTCGGTTGTAACTTAGCTAATTTTTGTTTTGTTACCCAAATCCATATTTGGTCCTTGACAAGGAAGGAGGGGTGTGCTCAATAACCTCTAATGGGCCTTCTTTATTTATTTTTATTATTATTTTTTTTTTCTGAGTCCATGGGCCCAAGTGTTTTTATCTTTTCATGGGTCATTGCTCCACTCCCAATTCTCTCCATACGTTGATCAAAGAATAGAGCTCCTAGGCCATCAGCACTTGATCCAAGCCAGCGACCAGCGAGCCACGATCCAGGGGCCACGACCAGCGAGCCACGATTCGAGCGAGCCACTTGCTCTTGGTCCCCTTCTTTCCCAGCTCTCCCTGTGCGTGACCCGCGACCATCTTCTCCTTCAGGCGCTTCGGGGTGAACGACTCACGACCAGTTTCAACTCCAGGTGCTTCCAGGGGCGACCCACGACCCACGACCAGCTTCTACCCCAGGCGCTTCAGGGGCGACTCACGATAAAGGAGGGCGATCCACGGTTTACCCGTACGAAGAGGGCGACCCACGACCAGCGGCTGAAGAGGGCGACCCACGGTCAGTTCTCAAGCTTCCCAGGTGCTTCGGGGGCGACCTACGACCCACGACCGGTTCCTTCTCCAGGCGCTTCAGGGGTGACCCGCGATTGAAGAGGGCGACCCACGACCAGCGACTGAAGAGGGTGACCCACGATGAGTTCTCAGGTCTTCATAGGTGCTTCGGGTGACCCAAGACCCAAGTAATTTGCCTTTCCTTTCTTTTTCTATTACTTCGATTGATGTTTCGGTGAGAGGGCGCAAATGACTTAGTTTACTTTTGTCGATTCTCATCTTCAAGGTTATGTCGAGGTCCATATCTTTTTGACTTGGTGGTTGTATTTTAAGGAGGTGTTGATTCATTCTCACGGTAAGCGCTCTTGGTACCCGTTATTTGGCAATTTGTCTTGTTGGCTGTTGACTTGATGTGATGCTCATGATTTTTCTTTTTCCTTAAATAGGGGCGATTTAATCTCTCGCGTCCTTCGAGTTTGTTATTGATACTCCAAGTGGAAGGCCTTGTCACTTCATTTGCCTTAGATTTTCTATATAAGGGCTCATTCTTCCTCATTTGGATTTGCAACATAGCTTTTATCTTCTGAGATCGACTGGTTATCGAGCTGTTTTCCATATTGGTGTCCTAGTTTGATGATACTCCCAGAGCGGTCTTTGGTCTCTGTCAGTACCTGCCCACTGCCCGTGTGGTGTTTATTTTTGTTGAAAAGTAAGTTCCCTAATTCCTTGCTCATTGCTCTTTGATTTTTGATCTTAGCCCCGTCTTTTGTTTCTTTTGGTTGGTTAGAGCGAGGAGGGGGTGTCAGGCTCGGGGTCGACCTTGTCGCCCCCTTCTACGAACCATCTAGGGTGGTCCTGACTTCCTGGCCCCTTCCTTGCAGGGTGTTTCGATTGGGGTTCTGGCGCGTACTAAGCAGACTCGACGTCAGCCTGGAGGTCCCCCTGGGAGTATCGCTGAGTGTGCCACTCGCTCATCCGCTACTGTGGTTATGAGTGCCCCTTGCTCTTCATGTTCCGACGGCTCTTCTTCTTCGGGGGATTCCTCCTCTTCGGGGAGTTCTTCTTCTTCGGGGAGTTCTTCCTCTTCTGCGGGACCCTCTACTTTAGTTGGGGAGTCGTCCCAGGGAGGGGAAGAGTCTTACTCTTTTGGAGATGCGGATGACACCTTTGAGCAGGGTGGGACCGCAGTCGCCTCTAGAGTGGAGCCTGATTGGAATGGTCATATCAACCCGGATCGTTCCTGGGTATCTGCTAAGTTGCTCAAAACTCGATCTACCATCGTGCGTGGGGACGAACTGGAGGAGTGGTTTTCTAGGTTGGTGGGGCGAAGGGGCCAAGAGTGGCGTGTTAAGGGTCCTAAGGCAAGTGAGCATGCTGCCGTTATACCTCGTACCCTGAAATTTATCATGTTCACCAGCATATTGAGGGATATTCGGGTTAGGCCGCCTTTTACTTATTTCCAGAGATTGATCCTTCGGTATCTGTCGCTTGCCCCTTCGCAACTTCATATCAACGCGTGGGCATTTGTAAAGATTTTCGAGGGGTTGATGGCCGTTTTGAATCGAGAGCCTTCTATTGGTCTTTTCTTCAAACTTTTTGAGCTGAGCAGGACTCATGAGATGGGTAGTGAGCCCAGGCGGCATGAACAAGTTAGCTTCAAGAAGAGGCAGGATGCTCCTAAGCTCTTCAAGCCATATTGTGGATCGGCCAAACCTTGGAGGCAGGCATATGTCTGGGTTGTTCCCGTCGATGATGCGGCTTGTAGGTTCATTGCTTCACTAGATGAGGAAGGTGAGGTGCTCGGCACGAAGTTTCCCATAGGGTGGACCTATTCTCATTATGACCATTCGCCGATGACGTATCGGACGACTACGGAACTCGACGAGTATGATGAGAAGAGTCTTCGTGCTTTGAAGACTATGGCCTCTTGGCTCCCACATCGGCAATTCGAGTGTAGACATCTTTCTCGGGCTAAGAATCTTGATGAGTTCAAGGGCATTCTTGGGGCTGTTTACTTGTCGGGTGACTGGGAGCGTCAAGGTTGCTCTTAGCTCTTTGAACTCGTTCTTCATTTTTGTTTAGTCATATGTCGATCTTTTTGTTAGTTTGCATGCTTATGATAATTTTTTCCATGCATGTCTGATCATTTCTTCTCTTTTATTTTTGCAGGTGAGATGTCTCAGGCTGGTTTCAAAGCTTTGTTCCAGCAGTCGAAGAAGGGGAGGAAGCCTGCTTCTCCTCTTTCGACTCCTCTGATTCCTTCACAGGAGGGTTTGACTGCTCAGGCCGATATTGCCCCCGGTCGAGGTGGGGGGCCTAGTGCCCATGATAGGAGGAAGAGAGATGGGGAAAAACGCAAGGAGCGATCTGTTGATGTGGTTACAGTAGATGTCGCCGAGGTTCATCCGAAAAAACAATTAAGGAAGCCGCCCCCGCCCCTTGATTTAGAGAATCTCACTGATTCGGATATGGAGCGTTTCAAACGGAATCCCATTCTCTTCATGGCCGAGTTGGCCAAAGCGGCCGATCGCAAGCTTTCTCGCTTTAAGGAGGAGGAGGAGGTTCGACGCAAAAGTATTAAACTCGTCCATCAAAACTTGTGGTTAGAGATAGACTTAGAAGATAAAACTGACAAATTTCATGCGTGTCTTGACATCCTTTCAGAGCTAAGGGAGGAGTTAGAATCGACCAAGAAGAGGTTAGGTGAGGTCGAGCATTCTGCGGTCAATCTCGAGAGGGAGCAGGATGAGGCTGTAGCCGCTCGAGGTGTTGTTGAGACCAAGTCTAAGTTCGTGACTGCTAAGTTGTCTAGTCAGGTTGAGATGTTGAATAAAAGACTTGTCGAAGTTGAGAGTCAGAGGGATAGGGCGGTCAATGATCACGAGGATTTGAAGGATCAGGTAGTGGGTTTTTGTGAGGAGCGTTTTGAAGAGGCTCTCCGTCAAGTTAAGTGTATGCAGCCTGAGATTGAGTTCGATCGTGAGGTTATCCAGTACTCTCATTTCGTGGAGGATGGCCGCATCGTGAGGCCTGCGCAGACGGACGATGAGGGGAGGGTGATTAGCAAGGATATGGTTGTTTGGCCCCTTTCAGCATGAGCTGTTTTTACTTGTTGCTATTGTTTGTGTGTTTCGTTTTCTATTTTGTAATTCGTACTATCATGCTGCTTCTTTGTTTGTAACTCGTATTATCGTGTTGCTCCTTTATTTTGTAATTCGTACTGTTGTGGAGTTCGGCTTTCTTTAGGGTGACTTCGCTTGTTAATATCGCTGCTTTATGTTTTCGATGTTTATACAATGTTTGATTGGGTGGTCTCCCCCTGATCGTTCGGGAACTGCTTGCCCCTTTCGGTGGGCTCTCGAGGTCTTGGGATCTAGTCGACCCCTTTTTATCGGTCATGCCTCGATCTCTCCCTTTCGAGCAGCTTACCAAGCTCCTACTTAGATTTAGCTCGCTGTTAGGGGTGCGACTGGTCGTTGGTCGCTTAACCCATGCTTCGCAGTTTACCGAGCTCGGTTCGATCTTAACTCGCGTAGCGGGGTGGGTGTCTTCGGTTCATTCGTGGGATGTCCCATAAAATTAAGACAAAACACGTAAGAAATGCATAAAAGTAAGACAACATGTTAAGAAATGCCTCGTCTATATGAGACGGAAATTTTTTTATTCATTCGTTGAACATATGTCAATTTTCAGTGTTTACAAGGTGGTGTACTAGATGAAGTATCTCCTCAAGTTTATGGCATTCTAAGTGCTTGGGATCACTCCACCGCTCAAAGTCTGTAATGAGTAAGCACCCTTGACTGTCCTTGAGATGACGCGATAGGGCCCTTCCCAGTTGGGAGCAAGCTTACCTTGTCCCGCGTTTCTTTTTCCGATGTCAGCCCTTCTAAGTACCAACTGCCCGACTTCGAAACTTCTCGGGACGACTTTGGCGTTGTGTCTTGCTGTCATTCCTTGTTTGACCAGCGTTTCTCTTAGTGCCGCTTTACTTCGCAACTCTTCAACCAGATCTAACTCTTCTCTTAAGGCTTGATCATTCTCGCCTGATGACTTTGGGTTAGCTGTCCTCCAACTGAGCTCACCTATTTCCACTGGGATCAAAGCGTCCGTTCCATAGACTAACTTGAAGGGCGACTCCCCTGTGGTCGAGTGGGGAGTCGTCCTGTATGCCCACAGCACGTAGGGAAGTTCTTCAGCCCATTTTCCCTTTGCTTCGTCGAGTCGCCTTCGAAGGCCTCGCAGGATCACCCTGTTTGCGGCCTCCGCTTGTCCATTGGTCTGTGGGTGCTCCACTAACGAGAAGCGTTGTTTGACCCCGAGCTCGACCAATGATTCTTGGAACTTTTTGTCGGTGAACTGGGTGTCGTTGTCGGACACGACTACCTCGGGAATGCCGAAGCGAACCAGGATGTTCTTCTTAAAGAATTTGAGGCAGTTTTTGGAAGTTATAGTTGCCAAGGGCTCGGCCTCAATCCACTTGGAAAAATAGTCTACTGCTACCACCAAGTATTTCAGCTGTCCAGGGGCCACCGCGAATGGGCCGAGCAGGTCGATCCCCCACCAGGCAAACGGCCACGGGGCAGTCATACTGTTGAGCTCGGCTGGGGGAGCGATGTGGATGTCCCCATGTCTTTGACATTTATCGCATTTTTTTACCAAGGCTTTTGCATCCTCCTCCATTGTGGGCCAGTAGTAGCCTACCCTCAATGCCTTCTTGGCTAGTGCTCGCCCTCCTAAATGATTGCCGCAAATCCCTTCGTGAATTTCTCTAAGTACGTAATTGGCTTCATCAGGATTTAGACACTTTAATAGTGGCATGGAGAACCCCCTTCGATAGAGTTGTTCACCGATGATTGAGTAGGAGGACGCTCGCCTGCGCACCAAGGCTGCTTCTTTAGTATCACTCGGCTCTTCTCCATCTTTGATGTAGTTGAAGATGGGGTCGATCCAGCTCTTTTCTAGGGTGATCATGCAGACATCAGGATCTAGGGTGGCCTGTTCAAGTCGCACGCTGGGTACTGAGAGCGTTTTTTGTATCACGCTGCGGTGATTTCCCGGGTTCTTGGTACTTGCGAGTTTTGACAAGATATCTGCTCTGACATTTTCTGTCCTCGGGACATGTTTGACCTCTGCATGTTCGAACCTTGCTAGTAACTCTCTTACTTTGCTCAAGTATTGTTGGAGGATTCTGTCCTGTGCACTATAGACGTCTTTGATCTGAGATACCGCTAGAAGAGAATCTGAGTGAGGTTCGACTCGTTTGACATTGAACTCCAGGGCGAGCAAGAGTCCGGCGAGGCACGCCTCGTACTCCGCTTGATTGTTGGATGTGGGGAATGAGAATGTGAGTGATACTTCTATGGTTGTTCCCTCGTTGTTTTCCAAGATCAGCCCTGCCCCACTGCCCTTGGTATTGGATGAACCGTCCACATGCAGGGTCCATTGAGTTTGCACAGGGTGTTCTTGAACAGGGGTCATTTTAGCTACGAAATCCGCTAAGACTTGAGCCTTGGTGGTCGATCTGGCCTCGTACTTGATCCCAAATTCAGATAATTCAACTGCCCACTTGATCATCCTGCCCGCCAAGTCAGGTCGATGTAGGATCTGTCTTATGGGTTGATCTGTTCTCAGGACAATTTGATGGGCTACGAAATATGGTCGTAATCTCCTTGCAGCTACTACCAGTGCCAATGCCAGCTTCTCTATCTTTTGGTATCTGACCTCAGGTCCTTGGAGCACTTTGCTAACAAAGTAGATGGGGTTTTGTTTAGGACCTTCTTCTCTCACCAGCACTGCTGCCAAAGCTTCATCGGTAATGGACAGATATAGGTATAGTGTTTCCCCTGGGTTCGGGGTGGTCAGTATGGGTGGTTGAAGCAGAGCAGTCTTGAGTTGATACAGTGCTTGGTCGCACTCAGGGGTCCAAGTGAATTTAGATTCCTTTTTTAGCAGCTTGAATAGTGGTAGCGACTTGTCTGCGGCTTTTGCTATAAAGCGTGAGAGGGCGGCCACCATGCCGTTCAGTTTCTGGATCTCCGACTTGGTTGTTGGTTGTTTCATTTCGGTCACTGCTCTGCACTTGTCTGGGTTGGCCTCGATTCCTCTTTCAGTAAGAAAAAATCCCAAGAACGTGCCAGCCCTTACGCCGAAGGTGCACTTTTCGGGATTGAGTCTAAGTGAGTTTTTTCTTGCTTCTTTGAAAATCTCTCTCAGGTCGGCCACATGTCCACCATCTTCTTTGCTCTTGACATCTAGATAGACCTCCACATTTCTGCCTATTTGCGCATGAAACACTTTGTTCATCATTCTCTGGTATGTTGCCCCCGCATTCTTTAGACCGAAGGGCATGACTCGATAGCAATAATTGCCCTTTTCCGTCATGAAAGCAGTCTTCTCTTGATCAGGGGGGTGCATGGCTATCTGGTTGTACCCCGAATAGGCATCCAAAAAGGACAACAGTTTGAATCCGCTTGCGCTATCGACCAATCTGTCTATGCTAGGGACTGGGAATGCGTCCTTTGGGCAGGCTCTGTTGAGATCTGTGTAGTCGACACACATCCGCCACTTGCCGTTCGCTTTTTTTACTAAGACCACGTTGGACAACCATGTTGTGTATTTGATTTCCTTAATGAAATCAGCCTTGAGTAAATCGTCAACTGCTTTAATCGCAGCTTGCGCTTTCTCTTCTTTCTGTACCCTTCTTCTTTGGACCACCCATCTGGCTTCTGGATCGACAGCTAGGTGATGGCAAGCCACCTCTGGCGGAATTCCTGGCATGTCAGCTGCGCTCCAAGCGAAGAGGTCAGCATGATCTCTTAGGCACAGCTCGAGCTGTTCCCGTACTTCTGTGGGGAGGTTGTTCCCAATTTTCACGCACTTTTCTGGGTTGTCCCCTAACTGGACCAGTGTGAATTCTCCATCGGGTTCCGGACGCTTTATTCTTTTCTTTAGCTCTCTGGTCAGGAGGTCATCATCTTCTTCTTCCTCGCTATCGGGGTCATATCGAGCGTCTAGGTCGGCCACGTTTATGTGCTCACCTCCCTTCATTACCTTTTCTATTTCCTTCACGACATTCTTGCCTTTGTCTTTCAAAGATAAAAGGAACGCCCGCTTCACGGACAATAGGTCTGCTGGGAGGGTGGCGACCTCCCCAGTCTTAGTATAAAATTTCATCTTCAGATGGACTGTGGATGGAACGGCTTCCAATCGGGCCAAGGTTGGCTGTCCGATGATGCATTGATAAATGGACTTGCATGGCAACACAATGAAATCTGTTCTGATTGTTCGACAGAGGGGTTTATCTTTTGTGTCATCTTCAAAGGTGACCATTAACTCTATCCGTCCGATTGGGGTGGTCGACGCTCCATTGAACCCGGTCAACATAGTGCCTCTGTATGGTCTCAGGTCTTCCTTTGATATTTTCAGGACGTCTAAGAGATCTTCAAAGATGATATCTGCTGAGCTCCCTTGATCTACTAGTATGCGTCTGACCTCCATGTTTGCCATGACTGCTACCACCACGAGTGGTACTTCATAATTGGGAGCCCCATCAATGAGGTCTTCATCCCCAAAAGATATGGGTGGTCTTTTGGAAGGGGGTCTTGGGGTTGAGGTCGAGGCAATGTTCATGATCTCATCCCATCTTCTTTTGATTGATTTGTTGGTTGAGGCGTCTGAAGGGATTCCTCCTGTGATCACGAATGCGACTGGTCTTCCCTTTTGACTTGCTGGTGGCCACCATATCCTCTTCATCGTCACCTTCTTCGACAATTTTGGCGACTTCTTCGGCTGGTGCCTTACCCTTCCTAGGTGATCTGGCCACCGGCTTGTCCTCTCGGCCCTCTACTGGATTCTTTTTCACATACTGTGTCAATTTTCCTTTTCTGATCAATGCCTCTACGTCATCTTTGAGGGCCATGCACTCATTGGTGTCATGACCATTAATTTTATGGTATCTGCAGTATTTTTTGGATGGGCGCTGCCCCTCTTTGAGGACGAGGGGCTCTGGTCTTTTGATGCCTCTGAACTCGGTGTTAGCACATTCGGCGAGTATATTCGCATAGGAGGTGTTCAACTTCGTACGCTCTGCAAATTTTCTTGTCTTGTGGTCCCTGGGTGGTCGGCCGAAATCATCTCTTGGTCTCTGGTCTTGCTCTGCATGTGGTCTTTGATTGATTCCTGCTTCTGCCGCTTCAATGGCCATAGTACTTTCTTCGTAATTCATGAATCTTTGAGATCTTCGAAGAAAAGTCTCTAAATCCCTAGGCTGGTGCAGGCCGACTGGTGTGTGAGAATAAGATAACATTAATGCGCAAGTATACACAGTCACAAGTTATAGTATAAAAGATCGAACCCACAGAGATTGGATTAACTCTTATGTGTTGTTTGTAAAGAAAGGCAAACTAGTGTGACTACACTATTCAAAATTTTGGGTTTTGGTTGAAGTTGAAATGAAAATAAATAAACAGAAAGCAAGTAAATTGTGTAAGAAATCAGTTGAGAATGAGAGTTGGGATGTTTTCACAAACTAAATCACTCTTGAGAATATTGTGTTTTCTTGTGGTGCAATTGCACTTAGTGCAGTTGCATCAGTGTGTGCTGGTCAGCTACTTTCGTCAGAGTTTCGTTACAAGCTCTATATGATCCTGTTTTTTTGCGGTAAAGAGTAGGGTTGTCAGTGCCTCTCTCGCCCCCTTACAGATAATCTAAGTTGCTTAAGTAAGTACACTCTTGTATCTTAAGATCTCTACACTTTTGTTGTAAGGACTATGTTAATCTTAAGCTAAGAATTAACATGGAATTAACAAGCTAACTTTATTAAAACAAGTTTAATAAGAAGCTTTATTAAACACTTATCCTTACTTAGTTCTTGATTTCTAGTTATAAGCCAATTAAGTGAATATAACTCTACTTGTTCTAAGTGATCAATATTAAAACAAGATTAAGAATTTAAACACAAGAACTAAAGTGTGCACCACTTGAAAACACAATAACTTTCCTCAAAAGATCATTGGAAAGCTAGAACATCCAAACTCAAAAGAGTTTAGCTCATGTTGGACATGATAAAGCAAATATAAGTGAATGAAAGCATATTGCAATAAAGAGAAGTACAAGAGAATTCAAAAGAGTAACAAATGGAAAACTCTTGCATATATTTGCTTACAACTAATTTCTTGCACCTATTAGCTCTTTGAAGAAGTGAAGAAAGAAGTTGTCAATTTCCTCTTACCTTCCTCTCAAACTAACACTATGAAACTAAAAGAAAATAAAACTTTAAAACTAAGAAAAACTAAAATAAAAAGATTATATGATATATGATATGATTCTCTATAATTGGGAATATTTTCAAGTGAGGAATTTGAGTCCTATTTATAGCCTTGGAGATTTCCTTCATGTTGAGGTTTCCTTGCTGAGTTAAGTTAACCAAACCATGGTTACTTTTTAAAAGTTGAAGATCAGCTTGGCTTTCAACACTCATCCTTAATTTTGAGGTCCAACAAATGGTTGCCACATGTCTTGTAAGATAGATTTTTGTGAAGCCTTTTTGATTGTAGGCGCCTCCTTTGCAAGTGGCCATGTGTTCCCATGTGACTTCTGAGCAAGCAGCAATCCAACTAAGCATTATGGCAATGGTAAGAATTGAGGTGCTTCCAATGTGGGGTTGTGAGCTGCTTCGGTACAGAGTGGTGCAGTTGCACCAAGTGCAATTGCACTGCCTGGTGCAGTTGCATCAACTGGTGCAATTGCACTAAACTGCGGCTGCACTGAACAAACACATCAAACATACCAATATACAATAAAATGCTAAGTTATGGACTTCTCTTATCTGTAAACCATAAATGTTGTTATTTTATTCATATTAACATATTTAACATATAATAGACTTGATATTGGGCATTTATCTAAGTGAAAAAGCACAAATAACTCTATATAAAATAGAGTTATCACACCCCCAAACTTAAATCGTTGCTTGTCCTCAAGCAATGACAAAAAGAAAACACAAATAAGATTTCCAGAATCAAGAAGAACAGATCAGCTCATATCTCTTTTACAGAATGTTTTTTCAATAAATGCAACTCATGAACTTCATTTTTCAGAAACTTTCGTCTTTTGTGCCTTTGAATTCCAAAACATCCAAAGCTATTAAAACTCATTTGTGTGAGTGTGTGTCCTACTGAGATTCAATCAGTTCCAAAACTAAGTAACAAGTTTCTCCTAGCCTTGAAAAATTTAGATCACGTTTGGTCAAAACAAAGATGTTTCAAAATATAGAGTAGACTAACAAAGTCCTCAAGAGTGGGGGCCTTAAGCACAACAAAGGGCTTGGATAGAGTATTTCAAAATGTTGAGTCAATGCACTTTTTGTATTTCTGGTGGTTCTTTTTCTTGATGCAAATGCAGTGAGTGCAAGTGCATTGTTTTTCTGAGGTGCAATTGCACTAGGTATTTTTTTTTTTTTTTTGTATTGGTGCAATTGCACTAAACTTTTTGATGGTGCAGTTGCACTTAGTGCAACTGCACTTGATTTTTCTTTTCAAGACTTCTAGCTAATATTGCCCTCCTCACTGTCCTCCTTATGCATACTTTTTTCCTTTGGTCAGTTCTTTCTTCTTTTCTTCTTTTTCTTTTTCTTTGAATTTTTCTTTTTCTGACCAAATGCACTTATTGGAACAGGTACAGTTTATGACTCAGGCAATAAAGCTTTCTTTCATTTTGAGCTCTTTTGGTAACCTATATGCATTGACTACTCTAAGTTTTTCATACTTAAGCCTTTGTATTCATAAAAATTCCCCCAAACTTAATTCTTTAAGCTCTTCTATATTTTTAATAAAAATTTGTTTTTGACCTTAGTTTTCTAAAAAATTCCTCTTGCATTAGATAGCTTATCACATAGCAAGGTTCTTTTCAAAAACTCAATTTTGATGTGTCAAAGTGATAATAACTATGGTCATTTTTAGAAAAATAAGGCTTCTTTTTCTTTTTCTTTTGTTCATCATTAAAAATCAATTCGTAAATTGCATTTTTCTTTAAGTTTTTGAAAAAGATACTAAGCTGATCATGTTTCAAGATTCATCAAATCTTCAAAATATTAGTTAATTAAATACTTTGTTAAGTAAATCTATAACAAATTAAAACATGACATTTATTAACAAAACACACATAATAGACACAACAATTGAAACAAACACACATAAGATAAATACTAACACATGCATGAAAATTTTTGATGTTCTCCCCCCAACTTAAAAGTGAGCAGTGTCCTCACTGCTCTTAAGTTGAGTTTTCAAAAGAAATTTGTTCAAAATGGGGGAGGGGGGTTAATACATGTGGGATTAAAACAGATAACACAGTTATATAAGTTCATAAAGTATTTGAAAATATAAAAACAACATTTAAAATTACTCGGGTTTTGCTCCAGATCTGAGTCTGTTGCTAGCCCTTGTTGCTGCTCTTTTGACTTGTAATTTCTTTGGCCTTTTTGCTGCTGCTGCCTTGGATGCAGTTGCTCCAGGCTCAGTTGGTTTTGTTGTTGTCTTCTCTGCTTCAGGTGGTGCATCAGCACCAATTGTTTCTGTTGGTGCAGTTGCACCAAGTGCAACTGCACTGCTCTGATCAGCAACTTCTTGTGGTTGCTTCTCCTTTGCAGCAGTCTCTTCAGTGGTTGATTTCTGACCTCCTTCTTTCTCCTTGGCTTGTTGTTTTTGACCTTCCTCCACTTCCTTTGCTTGCATCTCAGATGTTTCTTTAGCCTTTCCTTTTTCACCAGATTTGTCCACCTCCTTTTCAGCTTCACCTGTTGTTGGGGTTTCCTGAGCAATTCCAGCTGCCTCAGCAATTCCTAGGAGGATTCTTGCAGATTCTTGACTCCTTTTGTCTGCTAATTCCTTCAGCACTACAGCAATCGTGTCATGCACATCTGTTGAGTAGGTGGTGACTGTTGGAAATTGCTGGGATGCAACTGCACTTGATGCAGTAGCATCAGGTGCAATTGCACCAGTTTCAGGACCTCCAATTCCAGTTTCTTCCCCTGGTTCTTCATTGATAACCTGCAAATTTTCTTTCAAAATATTGGGGTTAGTTGGAACAACAGTGGTCTCTGGTTGTGTTGGTGGGGTTGGTTCTTTTGGAGTTGGTGATTTGTGTTGTGGTGATTGAATTGGTGAAATGGATGGGGATTTTTCTTGTTCAGGGCTGATTTGGGTTTGTTGCTTGGATGGGTTTATTGGAGTGAGAATTGGTTCTGCTTGTTTTTTAGCAGCCTTCTTCTTCCTTAACATTTCCTCCATGGTCAAATCTAAATCAGATATAGTTTCATCACTTTCCTCATCTTCATTTCTCTCCATTTCTTTCACTATTTTAACAGTTTCTGGGTCTTCATCAGTATCCTCCAAGTCTTCATCCAGAACTTCCTTCAATTTCTTTTTCTTTCCCTTTCCTTTTCCTTTGGTCTCCCTCTTTCTTTTCAATACTTTCTTCTTCTTTTCTTCTTTTTCACTCTCCTCTTTTTCTTTATCTTCTTTTTCTTCAAATACCCAGGATGGAAATTCTGGGGTGTCTAACACTGTGGGTAATTGAGAAATTTCCAAAAGCCTTTGTTGTAGCCATTCATGTTGTTCTTGTTGGAACTTCCAAACAGCTTGGTGCTTTTGCACTAGATGCTCTTGCATCAAGTTTGGTTGTTCTCTTGCTATTTTTCTTTCTTTCAACTCTGCAGATAAGGCTCCAGGTGGAAATTTTCTGTACTGATGTTCTTCAACAGTGATATGAACCCCTTGCTTCATACACAGTTCAGTAAGAGAAGTTGAAGATGAACAGTGTATGAATTTGGGAATTTTCTGAGAGAGAAGAGATTGCGAGAATTGGTTACTGTTTGTGTATTGGAAGAAGTGGTGAATGGTTACTTTTGGGTTAGTGGGATGGTTTAATGAGGTAAAGGTATGAGTGGAGGTTGATTTGATGGATGTTTCTAGCCGTTAGGCTATGTGGGCTAACATGCAAGGCTACACGTGTCTGATTAGGTGAATCCACACCATTTAAACTGAAGTACGTTGTGTTGCGCTGACACTTCATCAAAATCATCCTCCCTTTTTGAAATTGTTGGTGCAGTAGTACTGGAAAGTGGTTCGGTGCAATTGCTCCTGATGAGTGATAGGTGCATTTGCACTTGGTGCAGTTGCACCAATTCCTGTTTATCTACAAAACACTTAAAAAAACATCAAATTGCACAAAATATTAAATATTTATCAAAAATTTATGGGTTGCCTCCCATCAAGCGCTTGTTTTAAGAGTCTTTCAGCCTGACTTTTCCTTGTTTCAGGAATTTTCAAAATGAGTGGTGCTTTCACCTTGCACCACATGCTCACCATAATACATTTTCACTCTTTGCCCATTTACCTTGAAAGTGGTATTTGAGGCTGCATCATAAAGATCAACTGCGCCATGAGGATAGACTTTAACTAATTTGAATGGTCCTGACCACCTTGATTTTAATTTTCCAGGGAACAATTTCAACCTAGAATTGTATAACAGAACCAATCCTCCTTCTCTAAGTTCTCTCCTTTGGATCTTCTTATCATGCCATGCTTTGGTTTTAGCTTTGTACATTTCTGCATTCTCATAAGAGAAATGCCTAAATTCTTCTAATTCATTAAGCTCTAAAAACCTTTGTTTTCCTGCCCTAGTGAGATCAAAATTCAGCTTTTTAATAGCCCAATATGACTTGTTTTCTAACTCAATAGGCAGATGGCATGCTTTGCCATAAACTATCCTATAGGGGGACATACCTAATGGAGTTTTAAATGCAGTTCTGTATGCCCATAATGCTTCATCTAAGTGTAAGGACCAATCTTTTCTTGTTGGTCCAACCATTTTTTCAAGCATTCTCTTAATTTCCCTATTAGATAATTCAGCTTGTCCACTTGTTTGTGGATGATAGGCTGTAGCTATCTTGTGTTTGATCCCATATTTTGCAAGAAGTTTTTCAATAAGTTTATTGCAAAAATGTGAGCCTTCATCATTGATGATTGCTCTTGGGGTGCCAAATCTTGTAAAAATGTTTCTTTGAAGAAATTTGCTAACTGATTTGGCATCATTATTTGGTAATGCTACTGCCTCTACCCATTTGGACACATAATCAACAGCTACTAATATGTAATTGTTGCCAAAAGAAGGTGGAAAAGGACCCATGAAATCCATGCCCCAAACATCAAAAAGCTCAATTTCCAAAATATTAGTTCTAGGCATTTCATGTTTTTCAGAAATGTTTCCACTTCTTTGGCATTTGTCACAGGTTTTGACCCAATTATAAGCATCTTTAAATAAAGTGGGCCAGAAATAACCTGACTGCAATGCTTTAGCTGCTGTTCTGTTGCTTCCAAAGTGACCTCCATATGGTGCTGAATGACAGTGCAGAAGCACTGCTTGCTGCTCTGATTCTGGAATGCACTTCCTCATTATTTGATCTGGACATATCTTATACAGATAGGGTTCATCCCAATAGTATTGCTTGATTATGTGGAAGAATCTCCTTCTTTGTTGATAGCTCATGTCCTTTGGTACAATTCTACTCACAAGGAAATTGACTATGTCAGCATACCATGGTGCAGTTGCACTTGGTGTAATTGCACTGGCTGGTGCAATTGTACTTATTGCACAAGCACTTATTGTATTATTGGTAATTGCCAACAACTTCTCATCTGGAAAATTCTCCTTGATTTCTTGTGTACCTGCATTTTCACTTTCTAATCTAGATAAATGGTCAGCCACTTGGTTCTCCACCCCCTTTTTGTCTCTAATCTCAAGATCAAATTCTTGAAGGAGGAGAATCCATCTAATTAGCCTTGGTTTTGCATCCTTCTTTGCAAGCAAATACTTGATGGCAGAATGGTCAGTATAAACAATAACTTTAGTGCCAATCAAGTAGGATCTAAACTTATCAAATGCAAATACAACAGCTAATAACTCTTTCTCTGTCACAGTATAATTCATTTGAGCTTCAATAAGTGTTCTGCTAGTATAATAAATTGAGTGAAAGATTTTGTCATACCTTTGCCCTAGGACAGCTCCTACTGCAAAGTCACTAGCATCACACATGAGTTCAAAGGGCCTGCTCCAATCTGGTGTTACTATCACTGGTGCAGTTACCAGTGCCTTTTTAAGCTTTTGAAATGCTTCCATACAGAGTTCATCAAAGTGAAATTGTGTATCTAATTGTAAAAGAGTACACAATGGTTTAGAAATTTTTGAAAAATCTTTGATGAATCTTCTATAGAAGCCAGCATGGCCTAAGAAGCTTCTGATTCCTTTGACAGTTGATGGAGGTGGTAATCTCTCAATGACCTCAATCTTGGCCTTATCCACTTCAAGACCTTTTTTTGAAATTTTATGTCCAAGCACAATGCCTTCTTGTACCATGAAATGGCACTTCTCCCAATTGAGTACTAGGTTGGTGTCTTCACATCTTTGGAGAATTTTTTTTAAATTTGATAAACATAATGGAAATGTTTCTCCAAAAACTGAAAAATCATCCATAAAAACTTCCATTGATTGCTCAATGAAGTCAGAAAATATAGACATCATGCATCTTTGAAATGTAGCAGGTGCATTACAAAGTCCAAAAGGCATCCTTCTAAATGCAAAGGTACCATAGGGACATGTAAAAGTGGTTTTTTGTTGATCCTTAGGTTCTATTGCAATCTGATTGTAACCTGAATAACCATCTAAGAAACAATAAAACTCTTTTCCTGCTAATCTATCTAACATTTGGTCAATGAAGGGTAAAGGAAAGTGATCCTTCTTTGTGGCTTTATTGAGTTTTCTGTAATCCATACAGATCCTCCAACCTGTGACAGTCCTAGTTGGAATCAACTCATTCTTTTCATTGGCTATTACTGTCACACCCCCTTTTTTAGGAACACATTGTACAGGGCTAACCCATGCACTATCAGATATGGGGTATATGATTCCAGCATCTAGCCACTTAATTATTTCTTTCTTTACAACCTCTTTCATTATTGGATTTAGCCTTCTTTGTCCTTCTATGTAATTTTTAGAATTCTCTTCTAAAATTATCCTATGCATGCAAATTGAAGGGCTAATTCCTTTTATGTCTGCCATTTGCCAACCTATAGCTTTCTTATGCTTTTTTAAAGTACTAATGAGATCATTTTCCTGTTCTAATGATAGCTCAGATGAAATGATAACCGGAAGTGTATCACCTTCTCCTAAGAAAGCATATTTTAAATGTTGAGGCAGTTCTTTCAATTCTAATTTGGGAGATTGTTCAATTGAGGGTAAATTTTGTTTAAGGTTAGGGTCTTCTAAATTAAGAGATTCATAAGTTCTAGCCCATACCTTAGGTGTTGGTTCTTCCTTTGGTAGTATGTCTTTTTCCAGCATTTCTTCTTCAGGAAGTGCATTTGCATCAGGTGCAAGTGCACTGGTAAGATGATCATACTGCTTGTTGAACTGCTTTTGCACCAAATGATCAAGAGAGATAATTGCTGAACATTCTTCACTTTCCTCTGCAGGATAATTCAGAGCATTCATTACATTGAATTTCACCTCTTGATCATTTACTCTCATGGTTAGTTCTCCTTTTTGCACATCAATCAATGTTTTCCCAGTTGCTAAGAATGGCCTTCCAAGAATAACTGGTACTTCTTCATCTGCAACAAAGTCTAGAATAACAAAATCTACAGGAAATACAAATTTGTCAACCTTTACCAAGATATCTTCAATGATTCCTTCTGGGTAAGCTATTGACCTGTCTGCAAGTGACAATGTTAAAGATGTAGGTTTAGCATGTCCAATTCCTAACTGTGTAAAGACAGATTTAGGCATCAAGTTGATGCTTGCTCCTAAATCACACAATGCACAACCTGTATAATAATTACCTATTGAAAATGGAATTGTAAAGCTACCTGGATCTTTTAATTTTCTTGGAATTTTGTTTTGCAAAATCAAACTACATTCTTTGGACAAAGCAACTGTTTCAAATTCACCTAATCTTCTTCTTTTTGAAAGAACATCTTTCATGAATTTAGCATAATTAGGCATTAGTTGCAATGCTTCAATCAAGGGAACATTAATATGCAATTGCTTTAGAACATTTAAAAACTTACTGAATTGCTTCTCCTCATGTGCCTTTTTTAATCTTTGAGGAAAAGGAGGAGGAGGGTATTCAGTAACTAACCTTGGAGTTGGAACTTTATGAGATGCAGATGCATCAGGTGCTTCTGCATTTTGAGGACTTTTTTCATTTTTATTTTCTTCTCCCTTACCTGTACCTTCATTCTCATAAGGTTCTGTAAGATCTTTCCCATTTCTGAGAGAGATAGCTTTCACTTGTTCCTTACCTGGCCTCTGAGATGGACTTGCTTCTGTATTGGATGGTAATGTACCTGTTGGTCTTTGATACAGAGCAGTTGCTAACTGACCTACCTGATTCTCCAAATTTTTGATTGATGCATCTTGGGCTTGCCTAGCTGTTCTAGTTTCACTAATGAAAGATTTGAGCAAACCTTCTAAGGAGTTATCAGTAGCAGGTTGTTGTTGTTGAGGCCTTTGGTAGTTCTGAGATTGAAATCTTGGTGGAAGGGTTGGTGCAGTTGCACTTGGTGCAGTTGCACTAGGTGCAGGTGCACTAGTATTGTTCCATCTGAAGTTTGGATGGTCTTTCCAACCAGCATTATAGGTATTGGAGTAAGGGTTGTTATTCCTATTATAACTTACATAATTTACAGAGACAGGGTTGCTAGGACATTCTTCATAAAGGTGACCTCCTCCACAATAAACACAACTTACAGCTCCTGGAGGGGCTTGTTCTACAGCTGCTGCAGTGTTCTCAACTGGTGCAGCTGCACTAGATGCAGTTGCACTGGTTGTGGTGAAGTTTTTGAACATGTTTGCTAGTGAGGCTACTTGAGCAGATAGGGCTGATATTTCACTAATTTCATGTACCCCTGATGATTTCTTTTGGGTACTTACCCTCTCAGTAGGCCAACTAGAACTATTAGTAGCAATTCTATCAATCAATTCACATGCTTCATTATAAGACAGATTTAACAAAACACCACCAGATGATGCATCAAGCATTATTCTAGTTTGTGGTTCCAAACCATTATAAAATGTTTCCATCTGAATAATAACTGGAAGACCGTGGTGTGGACATTTTCTTAACAGTTCTTTCCATCTTTCCCATGCTTCAAACAATGATTCAGATTCTTTTTGTCTAAAAGATGTAATATCATTTCTCATTCTGGCATTTTTGATAGGTGGGAAATATTTTGACAAAAACTTTTCAGCCATTTCATTCCATGTATGAATAGAATTAGGTTCTAATGAATTTAACCATGATTTAGCCTTATCTTTCAAAGAATATGGAAATAGCTTAAGTCTAAATGCATCTTCACTAACACCAGGTATGATAAAGTTACTACATATTTCTAAAAACTGTTTTAAATGCTCATGGGGATCCTCATGAAGAAATCCACCAAATTGACCAATTGTTTGCAGCATTTGAAACATCATGGGTTTAAATTCAAAATGGACAGCCTCTATGTGAGGTCTTGCTATGCTTGTTTGCATGTTTTGATGATCAAACATAGCATAATCTCTCATAGGTCTATCTCTATCATTAATCATACCTATTGGTCCCATGTGAATGAATTGATTTCTGTGATCTGCTTCAGCATCTCCTTGTGATCCAGGACCACCTCTGACTGAGGCTGGTCTTGAGCCTTCTCCTTCACCTTGTTGAGACATGTTGTTTCTGCAACTTTGAAGTCTTTGTTTCTGGAGTTTACGCAACCTTCTAAACTGTCTTTCTATCTCTGGATTAAACTCAAATTCTGGTGATCTGTCTCTGGGCATAAGCTAGTGCAGTTGCACTAGGTGTAAATGCACCTGTTTCTGCACAGAAAAACAAAATACCAGAATAACAAAACAAATAAAAATAAACACTAATCTACTATCTTTAAAACAACAAAAATTAATGACAATCCCCGGCAACGGCGCCAAAAACTTGGTGTGTGAGAATAAGATAACATTAATGCGCAAGTATACACAGTCACAAGTTATAGTATAAAAGATCGAACCCACAGAGATTGGATTAACTCTTATGTGTTGTTTGTAAAGAAAGGCAAACTAGTGTGACTACACTATTCAAAATTTTGGGTTTTGGTTGAAGTTGAAATGAAAATAAATAAACAGAAAGCAAGTAAATTGTGTAAGAAATCAGTTGAGAATGAGAGTTGGGATGTTTTCACAAACTAAATCACTCTTGAGAATATTGTGTTTTCTTGTGGTGCAATTGCACTTAGTGCAGTTGCATCAGTGTGTGCTGGTCAGCTACTTTCGTCAGAGTTTCGTTACAAGCTCTATATGATCCTGTTTTTTTGCGGTAAAGAGTAGGGTTGTCAGTGCCTCTCTCGCCCCCTTACAGATAATCTAAGTTGCTTAAGTAAGTACACTCTTGTATCTTAAGATCTCTACACTTTTGTTGTAAGGACTATGTTAATCTTAAGCTAAGAATTAACATGGAATTAACAAGCTAACTTTATTAAAACAAGTTTAATAAGAAGCTTTATTAAACACTTATCCTTACTTAGTTCTTGATTTCTAGTTATAAGCCAATTAAGTGAATATAACTCTACTTGTTCTAAGTGATCAATATTAAAACAAGATTAAGAATTTAAACACAAGAACTAAAGTGTGCACCACTTGAAAACACAATAACTTTCCTCAAAAGATCATTGGAAAGCTAGAACATCCAAACTCAAAAGAGTTTAGCTCATGTTGGACATGATAAAGCAAATATAAGTGAATGAAAGCATATTGCAATAAAGAGAAGTACAAGAGAATTCAAAAGAGTAACAAATGGAAAACTCTTGCATATATTTGCTTACAACTAATTTCTTGCACCTATTAGCTCTTTGAAGAAGTGAAGAAAGAAGTTGTCAATTTCCTCTTACCTTCCTCTCAAACTAACACTATGAAACTAAAAGAAAATAAAACTTTAAAACTAAGAAAAACTAAAATAAAAAGATTATATGATATATGATATGATTCTCTATAATTGGGAATATTTTCAAGTGAGGAATTTGAGTCCTATTTATAGCCTTGGAGATTTCCTTCATGTTGAGGTTTCCTTGCTGAGTTAAGTTAACCAAACCATGGTTACTTTTTAAAAGTTGAAGATCAGCTTGGCTTTCAACACTCATCCTTAATTTTGAGGTCCAACAAATGGTTGCCACATGTCTTGTAAGATAGATTTTTGTGAAGCCTTTTTGATTGTAGGCGCCTCCTTTGCAAGTGGCCATGTGTTCCCATGTGACTTCTGAGCAAGCAGCAATCCAACTAAGCATTATGGCAATGGTAAGAATTGAGGTGCTTCCAATGTGGGGTTGTGAGCTGCTTCGGTACAGAGTGGTGCAGTTGCACCAAGTGCAATTGCACTGCCTGGTGCAGTTGCATCAACTGGTGCAATTGCACTAAACTGCGGCTGCACTGAACAAACACATCAAACATACCAATATACAATAAAATGCTAAGTTATGGACTTCTCTTATCTGTAAACCATAAATGTTGTTATTTTATTCATATTAACATATTTAACATATAATAGACTTGATATTGGGCATTTATCTAAGTGAAAAAGCACAAATAACTCTATATAAAATAGAGTTATCACCGACCTCCACTTCGAATCGGCTTCCTCTGAGGAGCCCAGTTCTTAAGAAAAATAATCGTTGGTTGTCATCCAGGTTTCTTACTTGGTCAGCCTCCCTGTTAAATCGTTCCACGTAGCTGCGTAAAGACTCGTTGGGTCTTTGCCTGATTGCGATCAGGATATCTTGGGACTTAGGCTTAACCCTCGAGGTCGTGAAGCGGGCAGTGAATACTCGGGCCATCTGTTCCCAAGAGGATATGGTGTTTGGTCGTAGCTCTGTGAACCATTCTAAGGCCGATCCTTCCAAGGTCAAGGGGAAGATTTTGCATTTAACCGGTCCGGCTGCCCCCCGATATTTCATCATTAGGTCGAAGTGTTTCAAATGGGCGTCTGGGTCTTGGACCCCATTATACATCTTTAGCTCTGAAGGAGGTTTTTCTAGGGAGTGGGGGATGCGGTATTCATCTATGTTCCTGGTGTAGGGTCCCAGGCTCATGTCAACTCTTCCCTTGTGGCGCGGTTGGTTCTCAAGGTGTCTCCCATGATGACCATATTGCTCTTCATCTGAGTATTCTCTTGTATAGTGCTGCGGATACCGCTCGGTGGATCGACTTCGCGATCGAGTGGGTAAATTAGATGAATCGTAGGAGGATTCGGGATGTGACGACTCTTCCGGCCAGTAAGTATAATCGGAGCTGGATGGCGTGTTTGATGGAGGTCCTCATCCTCGTCCCCTATGCCGAGGTGGAGATCGATGGACCAGGTGTCTTCGAGGTGGTGAGCGGTGTCTTCGAGACAGGATCGCCCGTTGTTCGGGTGCAGTGTTTGCCCGACGGGATGCGACTAGCTCTTCTACTTGGGTGAGACGTTCGTTCTGGCGAGCCAAACTCTCTTCCCGATCACGGAGTAGGTCCCGAAGTTCCTGGACTAAGTTTGCCGGTAGGGTGACGGTGACCCCTTGGGTCGGGTCAGGCTGAGGATCATCGTCTTCAAGTCTTCCTGGGATGGGTGGTGGTCGAGCTGGGATGTCGGCCACATTTTGAAGGCGGGTCGACCGTGGTTTGCCTCGGGGTGCCTTTGGAGGCATCAGAATTGTTGGTGGGATAGAGCGCTCCCACTGTGGTCGCCACTGAACTGTACCTTGAGATCGAGCTGGGATCTATGATCAAGGTGACAGGTCGATCTGTTGAGTGCTGGTCCTCCGGGTAATCAGATACTGGTCGTCCGCAGAGCACCAGGTTGTACCTGCAATGTCACTCCGACGCTCAAGTCAGTGAGGTGGAATTTCTGCAGAGTAACTATGAGGGTAAAAAGTTACCTGACATGTGGGGTCACCTCTGTATTTATAGAGTCAACGTGTTAGGCGAACCGTTGGATTAGCGCGGGTTAATCCTGATCGTCCAGATCTGATTTGGTCTTTTGCTTGCTGCTTGGGCCGTTTTTGGCCAGCCCTTGGACTGTATTGGGCCGTTTTTGGCCGGTTCTTTGGCTGGATCAGGCATTCGGCCCACTCCAGAACAAGACCTTTTCCCATATTTTATTATTATTAATAATAAAATTGTCTAGTATATTTTAATTGAGTTGATTGAAACAACACGTTGCCAAAGTAACCTCTGTTACGTAGGTCAATTTGATTAAATTTACAAAAGATGTAGCGTGAAATTATTCATGCGAGTTGTTGTCGGCCCAAAGGAAGGCGCAACTTGGCCGAATAATAACATGCATGTGATGGTAAATGTGTGGTGATTATAAAGTTATTTATCCATGTGAGCAATTGGGGTGCCCAAAGGCAACCATTGTTTGACAGGACTTATTACCAATATTTGATCATTGCGTTGAGAGTACTGCTTGCAGTTAGTCTTTGCAATTCAAAGATTGGGGACTAATGGTGCGCTTAGTATCTTGTTTGGGTCTTTTAATTCACAATTAAAGTTATTTTTGCACATCTAATAATTATTTATAATTTGATGTGCTACTAATGTTGATTGTATGTTCTTTTTTAGTTGCTATTGCTAGCTCTCCAAATTTTGTTACTCAAATTAACCAAATCCCTATGCTGAATGGGATGAATTTCAAGTCTTGGAAGGAATCCGTTGAAATCGTTCTCGGATGTATGGACTTAGACCAAGCACTGAGGGAGGAACGACCCATTCCCACTTCGGAGAACTCTTATGAGTTCAAAATTAAGAAATGGGATCGGTCCAACCGAATGTGCCTCATGATCATCAAGAAATCAATTCCGGAAGTTTTCCGGGGATCAATTACTGAGAATGAGAATGCTAAGAAGTTCCTCGAATCAATAGAGAAATCATTTGAAAAAAGTGATAAGGCTGAGATAAGTAGTCATTTGGCCAAACTTACCTCTATGAAGTATAATGGTAAAGGGAACGTAAGGGAGTACATTATGGAGATGTCCAACCTTGCATCAAAACTCAAGGCACTAAAGATGCACATCCCTGATGATGTGATTGTGCATTTGGTTTTAATCTCTCTTCCTGCACAATTTGGACAATTTGTGGTGACATATAACACTCAGAAGGACAAATGGTCCCTCAATGAGCTTATGTCTCACTGTGTGCAAGAGGAAGAGAGACTGCGGAGGGGAAGGACTGAAATTGCTCATTTGGCTTCAAATTCTCAACACAAGAAGAGGAAAAAAAAAGCCCAGCATTAGGCACATACACATTTGGGGGTGTCCAGCTGAAGCCAAGCCTTACAGGCCGCATGAAGGTAAGTTGGACCCTAAGACAGTTAGTTGTTATTTTGTTCGGTACGCAGAACACTCTCGCGGGTATAAGTTTTACAACCCCACTACAAGAACATTTTTTGAAACGGGAAATGCAAGATTTCTTGAGGATGTTGAGTTTGGAGGGGAAGGAAACATAAGGAGTGTTGCTTTTGATGAAGAAACTGTTGCTGACAGTGGTCAAGTCTTAGTACCTGTCATTGTTCAAGCAACAGATCCAGAAATGAATGAGAATGTTATTCCTAACATTGCTCAAGAAGAAGTCAACACCGAGTTTCCTCCTCAAGCACCACCAGAAGTTCAAACTCAACAACCTCAAGAGGTGCCAGTAAGAAGATCCACTAGAGAGAGGAGAAGTGCAATTTCGGATGATTATGTTGTATTTCTCCAAGAACATGAGGAAGGTATTAGCTTGACTGAGGAAGATCCAGTCAACTTTAGTCAGGCCATGAATAGTTCTAACTCTCTTAAGTGGATTGATGCCATGAAGGATGAGATGAAGTCAATGGCTGACAATGGCGTTTGGGATCTTGTCAAGTTACCTGAAGGTAAGAAACTCATTGGTTGCAAATGGATATTTAAAACCAAGAGGGATTTCAAGGGTAACATTGAAAGATATAAGGCTCGTCTTGTCGCCAAAGGCTTCACTCAAAAGGAAGGCATTAATTACAAAGAGACTTTCTCTCCAGTTTCTTCGAAAGACTCTCTCAGGATTATTATGGCACTAGTGGCTCATTTTGACTTAGAGCTGCATCAGATGGATGTGAAGACTGCGTTTCTAAATGGAAACATTGACGAAACAATTTATATGGTGCAACCAGAAAACTTTGTTTCAGGTGATCCAAAGTCTATGGTATGCAAACTAAAGAAATCCATTTATGGCCTTAAACAGGCTTCCCGTCAGTGGTATTACAAATTTCATCAAGTTATTACCTCTTATGGTTTTCAGACTAATGCGGTTGATGATTGTGTATACCAAAAGTTCAGTGGGAGTAAATTTATCTTTTTGGTGTTATATGTCGATGATATCCTATTAGCAAGTAATGATATAGGCTTATTGCACGAAACTAAGAGATTTCTCACGAAGAATTTCGAGATGAAAGATCTTGGGGACGCCTCCTTTGTCTTGGCTATCCAAATACTTAGAGATCGCTCTCAGGGTATCTTGGGATTGTCACAAAGGAGCTATATCGATACAGTTTTGGATAGATTCTTCATGAAAGATAGTAAACCGGGAGATACACCTGTGGCTAAAGGAGACAACTTCAGTCTCAATCAGTGCCTCGCTACTGATCTTGAAAAGGTAGAGATGCAAAAGGTTCCTTATGCTTCGGCTGTGGGAAGTCTTATGTACGCTCAAGTTTGTACTCATCCTGACATAGCATTTATAGTGGGAGTTCTTGGTAGATATTTGAGTAATCCTGGTATGTAACATTGGATAGCGGTGAAGCACGTGATGCGCTACTTGAAGAGAACAAGAAACTACATGCTTACCTATCGGAAGTCAGATAACTTAGAGGTCATTGGGTACTGACTCTGATTTTGTGGGATGCCCGGATAGCAGACGTTCCACATCTGGTTACATTTTTCTTTTGGCTGGAGGGGCTATTTCCTGGAAGTCTGCCAAGCAGACTTTAGTGGCTCCTTCAACCATGGCAGCAGAGTTTGTGGCCTGTTTTGAGGCATCAAATCATGCTTTGTGGCTGCGAAATTTTGTCTCAGGCCTAAGCATCATTGGAAGCATTAAGAGGCCATTGAAGATTTATTGTGACAATAGTGCAGCCGTCCTATACTCTAACAACAACATGAGTTCCACAAAGTCGAGATTCATCGACATCAAGTATCTTGTTGTGAAGGAAAGAGTTCAAGAGAAACAAATTTTGATAGAATATATAGGGACCAACTTTATGCTAGCAGACCCACTAACCAAAGGCTTGACACCTAAAGTTTACCATGAGCACATTGCTCATATGGGTGTTGGTTTTGAGATTGCCTTAGATTAGTGGGAGTCTTTTCTTGTTTTCCCTTGTGTTCTAGAATTTTGGTATTGATACAGACTTTATGTTATTTTTACTTTCTGCAGAAATTGAGTTATTATTAAATATGTTTGTATCATATTATATGCAAAACAAATTTTGCATTTTCAGCAACTTCAGTTTGATCTCACTAAAGACGTTGGACCAGTTGGAAATAGGCATGACATGAGATCACATTGCATGAAATTTCCACGCCACTCATCCATATCGATCTATGTCATCGAGTATGTTAATATGATGGTCATCGGGGTACAGTCACAAAAGACGTTAGTGACGACAGCCGCGTTGGTCTCATTGTTGATATATGAGGTGGACCAGATTGTATAGGGAAATCTAAAGATAAATAGCATTCGGATGCCGGCCTAAAGAATTATGATATAATTAGTGTAATATATTGCCCAAGTGGGAGATTGTTGGAATATTTTATTCCAATATCATAAATAATGGGCATATATTCTTTATTAATTATATTAGCTATTTATCAATTAGGAGCCTTGATTGATATGTGATCAAAATAAGTAAAAGGCTATATTGGATTTCTAATTACATAATTAATTAATTATCATTGATATGGGCCCAATATGAGTGGATGTCAGTGATAGCCCATTAGAGGGATAATGGGAACCCTAATAGACTGTCACACTATAAGTAGGCTATGGTCCCCAATATACCGGACGAACCGCAACACACACGTTTACTCTCCTCTCCCCATCTGAAGAGAGTCTAAGGCATTAGGAGTCCCGGTTGAGGAAGAACCATAAAGCCGACGAGTAGCTGTTGGTCGTTTATCACTCACTCTTTCTTCTCAGGATCCGTTCTCCACTTCTTTGCTATGGATCCAGGTATTTATCTAATCCTTGATATATCAACATGTCGTAGATCCTAAGGTCGTCAAGATCATGGTTTTGTTCTTGATTATATAGAAGCATGCTCCTATATTTTTTGTCTTCCGCAATAGTGTATTCATGCTTGTATTATTAATTTCAACAATTAGTTCCAACATTTTTTTCCATGAGGTTCAACTTAACCCCCTGAAAACTACCTAGGGCCGGGTGAATGATTTTTAATTTTAAAAACGATAAATTAATGTGGCAATAATGGAGACAAAAATTTTATTTAAAAAAAAATGAGCTCGACGAGGCTAAGAGTCGAATTCATTCATAATTGACATTGTAATAATTATGCAGACTATCAATATATTTTTCACTGTAAGCATCTAAACTAATTGTAAGTAACTTATCACCCTTTTTGTTTGAGACTTGTTTTGATAATTATCATCGTTGAAATCGACAACCTATATAGGTGCAATAAAAGGACATAATTGGGAAATAACTTGTGTTATTTGTTCACAAAGCTTTGGGATCAATCCTTATGCCAAAAGGGTAAATCGAGCAACATTTATGATTTGCTCCTTGTACAAAGAGGACAACCTTTAGGATTGTTGTATAATGTATAGCCCATGTCTGCTGGATGGAATTGGTTTAATGTAAGATAAAACACCCCTTATGGATCCCACGACCGAGTTCACTAATCAGATGTTCACCATTTTAGGATAGAATGCAAATTGAAAATAAGTAGTGTTTTCTCATGACCTTTTGGGCTATATGGCTGTTTACCTGAGATTTTGGTAAACACCGCTGGTCTCTAATTTGGTTAACTTGCAGGATCAACCAGTGAATCCTAAGACCATTTGTGCTTAGAGTTTATAGTTTATTATGATATTCTTGAATCGTCTCGCGTTTTAACCAGAAAAAAAAGGAAAGAAATAACTGATTCCTTCGCGCGAAGTTATCAGAGTACTTCAGAGAAGAAGAACTTGAACGATAAAAACAAGTAAAACGAAAGAAAAACAAATTAAAATTGCATTAAAGTTAAAGGAAATGGTGCACAAATTCATACATTGTTTCTCTGACTCGTTTTTCTCTTGAATGCAGAAGTTAGAGCGTGAGAAGTAAAATATGAGTTTTTGTGGCCTTTGTTTCTTCTCAGAAACTACTATTTATACTTAGTGGGAGGAGCAGAAACTGCCCTCAAAAACAGTTATAAAAATGTTGGTAACTGCTCCTCTTTTCGACCAACTGCTAGCTTTTCAGCGCATAACTACTTAGTCTTCTGTCTGTCGAAGCTTGTGTCCATTTTCCTCTTTCTTGTTTTTGTTTTTCTGGAAGCTTGTCGAATCTGCCCTGAACATGATCTTTGTCGAAATCCTCTGATCTATGTCAAAGTATAAGTCAAACCCTGTTGACTATTTTAAATGAAGCCTGTCGAAATTACAGGCTAACAAATTGCCCCCCAAAAATGTCTTTTTTCGACAGAGCTTAAGGCAAAGGAAGAAAAAGAGCATTTTTGAATTCAATGTCGAAATAGGTTTTACACTTGATCGGAATATCTCACCTACTTGACGTCATCACTGTTAAATGTTGTTGGCGTTATTCCTATATTGGTGTACCACGTGGCCTTCCACGTTCTGCTTTTCAGATTAAGAATTTACTCCACAAATTGGCTGAACTTGATGTTGATGGAGTCCTTGATGAATCTGTTAGTGACTTTGTCTTAGCTGTCTAGCCTCTTTTCGAACAACTTGCTCAAGATATACAGAAAAAGAGGGATCATGACAATCCTCTAGAGCTTGAGTCGAAACGCAAGGTAGAAGTGGCAGCACTTGTTGATGCCACTCATGCTAGCTTTGCCTCCTTGAAGACCAAGTCAGAAGCTGAGATGAAGGCTATCGAGGATTGCAATGCTGAGATCAAGACACATCAAGAGAGTATAGCCAGATTGCAGTCGAAAATTCAAGCACTTAGCCACTCTTTCTTTTTGTCTTGTGAGCATATCTAATGCACTTAGCCTATCTTCATCTAAATCAACTAATTCATCTAACATCATATTCCAATAATTTTCTTTGAATCCTAGTTGATTGGAGACAAATCTCTGCTGGCAATATTGCATCATGCCCAAAAACAAGTTTAAAAGGAGTACTATTGATTGACTCTTTGGGAGATGTTCGACATGCCCACAAAATTTGGTTAAGTGTCCTATGCCAATTCTTGGGTTTTTGCCCAACATGTTTTTTAATCAAACTAACAATAATTTTATTGGCTGCTTCAACTTGACCATTTGCCTGAGCATAATATGGTATCGAACTTAACAATTTATAACCATTTTCAGCAGCAAATTCGACCATTTTCTGACCAATAAAAACTGAACCTTGATCTGTGGTGATAGTTTTAGGCACACCAAATCTATATAACATATGGTCTTGAATAAAATTAATCACTGCTTCTTGATTAACATTGTTTAAAGGAACAGCTTCCACCCATTTAGTGAAATAATCTATTCCTACTAATATGAAACGATGGCCTTTCGACGAATTTGGTTTAATTTCACCAATTATATCCAAAGCCCATCCCCTGAATGGCCAAGGTTTTACATAGAATGCAATTCATTTGCAGGTACATGTTGTATTCCTGCATGCTTTTGACATTCTTGGCATCCTTTGGCAAACTCTATGCAATCTTTTAACATAGTCGGCCAATAGACACCTTGTCGAAATAAGAACCATTTCATTTTATGGCCTACTTGGTGAGCTCCACAAGTTCCACTGTGAGTATTAGATATTGCCAAGTATGCCTCATTTTCACTAAGACACTTGAGTAAAACTCCTTCAGGGGTTTTCTTAAACAACTCATTGCCCATGATCACATAACTTAAAGCTCTATACTTGGTTTTTCTATCAGTTATCCCTGTTGGATTTTCCAAGTAATTAACAATTTGTCTTCGCCAATCATCATTTGACATACTGTCAATGGCAAAAACTTCAAACACATTATCACAATAACCTTTGTCGGAAACTTCATCATTAAAATTTTCAATAAAATTTTCACTTTCACTTGGAGGTAATTGACTTAAGACTAAAGAGTAGTTCTCTGCCTCCTCCAGTTTTTTCCCTGACAAGGTTTCTTGTGTCATTGCTGTCGAAATTAACTTGTTTTTAATTTCGATTAGCTCTGTTAATTTTTCTTTAGAAATTTTATAACCAGAAGCTATTTGTGCCAGATCATTGGCCTCTTGATTTGCAATACGAGGCACATGTTGAATATCAACGCTGTCGAATTGTTTCAATAAAGTACTGGCAGCAATAAAGTAAGTAATCAAATTTTCCTTAATGCACTTGTATTCTTTCGTTAATTGTTTGATTACTAATTCAGAATCACCTCTAATTTCGACCTGTTTTGCCCCCAAGTTTAACAGCATTTCAAGTCCTGCTACTAAGGCTTCATATTCAGCCTCATTATTGGAGCAACTTTCTTTAATTTTATACTTGTATTTAGTTGGAATCCCTTTAGGTGAAATGATTAACATTCCAACACCAGACCCATTTTTATGGCTGGAGCCATCGAAGTACAATTTCCAAGGTCGAAGGTGCATGAAGTTAATTTCTGATTCAACTATTGAATGATCTGCAATGAAATCCGCAACGACTTGGCCTTTGATAGCCTTTAAAGGTTGGAATGTTAATGAATACTCAGATAAAGCTAAAGCCCATTTGCCTATTCTACTATGTAGGATTGGTTTCGACATCATATGTTTAATAATATCAAAGTGGGAATAAACATACACATCAACAGGCTAATATATTAGTTTAACTTAGTACAAGAGAAATACAAGCATAAACACAATTTTTCAATAGGGTGATATCTAGTTTCAGAATCATTTAAAACCCTACTGAGGTAATATATGGCCATTTCTGCACCATTTTCATCCTCTTGTGCTAACATGCTACCTATTGACAATTCTGATGTTGCTATATACAATTTCATTGTCTTATTTCTAATAGGAGGCAATAAAATAGGAGGGTTCATCAGATATGTCTTGATCTCGTCGAAAGCTACTTGATGTTCGACATCCCACTTGAAAACATCATCCTTCAGTCGAAGTAATGGCGAGAATATTTGAGTCTTGCCACTTAGATTTGATATAAATCTTCTAAGGAAATTGACCTTTCCTAATAATGACTGTAATTCTTTCTTTGTTGAAGGAGGTTGTGTTTCCATGATAGCTTTCGTCTTGTTTTGATTTATTTCAATGCCTTTTTTGTGCACAACAAAGCCTAAGAAATCACCTGCACTTACACAAAAGGCACATTTGAGTGGATTCATTTTCAATCCATATTTTCTCATTCTTTCGAATTATAGTCGTAGATGATCTAAATGACCATTTTCTGATGAAGACTTAACAACTATGTCATCTATATAGACTTGCATAAAATTTTCTATAAAATCATGGAACATAGTGTTCATAGCTCTTTGATATGTAGCACCAGCATTTTTTAAACCAAATGGCATCACTACCCATTCATAAACACCTAATGCCCCTGGGCATCGAAATGCAGTTTTTGAAATGTCTTCTTCAGCAATAAAAATTTGGTTATAACCAGAATATCCATCAAGCATGCTTAAATATTCATAACCAGCCGCTGAATCAACCAACATTTCTGCCACAGGCATTGGGTATTGATCTTTGGGAGTAGCATTATTTAGATCTCTAAAATCTATGCAAACTCTAAGTGTGCCATTTTTCTTAATTACAGGAACTATATTAGCAAGCCAATCAACATACCTGGCAATTCTGATGAACTTGCTTTTCAATAGCCTTTCGATTTCCGCTTTGATCTTCAACATGATTTATGGTGCAAATCTTCTTGGTGTTTGCTTCACAGGCTTCTTCTCTGGTCGAATAGGTAACTTCAACTCAACCACCTCTCTTTTCAGCCCTGGCATCTCATTGTAATCCCAAGCGAAGCAATATTTGTATTCCTTTAGCAATTTGACAATCTGCACTCTGAAATCTTTGTTGATCTTTGTACTAATATATGTTGGTCTTCTTGTTGAACCATCTCCCAAATCAATTTCTTCTAAGGGATCTTGTGCCTGTATTTTCTTGGTCGAACCCATTGGATCTTTCTCAAATCCTAATGGTTCATCATCATAGACACCATCAAGTCTCTGTGTTTCGACCATGATTTTTTTGTTATTATCTTCTGTGGCTAAAGCAACCATTTGATGTAACTCAGCTTCTAGAATAGCTTTTTCTTTGTTTTCGGCCACATAGGCCGTAATTCTTTCCCATGCATTGGGCTTTATAATCATTTCAAAGTCTATCCCAGCCAGTAGGCTTAACAAAGCCTCTTGGTCTATTCTCCTCATCAATGATTTCCCTTTCCCAAACGAAACCATAATTTGGGTGAAGACTAACAGAGGAGAAGACATTGTCTTGCTCAATGAACCCAACATTGGAAGAAGAGCATGGAGAGATATTTGCCAATTGCTCGTCGAAGGTCTTCTTGGTGATCGTATTCACTTCAGCCTTGAAATAACTTTGGTCACCTTCAATGTTTTCAACCAACCCATCTTCTCTCCAAATAATGAGCCTTTGGTGCACAGTCGAAGGGATTGCCCCCACTCCATGTATCCATTCTCTTCCAAGCAGCAAGTTGTCGTTTGCCTTGGAGGGTACTACCAAAAACAAAGTTGGCCTTTTGACACTACCTACTGCTAATTCGACTTCAATGGCCCCAAGTGAATGGTCAGTTTTGCCTTCATAATTAGTGAGAACCACATTATGTGGCCTTCAAATCAGTGTCACATTATGTTGAGGCATCAAATTCACAGCAGCACCACCATCAACAAGGACCTTGTTGATTCCCACATTGTTGACCTTGACTTGAATGAACAGTGGCTTGAGGTGATTCATCATGGCACAATCTGGCCTTTCAAAGACAGCATGTTGCTCTTTGATACAGCCATTCTTCAACACATAGTAGCATATGGGTTTATATGTAGTTTCCTCGTCGAAATCTTCTTCGACATCATTAACCTCAGAAACCACATCATACTTAATTGGTAAAATTGAGATGACCCCACATAGCACATCAAACTGTGACCCAGAATCAGCAAAGGAAGAATCTAACTCCTCTTCTAAATTAAGGTCTTCTTTTTTGAAGCCTTTCTTAATTTCAGAAAGAGGAGGGAAAATTCTCTCAGTGG
This sequence comes from Astragalus glycyphyllos, assembly GCA_963573325.1. Lineage (NCBI taxonomy): Eukaryota > Viridiplantae > Streptophyta > Magnoliopsida > Fabales > Fabaceae > Astragalus > Astragalus glycyphyllos. Next base: position 91,832,592 of record OY754307.1, read on the forward strand.
CTGGTTTCCTAACCACTTCAGTCGAAGGTAAGATTACCTCTTTACCCTTCCCTTTGTTTGAGGTTGTTGCTTTACCTGCAGCAATAGCAGCAGTCTTCTGTTGGCGTTGAAACCTTCGCCATTGAGTTCTTGTCATAGAATTCTTCCCTTTGTAGTTGTTACTATAGGCATACTTCTTGATTTCAATTGCCTTGTTCTGGTTAACACCACTTGTGTTACCTTCGACCAGCTTAGGTGGTCTAACTCGATGGATAGCATTGTCCCCCGTGTGGTATATGGCTTTGCTTCTCCCACCAGAATGTATCCACTTTTCGACAGGCGTACCAGAAGGAGGAACATAAGTACTCAGCTTTCCTCTTCCAGGAGTTTTGGTCGAAGTAACCATGTAGGGAATTCTCCTATCAGGAAAATCAAACTTGGGCCTTTTATCCACCCATTTACCTTTGCGCTTCATTTGAGGCTTGAACTCTTCCAATTCTTTAGCAGCCTCCTTGTTAAAAATAGCACTGCACCTTGGGCACAACATCACTTCTGAGTTGCTTAGCTTGCAACAATTGAGGAAATCAACCAATTCCTCTTCAGCTTTTGGGTACACTGCTTTCACTTTGTCTTCTTCTTGGCCTTCAGTGACCATTTCAACATCCATCTTTGAACTTATGGTAGTTCTCTTCATATTAGCCTTACCAGGCACAATTTCAGAGGCTTCGACCATGTTGATGCTCACCTCAGTATACATTGCCTCAGCATCAGGCAAAGGATCAGCGTCAATCTTCATTGGTGCCCTTGGTTTATCACCAAATTTCAGCCTTCCTTCATTGAGTGCCTTTTGCACCAAATCCCTGAAAAGAACACAACGAGAGGTATTATGACCCAAAAAATTATGGTATTTGCAAAAACCTCTTTTTTGCTTTTGTTCTAATGGTGGTGTTTTTAGTCCCTTAGGAACCAAAATTTGACCATCCTTGACTAACAAGTCAAATATTTCGTCGCATTTAGTAACATCAAAAGTATATGTTTTTGCAACGAATTTGTCGTTTTTAGGTTCGACCGGATTTTTACCATTTGAAGGTTTTAGCAATTTACAAGTATATGGAGGTCCAGGTTTTAACTCAGCAACATTGACCTCTTCTTCGACCTCCTCATAGGAAATGTCGAATTCTTGTTCTTCATCTTTAATTTCGACATAGGCAACTTTGTCTTTTTTATTATGAAACCTATTAGTTCTAGATTTCTCAACTTTCAAACTTTCGACTTGCTTAACTCTATCAGCCAATTGAGCCATATCTCTCAAATGTTGAGTGTCTAGCTTTTTTCTGATGGAATAATCTAAACCACCAGCAGCCATTTCGACTAGCTCATGTTCAGGCACTTGAGTGAAGCACCTTGCTTTGAGAAGTCTAAACCTGTTGAGATAATCATCCACAGATTCAGCCACTTTGCGTCGAACACTGGCCAATTCTTTGAGACTAATTTTACATTGTCCCATGTAAAATTGCTCATGGAAAGCTTTCTCTAATTGGTTTCAATTAAACATGGAATGTGGGGGTAAAGTAGTGAACCAAGTGAAAGCATTCTTTGTTAGAGAACTAGGGAAGAATTTCATCCTTAAATTCTCATTGTGGGCTAAATCTCCAGCCTCAGTTAAATAACGAGCAATATGTTCGACAGTGGATTCACTGGTTTCCCCAGCAAATTTAGTGAACTTAGGGATTTTCCAACCCCTTGGCAATTCACTTTGTAAAACATATTCAGACAAAGGAGAAACAAAATTTGGCCTATGCATACCTAAGTTAAGGCCATTTTGGGCTAAAATTGTTTCGGCAAGATTAGCTATGTTATTTTGTGCTCCGAAATTATTTTGTTGTACTTGTCTGACTACTTCGTCAGCGTTTTGATTTCTATTTACCAACACTACAGCAGGTGCATTTTCGACCAACCTTTGTATGGGTTGTTCGACAACTTGTGTTTGCCCCTGATTTCTAGGCAATTCAATGTTAGGCCTTTCTTAAGGGATTTCGACAGGCCTCACTGGTTGGGCTTGGGGCATTGACTGATTTTGTACTCTGGGGGTACCAAAGAAATTCGACCCATTTGAATTGCCAATGCTTGGTAACTAATATTGGTGTCACGTATCAAAGGATTGAACACTGTACACCATATCATGATTAGCATCATCTATTTGTTGCCTCAAAACCAACAAAGATGCTGTGGTTAATGAAGGTTGGGCATTTCGACCATAAATACCCTCTGGGGAAGTATGCACATTATCTGCATATGTTGATGAGTTCGCTTGTAAACCTACCATCATGGCAGTTGGCATGCCATAAGGGAAATTTCGACCAACCATGGGCACGCTAAATGGCATGTGCCCACTAATCATATAAGGGCTAGACATTCCCATCGTTTGTGGCATAGATACCATTTCAATAGGCTGTGTGGTCACTGTGGTGGCCATTGTTGATAAAGTGTTAGGCACAGACGATATCACAGCAGCCATGCCTGTCGAAGGCAACGGAGCAGTTACTCCCATGGTGGTTACTGGATTAGCATCATTGGTAGACACATTTTCAGACCCACTTTGAGCATTTGAAAAACTTGCACTAGAACGTGTCATCTCTGACAGAGATTTACCACTTCTTAAGCGCATGCACAGTTAACTTCAAATGATTATATTAAACTAATACTCTAATACTTGACACAAATGTCCCGCTGGGCGTGCCAATTTGTTTACCTGGGATTTTGGTAAACACCGTTGGTCTCCAATTTGGTTAACTTGCAGGATCAACCAGTGAATCCTAAGACCATTTGTGCTTAGAGTTTATAGTTTATTATGATGTTCTTGAATCGTCTCGCGTTTTAACCAGAAAAAAAGGAAAGAAATAACTGATTCCTTCGCGCAAAGTTATCAGAGTACTTCAAAGAAGAAGAACTTGAACGATAAAAACAAGTAAAACGAAAGAAAAACAAATTAAAATTGCATTAAAGTTAAAGGAAATGGTGCACAAATTCATACATTGTTTCTCTGACTCGTTTTTCTCTTGAATGCAGAAGTTAGAGCGTGAGAAGTAAAATATGAGTTTTTGTGACCTTTGTTTCTTCTCAGAAACTACTATTTATACTTAGTGGGAGGAGCAGAAACTGCCCTCAAAAACAGTTATAAAAATGTTGGTAACTGCTTCTCTTTTCGACCAACTGCTAGCTTTTCAGCGCATAACTACTTAGTCTTCTGTCTGTCGAAACTTGTGTCCATTTTCCTCTTTATTGTTTTTGTTTTTCTGGAAGCTTGTCGAATCTGCCCTGAACATGATATTTGTCGAAATCCTCTGATCTATGTCAAAGTATAAGTCAAACCCTGTTGACTATTTTAAATGAAGCCTGTCGAAATTACAGGCTAACAATGGCGTCACATAAATGATAAATTGTGGGAAGGCAGTTGTGACTTTCCTATAGTTGCTATTAGGTGCACTCTTGAGTACTTGAGGGAATGAGAACAAGCTTGGAAAGATGATAGTGTCTGCGATGAAACAGCTCTAACCAGGAAATTGCATAGTGGCAGCCACCACCACAAGGCCATTTTAAATGTAACATAGATGCATATTTGTTTACTCATGGTGGTTGTTTAGGGATATAGGTGTTTCTTTTGTGATGCAAATAGGTTCTTCATCAAAGTCATGACCAAGTCGACAGAGGTACACCTCTCCCAGCAGACTCCGAAGCTTTTAGTCTATTGCAACCTTATTGGCTTCAGAATGAAAGACACAACAACGTTGAGATAAAAGTTGACTGGAAAGTGGTTATAGATGCTCTCACAAATGATTATTGCAACATTGTGGATTTTGGGATACTCTTTGTTAAGAGACAATCCAATCAAGTAACTGCTACACTTAACACCGAGTTTAGGGATACTCTTTGTTAAGAGACAATCCAATCAAGTAGCCCATTCTCTAGCAACTGATGTTAGATCTTATGCTGGCTGCATAATTTCTAATTATGTTCCAAATTGTAATATGACAAGTTATTTGAATGAAATGAGTTTATTTGCTTTTGGTCAAAAAAAAAAAGGATTGTTGTAGCTTCAATTGTATATCGGATAATATTGATTTTTTTTGAATGAAATGAATTGTAAATTGAATAACATCGGATATATTGAAAGTAATTGCTAGAGCAGAGAGAAATATTGGTTTTTTAAAATCATTCTCATCCAAAACTATGAAATAATTCTCGGTCTCTCACAGTGTGGCGAACTAAGGTTTAAATCTTTGTCAAAAGAGTATTACTTTTAGTGTCTGATAGTGTCTTAAACAAAATTATTGACGTTGAAAGAAAAGAACATCGTGGAAACCAATTTTTTTTTATTTCATAAGAACTACAAGTATTGTTTTTTTATTCTCAATTTTCTCACTACCCAATTTTTATCCATTTTTTCTCAATTGATAAAAACAAAGAGTTTAATAAGCATATATCGTAAAAAAGTTTAGGCTAAATTACACTAGAGGTCCTTTAAGTTATTTAATTGTAACAAGTTGATCCTTTAAATTTTTTTCGTACCACTTAAGTCCTTTAATTTATTTAAGTGTAGCAAATTTGTCCTTTAAGTTTTTTCGTACCACTTAGGTCCTTTAAGTTATTCAACTGTGACAAGTTGGTCCTTTATGTTATTTAATTATAACTTTTAAAGGCCAAAAAACTTACATTTTCAGCTCCAAATTGTTACAATTAAATAACTTAGAGGACCTAAGTGGTACAAAATAACTTAAAGGACCAACTTGTTACAATTAAAGAACTTAAAGGACCTAAGTGGTACAGAAAAAAACTTAAAAGACCAATTTATTACAGTTAAATAACTTAAAGGACCTCTGGTATAATTTTTTTTTTTGGTATTGAACGAGGGCTAGCGCCCTAAAGAAGAGAAATTAACAACGAATACAACGAGGGGTAGCTACACCCAAAGCATCAGAGAGCAGAAAAGTTCCTACAGAAGGAGGACAATGCTCATAAAAAATCAAAGGCTCCAAGAGAGCACAACCCAAATTAGCTAACTCATCTGCACACTTATTTCCTTCTCTAAAAATGTGCACAACTTTCACATCCCACGGAAGACGGAGAAGCTTCCGGATCTCTCGAACAATACTCCAGCCATCCAAAGAATGAGACTCGGTCCCCTGAATAATCTGACACGCCGCTACGGCATCCATTTGCACCACAACTCTCGGCCAACCTCTAAATCTGCAATGCTGAAGACCCACCAAGCAACCCCACAACTCTGCCACAAGGGGAGTGCAAAAGCCAATAAATTTAGAAAAACCACCAAGCCAGTTACCTTCATAATCACGAATAATGCCACCACAACCTGCTACCTTGGCCACTTGCTTAACCGCACCATCAACATTAAGACACACCCAACCCATCTGGGGTGGTATCCACCGAACCTCAATCATATCCTCCTCACGCACCATACCTGAACCAACAGTGTCGCAAGCCTCATAATAACACTTAACTTGGGCCATGATGGTCCGCCAAGGCCGGCAAGGTCTAATAAAAGTGGAGTCATGGACCTCTTTATTCTTCCAAGACCAAAGACAGTGACATGCCGTAGCCCAAATAGAGGTCCAATCACAGTTATCAACTCTCCAGCTAGCATGCAAGAGATTAAAGTCAAGCCAATGTTGCAGGTTACCACCAAAAAAATCACTCCTAGCTTCAACTCGAACAAGATTTGCCCATAAAGCAGATGCTAACGGACAATCTCGCAAAACATGTAAAACATCCTCAACCTCACCATCACAATGAGAGCACCACTCATCCCTTATCCCCATAGAATGTTTGCGCTTGTTGGTGAGCAATCTATCATGAACAACCAGCCACATAAAACAACGCACTCTCTCTGGAACTTTGATTTTCCAAATCTTAGCCCAATGAGGATTAGGAGGATCATTGGGCAGGTTTTCAAGTAGAAGGTAACTACTCTTAATAGAGAACAAACCTTTGGCATCACCTTGCCAAAGCCGAGAGTCGTTGCCATAATCAGGATTAGGAGGCAACAAGGCATTGATTCTACTTTAGCCAAAAGGTTATACCAATAACTAATAAAAATTGAATTGATGATATTAATGACTTTAAAAGTAGTTAAAATAAAGTTAAATATTTTTTATGGCATGTGTTTTGTGATTTGTTGATGTTCCAAAAAACCTTGTACCAGTCGTGTATATAAATTAAATCCAAAAACAAATTAATTTTCACCCTTTTTTGTCTTATAGTCGAACTGACAATGGTCGAGACCTAACACACTCACAAATGGAAAAACTAAGGTCGGTCACCCGAAAAGGATAGAATCCGGCAACTGTTGCGAGGAATCAGCTTTGGAAAAATTAATTTTCACCTAAAAAACGTGTTTATGGAAGGTTATTTATTTATTTATCTTTTTCCGGCAAGAATAATATGCCTTGGAATTGGACGGGTAAAAGATAAAACGCAATAAAATCTTGCCACTTCAGCCTCTCCTACGTCGAAAGTGTATCTGTTGAAGGTGTAATCAATCATCACTAATAAGATTTTTTTTTTATTTCTGGGTAGTATTTGTTTTCCTCATTCCTAAATTGAAAGTTACCCAATAGTAAATACTGACTCCATTTTCATCTTCAATAAATTTTACAAGCTGAATCATCACTGCAACTATAATTACCGATCTTCTTCGTTTAGATCTTACTTGCTCCAAAAACGGGTCGATCTTTCCGTTCATCGGTTCTCATGGCTCCGCCACTACCACAGTCTCAACGATCTGCCTCGCCGTCGCAACCGTCGGGGTCAGTTCCCATCCTCAACTCCCTTACCTCTTCGTTTTTTCAATTCGAATGATTTTCAATTTCAATTTGAATTTATCAATGGAACTGATTGCCTAGCAATTGCCGTATTTTTTTGTTCTACATCGCAACAGGTCTTCAATTATATGTTTAAGCACGTTCTTAACTTTCGTTAGGTCATCTTGAACATTAAAGATCCAATGCCGTTGAGTTTTGTCCTGTTTGCTGTGCTTAGGTGTTATGAGTTGTGACTTAAGTTCAATATACTAAGCCACATAGCAGATTATAGTGTTCCAGATTATTCATCGATGCTGTGTTAATTTTTCCTTTCTGGAATTAGAAAAGTTGCTATGTTAATTCCAATGAGTTGGTGCATTAGCTATTTCCAACATTTTTTTGTTTATATCTCCAGTGTGCTCTTCATTACTACCTATGAAGCACCGACACTGAAACAGATACATTGACACCGACACGTAGACACATGTTTTAATTTGAAAAATATAAGTAATTGAAGTGTCAATGCCAGACACGTCTGCGACTTGAAGTGTCGGTGCTGCATAGATTATTACTATTACTATTACAATTCTCTTGTGGTTGATTCTTTCTTCTTCACAGTGCTATAAGTTCTGACCAAACATTTAATTTATCTAGGAAGAGTGAAGTCTCTGATCTGAAGTTACAGCTCCGGCAGCTTGCTGGGAGCCGAGCTCCGGGTGTTGATGATTCTAAGAGGGATCTCTTTAAGAAAGTCATTTCCAACATGACTATAGGTATTGATGTTTCATCTCTCTTTGGTGAGATGGTAATGTGCTCAGCAACATCAGACATTGTTCTGAAAAAAATGTGCTACCTATATGTTGGAAATTATGCCAAGGTCAATCCTGATCTTGCTCTCTTGACGATTAATTTTCTACAAAGGGATTGCAAGGATGAAGATCCAATGATTCGCGGACTTGCATTGAGGAGTTTGTGTTCACTCCGAGTGACAAACTTGGTGGAGTATTTGGTTGGGCCACTAGGGTCTGGGTTGAAGGACAATAATAGCTATGTCAGAACGGTGGCTGTTATTGGGGTTTTGAAATTATATCATATATCAGCTTCCACGTGTATTGACGCAGATTTTCCAGAAACACTGAAGCATTTGATGCTCAACGATAAAGATACTCAGGTGAAGATTATGTTTTTATGGTGACTTCATCCTCAACCCATAATTTATAACAGTTCTGTTCAACTCTGTAAAGCGTAAAAAAATTTGTTTTCTTATTAGTCATTTATATTTTATCATGTGTGAGTTTCATCTGTCACCACTTGTCAAAGTGAAACTTATTCATACATTTAAGCCGGTCTTCCAATCTATCCAACTATTATAATATTTATTTTTATGTTCCTTTTTGTTCTTTATATTGCTTTTCGTTTGTTGTTCACCTATATATCTGGATGGGCAAAGTTTTCCTATTTAAAGATTTCGAAATGATAGCATTCACCAAATAAATTGTACTTTACATATATACAACGTCATGTTTGTTTATTCAGGTAGTCGCAAACTGTTTGTCTGCTTTACAAGAAATTTGGACATTAGAATCAACGACCTCAGAGGAAGCATCCAGGGAGAGAGAAACTCTGCATAGCAAGCCAGTTGTATATTACTTTCTGAATCGGTAATCTGTTCTCAAGTAGTTTCTTGATCTGCGGTACTTTTTTTGAACTAGTTGGAAAAACTGTGATGTTCAATTTATGTTTTTCATTTTTTTACTTCCCAACAGATATACAGAAGCTTCTCAACCACCCTATTATGGGTTTCCCTTTTAAAGATATTTTTGTATTTTCTCATTTTGAAAAAGGCTATAGCTACCGTATAATCTGCAGCATATTAGCTTCGTTGTCCTTACAAACAATATAAATAAATTATATTTGGTATGATGGTGGTAGTAAATAGTTGACTTAATAGCTACTTTACACATGTGAATTAGAATGTTTTATTACCGTAAGTTTTGACTGTGGTTGTATTAGAGTTAGACTGTAAAATGTGTTTTTCATTGTGACAGATGTCAGAGATAAAAGCAAAAATCCCAATTTTAAACAACTTATCAGTTCCTTTTTTGCACTTGCAGCATTAAGGAATTTAGTGAATGGGCACAATGTCTTTTGCTGGAATTGGTTGCCAAGTACATTCCGTCAGATAACAGTGAAATATTTGATATAATGAATCTCCTTGAAGACAGACTCCAGCATGCAAATGGTGCAGTTGTCTTGGCAACTATAAAAGTATTTCTACAGTTAACTTTGTCTATGGCTGATGTTCATCAGCAGGTATGTATTGATTTGTGTGTCTCTGCCTGTTTGAAAACATAATGTAAACTCCCTCTAATTCATTAGAACATTTTTTTCATATATGATATCTAGACATACATTAATTCTCTGGCCTGGATCATACTGCAATTGTATCTTGTAAAATTTTAATAACTCTACTGTTCACTATTAGCTCCCTGAATCACACACTGAGAAAGATACAACTGGCTAAACAATTATTCAAATACTTATACTAGTTCTTGATCTGCGGTCACTTGGCATTTGGTAGATACCCTTCACACTTTGAACTCGCGGGTGGTTTGGGGGAGAATCACAGGCTTTAGTGTATTACTAAGAACTAGTGCAAGTTGTGATTTGTAAGTTGATGAAATATATCAGCATGTTATATCACATTCAGTTATAACACGTCTAGTTATCCGTCATGTTGTCTCATATTTTCGAAACTTTTTCAGTTTCTGGGTTTTATGTCATCTGTTTATGTACTCTCAACTTATAAGGGATATATTATTTATATCAAGGAATTGTATATTTGTTAACACATCTAATCTGATTCATATACATGATTAGTACATGAGTCAATAAATATACCACTGATACAAACACTACTTTTTGTATGCTGCAAATTACAATATAACGTACTCAAGAAACATAAGAGTTTTGCACCTAATACTTTCAAAAATATATGAATTGCTCGTATACGCTAAGATCTGTTTGTTTGTATGTGTAAGAACGTCTCTATTATTTTGTTACGCACATGATTGTGAACTACTTGGGCTTGGACTGTGTTATTAGATGAGTTAGGTATGTTTGCGTATAGCTCTGCCTAGCTCCACTCAGCTTGATCACATAACATATTTAAACTATCATTTTTATTATCTAAACCTTCGCCTTGATCTTGCAGTTATTTTACTGTATCTTGCCAGCTTAGGTTGCTTGCCTTAAGCCTTGTAATTTCTAATGCAAGTATTGTTTAGGTATATGAGCGCATCAAAGCCCCTCTCTTAACTCAAGTGAGCTCTGGAAGTCCAGAACAATCTTATGCAATATTAAGCCACCTGCATCTCTTGGTCATGCGTGCACCTTATATATTCTCCTCAGACTACAAACACTTCTATTGCCAGTATAATGAGCCATCATATGTCAAAAAGTTGAAGCTTGAAATGCTGACTGCAGTTGCAAATGAAAGTAACACCTATGAGATAGGTATGTAACTGCCCCAATGTTCTAGAGAGGGGAAGGGGTTAGGCGAGGGAGAATTGGGATGATTGCATTTTTTCCATTTGATGTTATGATCCCTGGTTTGAGTCACTCCCTTTCTTTTTGGTATGGCTTATATAAAACTTCTTGTGTCCCACTTCAGTGACAGAATTATGTGAATATGCTGCAAATGTTGACATTCCAATTGCAAGGGAATCAATTCGGGCTGTTGGGAAGATAGCATTGCAGCAGTATGATGTCAATGCTATTGTTGATCGACTTCTACAATTTCTTGAGATGGAAAAGGACTATGTTACATCTGAAGCTCTGGTAAGCATGACAAATATCTGCTAGGTACCCTGGAATATGTGTCTTAGAGTAATATTATTGCATTGTTTCCTGTTAGTATATGAACACAGGTGCAGAGTATGACATTTTGATTTGACTTGGTAATGGTATGATAGACTAACAAAGTTTATAAGTTCGTCTATGCAGGTGCTTGTGAAAGATCTACTTAGAAAATATCCACAATGGAGTCAGGATTGTATTGCTGTTGTAGGGAATATCAGTAGCAAAAATGTGCAAGAACCAAAGGCTAAGGCAGCTCTGATATGGATGTTGGGGGAATATTCTCAGGACATGCATGATGCTCCATATGTCTTGGAGAGTCTGGTTGAAAATTGGGATGAGGAGCATTCTGCCGAGGTAGTATACTATAGACAACTCTATGCTTTGCAGTCTTGCAATGTTCACATTTGAGATTTTGATTTGACAGGACCCAGAAACCCAGAGAAGAGAAAAATAGAAAATGTTTTGATATTTGTCTAAAAAACAAAGTATTAGAAGTTTGGTTTAGGGGCTGGCTCATCCCCACAAACTGGCTTGTAAGACAAGAATTGAGGGGTACTCAAGCTTTATAAGGTCTTATTATTATTAAGCACTATCCCTAGTTAATGGGGGACTTGAGTTTTTCCTAATAAAAGAGATTCACATGAAAGATTTATTAAATGTTATCCATGAATTAAATTACTTATTGGATAATACTTTATCATAATGGTTTTTAATAACAACTTAAGACTTTCAAAGCAAATAGTATGTGATTCAAGTTAAAAACCTATAAAATTAACTCATCTCGGAACTTAGATTAGTCTTAAAGAGAATCCACGGCGTTCTCAATTAAAATTTAATACTCCCTACGTCCTTAAATATAAGCAAAAATTGGTGTATGAAAGTTGATGTATTTTGGACTCAACTTTTATTGACCCAATTTTGCTTATATTTTGGGACAGTGATAGGATAGTAAATATGTAATTAAGGTTGTTAAGAGGTTGTTAGTTAGCTAGAATAAAGATGAGTTAGTTAATGGGAGGTTACATCCCCCTCATCTATAAATAGGAGGCTAGTGAGTTAGAGAAATCATTGATTGAATATTGTAATTATTTGTTGGGTTAAGCCAGTGTAGGAGAGTATTCTCTCTTGTGTATCATTCTTTGGAGGAGATAATCTCTCCCATTCTTTCTCATTTCTTTTTCATCGCTCTTCACTTTTCTCACAACCTTCAAGGTTTTTGGTTTTATTCTAGGAAGTCTAGTTCAGAATCCAAATGGATATGTTCATGTTTCTGCAACCCCTTTATTGGCTGGTCAGAGTGTACACCAGTTTTGTTACCAAGTTGAACTTTCCCCTAAGGTGTTTGGGAAAGATGTGTCCCTTTATTGGCAACAATTGAGTTGGCTACTACAACAGGAAATTGCAGAAAAATGGAATATGAAGCTGGTTAGAGTTAAAGTTGGAGCCTCAAGCTCCCAACAATGGGATCTTGGGGGAGAAATTTGTTTTCAACGACCATTGAACAAGACAAGCTCAACCTTGAGCACAAGGTTGTTTTGGGGAGGGGTGTATTGTTTGGATAGGTAGATATGTAATAAAAGTTGTTGAGGGGTTGTCAGTTAGTTAGAATAAAGATGAGTTAGTTAATGGGAAGTTACATCCCTCTCATCTATAAATAGGAGGCTAGTGAGTTAGAGGGATCATTAATTGAATATGTTAATCATTTGTTGGGTTAAGCCAGTGTAGGAGAGTATTCTCTATTGTGTATCATTCTTTGGAGGAAAAAAACTCTCCTATTCTTTCTTACTTCTTTCCAATAAAACATAAACCTCTTCTATTTTAATTCCTTGGTTCCTAATATGCGGAGAGAGCATCTTTGTAAAATTCATCTGTTAAGCATGAACATTTTCTCAAATCATAATTCAGTTTACAAGGTAAAGTGAAGATATGTAAATATACCAACTATTTGGAGCATTACTATTGAATCAATAGAGAAGTGTATTAATAAAGTTATTATAAAACAACTCAAATACTCATTACAATTATTTATTTTTATCCAGTCATTGTAAAATTGTTTAATTTAAAAAATTAAAAGTGGGAAGGTATTCAAACCTAAGGTTGATCCTGGTTGCTGACATTAGGAAGTCCGACATTAGTCACAACTATAGTGCTAGAAGCTGTCCCCTTATACAATATAGGACATGACTGTAGCTAGACATTAAGTGTTAAGCGTAAACCTCATGAATGTTATTGAATCAGAGATTCGAAGTTGTTGTATAAGGTGTGGACTGTGGAGGCAGTGAAGAGTATGTGATAGAACTATCAATGGAACAGTAATTACCAGAATGAAAAATGAGTAAAGTGGTGTATATTCCTCTGAATCAGTGTAATACAAATGGAATAGGTACTGAAATAGAAACAAAAGTGCAGTACTCTACTAAGAAAGAGAAACTGTACTCCCAGCCCAAGCCTAGCCAATGCTTGCCTAAGGATTCTTCTCTCTCCTCTCTACTTTTATTCACTCCTCAGCAGCTATCCTGCATGAGGTGAGGCACGTACATTCCCCCTGCCAACTCATGAAAGTTGGTTACAAAAGATTCACTCTCTCTCCTCCACTACTTAGCAATGATTCCCTTCCTATCCTTCCTAGTAAAAACTTTTCCAAATAATTTTTTTTTACCACTATTGCCCTTTCCCACGAGCTCATCAATACTCCCTCCTTTGAAATTCACCTTGTCCTCAAGGTGAAATTGAGGAAATTGATCCTTCAATTCTTGTAAATCTTCCCATGAATTTTCAAATTCAGGTAACTGCTTCCACTTAACCAGCACTTCAATTATTCCAGCAGTGTTCTTCCTCACTGCTAATATATCTTCCGGAACCACCTGCAACTCCCAATCATCAGCAAGGCAATGAGGCAAAGGTTGTACATTTACTGTAGCAGCAACGGCCTTTTTCAGCAAGGATACATGAAATACTGGGTGGACTCTACTCTCAGGGGGTAACTTCAGTTTGTAAGCCACTATCCCTATCTTCTCTAACACTTCATAGGGCCCATAGAACCTGGGACTCAGTTTTTGATTGCTTCTCTTGGCTAACTGCTTCAGTTTGTATGGCTGGATCTTTAAGTATACTAGCTCTCCCACCTCAAACTGTATTTCTCTTCTCTGTCTGTCTGCATACTGCTTCATACGGTTCTGAGCTCTACTTAATTGTTCTCTCATCTCCTTCAGTAAATCATTTCTCTCCTGAGTTAATTGCTGCACTTCCTCTATGGAGCTTCTGTTCTCATCCCCCCACACTAGGACAGGGGGTTTCCTGCCATAAAGAGCTTCAAATGGAGTCATCTTGAGAGAGGCATGATAATTGGTATTGTACCAATACTCTGCCCATGCCAGCCATTTGGGCCATTGCTTCGGTTTGCTACCAGTTAAACACCTCAAGTAAGTCTCTACACATCTATTTACCACCTCAGTCTGACCATCAGTTTGAGGATGGTAAGCTGAGCTTAACTTCAATTTAGTACCAGCAGCCTTGAACATCTCACTCCAAAATGAGCTTATAAAAACTCTGTCTCTGTCAGACACAATGGATGTAGGGAATCCATGTAACCTCACAATCTCCTTCACGAACACCAATGCCACATCTCTTGCAGTGTAAGGGTGAGCAAGAGCTATGAAGTGAGCATATTTTGTTAATCTGTCAACCACAACAAAGATGGTGTCTACCCCCAAAGCTCTAGGTAAACCCCCCACAAAATCCATAGATATATCACTCCACACTTGAGTTGGTATGGGAAGTGGCTGCAGCAATCCCCCAGGACTTAGAGCTTGATACTTGTTCTGCTGGCATATATCACAGGCTTGAACAAATTGTTGAATTCTGTTTCTCATTCCTTCCCAAAACACCACTGCAGCTATTCTCTTGTAAGTCCTCAGAACCCCAGAATGTCCACCACTGGCAGTGCTGTGAAATTCCTCCAATAACTTAGAGATTCTCGGAGAGTTCTTAGGTAACACCAGTCTATCTTTGTAGTACAGTCTGCCATGTTTCAGAGTATAACCAACATGAGCAGTGGCCTGAGTTGCTAGGTCCTGTACTATCTTCTTTAATTTCTCATCAGCTTGTATCTCTTCCTCCAATCCCTCCCACTCCTGACATTGGATTGTGGACAGGGCAGTATATTGCAATTTACGAGACAAGGCATCTGCTGCTTTGTTTTCTATTCCAGGCTTGTACTTAATTTCAAAGTCGTAGCCCAGTAATTTTGTGACCCATTTCTGCTGCTCCTCTCCCATCAGTCTCTGGTCAGTCAAAAACCTCAAGCTTCTTTGATCTGTATGTATTGTAAAATGTCTCCCCAGTAAATAGTGTCTCCATTTCTGCACCGCTATCACTATAGCCATCAATTCTCTCTCGTAGACAGATTTATTCTGAGCTCTATTTGACAGAGTTTGGCTCATGAATGCCACAGGTCTCCTATCTTGCATCAGAACAGCTCCTAATCCTTTTCCCGATGCATCAGTTTCAACTACAAACTCTTTGCTAAAGTCAGGGACAGCAAGTACTG
This sequence comes from Astragalus glycyphyllos, assembly GCA_963573325.1. NCBI lineage: Eukaryota > Viridiplantae > Streptophyta > Magnoliopsida > Fabales > Fabaceae > Astragalus > Astragalus glycyphyllos. The sequence goes on from OY754307.1 coordinate 91,847,799, forward strand.
GGAGAGTAGTCATTGCTGTTTTCAATGTTTCAAACGCAGCCTGAGCTTCATTAGACCACACAAAATTATCTTTCTTGAGTTGTTGAGTGAGTGGCCAAGCAATTTTCCCATAATTCTTCACGAATCTCCTATAATACCCTGTGAGCCCAAGGAATCCTCTTAATCCCTTCACATCTCTAGGAGTAGGCCAGTTCAACATAGCACTAATTTTAGCTGGATCAGCTGCCACACCCTGTCCAGAAATAATATGACCCAAATACTCAATTTGGGCCTGAGCAAAAGTACATTTCTTTCTATTTGCATATAGCTGGTGCTGTCTCAGGATGTCCAACACAGTTTTCAAATGCTCCTGGTGGTTCTTCATGTCACTGCTATACACCAAGATGTCGTCAAAAAACACCAGCACAAATCTCCTCAGTATAGGTCTCAAAATCTTATTCATCAGGGCTTGAAAGGTTGAAGGTGCATTTGTGAGCCCAAAAGGCATCACAAGGTACTCATAATGACCTTCATGTGTCCTGAAGGCTGTTTTGTGGATATCTTCTTTTCTCATCCTAATCTGGTGGTATCCAGATTTAAGATCAAGCTTAGAAAATACTCTGGCAGTCCCTATCTCATCCAACAACTCATCAATAATAGGAATTGGGAATTTATCAGCTACAGTATGTTTATTCAGAGCCCTATAGTCAATGCAAAATCTCCACCCTCCATCTTTTTTTTTGACTAACAAAACTGGGCTAGAAAAAGGGCTAATACTAGGCCTTATAATGCCAGCTGATAACATTTCGTTAACAAATTTTTCTATCTCATCCTTTTGGTAATGTGGATACCTGTAAGGTCTTATGTTAGGGATAACTGCTCCTGGCTTGAGAGTGATAGCATGATCCTGTTCTCTAGCAGGAGGCAAGCCTTGTGGGTCCTTGAACACATCAGAGAACTGCTCCAGGATCTGTGCAATCCCAGTGTTATCAACACACAGTGTCTGCTGATCTATCTCCACAGGACAGCAACTTAGCATGTAACACTCCTCCTCTGGTTGCAGAGTTTTCACCATGGATTTAAATGAAGTTTGATGCTTGCTCAGTGAAGGCTCCCCTCGAATTCTCAGTTTCTGTCCTCCTACTCTCCACTTGAGACTCAGATTCTTGAATTTAGCCTTGATGTCTCCAAGACTCGCAAGCCAGTCCATGCCCAAGACCACTTCAGTGCCTCCCAATGTCATGAGGAAGAAGTTCTGGGTAATTTCAATGCCCTGTACATGCATTTGCAGACCAACACACACTCCCTTATGGCTCAATTTCTCACCATTCCCTATTTCAATAGTATACTCAGCTGTGTCATCTAATTTGAGTTGCAATTCCTCCACCAACTTATAAGAAATAAAGTTGGAAGATGCTCCTGAATCAATCAGGATCAGCACCACTCTATCTCCAATTCTCCCCCACACCTTAAAAGATTGGTTTGAAGTCAATCCCTCCTTGCTTCTGAGAGACAATTGCAAGGATTTTAGCTCCAGCTCTTCTCGGGTTTCTTCAAACACATCCTCCTCCTCTTCATCCTCTTCTTCTTTTTCCTCATCATCCACCACCTCCAAGTGATAATGTTTCATTTTACATACATGGTCACGACCCCATCTCTCCCCACATTTGAAGCAGAGCCCCTTTTTACTGAGGTCTCTCAGTTCATCAGATGAGAGTTTCCTTCCTTCACTCTGTTTCTTATCCCCAGCACTGGATTTGTGATCACTTGGGCTCGTAACACTTGACCCGGCTACTGACTTAGTCCTAGGTACGAAGGTTTTGCTACGACCCGAATCCCACCCTGATCCACCATAGCTACTCTTCCACTTGCTCGTCTCATTTCGTTCCTTTCCTGTCTCTTTCCCCTTCCTCATCGCTGCGTTTTTCTCCTCTATCAGTAACGCACGATCCATCACCTCTTGCAACCCCACCGTCGAATACAACTTGAGCTCCGCTTGAATCTCCTCTTGGAGTCCATTCAGGAAGATACTCTCAAGCATCACCCTCTCGTTTCGCTTCAACGGCGCCATAAGGAGCTCGAATTGCTCGCGATACTCCATAACCGAGCCCGTTTGTCTCACACTCAGAATCGGGCCAAGCGGGTTGCGAACAAGACCCGGTTGAAAACGACGAATCACGGCTTGTTTGAAATTCTCCCAGCTCAGATTCACGTTCTGCTCCTCCCACCACTGATACCAGTTGAGGGCCTTCCCCTCCATCGCAATCACCACTGCTTCCAACATTTCGTCTTCGTCTACACCATTGATCTTAAAATAGCGTTCAACCTTTACCAGCCACCCGTAAGCATCCTCACCTTCGAACACTGGAATTTCCAGCTTCCTCCCCTTCACCCTTCGACGTTGAGACCCATGACTCTCATCGTTCGAAGATTCAGTCTCTGATGGTGGGTCTTCTTCACCTCCAGGGTCGGTTATCGCCGTCGCAGAGCTCGCATTTCTTGGCCGTGGACTAGGAGGGCGTCCACGCCGTCGCCGTGGCCGGCGCTCCATCAACCTCCGTATTTCTTCCATCTGAGTCTGACGTTCTCGCCGGAGCTCCTCCATCTGAGCTTGTCTCTCAAGTCTCATGTCCTCAAATTCCTTTTCCATTTTTTCCATCCTTTCCTCCATTGTCGTCTTTTTTACCATGATCTAAGCTCCGGTTATTCTAGAGCTTTGATACCAATGATAGAACTATCAATGGAACAGTAATTACCAGAATGAAAAATGAGTAAAGTGGTGTATATTCCTCTGAATCAGTGTAATACAAAGGGAATAGGTACTGAAATAGAAACAAAAGTGCAGTACTCTACTAAGAAAGAGAAACTGTACTCCCAGCCCAAGCCTAGCCAATGCTTGCCTAAGGATTCTTCTCTCTCCTCTCTACTTTTATTCACTCCTCAGCAGCTATCCTGCATGAGGTGAGGCACGTACATTCCCCCTGCCAACTCATGAAAGTTGGTTACAAAAGATTCACTCTCTCTCCTCCACTACTTAGCAATGATTCCCTTCCTATCCTTCCTAGTAAAAACTTTTCCAAATAAATTCTTTTTACCACTATTGCCCTTTCCCACAAGCTCATCAGTATGCTTGCTGCTCGTGTCATTCTTGCTATTCGAATTTGGCAATAAGTTTTACTTTCGAGTTGTATTAAAGAGTTCTGCTTTAGTGAGTTCGACAAAAACCTCGACTGAGATTTTGACCAGTTTAGTTTGCTGTACTGTCCGCTTTGAGTGGAACAAGCTCCAACTCAATGGTGGGGCAGGCTAGACTGGGCTGGTTTTATTAACTATGCTGTGAACCATAACATGTAAAGATGCCATTTTACAGTGTTGATTTGTTTTAAAATATTCATCAACAAATTCTTTGGTAGGTTTAATTCTTGTCTCCTGCCAATTTTGTGACATAGCATAGTGCCAGCCATTTTTCTCTTCTTTTGGCACTTGAGAATTTGTCTTCTTCTTCTCCTTCAATAATTCCCTCCTACCCACATTTGTCATGGAGTTCATTGCTGGGTTTAGATCCTGCCAGTTTTGTGACAGGTATAGCCATAACTTTTTCTTTCCACACGTGAGAATCCCTCTGTTTCAATAACCCCCTGCTGCCCCAGCAGAAACATGAATCATTATTGGGTTGGGATTACGCAGGAGGCAATGACTAGCCTTTGCATCCCCCGTCATACAATGAGTACCCATGCCTGTCGTGGAATCATTATTGAGTTTATAACTGGATGAGAGACATATTTGATTGCCCTATAAATCTACCATGTAATTAAATTACATCACTGACACCTGCTGGCTGTTGCATTATAATCAGAAAACCATTTTTTTTAATTTGATAAATAAAAGATGTCATGTCTTCATATGTTATATTTTGAACAACTGTTGTGTCATGATACAGGTTCGCTTACATCTTCTTACTGCAGTAATGAAGTGCTTCTTTAAGAGACCCCCTGAGACTCAGAAAGCATTAGGAGCTGCATTGGCCGCTGGTCTTGCTGACTTTCACCAGGTTTGGATTGTTTTCAGAACTGCTTACTATTTGAATTGTCAAAACAATGCAATATTAAATATTTGTTTGTATTGCAGCAGTATGTTACATGAGCTTCTGTTGGTTGCAGGATGTTCATGATAGGGCCTTATTTTATTACAGGCTTCTACAGCACAATGTATCAGTGGCAGAGAGTGTGGTAAACCCTCCAAAACAAGCAGTCTCAGTATTCGCTGATACTCAGAGCAGTGAAGTCAAGGATCGCATATTTGATGAATTTAACAGTTTGTCTGTTGTATATCAAAAGGTAATTAATCTACTTGCTTCCCCGAGTGGTTTATTGATGAAGGCAATTTTTTATGACAGAATATTGAACCCAAATTACTTGGTTTTGGATTAATTTTAATTGCTTGGAGCATTTTTAGAAATTTACTTTTTAATGAAATATTTGTTGCCATTTTCAACAAGATATATAGTTAAAGTGGGGGGAAAGATGATAAATTGGTCATCTTACCATTCAAACTGTGTTATTTCTCTGTTTCTTTCACGTAAACTATGTCTGACTTTAAGTTATGACATGCTGAGTTGGATCCGGCAAAAACTGTTGATTAACCTGACACATCCCAAATAATTATGACGTAGATTTGTACTTCTATTTACATAAGAATTTATAAACTTGTGCCTCAATGTCTTGGCTTGAGGGTTACACTGTTGCACGTTGACAGGTTAAGCACCTTGTATCACATTGTCGTTATTTGAAACATGCTTACAAAACAGAGATCCTTGTATTTTTCCCCTCCCTCTCTTACGACTTGTACATTAAATGCTGTCAAAATAACAATAGAAAATCCATGCAGCCGTCTTACATGTTCACCGATAAGGAACACCGAGGGACACTTGAGTTTTCAGATGAACTTGGAAATCTATCTATTAGCACAGATTCTGGAGATACTGTTGTTCCAGCTCAGAGAGTGGAGGCAAATGACAAGGATCTGCTTCTAAGTACCACAGAAAAAGACGATGTTAGAGATCCTAGCAGCAATGGTTCTGCATATAATGCTCCTTCCTATGATGGTTCATCAGCCCCTTCTGCAACTTCCCAACCGCATGCAGATTTGGCATTCACGAGTACCAGCACAACTGGGCAAGCTCCAGCATCTAGCTTGGCAATTGATGATCTGCTTGGTTTAGGTTTTCCAGTTGCGACTGCAGCCACACCCTCACCTCCTCCGTTGACCCTCAACCCAAAAGCTGTACTGGATCCTGGCACATTTCAGCAGAAGTGGCGTCAACTGCCAGTATCCTTATCGGAGGTTTGCATTGAAATCATAATCTTGGTTTCATTAATATAATTTCATTGACATAATATGAATGCTCTGTCAAAAGTTTCACCATGGTCCACTAAAATCTTGCTACATCACCTAATGATTTTGAAATCTCATGCATTGTCATTGTAAAGCTCAGTAAGGGGCAGTATCATAATTGAACTCTGGAAATATTTTAATTTGTTATGTATCTCTTCACTTTTCCTTTGAAAAGATAAATGTTGAGCATTTTGGTTTATTTGTGGTAGTGACTGTAACATTAATACTATGATGCAGGAATATTCTTTAAGTCCTCAAGGAATAGCATCCTTGACAACTCCAAATGCACTTCTCCGGCACATGCAAAGTCATTTGATACAATGCATTGCATCTGGTGGCCAGTCTCCGAATTTCAAGTTCTTTTTCTTTGCTCAAAAAGCGGATGAACCATCAATATATCTTGTAGAGTGTATAATCAACACATTGTCAGCAAAGTCAAATATTAAAATAAAAGCCGATGACCAAAGTTCATCTCAGGTATTCTCAACTATATTCCAATCAGCCTTGTCCAAATTTGGTTTACCCTGAAACCTGAAGGTGCATCCTTTTGAGCTGTGTAGTAGACAGTAATGAAATTTTGGAATCCTATCTTGGATATTTGTTAAAATGGAGATAGACATCGGCTCCACCCGCACCCCCCAACAGGAAAAGGGGTATCAGAACAGTGTATAACAGAACTTGCAGGAGGATAAAATTGCTAAAAGATTTTGTATTTGTCTTGTATCAGATCCGAGGTGATGATTCCTTAGCAGATATTCAGTTGTAGAAAAACTGAATCTGAGTTGTAAGTTTGTAGAGACTTTATGTTGATTTCTGATTTTTATTCAAGCGTTTATTATGTTCTACCACATCGATTGTTTATTGGTGATTGAATTTTGTGCTAGAAAACATGATATTGGACATGGACATTGATTGCCTTTTTTATCAATAACTATGCTCGGTACGGTGTTGTCTTTGTGATTGAGAAACTAAGGTTGTGTTTGGAGTGGCTGTGAGTCTTTGGTTTTTGGTTTTGAAAATCAATTTCAAACCAAAACATGTTTTTGTAAAATGAGGCTGAATTGATTTTCTTAAAAAATTTCAAAACAATTTTCCATCAAAACGATTAAATTTCAAAACAATTTTCCATCAAAATGCAACCAGTACGGGTTTTGGGTTTTGAAAATTTTAAAACTCAAGACAATTTTGAAAATTTCTCAACTCAAAATGTAATCTGGTTTTGGTTTATGATATTTTTAAAACTCAACACAAAAACAGGTTTTGGGTTTTGAAAATTTCAAAACAGAAAACCACCTCGAAGATCCTTTAAGTATGTTGAGTTTTTTATGAGTAAATAAAAAAAATATCTTTAAAAAAAAGACTTATTTATTCTTTTTACTCTATAAGAAATGAAGAAATGAAAAGTATTAATTTAAAATTTAAATATCAGTCAGTTTGTCTTTTAGGAGACTAAAATATCCTTAAAATTTAAATATTAGTCAAATTTGTCTCAGTGATTAAATAATTTTTTTCTCAAAGTGCTAGTTAGAATATTTAATTTTTAGTCGTATTTTATATTTTGTTAATGCTTATAATATTTTTTCTCAGAAAAATATTAAACAAATTTTCACGCCCACCATAAAAAAATATCTCGCCACTAGACATATTAAAAATTAGGTTCAACATCAACAAATTTCCCGGTCAACTGCTATGCTAAAAAAGAGTCTTTATCAAGGTTATCCCCATGTTATCTCCCAAAATTTTGGCAAGTGTATTCATATCATGAATGTTGTTAGGATGCATAAGGGTTGACTTAACCAAACGAGTCTCACTTTTAGATATAGTAGCCACCTTTTTAAGGTTCTTCTTTTAGGACATAGAGAACACATCGGTGAACTCCGAGTCTTCATATTGGTGAAGTAAATGTAGGGATGTAAATGGGGCGGGGTAGGCACTATAGTGGTTACCCGCTACCCGTCGCGTTTAATAGAAATGGTACTCATACCCACCCCATACCCATGCGGGTATCCGCGTAACGGGTATTTCACGGGTATTGTCTCCTCGTGGGTACCCGCAGATACCCATGGATATATTTAATATTAATTGAAATATATTTTTTTCAAAATAAAATTTGAAATACCAAACAAAATTAACCTTTTGACATCATTTTTGTCTTCATTCATATAAAAAAAATTAGGCATTTTATTATACATTCATATAATATTAATTGAAATATTTTTTTTGAAAATAAAATTCGAAATACCAAACAAAACAACCTTATGAACACCATTTTTTTTATCTTCATTCATATCTAAAAAATTACGCATTTTATTATACATTTATTTTATCATCTATTTGATAGGTTATAGTAGTTAATGAAAGAAAATAAGCAACAATAAAATTAATAATAATAAGAATTTTTCCAAATAAGTATATTTATTACGGGTACCCGCGGGCACGGGTACCTCAATACCCGGCCCCGCCCCATTTATTAATGGGTACTTTAATTATCCATTTATACAACCTGCGGGTACCCGTTAAGCTACCCACCACATACCCGTTGCGGGTAATACCCGCAGGTACCCACGGGTGTTGGTATTTTTGACATCCCTAAGTAAATCAAACTTGGCAATAAGAGACTTATCTGTGAATTAAAATGGTAACCTAAAGTAGAATTTTGGTTTCACAATCTATGTCAGAGTGGTCCTACATTTCTTCACTCTAAAGAGAGCTAACAATTTGTGAATATTTGATAACAATTGTCTTATTTTATTGGATAACACACTTGTTTTATTTTTCTTGAGTGACATAGTTATGAATAAGAGTATTGAAAACGTTCGGCTTACTATGCGCTTATGGATACTCCGGAAATTATTAATAATTCACATGCTAGAATTGACGATGATTGGATGTCCATTTGGAAAGCGGGCGTTCCACCGAAAGTTAAATTATTAATTTGGAGGCTTGCTAGGGGGTGTCTTCCTACTCGTAGTAACTTGGTTAAGAGACATGTTGATTGCACCGTTTTGTGTCCTTTTTGCGAACAAGAAGAGGAAACAGATAGTCATGTTTTTTTGGAGTGTAGCGCTGTACAGGAAGTGTGGCAGAAGCTGGACTTGTTGTTGCCCTTTCGGGTTGCAGCAGAAAATGCAGCAACTCTGCGTGATGCCATTTTTTCGATGCTGGGTTCGTTGTCCGTGGCTAGTAGAAACAGGTTTTTAATGGGTATTTGGGCTCTTTGGCGTCGCCGTAATGACAAGGTTTGGGCTGGGGTGTTACAACCGGTTGAGCAAGTCGTTCACGCCGCGAAGGATATGTTTGACGCTTGGTTTGGAGCGCGCCAGCAACAGCACCATCCTCCTGTGCTCTCGGGCCAGCAGCTGCCACGGGTATTGAGGTGGGTTCGGCCAGCAGCAGGAGCTTTAAAATGTAACGTCGATGCGGCAATTTTTGCGGAAGACAACAAATATGGTATTGGTTTGTGTATTCGAACGTCCACAGGTGATTTCTATAGAGGCAAAACTATGTGGTTCCATGGAGTCCCAACACCGCAAGAAGCGGAGGCAATTGGTCTTAAGGAAGCATTGGCTTGGTTGGAAGCTTTGGGGCTATCTTCTGTTTCCATTGAACTGGACTGTGCTCCAGTTGTAAATGGCTTGAAGGTATAGAGCCTTTGCCGAATACTGAGCTTGGTACTATTTTATTGTATTGTCGTAATAGATTACGTCTTTTTCCTAGCTTTGAGGTTAGCTATATTCGGAGACAAGCTAATCTTGTTGCTCATACGTTAGCACGGGCATCAAGATTGTTTGCTAGTTCCCACGTTTTTTATTTCATTCCAACCTGTATTGAAACAATTCTGTTTAATGAAATGAATTAAATTTGTTCTTGTAAAAAAAAAAGAGTATTGAAAACGTTGGCACGAAAGTTCCAATTGAACCGGTGAACCACAAACATGATGTGCGGTATAGGAGTTGCTTTTTTTAGATAAGCAACGTATATTAAGGGAGTACAACTCCAACCCAATGAGGTACAAAGGACCAAGGCTTCGTTAAAACCTCCTGGTGTCAAAATTCCAAGGGAAAAAGAGCTACGGTCGAAAAAAGGTACCTCAAAGCACAAGAGTTTTTTTTACCCCTACAATATGACTCTATACCCCCACAATTTTCGTTATTTTCAAAATACCCTCCTGAATTGGTCTTTAACGTATTTACCAAATTAAAAGGTAAATCCGTTTTGGGAAAAAATCACCAATCATCATGGGGTCCCCGGAGCAGGCCTCCTGCCATCGTGGGATCGCGCCGCTGGCCACCGTGAGGTCGCCAGAGCTCCGCCTCCGACCGTGGAGTAAAAAAATATTAGATTGGAATTATTTTTTTTATTAAAGTCTTTTGTATTCGTTAAAAATATTACATTTGTGTTAAAAAAAATATTACATTTGTGTTAAAAAAAATATTAACGGATATATATTGATATCCATTCATAAAAAATTACAGATGGATTTGATTGATTTTGATATATAAAAGACAAACAGTTAAATTTAGCAATCCTTCACTTCCTAATATCAGCAAACATTAATTTTGAATACCTTCCCACATTTGGGGAGTGGACTCGAACCCCGTATGCCTATATTTTTACCATGTCCTTTTCACTCAACCACATTGCAGCGAGTGAAAGGGATCGTTGTAAAAGAATTTTGGTACTGCTCAAGATAGTTGGCATATTTATAAAATAGTCTACTAAATTTTATAAAAAAATATTATAAACATTTATAAAATACATAGGCTTCAATATGTTTTTCGTCCATGCAAATACAGTTTTTTATTTTCAAATTTTTTTTGCAAACATAGTCTCATCCTCCACTCAATAGACTCATCTTCCGCTAAATCTCGCACTACTTAGCTAGATTTGCTAAAAGCTTAGAATTTAATGTAACGTCTATTAAAGTGGTAGCATCTGACATAGTGTTTGATAATGTTGTCGATCCTGTGACTGCCGATACCCATGGAACTATTGCGCAGGATAACTTCCAACAGGTTGTGTCATAAAAATTTCGGCAAAATATAATTTGGTTTAGGGATTTGTAATTCCAGAGCAAATTCTGCGATCATGCTGATACCCATGGAATTCTAGTTCTCCTTCCCTTCCTTTTTTTTCTTTTTTTATTAAATTTTAAAAAAATCTTATAAATAAATACAATTAAATTACATGTGAATATCGAGTCCCACATCTTGCGAGTAATTTATAAAGAAAGTGACTCATTTTTTTTAAATTTCATGGAATTCTAGTTCTCCTTCCCTTCCTTTTTTTTTTTCTTTTTTTATTAAATTTTAAAAAAATCTTATAAATAAATACAATTAAATTACATGTGAATATCGAGTCGCACATCTTGCGAGTAATTTATAAAGAACGTGACTTATTTTTTTAATTTTTTTTTTGAATAATCCGTAAAGCCTAACTCTACTGGCAAATGCTGAAATAGTTAGCTGAAATAGTTAGGCCGGATATCATGTTCCAAGTTCGAACATGATAGAATAATAGAATAAGATGACATCCCATAATATATATATATATATAGACACACACACACACACTAGTATGATTCACCCGTGTCAGCACGGATCGACATTCATTTGTAACTTAAAAATTGACAATTTTTTTAGAAATTTAAAAAATAGAAGCTGTATATTCACTTGCTTTCGGTGTTATATTAAAAAAAATTATCTAACGTTAAGCTATTGTGTTTTATAATAAATTTAGCAAAATATATATGGTTAACATATACTTATCAAGAAGCCATACAAATTAGTATATCTAATTATTTTTGAATATATATATAGACACACACACATTTTGTAATATCGTCTTCACGAACTGTATTAATCGATTTTCGAAGGAAACACCGACGTGGAAAACAAAAATAATAAAGTAAGAGATAAAATTTGAATTTATGGGACATAATATGAGGTATATATTATGTTAATTTTTAATATTTTTTCAACAAACAAAATTGTATAAAAAAAATTCTGTAGTTGCAACAAATAATTACAAAAATGTAGTATCCACACACATAATTACAAAAACATTTGTAGTTGCAACAAATAATTACAGAAATATAGCATTCCACACACATAATTATAATATGGATATAAATTAATTGGAAGAGTTGTAAAATCAGCATTTAAAAGTTTAATGGTGATTCAAATTCTATGGCCTAAAATTACGCAAAAGCAATTACAATTGTATTCATTCACCCTTACAGCAACTCTGTAATTTGCAAGGCAATTACAATTGGCCTAAAATAACGTATGCTGATTTTATTTTTCTGTTAATACATTAATTGTCGTGCTGATTAATAAATGCAATTATTAGGCCATAGAATAAATGTTATTTTCGTGCTGATTTTATTGTGATTTGGAGAATAAATGCAATTATGGCGTGCTGATTAATTGCAAAGCACGATGATCCTAGCCTTCTATTGTGGAGCCGCAATTTTAGATGATTGTAGCCGTTGATATTTCTCCAACATTTCCTAATTATAATCTATGCCGTCAGATCTGTTGAAATTGGTTCTTTTCCTGGTTGACCTGCGCTGTCAACATTAGGTGGCTGCCCAAATGTCATGAAAATGCTGACGTGGAATTGACTCAAATATGACGTCATTTAAATGAATATCTGATGTGGACTAAGCCATGGACATTTCCATGGTTTAGTAAGATAAAGATATACACACAAGTGGTAGGAACTTGTTTTTTACGCTTTTTTCAATAAAAACGTTAATATCTTTTCGGTCCATGTTATTTTTTTTACCAAATTTCGGTCCATGTTATTGTAATTGTGTGATGGACAAAAATTCTGTAATTTGGTCAATTTTTTTTTCTGCAATGATGTTCTGAAATCTAACGTGACAATTGGCAAGTTTTTGATTGGGCGACAAACCTCAAATCTACGTGGCAACTGCATGCTCCCATTCCCTACACTAAGGATGTTTCACAGTTTGCCACGTTGGCAAAAACGGATCTTCTCATCTCATTGGCACAACACAACACAACACAACACAACACGAACTCTTTTCTTCCCTCTAAACGGTTTCCGTTTAACCCCCCCTCTGTCTTTTGACTCCTCCGGTAAAACTTTAAACCCTAACCCTTCCAATCATTTCCCCAATTCAATTTCTCTTTCTCCGATCTGTTGCTGTTACTGCATTATTTATCTTTTGATTGTACGTTTCTGTCTTTCCTCGAGAAAATCCACGTTCAATCTTCTTTTCGTTGTTTTTATCGGCGATTTTTGTTTCAGATTGATCCATAATTTGTTTTAATTTTTGACATTTTTATTGTAAATAGATCGCAGTGGAGGCCATTCTCGCAATCTTGACTTCAGTAGATCCATAATTTTTTAGCAGAATGAAGAACACGGAGCGGATTGCGAATTTAGCTTTAGCAGGTTTGCTTCTCTTTTTGTTGAATTTCCTTACGTTTTCATGCTTTTTTTGATAGAGCTTAGTCATTTGTAAGTAAACTTGTGTGGACTTTGAAGGGACTTATAATGAGCTTTTTGGCATTCTACTACTCTACAATGCAATAGTTATGTGCTATGGATACAATGTTTGTGAAATTTGGTATTGAATTTTGCTGTTCGTGCCTTATTTAGTTATGTAATGTATGAGTAGGAACAAAAGTGGGTCTATTTCAGTTTCTTGATCACTCAATGTTAACGACATTTTATATGTAATGCTAGGTTTAACTTTAGCACCGCTGGTTGTGAAGGTAGATCCAAATTTAAATGTTATTTTGACTGCTGGCCTCACTGTATTTGTGGGTTGTTACCGATCAGTTAAACCAACTCCGCCGACTGTAAGTAGTTGCTGTGTTTATTCTCTTCTTCACATTGCACTTTTCATGTTTCAAGATCTGAGTTCTCTGAATCATGATTCATTATGATTATGCAGGAGACAATGTCGAATGAACATGCCATGCGTTTTCCCTTTGTTGGGAGTGCAATGCTATTATCACTTTTCTTGCTCTTCAAGTTTGTATCTAAGGACTTGGTGAACACTGTTTTGACTGGCTACTTCTTTGTGCTTGGGATTGTGGCACTTTCGTATGTTCTTTTCTTTGTGTCCAATAAACTTGTTATTTAGTCAGTAGATTATTTTTTGTCATATGTGCTATTTTATCTCACATTTTCTCTTCCACTGTCCACAGGGCAACCTTATTGCCATCTATTAAACGTTTTCTGCCAAAGCACTGGAATGAGGACCTCATAGTCTGGCGTTTTCCATATTTCCGCTGTATGTGACTCCCTGCCCACTTATTTTTTCTTACTGTTGTTGACAGTAATCTTTCTCTTAGTCAATGGTGACAGTTTTGGCTATTGTCACCACTGATAGCTACTTCTGGTTTTGTTATTAACCAATGGAATGCCAAAATGTTTGATTTTTATTTATTGACAATGGATATATTATTTTATCTAAGAATTGGTCATGGCGCATTTGTATCTAATATTAAATTTTAAATTTAAATTTAATTTGCTCCGTGCACAACATCAATATCTTGTAGGGTTCTACTTGCAGTCTTATATGAATTTTGAACTATTTTCTGGAGAAGGGATAGTAAATTCAACCAAGGCATTCATGCCCCTGTTTTAAGTTTTTATTTTGTTTTTGCTACTTTCAGCTATTTGCACTCGATCTAGTTGACATTTACTTGCTTCTACCATGCAGATTGATATTTTTCCTTACATATTTCTTACACAGCTATGGAGATTGAGTTTACAAGGTCACAGATCGTTGCTGCAATCCCTGGGACTTTCTTTTGTGCTTGGTATGCTTTGCGTAAGCATTGGCTGGCAAATAATATATTGGGTCTTGCTTTCTGTATTCAGGTTTGACACTTTACCTACATCTGTTCATTATAATTTTTGGTATTCATTTTCTGGGTTTGTAGCGATACCTTCTTAGAATTAAGCTTATTCATTAGAAAATGGGCTTGAGAAAAATAAATTAAATAGTTCTATCCTTCATGCTACGGATGTTTGCATAAAATTGTAAACCATTTTTAATTAGTAAACAGTAATTGACACCAATACTCCATCTTAAACATTTACAGGGAATTGAAATGCTTTCTCTTGGCTCTTTCAAGACTGGTGGTATTCTGTTGGTAGGTATTTGTTTCCGTTGAATTGAATTTGATTTCATTTGATTTAATGGTTCTCAAAACTTCATTTTTCCAAAAACCATTTAATTACTAGTTTTAGTCTTTTAAAACATCTCGTTACCTATACTAACAATCTGTTGGCTGCAGAAAAACCAAATCACTTATCTTTTCCTTTTCATTATTTAGACAAACAATGCTTTTTATGTTTGCAATAAAATACAATAGGAAGGCCTCAGCTTGATTTGCTCTCTCTCTCCATTTTTTCTTTTGACCTTTCCAATCAAATCAATTCTAAGCTCATAAAATGCCTCCGATTACACACTATATTTATTCCATGCAGATGTAGTTAGATCTTAGTTTGCATAAGATAAATCATGTGTTTCATTATATGATTATTTTTTTTCCAATATGGTCTTTGACTCTTTTACATTCATGTATTTTGCAGGCTGGTCTATTTGTATATGACATTTTCTGGGTTTTCTTCACTCCTGTGATGGTCAGCGTTGCAAAATCATTTGATGCTCCGATAAAGGTTAAAAAATTTCCCAACTGAAATTGAGTTTTTGTTTGTCAGCTGTCCATTCCAAGATAATTATCCGATTAAGAAAACATAATAAATTTCTTTCTAACTTTGTCATTCAATTTCAAATTGTTTTGCAGCTTTTGTTCCCCACAGCAGATACTGCAAGGCCATTTTCAATGCTTGGACTTGGTGATATTGTTATTCCTGGTAGGATGACTCTTTGTTGCTGTATTGATGTTTTTCTTTTATGAAATTTACATGTAATAATACAGTTCAGTTCTCCGTTTATATTTGTGTTAGATTTTGTTAGATTGTTTCGGTAGATTGAGAGAGTGGGGTGTATTGGAAAAGGATAAAATGGTTTTGGCTCATGTGTATTTCGCCATAGTGTCATGTTATGAGCTAAATTGTGGGACACAAAGTCCCCTTGAATTTGCTAGGCATGGTTTGGAAAAGCCGCTCCAGTTGGGCAGCTGGCTCTATGTGGAAAGGCCCTATGGAGAAATGCAATACTAAAGAAAAAAGAATAGGGAAGCGGTGGAATGGAAAAGATATGTGATTCCTTGTTTCCCCTGTTATGACGATTAATTGAGGGAACAAAGAGGAAGGAAAAGGGTCATAAATGTGAAGTTTCTGAGTTTGGGGTGTTCATTTAAAAATATGAAATGTGTATGCATGCAATCATTATGTATGAAGTTGATAGAAAGAGAGGTCAAATATTAAATTGGCATATTTAGATAAATAACTAATTTGAATTTTGAGCGCTTATTGAATTAATTGAGAGCTTATGTCAATGGGTGGTTCACCATAAACTAATTTTCCTAAACTTTTCTTAGAAGCTTAGGAATTAAGCTCAAAAGAGCTTATAGCTAGCTCATAAGCTATTTTGATTAGCTTTTACCACCCGCTTAAGTGTTTATGTTATAAGATAAGCCTAATTGAGCTCTATTAAAGGTCTCTAATATTATTTATTAACCATCCATGTATGGTGGTTATACCGTTGGGATTAACTCTTCTTACCAGGTGACTATCACTTGATATGTCGGTCCTATTACCTGTTTGTCTGTGTGCACACTCACGCATGTTTACATGCTCAAAATTGAAAAATAATCTCTACAATCACTTGGTTTTTACTTCTATTAAATGAATTTTGACTCTATTTTTTCGAAACAGGTATTTTTGTGGCACTGGCTTTGCGTTTTGATGTATCTAGAGGAAAACAGCCCCAATACTTCAAGAGTGCATTTTTAGGATACACTTTTGGCTTGGTCCTTACAATTGTTGTGATGAACTGGTTTCAGGCTGCACAGGTTAGTAATATGCGGTTTCATGTTTTTCTATTTTTTTCTCATTTGGGGGTTTGTATTTGAGGGTTGTAGTCACTAATGCAAAATGTTTTGCTAATACATCACCGGCTGAGTTTATGGAATTAATAAAGATATATTGGAGATCAGCCTTTTTATTAACATTTTCCCCTTTATTATCATCCCTGTTGTCAGCCTGCTCTTTTGTATATTGTACCTGCTGTAATTGGATTTTTGGCTGCTCACTGCATTTGGAATGGTGATGTCAAACAGGTTTGTTTCATTGCTGAACTTTCATTTTCCTGTTCTCATATCATTTTTAATCCATCCATTTTTATGTGTCTGGTTTAATTTCAATCATTTTTATGTGTCAGTATTTCCATGTATATTCCGAATAGTGTCAATTTGATTTATCATCGATGAAAAACTCTTTACCCCTTCAAGAAATGATAAAGTGCCACATCATCATCATAATTTTACTGTAAAATTTTTGACATTTTATTATATAGGAGGCATGTAATACAATACATTGAATCTTTGCCATGTGCCAGTAGCCCAAAATTAAACCTTATAGATATTAATTGAGATGATTGTTGGCATCAGTAACTGGAGCAACTAAACAATCTCCAACTTTAAAAATATGTTTGTAACTTGTTTAGCATCTGAGAAGAATGAGTTGGCTTGCCGCCTGTAAGCACATATTCTTAACATTATATGGTTAATTGTGGGAGCCGTTTTAAGTTCGTATTGTACGGGTTCTTTAGTTGGAGTGAAAACTAGTGGGGCTTCTTAAATCCAACTTGCCATTTTAGGGCCTACTAGAAGTAAGTTAAGAACCCAAAATGAGTTCTACTATTGGAAATGCTCTAACGAGATTGCAGAGCAACCCATTTACATTTAAAGGTGCACACTGAAGCAGCTAAGCTAATTTGTAGTTGTTTACATTGTGTGTAATGAATCCACCCATGTTTTGGAATTAGCTAACGAAGGATTCCAGTGGTTTAAAATGTTTAGTTATGGCAACAGAAGATAGATGTAGAAGATGGGCTCTGGTTAAATACCTTATAAACGGCGACTTTGCATGTTTTGGCCGGTTTTAAAATGTTCCGTACAATATCTTTTGTAGCAATGGAATATGTATAAATATTTTGGCATGGATGTAGTATAGCCAAAGTTGTAAGTTGTAACATTTTACTTTCTATTAATGCAGCTGTTGGAGTTCAATGAGTCAAAGACCGCGGACTCATCTCAAGAAGAGATTACTGACAAATCTAATAAAAAGGTTGAATAATTTGAAGCATGCCCAATACCAATGCTTCTGATTCACGATAGAAATACTGTTGTTTTTCGGGAATGCCCAGCCGTAGGCTAACTTATTCAGCAGCACACCTCTGTAACAGATTGTGATTAAAAAATATATTACTCTTTTTTTTTGACGAGTTTCAGATTTCGCATTTTACTTTTCTTTCTTGACTGCCCAGTCTTGGTTTTCATAGTGAATTTTCCAATGGTTTCTGGACCGCCACCCATCTCTCAGACGCAATGAGCGACCGCATACGAAGTTGATATGTCTGCTAAGTGAAGTGTAAGGATTCTTTTGGTTTTCTCTACAAAAGACTTTAATCAGTGCGATTGCAGGTTCATACTTATTACAGAAAGACTAATGAAAGTTTATGTGTTGAAGGTACATATACAATAATAAGCAGCCTAAGAAAATGAAAATGACATTTTTTCAGCCTTCTGTAATTCTAAAAGATGGTCTTGAGACAAAATTGAACTGTAGGTCATAGTGACATATTTGAAGAACCTTGGTGGCCAAATCTTAAAACATCAAAAGACGGTATTGACACATGGTCAGTGGTCACTATATCTTGGAAAGCATTTGCCCAAATCCACAAATCCAAGCAAGCGTAGTGATAACCATTTTGTACTTATCATCAGTATTTTTATCAGATGAAGAGCATCATGGGCTTATAATTCAACTATGAAAAGCAGCATTTCAAAGGTTTAATCGGAGATTAAAGGAAATAGACATGGAGCTGACACCGTCGATTGGATTGCCGTGTAGGCTTTGTCTAGAGCGCACATCACATTAAGTGGTGTATTACGGGAGGAGATTCTCTCCAATGACTTTTCTCTCATGTGGAGTCTAAGCCCTCTATATTCACACCAAATGTCTCATTTCACTCTCATCTTAACACTTGTTCCGTCTTCTTTTCTCTCTCGACTCCACCGCTGGCTTACTGCAAACAAAGCCATCGTTCAATGTCGTCATACTTATCCTCCTCTTTGCCATCCTCCCTCACATAATCACGTTGAATCTCGCTATCATGTTTTTGGATTACGAATGACCCTCTTCCTCCTTGTTATTTGTCTATAGCTCAAATCATGACCACCCCTTGACCCCCACCCTTTGCAACGCATTCAAACCACAAATTTCCCCATCATTCAAATCAACTCCAACATTGTCACCATGCCCATCACATGCATTTGTCATAATTCCATTTTGTTGCTGGGGGCAGACTTACCCTCAAGACGGACATGCTCACTTTTGTACGAGAACGTGGGAAGCACCCCTCGCCTTACAAGTCGGTTTTGTGGGGTTGAGTTAGGACTGAACCACATTCTAATAAGGTATCAAAGCTTATCCTAGATCCTTCGGGCCATCCACCATTATTATCCATGCACCAAGCCCAATAGTGCTGGGCGTGAGGGGGTGTATTGGGAGAAACCTAAGTCTCACATTGACTAGAGATATGGTCTCATAAGAGTATATATAATGAAAGGGCAATCCTCAACTTAAAAGTCGATTTTGTGGGGTAGAGTTAAGCCTAATCCACATTCGAGTGTGTTAAGAGTCTCACATCGAATGTGATATGTGGTCATCATCCTAAATAGTGTTAATGATAATACAAAAATTGTGAGTATATAATTTGTCACTAAAATATCTAATGAATTTATTTCAAGTGCGTAGTTAAACTAAACATAAAATATAAGAGAGAAAAGAAAACTAACAAATGTTATGTGTCTGTTCTTCAATGTGTTTGATAAAACACGTGTTCACTTTCGTACGAGAAAATAAACTAACCTGTACGTTTATTAGTTAGGGCTACTTAATTTTTAGGCAATGTCAAATTAAAAAAATTAATGCACTTATAATTAAACAAAGACATGTCAAACCACAACTAACGAACCAGTAAAGTTGCATCACTGTCTTTGTAGCAAAAAAAATAGCTGTATGATTGTATCATTGCATGATCTTAAATGCACCATGGTCGGCCAACGTTAGGTTAGGATTAAAAAGAATATTCGTAAGCCTTAGCTCAATTGGCAAATGACAAAATCGTTAAGCTGAATATCATATCCAGAGTTCGAACCCAATATATTACAATTGTGTGTGTGAGTTTCTAGTGGTAGTGACAACTCCGTCTACGTACCCAAAAAAATAAATGAAAGAAGGGCTTAACACGTGAATAAAACAAAGTGTGTATTGGATAAAACAGACAGTGTACGATGAGATTCTCAATTGAGAGGGCCATGAGAATCCTCTCTCCATCCAACAGAGGGCCATGAGAATGTAGTATTGAGAAATGCTCTAGTAATATAGTTCTGATACGTTTTATATTAAATAGGTTTTTGTTTCTATAAATTTAAATTTTTGGTTTTAGTTTGCTCTAAAAAAAATATACTTACTTTTGATCGCAAGTTTATTCCATCACCAGATTTAGTTCCTTATAACTTTTAATAGTATTTTTTAAGGTCTTTTATAGTAGTTTGAGTGCTTTTAAAAGTAATAAGATACTAAAAATTTTGACAAAAAAAACTTGGAAAACTAAAAATAGGTAATAATTTTTGGACGGACTAATTGTGTGAGAGGAACATATATATCAACTATCTACTATATCTACTATCTAGTATCTACTGTATCTACTCTACTGTAATTACTATTTTTATTATTATAGGATATACAACCACCACCAATTTTACTAAAAAATCCATAACTAAAAACAATAGTACAATATTAATTTTTTAGGGTAATTTGGTAATTGACAATCGTTTTTAAAATGTCTAAAGTATGAAGAGAGAGAGAGTTGATGTCATAAAAAGTAACCAAAAGTAAAAGTTAGAGGAGAGAGAAAAGGGAAAAAAGTTGGAATCAAATACTAACACTACTGACACTGATACTTAAAGAGAGACGGATAACTGTCACTGATATAAAAAATTACAGGATAAATTAATATTTGTCACTGATGTAAAATAATATGGGTTAATTTTTTTTTCATTTTTTTCTGAAATTTCTTTTCCATTTTTTATCTTTTTTTTTGGTCAAATTTTACAATCAATCAATTTAACCATTACTAATTGTCAAAAAAACTCATACATTTAACAAAATTTTCAAAACATTATTGCAAAATGCTTAATTATTAAATAGATATTATACTCAACCAGCGAGGGGATTAGTCACTACGTTGGGCGATGGATGCCTGGTCTCGACAATTAAATAATCTAAAATTTATTATTTACTATAATCTCTTTATTAAAACTACTAAAATCAATAAATTTTTTCATAAAAAATAAAATCAATCAATTTAACCACTACAAAAAATTACAAAATAAAAATTTTATAATTACTAAAAAGGAGTAAAATGTCAAGGGGGTGCGAACGAGCGCCAAGAGGAGTGGCAACGGGACTGCCAACATGAGTGCCAACGAGAGCTCTAACGGGAGTGCCAACGAGAGTACTGACTTTTTTTTAGACTTTTTTCAAGTCAACTATTTTTTTAAAAAAAAATTATTTATTTTTATAACATGTGGTAACGGGAGCAGCAAAGAGAGAGGTAACAAGAGCACCAACGAAAGTGCCAACGAGAGGGCCAACGGTAGTGCTAATGGTAGGGCTAACGGGGATGCATATTTTACCTAAAATCTCATTTTCATTTTTCTTCATTTTTACTCAATTATTAACATTATAAGAAATACCAAATTTTTTTAAATTTTTTCAAGCACAACTATTTTAATAAATTTGAAACTATAGCCTTTTATCAACTTTTTCCCTTTTTTTACTATATTTTCTAACTTTCAAGGTATTTATAATTTCATAGTAAATACAGTATCACCCATGCGTATGCACGAGTAAAATACTAGGTAAAATAATTGTAATAATACAGGAAAAGATAATGTATCGCTTATAAAACATCAATGATTGGACTTAAAAAATGGTGGAAAAATATGAAAAACGTTGGGAAACAGTATAAAAGAGTACTAGATACATTGTATAAGTGGTTATCAACCATAGAACATTGTATACGAGATTTTTTTTGACATGTGTATAAGAGATTATAAACCATAGAAATTATAAAAAAATAATAATAAAACATCAATGATAAGGGTATAGGTGTCACCGTGTCAGTGTCAATTTTATTGTCTATTTTATATGCTTATTTAGTATTTTTATTGTCTATTCTATTAATTTTAAAATTTATATTTAATTTTTAGTTGATATTCATTTTTATAATTCTACATTTAAAAACTCTTTTGATCTAATCTATCCAAACAATAATGATTTGGTGAAACTCATTTTTCAATAAACTTATCCAAACAAAAATCATGTTACGTTTAACTCACTACTCCCTCTGCCCCATATTACATGTCGTTTAAAGTTGTGACACAGGAATTAAGAAAAATAGTTAGATTTGTATAGAAAAGAGAGATTGTGAGTTAGTTTACCAAACTATCATTCATTATTGACATTAGAAACATAAAAAGTACAATTGTAAGAATATATATATATATATATATATATATTAAATAATGGAGGGTATGATTGGAAAAGAAAATTAATGTTGTATTGGTATTCTAAAAAATCATGTATTATCAGACAAATTTTTTTGGCTAGAAATAAACTCAATATTGTTTCATCTTCAATGATTGTGTCAACAACTCATTACTTACTCCCCACCGAAGAAATGATAGGTACTACTCTGTACAAAACACTACACTCAACGATAAGGAGAGAATATTATCTAAACTCAATTATGTGTAACTCAATTTTCAGCAAAATTTTCAGCAAAACCAAAGACACACAATATTGTTTCAATAAGTCAACAACTCATTACTTACTCCCCACTGAAGAAATGATAGGTACTACTCTGTACAAAACACTATACTCAACGATAAGAAGGAACGCGTTTCAAATTTTTTCCACGTCAAATTGAGGGGTCAACGTCATTTCATTGGGCACTCATCAATAACAAAGAATTTAATTCAAGAATCTCAATTATTATTATTATTATTTAATTAATTTAATTAATAAGAGGCTGTCAAAAAAATATTAATTAATAAGCGTAGCCTATTGCAAAGCTAGCCAAGTAAACGGGACTCTGAATAATATCATCATCACTCTCAATTTTCACAACTCAATTTCTCTCTTCTTTTCTTTTGCTTCTTGTTTTTTTTACCGTATTTTTGGTGCACAGTTTCCACCAGCTATGCCAGTGACTAATCTATGTCAGTGTCAATTAATTGAAAATATATTTTAAATAATTATTTGCCAATTAAGTGAAAATACATTTTAAATAAAAAATAAATTATATGGTACAAAATGTTCTAAAAGTAGATTTGAATAGTAATACAAATGTACGTGCTCTTATAGATATCTTGATAGTATTATTAATAAATAAAATCAAAGATTTTATAATATTTTATTAATAATGAAATTATGCCAACAACACGTAACGTTTCCCGTTGTAACTCAAAAGCATAATATAAAAAATAACTATTCTAAAAGCATTTATTAATGTTTTCTCATCTTAACTAAAAAAAACATTTATAAAAGTTAAATATATTCATAAAGACATATAATAAAATTATTATTATGACAACGTGTAGTGTTTCAACGCAGTGAATCAAAAATAATGAAATTATACCAATAACATATAATTTTGACCCGTTAAAAGTCAAAAACAAAAATATAACAAATAATTATTTCGACAACATCTATTTTCTCGCCGAGACTCAAAAGCAAAACAGTAATTTACATAAAAAATAAAATATTCAATTATAAAAAGTAATTTACATAACATCTAACATTTTCTGGTTGGAACTCAAAAGTAAAGTATAAAAATATCTAATATTTTATTTTCGAGACTCAAAAGAAAAATCTTCATTAATAAAAAATAAAAGATATCCATGAAACCAAAATATAAAAATAATTAAACCAACAATGCGTTACGTTAATTTTCCTGTAAGAAAACAAAAGTAATGAGATTATGCCAACAACATGTAATTTTAAGAAGTAGGAATTTGAATTTTGATAAGAGAGAAGAGAATTAAAAGATGAACTTAAGTTATTATTCTACCCTCAAAGTTTAAGATGTGTCAAAAATCTATGAATGGGTAGTTTGATATTTCTAGCAATGAATGGGTAGTTTGATATTTCTAGCAATTCGTGTTTTGATTAGATAGATAAATAGAATATTGTAGAAGATAGAAAATAGAGATTTTATTAGTGAGTGTTCTGGTTAGATAGAAGGTAGATATATTCAAAAATAATTGAAATGTGGAGAGAGAGAGAGAGAGAGAGGGAGGGAGGGAGGGAGGGAGGAGAGAGAGAGAGAGAGAGAGAGAGAGAGAGAGAGAGAGAGAAGGGGGGTGGAAATCTTTTTTTTTTGTGCTCAGCAATGAAATCGTGAAAAATGAGAATACCGGTGAATCATTTTATTAAGTAGATCACTTTGCCCTCAAATGTGGTGATGTGGCAAAAGAATAACAATTTTATCATGTAAATAACAATGAGCAAATAATTTCATTAATAGACAATTTTATCATATGTGACAAAAGATAACAATGAGTAAATCGAAATTTTGGTAGATTCAAAAAATTGAAATGAGAATAAATAGGGTATAGACAAAATTGAAAGGGGAGAGAAACTTTTTGGGGGTGAACGTGCAATGGGCCTACATACATGTGAATGAGTTTATTATAGACAATTTTACCCCTAAATTGGGGATAGATGTGATAAGAAAAATAACAAAAAATAAAATATTTATTTTTGGTGTGTAAACGGATTGGCCAGTACCACTAGAGAAACTCACCGACACAATTGCGAGGTCCCAGATGCGAACCCATGACATGATATCTAACTTAACAATTTCGGTATTTATCGGTTAGGCCTTATTCATAGTAAAATAGAAATTTTGACAAGGTAAAATACTTATAGTAATAAGGAGTTTGCACCAAGCAAATACTGGGTCAAAAAAAAGATAAAATACTTATATATAGAATGTGTGTTGCTGGTTTAATGAATTTAATGCTTAGTGGAGCAAAATTTGTATATGCAGGGGAATAGTCCAAAAGCCAAAAAAATATAACTTTTAAAGTCAGGCAGATGCAAACAATGAGTAGCAATGAGTAATCGAGATTTTGGTAGATTAAAAAAACTGAAGTGAGAATAAATAGAGTATAGAGAACATCTAAGAAGGTTAAGGCTGTTTTGAATTTGGCGCAATCTCAAAATACCAATTCTAGCAACAGTGTTTTCGAAATAACTTTAATTCACATCCAAACAGTGTTTTCGAAAAGGTCTACATATTAAGCCATCTTTCTCTCTTCTCTTTCATACCCCAATCTGACCTGACACACTCTACCCCATCTTTCTCTCTTCTCTCTCTCATACGCTCCCCTCTTCCTCTCTTCTTCTCTTCACCCTCTCTCGAGACCTTCTCTCTTCGTGATACCATTGTAATCAGACATGTCGAGGAAATCTGATTCTTTGGAGGACGCGGCGGCAGTGATGAAAACGACGAGGATGTTTGATGGCGGTGATGCGGTGCGGTGCGAAGCCAAATGCGGCGAGGGGGATAGGGAGAGATGAAGAGGACGAGGACCACACAACAAAGGAGCAGCGAACACGGGAGGCGGCATACACAGTGGCGGTGGCCACCAACGCTGAAGCATGGGGTACTGCCCTCACGTTTTCTCCTTTTTTCTATTAAGCTCTTTCACCTTTTATCCTCTCTCTCACCGTTTCAATTTCTTTTTCTTCTTGTTTTCTCTCTATTACTTTTGTTTTTCAATTTCAGATTCTTTCTTTGAATTTTTCCCCCAGGTTGTCATTATCTATTTGCTTTATTTGTTATTTGCCTATTAGTCTCTATTTGCACTACACCTGTTTGATATTTTGTTCCTCATAAAATTCATTAATTTTATTTTATATTTTTAAGTTCTAATGTGGACTTTTGTATGTTTATTGAAGATAAGGAAGGATTCAAGAGCCAACAACATCCATCAGGTATCCTATTTAAACACTATTAAGTTCTATGTTTGATTTATATTATTTTTTTGTTGTTGGTATCGACAGTGGATGAAGTGGGTTAGGGAAAATTTCATCTTTGGCCTTGAAATACTTGGTAGGTAGTCAAAATAACAGCTTTTGGAGTGAAACGCCTGATTTGGCTTCGTGGGTCAATTTCAAGTTTTGATCTTGCTCCCGTTTCTTTGATTGATTTAGAAAGAAAGACAGTGGGGGCTCATTGATTGAGTGGCGGTGGGAGGGTTATGGCATTTTGCCCAATCTTTTGTTGTGGAAATGCTTCCGATCGGTATGACAATGCTTTATGGCTCCCTACTTTCAATTATTTTTCTTTTTTACATTTCTCTTTTTCTTGATTATCATTATTATTGCTTTGGATCATATATGAGAGGTTAATTTGTGATAAATCATTCCCTGTTTAATCTCTCTTTTTTTGAGTAAGAATTATATATAAATAAGATTTTAGATTCTGGGTTTAGCTAATGCTTTTCTTCTCTTCATGTGCCTTGCTAACATGTCGTGATTGTGATTTCTTATTATATCTTCAAAACACTTGATAAACCATTTAAACATGTTGCAGCTTTGAGTATATTTCCCACTTTTGCTAACTTTTGCTTTCAACCAGTGAAAGATGGTATACAATCAAGGAAGCTGCTTCCTTCCCTCTATTTTATGGCTTGGATATCTTTTCTATACTTTGTGACAAAAACAAAATCAACTAAAAGAGATAGAAGTTGAAAAAGAAACGAAAGCCAGGGTGGTGAGCAGTACAGGAGCAAAAGTTGGAAGCATTGAAGAAGCAGCGAGAGGTTCACACTCGCCTTGTAGCTGAGCGCAAGATATTCTTACACGACAGAAATATAAGGTTCTTCAAGAGGAGGAAAATCGAACGAAGAATCAGACGCCTCGAAAAGCTTCAACATACTTCTTCATCTTCTCAGGTTGATTCTTCTGACCAGCTTGCTTTGCTCAAACAAGATCTTCGATATGTTATATTTATATTTACTGAAATCAATTATCTATGTTTCAATTTGAATGTGCAGTACTTTCCCAAGAATGAGAAATATGTTCCTTTATTCGTTGGAAGTGATGATTCAGAGATAGTTGACAAGTGGAACCGGCTGCGCAAACAGATTGAAGATAGATTAACTGCACCTGCTGCAAGTGGCAAGGATTTAGAAGGTTTATTACCATTGATTTCATTATCCATACCATAATTTCATGAGTTAGATATAGAATGCTGCTCCTGCTATTGCTATTTAGCTTGGTTTTAGTTTTGTGAGCTTTGTTTGAAATTGGTGATTGGGCTAGGCTAACCGACATGGACATACCTCTAGCGTTTTGCTTCATATTGATAAAAATGTGGCGTTTGTATTTATGCCTCTTTCCTGTTTGATTGAATGTCACTAAGATTTCATTCAACATCTTTCCTTTTCTCCTGTCACTAAAAACTTCTTTTGGCAATTTTAAATATGTGAATGTGCTTGAGCTACTTCTCTCTGAGATGGGTCATTAAAGAACTTTTATTTCCTTTCTTAACTCTCAAGTGATGTATCTTTGATGACCGTGTCTTGGCTAAGTTTACACATCTTTCTAGAGGGCATTAAGTTCTTTGTAATCGTGTCTTCAAGGTATATTGAACATGATGGTTCGTCAGATGATGACTTGGGGAATGACCATAATGATGTTTAAATTGCACAAGTTGTAGCTGATAATGCAAATGCCAATCATATTGTTCGTGAAATGTGGAAAACATTGATAATATCCAAGTGGAGGTATCAATAGGTGGCACCCCAGTCGGTGGAGATGATGATAATGATGTGGCTTTCTATGGATAGTTTGTTTGACATTTAGTTATAACTGTCTTTTTCTTTTATGGAAAATATGCAACTTAGATCAAATTGTATGATGTAATAGGCTAGACAGAGATATTGTCTGATGACCTTTTTAATGAGATGTGTCACTTTTTTATGACTATTAATTTTAATGGGATGTGTCGCTTTGTTTCAAGCTTAATTTTGATTGTGTTTCTAATTTTTATTTGGTACTAGACTCTCACCCGTGCTCTGCACAGGGATGATTGACGACAATAAAATATTCCTATGAGTAGTATATACGTATAACAACAGTGATTTATTAGTTGCTTTTTTGTATTAAGTTTTATATAATGAGAGGATTGACCGAATACATGTTAATGAAGTTTTATTTAGAGTTACTTTGCTCCTCTTTCTTTTAGAAATTAGGAGTTTCCCATGCGGGAATCAATTTTGGAGTTTGGATTTTAAATTGTTACATATTCTTGGTTTGTGATTGATATATTCTGGTGGTCAATTTAATTCCTGCTCAAATTCATATGCTTGATTTTAAAAAGAAAAAATTTGTCCGCAAATACATTTTATGTGTGCCTAAATCATGCTTATTGAGGGAGTTCCCTAATGTTTTATTCTAATTTATAGTTTTTCCCTAATTATAGGTTGTCCTGGGCATGCAGATTATGTTAAAGTAAGCTTTAAATTTGTTCTGAAATCTCTTCAAAAAATATACTTCTACAGCTTATCAGCTCATCTCAATCTGTATTGTTATAGGTTAAATGTTGCAAATCGACTTCCAAGGTCACTGATATCAATGATCTCTTGGGGGAGTTTAATTATTGCTTTGTTAAAGCTTTTGAAAAGTTCTATGACATGTATACTGCAACAAGGTATCTTCAATTTTTCAACTTATTTCCCTCATACTTAATCTACTTTCAAATGTGGTTATATAAAACTCATTTCTGCCTTGAATCATAAGGCCCTGTCATGCATGTGAAGTTCGAATGGTGTCATTATTTCCCTTTTATTTTCTTTCCTTCTTGAAAAGTATATAAGGTGAAGGGAACTCTATGCTCAATGACTGGAGTTATCTTACGACTCAAGGTCAGGGGTTTGAGTCATGGAATTGGCCTCTTGGCAATGCAAGATATGGCTGCCATGCCCTCCTGTCACAGTAGATATATAGTGAGTCTGACCCTTCCTTGAACCCTGCTATGGTGGAAGTTCTAGAGCTCCGGGTTGCTGTCGATAAAGGTGAGACAAATAGCAAATTAGATTTGTCTTCACACAACGAAGGCGAGACAAATACAAGTTAGAGTTGGCATCTTGAGACCTCCAAGGATCTCCATCCTCCAAGTATAATGACCAACATTCTGATGGTGTTCATAACCTTTAGTGAGATGTTTTCAACCAGATTCGTTGCGCATAATTTCATTTGGTGGTATAATATTGTTTTCTACGTTTTGTAGATGCATGTAACATTTTACCATATCTACATCGTATCAATGATTTTTCAATTAGCTTTTAAGCTATTTTTTTACTCATAGGGGCATATTGCAGGATGATGAGGTGGAAGGTTGCCCTATTGACTTGTGGATAGAAAGAAATTTCAAGAGCATGAAGATTAAATGAGGATAGTGTAATCAGATTTCACGTTCATAAGAATAGTGAGAGCAAAACTAATGCTATAATTATTAATTAGTTTGTTGGTTTTTGCAGCGTTATATAAATTAGTGCAAAAATTGTTGAATGCTTAATGTCATGGTGATGTCAAGTTGTATTAACATGGTTGAATCCGTTAGTCTTTGATGGAAGCATTTATGTTAATTGAACTGCGTTTCCTATTGGGATATTGTTTGCCATGACGATTAACAAGAGTTAGGGACAGTCGTTAAAGCAGGTTGGTGTGTATTTACCAACTCCTGTGTTCTCGCATGGTCAATTGTACGTTGCTTTATCTAGGGTAATGTCAAAGCAAGGTTTACAAGTTCTGATCACACACAATCAAATTGATTCACCAGTTACTACATCAAATATTTTGTGCCAATGAGGTCTTTAGGAATGTAAAATAAATTCTTAAGATCATGACATCTTCAATTTCGGATCGCTCTTAGCCAATATGGTACGTAGTAAGCATTTAACTAAATAATACTTCACGACTACCTAACTCTCTAATAATAATTGATCATCAAATTGTAGACGCTCGGGCCCGTGCAGAGCACGGGTGTGTGTCCTAGTTGAAAGGGGAGAGAAACTTTTTTGAGGTGCATGAGGGCCTACGAAAAGGAAAATACATGTGAATGAGTTTATTAATAGACAATTTTGCTCTCAAATTCGAGATAGATGTGATAACAAAAATAACAATAAATAAAATAGGTTTATTTTGTGGGTGGGTAAACGGAGTGACTAGTACCACTAGAAACTCACATATACAATTACGAGGTCCCATATTCGAACTCAGAATATCTAGCCTAACAATTTTGTTATTTGTTAAGCTATGCCTTACTGATTATAAAATAGAAATTTTGACAACGTGGGTTGTTTCATTAATAAAAGGACAACAATAATGGCCGTTTTTGTTCAAAGCGTTGCACCCAAGCAAATTCTACATTCTTAAGCATTTTTCTTTCTTTTTTTTGTAAGGAGCTTTTTTTATATTTCTTGGACAAGTCGGAAGACAAAATTGTTCGATTTCATGCCTGGGTGGCTGGGTTCCCTTTCTCGCGCGTGTTCACGTCATCCAGAATATTCCAGATTACTATCTGATTCATGCCTTTATTCTTTAATTAAATAAATAATTGAATATGGATTAATCAATAAAAATTCTTATTAACACCGGCGGGCTTACGTAGTGTATATATATATAATAATATAATAACATTATTGAAATCTTATATTTAATAATCAAATGTCATTTGGAGTCATTTATTATCAAAACTATTTAAATAAAATAAGTTTTTTACATTGATGTTACCTTTTGTAATAATCTTTCTATACAATATTAATTTTTTTCATGATAAAGATTAGCCTATTATTCATTTAAAATGTCATATTAATATTTATTAAGGTGCATATTTGACAAAAATATTTATCACAGTATTAATATTTAGCTATTTAAACATTTAATGATTGTCTCAACAACTCATATATACACTCTCAAGAAATGATAGGGAGAGGGTATAAAACACTGTACTCAACGATAAGAAGGAATGCGTTTCAAATATTGTCCACGTCAAATTGGGGACTCAACAATAACAGAAAAGAAAGTGTTTCACGTCACCAAAAAAAAAACGACTAAAAACATGGTAAACAAAGAATTTTATTTATAAGAATCTCAATTATTCTTGTCAAAAATAAAAAAGAATCTCAATTATTATTATTATTTTTTATAATATGCGTAAGCTAGCCGAGTAAACGGGAGACTCTGAATAGTGAATAGTGAATATCGATCCCATTATCAATCACATCATCACACGCGGAGGGCCATCATCTCTCCTTCCTCTGCAAAGTAAATTATTGTGTTTAGTTCCATTCATTTTCATTCTTCTTCATTTCAATTTTCATTTTCACAAATCAACAAAACTCATTTATTTTGTTTTCTGTTGTCACCTTTATTCACTCTCTTCAATTTCTTGTGTTCACTCACTACCCATCATCATTTCCTTCCATCTCACAACACATTTCATTCTTGTTTCTTTATTTTTATTTTTATTTATTATTATCATTTCTTATCTGGTCCTTCACGTTAAATTGAACTTCTTAATAGTTTGCTCATTTATTTTCCGTGGAAGTTAAATATTTTTTCTTCTTCTTATTCTTCAACCTTGATTCCAATATTCTTGCGTAAAGCTTCAACCAGATACTCAATTTCTTAACGCTATTGTTCGGAGAAGAAATTTGATCACTGAAATTAGAAGAAAAGTTATGGAGTTTGGAATTAGAAGGAGGAATTGTATGAAAATGAGATCCACGTGGATGTTGTTGTTTTTGTTGTTTGGTTTTGCAACGGCTTTCGCGATTGTTTCTGCGGAACGAAGTATCACGAAAATGGAAGTGCCGAGTTTCAACGTTACACAAGAACCTGAACAAAGTTTTCTCACTGAAGCTTTGAATTTCTTATGGAAATCGGATGAATCGGGTTATCAACACGTGTGGCCGGTAATCTTTCTCTTTCGTCTTCGATTTTGTGGCTTTTACGTTTCCTCTTTTAACGATTTTGGATATAAAGGGTGAAGAATATTTAATTTGTGTAGCTTTGGTTAAAGTGCTTTTTTGGATCTATTAGTGCTTTTCTTGTGTTGTTTATTGTTACTGTTATTACATTTCTTGATGTTTGTTGCTTTCTACACAGGAAATGGAATTTGGTTGGCAAATTGTTTTAGGCACTTTTATTGGTTTTTGTGGTGCGGCTTTTGGAAGTGTAGGTGGTGTTGGTGGAGGTGGAATATTTGTTCCTATGCTCAGTCTCATTATTGGATTTGATCCAAAATCATCCACAGCTATATCCAAATGTAAGACACGTGTTAAACTTGATTACTATTTTCAACCTTTTTCTTGCATATTTATCATTCTCAGTTTCCATTAATTTTATAAAGTTGATAGAATTAATTGGTTTGGGCTTACTTCTTCCATATAATGTTTGGTAGATGCAGCTTTCCAGAAATTTATTCTTCAAAAATTCAAATACTGCCGTTACTTTCAACTATTTATTTCAGTCCTCTTATGTAGCCAATAGAAAATTAAAACTAAATCCTTTGGGATAAAGCTGCTGCATTTTCTGAGTTCGGATTTGGATTTGGGACCCCTGGACATCTATTAAACTTGTAGAGACCCATAACATCTCATTCAAGAATTTTTTGTTAAATAAAAACCAAGTCTAGTAGAACCATAAAAGAGGAACCAAGTGCAGCTTCTTTGAGTCCCACTAGTATATTTAGTTATGGGGTGTTTCTGTTTGTGACAGGTATGATTATGGGGGCAGCTGTGTCAACTGTTTACTACAACCTTAAGCTAAGACATCCAACGTTGGATATGCCCATCATTGACTATGATTTGGCACTTCTCATTCAACCTATGCTCATGCTTGGTATCAGCATTGGAGTGGTCTTCAATGTTGTCTTCCCTGATTGGATGGTGACTATATTGCTTATTATTCTTTTCTTAGGTAATCTTGGTTCAACTGCCTTTTCAGTGAGGGATTTTTCTTCTCTTTTTGGACCTCTCACTGATTTTAGTTTTACTCTCTTGCAGGCACGTCAACAAAAGCATTCTTTAAGGGGGTTGAGACATGGAATAAGGAAACCATAATGAAAAAGGTCTCATTTAATTTATTCTGCAGCATAATGTTTTAACTGCATATTTATTTAGAACTAACAATTTACAACAGCAAACCGAGAAATATACTAAATTTTAACCAGGAAATATTTTTTGCTAATAACTTTTTGTGTCTCTAATTTATTGATCATAAAGACTCAATTATGAAGGTTTTCTGATTAATGGTGTGATATCATTTTTTGAGTGGTGAATCTTGAGGTTAATTATTTAGTGACAGACACTAGAAATTTTAAGTCTAACTTCTGTCTGAACCTGTTTTGATTCATTTTAGGAGGCTACTAGGCGACAAGAATCAATTGGTGAGTTCACAAGCTATTCATTAACATTTAACAAAAACGTTAGAAAGTGTCCTTCTGAGTCATTTTGTTTTTCCCTGATGTGAGATTGTATGAAACTTTCTTTTTTGCAGGTTCTGGGGCTGAAGCAGAATACAAACCTATTCCAGCAGGACCAAATGGTGACACCGAAAAGAAAACCGAGGTACATGATGCCATTATTATCTACTAAGTTCTTATGGATGGGGTGATATTTTCATATCTAATAGTAACATGGATTTTGCAGGTGACTATCATTGAAAATGTGTACTGGAAGGAGTTTGGGCTTCTTTGCTTTGTCTGGGTTTCATTCCTTGTACTACAGATTGTCAAGGTTTGCTCTTTCACAATTAATACAGAACAGAATTTTACTCTATACCATGCAATTCATCTAACTTGAGATCAATAATATCCTATTGACAGCAAAACTACACAACTACTTGTTCAACAGCATATTGGGTACTGAACTTGCTGCAGGTAATTCTGTTCAGGAACTTGTTACAAGTCATTTTGCTTTTCTTGATCGTTATCTTATTAATTATTTTATTACTGAATTTTCTGTGATTTCTTTTTGAACGCCTGATCTGTTGCAACAATCTCTAAAAACCGTTTGAATTGTGTTTTACGTGTTACGCAGATTCCAGTCGCAGTTGGGGTAACTGCTTATGAGGCAACTTCCTTGTTCACAGGGCGGAGAGTAATAGCTTCCACAGGAGATCAAGGGAAAGAATTTACTGTTTTGCAGTTAGTTATCTATTGTGTCTTTGGTGTGCTGGCTGGTATAGTTGGTGGCTTGCTGGGACTAGGAGGAGGATTCGTTATGGGTCCACTTTTTCTCGAGCTGGGAGTCCCTCCTCAAGTGAGTTTCAAATTGCAGTATTAAAAATTGTTATGCTATTCTTTACTGATTTTCAGAAGGCAATGCTTTTGTTGTCAATGCTATTATTGACTGGATTCAACATCCGATGTGCAGGTGTCAAGTGCCACAGCTACGTTCGCAATGACTTTCTCGTCATCTATGTCTGTTGTGGAATACTACCTGCTGAAACGTTTTCCAGTACCTTATGGTTCGTACATGAGAACTTCTAACTTGCTTTAAAATTTTCTGTTTATAATATTTATTCAATGTGATGAATTGGTTATGATCTATGTCTTTTGTGAAATGTCATACAGCTCTATACTTTGCCTTGGTGGCTACTATTGCAGCTTGGGTTGGACAGCATATTGTGAGAAAGCTGATCATCTTATTTGGAAGAGCATCCCTTATTATCTTTATTCTAGCCTCCACAATATTTATCAGTGCAATCTCACTAGGTGGAGTAGGTATTTCAAATATGGTTCACAAGATTGCAAATCATGAATATATGGGATTTGAGAATATCTGCAAATACAGGACATAGCACATTTCTGAAGGCCACTCCAATAGTGTTATATTGCCAAGTTCCGTATAAAGGCCAAAGAGCTAAGGTCGCCAAAATTGACGATTTCTTATCCTCTTAGAAGGTGTCATTTTTTATTTGTTGTCATTTCATGGAGTGATTTCCTAGAAATTTCAGAAACTTTTATTTATTCAGTGTGTTCAAGCTCTGGTATCATTTATATATATATATATATATATATATATATATATTGTCAATTATTATTGAATCTGAATCTTCCTGTTTGATTCAGTGTAGAAATTGACAATAATTCGATAAGTGAAATGTTGTTGGTTGTATATTCTCAAAAGCACACTATTTGGTGGTCAATAAAACTTTATGCAGATTCTAATAAAATACGTAGGTCTTACCATTCTATTATATCTATAATAAATAAAGACGTGGGGCTTTTCGACAAAAACAAATAAAGATGTGGGGTTATATCTGTACTACAAATGCCGTGGACAGCGATTATCAATTGCTTTGACTATGCCTTTGGTTAAATAAATTACTTTGACTATGCCTTGAATAGTTTTATATACATGTACAAAGGTATGGGTACAATTGTCCCCACAAAAAAATAGTTTTATATACATTCACATACTAATTTTTTATTTTCCCCAATAAAATGTAGACTTTACTTCACTTCACTTCAACTAATATTCAATTATCCAAACATACAAGCCCAACCTATTTTTTCACAATCTCAAGTACAGTGGAGGAGCTAACCTGTTTTTTATGGGGTGGCGAAAAATAAAAGTAATTTTTTATATGTAGAAGAAACTTTATTTAGGATAATCAAAGTGAACTACATGATGTATATTAAATCAAAATAATCATTTAGGAAAGGTAAGCTCGACAACGCTTCAAGGAATCGAAATCAACTAAAATTGTCTCTGTACTAAAAAGACTAGCAATGTCTTTTTCAATGTAAACAACACGGATCGGAAAAGCTGATATACACGTTGCTAGCCAAGTTTTTCAACATAAATTAGTCACCCACAAAACTAGTTGATACTGCGCACTAATAACATGGTAACCACACACACATATATATATATATATATATATATATATATATATATAAATTTAATAATGGGGTAGCATAACTAAATAGACCTACTATATGTACTTGTTTATTTTATTTTTTTGGGTAGCAAGGACTGCCCCATTGTCTAAGGAGGAGCTGCCCCTGCTCAAGTAAAAAATAGGTTTTCGCTAGAGGTAAGCAACTACTAAAATATATTGTATAAAAGAAATATTGAAATATATTTCTTTACAACGAGTTTTGAGACTAATAGATTGTGCGTGAGATGTTTGATTGAATGATTATGGGGGTTATATATAGAGATATATTTTTACTAATTTTGACGATAAAAATATCATACAATATTTTTAGAGTATGAAAATATTAGACAATAATTGTAGAAGTTTGCATATCTTTTTTGGAAATTTTTTGTCGTGTATATGAGTATGTATTTAAAAATTAATTTAAATATTTTTTTTCCGTAAAATGTTACAAATAGATTATTTTTCCGTCCCACAATTTTTTTTCCTGAATCTATCACTCCCTCGAATAGTCCAATTTAAGGACTAAATTAGGTCTTGCAAATACACATTTCTTATTAGTAATTCAATAGTATTAATATTTAACAAAAACTCATTTTCTCGGTCCATTTTATGTGGCCTTACTTCCTTATATTCCTTGCTTAGGTTGAAGTGTTTGGAAATATTGTTTTGTATATATATATTTTTCGTTTTGTATATATACTTTTTTCGGGCAAATAGTTGCAGTGAAAAAGCATCACTATTGTTTGGAGGCACCTCAGTTAGGCTGACCCTCCACCAAGTATTAATTATCTGCAAGACCACAAAATTTTATTAGAAACAAATAAGTTGGGACATAAACTAAACCCTTAAAAATATTAAGAAAACCTAAATTGAGGAAGATCAACTCTATAACCGCAAAAATACTCAGAAATAAAACTAGGGATAGAGTCTCATCAAATAAAGTCATGATTATGAATGCATCTGAAGTCAGCTTACTAACAGTTTCTTTCCATAAAAATATGGCCCATTGATTTTTTCTACATCTCTTGCTACTCATCACACACCTCCTTTAACTTATGAAATTCCCAACTTAACCTTACCATTTTAAAAAACTCCCTCTATATCCTTCATCCCTCTTCTTCTTCTCCATCTCATACACACTCCCCTCAAACACCCCAAACCTCCCATCTCTCCACTCCAAACCCTATTCACAATTCCTACATCATTACCCTTCCAATCATCTTCTCAACATTGACAACCATTATTAGGTATTATCCCTACCAAACTTTTTTCGTTTTCATCTCTTTTAGTTGCTGCATTTGGGTCTTTTTCTTCCAAAAATCGCGCTCAGTTCGGTTCCTCTCAAGCGAACGAGTTCGGTTAGGCCCAACCAAACGTTGTAAATGCATATGGGGGTGTTCATTTTCATTGTTCACTCGGCAACTGAGCTCTGAACACGTTCGATCAAGGGCAGCCGAACACTTAAAATATTACACATATATTTGTATTTATTTAGTAGTAATTTTTGAGCCAAAAAAGTTAGTAATTATTTTAATAATAGTAGTCGAAAGTAATTGTTGAGAGACACGTGTCAATGGTAATATGTGGTGATGAGAGTGGTGGTGGTAGCGGTAATGGTAGTCAATGGTGATGACCGGTGGTGGTCATATTGGTGGTCAGTGGTGGGGGACTAGTGTGGGTCAAAGTGACAGATTTTAGTGGTCGGAGTAGTAGTTAGAGACGTACTTGTTGGTGGTAACCGATATAGTTTCAAGTGGTGGTTTAAGGTGGCCAGGGTGATGCTTGAAGTTGTGTTTGGTAGCGGTCAAAGTGGTGGTCGGCGATGGCTAGAGTAGTGGTTGGTGGTAGTAGAAGTAGTTGTTGACGGTTGCTAGAGTGGTGGCCAGAGTAGTGGTCATTGGCGGTGGTCAGAATGATAGTTAGTGGTGGTCAAATTGATGATCAAGGTGATTAAGTGGTGATCAACAATGGTCAAAGTGGTGGGCAGGCTCAATTTTTCAACCCAATATCCTTTGGCGGTCCGCCCCGCCTGATGAGTCCCCATCACATGATGGTTTTCAGTGTTAAAAAGGGATTTTTACTTGGAGTTTTTGATGAATAACAATGAAGTTGATGAGAATTTAACAATTTGTGCTATTAGAAATTTATTTGCTATGCAGTGTTTATGCTGGGTTTTGTCGTGATTTTGTGCCCAGGGACTAGGTGGAATTGAAGAACAAAGCAGTGCAGGCAAATGGACTCAATGGTGCAATAGCAAGGAGCATTCAGCCAAATGGCGCGCAACTGGCGCGTGAGTGGCGCACCACGCGCGAGAAGACAGCAGGAAAGGCGCCTGACTGGCGCGTGAGTGGCGCGCCAATCAGCAGCAGACGCGTTAAAACACGCGTTGGACGCTTTTTTCAGTATCTTTGGACGTATTCTGAACCCTAGCACACGACAAGAACTGATTGCTCTGGATATCGGCGTTGAAGATTCGAGACTTGGGAACAAGGATTGAAGCTTCACATGTGTTCGTCTTCATCTCCAATTTGTAATTCTTCTCTTTCCTTTTCCTTAATCATGTGTAACTAAACCCTAATGTTAGGGATGAATGAATATTGACGTAGCACTATTGTCGATGGTTTAGAATTTTATTTATATCATACTCTCTCGTATTTTGCGTATCGAATTTCTATGCTTAATGCTTTTTATGGTTGGAAAACTCATACAATGATATTTTGTTCAATTATGAAATGGAAGTTTTGTTTTTGAATGTTTGAAATTCTATACCTTCAATTCGTAGCTTAGGAATAATCTATGAGTTGTTGTATATTGCAAACCCTCGTTTTAAATGCTTGTCGTTAATTAGAATCGCTTAAGGAATTAGGGTTTGTAGTTATCGACAAAGGACTAGTTACCTAAGAAATTAGGAATTAGTGAATGTTGTGGGTTTGATAGCAAAATTAGAAAGAGCTTATCCTTCAAATTAAATCAGTGCAATAGTGTGAAATCAATAGGAATTCATCCCTAGCATCTTCTCCATCGTATCTTTTCAAACGCGTTCTTCGTTTCTATTATTAAAAACATAAAAAGAATATTTTATTGCTTTACTTTAGAGCTTCATAGCTCAATCAAATCAATCTCATCCTAGTTCACTTTGGTTCCTTTAGTAGTTGTTAACGTAACTGGTAATTAAATTCGATCCTTGAGGACGATACCCGGTACTTGCCGGTTTTATTACTTGCACGATTCGGTACACTTGCCGAAAGTTCAACACCGCCCCACCCAATTTTTGTCGGGCTCACGGCGGCGCGGGTGGGCTGACCCGCTTTGCCATCCCTAGTCAAAATGATGTTGGCATAATTTTTGATTTTGAGTTTTGATGGAAAACAGTTTTGAAATTAAGAAAAAAAACAACTCAACCATATTGTATGTTTTGTTTTTTTGGTATATTAACATATTTTGATTTTGAAATTAACTTTTAAAACCAAAAAAAAAAAACAAAAATTTGCCCTTACTGCCCGTTTGGGGTGGGGTGTGAGTTTTAAGTTTTTTGTTTTGCCTTGATTAGAAATTGCGAACCTAATATTCTTGCTATTTATAAACTGACCCCAAAGCGTGTTTAACATTCGAAAAAGACGAAGGGAAAAGTTCCGTTCGGGGATTATGTTTTATGCAGCGATTCGGATTAGCAATTCCCCAAATTGGAGAGGGCGGCAGGAATCAAACTCAGAACCCTAACGCTCTCCATTTCTCATCTCCTCGCGTGCGTGAAACCTAAGCAACTCAATGGTTTTCTACTTCAAAGCACGCCCTGAAACTGGCGATTACACCATCTTCATGGGTCTTGACAAGTACGAGAACGAGGAACTCATCAAATACGGCTTTGTCGAAGACATCTGGTAACCCTAATCGATTTCTTATCCTCTTTAATTTCCATCTTTTCGTTTCTCAATTTAGTCAATTTCATATTCTTTTCTTGAAATTCTATATACATCGGAAAGAAATTCACATTCGACCTTTGTCTAGTTCCTTAATGATTTTATTTGAAATCTCTTATTGTTGTGTTTTGCCTTTCGTTGAAACTCTGGTTCCGTTTTTGTTGCTCATGGTTCGGTTTCTCTAGAATTGTGATTCAACCAGCTTTTGCAATATAAGATTATTGGTCAACTATTTAGGGCCCGTTTGGATCGGCTTATTTACTAGCGTAAGTACTTGCGTGGATCTATGGGAGAGCTTATGGAAACAACTTATAACATGTTCTTAAGCTATTTTCAGCTAATTTCCATAAGCTCCATAGCTTATGAAAATAGCTTTTAGAAAAACAGTTTAACATTATTTTATTCTTTATTATATAAACAGCTTATGCATAAATAAGTTTAATTAAGCTCATTATACAAACGTCATTATTCTATTCCCTTTTTTCCATTACAGTGTGGGCTTCTCTTTCTGGATGAAAGAGGCTCCTGACATAATTTCAAAAGCTCATTGTTTAAATTTACAATTGTGATTTCTGATTAGTTTTATACTTTCTAATTCAGTTGGATTGTTGTTATTTAATGATAAAACTTGTCTTTCGCAGGTTCCATGTTGATAAAATGTCTTCAGCCCATGTCTATGTGAGGCTGCACAAAGGTCAGACTATTGATGACATGAGTGAAGGTTTGCTGGAAGACTGTGCTCAGCTTGTCAAAGCAAATTCAATTCAAGGTAAAAAAACCTGACTTAATAGTTGAATTGATGATTTAAGAGCCAATTTTGTGGTCCCTGCAAGTGTATATGCAGTGCTTCACCTTGCTCTTATTAAGGTTTCTTCAGTTACACTTAAACTAGATGTCAGAAGACTAAGAGGGTTTGGATAAAGCACTTGCAGAAACAGAAATATTTAAAGAATGATACAATAATTATGAGATTTTGAAACAAACAGCTTCAAGTATAAGTTTAAATTAGTTTCTGTATCTCAATATTTTTTGGAAGTTCTCATTTTACTTCTCTATAAGCACCCACAAGCTTATAAAAAATACTTTTTCCTGAGTGAACTATAACCTTATGTAGCTCTCATGAAGTAGAAGCTAATTCAAACTAAGCTCAATTCTCATGCTAGGTTTCAAGGGTTTTTAATATACATATATGTAGTTATTACTTATACATTATTTCCTTCCAATTCCTAATTCTATGTGCTTTGTGCTTACCTTTTTTCTTTAATTATTATTATTGGCAGGGAATAAAGTAAACAATGTTGATGTTGTTTACACTCCCTGGTCTAATTTAAAGAAAACTGCTTCAATGGATGTTGGCCAAGTTGGTTTTTACAACCCAAAAATGGTGAGTATTTTTACCAACGTTTTGAAAATTGGACCAATCATTGAACTAGTGAAGACATTGATTCAATGTTCAATGGTTCAACCGTGATTGAATATGCAATAATCAAATCTTATTTTTTAATATTATTGGTTTTGTTAACTGGTAAAGTTAAGATGTAATTAAATTATAAACTAAACTAAAACAATTACTATATAGGGGGCATATCTAGTGAGAAAGACATTTTATGTGAGAGATGGGAGGGTCCATTATCAGCAATTGGATTAAAATAGATGGCTAAGATTAAAACACCCCTTAAGTTACTCACGAGTCTTGCTTTAGTTTCTCTGTCCAATTGCATTATTAAAGATAGTGGGAAGTTGGTCGCCTCCTTCCTCTCTCTTTCTCTGTTCATAGATTTCATCTTCTACATATTTTGTCACAACTCCACGGTCCACCCGTGCATCTTCCCTCAAAGCAAAAAATATTCAAAGATAGCTAAAGTGAATCGAGTGACAGTCTATTTTTGCCTAATCGAACTATCAGTTTCCACAGCCAAGACGTCTCCCTCCCTCGATTCCAGAGACATCCAGAATCTGCATCTCCCTTCCTTTGTTTTGTATTAATGCCCTAATTCTCATCTCCAAGTCCATGTAAAATCCCTGTTTTGGTTGTCCCTCTAGAAATCACAGCTTCATCAACAATTTCACCTTCAAGTTGAAGTACATCTCCCTGTTTCTGATCTGCTTTTGATGACACATGTAAAACGAAAAGTCAGGGATGGATAAGACAAACGACAGTGATTATTCTTCCTAAAGAATTGAGCAACTGCTCCTGGAACCACTCATGTTTTCCCCCTCAAAATCCAACTAACACCACTGCATCACAATTCCAGATCTGTTGCATTGTGGTTAATATATTTTGATTCCAATAGTGCTTGATGGTATTATTTCTTTGCACATCAATATTTTGCCTTTTCGTGCTCAGTATTTTCAGTTGTATTTTGCCCTTTTTTCACAGTGGGTGGGTGGATGAATGCTTTAGTTTTCATTTTTGAACTATCATCTGGCTTTTTGTGCATTTTAGGTGCGAACTGTGAGAGTGGAGAAGAGGATAAATGAGATTGTGAACAGGCTAAACAAGACAAAGGTGGAAAGAAAACCTGATTTGAAAGGTAACTAATAAAGTTTGCTTTGTTTTTAAATTTTGTTGGATGAGGAGGCAGCTGTGCACCTATTTTTTGTTATCATATCTAGCCATTTTGTCGTTGTGGTGTCTGATGTACAGGATGCTTGCGAATTTGGTTTGGCTTATCTGATCTTGATATGTTTGTGTATACTTATGGTGCAGCTGAGAGAGAAGCACTTACTGCAGCTGAAAGAGCCGAGAGAAAACAGCAACTGAGAGAAAAAGTGAGTGTTGTTTTCTTTCCTCTTTCAATTTCATGCATAGCCAAATTATTGCTGTCAACTTTGTCAGTATCAGAGCTCGTTATATTATGCAGAACAGACTCAAATTCAAATAGTACAATTCAATTTTCTTAACATTGTACTATTTCATATCATTGAATAAGTTGAACACCTCATGTAATTTGTTAACATATTTAAACTCACAAGTATAAAACTTCCTTACACTCGTCAAAATACAAATTCTGTTACTAGAGCTTGACCAGCAGTCACACTCAGCCAATTGGGGAATGGTCGTTTTTCTGTATGCCACTGACTTTTTGAATGCCATGTTCAATAACCTCAAGTGCACTTTTGTCTAAAAACTAAATTAGCTTTTTGGTCTCATGCACTACTTGTGTTCTTTTTGTCAGTTTGGATCTTGTCCTTTAGGGTGTTTTGTTTGTAAACTTTCTTAAGAATTTGAGGATCCAACCTTCAGGCTCATAGGATGTCTGCCTCTACAAAATTTGCCTACTAACAATGAACTGTCTTCTTCGTGGTGTAACATCAAAGTGTTTTCTTGTTCTGGTTCAATTGTTTTTTTTGAACAATTGCTGGAATTAGACCGCATCTTCTTCTGTGCAGAAACGTCGTGAGGATTTGGAAAGATTGGAGAAGGAGAGACAAGCAGAGCTTAAGAGCTACAAGGGTTTGATGGTTGCAGAGAATATGACATCCAACAAACAAATTGCTTCAGGAAGCAAATCATTGCAAGAACTGGAGGAAGATTTCATGTAAGCATACTGATTATTGGATTATAGACAGATGACGCTGGTCAAATTGCTACCAACTGGAGTCTGAAACTGCATTGTCACAGTCTAATCAAAAACTGAAATTTGTTGCTTTGATTATCACAAGAATGTGCTAGACAACACCCACTTGAGGGTTCAAGAAGAACATGATCATGTTAATGAAATTGATCAGATTGAGATGAGGTATCTGATGGAGCCTCATCTGATGATGATGACGATTATTTTATTTATTAGAGTAGTTTGTTGTTGTACTATTTTTGCAACATCTTTTGTTTATTTTTAAGTAGTAATAATTTCTTAAAAAGATAGCAAATTTACGTCATACAATTTTTATAACCATTTATAATAAATTAGCTATTTATAGTATGCAAATGATAACTTTGTATCTTAAAAAGTTAATTTATGATACACGCTTTTATAAAATGTATACAGAAATAACTAATAAATGTTTTTCAAATGCTTGGTGCTACCCACGACCAAAAAAAATGTTTGGGGGTATTCATTGACGCAAGAAAGTATATATAGTAATTAACTTACAAGTCAGCCAGTGAAGAGACGCGAAAAACTACTCTTATGAAAAGGTTACAGGTCAGCCAGGATGTAATGTTATCAGAAAGGTGTTTACACTTTAACATATTACGGGGAACTAATTTTATTTGTTATTACGAACATATTTTGTAAGAACTAAAACAAGATAATAAGAGGTGTCAAAAAAACAAAATAATAAGATTTAAAAGCAAAATATATTTCCAAGGTTGTGTTTTTTGGACAATAAACAAGGTGGTTATGTTTAGTCCCTGTGAAAATAGAAATTCGGATTTGAAAGGATATAAAAGTAGATTTTTTATAAAAAAAACCATATTTATAGGAACAAAACATTTTTTTATTATTCAAACTTTCATTATAAAAAAACTTGAGTCATTTACACATAAGAGAAATACTAAACGTGGAAACAAGACTAGAAATTTGAGCTACATTTGACCAAACATGGTCACTAATAGGATGATTTAGACTCTTTTTTAGTTCCATAAAAAAATCCTTTTCACTAAATTGGAAAGTGAATTAAAATTGAAATAGGATGATTTCTATTATGAGATTATAGAATCTTAGTGAAGCTTCTTATGTCAATCTTTTGGTTAATTATGTTTTTAGACTCGTGGTGGCCGATGGTCCGGTGGAGGAGCTTCGGCGACTTGTGGAAGTGGTTGATGGTCTGATCACTAATGTGGTGTTTTGACTAGTTGTTATCTTTAGATTTTTATAATTTGAAATATTTTTTATTTTCAATTTTTTTATTCTTAATTTCCATTTACTTTAAATAACT
Source organism: Astragalus glycyphyllos (assembly GCA_963573325.1). NCBI lineage: Eukaryota > Viridiplantae > Streptophyta > Magnoliopsida > Fabales > Fabaceae > Astragalus > Astragalus glycyphyllos. The sequence continues at coordinate 91,892,198 of OY754307.1, forward strand.
TAATTGTATTTTTAGATAAGCAACGATTCCCACCAATTAGCTAAAGGAAAGCTAGTTTGACTACCCACCCTATATATAAACCAGCTCCATGAAGGATATCTGATGTGTGTAACAACAGATGAAATTCTAGCTTCCTTATTCCTAAAAATACAGTCGTTCCGAGACAACTAGATACTCAACAAGTAGTTAACCATATGATAAATTTTACCTTCCTAACATTCTTACCTACACAAACCTTCCCAGCCGACTTGAAATGATAAAAGATGTGATTGAAATTCCAAAGTCGTTGCTGCATCAAGGCCAAGAGTAATTTAATTGTTGAATCGGATATGCACCTGTCACAAAATGTAATGAATGAACTTGATTAGTGTATTGTACCTTGCCTTTGCTCGGGTCGGTTCGAGTCACTAGTTGGTGGGCTCCTGCTCGAGATCGGGTTTGGATGTCTACCCCAGATGTGGTACCTGCGAAACCGCTCTGACGCTCAAGTCAGTATATGGGAATCTCATAGTGAAGTAGGGAATTAGTAATGTACCTTTTTCTGCAGAGTGGGACCTGTATTTATAGACATCAGGCCTACCCTAGTCTGTTGGATCGCCTTGGTGCATCCTTGCTGTCGATGTCTGAAAGACATGGATAAGTTGAGTTGCTGCACCCAGGTAAGTGTGGCTTGATCCAGGGCCCAATGTCAGACTTGGACTTCATTGCCCAGTCCAGAGCAATTAGTTTTAACTAAATAGTGAGGAGGAATTTAAATTTTTTTATTGATTTATAAAAGATTGTAAATAGAATAGCAAGTGGTTAATGCACTCCCTCTAGAGGGGCAGATTCAGCTAGTATCCGCGTTCCATCTCCAACAATAGAATAAGCCGAACTCCTGATTATTTAGGGCCTTAATTTCACGAGAATGGTTAATGCATCATTTTATTTTTTATCAAATCTCCATTTACCATTGTAGAAAGAGTTATTATTCTCTAGAAGCAGACATAAAGTCTTGTACCAGATTTAATTAAAATACTTTGACATTGTTAAACCATACAACATCTACTCGATAAACAATTTTTTTAAAATTAACTTTTGTATTTGAGGTGTTTGGAAGAGGGAGAACCTTCCCTAATCTAATGGATTGATGTATTTGGTTATAAAGAGATATTTTGAATAGAGAAATAGGAAAGTGAGTTCAAGAAGAGATAAAGTAGATTGATATATTGTTTGCTTAAAAGAAATGAAAGAGAAACATAATGACTTTAAAAATGACAAAAAGAATATGATATTAGAAAGTAAAATATAGTAAATTAAATTAAATTTTTATTTTAATTAAATTACCTCATTAATTTATTATATTAGTATCAATATTTTTTTTAAATATATGTAATAGTATATTAAAAATGTACTATTTAACTATTTCTAGTTCGACTGTAATTTGACTCCGATTAAATCTCTGAACCTTGAACCCACACCTCATCCAGTTTAATGACCAGTTCGATATTTATTATCTTGGCAATGTTACTACACTCTTAAACAAACAAATTAGTAGATTTTATATAAATTGTACCCAATAATAAAAGTTTATTAGAAACTATGTTAGTTCCATTTGAAATTAAATCAACATTTGTAAAAAAAAATCTGGAAAAGGTTTATAGTAAAATTGTAGTTATAACTATTGCTAGGATACTGTCAAAAAAAAAAACTATTGCTAGGATAATTCCATATTCCTTCCCATGCTCGATGGAACAAATTACAAATGATCTATTGACAATCTTAGTTTTTCGGCTTTTATTTGCATTAAAGAGATTAAATCTCGTGGCATTAATTGAATTGAAATCTGCTATGGGCTGCTATCATCCATAAGCATAAGCTTAGTCTCCGGATTGGGAAAGAACAAATGTAGATTTTTTGTGGATGACAACTTTAGATTAAGGTATCTACTAAAAGCGGCGCAACAAACATTTGAATAAAGGATGCTCCTCTAATCCTCTTTCCTTTTTAATTGTCTTTTAAATATATTTTACATTAATAAAAAACACTAATTTTTTTAAATACTATTTTTTTAAAAAAATTATTTTTATAATACTTTTTGATTGTTTCTTCGTTATTACATTTATTTTTTCTCTACAATAAATAATAAATAATATAATTACGAAAAAAGTATTAATAGCCTTAAAAATTAAAATACCAAAATGCCAAACAAAAAGAAATAAATTTCTTCTCAAAAAAATTGACAAGTGCAAACAATCTATTTTCCAACACTAATTTATAACACTTTTTATATTATTAGTTAATAATGATATTTTGTAGGACATAAATTTGTACAAAATAGACCGAAGGCAACGTGTCATACATTTATAAAATGCAAAAACACAGCACTCAATCAATTCCCATATTCACATGAGTCATATTAATTCATTCAGTCATTAGAGTCTCCCTCCCTCCCTGTTACTTAAAAATAAAAATAAAAATTTGGTGGATTCAAATTTGACAATAATCACAAATCTATAACCAATGATACACCTTGACTCTTCGCGGCGTAAATGTTTTACAAGGTCAAACATCTTTCATAGTATTATTTTTAACTTAAGCATCACGGTTATTTTTCTTTTTCAAAAGAAATCATTATGATCAATAACAAACCATAAAAAATATTGAGGCACTCTCAATTTCATACGTGAACAAAATCCATCAAAGTTAATTTATCTTTTTACTTGAAATTTCTAAAAGCATTTTGCACAAAAAAACTATTATTATTATTATCATCATCGTAAGATAATTTTTGTATAATATAAAACAGTAAAAGCCTTGGACATGTGGCATCGTCTCTTTATCTTAAAATTTTCTCATATAACAGCAAAAAAGAAGAGAAAAGTGGCCCAGATCTCTTTCTTTTTTGACAAACATATATCTTCTCTTTTCTTTATTGTAGAAAATAAAAACTTGCTGCCCGTTGCACTTTTGAAAAAAATGGACGTCAAAGCGTAGAAGGTGAACAGTTTCATTTCAACGTGTCGTCATCATCACCGTTCATTATCAAAAGAAATTCGACCTTTATATTACAAGAAGAGTACCGTTTCCCTAACTTGCCACTCCGAAGCTCAAGAGTACCCCTCCCACCCTTTGCGTTTGAAAATTTCTCTCACTAAAAATTTCTCTCTCTATCTTTAAACCCTCCCCAACTCTGGTTATGTGCATTTATTCATAGATCTTTGTTCGATTTCATTCTCTGTTTAGATCTGCAAATGCTCACCGTTTCAATCGCATCATTCATCATCTCTCATTTTCGCATTTCTGAAGCTCAGTCTGGTGAGTAATAAGCTTCTAACGCTCTCATCTGATTTCATTTGCATGTTAAATCTCCGATCTCAAAATCATGTTATCTTCATAAGCCTTTTGAATTTTAATATGGAATCGTTCTTCACTCTTTAATTTGAATTTTCAACTTTTTTTTTACTTTTTTGTTTTAATTTAAGCTGGATTTTGTGAATTTGAAAGCTTGATTGTGATTTATGTGATTGAGCTATTTAGGTTTGTGATTTATGTAATTGAGCTATTTAGATAGATAGTTAAGCTGTGATCTAAGTAGTACACAGTGATATATCTCAATTTTTGAAAATCAGTTCACTGAATTGTTGTTTGTTTGATTGGTTTTGTGTTTTTAACTCCGAATTCAATATCCTCTCATGTGTTTGTTTGCAGGAGTTTGTTCTTGCGATTTGTTGAGGGAGGGGGAGGGATTATAATGATTTGGAGAACAATTACAAATTGTAGTGGACTGAGAATTGGGGTATGCAATTTTACTTTTCGATCAAACAAGAATGGAAGTCGACAGGACAATTTCTACTCCATCTGATGTTGCCTCGGATGGTGCTCAGAAAATTAGAGCACTGCATGGGTAATTCTTAAAATCATCCTTGTTTTACTACATTCTTGATATGCATTTCTTGTTTTCATCTCAGATCGCCGTTTAGCAGTTAAGTCTAAAATTGAAAGTGAGGTTTTAATGTTGGTGCCTCTGCAATTGACATATTTATCTCTAGAGCTGTTGTTTGCTTTCTATTTGTGAATCAAATGATTTATTAACAGGGGCTAGGGTTGGATCTTTATTTTCCAAATTATAACTTATCTCTCATCATAGTTTTCCTAGACTTTGGACCTTTGTGAAATAAGCGCCCTTGCTCTAAATCGTCTTCTTAATTATTTCCTAAATTCAGAAAATTTTTGGTGGACCACTTAACTAATTAATTAAGAAAGCTATATTTTCTAATTTTCGTATTATTAAACAGCATAGCCCAATTAGTATTGGTGTCCGACATGTATCGCATATCTTCCAATTTTTCGTAGTATTAAAAAATTTCCCCAATAATTTTCAGATATATTTTCTAAACGTTTTACCATTTAAAGACAAGATTGTCAATTTACCAAGAAAAAAAAGACAACATTGTCATCCAGATACGACATGTCATTGATAGCGGCTTTTTTGCTTTCTTTTTTACCATTTTAACTGTGTTTCCTCACATCATATGACCCTTGCTCCCTAAAAACGCTTCTCTCTCATTCATAGCCCCACTTCACCTGCCACAGTTTGTAATCATGCACACTGCTCGGGAAATTTTTGCCTCTGAGTTGTTGCTGTATCTGGTGCACCTGCTTCATTGTTCAGGTTCTCCCAATTTTTGCATTCCCATATTCTTATTTTATTGCTCAACCTCCTTTTCAGCTCATACCCTTTTGTCCATATGTGGAGCTACTCTGGTTGTAAGCTGCAGAGTTGCATAGCTGTTGCTCATTATGTACCCCATTTCCGCTGTTCTTGCTTCTTTATTTCAAGTATCTGACTAGGCCTACTTGTTATGATCACACATAAATTTTTTGTGAATTGTGGCATATACATACATGTATATTTTCTTGGCCACATATCTTGTTTTCTAAATTTTCTTGATCCCCGTATTCTTGATCCCCGTATTCATGTCATATCGTATCCGCACAAGGTATCCTAGCTGCTTATTATCCGGACAATCAATGATGGTACTGCTTATCTATTAAAACGGGAATGAATAGCCTTCGTGAACTTTGTTACTTTTTTGTTAGGATAGGATGAGTGTCTCTCGTGTATTCTCATGTTATTGTGTTTTATTTCAACATTTCTTTTCTTTGGTGTTTTTGTAGGAGGACTACTGGCCCTACAAGGCGCTCCACTAAAGGACAATGGACACCTGTGGAGGTGAATTTTTTAATACTTGAACATATTACATCTTTCTGAAGTTTGGTAATGTTGCGTTGCCTTGTAACATGTCTTTTTTCGCCGAAATTCTACTTCCTACATTATTATTATTCTGTTACTTGGGAAACTAAGCATCTGTATGGCATATTCTCCTATTTTTATAACTTTTTCGCTTTCAATGAATTATAGTTGTTCTTTAGTATGGCATATTCTCCTATTTTTATAACTTTTTCGCTTTCAATGAATTATAGTTGTTCTTTAGATTTTTTAAAACCATAAATGGTTATTAATACAATGTTTTTTTCCCTCTTTTTAATGTATATGTGAAATAGAAATTTATGACTGAGGTTTTCTTTGACTTTTTCGGTTATAAAAAATATTAGATGATCAAGTGACATTCAATATTCATGGGTTTTGTTTTTGCAGGATGATATTTTGAGGAATGCTGTTCAGCGTTTTAAAGGAAAGAATTGGAAAAAAATTGGTAATATTTTGGTAGTGTGCAGTACTTGTCTTGACTGCGCATTAGAGTTGTCCAATTCATATTAAGTTATTTGAATTTCTTCAGTACCTGTCTAGGTTTAACTGAGCAGATTTAAAATGGGAAAAAAGCATGTGTTTCATGGGGGATCGTTTATCTCTATTTATGATAGTTTCTTTTTTATTTAATATTTTTTGGATAACGAAATGCGATTCAGTTGGTAAGACGATTCACCTACGCCCAAAAGGTTGTGGGTTCGAGTCATAAAGGGGGAAGTGGACAACACTATTGATCCCTTTACAAAAAAAATTGTTTTGGATGCTAACCATCATCTCAAGCAAGCCCTAATGTGTGCACTCTCCTTATGCGGTGGTTTATTGTGACTTATTATAATTGTCGACTATGTTTGTAGCGGAGTGTTTCAAGGATAGAACTGATGTACAATGCCTGCATAGGTGGCAGAAAGTCTTAAATCCAGACCTTGTCAAAGGTCCATGGTCCAAAGAGGTAATATCTACTTCTCATTTCTAGTCTGTGATTATTATATACTTCCACATTTTTGTGTTTATTCTGATGTGATAATGTGTTCTATCCAATTTCTGTTTAGATATATATGTTATGAACTAACCTACCAATCTGAATGCAAACAGGAAGATGCAATGATTATTGATTTGGTTAACAAATTTGGGCCTAAAAAGTGGTCTACTATAGCACAGAGTTTACCTGGACGTATTGGCAAGCAATGTCGAGAAAGGTATGGTTTTTGGCTTTCTGCTATTTAATGTTTCATTGGCATACTATATGTCCAAAAACATTAGAATAGAATATAATGTATTTGTTTTGAGTTTGTGACAATCTTTTTCCTTATTGCCCCATATATATAAACTATAGATGAAAGGATTGTAGTTAATTCTCATTAATAATTTTTAGGTGGTGATAGAAAAATGGATGTAACAGTAAAAGAGAACAAATATGATATGGAAATAAGTATATTCCTCTGAATTTCAGTGTGAATATTACAGAGAAATAACCATGAAAGTAAGGGAAATGGAAGATACTAAGTACAGTCTCTATGACAGAGAAAATCTGTACTCCCAGCCCTAGCCAATCAAGCCAAATACTTGCCTAAGGAAAATGCACGTCCTAGCCTACCTTTATTCCCCTCAGCACACAATGCATGAGGTGTGACACACTCTCTCTCTGCCAACTCATCAGTTGGTTACATAATATTCTCTCCACTACTTTGGGACAATGACTCTCTTACCCTTCCTAGTGTAAAACTTGCCAAAACTCTTCTTTTTCACTGAATTGCTTGCATTCTCATCAGGTGGCATAATCATCTTAATCCTTCTATAAACAAGGAAGCATGGACACAGGAAGAGGAAATGGCTCTAATACGTGCTCATCAGGTTTATGGGAACAAATGGGCAGAATTAACGAAATTTTTGCCTGGAAGGTAATGTTCAATTCCCTTTCTTTTCAATAAGGAAAAAGGTTTATAATGGGCATGCAACCATGCTTTTCACTTCATTCTGGAATTGTAGTTTCTTAACGGTATTTATTTCATTAGCACCTGTTTAGTATAGATTCGTTTTTTTCTCTGTTTATCAGTAAGCACTTAAAATTGTGATGTTATTGTGCTGCTGTGGCAACAGGACAGACAATGCTATAAAGAACCATTGGAATAGTTCTGTCAAAAAGAAATTGGATTCTTACTTGGCATCAGGCTTGCTTACTCAGTTACAAACTGCACCACTTATTGGAGATCCAAATCAACCTACAGCTTCATCCTCTTCGAGGCTACAGCGGAGTGGAGATGATAATGGTCCTAGGGGGAATGAAGTTGAGGAAGTTTCACAGTGTAGCCAGGAGTCAGCAAATGCTGGTTACTTTCTGTCTTCCAGTGAGATGAGCATTGTTGTTGTACAAATTGGGGAGGAGTACAGGCGAAATGAAGAATCTAATATAGGAAGGGGATATAGTCCTAGTCAGGCATCATGTTCAGAGCCATATTACATGTCACTGGATGATTTTACTGGATCCTTACCAGACATTCCTTGCCAAGAGGTTTGCTCTTCTCAATTTATCGAGCAGAAATACTCGAACGAATCAAGAAGTTCCACAAACACTGATTGCCAGTTTAATTTACAGGCTTTACCCAATGTTTCCTCAATGGACTTTGGGCAGGAATCATCACAGTTGCAAATTGATTTTATAGCTCCTAGTGAATGTCATAACATGATGATTGTTCCATTCCAGTCTTCAGTGGACAATGCTAAAGGAGATAATATGATGTCGGATGATGAGTGTTGTAGAACCTTATTTTCAGAGGCAATGAGTGATGAATTATTTTCCTCCAGAGATTATAACAAAGGTGTAAATACGGTTGACTTATCTGGATGCACTTCATCTCCTTGTCAGTCATCTCTACCATCTATCCCATCAATAATGCCGGAGCCAATCAGTTGGTATATTGCTGAGGCCAGTCAGTTGGAAGGCTCCGACAATCAGCAGTTTGTCTCCAGAGAACATGGTTGCTTGATTTATGCCAACGATATATCCAGCTCTTCTGGTAATGGCATGATAGACAGCACGCCGATCCAAGAGCCATCCAATGTTTTGGCGGATAATCCAAATTTGGTCTACCAAATTGATGAAAAGCCAAATGTGCATACGGAACAGGAGGAGGCAGGAGCTCTATATTATGAACCTCCCCGTTTTCCAAGCTTGGAAAGGCCTTTCTTAAGCTGTGATCTTGTACAATCTGGGGGTGATATGCAGCAAGAATTTAGTCCCCTAGGTATCCGCCAGTTTATGATGTCTTCTATGAACTGTCTAACTCCTTTAAGACTGTGGGACTCACCTCGCAATCATAGTCCAGATGCTTTGTTAAAAAGTGCTGCTAAAACTTTTGCGAACACACCATCCATAGTAAAGAAACGACGCCGAAGCCTTTTATCTCCACTGTCAGATAAACCAATGGAGAAGAAACTTGAGATTGACACGACATCAACGTTGATTAAAAACTTTTCCCGTTTAGATGTCATGTTTGATGACAATGAGACTCCGGGGGCAGATACACTTTCTCCGTCTTCAATGCAAAAAAGGACTTTTGATGCCACCTCAATTGAAGATGATAAAGAAAATCATGGACAAGATTTTAAGGTGGAACAAGTAGAGGATAAAAGTAACTTTGCAATTTTGGACGACAATAAGTCAGATAAGGACGCTGGTGACAAAAATTCTCGGGATAATATTGAGCAATGTCCTCTTGATTCTGACTCTAAGATGAAGAACGATTCTAGTGCTCCTGCTGAGATTGTAAGTGTGATTCTCCATAGTCAGTTGCAGTCTAGAATTCTGTAAATATTAACTTTTTTTTATTTGTCAGGTGCAACAACAACCTTCTGGAGTTTTGGCTGAACATGATTTGAATGACCCGTTGCTGCATTCTCCCAATCAATTTGGTTTGAAATTTGACGGAGTTCTTAGTTTAAGTGCGAGAAATCATAAAACCCCAGGCTCGAGGATTAAATCTCCTGTTGTTCGGTTAAAAGGGCATGAAAGACTTTCAGTTGCTGTTACCTGTGTACAATCTGTCAGTTCATCAGGCCCGGTGGAGAATACTGGTGGTGATCACACTGGAAATGATGGTGGTTTTGAAACATGTAGCATGTAATTTTCTTAAATTGATTTTATTATTATCCTTTTTTCCCCCAACGTTATTACTCTGATGACATTTGTTACATCTGGTATCTTTCTATTTTGCAAATTTTTCTCTGGGGTCAATGGGTGGCACGATTTCTGACTAACTTGTTTGATTTCAGTTTTGGTGGAACCCCTTTTAGGAAAAGCCTTGAATCACCTTCAGCATGGAAATCACCTTCTGCATGGAAATCTCCTTGGTTCTTCAACGCTTTTATGTCAAGCCCCAGGATTGATACTGAAATTACAGTTGAGGTACTGTCTGTTCTGTTGCATAATTAATGTCCTGCAGTATTATTAATTTCTCAGCACTAAAAAAAGTAACCACGTATACAGGACTTTGGGTATATTTTGAGCCCGGGAGGTAAAAGCTATGATGCAATTGGATGGATGAAACAGATCAATGAACAAACTTCTGCTCAATATGCCAATGCTCATGATATTTTGGGAAATGAAAGGGATGAGGACAAGGAAAATCAAGATCCTCAAAATCACCCTTTGGTAGAGCTTTTTTGCCCAAACTCCCTTATCTTTGCTTATTTCCATTGTCATATATAAAGAAATATATTTGTTTGCAGGTGGAGAGACGCATGCTTGACTTCAGTGAATGTGAAACTCCAGCCAAAGGGTGAAAGCATTTCGCTTAGATAGATGCAAATCCTCTTCTCAAGCCCTTCTTCGTATTTGTTGAAAGGCTGTAGATAGATGCTTGTCAATTGCTAGCATTTTGCTCTGATATGTTCGAGTATATAAGTATAATGTGGCCATTTATTTATTTAGCTTATAGTGACAAGACTTCAGTATGTAATTGCAACAGAAAAACTCCATGTCAGTTGATGTTCATTGATTTTGATTCTTGTGTAGTAAAGCAAACTACGACGATATAAAAGGATTTAAACTTTAGTCAACGGGTGACAATTTAGCGTGCGATAACTTGAAAGATGTCTCGGCAGGGTAGACTTTGGTTTGTACGCAGGACGGCGAATAAATTCGAAGACTTATACATCCACGATCCACCCGTAACATTTTCAGATTTAATTGTGATTAGGGCATAGACATTAGAGGCTAAATACATTGTTTTTTTGTAATTTCAGTATCAATTTTTTTTGTTTGTTATGTGTGGAAATGAAAAAAAGAAACAAACGAGGAAATAATATCTGGGTTAAATATATTTTTCAACACCCGTTAATTAGTTAGGCTTTTGGTCAAAAAAATCTAATTAGTTAGATTTGAGTTTCACCTTATCCTCTTGATGACATTTTTTCAAATAGATTAGTTGGAGTTAGTTTGTTTGGGCTAACTAATTGCATGCAATAGAGGTGAGTATGGGATGAATTAGAACGAGTTATAACTAAGGCTATCTTTGCTTATATTACTAGTTAAAACTTAAACATTTGAAACAACTTTTTTTTTTTGACTCAAGCATGTAACGAGTTAGAATAAGTAATATTGGTGTAATATAACCCTATACGTTCCAAAAAGAATACAACTTTTAAAAAAATGTAAATGGTTATGACACTCACTGGTTTTAAAAAATATAACCAATGTTAAAAGTACATTCACACCCCAATTTTAACAAATCACCAAAATCAATACATAGATTATATGTAATTAAAATAATTATATCTTTTTAAACATAATTAACAATTCTCTCTTTCACATTTCACTTATTTCAAATAATACCCAAAATCACCCAGCATCAAGAGCCCACTTGACATTAAAGAACTTTCTAATTCTCATATCAACTAAAAGATTTCATTGTTTAATTAAGACAATTATTACACAAAAATAATTAAAGTTATCCATCAGAAGATTTCATTGTTTGATCGAGACAATTATTACACAAAAATAATTAAAGTTATCCAGGGAGAGTTGAAAATCGAATTATTTATTTATTTATACTCAAGTCTTTGAACTTTTTTATATAGGTTGGGATTGCTGAAAAATATGATTAGTATAGTGAAAGCTAAATTCTTATTTTGACGACGTGTATAGCTTTGAAGGGGTATAATGGTCAATACTCCTCACCCTCCCTCACTCACTCACTCACTCTCTTTGCCATCAAATATCTCTCTTCATTCTTCAACCTATTGCTAAGGTTTTCTCTCTGCCTTCAAGTTTGTTTTCAATCGCATTTCTCTTTTATCATACTAGTTCAATATTCCAATTCATTTCAACTATCGATTAATATTCAAACGTTTTCTTTTCTTTCCCATTCAGACCACGGCTGCTCCTAGGGTTTCCGTTAAATATATTATTTGGACGGCTTACATAAATAATTTAAGTTTGATAAAAATAAATAGATAATTTAAATTTGATAAAAAAATACATGGATAAATTAAAATATTTTATTTAATTCAAAAATGAACTACTAAACTTTAAATGAAATACAGTTAAAGTTGTAATTAAAAAAATAAAATAGTAACTATAGAACAAAAAATTAGTAATTAAATTGCTAAGAATAATGTCTTTTTGGTTGTTAACATTTTGTAAAAATATTTGACAGAAAATATAGTTAAATCAAGTAAGTACTAATAATAAAAAGAGGATATTTTAAAAAAATCATATTGGAGGAGGGAATATTGGATATTGGAGGAGAGACTGTGCGCGTGAAATCTGAATGGGACTGAGAACATAATTTTCGAATTGTAGTAAGGGTAAATATGTCATTTCGCATCATAAACCTCCTAAAACCCCTCAAATTGGGGGAATTCGAAAATGGACCATTAGAAGGGGTTAAGAGGGCTTACCAAAATCCGCAAAACCATCCCCTTGTTTTTTTAAACTCCCAAACAAGGGGTTCCTTCCCCTTAAACCTTCCATTCCCTTCTCATCCCTCTCCTAACTCCCCCTCCCAAACAAACCTTAGAAAATTTATACAATTTATACTTGTGATGAGAAATTATTGTTAAGTCAATGATCAAGTACACAAATATTTATAACAATTTTGTTCTGTCTCAATGAATATTGTATGATCAAGTCATATAAAATGAATTGTGTGATCATACGGTTGTTTTTTTTACAGTGTGATCATACAGTTGTTGAATAAATAAATATTGTATGATTTTTCTTTGACAAAAAATAAATATTGTATGATCGCGATATGAAAGTATGGTATTTTTTTGTTTAGACCAGGGTATCCATCGCCGAACGCTGACCCAGATATTTAAAGTTGCTCCGTACCCAAGGCGAGGATCGAACCCTCAACACTTGGTTAATGAAGGATGAGCCCCAACCGCTCAATCACACCCCTGGGTTATATGAAACTATGGTATGATCATAAATATGTAATTAATTCATGTAAAACAATTGTATGAATTATCATTATGTGAATTATATAATTATAAATATTGTGTTAATCAAAATATAATAATTATAAATATTGTCTGAGTATTATGAATTAAGTTAAATAAAAAGAACAGTTAATTTATGAATTGTATTATCATTAAATTAAATAAACTATATGAGATCCAATAACAAATGTTATAAAACAATCGACATGGAAAATATATACATGTGATGGATTTAATGATATTTAATTAAGTAAAAATTACAATGGGCAATTGGCCATACAATATGTTTTGAAAATATATTTGGACATGAAAAATATTATTAGATAAACTTTTTATTTGTTGGGAAATTTTGGATTTTAGTGCCACAGATAATTGGAAAAAAATTATCCACTTGTTCAAACCTTTCTTTTGAAAAAAAAAATTGGAAAAAATAATTTTGGACTAAATTGGAAAAAAAATTGGAAATTTGTTTGGGAAAAAACTAGATGAGGCAAGAGAGTTTAACATTGGAGCTAAGCTAAACTTTGATATATTTTGAGGGTTTTTTTGGTCAAATTTTGTGAGGCCTAAAGCCCTTACTTGGGTCTCTAGCATATTATAGCTTTCAAGGGGTATAATGGTCCATGCACTCAAATTTATGCTTTTTCATTTTGTGTCACCCGCGTCCATAACAGAACGTCACGAACAACGCAGACACACACATTTCAGGCCCTCTCTGCTCTACACTTCTCACACTCACTCAGTAGTCAGTACTACTCACTCTTTGCCTTCTTATTTGATCAAATCCCACACTCTATTCTTCCTCTTTATTCTAGGGTTTTCTCTCTTAATCTTCACATTGCTGCTTGAGGTTTGTTTTCAATCCCATTTCTCTTTTATTATACTAGTTTAACATTCCAACTCATTTCAACTATGGATTCATATTCAAACCTTTTCTTTCCCAATCAGGATTGTTTGCTCGCTCGCTAGTACTGCTACTGCTGCTGTTAGGGTTTTACTTCTCAATCAATCTTCACCTCTTCATTGCTTCATTCAGGTTACCATTTCTATTCTAAGTTCTATCATACTTATTCAAATATTGATTCCAACTCTCAAATTTCAAATTCAAACCCTCAACGTTACTTCATTTCAAGTTCTAACATGGTGTTTTCTTCATCTTGATTATATTTTCTTTAATTTTTTGAATAAAAAACATTTCCTTTTCATTCCCATTCTCGAATTTGTGTTGTTTTGTGGCTGTTAGGTTTTTGTCTCTCACTGCTGAAATGAAATAATATTGTTAATCAGGCTTTAGACATTTCGAGCATGATGATGTTGTACAACAGAGCCAGAAACCTCTCTTTCCATGGCCTCTGCAACTTGGCTTTTCTACCAAGTTCTACTGTTTTCCCTTCAAAAGGAACTAATCTTTGCAACACCACAAGATTTTACTCTGTGCACCCCCCTCCTCCTCCTCCTCCTCCTCCTACTGAAGATACACCAAGAGGCATAATGGGTGCTCTTCAATGGTACTTTGCCAAATCATTTGAAACCGTTCCATACACAAACAGAACCCGTAGGATTTTATACCCAAGGCATGTTGAAAAAAGGCTGGGTGAGGCTGACTTCAATGAATTCAAAAAAAGGTATCAGGAAAATGAAGAGTGGCTATTGTCTCCAACTCACCCTCACACGGTTAAGGTTAAAAGGATCCTTGACAATATCATTGATGCATTGCATCGAGAATTGAAGAAACTGGGACATGCCAGCTCGTCGTATAATAGCATAACAGAGCGAGTTTTGATGACCGTGTTACGAAAAACCCCACCAGCCACGACATCCCATTTGGAGGGGTTGGATTGGGGTATCTTCGTTGTGAATGATCCTGCTATTCCTGATATACCATGGTGCCATTGCTTCTACTCTGAGGCGAAGCTTGTTGTTAATCCATATATGATTAATCGATTAAATGATATTCAGATAGCAGCTCTTTTTGGACATCAGGTATGTATCACTCACTCTCTTTGTTCTAACTTATTATTTCTTTTTTAAGCTGATTTGGATTTGGTCTGCAGTCATATTCTGTTATTTTGTTAGACACATTTGTGCGGTTAAAATTAGATGATTGATGAGTGAAACCTACCCAAATCTGTTTAAGAGAAGACCTAATGCTTACAACTTCTAACTAGCTAATTTTACCTATTGGATATCGGTTTATGTTGGTCTTCTTGTTAATTAGGTTGCACGTATTGTGGGCCGACGCAAAGGCGAGAAAATGACATATCAGATGGGGATCACTTATTTGAACAATCTTCTTGGTGAAACTTTCACCAAGTTTATTGGACAAAGGATAGCATCCAGTATCGAAAAGCTCCCATTCAACACACGGTATGATTCATTCGTACTTCTTCAATTTAAAATTAATAGCATAGGTTGTTGCTTGTTTTGTTTCATGTGCATAACAAATTGAAATATTAGTCATCTATTAAATCTGCTGCTCAAGCCTTCCAATAACCTTCCCTCAATTTGATTGTTGTGCCTTGAGTATATATATTTATCTTACATGTGAAATTTAATATGACTTGTGCTGTTTATAACTTGCTACTCTATAAATGGTTAATTAATTTATGTAAACTTGTGAAATTTTATTTTAGTATGGATCAAAGATGGATTAATCGCCTTTTCAATAATTCTAAAATTGTTCATAAATTAATGTAATGTCTTCTTAGGTTTGTTACTAAATACTGCAAGCACTTCCTTTAAGGTTCATGATTTTTGATCTTAAGTAAATTTTTATGTTTGACTGGAAAGTTCTGGTAATTATATATAAGCCTTTTGTGATGCAAAATTCTTGTAAATATCATGCATTTGTTGTGTTACATATTTTTGTAACTCAATCCAATTTGTTTACAATTTTTAGGCTTAACGAGGAGGCCGATTACATTGGGCTTCAACTTTTGGCATCAGCTGGCTATGATCCCGAAAAAGTAATTGAAATCTACAAAGAAATGGGAAGGATAATGATGTAAGAGAAGGCCATGGGGTAGCAAGTAAAATAATGTATCTCAAATTGAAACTTAGAACTGATCTTTTTAATTTTATTTTGTCTTCATCATTTGCAATTTACTTTTGTGTTTGTTTTAGTGTTTTAGCATCTACTAAAGTGAGATTACACTCTTAATTGTTCACACATTTTCCCTACATGATTGAGGTTCATAAATATGTTAGTTAAAAAATTCCATTACTTGCGCATAAATTTCTTAATTATCAAATGGTTGCTTCATTTTATCTGTCAATGTATACTTCTTGTCTTGTGGGGCCACAATCTTACACGGTATTTTAAGCCTGCTTCAATTTCTTTTCTTGAAAAGCAACCATCAAACTTTATTGAATAAACAAATAAAGAAAGACGTTTCTCATTTGTTCAAAATAATTTTAATTTATTTGAACGGCTTTTTCTGAGCAGTAATTTCACAGTTCACACACACACATAAGTATATATAGAAATTCGAAGCTATGAATCTTCAAGTATAGATAGATTCCACTATTTGGCAAATAGTTATGCCCCAAGATAAACACTTGTTCATAAGTCAATTCAAATGCAGCTTAAGTCTAACCATTCTTAATTCTGTTTTGTGTTGATAACAACTAACTATGTATATAAATAAACTCACTTAATGATGATTCCCACGGTGCTGATACATTTTGTATCTCCAATGTGCATTACTACTTAAGAAAATGAAGCTAATAAAAACTATTATAGCTCTTAATTCCTATTAAGCTAGTAAGGTAAGAAACTCTCTACGTCTCTACCATTTATATAGATATTTTACATTATTACAAAATATTTCCTATATAGATATTCAGATTCTTTTTTTTTTCCCTTTCTATGCACTGATTTGGTTACTGGTTTTAATAAAGTCACATGTTCTCCAATGATCGAAAGCAGAATTTTGAAGCTGCTTCGGAAAAGCCATTGTCAGTGTATATGATTCTGGCAACAGTTAATAAAGAAGACAAAATTAGTAGTGGTGATAAGAGCAGAATGAATATTAGATTTCCCACTTTTGGAAAGTTTAAGGTTTTCCCAGAAAAACATGATGAGCCATGTAAGAAGAGAGTTCTTAATCCAGGCAGTGATATCTTTCTGGAGTGGAAAAAGGCTTTTCTTATTTTATTGCACACTACCTCCCCTCAGTAGTAGCAATATAAAATGATGTGAATTCATTTGCGGATTGTTGTCACATGTTTTCGAACATTTGCGGATTTTTTCTATCTGCTGAACATGATCATAAAGACGTGTCTGGTGTCCAACACAGACACTTTGATTACTTCAATTTTTCAAACTAAAACTAGTGCCTATGTGTCTGTTTTAGTGTCATCGTGTCCGGTATTCGTGTGTGTTAGTTCTTTACAACTTCAAAGTGGTGTGGAAGGGTGAAGTTTTAGTAGTTTTTACATTTAATCTCCTTTTTGGGGTAACATCTTGTTGAATTCTCAGAATCAAGATAGAGAGAATTGGGGAAAACTTTCCTCATTTTCATTCAATGGTAAAAAAAAAAAAAGAATTGTTACAGAGAGTGAAACTGTACATCAGCTTATATACAAAGCCTAAAAAGTCTAAAACTGATCCAACAAACTCAAACAGAATAATAAACTCATAGCTAACTATGGTAACGTCTTAAGATATGTTAACTAACCATAAAATTACAATATCAGGGATTTAATACATCTAATTATTCATTAGATCATAATTTGAGTAAATTTAATGATGAGATAATTATTTTTGTCCTCTTTAAGGTTTTAATAGTATGTCAGTACTTAGTGTTATTTAAATTAAGTTTATGATAACAATTATCAAGTGATTGATGTTTTCTGTCTTGATATTTTAGTTCCTTAAATAACAGTGTTGGATTTTCTTTGATGGCAGATTGTGATATGGTTTATTATGCCAGCAATTTGAAGCTCACATGATGATCATACAAACAAGGCTCTTGTAATGATTGTTCTGCTTCAAAATGTTCCCAGATTGTATTTAATGTTCCCATTAAATTCTCAGATAGTTAAAGCCACTGGTGTAGTCACAAAAACAGTTTGCAACAAGTTCTATTGCTTTTAAGTTTTAGTATTGGTTTTATGTTTTACCAAAACTATGAGATATGTGAAATGAATTCTGATATCTTTCAGAACAAATTCTGAAACAATTGCAATGCTTTATTGTCTATATCATTAAGATCCCAGACAAGAGTTAATAATAGGCTTATTGTGTTGTTCATCCTAAGCCGGCTTCCGGTTTGCGGAGGGATATTAGAGATATAGTTAGTTAGAAGTTAGTTACTAGTTTGTGAATACCTATAAATAGACTTATTGTAATCACTTAGTTAACTTTTTCTCATTTTTAGTTAACTAATAACTAACTGTATATATCTATCTAATAATTTCAGGTTCCCTTTTCCTCACAGTTAAATAAATCCCTTGTGGAAGTAGAAGCCTTTGCACTCAGAGTAAGGGATCAAAGTGCAGTGACATAAATTTATTCCAAGGGAAATTGGCCCTAAATAATCCAGAGTTCGGACCCATAGCCTGACTCAAATTTATTTCATTTTCGGAGATCGAACTCATTGTCATCTCTATCCCCCAATTATGGGATCTTACACAGTGTTTACCTAATGCCCCGCAAATAATACCATTGAGGAGTAAAATGATGGGATCTTATACGGATTGAATGTTTGTGTTAGCACTCACTACCTCTTATTTTATGCGGGTCCAATTTAAAATGATGCTAGTTATTTATTGATAATATGAAGATGATGTGTAGTTATTTCGAAACACATTTAGTAATTTTTTTAGAGTCAAGGAGTTTCAATGATTATCAAAAAATAATATTAAAATATTATAAATGAGTAATGTCTACGAGTAAGTCCTACCACCAAAGTGATGGTACCTCTAGATGGTCTTAGAATCCACCAAAGATACAATTGTAAATATCGAAGAGTCCAAAACTAAAATTAAAAGATACATAGAAAATATATAATTCATAATCATAAATCATAACAAAAATGTCATTTATGGGTATTATATAATTTAGGTTTTTTTTTTACCCCCACCTTATCATCCATACCCCCATAAATCCCAAATTGGACGAAAATGCCCTTCATTTTTTTAAAAAAAATTGAACTTTCTGGATTTACAGCGTAAATTCGGAAGGGAAAAATTTGGAATTTTCGGATTTACGTCAAAGGGACGTAAATTCGGAATGTATTTGGCTTCCGAATTTACGTCCATTTGACGTAAATTCGAAAATTCCAAATTTTTCCCTTCCGAATTTACGCTGTAAATCCGGAAACTGCACCCCTCACCCATTCCATTCCGGTAAATTCGGAAGACAAAAAAAACCCAAACATATATTCGATTAAATTAAAAAGCGTTATACATTGACACTCGAAATACACTTAAACGATAAAAACAGAGTACATAACACACGAAATAGACGAAAACGATAAAAACATAACAAGAAAATTAAATGAAACTACTGATTTTTTGGGAGCGTGCTCTCCATAATATGAATGATCTCTTCCGGTGTGCGCATTGTTTCGACAAACAGCACCAGGATTTGACGTCCCAATGGAACATTACCATGATGTTGCATCATTGCGCGAACATCGTTATCGCTCCGGATATCCATAGCTTCATACCGGAGAGTGCCGTCTTGGAGACATACGCACTTGCAGTAACGTATACGAGAGATGTCTTTACGCCACTCTCCCTCTTGGCGAACCTTCCTCTCCACATTTTCCTTCAACTCTCTGAAAGTGATATTTTTGTCCAGCCTACAGAAGTAGTTGTCGCGAGACCTAAAGAAAACACCATTAGCCCTGTTCTCGACCGTTCTAGGGCGATGGAGGGCAGTTAGAAATTTGTCTGAGGATCTCTGGGTTAGGCATAACTGCCATTCCAATAGATCTTCCATTTTCTCAGGTGGGGAAGATGTTGGAGAAGATGCAGAGAAGGGTGGTTGGTGGAGAAGAAGAAGAAGCAGAGAAGGAGTTAGGGTTTTTGTGAATGAGAGGGCAATGCTGAAGCCCTATTTATAATAGGCGTGGTGAAATATGAGCCGTTGATAAAAATTTTAGATCTCAAATCTGAGCCGTTTATTTTCTATCCGTTGGGGCACAATTTCCAAAGGAAATGCCAGCCACTCCTTTTCCTGACACGTTTGACTGGTTGTGAGCTGTTGATTTAAAGTGTCGGTGGAATCTGAGCCGTTCAAAAAATTTGTACCAAAAAAATTTAATATAATATAAATTCATGGAATTAAATACAATAAAATACAATAATCAGGTAATGTCGATGTAATCAATAATAGGTGGTTCGGTCGGTGCAAGACGATCTGAAAAGTAAGAAGACCATAATTGTATACGTCCCACATATGGACGCTCCAAGGATAGTCTTAAGAGCCTCGTGATTGTGAATACCACAAACAACTCTAACCTTCCAATCAAAATGAGGAGGTACCAGTGGTTTCGCTTTCAATCTGAACCGACAACCACATTTTTTTGATGTTTTGTGTCGGGAAGAACACCCAACATCTACTACTTTGCTATATCTTCCATGTCTATCACACCCAAGAACGATCTTATTTTTCTTCCATTTACCATTCTCTGTGGACTCAAATCGAATGATAATGACAATGACTCCGTTGGCCTTTCCGATATCTCTAGCCCAACGGATAAGATTATCCCGAGTAGCAAAAACCTGAAAATTATTCGTAAAATTAATTAATAAATAAATACAAAGTGATAAACAATTAGCGTTTTAGAAATATATATACATGTGATGTCGTAAACGCTGTCGATAAATCCATAGTAAAGGTAAGGTTGCCGTCTGCCGTGGCCATATCTGTCAAAAAAATAACGAAACACATTTATTAAAAAAAATGGATAAAACAAACGGAAAAAAAAAACTTAACTTCCGAATTTATGACGTAAATTCGGAATGTTGTTTTAACACTTCCGAATTTACGCCATAAATCCGGAAGTCATCTGCTTAAAATTTCAGGATTTATGGTAAATCCGGAATTAAACTTGCGTGAAATTTCCGGATTTACCATAAATCCGGAATGTAAATCATATTTCCGGAAAATATGTGTAAATCCGGAAGTGAAATTTTTTTAAAAATACATTTCGGAAATACCATAAATCCGGAAATTACCATAAAAAAATTTCCGGAAATATCTTAAATTGAGCTATTTCCGGAAAATTCACAAAATGGTGGGTCTGAGGGAATTTTGTAAAAAATGAGAGGGGTATTTTTGGGATATAAGTGAAAATGGGGGTATGAGTGATAATGAAGGGGGTAAAAAAAAGCCTATAATTTACATATTCATAAATACTTTCTAATAAAATAAATAGGATTTTGTCAAAAAAAAAAGGAGTGGCGTTAAAAACACTGGTCAGTTAATTAAGGGGACACGACAGTTGTTGCTTCATGCAAATGCATACCCAATTCCTGCTGGGAGGGCGCAAGAGGCCGCACAATAAGGAAATATTAAAAATGTGTTTTTTTTTATTTTACATAAAATAAAAAAACGTGTATATGTATGCTAGTTATTTATCTATACCTATATATAAAGGGAATTCATTTTTTTGGTGTCAGATTTTTCTGACCAAAATACCCTTATAACTACCCACTAACACTATTTCATTATATTATTATTTATCCATCAACTCACCAACACATGAAAGACAGGCCCGAAACTAGTTCTTTATAAGAGCGATAATTAATAGAGGGAATGATTGTTAATTATCTATTACTCGTTGTATATTTTAAAAGTATATTCACTAAATTTAATTAAAAATTATTGCTTTGCAAAATCTTTTAAATAGATTCAATTAAATTACCACATACTGCACATACAGAGATACAAATTGATTTTTTTGTCAAAAAAGGGATACGAGTTGATTTGATTCAATAGATTTGATTTAATGGATAAACTTGGAGATAAAGTTTTAACAAACAACCCCTAACAACTTCAAGTTTTAACAAGCAATGAAACCCTAACTTGGAGACCAAGTTGTATATCAAATAGATTTTTGTTTCCTAGTTTTCCGTTTTTCAAATTTAAGTAGGATTAGAGTCTCTTATCTCTCTATAAACAAGAACGAGTGAGACTATTACCTTATTTTATCAAATC
Organism: Astragalus glycyphyllos; assembly: GCA_963573325.1. Classification (NCBI taxonomy): domain Eukaryota; kingdom Viridiplantae; phylum Streptophyta; class Magnoliopsida; order Fabales; family Fabaceae; genus Astragalus; species Astragalus glycyphyllos. The sequence goes on from OY754307.1 coordinate 91,914,064, forward strand.
CTCTCATATTTCTCTCTTCTCTTATAATCAAAAATACCCAACACAAGATTTAGTCATGGTATTCTGTGAGGATGAGTTGTTCAATATACTCTCATGGCTTCCAGCCAAATCAATATGTAGGTTGAGGTCAACTTGTAAGTCTTTGTTAGATTTTTCTAAAGAAACTTATTTTTCCATGAAGCAGACACAAAATATAACACATGACAATAGCTTCTTTCTTCAACAAGACACAATGCAAATGTGGAGCGCCGACAGAATTGAAGTTCATCCTTTGATGGAAGAGGAATCATTGTCTTCTGGGGTACCTAAAAATTTTCTCAACTACTTGGCAAACTCAACAAGAATTCTGGCATCAAGCAATGGCTTAGCTTTGTGTAGAAGCAAAAGAAATGTTGATGAGATTTTTATATGCAATCTTGTGACTCAAACATGGCTCCCCATTGCCACCCCAGATATTGTTCGTGAATCTCACGATGTTGATATTGATATTGTTTTCAAGTGCAATAATGGGAATTTTGATATAGATGATTATAAGATAATTTTGATTGAGAAACCACTTGATTGGTCAAGTTATCTCAATCTAAAGATGTATTTGCCAAAGGAAGGAGTGTGGGAAGCAATAGAGAAGAGATTCTTTAGTGGTGGTAGGGGCTTGAGATTTGAGATGCCGGTGTATGTTCAGAACATTCTTCACTTTGTATCTGACACTTCTCCTTATTTTGCTGAAGGTAGTCGTTTTTATAAGCCATATATAATGGCATACAATTTTGAGAGTGGTGAATCAACAATGCTAAGGCTCCCAAAAATTGCAAGCAACCCAAGTTTTGATGTTGACATGGGTATTTTTGAATGGAGAAAGGTGAGACACTTGGACTATTCTATTTGTTTGGTAAGACTCGCTGAGCTTACATTTACCATATGGGTTTTGGTAGACTACAAATCAAATTTGTGGAGGAGAGTTTTGAAAAAAAAAGTGAAAGCAATGGGGTTAAAGGAGAAAGACCCTAAAATTCAAGGGTTTACGGTTATGAATGGTGATTTTTTAATTTTTGCCACAGAGAAAAAAGTTTATAGTTATGATTTGATTGGTCAAAACTATAAGAGGTTGGGAGAAATATGTGATCATGAATGGAGAACAAAAGTTTGTTTCACTTCTTACGCCAATACTCTTCAACCATGTGGAAGTGGTGCTACACATTTTCCTAGAGAAAACAAATAACAACAACAATCAGAAATACAAAGTCTGCTAACTACAACTTCCTCAAGTTACAAAAGTACAAAATTATAGTAAATAGAGTAGAAGTTACATGGACTTATTTGGTCAAAAAAATTAATTCTTGTTTCTGCCAGTTAATTTTTTTTATTACTCTTATTGCTTATTATGTATTATTCACGTTGGATCAAGCATTTGTTCAAATTATTGCTTTTAAGTTTTAATCGTGAAATTCGTATGGAATTGTTAGATCCCGCGAATTTTTTTGTTGAATTAACACCACCTTGTGACCGTTGTATATCCTAGTCGCATGCCGTTTGAACATTATTCCTTCCAAACTCCTCCAACTTTTCGCTTCTGTTAGTAACGGTACCAAAAATACAACGAAAAATATGGGAACTATATTTACAAATTTAAATTTCATAAAGATTAAGTTCGGCACAAAAAAAAAGTTGAAACCAATTTTGCCAAATTGCCAAATTGATTATATACTAATGAATAAATAAAATCAGTAAATTATTAATCAATTGAACTAAAACAAATATTAAAATTAAATAAAAAATTTAAAATAAATATTTAGTTAAATTAATTTTTTTTGACAATAGTTAAATTAAATTTAGTAATATATTTATTTGATTGAATACCTCGAGATAACAGTTTTTTTTTACTGAATCCCGAGATACCAGTTGATTTTGATTTAAGATGAGTAAAAAAAATTGATTTTGATTTGATGCTTTGGCTTGGAGATCAAGTTTTAGCAAACAACTAACAAGCTCCGCCAGTTGCAGACTCTACTTTCGAAAAATCATAACAAGAAAATCCTTCAAAGATTTTAAATAGTTATACCGATTTATCTATTGATTTAATGCTTGGAGATCAATTTTTACCAAATAGATTTGTTTCCTAGTATATATTAGAAATATTATAGTTAATTGGTTAAGTAGTTAAGAAAAGTTGTTAGTAGTTAAAGGAAAACTCACTGCCATTGTCTGATCTAATACATTTTACCCTTTTACTAAACTGAGTTTCAACTAAACACACAAATGACTTTATTAAAACAGAAGCTTCAGATTTCCATCTCATTGGATATATCCAAGTATATCTACTTTTGTCATCTACAACAGTTAAAAAATATTTGTAACCAAGTATAGAAGGAATAGAAAAGGGTCCCCAAATATCCATATGTATTATATCAAAACATTCTTTTGAAATTGTTGAGCTACTAGGAAAAGGCAATCTCTTTTGTTTGGCAAAATGACATATATCACAAGGTATGGTAGATGCATTACATTTTACTATAGGAAAAATTTTGCTTATTTGATGCAGTTTTTCAAATGAAGGATGACCAAATCTCTTGTGCCAAGTTTCACAGTCATCATTACTACTACTAATGTTTAGGGTGTGAAGGATGTTTACTGTATGAAGATTCTTTATTTCTGTGGAGTTGTTTGTAGATGAGGCTTTGGTGCAAGGGTAGACTAAATGATACAATCCACGCCTCCGTTCAGCTATCCCAATCACTCTCTCTGTCTGGTTGTCCTGCAACATACATTTACCTCTGTTAAGATACATATCACAATCAATATCATCAGTTAATTTTGGGATAGATAAGAGGTTAAAGGAAAATTCAGGGATGTACAAAACATCACTAAGTATTAAGTGGTCATCAAGGTAAATGGTCCCTGCAAGGCTACAAACTACTTGTGTTCCATTTGGTAATGTAACAGTGACTGGTTTAATTTGCCTGATGCATTTAAAAAGGTCTTTAGAGTAACACACATGAATTGTGGCTCCTGTATCAATGATCCAGAATTTACTCTTTTTGGAGTTTGGTATGGCACAGATAATACCTGATTTCAATGTGGTGTAATGGATGTTGTTAGCAGACAATGTGTTTGAGCCTTGGAGCAATGCTAGAATGGCTTTATGTTGCTCTGGAGTGAATCCCAAATTTCCAGAAGTTGATGCTTGCTTGACAGCAGCTGGTTGTTCTTCATGATGTGAGCTTTCTTCTTCAATCTCAGTCACAGTTTCTGTAGCACAATTGTTGACAGTGTTCTGTTGAAAATGTGGTGGATATCCGTGTTTCTTGTAGCATACATCAACGGTGTGACCTGTTCTTTCACAATAGGAACAGGTTTTTGAACTTCTTCCTCCTCTACCACCACTAAATCTGCCTCCACGGTCACCTCTTCCTCTATTTCCAGTTCTTCCTCGATATCCTTGATAACCAGAAATGGCCAGAACCTTAGGTTCCTCAATTGAACTATTGCTTTGCCTCTCTTGTTGAATCAGCATAGAATAGACCTTACCAATGGAGGGAAATGGATCCATTAGCATAATTTGTGCCCTAACTGCAGAGTATTGCTCATTTAAACCTTTCAAGAAGCGCAGAACCTTGCTGCGCTCACGATATTCCTTGAATTTGATTGCGGCGTTACACTTTGTACCACAATCGCAATCACACATAGGTGCAGGATGAAAATTCTCAAACTCCTGCCATAATTTCTTCAGCCTCGTGTAGTAATTTGAAATTGAGTCATCGCCTTGCTTCGCGATGTATATCTCTTCTTGTAGATCGGAGATCCTGAACATATCTCCCTGATAGAAGCGATCTTTGAGATCCTTCCACACGTCAGCAGCAGTGTCCATCCATAGGATGCTTTGCGAGATCTCAAGAACGATGGAACTGTTGATCCATGACATAACCATGGTGTTGCATCGATCCCAAGCAATGGAGTCCCGATCTTCATCATCAGGTCTCGATAATGTTCCATCAATGAAATGGAGTTTGTTCTTTGATCGTAGAGCCATCGTCATTGCCCTAGACCAGGTGTGGTAGTTGTCACCGTTCAACGCCGGAGTGACAATCGTCGTTCCAGGATTATCACTCGGATGCATGAAGTAAGGATTGAGCATGTCACTTTGGTATGGCTTGACACCGGTGTTGGAGGATCCATTGACGTTGTTCGTCGATCCGCTTCCATGTCCGGTGCTCTCGGTATTCTCTGGAATTACGGTGGCCATTGATCAAATCGAAAATTGAAAGAGAGACGAATCGAGAAAAAACGAATCGTAATTGAAGAAATCTGGAGTTGAAGTGATGATCTTCGATGCACAGCGATGGCGGCAGAGCCCCGATTAGGAGCTCTGATACCATATCAGAATTGCAGAATAAGCCATGAATACGAATGAGAAGATAGAATCTGTTAAAGAGAAAACGTAACAGAATTGATTAAACTTCAACTAACTCTTCAATGCTCAGATCTTGAGTATATATACACTATTAGAGAAAAATAAGGGAAAGGAGATAGACTCCTCTATTCTATTCTATCTGTACAGAATAAATGAACATTGACTAGATACATTAAGTTACAAAATTGTACTCCATGTTGACTTCTGCTGATGTGTCAACATTGTTGACTTTTTGACCATAGTTAACACTTTCTAGCACCATATTTGTTCAATTAAAGTATCAATTGTCTAAACGTATAGTGTCAATTCTTTGTCTGATTATAATTTAATTATTGTTGTCTAATTCTGCAGCAAACCTTGGCAATTGTTTGTCATCCGTCCTGTTGTTAATATAGTTGTTTGGATGTGTCCACTTCACAATACTCCGGACAGGGCCCTGGTTGAAATAGTTGATAAGTATGTTTTCTTTTATTAATTGTGATAGTTCTAGGATTTAATATACTTTAGACTTATAATAACTCACTATTTATGATGTGCACTATTTATGATGTTACCACAGAGCTATGGATGGATACAACAAGATGAAAGGTCTTAGAAAACCAAATCCTCAATGGGTGACACCTAAAGTAAGTATTTGATACCTTAATTTTATTTGCATTCAATATTGATATTTGATATTAATTTATAGGTGGCGAAACAAAATAATGGCTATTCTTGTGGCTATTATGTAATGATAAATATGATGACTATTGTCTCTGCAACTATTTCTAATAATTGGAGAAAGGTAATAGAATTTTTTAACTTTTAAGATGATTACTAGGCAATTATTATTGTGTATATTCAGATTAATTACATGGTTGTGATTTAACTTTTATTGTTATAGGTATTTTATACGAGTTGTCCGTTCACATCTGAAAAATCGAAGCACGTTAGACAAGTTTGGGCGGAGTTTTTTCTAAAGTTGTATGCAGAGTATTTAATTATTCGTAAGTGATACTTTATAGTTTTTTAGTGTGTATTTAATTATTCGTTAAAACTTTGTATATTAGAATTTTAGGGATTGTGTACGTGTTTTTTGTATACATGAAAGTTTAGTACATTAGAGTAAATTTTGGTTATGAAATTTAATAGTTGTTCCTCTTGCTAGCTGCTGAAAGTATATGTGAATTTGCTGAAAATATTTGTATCGTTAGGAGAAGCACCAAATAACGGACTAAATTTTTTAAAAAATAAATAAACACTTTTAAAGTCACACTTTTAAAGTCGGGCGGTGTTGTAGTACTACTTTAAAAGTCTTGTAAAGTCAACATTTACTAAAACATAGGCGAGTATCTAAAGTCGGATATTGTCTGACTTAAAAGTGTACTTTTTATGTTGGACATTTACCCGACGTCAATTTACATAGTCGCTCTAATAGAAGTTAGGTTCGCACCCGACTTTAAAAGTATAATTTATTATCTGATTTTGATTCCCTTTTCTGCATTAGTATATGCACGAGTATGCTACTAATTATTAAGTTATTATTAATTAAAGTGACACCAACAATATTGTACAATTAATTCTATATCTTTTTTTGTCAATTTTTTTTATCTCTAGACGCTATAAAACCAAACTCTTACTATTGAATTCATATCTCATCGACATGGATAGGTTTCGATATTGCAAACAACTTGGATTGGGTCAATGTAATGACATATGACCTGTTCACCTCATGTATCACAACTTATTAATCATTGATTCATTAATTACAAATTTAAATGTTACAATTAACCAAAAAATTTAAGTGTTTAACTATACGTAAATTTGAGCGCCTTCAATTTATTGTTAATTACAGTTAAATTTATGATTAATGATTACTAAAGTTGATATTAATAATTTATGACACCAAATATATTTTTTAACCAAATTTAACATTTTATTGGGATGTTTTAGATTTAAAAAGTTGTCGAATTTACATGTCTATAATTGGTGTTTAAATAAGGCGACCTTAAAACAAAATAATTTTAAATTATGCAACTTATTCTTACCAAACCTGCTTTTATGAGTGAATTCCGATGGAAACTTTATACTGTATTTTTGCAGCTTCTTGATCATGGGAACCTCTAGTGTGAGTTCTATATAGTGAACCAAGACTGAGAGTTGTCTACACTATAGTAAAGTTATGCTCTTTATGTACTCCTAATGTAACAATAAAAAATAAGAATTAAAGCTTAAAGAAAATAACTTCTCAATGAAATTTGAAAGGAAAGCCCTTGAACATAAAAATGTGTATAGTGTACTTTGTAATTATTCAACATAAACAAGGAAAGAAATAGTATAGTACTAATTAAAATGATTCACGATCATCCCCCAACTAAAATGCTTTACCTTCTTTTATAAGCAAGATAATTTTCATTTAGGGGAGTACAAAGGAAAAAAGTATCCCACAAATGAGAACAAAAAAGCCTACATAAACTCTACTGAAATAATTGAATCGATGAAGAGACTGTGTACAGATGTTTGTGTGGAGAAACAACGTAAGCAATGCTCTTCCTATATGTATGTCTTACAAGTACTCAATAATCAATAGCACAAAATAGATCCATTTGGCTTAAATGCAGTATAAGGATTATCTATACCAATATATAAAGGGAATTCACCACTATAACTACTTTTTGGTGTATCACTTTCAATATTCCAAATTTTCCCTTTTAAAAACTGTAACTGGGTGCATACTACTTACACGGTTATCCACTGTTGTAACTGCTATGATGCTCCAAACTCTATAGCCATTTTTTAAGTAGAGTGAGACAAAATATATTAGAACAATTGAAACAAGAAACACGGCCCCTGCTTTTCGTTTTCCTCCTGGTTCTGACATTATTGTTAACAACAATCACCACGTACAGAAGAAGAAGGCAGGTGAAAAACACCAAGCCAAAGAAAAAGAATAAGAAGTAGAAGACAAGGAAAAGTAGTGTATTTAGTTGAGGTATGCCAAGCCTTCTTGATCTCTATAATTTCATTCCATTTCTTACTCTCACTCCGTTCAACGACACAACCAGCACATTCTGAAATAATAATGCATCGCTATATTTCATACATTACAATGGCAAATTGCGTCCGAAAGGCACCCATATGGTAAACTGTTGCGATGTCGATGGTAACCGACGGCAACGCCAAACCTTTCTCCCATCTATCCATGTATTTTTTTGTTCATTTTCTCTTCGCAGAAGACAGACAAGAGGCATCAAGATCTTCCCATGGGGGTTTTATTTCTATTCTTCAAACCATGTTGAAGTATAGTATGAAGTTTTTATTATCAATTTTCATGGGATATACATGTTGCATTTTTATACTAATTACTTGATTTGCTCTTTGCAGGTTGTATGTGGTACTACAAGGGGTGCAAAATTGAAACCAAGTGATAGGCCCAATCTTTCAATTGAACCAGGCCCACGAATTTTACCCGGTTCACTTAACTCAAAACCTAATCTTTCTTCTCCCTTCTCAGGTTCTCTTTTCTTTCTTCTTTCTACGATTTTTCTTCTCCCTTCTTCTTTCTGCTATGGTTTCAACGAAACCCAGAGCATCAACAAGATTTGCACACAAATGGCTTCAATCTTTGATGATTCTTGATCAATTTCACACGGAGAGCAAAACCCCTCTGGTTTTGTTCACAGATTTCGCGGTTTCTCCAAACCCTACTCTTCGATATTCTGCTTGAACGAGTTCCAATACCAAGGATGCTTCAATCAACCTTCAGCGATCTTCAATCAGGTACTGATCTTGCTTATTTTTACTTCGCCTTCTCCTTTACGCTCTTTGTCTCAAATCCTGACTTGTTTGAGGCTTCTTTTCTTTGTGCACGTTGTATGATCTGTTGAGAGCAACGAGAATCTTCAACCTTGTGAAGATTCCTAAGAACCAGCAACTTTCAGAGGTAAATTTCTTCCCTATCTATTTGAATCTCTGTTTCTTCTTCCCTGTATATTGTTTGTAGACCAAATACTCACTTGCATTTGTCTTCTCTCTTGCAAGGTACTCACTACCTTACCACACTCAGAGGAAACAATTTTACAGAAGGCACAAGACAGGAAGATGCAAAAAAAACTCAGAATAAGGAAGAGAGAAGACTTGTAAAAACTTGAAAAGTAAAAGTGTTATATTCTTTTTTCTCTAAAATTCTGTCATGAAATGTATGTACAATATGTGTATATATAGGACTGAATAGATTCAGTTTCAGGTTTGTTTTGTTAGTTACAAAAATGTAACTAACCCTATAACTACTTTCTAACTGAAATTAGTTAGTTAGGATAGAAAACAGACTGGTTCCAACAGCTTGTGCTGGTTTTCCGGCTGTTGGAAAAGCTCCTAAGGGTGTTTTTGAGTTTTACATTAAAACTAACACCCTTCCTTAATGCTAAAACTAAAAAACTTTACAAAGCATAAAACCTAGGAGAGACATATCTAACAGGACAAGCCCCTGTGAATAGCCCAGAATCAAATAATGGTCCAAGACAAGCCCTCGGACAGTAGCTTTAATTAGTTGCTTTCTTAGGATTTGAAGGCAACCAAACCTAGGTCTCTCCTTAACTTGCAAAACAACTCACCTTTTAAGGCCTTTGTGAAGATGTCTGCTTGCTGTTCCTTAGTAGGACAATAATCCACTTGGAGTCTTCCATTTGTGACTTGTTCCCTTAGGTAGTGAAACCTTGTCTCTATGTGTTTTGTTCTCCCATGACCAATAGGATTTTTGGCCAAGCATAGGGTGGACTTGTTGTCTATTAGCAACTTAGGAATTTCAGATAGGACAACCCCTAATTCCTTAAGTAACGCTTCCAACCAAACTGCTTGAGTGGCTGCACTGCAGGCAGCTACATATTCTGCCTCACAATAACTTAATGCAACAATTTGTTGCTTCTTTGAGCTCCAAGACACAGAGACACCTTGAAACTTGAATAGGAAACCTGATGTACTTCTCCTATCCACATGGTCACCACACCAATCACTGTCAGAGTATCCAAGTAATTCAAAAACATTAGAGTTAGTACTTTTAGGAAAGAAAAGACCATAATTCAAAGTACCTTGAATATATCTTAACACTCTCTTAGCAGCATTTAGGTGAATCTCTAATGGTTCATTCATGAACCTACTTATCATGCCAGTAGCAAATAGAATATCTGGTCTAGTGTGGCACAGATACCTAAGAGAGCCTACAATTTGCCTAAAGTAGGTTGGGTCAACTTTGGACCCTTTTTGCCCTTCCTTTTTGCATAAATAGCCCTCAGCTGGATTAGTAGCAGGATTACATTCTGCCATTTTAAATCTGGCCAGCAGCTCCTTAGAGTACTTATGTTGATGTAAGATGATCCCTTCAGGTATTCTTAGGAATTCCAGCCCCAGGAAATAGGTGAGGTCCCCTAGATCTGTCATTTCAAACTCTGCTTTCATGGATTCCTTGAAGCATCCAATCTCCTTAGGGTTAGTTCCTGTCACCAAAAGATCATCAACATATAAGCAAATTAGTAACATAGTAGTGTCTAAGGATCCCTTCACATATACACCAAACTCATCGGTGCATTTTGTGAAGCCACTTTCAATAAAGAAAGTGTCAATTCTTTTATTCCAAGCCCTTGGGGCCTGTTTTAAACCATACAATGCCTTATGCAAATGGCACACCAAGTCTTCACTACCATTTTTCTCAAAACCAGGAGGTTGAGAGATATAAACAGTTTCATCTAGTGTTCCATTTAGAAAGGCAGATTTCACATCTAGATGATGTAAGTCCCAACCTTTGCTACAAGCCAAGGCAGTGACCAATCTAATGGTTTCGTGCCTGGCAACAGGAGCAAAGACTTCCTCATAGTCAATTCCATGTTTTTGTTGAAATCCCCTAGCCACAAGCCTGGCCTTATACTTAGCCACCTTGCCCTTAGGATCTAATTTCAACTTAAACACCCACTTTACACTAATGGCCTTCTTGCCTTTAGGTAGAGTAGTCAATGTCCATGTCCCATTTCTTTTAATAGATTCAAGCTCTTCTATCATAGCTTGTTTCCACTTGTCAACCTTTAGAGCCTCCAAATATGTCACTGGTTCAGAATCTGCCAACATGGCAAAGTGAACCAATTCCCCATCACTGTTAACCTCATTGTCATCAGCCATGTCATAGTCTACAAACCTCCTTGGAGGTTGTCTCACTCTTTGTGCTCTAGGCACAACTTGCTTATGTGGTTCAGATTCTGAACTACTCTCTTCCTCTGAGTTCTGTTCAGCATTTAGTTGAACAGGGTCCCCATTTGGTTCGATAGACACAACATCATCATCATTACCATTGGTAGTTTCAAGTTCAGTATCTAGGACTTCCTCTAGGATAGTAGAGGGTTCTGAACCCACTGGTTCAGGCCTCTCCCAATCCCATTCCTTATCCTCAAGTACCACAACATCCCTTGAAATCTCAGTCTTATTATTATTAGGATTTAGCAGCCTATAAGCACCTGTAGGGTGATACCCTACAAGGATTAGAGGTCTACTCTTATCCTCAAGTTTCTTTCTCTTCCCATCAGGTACATGACTATACACTAGAGAGCCAAATACCCTTAGGTGAGAAACATTTGGTTTGTCCCCACACCAGACTTCCTCTGGCACTTTGTCTTTCAAACCTTTTGTAGGGCACCTATTAAGTATATAGACAGCTGTGTTTAGAGCTTCTGCCCATAACTTCTTAGGTAACCCCTTTAACTTGATCATGCTCCTTGCCATGTCAAGTATGGTCCTATTCCTCCTTTCAGCCATCCCATTATGCTGAGGAGTATAGGGAGATGTTATCTCATGCATAATACCTTGTGTGGTGCAATACTCCTCAAATTCATTTGAGGTGTACTCACCACCACCATCTGTTCTCAACACCTTCAGTTTCTTACCACTTTGTGTCTCAACCATTGCATTAAATTTCTTAAAGACATTAAATGCATCAGCCTTAGTCTTAAGTAGATACAATCAAGTTTTCCTTGAAAACTCATCCACAAATGTCATAAAGTATTTATTTCCCCCAATGGAGGGTACATCAAGTGGTCCACATAGGTCTGAGTATACAACATCCAATATAGCCTTAGAATAATGTTTCATTTCCTTGTTGAACATTTTTCTAGGTTGCTTGCCTACAAGGCAAGTAGTACATGTCTCTTTAATCATTTCAACTTTAGGTAACCCCTCCACTAACCCTTTAGTGCTTAGGTTACTCAAACTCTTGAAATTTAAATGGCCATACCTTTGGTGCCACAACATTCCTTCAAGATTAGTAGTAGCACTCAAGCACTTAGCTTCAGCCATGCCCATACTAGTCTTAAAGGTTCTGTTAGGGGCTAAAGGGGTAGTGAGGATCAGATTTTCTTCAATATCATACAGTTTAAGCTTTAAATTCTTCATAAGAATTGAAAAACCTTTTTCCACCAACTGTCCTAGGCTAATTAGGTTGCAACCAATCTTAGGAACATAGAAAACATCATAAATTTTTATTTCTTGACCATTATCCTTTTTAAAGACTATGTTTCCTTTACCTTCAGAAAATATAGTCTCATCATCAGCACATCTAATCTTTGTCCTCACATTAGGATCAAAGTCAACTAGCCACTCTTTGTTACTGGTCATATGATTAGAGCAAGCTGAATCTAAATACCAAGTTTCAGTGATGGATTTTCCATCACTTGTAGTCACAACTAGAACTACACATTCAGTATTTAGAGTTAAGTCAATGTTTGTTATTTCTACATCCTTCCTAAGTTCAGTTTCAAACATTTCATCACAAATAGTACTAAAAACAACATCATCAGATTCTGAATCAGAATCTTCCTTAGCCACATTGGCTTCAGGAGTTGATTCAGTAGGCTTAAGGCCTTTTCTTGTGAGACACTCAGTTGCATAGTGTCCCATTTTATCACATCTATAACATTGTACCTTAGACTTATCTTTCCTTTTAGGTGCAATAATACCTTTCTTACCTGAATCAGATTTAGGATTAGGCTTACCTGGTTTGCCTTTATTCCAATTAGGTTTACCTCCCTCTTTGTTGTTTTTAGAACCCTTTTTAGCCTTGGCGAACATTGCTTGATCCTCTTCTTCATCATCATCATCATTGAGGAGGTCAATTCTTACCTCCTTTGCCTCAAGTTTGGCTTGAAGTTCTTCAATCTTCAAGTCTTCAGCCTTAGTTGTCTCTTCAATAGTGTTGGTTACAACAAAAAATTTCTTGGTCATAGACCTAAGAATTTTCTTGCATACATTCTTCTCTTCAAGTGTTTCACCTTGAAGAGCCATATCATTCATAACTTTCTTCACTCTGTTGAAGAAATCAGTTACACCTTCACTTTGTTTCATTTTAAGGCTCTCATACTGTGCCCTTAGAGCTTGCAGTTTTTCCTCTTTAATAGGGGCTGCTCCACAGTAGTATTTATTTAGAGCATCCCATGCTTCCTTTGAAGTGTCACACTTCCTTACTCTTTCAAAATCTGCCTCATCACAAGCTCTGTGAATGAGGGTCAGACCTTTGAAATCTTTTTGTTCACTTTCCATGAATTCTTTCTTTTGTGCTGCATTTGCATTCTCAAGTAATGGATCAAATCCATTCCTCACAATGTGCAAGACACCATGAGAGCCCAACACAGCTCTCATTTGAATAGCCCATACATCATAGTTCTTGCTAGTCAGTTTAGGTACATGATTGTCCATTCCACTGTTACTAGACATTTTGTTATTGAAATCACTTAATCAAAAGTTCCTGAAATCACTTAACAAAATTATTAGTAACTTCAAACACCTACACAGTCACTGTGTAGTTAAAATTTTAACAAGAAGGTAAAAGAAATCACAAGAGGTATAAAGAAATTGTCTCAGTCACTTTAGCTCTTTATATACCACGTTGCATTTTTATACTAATTACTTGATTTGCTCTTTGCAGGTTGTATGTGGTAATACAAGGGGTGCAAAATTGAAACCAAGTGATAGGCCCAATCTTTCAATTGAACCAGGCCCACGAATTTTACCCGGTTCACTTAACTCAAAACCTAATCTTTCTTCTCCCTTCTCAGGTTCTCTTTTCTTTCTTCTTTCTACGATTTTTCTTCTCCCTTCTTCTTTCTGCTATGGTTTCAACGAAACCCAGAGCATCAACAAGATTTGCACACAAATGGCTTCAATCTTTGATGATTCTTGATCAATTTCACACGGAGAGCAAAACCCCTCTGGTTTTGTTCACCGATTTCGCGGTTTCTCCAAACCCTACTCTTCGATATTCTGCTTGAACGAGTTCCAATACCAAGGATGCTTCAATCAACCTTCAGCGATCTTCAATCAGGTACTGATCTTGCTTATTTTTACTTCGCCTTCTCCTTTACGCTCTTTGTCTCAAATCCTGACTTGTTTGAGGCTTCTTTTCTTTGTGCACGTTGTATGATCTGTTGAGAGCAACGAGAATCTTCAACCTTGTGAAGATTCCTAAGAACCAGCAACTTTCAGAGGTAAATTTCTTCCCTATCTATTTGAATCTCTGTTTCTTCTTCCCTGTATATTGTTTGTAGACCAAATACTCACTTGCATTTGTCTTCTCTCTTGCAAGGTACTCACTACCTTACCACACTCAGAGGAAACAATTTTACAGAAGGCACAAGACAGGAAGATGCAAAAAAAACTCAGAATAAGGAAGAGAGAAGACTTGTAAAAACTTGAAAAGTAAAAGTGTTATATTCTTTTTTCTCTAAAATTCTGTCATGAAATGTATGTACAATATGTGTATATATAGGACTGAATAGATTCAGTTTCAGGTTTGTTTTGTTAGTTACAAAAATGTAACTAACCCTATAACTACTTTCTAACTGAAATTAGTTAGTTAGGATAGAAAACAGACTGGTTCCAACAGCTTGTGCTGGTTTTCCGGCTGTTGGAAAAGCTCCTAAGGGTGTTTTTGAGTTTTACATTAAAACTAACAATACATACGTAAAATATAAGTAACGTGAAGCAATATCATTACTCTATCTCTCTTTCTCTATATATTACCTTCTCATGATTTTTTCGTAAGTGAACGATCTGGCATTTCATCTATACCAATATATCTATACCAATGTATGATGGGAATTACCTTCAATAACTTCCTTTTTCGTTTCCTAATTTAAAATTCCATTTTATCCTTCAAACAACTCCACAACTACTACTTACAAGACAACATTTACCGTCCATTTTTATTTTTAAATAAACGGTTACTATAGGGGAAGAAGAAAAACCGTAATCAGAGAAAGGCAGAGATGCGGAAGGGTGGAAAAGGGAGAAGGAAGGGAAACTGCCAAAAAGGGGGAAGGGGAATGCTACAAACAAAGGTTGTTTTTCAATTATTCTAACTAGCGGAAGACGGGCGCGTTTTTATTATTGCGCTACAGTAGATACTTATGTAGTAGTGGTTTACAGTGAGTTCCGAACCGTGTTAACTCAGTCCAACTGGGCTTCGCCCCAAAGGTCCAATAAGGACATTGCTACAAGTCGCTATGCACACACTGTTGATCTAAGGGCCAAGATCGACTTGGCGAGGTCGAAAGGTCAGATCTTGAATAAATAGTACCAAAATAACGGGAAGTCGGAACCCCAATAGAAAAGAAAGAAGTGTTGGTGGTGGGGGTTTTACTTTTACTGCAACACCAGAGACGAGAAACCGACGAAACTCATGGACCGCCTGCGTCCTCGGAACAGAGCTTCGTTTTCTGGATTCACAAATGCTGAGGTATTTTCATCCTTCAGTATTGCTATTTTCTTTATTATAAAATTAAATGTTGATAATGATCTTACCTCAATGAACTTTATTTCACCTTGTTTGTTGTGCCTGTTAAACAGATTGAGAAAATGGAGAAATTGGTTAGGGATTCAAAAGGACGATCACTTGACAAGGAATTTACCAAAAACTCGCTAAAGTTTCAAGTCAATTTTCCTTCTCTTTCTCAAATCAATTCTTGTTGCTCTCTTTTCTAATAATAGTTTATGAAGATTCTTTTGTTATCATTGACGAGTGTTTTTTTTTTTGGATTGTTATGATCATCTGGTCGCGCTGGGAAACCTGTTATAAAATTGACAGAGGTTACCTCAGTTTCTTCACTTGTCTATTTATTTCCTTCGTATGTTGTTACTTGGTTGGTTTCTCTGATATTTGAGAGTTTACTTGTCTTTTTAACTTTTTGTTTATTAATATTCTTTTTTTTCCTTCCCATTTGGGGGCAATTTTTTTAGATACAAAGTTTGTTTGAGACTAGGCTCCAGGACTCACCACAAGTCCCTGAAAATGAGTTGAATTCTCTTCAAAGCCCTCAATGTAAAGGTGAGACTTCTTTCATGCTTAAGATTCTTAGCATAGTTGCTACTTGTGTTGTCTTCATGCATTCAAATGGTCTACTTGAAATTTTATAGCAGGGATTTTAAGTTAAACTGCTATATAGTTTTGTAGAAGAAAATGACACTGAAGGTGAGGAAGTGACTCAGTACTAGTAGTGATGAAGGGATATGAAAGAGATATAAAATAGCCATTCATGGGCTATTTCTAACTTTCTATTTTCCTTTTCCTTTTCTTTTTTAGTTGGCTGCCACTTTGTATTTATAAATATATTTTAGTCCACTACTATTAAATGAGATCTTTGGGTGAGAGCAAGTCTAAATTGAATTTGTTTTGCAGAAGAAAACATCCGAGATCCATCTGAGTTGGAATTTGAGGCAAGGTCTTCAAAAGATGGAGCATGGTGAGCTCATAATCAGTATTGCAGTTAGCTAACTTAGTTGAAACCAATTTTAAATTTTAATGTCACTGATACATTTAAATGCTGATACATTTAAAATGACACATCCCACTGGTAATGGAATGGAAAAAGTAAATTAAATTTGGATGCAACAATGTCACTTCGGGATATCAAATTATTATTAGTTGTTTTTCTGTTGTGGTGGAGAGACAAACAGTCTTTATCGCATGAACTTTATGATATGTGGCTACACTTGTTAACTTCTATAGTAGTCTAAAACTGCTGTGGTATTTGGTCATCTCTCTAATGATTTGTTGCATAAGAGTTCCTATATTAGATATGCTAAAAAACTATAAGGCATTTGTGTGTATCTAATTTTAGCTTTTCTTCTTTCTTTTTACAACTATAAAAGGATGGTCAATAGATTGTTTTATTTAAATCCAATCTTAGTCTTGACCGTCAAGATTTAGTCTTCTCACAAAAGCACTCACTCACTAAAGACACTATATATTTGTTAATCAGTTTTAACTTTTAAGTAAACCAATCTTAACAATCCATGTAAGATTAAAATGTCAAAATTAGCTTTATTGGCAATACACATACACATATAATCATAAATAAAAAGAAAATGTTTCTGTTAATTCTGCTGATAAGTGCTTATTTGTTAATCAGTTTATGCTGTTGTCATGAAAACATTGAGCTGACTACTGTTTTAATGATTGTGGGAAAAAGGATATTTGAAGAGTTTTATGCCATCTATATGCCAATGGTTGGGCTTTTAGGGTGTGTTTGTTTGGGGTGAAAGAGGGAGGAGAGAGTGAGGGAAGAGAGAGTAAGGGAAGAAATAGTGATTTTAAGATGTTTGGTTAAGAAGAGAAATAGGAAAGACAGAGGGAGGAAAGATTAGTTTAGTGCTTTTTGTAATCTCTCCATAAGTGGAGAGAAAGGGGCTCTTTCTCTCTTCCCTCACTCTCTCTTCCCTCTTTCTCTCTTCCCTCACTCTCTCTTCCCTCTTTCTCTCCTAATCCAAACACACCCTAATGTGTGTCTAACTTATATCTTCATTCATGCAACGTCAAAATATGCTCATTGCTGCCAATATCTATCTTTCCTCTATTCTCCCCTCTTCATTTTAAAATTGTAAGTAGTTTCTTTTTACTTTTTTCATTGAGCGGTTCTTTTCCACTGGCTTTAAAAGGAAATGAATGGTATTAAAAACATAATGACTGATTTTCATAACTTTTTCTGGCTGCTATCATCAAATTTTGTGCAATTGCAATTTGGTCTAATTGCAGACATAAAGGCATGGTATTTTTTTATAATTGCTATTCCAATCATTTCTATAATCACAACTTTTCTTTGTCAAAGTCAAATATATCGCTGCAGGTATGATGTTGAGATATATGTTGCTCACAGATTTCTTAGCACAGGGGAAGCTGTAAGTCTTAACAATCACATGTTCATAGCTTTGTGCTGCATGACTGCTTGATATTGGCTTAATAAATTGATTTTCCGCCTATATTTTCCCATCTGATACAATCATACCTTTTTGTTAAAGGAAGTCCTAGTCAGATTTGTTGGATTTGGAGCTGAGGAAGACGTGTGGGTAAACATAAAAAATTCAGTCCGAGAGCGTTCAGTTCCTTTCAAAAACAAAGAGTGTTCCAACCTGAAAGTTGGAGATCCCGTCCTGTGCTTATAGGTAATTTAGGCCAAATTTTTCCTCACCAAAGTGTTGTTACTGGACATCTCTGTGATTAACTTGACAGTTTAACTGGGTTTTTAGGAGAGGAGAGATCAGGCAATTTACTATGATGCTCACATTGTAGAGATTCAAAGGAAAATGCACAATATCCGAGGTTGCAGGTGTCTCATCTTAATTCGATATGATCACGACAACAGTG
Source organism: Astragalus glycyphyllos (assembly GCA_963573325.1). Classification (NCBI taxonomy): domain Eukaryota; kingdom Viridiplantae; phylum Streptophyta; class Magnoliopsida; order Fabales; family Fabaceae; genus Astragalus; species Astragalus glycyphyllos. Next base: position 91,932,123 of record OY754307.1, read on the forward strand.
AGGTTGGTGTTATTTCTGAATTTCGGATTTGTTAACCGTTTCGTGTGTAATTCGTAATGTTCAATGTTATATTTCATATTTCTAGGAAAGCGTTCGCTTGAGGAGACTTGCCGCAGACCAAGATCTTAGCTACATTTGAAATCAATTCATTTTAACATTCCAGCTGGGTAAGTAGGTTTCAAATAGTTACTGATACACAGAAGGAAGCAATTGGTAGTTGACTTGACACCGAGTATCTTGGGTTTGTTTCTGCGCAAATTTAAAAGCTAGAACATGTATTATGCCCCTTTTCTTATTTTTGGTCGGGAGTTAATGAGCTTAAAAATTGGAAGGTGAGTATTTTGGAAATATTTATCAGTTAGCAGAGAAGGGTGGGCTAAAAGAAGCCAAGAATTGGATTTATAACGGTGTACGAGTAATTTTTACTTGGAACGCCTTATAAAAACTCAAGATAAATCAATTATAAAAGATAGAAAATGGATTTTGTTTAGTGATGTTATTTGAGTTACTATTCTTAGTTACGCTATGGAGTTGTGTTTATTCGAGAAATGCTCATTAGAAATTCAAAAGAGAAGAAAAAAATACTATACACTGTAAATAGAAAAACATCAAAAGATAATAGATGTTGACAGGTTTGAGGAATCAATGATATAAATAGGTTTAATTACTTTGTAGACATGAACTATGAACTATTTAAAACATTTAAGTAGTTTTTTTTGGGATTAAAGAGGGTTAATAAGCCCAAAGAGAGGATTACAAAGGAGATACTATAGGAGTATATACTCCTAGTATATCCGCTAGAACTAGAAGGAGAGAGCTGACAACACTAGGAGGTTGATCAAACAACCTAAACACCACATCCTGCTCACAATCAACATATGCTAAGGCATCTGCACTATATTTAGCTTCCCTATAGCAATTGGAAATACAAACATCCCAACCCAGATTCAATAAAAAGCGAATACCGGAAACAAGAGGGCTAGCCATGGAGCTCACAGGGTCAGAGCTGATAAGCTGATTGCTAACAATCAAAGAATCAACATGAAGCTCAATCTTATTGAAGCTAGGGTCTCTAGCAATTTGAAGGCCAACAAGAACACCCCAAAGTTCCGCAACATACATAAACTGAGCAATTTCCCAACGATCTAGCATGTCCACAAATCCATCTACCATTCTCATTCCTCAAAACCCCACCACTTCCTACACAACCAGAAGTCCCTTTGACCACACTGAGAGTTGATGTGAATCCAACCAGTCAAAGGAGGCAGCCACCTAACGTAAATCACCTTTGATAGAGCACCCCGGATAGTTTGAGAAACACTAAAAGCCTTTGCATAATTGAAATACGAGCGCAAAATTTCCTGCCAGGGACAAAATGGGGGCGCTCAACGGATGTAATATGGACTGGTTACCAAACATGTGTACTCTTCATCAGTTACTTTCATCCACTATCCGCTAGCGGATGAGACGCGCCAAACAGAGGCTAAATATAATTTCAAGTGATTAACAAGTGTAGTTGTTAAGAGTCTCACATCGGATGTAATATGGACAGAAAATATATATATATATATATATATATATATATATATATATATATATATATATATGTGAGAGGCATCCTTCACCTTAAAGTTAGTTTTGTAGGGTTGAGTTAGACCCAACCCAAATTCTGAAATAGTATCAAAGTCAATCCAATATCTGCTGAGCCACTCGCTATCGGGCCACGCTCCAACTGTCGAGTCCTACGCGTGGGGGCGGGGGGTTAGCAGTCCCACATCGGGTGTGATTTGGCCTGAAAAAGAATATGTAAGTAGGAGACATCTCTTACCTTACAAGACGATTTTGTAGGGTTGAGTTAAACCTAACCCAATTCGAGTTGCTAACTAAGATAGACCGAAAATCAACTATTGGACATCTGTCCACTAACCACAAACGATCCAAAAACTTAGGCGAATACATTAACTCCTTTCTATTGAGTACATGAAAAATTAGCCTAATGACTCTTTCTTACTACTGATCTTATCCAAAACAAAATCTCCTAAAGTTAAGCCTTGGAAGATGTTTCTTCACCCTATGTAACGTGCCTTGTAGATTAACCCTTGATCTCACTTTATTTTAGTAAAAAAAGTGCATCCAGCCTTTTTAATGCATATATATCAACTTTGTAAAAGCCGCCATTATTTAGCTATACTATGCTCACAATGTCATGATTACAATCTCAAACATGAAAAGCAAATAATGATTACACGGCAAGAATAGATAAATTCAATTTTTGAAAAGTGACCATCCTTAAAAAATGCAGTAGAGCAATAAAAAACAATACCATCAATTGAGGAGGATATCCATTAATAGATAAATGTAGTTGAAGGTCTGCAAGACCATTGCTACTTGTTGCCAACTGGAGTTGCAACTGTGTTACTATGCAACAATGAAACGCGAAACCTATAGCATATTGCAACAACTTAAATATAGCCAAGACAATAAAGGCATCATAGATAAGATGACATTTAAGTGTCATTTACTACATTGAAGAGTTATGAAACTTTGACTTTTTTTTGGCAGTGAAACTTTTACTAAAAAAGCTCTAAGGAGGCAACGTTGCAAATTCGCCGAGAGAAATGTAAATAATTTGCAGTTAGCAAATATTAAATTGGTTTCTCATAGTATTAAGGTAATCAAAACCGGACCGGACATTGAACCAGAAGAGGTAGTGGTTCAGGAGTTCTTGCGTTCAACCGGTTGAATCGGAGGTTGAACCGGAATAAGTTAAATAGATTATTTAATATTTTTTTTTTATAATATATAAAGGATAAAAAACAAAAAAAAAACATAGTATGACCTAATCAAACTATAATATTCAACGATCATAAATAGTTAGATAATATAATATAACTACTCTCATAGTAATATTAGTGTACACATTTATTTTTTAATTATTTATTTATTTATTTCATCAATTTAATTATAAAAAATGATAAAAAAAAATATCTCATATACCAAAAGTCAACATCATTTATCATTTTTTTTCTAAAAATCAACATGGTATACCATTTTTTAAGGAAAATAAATCAATTCCGGTTTCTGCACAGTTCCCCAGTTTTCTATCTGGTTCCCAATTCAACTGGTTGAACCTCCTGGCCCTGTCCAATTTTGACAACCTTGCTTAGCACAGTGAACCAAAGATATAATCATTAGAGAATGTGTTGGGAGGAGAGAACCACAAGTACCAACAAAATCGAGTATACATGTGATCAGCCAAGTTTTCCAACATAGATTATTCACCAACAAAAATCGGTGGATACTGCGTACTAATTACATGGTAACCAAAAAAGAAAAATAAGGAAACATACGAACCTCAATTTTTTGTTCTTATAGAGGCATTAGCTAATGTAATAATATATTGCATTATTCCTAATCTTACCGTGAATTTCTATCAAAGCTCTGGGGAGAAAAAGAAGATGGGAGCAATGTACCTCATAGAGAAGAAGACGAATTAGACAGACCGGAAGAAAGAAATGAAAAGTAATAAAAACTATTAAAATGAAATCTTCATCTGTTGACAAAAAAATCAATTCAGAGAAGGTTTGCTCTACCTTCCGGAGATGAGGTCAATTACAATTCGATTAGAGGCTCACATTAATCTTAATTACTCACAAATATTAGCATTGGATTAGACTTTAATAGTTTTGATTACCATTCATATTGTTCCATAAGCCTTATATCGTTTGATCACCCTTTATTACCAATGGTTATTAAAATTCTAATTCAATTTTAAAAAATTTCATGCCCAAATTGGTGCAGCAGTTATGTTTGTGCATTTTAATGCATATGGACCATATTGTGAGCCGAACTTAACCATTTAAATGAAAAAAATTCAGTTACTTTTTTGACAATAAATAAAATTGAGTTATGGTTACCTGACTGAAAATTGAAAAGCAAGAAATAATGGTGAATATTGTTGTGCTATCATTGTGAGTAGTAACTGATAATGATGAGGAAACAATTTGATTAATGATAATTAAAGAAATTATTATATTTGAGAATAAAATTTAAAATACAACTTGGCTGCTTCGTTGGATTAGTGAAGCCACATTAGATATTAAGATTGAATTAGTCTGACGTTTATAGGCCGAATGGTTGCCCTAATCCCTAAACCCTAAATATACTAATGTCAGCTCCAAACTTAAGAATATGAATATCAAACTGAAATTTAGACTCAAGAATATGAATACCCAAATTAGTCCCAGAAGAGTAGTTTACATGGTTAAGTAAAAGGGACATCGTTGGTGAAAATATAGGCGTACGGGGTTCGAATCTCGCTCCTCCTCCCCTCTGACTACTAACATACTAATTTCTAACCACTTTACCTATAAAAAAAAAAAAGAATACCCAAATTAAAATGCTTTGCCCCTCGTGGTTTTGTTTTTTCGTCTTTTCGTCTTTTCTTTCCTTTTTTAAAAAAAAAGTTTTTTCCGTCGCGTTCTAATGAGTGCACCGCTCTCTGGCGCGTTCAAAGTATATTGTTCGATCCATGCCGGTTTGTAGGGACGACGAGGTGAAAATCGTTAGGGAAACATACAAAGGACGTGAAGGTAAGGTTGTACAGGTTTATCGCCGTAAGTGGGTGATTCACATCGAGCGTATTACTCGTGAGAAAGTTAACGGTTCTACCGTTAAAGTTGGAATTAACCCTTCCAAAGTTGTTATCACTAAGCATCGTTTGGATAAGGGTCGTGCTGCTGCTAATAAGGAAAAGGGTACCATGTTCGCTCCTGAAGATATCATGCAACCCGTCGATTAGTCTTTCATGTTAGTTTTTTGTTACTTTCAGAACTTGGTTTTGTTAGTGTTTTGTTATTTGGATCTGAACGATTCTAATATTTTGTTGCCTTTATGTTTTGTTTAATTTAATGAAATGCTTGACATTATTACTGCTAATAAAAAAAATTCTACAATGATGCGCAGATGAGAGGGTGGTGGCATGACCGGACCTTGAGCAACCTATAGTTGAAAACGCCTGGTATAAGGTTCCAACCATGAAGTAGATTCAATAGATGTAAAGCGCTCCCATTGAAGACCAATTGGAAGCAATAGACAATCAGGCAAGAGCGCAACATACACCCAGTGGCAGTGGTTCACGTGAAGTACAGAGATGATATTGCGACTCTTAGTAGAAGAATAAGTACCTCTCAGAGCCAAATAAGTGAATGTTTGTCCCAAAGATAATTCAACTAGGGTGAATTATATTTGGTAGATATAATGTATCACATTTCAGGCATGCCACTTGTTCTTCTCCACTTGTCCTTCTCCTGCCTCCCATAACGCCTAACAAATAGGGACTCCTTAATAACTGCAAGCCTTTCAACCCCAAATAATTCAGAATATAGCTCAAAATGGGAGTTTATTTATTGGATTAGTTCTTGTTTAATTAACAACCAACTTTCCCCACCAAGACTAAGACCAACAGCAACTGCTCGGTAGCCACAATTACCATTCAGATCCACATCAATAATATTTGCAACGTAGTGATGAAAATGGAGAGGAACCCACGGTAATAGCAATTTAGAAGTCCCCTGCTGCGATAATTTAGGAGAAGCCCCTTTGACTTTGAAGCCCGCTGTGATAATTTAGGAGAAGCCCCTTGTGACTTTGATAACTGCTATGATAATTTTTTAGAAGTCCCGGACTCTTGAGATTTTTTTACCTTTTCATCCACATGCTCCCAACCAGAAGGATCGCGCTTGACATCATGGAATTTTTGTTTCTTCTTCTTTGGTGCACCCTTTGCTTTAATTTTAGATGGTGGTGGAACCTTTGAAGAAGTGGTAGGAGATGCAAGCTCATCAATCTGTTTCTTGAACACAAATTTCTCCTCAAGAGTCATACCATTAAATCTCGCCCATATCATATCTATAGAGAAAGTAATGTCACATTCAACAAATTTTTCTTGGCTCACATCCTCATCCAAAGAATCCAAACTGAGCTTTGACCAATGACCGTCAACCACCTCCAATGGAATAGAAGTACTACAGATATGATAGACACCTAGCTCACAAGCACAAGGCAATCGATGTGTCGTTCTAATCACGCACCCACAACGAGCTTTATCATACCCCACACCACACCTGAGGTGGTTTTCACAAACTCTTTAGCAATATGATTCTGAGCTTTTAAAGATACCAGACCTCGTAGCTTTTTGTAGAAAGAAGTATTGTGAGACACTTCAATACAGTTGATACTTTTTTGGAAAAAGCCAACAACTTTATCAAAATGAAGTCTAAGCATACCATTCATAGATTTCCAAAACCTACATAGGTCTCCTCCAGAAGTCCCTAACACCGTCTTCAAAGCTCAGCGAGCCGACTCAACCCTTAAATAAAAACAACAATAAACATCCGTATAAAACAATTTAAAAGTCAAAAAAATTAAGCATACCTGTTGGTGGTTGTATTCCCCAAGTGTGCCACCCGGTTAGTCCATACCAAAACAAATTTGTGCTTATGAGGAGTTAACCATGTGTAATTCAAGTACTTTAAGAAGAGCGGGTAGCTCGGCACATGAGTCCTCCAAGATCTTCAGCCGTTGTGAGTACTCAACCTCACCAAGTGAATTAATAAGATCGTGCCAAAGTGAGATCACTGACTCTTGTCTATCCACGTGCACTGACTCTTTAATCTTTGCTTTCACATTCTTAGTTACGTGCCAAGAACAGAGCAAATTTATAAAGGAAGGAAATACACCATGAATACCACTCATAAGACCTAGATCCCTGTCAGTCAAGAACACCTCAGGTGATAAACCGTGTATATCGAACAAATCTTTCAATTGCTGCAATGCCCTGTAAAATAAGACTCACGCTCATGCGCCAGATATGCAAATGCAACCGATAATGTTATCTCGGTTGAAGTGACTCCTACAATCTCCAACAGAGGTATTCTGTATTTGTTGGTCTTGTAAGTTGTGTCGAGAATAAGAATCTTCGGAAACAACCTGAATAATTTAATAAAAGTTGGATGTGCCCACATGATGTCACTAACCACATCTGTCCCCTCAACTTTCCTGCTCAAACATAATTATTTCTCAGACTTAATCAATCTCAGCCGCTCCTGAATAACATTTCAAGGACCCTTCAAAGAAGACCTAAAGATGTGTCGCTGCCTATATAGTTGGGGCATAGAAGTTACATTGCCCAGAAATTTATTCTTCAAAGCATTCAGACAATCTTTTGAGGCAACCTCAATGATGTGTGTTCATCGACCGTAGCCTTCTCCTCCTTCGATAACCGACCAAACATTGCAGACTCAGTCGAGGTAGTAAGCAGCTGATGTGTGTGGAGTTCACACCTAACCTTCAAACGCCAACCCCCATCACGAACTGTACATGTAGCTCTCAACTTAAATGGACAATGGCTCTTCTTTGAGCTGATGGCTCTAGAATTATTTGTGAACTTCTCATGCTTCTCGCAGCCAAAAACAAAACAATTTTATCTCTCGTCCCCCTTTTACCTCCACTTTTGTCAAATCTAAGAATGATAACTGCAACTCCAATGCCTCTCCAAACGTCTCTGACCCAACATACAACATCCTCACGTGTGAGAAATAGCTACAAAATAGACAATTGTTAGTTACTTAATTAATTAAACATCTACATACGTGTTTTAAAAATATATTAATTAAATTTACCGTCTCCGTCATGAATGGCCCTTATGTATCTATCTCGACCGGAATCAATTGTGACTTCGTATCCATATTTGTTTCAGCTTTCAGACAAAAATTAAGACATAATAAATAAAATGTGAAACAGATTTATCTGACACAGACATAAATCTGGTTTGTTTTTTTTTTGAAACGGATTTATGTTATAACATATAAATCCGCTTAAAAAAAATAAAAACAGAACTAAGTTTTCAAAATATAAGTCCGTATATGTAATTCTTTTTTACAAACGGGATTAACTTTTAAAACGTAAATCCGTCAAAAATTATAAGGTACGAACTAATCCTCGGAAGTACCTACGTTCCACACTTATCTTTTTGATCCTATCAAAAATTATAAGGTACGAACTAACTCTCGAAAGTACCTCAAAAAGCAGGTCAAGACAAATGTAAAATGACAATTACAGCGACGAGAATATACACTACAAGAAATTCGTGCATTACTGGCTGACCATTACTGGCGGAATCAGTCCGCCAGTAATTTTTCTGACGAAAATTGGTGATTTCTGGCGGATTTAGGCTGCCAGTAATTTTCTGGCGGATCAAATACCATTTCTGGCGGATCCTAGAAGCCTCGGATTTCGTGTGTGACAATAATTCAAATTTCAGCCAGAAATAAATGGTAGCCTCGTTAAATGCGTGATTCCGCCAATAATGGCTTTTAGTGGCTGAATTGCGTGTCCGTCAGTAATTCAGCCAGAAACGCACGTGATCCGTCAGTAGTGTTACCATCCGCCAGTAATGCTTGTTTGTGGCTGAATTCCAAATCAGCCAGTAAGTCCCCAATTCCGTCAGTATTTTGCGCTTTCTGGCGGATTTGATTGGTCACCTCGAAAACAATTAAATTTCCGCCAGTAAATACATGTTTCTGGCGGATCCTAAATAGTAACCGTAGCACATTTCAACTACTTATACCTCAGCTGCTTAAATTTTCTCATCTTCATTTTCGTAAACTTCTCTTCTCTTCTCACATTTTAGTTTTCTCCATTCTTCTCTTCTCTTCTCAAACTTCAGTTTTCTCCACTCTTCTCTTCTGATATTCTGTTTGCAATAGTTTCTTTAAGGAATGTAATAAGTATAATGTTTTTGTTTTAGTAAACTTTTTGCTTTAGAATTAAAATATACTGTTTTTATATAATTTACTGTTTTTATTATATATACTGTTTTTATATTAAAACAAATAAAAAATATACTGTCACAGATTACACTAATGTCATTACTAAAATCCTTGTTCAAATCCAAAGGCATTACATCATATCATATAACACTACACTCTCTATTTGATGACTCTCTTTGGTTCTCTCCATCCCAACACTTGCTCGGTTAGTTTAGTCCCTTTGTTGTTGTTAACTCTTTTAAACTGATGTAAAAAAAACTCTTTTAAACTAACTTTTAACTCTACTAAAGTCTATACCATGTTCCTTTTGATTCTCACTTTAGTGGATGCTAAAACACCGAAACAAAGACGAAAGTAAATTGCAAATAAGGACAAAATTAAATTAAAAAGAATCTTAGTTTTAATTTGTAGAGAAGAGTACCTCATGACCCAACATTAGTTTTTGCCCATCATTATCGTAGTCATTCTACCCCACGGCCTTCTTTTACATCATTATCGTAGACTGAACTCAAGCTCTTGAGTTTTCTTCTCGCAACGCAGTATAGCAAATTAGCATTAGCAATAGAATCGATTCATCTTTCTATCTAGATAACCTAAACCAACGTTACAGGATTCCCTAGGCTTTTATTTTGGATTCTTGTATTATTAAACTCCCTTTTGTTTGTTTTCGGTTTTTTGGATTTCTTTGTGAATTGAATCATTAGAACAAAAAGGAAAGGAACAAAAGCTGGAGAGAGTAAGGGTGGAGCAAAAATCTAGTTTTTCTGCCCATTCATCGATGATTGATGTTTGTGTATTTCCACCCAAAAACGAAGTCCAAAAAGAAGACCACGGAACCTAAAATCTAGAGTGAAATAGGTTACAAATTTGGTAGAGTGCAAATGAGTTAACTTAAAAATAAATAAATAAATAAATAATTTTGAAAAAAAAAATAACAAGCTCAAAAGGCCTATTGTTGCATTTATTTGGAACCCTAATATTTGTTACACTCTTTTCATTGGCACAACAATGTTAGAGAGTGAAAGGATGACAGAGAAAAAAGAAGAAAGAGAGAATGAAAAAGAAAGAAGAAGATATTGGTTTTGGAGAGAGAAGGACGGAATTGAGAGCGGAGATGAAGGAGAAAACTCACGGTGGGGGTGGTAGTGGTGTTGTGGAGGAGTGAGGTCGTAGTGAGGAGAGAGATGAGTTGTGGTGGTACTGGTCAAAGATGGTGGTGCTCGCCGGAGGGCTCGTGGTGGTGTGGTGATAGTAGCTCGCCGGAGTTTATGGCGGTTAACTAATGTTGGGTCATGAGGTACTCTCCTCATTCCAGCTATCTTCTTTTTTAAACTTTGGTTCTGTTTCCCCTCCCCATTTTCTCTCTACCTTATTCTACTTATTTATTTCTACATTGTGTTTCCCTTTTGTGATTTGTTTTTGGTATCCTTTTATAGAAGGTTTTTGAGCGAGGATGCATGTGAGGTCTTTATCATCTCTTGTATTTTTGTATGTAGTTAATTCTATTGAGTTTGATTCCTTTGTTGAGATGGTTTGTTGGCTACATATTGTACAGAAGCTTGGGAGAGAGTAAGGGTGTAGCAATTCACAAGCGTGGGGAGAGAGAAAGGATGAAGCAGTTTTATTTAGGAGCTTATAAACATACAAAACCAACTTCGGTGAAAGTGAGTTACTATCCTGACTCAAAATAAAAGATGATCGTTGTTCTAAACACACAAAACCCAACTTTTGTGAAAGAGAGAGATGTACCCTATCTCAAAGTAGAAGATGCTCCAAAGGTAATTTTGTCTTTTTCTGTTTGTACTTTTTCACTTGTTTTTTTTTTTAAATTAGGTTTTTTGTATTTTTTTTAATTTTTTTGTTTATAAAACTTTTTGTAACAAAATAATAGTTAGAAATTAATAATAATATTTTTCTCTTTTTTATTATTTTTTCTTGCAATAAAAAAATGTCCAACTATACAAAATTGTTAATGAGCACAAAATAATACGTTAGAACATCAAAAATCTAAAATTGCACAAAAACAATATTTTTGAGGCTTTTTTTGGAAAAAAAAATAAAAAAAATGCTAATTAAAATTGAGTGTTCATAACCTTTATACCTCATTCCACCAGTTTTTCCTCTTTTACTACCAGAGCCCCAAACTTGTATTATAATTAGACTTTTTCCCCAAAAACATCAAGCAGTTGTTGGCTACCTTTTCTAATGTGTGAGTCTCTCACATATATCGTGAAGCAAATAAGGTGGCAGACGAGCTTGCTAACTTGGGGTGTACTTATGATGATGGTCTAGTTATTTTTGAAACCCCTCCTCCCAGTGTTCAGTTGTTAGTAGATGCTGATGTTTTTGGAGTTCCTACTCATAGATTGATTCTCGTGTAATCCGTTTGGGCGATTTCAGCCCCATTTAATCTCAAAAAAAAAAAAGAGGATAGATTAGTCAAAAAAAAAGAGGATAGAGTTTTAGTCAATACAGTTTAGTTAGGGTACATCTCTCTCTTTCACAAAAGTTGGGTTGAGTGTACGCATGCATATTTTACCAGCTTAGTCATTTCTCCAGTTTAGTCAAAGCAAAGACCAATTCTCAAGTTTAGTCAATACAGTTTGGTCAAAGCAAAGACCAAATAAGCAAACCAACGCGTACACTCAAAGCCAAACCGTCATCGTCGTCACGTTCTAAATATTATATTTCATTTATTTTGAGATACAAAAATAAGGTGACCATGACATCCAACCATTTTGTTGAATCACTTTGATTTAATGAGCTAGTGAGTGACTTTATCATTGTTTTACTTCAATTAAAGATTTGGCTTTATTTTTAATCTTCAAATTTCTCTCTTGAAATGTACGGAAGGAGGGTATTGATGAATCCGATTGGGAGATTTTCAAAAAAAAAAAGACAACTAGAAGGTTGACAAGGAACCCTCCAAAATTGATATTTCCAAAACAGACACTCTTTTGTTTCATTTGATGTTAATTGATTTCCTTATGTAGTAGCGTATAGCCTAATGCATGTTAATACATTATATATCCATACTTTACATCGAATATAAAACATATAAGAGAAATTTTGGAATTGATTATTTCCCAAATTGAAAATGAAATTAAGAAACGAAATCTGGTAAACAAGAAGACAATATTTTGTTGTTCTATAGAAGCTTGCTTAGGTATTTCATGTTTCTGCATACTTCACAAGTTAATTGGTTTGTGCTGAATGAATCCTCTTCTGAATTCCCTCTCTGGAAGATGTTGTTTATTATTGAAAACTATACTTAATATCACTATTTCTGTATGGTTTTGTGTCCAAGTATATATATATATATATATATATATATATATATATATATATATATATATATATATATATATATATATATATGGTGAGAACACGAGAGGTGGAACTTATTAACTGTTTATTTTTATTTTTATATTGATAATGATAAAGATTAGCTCTTTTAGCACCGTCACTTGATATTGTTCCATATGTTGTAGCACAACCAATATTTCCTATCGTGTTTTTACTGTTTTACATTCTAAGTTATCCCCGAGATTCGTGATACCGTAACCCCTAAAGTCTAAATCTTATGTATGGGTAAGAATCTTTGTCAAACTTTACAGGAAATACATGAGCTTAAAGAAGCGGAGGAGAAAACTTGGAGTCCATACGCGAATTTAAAATTTTTACAGGAAATACATGAGTCTAGATATAAAATACAATTAAGAATAAACTATTTTAAGGAACACTAAATTTGTCACAATTTGATTGGCTACTCATTAAAATGTCGCCTAGGTGTCACATTTCTATTCGCCCACCTAAGAAAGTTATGTTGATGACTATTTCCATAAAAAATAATTCAAAAAGAAATCAATTTCTCTGCATTAAATTCTATTTATATGTAAAAAGTTTTTAAAAATGGAAATATATTAAACTCTATTCAAATTTTTTCGGTTTTGTCAAATTCGTTTTCAAAATCATTCCAAAACATAACCATTATCAACAACACATTCAGGATGCTTATCAAAAAAAAGACAACACATTCAGGATTAATGGAAAAGTTCAAAGACTCAGATTGTGCTGATTTAACCAACTCATGAACCAACATAGAAGTTGTTGACTTAAGAAATGACAGGCAACAAACTCCTATAGTTGTTCCATTTGAGTTTTGGTTTTAGTATTGTTTCAATTTCAATGTTTTGTAACACTTATAATGATACTGAATTGTTTGTTTGTTTTTAATATTTGAATCTTAGCTTGAATCTTAGGTTGTTCCAAGATTCATTTCTTTGCCACATATTCCAATCATCCTAGCTCTATCTAATGGTGGCATGAATAATACCACAAGACAAACACAACAGTAAAGTTTTGGTAATTTTAAAATTACCTTTGACATCTCATTTGCATCGAACCATGTCAGTTACACCCCTCTGAACATTTTTCTTTTTTCAAAATACCGGTACAAATGACAAGAGCATGTATTTATTCAAAAATGCCAATAATGTACCAAAATCATATCTTTCAGAATAATTTGAATTCTTCTTTCAACAAACTCGGTAAGTATCAACCGATTTGAGATATGGTTCTTCTGTCTACTAAACTATACAATCATTGATTGTACCAAAAAAAACTATACAATCACTGTAATATTTTATGTCTAATGATAGCATCAAATATTGCGAAAGTAGATGTTGCATTCACCAAGATGTCAAGTGTTAAACAAAAAATATTATGCTGAACAAAAAACCTTATAGGTTTCTAGATAGGATAAATAGTGCTTCAAATGGTGCATGGTTCATGAACTAGATTTTTACTTGCGATTTCACACGTCTAAACAAGGTTGGTTATGAACGCCGCACACTGCACCATGACATGTTAGCGACACTCAACAAGACAATGATCCAAATCTTTTTCCATCAGCTTCCTCACAAATGTACTAATCACGCGACTAAACAATCCACACCTCAAAACCTTAACAAGTTACTTAATCTATAAACAAATTACTATAAGGGAAGAAAATAAGAACCTAAAAATAGGAACAATTTATTAGGCCTCTTTAATCAAATTTTGATTAGTGGATATGATAGGATAGGATAACAAGACCAAAATAATAGTTGAACATGTAGACAATATATGATCTCCTAATATTAAGGACACAAACAAGACACCAATAAATAATAAGGACATAATAATATGATTGTGGACAGAAAATGCAATACCAAGGGCAATTTTGATATCAAACAACTGAATTTCAATCTTACTAAACAATAAGGAACAACCTGAATTACACCGAAAAGGCAACATGTATTGCACGCAAGCACGTTCGTTCCTGATGCGGTGAACGAAAATTCTAGAATCGATGTAAGTGTTTGTTTTGTTGCCTCACTAAGCGTTGCTTTGATTTATTTTTTTTGTTTTAATGCGTGTTTCTATGATATTTTTTCTATTACAGGAACTACGGAAGTACTAATTGTATTGTTATTTTTTTTGGTTACAATTGTGTTGTTATTAATAATAATAATAATAATAATAATAATAATAAAACTTCGTGTATTATTTTTTTGGTAATAAAAGAGGGCAATCGCGCGAACATAATAAAACGAAATTAACGAGTCCCAATGTCTCGAGGCACAGGCGCCCCGAACATATCATAAAAAAACCTTAGGGCGGAGGCCCTTACAGGACTCCTTAAGGAAAACTGTGTGCATGGTGTCTACTTGAAAGCTGAAGTTCGCCAGCCAATCTACGTAGATTTTCCCTTCCCTCCAAGTATGCCTTATTTCCACCTCCCAGTCATCAACCAAGAGTCTCCGTATACGCTTAACAATCGTGGGAGTGTCCTTTGCATCTCCATCTTCCTGGAGTAGCATGTCTACGAGAGTCTTAGAGTCGCTCTCAATCACTAACTTTGCAATGCCAATTTGTTGTGCCATCTCTATTCGAATCCACATCCCCCACATTTCTGCATGTACGGCAGAGCAAGTGTCAAGCCTTCTAGCATGTATTACGAAAAATGTTTGCAACGCATGACAACGAAACCCAAAATGTAAGTACCCACCCGACCCATCCAAGTTTGACAGGGGGAATCTGCTCGACAAAATATTAATTAATTATTTTATTTTATAACTTATATACTAATTCATTTTGTTTCATCAAGCTTATTTATTTTTAATTTTGATCTTTTTTATAAAAAATCTCTTTTAATACATTTAATTAACTTTATTTTATTAATGTCTAATTTTGGCTTTATTCTATTAATTATCATAAACATAAATATTTTATTTTTTTATAAATTAGTGGCGGAAACGGTAACTGCCGGTAACCCAACGTACCCCTTTAAGGATGAGGATGGGGGAAGCAAAATCTAAACTCGCTAGAGATAGGGGTCGGGGCAGGGGATGCAGAACCCGCCCCGACCTGAACTGTATCCATGCCTATTGGCAAGACAGACAAAAAATACTATGTGGCAAGCAGCATGCAACACGTACGAATTATAACTACCACTCTGTTAGCCAGTTGCTGAGTTGTCGAATGTCATATATATATATATATATATATATATATATATATATATATATATATATATACCACCTCTAAAATTTTCAAGTTTTTTCAACAAGTTGATATATACACGTGCATCGCACGGGTCATACGCATAAGTAACAATACATTTACTTTGGTGTAGTCATTTATATGAAGAAGTACGAGTAAGGTTGTTAGAATATTCTCTCATTTGCAATGTTTTTTTAATTTGCCTATACAGAGCCGGCCCAACACTAAACGAGACCTAAAGCGAGCTTCAAAACGAGACCCTTTTATATTTTAATAATAATATTTATAAGAAAATAAAAAATTACATTTGTATCTACATTTTTTTGAGCTTTTTGCGATGAAAAATCATTTATCAAATTACACCAAAGTTTGGTTGTTGTAAGAAAATTTAAATAATAAATTATTGTGATACACAAAAATTCAATGTTGTAAGAAAATTTCAATAATAAACTATTTTTTTATGCAGAATTTTACTTGAATGTTATTCACATAAAACATCTTAATATAATTATTTAAAAATAAGAAAATTGGGTAACTAATCTAACATATGTCTTTTTGGCAGAAAAAAATACGAACATATGTCTTTGTAAAAAAAAAGTTGTAAACAAAACTAACATATATCTGATGAGATAATCAACAAATAAATGCACAATAATAAACAATAACAAAATAACCACCAGCAGGGATCGAACCTAGGTTGTTAAACTACATTGAGACCCTTGCCAACTACATGAGCTATAAGACCTTTAGTCATATTTACCGAAATTTCATATCAATATTAGATAACGATTTTTTTTGGGGCCCCTTTTTTAAGGAAAAAAGGTGAGGCCCAAAGCCCTTGCTTTGGTTGCTTGGGCCTTGGGCCGGCCTTGTGCCTATATTATGACCAAGAGTCTAACGATACAGTATGATTACCAGGGTCGGCCCAAGCCCAAAGCAACCCAAGCAAGGGCATGGGGCCCCAAGAAAAATAAAAATTTTATCAAAGAAATGGGGCCTCCATTCTACTATGTACAAACGAAAATGTGAAATATAATTGTGAATCCCTGATTGCATCATTGCCTCTACTAGCGCAGCGGCTAAAGGGGCCCCAAGAAAAATAAAAATCGATTCTTGGTGTATATTTTTTTGAAAAAAATATCCCTTATTGTTTGCTTTCCTCTTAGTATGATTCCTCATTTCTCCATTAAGGGACCTCCATTAATTATCCTGTCTTCTCTATTTTTTTTGGTTTATAAAAATGATAAGAGCATGAGCAAGTAAGAGGCGCGTATTGGTTTAGAATTTTAAAATACTTTTTTTTGAAAACTCGCATAGTAAAAAGAAAGGATAACTTGAGCCATTTTTATTAATAAAAAATGCACATGAACTATTCTCAGTTAACCATTTTTATTACAAAACTCTAAGTGAACAATTTTTTTTTTCATCTGTAGTTATTAATTTCTTTTTAATGAAATTTCTTTGTTGAACTATTCTCAGTTAACATTAACCACTCTTTGTTATAGGTTTTTGATGAAATTTCTATCCGTGATAATTTGTTTATGTCATAATAGTTTTTTTATGTTTGCTTTAGAGACCATGATGTAAAAGAAGTTTCTTTGTTGAACTATTACCTGTTAACATAATTTTTTTATGTTTGCTTTTGAGACCGTTACTTTGGTGGAAAGAAGTTTTTCAAAACAAAATTTAATAAAATCTTACCTATGATCAATAACGTCTCAACAAAGATTAAATGGATTAGCTTTATTATAGATTGAAAAAGAAATGTTAAGGAAATTGGTTACAATAGTTTGATAAATCATTTCTCATCACAAAAAGCAAGAAAGCTTAAATTTAAATAAAAATAAAATAATTTTAAAAAAATATGATTAATGAAATATAAAATGGCCTCATTTTAGAGCTCGCTTTAGGCCTCAGTTACTATTGGGCCGGCCCTGATGATTACTATGATCAATCATTTCAGAAAAGAAACAGTATCCTCTTCTCTCTACACATTCTCTTTTTTTGCACTGAGTTCAATATTAATTTGCTGGAATTCCAGCAGAACTAGGTTTTTCAGATCTCTCTCTTAAATCCAAATTCACTCAGAAGTCACCATACGCCTAAGAAATGAGCACATTCTAAGTTCTGTTCAATACCCAATAATTTTTACGTTGTTATGTTTGAATGCTATATAAGAATGAGAAAATAATTAAAGATTCAGTTGATAATTTGATAATTCAATAAAGAATGCATGGTCTTCAAATTTTGTTTGCTCAATTTCTCAAAATCAGGTTACTTGAAATTTTTGCGCCCGAGTAACTGAATCCAAGAATGCACTATTTATTATTCTATTTTTCGTTCTATCCCCTTTTTCCTCTGCTACAACCTTATTGTAGCAACATAGAATGGCAAAACCACTATCCTTGATCAACCAAATAACCTTTTCTATTTTCAAGAGCCATAGACTCATCACATATTCTAAAACGTCTAATAATTTACCGCTTGTGAGCAGTAATGAGCAATTTTTTTAGTCACTACTTACGTTTGTTGTTTGGATATAGATAAAAGGGTCTCCATTTAGCCATGGACCAATGTGATAGTCTTTTTTATTTGGTTTAAATATGTTTTTTTTGTCTATGCAGATATAGGGTGTTTTGATTTTAGTTCCTACAAAATATTTTTTTTAAAAAATATTCCTGTAAATACCTACTTTTTCATTTTCGTCCTTCTGTTAACTTATCCATTACAAAAATGCTGAAGTGTCAAATATGTGTCCTATTTGGCATTGCCACTTCATTATTTTTGATTTTTGTTTATTTTAAAAGCTGATGTGATAAAAATATGAAAATAGAGTCGTTCTCCTCCTTCATCTCTAGAACGGTTGAACCCATAACCCCTTTCTTCACCAGATCCCTTTGTTCATCGTCATCCCTTTCTTTCCCATCTTCACCTAACACACAACCCACTAACCCTCTCCCCCTTTTGAATTCGGTCTTCACCACATCCAGTACAACATCACCATACTTGTGTCTCACTTGGGAAAGTAATTTTTCAAATCGGCTTTATCCACTGGAATTCAATAGAAATTGCTTCAATCTTACCATTCATGTTTTTGCATAAGAGAAATGTGTGGGTAGCTTGTGCTTGAGCTGACTTCAAAACCCTGCTCCAGCTTTTCTTCCTTTCCTTTTTGTTCTAATGATTCAATTCACAAAGAAACCCAAAAAACCGAAACCAAACAAAAGGGAGTTTAATAATACAAGAATCCAAAATAAAAGCCTGGGGAATCCTGTAACAGACGTTGGTTTAGGTTATCTAGATAGAAAGATGAATCGATTCTATTGCTAATGCTAATTTGCTATACTACGTTGCAAGAAGAAAACTCAAAGGCTTGAGTTCAGTTACAAAAAGAGATACAGGTGCGCCATCTGAAACTGGAAAGCAAAAGGGGAGATTTCTGGGGTTGTTAAGGAGATGAGGAAGATGGAAAGGAGAAAGGAGAATTTCTTGATTTGGGAATTTAGGGTATAGATATGTTTAATTTTTTAAAAAAAGGTAATGTTTAATCCAATGTCGATGCCAATAATGAGTTTTAAAATAAAAAGAAATAATTAAAAAAGCCACATAGGAGTTTCGTTTGCCTTTGTAACGGAGGAGTTAACAAAAAGACAAAACTGATAAACTTGGTATTTATAGTCATCTTTTTAAAATAAAAATTTGCAGTGACTAAAATCAAAACACCTTATATTTACAGGGACCAAAAACATATTTAACCCTTTTTATTTTCATTAAATTTTTTTGATATAGAGGCTAAAATGTCCCAAATGTCTACACGTTTTCTAAAAGAACATGGTTCCATTCAACTACCATGTCTTCAGTCAACAAGAGAAGTCGCCATGAATTGATAAGTAACATTTTTGAATTATGGTTTTGTTCTGCACAGTACTTCCGACCTTGAAGGGTGGTCTGAGGTAGTTAGTGGTTGATGTCCTTAGTCAATGACCGTATCCGATCCTAGCTGTTGTTGTACCTGCAAAGTCACTCTGATGCTAAAGTCAGTGGAATAGTCTTAGCAAAGTAATAAATGTGAGAATGCTTACCATTAATGAAGCAATGAATGTTGTATTTATAGAGTGTGGTCGGGTTTGTTTCAACGAATTAGGACCGTCCGATCTTGATGTTCGATCTGAGCCCTTGATGTATGGATTGGGCCCTTTGATGTTGGGCCTTTATGGGGTGCGAATAGATGCGAAAGAATGGGGTGTATATGGTTTAAAAGACTCACCATAACAGTTTCCCCCCGAGTCTGGTCGTCTAAGAGGCGATCTTGACTTGATAACGAGCTTATGACGTGTTTTTACGACCTCTGGACGAGCTATAACTCCAGATGTCGTGGTGAGATGGGCAGGCGATCTTAACCGTCCGACGTTTGATAAATAAGGGACTCGCCGATGAAGATTTTACCGAAGTTGAGCCTGATTTGTAACAGTGATTTGACCGTTGTAATATTTTTAAAGGTGACGTTTAGTTTTTCGCACTTTTGCATTTATTGCACCTGTCAGAACACGTTTCCCAATGGTGGCTAATGATGGTGACGCTTTGGTAGGTGTGCACGTGCTTGTAAGATTATTGACAGGATGCGTCGATTCGTTTTAGGCCCAATCCAGCCCTCTAAGGCCCACTATAAATAGGGGTTCAGCTCCCTTCATTTACTCCTAATTGTCAATTTGGTCTGCATACCGATCTTAGTTTCCGATATTGAGCTCGTTGATTTGGGAGATCGTGGCCAGAGTTTCTCTGTTCCAGTGGGTTCAAGTGCTTGAGTTTCGCAAGAGAATATCGGCAAAAGCTTCTTTTGGGCGAGGTTAGTTCTAATTCTTCTTTAACTGTTTGCTGTTCTTTTTGATTTCTCAAGCCAGTCTCGTCCCCGTCTCTTTTTAAGTTGTATTCGGCCCCTATTTGTTTATTCGTCCCAGGGTGGGGGTCGTCAGGTTGGGTTTCAAACTCGGCATGGACCCGTTAGGTCGTTAGTCCTAACATCCCTATTCCCCCATTCCTGCAGGTATTTAAACTGGCGGTTACCAAACAAACCCGTAGGCAAATTTCGCAGCAGCCCCCGCGATTAGCAAAGGTGATGGCTTCTAGAGGAGAGAGTGTTGAAGGTCGTCGTTCTGAAGGTGTCCCCGTTATTCCCGAAGTCCAAGACCATCCTGATTCTGCTCCAAATAGGGAACAAGCAGAGGACGATCTTGAGGTCAATCGTCATTCCCCTAAGGATATCACTAATGAACCTGATGGTGGAAAGCAATCTTCTGAGGACGTGGTAATTGTCGGTGTGAAAGATAACCAGGCCGATGTGCTTATGGTGGAGTCGGATTCTTCTGAAAAAACTCAATCCGATGATGAACGAGGGTCGTCAAATACCCAGGAGGTGGAAGGTTCAGAGTCGGATTCCGAGTCAACTACCGAGACAATGAAGAAAGTCACACAGAGCCCGAGGTTGATAAAGGAAAAAGATCCGTCGAAGGAGTTGAGGATTGGCAGGACTATTCGCAAGAAAGGAATGATGAGGTTGGAGACGACAGAGATGCCGATCATGGTGATCGTTCTGTTGCTTTGACCGACAGTTACTCCAGTACCAGTCCTGGAAAAATCGATCTTCCTATGCCTTATGATGTGAACGTTCCTCATATTCTCAACTGGGTTGCATCTTCTGTTACTGAAACCAAGTCTCTTTACGAAGCTGGAGAGGATATGAGTGTTATTGTAAACAAATTATCCATTCGTGGTCGACTTTGGAACGTTGAAGGTATGAAATCGGATGAGCATGCTGCGACATGGCCAGGGTCTTTGAAATTTGTCATGTATGATGTGCTGGTGTCGGATATGCACATCCGACCTCCTTTTACTAACCTTCAACAAACTGTCTTGGTGAGGTTGGATTTGGCACCATCACAGCTTCATCCCAACGGTTGGGCATTTCTCCGAGCATTCGAATTGATGTGCCTTGCGCTTGATCGTCTAGTGTCAGCCGACCTGTTCTTTCATTTTTTTGAGGTAAACAGGAATTATGAAAAAGGTGATGAAGGGAATGCTCCGGAGCATGTGAGCCTTCGGTCTAGAAGAGGTGCTAAGGTTTTCCGGGCTTACTCAGATTCGCTGAAGGGGAGATGGAAAGTGCTCTTTTATTTCGTGGAGCCGGTGAATGGTGAAGCAATTGACCATGTGGGGAAGTTCGGCCAGGATGGGCTTACCTTGGAGTCTACCAAGTTTCCTATAGGCTGGGGTCTTGGACATTATAACCGATCTCCAGGATCCTACCATATTGGTGAGTCTCACCTGTGTCGTGCCGACATTCTGACCAGAGGTATATTGTTGTTTATCTCCGCCCAAGTTCCTTATACCAAACATAAATACCGAGGCATTCCTGCCGATCGTATGGTTAAGTATGCCACCAAAACAAAGGTTATGAGGGTTCTAGGTAGGGTCGTCTTTGAATATTTTAAGATATGATTTGTCTTTCTTCACTTTATCTTTTGTCAAGTATATTGACTCGTCCTGTTGCTTTTTGTTTTTAGATACTATGGCAGGGAATAGGATTGCTATGATGAAAAGAATGGCGCTACAGAACCTGGGTGCTGTGGAAGGCAAGTCTGCAAATCAAGGGGTTCCGCAAAGTGTTCCCGACCTTAGTGCTGCCATTCATGTTTCCCCCATCAGGACTGTCCATGAGGAAAACCTAGAGGATCCTGGGGGCGATCTTTGATTCTGCAAGAGAAAACCAGTTGATGAGGGACCCCCTACTAAGGAGCCAAAAGTAGCCTGGCAAGTTGAGGATAAAAAGAAGAAAAGGGTGATACAAGGTGATTCTAAGTCTTCCAGGAAGCATAAATCTTCTAAGAAAGTAACCCCTGTTCCTGTGGATGCGACTTTTATGGAGAAAAACCTGGAGGAATACTTAACCGATCCTGTTAGTGCGGTTGCGAAGCTTTTTGTTCATTTGGCTGATGTTACCAAGTTGCAGAAGGCGGAGTTGGAACGTCGTCATGAAGGTAAGGTCGTTCTTCTAATAGCTCGTTTGTTATATTGTTACTTATGTTTCTGACTTCAATTTTTGCTCATTTTTGCTCGTTACAGAGTTGGTAACTACTGAGCGTGCTAAGCTGTTTAATGCCCTGAAAGAGCTGACCGAAAAGAACAAAGTCCTTGGCAATACTCTTAATGACTTGAAGACGCTGAAGGCTTATGCGGACGATCTTGAAAAGTCCCATAATTCTGCTAAGATGCAAGTCGAGGATGATAACGCTCGTATTAAGCAGCTGAATGATCGGATTAGAGAGCTTGAGGATGAGAAAAAGAAGGATGAGGAAACAATACGAAAGCTGGAGGGTCGGATTCAAGAGCTAATAAAGTCTTTGCAGAAATTTGAGGAGAACAGAACCGAGACTAGTTCAACCTCGGAAGAACGTCATGCGGCGTTGGAGAAAGAGCTCGCCCAAGTCCGTGCTGAATTGGCGAAGTCTAAGAAGGAAGCGCAGACAGCAGCTGATCTTGCTCTTGAAATGGCGGGGGATGGTTTTGATCTCGCACTCAGTCAGATCGCGCTTGTGTATCCTTCCCTCACTGTTGACAAGGCCGTTCTGAACATGGATCATGAGATTGAGGGTGATCATATTTTGAAAGTCGACATCAAAACCAATGTGAAAATCGTGGTTTACCCCAAGTCTGCCTAATTCATTTCCAGATCCAGTTTTGTAAGAGTTCCGGGTTTATACAGAGAATCATGCATAAGCTCGGAACTTTGTCAAGTCGTATTTAGTTTTAGTCTTCATTTATAAAACTTGAGGCCTCGGTCGTATCCGAGATGGTTGTAATGAATTTAATTTTCTTTATGTAAACTTGATTCCTTGAATGGCTTATATTCTCGTCGCCGTAATTGTCATTTTACATTTGTCTTGACCTGCTTTTGAGGTACTTCCGAGAGTTAGTTCGTACCTTATAATTTTTGATAGGATCAAAAAGATAAGTGTGGAACGTAGGTACTTCCGAGGGTTAGTTCGTACCTTATAATTTTTGATAGGATCAAAAAGATAAGTGTGGAACGTAGGTACTTCCGAGAGTTAGTTCGTAGAGGAGCTCTCAAACGATTTGAGAGGAGCTCTCAAACGATTCGAGAGGACCTGTTGAGAAATCTCGTAAGATCGGACCTAAGGACAGTTTACCAGGACTCGGCCCAGATTTAACTCGTCCATTAGGGTTCTTGGCTACTAAGGCCAATGATCGATTTAAGGAAAAATCCTTAAAGGACCTTTCGAACCTTTGGAGCAGTTTACCAGGACTCGGCCCGGATTGTACTCTCCCCTAAGAGTTGTGACTGCTTTGGTCACGTATGGAGATCTCATAAGATCGGACCTAAAGACAGTTTACCAGGACTCAGCCCAGATTTAACTCGTCCATTAGGGTTCTTGGCTACAAAGGCCAATGATCGATTTAAGGAACATTCCTTAAAGGACCTTTCGAACCTTTGGGGAAGTTTACCAGGACTCCGCCTGGATTGAACTCGCCAAAAAGGGTTGTGACTGCTTTGGTCACATATGGAGATCTCGTAAGATCGGTCCAAGTAGTTATTCTGAAGAAGTTCGTAGATTTATAGTGGTAGGAACTACTGTTACATAAAATTGGCACACGCAAAACAGTCGTGTCCTTAAATGTAATAGCTCTTCAACTTTGTGGCGTTCCAAGTTCGGAGGATCTCCTTTCTGCCAAGTGTTTCTAATTTGAAAGCCCCTGTACCGGTCTTACTTTTAACACAGTAAGGTCCTTCCCAATTAGGTGCTAGCTTTCCCTGCGAAGCGTTTTTCAAACCCACGTTGGCTCTTCGAAGGACTAAGTCGCCGGATTCAAAATCTCTGGGGACGACCTTGGCATTGTATCGGGTCGCAACCCTCTGTTTGATGATGGCTTCTCGAAGCGTGGCTCGTCCTCGAACTTCGTTGATGAGATCGAGGTCTTCTTTCAAAGCTTGGTATTTTCAGTTGGAGTTTTGGGATTCGTTGCTCTCCAACTCAACTCGCCGACTTCCACTGGGATGACCGCCTCGCTGCCATAAGAGAGCCAGAACGGCGTTTCTCCCGTAGAGCTTTGAGGGGTGGTCCTGTAAGCCCAGAGAACATATGGGAGTTCTTCTACCCAATTTCCTTTAGCGTTGTCCAGTCGTTTTCTCAAACCATTAAGGAGTATCTTGTTGGCTGCTTCTACTTGACTGTTGGTTTGCGGGTGCTCTACTGACGTGAAATGATGCTTGATTTTAAAGTCGAACATCATTTTCCTGAAACCTTTGTCAGGGAACTGAGTTCCATTATCAGTAATAACTTTTTCGGGGATCCCAAATCTACTCATGATGTTCTTTTTGAAAAATCTTATGCAGTTCCTTGCAGTGATGGTGGCTAAGGGTTCTGCTTCAATCCATTTGGTAAAATAATCAACTGCTACTATGAGAATTTTTTTTTGGCCTGGAGCAGTTGAGAATGGACCTAAGAGATCAATTCCCCATTGTGCAAAGGGCCATGTCGAGGATAGACTTCGGAGCTCGGTTGGTGGGGCGATGTAAACATTGGCGTGGATTTGGCATTTTTTGCACTTCTTTACGTGGTTCTTAGCATCGCCTTCCATGGTCGGCCAATAATATCCTGTGCGTAGGGCCTTTCGAGCTAAGGAACGGGAGCCAAGATGTTGTCCACATATTCCTTCATGAATTTCGGCTAAGACAGAATGCACTTGCTCCCTTTCGATGCATTTTAATAATGGTGAGGAGAGGCTGTATACCGTATTATCTATGACTGAGAAGGCTGAGGCTTTTCTTCTGACAATTTTCGCTTCAGCCGAGTCTAGAGGCTCGGTTCCTGTTTTGATGTACTCCAATATTGGAGTGATCCAACTTTGGCTCTCCTCAATGGAACAAATAGTAGAAATACAAGCCGGATCAAGAAATATACTAGGTCTTCTGAGTAATTCTTGGATGATCGTCCGGTGATTACCGGGGACCTTGGTGCTGGCGAGTTTTGATAGGATATCCTCCCTCTGATTCTCGGCTCTAGGGACGTGCTTTACCTCGACTGTTTTGAATTGTGCGAGTAACTCTTGTATTCGAAGTTGGTATTTCTGCAGGGTCGGATCCTTGGTCTCAAATTGATTGTTTATTTGTGAAACGACCAAGAGTGAATCTGTGTAGAGATTGACCTGAGTGACTCGTAGGTCAATTGCCAATCGTAGACCTGCGATGCAAGCCTCGTATTCTGCTTGATTGTTAGTTGTTTAGAAAGTGAATGTAAGGGAGACTTCAATGACCACTTTATCCGGGCTTTCCAACATTAAGCCTGCGGCGCTTCCTTTGGGGTTGGAAGACCCATCAACGTGTAGAGTCCAGACGTCGTTAACAGGATCAGCGGGAATCATTTCTGCTATAAAATCTGCTAGAACTTGGGCCTTCATTGTCGTACGAGCCTCGTACTTGATTCCAAACTCGGAGAGTTCTACTGCCCATTTAATCATTCTTCCGGCAAGGTCGGGTCGGTGTAGAATCTGCCTTATTGGATAATTGGTGCGTACGACTATCTGGTGAGCCACAAAATATGGTCGGAGGCGTCGAGCTGCGACGACTAAGGCGAGGGCGATCTTTTCTATTTGCTGATACCTGCATTCGGGTCCCTGGAGAGCTTTGCTTACAAAGCAAATGGGACTTTGACCGGTCTGTATTTCCCGGATGAGTACGGCGCCTAAAGCTTCCTCCGAGATTGATAGGTATAAGTATAGAGTTTCTCCCTTGCACGGGCGAGTTAGGATGGGGGTTCTGAAAGCGCTTTTTTAAGTTGTTGCAAGGCTTCGTCTTGCTCGTTTGTCCAGTTGAATTCTCCTTCTCCCTCCTCATTTTCTTTCTTCAAAAGTTTGAATAATGGGAGAGATTTAAATGCCGCATTTGATAGGAATCGGGATAAAGCGGCGATCATACCGTTGAGTTTTTGGACCTCCCTTTTGGAAGTCGGAGTTCGCATTTCAGTCACGGATCGACATTTGTCTGGGTTTGCTTCAATTCCCCTCTCTGTTAAGTAGAAACCGAGGAACTTTCCAGCTCGGACACCAAAAGTGCATTTTTCCGGATTTAGTCTCATGCTGTTTTTCCTGATTTCTGCGAAAATTTCTCGAAGGTCTTTTACGTGGGTGTTTTCCTGTTCACTTTTTGCAATCATGTCGTCGAGATAGACTTCAACGGTCTTGCCTATCTGTCTTTAGAATACTTTGTTCATCACTCTCTGATAAGTGGCACCGGCGTTTTTTAAATCGAAGGGCATAACTCAGTAGGCGAAGTTACCTTGGTCCGTCATGAATGCAGTTTTTTCTTGATCGGGAGGAAACATGGCGATCTGATTGTAACCGGAATATGCGTCCATAAAAGAAAATAGGCGAAAACCCGAGGCATTATCGACGGGGCAATCAATACTTGGGACAGGAAAGGCGTCTTTCGGACAGGCTTTGTTTAGGTCGGTATAATCTGTGCACATACACCATTTAGCGTTGCTCTTTTTAACTAGTACTGGGTTTGACAACCAAGTCGTATATTTGACCTCTGTTATGAAGTTCGCTTAGATCAAATCTTCAACAGCTTTTGCGGCGGCCACAGCCTTCTCTCCACTCTGCGCTCGTCTCCTTTGGGCGACCCATTTTGCTTCCGGATTAACGGCGAGCTGGTGACATGCGACTTCCAGCGGGATTCCGGGCATGTCTTTTGCCGACCAAGCAAAAAGATCAGCATGATTTTTTAAACACTAAGTGAGTTTGATTTTTACCTCTTCGGATAGGTCCGCTCCAATTTTTACCATTCTAGTAAGGTCGTCTCTGAGCTGTATTTCGATGGATTCCCCATCTGGCTCGGGTCTTCTCATTTTCTTTTTGAGTTCTTTGGCCAAGTCATCATCATCTTCCTCTTCCGAGCTGTCTGGGTCGTATCTTGCATCCAAATCAGTTAAGTTGATTTCGGCGGATCTTCTTGTAACTTCTTCTTTTTTGGTTATCACAGGTGGAATCCCTTCCTTCTCTTGAGCCTTTTTCTCTGCTTTTGTCCACAAGAAGAAACATCTTGAGGCGGATTCAAGATCCGAGTTTAAGGTGATCACCTTGTTGCAGAGGGAGTGGAATTTTATTTTTAAGTAAGTGTTGGAGGTTACTGCTCTGAGCCTTCCCAAAGTCGGTCTTCCAATGATACAGTTGTAGATTGATTCACACGGTAGGATGAGGAATTTTGTTTTGACAATCCTTACCAAGGGTTCTTCACCGTAGGAAACCATCAGTTCCAGGTGTCCAAGAGGTTTAGTCCGAGATCCATTGAATCCTGATAGTGCGGATCCTCGGTAAGGAGCGATGTCTTCCTTATCGATTCCCATTCTTTCCACGAGGTCGAGAAAGATGATGTCGGAAGAACTTCCCTGATCGACCAAAATCCTTCTAATCTCCTTATTGGCGATTACCGCCGGGACAAGGAGTGGTACGTGTTTGTTGGGCTTCCCATCTAGAAGGTCTTCATCTCTAAAAGACAAAGGAGGTCGGTTTGAAGGTGTTTGTGCGACCGAGGTGGAGGCTACATTGAGTAACTCTTTCCATTTTCGTTTCATTGTTTTCCCGGATTCTTCGTGGGAAAAACCTCCTGCGATCATCATCATTACCGACCATCCTTTTGATTTCCTCGAATCAAGCTCGTCGTCGTCGGATTCGGCTTTGATTTTCCCCCCTGCTTTGGGTTCCTGCTCCCGTTCATCTTTAATCTCGCCAGCTTGACGCCCAGGTTTGTTTACATAGCTGGCTAGTTTTCCCCTTTTAATCATATCCTCAATGTCATCTTTCAAGGCGTTGCAGTGGTTGGTGTCGTGACCGTTACTCCGATGATATCAACAGTATTTATTAGAACGTTGGCCCGGTCTGTGGGTGAGTGGTTTTGGGAATTTTTCGTCTCTAAATCCTGTGTTCCAGCATTCACCTAAAAGTTGAGCCTGAGTGACATTGAGCTCGGTATAAAATTGATGACGGTTCCGAGGTCGGGGGTCCCTATTGCTTCGGTCGTCGTTCTTTTGATCTCTTTCATTTTGGGGTCTAGATGGTTCGGTCAGTGGTGGTTTTTTACCGGTCATGGCGCTTGATAACTCTATTTATTATAGAGTTATTTGTGCTTTTTCACTTAAATAAATGCCCAATATCAAGTCTATTATATGTTAAATATGTTAATATGAATAAAATAACAACATTTATGGTTTACAGATAAGAGAAGTCCATAACTTAGCATTTTATTGTATATTGGTATGTTTGATGTGTTTGTTCAGTGCAGCCGCAGTTTAGTGCAATTGCACCAGTTGATGCAACTGCACCAGGCAGTGCAATTGCACTTGGTGCAACTGCACCACTCTGTACCGAAGCAGCTCACAACCCCACATTGGAAGCACCTCAATTCTTACCATTGCCATAATGCTTAGTTGGATTGCTGCTTGCTCAGAAGTCACATGGGAAATGATGGCCACTTGCAAAGGAGGCGCCTACAATCAAAAAGGCTTCACAAAAATCTATCTTACAAGACATGTGGCAACCATTTGTTGGACCACAAATTAAGGATGAGTGTTGAAAGCCAAGCTGATCTTCAACTTTTAAAAAGTAACCATGGTTTGGTTAACTTAACTCAGCAAGGAAACCTCAACATGAAGGAAATCTCCAAGGCTATAAATAGGACTCAAATTCCTCACTTGAAAATATTCCAAATTGTAGAGAATCATATCATATATCATATACTCTTTTTATTTTAGTTTTTCTTAGTTTTAAAGTTTTATTTTCTTATAGTTTCATAGTGTTAGTTTGAGAGGAAGGTAAGAGGAAATTGACAACTTCTTACTTCACTTCTTCAAGGAGCTAATAGGTGCAAGAAATTAGTTGAAAGCAAATATATGCAAGAGTTTTCCAATTGTTACTATTTTGAATCCTCTTGTAGTTTTTCCTATTGCAATATGTTTCCACTCAATTATATTTGCTTTATCACGCTCATCATGAACTAAACTCTTTTGAGTTTGGATGTTCTAGCTTTCCAATGATCTTTTGAGGAAAGTTATTGTGTTTTCAAGTGGTGTGCACTTTAGTTCTTGTGTTTAAATTCTTAATCTTGTTTTAATATTGATCACTTAGAACAAGTAGAGTTATATTCACTTAATTGGCTTATAACTAGAAATCAAGAACTAAGTAAGGATAAGTGTTTAATAAAGCTTCTTGTTAAACTTGTTTTAATGAAGTTAGCTTGTTAATTCCATGTTAGTTCTTAGCTTAAGATTAACATAGTCCTTACAACAAAAGTGTAGAGATCTTAAGATACAAGAGTGTACTTACTTAAGCAACTTAGATTATCTGTAAGGGGGCGAGAGAGGCACTGACAACCCTACTCTTTACCGCAAAAAAACAGGATCATATAGAGCTTGTAACGAAACTCTGACGAAAGTAGCTGACCAGCACACACTGATGCAACTGCACTAAGTGCAATTACACCACAAGAAAACACAATATTCTCAAGAGTGATTTAGTTTGTGAAAACATCCCAACTCTCATTCTCAACTGATTTCTTACACAATTTACTTGCTTTCTGTTTATTTATTTTCATTTCAACTTCAACCAAAACCAAAACATTTTGAATAGTGTAGTCACACTAGTTTGCCTTTCTTTACAACAACGCATAAGAGTTAATCCAATCTCTGTGGGTTCGATCTTTTATACTATAACTTGTGACTGTGTATACTTGCGCATAATGTTATCTATTTACACAACACCAAGTTTTTGGCGCCGTTGCCGGGGATTGTCATTAATTTTTGTTGTTTTAAAGATAGTAGATTAGTGTTTATTTTTATTTGTTTTGTTATTCTGGTATTTTGTTTTTCTGTGCAGAAACAGGTGCATTTACACCTAGTGCAACTGCACTAGCTTATGCCCAGAGACAGATCTCCAGAATTTGATTTAAATCCAGAAATAGAAAGACAGTTTAGAAGGTTGCGTAGACTCCAGAAACAAAGACTTCACAGTTGCAGCAATACCATGTCTCAACAAAGTGAAGGAGAAGGCTCAAGACCAGCCTCAGTCAGAGGTGGTCCTGGATCACAAAGAGATGCTGAAGCAGATCACAGAAATCAATTCATTCACATGGGACCAATAGGTATGATTAATGATAGAGATAGACCTATGAGAGATTATGCTATGTTTGATCATCAAAACATGCAAACAAGCATAGCAAGACCTCACATAGAAGCTGTCCATTTTGAATTTAAACCTATGATGTTTCAAATGTTACAAACAATTGGTCAATATGGTGGACATCCTCATGAGGATCCCCATGAGCATTTAAAACAGTTTTTAGAAATATGTAGTAACTTTATCATACCTGGTGTTAGTGAAGATGCATTTAGACTTAAGCTATTTCCATATTCTTTGAAAGATAAGGCTAAATCATGGTTAAATTCATTAGAGCCTAATTCTATTCATACATGGAATGAAATGGCTGAAAAGTTTTTGGCAAAATATTTTCCACCCATTAAAAATGCCAGAATGAGAAATGATATTACATCTTTTAGACAAAAAGAATCTGAATCATTGTTTGAAGCATGGGAAAGATGGAAAGAACTTTTAAGAAAATGTCCACACCATGGTCTTCCAGTTATTATTCAGATGGAAACATTTTATAATGGTTTGGAACCACAAACTAGAATAATGCTTGATGCATCATCTGGTGGCGTATTGTTAAATCTGTCTTATAATGAAGCATGTGAATTAATTGATAGAATTGCTACCAATAGCTCTAGTTGGCCTACTGAGAGGGTAAGTGCCCAAAAGAAATCACCAGGGGTACATGAAATTAGTGAAATATCTGCCCTATCTGCTCAAGTAGCCTCACTAGCAAATCTGGTTAAAAACCTTAACAAAACCAGTGCAACTGCACCAGGTGCAATTGCACCAGTTGAGAACACTACAGCAGCTGTAGAACAAGCCCCTCCAGGAACTGTAAGTTGTGTCTATTGTGGAGGAGGTCACCTTTATGAAGAATGTCCTAGCAACACTGTCTCTGTAAATTATGTAAGTTATGACAGGAATAACAACCCTTACTCCAATACCTATAATGCTGGTTGGAAGAACCATCCAAACTTCAGATGGAACAATACTAGTGCACCTGCACCAAGTGCAACTGCACCAACCATTCCACCAAGATTTCAATCTCGAAACTACCAAAGGCCACCACAACAACAACCTGCTACTGATAACTCCTTAGAAGGTTTGCTCAAATCTTTCATTAGTGAAACTAGAACAGCTAGGCAAGCCCAAGATGCATCAATCAAAAATTCGGAAGCTTCAGTTACATTTACAATAGATCCCTCAATCGCACACTTTCGACTTTCTATAGATGCTTTTATTTTATTGGTAATTTCTATCCAACCCAACACGATACCACGTGTTTCATTTTCTATTTGTGTTTTCTTTTTTATATTGGTCATTTCGTCCCAACGGGTATTAAAACTATTCTATTTTCTCATGGGTTTTCCTTCAACCATGCATGATACCCATCGTGTTTCACTTTTTAATTGTGTTGTCTTATTTTTCTATTTATGGGTTAATTTTTTATATTTGCATTTGATGAGTGTGAATTATGTTATTAAATTTTTTTTCTTATTTTATCTATGGAGGATGTGTGTCTTTGTTAATGTTCCTTTTAAAATTGATAATCTTTTTATTTAATTTATATTTATATTTAAGTTTTATTCACAGTTATTAGATTTTATATTTTGCTAACTAACACAATTTGCCCAATGGGATAGGCTATCCTAGGGCACGGGAGTCGATCCCGTGCTCCTGAGTTTGATTCTCATCGTTGACAAACTTTGTGTTGGCCAGTGAATAATTTGCTTTCAAGCACGATGGGATATTAGTCTTTCAGCTTGGCATGTTGGCGCCAAATTGCTTTTTTTTTTGCTTTGTTTTTGTTTTCTTTTTTGTTTTCCTTTTTTTTTTCAATTCCTTCTTTCTTTTTTTTCTTTTATATATTAAGGTTTTGGGTTAAGGAGTACTTTACCGTCTTGAAAATTTTAATATGTTTACCTATGTGGAGTTTATTATTCAATAATCGATTGGATAAAAAAACTTCATTTTACGACAAAAGTACTTAAAGTGATATCCTAAAGAGTGTAATTTGGTGTACTTTATGATTTAGAACAAATTTTAATTGTTCAAATACACAAAATTTGTTCCTTAATAACCGGTTTGGTTAAAGAAAAATCGTCATAAAGTTCAAATTAAACAAAAAAGGATAAGTTCAGAGACTCAATGGAAGTTGTTCTAATTAGTCTCGCTTTTAGTATTTGATTGTAAATAGTATTAGATGAGTATATAGAAGAGGACAAATATTGGTTTTTTTTTTGTCTGTTGAAATCCTATGGTTCAACTTAAATCCAAACTTATTTAATTTATAGTTATAATTTAATTTAATTTATAATTATAACATTAGTAACCAACACCATTGGCACATTGACATAAGCTACCTTGGGACACGGGGGTCAAAATTTGCGCAATGGACAAACTTGGTTTCTATGTTCTTCTATTTTATTCAAATATGCGAACTTCTTTCTTCAAAAATAGTTTCAACTTTGTATATGTGCTTCTATTTTATTGGTAGTTTTAAATCAAACTCTGCATGATACCTATACGTACGTGTTTTACTTTCTAATTATGTTGCCTTATTTTCTCTTTAATTATGTGTTAAGTTTTTATATTTACATTTGATAAATATAGATAACGTTATTACAGTTTTTTAAACTTTTTCTTCTAATTGTCTATGGATGTTCAATTTCAATGTATTTGTTGTTATTAATATGCTTTACGTTTTTTTTCTTATTGTCCATGGATGTTGAATTTCAATGTCTTTGTTAATGTTTCTTTTTAATTTTATAATATTTTTATTTAATTTATAGTTTTTTAATTTAATTTTTATTTACGGGAATTTCAGCCATGTTTACAATAGATCCCCTCTTCGCCCTCTTTCAACTTTCTATAGGTGATTCTATTTTATTGGTGGTTTTCATCTAACTCTGCACGATACCCACGTGTTTCACTTTCTATTTGTGTTGTCTTCTTTATTTTTGTCATTTCGCATCAAACGGTATTAAAAACATACTTTAACTGGTGTTTAAATTTTTATATTCTTTCAACGGGAACTTCAGCCACATTTATAATATAACCTCCACCATCTTCTTTCAACTTTGTATAATTGCTCCTATTTTATCATGAGTTTTCATACAACCATGCATGATACCCACGTGTTTTAGTTTTTAATTGTGTTGTCTTCTTTTCTTTCTTATTATGGGCTAAGTTTTTATATTTACATTTGATAAATATGGATTATGTTATTAAAAGTTTTAGACATTTTCTTCCCATTATCTATGGATGTTTAATTTCAACGTTTTTAGTCAATATTGTTTTTCAATTTTATAATCTTCTTATTTAATTTATAGCTATAATTTAATTTCAATCCACAATTATTTGACTATATATTTTAAAAACCAACATCATTGGTCCACTGACATAAGCTGCCCTGGGACACGGGGTCGACTTAGTGCTCCCGAGTTTGATTCCTGCGGTGGACAGAAAATTGTTGTCTTGAATGATTGGTTTATTAAAGAGGTTTTCCACTTCTGGTTTTACTTTAATTTTGCTAACTAAAAATTAGTCAACCCCGTGCGTAGCACGGGTCAGGCGGCTAGTATCTTTGGCGCGGTGTTATTCAAACGTAGTACCTAGCTTGGCGGTCAGGACAGTGGCTTTCCACAGTTCGATAATGAGTTTGATTCTTGTTGGCACCGTTTTCTATTTTGTCTTCTGATTTTTTAATGATTAATAATATCTGCATTTTTAATTTTGATAAAAAGTACATTTCACAGGTGTAGAACCCATGACAAGGACAACACCCACAACAACCACTACAGTTGAACAACAGTTGTAATATATACACAAACTCACATATATAATATAAATAGGTGAAATATGTTTATTATGTATTACTAATTTTCTTTAGTCTCTCTATATATATATATATATATAAATAGGTGAAATATGTTTATTATGTATTACTAATTTTCCTTAGTCTCTCTCTCTCTATATATATATAGTGTTATTTTGTTATTTTTTGGAGTTTAAATTTTATCCATAGTATTTTACACAGTATCTTAAATTAAATTTATATTTTTAGTCATTTATTTTTTTGGTTACTATGTTATTGGTGCGTATAGTATCCACTGATTTTTCCCGATGACTAATCTATATTATGGAACCTAGCTCACCACGTCTACCCGTCAGTCGGTCATTTAATTTTGTTTATAAATAATTTTACTCTATATTTATCTATTTTTATTGCATTTGCTTTTATGCGTTGCTGTTCATTGTTTTTGAGTTTCTATATGTCTTTTAATAGCGGCCCTCCCCAACGTTTGAGTCAAGTTTCGCTACTGCACACAACAATCCTCCACTTGTTTTCTTTAAAAATATTTCATCGAGCAGTAAATCATTCTAATTAATAAGATTGAGCATAAATATTGGTGTACATATACTTAACTAATACATAGTGATGATGCTTCTGATTCAACAAGAGTGATTCGTAAGTCTTGAACTCTATATCAGACAACATTACACACTCAATCTTTCCGGGTGTAGTCTATAAGCCCATGCATCATGACCCTGCACGTTATCCCAGTATATTGAACGCTTTAGCAAGTTTTGCCCAAAACTTCATAGGAAGCGGCCACACTTCCGCATTCACATAGGTGAGCCTATCAAGAGTACTCATGTAGCTACGTACCCCACTCTATATAGAGTATAGAACTCATTAAGAAATTAATTCAATTTTCCAACACTACATGATATCATGCTTATGAATGAGACTTAAAATTATCTGTGCATGATTCAACATCTTATTATAAGTTGTTATTATCACATTGAACCTATTTCTTGGGATCTCCGGTCTATTAGGTCGGGCTATCCTTATATAAGACAAATTGATGGGCATCAGTCTCATTCCTCTTGCTAATCCTTTCGTCGAAGGATCAAGCACATTTTCTTCAAACCTCGTATGATCTTCTTAATTACTTTGTAATAGCCGACCGGTACTATCACATGAGATCAATATGGTTGGAACAACTTTTCATGGTAGGAATATCTAAAAGACTATTCCATTCATCATCACTGTAGAAAAATATTAGTGTTATTGTCAAAACATACGAAATCACTTACCACTTTTGTTAATTTCAAAACATACGAAATCACAAGATTCAATTTCTCATAATTAGAGAAAGCAAAAGTCATCATGTTGATCCAAATAAATTTCTTTCTTCTAATATATTAAAAAACATTTATATTAGAATCCCATGTACTAATAAAGCACTATTAAAAAAAATAGAACCCCCACTATTTTTGCATTTAAACAATTTTTTTTCATAATATCCACGTTATTCATTTCAATAAAACTTCCATCATTTAATTATAAATATAACTTTCATCGCTAACCATATACACAATAAAAAAAATCAAGGGGGTGTGGTTGAGTGGCTGGGGCTCATCCTCTCTTAATTAAGTGTCGAGGTTTCGATCCTCGCATTGGGTATGGGGCAATTTTAAATCCCTGGGTCAGTTGTCTCACCTTTCAAGGTGTCTGCAATCCAGCGAGGGGATTAATCACTGCGTTCGGCGGTGGATACCCTGGTCTCGACCAAAAAATATACACAATAAAAATATCTAACTCCATGGGGACAAAAATAAATAAATAAACATTTTTTCCATATCATGGCGTGGTTTTTTTTTTCAAAACTTTTCATATTCCAAAACCTGGTTTTCTTAAAATCAATTGCAAGACGAATCTCTTGTATCTCACTAAAAGATATATAATACAAGAGTAAACATAAAAATAGTCCAAAATAAAACATATATGTTGCAGCTCATAAAAAAATTGTTCGGAAAATGTAACAATTAATAGTAACGTAATAATAGTGTAATAAAAATTACTAATTAACCATTTAAAAAATCATAATCAAAATATTATAAAAAGTATAAATATTAAAAATAATTCATCTCAATTCAAATAGAGCGTTCTCACAATGCCATAATTCAACATTACAAAATAATAGTGTTTATAAGGGGGGGTCATTAATCATCGAGTCCTTAATCATCCCAACTTAGTTAAAAAGATAACTAGAATCAAATTCTTCCACATCTCTGGAGCATGCATAACATCATCAAGTCCTTAATCTTTCCAGAGTTAAACATCAATTTCACATATGATATCTTAGAAACAACAAACAATAAAATTAGTATTAACCAAATTTCTATAACATCAAATCCACCAGTAACATCAATTTAAAAAAACTCATAACACTTCTTGAGGGGGATTCTACCACTCTTATTATCATTGTCATTTTTTTTTCTATTCCTGAGTTTGAGTTCTCAAAAATTTTATCTTTCACTTCGAGACTGATTAAGTGAAACTGACAATAGCAAAATACTGAGTATAAGACATACCTTTAGATTCAGCATAAAGAAACCCTTTGGAGACCGTTGAAGATCGACATATACCTTTGGAGACATCAACGAGAGTGCCGTGCTCGATCGAAATGGCAGATAATTCATCGTCTTAAAATTGTTGGAACAATTGCGGACACACTGACGAACAAGATAGGCTGAGTCGCGGACTAGCTCGCTCTCTTTAAGACGTTTCGCGGCTTTGCCCAAAGTGTGCAAGCAATCTCTTCTAGCCTCGTTGTCCCCAGAATAAAACAACCTTCTCAGAAAATATGGTCTTCCATGCACCTAAAAAGACCACCAAACACTCACAGCCCCTATCTTTTTATTTTACTGCTCGAAATTTTTGTTCTTTTCTCAAAATGAGAAGTATCTTATTTTCTTTTTGGCTTAAATATGCTTTAGGTCCCTGCAAATATAGCAAGTTTTGATTTTAGTCCTTGCAAAATTTTTTGTTTTAAAAAGGTCTCTGCAAAAACAAGTTGATTTAAAAAAGTCCCTCTGTTAAGTCACCGTTACAAAAATACTGACGTGTCAAACAGAGTGATGAGATGTAATTTTATTTTATTTTATTTTATAATTAATTTAAAAAACATTTAAAAATTAAAAAACATTTCTCAATCTTTAAAATATAAATCTTGTGGAGTCTCCAACTCCACTTTCCCTCCAAAACTCCCACCCCCTACTCACCCCTCTACCCCTACCCACCACCCCCTATCCCCCATTTTCTTAATATTTTCCTTTTTTATATTACATTAAAATTTTGAAAAAAATTATTTTTTTCGATAATCAGATTGGTGAAAAATGAAAATTAATTTCGTGAAATATTATGTAAAGTGTGATGCTAGCAATTTTTTGAAATTCTTTAGAGTCAAAAACAAAATTAGTTGTCAAAAAAAAAATTCCTCAATAAACGGATTGCTAAAAAATGAAAATTAATTTCATAATAAATTATGTAAATTATGATGTTGGCCAATGTGTTTTTGTGATGCTTTTTCAAATACTCAAAATTTATTCCTAAATATCGAAAAAAGTTTACCTGTTCGAATACACAAAGTTTGTTCCTCAGTAACCGGTTTGGTAAAAAAATAAATTCAAAAAAATATGTAAAGTACAATGTTAAGTAGTGTGTTTTTTATGCTTTATTGTTTCAAAAAAAATTTACTATTCAAATGTCAAAAATTTGCGACTCAATATCCCTACCTCCCCCCCCCCCTATCCCCCATTTTTTTAATATTTTCCTTTTTTATATTACATTAAAATTTTGAAAAAAAATTATTTTTTTTCCGATAATCAGATTGGTGAAAAACGAAAATTAATTTCGTAATATATTATGTAAAGTGTGATGCTAGCAATTTTTTGAAGTTCTTTAGAGTCTGAAACAAAATTAGTTGTCAAAAAAAATTCTCAATAAACGGATTGCTAAAAAATGAAAATTAATTTCATAGTAAATTATGTAAATTATGATGCTGGCCAATGTGTTTTTGTGATGCTTTTTCAAATATTCAAAATTCATTCCTAAATATCGAAAAAAGTTTACCTGTTTGAACACACAAAGTTTGTTCCTCAGTTATCGGTTTGGTAAAAAAATAAATTCAAAAAAATATGTAAAGTACAATGTTAAGTAGTGTGTTTTTTATGCTTTATTGTTTCAAAATAAATCTACTATTCAAATGTCAAAAATTTGTGACTCAATAACCGATTTAATGATAAAATATATAATTTCATGATAAAATACGTAAAATGTAATGCTAAGCAGCGTATTTTTGGGTACTTTAGCGTTTTAAAAACAATTTTACCGTTCAATTTTACTCGGAGTCCATTCCTCAATAACCGATTTAGTGAGAAATAATAATTTCGTGACAAACATGTACACACTCTATTTTAATTTTTAAGTCCGCAATTGCCTTTATTAAATAAATATTTTTTTTAGTTTATACTTACCTTCAATTTAAACAAAGTTTTCTCATGTTGCAATTTAAAAAACAAATTTTACCCAATAACAATTCTATATTAACTAGAGCTTTTACCCCGTGCCAATGCCACCTATTTAAGAGAAATGTCAGCTATAAACCTATAAAACTTGGATATTTTCTCTAGCATGTGAAAAGCTACGGCATATAATAAGTTGACACTAACCAGAAAACTCTGTTTTGTTCATAGGATTACAAGGTGGGTTGATGAAGATGAAGACAAAATTAAAGCTACAGGGGACAAAAGTTTGCAGTGTCATTCTACACCACATTTTAAAACATCACACTTTGAGAGTAGAGTGATGACATCTTATATCATTCTTTTTCTTGTGTTGAATTTGTAGCGAGTAGAGTTTGATTTGTCTTCAGATTGTTTTCTTTGGGGCGAGTAAAGGGTTTGGTAGGGGTTAAATTTTGAAAGCCGTTGATTGGAATCATATTTAAATTTGTAAATTAGTTTATATGGGTTTGTCATCAAGAAACCCACTTTGGGTTAGACTCAGTAATTGGGAAGTTGATAAAATGTGTGTCACTTACTAAATGCTTGGCATTTTTAGTACTCTAAAATCACTTTCTTTATGTTTTGAGAAACATTTTATGTTGATGTATACTCTTTGTATGAATAAGACTAGATAACCATACTTAAAGACCAAAATCACTGCTATAATGAATCTTTTTGCTTGAAGGTCCTGCACTTTTTGATTCCACTTATGTATCTCAAGGGCATTTCAATATTCATGTTCCTTGACAACTATTGTTGATTTTCGTTGACGACGTGTTATGTGTAATCAATGACCTTCCATCCAAGTGGAGTATCTTAATCAAAATGCTTATGGTGGAAATGTTAACGGTGCTTATGCCGATGGTGGGTATGCTAACAACCTAATAGCAACACAATGAGCCTTATATTAAGACCAAGACTACTTAGATTATGAATCTCTTTGGTGTTGATGGTTTGATTGGAACACCTACTAGGAGTGAGGTCGTTTTAACTTATGTTTCAAAGGGTTGCTTCAAAATCCATTGTCCGATGATTGTTGCACGTGTTCGTCTTAGAATAATGCGCAATCAGCCGCCTCCAATTTAGATGCTCTACCCTCATCGAGGCTGCCGTCCCATTCATAGGACTAATTCTTCTTTTCATGAAGAAGTTGGCCAAAGTGCTCACAATCCTATTATTATGTAATGACTTTTTTTAGTGGCATATACCTTTGTTTGCTGGTGTTTTTAGCAAACAATCACTAGTTTTATTAGAAGGTTTGTGAGATCAAACTAGAAAAATCTCAAAGCAATTGCCTTTGAATTGCAAAAGTTTTTGTTTCAGAAAATGTAGAAAAGGGGACGATTTGCAAATGATTAACAGAATTGAAAAGAAAAGAAGCAGTAAATGGTGCAGGAATTGTAAAGAACAGACAAATAAATTGCATTAAATCATAAAAGTGGTACACGATCACGTACAGCGATTCTTCCACTCGTTTTTCGCTCTGGCTTGGAAGTTAGAGTTTCAGGAATCGGGTTGTGTATTGTGATTTGTGACCCCTGTTTCTTCTCAGAAACAGTTATTTATACAAAGGAAAATAGGGGGAAAAATTGAATTCAGTAACTGCCTAGAAATTTGAAAATAAGTAACTGCTACTCCTACTTTCGACCAGAACCGCTCTGTCACGCTTCGACCAACTGCTAGTCTTCAACGCATAACTGCTCTGTTTTCTGTCTGTCGAAATCTTGTGTCGATTTTCCTCTCTCTTGCTTTTGCTTCCCTGGAAACTTGTCGAGTTTACCTTGCGCATGACCATTTTCTTTATCGAAATAATATGGTCTTTGTGAAATAAATATAAGTCAGGCCTTGTTGACCATCTTTAATGAATACTGTCGAAATTACAGGCTAACAAATTGCCCCCCAAAAATGTCTTTTTCGACTGAACTTGAGGAGGAAGAAGAGAAAGACATTTTTGAATTCACCATCGAAATAACTTTGCACTTGAGTAAAATAGCTGTATACCTGAGGTCACCACTGTTAAGTGTTGTTTAACGTTACTCCTATATTGGTGTATTATGTGGCCTTCAAAGTTTTACTTCTCAGTAAATGCCTTATCTCACCATTTCCTATAAGGCTTCTCCAATTCTTTTACCTCATAAGTTGCCATCAATAATCCATATTCCAACCTTGAACTTGAATAGCCTGTAATTTCGGCCTTTGACTATGTTTTGGCAACTTAAATGCCATGTTTTTACGCTTTCTTTTTATTTATTCCAGCGTTATTTTAACTTCTTGCAACGTTGGCTTATACTTTTTCAAGTATTTGCCATTTATACGCAAAATTCTTTCATCAGCGCCAATCTCTTCGACCTCATATGCGCCGTTTGAATAACCTTGTAAAATTTTAAATGGTCCTTCCCAACTTGGGGACCACTTACCAAAGACTCTATCTTTTTTATCCATAGGCAATAGGACCTTCCACACTAGATCACCTGAATCAAAGGTTTTAGACTTAACCTTTTTGTTATAAGTTTTAGCTACCCTCTCTTTCTGTCGAATAAGCATATCTAAAGCTAATAACCTTTCTTCGTCTAAATCAACCAATTCATCAAGCATCATATTCCAATAATAATCAGAGGGAATTTCCCACTGTCTTTGAATTCTTGTTGATTGTAGACAAATTTCAACAGGCAACACTGCATCGTGTCCAAATGTTAGCCTATAAGGAGTAGTGTTGATAGATTCTTTGGGTGAATTTCGACAAGCCCATAATGCTTGATCAAGGGTATTATGCCAATTTTTGGGTTTCTGCCCAACATGCTTTTTAATTAAATTAATAATAACTTTATTGGAAGCTTCTACTTGTCCATTGGCTTGCGCAT
Source organism: Astragalus glycyphyllos (assembly GCA_963573325.1). Lineage (NCBI taxonomy): Eukaryota > Viridiplantae > Streptophyta > Magnoliopsida > Fabales > Fabaceae > Astragalus > Astragalus glycyphyllos. The sequence continues at coordinate 91,973,935 of OY754307.1, forward strand.
AATATGGTGTCGAAGTTAATAACTTAAAACAAATTTCAGAAGCAAACTCTACCATTTTTCTACCAGTGAAAACTGATCCCTGATCTGTAGTAATGGTTTCTGGAATTCCAAACCTATAAATGATATGATTTTGAATAAACCTTATCACTGCTTCTTGATCAACATTGGCTAAAGGTATAGCTTCAACCCATTTGGTGAAGTAATCAATTCCCACAAGGATATATCTATGGCCCTTCGACGAAGTTGGCTTTATCTCTCCAATCACATCTAGAGCCCAACCTCTAAATGGCCAAGGTTTGACTATGGCATGCAATTCATTTGCAGGTACATGTTGTATCCCAGCATGCTTTTGACACTCTTGGCATCCCTTAGCAAATTCTATGCAATCTTTCAGCATAGTTGGCCAATACATTCCTTGTCGAAATAATAACCACTTCATTTTGTGGCCTACTTGGTGTGAACCACATGCTCCACTATGTGTATCAGAGACTGCTAAATATGCCTCATTTTCACTAAGACATTTTAATAGTACTCCTTCAGGAGTGTTTTTAAACAATTCGTTTCCAATTATCACATAGCTCAAAGCTCTGTATTTTACCTTTTTATTGGTATTCCTTGTGGGATTTTGCAAATATTCCACAATAGGCCTTCGCCAATCATTATTGGTCATATTGTCAAGAGCAAAAATTTCTGCTAAGTCAAAGTCACCAAAAAATTGACGTTTTTCGACAACGACTAGTTCCTCGTTTGCGTTTGTTGCCCCCCCCCCCCCCCCCCCCCCCCCCCCCCCCAATTTTTGGTGTTGACAATAGTGACGAAGAATAGTCATTAGAAATGATTTTATCCTTTATTTCGATTAACTCTTCCAGGCTTTGTTTTGAAACTTTATAGCCTGAAGCAATTTGTGCCAATTCATTTGCCACTTGATTATCAATTCGTGGTAAATGTTCTAAGTGAATAGACTCAAATCTTTTTAACAAAGCATTGGCAACAACAAAGTATCTGATAAGGTGCTCTTTAATGCATTTGTACTCTCTTGTCAATTGTTTGACAACCAACTCAGAGTCACCTTTTATTTCGACATGACTTGCCCCCAGCTCAAGTAAAATTTCAAGGCCTACTGTTAAAGCCTCATACTCAGCCTCATTATTGGAGCAAACATCTCGAATTTTAAACTTATACTTCGTTGGAATGTTAGTAGGAGATATTATTAAAATACCAATCCCAACTCCATGTTTATGGCTTGAACCATCAAAGTACAACCTCCAAGGATATACGTCTACAAAACTTAATGTTTCTTCGACAACAGAATGGTCTACTATAAAATCGGCAACCACTTGTCCTTTAATTGATTTTAGAGGTTGATAAGTTAAATTGTATTCTGACAAAGCCAAAGCCCATTTACCAATTCGGCTATGCATTATTGGTTTCGACAGCATATGCTTAATAACATCAAAATGCGAATAAACAGAAACATCAGCTGGTTTTATATATTGCTTTAACTTTGTACACGAAAAATACAAACAAAGGCACAACTTTTCTATAGGAGTGTACCTCGTTTCGGCATCATTTTAAGACCCTACTGAGGTAATAAATGGCTCTTTCGACACCACTATCATCCTCTTGTGCTAACATGCTACCTATTGTTCTATCAGAAGCTGCTATATACAATTTGAGCACTTTGTGTTTAATAACAGGCAACAAAATTGGTGGTTTTATCAAATAAGACTTGATTTCGTCGAAGGCTGCTTGATGCATTGGTTCCCATTTGAACTCTTCTTCCTTCTTCAGTCTTAACAATGGCGAAAAAACTTGTGTTTTGCCACTTAGATTTGATATAAATCTTCGAAGGAAATTGATTTTTCCCAGCAACGACTGAAGCTCCTTTTTGGTCGAAGGGGCCTTCGTTTCCATAATTGCCTTAGTCTTATTTTGATTGATTTCAATGCCTTTTTTGTGCACTATAAAACCCAAGAAATCACCTGCACGCACACAAAAGGCACATTTTAATGGATTTAATTTCAATCCATATTTCCTCATTCTTTCAAAAGAACGGCGAAGATGGTCTAAATGACCACTTTCTGAGGAAGATTTAACCACCACATCATCTATGTATACTTGCATAAAATCATCAATAAAATCATGAAACATAGAATTCATGGCCCTCTGATATGTAGCACCAGCATTCTTTAAGCCAAAGGGCATTACTACCCATTCATAAACACCCAATGCCCCTGGACATCTAAAAGCAGTTTTCGACACATCCTCTTCAGCAATGAAGATTTGATTATACCCAGAATAACCATCGAGCATACTAAGATAATCAAATCCTGCTGCTGAATCTATTAGCATTTCTGCCACAGGCATTGCGTATTCATCCTTGGGAGATGCATTATTTAAATCCCTAAAGTCTATGCAAACTCTAAGAGTCCCATTTTTCTTTATTACAGGAACTATATTGGCTAACCATTCGACATACCTGGCAGTTCTGATGAATTTGTTTCTGAATAGCCTTTCGATTTCCTCTTTGATCTTAGCCAACACTTGAGGAGCAAATCTTCTTGGCACTTGCTTCACTGGTTTCTTCCCTGGTCGAATTGGTAATTGCATTTCCACTACTTCTCGACTTAACCCAGGCATCTCGTCGTAATCCCAAGCAAAGCAGTCTTTGAACTCCCTTAGCAATGTAATGACTTGGGTTTTTAGAGAAGCATCAATATTTGCACTAATATAAGTTGGCCTTTTTATTGAGCCATTTCCCAAATCAACTTCTTCTAACGGGTCTTGAGCTTGCATATGCTTTGTCAAATCTCTAGGATCCTTTTCAAAACCTAATGGATCATTATCATAGATACAGTCAAGTCTTTCATCTATGACTATGCCATTTTCTTCATGTAACTCACTGGCTTCGACAGCCATTGTTTGTTGAATAATTTCGGCCTCCATAGCCGCTTTAAACTTGTTTTCGGCCATATAAGCCGTAATTTTGTCCCATGCATTGGGCACTGACATAAGAACATTTTCAAGAACCAGTGTTCCACCCCGTTGGTCGAAAAACACCATCAGGATAGACACTATCATCTCCCATTATTTCTCTTTCCCAAACAAAACCATAATTTGGGTCAAGATGAACTGAGGCAAAAACATTATCCGCAGGAACATATGCCTCATTAGAAGATGAACATGGCGCAATCTTCGCCATTTGTTTCTCAAAATTTTCCTTGGTAACTTGGTTCACATCAGCACAGAAGTAGCTCTGATCGGCTTCAACATACTCTACCAAACCATCTTCCTTCCACATTACTAAACGTTGATGCAAAGTTGAAGGGACAGCACCAACTCCATGGATCCACTCTCTACCAAGGAGTAAATTAAAATTCGCTTTAGAGGCTATCACTAAGAACAATGTAGTCCTCTTTATGGAACCAACAATTAAATCCACCTCAATGGCCCCCAAAGAATGGCCAGTTTTGCCTTCATAGTTGCTTAAGACAATGTTATGTGGCCTGAGGTCAGTATCGAACTTACCAATCTTCTTCAAAAGACCATGTGGCATCAAATTCACTGCAGCTCCACCATCCACTAACACTTTGTTAATTCCAACACCATTGACTTTGGCTTGGACATACAGGGGTTTCAAGTGGTTTTGCATACTCATATCTGGCTTCTCGAAGGTAGCCATTTGGTCTTCGACACAACCATTGTTCATCACATAGTAACACATTGGCTTATGATGAGCCATATCCTCTGTAAAATCCTCTTCAACGTCATTTGGTACTGTGATAACATCGTACTCAAGAGGCAGTATTGATACCACATTGCAAATAACGTCGAAATCATCTTCAGAATCATTAAAATCAGACTCCAGGTCTTCATCCATGTCGAAATCAGCATTCTTTTCTTTCACTGATGACAATGGAGGAAATATTCTTTCAAGAGCAGGCCTTCTTGGCTTTTCTGTTACCACAGCCTTGCCTTTGGCCTTATTCGCTGCACACACATGACTAGCAACATCAGCATTCCTCTTTGTGGCAACTTCAGCTTTGTGAACCTCACTCTTCGCCACTATCATGCTGCGTGGAGCTTGATTATTAGCCAAATAACTTGGGACCTTGTTAATGTCAAAGTGTGCCTTCTTCTTCTGTTGTCTTTGGTAACGACGCCACTGTGTTCTAGTCATAGGGTTCTTACCCTTATAGTTATTCTTATAATTAAACTTAATAGCATCAGTACCTGGCTTGACAGCTTTAGCACGTTGATTATTGGGCACCCACGCTTCGACAGGGGCACTAGCACTTGGGACAAAGGATTTATTTGTTGACAGCTTCAAATACCCCTTCACTGAGGACTCCTCTTTAGCAAATTGTCGTTTGCTTGTTGAAGGCTTTGTTGACACATTAGCCTTATAGCCAGGAAGATCTCCTTTTGCAAAGTCAAATTTCGGCCTGTTATCAAGCCATTTTCTTTTGCGTTGTTGTTGATCCTGATAACCTTCGACAGCTTTAGCTGCTTCTTTATCGAAGACAGCACTGCACCTTGGGCAAAGCATAACTTCAGAGTTATTCCACTTACACCGATTGAGGAAATCTATCAATTCTTCCTCAGCCTTTGGATACACAGCGTGTATCTTCCCATCATATTCTTTTAGGGTCACCTCCTGTTTCTTACCTTCAGCATACATAAAACCTTTTAATTTCTCGGTGGCAGTCTTGACACACTTAGGAGAGTCTGCCATTTGAGCATCCACCATGCCTACATCAGCTTCGACAGGTTCAGAGTACATAGCTTCAGCCTTAGGCAATGGATCAACATCAATCTGCATAGGAGCTTTCATTTTCTTATCAGCAAATTTGAGTCTTCCTTCGTCAACTGCTTTTTGCACAATATCCCTGAAGAGCACACAACGGTCAGTGTTATGTCCCAAAAAATTATGGAACTTACAATAACCCTTTTTCTTTCTTTGGTCAAGAGTTGGTATTTTAAGGCCTTTAGGCACTAATATTTGACCATCAGTTACTAAAAGATCAAAATTTTCATCACATTTAGTAACATCAAAAGTATAAGTCTTAGGCATAAATCTATCATTCTTAGGCTCTATAGGGTTATTCCCATTCGCAGGCCTTAATAATTTACAGGTATAAGGAGGACCAGGCTTAAGTTCAGCCACGTCTATCTCCTCTTCTTCGACATTACTATATGTAACGTCAAATTCTTCTTCGACATATGCCACTTTTTCTTTTTTATGATACCTATTCGACCTAGATTTTTCCTCTCTAAGCCTTTCAACTTGTCGAACTCTATCAGCCAAATGAGCCATATCTCGCAAATGAGATGTGTCTAATTTCTTTCTAATTGAGTAATCAAGGCCACCAGCAGCCATTTCGACAAGCTCATGTTCAGGGACTTGTGTGAAGCAACGAGATTTCAACAACCTAAATCTGTTTAAGTAATCATCAATAGTTTCAGGCATTTTGCGCCGAACACTAACCAATTCTTTAAGACTAATTTTCGACTGGCCCATGTAAAACTGTGCATGGAATGCCTTTTCTAATTGTCCCCATGTGAACATAGAACCAGGGGGTAAGGTCGTGAACCAAGTGAAAGCATTTTTAGTTAGAGAATTTGGAAAGTATTTCATCTTCAAATTCTCATTTTGTGCTAAGTCCCCAGCCTCAGTCAAGAAACGAGCAATGTGTTCGACTGTGGACTCATTTGTATCACCACCAAACTTAGTAAACTTGGGAACTTTCCATCCCCTTGGTAACTCAGTTTGTAATACGTATTCACATAATGGTGATACGAAGTTAGGCCTTTGTAAACCTATGTTAAGGCCATTTTGCGCCAAAATAGTTTCGACTAAAGCAGCTATATTGTTTTCTGCGCCAACATTGTGTTGTTGCACTTGTCGAACAACTTCATCAGCGTTCTGGTGTCTATTTACCAAAACTACTTCAGGGACGTGGTTTACTGCCCCTTGTAGTTCACCTACAACTGTCGACGCTTCGACTGCAACTGCTTCTTGGGGGTTAACTGGCGACGCATTACCCGCAATAATAGGAACGTGCCTACTATTAACCGCTGGAGCCCCAAAGAAATCTGCAATCCTACTCATCTGATTTGCCAACATTTGGTAACTGTTATTGGTATTTTGAATCAATGGATTGAAAACTGTACCAATTTGTTGGGTAAGCATATTAACCATATCGTGATTACTCTCGTCTACTTGCTGTCTTAAGGCCAACAAAGACGTATTGGTTAATGCTGGGGGATTTCGACCAAATACGCTCTCAGAAGAGACATGTGTAGGGGAAAAGGTCGAAATATGTGGCATTCCAGTAGGCATGCCATACATTCCCAAAGGAAATGGGGGTAGATGCACGTTATTCAAACGTGGGTCTAAACCGTTTCCCATTGCCATGTAAGGGCTATGAAGCCCTGCACTTAACGGCAAAGACATAGGCACAGATGCCATTTCTGACTGCGTTGAACCAACATTAGTCATTGATAATGAAGGAACGGTTATCGACGATGATGGTCCTGCGCTAATGTTTGCAGAATCCATTGTTGTTCCTTGCCCTTGTGAAGCCACAGGGTTGGAACTAGACGCATTATTCGTACTGGACCGAACCATTTTACCACTTCTTAAGTGCATACAACAGCGAATACAAATAAGAGAGTATGAAAATGAACAAAATCAAAGGCAAGGTCCCACTGGGCGTGCCAATTTGTTTGCTGGTGTTTTTAGCAAACAATCACTAGTTTTATTAGAAGGTTTGTGAGATCAAACTAGAAAAATCTCAAAGCAATTGCCTTTGAATTGCAAAAGTTTTTGTTTCAGAAAATGTAGAAAAGGGGACGATTTGCAAATGATTAACAGAATTGAAAAGAAAAGAAGCAGTAAATGGTGCAGGAATTGTAAAGAACAGACAAATAAATTGCATTAAATCATAAAAGTGGTACACGATCACGTACAGCGATTCTTCCACTCGTTTTTCGCTCTGGCTTGGAAGTTAGAGTTTCAGGAATCGGGTTGTGTATTGTGATTTGTGACCCCTGTTTCTTCTCAGAAACAGTTATTTATACAAAGGAAAAGAGGGGGAAAAATTGAATTCAGTAACTGCCTAGAAATTTGAAAATAAGTAACTGCTACTCCTACTTTCGACCAGAACCGCTCTGTCACGCTTCGACCAACTGCTAGTCTTCAACGCATAACTGCTCTGCTTTCTGTCTGTCGAAAGCTTGTGTCGATTTTCCTCTCTCTTGCTTTTGCTTCCCTGGAAACTTGTCGAGTTTACCTTGCGCATGACCATTTTCTTTGTCGAAATAATATGGTCTTTGTGAAATAAATATAAGTCAGGCCTTGTTGACCATCTTTAATGAAGCCTGTCGAAATTACAGGCTAACAACCTTCAATACATTTTATCTTTGTTTTGTTTATTTTGCTCTATCTTCAAACATTTGTTGAAACTTTTATTGCTATGAGAATGTAATATTTAGACATTTTGTGCCGCAACTTCTGTTTTTTTTTGCCCCCGTGCACGGCACGGGTAACACGGCTAGTTGAGAGAACAGACGCATGAGTGAGAGAAGTGAGAGCAAAGAAACAAAAAACATTGTGAAGAATTATTACCCAAAATTCATCATCTTCTTCAAATCCCTAATTCATCATCTTCTTCAAACCCTTCTTCTTCCCTAACAACTAGAATCGTTACCCAAAATCGTGGGAGACGAACTAAGAGATGTTTCAGAATCGTTACGCAGAATCGTTACCCATCATCTTCTTGTTTCGTATTTATGATGTTTCAGATCTGATTTTTTCGTCTTCATAGCATTGTCGTCTTATTTTCGGATCTGTTCTTTTTTCGTCTTCATCTTAATCATTTAAAAATTTAAAATTTTTAAGATTTGTCTTTGAAGATTGTTGTGTTTATTTTCGGATTGTTGTCTTTTTCCAGATTTGTGTTTTTGTGGAAGATTGTTGTTTTTCCAGATTTGACTTTGCTTTCAAGAAGATGATGAATGAATGGGTACAGTAACGTGTGAGTGAGTGAGGTTGAATGGAGCTAATGAATGGATTTTTGGTATTGTGAATGGATTCGGTCCTTCTTCATTCTTCAATTGAGAAAATGTTTTTTAATTTCTAAATGTTTTTTAATTTGCATATTACATGGCAAGCCAGGTCATATATAAATTAATTATAAAATAAAATAAAATTACATCTCATCACTTTGTTTGACACGTCAGCAGTTTTTGTAACGGAGGTTGATCAACACTATTATCATACGAGTTTTCACTTGTTAAGAAATCTTCATGCGTCTCCACTCGTTATTGCTGACGGCCTCGACTATGGTATGATAGAGCTTCTCCATTCATATAACAAACAAGTAAGGGAAAAGATGATCCCCTTTTCGTAAGCCAGGTGTTGGTGTAAACGAAGGGAGGGGTTTGCCATTCCAAATAATTGATAAATTTGAGGATGTAAAACAATGCATAATGAGGTTGATAGTGGCTGGAGGGGAGCCAAAATCTACCAAGCACTGTCTCCAAAAAATCAAGTATATATTAAATGACAATAAAAAAACTTAAATTATTTATTAAAACTACTGCCTCTCCTATACGAAGTTTTAACACCACGTGGTTAGGAACTCGAAACAACAAGGAAATGTCCCTAGGACCCAGATCTAGGTCCTTTGCCTGATGCTTCTAGTCAAGAGCCTCATCATAGTGGTCAGGTCAGGAGTCTCATCCTCCATAAACTGGTCAGGAGCCTCGTTAAAAGGAGCACCATTGTCTCGACCCCTGACACGCCTATCGGGTGCAGAAGCGGGACCGACTACCCTCACTTTGTTGCGTACACTAACCAGAGTCTGTTCGGGATCTGCGCCTCCTGCGTGTGATGACTCGCCTTGCTCAAACCCTCGTGAACCGCGTGGAATTTGGCCCCCAACTCTAGTGCACACCATTGCAAAAAATAAGATGTTGGGTTTGGGTTTTTGTTGTAAATAGGGGTAAATTTGGGGGTGGGGGGAGGAGGTATGATGTATAAGGGGGGAAAAAGGTAAAAACCATAATTCTGGAAATTTTCCAAAAGATAAGCTTTCAGAATTATGTTTCGAAAGGTACTTCAGGAAAATCTCCTAGAAAAAATGTTTCCGAAAACATCTCGTATAAGATAAATCCAAAAAAAATTATCTTACTTTTAGTTTTGGGAATTATGTGAAATGGATATTTGTTTTAGCTTTTGGTTGTTAATTAGGGACAAAATTGGAAGTTTGTGCAATTTAGGGTATAGGATTCAAAGAGGGGTATGAAAATTAAGAGGCATTTTTTTTTACAAATAAAAAAAAACTAGTTAAATTTATTTACGGTAATCTAACTCAGAGTCTTGTAACCAAAAAACATATCTAACTCAGAATCACGCAGGACAGATCCCTTTTGTCGTCGGCGCTCAGTTACACATTTCCTTTCCCCCTCTCCGACACAGCCTCCATTTCCGTTCCGATCATCCCAACAATGTTTCCTCTTATTCGGAAAAACCTCTTGTTTCACTCTTCTCGTTATTCCTCTTCATCATGGCAAGTTCGCACCTTTCTTTTTCGATTCCCATCGCTTGGTTTCTCATCTCCTCCTCCTCAGCAACTCGAGGAAGATAAGGTTAGGGTTTCGGTATGGTGGGACTTCGACAACTGTGGCGTGCCTTCCGGCTATAGTGTTTTGAAGATAGTACCTTCAATCATGGGAACCCTTAGAACTAACGGGATTAACGGCCCTGTTGATTTTCGTGCTTATGGCGATGTTTATCGGTTTTCAAAGTTCGAAAGAATAGCACTTTTCTTAACCGGCATTCGTCTCCGCCACATTACGGGTTCTTTTTTCTTACCCTATCACGTTTGCTGTCTTCATTTTCGATTCTATTGGTTTTCTTTATTTATTAGAAATTAACAAGAATCATCTTTTGAAATAATGAATATTGCTCTTTAGTTATCACCTGATTATTCCTAGATTTTAAGCTTGTTGTAACTTGTAAGGTGATTCCTAGATTTCAGACCATAAGTCTTCTAGCATTTCACACCTTTTTTGTCCGCAACCTATGCATATGCCCCTACTAGATTGTTTTGGAAATCAAATCTTGATCCTTATGTTTAGACCAACCCAACCCAGTTTTGGCAAAAAAACTAGATTATTTGCAATGTTTCTGAATGTTGAGGGGATGAATGGCATGATTTGGAAAGTTTGTGAATGTACATGGATGCTATAAAAATTCTTGCACTAAAGTTTGTTTGATTAATACCTTAGGTGGAGTGAAGTGCAATCAATCCTTTATGTGACAAGCAGTTCCACTTCCATCCCATTTTATTTTGCAATTTTATCATGAAATGGAGTCACATCTAACAAATCATAGAACATTGTTTGCGTCTCATGTCTTGAAATCTTTTCAATTTCATCTTTTTTATCTTTTCAAATAATAATTACTTATAACTACATTGTTTCAGATGAAATGAAGAAGAGTAGAAAGAGGAAGAAAGCCTGTGATTATCTTTTCTCTGATCTTTATCGATGGGCTTTCAAAAATCCTCCACCCACTCACCTCTTTATTATTTGTGGTGATGTAGCCATTAGTGGCATATGGATATTGCACCGGTTAAGAATGAAGAACTACAATATCTTGGTTGCATGTCCAGGAAAGACTTATGATGTTCTCCGTGGTGCAACAACTATAATGTGGCATTGGTTTTCAATTCTCAAGGGGGAAGATCTTACTGGGAAATCTTTTAACTATCCTTCTGATGGCCCGTTTGATTCGTGGTATGGAGACTCGAAGGTGACTCTTGAAAAACCCTTCCCAGTTGTTAAGGAGCTCACATCTTCACAAAAAGCCGAGATCCTCAAATACCTAAAGTCTGGTGAAGTCTCGAAGGTGACTCTTGAAAACCCCGTCTCAGCTGTTGAGGAGCCCACATCTTCCAAAAAGCAGGTTTGCTAGTATTATAGTTTTTCATAAGTTTCCTTTTGCTATGGATAATAACCAATTTCTGGGCTTCCATTATTTTGGACGATCATTATATAACTATTTGTCGAAAAAAATAATTTAGTAATATTTTGCTATGTTATTTGTGTCAGGGAGGATCTGGCTCATAAATTACCAGAGCATGGACCCTTGGCTCTTAGGTGTCTCACTAAAAATAATCCTTCAATTGGTGGAATCCTTAATAGCAGAGAACCCTCACAAGCATTTCCTTTTAGGCTAACTCAAACAGTTCAGAAGAGCTCACTCATTTTCTAATCTCATGGTGCTAATTGCTTGATGTTTCTATGTTTTAAAACCGAAGGAACCGAGTTCCAGGTGTAATCTTATTTTTCTATTTTGGGCTATACTTGAATAGGTTAAGATATTTATTTTATATATTTTTTTATTGTCAATTAAAATATAATTTCTATCCAGACTTCATGGGTTATAGTTGAATAAGTTGAGAAGATATTTATTTTATATATTATTTTTTATTGTCAATTACTCAGTTAGTCAGTGCTATTTTTGTTGGTGTGTATCAAAACTTGTAATTGTGTTGGGCAGCAAATATGTATATTTCTTTATTGCCTCTAGTTATGGAGATTTGGATTCGTTAAAGTTGTATTTTCCTACATTTTCCTTCATTTAGACTAAATTGAAAGATATTTAGATGTTTTTGTACTCCCCAACTCCAAAGTTTTCCTAGAAAATCTAAATCCCTAGTTATGGTGGGCTACTGGCTTTACTAGTAAATGTAAGCATGATTTTGCAACCTACTCAAATAAATATGGCTTAAATATTATCAACCAGCAATTGCAGATGAATAACCGTACAACATGAATGAATCAAAGAAAAGTCTGACAGATAAACTTGTGAACTCAGGCTCTTGGTAGATAAAAGAAAAGAGACCTATACATGAGAGCCACAGTGCCTTCCACCTGATGTTATAAAGGTAATTAAGGAATGCATAACCAATTTTGCATCTCTATCTCTATCCTCAAGATGTATAAGACAATTTCCAAGCCTCTAAACTTTTAGTTTCTTAAATCCCGACTAATGCCAATCTGGATGAGTACTGAAGAAACTTTTAAGTATGTGACTAAATAAAATTAAAATTACTTTAAGTTGTTATCTACCTTTGCTCCTGTTTCAAAAGTAATGCTATGCAGGTAGGGTTGTTCAAGAGAACCATAAAACTGAACCGAACCATAAATAACTGAATTTTTGATATCAGTTCATGAACATGAACCACCCTTTCAAACACAGTTCATGAACTGAACTTTGTCTCAGTGAACTATAGTTCGAACTGAACATATACCAAACAAAGTTAGTGAGCAGGTTTAACTATATACCTTCCCTTTTCATATTCGTCAATCACTTCTTGCTTCGGTGCTACACCCAAAAACCACAACCACCACAAATGCTAAACTTTGCCGTCAGCCATAACTCTTGAAAAATCATCCCTTTTTGATTATCACTTCTCTGTCATGAGCTTTATTTTGATGGTTCCCAATGTTATGGATTGATTTTTCCAATTAATTCAAAATCTCTGTAACTCACAAGATGGTATTAAAAGACGATTTTCTACATAAGATTTCCTTTATAGTTTTAGGCTCATTTTTTTTAATTGATACCATTTGCTTATACACAGGGAAAGTTCTTGCTCTGACATATCTTGATACTCTGTCACCCATCCTTAGGTCGTTGAATCAGCTCGTAAATTGAGATTTTTAGCGACAGTTTAGAATAAAAATTTAAGTTTTGATGAAAAGTTGAGTTCAAGACGTTCATTGAATAGTTTGATTCATTTTGTATCCAAAAGTTTAGATAAAAATAGTTCAAAAAAAAATCACTTTTTAAACCAGTTCGGTTCACGAAAAAACAGTGAACTGAACCATTAACATAGTTCAGTTCGGTTCGTAAGAACTGTTTAGGCAGTTTGGTTTGGTTCGGTGAACCGTTTTGATCAGTTTGGTTTAGTTCGGTTCGATTCGATTCTTCGTCTGAACCGGACCATGGACAATCCTATCTGCAAGTATAATTTCCCATAAACTCTTCTCTTTCCATTGCCAACAATATAAGATCTGCACTATGATTAAAGAGGTATTCTGAATATGTGATATATAAAATGTGAATCATGGAACTATAGGCAGCAAAAACTTGAGCTTTTGAATATGTTGGTATCTATACTTGTGTCAGCAATGTAGCCTCTAAACAAAGACAAATTCATAACCATGCTTTAGTCATAGATGACAAATCAAATGTCTCAACTCCTAAGAATGTTAACACCATGACTTCCCAATTCTAATCGGTACCTAGGTTGTCAATCATTTCCTTTCATGGTTGATGCAGGTGACAAACCTAAAAAACAATGCTAAAACCGCTAACCATTTCCAAGTATTGAATACAAATTAAAAAAAAGTAACATACTCATAAAACAGTCATAAATGAAAGAAGAGTTAAGTAGGTTGACAGTTGACTTAGTGGCATATATGTAGATGCCAACCTGAGCTTATGAGTGATTTGATTTAACGTCACAAACCCATTAAAGCTCAAATTTTGTATGCCAAGAAATTTGAGCATCTTCACATGCTAAATCCGAATTGTAAATGCAACATAACCTGTTCCAAGTGTAACTAAGGTAATGTAACTGTGGTGTATCAGTTTGTTTAATGAGTATGAATCAATATTCACTTCATATAAGCATCAAACCATTTTCTTCATATCAATGATGTTTAAATATAAATTCATTTAACATTATAGTTCATGATGAAAGTAAACACAGATGTGAAATTTAGCCTAAAAAGACCAAAACAAATTAAAAGAGAACATCAACCATTATAATCTTCAGCCATGATCAAATAATGCCTAAATCATAAATACCCCAGAAAACAGTATCACGATCCGGTACAAGAAATCTTCATGGGTTTCCACTCGTTATTGCTGACGGCCTCGACTATGGCATGATAGAGCTTCTCCATACATATAACAAACAAGTAAGGGGAAAGAAGATCCCCTTTTCGTAAGCCAAGTGTTGGTGTAAACGAGGGGAGGGACTTGCCATTCCAAATAATTGATAAATTTGAGGATGTAAAACAATGCATAATGAGGTTGATAGTGGCTGGAGGGGAGCCAAAATCTGCCAAGCACTGTCTCCAAAAAATCAAGTATATATTAAACGACAATAAAAAAACTTAAATTATTTATTAAAACTACTGCCTCTCCTATACGAAGTTTTAACACCACGTGGTTAGGAACTCGAAACAACAAGGAAATGTCCCTAGGACCCAGATCTAGGTCCTTCGCCTGATGCCTCTAGTCAAGAGCCCCATCATAGTGGTCAGGTCAGGAGTCTCATCCTCCATAAACTAGTCAGGAGCCTCGTTAAAAGGAGCACCACTGTCTCGACCCCTGACACGCCTATCAGGTGCAGAAGCGGGACCGACTACCCTCACTTTGGTGCGTACACTAACCAGAGTCTGTTCGGGATCTGCGCCTCCTGCGTGTGATGACTCGCCTTGCTCAAACCCTCGTGAATCGCGTGGAATTTGGCCCCCGACTCTAGTGCACACCATTGCAAAAAATAAGAGGTTGGGTTTGGATTTTTATTGTAGATATGGGTAAATTTGGGGGTGGGGGGAGGAGGTATGATGTATAAGGGGGAAAAAACGCAAACCATAATTCTGGAAACTTTCCAAAAAATAAGCTTTCAGAATTATGTTTCGAAAGGTACTTCCAGAAAATCTCCTAGAAAAAATGTTTTCAGAAACATCTCGTATGAGATAAATCCGAAAAAAATTATCTTACTTTCAGTTTTCGGAATTATGTGAAATGAATATTTGTTTTGGCTTTTGGTTGTTAATTAGGGGTAAAATTGGAAGTTTGTGCAATTTAGGGGTATAGGATTAAAGAGGGGTATGAAAATTAGGAGCCATTTATCCCAAGTAGGTAGCTCAGTTGGCGAGCTAAGGGATACCGAAGGAGTGCACCAAAAGAGTGCAAGAAAGAGTTCCCGATTCAATCCTCGGAAACTAACATTTCCCCCGCCCCCACTAATATTGCCTATAAAAAAAAAGAGCCATTTTTTTTTACAAATAAAAAAAAAACTAGTTAAATTTAGGGTAAAATATGTTTTTGGTCCCTACAAAATCGGGTCCTTCTAAGTTTAGTCCCCACATTAACGAAATAGGCGTTTTGGTCCCCATATTGTTTTACCGTTTTCATTATTAGTCCCTGACGTTAAATAGTGTTGATTGTGTAACGGAAATCTGACTTGGCTTTTACAGGTGTAATTTTTTTATCCATGTGGCACAATTAAATTAGGTGTCATCCAATTTTTTATCTATGTGGCTTTTTTCTTCTTTTTTTTTGACTAAAATTTTATGTTTTTTTTTGTAAAAAAAGATCACCATCTTCTTCCTTGCGCTGGCTAGCCATCTTTTTCCAAAAAAATTTCTGAAATCATGTGCACAGTCTTCACAGAATCACCATCTTCTTCCTTATGAAATCATGTGTACAGAATCACCATCGTCTTCCTTGCGAAATCATGTGCACAAAATCACGAAAATGAAAGATATAATTTCAGGAAAAAAATTCTTTTGAATCGCGAGAAAGAGAGAGAACATCACAACAACAGATTCAACATTGACTCATCAACAGATTCAAGAAAATTCGAATTAGGGATTTAGGTTTTGTGATGTGAGAAATCATTTTCGTTCTAGATTTAGAAATCAAATTAAGAAAATGATCTGAAACTGAAACTGATACTGAATCAATCTCGGAGCAATTCGGAGGAAACTGAAGCAAGATTATCGAATTCAGAAGCAGGATCGGAGATGAAAGATGGGTAAACGAAAAAATGGGTTTTTGGATTTTACCGGGTTTCGATTTTGGGGTTGGTTTCGGGTATGAAAAGGGGATTTTGAGGGTTACGAAAAAATGGGTTTTCTGGGTTTTAGCTCTTCTAGGATTTCATTTTGTTCTTGTTGTTCAGGTTCATGTTGTTCTTCGTTTTGAGAAGATGAGGTGATGAATGATGATGTTGATGTTGAAAGGGAAAGAGAAAGGTTGATATTGATGATGATGTGAACAAGATCAGGTGGTAACGGACATACAACATCAACCATGGAAATAAGGTGTTTGGATTGGGATGGTGATGAATGAGATGATGTTGAATCGTTAGATTTTTGGGTATTCAGCAAAGAAGGAGATGAAGAAGGAAGAAAAGAGGAGATGAATTAGGGATTTGATTTTTTTAATATAAAAATTATTTTATTTTAAACTGAAATAAATATAATTAATAATAGTTAATAAAAAAATGTGAGTTAGCTTGCCACGTAGACGCCACGTCAATTAAAAATGTCCACATGGCATGTCCAATCATCATTCTGTTAGCTCAGTCAACATAAATTAACGCCAGGGACTAATAATGAAAATGAAAAAATAAGATAGGAACCAAAATACCTATTTCGTTAATGTAATGACTAAATTAGAAAAATCCAACTTTTGTAGGGACAAAAACATATTTTACCCTTAAATTTAGGCAAAATATCTCTCCAGGTCCCTTAACTTATTTATTTGTAACGAATAGGTCCCTTAACTTTTTTTTCTAATGCAGAAGTTCCTCATCTTATTTATTTGTAACGAATAGGTCCCTTAACTTTTTTTTGTAACACATAGGTCCCTTAACTTTTAAAAACGTAACAGTATTGCCCCTTTTAACTCATTTAAGGGAGAGATTTTAAGGGGAAATGACGTTACGTTTTTAAAAGTTAAGGGACCTATGCGTTACAAAATATAAAGTTAAGGGACCTATGCGTTGCAAAAAAAAATTAAGGGATCTATTCGTTACAAATAAATAAGTTAAGGGACCTATGCGTTACAAAAAAAAGTTAAAGAACCTATTCGTTACAAATAAATAAGTTAAGGGACGGGGAGATATTTTGCGTTAAATTTATTTACGGTAATCTAACTCAGAGTCTTGTAACCAAAAAAACATATCTAACTCAGAATCACGCAGGACAACCCTACATCCCTTTTGTCGTCGGCGCTCAGTTACACATTTCCTTTCCCCCTCTCCGTCACAGCCTCCATCTCCGTTCCGATCATCTCAACAATGTTTCCTCTTATTCGGAAAAACCTCTTGTTTCACTCTTCTCGTTATTCCTCTTCATCATGGCAAGTTCGCACCTTTCTTTTTCGATTCCCATCGCTTGGTTTCTCATCTCCTCCTCCTTCTCAACCTGATTCAAGACGTGCCATGGTTTCGGTTTGGTGGGACGTTGACAGCTGTGGCGTGCCTTCTGGGATTAGCTATTGGAATGTAGCACCTTCAATTGTTTCAGCCGTTAGAGCTAACGGGATTAAGGGTACAGTTGATATTTGCGCTTATAGTCGGTTTTCAAAGATTTCAGAGGTCGACAGACTCGCACTTTTGTCAACCGGCATTCTGCTCCGCCCCGGTTGTTTTTTCTTACCCTATCACTAATACTATCTTCATTTTCAGTTCTCTTGTTTTTTTTATTTATTATTTATTAGAAACTATTGAAGTGTTAAACATTGCTCTTTAATTTATTTATTTATTTATCAGAAATTAATTAACAAGAATCAAATTTGTGAGTAATTTCCATGAACACACAGGCAAATAACTCTTAAATCTTCTTTTTTGCTTTTACAAGGTTACATATAGCCACTTTGCAACCAAATTTAACAACAGAATCGGGGGTCAGTAAAACAGAAACACAATTCTGAGCATAATAGAAATGATAACAATGTAATAATCTTTAAGTTAGGTCATGATATTTATTGACAATTGTGGTTTTCTGTATCTCCACAATTTCTTTTTTGGTTATATCTATATCACCTCAATTGTATGATACAACATTCGTCAGTGTTCGCAATTTGGAGCATATGAGCCTGGTAGAAAATTGGCAAGTAAAAGAATTTGTTATGCCTTTGATCACCCTCTTTCAGTAAACTATGAACTTGTTTTATGTTGTTTCAGACCATAAGTCTTTTAACATTTCACACTTTTTTCTATCCGCAACCTATGCATGCTTCCATACTAGTTTGTTCTGGAAGTCAAGTTTTGATAAAAACTAGATTAGTGTTCAAGGGATGAATCACATGCGTTGGAAAGTTTTTGGGTGTAAATGGAGGATATAGAAAACTAAAGTTTATTTGAATAATACCTTAGATGGAGTTAAGTGCAATCAATCCCTTTTTTAAGTAAGAAGTCGTTCCACTTCATGCCATTTTGTTTTGCAGATAATAATTGTGAGTCATATACCACTATTTTACTCATTCATTTATATATTCAGCAACTGTAGTGTCTTTGTTTGTTACCGGGCTCTTATTGTTGTGGTGAAAATTCATCATTTAAAATATTTGAGATGGAGGTGCAGCTAACAAAATCATAATAAACTATTTACTGCTCATGTCTGAGAATCTTGTCCAGTGTTAGGACTTATTCTTGAACCAAAAAATAGTGTTAGGACTTGATTGGAATATTTCATATTCTTTTTTTTCAAATACTAATGAGTTATAACTACATTGTTGCAGTTGAAACGGACCATGCCTATAATTGTCTTATTGCGCACCTTGAAGATTGGGTTGCCAGAAATCCTCCACCCGTTCACCTTTTTCTGATATCCGGTGATAGATGTGATAGAGACTTCTTAGGCATGTTGCACCGATTAAGAATGAATAACTACAATATCTTGATTGCATGTCCAGGAAGGGGTTCTGATATTCTCCGCAGTTCAGCAACTATAATGTGGCAGTGGTCTTCGATGCTCAAAGGGGAAGATCTCATCGGAAAATATTTGAACTATCCTCCTTATGGCCCGTTTGATTCGTGGTATGGAGACTCGAAAGTACCTCTTGAAAACCCCTTCTCAGCTGCTGAAGAGCCCACACAAAATGCGGAGATCCTCCTAAAGTCAGGTGAAGTCTCGAAGGTGACTATTGAAAACCCCTTCTTTGAGGAACCCACATCTTCCAAGAAGCAGGTTTGCTAGTTTGTACTTTTTGCATAAGTTTCCTTTCGCTATGGATAATAATCAATTTCTGGCCTGCTCTTGTTCATTACTTGTTGTACCTAAACTACAAAAGAAAACGAATGCAACACATTAGTTGTTTTGTTAAGTTTTTGTTGAAAGTTGTGTGACCTTCCGTTATTTATGATGATCATTATGTAGCTATTTGTTGAAAAAATAATTTAGTAATATTTTGCTGCATGTTATTTGTGTCAGGGAGGATCTGGCTCATAAATCACCAAAGCATGGACCCTTGGCTCTTAGGTGTCTCATGATATCCTTCAATTGGTGGAATTGTTAATAGCAGGAAAGAAATGGTTGGAGCAAAGCCCCTCACAAGCATTTTCTTTTAGGCTAACTCAAGTATTTCAGAAGAGCTAATTGATGCTCTGATGATGCAAATTGCTTGAGATCTCTATGTTGTAAAACTGAAGGAACCGAGTTCTTGGTGTAATCTTATTTTTCTATTTTCATGGGCTATACTTGAATAAGTTGAGGAGATATTTATTTTATATATTACTTTTTATTGTCAGTTAAAATATAATTTCAGTTCACACTTAATGGATTATAGTTAAATAAATTGAGAAGATATTTATTTTATATATTATTTGTTATTGTTAGTTACTCTGTTAGCCAGTGCTATTTTTGTTGGTGTGTATCAAAACCATTTATTTTGTTAGGCTGCAAATATGCATATTTCTTTATTGTCTCTAGCAATGGAGATTTGGATTCTTTAAACTCGTATTTTCCTACATTTTTTCTTCATTTAGACTAAATTGGAGGATATTTAGGTGTTTTTACAACTCCCCAACTCTTAATATTCCCACTCATCACATCCTTTTGCCTAGATAAAGGAGAATGTAAGAATATGTATTTAGAAAATCCAAAGCCCTAGTTATGGTGGTCTACTGGCTTTACTAATAAATGTAAGCATGATTTTACAACCAATTCGAATAAATATGGCTTAAATATTTTTAACCAGCAATAGACGCGAGAGTAGAGGAGGACTAGAATAATTACTTTTTAGGGGTATTTTTGTCATTTCAAATGTTAGGGTGAGTGAGATAGTAATAAAAAAAAAGGCTTAAATACAGTTTGGGCCCCCCAAGTTTCACCAACTCACGATTTTGATCCCCAAGTTTTAATTTCACGAATTTGATCCCCCAAGTTTCCCAATTTGTAAAATCAATGTCCCCCCGTGAGTTCAGGCAACAATACTAATAGATTTTTGAAATAGTTTGTTTGATGTTTTATGGTATTTGAGAAAATTAATACTATTCTGAAATCTGAAAAACAAACTCAATATTTTCACGTTTTCTATTAAGGAAAATAAAGAAGAAAATCATGGGGGGATCTTGATTTTACAAATAGGGAAACTTGGGATCAAATTCGTGAAATTAAAACCTGGGGGATCAAAATCGTGAGTTGGTGAAACTTGGGGGACCAAAACTGTATTTAAGCCAAAAAAAAAAAATAGTTAAATTTATTTACGGTAATCTAACTCAGAGTCTTGTAACCAAAAAACATATCTAACTCAGAATCACGCAAGACAACCCTAGATCCCTTTTGTCGTCGGCGCTCAGTTACACATTTCCTTTCCCCCTCTCCGTCACAGCCTCCATTTCCGTTCCGATCATCTCAACAATGTTTCCTCTTATTCGGAAAAACCTCTTGTTTCACTCTTCTCGTTATTCCTCTTCATCATGGCAAGTTCGCACATGGCAAGTTCGCACCTTTCTTTTTCGATTCCCATCGCTTGGTTTCTCATCCCCTCCTCCTCCTCCTTGGCAACTCGAGGAAGATAAGGTTAGGGCTTCGGTATGGTGGGACATTGACACCTGTGGCGTGCCTTCCGGAGTTAGCTTTTCGAAGGTGGCGCCTTCAATTATGTGGGCCCTTAGAACTCACGGGATTCAGTCCCCTATTGACATTCAAGCTTGTGGTAATCTTTCTCAGCTTTCAGAGATCAACCAAGAAGTACTTCTTCTGACCGGCATCGATCTCCACCACATTCCCGGTTTTTTTTTCTAACCCTATTACTATTATTATCTTCGTTTTCACTTTTCTCGTGTTTCTGAAGCCCTTAGCTCTTTAATTATCACATTCACTGCATAACGTTATTATACCTAATTTGAAGCTGGTTGTAAGATGAATGAGAAAATCGTCAAGTCAATCTTTTGATCATCCTCTTTCACTAAACTATGATTGTAATGTTCAGTTCAGTGTATAAATCGTATGCTTTAATGGATGATATAAAAAAAATTGCACTGAAGTTTATTTGACTAATACCTTTGATGGAGTGAGGTGCAGACTGTCCTTTTTTTTTTTGTAACTATTTATTCATTGAAATAAATAATCAGCAAGCAAGAAACTATGTAACTGAAATAATGATGTTTGATATTAAAGGTAGTGTATTAAAGTAACTGTGGCAGTTCGGAAGCAAATTTGAATGTAGTGTAGTGTCTTTGTTTGTTCGGGGCTCTGTTCTTATTGCTTTTGACAGTGTGAGGATTAACTAAAGTATTTCATTCAATTTCATTTTCTTTTTTATATTTTGAGATAATAATGACATATAACTAGATTGTTGCAGGCGGAAAGAAGCATACCCATAGATATTTTATGGATTGGGGTTCAAAAAATTCTCCACCAGCACATCTCTTTATCATATCCGGTGATAGTGACCCTCAATTCGTCAGCGCGGTGAGTCAGTTCAGAATGAATAACTACAACATCTTGCTTGCATGTCCAGCGAAGACTAGCTTTGTTCTCTGCCACACAGCAACTATAATGTGGCAGTGGTCTTCGATGCTCAGGGGGGATTTTACTGGAAAACACTTCATGAATCCTCCTAGATGGTATGGAGATTTGAAAGTGCCACTTGAAAACCTCTTCTCAGCTGCTGAGGAGCGCACATCTTCACAAAGTACGGAGATTCACAAACCTTCATCGGACATAAAGTTGGGTGAAGTTCCAGAGTCAGTTTCTAGGCAGGTTAGGAAGATATTGAGGTTGTACCCAAATGGGATCTCAATTGTAGATCTTCTTGTAGAGTTGACAAAGCGTGATCTGCCTTTGGGTAGATGCTTCTATGGACATAAAGAATTTTCCGACTTTCTAGTATCTATACCACACGTACAACTCTTGGAATTAGGAGAAGGTAATTTTTTTGTGCATTTGATCCCTTCAACGACATCTGACAATGACATTGTTAGGTCAGAGGATGCAAGTCTTGAAAATTTGGAAAGAAAGACCACTTCATAGAATTCAGCTAGAAAAGTTATCTGAAGTGAACCAGACTCCTAGTCATTTTGAAGAGCCCCAGTCATCAGAACTCCAACAAAATGTTAGTCATTCAGGAATGCCTGAGTTATTTTCTACGGATTCCTTTTGGCATGATATGGAATCTTTTGTTTTCACGCCCAGAGGATTGTGTCTTCTTTCTCGGTCAAGAAGCAGGTTTGCTAGTTTTGTACTTTTCGAATAAGTTTCCTTTCGCTATAGATAATAACCAATTTCTGGCCTGGTCTAGTTCATTCCTTGTTGTACGTCAACTACAAAAGTAAACAAATGCAATACGTTAATTGTTTTGTGAAGTTGTGTGGCGTTCCATTATTTATGATGATCATTATGTAGCTACTTGTTGAAAAATAACACGTTAATTGTTTTGTGAAGTTGTGTGGCCTTCATTATTTATGATGATCATTATGTAGCTATTTGTTGAAAAAATAATTTACCAAGTCTAAATCGGTGTTAGGGAGGATCTGACTCATAGATTACAAAAGCATGGACCCCCGGCTCTTGGGTGTCTCGCTAAAAATGATATCCTTCAATTGGCAGAATTGTTAATAGCAGAGAAGAAATGGTTGGAGGAAAGCCCCTCATAAGCATTTCCTTTTAGACTAACTCAAGTAGTTCAGAAGAGCTCATTGGTGCTCTAATCTCATGGCGCAAATTGCATGAGATCTCTATGTTGTAAAACTGAAGGAATCGAGTTCCTATTTTCATGGACTATGCTTGAATAAGTTGAGAAGATATTTATTTTATATTATTTCTTTTAAAATATAATTTGAGTTCACACTTTTGTGTAGTTGAATATGTTGAGAAGATATTTATTTTATATATAATTTTTTATTGTCAGTTAGTCAGTGCTATTTTTGTTGGTGTTAGGGCTGGACAAATTTTTTTGTCCGACCGAAACCCGTATTAACCGAGAACATTAAAAGCTTCGGTTGGGTTAAATCGGTTCTGCGGGTTACTAAACTGTCAAAACGAGTTCACACAGGTGATTGTGGGCGGAACTGGATCTGTGAAACTAAATCCATCAAGAACCGAAATCGACCAATAATGAAGGTGCAGACCATACAACTATAGTTTATACTCACGACTCATCAGCTATACACATATCTCATTGCTTCTGTCACAACGTAATGCACGCGTAATCTTGCAGGGCGAATGCACCTTTCAAATCAAGTCTCAAAATTTGAATAAACTAATAAAGTAATAATATACTATGAGTTAAAAAAATATAGTTTGACTTTTCAAATGGAAAATAATAACATTTTTTCTTTTTAAAATAATTATATGTAGGGAAAGCACTATTCATGGTCACCTTCCTCGTTCATCTCTCTTGTTCACCATTTTCTTTGTGACCTTTTTTCCCGTCAAGATCTGGGACTCTTTTTTGGCAACGTGAGTCGTGAGAAACACCGTTCAGCATCTTCCATTCAAATCGAACAAATCCGTTCGCCTGAAACCGCCACACCTGAAACCGCCAATCAAGTGGTCAGAAGTGGGTGCTGTAACTGCTAATCGGTTTCCCTTCGGTTGTAGCTTATTGAACCCGAATCCAACTTACCCGCCCGTTTGTCGAGCCCTAGTTGGTGTGTATCAAAACATGTTAGTGTTATGCCGCAAACATGCATATTTCTTTATTGCCTCTAGTTATTTTTTTTGTTTATCATGTCATTGGTGCGTAGTTTCCATCGGCTTTGCCGACGACTACTCTACGCTGGGGATCCTGGCGGCCACGAGTTTCCGACTTCATCCGCCCGTATGGTTCTCCCCTCCCAACTGAGTTTATGCTACACTCAATATTCGAAGCCGAGACATTGGGGTGGAATCCTAGTCCATGGACAACCCATGTTGGTTTTATTGCCTCTAGTTATGGAGATTCAGATTCTTTAAAATCGTATTTTCTACATGTTTCTTCGTTTAGACTAAATTGAAGAATTTTAAGGAGCAAATGGAGTGAGGATCCTCTCCATTCTCCATTACCACTAGTAATGGAGATCTCCATTACTTTTCACCAGCTTTGAACACCTGTCAATTAATGATATCAACGGTTGAGATCTGTTTTTTTAATTAAATTTAATTTAAATACTAAAAAATTGGATGCCGTTTTTTCGGACAGATCGCCGCTGGTTCGCTCCGTCATTCCCGTCGTGATCAAGTTTGTGTATCACATGGTGATATGAGAGGGTGAAAAACTGGGATGAAAGGTTTGTAAATCTCTTGTAACAAATTGATAAAGGACATGGTTTCTAAAATCACATATACTCACGGATCTGCTCATCCTAACCTAAATGATAAAAAAAGAAGCTAAAGAGAGGACTAAAGGTGGGGCACGGCAGAGAAGACGATCTGTTCACGAAGGCGGTGGACGCTGATGCAACGGTGGCAATAAATGGTATTTTCTGATCTATTTTTCAGTTTCTTCTATTCGATTGCAAATGGAAATTTGATATCGAGTTTCTGATAAAAAAGGGTAAACGCATAATGCACATGTGTTATAGTTGCATATTTCAAAGCTATGTGTGGAACTCCTTGTGTTTTGTGTAGTGTTAGAATTGTAAAAACCAAGGATTTCTCCTCACTACTTAGCTTATAAAAGGAGACATTCTCCTCACTTATTCTTCACACCAAAAATTGTGTATCAAGAGTTTTCTCTTCAATTTTTTTCTCTTTTCCCTAAATCATTTCTGTTCTTTGAAAACTTGAAGCATTTCCAAATTAAGAGTGTTTTTTTATAACCATAAGAGTGGTTTTTATCTTGGGGAGTGCCACGAAACGTCTTAAAGAAAGCAACTTAGTCCGCGACTCATCCCAGTAATCCCAGTATCTTTGGTTTGATTTTGAAAAACATTGTTGTTTAGGAAAGACTTTGAAATTTTTTAAGTCCCTTTTTAATAGCAAAAAAACGAAGAATAGGAACCAAAAAAACACAATAAATCAAAAACGAAAAAGCGATTTCCCTTTCGTTTTTGATTTCGTATTTCTTATATCCATATTCATGGAGATTCAATTCATGTCATAATTAAGACGTTTCTAATTTAGCCATGACAACCGTGTGCAACAATCGTGCTATGTTCAAAACATACACTGTTGTTGTTGATAAGAAAGTGTTGTTGGGCGATGCTCACACCATTATTGTTGCTGGTATTGGAGATGTGGAACTGAAATTCACATCTGGAAAGATTCAGATCCTGAAAGATGTGAAGCACACTCCAGAGATAAGGAAGAATCTAGTTTCTGGTTTCCTTCTGAATAAGGCAGGGTTCACTCAAACTATTGGGGGAGATTTATTTACTTTGACCAAAAATAATGTATTTGTTGGGAAAGGGTACGCCACTGATGGCATGTTTAAGCCGAATGTTGAAATCAATAAAACTTCTCCTTTTGCTTATATGCTGTGTGATTTTAATATTTGGCATGCTCGTTTTTGTCATGTTAATAAGCGCATTATTTCGAACATGAGCAACTTAGGGTTAATTCCTAAGTTATCTTTAAATGATTTTCAAAAATGCGAATTTTGTGGTCAAGCAAAGATTACAAAAACATCTCATAAATCAGTAATGAGAGAATCTGAGCCCTTGGATTTAATTCATTCTGATATATGCGAATTATACGGAACGTTAACCAGAAATGATAAACGTTATTTTATCACTTTTATTGACGATTGCTCAGACTACACATTTGTATACATTATGAAAAATAAAACTGAAGCGCTTGACATGTTCAAAGTTTTTGTAAATGAAGTTGAAAATCAATTTAGCAAAAAGATAAAGCGTTTACGAAGTGATAGAGGAACTGAATATGAAACCCAATTGTTTAATGATTTTTATAAATCAAAGGGAATCATACATGAAACGACTGCACCATATTCTCTCGAAATGAATGGTAAAGCAGAAAGAAAAAATAGAACTTTTACCGAATTGGTAGTTGCTATTATGCTCTATTCTGGAGCTGCATCTCACTGGTGGGGGGAAATTTTGCTAACTGTTTGTTATGTCCTGAATAGAATTCCAAAGTCTAAGAGCAAAATTTCTCCTTACGAAATAATAAAGAAAAGACAACCATATGTGTCTTATTTTCGAATTTGGGGTTGTTTAGCTTTTGTCAGGATCCCAGATCCAAAAAGAGTTAAACTCGCCAGTAGAGCCTATGAATGTGTATTCATTGGGTATGCAGTAAATAGTAAAGCTTACAGGTTCTATGACCTTAAATCTAAAGTGATCATAGAGTCAAGTGATGTTGACTTTTATGAAAATGAATTCCCTTTTAAATCTAGAAATAGTGGGGGCACTATAACTAGTCAAGTTTCCGTGCCTAGGAACGTTGAAAACAACGAGCAAAGGGAAATAGAACCTCGAAGAGGTAAGAGGGCACGTGTTGCTAGGGACTATGGACTCGACTATTTGGTCCATACGTTAGAAGAGGATCCAACTAGCATTCAAGAAGCATTGTCTTCTTTAGATGCAGATTTGTAGCAAGAAGCCATAAATGATGAGATGGATTCTCTAGAGTCTAACAAGACATGGCACTTAGTGGACTTGCCTCCTGGTTGCAAACCCATTGGTTGTAAATGGACTTTGAAAAAGAAACTAAAACCTGATGGCACTATTGATAAATACAAGGCTCGCCTTGTAGCCAAAGGTTTTAGACAAAGAGAGAATGTAGATTTCTTCGACACATATTCACCTGTTACTAGAATCACATCCATAAGGGTACTAATTTCGTTGGCCGCAATTTACAACTTGGAAGTACACCAAATGGATGTTAAAACTGCTTTTTTAAATGGTGAATTAGAAGAAGAAATCTATATGGAACAACCTGAAGGGTTTATTGTTCATGGGCAAGAACACAAGGTCTGTAAGTTAGATAAGTCTCTGTATGGTCTCAAGCAAGCTCCTAAACAATGGCATGAGAAGTTTGATAGTTTGATTTTATCGAATGAGTTTAAATTAAATGAAAGTGACAAATGCATTTATTACAAAACTGAGAATGACATTTGCACTATCATACGTCTATATGTAGACGACTTACTCATATTTGAATCAAACATTCATGCTGTTAATAAAGTGAAATCACTGTTGTGCAACAACTTTGATATGAAAGATCTCGAAGAAGCCAGTGTAATACTTGGTATTAAGATCACTAGGTCTGAGAAGGGAATTTCTTTGGACCAATCTCATTAAATTGAGAAGATCTTAAAGAAATACAATTACTTTGATTGTAAACCTGCTTGTACACCAAATGATCCGAGTGTCAAGCTGTTTAAGAACACTGGTGACAGTGTAAGACAAACGGAATATGCGAGCATCATTGGCAGCCTAAGGTATGCCACTGATTGTACTAGATCAGACATTGCCTATGTTGTGGGATTATTGTGCAGGTTTACTAGTCGACCTAGTATAGAGCATTGGCATGCTATTGAGAGAGTCATGAGATACCTTAAAAGGACCATGAATCTCGGATTACATTATCAGAGATTTCCAGCTGTACTTGAAGGGTACAGTGATGCTGATTGGAATACTCTATCAGATGATTCCAAAGCAACCAGTGGCTATATTTTTAGTATAGCTGGTGGTGCCGTCTCATGGAAATCTAAGAAACAGACCATATTGGCACAGTCCACTATGGAGTCTGAAATGATTGCACTAGCAAACGCTAGTGAAGAAGCTAGTTGGTTAAGATGCCTACTAGCAGAGATTCCCTTATGGGAAAAACCGATGCCAGCTGTGTTGATCCACTGCGATAGTACCGCGGCTATTGCAAAAATAGAGAACCGCTATTTTAACGGTAAGAGACGACAAATACGTCGTAAGCACAACACTGTGAGAGAATGTATCTCAAAAGGAGCTGCGAGAGTGGATCATGTACGCACTGATCAGAACTTAGCTGATCCTTTGACGAAAGGATTAGCTAGGGAGAAAGTCCAAAGTACATCTCAAAGGATGAGACTACTGCCATTAGAATCATGAGTCACTCACGATGGTAACCCGATTTAAAAGACTGGAGATCCCAAGAATTAGGTTCAATGGGTAATAACAAGTTGTGAAGTGATACGAGATGAACATGCTATTATAAGAAAAGAAGCATGATTCCTGAAGCGATGTAAGGTTGAGGTAATAGAAACTCTTAATGAGATCTATACTCTATGTGGAGTGAAGTACCTAGCTATAGGAGTACTATTGATAGACTCACCTATGGAATGTGGAAGTGGGGCCGCTTCCTATGGAATCGTTGGCAGGACTCCTAGAGCATTCACTAAACCGGGATAGACGTGCAGGGCCATAAAAGCACGGACTTATAAGAATACACCCATGGAAAAGGCTGTGTGTGGTTTTGATGTTTGAGATAGAGTTCAAGACTACGAGTCACTCTTGTTAAATCGAAATCTTAGCCGCTACGCAAATGTTCAAGTCGTAGACACCTTTGTTTATGCACAATCTTATAGAAGCGTTTGACGCTATTTCTAAAACTACTTTTTAAATTCAAGTGGGGGATTGTTGGAATTCCTTGTGTTTTGTGTTGTGTGTGAATTGTAAAAAGTCCCACATTGGACAAACCAAGGACTTCTCCTCACTACTTGGCCTATAAAAGGAGACCTTCTCCTCACTTATTCTTCACACCAAAAATTTTGGATCAAGAGTTTTCTCCTCAATTTTTTCTCTCTTCTCCCTAAATCATTTCTTGTTCTTTGAAATCTTGAAGCATTTCCAAGCTAAGAGTGTTTTTTTATAACCATAAGAGTGGTTTTTATAACCATATTGACGGTGTATATTTTAGAGCTAATTTTTCACTGTGCAGTGGAAATTAGTAACAGTTGTCTGGGCTGTTTTATCCTGGGGACGTCGTGGTTGATAGCCTACTTGCACTTTGGAGTAATGCCACAAAACGTCTTAAAGAAAGCGACCTAGTCCGCGACTCATCCCAGTAATTTCTTCAGTTTGATTTTGAAAAACATTGTTGTTTAGGGGAAGGTTCTGGCTAGGAAAGACTTGGTATTTAAGAGTGTCGAGTGGACCCACCTCTCTTTCCTGGGAACCTACTCGCGATAACACTATGGGAGCAACATAATATTTGGTAGGTGGGCGGCAACGTAATAGGGCTCTAGCAAGCAACAAGGAGGCAGTGACACCGACGAGCAGCGGCTGACGGCTTTTGGTTGTTAACACCGACAACTCAAACGTTTTGCTTTTGTTTTAAAATTAAAATTTAAATTTAAATTTAAAAAAAGTCTAAGGCTTTAAAAATTTAAATGCCACGTGGTTGATGTTGGTGAAGAGTAATGGAGATCTCCATTACTAGTGGTAATAGAGAGGATCCTAACTCGAGTAAATGTAGGAAAATATGTCTTTAGAAAATCCAAATTCCTAGTTATGGTTGTCTATCGGCTTCACTAATAAATGTAAGCATGATTTTGCAACCAACTCAAATAAATATGCTTAAATATGTTTTTACTTCT
Organism: Astragalus glycyphyllos; assembly: GCA_963573325.1. Lineage (NCBI taxonomy): Eukaryota > Viridiplantae > Streptophyta > Magnoliopsida > Fabales > Fabaceae > Astragalus > Astragalus glycyphyllos. The sequence goes on from OY754307.1 coordinate 92,003,726, forward strand.
TGGAAATATAGATTTACTATCAAGAGGTTTTTAACAATCTATAGGAAGGTTATCATTCATGTGATAATTTTCCTATCTCAAACTTTGGACATTTTTATATGGTATTTTATATGAATTACTTTTGGAAAACTACATCCAAATTTATATATGGCTAAATACCACTTTTGGTCTTTTATCTTTGCTCTAGTTTTCACTTTGGTCATTTATCTTTTTTTTGGTATGTTTTGGTCCCTCATCTTTCATTTTCGTTTTATTTTGGTCGCCGTTAGTTTTTGTTAAAAGACGCCACATTGGCAGTTAACTGCTGACGTGGCGTCTTAATTGTCACTGCTGACTTGGAATTTTTTAAATGATGTGGCATATAAGGGAGCAAATTGAAAAAATTAAATGCCACCGTCGTTTTATCAAAAATCAATTCCGAATTTAGGTGTAAATTCGGAAAATTTAACAAAAAGATTCCGAATTTACATTGTATATCCAGAAAAATTAACGAATTTTTTTCCCGAATTTACGCTGTAAATTCAGAATTGTTTGTTTTTGTTTTTAAATTTTTGATTTAACTTTTATTTTTTTTCTTCTTATAACCAGTCGATGAGGAAATTTTGAGCAAGGCGAGTCGGCTGGTGCAACACTGCGAGATGATCCTGGCACTAGGACGAGGGTCAGGTTGAGGACCAGACAGGCTGGTCACGCTTCTGAGCGTCAGAGGCATGTCCGACAGCGATAACAGCCTGACCATCCTGAGCAGCATTATTATGAGCCTGGGCAACCTAACCAGCCTGCACAACATCATTATCAAGAGCCTGAGCAGCATTATCAGGAGCCTGCTCAGCAAGTACAGGAGTCTGCTGTTGAGCAGCCTATCCAGCCTGCTCAGCATCATTATCAGGTGCCTGAGCAGCAAGTACAGGAGCCTGCTGCTGAGTAGCCTTTGTTACACTGGTTGGTGGATTACCGCGTCAGTAAGCTACTGGCTGGGGAGGTACTAATAATTAATTAATTTATTTTTTACCAATAATTATTTAATTAGTTTTAATTTATTTATTTATTACTTTTATTTTTTTACAGGACCGAGGTAGGCTCAAGATGGCATCTAACATGGGCAAGATACTGACTATTAGACCTCAGCAGCACCACCCACATATTGCTTCATGGTTGCAGAAGGCCAACCTATTTCAGCTGGACGCCATGTAACATCTCAGACTGCTTCCAGAACTGTCGACTGCCCCCACGAACCAACACGTCTCAACAGAATCAACCATGAGCTCATATCAGCTTTTGTGGAGAGGTGACATTCTGCGAACTGCTCATTCCACATGTCGTGGGGAGATTACCGTGACGTTGGACGACGTGTCCGCGTTGCTCCACTTGCCACTCACCGGCAATCCTTTGGCAGAGCATCTGCATTTGACCACTCATGAGGTCGTTCAAGCTGGAGTGGATTATCTGGGCGTAGATGGGACGGCGTGCTGGAACAAGTTTAATTCCACTAGGGTTCAGGCATTCAGATTCAGATTTTTGGAGGATGCGTACAGAGAGAATATGTGTCGCGGGGTACTATGATCATGCGGCACAATGCTATTTGCTACACTTGTTGGGGGGCACTATCTTCTCCGACAAGAGTCACATTTATGTGCCTGCTAAGTGGATTATTCTTATTACAAATTTTGAGACATGTGGCCAGTGGGCTTGGGGTCCAGCAGCTCTGGCATTTCTTTACGACCAGCTGAACTCCGCGTCTTACTGGGAGACTAAGCAGATATGCGGATACGCTTCTCTGCTACAGGTAATTAATAATTTAATTACTTTTATTCTTTTAATTGGTTTTATTTATATAATTACTTATTTATTCAGTTAATTATTTTATTTCAATGCTGGATTTATGAATACTTTCCCACCATCGTTGAGCGGAAAACCTTTCCTGTTACTCTGCTTCCACGTTGCAGCAGGTGGAAGAACATTAAGTGTGACGATATCAAGCTTAAAGATTTTTGGGAGCGGATCGATAACATGCGGCTGGATCAGGTCATTCTGAGGCCTTGGGAGGACCACAGACAGTACACTCCTTTCCACAGTATGTCTCATTTCATAGGTTGGCTGCTCTAGGGCGATATTGTTGCGCCATATATGGAAGATCGGGTGCGCTGGCAGTTTGGGTGCGTCCAGCAGATCCCTCCTGCACTCATTTCGGGACCACGTCTATCTGTGAACACCATTTTACAGAGTTTGTCGTTCTATCCAGGCCCAGCGAGGACTTTTTATCGTTCTAGTAGACAGGCACACGCGTCGGGTGAGTGCACTGATGATTACCTACCATGGTATGAATCAGTGTCCATTCCACGTCTGACTCAAGCTCCGCCTCCGCCTCCAGAGCATCATGTACTAGATCAGGAGCCAGCAGCTGAGGATGTTGGTCTACGGACCATGGAGGATAGGCTTGATTCTGCCGCTGGACATATCCTTGATGCCATGGGATATGAGGGCCTTCCAGCTGATGTATAAGACAGTCTGCTTCAGGCTTTGGGAGACTTAGACTTTGATCCATACTTGTATTTATTTTCGTATTTTTTTCTGTATTTGCACTTGTATTGTATCGACTTTATTATATTACGGTTTTTTTCTTTCGTTTGTTATCGTTATCGTAGTTTAGTGAGTTTCATAATTTACTGTTATTTATCGTAATAATCATGATTTTTTAATTAAACGAAACAGATTCTTTTTAAAAAAATTATTTATTCCGAATAAACCTCGTAAATTCGGAATACATTTTTTTAAATATTCCTAATTTACACATATTTTCGGAATACAGTTTAAAAAAATGTATTCCGAATTTACACATAAATTTGGAAATTTTAATTTTAAATTTTGAATTTATGTGTAAATACGGAAAATTTAAAAAAAAAATGTTTTTTTTTTTGAAAAATCATGGCCATTTTTGTCCAAAAAGGATTTATGGGGGTAAGAGTGACAAAGAAGGGGGTGTGAAAAAAAAATTTAAGTTCAATTGCAAAAGTTCTTTTTTGATAAATTTATTTATTTATTTAGACTAATGTCTGGATTTTTGTTTTTAGATAAGCAAATTTCACTAAGGGGCGCACCAACCCTTACACTTAACGGGCCTCATTAAAACCTCCAAGGGCCAAAACCCATTGAGAAAAAAACCGAAGGAGGAAAAAAGAGTACCCAACTAAAACATGTTTGTTACATAATAGTCAATAATAAAAAACAATAAGGAGTTACAACGAAGACAAGACCCCCATCAGACAAGTATCCGACCACCCAACATCACAAAACCTCCATTGCCTTGCTTTGAACTAGCCCCATGCAGTATCTTTAACAGCCGCCACCAACGATGAAATTGAAACTACCTCCCCTTTGAAAATTCTTTTATTCCTTGCCAACCAAATATTCCAAATAACCGCAAACCAAATATTGAGATGTCATATAACTAATGTCTGGATTTGTTTATATAGCTTGGGATGGGTGCATCCATGAAATGTTGACTAATATATTGTAAATTTGTACGTTTGAGATGTTGTACATTATCCAATAAGGAAATATTAGTTCGTTATAACTTATAAGAGCGATATCCATAATAGAGGGAATGATTGTTAATTATCTATTATTCATGTATATTTTAAAAGTCTGGTAAAAAATATTATCTATTTAATCACTAAATTTAATTAAAAATTACTGCTTCGCAAAATAGTTTAAAAGTATATATTTAATTAAAAATTATTGCTTTGCAAAATTATTTAAAAGTATTTATTCACTAAAAGTATTTAATTAAAAGTATCTAATTAAAAGTATCTATGGTTTGATTTTTTTGTCAAAAAAGACTAAGTTGGAGCAATTAAACCCTAACAAGCTCAGCTATTTACGTAGTAAAAAAAAGGCTCGAGTTTCAACAAACAACCCCTAACAAACTCAACTTTTATTAAGCAATTAAACCCTAACTTGGAGCCCAAGTTGTATAACAGATAGATTTTGTTTCCTAGTTTTTCGTTTTCAAATTTCAGTAGGATTAGAAACTCTTATCTCTATAAATAAGAACGAGTGGGTTACTACCTTATTTTATCAAATCCTCTTATATTTCTCTCTTCTCTTAGAATCAAAAATACCCAACACAAGATTTAGTCATGGTATTTTGTGAGGACGAGTTGCTCAGTATACTCTCATGGCTACCAGCCAAATCAATATGTAGGTTGAGGTCAACTTGTAAGTCTTTGTTAGATTTCTCTAACTTATTTTTCCATGATCCAGACACAAAATATAAAACATGACAGTAGCTTCTTTCTTAAACAAGACACAATGCAAATGTGGAGCGCCGATAGAATTGAAGTTCATCATTTGATCGAAGAGGAATCCTTGTCTTCTGGGGTACCTAAAAATTTTCTCCACTACTTGGCAAACTCAACAAGAATTCCGGCATCAAGCAATGGCTTAACTTTGTGTAGAAGCAAAAGAAAAGTTAATGAGATTTTTATATGCAATCTTGTAACTCAAACATGGCTCCCCATTGCCAACCCAGATATTGTTCGTGAATCTCCTGATGTTGATATTGATATTGTTTTCAAGTGCAATAATGAGAATCTTGATATCGATAACTATAAGATAATTTTGATTGAGAAATCACTTGAATGGTCAAATTATCTCAATTTAAAGGTGTATTTGCCAAATGAAGGAGTGTGAAGCAACAGAGAATAGATTCTTTAGTGGTGGTAGGGGGTTGAGATTTGAGATGTCGGTGTACGTTCAGAACATTCTTTACTTTGTATCTGACACTTCTCCTTATTTTGTTGAAGGTAGTCGTTTTTATAAGCCATATATAATGGCATACAATTTTGAGAGTGGTGAATCAACAATGCTTAAGCTCCCAAAAAAATGCAAGCAAACCAAGCTTTGAGGTTGAGATGGGTATTTTTGAATGGGGAAAGGTGAGACACTTGGACCATTCTATTTGTTTGGTAAGGCTCGCTGAGCTTACATTTACCATATGGGTTTTGGTAGACTACAAATCGAATTTGTGGAGAAGAGTTTTGAAAAAAAAAGGTGAAAGCAATGGGATTAAAGGAGAAAAACTCTAAAATTCAAGGGTTTACGGTTATGAATGGTGATTTTTTAATTTTTGCCACAGAGAAAAAAGTTTATGGTTATGATTTGATTGGTCAAAACTATAAGAAATTGGGAGAAATATGTGATCATGAATGGAGAACAAAAGTTTGTTTCACTTTTTACGCCAATACTCTTCGACCATGTGGAAGTGGTGCTACATATTTTCCTAAAGAAAACAAATAACAACAACAATCAGAAATGGGAAGCTGCTAACTACAACTTCCTCAAGTTACAAAAGTACATAGAGTAGAAGTTACATGGACAATTCTTGTTTCTGCCAGTTTAATTTTTTTATTACTCTTATTGCTTATTATGTATTAATTCACGTTGGATCAAGCATTGTTCAAATTATTGCTTTTAAGTTTTAGTCGTGAAATTCGTATTGAATTGTTAGATCCTGCGAATTTTTTTGTTGAATTAACATCACCTTGTGACCGTTGTATCCTAGTCGCATACCGTTTGAACATTCCTTCCAAACTCCTCCAACTTTTCGCCTCTGTTAGTAACGGTACCAAAAAATACAATGAAAAATATAGGAACTATATTTACAAAATTTAAATTTCATAAAGACTAAGTTCGGCAAAAAAAAAAGTTTAAACCAATTTTGCCAAATTGATTATATACTAATGAACAAATAAAATCAATAAATTATTAATCAATTGAACTAAAACAAATATTAAAATTAAATAAAAAAATTAAAATAAATATTTAGATAAATTAATTTCTCTTTGAAAATAGTTAAATTAAATTTAGTAATATAATTATTTGATTGAATACCTCGAGATAACAGTTTTTTTTATTGAATCCCGAGATACCAGTTGATTTTGATTTAAGATGAGTAAAAAAAATTGATTTTGATTTGATGCTTTGCCTTGGAGATCAAGTTTTAGCAAACAAGCTCCGCCAGTTGCAGACTCTACTTCCGAAAAATCATAACAAGAAAATCCTTCAAAGATTTTAAATAGTTATACCGGTTTATCTATTGATTTAAAAATATATACCTATTGATTTAATGCTTGGAGATCAATTTTTACCAAATAGATTTGTTTCCTAATTTTTCTATTTAAGTAGGACTAAGAGTCTCTTATCTCTAAAAATAAAAATTAGTAGAATTAGTAGTTACTTGTTTAAAAAAAAGAATTAGTAGTTACTACTTTTTTTTATCACATCGTCTCATAGCTCTCTTTCTTTTCTCTTATAATCAAAAATATCCAACACAAAGTTTAGTCATGCATTCTGGGAGGATGAGTTGTTCCATTTACTTCATGACTCACAGCAAAATCAATGTGTAGGTTGAAGTCCACTTATTAGTCTTTCTTAGACTTCTCTAAAGAGATTTATTTTTGCATGAGGCAGACACAAAATATAAGATATGACACTTGCTTCTTTCTTCAAGACACATGGCAACAAACATGGAGTGGTGGAATGGAAATTTATCCTTTTATTGAAGAGGAATCATTGTCTTCTAGTGCGCCTAAAGATTTTCTCCATTGCTTGGCAGACTCGACAACAATACCCGCATCAAGCAATGGCTTAGTTTTGTGTAGAAGCAAGACAACAGTTGAATGAGTTAATGAGGTTTTTATATGCGACTCAAACATGACTCCCCATTGCAACCCCAGTTCTTGTTCATGAAGACCCTAATCATGATATTGGTATTGTTTTTAAGTGCAACGATGAGAATCAGCATATAGATGATTATAAAATTCTTTTGATTGTGTTGTTGCGGAGTTTTTAGAAAAATATACCGAAGAAATTACCGGGTTGAGTCGCGGACTAGGTTGCTCTCCGAAGAAATTACCGGGTTGAGTCGCGGACTAGGTTGCTCTCTTTAAGACGTTTACGATTATCACTGCACAATCCGTAGATCACTCTAAAAGAATGGCTCGTAGGCCGGAGTAGAAAAGAAGAAATTTCGAGAGAGGAGAGAGAGCTTGAGGTATGATTTAACGTCAAGCGGTGTCAAGAATGAACTGAGGGAGGGGCCTATTTATAGGCGTCTAACCGGCTTGCTGCGCAAGTCTTGTTGGATAAGGACGGAGCTGCTTGCGCTCCAAGTAGCTCCCGTTCAACGAATCTGTACACAACGGTTAGTTCATCGTATCCGGACGGTTCAACGAATCTGGACACAACGCACCAAAAAATAAAATAATTATTATCACAAAAAATTTATTTACACCTCACAAGCCAAGCCCGGCCCGTCGGACGGACGGCGGCGCGCGCGTGGTGGTCAAATGGTGTGCGTGCTTGCCCGTTTACAAAACTGCTAACTAACAGCAACTTCCTCTAGTTTCGATGTACAAAGAGAGTAGATATTACATAGACAACCTTTGTTTTTGCCAATTAAATTTTTGTATCAAGTATTAATGCTTGATGTATCAATCGTTCTTCAAATCATGGTTTTTAATTGATGGATTGATCTTTATTTTTTTGAAAGGAAATTGATGGATTGATCTTGTTTTGGGTTCCTATCAAATTTAATAATTTTGGTTTTATTCTCTATTTGAATTTTATTTGGGAGTAATATTGAAGTTATAAATAGAAATTGCAACGAGCCTTCTTCTCTCTCACTCTCCTTGTGAAACAGGAAGACAACCGTGTTCAATTTTCTGGTGGAAACGGGAGGATGATATTGCAGAGGTGTGCTGGTTTAAAGATTTTATTTTCTGTTTTATATCTCAAAAACAATTTATTTTTTATAACAACTAAATAAATAAATCTTTTATGATTAGATATATCCGAACAAGTCAATTTGTGAAATTCTTCATAAAATCCCGCTGCATTTAGCACTACTCTTTATTTTTAATTCTTAAAATACACAAATTAAGTTCTCACATCAATTAAAATATTTCATTGTTTGATGAGAAAATTATTACACAAATACTCAAAGTTCTCCATAAAGGGGAGAGTTGAAAACCGAAGTCAGTAAAATTTAGACACCTCGGGTTACAGCTGCATGTATTGCATCCGCTAGATGTGGGACTGTTTTGGAACTAAGACCAGCCATGCTAATCCTCCTGCACAATAAACACTACATGTTAAGTCATCTGGAACTCCAGCATAAATGAGTTGTCTGAAATATTAATCTATGTTTGTAGCCAGATATTAGAAGTACTAGACAGCAGAAGCAAAATGATACTGAGAAGTGACATAACATCACGTCTACATGCTCCTCAAAGAATGTACACAATCACAGGTCAAATACATGTTACCCTCACTGTAAGGTGTATGCAAAAGAATCTAAATCAACCTAAAAATAACGTAAGCACAGATATAGACACGGACAAAATGCAGACACTGCTTTAATTTGAAAAATACAAGCAATTAAAATGTATGTGTCGGTCACGTCACGATACGTGTCGGACACCGGAGACGTATTCAGCCGGAAGCATCAGTACTACATAGAAAATATCTAATCTAGTACCAGTAAATCTAGGAATATTTTTGATATTATAGGAAAAGAACTTCTGTTAACCAACAGTTTCGCAAACAATACATGCTATTAAATATCTGTAGTTCAAGAGTTTTTTTACAAGAATTAATCTCAAAATTGAAAAACCAGCCATAGTAAGACAATAAATTTTAGATGTACTACATACAAATATCTGAACACCAACAGGTGACTTCATTCAGAGGAAAAGGAAACTAAAGTAACTTCATATCACATTTCCAACTACTTGGTATGCATAAAACACAACATAAATAAACAAGAAAGAATGCACATCATACCAATGGGAACTCATTTAATTAAGCTATAAATAAAAGCATCTCACCCATCAGATGTCATGTATATATGGTACTCTTTAGTCATGAAGGAAACTTGCTCTTGATTCAATCCTGTGAAAGTAAACATTCCAATCTGCTTGATAATGTGACTCCAATCACCTGGTGTGCCTGTTCAATTAAAGAGAATGGGATAGAATGAGCAAACAAACAATACCTTCTTGCATACTGCCGCAAGAACAATTATAAAGAATCTTCTGGAAAAGTTAAAGTGATGGAAATGTAAAAGGAACTTTGTCGAGGCTAACCTCTGGCACGTAAAGCATCAAAAAGTTGTTGGCGCATATTGATAATGCGATCAGCCATTGCTTTCAACTCAACAGTCCACTCATTGAACAAATTTCTGAAAGAGAAGTAAAACAGGTAAGAAATTAAAAGAGATAAAAAAATCACTTGGCAAACTAAAATAGAGCAGGATTCCTCCGTGAAGTATTAAATATATACTGAATTTGACAGTTGACGAAGATGATGAAGCAGAAGCAAACATAGCCAGTAAAATCAACAAAGATAAAGAGAATGTTCACTAGAATCTCATTCTAGAGGTATCAAACATATATCGGCGGCATTGCCTCTATGGATAGAGGAGCAAAGCAAGTACATCCGCAAAATTGATTACTATCAAGACTAACATTTATATCCAAAGAAGCATGGGAAAGAATCATATGATAGCAACCATAAATTCTTCTTTGCCTCGTTCTACTTAGAAAAGAAGAATCTTGGCTCATTACCTGTCCTTGAGTATGGCAGCCACAATAGAAGCACCATGAATGGGAGGACTTGAGTACATGGGCCTAATCACAAGTTTCAGCTGGCTCTCAACCCTGCTTGCAACATCTGCTGACTTGCAGACCTAGAAGAGTTTCCATTGTAGAAAATAAACATAAGGGAGACTAATAAAAAAAAAATGCAAGAACCTTTCTTTGATCAACCTTTAAGAAAGAAAATACAAATTTATAAATCACATTATCTTATCTAAAAAGATAGAAAGATTCAAAACATAATCCGAGAAAGAGAATTATAGATAAAATAAAACCGAACAAAATACAAGCATGGTCCATTGGAATTCTTACAATGCTCAAGGCCCCAACACGTTCTCCATAAAGACCCATGTTCTTTGCATAACTCTGGGCTAACAGCAATTCACCACCATCAGCAACAAACAAACGAACAGGCTGTGCATCTGCATCTAGGCTTCCACTGGCAAAACCCTGTTGAACAAATATTAGTATAGCTTAAAAAGAGTTCTAAATTAGAATATGGATTATGCCATGAAATGGGATGCCAAGCACTCCTTATTCAAATCTTTCGCCTATGCAAAGCTTCAGGATGAAAGAGATTTCAAGTGGACCGGTTTGTGATGTCAACTAAATAGTGGTAATAATGTCCACACAAAAATTCTAAACGGTAAAAAGTTAGAAGCTCAATGTAAGTTGCTTGTAAAAATACTTGCCTGATAAGCACTGTCAAAGAAAGGTAACAAAGATTTTGATCTTATCAGCTGCCTAATCTGCTCCCATTGCTCAAGGGTTGGATCAACACCAGTAGGGTTATGTGCGCATGCATGTAGCAAAACGACAGATCCAGATGGGGCAGAACCAAGATCTTCTAGAAGTCCTGTAAAGAACAAGATGGGAAAAAGTAACATTAAATGAACAACGACACAAATTAGAACATAAGGAACAAATACTTCACAACTTAATAGAATAATAACTAACCTTGAAAGTCAAGCCCTCGTGTTGCTGGAGCATAGTAACGATATGTTTCGACAGATAGCCCTGCCAATGCGAAAACCTTTGTATGATTTCCCCATGTTGGTTTTGGCAAGTATATAATCCGCTGAAAAAATTAAGGCAACAATAAAACGAGGTACACTGAACAGTATATAATAACAACAATTAAAAAGGATAAAGAGGGAACAAGAAGTTAAGGACAGAACATTTTACTTGGTGATAGTGTTTAGCCAAAAATTCACCCCCAACTCTTAATGAACCAGTACCAGACAAGCACTGAACAGTGGTCACCCGGTTCTCTTGAATAGCAGGGCTATATATAAAAAAGTTAGTAGTAAAATTTACAGATTGAACAAGAAAAAGGTAATATAATAAAATTCTGTTTCAAATTTCAGTTATTAACCTGTCAGCACCAAACATTAGCTTGGCACTCAATTTGTTAAAATCAGCTATCCCAACAATTGGAATATACTCCTTGACGCGAGACCTGAAAATAATACAGAACAGAACATTATAAATAAATAAATAAATAAAAACACTGAATACATTATTTAGTTAGAAATGAGAAGGGCATAAAGTGTAGTCAGGTACTAACACATCATTCAATAGCTGGTTTTCAACCTTCCTCACGACATTCAGCACAAGGGGCTTCCCTTCCTAGTAAATAAATGATAAAGGCTACAGTTTTAGTAAAACTCAACACAAATAGCTAGAATTTGAAAGCTTGTTTTGCCATCTGAATGGATGTTTTCACTTGTCATTATTCATTAACATGCATTTTCAGTAGCCAAATTAAGCAAACAAATAGCATTCTCACCTCAGTTCGGTAAGCACCAACACCTAAGTTGAGCTTAATCGGGCTAGGGTCTTTGTTGTAAGCAACAGTCACCTATTTTTAGAAACACATACACACCGGAGAGAGAAGAAAACAGAGCAATCAGTAACAAATTTTCGTGTAAAAGAACGTCACTATCAAACTTGCGTGTGCTTCACAACACAACAAGCAATTCTGAAACGTAACATAATATAGCAAGCCATCAACATCGAAAAACGTGCCGCTTTGGAATTCATTCGTAAATGTAATCATCAGAGTGCAAGGGAGCGATCAATTTGCATAATCAAAAATAAATAAATAAATAAATAAATAAATAATTGTAATGATATAGACGGTAGGATTTGCTGTTTTGAATTTGCAGCCTTGATAGCGCGATCGTAATCGGATCGGAGGAAAAATACGAAGCGAAGAAAGCGAAGAATAAGAAATTTGAACTATGAATGAAAAAGTATAAACAAAAGTATGATCTGGAAATAGAAGAGAAGGATATATACCCCGAGGATAGGATCTTCAGGAGCACGAACGATTTGTGCGAAGACGGAATCGGAAGAAGCGGTTGGAGAAGGAGAGATGTTGTGAGAATCCATTTGATTTTGATCGTTAACGTCAACAAGGTGTCTCGCAAGAGTGTTGAGCCTGCGATCGCTGCTAGTGGTAGAAGAAGAAGAAAAAGAAGAAGCGGTGGTTTCGAGAATAACCGGTGGGCGCATGCTGTATCTATCAAATCTATCAAACTGTGTATATGTATTCCCTTGGTTTTCAGGTTTCTAAAAATTGATTAAATTTTTTAATACTGATAAAGATGGTAGAAAGTGATACTCCCTCAAATTTATACGAATGAAATTGGAAAAAAATCTTGTATATTGATTGTTGTATATATATGAACTACGAATTTGTTTGGTTTTGTGTTGTTATGGTTGTGTAGTGAATGATGATTGATGGAGACCCCTTCGCATCGGCTCGTGTCACGCATCATGTTTGGGTTGGGAAATCTTATTCTTATCGCGTTCTTGCCTTGAATCGCGTTCTTGACGTCAACTTTCCTAATACAACAAAAAAATATGCTTAAATACCTTCCTTGAAAATACCTTCCTTTAATCCTTCCTTTAACCATTAGCATTATTCAGAAATTATATTTTCATGACATCAAAGTTCCAACAACTAAATAAATAAATGGGTAACGCAATTCAAATTCATCATTATTTTTTTAATAAATGATTAATGGACATGACAAGTGTCGAAATTCATTTACTAAATGTAATTAAACATTTGAAAATTGTAGATAATTATGTTCAAAATTGTAGTTTGTAGTTGATTACAATTAGTAAATAGTTAACAAATTTTGTCATCTGTTATATCCATTAATTAATTAATTATCCAATGAACATAATTTTGTCATTGTTTACAAAATAAACCTAATCTTGTTGAGCAATTTTATTTTAATCTATATACAAGAATGACAATTGACACCCTCTCTAGTCATGGCACCCGCACTTTAACAATAAAAAAACAATAAATAACATTAAAAAATAACACAAAGATTATAATAATTGAATTAAAAAATGATTCAAAAATATTCAAATCTACTCATTAAAGATGAAAAATTACAGTATTTAAATATTGACAATTGCATATAATATTAGCTGAACAAATTTTATTTTTAAAATTGAATGTTAGATATAATTAGTTTTATAATATTATACGAACCCAAATTTGTTGACATAAGTATCGAACTTCACATATTTATACAGTAACTCTTTGTACAAGAGTAACTTCTTACCTTGAATCGAGAGCTATTATTGGGTAGATCAAATTTTAAAAAAATAGTGAGTCAAAAAGTCTATAAATCGGATTGAGATTTCTGGCCCAAATCCAATCGAAACCTACCACTATTGCACTTTCAGACTAAAATCCTAATTTGACCCAAAAAAGGATTAAAATTCTAATTTGGTCCCATAATGTTCCACGGAAGAAAATGGAAACCTTCTCCCTTGTCCATAAGTCATTCATCCTTGGAGATTTGTCAAGCTGGAACTCTCTTGATAAACATTGAAGATTCTCCCCCCGCACGCCATCAATTTAGCTAAACCACGGTCAATTAAATATTTGAAGATTTTCTGGAAACATGCATAGATTTGAAAATGGAAAGAAATGATTTTCATACCCATATTATATGTAGAAATCATCATCTCCAAAGGTTTAGCTGAAATTTGAGGAAATTTTTAAGCCCTCTTTTAAAGCAATAAATGGGTAGCGCATATTTTTAAACGAATCGAGTTTAAGAAAAATTAGTATTACATGCAGAAACCTAACTACATCCTCCGCCTCAAAACAAAGTAGACCAAAATTCTGACCAAAGCAAATTAGAACGGACCGACAATGGTAATGTTACATAAAGAAGTCTATTAATTCACTCCAGCTTTATACTGTCCATCTCATTGATCACCCCTTCAAGCTGTAAACAACACAGAAGAAAATGGTCAATGAGAAATAAGAATTCTTCTTAACAATCATGAAAAATACGCATTGCATTAGAAGACGCCAGCATACCTTGACAATCTGACGCAAAAAGTAATCCCCATACCGTTTGGAATGTTTGGAGTCCACAACATGAACCGTGTCCTGCATCAAATTACAGTCATTCAAAAGTCCCCGGCCAGCACCATTCAAGATAAAAAACTGCCAATTCCCAAAAGTCCAAAACCTAGAGTTTGCCTTAAAACTAGGAAAATCAATATGTATTTATGACCAAATAGGGATTCCATTCACCACTAACATTCTTATTCATTTATATTACTATTCCTACTATACGTAAAACAAATACATAGAACAATTGAAACACAAAAAATAGGACCGACCAAGAGACGATCACAGCCCACTGCTGACTCGGTCTTTGGCGGTCTAAGTTCAAAGATGCATGACCATCAATTTAACATCAAAGATTTTGAGAGCAAAGAAATGTTATTAATTCAACTCACAAGAACAATTGGTCCTAATTATGGCCCAGAAATTCTGTGGACGTTTCTAAGTAATATTTGAAATTAAGAATCCCAAGAATGAGGAAAGGATTAGGAAGGAGGAGATAGTGAGCAAGCTTACATCATCAATATAGAAATCCAAATCAGCATTGGATGTGATTTTTCCATCACTATCAACAGCATGTGTCTTATGCTTGTATGTCATCAAGATAGTCCTGCCGATCATCAAAATAGTAATACATGAGTAAGCTAGTGTCCAAAGTGTTAGAGAAGCGAAAAATATTGCTTGAAGGATATGCTAAATAAATTGGATGTCTTGCAACCTTAAGGTGGGTTCATCTACTTCCATGTAACTTGCAAGTTTTGCAAGGGAGATTGTCGAATACACTTTCAAGAAGGTCCGGACACCTGATAGCAACTGTTGTTGCTTTGCTTCATAAAGGAACAGTTTCAATTGAAGTCTATAGGCATCCTGGCAAAACAAATAGCATTTAGTAATTCATCTGGTAAAGAGGAGTGACAGACGGGAGAAAAAAGGACATCTAAACAGTTGTTGTAGTTGACAACAGAGATCTACAAACAAATATATGAACATGAATTCCAAGAAATGTTTCAACAAATAAATGAGTATTTAACTGTACAGCGCATCAAAAATTCATATTATCGGGTATGGGATTTGGTATTCTATCCTAACCAGATTTATTTCACTCAAGAAGAAAAGAAAATTATTCAGAAGTTAAATTATGACGAGAACCAGAAAACAAAGCCGTTGAAGTTAAAATCTGAATTCAATTAAGCTTATTTCAATAAGTTTCCGGGTATGTACATATTCCCAATGCTCTGGGTCCAAAATCCAGATGTATCCAAGGTATACCTGGTTGTAATTTACGAGAGGTTCGTCAAAATTGGGTGCTGAAGGCGTAATAAACTTGGGACAGGCATATGAGAAGAGTTCATCATATATAGTAAATGCCTCATCATCATAACGTTGCATTCTAATCATCTTTTCACCGTACTTCTCTCGCAACTGAGAGTTTACAGTTTCATCAACAAGCCTGCTTTGGGGGCAGAGAGAGAGACAAATTGCCAGCAACGCATACATTTGTTCATTCTTCTTCAGTATCTGCTCATATTGGGGTGATTTTGAGTGATACTGCTTTGTCTTAAAAATGTACAAGAGAATTTTGTTGAATTCACGGATTGCTTCAACATATCTATTGAAAAGGCCACGGGTTAGGTCATGTGATAATATAAACAAAAAGCAAAATCACAAATAAATAAATAAACATCTTGTTGAATACAATTCTGTTGTAGAGATACTATACTTTCAAATAGTCTTTTCTTAATGAAGAATCATTTTAAACCAAAACCTTTTGACATTTTAAAAAGCACTTCACCTAAAAGCCGTATGGGATGCTTTATAGTCTGTTATTTTAATCAGGAGAAGTCTTGCAGGTCCATGGCACTCCAAAACAGAGCTATCAAAAAGCAGCCATGGTTTGTGCCACGATGGATTGTAGTGGCGGATTTGTGGCCACCCTCAATGGCCAGTTGGTGAGGGATGGCAGTGCCATTGGGTTTTGAGGCGGTTTAAAATGGCGTATTTTGCACTCGGTTATTACTAGCCATCAACCAATTACACATTCCAAAATGGGTGAGTATTTTCCCACTTATAGTTTGTCTAATGAATCATAAATCCTTAAATGGAACTCATAAACTAAGAACCCCAGTATGAAAAGGGAGAGAAATTACATTTCAAGCTTGCATATTGCAAGATTATAAGACAAACCATGTTGAACACTGCTAAACTTTTTGGGCAAGTAAACATTGCCATCTTTTGCGCACGTAAACACTACCAAGCTATACAGGAAAAGAGAAGGCCATTCAACCAGTAGGTAATGCAGACATGGCAAAGCTTCCTCAAACAAATAAATGGTTTAGTTAGGAAATTCCTTATCATTAGTAATTAGTATTTGTAAAAAGACCACAAGAAACACTAACACTATGAAGCTGTGAATTAAGAATTCCAAGTCATCATATACACAGACAACAAGCAAGCAACACAAAGTAATCAAGCAGTGGAAGTAATGACCTGCGGAGCATAAGATTGGCAAAACCATAGTGATAAATGGTGGTAATGTGGCTGCCGATAACACTGGTGTAAACACCTTGCTGACTAATATCAATAGGAAGCAGGCACTTAAGACCAGTGCGATAATCACCCAAAAGACAATGGACCCTAAGCAATCCAACCATGCCGAAATACCCCAAAACCTTCAACACATTGCTTCCCCCATTATAATCATAGCCATCAGTAGCAGTGAACTGCTCCAGCCCTTCCTTCTCTTGCTCAAGAATCTGATTAATTGCTGACTTATCAACTAGCGCTTGCAAAAAGTTCTGAACACCATAAACATTCCATGCCTAAAAGAGCAAAACACAAAACATAATCATCAAAACAATCTATACCACTATATAAAGCAAATAACCTTAGATAACTACTCTTGTGGTTTACTAATTTCTTCCTATTTATACACCTCTAATAATAGACTGTCAACATATTTCCATAGGACAACTTGATTTCAACCACTCATCTCACAAATTCGGCCATATTCTGTCCTCCTCTCACAAATTCAGTGACAGTAACTAATCTTTTTTCAAATATCAATAAGAAAAAAGGAATAAATAACTAGTTAAAATACATAATTAGGCATAATAATAAAAATAAAAGCGATGAGCTACTAAGGATTGAACTGAATGTTATGGAAATGGAAATAGGGAAAAGCAGTTAGTTAGAGACCTGATCGGATTGTCTCAAAAGAGCGATTTCCTGTTCAGTTTTGTTCTTCATCTTAGCACGATACTGACAGAAGCTCTGAAACTGGTAAACGAATTCATCGACCATATCCCAAAGCCATTGATTAGGGAGTTGCATGTTAACAACACCGTGGAGAACGACCTGGAAGAGACTACAGTAATTATCCCAAGAATCGATTCTCTGGCGGAGAGTTGGAGTGAGGCGAGCGTAGAGGTGGCGGAACCACATCTCACGGTAAAGGAGACAGAAAACGTGGTCGTTGTCAACATAGTGAGCTACGGCATCAACGGAGGGCCAAGGAGTGTCTTTGAAGAGACGCTCCGATAGGGTTTGGAAAGAGGTCTCGTACATCTGGTGGATCTCGTAGACATTCTTCTCACGGATGTGACGGTACAGGTGTACCACGAAGGATTTCACGGAATCAGGGACGAAGTTGGGGTCATACCCTAAGTCTTGTTGAGGTTGCTGCACTTCGTAGTCCGCGTTCGCCATGGAAGACAGATTCGAGCTTCGACGGCAGGTAGTTTAGGGTTTTTCGCACCCAGTGACACTGAGTTGTTTACTTATATTTATCTTTATATTTATATTTTTATATTTGTTTGCCAAAAAATATTTATATTTATATTCATATTCATCATATTTATATTTATATTTTTTTACTTTTGTATATTTTTATTAATTTATTTTTATGTATTCCGTATTTAACATGAGATTTTTTTTGGTATAAATCAGGTATTGTCTGCGCGCAACTGTAGAAACTAACCCCTCGAGCCGGATAGGACAACAATATAAGAAAATAAACTCATCAACACTTCAACCCCTTAAATGACATCTCTAATTCTCTCTAGTGCCCTTTTCTCTTTGTTCTTCTCCTTATTCCTTCCATCATTGACGCCTCACCCCACCCACCCTCCTTAAGCCCTCGCCATCGCCAACCCATATCGCTCCATGGAGACTTGGTGCTTGAATTGAGGGGGGTTTGAAGGACGACAATGACACCAACTTATAATAGATTTCAAAATAAAATTGTTTTCTGACATAATAAAAAAAATTGAACATTTAATAAACTACGTTTGACGATTGCAAACGTAAATTTGAAGTATGTTTGAAGTTTGAACTCGCTTATTTAGACTTATTTACTACAAAATCTTGTAAAAGTGTTTGAGAGAACTTCTAAAAATAACTTAATACTACGAAAACAACTTATGACATCCATGTTCTGCACTGTACTTCCGACCTTGAAGGATGGTCCGAGGTAGTTAGTGGTTGATATCCTTAGTCAATGACCGTATCCGATTCTAGCTGGTGTTGTACCTGCAAAGTCACTCTGATGCTAAAGTCAGTAGAGTAGTTTTAGCAAAGTAATAAATGTGAGAATGGTTACCATTAATGAGGCAATGAATATTGTATTTATAGAGTGGGGTGGGGTTGATTCCAATGAATCAGGACCGTCCGATCTGGTGGTTTGATCTGAGCCCTTGATGTTAGGACTGGGCCGTTTTGATATTAGGCCTATAAGGGGTGCGAATAGATGTCAAAAAAGGGGGTGTATATGGCAAAAAGCCATTCCATAACAACATCCATAAGTTATGTTCAGCTTATTTTCATAAGCTCTCCACAATAGTTATGTAAACGGTTTACAGCTTATATTTTTTTTGGTAGTTGAAAAAAAAAAGAGCTACAAAGACACCAACAAAAAGAGAAAAATAAAAGCTAAAGAAAAACTAAACACCATCTCCTAGCATACAGTGCCTGTGAGGCGTCTGCTTGAAGGAGAGGAATGACTGCTTCTGGAGGGTCCAAAAATTCAGACCACAAGTCTGAACCTACTGCACCCTACTTAGCTAACAAGTTTGCTACTGAGTTTACAGCTTATATAGCTTATATGAAAACAGTTTGACTTCCTTTTATCTTTTCTTGTAAAATTGGCTTTTATTTATATATATATATATATATATATATAAGTGCTTGAATGATAGGCGATTATGCAGTAAGCATTCAATTAAGATGTTTCTTCAAACAGGGCAGTCTTAAATGAATGAGTTAGTCCCTTCTTTTCTTGTTCCTTTCTATTTTCATTATGTAATGGAAAAAATTTAAACAAACCGGTGGCTTGTGATTTTCAGATTAAAAAATTTCACCAATAGATATTAACTTTGGTTACTTACCATGGAAAAGATCTTTTGAACACAAGCCACTATCATTAGGCTAACTTTGTTCAAAGTTAAAAGTTAGCCTAATGATACTAACCATGGAAAAGATCTTTTGAACAAAGATAGACATTAGGTGGCTGATTTCTTTTGAAACAAACCACTATCATTTGAAGTTTCAAAATTAGCCTATGCTCAACTTCACAAAGAAATCACCCACCTAATGTCTATTTGTTTTTGTTCTAGGCTGAGCCCGAGTCCGAATTCAGGCGCAACAACGACCAATCACGCGACCAAGAACCCCTCGTTGGTGATCCCTGCGCTGCAACCATTAATGGCTGAGATCGTATACTCGGATCTAATGATCAGAGGCAGCCCACTTCTGACTTCACCTATGCGTTGGAATGCACACCTAGCACCTATAAATACCAGTTCATCTACTGGTACAGGTACGCATTCTCATCTGGACAATTTCTACTTGCTGACTTTGGTATCGAAGTGTCTGCAGGTTCCCCCAACTTGGAACAGGAGAGAACGACTTCAACAGGAATTCTACCAACTACTCAAGCTAGCCATACAAGATCTGAGTAAGGTACAGATCAGTTTTAGATTTTGGGTACTCCAGAACTAGGTTTGGATGTAAAGAAAAGCCCAGTATAACCGAAATTTTCTATTCTTGTGTTTGAGACGTAAAATTGTGTAGATAAAATTGATTGTGAGTAGAATTTTTAGCTTGAGTTGAATAAAATTATTTCGAAGTGCGGGATCCACAAACTCTTTATATTTACACATCAAAAGTGATTCTATTTTTATCATCCAAACAAAGTACACAGTGTGTTTTGTCGTATGATACATACTATGTTAATACAATGGCCTACTACATTATCAGTGTGTTTTGTCACCCTCCTTGGTCATTCACAGTTTAATAATTTAATAATAATAATTATTATAATTATTAACAAACTACCCTACCCAGATCCCTAGTGGAACAGATGAAATCGTACTTCAAAGAAGCATGAAATCCATACTCCTTTAATCAACATTTGTAATTGTTATTGTCATTGTCGTATGATACATGTTAAAACATTTTTGTCCAAAACTGAATTCCATACCATCATAGCATTCTTCAAGGCATAAAAGGCTGGAAAGGATGATGTCAAGCTCTTAGCACCGAGTACCACCCAGTTCAGAGTCTTTGCCTGTTTGAGTTAGTGAGTGTTATATGAGGTGCCTCCTCATAAGTCATAACTGTCTGGTTCATCTTCTTCATCAGAAGAAAGAAGGGATGAGCCCATCCATGCTTTGAACCCTTCGCTAACACGCCTTTCCACCTCTGGTGTAACTTCCAGGGGATTCGTTTCCAGCATTTCCAGCCCTAGATTTCGACCACCAAAGCTCCCCTCATCAAGAAACACAGCTGCCTTTCTTCTTAGGAAGAAGGCAGTGCCGCCATATAGAACAACCAGTCCCCATGATGCAACTTCATAACACCAAAACAGAGCTGTAGAGCAGTTGCTCATGAATGTCAAAAGAGTTGAACCAAGAAACAATGCAAGAAGACCAAAGATGATGGCAAAGATCAGATTCAAGATGGATAGACAGTGAACGCCACCTGTAGGTTATCCAAAGAAGGCGGAAAATTCAATCAATTTTGAGCCCATATGATGCTCCAGTGTCAGATGAAATGAATAGTGATGCCATAATTTGTAAGAGCATAGAAAGACAGAAGTGGAAATATTAGATAGAGAAGGAATATACCCCGTCTTGAGGAACAATAATTGTTTTCAACCACCTTCAAGCATCCATGCCTTGTTGGAGCAGAATAAGCTACAGTGATGCCTGTAAGATAATAGTCATAAAAATCTAGAACATCAAGCATAACCAGAAAGACATTTCCCGTAATTATGCCATAAAGCTTTTGGAATGAGGCAGACGAGTCATTTTGATACCAAAAAACAGAAATTCAACAAAACACTAGGAACAATCAATCAAATAGGAATTTATGCAACACATGATCTAAAAACAAGTAAATATTACTACAATACCAAAGAAGTGATGTGTTATGATAAATGTTGTATAGTACATAAAAACAAGTTCTAGATTAAGAGGGGAGATAGAACATATAGCGATCTGAAAGCACTCTTTTAGTAAATGTTTCGATTACAGTTTGCACCTTAACTTTGGGGTATGTTTGTCCACAAACAAATATCATGTTCAGCAAAATCATGTTGGTAAAAGGAATAAGAATAAATTGCTTTCCTTTTGGATCAGACCATGGTTTGCAAATTGCAAACTAATATCCAAATGTGCTCTTAGTAGTTGCATTGGCACTACAAGTACAAATCACAAACCTAAATAAGTTCTAGAAAAAACTCAAGCTATAGAAGCGAAATAAAAGTCCAGAACTTAGTTACATGGCTGTCAATTTTAGATCCACATTATTTTGAAAATTTGTCAAAGGGGATCCATGGCATAATCTAGAATTCCAATGAAAAGGTCAGGGACAGTTTTGTTACTAGGCCAGCCATCAGGAGAAGCAAATATAACATGTACACTAATCAATAAAATGGATCAAGTAGCAATTAATGCAAAAAACAGCTAATTGGAAAGCAGTAGTCATGTTTCTAATCCTCCAATTTATTAACAACGGAACTATACCATTTGATCCCCAAACCCCTTGACCCCTTTTTTAATCGACAAAATATTGTAATGTAATAAACAAAACATTAGGGAGGGTTTTCTCACGAATCTATTGATTTTGTATGACAAAAAAAACTTGTACTGAAAGTGCAAATGAGAAATAGTCTATCATAATGGAGAAATGGCCATTTGTGCAGCTGTATACTATAGGTGGCTTCCGCCTAGTTGAAAAGGTAAAAATTGTTTATGTAGATGACGCAAACTTTATTGTGGACGGTGTGAAGTTGTGAAAGATCTGAGATTGTTATATTCCTATACTCTATAGAGTCGACATTTCACATTACGGGTTCTCATCTTAGAAATAAATCAAGTGACTGACTCCTCTTCATTACACTTTCTTGCTCTTTTCGGTTATTTTATTTGATATTAGCTGTTATGTAAGGCCTAAGGAATAAATTTCTACCTCGTCCCCAAAGAGAGTTCAGATTTATCGGCATTTATGAATCATATTTACATTCTACATTACAATTCTTCCCATTGCAGCCCACTGCCATATTTCTTTGATGCCAAAAAGCTGTCTCAAATGAGCTACTACGCCTGATATTGTCTCAATTATTATATTACAACTATAAATGTTTCTGACATCAGAAATGGAAACAATCTTTCTTACTAAACAGTGACCTTTCTTTTTCTACTAAAAATAAGCATTCTTTCTCTTGAGTCTTGACAATAATCGGATAGGAAAACAACAATGAAATTACATTTCTTACCAGCAGCGAGATACACAACTGAGAGCGCGAAAACAATCGATGTGGGAATGAACACAACCATCCAGTAATAATCAGCAATCTCTTGGTCTGTAAGATAAAAAGCGCCAGGAAACAGATCCGATTCAGAGTCACCTTTCATTCCTATTTGCAACGGTTGAAGCCTTCGATCAACGCAGAACGGTCTCTTCCCATTGTTACCAGGAAACACGATTTTCAAACTAATAACGGTGGACACGATAATCGCTAGCCAGATGACGGCAAGAAAAGCCATTGTTACCGGTCTCTGAAGCTTGTTCCATGCTTTTTCTTCTTCCCTGAGGCTCTCGTACTCGCGCTTTGGCATGAACGCTTGCCGAAGCGCGTCGCCGATTAGTGCCATTGACGGAAGCAGCAAGCGGCTTCAAAATTGAGAAAATTCACGGCTCAAAACATCTAATCGACATGAAATTTAAGGAATTTAGGGTTTCGAAATGCTTCTGGATTGGTTTTTCAAAACCCTAACATAATATCACAGTGAAAATCAGAGATATACCCCTTCCTAAATGGAAACTTGAAAACAGTGACAGTGATTCAAAATTGTAATTGCGCTTAGGGTTTGAGTCTTGTACTAACAGATTAAACGGTAGTACCACTAAACACGAAGGTGATGTAAAAAGTTGATATCGTTTTGGGCTATTTTTGGCAAAAAAAATAGCAATGTCGAAAGGGCTGCTGTTAACTTTCCATCCAAAAAACTAATGGTTGCCACGTCATGTGACACGTCAGCATTATTGTTACTAATAAAAATTAACATTTTAGCAAGTGTGGGAATTGAACCCACAACCCTTTGGCTACCAAACACCCTCTTTAATCACTTCACCACTTATGCTTGTTAGTAATAATCTTACAAGTGTGATATATAGTACATAGCTACGAATTAATTTTAAAAAAAAACGAAATTGAAATGAATAACAGATTTCCAAATCTTCTTCGTTTGATCATCATCATCAACACCAACGTTTAATCTTCTAAAAATCTAAAAATTATTGCAATACGAATTCCGAATCTGAAAATCGTTTTTGTTCTTCGTTTTTTAATCTGAAAATCGTTTCCAGATCTGATCTTAATAGAAACGAAATGGATTAGTTGAAATTCGTTTTGATTATCCAGATCTGAAATTCGTTTTGATTATGAAAATTTGAGTTTCAATCAGATCTTCGAGATTGGATCTGATTTTCGTTTTCCATCAGATTGGATTTCGTTTTCCATTTCAATTTTCAATCAGATTTTCTGGGTTTCTAAGGTTGAAGATGAAGATCAGTTTTTTTAAAAAGTAATTACGAATTATGTATTATATATTTGTAAGTGGATAATTTTACACAAGTGCTCTTGTGGTGTAGTGGTAAGGGGAAGTGTGTTTCACCATGGGGTTGTGGGTTCAACCACTGTGAACTACAAAAATTTTGTTTTTTTAGTAAGCACATGTGACCCCACATTGCCATGTTGGCAGCGCCACGCCAGTTTTAGACTAACGGTGTTATTTGTATATTTGCAGGGACGAAACGTATATTTAAGCGATAAAAAAATAACATTCAATATTCTCTTTATTTTCACTAAGGGGCCCGTCTTTCATGTGTTGGTGTCTTGGTGTGTTAGTGAGTGGTTATTGTTATTAGAATTTGAAATAAAAATGTGTTGGTATGTTAGTGGGTAGTTACAATAGGGGTATTTTGGTCAGAAAAATCTGGCACCAAAAAATTAGTTAGAAAATGAATCTCCTTTATATATAGGTATAGATTTTAAATTTTAAATACGGGTTTATAATATAAAAATCCTTTAAATAATAATATCATGATATCAACGAATTTTAAGGTAGTTAAGAGAAAGTCAACTTATTTTTATAATATATTATTTTGTGATTTGTTGACGTCGTAAAAATCTTATGTAACAATAATATATATAAATTAAATCCTTTAAATACACTCTCTCTATGGGAAAGAGGGAAAAAATTGTTAAAATATAGTTTTTGTTCTTTATCTTTTATCATTTTTTTATTTTAGTCTTTTATACTTTAAAATATTTGTTTGCGCTTTTTATTTTTTCACACTTAATTAAAATCATTCTTCTATTAAGTGCACTATTAATAATGAATTCATGGATGATGGCATGGATAATTGGTAATGTGAGAATGCTGATTTTGTTAGTAATTAAACCATTAAAATTAAAATATGTCTTATTCTTCCCCAAATTTCTCACTCTAAAAATTAAGGAAGGGTCCACTCTGGCTGGTACTTACATTAGCCAAAAGTTTGTTAGGTTGATAGCCTTACTTGATTGAGAATAAAAATTCGTAGAGGTTGGAACTTTAGAAACCTTAATTTTTAGATTGGGAAACTGGAGGAAGAATACCTATTTTAATTTTAATGGTCTAATAACACAGTCAGCATGCTTACATAGACAATTATTCATGTCACTGTCCATTAATACATAATTAACCGTTCATTTAACGAAAAAACCATTGTAATTAATTGTAAAAAGATAAATGACGTAAACTAACGTTCTAAAAGATAAAGGATGGAAACTATGTTTTAGATAGAGGAAAACTGATCTTTCTCTTATATGTGGCTTGGCATTGTAGGCGCCAAAATGCAGCCACATTTTATGCCCCCAACTTCAAGTATATTTACCCCAAATGCCACTCTTTCATTTCTTTATATTTTTGTTTTTTTTTTGTTTTTTCCCATTTTTATAATTTCCTTCATTAATATTACTTTGAAGTTTGGAAAAAGTTTTAGATGTTTAAATACGCTAAGTTTGTTCATCAATAATCGGTTTGGTGAAAAAAAAATTGTGACAAAATATGTATAGTGCTAAGTTCGTTCCTCAATAATTTCAACTTTGTATATGTGTTTTTATCTTATTGTTCTTTTTAAATTAAACTCTACATGATAACTATGTGTTTGACTTTCTAATTGTGTTGTCTTCTTTTCACTTTCTAATTGTGTTGTCTTCTTTTCTCTTTAATTATGAGTTTTTTGTTATATTTACATTTGATGAATATGGATAACATTATTAAAATTCTTTAGACTTTTTCTTATTATTATCTATATATGTTCAATTTTAATGTATTTGTTAATGTTCATTTTTAATTTTATAATCTTCTTATCTAATTTATAGTTATAATTTAATTTTTTGAATATATCATGTCTCATAGTACGTCAAGCATCCTCATCCATATCGAGTAGCGCAGCAATATGCCGAAACTCATAGTTATTATAAGCTCCTGCATTAACTATATCCTGAATATAAGAATGTGTTATCACAGTACGCTAAGGAATGTGTTGTACTCACCCTCTTCCTCTTCCTCTCGGGAGGTAGTTGTCTTATATCTAATGGGGTTTGGCATCTAGAGCGCCAAAACGCCGATTCTTTTTTTGTTTTTTTCCTTCTTTTATATTTTAAGGTTATGTCTTTTTTCCCTTTTTAATATTTTTCGGAGTACTTTACTTTCTCGAAATATGTAAGATCTTTACGTGAAGTTTATCTTTCAATAATCGATTGGGTGAAAAATGCTAAGCAATGTGTTTTTGGTACTTTACCGTTTAGAAATGATTTTAACTATTCAAATAATCAAAGTTCGTTCCTTTATAACCAGTTTAGTGAAAAAATTTGTAACACTAACTCATGCAACTCACCCTTTTACTAATTTCACCACTTTAAAAAATCAATTTCTTTTTATACTTCTTCTCTTTGTATTTTTTAGAACCATATTTTTCCGAACCTTTAAAAAATTAATTTATTTTTATACCTCTTCTCCTTATATTTTTTATAATCATATTCTTTTGAACATGAAATATCTTTTGAATGCATTTAGTTCGGTTGCTACCGACTATGGATGTTTAATTTCAACGTCTTTGTTAATATTCTTTTTAAGTTTTATAATCTTATTTAATGTATAGCTATAATTTAATTTTTATTCACAGTTATTTGACTATATATTTTACATAACAACACCATTGGTCCACTGCCATAAGCTACTCTGGGACAAGGGATCGACTCAGTGCTCCCGAGTTCGATTCCTGCAGTCCTGTAGTGGACAAGCTTTGTAGGGTTAAAAAAAGAAACCAAGCATGAATGTTTATAAGGAGGGTTGCTAATAAATGCGGAAAAAATTTATTTCTCATTTACACAAAGAAATTTAGCCAGCCCCGTGCATCGCACGGGTTATGTGGATAGTTTTTTAGTAAAGATGTTTGTTGCTGTATGATGTCTTCATATTTTCCCTCTTGCTGGTACAAGTCGCAGAAAGGGATTTGTGTCTTGTGTCGCTGGATCTAGGTGTCAGAGATGAGGAGGGACGAGTAGCAGAGGGGAAAGTACTTAACTGGGATGATCAATCAGGGTAAGGAGTTATGCCGATGTGAGCGCTGGGATAAGTGGCAAAACAAATTGAGATATCCCTCTACTAGTTCTCAACTCAGGAGGGGAGGCTATCATAAAGCCACAAGGTCTTCTAACTAACCAATGTAGCCCTTTGAAGTGCAACACAAGGTGCAATGACAATAGGGGCTACCTGGCACTTAGGGACTAAACAGTAATCTTGACTTGATGGAGTTAGAATCAATATCCCACCTATGAATCAAATTGTGTTGGTTATACAAATTTTCAAATTTAAAATGTTTTTATTTTATTTAAAATATATACTATGCGTTCTTCTTGGGTGAGGGAGCAAATAAAATCCCTCATCGATGAACCATTAAATATGATCGTAGGATATAGTATAAAAATTCATCAACGGTCGAGATTTAATACTAGTTGATTCAATCATAACCATTCATAGCATTTTATACAACACAATAAAAAAAAAACAAAAATGTTGCAATAGAGATTGTAAACGGCTAATATGTGGGGAGTAAAACTTCTATTAAAATTTAGGCTTAAATATGTTTTTAGTCCCTGTAAATATTGCGCTTTTAGATTTTAGTCTCTACAAATTTTTTTTAAAAAAATAAATCGCTGCAAATGCAAAAAAATTCACTCTAGTCCTTCTGTTAGTCACTCCGTTAATGAGTGGCTGATGTGTCAAAAAACATCCCTTCTGGCTTTTCCATGTCATTTTTTTAGATTAGAAAGTTTAGGATCATGATAGGCCTCACGGCTCTTTGAGCGCTTATAGAGGTACTAAACTTAATAGGAACTAAACTTAAAAGGTCCAAATTTTATAAGGACAAGAGATATTTTTAAATAAAATAACAATTAGTTCAACTGAGACAAAATTAAAAAAAGTACTATTTCAATTTGAATACAAAAGTTTTTTATACTAGTGGAGAATAATGGAATACACCCTTGATTATGGTTTAGCTAAGCAGACATTTTGGTCTCTCAAAATGTCATTCGCTATCAAATTGGTCTCTCACTTGAGCAAAGATGCAAAAAGGTCCCCTCAAAGTATCTTTAAATGATATTATATATAGATTGATTAAATTGAACGAGGATGGAATATTGCAATGGTGAGAAAAAGAGAGCGAAGAAACACGGGCATTAAGAAGAAGAACTAGGGTTCTTTTCAATTTGGGATTTTTTTTTTTAAATTTTATTTTGTTTGGGTGGGTTGAAGATGAAGATTAGTCAGAAAAAAGTAGTGACATGTCAGCTCCATTTGTGCCCACCGGACTTCTTTTAATGGAAACTAGTACTTTACCCGTGCATCCGCACGGGTGACACTGTAATTGTTATAATTTGTTATGAATCTATAAGTATTTAGAAAAACGAAAAATTTGATAAAGAGACTATATTTCAACTTGTTTAAAATTATTGTGTTGCAAAAAGTAAAAAGAAAATCGGTATATTCTTCTAATCTTAATAATGGATTAAAAATCAAGAAAAAAAGAAAATGAGATCTAATACAAAATATGCACTCCTGTTGCCGCTCTCGTTGCTGTTGGCGCTCCCATTGCCGCTCCTCGTTGTCATTCCTCGTTGCCGCTCTCTGCTGTCTCTCATGTTGCCGATCCCATTGTCAGTCTCGTTGTCTCTCCGGTTGCCTCCCCGTTACCGAGAGAAGAATAAGGAAAATAATAGAAAAAAGGAGAGAGTAGAGAAAGAGAAAAAAAAGTAAAAAGGAGAGAGAAAAAATATAAGAAAAAAGGAGAGAGAGAGTAAAAAGTAAAAGTTGTACTTTGTTGTCCTTTTATAAGTTGTTATGGTTAGTCTTTTGACCACATACACCCCTTCTTTCGCATCTATTCACACCACGCAAAAGCCCAAATATCAAAGGGCCCAATCCGAACATCAAGGGCTCAGATCAAACCTTCAGATCGGACGGTCCTGATTCATTGGAATCAACCCCACCCCGCTCTATAAATACAACATTCATTGCCTCATTAATGGTAAGCATACTCGTATTTATCACTCCATTAAGACTATTCCACTGACTTTAGCATCGGAGTAACTTTGCAGGTACAACACCAGCAGGATCGTACATTTGTCATTGACTAAGGATATCAACCACTAACTACCTCGGATCGCTCTTCAAGGTCGGAAGTACAGTGCAGAACATTGGCGACCACAGTGGGAGGTCTCAGAATCAAGATCTCCTCCCCTCGCCTTAATCAATGACAACTCGAAATCTTCGTTCCAAGGGAAACAGCCACACAGTGGGAATCCATCCCGACCCAATCCTGAGATCGGTCATGCCCCATTTGGCCGAACCTCAGGCAACCCCGGACGGATTCGTTCAGAACCTTCCAAACTCCGATCAAGGGCGAGCACAACATCAAATTTCGGACCTCGTTTTGGTACCCGGAAGCTCCGCAAGGAATCGCGTACCTCCACAAAATCAACTTTCTGTCCCGACCGATGCTGTCCAACAGCTCGTCCTGCTACTCAATCGACATGAATTGGCAAACCAAGAGAGGAGTTACCGATTTACGGATCTTGAAGCACAAGTGGCGGAGCTCAGAGCTCGGAATATTCCAGATCAGATCTCGCCCGACCGAAATTCCGCCGAAAGAAGAAGTCCGGCTCGAATGCGCCAAATCTCGCCCGACCGAGATTCATCCGAAAGGAGAAATCCGGCTCGAAGGCGCCGGCTCTCGCCCAACCGAGATTTATCCGAAAGAAGAAATCCGACTCGAAAACGCCATCGATCTCCACCCAAAAGGCGACACTACCATCGATCTCCTCCTCGTAGGCTCGAAAGGAAAGTTTCCCATTCGCCATGCATCGGTAGGGCAGACACCGACTCTTCACACGAAGTACGTTCTTCTCTAGCATCCTCTTCTCCTAGGCAACGATCGAGGAGTAGAGAATATTCGCCTCGAAGATATCGCCCTCAAAACCGTGGGCACCCGCAACATCGGCACCGATCTCCACCGCAGAATCAAACAACCAAACGCAAAGGCCCTTTTACGAATAAAATTGATCGATACCCGGTGCCCAGATATCTCGAGAAACCTCCAGAAGGATTGAAGACCTACGACGGAACGGGCGACCCAGACAGACATTTGAGTTACTTCGACACAGTAATGCAGTATCGCAACGTCCCCGTAGAAATGAAATGCCGAATTTTCCCCCTAACATTGGAAAAAATAGCATCAGAATGGTTTGAGACCCTCAAATCAAACACAATCTCCTCGTGGGACCAACTGGCCAAATTATTCTCAGCTAATTTTTCCCATTCCAAAAGTAAGCCAAAAAACAAAAACATCTTGGCGTCCATCATCCAGGAGAGCTCCGAATCTTTGAGACAATATATAGAGAGATTTAATAAGGAAGCAGTTCAAGTTCGGAACCTCGATGATGCCTTCCGAGTTTACTTCATGGGAATGGGGCTGCGTCCCGGAAGCCCGTTCAAAAAACACATCAACACATGGGAGCCAGAGAACCTCCAAGATTTCCTCCAGCTATCCCAATGTTTTATCAACGAAGAAGAAAGCGCGATGGTCGGTAAGAAACCACAACCAATCACCGAATCATCAAAACCCCCAAATGAAAGAGATCAGAAAAACGACGGCCGAGGCTCCAGGGATCCCCGACCTCGGAACCGTTATCAATTCTACACCGAGCTCAATGTCACTCAAGCTCAAATTCTGGGTGAATGCTGGAACACGGAGTTCAGAGACGAAAAATTCCCAAAACCACTCACCAACAAACCAGGACAGCGTTCTAACAAATACTGCCGATACCATCGGAGCAACGGTCACGACACCAACCATTGCAACGCCTTGAGAGATGACATTGAAGATATGATTAAAAGGGGAAAACTTGCCGGCTATGTAAACAAACCAGAGCATCGAGCTAACGAGAAAAAAGAAGAACGGGAACAGGAACCCAGAACAAAGGGAAAGATCAAAGCCGAGTCTGACGACGACGAATTTGATTCAAGGAAATCAAAAGGACGATCTGTGATGATGATGATCGCAGGAGGTTTAGCCCACGAAGAATCCGGGAAAACAATGAAACGAAAATGGAAAGAGCTACTCAATATAGCGTCTACTTCAATCGCACAAACGCCTTCAAACCGACCTCCGTTGTCTTTCGGAGATGAAGACCTTCTAGATGGAAAACCTAACAAACACGTACCACTAGTTATCACGGCGGTAATAGCCAATAAAGAGATTAGAAGGATTTTGGTTGATCAAGGGAGTTCTTCAGACATCATTTTCCTTGACCTCGTGGAAAGAATGGGAATCGATAAAGAAGACATCGCTCCTTACAGAGGATCAGCACTATCAGGATTCAATGGATCTCGAACTAAACCTCTTGGACACCTGGAACTGATGGTTTCCTACGGTGAGGAACCTTTGATAAGAATCATCAAAACAAAATTCCTCATCTTACCATGTGAATCGATATACAACTGTATTATTGGAAGACCGACTCTGGGAAGGCTCGGAGCAGTAACCTCCACCACTCACTTAAAAATGAAATTCCACTCTCTGTGCAACAAAGTCATTACCTTAAACTCAGATCTTGAATCCGCCTCGAGATGTTTCTTCCTATGGACAAAAGCAGAAAAAAAGGCCCAAGATAAAGAAGGTTTTTCACCCGAGATAACCAAAGATAAAGAAATTACAGGAAGATCAGCCGAAGTAAACTTAACCGATTTAGATGCAAGATATGACCCTGACAGCTCGGAAAATGAAGATGACGATGAGTTGGCCAGAGAACTCAAAAAGAAAATGAGAAGACCCCAGCCTGATGGAGAATCCATCGAAATACAACTCGGAGACGACCCTACCAGAACGGTAAAAATTGGAGCAGACCTATCCGAAGAGGTAAGAATCGAACTCACTCGTTGCTTAAAAGATCATTCCGATCTTTTTGCTTGGTCGGCGAACGATATGCCCGGAATCCCGCCAGAAGTAGCATGTCACCAGCTCGCCGTTAATCCAGAAGCAAAATGGGTCTCTCAAAGAAGACGGGCTCAGAGTGGAGAGAAGACCATCGCAGCCGCAAAAATTGTCGAAGATTTAATCAAAGCAAACTTTATAACAGAAGTCAAATACACGACTTGGTTATCCAACCCAGTACTAGTTAAAAAAAGCAACGGTAAATGGCGTATGTGCATCGACTATACCAACCTAAACAAAGCTTGTCCGAAAGACGCCTTTCCAGTCCCAAGTATTGATCGCCTCGTCGACAATGCCTCCGGTTTTCGCCTACTTTCTTTTATGGACGCTTACTCTGGTTACAATCAGATCGCCATGTTTCCTCCCGATCAAGAGAAGACTGCTTTTATGACGGACCAAGGTAACTTCGCCTACCGAGTGATGCCCTTCGGTTTAAAAAACGCCGGAGCCACTTATCAAAGAATGATGAACAAAGTTTTTCAAAAACAGATAGGCAAGACCGTTGAAGTCTATCTTGATGACATGATTGCAAAAAGTGAGCGGGAAAACGACCACGTAAAAGACCTTCAAGAAATCTTCGCTGAAATCAGGAAAAATAACATGAGACTAAATCCAGAAAAATGCACTTTCGGGGTCTGAGCTGGAAAGTTCCTCGGTTTCTATTTAACAAGGAGGGGAATTGAAGCAAACCCCGACAAATGTCGATCTGTGACTGAAATGCGGACTCCAACTTCCAAAAAAGAGGTCCAAAAACTCAATGGAATGATCGCCGCTTTATCACGATTCTTGTCAAATGCGGCATTCAAATCTCTCCCTTTATTCAAGCTTTTAAAAAAAGAAAAGAAGGACGACGAAGAAAAGTTCAACTGGACAAACGAGCAAGACGAAGCCCTGCAACAACTCAAAAAAGCACTTTCAGAACCACCCATCCTAACTCGCCCATATGAAGGAGAAACTCTGTACTTATACCTATCAATCTCGGAGGAAGCTTTGGGCGCCGTTCTTATCCGAGAAACACAGACTGGTCAAAGTCCGATCTACTTTGTAAGCAAAGCACTCCAGGGACCCGAATGCAGATATCAGCAAATAGAAAAAATCGCCCTCGCGTTGGTCGTCGCAGCTCGACGCCTCCGACCATATTTTGTGGCACACCAGATAGTCGTACGCACCAACTATCCAATAAGGCAGATTTTACACCGGCCCGACCTTGCCGGAAGAATGATCAAATGGGCAGTAGAACTCTCCGAGTTTGGAATCAAGTACGAATCCCGTACGACGATGAAGGGCCAAGTTCTAGCAGATTTTATAGCAGAAATGATTCCTGCTGATCCTATTAACGACATCTGGACTTTGCACGTCGATGGATCTTCCAACCCCAAAGGAAGCGGCGCGGGTTTAATGTTAGAAAGCCCGGATAAAGTAATCATTGAAGTCTCCCTTACCTTCGCTTTCCAAACAACTAATAATCAAGCAGAATACGAGGCTTGCATCGCAGGTTTACGATTAGCAATTGACCTACGAGTCTCTCAGGTCAATCTCTACACGGACTCGCTCTTGGTCGTTTCACAAATAAACAATCAATTTGAGACCAAGGATCCAACCCTGCTGAAATACCAACTCCGAATCCGAGAGTTACTCACACAGTTTAGAACAGCCGAAGTAAAGCACATCCCTAGATCCCAGAACCAGAGGGCAGATATCCTATCAAAACTCGCCAGCACCAAGGTCGCCGGTAATCACCGGACGATCATCCAAGAACTACTTAGAAGACCCAGCATCTCCCTTATTCCGACTTGTAGTTCCGCAATTTTTTCGATTGAGGAGGACCAAAGTTGGATCACTCCAATATTGGAATACATCAAGACAGGAATTGAACCTCCAGATTCGATAGAAGCGAAAATCATCAGGAGAAAAGCCTCCGCCTTCTCAATCATAGATAATACATTGTACAAGAGAAGCCTCTCATCACCATTGTTAAAATGCATTGAAAGGGAACAAGTACATTCCGTCCTAGCTGAAATTCATGAAGGAATATGTGGGCAACATCTTGGCGCCCGTTCCCTAGCTCGAAAAGCCCTACGCACTGGATATTATTGGCCGACCATGGAAGGCGATGCCAAAAACTACGTCAAGAAGTGCAAAAAATGCTAGATCTACGCCAACGTTTACGTCGCCCCAGCATCCGAACTTCGAAACCTATCCTCCACATGGCCCTTTGCCCAATGGGGAATAGATCTCCTAGGTCCATTCTCAACTGCTCCCGGCCAAAACAAATTTCTCATAGTAGCAATTGATTATTTTACCAAATGGATTGAAGCAGAGCCCTTAGCCGCCATAACCGCGAGAAACTGCCTGAAATTTTTCAAAAAGAACATCATGAGCAGATTCGGGATCCCCGAATCCATCATCACTGATAATGGGACTCAGTTCGCCGACAAAGGTTTCAGGAAAGTGATGTCCGACTTCAAAATCAATCATCATTTTACTTCCGTTGAACACCCGCAAACTAACGGTCAAGTAGAAGCAGCCAACAAGATACTCCTTAACGGTTTAAAAAAAAGACTGAACGCCACCAAAGGTAATTGGGTAGAAGAACTCCCATATGTTCTCTGGGCTTACAGAACAACCCCTCAAAGCTCAACGGGAGAAACGCCGTTCCGGCTATCCTATGGCAGCGAGGCGGTCATCCCGGTGGAAATCAGCGAGCTAAGTTGGAGAGTAGCGAATCCCAAAAAACCCGCCGAAAATTACCGAGCTTTGAAAGAAAACCTCGATCTCATCGACGAAGTTCGAGGACGAGCCACACTTCGAGAAGCCATCGTCAAACAAAGCGTTGCAACTCGATACAATGCCAAGGTCATCCCCAGAGATTTCGAAATCGACGACTTAGTCCTTCGGAGAGCCGACATTGGTTTGAAAAATGCTTCGCAAGGAAAATTAGCACCCAATTGGGAAGGACCTTACCGTGTTAAAAGTAAGACCGGTACCGGGGCTTTCAAATTGGAAACACTTTGCAAAAAGGAGATCCCCCGAAGCTGGAACGCCACAAAGTTGAAAAGCTATTACATTTAAGGACACGACGGTTTTGCGTGTGCCATTTTTCGTGTAACGGTAGTCCCTA
Organism: Astragalus glycyphyllos; assembly: GCA_963573325.1. NCBI lineage: Eukaryota > Viridiplantae > Streptophyta > Magnoliopsida > Fabales > Fabaceae > Astragalus > Astragalus glycyphyllos. Next base: position 92,038,998 of record OY754307.1, read on the forward strand.
CCACTATAAATCTACAAACTCCTTCACTAATACTTCTTGAACCGATCTCATAAGATCTCCATACGTGGCCAAAGCAGTCACAACCCTTAGGGGCGAGTTCAATCCGGGCCGAGTCCTGGTAAACTGCCCAAAAGGTACGAAAGGTCCGTTAAGGATTTCTCCTTAACTCGATCATTGGCCTTAGTAGCCAAGAACCCTAATGGACGAATTAAATCTGGGCCGAGTCCTGGTAAACTGTCCTTAGGCCCGATCTCATAAGATCTCCATACGTGGCCAAAGCAGTCACAACCCTTAGGGCGAGTTCAATCCGGGCCGAGTCCTGGTAAACTGCCCAAAAGGTACGAAAGGTCCGTTAAGGATTTCTCCTTAACTCGATCATTGGCCTTAGTAGCCAAGAACCCTAATGGACGAGTTAAATCTGGGCCGAGTCCTGGTAAACTGTCCTTAGGCCCGATCTTACGACAGTTCTCAACAGGTTCTCTCTAAATCGTTTGAAGAGCTCCTCTCAAACCTTTTTAAAACCTACGAGAATTCTCAACAGGTCCTCTCTAAAAACATTTGAAGAGCTCCTCTCAAACCTTTTTATACCTACGTCCCACACTTACTCAATTTTTTCTTATCAAGTTTTTCTTATCAAGAACTATAAAGTCAAGACTATGAAAATTAGTAATTACGGTGACGAATACAAAATTACTTTCATTACAACCACCTCGGAAACGGCCGAGACCTCAAGTTTTATAAACAAAAACTAAAAACTAAATCAAAACTGGATCTCTTACAAAATTGGATCTGAACATAAATCAGGCAGACCTGGGATGAACCACGGTCTTCACATTAGTCTTGATATCGACCTTCACGATCTGGTCTCCCTCGATCTCATGATCCACATTCAGGACGGCTCTGTCAAGATTAAGAGAAGGATAAACAAGAGCAATTTGATCAAGTGCAAGATCGAAGCCATCTCCTGCCATTTCCAGAGCGAGATCGGCAGCAGTCCGCGCTTCCTTCTTAGATTTTATCAGCTCAGCGCGGGTTTGGGCAAGTTCTTTCTCAAGCACTGCACATCGATCTTCAGGAGTGAAACTAGTCCCAGCTTTGTTCTCCTCAAATTTTTTCAGCGACGCCATCAGCTCTTGAATCCGATCCTCCAACCTTTTAATCGTATCTTCAGCAATCTCCCTCTCTCCTTCAAGCACTCTGATCCGATCGTTCAGCTGACCAATGCGAACAGTGCTATCCTCGATCTGCGACTTAGCAGAATTATGGGATTTTTCAAGATCATCCACATAAGCCTTCAAAGTCTTCAAGTCGTTCAGAGTGTTACCCAGGACTTCATTCTTTTCTGCCAGTTCTTTCAGAGCATTGAATAACTTGGCCCTCTCATTGGTTACCAACTCTGAAAAACGAATAAAGTCAGTAAGGTAGGTAAAAAAGAACGGCAAAACGAACTCCAAAAAGAAACACCTCACCTTCATGACGACGTTCCATCTCCTCCCTCTGCAATTTGGTTACATCGGCCAAATGAACAAAGAGCTTTGCGGCCGCACTTACTGGATCGGTAAGGTATTCCTCCATATTCTTTTCCATAAAACTAGCATCCACGGGAACAGGAGTTACCTTCTTAGAAGATCTATGCCCTTTGGAAGACTTAGAATCTGTTGGAATCATCACCTTCTTCTTCTTCACCTGCTTTGAAGAGGCTCCCTCATTCGCCGGTTTTCTCTTCCGATGCTGAAGATCTTCACCAGGATTCTCCTGCAGCTGTTCCTCGTGGACGGTCCTGATTGGGGAAACGTGAACGGCACCGCTTAGAGCTGGAATATTTTCTGGAACTTCTGGGTTCGCATGATCACCTTCCTCGACCCCCAGATTCTCCAACGCCATCCTTCTCAATTGAGCAATCCTACTTCCTGCCATCGTATCTGAAAACAAAGAAAAAATTGGACGAATTAGTCAAAATCATTAAACAATTATCTGCCAAAAGATAAATTGACAGATCAAAAATACGACCCTACCTAGAACCCCCATAACCTTTCTTCTGGTAGCACATTTAACCAGACGATCGACAGGAATGGCTCGGTATTTATGCTTGGAATAGGGCACTTGAGATGAAATAAACAACAAAATATCTCTGGTCAGGATATCAGCACGGCAAAGCTGAGACTCGCCGACATGATAGGATCTAGGAGATCGGTTATAATGACCAAGTCCCCATCCTATGGGAAACTTAGTGGACACCAAAGTTTGCCCATCCGAATCAAATCTCCCCACATGGTCAATTGCCTCACTATTCACCGGTTCCACAAAATAAAAAAGCTCCTTCCACCTCCCCTTCAGCGAATCCGAATAAGCCCGGAAAATCTTGGCACCTTTCAGAGACCGAAGGCTCACATGCTCCCAAGCGTTTCCTTCCTCGCCTCTTTCACTATTCCTATTTACCTCAAACAAATGAAAAAAAAGATTGGCGGACACTGGACGATCAAGTTCGAGGCATATCAATTCAAAAGCTCGAAGAAACGCCCAACCATTAGGATGAAGTTGCGAAGGTGCCAATTCCAATCTCGCCAAAACAGTCTGTTGAAGATTAGTAAACGGTGGACGGATATGCATATCTGATACCAATACATCATACATGACAAATTTCAAGGATCCTGGCCAGGTCGCTGCATGCTCGTTGGATCTCATACCCTCGACGTTCCAAAGTCGGCCCCGAATGGATAACTTATCTACAAAAGTGCTCATATCTTCCCCTGCTTCGTACAGAGACCTTGTTTCAGTAACTGAAGAAGCGACCCAATTAAGAATGCGAGGAACATTCACGTCATAAGGCATAGGAAGATCGACTCGCCCCGGACCAGTGCTAGAATAACCATCAGTCAAAGCAGATGCACGATCATCAGCCTCGGTAACAACGTCAACGGCAACCTCATCGTTTCTAGACTCCGATTTCGATTCAGAACCCTCCACTTCCTGAGTATGCGAAGACCCTTGCTCATCATCGGAACGCATCGATTCAGAAGACGCCGTCTCCACCACAACGACATCGGTCTCGATGTTTTTTACACCAACGACAACCACATCCTCAGAAGACTGCTCCCCATCGTCAGAAGTATGACAACCAACCTCAGGATCGTCCTCCAATTGTTCGCTGGTCGGGGCGGAATCCGGATGATCTTGAACTTCAGGAATAACCGGGACAGTGTCGAAACGACGACCCTCGACGTTCTCTCCACTAGAGGCCATCACGCTCGCAAGTTGCGGGGGTTGCTGGGAAATCTGCCTACGAGTTTTTTTGGTAACCGCCAGTTTTAAAACCTGCAGGAATGGGGGCATGGGAAAGTCAGGAGTAACGACCTAAAGGGTCCGTACTGATCTTAAAACCGACCTGACAACCCCCACCCTGTGGCAACTAAAGAAATGGGGGCAAATCTGACTATTCAAAGAAAAAACAATAGAGAGATTGAGAAAAGAACTAACCTCGCACGAACGAAGCTCTCACTGATAATCTTCTGCGAAAGCCGAGCACTTGAAACCCACTGGAACGGTGAAACTCTAGCCACTATCCTCCTGATCGACGAACTTAAACTCGGATATGAAGATCGGTATGCAGAGCAAATTGGCAATCAGGAATAAAGCAGGGGACCTAACCCCTATTTATAGTGGGCCTCGCAGAACTGGATTGGGCCTAAATCGAATCGACCCATTCCATCAAAGCCTTCCAACACACGCACACGCCTACCAAAGCGTCACCATCATTAGCCGCCATTGGGAAACGCGCTCTGACAAACGCAATAAATGCAAAGGCACCAATTCAAAATTCGAAATTATTATAAACGGTCAAAATCACTTCATCACTATCGGACCATACTCGACATCGGTAAGAAAGAACACTTCGTATCTCATCGAACATCGGACAGATAAGATCGCCTCCCCATCTCATAGCAGCATCTAAAAAATCACAGCTCGTTCGGAGATCGTGAAAAGTCATCATAATCTCGTCAAGTCAAGATCGCCTCTAAGACGACCAGACTTGGGGGCAACTGTTATGGTTAGTCTTTTGACCACATACACCCCTTCTTTCGCATCTATTCACACCACGCAAAAGCCCAAATATCAAAGGGCCCAATCCGAACATCAAGGGCTCAGATCAAACCTTCAGATCGGACGGTCCTGATTCATTGGAATCAACCCCACCCCGCTCTATAAATACAACATTCATTGCCTCATTAATGGTAAGCATACTCGTATTTATCACTCCATTAAGACTATTCCACTGACTTTAGCATCGGAGTAACTTTGCAGGTACAACACCAGCAGGATCGTACATTTGTCATTGACTAAGGATATCAACCACTAACTACCTCGGATCGCTCTTCAAGGTCGGAAGTACAGTGCAGAACATAAGTATTTTACAATTTTGACCCAAAAATGAGACACATGACAAAAATGGTGAATGTGTAAAAAAAAGATTTTGCTAACATATTTTTTTATTATAGTAGACTAGAAGTAGAGTAGATAGATACTAAAACTAACGGGGAGGTTATCTAATTTAAAAGACTAAATCAGTACGAAAAAACCTAAATAACCTACTTATTACAAATAAATAACTTAAATGATGATTCGTCGTCTAAAAAAATATATTTGGCAAAAAGAACGTTACCCCACATTGTCGGAAAAAAAAAAAGAACCGTACCTCTTTATATTGAAATTTTTTTGCTGACTAGATGATTCCAAATCTTGTTTTGAGTCAGGTGGTGCAACTGAACATCCGAAGCAGGTAACCATTATTTTATGCATCACTTCGATCCAAATTTGGTCGGCATAGCTGGATCCGGGCGAAGCACACTTCAGCACCGCCACGTGCACCGTTATTATTGGTTCTTGATATTATTTTAATTTCTAAATTCCAATTCTACCCCCACATTTCCTAAACGGAATTCACCACACCAGCGTAGCAATTTTTGTGGGAGAGAGGGAGAGGGAGAGGGAGAGGGAGAGAGAGAGGCCTACTTTGATCTCTGCAGTATCTCCGGAATTGCACTTCGATCGCACCGGAAAGTTATCGATCCTCTCGTCGTTGGCGAGCTGCGATGGTGAACCCGTTGGTGGAACGTGCCACGAGCGACATGCTCATCGGTCCTGATTGGGCGTTGAATATCGAGATCTGTGACAAACTCAATCGTGAACCTGGGTACGCATAGCTTCAGCCTTTGAACGCGTGTTTTTCATACGCAATTTCTTGTCTTTCCTATTCGTTGCGTGTTTTGATCGAATAGTGTATTTTTCTTCTATTGTGGTTTATGGAAATGACGACTGAAATTCCGTAGTTTTCTTGTTACGGATGAATGAATTCTGTTAGCGAAGTTATAGAGTGGAACTTGTATGATGGCCGATTAGTAATCTTTTCTTTCATGGCGATGGTGTTTGTGATAAACTTTTCTAATGGAACAGCGAAAACTAGGAATTAAAAATTTCGAATTCGAGCCAGAGGTTTTCGCTTTTTGACTTTGGTGATTGGCAATTGAGTGCTCTTGTTCATAGATTATATGATCAATTAGGGAATAAGGCTAGTAGATGGCTTAGCTATTATGAATTTTGCCAATTTGCGCGTGATCCACGTATTCGCGTGCATGCTGTGTAGTATCATGGTCGATGTAATGTTAGTTATCAGTGATCCTATTCACATGACAGACTATTTTGAAATTTTCATATGAAATTTTTACTTATCTCTCTTTGCAAACATTCATAACTGGCTATTGAATGTTGAGGAAGAGAAATTCTTACATGACTCTCACACGAGATGATCCGATCCCTTCATTTTGCGTGTCCTAGTTCTCTTCTATAAGACATTACAGACCTTTAGGAATCAATAGTTTTGTGCTTGTGTTGTGTCCATTAGGTTATGTTTCAAACTTTTGAAATCCCATATAGTAGTTGTTCTGTTTTATGTTGATTACCAGTTATTTACATCTTTTACTACCAGGAGAAAAGTGTGGCATATCTCAATTTATACATGTTCATGTTTCTATTCAGTTCTGAGTCTACATAGTTTGGAATTGGAATTTTCTTTTCTTATGATTGTTTGAATGCATATAAATGTTTGATTGGAATCTTATTTATAACTTTCAAGTTTTGCTCCTCCAGAGTTTCAGAACTCAGTTTGGTTATGATTTTTCAGGCAAGCAAAGGATGTTGTTAAAGGTATAAAGAAGCGGATTGGAAGTAGAAATTCTAAAGTTCAACTTCTTGCACTAACTGTAAGCTTATATACTTTAAATTTATTTATTCTAAAGTTCAACTTAGATCATAAAATTGTTCAAGCCGCTTAATTTTTTTTTCTTCATTTGCATTTTTTAAATTTCTTTATTAGACCTCATATTTCTGCGCATTTTTTGATTTAATGTTTCTTATTGCTGTTCTGAAATGGTCATTCCACTTTAAACAACCATAAGCAGATAGTCTCCTACAAAGCTTGTCTCATTGTAGATGTAATAGAAAATAGACGCCTCATTCCACTCCAACCATATATGCCAGCAGATTAAAAAAATATTAGAATAGAAGGAAACTTTCAACTAGTTTGATTCCTTGGATCCACTTTTTTCATGTCGGTTGATAAATAAATGGTGGAAACCCTTTATCTATTAGCAATTATTTAGTGATGATGGTCATTGTTTTGATGTTTTTGTGGTTATAGTAGTATCCTTGTCAAACTGTTGGAAAAATGACTTTTCTTAATAAATGAATAATGTTCAGACAACATTGTCCTATATACTTTTATACATTGAATTTCATATCATCTTGGAAAGAAGCAGTAGACATTAACTTGGGATAGATTTTTGTTGAAAGAAAGCGGAGGCAAGAGATGCTGAAACTGTGGGTCTTGACTATACACCAGAGTCTGTTTTATCTAAGGTTTAATGCAATAAATACAAATAAACATAGGAGATTCTGTTCCTTTCTATATGATATGATATACCTTTAATTACAAAGATCTTAATAATTAAATTAGGAAACAAATCATAAATATAAAATCCGCTCAAATCATCTAAAATACTCTAAATAGTCTAAGATGTAAAAATATATTATTAGATATTTTAAAGATTTTCCCACACTTTGGTAAATAAAAAAGTTTTTCCCACACTCCCCTTCAAGCTAAGGTGACCGAGCTTTCAGCTTGTTACAAGAAAATGAATAACATAGAAGCCCTTATTTATAACACATTTTAACCCTTAAAATTGACCTAATTCTAGAAGGCTTATAGAAAATAACTCTTCTACAGTAGTTGTGTTAGTATGATGTTCTAAATAGAAGTCTATGAGTCTATCCACCATACGGGTTAGGAGTTGTTAGTAGCAGTGTGCTGTATATGGAAATTAAATGTTCCACAATGCAGTTTCCATCCTTCACTCAGATTTCCCTGGTGTTTGGGTTCCTTTTAAGAATACCTTATAGCTGTTCGAATTAGGTTTGTTTAGATAGGACGAATTCTCTCTAGTCGGGATATAATGAACAATTGAACATGACTGTATCATCTTTAACAATCAGAAATGCTTATCTGTTTTTCTATTGATCTGTTTCTGTTATACGCTAGCTTCTGGAGACAATTATACAAAATAATCCTTCTACAGTAGTTATGCTCGTATGATATTCTAAATAGAAGTCTATCCACCATACTGGTAAGGAGTCAAGTTGGTAGCACTGTGCTGTATATGGAAATTAAATGTTCCACGATTCAGTTTCCATCCTTCACTCAGATTGCCCTGGTGCTAGGGTTCCTTTTAAGGATACCCTATAGCTGTTCGAATTAGGCTTGTTTAGATAGGAAGAATTCTCTCTAGTTGGGATATAATGAACATGACTGTATCATCTTTAACAATCAGAAATGCTTATTTGTTTTTCTATTGGTCTGTTTCTGTTATATACTAGCTGCTGGAGACAATCATAAAGAATTGTGGGGACATTGTCCACATGCATGTTGCGGAGAGAGATGTTCTTCGTGAAATGGTGAAAATAGTAAAGAAAAAGGTATTCTTATGTATTGATTGTTTCAATAGCCTTCCTATTTTATGCCTGCTTTCATCATATAAAATATGTTTGATATTTGTCATGCCAATTGTAGCCTGATCCCCATGTCAGAGAAAAGATACTGATTCTTATAGATACTTGGCAAGAAGCTTTTGGAGGCCCAAGGGCAAGATATACACAGTACTATGCTGCCTACCAGGAACTGTTGGTACGCCTACCAACTTATTTTTATTGAGATATTTTAAACCAAGTATTTTCTCTCCACTTACCATTATGAGCAGTAAGGAAACAGCTTGTAGATGCTGAAGCTATAAGGTTTTAGATAAGAAATACTTAATAGTACGATACAAACACACGAATTTAAAATAAGTAGGCAACGCGGGTGGGGTGTAGTCTTATGCGGTCCTCATAATTCAAAGAACACGGCTTTTTCTGACATTTCGTCTGTGAGCATTTATACCATCCATCATTACTCTTTAGATAAAGAGAGAAGAGAAAGAATGAAGACTTCAAATTTCGAATATGGTTTGATACAGTTGATGATTATGATTTTGATACGAAAGACTAAACACTAACCCTTATTTACACTAATACAAGACTCAAAATCCTAATTAAGATAATAACCGAAAAAATGGAAACTAACTTTAAGCAATAGTCTATGGAAAGCTGATTCTATGAAATAATCAAAGATACTATAGTATAACGTCAAGATATTATAACATTTCTTCTAGCACTCTTCCTCAAGTTAAAACCTTCCAAGTACTTGTTTCAAATGTATCCTTTAAAAGAGAAAGATAGCCGTAATTATATAATGTGATATGGATAGTTGGTAGGGCCAAATCACATATGGAACAAGAGTCGAGGCCAAATTGTAGTTGAGACACACCCCCAATCAGGAAAAAATCACCAGGGCCAAACTGCAGCTAGGACAAAAACCAATGGCAAATTGCAACTGAGGCAAAACCAATGCCAAACTGCAACAGAGACAAATCCTGTGTAAAGCTGAAATAAAGGCCAAACATGTCTTCAAAAAAGTGCGTCTTTTTGTGGGTTGAATCACTGAAATAAGTGTAGATCCAGGGTGATCGCGTGGAGGTGCCTAATGGTCTTTCTCTCAACAGAAGTAGGAAGGGAGTCAAGGGACAATAAGCAAACTTGACTAGCGATACAATGTATAGACGATGAAAGATGGTGTGTGGTTTTCGTGTGTCGATATGAAACTTTCTAGACAGAAGTACAAGATGACACGTTAAACTACTCCGGTGAGTTCTCAAGGGAATACCCAGCCTGGAGAACGGTGACACCCTGGACACCTGACAACTGATTTTGCTGTTTAGTAAAGCAACAAAAGCAATACCGCCTTCAATTGGCTCTATACATTGTATTAAAAGGCAGTCTATACATTCGATTCCTTTCTAACCCTTCTAGAGTAGACTTTCAATTGTGGGCCTGATTGTGGCTTCAGTCCTCTGGGATCCTAATAGACACTCTAAGATAATATCAAGATATTAAAAGATATTTTCATATCTTCTTACAGTAGAGAAGCATTTGGCACTTTTATTCGGGATATAAGGCCCTCATATGTTTGCTTTCATGGTTTTTCAGAATGATTGGTTACTCAGAATATTGCATAAAACCTTTTTAAAATAAATTTGTTTGCCCATTTCTTTAATTCTATAAAGAATTTTTTGTTTTAGCATGCTGGGGCTGTATTTCCTCAAAGGTCTGAGCAATCTGCACCTGTATTTACCCCGCTACAAACACAACCATTAACATCATACCCTCAAAATATACGTGACTCTGATTCACAACAACACGCAGCTGAGTCTTCAGCGGAGTCTGAGTTTCCAACCCTAAGGTACATTTCTATCCCTCTCCTCGTTATTATCATGTAAATGAAGTTAACTTAGTTGTCGATAACTTGATACTGATTCTCACACACACACACACACACAATTTTACCAACATTATTATTGGGTGAATTTCATGTTGGTCATGGAATGGGCCTAGGTGACTCAATAGTGTGTTGTTAGTATTCCAAACTGTTATTATTATGATGATAAGCATTATGCTACGTGGTACAGATTATTGTGTGTGATTATGCATTGATTTGTTTTGATCGAGCTTTCTATTTCCAGTATGACTGAAATTCAGAATGCAAAAGGTATTATGGATGTTCTTGCGGAAATGCTCAGTGCTTTAGAGCCTGGTAACAAAGAAGTAAGTTGTTCAAATTAAACTTTCAAATTATGATGTATGTAAATGCAAACGAGATAATATTTTCTGAAACAAAGGCTTTTTGTCAGTTGAAAGCACTATTTCTATTAAATGTCATATATGAACTTTACTTCTGTTTTAGGGGATTCAGCAGGAAGTTATTGTTGATTTGGTGGAGCAATGCCGGACATACAAGCAGAGAGTGGTACATCTTGTTAATTCAACTTCGTAAGGCCTGATGTTCTAGTTCATTTATGATATAATGATGGACATGTTATCATATTATTTACTTGTTTGGTTCCTTTTAGTTGTGTTCTTAATAAAATTTCTTATTTGAATCCAAAGGAAAAAACCAAGTTATTGTGGTTTGTATTTTCTCCAGGGATGAGTCACTGCTATGCCAAGGATTAGCTCTTAATGATGAATTGCAGCATGTACTGGCCAAGTATGAATCCATTGCTTCAGTAACTTCTCCTCAAAATAACACCGAGAAACCAAATCCTGCATCTTCCGGAGCACTTGTAGATGTTGATGGTCCTTTGATTGATACTGGAGATGCTAGTAAACAAACTGATGAGAGGTAGCCCAGTGTCTATTATTGATCTCCATTACTGCTCTGCATGCTTTAACCTGGGATACTATCAGTCTTACCCATTTAAAATGCAAGTCATTCATTTTTTACCCTATTAAAATACATGCAATTCATTACTATCTGCTATTCCTTCTTGACACGTTAAATTTTACAATTCAAAATAAATTCTATATTATTTTTGCCAATGGAACCCAGAAACTTGTTTATATTGTTTCTACTGGAATGGTGTATTTGCTCTGTTATGGAATTGAAAATTAGTTTTTGTTGTTTGCATCAAAACCAGGGTTCTCTTATTGTTTTGGATGCTTAGTTTTCGTCATTCTTCTTATTTGCACTTGGGAGCGTTGTGCATCACTATCAGGAGGTCTTCTTTTATGTGTTTTACTTAATTACTTAATACCCAAGCAATAGGTCATAGGCTAGTTTTGTTTCCAGACCTGTTTATAGAAACATGCAGAAATGGATGTGTCAGAGAATCACTTATAAGTTGACTAAACCTGTCTGCTGCCTTTTGGTTATATGGTTCTCAAGTTAATTTTTTTTTGCAGATCCTCTTCTAGTGCTGAAGCAGGGTCTCAAACATTGAATCAGTTGCTGCTTCCTGCACCCCCTATATCAAATGTCTCAGCTACTCCCGCAAAGGTTGATCCCAAATTGGATCTGCTCAGTGGTGAAGACTATAACTCACCAAAAGCAGATAATTCACTTGCACTTGTTCCTGTAGGAGAACAACAGCCTGCCAGTCCTATGTCTCAACATAACGCCCTCGTTCTTTTTGATATGTTCTCTAATGGAAGCAATGCGCCAACTCCTATTAATATCCAGCCAACTAATGCTGCTGGCCAAAACAATCCATTAGCTCCACCGTTTCAAGTTCAACAACAGCAAACTTTCATCTCTCAAGGTGTATTTTACCCCAATGGAAGTATCCCAGATGTGGGGTCACCTCGATATGAGCAATCACAATATACACAAAGCACAGGTCCTGCCTGGAATGGTCAAGTCGGGCAGCAGCAACAGCCACCTTCACCAGTTTATGGTACACTTATGCTTCTTTGTTAAATAAAATTCCTGTTTAGCTCAGATCCTTTAACAATTATGTTCTCTTTTTTTAGCAGTTTTTTGTAAGAATTCTGATTTTTTATCACATTTTTTTAGTGGATTCATGGAAAATTAAGTCTTCAATTTATACAGGTACACAAGTTGGTGGGTCATTGCCGCCGCCTCCGTGGGAAGCTCAACCTACAGACAATGGTAGTCCGGTAGCCGGCAGCCAATACCCCCAACCAATGCAAGTCACTCAAGTGGTAATGACACATGTACAAACTGCTGCATTTCCTCAGGGACCTCAAGCAACGGGGTATGACCAGGCTGCTGGAATGTATATGCAGCCAAACCATATGTCAGCAATCAATAACCATGTTCAGAGCAACCAGTTGGGCTTGCACCCTCAGTATATTCAAGGTGTTGCAGGTCCCCATATGGGTATGGTTTCACCTCAAATGCAAAATGGTCCTGTGGCTTCCAGGTATCCTCAACAGATGTATGGCAACCAATTCATGGGATATGGCTATGGTCAGCAACAAGGGCTTCAATATGTCGACCAGCAAATGTATGGTTTGTCCGTGAGAGATGATAATGCTCTAAGAAATTCTTACCAGGTTTCTGCTACATCTTATGCGCCATCTGGGAAGCCTTCAAAGCCAGAGGATAAGTTATTTGGGGACCTTGTTGACATGGCAAAAGTGAAACCAAAATCTACTCCAGGCCCGAGCTGATGGCACTTATGACTGATTGGGTTTTGCATTTTTCACATGTTTGCTAACTCGTCATCTTTTTTCTTTTTCCCTTTTCATTTACTTTCATATATAATACATGTATATTTTTTTTGTTATTGTTCTGTTTTGTGTTGCTCATCTGGCAAATGACTATAGATTATATTCATGTACATTTCTTTTAGAGAGAAGACACTGAAAATTTATAGGAAAATTGGCTAGAGCATCGTAAATTCGTAGGAGTTGGGCTGAAGTTTTAGTGGCATCTCTCCCTCTCTCTCTGGGAGATTTTTATGGGTAGAATTCCCTTAAAATTTGTGATTTCGTTTCTTCTAAGTGAGTAGAGTAAGTAAATAATCACAACTGTTGATTTTCTTTTACTTATAATTGAATTACTTCTTAAGTTGTTTACTTTAGAAAAACTGAGCCCTTAAAGGCGAACTGAAATCTGATAAAAATAGCATGATTTTACTTTTTTAATAGTTTTGAAGAGTGGGAAATGTTAATTTCCATAATTCCTTCAAATTCTTTGATTGTTTGAACTCTGAATAGGTTATTGTAATATTTGTCTTGTATTTTGGAAAAATGATGGTACGTGGACTCATGGCTGACACGGAGTAGTAACTTTACTACTTGTACTCTAACGCCGAATGTGTCTATTTATTGTTTGAAAACATTTTGTATTTTTTTAAAGCTTTTGTTTATTTTAACTTGCTAACAAAATGATAAGAGCCTTTTGAAGTGATCAATTGTCCGCATTTTCGAAAACAATTAAAATGTAAAAAAGGTTTTTTTTATTTTTATTTTTAGAAATGCATCGTCTCTGGCTTGCGTTGCATCTTCTCACATCACAAGTCACAGTGGTTTATTTCAAGAGTCTCTCATTTTCTTATTAGCAATTTAAAATAAACAAATATTTTACCGAAAAAAACAATAAATTTTCATCCGTAATATCTAAAAAAGAAAACCCCATTTGCGATTTTTTTCTTAAATATCTCTCTAATTTTTTTAAAAAATATATATTCAAAAATAGTCCCCATTTCAAATTTATGTTAAAAATACTGTACTTTTCACACGCTCAGAAGTTTCACTCTCTAAATTTGATTTCTCAACCATTTTTTGCTCCAACAAAAATCGTAATCTTTACGTGGAACTTCTAGTCAGTTTTTTTTTGAAATCGTACTCTTTAAGTGCAATTTCATGTTGATACTCTTTTTTTCTTTTTACTTTAAAAGTCTATCACATTTGTTGTTTCAACCCAGGAGTGTGGTTGAGCGGTTGGGACTCATCCTCCCTTAATCAAGTGTCGAGGGTTCGATCATCGCCTTGGGTATGGAGCAACTTTAAATCTCTGGGCCAGCTATTCCACCCTTCGAGGTGTCTCCAATCCAGCGAGGGAATTAGTCACTGCGTTCGATGATGGATACCCTGGTCTCAACCTCTAGATATTGCATCCACCTTAAAGTTCAACATCATGGAGGTAGCCATTGGCTCTTCTCTATTGTTTATGCTAGCCCTTTTATAGGGCGTCGCCAAGAGGGTTGGAAAGAGTTATGTGATTTTAGTATCTCTAATAAAGGGCTCTGGTGTTTAGCTGGTGGTCTTGTGAATCAACACTCACCTTCTGAATAATCTCATGGACATTGGGTATGCTGGTTCAACTTTCATTTTCTTCCACGGTCATCTAAAGGAAAGATAGGAATATTTACCGCCGAACGCAGTGACTAATCCACTCGTTGGATTGGAGACACCTCGAAGGGTGGGACAGCTGACTCCAATACAACATTTATTATTTTATCAATAATACCCCTAACTATTTATTTGAGAGAGAAATACATACCATGAAATAATAAGTACTTAAGAGTATTATAGGAAAAAAATAAATACTTCAATCAAAAGTAAAAAAAATTATTAGTCTTCTTGATATGTGTAAATAACCATAAAGCGGATGGAGTATAAACAACGAAAAAAATGTTAAACCAACAATAGATATAAAAAACAAAACGATTTATAAGGTTAGAGATCAACTAAATCTCTCACTCGTGTACCAGTTAAGGCTATGTTTGATAGTAAGTAGGGGATAACGGCTAAGCTAGCAGATAGCGGTTGAGCTAGCGAATAGCGGATAAACTATCTATGTTTGGTAAAAATAGCGGTTAAACTAACTAATAAATATAAAATGACATAAAAGTTAGGGATTTAAATTTGTTTAATTTATTTATTGAAGATACAAAAAGAATTTAAGAAAAATAATGAGGGCAATAAAGGCAAAAAAACATAAATGCTATACTCTATAAGCTATAAGTAGTGTTTGAAAGAACGCTAAACGCTACCCCAAAAACGTTAAACGCTAGTATTTATCAAAACTTCTATTTGTCATCTGCTACTCAAATTCACTATCCGTTAGCGGATGAGACTTGCCAAATAGAGCCCAAACATCAAATACAAAATTAAAATATCATGAGTGGTTGAGACCATATCAAATATCATGAAATCTCAATAATTCGTAATATTTTATACTAAATCCTATCATCAATTTGACTAATAGATCCGTAAGAGTGAGAGACTTAATTGATCTACTTTCTAAAAGGAAAAAAACATAAATAAATGAGGTTTATTTTATTTTTTTGACAATATAAATGAGGTTTATTAAAAGGATAAAAAACGCGGGTGCCAGCTGTGTTGGCCATCGTCTTCCCTGTGGGTCCGCAATTTTAGGGTTCCAAATTACTTTTTATTTCTTCATTTCCGATCCATTGTTGACCCAATCCAATATACCATTTCTTCCGTTCTTTCCTCTCTGCAAATCGCGAAATCTGAACATAACAGTTAACAGTTTCTTGACACGGTACAATATTTAATTCCCTCATACTTGTTTATGTTTTCTTCGCAATTTCGTTCATTACCACGCGTGATGAAATATTTTTTGACGGAAATATTTTTCTCAATCTTGCAGTTAAATCCATTCGGAGGATTATTTTCCGTCTTGCAAATATCAAGCATGCAGGTTCGTTACCACTCATCGTCGTTGTTCTCTTTTCTTTGTTAGTTAATAGATAGATGCAATTGTTGTGAGCAACCTATGTGTGTTTCGAATTGGCTTGTGGTTATTTGTGTGTGGAATGAATTATCTAAAGGACTAGGTGTTTTGAATTAACTTGCAATAATCAAAATGGCGGTGTGATACAATAAAACATTGCAAATCTGATTCTGTTGCCGTTTATTGCAATTGCAGTAGGCTTTATTCTTCAATTAAGCTTTGAATTTAGGTTGTGTTTTTTCACGCAGGCATCAAGGGCAAGATTGTTCAAGGAGTACAAAGAGGTGCAAAGAGAGAAAACAGCTGATCCTGATATTCAACTGGTCTGTGATGATTCTAACATTTTTAAATGGACAGCTCTTATCAAGGTATGCTTGCTAACAGTTTTGAGGAAGATTATAGAAGATATTCGACGAACCTGTGATGATAGTGGCTAGTGGCTTTTGCTCTTTTTTTGGTTTACAATTAGGGACCCTCAGAGACTCCTTTTGAAGGGGGTGTCTTTCAGCTTGCATTTTCTGTTCCAGAGCAATATCCTCTTCAACCGCCTCAAGTCCGGTTTTTGACTAAAATCTTTCATCCGAATGTGCATTTTAAGGTAGGATGGGTCCCTCTGTAAGTGATGTAAGTTTGTTAGATGCCGATACTTTTTCACCTATAAAACATGACTGTGTGATTTCTAAAGAGAATTAGATTTATCCTAATTTGTTTTACTGGTGAGTGCTTTCTCAAACTTTCCAGCTAAGTGTTGCATAGTTTAAAGAGGGTCTAATAGTTGTTTGGTTGGTGAAAAAATGGGATCCAATACCCTTGTAGTCCCTACACTATAGTGTGAATTATCAGTGGCGAAATTAGGAGTATTCACAGGTTGGTTTGGTTTAATTTAGGGGTGAAAGAATATCCAAACTGATCGCATTTGATTGGGTTGGTTTGATTTTTTTTTTTATATAAAAAATTTCAATGAATCTGAATCAAATGATCGAATTAAGATGAGTTTTGTTTGGTTTGGTTCATGCTATTACGTTAAAAGAAGAAAAAGTTGTTATATATTTTACTTTTTTATCTTCATATATCTTTTTAACCTATAAACATTTGAATTTTATATTACTATAAGTTAAATATATTCCTTTGTTATTTAAGGAGTCGAGACAATAATTAAATTAATTCCAAATGTTGGTATTGTATTTAGTTGATTTTTAGTTTTTTCCACATTTATACTGTTTTCATCAGTATTTAATCTCTTTACCTAAAATATGATACTCAAGTTGGATAGTAAACATAACATGACCAAAGATACATAGAAAAAACTACATTGGCGCAAATGAATGAGAAGAAAAAATGGATGAGAATTCTGACTAAAGTCTAAACCGCATAAATTTGGAAGTTTTAAAAATATATAAAAAAAAGATGATCTGACTTGGGGTTCAGGTTGTTGATTAATCTGACACCAATATTAATTGGTTGGGTTCAGTTTTGAAGTGATGGGAACCAATTGTCCAAATTAATATAGACCAATTAAATTAGCTTTATTTGGAACTTTGGATTATTCAATTCATCAGGTCATTCCAATCTAGTGTAGTGAACACCCTCTTTTGTTTGAATGAAAATGTTCCGGAATAGCTAACATAGATTCACCTACTTCAGTGCTCATGTAAGATATATGTGTTTGTGCTTGGTGTCAGCTGTCTTGATTACCTTCTCTATGGTAGGGAGGCCAATCTTGTTAACAATTTATTATGGGAGGCTGATAAATTAGAGACTAATTTCCACTGCTCCCCCATTGATTTTCGTAAGAACTCATTGGAGGCTGAAAACAATGTTGATTTGAATTTGAATGTCTGTTTGATTATTTTTGCTTCCTTTTGTTCTCTATAAGTCCAATAGATAACTTCGTTTGTTATTCTTGACCTTTTTTTTAATGGCTAAAATCTGAACATCTAGTAATTTTCCAGACAGGGGAGATTTGCCTAGATATCTTGAAAAATGCATGGAGCCCTGCATGGACGCTGCAGTCTGTCTGTAGGGCCATAATTGCTTTGATGGCTCATCCAGAACCTGACAGCCCACTGAATTGTGATTCAGGTTGACAAACTTTACATAATTCACATTCTTTTTCTTATTTGTCTCTAGTCTCGTGGAATGAAGAAAAAATATATAGTTCATCTACGCGAAGCGAACTATGTTATTAATTATAGAACTGCCTTCAGTAGCATTTCAGTATCATTTGGAAGCCCTACTCATTCCAAATATATACCTTAATTTCTTTTTACCGAAACTAAGAATGGTGAGCTGAAGAATTTGAAAGTTGCGTAACAGCAAAGGAGACATTTCTCACTTATTTTCTTTTGGTGTTACAGGTAATCTTTTGCGTTCGGGTGATGTTAGAGGGTATCAGTCCATGGCAAGAATGTACACTAGACTTGCTGCAATGCCAAAGAAAGGCTGAATCCAATGACTTATCTCCTATATTTGTCTAGGTAACAAGTTAGCAATAGATACACCAGTTCATTGTTCTAATCATAATTTGTTTAAAATGTATCATCTTAAGACATGATTTTCATTGTTTGATGATGTGTATGAAAGTTGTGACTTGTACAAAGTGTAGATGTGAATTCACTTATCTAGGCTTATGCCAGAATTGAGCTCAATGAGCAACATGCTTGAATAATCCTTGATTGCTTCCATTTTTATTGATGACATATTTCGAGGTCGATATTTAGCTTTCTGTGCATTTGATATTTTTAGTATTTCTCAACGAATGTGCAGCCAGGCCAATTGTTTTCACGGTTCGACTAATGGTGATAATTCACGGTTTAATTCTTGGCTCGTCTTGGAGGAAGTATTTTGCTTCTTCCAAGAGGATGGGCCATTGGATTATTGATGGGACTACACCGTATATTATATATTAATGGGATTCACATATCAGATTGTCGTGTTCTCCTCCGAGGAAGAAAGAGAAGTTTCTTGGAGGTCATAGTGTGTGTGTGTTGTCTATGTATGTGTCTATGAAAATTTCTCGAACTGGGAAAGAGAATGGGAGAAAACACCGTCCATGGACTGGGTCCACATAATATGGATGGATCAACACCAAAGTGATCCCACCTTGGATGCTTGGACCCTCTATTTTGACTGCTTATTGCAATTTGCATTTTTTTGGATATTTTGCAACAGACTATGTTAAGGCAGGTGCCTGAGACATCCTACAAATGTGCCCCTTATCCATGGTGCCCGAGTGTGTGCCTGAGGTCATAGTGTGTGTGCATTGTCTCCGATTTCCAAAAGAAGTAGGTTTCTTTGTTATAGTTAGCTCGTAATTTTATATTAGATGTTTATGTACATTTATACACATAAAATATAGTAATGGATCCCAAAGAAATAGAGTCTCTATTGATATGCATGCGACAAATAACCCTTTTCCCATGGCTCGCAACATAAATGGGTTTTTATATCCTGACTGGTTCTGGTAAGAGAGAGAAATACACATAAAATAAAATTATTATTATTATTATTGTTGGTGGTGGTTTCGAAATCCCAGCTGAAGCTAAATCCCAACTGAAGCTATTGTCGCCACATTTTGCAATTGTTTGTCATAAAATTACATTTCTTGGTGGACAACCAAGAACTTCCATTTTCACTTATTTAAAGCAGAGAAGAATCATGTCTTGATGGCATAAAGTCGGACTTACATAAAACTAAGGTTCTGCATCTTATAGTGGTATCTTGGAACGGAGGATACATTCAAACAAAGGCACGTCGAACGAAACAGAGCAATGTTGGCTTATAATTTTACAATTACACACGACTTAAATAACACGTCTGAGGACACAGGCTGAGGTTTTAGAAACCTGTCAAACCATTCGGATGATTCTTTCACCTGGAATTTCGTTAATTGGTGCTCAATTCCAGGCTCTGCAATAAACTGCATGTCAAAGCAATCAATCGTAAAACTTCAATTCAAGGGATTTTTATTACAAGTGGTTTTTAATGAAACGGTGTAACACTAGAAATGGAAATTGCAGGTTGGAGTTAAATCAAGGCATCTTATTAAGCTGATAACGGGAGACCAAATTTGTCAAGTTAAGGAAAAGTGACCAAACATTGAGTTTATACCTTGAAATTATCCAAGCAGTGTAACGCTCCGTATGCCTGGCATGCTCTTGATGTAGGAGTTGCCAAGCCAGCAAGAGGACACCTAGGATCTTCCGCTCCTGGTGTTCCAAACAACCAATTCCAAGTGAAATTCAAAAAACCCCAAAAGCTAAAGGGTCGGAGTAACATAAATAACTAATACAGATGCAGAGGTCTACAATCTAATAGATACAACCCCAAATAAGTGAAAATGTTGCACTACAGTAATAAACAATAGATATAAGGATCTTACCATTGAGAATAAGCAGAGGACGTGGTGCAATAGATGGGATAGAGTAGGTGGAATCAAACTGGGAGGCTAAACCAGGAGCAATCCTGTCCCACACCTGATTAAGAAATATAAAATCTCGAGGTTAGTATGAATAACAAGGACAGTATCCACATCCATATGTCCTATATGGACACTTTGTCCGGTGGTTGAATAACTAGCAGTTATTGGATATGTACCAATGGACACTGTGTCCGGTGGGTGAATAACTAGCAATTATTGGATATGTACCAAGCCTCCCAGCATTGTCAATCATGTTTTTGTTTAAAGCAATAATCATATCAAAGCATATTATAGAAATACGTTTGGAGACAGAATTATAGTTGGGAATGGAATTATAATAACTTAGCCGACCTTCTCCACCACTTCTTTGTCAATAGCATCTTTGCCCAAGTCATCACGGGCCACTGCATCCATGAACCTAAGAGCATCAGAATGCAATTACCAGGGACCATTCGGAACATTTATACAGTCATTCTAGGTATTGCTCAAATACAGTTCGAACTTCACCATGAAATTTAAATGGCAAATTGTTTTAGAGAGCATTGATGTCTTAAGAAATTGTTTGACTTAACATATGAAATCATACACCAGGTACTTACTGCACATAAAAAGTAGCATGTACTAGATTACTGGGTTTATGTAAACAGTAACTTCAACTCATATGAAGTAGCAGGAGCAGTAACTAACGCAAACCAAAAAACGGGTGATACATAAAAGAAATTCCAGAAACAAACTTTTTGTTTTGACATATTATACCTTCAAAAACATGCTTTATACTGTCAACTCGAGCCTGCCACTTATCGTTGTCTACGGCCCATCGAAATCCCTGCAAGTATATATGATGCAAAAAGGGTTCAAATTGTTGTTTCAGAAGCACATCTTGTATTCTTGTTAAATATAAGTTCATCCAATCGTACAATGTCACCTGAACACCAATCAAAGGAGCAACCACAGCATAGTGAGTATCAGCAGCTGCAGCAAACCATGCATGCATTCCTGAATCCAGGAATATACAAGTGATGAGTCCCAACAAACCGGACATCTAACATATTCGTCTCAACTTCTCTCAACCAACCTCCAAGTGATATTCCAGTGATTCCTATTCTGGAAGGGTCTATATCCTCTCTTTGCGTTAAATAATCTGCCAATTTAATCAAGTCCCATACCTGCCAGATCATGGAATGGTACACAGTTTTTGAAACAAAGTAATCATGAGTTTAAACTGCACTAATGCCATCAGCCACAGTTAAGCTAAATCATTTGGAGGAGAAAGTGACTCAGTCTAAACAATAAAGCAGCTTGATACACAAGGAAGGAAGTTACCGTGTCATAAATGAATGGCATTGTCTCGCCGGTTTTCCATGCAGAAATAAGAGCCTGTTTTTTATTTTTGCCCAAAGGTTTTAACCAGAACAGAGGTCAAAAAAAGAAAAGCATGATCAGTTTTGAATTTAATTTCTTTGAGTAATTTACTTTATTAATTGCTTCTATTACTTTGAATATCTTCCACTAAAATCCCACCAAATTAGAGTTACATAAATTAAGCTAAAAAGATTTCAAAAGTCACTATTGCAAAAGCTTGTTGTTCGGAACAGATAAATTGAAGTTATCATTATAAGCTAATATTTTCCCTAAATAGCATGCAATTCATTGATCAAGACTAATTAAACGGAAGTAAAGCATAGCAAACACATACATCGCGATAGGTTGTTGAGCTAGTCGCACGTTCACCATGGTACCGAGAATCAATCGCAATTGCTATATATCCCCGCGAAGCATAAGCCTAAAACACGAAGAACAAAAATAGAAACCAAACACAGAAAAATAAAATCCAGAATTATAATCAATGCTAGTACAACAAAATGAGTCCAATAAACGATGAGTGAAGAAGCAGAGTTAATGCAGCATTAATTGACCTCAAGCAATGGCCGCAAGTACTCTTTATATTTGCCTGTACCGTGAAGAAAAACAACTGCAGGCCTTCTTCTCTGTTTATCGCTTTCTTTCAAACTCAAAATCAACACAGGTAACCGTCCTTGATCTCCTTCCTACTATCCAAAATCAAGGATCATTTCATCTAATTTTTCTATTAACCTCAAAATCACATCTAAACAACAAAATTACGGATCCAAAATTCAACTAATCAAAATCAATTAATTTAATTAATCACCTCTATAGTCAAGTACAGATTTTCCTCCTTAAGCAAATCATCGAAGTTCTCAATGTTTTCCTTTGGACAAGATTCCATTATCTCCGTCTACAAATTTGTAAGGCGATTGAAAAAAAAAGCAAATAAAGAAGAAAACTAAAAAAAAATGCTAGTGTACTTGAAAGTTGAAACCTCATCGTTATCTGGCAAAGGATTCGGCACTGGTTTTGCAAATTCAACTGTTAGCGGAACTGAAAAATAAATAACAAACGAGATTCAGTTATGGAAACGGAGATCATGGAATTTAGTAAAGTTTAATTGTTATTTATACCTTGAGGAGGTCGTCTACTACGCAGAACTTGCAGAAACTCTGAACGGAAGTTGTTTGGAGCTTCAATGCCTTCTTTTTCTCCCATTTTGGTTTCGGTTTTGCGGTTTGTGATTTCCCTGTGAGGCTTACCGGTTATGGTTATGCTTTCCGGCGAGGCATGCGTGTTGCACTTTTTTTTATAATTTTTTTTATAATTAAAAAAAGACTTTGGCGGGTTAGTTGTACTAATTGGTAAGGAAAGGCACGTGTGAGTTAACAAAATCTGCACGTGCCGAGTTGGGAGTGATTTCATGAGTGCCGCCACTTTCATTGTTTACCTCTCTAAGCACTGGTGGTGGAGTGGTGGTATACTCTTTTCAGATTGCCTTATCTCTTTATCTTTTTAGAAAGATTATTAATTCTCTCTCATGATTTCTATTCCAGTATCTATAAATAATACTACTAGCGAACTTAGATCCTTTCATTTCCACTAACTTTATATCTTCCTCTCTACGGCTCTCTTATTCTCTCTTATTATTATTTATTATTTTTTAATGGTAGAGAGGAAGGAGAGAAGGAAATAATCCAAATGCCTCCCTAGCCGGACATAATCCTTTTCACTTCAGGATAAAGAGGTAGAATATTATAAAAACGACTTCATGGTTAAGGTAATCAAAATCGGATCGTACATTGAATCGGAAGAGGTAGCGGTTCAGGGGTTTTTGGGTTCAACCGGTTGAATCGGGGGTTGAACCGGAATTAATTAAATAGATTATTTAATATATTTTTTATAATATATAAAGGATAAAAAAACAAAAAAGAATCATAATATGACATAATAAAACTATAATATTCAACAATCATAGATAATTAGATACTATAATGTAAATACTCTCATAGTAATATTAGTGTACACATTTGTTTTTTAATTATTTATTTATTTATTACATCAATTTAATTATAAAAAATGATAAAAAATATCTCATATACCAAAAATCAACATCATTTATCTTTTTTTTTTTTCCAAAAATCAACTTGGTATACCATTTTTTAAGGAAAATAAACCAAGTCCGATTTTCTGCACGGTTCCCCGATTTTGGGCCGGTTTCCTGTCCGGTTCTCGGTTTTCAGCCGGTTATCCGGTTCAATTCCCGATTTTCGCCACAGGCGGTTCTGGGGTTCCTTTGGGCCGGTTTTCGATCCGGTCCGGTTTTGACAACCTTGCTTCATAGTCATCTCGTTTTTTTCATTTTCAATGGTCATCTCTTTGAGTTTGTTTAACGCTGTGCTATAATGTAAATTATAAATAAATAAATTTTTTTATAAGCCCAAAATCAATTTATTTTGAGTTTTTGACCACGAGGGATAGATAATTCACTAATATTGCTTATCAGATATTAATTTCATTAATGATTTCCCAAATTACTGGTGTCTTTCACGTCAAAAAAAATATTACTCGTGTCTTTGATTGAATACCGAAAGGATGAAACTTGAAAGGAATAGGAAGGAAGCTTCAGTTCATGACTTTATTATTGTACTTATTTACTAGCAAATACAAATCAGCCTCAGTTTCTGTTTTGAAATTTTCAAAAACCAAAACTAGTTTCTGTTTTGAGTTTTAAAAATATAAAAAACCAAAACCAAATTCTGTTTTCAGTTAAGAATTTTTTTTCAAATATCAAAATCATTTTCAAACATAAACATAAGAATATATATATATATATATATATATATATATATATATATATATATATTCATCATAAACTTATCTTAATCAAAACAATATATAACATTAGGTTTGAAAAAAATTAAAATATTATAACTATATAATCTGTTTGTTTAGTAATAATTCTAATAAAAAAGGTTGAAAGTAGTAGTGGCTGGAGTGGTGGTCGGAGTGGTGGTTAGTGGTGGTCAAAGTGGTGGTTGACGATGGTGGACGGTGTCAGAGCGGTGGTTGACGGTGTCAGAGCGGTGGTTGGCGGTGGTCGGAGTGGTGGTTGGTGGTGGTGGTCAGTGCTGGTTAGTGGTGGTTAGTGGTGATCAAAGTGGTGGTTGACGATGGTGGACGGTGTCAGAGTGGTGGTTGGCGGTGGTCGAAGTGGTGGTTAGTGGTGGCTGGCAGTGGTCTGAGTGGTAGTTGGTGGTGGTGACATATATTGATGATCATAGGTGGATGAAACAAAAACAAAAACAAAAACATAAATTATAAAATATATTTTTGCGGTTTTGAGTTTTTATGGAAAATTGTTTTGAAATTAAGAAAAAAACCAACTCAACCCCATTTTACATGAATATGTTTTGATTTTGAAAATGACTTTCGAAACCAAAAACAAAAAACTCACAACCACCCCGAACGACCCCTAATTACTTACTTTTTTTTAATTTTTTATAAATTGGGCATCTTCTGCTAACGACTTTAAAGACTACTATCTTAAACCGAATAGGACGAGTTCTTAATTACTTAAATTTCCGCATAGTCTTACAAGTTATGTTTTTAATGGGATTTTATAAGGGTCGTGCTTTTCTTTTTCTGGTTTTCAGATTATAGTAAATTTTGATTAAAACTCGTCACATTGTCTAGCAAGATGACACCACAAAATTGAGGATGTGTTGTTTGTTTAAACTTTAGAATATTCAAAAAGACACATAGCACCGAGAGTCGGGGTTTAAAATTTTTAAAATCATGACTAAAAAAGGTAAAATATAATTAAAAACAATTTTAATATATTCAAATAAATAAATTAAAGGTGCAATTGGCCTAGTGATGTGTTTGTGTGATACTTTTGGGTGCAATTAGGTGCAAAATTATAATTTAAATGGGTTCAAAATATTTTTATATGTGATAAACAGATAAAATATTTTTATACAATAGACAAATGGATAATTTTTTTTAAGAGGTTCAACTCACCCCTCACTAAAACCTAGATCCACATATAATAAGGACACCAATCTTTTAGATTTCCACAAGAGATAATAATAAGGACACCAATCTTTTAGATTGGTGTCCTTATTACAAGAGATAATAATAAGAACACCAATCTTTTAGATTGGCCAATGGACCTAAATTTGGAAGTGTTGTTCAAAAAATTAGATGTGGAAAGAGTTTTTATGTTCAGTTCCGCATAAATTCGTAGTGTGAGTTGGTTCGGTTTTGAGCAAAAAGTGAACCGAACCGCAAAGTTAAAATAGATGAAGTTTAGTTTGGTTTGGTTGACTTTTAAAAAAATCAAAACAAACCAAAACATATCAATGCGGTTTGGATTGGTTCTGTTGGTTGAGTTTTTAACACAAAGAACACAATTTAAATAATTTAGATAGCATTTAAAGTTAACAATTTAAATAATTGACTTCTACATCTTCGAAGTCTCATTTCAAGATCATTTCTACATCTTCGCAACATCTCCCAAGGTTAAAGATGAGAACTTCAATAATAAGATATACCCGTAGTCATCCCATGCCCAGCAAGAAAAGGCCATTTTCTTGGCAATGTAGTAATTTTTTTTTCTGTGATTTGACTTCTGGTTGGGAATTCCGTTTTGCAGCCCTCATTTTTAGAGTTAGGATCGAGAGCTGAAAAGAGCAAAACATTTTACTTAGGCAAGAGTTTGGGCTATTTTACATTAAAGGAACAAAATGATCTTTAAGATTATCAATCACATTAAATTCCTCTCTTAAGCACCGGCAGTTCTTGGTGTAGACTGGGCAGGGCCATAGCCATACCTTTTAATGATTTTTTTCTCAAACTGTTTCGTCTTCGTCTTTCTTTCCTTTCTTCTCTTTCTCACGTCTCCTCCGTCACCGTACGCAAAACCAGCTCTCCTTCGTCTCCGTGACTCCATTTCACTCACTCCTCTTCTCATCGACGACCACGTATCTCACCCCGTCGTCGGTCGTCGGTCTCCTCTTCTTCTTCATCTGGTTTCGATTCTTCTTCTTCTTCTCTAAATTTACATCCTTTTTGTGTTGTGTTAAAAGGGGTTTCATGGTTAAAAGAGGAAAAAGAGGGAAAACGGTGGGTATTTGTGTTGCTGTTATTATGATCGTAATATGTATGGGGTTTCTAAGTTCTAATGTTTCAATTGCTTGTTCTAATTGTTCTGATGCTTCAAATGCTAGGGAATTCATGAAAACCAAAATTTCTTGGTATTTTGTTTTCATGTACATATAAGAATAAGAATGTTGATAACTGTACAATATAAACAAGAAATTTTGATTCAATACACTAGCATCTTTGTTTGTTAATTGAGTTTGTAATCAATAGTTTAGGGACTAATACATTAATTTATGTTGGTTTTAGATTGTAATCAATAGTTTGGGGATTAATACCATCTCATGCATATTTAATTTATATATTATAATAGTTTATTTTAGCGGCCCTTCCTAGTTTTTTTTTCAAGATCCGCCACTGCTCTTGAAGAGATTTATTTCCAAGAGGAGTAGGAAGTCTACACAAAGTTTTGCTAACCGGTTAAATTGCCGCTTGGGCTACATTGTATCGGCTTAAAACGTGTCAGGAAGTGGCTAGACAAGACGATACAAAGGTATTGAAACAAAGGGGTACTGCTTGTAGGCACGTAATGAGAGAGTAGAAGAGGCTCACGAAGCTTAAAAAGCAACAAAGCATCATGTTGTTACTGTTAATAGCACTACTTCCTTTCATGCTTTTGGCATGTGCAGGTAGGGATGGCAATGGGTACCCTATGGGCAGGGTATTATAGTGCCTGTACCCGAGCCCGCACATGTATGGGTAGGGCACTATAGTGCCCGTCCCTGTACCCTCTGGGCACTAAGTGCCCATGGGCATGCCCATTGCCCACACTTTAACAACAAAAAATAATAAATAACATTAAAAATATAATTAAATTTAAAAAGCGATTATTTTTTGTGTATACTAATTAAAATATTACACATGATAGCATTTAGCGAATTAAAAACATCCAAAATATTAGTAGCTTGGATTTATTTTTATAAAGTTGTATATACTTAAAATTGTAATAATAGTGTGTGTATTTGTAAATATACTTTACCTATATATATATATATATATATATATATGCGGGTGCGGGCCTAGAGCGGGTTGGGCACCATAGTGCCCGTCCTCGAGCCCGCGCCCATTTGTGCAGGTAAATACCCGCCCGTTTGCGGGTACTCTATATATGGGCATGGACTCAATTGCCATCCCTAGTGCAGGTGGGTTGATTTTGGAAACACTTGCTATGCCTCATTTCTTGCTACAACACATGTGATTGATGAGGGAAGAACGGTGGGCCCAATTCTTTAGGAAACTAAATGCAGACTCTCTCTTAGCGAAATTCAAATTTTGGTTCGCCATGTTGTAAGAAATTAGCTCATTCTGTTAGACCTAATTCCCATTTGTAATATGTACTTTTTGACAAAGATACTTCTTGTCTTTTGATATTTTTTAAAAAGCTAAAAAGATGTAAAAATAATTTAAAATGTGAAAAAGATAAAATATTTACAAGAACAACAAAAAATGAATTTAAATTGAGTTGCTTAATATGGCACAATTAGAGATGCTCTTGGTAATTATATTTTTAAAATGGATCCCTCAAGCCCCGCCGCCCACAATGAATCATTTCAACCTTGTATGTAATATGTAATACGATAAAATCGATGGAGAAAAACATTGTTAAAGGGTCAGAAAAATAAATTGCCAAGGAACTGAACTGATAAATGATGCACCTCTCAAGTGACCAAAAATGGGTTTTACTCGTAATTACAAGGTAGCATTGTCGATACTTTATGTTTAATGTAAGAAAACAAGAAGCCGTGGTTATATCATATGTAGTTATTCTAGATTCTAGACAAGCTACTTGATAAAAAGGGAACGAGACCAAAATCTAACTATCGGATTTTATCACCCCGGTGGTCTCAATGAAAGATCATTAGAATCATATCCGTTAGTTTTTGCATAGCTGGCCTGGGGTGTTTCAATAACAGCTGGGGTGGAGCAATTTGCAATGCATTTGCTGCGAATTCCCTTCTCACTCCCCATGTCAGTTTCAGCACCACCGTCACCATTATATGCAGGTTCTTTCTTGATTTCCACATCTTTCTTGACTAATGAAGAGCACATTGTTTCTACAAGTTACAGATAACTAATATTAGTCAATCAAAATTAGTGAAGTTCTTGATATAAAAGTTCAAGGGATTAAAGGATAGATTTCTATTCTCAGTTGCTCAAGTTACTAATATTAAACAAACTATTAATGCTTCTTTTAAGTCACCTACTCACCTAATTACTTCAAGATAATCTAGCATGCAATCAAACATATGGGTGGAGACATTAACAAAAAAAAACATATGGGTGAAGACAAACTGAAGACACAAGAATATAGGCATCTGTTGTTTTTATGGTTGTTGTATTAATTTAATCATCATGAAGGACAGCACGATTAAAGAGTAGTAAAAAATAAACTACCCACCCCAAGAGAGTGGGGTCATTTATTTCTGTTCCCATTTTGGATTATGCATAAACAGTCAATCTCTTTAAGAATTAATTTAGGGCCACGGCACTAACAATATAGAGATTATTCACTAATGACTGATGTGCGCTTGCTGCCAAAGAAGACACGCAACTCGACATAAAGAGACCATACAATCAACTGCTACTTGGATGGCTCACATAGTCAGTTTGGGAATTACATGGATTACTATATATTGCATGAATGATGAGGAGAATGAGTTGTACTTTCTGTTATATGCTGAGTATATTGAGTCATTTACTTAGCTATAATGTAGTAGGATTTGGTTATATTTAATAAGGTCTAGCTTGGTAATTGGTGCACTCCCTTTGCACCTTATTAATAGACTGCTACTGTATGTAGGAATCAATCATTGATAAAATAGTATAGTCCCTTCCTTTCTTCTATCTTCTTAGGAGGTTCTCCTGCCTCAGAGAAGAGCATATTTTCCCAGCCCTATCAAATCACTACCTCAAGTGCATCACATCATTTGAACAAATAACAACGCCCTTACAGTCCTGGAAAAATTCGAATCCTAAAGAGAGATTTCAAAAACAAGAATTTAGGTTGATGTTTATAGCAACGGTGCAATACACCAGGTGTGTGAACATTTTCTCTGGAGAATGGGCTAGTGACAGGTTTTTATTGGCTTAAGGTTAGTTTGCAAGGACTCCGGTTTGATGTTGAACCTTTGTTCCATCACATCCCACATACAAAATAAACAGTAATGTCCAAATAATCCTAATTTTATAGCAAAGCAAAGCAAATTATAAGAAATCCTAAAGCATAATCTGAAGAATGAACAATTTGTGTCTGACGAAAAAAGGATTCTTAACTATAACCTATCATCAAAAGTTTTCTACAACTTCAAAATAATTTCCAATTGGGCTGTGGGCCTAGGACCGTCTAATATTATACATTTCTCGTTCTATTTTTTTTTACACTCATTTTCAGAATAAAGGAAAGCCATCTTCTACCCAGCTGAGAAGAATAGGCATACAAATGGTGAAGTGATACTTGCCACCATTTTCTTCCTTGGTAACCCGAATTACTACCTGATTCAGGTATGAGCTGACACATGATAACAATTGTTATGGCTTCACCAATTTTATGTTCCAAAATGAAGTGATACTTGCCACCATTTCCTTCCTTGGTGACGTGACTTACTACCTGATTCAGGTATAAGCTTACGCATGACAACAAGTTACATTGCTATTGGTGAATATATATATGGCTTCATCATTTTAAGTTCCAACTTGACGTTCATGAAGTTAAGAATAATATGCTGATGCTTCAAAGTAATACAAATTGCTACGAAGTATGAAAGCATCACAAGGAAGTCAGGTATGGGTACATTCTACACTAAATGGTCAGCCGAGTCAGTATGCCCATCACAGCATACTAGTTCCCAGATACCATCCATCCTACAGGTCTAAACAGGAATCTAGCTCATTAGGACATGTGGAAAAAAAACCGTCTCTTGTAACATAAAGCAAGAAAGGTATAGATGGGTTAATTGTCTGCATTATAAAACATAATGAAATTGAAGATTTGCTAGCCATGTCAAATAAGGCTTTTCACAATAACTATTCATAGAATACTAACCATGTCAAATAAGGCTTTTCACAATAACTATTCATAGAATACTACAGTTTTATTTAAGACAGGAAAACTCAGGTTAATTTTCCCCAATGAAGTTGAAAGTGTGAAAATCTCAGCATCATAATATTAAAGCCTAACCTTTTATGCTACCAAGTGTAATGAGTCCTCGGAGAACATCACGGAACTTAGTTAGGATAAGCCTTTCCTGCTCTCCATAAACATCAGTGCATACATCAGAATTAGATGACTTTTGAATCATGTTCCGGTAAGTGCTGTTGCATGCAAGTCCAATTGCAGAGCCATTACCAAAAAACATTTCATCTTGTTCATCACACATCAATGCAAGTGTCTCTGGTGACAATGGCCTATTGTGATTGTCAACATCAACTGCATCTACTTCATCTTTACTTGCATGATCATCACAAACAGGCTTGACGACATCTCTACTGTGTTGCAGTAATTGAGCTGATAAACCATTAGAAGCTTCATATTTCCCGGGCTCTATAGGTCTATCCATTTTCCCTCTCATTTCTGAAAAGTTGAATACAGTGTCAAGAGGCCTCAGATAGAATACGTAAAGAAAATAGGAAACAAGTGAAAAGCTAGAGGACCTCAAAGAATGACAAAAATATTCAATGCAGTGTATAAAAAGTGGTGTAAAAGAAATTGATGCATACATTAAATAAATGTCCTACCAGCATGAATTTTGGAAAGTTTGCAAATGAAAACAAAAAGATTCTTTATCATTCACCAGACATTAGATAAACCAAATCATTGTAAGATAAATATAGTATCCACCCATGTGTAACTGTGTTAGTTTAAACCTGCATTTGTCTTTGCAGCTACTCCTGAGAGAACAACGAAAAGTGAACAAAGATTCTTCACATTCTGTGTCTGGAGGACATCGGACAACACGGACCTTCAGCATGAGTTATCATTAGTTCCAATTTCTCTTTATCTAAATTTAAAGCACGGCACAAATTTCTTGCCTAGTGAATAAAAATATCACATACCTGTATGTAGATCTCGAAGATCCTGATATTCTTGTGTTGCCAGTGTCAGAAACAAAGGAAGCTGACATGGATAAAGGTGATGAAGCTATAGGATCAATATCCTGATTAAAATTCAAAATAAAGTAAAAAGGTATTACACAAAGTACGGATGTCATAGGGTGGAGGACACT
Source organism: Astragalus glycyphyllos (assembly GCA_963573325.1). Taxonomy (NCBI): domain Eukaryota; kingdom Viridiplantae; phylum Streptophyta; class Magnoliopsida; order Fabales; family Fabaceae; genus Astragalus; species Astragalus glycyphyllos. Next base: position 92,070,799 of record OY754307.1, read on the forward strand.
GATAACTCAATTAACAGGGACTAACAGAAACTGAGGGCTCCGAGGGATAAAAATAGAATTAAGAAGTTGATATATGGGCTCTGAGATAAATATATTCATATCACAAAGTTATTGCCTTATTAGATTTGTACGACTTCATTATCAAACATTACAAAACAATCAGCCTACAACAGAAATAACAACTAAAGATTATTTAAACGAATCCAAGTAAATCCTATCAGGAATGCAAAGAAGAAAGCACCTGCTGGTATTGAGTAGTCATGTTAACATTTTGATCAATGACTAGTTTGCCAGAAAATGTTTCCTGACTTTTTCTCTTCTTGGGTGTTAGATAGGTTCTGTAGCTGGAGGACCCAACTGCTCCACTAATGGCAGCATTAGCTGCCTGTCTAATGTAAACTATATTATGATCTTCATGAAAATTTACTCTTCTTTCTTCACTTCCTTCGAAATTTTTGCACTCCATGCATTTACAATTTTCAGAGCAGGGGATGTTGGCTTGGAAACACTCACAATACTTCTTAAGGCAACCTGATTTCTTGCAGTGACATCCTTTTTTGTGCTTTCCTATTAGTTGAGTTTCAGATGCATCCTTCTGAGTTTGTTCAAGGCATTCAAATGCACCACAAGTCAGCTTAAATATCAGTTAACCCAAAATAGTTATTGTTAACATCACAAAAATTTAAAGACTCCTGCCAAACACTATTTATAAATACTGAGGGGGTTGAATTCAATTGCTAACCATATAATTTCGTGGTCTGTGTGGACTGCTTGCAATTTTAGGTCTGAAAGCATTTGGATTACGTTCCAAGGTTATTCCAACCGCCTCCTGTCGGGCAGCCTCATTGTCCACATTATTATGACAATTTAGACAGTTGCAGCCATCACAATAGATCCCAGCCGCAAAGCACTCACAATACCTTGCATTTGCAAAAATATTCACTAGTTAAAGAGAGCACAAAAAAAAGCATTCAAGATGTTTAGAATTAGATATAGCATGTTCATGTAATAAACAGATACAGTACACTTCTTGATGAAAAATTCTCGTGTAGAGAAGCTAAAGTACTTACAATTTAAGGCATCTAGAATTTTTGCAGTTACAATGTTTTTGTTTCTTTGGAGTGCTGTCCTTTAATTCCACATTACTTTGAGGCTGTGATCTAGGAGACTCTTGCTTTCTGAAGGAAAACACATGCATCCAGACAAATAAAATGCATATTAGTACAAGAATTCTAACTGTGAGGCGAAATTCAATCAGAGTAAGACATAAAACAGTATTTTTGAAAGGAACCTTTGGCTAGACATATGAAATATTTAATATGTTTTTATTAACAACAAATTCAGGTCGCTTTCTTGTCTTTTCATGAGAACTAGTGGCTGCAATCTTTTAGTAATTACCAAGTTTAGTGGGAAATTTACAATACTTTTTTTCCCAAAAGGCACAAACTACTGTTTTCGTTTTTTACCCACAAGGCAGATTATTATAACAACCTTTATGATACCTAGATTGCATGCAGGTACAAGCAAACCACCAAGTTCTATTTTTCAACAAGGAAAAAAACGTCAAAAAAAGCCTATGATTAGTGAAATGAATTATTCACTAAAATTGGTAGGAATTCTAGGCTTCCGTCCCCTAATACTCTCTACACTGGTACATATGGAACCATCTTTACCTTTACAAATTCTCGAAGGCCAACAATCATGCTTTTTAGTACATCAAATCAAAAACTTTGGTCTACAAATAGAAGCTAATTTCCAGCTAAAGACTTCTGTTTCTTATACCCTCTAAATCCGTGCCTAAAAGTGAACACAAAAATCCAATTCAACTTTTTAACGCATATTGGTAAATTTTAGAATCCAAGAATTCCTCATCACTAAGTGCAGCAAGTTCAGGAAAAATCAAACGCTATCTTTCCTTTCCTTAAGTTTTAAGAATACTTACACCACTTGCATCATCTTCACCGGAGGTTTCTGCTCGGGATGCGGTAATCGATGAACCGGGAAAGCTAGCTGTGGCCGCGGTGCTTGTAATTGCGGCATTACCTGAGACTGTGATGTCCTTTGCTGTTGCCATTGTGTCTGTGAACACAGCCACGGCCGTTGAGAGTTTAAATCCAATTGTAATTGCGCCGGAAAACGCGGCTGATGTGACTGAAACGGCGGTCGGAGAATCGACTGTGATAGTGACTGCGGCGTCGGCGGCGCCAGATTAAGGTCTACCGGACCTCCACAGACGGTAGTGAAATCCAAGTGCTTATCCAATTTCCGCGCAGCTAAATCCTGCGTCGTTTCGCTCTTCTCCATCTACGTTTCTGAATAAACCTTAAAGCTCTCAAGCTTCGATTTCAAATCACAATGTAAGTCTTAACGACTCGCCGTTTCGAATTGAGTTCTCGAAACAAACCGAAACAACTTTTACTTTGAAAATAGTAACGAAACGGAGTGGCGTCAGAATCAGACTCCCGCCATAAATTCTCGAGCGTTACGGATTGTAATATTTCTTGAAAGCAAGGAATCGACGGCGATTGAAAAAAGGAAGTTTTTGTATTCGATGAATAGAAAACATGCAGAGACCGAATTTTTGTTGTGAGGAAGAATTGTCGGCGGAGAACTGCTGCCGGAAAATTCGCGACGATGAAAACTCTGCCGCGTGAGTGGAAGTGATAGTGACGCCTCTCTTTCTCTCTCTCACTCTTGAGATTTTGAAAATTGAATTGAATAAGTTGAAATTAAGGTTTAATTTGACGATCGAGATTTCAGGAGGAGCTTTAAGTGTTTCGTATCCGTTAGATTCGGTAAAAAGTTCTGGTACTTTTCGGGGTAGTAGCGAGGATGAATTTTTGGCGCTAATTGATTCTAATGGTGACGTGGACTTGGCGCATTTATACTATACAACACAAGTGTACGTATACCTGATTTCTTCTATCCGTCGGATACGATCAAATCAAAGTGTCGGTTTTTACTTTGTTGTAGATTGTAAAATAATATTAACTTGAAAAAATTAATGTTTGCGAATTGGATTTAATGTTTGTTTTTAGATTAAAGGGGCAAATTGCCCGAGAAGAATTAATGTTTACTATTGGATTTAATTTATATATATAATATGTGTATACATGTTTTATACTAACTACCAATTACAGATTGACATATCATTAAAAAGAAATTGGTTAATTAATAACCACTAATTATAACCAACTATTTCATGAATTGTGATTGGTAGTAGTTGTATATAAATTAAGCCCTTACGAATTTGATTTAAAAGAAATCTTTTTGTGTGTGATATTTTTTTTGACAAATTTGTGTCTGACATTTTAGAAATAATAAATATAGAAAATTAAATTATTTCAACGTGCTTATAGGGTGAGGGAGTAAATTAAATTATTCATCAGTGAACCACTAAAATTGACCGTAGCATATTATGTAAAATGCCATCAGTGGTTAATATTCGATTAACCAGCATTAAATCTAATCGTTGAAGAATTTTTATATTACATCCTACGGTAATATTTAATGGTTCACCGGTGATAGATTTGATTTGCTCCTTCACTCTAAAAGTACCCCATTATTCCAAGCAAAAGCTAAGAAATTATTACTTTTATTAAAAAAAATTAGATCTACTCACTTTAGAATTAACTAGTACTTTACTCGTGCATCGACACGAGTGATACTATATTTATTATAATCTGCTATGAACCCATAAATACTTTGAAAATTGTAAAATGTAATAAAAGAATAAAAGAGAAAACTAAAAAAAATGTTATATTTCAACTTGTTTAAAAAACTTGCATTGCAAAAAGTTGGAAAAAAGCAAGTACGTTGTTCATATATTAAAAATGGCGTTGCAAATGAAAGAGGAATAAGACACGGTTCAAGTGAATCTACCCACATTGTGATCACTGGCCTCGTAGTCACTTCATGTAGGTGCCCTCGTTGCCACTATTGTTGTTGCTCCCATTTTTGCCCCTGTTATCGCCCCCGTTGTCACTCGTTGCAAAAACGATATGATTTTTGCCTTTTAGCGTAACTTTAACATCTTTTACACTACAAGAAATTCGTGCATTACTGGCTGACACAATCTCCCAGTAATGGTTAAAATTGGCCAGAAATTGCACATTACTGGCGGATTTAGTCCACCAGAAAATCAGCCGCAGGTAACAATTACTGACGGATTTTCAGCCAGTAATTACTGATGGAATTACTGGCCGAATTTCTGCCAGTAATTACTAGCCGAATTTCTGCCAGTAATTACTAGCTGAAAATCTGTCAGTAAATCAGCCAGTAATTACTGGCTGAAAATCCGTCAGTAAGCAACAAAAATCCGCCAGTAATGTATTTTTTTCTTTAAAAAAAGTATTTTAAAATGCAAATAAAAAATAATTCGTTTTTAATTCGTTTTTTTAAATATTTTAATACAATTCGCTTTTTTACTAGCTAAAAAATTAATATTATTTAAATATTTTTATTTGTTTTTTTAAAAACTATTTTTTTATTTGTTTATTTAATTCAAAAAATAAATCAATAATCGAATAATTTTTAATAATGATAAAATTTTCATAAATTTCATTAAACAAAGTACTAATTAAAATATCCATAACAAAATATAAATTAAAATGAAAGAGAAAGAGAAATTTAAGAAGTTTAAGAAGAGAAGTTTAAGAAGTTTGGGAAAAATGAAAGGGAAAAGAAGTTTAAGAAGTTTGAGAAAAATTAAAGAGAGAAGAGAAATTTAAGAAGTTTAAGAAGAGAAGTTTCAGAAGTTTGAGAAAAATGAAAGAGAGAAGAGAAATTTAACAAGTTTGAGAAAAATGAAAGAGAAGAGAAGTTTAAGAAGTTTGAGAAAAATAAAATAGAGAAGAGAAATTTAAGAAGTTTAAGAAGAGAAGTTTAAGAAGTTTGAGAAAAATGAAAGAAATGAAGAAAAGAGTAGTGAAAACAGAGAGAAGAGAAGTTTAAGAAGTTTAAGAAAAATGAAACATGACATTACTGGCGGAAAAGACCAATACTGACGGATCCATTACTGGCGGAACAGGTGGTGGATTGTAGTTACTAGCGGTTTGTACATTTTACTGGCTGAAACGTGACATTCTGACAGATACAGGATATTACTGGCAGATAAACAATTCGGCCAGTAAATATCATTACCGGCGAATCAATTCAGTCAAACACGGTAAACGAGGTGTGATCATTTCTGGCGGATCATGTGGCCAGTAAACGTCATTACTGGCGGATTCCAGTTGGCCAGTAAATGTCATTACTGACGGATGCATTTTTAGTGGCACTGCAATTACTGGCGGAAATTCAAATGCTGGTCAAACGCGCAATACGATGATGCTTACTGGCGGATTTAATCTGCTAGAAATGTTATAGAATCCACCAGAAACGTATTGGCAGACTAAATCGGCCAGAAATCGCTAAATTCCGCCAGAAATCTTACTGGCTTACTGATTCCGCTAGAAATGTGCAGCCAGTAATGCAAGTTATTCTTGTAGTGTTACCTTGAACCACGACACTCTAACAAATTTGAAGCGCAGAATGTTAAAAAAATTCAATATGTTTTTTATATGAATAGTAGAATTTAATTAGTGAGAATATTTTTTTGACAAAATTAGTAAGAATATTTGAAAATATATTATTATATTTCTTATCAATTTTATAATTTACATCAATCTAAAAAACAAAACAAACATATTTAAAAGAAAAAATAATAATTATTTTGAAAACATTAAATATTAAAAGTAAAACGCGGACACATTTTTGTTTTTAGTGGCGATTTTACATTTTTATCCTTAATGTTGTACACATGGCATTTTGGTAAAAAATTTGGAGATTTTGCTACACTTGATTTTAGTAGATTAGATTGATTATGTAGATAGATTTGATTAGATAAATGTTAAAGGTAAATAAAGGATAAAATAAATGTTGAAGAGAGAGAACCGAGAGAAAGTCGGAGAAAGAGAGAGAATAAGAGAAAGAGAAATTGAATGGATTGATGATAGATTGAAAAAATGTGACACAGGAAAAGAGAAAAAAATATAAAGAGAAATAGAAAAAGTAAAATTTGGTAAAAAAAATTATAGAAAGAGTAAAAAGCGGACACATTTTTGTTTTTAGTGACGATTTTACATGTTATCCTTAAGTAAGATACCTAATTTAGAGATTTTGCTAACACTTGATTTTATTAAATTAGATTAGATTAGATTTTGTTTATTGTGTTTTTCTATCCAAATGCCTCAACATTAAATTTTATTTTTATTTGCCTTGATTTTAGTCTCTAAATGGAGGAATCAATTTTGTTTATTGTGTTTTGCTATTTAAATGCCTCAATATTGTTGTAACCGATTCTTCTCTCTCTTTTGATTAATAATATGAGGTAATTTTTAGGGGGGAAAATGCCTCAATATTAATTTTAATTTTCTTTGCCTTGATTTTATAATTAGTCTCTAAATTGAATCCACCGCCTCTCTAGAATATAAAGCAGATATAATCTAATTAGATTCATTATATATTTATCTTTTAGACGAAGTGACAAGTGTCAATTGAATTAGATTAATTATATTGATAATATACATCTACTCTTTTTTTTTGAACGGCAATATATATCTACTCTAATTACGTTTCACACATGTTATCTCAATGCAACATCAATTCAACCTCATTCGCGGAGAAAAGGAAAATTTGGTTGGAGGTTTTTGTATTCAAGATGAAGGTGGGAGCTTTCTTAAGAACGTAGTGGTTGATGTTATTTGCAATTTATCAAAATCTCATACTGAGATGGGTTCCATCATCACCAATTGTTGAGGAACTCACTAGTCACTACACTATCAAATTATAGGATAGTTAGGATAAGTTTTGTCTGCAAGCGAGCAAACCAAATGAATTATTTAGAAAGGGGCTATAGGTATTATGCTAGCTCCTATAATGACATTAACTCAATTAATAGTATAAATCAATCTATTTCGAATTTGAAATCTATATATATATATTACCAAATATTCTAAATGATAATGAATGAAAAATTGCAAATTAGCAATCAACAATTTATAAAAGGAATTTTGAATCTTTGTTAAAAAAATCAATTTAAATCAAATATTAAATATATTATAGCAGAAGTATCATGTCCATTGTTCGTCCATCATCCTAGTTCTCTATTTGACTACTTGTTTCAAGACTTTTAAAATTTTGAAATCGAACATTGTTATATTGTTAGTATTTTTTATAACCAAAATGGCATTAGAAAGGGACTGCGAAGAGTACTCCAACTCATATACATACAATCTTCATGGAACTCAAGCCCATGGGACTTACACACCAATCTAAAAACACAGTTCCTATCAACCTTCCCTATAAAACATCCCAAAGATAGCATTTTTATCTTTGCTATCAAAGTGTTAGTTTTTTTTTTTTTGATAAGTTATCAAAGTGTTAGTGTTATCTTTCCTACTAAGGAGGCTAATTTGAAAGAACAATGTTTCTGATCTAATTATATATGGTGTTGTAATTTCATGTTGAGGACCGTTCATTTTTTTCTTTGCCACAGCACCTTATGGTCTTATCATCATCTCTTTTCGTAATCATTGTTTATTTTTTGACACATTTCATCATCATTGTTAAAATAGTTTCTCCTTCAGTTTATTTTATTTTATATTTTTCGTTACTTCCATGGATGTATTTTATATTTATGGGAGGGGTAGGCATTCCAATTATTCAGTTGCTTCTTGGTGGCATAATACATCTCTTTGTATCAATAACTTGTAATTGTGGTTTTTTAGAGCATCTCTAGTGCTCAATATCAATAAATCAATTGCTTATCGAAAAAAAAAAATGAAGATATAATAATTGATTTCCTTCAAGGTGCCTCCAATCCAGAGAGGGGATTAGTAACTGCGTTGAGCAGTGGATACCCTGATCTCGACAAAAAAAAGAGACGTTACAAATCAAATTTTAGAGAGGTCATTTTGAGGATATATACGAATAATTAGGTCTAAAACCCTCACTCCAAATTATCTAATGCAAGGCAAAATGACCTAAGGTGTGTGCATCATGCTCCCACTTGAGCCAAATGACCAAATATATAGGTGGTTAGAGGCAAAAACTAAATGAAGTCATGGTATTTTCTATGAATAGTGTGATGAACTGCTAGTGTGTGTATCCAGAGTTTAGAAAGGGTAATGCTAATTAATACGAAGGAGCTGGCAAGAATTGTAAGAAAAACACTATATCAAGATGGTTCTAATAACACTTCATTCCTTGGATAAATTTGTACATTGGACCGTACTTTTCTTATCATAACAAAGATCATTTTCTGTTTAGAAATTATAAGGTTGGTGATTTTACGGGTCCTTGGTTACATGGATGGCCCCCTACTACCTTGTGGCGAAAGGGCTCCTTTTTGCGCGGGAAGTAATTTGAATAGGAATGAAAACTATGATAAGAGTAATTCTTTTTGATAAACAAGATAATATTTTTTTAACAAAACTATACTTTTTAAAGGACAAGAGTTTATAAATACATCATAGAGTGACAAGAGTTGATAAATACATCATAGAGTTGAAAAAATATCTCTCATTGTTAATATTAGTTATATAAAACAATTGTACTGATACTCCTAATTCTTCTACTATACCGTAGAAGCTCTTTTATTAAACATCTCCCACTATCGGTACCAATGTATTGAACCTATACTATATAGTTGTGTGATGTTTCATGCGTAACACACTTGGTACCTTGATCCGGACACATTCGGTACCTTAGTATTGAACTTGTAATGTGTAAAAATATTTAAACGTACAGTATCAGGATTTTTTTTTTGAATGGGAAACATACGTACGGTATCAGGATACTGCATTGGTTTCATGGTACTAAACCTGTTGAAAGCGGGAAAAAAAGCACAAAATGATGGGGGTATTTAAGACTTTTTGATAAAAAGGTAAAAAATATAATTAAGAGCTCATTAAAATTCAAACAAGCCTCTAAATTGTTTCAAACTGCTCTGCTAGCATGTATTAATTTAGGCCATATAAATGACTGAGAGAGGTTTTCACTGAGAATCATTAGAAGCAAAGGTGTACAAATTAAAGTTGGCACTTATCCAAAAAAAAATTAAAGTTGGCTAAAAAAAGCATTAGATTCCACTACCGGATAAATATAAATTATATCAAGGACAAAATAAATGAAACTTTTGCGTTATTTTAGACGGGTGTTTTATTGGGTATAGTATGAATATGATGGTACGTGGGGTAGGTATGGAAGGTTATGGACAAGTGTGAAATTTTTTTTACAGCTTTCTTTAATTACATTGGTTTCATTTCATATGGCATGGCCACATGGGTCATGCAGCCACTTCCTTGTACTTATGTGTGTGTGCACATATCATTTTGAACTTAAAAACGAAATTCTACACACATCCCTCTCGCTTTTGGACACCCAATATACAATCCAAAAAAAAAGTCCTTCTTATATTATAAGAAAATTGGGTTAAAAACGAATGATAGGGCATTCCAACTCAATGCCTCAAATATAAAAATTATACTAGTGGCAAACAATACATGTTTTTTGGTAGACGTCACTTGAAATTCACACACGCAATTGCGATGTCTTGGATTTGAACTTGAGACATGATATTCAACTTAATAATTTCGACGTTTTTCAGTTGAGCTAATTAGACCTTGCGTATTGCAAAGAATCCTTTTTTAATCAATGCAAGAGAAGCCATTTTTGCACAAATAAAAACGAGCTAGAGAGCCATTTAATTGACTTGCATGATAGAAGAGAACACTCATTTAATTCTCTATTATAATATTTTTCTAGATAGAAACATTTCATTATTGATGAGTTTAATTAAAGGTAATAAAAACCTACAAAACATTAACTCGACATAATATATCTCATGGTATATCTGACGTTTCATTGGCTTGGGATATCGTTAGTGTCACCTATTGACCTACCTACCATATCGTGGTAATTTCTCAATCCATAGATAAAGTCTTCGCTAAGACTAAGTCTAGTCGCATATTCTACAAATGGAGTGTTGAGCCTATGAAGTGGCTTTCCAGAAAATAAGCATCCTTAGTTGTATGATGTATGCTTCGTTTGGTATAGGGGCAGAACCACTTTCCGTCGAAGACATGAGTCTCTTTTATTTCTCTAGCTTCACACATTATATTTGAATTGAGTGTCTATATTTATCGCTCAATATTAAGTGTTACCTATAAAATGTTTGTTGTTTTCAAAAAAAGAAATAATATATCTCAATGGGATAACAGAGACTGCAAAACAAAAAACAATGGACCGCTCTTATACTGAAATTAGAAACACAATAATTAATTACCAAAAAATTGTATTAAGAAAATCTCTTGGTGCCCCATCAAGACTAGATGAAGCGGATGTTATTTGTGCTTGTTTAGAAGACTACTTTTTTTTATGTACCAAAAAATTAAATAAATAAAAGACTACTTTTTAGATCTTGAGTAAAATCTATTTTGTTTTGTTATATAATCATAAAAATACTTTTTTACTACTTTTTATCTATTATACTTATTAAAATTAGATTATTTCATCGAAGTTATTCCAAATACTTTCCATACTTTTGACAGTTTTCATAATTATATAGTTTGTGACTATTATTAAAAGTTGAGAGAAACAGACACACAATTCTAAAAGATGATTATTTTTTAAAATCACTTTAATCATAAAAAATAAATATGTAACAAAACGAGTTATCATTCATTCTCTTCAGAAGAGTCGGTTTTTGATAGGTAATAATGCTAGGACGTTTTTTAATAATTAAAGATATATATAATATTGAAATAGAGGACTAAAAGTACAAGAAGTACTGAGACCAATGTATGTGTACAGCTAATCCAGAAAACGATTCAAACACCACTCATGCTGGGGCGTGTTATTTTTAGAGTTGAGAAAATTAAGTTGACTCTTGGTCTTGAAAATAATTTTTTTTTTTTGTGAAAACAAAATAGTAGTAAGGACGCACGTACCAACTCACATATAATTGCGGGGGGTTCAAAATTAAGTAATGATATTCAGATTAACAATATCAGTATTTATCGGTTTTTTTGATTACTAAAAAGAGGTGCATCACGAGGACTTCACAGGAGGTCACCGATCCCTATCAGTATTTCTCGGTTGACCTAGCCTTAATTATGGATAAAAACATTTGTTTAACATGTATATTTTTTAACGAAACTTGTGTAGTTTTTGTGAAAAATTGAATTAAACTTGTTTAGTATTTTTTTGACCATAATCTGCTGCAGTTAAAAATGACTGCATTGGTGTTAGTATCTTTAGGAACCACTAGATACACTAGTGGAGAAATCTCAACCTTTCAATTATTTTATTTATAAAAAAATTAAAAATTAAAAATTAAAAGTGGAGAGAGATAGTGAGGGCCAAGAATCCAAATCCAGTTTATTTATAGTAAGTTACATTTTCAATTACAATTTTTTGACTTTTCTCAAAAAAAAATTTACAATTTTTTGACAAATTTTCAATTACAATCAATGACATTTTCTTGTCCCAGGAGTAGATCAGTTGGCGAGCTAAGGGACATGAAGGAGTTGCAAGAAGGAGGTCCAGGGTTCATGGTAAACGTTATTTAACTTAACCGTGTTGTGTCAGTGACAAATTTTCAATGACATTTTCTTAATGTTGCAAGTGCATTATTTCTTGTCTAGAAAATAGATGAATAATGCTTATTGTTACAGAAATTTTTGTAAAAAAATGGAGGAACATTGACAATAGGCATAGCTCATGGTGAGTGAGTCTGTGACTATATTATATTATTCATCTTTTTTTTGGTAATTTATTATACTATTCATCTCAAAACAAAATGTTCTTGCATTTTCATTTCACAATAATTAGCAATAATTGTGAAAAACAAATAAAGGACAACACTTATGTGAAACAAAAACATAGACACCGAACATTGCTGAAAGTGAAAAACAAATAAAGAATAAATAAGTACCCATAATCCCCACTTTTAGTCAAGGACTTCTACAACACTTATGTTATAAGTAAATTTTGTAAGTAAAATTGTGTCCTTCATAGAACCTACTTAGACTTGTATAGATGACATTGCCTAAAATTAGAAATAATGTTACTTTCATATGAAGATTCATATTTTACCTATCGCACAGTAGTTTTATGGTTTATATATCCACAATTTTTTGATTGTCGTTTGAAACATATGTGGAGATAGCTCAATTTTTTTTTAGCTAAACTTCTGTCAAGAAAATTAAATCACTAAGACTTATTGTTTATACGTAGCACCGACACTTTTGGTTGAAAACATGTTTCGTGTTCGACACATATCGTGTCAGACACCGACACAAACATCGACTCTTCAATTACTTGTATTTTTCAAATTAAATCCACTATCTATATTGTGTTCGGTGTCTATGTTTGTGTCAGTTTTCATAGCTTAGTGTGTGTTTGAGAAACTGTTCAAAACCCTACAAATTTGTAGTAAAAGGAGCAATCTTGAACTCTTTTTATGTTTAATGGTTATGAATGAATATTTTTCTTCACGCTTCCACTACTTCCTAATATACACCCTTAAACTTTTACATTTATGACTATATAATGATGTAGATTTATAGATCATACTAATTTCATAACAGAATATAAGCAAAAATGAGTGAATGAAATTTGATGTTTTTGGTCCAAATTTTAGACCAAATACATACTTTTGTTGACCTAATTTTACTTATATTCTGCTACATAGACTTTTTTAAAATGATATAACTCATATATATTAAGGAACACAAAAAAAACCGGTACAGAAAGCTACCATTTTCAATTAAAGAGGGTCACTAAGCAGAAAATACAACCTGTGAATAGTATATAACTTAGATTCTATTATAACTCATATTAAATGTTTATCTTGAACCCCTTTGTGCTCCCCTTTCAATATATAATTGCTTATAAAAAAAATGTTTATCTTGGAGCTGTTATATTTATATAGCCGATAGACATTGTTCTTTTGTATTGGTTTCGAGTACACCTAGTACTCCGATCAATGAATCATTGCTTATCGAAAAAAAGACACCAAAAGAGGTTGAGAAACAAAAAAAAACACCAAAAAAGCAAGAACATCAAAACTACAACTCCTTTGTCATATATGCTATTCGTGTTAGATCATTTTGTCTCTCTCAACAAATCCCTCCTCACAGTAATTTTAAAAAAAGAGAATTTGAAACGTGTTATCTATGTAATTACTCTGATTTAATAACCACATCTTTTCGTAATTAAAATGCTTAGTTGAGAATATCATTCTTTTAATTAAAAAGTAAAATTCTTTAATGTTTTTCCTTTCACCACCACTACTACTGGTTTATGACAGGGTAGAGAAGGTATGCTGCAAAATGCTTAGGGTTAAAACGTGTCTCAGCCTCCGTTACTTTCTAAAACAAAAGCAAAAAACAAAATTTTAGGGTTTCAAATAACGTCCCAATCTCGTCTTTACCTATACCCACTCTCAAAGAGAGACAGTGAAGAACACGAACCAATAAGAAGCATTTAATGTGCAAGAGGCATGAGCAACACCTTTAACCTTAGATGACACGACAGGTACAAATTTAATAAATGAAGCGCTTAAAAAGGAATGCGTGAGATTAACGCGCGAGTACTGTTCCCACTTTTTTTTACCCTTCCGTCTAGGGTTTCATCGCCGTCCACGAAGTCCATTATAAATGGTTAGCGACAAGAACCGCACATTAATGACACGTGGTGTAAATTCATTGGATCTTATTTCTCTCTCCTAAAATTCTCTTTCTACATAGACACGACTTGCTACGGTATTTTTCTTTTCTTTTCTTTTATTTTTTAAAAAATAATACACCTTCTTCCAAGGACAATAAGATAAAAAATCTCTCTCTCATGCTCACACACAAACACACACTCTTTCTCTCTCATTGCGAAAGAATCGAAAGCCCCTCTCTTTCTCTCTCTAGGGTTTGTAAACATTTCGCGCTCTAATTATGTTGGCTTAGTAATGAATCGCAGCTCCGAGATCAGCTCCGTGGAATCTCCGTTGAATGCTCTATCATACGGTGTCGTTTCTTTGAGAAGCCGTTGAGAATCGGTTAGCAGCTGGGAGAGATCGAGTGCGGTGATAAACAGGTGAGTTTCGGTGGGCCTTATTTTCTAGATCATTCTTTTTAGCTAACTGTTTTTCAATTCGGTGATAGATTCCGTTTCGATCGGGAACTGGTTCTTAAATTATTTCGAGCGTGTTTTAATTTGTTTGATATATTAAGCTCACTGTACTGTTTATGGTGTGTCCACTTCAGCTTTTACTTTGCGTTTCTCTTTTTTTTTCTAGGTGTTGCTTTATTGTTGCCGTTTCACGCTTTTTTTTTTCTACAAATTTTTTCTTCTTGCGTTTTCGTTACTTGTTAAATTCGAATGAAGTCAATTATTGTTCAACTCTTGATGAGAGATAAATTCATTTATAACGCTGAACCCTAGGATATTGTCTTTGTTGATTTTTGTGCATAGTTTCATCATCTTATTTCATCTTCTTACATGCGATTATGAGGTGGGGTTCTACCGACGCATTAATTCTTATCTCTTGATGATATTTTTTGCTGCAAGATGACAAGTTTCGCCTCGAATTTCAAAAAACCCTAATACTGTGCTGGGCCTTATTAACTATGTGTATGTCTTTATCTGTGAACTGTTCATTTGGGTTTTCTTGTTGTTGCGTTTCAAATGTTCTATTATTAACTTTGAGAGTCTTTATGGTTGGTTTTATTGAGTGTAATTTAGGGTTTAGGAACTTTCATAATTTCGGAGGTTATCATTTTATGTGACTAATCATTGTCTATGGAGTTTTCATTGCTTTTGTGTTTACTTTATCATGACTTCGACTGTGTTCACTTTGTCTTTCCTTTTCGTTTGTTAGTAGCTAGGCATGAACCCTAAGACTTTCTTTAATGCTTGATTAAGATGTTATCTTATGTTACTGGTGTTTTCCTTACAATTGGCTAGATTATCTGCCGCTATTGTTTGGTCAATAATAGCTTCATGAGTTTAAGTGTTAGACACATTATTTCCATTTCGAATTTTAATTTGAATTTAATTTGTGTCATTAGGAAACACTATTTGTGCTTCTAGCTGTGGTTGGTTGTACTGTGCGTATGTACATGCACAGTTGTGGAGAATCATTTGCAAGGTGATTCTAATATTCTCACAATACTGACACTGAGTTCATGGGATCGTATATCCAGATTGACTCAATCTCTATTGATCTTGCCGATTCTGATGGTAAGAGAGATGATGCAGGCAAATGTGAACATTTCTCAATACGGTATGCCATGATGCCACATATTCTTCTGTCTGGATGAGTTGGAGGGAAGTGGGGAGGATGGGAGCATATTGAGTTATATACTTTATGTCTGCCTTATAATTTAGAGTATCTTGTAGCAGTGATGTATCTAGTGAGAAGGCTTTTTAATACATGAGTCGGAGGAGTAAATCGTGACCATATAAACCAAACATGTTTGACCAAGATTGAAAGTTATTTAATGATACATGACTACTTAAAAAAGTCGCACGTCTTGAAGTTTTAATATTGACCATTCCCGGTTGGATCTAATGGTCAAGATTACTCCTCTCGCTCTCACATACAAAATGGTCCTTTCACTTCATATGTCAATAGTTGATTACAATGCTGCAACACAGTACCGAATCAATCATTTTCATTTCTGAAATTGGAAGTCATTAAATAAATAAATGGCAGTAAGGACTCATCAAGAATCATACGATTGGTGATGCCTAATATAGAAGGTTTTGGATATTGCAGGATTATGTTGATCAGTATTCAGTTTTGTAATTAATTTGGGAGGGAGGGGGAATTAAAAACTTTCTTTCAAGAATAAAAAACGAAAGATTAGATTTATTATATGAAATCAGGAACTGTCTTTTGATTCCCTCTCAGAATCCTTAACACTATCTTAATTATTGTTAGTGCAGTGGATATGTGTCTGAAGTTCGAAAAAAAGACTGGAAACTTTGTTGGCCATTTCCAGTACCCGAGTCTGACAGGCAACCATCACTCCCACCATTAGATGCACCAAAATACAAATGTTGCTATTGTTCAAACTCTCAACAAGAAATTGCTGCCAATGACATTCATAAAGATGACCAAACAGACTTTAATTGCTGTAGTACTGGATGCAAATCTCATACCAACTGTACCAATGCAGCTCTCAAATCTGGTATTCAGAATGATCCAATGCCTGACACTATTGAGAGAAGAGAAATTGATCTTAATAGTAACCTGAGCAGTGTCAACGGTTGCTCTCCAATTATTAGCATTGAGAACGAAAAGAAATCGGGAATTGGATTCGACAGAATAATCGGTAACTTCAACATCAGTTATATAAGATTATCTTGTTTATTATTTTAAGTAGGTGGTTTGATTTTGAGTATTTCCTACAGACCTTGAGATCGGAGTTGAGGATAATGTCAGTCAGCAAGTAACTAGTGTTCCATCACCTAAAATTTATCCAGACCCTGCTCAAGAAGTGCGCACAACTGAAGCAGGTAGTTTCAACTGAATAGGACATTTTATAATAAAGCAGCAGTACTTTTATTCTTTTGAATTATTGAAGTGACAACTTTGTGTGTATCATAGTAGTACGTTCTTGATTGCAAACACTTCCATTCAAGTAAAATCTTTTTTTTTGGGTTGAGACAGGCTGTGAAGGTAATGAAGTTTCTTATGCCCGACTTAGTAGCAATCTTAAATGCATGGATAAGAGTTCTGCTGAGATTGGTAATGGTGGAACACCTTCTGCAGATAACCAATGCCAGAAAGATTTAGTTACAACAGGAATGGAGGCACCTGATACTACATATGATTGCACAGCTGGACCTCCTATTGAATCAGTTGCTTGTAATCATGCTGTGCCTGCAGCAAGTATGGACAACATGGTTGAAGATGATTTTGAGGATCATCCAGAAAAATCAACTGGTTTGTCTCGTAGGAGACCTCGGAAGGTGCGTTTGATGACGGACTTGTTGAGTGAAAATGGTAAATCGAAGACTGAGCAAATCACTGTACAAGAACCCCCATCCAATGGCACTTCCAATATGTCTGCAGCTTCACAGGCACACTCAATATTCCCAGGACAGATGGATATTCAAGGAGATTTGACTCTGACAACCATGGGTCAGAGTAGAAAAAGGAAACTTATTCTCGATGGAGTACAGAAACCTGCAAGTAAGTGTTTTCAGAGGACGGAATCTGAAGTTCAAAAGTTAGAGGGGAACTCGAAAGCAACTGATACTGTTTCCAATAATAGATCCAATTCCAAAGGTGTACCAGCAGGAATGGGTTTACAAGATGCTAAAAAGAGCAGTCGCAGTAGATTTGAACCTGAAAGAAGCCAATTGATGGGAAAGAAGAAGAACAAAAAGATTCAAGCTGTAGATTATTGCTTGATTCCTGAGCCACAAGGACAGAGAAGAGAAAATGAGGACACTATTGGAACTGCAGATAAGGCATATGCATCTAAAACTGTTTCTTCTACATTAGCTTCTTGTGCTTTCAAAGGGAAAGGGATGGATAATTATCCTTTCCACACCCTAAGAACGGAAAACGAGTTCAATTTGTCTAAAGAAAAAGGGAAAATGTTGCAAACCGATGGGGAACTTAATTCTTTATCCTGCCTGAGAAACGACATGCTAGTAGGAGATCCATTTGCATATTTGGGAGGGAAAATGAAGTCCAATATTCCTGTAAACATTCCAATTCCTCCTGTCCAAAGGGCGGTGAATGGAAAAGGACTGCAGGAGGGGTTGCATCCTTCTTTAAACAGTTATTTAGCAGCACATGTTTACAACAACAAATGTATCCATCAAATGGAAAATCACCTTCCCTTTTCATTGCCTTTTCAAGAGAGCACTTCAAAAGTACCTCAGCTTATTAGAAAAGACAGTGATACCAATGTTTTAGGAGGACCAAGCATTCCTTCCAGGCACACAACAAATGCTATTTCTGGAAAAGGAGTTCTCCGTGAAGTAAGTTGCCACAAAATTACTCTTAGATTACTTTTCATGATTAGTCAAACAAGTGTGCCTCTCGAATAAAAATGAGATTCATTTCTGTGACTGGCTAATGCTATTGTGTATTCCCCCTCTTTTGAGTGAGCATTGGCCAGAGTTTAGTATTTTAATCAATGTTGCATTTCTTTCCTCTAGATAAATCATTTTGGCTTCTTTTAAACATGTTTCTGGGAAGATCATGATTTTCTTTTTGCAGGAAATTACTGGTGTAGGACACACACAAAAAACTGTTGAAGCTGCGGAACAACTAGGTCTTATGAAAAGATACCATGAACAAACTGCCAGGGTGTCTGAGCAGGGAACACTAGATGATATACCCATGGAAATTGTGGAACTCTTGGCGAAGAATCAGTATGAGAGGTGTCTCCCTGACGCAGAAAATAGATGCTCCATGTTAGAAAATTCCTCTATTAGAAGGAAAGCACAGACAGCAGCTGGAACTACTGTGTCTGGCAAAGGGGAGATGAGTTTGTTAAAAGATGGCCAGAAGGAGAAATCTCACGTAAGGCATAAGAAAAATAACACAGTCTCAAGAGGAGAGAATGTAAAGCCTAGCAAAAGAAAGCAGGTACATTTCTTTTCTCCATTTGATGGAAGCAATTTGGGAGCCAATAATCTGTGTCCACCTCAATCCCCCTTTGGATTTCAAGTTCCCCTGTCCCAAAAGAAACCATCAAGTGGATTCCAGTTTTCACCCATGGTTTCCAACCAGCATTGTAGTGCTCGAAATGGCAAGTTTAATGGGAGTCTTGAAGAGCATGCATCCTCTAATGCTACTTTGCCATCCATGGGAGGATGTAGCTTACACAAGAATATCTTAAATCAGGATAATGAAGCTTCTCGCATTTGGGCATCTATGAACCCCAATCATGTTTCCTTGGGGTATGATACACACCAAAAGGTTGTTTCTCAACCTACTAGTAGTAACATGGACATAACTTCACCTCGATCTGGTGCACTTCATAAGCAGAACATGAAGAGGGATATCGATCTTAACTACGCAAATATGAATGCAGGCTTAGAAAAGCCTAGTAGGAATACAGGTCCTGGAACCTTCAGCAGGATTAATGGAGAATACCCATTTCCTTGCAAACATAATGGAATAGAGCCTCATCAAAATTTGAGGGGATCTTTGGATTTGTATTCTAACGAGACAATCCCCGCCATGCATTTACTCAGCCTTATGGATGCAGGCATGCAGTCACGTACATCCTTCAATGTGGGTGTTAGTGGTCAAATGCTCAAAAGACCCTCATATCCTGGTGATTGCAATACTAAGTTGGAGATTGGTGCATCTAAGGCCCATGGTACCCTGAAAAGGCATCCACCTGATTATTACGGCAAAAGTTACTCATCAGATAAACCACATAGCTGTTTTATGGGCTCTCCAACCTTTGGTGCATCTTCATCAACCCAGCATGGTAAGAAGGTTATAAGAGATACTGGTTTCAATGGCCAAAATTCTACAAAACTTGGAAAGAAAGAAAATATGAAAAGCCCCAATTCAACCCTGCAGAATGGAGTTAGTAAGCAGTTTAGCTTGCTTCATCTTGGAACAGAAACTTCACTGAAAAGCAATTCGGAAGTTCATGGTACTCATAAAACCTCAGTTCCTTTTAAGATCATACCGGGAAACTCTTGCACGGTGAACAGAAATCCAGCTGACTTCACAATGCCAGAAGCAGGGAATGTCTATATGATCAGAGGAGAAGATCTGAAATTTGAGAAAGGAATTCCCAAAAACAAGTCTCGCCTCCCAATTCCGCCTGGACACAAGCAGCAGAGGAATTTGAAGGGAACTAAAATGAAGGAACATTCAAAACATTGAAATCCTTCATTACTCCACAATCCGGTAGCTCTTCAGAATCTCCTAAGTTTCACTCTAAAGCCATGAATTTATGCTAATGCATTTTATTTGACACATTTATTTTTCGTTTTTCTCAAAATATTCAGCAGGTGGAGTGTTGCATGCAACATGAGAATAGCAAATGACTTTCATTCTCAGTGTAGAATCAGACCTTTGACTTGGAATCTGAAATTAATTGACTTGGGGAAGAGTTGGCGAGATGGTATGTCAAAAGCTGAATAGAAGACAATCGCGCATCTTATTTAATTAACCTGTTGTAATCAGTATTGGTGTGAAAAAATATATATGTACTTGATGTATTATGTTGGTGTTGTAAAATTTATGGGGAAACCTCGCTGTGGCCCCTTAGTTTTAAAGTATTAGTCTGCTGTCATAAAATTTACGGGGAAGCCTCATAATAGACCCGTATAGGCTTATTATACTATGGTTACAATTTATACAAGTGCCAAAAACAAGATAAAAGATTCAGTTTGTTGTTGAGATGTTAGTTTGTGCCAATTCTCCTTTCCCATCTCTTCCTGAGCATATAAACTTTAAGTTTCATATGCTGTCATTGTACTAAAGCATATATTCAGTAGTAAAAGGTTACGTGCTGGGAAGAAACAGAAAAAGTAGTCATTAGTTTATTCCCCTCTGATATGTCCAAATTATAGCAGTAATGACCTTCGTTTTACTCATGGCATCCACTTTTTTATTAACTACAATTGATGCTTCTAATTACACTTTCCTGTATTATTCAGACTAAATTACACTTTCCTGTATTTAATTTTTTCTTATATTACACCAAACTCCTCTCAATCAAGGCAAATTACTCAAACTCCAGTGTATTTATAAGAAATTGAAGTTACAAAAAACCTAATGATATCAAGTATAAGGATCAGCATGGCTCAACTCAATTCAAACTACCCATTCCATTTGACCTAGTGAGCATCGACTTTCCTTGGGTTTAAGAATAGATTAAGGCCTAAATATTGACACCATAAGAAGTGCCAAGTTTCACAAAGCTTGGGTTTGGGCGCCGCAATAAACGCATGAGAGAGAGAGAGAGAGCGAGAGAGACAGAGAGAGAGAGAGTGAAGTGGAGAGAGAGACAGAGAGCGGGGGGGGGGGGGGGGGGGGGGGAGGTAAGTAGATTTTTTTTTCCAGGGGGCTCATACCAACAAAGGTCCGTGCAATGGGTTTGTAAACCTCTTATATATTAATGTGTGATGTGAGTTTATAAACAAGCTAGCAAGTGTAAACTCTTCGCGCACACAAGTTTGGGTAAAAAGGATGGTTTCGTTCATGCTGCTTTGGCACCTCCGATGCTTCTTCTACATTGGGGACGAACTTGATGTACCCTGGGACA
Source organism: Astragalus glycyphyllos (assembly GCA_963573325.1). Classification (NCBI taxonomy): domain Eukaryota; kingdom Viridiplantae; phylum Streptophyta; class Magnoliopsida; order Fabales; family Fabaceae; genus Astragalus; species Astragalus glycyphyllos. Next base: position 92,092,098 of record OY754307.1, read on the forward strand.
TTTGAGCTCATTGGGTGAATAAACTCTTAAGGACGAACTTGATGTACCCTGTTCGACCTTATTGGACAGACGGATCGGTCCAATCGGGACACGGAGCCCTGACTGGCTCGGTCGGTATGTAGGTCTAGTTTTGCACTTGCTCGGTGATGATACACGCTGTTGACCAAGTTATATTTTGCACTTTTTCGCAAAAACAACCTACCTGCGGTTCAAACTCCTCCCCTAGAATTCAACTTTCGCACTTGCAACCAACTGAGTCACATTTTAATTGATGTTAAGGTATATATATATATATATATCATTTAGCGTCAAATTTTTTTGCCAAGCTTTCCATTAATCTTCCAATTGTTAAAGTTGTATTTTTTTTTATATACTTATATACTCAGGGAATTGGTTTTTGGTGAAGGCTAAGTCTAGTCATTGCTTGTTTTATGAGTGGTGTGTGCAGTGACGGATCCAGAAATTTTTATTGGTGTAGGCAAAAATGTAGTCTAAAATATTTTTCTCAAAAATATACTATTAGATTTTATAAATTCGTAATTTAATGACCAAAAAAATACTAAAATACCTAAATTTCTACAAATTATAAAGCTAAAAGGAAAAATTAGTAATATCTTATTCTCTATTTTATTGACCTCTTATGAATTCTACAATTACCTTTAAGAAAATTTTCATGTGGGGACAACATCTATTTTTTTGTGGGGTCAAAACAAAATTACTATGTATATTACTAAGTAAAATATTTTGTTAAGTGGGGGCAAGTGCCCCCAATACCAAATACCTAAATCCGTCCCTGGGTGTGTGGCCCCCTGGAGTGTATATCCAAGGGATAGGATAGGATCGATGTATGGATCTTTTAATCCTCCACGGTATGGATTCGTTTAGTTAGGTTGGAGGGTAGTTGTTATTTTACATTTATGTTTTGGTCCTGATTGTTGCTATTCCAGATTACATATGTACATAGGTTTTTGTGTTCCTTAAAACCACATCTCATATATATATATATATATATATATATATATATATATATATATATATATATATATATATAATACTATACTTTGCTGGTTCAAAAAAAAAGTAAAATACTGATAATATTGAACCTTTCATATTAAACTATGAGTAGGATTCAAGTTACTCGACAATTAACTTTTATATAGAAAGTTACTCTATATCTTGACATTTACAATACATTAATTCTTATCACGTAATGATGTATTATTACCATTGTGTTAGATTCAAATCAAATGTTTGGAGCTTATAAAAAAAATCAAATGTTTGGATGCAGGCAACTTTATAAAGTTTTGAGTAACTTGAACCCTATTCTTTGACGATTAGCCATAATTGAAACGTTTATAATTTATTTCAATTGTTTTTCGAGCAAATCTGAACTTGTTTTTAACTCTTTAGTAGACCCAGACTTAATTTAACTAGTAGAACATCAGATTTTTTTTTTAAGGTTTAAATATGAGTTAGGATATATTCATTGGCTTGGTCAAAATTTGACAAAGGTGATTTTAAAGGCCCATGTTAAACCAAGTGATTTTAATTTAAGAATAATCTATTTAAAGTCAATTTAGAAGAATTGATTCAAAACATTTTTAAAAAGTTAATATTTTTATGTTTTAAATATTTTGGTGGGTCTCTCTCTATCAAAAATATATCTTTTGGTGGATTACATATGCATAGAGTCAACTGTACTCATTAAAGAAAACTCTACTCAATTGACAAAATAATTTAAGCATATCTCAAAATCAATTAGTGTATTGTAGAATAGGTTTTGAGTTGGTTAAAATTACATTTAGACAATCTTATATATAGGCTTCTACAACATTACAATTTGCAACTTCAACTTCAGAGATTATTCTCTTTTCTGTGATTCCACAAATTAATTAAGATCAAATAACTGCAAGCCAAATGAGATACTTAACTCTTCTACAACTGTTCCCTCTAACAAAAGCTGCCATTTTGCAGAAAATATTCAACGCAGTCACTATCATAAAACCCATCAAACCCCCCACCCCATCCAAGCATAGATAGTTGCCACACATTATAGGAGTAAGAGAGGAATATATCTTTAAAATTTTATATATGCTGGAGGCTAAAGATACAAGCCCCATCAAAATTATTAGCTAAACTAAAACCTCATTTTCATATGATACTTTTGCAGACAAATGTTATACTTATATGTCTGTGTTTTCTTAAAGGAGATAACTTATATGTTGTTATATAAATTGTCACTAACGAAAATTGTATACCTATAAGTTGTTTTTTCATAAACTACATTGACAAACTAATGAATAATACATATAAAAGTTTATTTATTTGCATTAACTGTTTTCCATAAGTTCAAAACTAAGTCAATCCAAACGTATGGTTGTTTTTCATATATGATCTTGTTTTTAAAAAATAATAACTAAAAGAGTAATGAATAATATAAAGAGCAATAATTAGGTACAGTACCATAGGTACTGGTTGTACTGGTCTAGACACAAACACCATTTATTTTAAAAGAAAAAATAAAATTTTATTTGAAACCCAACAACTGTCAAGTAGTTGGTGGAAGTTTTCCTACTTTTCCTTTAAAGTACAGCACCACCAACACCTATGGTACTGTAACTAAGTTTTTTCCTAATATAAATAACTTATATTTTTTTTGATAAGTAAATAACTAATACATGGTCGTGCTGTGATTTGAAAGCAACACCAATCATACCCAACTATTTTCTCCTTTTTTAAATAACACTTCTTTTAGGAAAATGTTGTCCAAAAGATTAATATATTTTTTTGGAAGATGATCTTATTAAAAACATTATTACGATGTTGTTATTGAAAAAGGTTTTTGGTTTAGTGATTGTTTATGGAATCCAGATTACAGACCTCTTAATAATTAAAGTATAACTCCTACAATTGTTGTACTTGTGGTGGCCCAGTTTAGCCACTCGAAAATCTGACAACACAACTTGTGGAAAATGAGCTTTCACCTGTGTCATAATAATAGATTTAAAAGAGGTAGACAGAGAATGAGCTAGTGAGAAACTGGAAATAGAGAAAATGAGAAATGCAGTAAATGATGCAATGGAAAATAAGGAAAATAAGAGAAAAGGAGTATGTATTAAATAAGAGAACTGTTGTTATAAAAACAAGGTTTAAATAAAATTTTGGTAATATAGAGCAAATATCTGCGCAATAAAAACATATACTAAAATAGAATAATCTGAATCTAAAAATGATCAATAACTCCAATTAAAGTTTTCATAGATCTAAACATTTTTTGTGTATCCAGTCTTGTTCATAGAAAACGTCATATATGTTATTATTATCAGACATGAATTAATGAGGTGAACAAAATTAGTTAGAGGTTTCCGAAACAAAAAATTAATAGAGCAAAAGAATGAATGATTATGCGATGGAAAATTGGGAATGGAGAAGATGATGAGAAAGAGAGACGTCAAGATTTAACCCAAAACGACAATGGGTGTTCGTGTTTTGATTGCCTAAAGGAAAAATAAGTAGTAGTAGTAGTAGGTCAGATGACTGAAATGAAATACTAGTATCCCCAAAAGAATATAAGTTACAGCACAAAAGAATAACCCATTATAGAAGGGTCAAAATATCTTGATTATTATTACTTAATTATGAAACACACGCACAAATCAGGCCAGACATGGACATGGATGTGCACATTCCGATTTTAATATGAAAAATACAAGTAATTGAAATGCTAATACCTCTATCAAGTGTCTGAGATGATACGCATCAAATACCGAACACCAGGAGACTAGTCTTTGAGCAAAAGTATGATTCTTACCTACCAACAGCAACACAGCTAACTAGCCAGCTAGCCTTAGATAATACCATTGATTTAATAATAATTCAGCTTTGTTTCTGGTATCAACAAGTGCCCTGTGTGTGCCACTGGGTCCATTATTAAAGGAATTAAGATTAGATGATAGAGGAGCAACGTAAGAACCGCCAGACACATAGCCACCAGATTATGAATAGCAACATTCCCCGCAGTGCATGCAACAACAAATTAACTAACTTCAATGCCTTTTACTTTTTTTACCGTCCTCTCCTACCTAGTTTCTTTCTTTCTTTCTTTCTTTCTTTCTTTTTCATTCTGCATATTCCCACACCCACAACTCAAAATACATCATGATGATCTTCATTCAATGGCTGGCCACAATCTACTGAATACAACATCATGGTTTTTCACTGCATCGATCTAGTCCAGATCCATATACCCCTAGCTCTCATTAAGGAAAAATACTGTTAATATACTAGAGAAAGATTTTTTATAGTAAACTATATTCACTCTTAACGGAGTCATTAAATGCAATTGTCTGCTTTTTCATAAAAAGAAAATGTAATTGTCTATACGGTTCTGTGAGTAGCATAATGCCCTAGTTCAATTTAGGAACATATATATGCGTTATATACAAAAATTATTTAAATGACATACATAACTTATAAAATTATTAAATTAAAAACAGTAGCTACATAATGAACCTAAAATTTACTGCATAAGCTTGTAAATATTTTTACATTGTCACTGTAAACATAGCTACAAATAGTTACAGGCTTTAACTAAGACTAAATTTACTTGGCAAATTGTTTCACCGAAATTTAAATCCCGAGTTCAAATTTTAACCAACAAGATTTGGTCCATGTGATAACTTGGTTTTTTTTTTGATAAGTCAAAGTATTATTAAGGAGGCACTAGGGGTGCCTCAACCCGATTACAAACATCGGTTCAAACAAACACAAGGATTGCTACACCATTCTTCAAAATCTAATGAAACTTGATTCCCCAACCTATTTGAAATCCAACCCCAAATTAACCCTTTAACATGGATTAACATTTGGTTTACATTTGGTGTTCCCCCTCTAAATATAGCTCTATTTCTATTCACCCATATGACACATACAATTGAAATCCAAAGCACAAAACAGATCCTATAATTCTTTTTACCTTCTGTTTTGACCTTGTGTCTCTTAATATGCTCCCATACATTGTTTATTTCCTCATAATCAATACCCATCCAGTCCAAAGCTTTACTCCATAGCTGCTGCCAAACATTGCAATGCGAAACTTGGTTCTTGATCCCGCCCAAGGTCTTAAGTTCAAGTTTTTGGTGGGAAAAAACTACACCGACTGATAAAGTTGGGTACACGTGGCTGTTAGGTTCTCCGATGTAGACTAGTTATCGATAACACTAGTGGATACTGTACACCAATAACCCAGTAGCCCGTATGTTAGTTATTTGATGATGATAATCTTGTTGATAGTAAGAATTTCATCAATAGTAACAAGTTTTTGTAACTTACACAGCAAAAAAACCATTGTTCTTTTCTTCCCTGAACGTACTAGCTAGGCATAAGATAGTTTGGATTCTAAAGCAGAAATTGGAGCACAAGCAAGTACGTACGCTAAGAAACCATGACAAAATTGTTGGGGAAACGAGAAACGGAGAGAATGAAAATATAATGTTCTCTCTCTTAGCATCAAAAAAATAAAAAGCTATATATGTACTACTATAAAGGGCATCATGTTATCGATGACTGATGAGGAATGTATATATAGTAAACCTATAAAGAAACTCTAGCTTCCTTTTCCTTGTTGACAAGACCTTGGATGATGCAGAATATATATGAGAGAGAGAAGAACATCAATGTCTGTCTGTTTCGCAAAAATATACTACTCCCTCTGTAGACTCTAGACCACATTCTAACCATTCACTACTAGCCAAGCCAGTATTAGCTAGTATAAGCACATTTTGATGATCCTTTTGTTTAATAACCTGATTTGGTTATGCATGCAGCATCACAAAAGATGCAATATCCAGCACTTGCTCTCTTCTTCGTGCATGTTCCATTTGGATATATAGTTGAACTCAACTAAACCACTGTACTGTACAGGATAATTTGATTAGGTGGTTGACTTAGAAAACCATATATTAAGCTTTAATGAACTTAATTATAGAAATCCAATTAATCCAGATAAGAAGAAAGTTTCAGACTTATAAGAAGGAAAAGTAAGTGAATATAATAGTATGAACCTGATGCTTGCAAGTTGCCTTCATGACCCACTCACTATGTGATGTGATATGATAGCTAGAATATACATAGGCCATTATTCTTCAACTCATGCCACAACGTGATAGCCATAATGTGCTAAAGTGATAGTATATATATTGTGCTATGATATCTATATCACATTCCCGTTTCTTACCCTTTTTTATTGTCAATTATTTATTTATTAATTAAACTTTGATTGTATTATGCTCAAAAAAGAACACTCTCGATCAATGTCACGCCACATATATAATGCACGAGTAATATTATATATGCAACAATAAAATTATTTTAGTCTATATATGTGATCAGCAAATACCAGTAGGATGCGCTAGCTTATCTAAAAAAAAACCAGTAGGATGCGCTAAAATTGTATGACTTGTCTAATAATTGATTCTGATTATCTATATAATTTATAAGGGTTGGAATTAATCCTTTACAGCAAAACTGATGGAGAGGACTAATTAATAATGATGCAGGTTCAACTACATGCACCCTTCTGACCTTTCAACCATTCTCCTAGTTGATGACTTAATGCTAACAGAATTGTTTAATTAGTTGAGGTTATATATGAGATTTATCTTTCCGTTGATAAGTAAATTACACGACTTTTTTGTCAAAGTTATATTAATTTTTCTTGATCTTGAAAGGTAGGAGGAGAACCACCTTCACTTTTGTTTAAACTTTTACTACTCACTCCATAGCAATTTAAGAAACAAAAATTAAAAAGAACAGCTCGATCCATGTTATGAGGAAAATGTATCTTTTGGACACCTACCTCATTTACTGATTTACAATCATACAACTTTGAGGAGTGAAAAAAGCAAAATGATAAGGAGATATTCAAAAATTATAAATAAATAAATAAATGGAGTTATAATAAGTCCTCCCACACACTGACACCTTCCCCAATAAGGAGCAGCCACCAGAGGCAACTTTATGAACCAACGTAATTGAATTGAGACTGAGACTGAGAGAGTAAAGCCCCACATCACACCGGCGTTAGTGGTAGTACCTAGCTGATATTTATTGGGCTTATAAGCTAAAACTAAAACAATAACAAAAAAAATTGTTTTAGTTCAAACAGTTATAGTTTTGTGGTTTATATTAAATAGGGTAGTTACAAGTAGTTGCTAAAGTTGTTACAACAAACAGTTTAGTATTTGTGGCTGAAATTCAACAGCCAATTTCAGCCATATCCAGAGAAAGCTATAAGTGTACATATGTATAGGTAGTATCGATTGCTGGACAAAATTATGGTGAACTTTGGGAACCGAGAGAGAGAGCAGCAGCAACATGGACACCGAGAGAGAGATCGCAGAAAGGATACCGAGCAAGATGATACTTTGGGATGGCAGATAGTTAGAAGAAAGAAGGCTCCAAGTGGTCACAGTAACGTGAAAACTGATATTGCAAGAAGCTTCCACCACTTTGTAACACCAAGAACATTGTTCTTCTTCACAAACTTTCCGGACAATTTTCAGGCGAAGCATATGCTGAAGGCGTTTCTGCACTACGGGGAATTTGAAGAAGTGGTTATCCCAGCCAAAAGAGACAAATTGGGGAAGAGATTTGGCTTTGCAAGAGCAGTTAATGTCGAAAACCCTGATCGTTTTGCTGTGAAGTTAGATAATATCATCATAGGGAGGGAAAAAATTATGGTGAGCTTGCCTAGGTTTCAAAGAAACATGCTTGATACTAAACCGAAACACGGTAAACCTGGTAACCGAGAAACCATCCAACCTGGTAACAGAGAAACCACTCAACCAGCCTTTCTTCACTCCAAACCAAGTGCCATCTACCCTCAGCCACAATCTAAATCGATTAACCACTTCCCTCAATACCAAAAACAATCAGTGATCCAAAAGAGATGGAAGCCGAAGCACCCACCTGGCTTTCCCCAGCAAAAACCTAACCTTAAACCTAAACCTAAACCAGCCCTCCCAAACCCTCAAGACACCGCTGTAAACCCTAATCAAATCACAAAATTCAATCCACCTCAGAAACCTAGGCGTGCCTGGGCTCATACGCATTTCTCAGTGGGGGAAGAAAATATCCAAAAACTATCCAAGGCATACGTTGGGGTGGTTAGAAAGTCAGGAATGTCCTACAATGTTCAAGAAGACTTCATTCAACAAGGGTATTTCTCTGTAAGGGCAACTCCTATGGGCTCCAATCTGGTCTTGTTAGAAAGTTTGGAGTAGGATGAAATGGAAGCCTTGATAGAAGATGCCAATGAATGGTTAGGCCATTGGTTCGAAGATCTTAGACCATGGAGTCCAGGGGAGATTGATAATGAAAGACTTACTTGGATCCGGTGCTACGGTATCCCAGCACACGCCTAGTCCAGCGAATTCTTCGAATATATTGTAGCTGGCACAGGGGAATATGTTAACGCAGACGACAATACGGAAAAAAGGAAGACGATGGACGTTGCCAGGATCCTAATCAGAACAAAAGTTCATGACATCATAAACTTTGTGGAGAAGTTTGACATCAATGGAGAAATGTTCGTAATCAAAGTGGTCGAAGATTGGTACGGTCGACCATCACAATGGTGCAAAAGAAGTGAAACCAGAATCAAACCCTTGTGCTCATCACATAGCAGTGATGGAGATGATTATAGCAATGATTCAGAATCAGAAGAGGAGGCAGGAGTAGACTTAAACGCCGGTGGTGACATCTCCAGCGAGTCCGGTGAGGAAGAAGAAGAGACTTACGTTGAAAACCTTTTGGAACCCAATCATTATTTGCAATAGGATGTTACTAGTCAGCCAGAGAGAGAGAGATGGCGCAACCTAGGGAGGAGGGTTGCACATTTTCTATTTTTAAGGAAAACCTAATGATGGGAGACGTGGAAATTAGTGCTAATTTGAATACTGAAGAAGTGGAAAAGCCAGTGAAGTTCAGGGTAAAAATAATTTACTGGAGGTTACTATGGGGGGAGGCTTAACTGAAAATAACTTGTATTCTTTATCACCAAACCTGAGACGACCCTCGTCCTCATCAGAGTGATCCTTGTCACTTAAACTCTTAATCTCAAAAGAGAGTAAATTTTAAAACTTAACATATACTTATATAACTGAACATACATCACATAGATAAAAAATATAATTTTAAGAGTTTTACAAAATATGTGGCAATACAAAAGTCACTCAAATATATATCAGAGTATTTCAAAACAGCGGAAAGGAAGAACATAAAACAAAACCAGCTAAATGACTAATATCACGAGACTCAAAGACTGACACACTGGCTAAACAGAACACAGGTTCTCTCAGTGAGACACCTGACTCATTCGTCATATTGCATCAGCATCCTTGATGCCTTCAATACTCGTCGTAGAAGAAAAGCCATCATCATTTGCTCCAACTGGCTCCTCGACTGGATCAAAGTGATACAAACAAACATACAAAAGAAAATACGTAGGGCTAAGATACATGTATAAGTCAGAAAAATGGGAAGATAAGGTAAAGCTTAATTTAAACATGTTACAAGCACATTAAATCATATTATTTCTTATCTTTTATTCTTTATTAATATTTTATGCCTCTGACTCTATCTATGAATATGTGTCAAACTATATGCTGACTCTGGCCATATCCTGATGCCACAACGTCCCCACATTCGTGCAGAACGCCATCCGACTGTCACCATGGAGTCCGGATGTTATAAGTCTTTCCCTATCGGAAAACAGATCAGAGTAATCTAATCCTGTCATTACCCCACCTGGCCGGCATAAATATCAACATGTCCTACTAAGGACTCCGACCCGGTACTCGACCTCGTGTGTCCCATACCACACGGCTGTGGACTTACAACACAATGCAATCTATATGATTCTGTTTAATCACGTCTTAACCTGTATGCCCTCTACTCATCTTATTAATCAGTACCTCGTACTATCACTTAAACTATGGTTAAGTATTCATATCACTTTATATCTCTTTATGACTCTTAGTTCATTATACACGCCTAAGTTCATTATGAAATCTTAACTTCATTACTATTATTAAATAAGTTATGCTTTTCAAACTTAACTATCAATAAGATATTTCAGCAATTTCAAATAATTACGAATAACACATAAGCAGTTCATAACAATCAAAGCAATCAATCACAATATCTCAAGCAATCAATAAATCACTAAATCAATCAAATAAAAATATAGAAGTTTCTTATGCGTTAATCGGTCATCGACGGCCTAAACTTCATTCAACCTTAACTCCGAATAGTGGTCAAATGATCTTTAGGTATCGCTGACTCTTTAACTCTAGTAGAGCTTGAGTCACTCTACACATATTTAAATTAAAACTTTACGCTAACCGTCCCGACGAATACGGTATCTTGCCCCCACCTGAAATACTTCACGAACAAAATACTTGCAACGCTAGTCCCTACACGTGCTCGAACACTAACACAGCTTCAAGTATAATAGTATGTTTGGATTAGGCTTTATATGGTTTTTTGGTGGATTGTAAGAGAATTGAAAGAAAATGCTGTAAGATGGCATACAGTGGCCGAAGGTTATAAGAAAGCGAAGGGAGTTGAAGTTGAGGCATACATGATGGAAGTAAAAATTAGGCTAGCTATTTATAAGCAAAGGATCCACCGCCCATGTCATGTTGACTAGCATGAGGTGTCTTCCTATTTTATTATTTTATTATTTTTTGTGTCATGAATCTAACGTCTCCAAGGTGAGTCATGATATATATGTTTAGGTGTTTCCTTCCTATAACTCCAATCTAAAAGTTAGAAAGAGGAGGTGGCGCATTTCAATTACTTGCCTATTCGTAAAGGAAAAGGTGGTGAAGTAGAAGACATCCGTGGCTTCTACTAAGGTTCATCAATAATTATCTATTTAACTAGTATATATCCATATAAAAATTTTATTTAACTATACAAGGGGAGTCTATTAATTAAATCAATACACAATTAATCTAAAATTTTGGGGCGTTACACCTAGATCTCTTTCTATGTTCCGAAAACACACAATTAAAATAAAATAATTTCTAAAATAGTTCTTAATAATTATTTATAAAAACTGGGGTGTTACAAAACCCAATCACACTCAGCCCAACTCAAACTCTAAACCTTTCTTCTCCTTTCGTCAGTCCTCATAAGCCCAATTCCACTCAAGTAACCCAATTTCTAAACTCACCCCTCCTTTCTCCCTCTCCAACCCCCTCCACGTTAGCCCTTTCACCCGATAACCTTTGCTTCTCATCCCCTTCCATCGTTTCCTCAGCCACCCCCTCTGAGCCCCCAAATATTGACTTCCCACCCATCCCCTTAGTTGTCGATCTTCCCCCTCTCCAGGAGCCTTCTAGTTCCAACATTGAACAAATTGAAATTGAGCCGCTAAGTGATGCCTCCCCCTCAATCTCGAAAGTTGTTGGTGAAAGCTCTACTTCAAATATGGAGGTAGAGAACTCAAACTCTCATTGGGCAGACCAAAGCCTATCTAAAGAGGAGAAAATATGGTTATTAGCAAAGAAGATAGGTGTCCATGGTAATAATTTGGACTAATTGCATATTGAAAGGATTGGAAACATGGAAGCTAGGGATAAGGAGGCAAGTAAAAAGATGGAGAACCCAACAGGTTCTAAATGAAGATTATATATTTCAATATGAGGGGGCTTGGTAGCAATGCCAAGCAAAAAAGGTTTAGAAGCCTTGTACAAAGAGAAAACTTCGATATGTGCTTCATTCAAGAGACAAAAAGAACGGAGATTGATAAAACAATTGTTTTTCGTTTATGGGGAGTAGATGATGTTGAATGGATTTCGGTGCCTTCGAATGGTTTGCCAGGTGGTATTCTCTCATTTTGGCGAAAAGGATTGCTTAGTGTCCTTTTCACTTTCTCTCAATCGGGTTTTGTGGGTGTTGCGGCTCATTCAAACGGTAAGAATCTCTATTTTGTTAATGTTTACTCAGGATGTTCAACTAGAAGGAAGAGGGATTTGTGGGCAAGTTTGATAAGAGAGAAGGCAAGGCTGAGCGAAGGATTGTGGGTTATCGGGGGGGATTTCAACACGGTCACTAGTAGAACGGAAAGGAAAGGAAAAGCAGTGAGATATAGTGAAAGAGAGAGTCAAGATTTCAAGTTTTTCATGGAGGAAATGGGGGTGGTAGAACCTTGAAGTTTGGGCAAGAAATTTACTTGGTTTCAACCAAATGGTCCGGCGGCAAGTAGGATTGATAAAATTGTATTATCTCAAGAGTTGGTGGAGGAATGGGAAGTTAAAGCACAATGGATAGGAGATAGAGACATATCGGATCATTGTCCGGTGTGGTTATTATCATCAAAGAAGAATTGGGGGCCTAAGCCGTTCAAGTTCATCAATGGATGGCTTAAACATAAAGATGGGAAGAAGTTCATGGAAGACAAGTGGAAGGAGTGTAAGGTGGAGGGTTGGATGGCATACGTTGTGAAGGAGAAGCTCAAATGCTTGAAAGAAAGCCTTAAGGTTTGGAACAAAGAAGTTTATGGGTATAAGGATCTTAAAGTAGAAGGAATTGTGAGAGACATGAACCTAATGGAGCAAGAGGAGGTATATGAGGAGGAGTGGGACGGGGAGAAGTGGAAGAAGTTGAACACGGAATTTTGGGAGGAATTAAAGCATAAAGAATCTTTATTGGCCCAAAAAGCAAGGGTAGATTGGATACAACAAGGGGATGGAAACACTAAATTTTTTCACAATGCAATCAAGCTAAGGGAGAGGAGAAATCAAATAGAGAAGCTAAAAGTGGGAGAAGAGTGGTTACATGAGGTAGGGGAAATAAAAGATGAGGTGAAGAGACATTTTCAACAACAATTTGCGGAAAAGATACAAAGTAGGCCGGTGCTAGATGGTGTGGACTTTAACAAAATCACATTGGAGGAGGCACAAAAAATAGTTGCCCCGTTCACATGTGAGGAGGTCGAGGAAGCTATATGGTGTTGTGAAGGAGACAAGAGTCCAGGACCCGACGGGTTCAATTTTCACTTCATTAAATCTTGTTGGAAGACAATCAAAGATGAAGTTTTAGGAGTCATTCACCAATTTCACACAAAGGGAAGACTACCCAAGGCATTCACCTCTTCCTTTGTGGCGCTAATTGGGAAAAGAAAAAATCCGCAAGAGCTTGGGGACTTTAGGCCTATTTCACTCATAGGGTGCATCTACAAGATCATTTCAAAGGTATTGGCAATGAAAATTAAGGGAGTGTTGGCCGGCATAATTTCAAAATCACAAACGGCTTTCCTAAAAGGAAGGCAAATATTAGATGGGGTAGTGGTCACGAATGAGGTGATAAACTTTGCGAAGAAAAAGAGGAAGTCTCTACTCCTTTTCAAAGTTGACTTCGAAAAGGCGTATGACTCGGTGTCTTGGAAATTCTTGGATTATATGCTTCAAAGAACCAATTTTTGTGAGAAATGGAGATCTTGGATGAAGGCGTGTATATTCACGGGGCATATTTCGGTACTAGTGAACGGGAGTCCGACCGAAGAATTCTCTATGGAGAGGCGTCTTAGACAAGGAAACCCATTAGCACCTTTCCTCTTTTTGTTGGTAGCGCAAGGCCTCACGGGACTAGTAAACAATTGTGTAACACAAGGATTTTTAGAGCCGTTTCGGGTGGGGGAGGAATTGTCTTACCCAATTCTTCAATTTGCGGATGATATCTTGTTCTTGTGTAGGAATTCAAAGGAGAATTTATGGTGCCTAAAAGCGGTTTTAAGAATTTTTGAGCTTGTTTCGGGGCTCCGGGTCAATTTCCACAAAAGTTGTCTAATTGGTATCGGTTTGGATGAAGAGGAGTTGAGAAGGGGAGCAACTTTCTTGTATTGCAAGACGGGGGAAACACCTTTCAAATTTCTAGGAGTTCCGGTTGGAGCAAATCCTAGAATGAGCAATACGTGGAATCCGGTGATAAAAAAGATGAAGGATAGGCTATCATTGTGGAAGAGTAGGCAATTGTCTATGGGGGAAGGATGACGCTAATTAATTCGGTTCTTGCAAGCCTCCCCTTGTATTATTTCTCTTTCTTCAAAGCTCCAAAGAAGGTACTAAAAGAAATGGTTAAAATACAAAGAAATTTTCTATGGGGTGGGAATGAAGACTCACATAAGACGGCGTGGGTGAGATGGAGTAGAGTATGTTTGTCAAAGGAGAATGGTGGCCTTGGCATACGCAACATGGAGGTATTCAATTTGGCTCTTTTAGGCAAATGGAGATGGAGATTGTTAGTGGAAAAGAATTGTTTGTGGGGAGAGCTAATGGAATTTCTATACGGCAAACAAGGGGTCTTAAACCGTACTCAACAATCCGTATGGTGAAAACATTTGATGTTAATTGATGACAGCGTTCCGTATGCAAAAAACTGGTTTGTTGATTCTGTAAAATTGAAGCTTGGAGATGGGAAGGAGGTTCTGTTTTGGGAAGATCGATGGTGCTGCCAATGGAAGCTTGCTGAATTGTTTCCGCAATTATTCGCTGTGACAGACTCGGCATCTGTTACAGTAGCAGAATTCGGTGAGTGGGAAGGGGATTCGTGGCGGTGGAAGCTGAGTTGGATTCGTTTATTAACAGAAGAAGAGGAGATTGCAGCAGCGTTGTTGCTGGACATTTTATTGCTGTTAACACCGACGAAAAACAAGTCGGACGAGTGGTGTTGGATGCATGCATCGCCAAAGTTGTACACTGTCAAGACAACATATAAATTGCTGATAAATTCCAGCGATAGCAGCGTCTTGGAGGAGGAGAAGCAACGAATTCTGAAGAGGCTTTGGCAATCAGCTGCACCGTCCAAGTTCTCAGCGCATGGCTGGCGTCTTTTGCTCGATAAACTCCCTACAAGATCACTGCTCCAGCAGAGAGGAATCATGGATTTTCAGCCAACACTTTGCTGTGTTTTCTGTTTTAGATTTAACGAGGACGCAGAGAACCTATTTATCCGTTGTCAAACATCGGGTGAACTATGGAGAGGCGTATTTCAGTGGCTTGGAACACAACAACAAGATTGTGATGGAGTATGGGATCATTTGTTGAAGCACCAAATTACTATAGGAGGGAAGAAGAAACGCAGAATCTGTTTTATTGTTTGGTTAGCGGTTGTGTGGGTAATTTGGTTGAATCGCAACCGAGTCATTTTTAGAGGGGAGATACCAAATGTAACACATGTAAAAGGGCTATCTTGGGGATGGGTAGCTAACAAAGTAGGAGGTAAAGGGAGAGTTGATTTTGAGCAATGGAACAATAACCCCATATTGTGCTTAGAATCACTAATCTAAATGTAACCGGGTTGAGGCACCCCTAGTGCCCACCTTAATAATATTCTTTTGATTATAAAAAAAAAACATATGTAGTGTAAATTGTTTCTTACATTCAATAAAAACAGATTTTCAGTTTTAGTCTTTTACAAGTCTTCTGCATTTTATCTTCCTCTTCCTTGAGTCTCAGTTTTCTTAAGCTTTTGTGAGAATTTCTGTTGGTGAGTTTGCCTTGTAGAGAGTACCTCGCATACACCAAAACCACACAAACAGTGAGTGATTGTGTGTGAAACCTCACAGAAAAGAAGAAAACAGAAAGAAAGCAATAGAAGGAAAAATTACCTTCGAAGGACTTGTAACCTGTGTTCTTCACAAAGGTGCAGAAATTCGTTCATCCAAAGTTGCGTGGAGAGCACGTACAGCAACATAGGAACACATAAATTAGGCGTATGTCAAAGGAATCTCAAAATACGAAATAAAAGGAAGAAATCAAGAGTTACAGCGATTGTTCACCTTTGATTGAAGCTTGCAACCGATCCTATCAACATCAGACCAAACAGATCAGATTAAGGTTGTTGTTCGCTGAAATTGAAGATCAAAACCAAGGGGCTTTTGGTTGCAGGATTCACGCGAGCAATTGGAGTGAAAAACGGAACAGAAATCGTGGTGGAACGGTTTGATTTCTGGGTTGTTGGTGAAACGATAGAAGAAGAAGAAAGAAAAGAGAAAGACGAAGGAAGAAGAAGAAGAAATCGGAACAGTGAAGAAGTGAAAGAATCCGTTTAAGTGGAAATAGGTTTTTTAATTTTTTGACCAATTGAACTGACCAAGATACGTGGGCCTGGTTCAGTCTTGCACTGTGGGCCTGCTGTTAAATTTTGTTTTCTGCACCTCCAGTTTTAGTGTATACAACCTGCAGTAAATAAGTGTGAAATAAGTCAATTTTCAATGGTAAAATTGCAAAAACTAACAATATTATCATGATTCAAAATTTGACATATTTCACTCTTGTTGTTATTCAGTACTTTTCCATTAATTAATTAAATTACCAAAATAAATAAAAAAGGATTATTTTGATTAACACAAGTGAGGAAGGCATTTATTTCAGCATGACTTTTATGAAAAGAAGAATCTTTTGTGCATGCTTGGCGCAAATAGTTGGGATATGGGGAGGAATAAAGTAGAGTGTTCTAGTTTGAATTCCCAATTGGAAACAACAAATTAATAATTTGAATTGCAAATCAATATTCGTTAACTTCGAATTCAACTACTTCATGAAGTGTTAAATCTCTTGAGGGAGAGCTTTGTCGCCTATTATGGTCCTACCCGATTCGAGTGATTAATTAGTCTCTACAATGCGCGCTGAGGATACCCGATTTATAACAAAAAGCTACTTCATGCCAAATATTAAAAATTAGGGTAATCAACTTATGAGGCAATACTTCCAAAAAAAGAAAAAGATGTGGTTTCTCTTTGACATTTAAGATTGAGAATAAATATATCTAAATAATAAACAAGTGTATAAATTGATATATAAGTTTAAACTATATCGAAAAAGTCAATAAATATCATTACATGTTTCCCTATCATATAGATACATAAATCGATAGATATTAGATTAAATAGACAAAAAATATAACTTATTTTTCAAATTTGAGACACTATTTATTAAGAAGGCGTTCTTAAGTGCTTATTAATATTTTACCCTTGATTTTTTTTACAGATCTAAAAAAATTGGGAAAAGGGTTCGGGAAGTGGATCCATCACTCTCTTGCAATATTATTATTCTCTGAATCTATCCTCCCCCAAATCTGACATATTTTCCCACAGAAACAACCTCACATTTTCAGCCATTCCTGAAACTTAAACCCCACTCCACGTGAATAGATCTGACATACTCGATTTCAATATATAAATATAAATATAATAAATTAATTACGTTACCTTATTCCTCAATGCAGCATGTGTTCCATCCCATAAATAATAAGTTATGGAGCTTCAATTCAATTAAAAAAAAATCGTAGCACATTTCACGCGACATTTGAAATTTACTTTTACATTGCCATCAACCATCAAGCTAGGTAAAATTCTGTCGCGAGAACAGAGTTTGGATATGAAATTTGACTATTTTCGATGCCAATGAGATAATAATTCTATGATCGATTATATTCTCTAAATAAGAGTATGACTTGAACACATGAAAGCTGGTGGTTGCCTTGCTCCCTTTGGTTTCAATTTCTTTTCCTGTAACACTGAATTTAATTAAGCTTTCAATCCAACAAGATCGGTCTCACTCAAAATGGAAATTGTCCGTTATTATTTGGCACATGCATCCGCTAAATAGAATTTCTGTCGCACTCAAAATTTGAACTCAAGGCTTTGAAGTCCGATCAGAACCCAATGATTACTATTCATTCAGAAACTAGGTGGCCATTGCGGTTATGGATTCTCTAGTTGGTGTCACGCATTTTTGGGCTAATGGTCTGCGGATGGATTCCAAAAAAGCTGATAAATTGAAGTACTTGTTTTGGATGGCAATCACGTGGTGTATCTCGATTCATCGAAACCATATTGGCTCTGTTTGGTAAAAAGTAGCGGATAAACTAGCTTATAGCGGATGAGGTAGCGAATTAAATTTAAAGTGTTTGGTAAAATTAGCGGTTGAAGTAGCTTATATATATAATTACGTAAATAGACATATGTAATTAATGCTTAAAAATGAGAGAGAAATTCATTTAATGGAGGATAAGTGAGTAATTTAATAAAAATAGTGAGGGTAAAATTGAGAGAAAAAATGAAGCGCTATAAGCTCAAACGCTACTTCAAACGTTATTAGCTATTGTTGCCAAATACTTACAAAAGATTCATCCGCTACAAGTTATCCTTTTTAAACTAGCGATTTGGCATCGTCAAAAAAGAGCCTAGGATTTGAAAGAGTTCCTCATGCAAAAACTGAACTTATTGTAATTCCTAAGATGGGGAGAAAGAACTATCAAATCGTGGAGAACAGCAATACCATTTCAAAATAAATACAGAAAGGATGATGATGATGATGAAGATACAAATATCAACACGATGATAGTGACGTAGAGAGAAGGAAGGTGGTAAAGGTAAGTATGGCTACATTAATTAACCATTATTTAACATTATGAGCGAGTGCTCTTCACTCTCCAACTCAACTCGTGTGAGACAGTTCCTGCAGTGTTTTCAATAACTGGGCCCCTTTTCTCTTTCCCCTTGCACTACACTCTCCTTCAAGTGCCAACTCCACAGCACGCGCCACTTCTTCCGGTGGCGCCGTCATCCGATCCATCACCGCACCACCATAAATCACAGCCAACACTCCAATAGCATATTCCTTCCCACGGGCCCCCGTTTTACCCATCACAGTAACCATAACCGGCACGGCAAGCGCGTGAGCCCTAACCTCCTCCGCTCCTTCCGCCACTGTACACATAAGCTCAAGCGCAGCAAGAGCTCTCTCCGCGGGAGGACCATCGAGCTCAGGAGCCGACTCCACGACGGCGCCGACGGCTCCAGCTTCGACGGCGACGCGGCGGTTGGATTCTGAAAGACAGAGCGCGAAGAGAATCTTAGTGGCTGGCTTGGCTTCCCGGAGATTGTTGATAAGGGCGCGCATGAGGTTTGGGGGACAAGGTGGTTGGTCTTGTGGAGGATTGGGAACGAGAGAACGTTCTAGAAGGTGAAGAGCGCCGGGAAGGTCGGTAGTGAGTTGGAGTTCTGACACGTGGAAGAGTTCTTGGAGGTTGGGGATAGTGGAAGGGGAAGGAGGAGGGTGAGGGTGAGTGTGAGTGTGAGTGTGAGTTTCAATGTCTCTGTGTGTGTTTGTGTTATTTGGGGTTTGGGGGGTGTGGGAAGTAGGAGTGGGGGTGGGAAGAGAGAATCTCCACTGAGTGAAACTTTGGGAGGTGGCTGAAGAAGAGGATGAGGTGGAGGATTCGCCTGTTGTTGTTGTTGTTGTTGTTGTTGAGGTGTGAGTGTGAGTTAAAGGGAGTGGTGGGGTGGAACCGGTGGCTGTGGGGCTTAGTACGGTTTGGCCACACTGTCGAAAGAAGCCACAAGAGAAGAGTTGGGTTTTGAGCTTTGGATGGTGGCTTTTCATGGTGGTGGTGGTTGGGTTTTGTGAATTCTGATGATTTTTGATTTGGAATTACAATGACATGATATGATATGATATAACACAACACAACACAGGAGTACAATGCTTGTGGAGTACGACGTACGTGGTTTTGGGTTTCTGTCACCTTCGTGAAAAACAATAGAATGGGGTTAATATGAGGTGGTCAGGCCTCCTTTTCTGTTCTGATTTCACACGTGCCGGGGTAAAATCTCAATATAATAGCGTCCTACATTTTCAAGGATCAAAACGATGGTTTACCCAAAAATAAAAGGCATAGTTTCTTTTTATTTAGTACAATTAAATCCATGTCGCATTACGTTTAAGTCACCGAATATTACTGTTTTCCTATGCCCTTTTAATCTAGAATCATCACCAACAAAAAAAAAATCATCACCTCCGGTCAATTACAAGCATGTTTCTACAGGATTCGGAGTTTTACTCACCTAAACATTTTATCATTGCAGCTTCAATTAACAAAGTAACTGCTGCGGAGTAAAAAACAATCCACCTCCCATTCACCGCCCTTAACAAATTCAATGACAGAACCTTCTAAGCAAACCCGATCTCGCCCTCATTACAAAAAAGCTAAAAATACTAATACCAAAATGACGTTGAAAATAATCTGCCTGTGAAAACATAAAAGCAATGAAAAAAAAACTAAAATTCATAGCTAAACCTATGATTTATCTGAAAAGGAAAATGATTTTAGAAGCGGATGAACATATTTTTCTTCAAGCATATTTGTAGCTAAATATTTCATCAAAAGCAGCCTACTGTATTCGTGTCACAAAGCAACTACATTTGAAAGTTTGTAATTCTCCTCTGTAATCCTCAATTTACAACATTATAGTTAAAATCCTCCATTCAGCTACAAAGAATGGAAAAGTAATGAAATTTTACATTACTCTTGCAATTCAAGCTACAAGACCTCAGCGAAAATCCAAAATTAACTAATAAAAAAACTAACAGATAAACCTAGTTAAAACTTTGAAATTAAAGATATTATAGAGAAGAAATGGATGAAAGATCATCTCCATTTCTCTTCTAGATCTTTCCTCTCAGATAATACCCAAGTAACAAATATTGCTGCTACAAGTGCAACAATTGTTAGAAGAAGTAGAGCATAGCTGAAATCTTCAGTCAGTGAATCGTAGGTCCTAGAAGGAGCAATCTGAGTGAAAAATAGATCTACTCCATAGGCAAAGACGAGGGATGTAGACTCCAGTTTGGCAGGCACGGTTACTATACCTCGGAGACTCTCTACTTTTAGGGAATGTGTAATATAGGACTGCAAGATTCACAACAGAATGCATGTGAATTTCATATTGAGTCCACTAAACCTAAAGCGAAGCATGAGTTCTGAATCGGCTTTAAATCATGTATACAGTATGCACGATTGTACTAGTTAAATTTTTTTCATAGATAGACAAATTTCTATTTTGAAGAAAAGAAAACAAGGATTTTTTTGGCTTGGGTAAAACAAATAAAAATTTCGGAGGCATATATACCTGAGACATGATTGGCAATGCATCGGTAAGAGGAATAATTCCTTCTTCTTTCTCAGCTTGCGAGGGATTGAGTGTGCGCCGGGGATCCAAAAAGCGTTTGTCAAGTGCTAAAACCTGTATGAATACCATTAGACTGAAGAATAAAAAGTAGTGTTTCTTTTGATCTTAAGTTCTCATGGGGAGCAAACAGAAATGCAAATAAATCCTACCTGATCACCAATTGTTCCAATAAGAAGCTGCTTAGATGTTATACCCTTAGCAGTTGAAGTCACTTCGATGACTTTCACAGAATGAGTAAAGAAGTATGATTGTGACTTCGTTATGACTTCTGGCCGATAATAAGAAGAGATTGGTGATGTAAGATTATGCTTCCCAAGAACAACTTTCCAAACATCTTTGATATCCTATGAACATGGACAAGTACACAAATAAATAAATAATGAACACAAAGACTATGTGTACCAAAAATAAGATAGAGAGAAGGATCATTCAAAAACAATACACAAGTTGACAGACATACCGCGCGAGACTGATCATAGACTTCGATAACTGACATCTCATGTCTGTGTGCCCTGAGATTAAAATAGTGGTAGACAACCCAGTTTTCACTAAATACCTATACAAGTAATATTCATGTATGAGAGTCAAATTCATATCATACACCTTTTGAATGAGAAAGTAGCTAAAAAACTTACAGCACGAACAGGACCCTGGCAACCATGATGAGTCATGCGATGCAATATGCGACCAGTCACGGTGTCAATGATATATATGACCAACGAAGCCTCCTCTGGGGTTGCTGTTCCAATTTCCCCACTGGCTTTAGGTGCTGCATTTGCGACAAAAAGTAGATTCTTTGATATATACTTATACATGACATCGTAGTCGGTCATAACTTTTGCTTGAGTATGAACAACCTAGAATAAAAGAGAGAGTAACAAATTTAGGAAGAAAAGAAGCAAAGATATGACCAAAGAGTCAGAGACTCAATGAAAGAGAAAGTCATTATAAAGTTTCAACACACTGAAAACTCTTAATTGTCATATTATTATATGTGATCATTTGTTATATTGAAATTGAAAGAGAAGTAAAGATCCAATTCAAATGACTTTGGAAAAACTAAAAGCATAATGATTTGAAAACATTACCAAACTATGACATTGAGATTGCAAACCCTATTCTACATTATTATTGGTAGATCAAATCAAAAACTTCAATTCAATTTTTATGATGCTATTGACTTAACAATAAACCCACCTTAATAAGCGATACCTGTCAAGTTAAGCACCTATTCATTAGAAGAAATCAGGATTTTAAATCATGCATGTTTATACACCTCAGATAGGATATTTTATTTTAAAACATAAGGTAATAATAGATGAAGTAGAATCTAAGAAAACAAATAAATTAAAACTCTCAAAACCAAAGGAACCACACCTCATTTGATTTTCTTGTCACCGTTGCAATAATCTTTTCCGATTCAGATGGGAATACAATGGACCATAAGTCCCTGAATACAAAGCAGTATTCGTCCTCGACTTTATGGATGCAATTGCTCTTCAAGGCATGACCTCTAATAACACTGTTATCGGTCTCAACTGAGTACCAGTATATATTTAAAAACTCACGTTTCATAATCTCAACGGCTTCAGAAGTTCTTGGGTATAAATATGCATGTTTGTCAACATCTATAATTAGATGCAGACGCTGTTCAGTTGAATCAGTATATGGCAGTGGAATAACTTGAGCAACAGTATGATCAAGGCTCAGAGAATTGAGTTCCTTTCCTGTGTATGCATCAATGAATGAAAGAACAGCTGGTGCAGTCAAACTAGGTCCACATCGCCCAATTACAAGAATAGCTGGATTCTCATCTAATGCATGATGATGCGGAACCTGCCACTGATAAATGTTAAGCCCAACTGGGCGTTCACACTTCTCAGACTTACGCAGAGTATCAAGTAGAATAGACCAAACTACATGCCCATCACCAGTGTGCAAAGCAAAAACCTTTCCTGCCCTTGTAAGTACTATCAGCAACTTACGAAATCCATTATGATCACGAGTCATTTTGCTTTTTTCAGAACTCCTCAACCTCAGCTTCTGAATGGCTACAACATCCTCAGGGCTTGCAATCATGAGAGTTCCCTTGAGTTTCAGCACATGACCCTTTCAATAATAAATTGTCACGAGAAAGTTCCACCGTTAGAGCAGTAACTAGTGATATCCATATAAAAATCTGAATTCCTAACAGTAAAATAACAAAATAACAGAATATATACATATAGGGATATGTCAGGTGGGAGCGTGAGAAGGTATATAACCATACCTGAACAGTCAAGATTGACTTACTTGCAATCTTAACCATATAAAATTTTGCAATCTTGACCATTCACTCATGTTGTCTGGTCAAAATTATTTGTTTTTTGTGAGAGCATATCCCCACTTGATGTGTGAGTGTGTGTGAGAGGTAGTGATGATTACATGTTTCTAAAAAAAAGTTAGGCAGGGCCATATCCTTATTAAACATATTGAGGGCATACCTTAAGCCATTCAAAGAGGTTCTGTTCCACTTTTGCCACAGATACACCTTCCTTTTCCACGGGTAATTCTGATGTTGTTACATCAACAACAGATGCAAGACCATCCTCTCTACTCCAGACAATTTCTCCTTGTTGTACTAACAAGAGTGAATGATCCTCCATTACCATCAATGCTCGAAACCCATGAGATCTATCAGTCCTCACATAATTGTTCATGAAAATCTTCTCGATATTTCCTCTTTGTTGGTCTATTACTAAGTTTTCCTTTAGCAAGTCACCATTCCAATCATTAACATCCTTTACTGAGAGATGAATTTTATTGTCTCCATATTGAGCAAATGCAAAAGTGTGTTTATCCTCTGAAATTGACAGAGCATCGCTAACAGCAGCTGCATTATTAATTTTGTCCACTACCACTAACTCACCTTCATTTGTCACTTTGATTAAAAAAACATCCGAATTTATTTTCAACGCAAACAATCCTGAGAGCCTTGATGGTAATATTTCTGCCTGTCCAGATGAATCTTTGACAAGGTCTGAAATGTGCTTCTGGTTGTAGCTAACCTCTCCATCATTGATGTTTATTGTTACTATCTTTGACCGCGCATCATCCAATACCACAAACTTATCTCCTGAGACTGGTAAAGTTTCCTCAGAAGTTTCGCAGGGAAGTGCTACATGGTTATTCTTTAACAACTCTCCATTCTTGGCATTCAATCCATATACATAAAACTTTGAAGAACCAGCAAAACCAGCTACATAGATCACATCAGGAGACTGAATAATATGGCTAATTTCAATGCTGCAAATATGATGAAGATAAAAACATTAGTGGTACTATCTTACTTCAGAAAGAACATTTGGCTCATCAAACTCCAAATCTGTCATACCTCTCATCCGCAAAATCTTTCCTCCAAAGAACTTCACCGTCTATGCCAGAAAGAGCATGGAGAGACCCTTTACTAAAAACAAGGACCAGATCGTCCTTGTCAGCTTTCAAATTTTTCTGCAAAAAATAAAAAACTGCAGTTAACTACAAGTGTGTGGAAAATAGTGCACTCTCAAGTTCAGATACAACTACATAAACCAAGGCCAAGGGCGGGTTCAAGGAAGCAAAAGGTGCCAATGCGAGTCCATAAGATGGTAAAGCAGACTAAACTACCCTGCCCCAACATCAATCTGCAAAAAAGGGGTGGACGTGCTAGCCCATTTTGAAAAATGGATTGATTAAGCAAAGCCACTCGGTTTTAAGGTGAGTTGATCCGTTTAACTAATAAAAAAAATTTAAAATAAATACACAAGTTCAGTGGGATAGTTGAAAAAATGAATGAGATAGGATCAAGTTAGTTAAATTCGAGTTTCTACTTGAACTCGGGAAGGGATCTAAGAATCGTAACTCGTAAAGTCGTAACACGATTCGTAAGAGTCTACATATTTTACAAACTTGTAAATATGTGTACATAAATTTATATGTATGTATATAAAACACCATATATGGCAAAATGTAACAGATTAAAATTCTACCAAAAATATTAAAATGCATTTTAATAGAAAAGTATACTAATATAATTAATTAATAGTATAAATATCAATATAATCTAGTACATAGTTTTTTATGGCTAATTTATTTTTAATATATATTTTACATTTGAAAGTTATTATGAAAAGAAACAAATCAGCCTAAAAGCAATTGGTGAAGTAGCAGCATAAGAGATAAGAGGGGGTGTTATATTTAATGTGGCCTAATATAAAGCCCAAAGTTGTTTGAGCCCATGATTCTAGGGTTTTTCTCTGAGCAAACAAAACAGAAGGTTCTGCCTTCTTGCCTCTTTCTTGCAGAAACAGAGAAGTGAAGCATGAGCTGCGATTTCAGTTCAGAAGGTAGCGTGCTGAAAAAAACGCAGACAGGGAAGGGAAGAAGAACAGTAACTAACTGTTAGGATTTTTTTTCATTTCCTTTAAATAAAACGCATCGTTTTGGAAAAAAAAGGCTTGGAAATACCAAAACTACCCTTAATGAAACACAGCGTTTTGAAAAATTAGGGTTTTTTTTGTGTGTATCTGTTCATCTTCAACCTCCTGACCCGCGACCCGGAAACGCACCAGATTGACCCAAGTAAAATAACCTTAAACCAGAGACGATTAAGCACGCTGTTTCCACCGTTTTTGCGAACCAGCGCGGCGCTTCCACCGTTCTCACTCAGCAGCGACTCTGCTCACTTCTGAACTCGTAGAGGTGACAAAAAATCGATTCTACGAACCAGCACGCGAGTTTGACTACCTTGGATAGGATGTAACTAAGAATATAAATTAAGCATATGTTTGGACGAGCGGCAGCATTTCAACATTGAAAATCACGGCCACGATAACGTAGAAGCTAGCCATTGGAGTTCTAGATTTACACCGCATTGACGGAAAAACAAGGTCATGATGCACATCTAAGGCTGAGAACGTCAAACCAAACATATGCAAAGGTTGGGTTTAGGCCTTTAAAAGTTCGAAATAATAAATACGAGATGGTAAAAAAAACTGATATGGTACCAGTATCGGCCATCGGGTAATGGTATGGATACAAGATATGGATCTTTCAACAAATTCAAGGTATGATTGCGATATAAGAAATTTTAGAATAAAAAAGTGTATATAAACAACACGAAATTGTATAAATAAAAAAATATTTGAGAGGAAACTTTTCAAAATGCAGCAAAGATTGGGAGGGAAAACGCTGGGATAACTTAAAGAGGATACTAGAATTGGTACTGGATTGCTTCAGAGTCGTGGTCACTTGAATTTATAACAATCACTTTAAAAATACAAGATGCATACAGTAAAAAAAAAGTGAAAAACATGGATTGTAACCTTTTAGTGCTGAATGAGGCCAGCTATATGGAATCATGGATTGAATGATGACAATGTGATTTGTTAATAAACAAAGTATTCATATGTGCAAAGCAAATAAAAATACTGTGGCGGTGTTTGAATTACCGTGGCGCATTTAGCTAGGAAGGGAAGCTTGAATCTTTAAGCATCAAATTATATCACCATATTTACTTTGGCTTTCCTCTTGATGCATGTTAAGGAGAGTTTCTCTACTTATGTTCAAAAGAATTAGAAGGTCATGCTGTACTAAATATGTTTCACTTTATATGAGTCCTTTCACAATTTTTGAGGACATTAACTCTACGTATGAGTCATTTTCACAGAGCTTTGGAGGATGTTGTACCTTTAATATCAGATACTGTTTTCTTTACCTTTTGTAACATTCTTACTTTACTCAGCAAAAAAAGACAAATCATATTTCAGATATTGCTTTGTTTCACTCTGTGTACGAGTCCTTTTCACAACTTTGGAGGAATGTACCCTTTATATCAGGTATTGTTTCTAAAGCATTTGGAACATTCTTACTTTACTGATTACTCTATAAAAAAACAATTATATATATATAGATCAAACGAGAAAAGCTATGGTATTAAAAATAGAAAAGAAAAGAAATCACTTACTGGAATGTTTAATATTGAGTTTGATTCCTTTGACCCCTGAAGGGAGGACTGCCAAACCATCTGCCCATCAGGTAAGTTCCATGCTCTCAATATACTTCCACTAGAGGAAAGACTAATTACATCTGAAACATTTAAATGGGCACTCATGAACTCAATCACCAATATACGCTTAACATTTAAACAAATCTTGATGCAGAAAACAATACCCTCCAACAACAAAACAAGCACAGAATAAACGACAAATTATGAAAACAATACACATAACATTACTACATGCCAACATCCTTTAATTGATTATAAATCATAATTAGGAACAATGAGACAACAGACAACCGAACATTATGCCTTTTGAGCTGCATATAACCAAAGGGGATTTGGACATACTAGCAAGCAAGTAAAGATGAAGTAGAACACTAGAACTAATCTGAGGTAACTTCATTAAATGAGAAAGCAGTTTTTTTTATATTTTCCTGCAATTAGAGCCAGGCAAGCATTTGGTTGATTTGCCTAGGTTCTACATCTAAAATTTCAAGATCTTTGTGTGCTACCCCACAGTTGAGAATAACAAAAGGGAGTTCAAATATGTTAGTGCAAAAACTCCAGTATAAATTTTCTGAGAAAAAATAAGTTCCAAGTAACTGAACTGGATACGAAAAGGAATAGGATAAGATCATTGTAACAAGAATCCTAGGCAATAGTGTCACACCCTTATGATGAGATTTTTTTTATGATAAATTGCAAAACAACAGTACAGCAGTACAATAAAGACTAGATAGCATGTAGTATCATTCTGCAATGATAAATACAAACAATCACGGGCTAGGTATATACATTTTCCCAGGGCAATGTCAAGTCCGTCAACAACATCATTGGTCCCAAGAACATGCCTCCAAACTGCAATAAACAAAACACAGTTCAGCATTTTCCAATTACAAACAAAAAGAACAGATAACCAAGCAAGAAACGGGCATTGCTTGGAAAACTGGATTTACTCCTAAACACGCCCAATGCTATATTAAGTTCATTATCGGTCATAACCTATGGTACCTTCACAAACTATATTAAATTTACACCTAAATTAATAGACTGCAAGAGTAGTGAGGCAAATTAGCCATACAAATCTCTCCATGACGAAGGTCAAGTGAAGCCACAACATTCTCTTCAGTGGACACTAAAACACGTTTTCGCCCAGTCTTTTGAGTATGGAACACAGCATGCTTTACTTTCCCAATGTACTGTTGGTGCCTACAATTAGTAGCCAAGTATATTAAGCAGTCGCTAATATCTAAATCGCACAAAAAGCAAATCAAGCATGAAAATCAGAGTTTTCTCTGTTTAAACATAAACTTGATTCTGCTGAAAGATGAAAACCGATGATCAACATATCAATTAAGCTTTAGATTAAGTAACAAATGCTAGTAACGAAATTTACAAGTTTCAAATTAGAAAGAATATCAACTCGTAGGTGAAAAATAGATCGATGTAGCAGGGCGATAATTACAAGTGAAGAATGAAAACCAATTGAATTGAAGGTGAATTGAGAGAATAGAATCAAAACAAATTGAATCGTGATATTAGTTGAGGTAGCATCAAGTGATGAATGGGGTTTTGACTACTGTATGAGTGAATTAGAGTGATTGAACTCACCAATCCATTAGGCCAATTTGATCTTCATAAAGCGAAGAGCTGAGATTGGTCAACGAGAGAAAGAGAAGAAGGGTGAGAAAAACCCTAATCGCCATGGCTATGGCGATTCAGAACCTGCACGGATCTGAAGAGTGAGCGAGTGAGTGTGAGGGAGAATGTTGTAATCTTCGCGGCCCACGACGTTCGCTTCTCCCAGAACGCAATGTTTGTGTTTGGATTGTATGCATTTATTAGGGTGCGTGGTTTACTTTAGCGTCTAAATAAACTTTTTTGTGAAGAACCATCATTTTATTTTCTCAAAACAAAAACAAAAAACATTTTTTAACCATTGTTTTTGACAATATTAATTTTTACTGTGGCACCATAATATTTTTTCCGATAAGCAATATTCATCGAAAGAGATCAAACATTATTCAGGCACAACAATGAATTAATCCACCAATTTGAAATCGAGAAGTTAGAGCGACTACCCGTTCGATGACATATATGTCTTTGATATTATTTTTTTGTAAAAAATACTAATACAAATTTAATATTTACTAAATGGTGGGGATAAGTGTATGCCCATTCATTTAAATATCTCCATTTTATATTTATTTTCTCAAATATTTCTATTAAATATACAATTTAGAAGTTGTCTCAATAAAAGAAATATTATGTGTCGTGCTCCCAATGTAAGTTGTTTCTAAAAATTTTCATAAACTCCTTTGAGTAGCTTATGAGATAACATGTGCTTGCATGTTATGTGATTCGAGATCGAATCGTGCACGTTTCTATTTTCTCTTCTTTACATTTTAGTTTCGGCAATGTGTTTTGTGTGTTTTTTATGCTTTTTGTTTTAATTATTGAGGCTCTCTATTGAATATTTTCACACGAGTGAAAGTGAAACAAAATGGAGTGAAACAAAATGGAGTGAAGCAAAACTGGGCGGAATACAACAGAGTTTCAATTCCACAGTTAAGGCGGTACTCTAAGCTGCATTTCAAGGTGATGCCAGAGCCGTGAGCACGGGTGCAACAACAAATCTTGAAGTGCCATGTCTATTTCCGCGCGACTCTTTTTTCCTACCTTATTCGTGAAAGTCGGTCCTAGGCATTACTTTTAAAGGGGCAATGGTATATGTTATGAACAAAAAGGTACGAAATGTCAGAATTAAACTAAAACACGCACAACAAAACACAAAACGCGTGGCGGTTATATCTCACAATGCACAATTCTTCGGTTTCTTATAGAACACCTTCGTACTATGCATCATTTTCCCTTTTAAAGGTGGTGAGTTCCTCTATTTGGCTTTGCTCAAAGGTATTCAACTCGTTTCTCGTTTTTGTTCTAAATGGGTAGAGTCTCGAGTGACATTGGAGAATGTCTCTCGTCTTTTTGCTCTCTGCTCTCGTATTGACAAATGTGATAATTCCTTATAGGTGTTTGACATCCTCTTTTGTGTTGAGCCCCTCCTCGTTCATATTCACCTACGTGTGCGACTTCTTTAATGGTTGCCTCTTCGTCCAAATCTCGTATGGACTATCCTCATCACATGTCTTTCGGACAAGCCATAAATAAATCCTTTGGTATTCCCTCCTCTAAGCTGCCACGTCCATGCATCAAAGGGGTGAAGTGTCCATTAGAATATAGCTAGAGGATGAGCGACACGCCAATTAGAATATTATAAGAACCATATTCACGAATGCTTGATCATATCCAAATGGGACCGTTTGTTTAAAATTTACGCTCTACATAATAGATTAACAACTTTTTGGAAGCTTTATCATCGATGAAGTTTGATATCTTTGGCTAAAGGTTATTATGAACTTTACTTTTCTAGTGCATCTTTGAAAAGCCAAAGTTGCATCTTCATGGAAACTCAAACCAAGTTGAAATAATGTTGAGAATTCAAGTGCGAGTGGTTAGTGTCCCACATTGGCTAGAAATGAGCTAAATGAAGAGAATATAAGAGAGGGGACTCATATATATATTGCGTTAAAGTTTTGGGTGAAAATGTGGCGTCTAAGTCTCTTAATGATCCGATTATTAGTGAAATGAGCTTTATTAAAGATGATATATGAGAAATGAGACTTATATACATTACGCCTTAAAGTTTTGAGTGCGCAAGAGTTTAACTACTTTTTTGTTTTGGTGAAAAGAGTTTAACTACCTTTAAACTTCATTTTATCCTTTTTCCCAATAATTCGCGCCCTATGTGACATTGGCAACCACGTGACAAAAAGGGTATTAGTAACTTTCTTACCTCGTTTGTGATAGGGAGAGATTCGGAAAAGGGCATATGACTGTCTGACTGTCTGTCTCTCGCCCTTGTCGTTTTTCTTTCTCTTGTTTGAACTCTGAAGAATTGAAGTTTTTTACTTTTAGAGCTCCAAAGCACAGAACCCCGAATCTTATCTTAGTTTTATACATTGCTCGAGTTGCCTCACCAGAACCCATCTTTTCCCTTTTAATTAAGCGCAACTTGTTTGCAAAGTTGGAACAATCATGCGCCTCCATTCTGCTTCGCTGTCATTTAGGTACTTTAACTTGTTCCTTTTTCACTCTTAACTTGCTAAAGTTGTTATCACGAATCCCTAAATTTATATATTTTCACGCCATTTTCAGTTTCTAAGGGTTTCTCATTACTGAGAACTCATTTTGGTGTTGGATTATGCCAGAGAAGACGCACAGTGAAATGTGTAATACAGAATCTAGAGAGGATTTGAAAGGGCTCACCCTTGATATATTTTGGAAGGATTGCTTTCGATTTCAATTATTGAAGCATTCAACTTGATATGCTTTCTAATTATAGTTGGAAGTTAGATTTTATTTAATGTTTTCCTTTTGCAGTGTTTTATTATGCTAGCTTTGTTTTTCACCTTTGGCAACAATATCCCTTGCTGAATATGCACTTGTTATGACTGTTAAAATGTCTGGCTTGGAAAGACAAGTAGTTCATATGACCACTTTGGATAGGTTTATGCTATAGTTGCTTGAACTGTGATCATTTGGATTTCTGTGGATGGCATCTATTAGAAGACCATCATCACCGGTTACTCGAGCTGGAACTGTATCAAATGTAGAATTTTGTTCTGTAGCTTCCCCTTTGTCTAAGTCCTCATCAAGTCCTCATAACTCTTCAAAATCCGGTGGATTGTTATCTTCTCCAGAAAGCTCACTGGACTCATGTGCTTTCGTGCTTGGCATTTTCTCTACAAAGTCTTTGAAGGCTATTGAGAGATCAAAGGCTAAGGGCCAGCTTTGGAGGAGGGCGGTTTTCCATATTTTCATTTGTTTCATGGTCGGTGTTTCAATTGGACTCATCCCCCTTGCATCAACCAGCTTGTCAGTCAATCTAATGTCAAAACATCAACAGTTCTCTTTGGAGGTAATATCTACGGCTGGGAATTTCCGGTCACTTGTGAAGATAAATGAAACACCATTAATTGATGAGGCCGCAGAGTTTAATGCTACTTTGAATTCAGCAGTGGTAGAAAACGAAATAGCGGACGGGGTAGCATATGATGTCTCGAATAGGCAATTCAGTGAAGATTCATTTATGGAGTCTCAAAAGCTTCTCATAATTGTGACTCCAACTTACAATCATCAATTTCAAGCATACTACTTGCATCGCTTGTTGCAAACTTTAAGATTGGTTCCACCTTCTTTGCTCTGGATTGTTGTTGAGATGAATTATCAATCTGAAGAAACTTCTGACATCTTGAGGAATAGTGGGATTATGTATAGGCATCTTATTTGCAAAATGAATCAAACCAATACAAGCCATAGGAGCATTCTTCTGAGAAATGCTGCAATAGCTCATATTGAAACTCATCGCCTTGATGGAATTGTCTATTTTGCAGATGATGACAACATATACTCAGCGGAACTCTTCCAGCAGATGAGAGAAATAAGGTAATTTTAGTTTCCATGACATTAATTTTGTTTGCTGGTTTTAGTCAAATATTTCTGATATGTAGTTTATTGAGGCAATGTGGATAACATGATAGCAATTACTCCTGCCTTTAAATTACTTTGAGTTTATGATTGCCACTTCTAATAGGACCCGTTGTCATATTGTAATCTTTTGTCAATTTCAAAGCTAAAGGCTACCTTCATACATTGCTTCTGCAAGGTCTTCTGCATAGTTTAAGGTGAAGTCAGAATGGGTCTTTTTTTTTCCTCTTCTTTTAAAACAGCCATTAACAACAAGTGTTGTCAACCATGTATGCCTTCATTTTGACAGAGGAAATTTATGATTCCATAATGATATGATAGCATTTGTTGGTATGTGGCAATGGGAAAGCATCCGTAGGGCTGGCTCTGTTCAGGTCTATGTAATCGACGCACATTCAAACCTTCCCATCTTTCTTTGGGACCAACACGATGTTAGCAAGTAGCAACCCATTGAGGGTATTTAGCTACAGCTAGGAAATTCACATGAAACTGTTTCTTGACTTCCTTTCTATTCTTGAGTAACATATCAAGCCTTGTCTTCCTTAACTTCTGCTTAACCGGCAGATATTCAGGCTTTACTGGAAACTTGTGTTCAGCTATGCTAATATCTAGTCCAAACATGTTGTACCATGATCAAGAGAGCTCACCGCTTCGATCTCTGGTTTGATTCTTAAAATACTGGTGTAGTCAAGTCTGTAATGGAATATTTCCTTTTGTCTTGGGTGGTTATTGTACCTCTGTTCGCACCTCAATAGGGCAACTCCGTTTTCATTAGTATACTGAAAGGAAGCAGTACTCCCTATTGAAGTAAGATCCCTTTGGGAGGGCGTTGATGGAAACGAAACTGGAAGAGGTGTAATAGGTTCAGGCTCAACTACATCAGCTAAACCTTATTGAACAAACGAGGGTGGCAACTCTATGCCATGGTCATCAGGTTGAAGAAAGCATTCAAGAAGAGGGTTCATTCTTGAGAATTTCAAGCTCAAACAAATCGTGCACATTTGAAAGAATTCTTATGGAAAACGGGCCCCATACTACAACTACACATATCTTGTAAAGAAACCTTTATCTGGCGGAGGTCTAGTCCTCACAAAGATGGATGATGAAGAACTTTATCTCCCTGTGAACTCTGATACAGACTTACAGTCTTAAAGTACTGTACTTAAAAAAAACAATAAAATACTAAGCTTGTATGACTAAATTCTTCTATATTCCAAGCAAGACAAATGGTGATGAGTTATTGTGTATATAATAACTGGTTTGGAGCCTTCAAGCTTGTAGCTCAGTTTGTAGTAGCACTGACCTTAGGACTTTGGTGATTGTTATGGCAAACTTCACTTGGTGCCTCTGCCTCCAAACTACAAATGTTATGATAAATAATTGTTTTTTATGGTTTATATACCTCGAAGGTTGAGAATATATTCCGGGTGGGAAATTTTAACTTATTTGAATATAGTTATTTAGATTAAGAAGGGAACCCAACTGAGTAGTGTCAAGTGTGTGATAATCTGTCATTCACTTCTCTCTCACTCTTCAATCAAATTGTGTTATGTGAAATGTTTTGGCATATTCCTTTTCTCTACAATATTTTTGCTTTTGTGAGGAATTTTTCCTTTCATTTCGTTAGTTGGGAGATATGCTCATTATGATTTGCAGGCGATTTGGAGCATGGCCTGTAGCAAGACTTTCAAGGGATAGAAGTGGCATAATCTTGCAAGGGCCCATTTGTAATGGAAGTCAAGTGATTGGATGGCACATAAATAATGAATCAGATGGGAAATCTAAAAGATTTCATGCTGAAATCTCAGGTTTTGCCTTCAATAGTACGAGACTCTGGAATCCGAATAAGTGGCACCAACCTTCTCTTGAACCTATCAGACAGCTTCAATCATTGAAGGGAGATTTGTGGGTTGGTAACTTAGCATATTTTCTTCTTTGTTGGTCTTATACTCTTATATATTAAAGCGAAAAGTGTAAAAAGTGTAGCTTACAGAGTTGAAATTGTTTTTTTACATGTAGGTTAGCACATTGATTGAGCTGGTTGTTGAAGATGAAAGTCAAATGGAGGGCTTAATGAATAACTGCTCGAGAGTTATGGTTTGGCAAGTTAATCTTGAATCATCTTATTCCTTCTATCCTCAGAAATGGATCACAAAGAACAACCTGGATGTCATTTTTCATCTTCCAATAGTGTGAGATTCTTGATAAAGGAGTGGCGAGTAGTATTTCTTCATCCTGTTTGTAAGTGAAAACAACAATCTATAACCAATACTTTTATTTCCATTTGTTTTTAAATAAACTCCCATCCTTCATTTTATGTTTCAAGTTCTACCTTGTAAGAATTATGAGTTTAGCTAAGGGAAGAAGGATGAGAGAAAGATGGCTCAAGTTAATGAACTGAAATATATTAATAGATACAATGTGATACAAAAGCAAAGCAGTAACCTCTGTATACACTAGTACCCAATTCTTAATCCTAATTAAAAAAAAAGGAAAAGAAAACAGGAAATATAAATGAAATATGGAAACCACTCTTAAGAGATCATTTTAAGACACTTCAAGATATTATAAGATACTATAATGATATGATGAGGCATTTTCTTGATATTATAACTGGACTTCATGAAACATGGTTGGCAAGGCAACTGAAAGAGATGTTGGAAATGTCAAGAAAAATAAGCATATCTGAAAGATAGTCAACCAGATACTCGTACTATAATGATTCTGAGCCCAAGGAGCTGGTTGGATTTTGGAATCATGCATGACCAAGGAAGAAGACACTGATTGGAATGGGAAGAGAAGTTTCGAGTATTGATTGACTGCATCTGAGACAGACAGAGCTAGTTTGCTGGGTTCTTTTTTGTGCAGCCGAGTGTCTTGACTCACTCATGGGTAAGACATGATTGTACATTGCTGCACAATTCTGACTGCAAAACACCTTAAAGAGAACACACTAGTTCGCGATTCAACCTTCTTTTTTTTGTGTTCGAAATCTGCTGCATCGTACTCTTGATACCAATAATTTGACACAGGTTTATGCTCAGGGAAGAAAGAAAGTAAAAAAAGCATGCCTTAACTGAATAACTGAGGTCTAAATTATTGTGGATAGAGATGATGTGATAGATACAAAAGACAGTATGTCTCTTAATTATACTAGTACCGGGCATTTTATCATAATCAATAGGGGAAAAATATCAGAAAACATAATGAAATGTGAAAACTACTCTTAAGAGATCAATCTAGAAAATTAAATCCAAGATGATGTTATGGACAGATATTTCAAGTATTCATGTTTTGCGACTGAATATGCTTGTACAACAGTTGCTTCTATAATTTAAACATCTGTATAATTTGAAAGCTGTATATCATTGTAAGCCAAAAGTGTGAATATTGTTTTTTCATCATTCTGTTATGCATTGCAGGTAAGATGATAAAGAATTGGAAGTCATCCTGCTAGTCGGATATCCCATTCGCCACCATCGTTGACTGCCACCCGCTTACTTGATGGCGTTGACTTGTGATTAGTAGTGCCTTTTTAACCTCTAACATCTTCTGGTAAAAAAAACTCTAACAACTTGTGCAATATAATTAACTATTGAGGCTGGTTTTAAATTTTGCAGACGAAGGAATGTTTTAGTTGGCCTCTTGGTCCTATCATATATTTCTTTGTTCTTATAACTAAATGGTATCTCTCCTGTAACATTATGGAAAATTGAATGTTTGTAATTTTTTTTTCATTGAAAATTTTGTGTAATATTATAACTGAATATTTTATGTTATGTTAAATTTTAAGGCAAAAGGACGTATTATCATTATATGACTCCACCAAAAAGCATAGGTTAAGTGCAATGGTCTCACACTTGACCTCCCCTAGAGAAAAACTTCTCTCTTTTAACAAGAAAGTATCTCTAATTCTAGTTTGGAGACAATATCCACAGTTTGGTATACTCGTTTGTTTCCTTCCCGAATCCCATTTTGCTGGGTTGTTGTTTGCATTACAACACATAGCACATGGGATGCCTGAAAAAAATATCTATATTTATAATATAACATAGGCAAAATTACAGCAGAGGACCTTTAACTTATTTATTTATAACAAATAGAACCTTTAAGTTTTTTTTTTGTAACAAACAAGACCTTTAAGTTACCTAACGTTGACACCGTTAACCTTTTTCTGAACTTCTGTTCCAAAAATGTTGAGGTGGCGTTAACGTTGCTTAGGTGTCAGTTACGTTGCTGACTTGGATATTAATTTTATTTAACATTTAAATAAATACCCAAAAAATGTCTTCTTCTCCATTTAAACCCCCAATTCCCAATCTGAAACCCTAAATGAACCAGAACCCCAATTCTTCCATCAATGCCTTCATACCGTACAAATGGATCAAATTCACGAAGCCAGAACTCTCAATCCTTCAATTCGAGTGCAACCGCATTTGTTGTAATGTTTTTGGTTCTGATTTGTGTAACTTTGATGTGTATTTTGGTGAACAAATGGTGATTATGGTTAATGTTTGGACTTTTAGTATGTGTTTTGTTGTAACTTGTAAGAATCAATACTTTTGTCATATTGTAATCCTTAACTTCTATTATGTTAATGTTAACTCATCATTTTAATGATTTGAGATTTCTGTTGAATTTCATTCTACACAGCAGTAATGTGGTATTATGCAGTAAGGTTTTAATTGTTCACTGAAATAAACTTAAAGGTCTTGTTTGTTACACTTTAAAAACTTGTAGGTCCTGTTTGTTACACTTTAAAAACTTGCCAACCCAGAAACCTAGAATCTTCTTCTTCTTCTTCGTTTTCGAACACAGAAACCCAGAAACCCAGAAACTTCAATCTTCGTTTAATCTTCTTCTTCTTCTTCTTCTTCTTCTTCTTCTTCTTCTTCAAGGAACTACTGTATCTTCTTCTCTGTTTCTATTTCAGAAAACAAATAGTTCAACTTCTTCTCTGTTTCTATTTGATATTTGTTAATTCCATTTCCTTTTATTTTTATTCTTTCTTTTTATTTCATATTTGTTAATTGCAATTATTTGTTTTTTATAATTGCTAAATCAAATTAATATCCAAGTCAGCAAAGTAACTGACAACTAAGCAACGTTAACACCACCTAAGCTTTTTTGGAACGGAAGTTTACTAAAAGGTTAACGGTGTCAACGTTAGGTAACTTAAAAGTCTTGTTTGTTACAAAAAAAAACTTAAAGGTCCTACTTGTTACAAATAAATAAGTTAAAGGTCCTCTGCTGTAATTTTGCCTATAACATAATATCAAAATACTATATAAAAATTTCTAAAAAAAGAAAAGTACTCAACTAAGTTTTTTTTTATCTAATTACACAATAGTAATCGATTATTAAAGGATTAATAAAATTTATTGTAAATTTTTTTACCCTCAACAAAAGTATTTCAATAAATTATTTTAAAGAAAAATTGAACGGTATAAAAACAGGAAATGAATGAAGCGGAAATGGGGGACGGAAATAAGAACACGTAACATTACAGCATGGTTGTATGAATTGAGGGCCACTTGTCAGTTAAGTTAAGCTAGCTCATTGAATTTGCAGAGTCGCACCGTTTTCTTCTACATTTCACACACTAAGAAGAAGAAGAAGAAAGAATCATCATCCATGGAAACCACCAATTTGTCTCTTCACATTCCCTCTTCCTTCTCCACCACCACCAATTTCATACGCACACTCCCTCTTCCCCTTCGTAACCATTCTCTCAAACTACTCGCTCACAATTCCCTCTCACGTTCCGTCTCCATTCAAGAAGAAGATAGCAAACATTCTCAATCCGTGACACCTCCCATTTACTCTCCTACACCTCCCAATCGAGACCTTCGCACTCCTCATAGCGGGTATTTCATCATTTCATTTTCATATTAATTAAATTGATTACTGCAACTTCAATTGAATTCGGTTATTGACTTATTGGCGTTTAGGTATCACTTTGATGGAACTGCACGGAAATTCTTCGAGGGTTGGTATTTCAAAGTTTCAATTCCAGAAAGGAGACAGAGTTTTTGCTTTATGTATTCGGTGGAAAATCCCGCGTTTCGCAAACAATTGACGTCGTTGGAATTGGCTCAATATGGACCTAGGTTTACTGGTGTTGGGGCTCAGATTCTTGGTGCTGATGACAAATACATTTGCCAATACACTCCTGAATCAAATTCCTTTTGGGGAAGTAAGCATTTGATCATTCTTGCATTATTTATTGCTGTTTCAAATTAGGAAATAAATCAATTTCTTATTTTTCAAAATGCATAGATAGGCATGAACTAATGTTGGGAAACACTTTCGTCGCCAAACAAAATTCAAGACCTCCAAACAAAGAGGTTCCTCCTCAGGTAATGGTTTATATACTATCGTCTAAAATTGTTTTTGTTTTTAAACTCATTCACCCGTTCAAAACTGTTTTCCTATTTTATAAGAGCGGCTAACTAACTATAGCAACTTATTTCTGCTTCTTATTTGGTCATTTTACATAGGAATTTAATG
Source organism: Astragalus glycyphyllos (assembly GCA_963573325.1). Lineage (NCBI taxonomy): Eukaryota > Viridiplantae > Streptophyta > Magnoliopsida > Fabales > Fabaceae > Astragalus > Astragalus glycyphyllos. The sequence continues at coordinate 92,131,220 of OY754307.1, forward strand.
ATAGAGTATTGGAAGGTTTTCAAGTTACTCCCCTTTGGCATCAAGGTTTCATTTGTGATGATGGAAGGTGGGAGTTTGATTTGCTTTTTTAAGTATTGCTTTCTTTGATTGATTATATTTGTTACTTATGACACAAGTTTTAATTATAGGTCAAATTATGTGGAAACAGTAAAGACGGCTCGTTGGGAGTATAGTACACGACCTGTGTATGGTTGGGGTGATGTTGGGTCAACACAGAAGTCTACTGCTGGCTGGCTTGCTGCTTTTCCTGTTTTTGAACCGCATTGGCAAATATGTATGGCTGGTGGACTGTCAACAGGCATGTGCTACTTGTTCAGCTACTAACTATTCAATCTTTTATTTATATCATGGTCTTGTAGTTGTATCCTCTTTCTTTATGTTTGAACTGAAACATATTGGTTTGATCAGTTGATATGAAACTGTTATTGCATTACATACATCACTAATCTAATTTGCCAAAGTGATTACCAATTTGGGATTTAACCACTTGGTATCTACAAAATATCACAAGTCAATGAGTTTGTAATACTAAAAATATGTAATTACTGCTATAGCCATGTGGCAAGTCAGGAAAAGAATAGAGAGTAAGATGACAGGCTTTTACAGGGTCAGTTTTGGGCTAAGACTCGAAAGCTAGGACCATGCTTGATAATTAGTTCTTAAAGTGCATTTGTGCTTTAAAAATTATCCATTCGCTCTTGTTTGTAATATTTGTTACCTCTTAATTGAATCTCAGGTTGGATAGAGTGGGATGGTGAGAGGATTGAGTTTGATAATGCACCATCTTATTCAGAAAAGAACTGGGGTGGAGCATTCCCGAGAAAATGGTTCTGGGTAAAAATTCTTCCTTCACTAAAGGTTGCTATGAACTGTAGTCAATTCCATGGCTTGCTATGAAACTTTAGGTATAGCTTGTCTTTTGAAAATTATGGTTAGAATGCTTTATTTCCTCTTTTTATATTTTTTGGAAGATCAATTGTCTGATTACTTTACATCTAACAAGTTCTAGACAGTAAGAACTCCAGTCATTAATCATTAAGGACTGAAGATTGCAGGAGTAATTTTATTACTTGTGCCGTTGTGCGTCATAGAGTATAACTTCACAAAAGATAGTTTGCTTAAAGGAATCTCTTCATTATGGTTTAAGATATATTTACTTTATTTTTCAATCAGCTATTGTAGATTTATGTTTTTGTCTTATGTTTATTTCCAATGATGCTTACCAATATTTGGATAAGTGTTGGTATATTTGTACGTATCTCAATTTGTTCTGTCTCATGCAGGCCCAATGTAATGTTTTTGAAGGAGCTAGTGGAGAAGTTGCACTTACTGCAGCTGGTGGATTGAGGCAAATTCCTGGATTAACTGAGACCTTTGAAAATGCTGCATTGGTAAATATACCTCATTCAGCTATCTATTTGGTTCATCTGACTTTATATAATATGAACATACCTCTGAAATAAATGGTGGTTGTGATAGGAATGACAAATGATGTAAAGCTACTCTGTCTGTTCTTTTTTCTCCATTTAAATAGACATGTTAGTTGTTCTCTTTTATTTGACAAACTCTAACCTTATGTGAGGATGAAAACACTTGAGTTTTTTGATATGTTCAATTATGTATTCATTGCACGACATGAAAACACATGTTTTCAGCTTAAAATCATGAATGATTGAGAGTAACATTAACATTTATTGTCAAGTGGCTCAATTAGGTCGATATATCTTTTGAATTGTTCTAATTTATAAATCTAATGGCCGATAGCGATTTCTTTTGTGTCAGTTTGTGGTAAAAGAAGTGTTCTTCTTATAAAATTAGTTTTTAGGTCTATTTGCTATCTTCTGTTCATTACTGCGTGCACAATCCTTTTTATTACGTTATATTATTGTTATATTATTGATTTTTTCTTAGCACATAACATTTACTATGTTGCAAACTGACGCAGATTGGAATTCATTATGGTGGAAAATTTTATGAATTTGTGCCGTGGAATGGTTCTGTTAATTGGGAAGTTGCTCCTTGGGGTTCTTGGTTTATGTCTGCAGACAATGGCAACCATGTGGTAAATATATATCTCCAAATATATTTTCTTTTTGTTGGTGGTTAGGGCCTTAGGGCCTTAAGGGTAACATTACAACGACTCACTAGCTGTAGCCTATAGGTATCATTATAATTTTTGCTCTCATTTCCATTTAAGGAGCTGTATAAACTATGAAATCTAAGCTTCTGTTTGATTGATGTGCAAGAAGGAAGGTAAACAGTTGAAAGAGCTGAACATGTTAACGAATATACTATTCATGCCAGCAACTGGGAGTTGCTTTATGCAGTTTTAATTGAACCTCTCAATACAGGAGAAACTAAGTAGCTAATAGGGCCTTTTGGCTAATGATAATATTTGCAGGTTGAATTAGAAGCAACAACAGATGATCCAGGTACCACTTTGCGTGCTCCAACATCAGAAGCTGGTCTTGCCCCAGCATGCAAAGATACATGCTTTGGAATTCTAAAATTAAAACTGTGGGAACGAAGATATGATGGCAGCAAGGGAAAGGTACCTTCTTATTTTCACACATAGAAATTGATGGAACATGCTCATGAATGTTTGGTCAATGGCAGATCATATTGGACGTGACAAGTGACATGGCAGCTCTAGAAGTTGGAGGAGGTCCATGGTTTAACACTTGGAAGGGAAAAACGTCAACTCCTCCGGTCCTTAGTAGTGCTATTGGATTACCCATAGACGTTGATGGCATCTTTAGCCTGTTTCCTCTCTTTAAACCACCTGGCCTGTAGTCAGCTGTTTAAAAGTTCATGTAAATGTTTCTATTGTTGCATCATGCAAGAATTCAGAGATCCGAAGGGACAAATTTAGGATATGATTGATGAATAGAAGAGTACAAATCTCCCGGCATATACCTCCAACAGTCAACAGTGGCTTGTGCTATGTTTAGCAATAGGTTTCTGAGCGATTGAGCAATTCCAAAGGCTCCAATGAGAAAACTGTGTTAGTTAAACCTTTTTTGCCAGATAGAATGATATATCTGAAATGTCATGTACTACTTACCAGTGAGTCATTATAGCTGGAGCCTCAATTTATTTGGAAACAAGAGCGAATAGACAAATAACCGACTGAATAGAGAAAACAATTGAACTTCCCACCCAACTTTTGTGTTGGGCCCAGGCCAAGACGAACTACAGTGTTTTTTTATAAGCAATATTAGTGGCCATGGCCAAGACGGACAACGGTGTTTTTTTATAAGCAGTGTTAGTGGGGGGAGTGATAGACAGACATCAGCGTGTTTTACTCACAAAATTCTGGAGAAGTTGAAATTGTTTCTTACTCATAAAACAATTTCAGCTGATAAACTTTGTAATTCCACCATTACCTCCATACGCCCCACATTTGCAAAGTGCTAATTTTACCCCCTTTTTAAATTTTTTCCACAAAAATCTTAAACTAATTCCAAAACTAAATTAATTCCGGAAAAATAATTCTTTGGAATTAATCTGAAAAATAAAGTATCATTCTAGGAAAAAAATCTATTCAAACCATCCATTTTGACATGACTTGAATTTTGCATCAGAGTGGTGACTTGACTTAGGTACACCGACTGGACACACCTCCATGAAAAATAGGGGGAGGAGCACGAGCACCATCTTCCACCTTCTCCAATATGTTCATTTGTCGCTTCAGCTCAACAATCAGAAATAGTTGGGTTCTTGGATTCAATTACTCACTCATTGTAGGACACACAATCAAATAAACTGATTTTGAGAAATTGAGCTGATGAACTTTGAAGACCATGCATTCTTTATTAATTTATTCAATTACCAGCGAAATTTTTTAATGCTCTTTCTTTTATAGTATAAATAAAAAAATGCATAAAACTTATTGGAAATTTTTTAATGCTCTTTCTTTTATAGTATAAATAAAAAACATGCATAAATCGTGGGTGTACTTTATAGTTGTTGTTGTCTTTTATCGCTATCGCCGTCATGTTTCTAATCTCATAATCTGTCATGACAGATTTTCTTATTTTGCTAATCTTATAACATAATCTGTCATGATATTTGTAATTCTTTTAAACTGGTTTTGAAGGTAATGGACTTCTAAGACTTGTAATTTCTGTAATGGATACTACTTATAACATAAACTGGTTTTGCTAATCTTATAACATAAGACTTGAAGCAGATTCTCTAGATACTATTTATTATAACATAAAATGAGTGTATTTTCTGAAGTTTTAATGTAATGATACTATGGTGGATGTTAAATTTGGACTTGCAGCAGATTCTCTAGATGCTGAGAAAGGGATGACTGAGATATATTTTGAGCTACTACTACAAATGGTAAGTAAGAGCATTAAACAAAGACATTCAGTTTTTCTAATGCCTACTTAATTATAATAGTTTTCTAAAAGCTTCTTATTGTGAATTTCCTATGAATTATGATGCACTGGATGATTTCTTGTTGCAGGTGAGGGTGCTGACCCATTGGTAAATAAGTTCTTTCATGTTTTCCTTTATTTCCTGCTAAACAACTTTGACTTCTAATGCATGTACAGGTCAGTGACTCTAAAACTACCAGCATTAGAAATTTAATCACCAGTTAATGAAAGACAAGCGCGTGAGCATCAGTATGGTAAGTCTATACCAATTTTTGTAACTACTAATACACTTTTAGAGAGATTCTTTCAAGTGATATGTAATCCTCTCTTTTTGAGCCTTAGGTACCTATTGGAGATGGGATCACAATCTGTCGAAGAAGATGACTCATTTTTTGAAGAGTTCTTTTTCTAAGCAAGTGAACTTACTCCCTTGAGTGTGATACTTCCTTGAGATCCAAGGAAAGCGGAGTTTATATATCATTACATGTTTTTAGAACTTAAAATGTAGCAAAGTTCATTCTCTTAGGCTCGTCGTGGGAAGGATCTGCCGAAATGAGAACTGCACACCGGGCTTATGGTAGCGGTGGTCCTTATGGAGCTTATGGAAGCTATTCTCTTGGACGGAGTAGGATTACTGGGTAACCAATAATTTATTTTTATATTCCAACCATCATTACTATTTTATTGTTCAAGTTTCTATATTCATGTACCAGGACATAAAGGAAAAAAGGGTGAAGGTATGGTGGTTTATCTATAATTACTTCATTTTGTTTATTGGCTGCAGTAACATTTTCCTTTGGAAACTTCTGTTTTAAGTACCTGCAAAATATAGGCCAAGAAGAGAGCAAAATGGGCCTACTTTGTAGATTTTCTTCTGTATGTGGTTGCAAATCTTTCATCGTCAATTTGGTAGTTCCTTTCTCCTGTAAATATTTGCTTTGGTGGTATAAATTTATGTACTTCTAAAGTTCTATTCTTTTACATCCATTTATTGGTGTTAATTTAGCTATTTGTTGATAGGATGTGACTGGTGCTCTAAAGTTCTACTCTTTTATATTGCTTTGTTACATTCTTTGTTTTGGATATCATAAGTGTGTTTAATGGTTGCATAAATTTCTCTTTTGTTTAAAGGGTGTAAGTTGTTGTTTTATTTGACTAAATTGTGTTAATCCTTTTTAGGGATGATTTAGATGTTTTTTTGTTAGCTTCCTTTCTATACGAACAATTTCTCTTTTGTACAAAGGGTGTAAGTTCTATTCTTTTACATCCATATAATGTTTTTTATTCCTTTCCATACGAACAATTTTTAACACATACTCTTCATTTTTTCCTAAGCGAATTTCAGATTAAATATGTATTGCAATATGTATTAGTTGGAAATAAGTAAATTTAGTTTAGATTAAACATGAGTGTGTATTGCAGAAATATAGATTATGTATTAGTTGGAACTAAATATGTATCAATTTAGTTCTTTTTTATTTTGATTTTTGATATTTGAAATGAGTCAATTTTTCTTTTGTTATTTCAGGTAAGTGAGCGTGCAAGTGAGCCTCAATATTCTTCAATGGATGCAAATGGATCATTCGGTGCTAGCAACATTTAGTGGTTTTAGGATCCTTTAGTATAGGATTTTTTTTATGCTATTATGATTTTGAGCTGTATGACAATAGATATTTGAGCTACAATTGTTTCTTTCTATTATGTTTTTTAGTTGGATGACATTAAATATTTGATATTACATTTATGTTATCACAGTTATATTTTTAATGAAATTTTTAGTTTTTGAGTAAGCTTAGTAAGTGTTATGTGATGTATGTATAGTTATTAGTGATGAAAATCTGGTAATTAGATAAGGAAAAAAGAAATTCTCAAATTGCAAAAGAAATATTGTCTCTACATAACTCTAATAGGAGATTGAAACCCCCACAAAAAAGTCCTATAAACTATGGCAATAAAAAATCTCCACAAAATAAAACTCCTACAAATCAATCAATTTCAGGAGGTTTATAACCCCCTCAGAAAAATCTCCACTAGTCGTGGGGGTTAAAAACCCCCGCTAAAAGACACGATACCAGCGTTTCTAAAAAAACCCTGATAGATTGCGGCACTCGAAACTCCGGCGTTTTTTAAAACTCCTGGTGATTACGTTGCGGGGGTTAAAACCCCCCACTAATCGACTTAAAAACCCCCGCAATCTATTCCGTTTTTTGTAGTGAACTACCGTATGATCACACAATTCATTTTATATGACTTGATCATACAATATTTATTGAGAAAGAACAACAATTATTATAAATATTTGTGATACTTGATCATTTACTTAACAATGATTTATCATCACAACAATTATAAATTGTATAAAATTTCTAATGTTTGTTTGGGAGGGGGAGTTAGTTAGGAGGGGACGAGAAGGGAGGGAAAGGGAGGGGAAGGGAATGTTTATGGGGAAGGAAACCCTCCAAACCCCTCCTAATGGTCCATTTTCGAATTCCCCCAAAATTGGGGGTCTTAGGAGGTTTATGACGCAAAATGACATGTTACCCTTATTACAATTCGAAAATCACCTTCTCAGTCCCATTCAGATTTCACAGTACCTCCTACAAATAAATAATATCATTCTGACATCAAATACACTTTAACTCATTACTACCTCTCACTCTCCCTCCTGATGACTTTGCATAAAAGTTCTTGTTGGTACACCTCCATCTTCTTGCACCACCACATTCTAGGAGGATTCCTCCATAGTTGTCAGACCGGCCTTGCTAGACAGATCACTGGCGACCACGACAAGAGCTTTCTTCTCTCACTATTCTTCTCAGAATTATTTTTTCCTCTGATATTTCCTGTCATGGCTCCCAAGTAAGCAATTGCTACTAGGGGTTCTCAACGCATTGTAGCTGTCGACGAGGGATTGTCCTGCAGACTGGCCATCTCTGATGTAGACGGTAACTTCCAAACGGTCAATAAGGGTCCTCACCAAATCGAGTGACACATTCCTTATAAGAATATTTGTAGGGACTAAACATATATTTAAGCCTAATTATTTTTACCATTGAAAATGGGTTCCTAACGTGGAGAAGAAGTAGATTAAAGGGACAGGGCGTTTTGGATACCATTGAACTGAAAAAGGCATTTTTGAGAGAAAGCTGAAAGGGGGTGTATGATACTAAATCAGGCGGTGTAACTAATAATTCCAAATTCGAAATTTACACTTGGATCTGAGCGATAAAAGTTCAACTTCTAAACCCAATAAATACAAGGGTTTTTTTTGGTACCCCCACCACCTTCCCATCTACCCCCACGCCCCACGCGAAAAGACCAAAATACCCTTCACAAAATTTAAAAACCCCAACATATCCCCAATTCAAAAAAAATAGAAAAAAATTGGAATTTCGTATATACCTATATACGAAATTCCCCAAAAAATTGGAAATCGTATATAGGTATATACGATTTTCCCTAAAAATTTAAAAAATAAAGTCGTATATACCTAAGGTGGGGGTATATACGATTTGTTAAATTACAAAACCGTATGTAGCCCCACACCTAGGTATATACGACTTTGTAACCCAGAAAATAAATAAATAAATCATTTAAAAAATTTAAATTATTTTTTTTAGAAAAATAAATTAGATATGAATATTGACCGTCTTTTGGTTCTGTTTAGTGTGTAGTTCGTTAACACGTGACGTTGTTATACATCGAGCGAATAATTTAGGCTAAAAAATCGGTTAAGGCAACCTACTCCGATTGTGATAAAACCACAGCCATTAAATCCGAAATAAATCAATGATCAATACACCTGAAGAAGAGACTTCTTTCAGGATAGGGGGCTCAAAATCCCAAATTCCATCGTTTACTATTTTTTATTAATTTTTCATAGTCTCCAAAAAATCTAAAAAAATTTGGATAGCCTTATTTTGGTTTTATTAGATTTTTAATAGTGTTTTTATAATTTTTGGATTAGTTTTGACTCTTTAAAGGATTTTTAGTAGCATTTTTAACTTTTTTTAAAAAAATTAAAACAATTTTTTTAAATAACAAGTCGTATATACATAAGGGGGGTGTATATACGACTTGTTTAAAAAAATTTCACATATATACGATTTGAATTTTTCAAAGTCGTATATATGTAGGGTTAGGTATATACGATTTTTGTTCAAATTTTTTAGGGGTATTTTCGTCCAAAAAAATCTTGTGGGGGTATATGGGAAGTTGGTGGGGGTGTAAAAAAAAAACCTAAATACAAAACCTTTGAGGTTTTTTCTCTTAGAACCTAGAAGAAAATTAGAAGCTTCTTTCTTCCGTCACAGTTCACCGGAACGATCATGGATCCTCAACCTGAACCTGTTAGTTACATCTGCGGAGGTATTTTTCTTCTTCTAATTCTAATTTCATCTAATTCTCTTTTTCATTTCATGTAGAAATTCTCTCGAAAACCATTTATATGTAAAACGTTTTTCTGAAATTCTTTGTGTAAATAGTTACTTTAAATATGTGTAAGAAGCTGTCACAGACTCACAGTAGTATTTGAATGTTTCGAAATTTCAAAAAGATCCTCGATTGTGTTTTCTATTAGTAATCTATGTAGCACGGACACCGGACATGGACACGCGGACCCAGGTTATAATTTGAAAAATATTGAAAAGTACAATTAATTAAACTGTCGGTGTCGGGCACTGGGACACGTCTTCAACCAGAAGTGGCGGCTATAGAGTTAGTAATTAGTAATTAGGTAATTTCTGAAATTAAGTTGACTAGTTGAGTTGACTAGACACATTTGAAAATCAAACTCAATAACAAAATATATATTCAAGTACCAAACTTGCACATTCGAGGATGTTCAATGACTATAGTGACAGTGTATCGCACATTTAGGATCGGAAGGTTGTTTACTCGAAATTCATAGGTTGTTATAGTTAGTTCATTCAAGTACCAAACTTATTAAAGAAAAATTAAGGAAATTCACATTTGAGGATCTTAAAGGACTATAGTGACAAAGTCTCGCACATTGAGTAATAAAATGGTTGTTTACCTGAAATTATTGTGTTATGGTGCAAATTCGTAGGCTATTATAGTTAGTTCATTTTGCACAGAAAATTTCTAAAACAACAGTCAATGATGATAACAGTTACCAATATACCATCTTTCGGGACTGAATGGCTTTTTGCCTTGCTGTGATTCTGCAATTCTGAGGCTGTAATTCTTTACATCATTTATCATTGATTCTCTGCTTTGGTTTTAAATTGCATATTTCAAATATAATTGAATGGAACATTTGCTTTGTTCTCTAAGGTGTCAGCAAATGCCATCTAAGTTCCAATGGGACCCTATACTCCAAGCAAGGATGACCATTTTTTGTGATTTCTGATTTCGTTACATGAACTAATGATACTTGATTCCTTGTGTTTCTGTTCTACTAAAATAGTATTAATAGCTTCTATAATATAAGTGTATGTTTTGTCATTTTGTGTGTATGTTTGTGCGTGTTTAGAGCTTTGAGAGTGAAGTGTGATTTGATATGTGTTTTGCAGATTGTGGGATGGAGAATACTCTGAAGCCAGGTGATGTTATACAGTGCCGTGAGTGCGGTTACCGTATCCTTTACAAGAAGCGCACTCGTCGCAGTAAGCCACTAAGCTCAACTACTTTATACCTCAATTGAATATCCTGATTTGGAATTTCTGTTTCTTAGTAATATTAGGACTCATTGGGAAGGATTATGCAACAACTATGCTTTTATTCTGTATTGATACCTGAACTTAAATTTACATGTGGTAATTGTAAGGCATTATTTGCTGTTGCTTTGAAAATTGTACTGTAATTAGTACAGTAATTAAATCTATGGTTATTGGTTAAGGCATTATTTCTGCTGCTTTGCAAATTGTAGCCATTTCATACACTGATACCCTACTGGTGTATCAGCTAGGTTCAAATTCTATTTACATATCATGTTAGTCAGAGCTTCTAATACACAAGATAAAATAGCTGACCAAATTTTTTGTTTCACGAAGAGAAGAGGCAATTATTGATTGGTTCAAGGCTTCATCAGTTTAAGCATTTATCAATATCCTCTTTTAATTGACATGTGTGAGGAATACCTTGTCTTATTTTGAGAGGATTTGCTTCTAGATCCCCCGCCAATTAATTTCCCTTGCCTCCCTCTACTTCTAAATATCGACTATTCTTTATTTTAGTCATCCCTTGTATTCTTGTAATGTTTCTGCATACATATTCCGTACATGTCTCGACCATATGAGACTAAACTCTGCATTATTTTTATAATGTGGTTAACGCAGCTTTTCTCTGTGACTGTATTTCTAATCTTGTGCTTGTTTCTTTAACTCAACTTTTGTCTCTCTATCAAAATTCTTTACTTTCATAGGACTTTGAATTAACAATGTCACTTTATTAATTAATTAATATTAATATATATAATAACAACAATCAAGCCTTATCCCACTAAGTGGGGTGAGCTACATAGATTAAACAATACCATAGCATTCGATGTCAGTTTATTAACAAATACTTCATGAAATATGTTTTATGAAATTTTCTCAGAAGTTTTAATTGCGTATCCAATTGCACCCTAGACAACAAGAATCATTGGGGTAGCTAAGGAAATACAAAATTTGATGGATGATTCTAGCACATATGATATGCCAGTTGAATGTGGCACATAGTTGTTATGTACATAAACCTGGTCCCCTAAAATTAATTAGTAGATTCTTTAGAGAGGGCTCTTTTGTACTATGATTTTCAAATCATTGCTTAGAACAATTTATATTATAGGGGTGCATGCTAAAGAGAGCAATAGAACAATTTATATTATAGTATATAGTTAATATTATTACAATTTTAAGTATATCCAACTTTAAAAAATAAATCCAAACTATTAATATTTTCGATGTTTTCAATCCACTAAATGCTATTATGTGTAGTATTTTAATTAGTAGATATGAAAAAATGATCGTGTTTTAAATTGACTTATAATTTTTTATGTTATTTATTATTGTTAAAGTGCGGGTAATGGACATGCCCACAGGCACTTAGGTGCCCAGAGGACACAGGGATAGACACTAAAATACTCATGAATGTGCGGCTCGAGTATTGGCACTATAATACCCCGACGAGATGATACTCATTACCATTCCTATTTATGACTAACGCATCTCGTTGTGATTATTCTCGTATATATACTTGGTAAAATACCATGATTAAGTTTTCATGGATACTAGTACATTACCCGTGCATCCGCACGGGCTGATCGTGTTGCGTGACATGATTATACTCAAACAGAAATGTTAATTTGAAAATGTCATTTTTCTAAAATCAGTTATATATAAATATTGTAACATTTTAGTTGTTGTAAGAACACATTAAGAAATTAAAAAATCAAACAATTAACCCGAAAATTAAGTATAAATAATTTTAATATGGGCTGATCGCGTTACTTAACATGATTATACTCAAACAAAATTGTTAATTTGAAATTTCATTCATCTAAAATCAATTGTAAAATATCAATCAAAAAAATAAAATCAATTGTAAATATAAAGAATGTCATAGTTTTCTTGTTTTATGGACAAATTTACTAATTAGAAAAATCAAACAATTAACCCAAAAATAAATTCTAAATGATTATAATTCAAAATTTAAATTTAAATGATAAGTAGGAAGATAATACTGAAAAAGTCTTGGTAGATTAAACAACAATTATTGAGATAGAAATTTGACCACCTATCAAAGAATCACTCTATGTAGCATCTGCACAGGTCGGATACTGTCATATTCTTTTTATAAATAAATAGACTGAGACAACATTTAAAAAGTGTGAAAATTGAATTATAGGCCTCAACCTCAAATTGAGTAGTAATCAATGAATATATGTAGAATTTAGAATTACCTCACCAAATGTACATTTCCTTTACAATGGAGGACCAAAATATATCAACCCATAAGAAAAAATAACTTCCATAGGTTCCCGTTTCAAGTTTGGTTCCCATTTTCAATACATTTATTAGCAATTTCAAACCAAACGATTACTTCATGAATGAGACCTATTGATGACATCTAATATCAATTTTGTGGCACAACGACAAATAGCTTTGAAATTGTAAAGGAAAGAAAGGTTTGTTCATGTGGAGTCCATCTTGATAATCCATGCAAATCCCCCCCCCTCAAGCACTTAACAATTGAATGTAGTGCCTCGTCCTGATTTTAATTAGCAACTTTCATGTCTTCAACAAAGCAGGTCTATAAAACCTACAACATAACAGTGGTGGCGTTATGAGAAATATAGAATCAATAAAAAAACTTAGCAAATAAACTCAACAACAATTTGCAATGATTAAAGTGTTGATATTCAAATCCAATTGAAATCATAGGTATATAAACCTTTCTATGTTTGTGTCTATGTGTACTTCATTTTCTTTCATTTCCTTGTGGGCCATTCAACATAATCCTCAATTAATGACTAAAATCACTAATCATGTAGAGACATATCCATGAGTAGCGTGTTGAGCATGAACTTTCATTGATACCAGATTAACAAAATCCTTCAGCTCAAAGGTGTTTGACTGACATCAACAAAGGACCAAAATAGTTGTAACAGAAAATAACTCTAACTTCATGGTATAAAGGAATTCCATGGCTTTTTTTGAAACTGTAGCAGTGTTGTATGTACCATTGATATTCAAAGGTTTTTATCCTCTTCCTTTGCCAAATTGCTATTGTTCTATGCAACAGAAAAGACATTAAAATCAACTTGGGAGGAATTCAAATGAAACAAATTTATGTGTAGAAACAACATCTCATAAAAGCATTAGTTCATCACTTCATCCAACAACACTCATTTGTGTTCCCAAGTTATTAATGCTGAAAAGAAGACATCAAAGACTACACCTTTTGTATTCCTTGGTGAAAGAAGAGTTAATATACTGAGTTTGTGGTGCTATCTATTGCAGCTTCATTAGGTCTAAAGCTGCTTCATTGCCTTTGCACTGTGTTTGTTCTTGTTGCTTCATGTTTAAGTGTATGAGTTAATACATCTGTATTAGACATTCAAGAAAAACTCATTTGCTCCTTCCACTAAGCATCTAAAACAAATTGAAACATTCAACAGAACTCCACCTCAAAAAATGTTCAGTGAGAAAACAAAAAATATTGTTAAATCTTTCTCATCCGTAGAACAAATGCAAATAAGCTGTAGTGCAGGACATAAACTTTCAGATTTCTTGAGCTTTGCCACTTATACCGTAAACAAATAGGAATAACACTCATTGTAATAGCAAGTATTTTCATTAGCATAAACAGACCAATATTTAAAAATATCAGTGTGCTTGATCCCAAAATACAAATTCAAAGTGGCACATAGTGAACTTGACTTGGCTTCTGCATGAATCACTGTCAGTGTAGCCAAGCAATCTTGAGTTGGTCGTGGTTCTGTACCATATACCAAACTCCTTTGTGCCTTGGAGGTATCTTAGAACTCTTTTTCCTGCTCCATAGTGAACTTGACTTGGCTTCTGCATGAATCTTGATAGTAGACTAGTAGCATACATGATATCTGGTCGCGTAGCAGTAAGATATAGTAGGCTCCCGATCAAACTTCTATAGCGCGATGCATCAACTTCTGGCGCTCCGTCTTCCTTTTGTAACTTCTCATTTGTCACAAGTGGAGTAGCTACTGGCTTGCATTCATTCATGTTGAACTTCTTCAATAGTGCTTCCGTATATTTTTTCTGGCAGATGAGTATTCCTTCTTTTTGTTGTTTTACTTCTATGCCGAGGAAGTAGTTCATCAATCCAAGATCTGTCATCTCGAATGTCTTCATCATATCTTCTTTGAATTTAGCCACCATTTTAGTGTTGTTTCCTGTGTAGATTAGATCATCTACATACAAGGAGACAATGAGAGTGTCATCTTGACCTTGGGTCTTGACATATAGTGTTGGCTCACTCTTGCTCCTCCTGAATCCTTGATCGATGAAGTATTGATCAATTCGGCTATACCATGCTCGAGGAGCTTGCTTGAGACCATATAGAGCTTTTCTTAGTCTCAACACTTTTATCTTCATTTCCTTTGCTGATGAAGCCTTGTGGTTGCTCAACATAAACCTCTTCTTCTAGTACTCCATTTAGAAATGCAGACTTGACATCTAGCTGATAAATCCTCCATTGTTTTTGTGCTGCAAGAGCTATTACAGCTCTTATTGTGTCTAGACGAGCAACTGGAGCAAATGTCTCATTATAATCAACTCCAGGTTGCTGAGAGTAGCCCTTTGCTACGAGTCTAGCCTTATGTTTTTGTATTGAGCCATCAGGGTTAAGCTTTGTCTTATAAACCCATTTAACTCCTATGATATCTTTATCTTTTGGACAGTCTACTAGCTCCCATGTGTTATTCTTCTCAATTGATTTAATCTCGTCCTCCATTGCTTTGACCCATACTTCTTGCCTTGATGCTACTTCATAGTTTTCAGGCTCAAAGTGGCACACTGATCCCGAAATACCAACTAACTATTGTTTCAATCCAAAATATAAATTAAAATTGGCACAACTATAGGTGCTATTGCATTCATCCTTTAATTCACAAAAGTAATCCCTAATTAAGAAATTGGCACAACGATATCATTCTAGTGTTCAAACTGAAATTATGATTTTCAATCCAACATCAAATACACTAAGATCAGTATCACCTTGAGCATTGCCTTCCCCTTGGCAGACACGAAGGATTGGATGATATTGCTTCTCTGAAATCAAAATTAAATAGGAGAAGAAATCTGCATTTACTTTTGAATTGAAGGGAGTAGAAACAGAGGCAAAGAAACGTGCAGGTAGGTAAGAGAAGAAATCTGCAAAATCAATGAATAAATAAATGTAGAATCAATAAATCAAATATGCATTTACTTCTCTCTCATAATCAACTATGAATGAAACTCTTAGCGTTGAATTAACTTTGATACCTTGACTCTTAAAAAATTCAGCTTCTGTCTTGGCCATGCTTGAGGTCTACATACTGATAGCAAAAACAGGCAGAAGTGCTGAAACCAACGAATTCAACATAAACTTGGTATAGTTCTTAGAGTTCTGAAAATCAAAACTACATGAAATTCCTAAACCATTCCCATAAAGAAACAGAAACTGCACATACAATGAAGAAAACCTTATAGGACAAATCTCCTCTTCAAGCATGACCAAGAACTCATATATGTATTTATTGCCTCTATAACTAATAACCATGTTCAGTGCTTTATGACACACTCCATATGGATTTAAAATTAAACGGATAGTGTTGTCAATAACATTTGACTTTTTTTTCAAACTTGTAAATGCTTTGCAATGATAATAAGGAGAAAACAAAGTAAAAAATCTCAAACATTAATGAAGTACAATGTGTGTATCGATATAGAGGCAAAAAAAAGTAGTCAAAACATATATTTTAACTACATGACAAACATAAAAGATAAAAGAGGAAGTGTAAGGACAATCATTATGAAAGAACCAAAGAATGAAAAGCCCAAAAAAACCTAAAATAGGTTCTACTAACAAACACAAACCAGAAAAGAGAGTAGAAATCATCAAACCTAAACCCAAAAATCTATGAATAAATCATCAAACCTAAACCCAAACATGAAACACTTATGAAGTAAATCATCAAACCAAACAAAAATGAACAAAAATTTCGTACCTAGATGGGGGTTTAGGGTTTGATTGATGTTCTGGAAACAATTGTCTTTCAACCCATATTAAAACCTATGAACACCCAAAAACAACAAAATCATAAAATAGAGTATAAAATGCATTATAAATTGAGAGAGAGGGTATCATAAAGCTTAATACCTGGTTGGGATGCGATTTGTTGATCTCTGAAAGAGGGGTTTTTTGTGTGTAAGAATTTAAGGTAGAAGAAGAGGGTAGAAGAAGAGAGAAGAGAGAGCGGTGAGATTGAGAATGAGAGGTGAGGATGAGAGAAGAGAGCGAAGTGAGAGCAGAGAGAAGAGACGGATGAGAGTTGAAGAAAATCGAAAAGAGAGAGTGAGTAGAGAGAAGGAAGTAGAGAGAGTCATGGGAGGGAGAGATGTGAAAGAAGTGACTGAAGCTATCAGTGAAGACCAGAGCACAGTCCTCCTTTTGGCAGAAAGCAGTTTTTGAAATTAGAGTTACATTTGTAATTGAGTCAATTTAAGGAGTCCAAATTAGCCCTAATAAATTGAGGTGTCACTTTTGCCAAATGGGCCAATTGGTATTATCATATGTGAAGGATTGGTATAAATCCATAGTAGATGATTTTATTTTCTTACATAAACCTCAGTGAAATCTGTCAACTCTGACTATGAACCTTTTCTCATACCTGGACTTCCTCAAAGTCAAAGGATTGAGATAACAAGAGCACAAATTCCAGGAACATTTGTTTCTCTTCCTGGTCTTGATTACTATGGAGATAAAATGCATGAGGCTGAAATGTCTTCTCATGGGGTTGTTGTAAATAGCTTTAAGGAATTAGAACAAGGGTGTGCTGAGGAATATGAGAAGGTGATGAACAAGAAAGTTTGGTGGAAATTAGAACAAGGGTGTGCTGAGGAATATGGTAACAAAGCTTCTATAGAAGAGAATCAATGCTTGGAATGGCTTAACTTAATGGAAACAAGGTCACTTATTTATGTATGTCTTGGTAGTTTATGTAGGCTTGTTCCATCACAATTAATGGAAATTGGGTTGGGTTTAGAAGCATCAAATAGAGCATTTATTTGGGTAGTCAAAGATTTTTCAGAAGTGGAAAAGTGGTTATAAGACGAAAATTTTAAGGAAAGGATTAAAGGGAGAGGACTTTTGATTAAGGGATGGTCACCACAAATTTAATACTTTCTCATAATGCAATTGGAGGATTCTTGACACATTGTGGTTGGAACTTGGAATTCAACCATAGAAGGTGTGTGCTTTGGTGTGCCTATGATAACGTGGCCATTATTTGCTGAACAGTTTTTAAATGAGAAATTAGTTGCGGAGGTTTTGATAACCATTACGGATATTGATAGAAGTGATGATTCTTCTTCTGGTGCAGGTGATGATGAATTTCCCGAGTTTATCGTAGCTAATATCATTATGACTATCATCAGAAATACTTTGATAAAGAAAAATTTCTATTATCTTCACTCTCTGGTGGTGAGTTTGTTGCTGAAGTATTAAATGGATCCGGAACAAGTTGTTTTGATTTATTTCGAATGAAGAATGAATGTTTTCTTAATTTTTGTAACAAATTCGTCATAGAGTTGCTTCAAATCGCTTTCAGCATTCCACAGAAACAATTTCATGTCATTTCAAGAAAGTGTTAAGGGCGGTGTGTCGGTTGGGAAAAGAGTTGATAGAACAAAAATCCACAGAATCATATGACAACTTAGCCAGGTTATCTGATGAATGTGCAACTGAAATGGCAGTATGCCGCAATCATATTAGAGATGAGATGTGTGTACACCGTAACAACTAATAGAACCGTTTGTATTTCTTTCGGATTTTTTTATTTGGAATCAAAGAACCATGGAGGTTATTTACTTGTTATTTGAGTTGACTTGATGTTTATGACATGGATACTTATAGCACTTATATCTAGAGGGGTTTATTGTGCATATCTTTTAATTATAAACTTGATGGACACTTCGTCACTTTTTCTTCGCTTTTACATATAATCTTTGCCTTTTCACTTTTTCTTCGCTTTTAGTTGTAATCATGAAATTAAGCTAAAAATATATTGGGCATTTTTTATTTTGTTGTTATTATTTAATGTAATAAATTAATATTGCATTAAAAATATTTCAAATTACATTCAAACTAAAAAACATATTAAAAATTGATAATGAGAACAATTTTACCAAAAGAGTTTTAAGTTTTTTAGTTCTTAAATCGTATTTTAAAAACAATTAAACCAAACATGTTTTTGAGTTTTCTCATCTTTAAAAGAGTTTTTAAAAATAGATTGTCAAACAAGTTTTTTTTTTTGTTTTTTTCCTCCAAAACAGTTTTCAAAATTTGGTTTGTAAAACACTTTTCAAAAACGAAAAAACAAAACTCAATCAAACAGGCCCTTAAGCATTTCAAAGTTGCACTTTTTTTATATAAGCATTTCAAATTTTGCACCTTTTTTCCGATAAGCATTTCCAAAGTTTGCTCTCCCTCTCCTCTCGTTATATTTCTTTCTTTGCTCTCTTTCTTGAAACAAAAGATGATCCTCATGAACTCCTAGCAGAACAACACTAAGAACAAGGAGCTATATGTAGAGGAGGTAGCAATTACAAAAGGAAAAGAGGAATAACAAGGAGGCATCGATGAGGCGGTACTACGAGGAAAACCAAGAACAAGGAGCATAGAGGAGGAAGTACTACAAGGAGCTATAGAGGAGGAGGTACCGCCAATTATAACATGTCGTTGACAAAAGAGTGATAGGAAAATAATTCAAAATCATCAAAAATAAAATGACGTCTTTAAAAAATTATATTTTTACTAAAGTTGTCAAATCAGAAGTTTCCCCGAATAATTGAGTTTGGTTTGATTTTAAAGCCAAAAAAAACTAGGCTTAAATGCATTTTTGGTCTCTCTATTTTACTAAATGTGCAATTTTGATCCCCCTATTTTGTTTTGGGCAATTTTGGTCCATTTATTTTACTAAATGCGCAATTTTGAAGGCCCTATTTGTTTTGGTGCAATTTTGGCCTCCCTATTTTCCTAATAATTTTTGTATAAGTAAACTATTTTTATATTTTATATTTTCAATAGTTAAATATTTATTTAAAAAATAGAAAATAATTTAATTACATAAAATAAATAAGCTATTTTTATATTTTATATTTTTAAAAATAGAAAATTATTAAATTATTTAAAATAAATAAACTATTTTTATATTTTATATATTCAATAGTTAAATATATATTTCAAAAATAGAAATGTATTTAATTATATAAAAAAACTATTTTTATACTTTATAATTTTAAATAATTAAATATTTATTTAAAAAATAAAAAACTATTAATTTACTTTTATAGTTTATATTTTAATATATAAATAAAAATATTAAAATAGGGGGACCACCTAATTTATTTTTCTATTTTTTAAGATATAAAATATAATAATAGTTTAAAATATTTAATAAAATAAAAAGAAATATATTTAATTATATAAAACTATTTTTATATTTCTAATTTTAAATAATTAAGTATTTATTTAAAAAATAAAAAACTATTAATTTATTTTTATAGTTTATATTTTAATATATAAATAAAAATATTAAAATATAACAATTTCGTTCAACGGAATTTTATTTATATTTTAATATATAAATAAAATTCCGTTGAAGCCTCTGAATTTCGTGAAGACAACTTTGGGAAACAGTGTAGTCATCATTGTGTAGATTGGAATAGCTTGAATAACAGACTTAGAAAGAGTGACTCTTCCTGCAAAAGGCAAATGATTAGTCTTCCAACCCGACAACTTGTTTTTAAGCTTGGATGGACTTTTTTGTAAATGGATGGATTGGATTGGACTTATTTGGTGCAATTTTATTGGATATAAATAGATAAAGGGATTGTCTTCAACCCATCTATTATAATCCAAATTCATCTATTTTGAGACCTCTAATTATGATAGAATGATATATCTGAAATGTTTGGGAGCAAATAGTTGAGAAACCCTTGCCAAGCAAGCCACGTGATTCACGCTACCAGCTTGCAGTCCATCTCAATAATGGATGCTATGAAAACCCTCTGACAATGGTCCCCTTTATGTACTACTTACTTGTGAGTCATTGTAGCTGGAGCCAATCTAACCGGAAACAAGAGCGAAAAGAGAAATACTGAGTAAAGAAAACAATTGAAAAAACTAAAATATTATTTTCTCGGAATTAATTTTAATTTCGGAAAAATCATATTTTAGTTCTTTTCAAAATGATAATTTTTTTCCAGAATTATAAGTTTTTCCGGAATTGTTTTGTTTTTTTGTAAGAAAATGTTTTTTTAAAAGAAAATGGTAAATTCTACCATACCAATTCAGAGTTAGGTGGGGTATGATACATTCTAGGCAAAATTAGGCAAAATACTCAATGACATTTTTTTTCTATTTGAATATTTTAAAATAAAAATAAATATGCTTAAATACAGTTTTGGTCCCCAAAGTTTCACCAACTCACGATTTTGATCCCCAAGTTTTAATTTCACGAATTTGATCCCCAAGTTTCCCAATTTGTAAAATCAATGTCCTCCCGTGAGTTCAGGCAACAATACTAATAGATTTTTGAAATAGTTTGTTTGGTGTTTTATGGTATATGAGAAAATTAATACTATTCTGAAATCTGAAAAACAAACTCAATATTTTCACGTTTTCTATTAAGGAGAATAAAGAAGAAAATCGTGGGGGAACCTGAATCAAATTTCAGTCAACTTGATCGATTTGCTCAAAAACTTGAATCAAAATTCCTTGACCACTTTTTTTATATCATCAAAAAAATCCAAAAAAAATATATTAGTCACCGTTTATTTTTAGAGATTTTAGGTATTGTTCTTATTTTTTTAGATTTTATTTGGTCTGTTTTGTTTATTTTTCTATCATTTTAGCGATTATATAGGACATTGTTGTTATTTTTAGATTTCTTTTATTGGGTTGTTGTAATGAACACGAGGTATCCACACACGACAAAATTGAATGGTCACCATATTAACAAAAAAAATGACTTCAAAAAAACAAAACAGTTCCAGGAAAAGTTTAGAAAAAACAAGAGTGTTGTAATTTTTGAGATAGAAAATTACATTTCAGAGATTCCAAAACTCTAATTTTCGGAAATTGATTTTATATTCCAGAAATTACTTTTTTTTTTGAAATTTCAGAAATGTAAATTTATATTCAGGAAATTACGTTGATTTTTTCGGAACTTAAATAAAATTCCAGGTAAATGAGAAAAAAATTTCGGGGAAAAAAGAATACGCTCAATTATATTCTGAAAAAAAATAGTTCAATCCTGCGAAAATGAGAAAAGTTTTAAAAAGTGTGTGAGAGAATGAAAAAGTGAAAAAAGGGTCTTAGTTTACGTTTTAAGATCCTTCAATTTTAAAAGTTTATCACAACATGTAATATTTTCCATAGAGACTAAAAAACAAAATTGTATTAAATTTTTTAACAATAAATTGTATTAAAATTTAAATTTTGCAAATAAGGAAGAAAAAACTTATTGATAGAGAGAAACTGAATATTAAAATTTTGTCAAAATTTTAGAGAGAGAGAGAGAGAGAGAGTGGAAAAAAGTGTGTAAATTTACCTAAATATCCTTCAATTGTTTAGTTGAAAAAATAGTAAGATTTATATTTTGCTAGTCGATGAATTGTTTAGATAGATAGTAGAATAGTAGATTAAAAAAATTTCAAAATAGTAAAAAGAAATGAGAATTAGAGGAAGAAAAGAGGAGAAAAAAGATAAAGAAAATTAAGAAGGAAAGACCGAAAAAAGATGGGTGAGAGAGAGTGAGAGAGAGTCAAAAAAGTGAAAAAATGAGAAAAAGCGTGTGTGTGTGTGTGAGAGAGAGAGAGATTATAAGTTAGGGTTTTTTTACTATAAGTTAGGGTTTTTTTACCTAAATGAAAGAAAAATGTGTTATTTTACCTGAATATCCTCCAATTATGTAGTTTTTTTTTGACAAGATCCAATTATGTAGTTGAAAAATGATAAAATTGGTATTTTGGTAGTGAGTATTTTGTATAAATAAATAAATAGAAAAAAGATAGCGATGCACATTGTAAGTTAGGTTTTTTTTGTACCCCACATCATACCCTATACCCCCCAAATATGCCAACCGAACAATATTACCCCTGATTTTAAAAAAATTCCGGAATTATTTATTAAGACATGATTCCGGAACGCTTTTTTTAAGGAATTCCGAAATTACGTGAAAATTTCCGGAATTATGTGAAAAACGACTTCCGGAATTATGTTCAAAAGGGGTATTTCTGGAATTCACAAAAAATGGCTTCCGGAATTATGTTTAAAAGGGGTATTTCCGGAATTGAAATGTTGTTTCGGAAATTTTTAAAAAATTGGACTTTTACCCACGGTTTTGTCCGTAGGTAAAAGTTTTTTTTTTTTAAAAAATGGACTTTTACCCACGGTTTCGTCCGTAGGTAAAAGTCATGGATTTTTTTTTGGAATTCCGGAAACATACGGACAAAACTGTGGGTAAAAGTCCAATTTTTTTGGAATTTCGTAAATACCATTTTTTACCGAAAGCCGTTTTTCACATATTTTTGGAAATTTTCACGTAATTCCGAAAATCCTTCAAAAAATCAATTCCGGAAATGCCTTTAATTCCGGAAATTTTAAAAAAATCGTTTTTTAAAAATAAGGGGTAATTTTGGGATTTAAAGCAATATGGGGATATAGGAGAGAAGGAGAGGGGTAAAAAAGAAACCTATAAGTTATGGTATTGGGCTAGGGAAAGAAGGCAATATGCTATCATGTGGTGTATTTGGAGAATTTAAAATGACTTTATTTTCAATGAGGGTAAGGCCACAACCCGACTAATGTTATTAATCAGAAATGCACTTCTTGAAGGTCGTTTATCGGTAAAGTAAGTAGAATTTTAGGTCATATTGTATTAGTCCTTATTAAACTACGGTACATTATTTCACTTTAAATTATATTTTGTAATTTTAATTTGAATATTTAATATGCTTATTTAGTGTTTTTGTTGTCTATTTTATCAAATTTAATTTTGTGTTGATATCCATTTTGGTAATTTTACACCCAAAAGCACTTTTGATCTAGTCTATCCAAACAACAATGATTTGTGAAAATCACTTTTCGGTAAATATATCCAAACAAAAATCACGTTACATTCAACTCACTTTAAATAAACTCAAATCTGCAAACTCAATTCTGTCAAACTCAATTCTTCTCAACGCAGAACCAAACACACACTTACATGTCATGGTGTGATTGAAAAACAACATCAACTACACTTACAGAACCACACCTAAGCGCTGTGATTAAAATTAAGCAAAGATATTTTTATTTTTATATACAAGCGTGCTACACATGGAGAATTATGTGCGCATAAAGCAAGTAATTCAGTAATCACGGTTGTGCAGTGAGTGGGTGCAACCGTGCAATAATGCATGGTGGATATAATTCAAGCATTTATGCATAGAGCCATTTCTTTTTCTCTATAAAAACCAACCCATTTTGGTCCTTTGTTTCTCAACTCCCACAGTTATTGTTCTTCCTACATATTATTGCGTTTGTATCAAAGAAAATGGCAGCTGGTGGGAGTAGAGTTAGGTTTTGCATGCTTTTTGTGGCATTATTTATGTTGCTTAATTCCCAAAATGCTTTTGTGAGTTGTGCTTTAACATCAAAATTGCAAAACCAAATTGCTAAACTCAATGCAGATGGACCTTATTTAGGTTTAATCATACCAAATACATTTGAACTAAACCCACTCCTTGAGAATCCAGGCTATACTGCTAGCGACACCATCTTAGACTTCGCAGGTACGTAATTAAGTACATTGTTTTTGTCAGTTTAGACAAAATGACAAATAAATACCATATACATATATTATCCACTGGACACATTGAGTTTAAAATTGTCAATGTATATATATACATACCGATAGGAGTATATAAAATTTTGTGATAGAAAGTAACTTATTAATTTAAATTTTATACTCTCTAATTTTGCTTTTTTTAATGGCTAATAATTAAGGAAGGAGATTTCGTTTTGGAGCCATTGGGGACAAACCTGTTATACTGGTGATGACAGGATTGAGTGTGGTATGCTTTAATTTTCTTTTTTCCTGTCTTAACTTTGTAGGGTTTTGACTTTTGATTTGATCCCTCATAGTTATTAATTATTGGAAGTTAAGTAATTTATTTTGTACTCTTTTGAAACATATATGTAGATAAATGCAGCTATTACTACTCAGCTTCTGGTTAACTTTTTCTCAGTAGATGGAGTGGTACATTACGGCATTGCTGGAAATGCAAACCCTTCCTTGCATATTGGAGATGTAGTCATTCCCCAATATTGGGCTCATTTGGCACTTTGGAGCTGGCAGGTATTTAGGAATTATTTTTTTTGAAATGTTATTTTAAGTGAAGATATATAGCACACATATATACAACACTATATATTCATAAACTGTGTGTATGAATACTAATTATTTATGATAAATGAATTGATCAAACGTTAATGAATGGTTTGGTATAAAATGTTTCTTGTAATAACATCAAAAAAATAAAGCTTGAGTATTTGCGGATTTTTTTTGACCAAAGAGTGTTTGCGGATTAAATAAATGAATTGTATTTGTACTCCCTTAATATATTGTTTGCGGATTAAAAAAAAGGTTTGATTTTCTCCCGTACGACAATATTCTGAATAGTCCCATATAATAATTGTGTACGAAGAAAGTGTGGCTTTTTTTTTTTGAATGAGGGAGATGATAAGGAAAGAGAAAAAAAGGTTTGAAAAGTTTTTATAGAATACAAAATTTCACAAAAATATTCTTAAAATACCAAATTTTTACAAATTAAAAAAAGTTTAAAGCTAAAATTATTATGAACTTATTCACTCTTTTATCTTTCTCTTGGAGGAGTGACACCCTTTTTTTTAAAAGGGTAAAACAAAATTATTATATGTATCTCTAATAAAAATATCTATTTTGTAAGAATAATTACCCCCAATTATTTTAACCTAGATCTGTCCCTAAATGAGAGGCTCCAAAGCGAAGAATAAGCGTGGAAGTACCTTGCCCACTTATATAAGTCAACCAAACTAAATGAAAGTCTAAACAAAGAAAATTAAATATATAGTTATAGTGTCATTTAGTCTCTTTATATTGTTATTATATTTAAACAATAATTATATTCACGTATTGTGAGTTTAAGTCTACATTAATTTTTTTGGAGTAAATTTAATTTAACTTTCTTCTTAATCAAACTTTCTCAACTTTAAACTGGAGCGTCATCTTTACCTTAAAAATTTCCCTACAAAAAGTTAAATAGTGCGACATTTTTTTTTGGGTACAATAGTGCGATATTTCTAAGTGTTTGTAGTAAAAGATAATGCTCAAAAAAGCATATCCATACTAATACTAATAAGCCTATCAGTTTTCTTGATCTAGTCTTACAAGAGTGGTTACAGTCACAATTCTATCTGTCAGTGGGAAAATACCCTAATTATAGTATCTTGATTGCTAACTAGGTCCATTGATCAATATTCTCTCTAGTCTTTATATAAGCAAAAAGTTACATGTATATATATAGTCTATATTTAAATTAGATACATGTAACTTTTTTTCTTATATAAAAGACCAGAGGAGTACTTAATTATGATGTAACACATTCACGATTTGTAATTTGACCATTGCTGGTTACTTAGTTAATTATATGCGTTAATTGTTATAAACAGTTGGTGTACTAAAGTTTACTCTACCAACAGATCACACACAATCGTATCTGTGGTTTTAGAAATAGTAATGATAAAAAATCAAACGCTTTTAATGATTCAACAAATATGATTGAATAACTGTGTAAAAAAAATCATGTATATATAAATTAAATCCTAATCCTAATTATATAGACATGGTGAGTGGTTCACGAATCCATATGTGATGTGTGTGTAATATAATAATAATATCTATATCTATGCATGCAGAGGTATGGGCAAGGGCCTAATGACACGTTGCCCTTAGAAAACAACGGGGACTACACAAGGGAAGTAGGGTACTTAAAATTTGCTGATTACACCTCAAACTTAACTACAGGCAGTTCATTTGACAACCTACTCAACAATATTTGGTACCAACCAGAGGAGATTTTCCCAGTTGATGGCATTCCTGAGGAAAGACAACATGCTCTTTGGGTTCCAGTTGATTCCAACTACTACAGTATTGCTAAAAAACTCGAGGTACTTAATTAGCGCATTAGATTAATAGTCATTAACTCGACATACTTTTATAAATATAAGTCTAAAACAATTTTAGACCAACTACACAATATAAATTAAATTTTAAACCTAGTTAACATGGATTAAGTTTGAATGGTCAGGATTTGAAGCTAGAGGCGTGCATAGACTCAACAACATGTTTGACGACGACACCAAAGGTGGAGCTTGTGGAGAGAGGTGTAAGTCAAAGCATCTACCTAGACAATGCAGCATATAGAACCTTCATCTATGAAAAGTTTAACGTGAGTCCTGTAGATATGGAAAGTGCGGCAGTGGCGTTAATATGCTTGCAACAAAAGGTTCCCTTCATTACTATTAGGGCTCTTTCTGACTTGGCCGGCGGCGGCTCTGCTGAATCTAATGAGGCTGATACCTTCTCACCACTCGCTGCTACCAACTCCGTCGCTGTCGTCGTTGAGTTTGTGAAGCTCTTGTCAGTCCACTCCAAACGATGGTCCGTGTAATTTTAATATTACTCCATTGTATAATAAAGTGCAATTATGTGTGCACACATGTTGACAACTTCTATATTGGTTGTATGAGGAGTATTATCATAATTAGTTAAGCTTAAATTAGAGCACAAATTGATCTAGCCCACTTGAACTGTGTGATTTTTTTTTGGATAATTAGAATTTTATTACTAATGTCTAACCAAAAGGTTAGAAGAAAGTCAAGCTACAAGCCTTCAACAAAACAAAGACAATCCTTGAACACTTATTGAAAAAACGCCTACTCCTTAAAATAATAAAAAGACAACTCCTATAAGGAAACACGTCTGAGATCAAAGGAGCCACAATCACGCCGCAAATATGAGAAACACCTAAGAGAAGTTATATAGATTATTCTAAAAAAATCATTTAAAGTGTCTAGGAGTTGATCTCTTTTTGGAGCTTCTACAGAGATTTGTTAGATTCTGAAGAACTTTATCCTCCATCTCTGCGAATAGACCCAACTGCTTGCCAATATCCCATGTTTTTCTTGCTTCTTGAAGGTCATCATCAGAGTTCTCTTGAGAACTTAAATCCTTAGTGGTGTCATACTTTTTTTTGGTACATCCGGTATTCATACTAATTTTTGGTTACCATGTTATTGTGTGATACATGAATACTGGATGTACCCAAAAAAAAGTATAATATTGGTTCAATTTTTTCGGAGTAGGACCATATATAGAAATGCTAGTAGGACGAGTATTCATACACTATTTTCAATACCCTCACTATGATTGAGTGAAATACATATATATCCCATTGTATTTGTAAAACCCACGTGAATTTATCCAATTATAAAAAAAGTATTGGGGGTAGAGTAATAAAGAGAGGACACTAATTATTCTCTTTATTTTCTAATCCTCCTCATCACATCCTCTAATCCTCCTCTACACCAATCCCTCTCCTCTTTGCGCTACTCTCTCAGTTCTGTCGTTCAGAGAGGACACTGACTATTCTCTTTATTTTCTACGGCAATAACCTTGCGGCTACGTACCATTACACTTGAAGCACACCATAAATCTCATGCCACCACAACTCATCTCTAAAAACGTTGTCCATTGATATACCCCTCTCAAAATACAGAACCTTGAAACTCTCCAATATGTAACAAATATTAGGGATAGAATGGAAAAGGTAATTTAGCTTTTTTCCTTATTTTTTGTTGTTAGATCTGTGCTGAAAAAAATGTGGGAGAAGAAGGAATTGCACATTAGCAAATTTAAGGATTCTTATTCGAGCAACGAGTAGATCGTTGGGATTCTTAACAAATGTAACAAATTTTTTTCCTAAGAAAATCACTACGAAAGAACAAGAACGTACGAATTGGGATTCTGATTTGGTTTTTTGACATAAACACAAAATAAGGTTTTGATATATGTTTGCCATTATCAAAAACAAAGAGAAGGAATGATGGAGAAAGGGAAGATTTCTGGATGGATGAGGTTGTTGAGGAGATGAAGAAGATGGAAAAGATTCTAGATTTGGGGATTTAGGACATTAAAGATATGTTTATTTTTTTGTAAAAAAAAGTCATGTTTAATTTGAGTTTTAAAATAAAAAATGCTTAAAAATACACATAGGATAGAAGTTCCATTTGGCACATCAGCATTTTTGTAACGGAAGAGTTAACAGAAGGATGAAGATGAAAAAGTTGGTATTTGCATTGTTCAGATTTGCAATATTTGTTAAAATAACTGTGTTGAACTTTATGTCAATATGCGTGTATCTGCTCTGTGTGAAACTACACTAATTCGAAGGTAGGGTTAGTAAGTGAAATAAAGAAAAGAATTATCAGCAAGTGGAGTATGTGCTCTGTGGTGTCTCACTTTTAAAAGATTTGGTACTATCTTGTGATATTTGAGGGATGCGTGTGACTAAAAATAGTCTTTAAGAGCAGATTGTTAAAAAAGAGCATTCAACCATAGTGCATAATGATTTTCTTTTTCTTACATAAACCTCAGTGAAATCTGTCAACTCTGACTATGAACCTTTTCTCATACCTGGACTTCCTCAAAGTCAAAGGATTGAGATAACAAGAGCACAAATTCCAGGAACATTTGTTTCTCTTCCTGGTCTTGATTACTATGGAGATAAAATGCATGAGGCTGAAATGTCTTCTCATGGGGTTGTTGTAAATAGCTTTAAGGAATTAGAACAAGGGTGTGCTGAGGAATATGAGAAGGTGATGAACAAGAAAGTTTGGTGGAAATTAGAACAAGGGTGTGCTGAGGAATATGGTAACAAAGCTTCTATAGAAGAGAATCAATGCTTGGAATGGCTTAACTTAATGGAAACAAGGTCACTTATTTATGTATGTCTTGGTAGTTTATGTAGGCTTGTTCCATCACAATTAATGGAAATTGGGTTGGGTTTAGAAGCATCAAATAGAGCATTTATTTGGGTAGTCAAAGATTTTTCAGAAGTGGAAAAGTGGTTATAAGACGAAAATTTTAAGGAAAGGATTAAAGGGAGAGGACTTTTGATTAAGGGATGGTCACCACAAATTTAATACTTTCTCATAATGCAATTGGAGGATTCTTGACACATTGTGGTTGGAACTTGGAATTCAACCATAGAAGGTGTGTGCTTTGGTGTGCCTATGATAACGTGGCCATTATTTGCTGAACAGTTTTTAAATGAGAAATTAGTTGCGGAGGTTTTGATAACCATTACGGATATTGATAGAAGTGATGATTCTTCTTCTGGTGCAGGTGATGATGAATTTCCCGAGTTTATCGTAGCTAATATCATTATGACTATCATCAGAAATACTTTGATAAAGAAAAATTTCTATTATCTTCACTCTCTGGTGGTGAGTTTGTTGCTGAAGTATTAAATGGATCCGGAACAAGTTGTTTTGATTTATTTCGAATGAAGAATGAATGTTTTCTTAATTTTTGTAACAAATTCGTCATAGAGTTGCTTCAAATCGCTTTCAGCATTCCACAGAAACAATTTCATGTCATTTCAAGAAAGTGTTAAGGGCGGTGTGTCAGTTGGGAAAAGAGTTGATAGAACAAAAATCCACAGAATCATATGACAACTTAGCCAGGTTATCTGATGAATGTGCAACTGAAATGGCAGTATGCCGCAATCATATTAGAGATGAGATGTGTGTACACCGTAACAACTAATAGAACCGTTTGTATTTCTTTCGGATTTTTTTATTTGGAATCAAAGAACCATGGAGGTTATTTACTTGTTATTTGAGTTGACTTGATGTTTATGACATGGATACTTATAGCACTTATAGCTAGAGGGGTTTATTGTGCATATCTTTTAATTATAAACTTGATGGACGCTTCGTCACTTTTTCTTCGCTTTTACATATAATCTTTGCCTTTTCACTTTTTCTTCGCTTTTAGTTGTAATCATGAAATTAAGCTAAAAATATATTGGGCATTTTTTATTTTGTTGTTATTATTTAATGTAATAAATTAATATTGCATTAAAAATATTTCAAATTACATTCAAACTAAAAAACATATTAAAAATTGATAATGAGAACAATTTTACCAAAAGAGTTTTAAGTTTTTTAGTTCTTAAATCGTATTTTAAAAACAATTAAACCAAACATGTTTTTGAGTTTTCTCATCTTTAAAAGAGTTTTTAAAAATAGATTGTCAAACAAGTTTTTTTTTTTTGTTTTTTTCCTCCAAAACAGTTTTCAAAATTTGGTTTGTAAAACACTTTTCAAAAACAAAAAAACAAAACTCAATCAAACAGGCCCTTAAGCATTTCAAAGTTGCACTTTTTTTATATAAGCATTTCAAATTTTGCACCTTTTTTCCGATAAGCATTTCCAAAGTTTGCTCTCCCTCTCCTCTCGTTATATTTCTTTCTTTGCTCTCTTTCTTGAAACAAAAGATGATCCTCATGAACTCCTAGCAGAACAACACTAAGAACAAGGAGCTATATGTAGAGGAGGTAGCAATTACAGAAGGAAAAGAGGAATAACAAGGAGGCATCGATGAGGCGGTACTACGAGGAAAACCAAGAACAAGGAGCATAGAGGAGGAAGTACTACAAGGAGCTATAGAGGAGGAGGTACCGCCAATTATAACATGTCGTTGACAAAAGAGTGATAGGAAAATAATTCAAAATCATCAAAAATAAAATGACGTCTTTAAAAAATTATATTTTTACTAAAGTTGTCAAATCAGAAGTTTCCCCGAATAATTGAATTTGGTTTGATTTTAAAGCCAAAAAAAACTAGGCTTAAATGCACTTTTGGTCTCCCTATTTTACTAAATGTGCAATTTTGATCCCCCTATTTTGTTTTGGGCAATTTTGGTCCATTTATTTTACTAAATGCGCAATTTTGAAGGCCCTATTTGTTTTGGTGCAATTTCGGTCTCCCTAGTTTCCTAATAATTTTTGTATAAGTAAAATATTTTTATATTTTATATTTTCAATAGTTAAATATTTATTTAAAAAATAGAAAATAATTTAATTACATAAAATAAATAAGCTATTTTTATATTTTATATTTTTAAAAATAGAAAATTATTAAATTATTTAAAATAAATAAACAATTTTTATATTTTATATATTCAATAGTTAAATATATATTTCAAAAATAGAAATGTATTTAATTATATAAAAAAACTATTTTTATACTTTATAATTTTAAATAATTAAATATTTATTTAAAAAATAAAAAACTATTAATTTACTTTTATAGTTAATATTTTAATATATAAATAAAAATATTAAAATAGGGGGACCACCTAATTTATTTTTCTATTTTTTAAGATATAAAATATAATAATAGTTTAAAATATTTAATAAAATAAAAAGAAATATATTTAATTATATAAAAAACTATTTTTATATTTATAATTTTAAATAATTAAGTATTTATTTAAAAAATAAAAAACTATTAATTTATTTTTATAGTTTATATTTTAATATATAAATAAAAATATTAAAATAGGGGGACCACCTAATTTATTTTTCTATTTTTTAAGATATAAAATATAATAATAGTTTAAAATATTTCTTGTCAAAAAAAAAATAGTTTAAAATATTTAATAAAATAAAAGTAAATGTTTTTTTTAAAAATAAATTAGGTGGCATGTCAAGTAAGCTTAGTCAAGTGCAATGTCAATTAAAATGTTGGCATCAACATTTGAGAGTTGAAAATTCCAATTTAGTCAACATTACAGAAATTTGAAAAATAGTGGGACCAAAATTGCATCTAAAAATAAATAGGGGGCTCAAAATTGCGTATTTATTAAAATAGGGGGACCAGAATTGCCCAAAATAAAATAGGGGGATCAAAATTGGGCATTTAGTAAAATATGTGGACCGAAATTGCACATTTAGTAAAATAGGGGGACCAAAAGTGCATTTAAGCCAAAAAACTATTCGATTCGTACAAAATATATTTTTAGTCTCTACAAAATTGGATCTTTCTAAGTTTAGTCCCCACATTATCGAAATAGGCGTTTTGATTCCCAACTTATCTTTTCGTTTACATTATTAGTCTCTGACGTTAAATAATGCTGACTGTGCTAACGAAAATGTGAATTTGCATTTACACGTGTATTTTTAATCTAAGTGGCTTTTTTTATTATCCATGTGACTTTAATTATTTTAATAAAAAAGCCACGAAATTAATATTAAAAAAATTAAATAAAATCCCTTTCTTCACCCAGCAACCTTCTTCTTCAACACCTTCTTTTTCAACACTGTCTACAACCAATGTTATATATTGTGAGATTTTTGATAACGTATAGATTTTCATCCTTCACAGCTACTAGCTCAATTGGTAGTGAGAATGCATTGAGCATGTACTTGAGCCCAGAGTACATGGTTCGATTCCCACGGAAGGCAAAAACTCTACACGGGGTAGAGAAGATCATGATGTGTAGTGTTGGGTAGCCTACTAAGTAAGAAAAGGGCCCAGACTGTTACATTAAATCTCACCCAATCCAAAGTATTCAAGTCAAAAAAATTTGGCTTGATAGATTCAGGTACAGTATGAATCCAAACCTGCCTTGCCAAAGAACAATCACGCAAGACATGGAGGATAGTCTCCTCACACCTCCGACAATGATGACAACTCAAATCTCCATCAGTCCACCTGCCACAATAACCTTTTGTCGCTAACTTCCCATGCACAAGCTGCTAGGTAAAACATCTAATTCTCTG
The DNA here is from genome assembly GCA_963573325.1 of Astragalus glycyphyllos. NCBI lineage: Eukaryota > Viridiplantae > Streptophyta > Magnoliopsida > Fabales > Fabaceae > Astragalus > Astragalus glycyphyllos. The sequence continues at coordinate 92,164,251 of OY754307.1, forward strand.
GTACCTTAAGGCGCCAAACTAACTTCCAAATATCATCATGAAGCGACATGTCAAAATCAGATAAAAATCTATAAGCACTAGCAACTGAAAAATTACCAGAACTTTCTCCGGCCCAATAAGGAGCATCAGGCCCGTCAATAGCCATAGGGACAAGATGGTTTGTGATATGCATGAGACTATGATCAGGGAGAAAAGCACACACCATGTCAAGATTCCAAGCACCACTATGGCCCCCCAAGTCACTAACTTTCCAACTGGTTGCATGAGGAGGAATGGACGTCGCCATATCTTGGAGTTTGGTTACTCCATCCAGCCACTTATCCCTCCAAAAGCTTATTGTCGATCCATCACCAACACACCAAGCTTGCATATTATACATGTCCCGCGAAAATTGACAAATAGCCTTCCAAATAAAGGAATCAGTCACTTTCACTTGGAGGGCGTCTCTGACAGTGCCACCTCTACCATATTTCCCTTCAAGAACTTGACTCCAAAGTTTAGTGTTATCACAATTAAAATTCCAAGCAAGCTTCATCAAACAAGATTTATTCATTATGTCCAAGTCCCTAATACCCAAACCACCATATTCTATGGACAAAGTCAAAGTGTCCCACCTTATGAGGTGCATCCTTCTTCTATCCTCCGTATCCCCCCAAATAAAATTCCGTTGAAGCCTCTGAATTTCGTGAAGACAACTTTGGGAAACAGTGTAGTCATCATTGTGTAGATTGGAATAGCTTGAATAACAGACTTAGAAAGAGTGACTCTTCCTGCAAAAGGCAAATGATTAGTCTTCCAACCCGACAACTTGTTTTTAAGCTTGGATGGACTTTTTTGTAAATGGATGGATTGGATTGGACTTATTTGGTGCAATTTTATTGGATATAAATAGATAAAGGGATTGTCTTCAACCCATCTATTATAATCCAAATTCATCTATTTTGAGACCTCTAATTATGATAGAATGATATATCTGAAATGTTTGGGAGCAAATAGTTGAGAAACCCTTGCCAAGCAAGCCACGTGATTCACGCTACCAGCTTGCAGTCCATCTCAATAATGGATGCTATGAAAACCCTCTGACAATGGTCCCCTTTATGTACTACTTACTTGTGAGTCATTGTAGCTGGAGCCTCTCAACGCGCTCAGGAGGAGGAATGTAGCAAATCTCATAACAGTATTGTTTGGATTATTGGATTGAAAGCAAAAAAAATCAAATTTCAGTCAACTTGATCGATTTGCTCAAAAACTTGAATCAAAATTCCTTTCTTTAGACCACTTTTTTTATATCATCAAAAAAATCCAAAAAAATATATTAGTCACCGTTTATTTTTAGAGATTCTAGGTATTGTTCTTATTTTTTTAGATTTTATTTGGTCTGTTTTGTTAATTTTTCTATCATTTTAGCGATTAGGACATTGTTGTTATTTTCAGATTTCTTTTATTGGGTTGTTGTAATGAATACGAGGTATCCACACACGAGGAAATTGAATGGTCACCGATATTAACAAAAAAAAGGACTTCAAAAAAACAAAACAGTTCCAGGAAAAGTTTAGAAAAAACAAAAGTGTTGTAATTTTTGAGATAGAAAATTGCATTTCAGAGATTCCAAAACTGTAATTTTCGGAAATTTATTTTATATTCCAGAAATTACATTTTTTTTTTGGAATTTCAGAAATGTAAATTTATATTCAGGAAATTACATTGATTTTTTTTTCGGAACTTAAATAAAATTCCAGGTAAATGAGAAAAAAGTTTCGGCAAAAAAAAATACGCTCAATTATATTCTGGAAAAAAAATAGTTCAATTCTGCGAAAATGAGAAAAGTTTCAAAAAGTGTATGAGAGAATGAAAAAGTGAAAAATATGGTCTTAGTTTATGTTTTAAGATGATAATCTATCTCAACAATATGTAATATTTCCCATAGAGATTAAAAAGCAAAATTGTATTAAAATTTTAAATTTTGCAAATAAGGAAGAAAAAGCTTATTGATAGAGAGAAACTGAATATTAAAATTTTGTCAAAATTTTAAAAAAATTCAAAATATTAAAGAGAAATGAGAGAGTTAGAGGAAGAAAGGACGAGAAAAAAGAGAGAAAATTAAGAAGAAAGATTGAAAAAAGATGGGTGAGAGAGAGAGACTCGGTGTGAAAAAGTCAGAAAAAATGTGTGAGAGAGAGAGAGAGAGAGTGAAAAAGTGGAAAAAAAGTGTGTAAATTTACCTAAATATCATTCAATTGTTTAGTTGAAAAAATGGTAAGTGATCTGAGCTTGAGGTCGCCTTATGGAAGCTTTCAGGTATCAAACCTTATCCGGTTACTGCTTTGGTCGTGCTCCACAGGCAGGAAAAGAGGGCGGGTGTACCTGCAAATACACTCCAACGCCCAAGTCAGGAGCGAACGAGCAGAATATCAAAACTAGTGAATAGTGTTTACCTGACAACTGACGCAATGAATGCTTATATAGGGTGCGCGAATCACGCTTGGCCGTTGGATGGTCGTATGGACTCATCTGCGCCGTTGATCTGGCGCTTTCACTGCTTCGCCCACTCTTGCCACAACTGAAGTGGGCTTCGGCTCACTCCAGAACAGTTGCCCCCCAAGCCAAGATCGTGCTATGGACGAGCGAAGGCTTGAATCATGACCGCTTTCTACTTCCCTCGAGGGATTTTGCTCGGTTAATCGCACATACTGACAATCTTGCTCTTAAATCTTTATGACACGTAGCCCCGGAAGCGAAGTGACGTCTCCTCTCTCCTGTCAGTCACTAATGATTCCTCGATTTTTGAAACGACGACATGTAGTAATGATGACGGTTCAGGTTCCAAGGCGTCTTATCTCGAAGGGTCGCGTCGTTTCGCCTGCCTGCACCTTTGGGCCTTATAAATACGTTGCCCCCTTCTCTTCCCATTTTTTACTTTTCACTCTCAAAGCTCTGAAAGCGATCGTAACTTCCTCTCGCGGCGACCAAAAGCTTGCTGTGATTCTGGCAAGGTGTCTACCCGTGCACGAGTTTCAACTTAGGCGTTCTTACTCTTCTGGTCGCTTGATCCTGCTCATCAAGGAGCATACTACTTTGAGCCCAAATTTTTCTCCTACTCCAGGTATGTTCTTTCCCGTAGATCCTAGTTTACTCGTGTACTTCCGTTTATTGTTGTATAGAGCGAGGAGGGGGTGTCAGGCCCGGGGTCGACCTTGTCGCCCCCTTCTGTAAATCATCATTTAGGGTGATCCTGACTTTCCCTCTCCTTGCAGGGTAGGGTACTGGCGCGGACAAAGAAAACTGCCAGGATTTCTGGTCGTCCTTCCACTAACATGGCCGAGTGCGCTGCTGCTGTAGAGACACTAGCTTGAGCGGGCTTCCTTCCTTCGAGACTTTTTCCTCTTCCGCTGACTTATCCACCTCATCCTCTTCCGGTCACTCATCGAACACTGCTGAAACCGTTCAATCTCCTCGAGCAGACATGCCTCAGGAGGACGAGAGGTCTGCGAACCCCGCGCCTCCCCCTGTCCTGACCAACGAGGTGCTACCCGAAGAGCATGACTGGAAGGGCAGGCTCAACGATGAACGCTCCTGGATTTCTTCTGCCGTTCTCCAGCAACCTTCAGTCTTTCCGCCTGGTGACGAAATGATGCCACTTTTTAGCAAGTTGATCGGTTACGGCGATCAATAGTGGAGGGCCAAGGTGTTGCACCCGAAGAGCATGCGGCCACTATTCCCACTTCCTTGAAGTTTATCATGTATACCAACACCAACACCCTTCGAGACCTGAGAGTGCGACCTCCTTTTACCTTCTTTCAAAGGCGCGTTCTAAGGACTATTGGGGTTGCCCCTTCTCAACTCCACTTCAATGCTTGGACGCTCATTAAGTCTTTTGAAGTGATCATGGCTGCTCTAGACCGTGATATCAACTGCCGCTTTTGCTTTACCTTGTTTGACGTTAGTCGTACCGCGGAGGCGAGGAGCGAGCCCAGGCGTTGGGAGCAGGTTTCTTTGAAGAGTCGCAAGGGTACGATCAAATTATTCAAGCCCTTCTGCGGGTTTGCCAAAACTTGGAGGCATGCTTTTCTCTGGGTCGTTCCGGTCAACGATCGAGCTAAAGAAATGGTTGGGACGGTTGACGCTCAAGGCCATAGTGCCTCCATGAAGTTCCCCCTCGGTTGGACTCATTCGCATTACGATCGTGAGACCATTCACTATAGGCACCAAATGAGGCTCAGCGAGTATGACCTTGAGAGCATAAGAGTGCTGGAGACATTGGTGACTTGGATGCCCCAGGGAATTATCCCTTGTAATAAGTTTGCAAGCATTAAGACCGTTGAGCACGCTCAACATACACTTGGTGTGACTCTTTCTTTGCGCAGTTTATTTTGGTCATTTTTCTGTACTCGATTCTAACCGCTTTTCTTTTGATTTTGCAGCTGAGATGTCCGGCGTTGGGTTTGAAGCTCTCTTGCTTAAGACTAAGTCTAGGAAGGCTAAAAAGGTTACTTTTGCTGATTCCCCGTCTCACAACATCAACATTGAGGACGGTCAGAAATCTCCTGTCAGCGAACGTGGATCGATTTCAGGATCCAAGAAAAGAGAAAGGGTGCAACACTCCGTTGAAACCGTTCAGATCGACCTTGACCCTCCCCAGTCCAAGAGGAGCAGAGAAGCACCAAAAAAGCCCTCCTTAGATTTAGACGATCTCGGGGAACAAGATTTTGAACGCCTTCGCGAGTCCGAGGAGGCTACACGTCAAGCAGGTATGCGTTTAGCTCATCGCAATTTGTGGTTGGAGGGTGACCTCTTAGATAAAACTGATAAGTATAAATCTGCTCTTGGTCGTATCAAAGAATTGCGAGCAGAGATAGAGAGTACCAAGGAGAAACTTAAAGTGGCTGAGGTCGCTCTCCAACCCACCAAGGATCCACTTGGCACGATCACTTCTGAACGTGACGCGGCCATAAAAGCCAAGGCAGATGTTGAGGAAAAACTGGCCACCGCTTTCGCCAGTCTGACCGAGCAGTCTGCCAAGGTTACAAATTTGGAGGAACAGGTGGTCGGTCTAAAGGAAGATTTGAAGGTTGTGGAGGGCGAGCGTGATCAAGCTAAGGACGAGCTAGAGGCTCTTGAAGACATGACCATTTCCATTGCTAAGGGGCGGTTTGACGAAGCTGTTGCTCAGATCCAGTATTGTCATCCCACACTGGAGATTAATCCTGAGATCGTGAGCAACGACCATTTTCTGAGGAACAGGCAGATAGTTCGTCTTGTAGGGAAAGACGAAAATGGAAATGTCGTTCAAGAAGAAGCGGTCATCTATAGCCGTCCTGAGTGACTTGTCTTTGTACCCTTAGTTGCTTCTTTTGCAAAATGTATTCTGTTGCTGTCATTGGGGGCCTAGTGGTCGCCCTTATTTTGTAATATTTTATGGAGCTTCTCCGGGAAAACTTTAATGCATATTTCATTTTATCAGCTTCTATCCTTTAACTTTTTCTAAGTATAATCTTAATTAGCTTTTGATCGTTTAGAACGGGCTAAACTCTGAATGCCCGTAAACAGCTTACCAAGTTTCTACTTTAGATTTAGCTCGTTTATCAGGCACTTTTCGAACTTAAGGTCGCTTAAGTTTTCACCCTAAGCAGTTTATCTAACTCGGTTTGAACTTAACTCGCTTAAGGGATTGTTCGTTATTGGGTTGATCAACAACTTTAAAGGAATCAGGTAGCTAAGAAATTCCTCGTGATTCTATTGACGGGCGAGCGAGCCTCAATAAAAAACCCCGTAGGGAAAAAGCGTGTCCCGCTCGTTTTTATTTTCATTCATCATTCAAGTAGTAACATGACATTCTTTCATATTTACAAGTCATCAAGTAAAATATCTCCTAAGGTTTGTTGCATTCCAAGTGTTTGAAATGATTCCTCCATTCACGTGCTGCAAGATGTATGCCCCTTTGCCCGTCTTAGCAGCTACCTGGTAGGGGCCTTCCCTATTTGGGGCGAGCTTCCCCTGACCGGCATTCTTCTGACCGATGTCTGCTTTCCATAAGACGAGCTTCCCTATTTCGAAGGCTCTGGGGACGACCTTGGCATTGTATCTTGTCGCCACTGCTTGCTTAACCAATGCTTCTCTGAGGGCTGCCTTGCTCCGTGATAACTCTATTTTATATAGAGTTATTTGTGCTTTTTCACTTAGATAAATGCCCAATATCAAGTCTATTATATGTTAAATATGTTAGTATGAATAAAATAACAACATTTATGGTTTACAGATAAGAGAAGTCCATAACTTAGCATTTTATTATATTGGTATGTTTGATGTGTTTATTCAGTACAGCCGCAGTTTAGTGCAATTGCACCAGTTGATGCAACTACACCAGGCAGTGCAATTGCACTTGGTGCAACTGCACCACTCTGTACCGAAGCAGCTCACAACCCCACATTGGAAGCACCTCAATTCATACCATTGCTATAATGCTTAGTTGGATTGCTGCTTGCTCAGAAGTCACATGGGAACACATGGCCACTTGCAAAGGAGGCGCCTACTATCAAAAAGGCTTCACAAAAATCTATCTTACAAGACATGTGGCAACCATTTGTTGGACCACAAATTAAGGATGAGTGTTGAAAGCCAAGCTGATCTTCAACTTTTAAAAAGTAACCATGGTTTGGTTAACTTAACTCAGCAAGGAAACCTCAACATGAAGGAAATCTCCAAGGCTATAAATAGGACTCAAATTCCTCACTTGAATATATTCCAAATTGTAGAGAATCATATCATATATCATATAATCTTTTTATTTTAGTTTTTCTTAGTTTTAAAGTTTTATTTTCTTATAGTTTCATAGTGTTAGTTTGAGAGGAAGGTAAGAGGAAATTGACAACTTCTTTCTTCACTTCTTCAAAGAGCTAATAGGTGCAAGAAATTAGTTGTAAGCAAATATATGCAAGAGTTTTCCATTTGTTACTCTTTTGAATTCTCTTGTAATTCTCTTTATTGCAATATGCTTTCATTCACTTATATTTGCTTTATCATGTCCAACATGAGCTAAACTCTTTTGAGTTTGGATGTTCTAGCTTTCCAATGATCTTTTGAGGAAAGTTATTGTGTTTTCAAGTGGTGTGCACTTTAGTTCTTGTGTTTAAATTCTTAATCTTGTTTTAATATTGATCACTTAGAACAAGTAGAGTTATATTCACTTAATTGACTTATAACTAGAAATCAAGAACTAAGTAAGGATAAGTGTTTAATAAAGCTTCTTATTAAACTTGTTTTAATAAAGTTAGCTTGTTAATTCCATGTTAATTCTTAGCTTAAGATTAACATAGTCCTTACAACAAAAGTGTAGAGATCTTAAGAAACAAGAGTGTACTTACTTAAGCAACTTAGATTATCTGTAAGGGGGCGAGAGAGGCACTGACAACCCTACTCTTTACCGCAAAAAAACAGGATCATATAGAGCTTGTAACGAAACTCTGACGAAAGTAGCTGACCAGCACACACTGATGCAACTGCACTAAGTGCAATTGCACCACAAGAAAACACAATATTCTCAAGAGTGATTTAGTTTGTGAAAACATCCCAACTCTCATTCTCAACTGATTTCTTACACAATTTACTTGCTTTCTGTTTAATTTATTTTCATTTCAACTTCAACCAAAACCCAAAATTCTGAATAGTGTAGTCACACTAGTTTGCCTTTCTTTACAAACAACACATAAGAGTTAATCCAATCTCTGTGGGTTCGATCTTTTATACTATAACTTGTGATTGTGTATACTTGCGCATAATGTTATCTATTTACACAACACCACTCCGCAGTTCTTCCACTAGATCGAGCTCTTCTCTGGTCTCCTGCTCGTTTTCTGACGGCTGCATAGGATTGGTCGTTCTCCAGCTTAATTCTCCCATCTCAACGGGAATTAATGCATTCGTCCCGTAGACCAACTTGAAAGGGGATTCTCTAGTAGTTGAGTGTGGTGTGGTTCTGTATGCCCATAACGCTGAAGGGAGCTCCTTTGCCCATTTTCCCTTAGCTTCATCCAATCTCCTCTTTAATCCTCTTAGAATGACTCTATTGGCCGCTTCCGCCTGCCCGTTTGTCTGTGGGTGCTCGATGGAGGTGAAACGCTGTTTCACACTTAGCTCGACCAGAGTCTCTTAGAAGTTTCGATCGGTGAATTGTGTGCCGTTATTTGACACGATGACCTCTGGGATCCCAAATTGTACCAAGATATTTCTTTTGACGAACTTGAGGCAATTTCTTGAAGTAATCGTGGCCAATGGCTCAGCCTCGATCCACTTGGTGAAATAGTCAACTGCAACGATCAAGAACTTAAGCTGACCAGGGGCGAGGGAGAAGGGTCCCAATAGATCAATACCCCACCATGAGAACGGCCAAGGAGAGGGTTCGGTTGGAGGAGCAATGTGAACGTCCGCGTGCCTTTGTCACTTGTCACATTTCTTGACTAGGTCCTTCGCATCTGCCTCCATGGTAGGCCAGTAATAGCCCGCTCTCAAAGCCTTTTTTGCCAATGCTCGCGAACCCATATGGTTCCCACAGATGCCCTCATGAATTTCTTTTAGCATATAGCTCGCTTGTGCTGGGAGAAGGCACTTGAGCAAAGGCATTGTGAACCCTCTTCGATAGAGCTGCTCGTTAACTATCGAGTAGGATGTAGCTTGTCTACGAACGAGCGCAACCTCTTTGGGATCCTCAAATTCTTCCCCGTCTTTTATGTAGTTAAAGATGGGGTCGATCCAGGTTGGTGCTGAATCGATCTCACATACGTCCGTTCCCAGGGCGGCCTCTAGCCTTACACTTGGTTGAGATAAGGTTTTCTGTATTACACTTCTATGATTGCCAGGGTTTTTGGTGCTTGCGAGCTTGGATAAAATGTCCGCCCTAGCATTCTCTGCCCTAGGGACGTGTTTGACTTCAGCGTACTCAAATTTTTGCATCAACTCTTTGACCTTTGCTAAATATCTCTGGAGGATCACGTCTTTAGCTGAAAAGACGTCCTTGATCTGGGAGACCGCTAGTAACGAGTCTGATCAGAGTTCTACCCTTTTCACATTAAATTCTAGAGCGAGCAACAATCCCGCTCTGCAGGCTTCGTACTCAGCCTGATTGTTGGAAGTTGGGAAAGAGAAAGCCAAGGAAACTTCTATAGTCGTTCTCCCTCGCTCTCAAGGATTAAGCCTGCTCCACTACCCTTACCGTTGGACGATCCATCAACGTGCAACATCCATGAGCCGTGAGCTGGGTTCTCCGCTCCTGGAGTTAATTCTGTAATGAAATCGGCCAAGACTTGTGCTTTAGTGGCCGACCTGGGTTCATACTTGGTTCCAAATTCAGACAATTCTACGGCCCATTTGATCATTCTGCCCGCTAGATTTGGTCTATGTAGGATTTGTCTGATGGGTTGGTCGGTGCGCAAGGCGACCTGATGGGCCACAAAGTACGGTCGCAACCTTCGGGCTGATACGACCAATGCTAGAGCCAACTTCTCGATTTTTTGGTATCTGAGCTCTGGTCCTTGCAATACTTTGCTAACAAAGTAGATCAGGTTTTGTTTAGTTTCTTCTTCTCGTACCAAAATAGCGGCCAACGTCTCGTCTGTTATGGACAGATACAGATATAAAGTTTCTCCAGGCTTTGGAGTGGTCAAAATTGGTGGTTCTGCCAAGGCTGTCTTTAGTTGTTCTAGAGCTTGGTCGCACTCTGGCGTCCATTCAAATGCGGTTTCTTTCTTCAACAATTTGAATAAGGGCAAGGATTTTTTCGCTGCTTTTGAAATGAAGCGAGAGAAAGCGGCTATCATGCCATAGAGTTTCTGTATTTCTTTTTTGGTCGTTGGTGGCCTCATCTCAGTTACTGCTCGACATTTGTCTGGGTTGGCTTCAATTCCCCTCTCCGTGAGGTAGAATCCGAGAAACTTGCCCGCCTTACTCCAAATGTGCACTTTTCTGGGTTAAACCTTAATGAGTTCTTTCTGGCTTCCCTGAACACTTCTTTCAAGTCGTCTATATGGGCTGGGTCTTGTTTGCTTTTGATAATCATATCATCCAAGTATACTTCCACCATTTTTCCTATCTGATCATGAAAAACATGATTCATCATGCGCTGGTAGGTCGCTCTAGTGTTTTTCAGCCCAAAAGGCATGACTCTGTAACAGAAGTTTTCCCTATCCGTCGTGAACGCGCTCTTCTCCTGATCAGGTGGGTGCATGGCAATCTAATTGTACCCAGAATAGGCTTCCAAGAAGGATAGGATCTTGTATCCACTCGCATTATCGACCAAACGATCAACACTTGGGACGGGGAAAGCATCCTTCAGGCATGCTCGATTGAGGTCAGTATAGTCCACGCACATCCTCCATCTGCCATTCGACTTTTTAACTAAGACGACATTGGACAGCCATGTTGTGTATTTTATCTCTTTGATGAACCCCGCTTCGAGCAAGTCTTCGACGGCTTTGCATACTACTCGTGCCTTTTCCTCTTTCTGAACTCTTCTTCTTTGAGCCACCCATTTTGCTCCCGGATCCACTGCTAAGTGATGGCAGGCTACTTGTGGTGGAATCCCGGGCATGTTTGCCGCACTCCAGGCAAGTAGATCTGTATGTTCCTTCAAGCATTGGACGAGCTCGTCCTGAACTTCAGGGGGAAGGTTTTTTCCTATCTTGATCGTTCTCTCAGGGTCGTCCCCTAGTTGTACGTGACAAAAATCCCCGTCTGGTTCTTGTCGTTTAATCTGTTTCTTCAGTTCTTTAGTTAGAAGGTCGTCTCCTTCTTCTTCCTCGCTATCCGGGTCATAACGGGAATCCAGATCGGCCAAGTTCACTTGCCCGCCATTTTTCATTGCTTCCTCTATCTCTCTTGCTACTTTTTTGCCTTTTTTTTCAATCTAAAAAGGAAAGCTCGCTTTGCGGACAACAAGTCTGCTTGAACGGTGGCGACTTCCCCAGCCTTGGTGTAGAACTTCATTTTTAAGTGGACGGTGGATGGCACTGCTTCCAAACGGGCACGGGTTGATCGACCAATGATGCATTGATAAACGGATTTACACGATAGCACGATGAAATCCGTTATGACCGTTCTGCAAAGGGGGTTTTCTACAGTATCATCCCCAAAGGTCACCATCAACTCTATTCGTCCTATGGGGGCCGTGGAAGCCCCATTGAATCCGGTCAATACTGTCCCTCTATACGGCCTCAGATCATCCTTCGAAATCTTTAACACATCCAACAGGTCTTCGAATATTATATTACATCCAACGATCACCAGGGGTACTTCGTAGTTGGGTGTTCCATCCATGAGATCCTCGTCTCCAAAGGAGATGGATGGTCGCTTAGAAGGTGGTCTAGGAGTGGAGGTGGACGCGATGCTCATGATTTCGTCCCATCTTCTTTTGATCGATTTGTTGGTCGAGGCGTCCGTGGCAATAGCTCCAGAGATTACCATGGTGACTGGTCTTCCCCTTGATTTCCTTGTATCCACAACGTCTTCATCATCGTCCTCTTCTACAACCTTGACTGCCTCATCCACTTGCTCTTTTCCCCTTCTAGGGGAATAGGCAACCTGTCTTTCTCCTCGAGTGCCAGGTTGATCTCTCTTTACATATTGAGTCAGCTTCCCTCTTCTGATTGAAGCTTCCACATCATCTTTCAGAGCCATGCAGTTATTAGTGTCATGCCCGTTGCTTTTGTGGTACCTACAATATTTTTTCGATGGTCGCTGCCCGTCCTTAAGTACAAGGGGTTCTGGTGGTTTAATATCTCTGAATTCTATATTTGCGCATTCTGCCAATATGTTTGCGTACGAGGTATTCAGCTTGGTACGTGTAACACCCCTTCTTATTTATTAATTTTGTGCATATATTCGTAATGGTGTCATAATTTTGTGTGTGTCTATTCTACATTTAGAATATATTTTGGTGATATATTATTTGTTATTTCTACTAAGTAGTAGCTTTAAATTATCGAAGTATTATTTTAAGATAATTATTTATTTAGTTATGAGGATTGTGAGTAGTGTTTAATTGTTTAATTTAAAAAAAAAGGATAACTTGCTGTCTACACCCCCAGTTTCATGTTCGCACCCCCCTGCTTTTCTTTATTTTAATTTTTAGAATCCTTAACTGTTGATTGTCATCAACCTTGCCAACCGTTCTCCCATAACCAAACTCAGCGAACAACCAAACCCTTAACTCCCTCATTCTTTGATTTCGTTCTCTCTCCTTAGGCAACCATTTGGTCTCAAATTTCACTACCCAACTCAAAATCATCTTCTGAATTCGATTCTAACATCTGTTTCGTCAAAGGAAGCACCGTTTATCGCGTATTTTCACTTTGGGCGGACTGTATTTCGAGCTTTCCGACCACCACAGTCCCCGGTTGGAAAAAAGGACGTCGTTTTCGGATTCTACTCGTCGAAACCTTTGGGAAGCAGTGGTCTCTTTTTCGTTTTGGTGAAGTTGACGTCGGACCCCTTTTTCGGTGAGACAGTTACCGTAATTCAATTTTTGTTCCTTTAGGCTTCGCTTTAGTTCTAGAAATCCCAAAATAATCGGTTTATAATTACTATTGTTTTTGTCTAGTCATATCTCACTCTCTATACAACCTGTGGATTTTTCTTTGTGCCCGTTGAGTGTTGAACCGTCGCTACAGGCAGACTTCCTTGTTCTTGTTGATTTCAGAGTACTTTTATCAAGGTAAGGGGGTAGTTTGACTCTTTAGTAGTGAGTGGGTGAGAATATGAGCAATAGGGATGTCCCATGATCCCTGAATTTCGCGCAGCCTTAAGCGAATTAGTACCATTGCCACTGTGATGGGAAAAGTTACTACTAGTGATATTTATGAACCTAAATGATTGTTGGAAAAATGAATGATAGTGTTGTTGTTGCTGGTGTCCTTGTTTAAGTTTTTGTTCTTTTTGTTGTTAAGTAGTATTACACTAGATGCTAAAGTTGTTAAGTTGTTAGTATTGTTATTGTTGTTGATGATATTCTGGTTGCTCTTGCTGTTGTATCATTGTTGTTGTTCTTGTTAAATAGTGTATCATTAGATACTAAAGTTGTTGAGTTATTGTTGTTGCCGATGTTAAGTTGTTAATTAGTCGTTGTTGTTGTTGATTATGATGATGTTAAGTGGTAAAGTTCTGGTCGTTGTTGCTGGTGGTTGAAGTTGTTGCTGTTGTTATTTTGATGTTAAGTTGTTGTTGTTGCTATTGATGTTAAGTTGCTAAATTGTTGTTGTTGTTGCTGTTGATGATGTAATTTGTTAAGTTGTTTGATGTGCTGGTTAAATAGTATTCCACTAGATACTAAATTGCTAAATCGTTGTTAAATAGTATTATACCTTATACCAAAGTTGTCAAATGGTTGTTGTTGTTGTTGTTCAATATTACTTTTACTAAAGTGCTTAAGCTGTTGCTGTTGCTGTTGTTGTTAGACACCACATTTGAATAGGTTCATGCATCATGGTGTCCACATTGTCGTTGTTATTGTTGTTCCGGTTGTTGTTGATGTCGTTGTTGTCGTTGTTAAGGGGGCGTTATCGGGCAAGGTATCCCGTTCGAGCATGATATCTCGGTCCTGTTTGTGTCGTTGTTGTTGTTGGTGTTAGTAGGGCGTTATCGGGCAAGGTATCCCGTTCGAGCATGGTATCTCGGTCCTGTTTGTGTTGTTGTTGTTGTTAGTAGGGCGTTATCGGGCAAGGTATCCCGTTCGAGCATGGTATCTCGGTCCTGTTTGTGTTGTCGTTGTTGTTAGTAGGGCGTTATCGGGCAAGGTATCCCGTTCGGGCATGTTATCCCGGTCCTGTTGTTGATGAGGTATTACGGATAAGGTATTCCGAAACGGGCAAGGTATCCCGGCCTCGTTGTAGATTGGTCCACCTGCATGTTGTTACGGTCTCTGTAAATACATCTTTACATGGTGGTACGTTTAGTTGTGGTTAATATCATATGTTCTCATAAACGTTGCCTGTGATGCTTTGTTATTTTATTAAAGTTGTTGTTACAAAGTGTATTGCTTCTCTATCTCTCCTACGATGAATGCTACTTGAGTGTATGATGACTAACCCTTTTGTTGTGGCTATACATACACCATTGTGTATGTATAGATGATGTACTTGCAGATGTTGACGTTGATGGAGCCGATGAGTGATTTTTGTTCTCGGAGTTATCCGCATTTAGAATTAGCTAGTTTATGTTTTGAAAGTTTATTTTCCGATGTGCTTTTATAAGGGTCAGCTCTGAACCGTTGTGACATCGGGGATTTGGATTATTTGTTTTAATTAGATGTTGATGCATTTATATTTTTTTGGATTTCCGCAAGTTTGTGAAAGTGACAACTTTGCCTCGTTGAATTAAAGTTTTATTTCGGACAAAATTATGTTTGGTAGCTTTATTTATTTAAATAATTTTTTTTTTGTATCTATGCTATTAAAATGCCATGACGGGGTAGAGGGTGTCACAGTACGCTCAGCAAATCTTTTAACCCTGCTTTCTTTACTTGGACGGTTATTGGCATAAACTTCCTTAACCCTTTGATCTCTTTCTGGTCGCTAGCGTTGATTCATGCCCGCCTCAGCGGCTTCTATAGCGGTTGTTATTTCTTCGTAATTCATGAACCTTTGAGACCGCCTAAGGAACGTCTGTCTGATGGCGATCAGAACATCTTGAGATTTTGGTTTGATCCTGGAGGTCGTGAAACGGGCGGTGAACACCCTAGACATCTGTTCCCAGGATGAAATGGTGCTGAGCTTTAACTCTGTGAACCACTCCAGCGCTGACCCTTCTAAAGTGAGGGGGAAGATCTTGCATTTTACAGGTTCGGGTGCTCCTCTATACTTCATCATAATATCAAAGTTCTTTAAATGGGCTTTCGGATCTTTTACGCCGTTGTACATCTTAAGATCGGTCGGAGGCTTCTGCAACGAGTGTGGGATGCGAAATTCATCTATCTCTTTTGTGTACGGTCTAAGGCTGGTATCTCCCTTTTCTCTACGACGCGGTCGCTCCTTCGGGTAGCGGGTTTCATGACCATGCTGTTGGTTGTTGGAATAATCTTTTGACCAATATGAATGTCGCTCGTTAGATCGGCTACGAGAGCGGGTAGGTGAGCTAGTTGACCCATAAGAGGATTCTTCATGCGATGATTCTTCAAGCCAGTAAGTATAATCAGAGGTAGATGGAGTTCTTCCTGGCGGTGTGGGTCCCCTTCCTCGTCCCCTCATCGGGGGTGGAGATCTATGGACCAGCTGCCTACGCGGAGGCGATCGATACGCCCTCGAAGGATGCACTCGTAAGGCTGATGTAACCTCATGATGAGGTCGCTGCTCTGGAGCCGTGTGAGCTCGCCTTGAAGCGATCCGATCTTCCAACTGCGTAAGTCGATCATTGTTGCGACTCAAAGCTTATCCGGTTACTGCTCTAGTCGTGCTCCACAGGCAGGAAAAGAGGGCGGATGTACCTGCAAATACGCTCCAACGCCCAAGTCAGGAGCGAACGAGCAGAATATCAATACTAGTGAATAGTGTGTACCTGACAACTGACGCAACGAATGCTTATATAGGGTGCGCGAGTCACGCTTGGCCGTTGGATGGTCATACGGACTCATCTACGTCGTTGATCTAGCGCTTTCACTCCTTCGCCAACTCTTGTTTGGGCCGCTCCTTATTGCCACAGCTGAAGTGGGCTTCGGCTCACTCCAGAACAGTAAGATTTATATTTTGCTAGCCAATGAATTGTTTAGATTGATAGTAGAATAGTAGATTAAAATTTTTTCAAAATAGTAAAAAGAAATGAGAGAGTTAGAGGAAGAAAAGATAAAGAAAATTAAGAAGGAAAGACCGAAAAAAGATGGGTGAGAGAGAGAGAGAGATTATAAGTTAGGGTTTTTTTTACCTAAATGAAAGAAAAAATGTGTTATTTTGCCTGAATATCCTCCAATTATGTAGTTTTTTTTTGGACAAGATCCAATTATGTAGTTGAAAAATGATAAAATTGGTATTTTGGTAGTGAGTATTTTGTATAAATAAATAAATAGAAAAAAGATAGTGTTGCACATTATAAGTTAGGTTTTTTTTGTACCCCACATCATATACCCCCCAAATATGCCAATCGAACGATATTACCCCTAATTTTTTAAAAAAAATCTGGAATTATTTATTAAGACATGATTCCAGAACGTTTTTTTTATGGATTTCCGGAATTACGTGAAAATTTTCCGAATTATGTGAAAAACGGCTTCCGGAATTATGTTCAAAAGGGGTATTTCCGGAATTCACAAAAAAAGGCTTCTGGAATTATGTTTAAAAGGGGTATTTTCGGAATTGAAATGTTGTTTTGGAAATTTTAAAAAAAAACTGGACTTTTTGCCCACGGTTTTGTCCGTAGGTAAAAGTTTTATTTTAAAAAAATGGACTTTTACCCACGGTTTTGTCCGTAGGTAAAAATCATGGATTTTTTTTGGAATTCTGGAAACATACGGACAAAGCCGTGGGTAAAAATCCAGTTTTTTTGGAATTCCGTAAATACCACTTTTTACATGATTCCGGAAGCCGTTTTTCACATATTTTCAGAAATTTTCACGTAATTCCGGAAATTTTTAAAAAATCGTTTTTTTAAAATAAGGGGTATTTTTGGGATTTAAAGTAATATGGGGGTATAGAGGAGAAGGAAAAACAAAACCTATAAGTTATGGTATTGAGCTACGGGAAAGAAGGCTACGAAAGTAAATCACTTGATTTGGTTTGCTGTCATGTGGTGTATTTGGAGAATTTAAAATGACTTTATTTTCAATGAGGGTAAGGCCACAACCCTACTTATGTTATTAATCAGAAATGCACTTCTTGAAGGTGGTTTATCGGTAAAGTAAGTACAATTTTAGGTCATATTGTATCAGATTAATTAGTAGTGTAGTCCTATGCATTGCCTTAACGATACCTGATTCTCTTTTGTAATGGGTTGGAGTACCCTAATACTCCATTAATACAATTTTGATTATTAAAAAAATAATAATTTGAAACGAGTATTTTTAATTGATTAAAAGTTGGGTGTGATTACATAGGTGTTGTTGATTATGTTTTCGAATCACACCAAGCTATGTAGATTAATTATCTATATTATCTATATTATCATAGTGTGATTGAAAAACAACATCAACTACACTTAGAGAACCACACCCAAGCGCTGTGCTTAAAATTATGCAAAGATATTTTTATTTTTATATACACGCGTGCTACACATGGAGAATTATGTGCGCATAAAGCAAGTAATTCAGTAATCACGTGCAACCGTGCAATAATGCATGGTGGATATACTTCAAGCCAATTTTTTAAAATTGGACCGGAGAGACTTTCGGGTCATGGTTCAATCGGTTCACTCGGATCGGAGATTGAACCGGAGAGACCTCCGAGTCATGGTTCAATCGGTTCACTCGGTTTAACCAATGGTTGAACCGGATGAGTAATAATTAAACAAAAAATAATAAAATAATGAATTTTGAAGAAGAAGTAAATAAAAAAATTTTAAAAATGCATTTCGAGCGGTTCAATCCGGGTCAATTGACGGTTCGAAGCGGTTGAACCGCGGTTCAATCCGGTCCAACCCGGGTCTGGACGATTCGATCACCCTGCGGTTCAAATGGGATTTAACCAACCGTCGGGGAGTCCGGTTCCCGATTGAACTGCCCGGTTCGGTCCGGATCTTAAAACACTGGTTCAAGCATTTATGCATAGAGCCATTTCTTTTTCTCCATAAAAACCAACCCACTTTGGTCCTTTGTTTCTCAACTCCCACAGTTATTGTTCTTCCTACATATTATTGCGTTTGTATCAAAGAAAATGGCAGCTGGTGGGAGTAGAGTTAGGTTTTGCATGCTTTTTGTGGCATTATTTATGTTGCTTAATTCCCAAAATGCTTTCGTGAGTTGTGCTTTAACATCAAAATTGCAAAACCAAATTGCTAAACTCAATGCAAATGGACCTTATTTAGGTTTAATCATACCAAATACATTTGAACTAAACCCACTCCTTGAGAATCCAGGCTATACTGCTAGTGACACCATCATAGACTTCGCAGGTACGTAATTAAGTATATTTTTTTGTCAGTTTAGACAAAATGACAAATAAATATCATATACATATATTATCCATTGGACACATTGAGTTTAAAATTAACAATGTAACCTGCAGTAAGGACAATTAATTGCATCTCTTTAGTAAAACCGTATCTCTTGTGTTTGTCTTTTATATAAATATAGATTATTATTTTGTGATAAAAAATAACTTATTAATTTAAATGTTATACTCTCTAATTTTGCCTTTTTTTATGGCTAATAATTAAGGAAGGAGATTTCGTTTTGGAGCCATTGGGGACAAACCTGTTATACTGGTGATGACAGGATTGAGTGTGGTATGCTTTAATTTTCTTTTTTCTTGTCTTAACTTTGTAGGGTTTTGATTTGATCCCTCATAGTTATTAATTATTGGAAGTTAAGTAATTTATTTTGTACTCTTTTGAAACATATATGTAGATAAATGCAGCTATTACTACTCAGCTTCTGGTTAACTTTTTCTCAGTAGATGGAGTGGTACATTACGGCATTGCTGGAACTGCAAACCCTTCCTTGCATATTGGAGCTGTAGTCATTCCCCAATATTGGGCTCATTTGGCACTTTGGAGCTGGCAGGTATTTAGGAATTATTTTTTTTGAAATGTTATTTTAAGTGAAGATATATAGCACACATATATACAACACTATATATTCATAAACTGTGTGTATGAATACTAATTATTTATGATAAATGAATTGATCAAACGTTAATGAATGGTTTGGTATAAAATGTTTCTTGTAATAACATCAAAAAAATAAAGCTTGAGTGTTAGCGGATTTTTTTTTGACCAAAAGAGTGTTTGCGGATTAAATAGAATGAGTTGTATTTGTACTCCCTTAATATATTGTTTGCGGAGTTTGATTTTCTCCCGTACGACTAAGTGTGAATACTGGTTCAATTTTTTCTGAATAGACCCATATAATAATTGTGTACGAAGAAAGTATGGCTTTTTTTTTTTGAAAAAAAGAAAGTATGACTTTTTCGGTCTATAAATGTGTGTTAGGCAAATCTGGTGAAGTCCGTATTGTCTATAAAAAAGAAGTTTTTTTGTGGCAGATATAAGGAAGGAAACATCGTTGAAATCTGATGTAAAAAACATCAAGAATGAAAGAGAGCACTTACGCTAATTGTAATAAAAAAAATAAGAAGAAAAAAGTCAGAAGATAGGTCAGACTAGACCAATACCTATGACAAAGAAATGAAAGTAAAGACAAAGCAATTTAACTAGAGATAAATTATCAGACAATTTCAAGAACTGAGTTACAATAGTCAAATCAAAAAAGAGCACTTACGCTAATTGTATTATAGTCAATGACCAATTTGATTTTTTGCCGCAATTTCTTATTCTGGGTCTTGGACACAATCAGTTCGAAATTATCATCTCGCGCAACTTTTCCTTGAGTATCAATAGCCATTAGATCACCAACATCATCTAATGCATACCATAAAGGTTTCGTAATATTCTCATGTCAGATGCTACTGTTGAATTAGAAGTAGTCGCAGACTCTGAGGCATAATTTTGAATTGTATGCTACTAATGGATCTATAAAAAAAGAAGGTGAAATCAGTATTATTAAGATGGGTAGAATAATTTTAAATTGTTAAATCAATATCAACATTAAATATGGGTTACTAGTGCAATATCATATTTTTTTTTACAAAATTAGTATCTTTTTATATAGACGGAGTTGCAATTGCCACCTGAAACTCAACGCTTCAATATATTTGAGTTATATAATGAAAAATAGAGAATTAATTGATCCTCATTTAATAAAAAGATGATAAGGAAAGAGAAAAAAGGTTTGAATCATTTCCCTTTACACACTTTATCTCTTTTATAAGTTATTATCTTCCCTCTCTTTTATTTATATATATATATATATATTATTTATTTTAGGAGAGAGATTGAAAGTGCATAGAAAAATGGAGAAAGAGAAAGTAGAATGAGAGCAGTATTGGATCTAGAATTTTTTGTTAGTGGAGCAAAATATACTTTTTTTCTCAAAAATATATTATAATTAAGGTTTTACAGAATATAGAATTTCACAAAAAAATTCTTAAAATACCAAATTTTTACAAATTAAAAAAAGTTTAAAGGTAAAATTATTACGAACTTATTCACTCTTTTTTCTTTCTCTTGGAGGAGTGACACCTTTTTTTAAAGGGGTAAAACAAAATTATTATATGTATCTCTAATAAAAATATCTATCTTGTAAGAATAATTACCCCCAATTATTTTAACCTAGATCTGTCCCTAAATGAGAGGCTCCAAAGCGAAGAATAAGCGTGGAAGTACCTTGTCCACTTATATAAGTCAACCAAACTAAATGAAAGTCTAAACAAAGAAAATTAAATATATAGTTATAGTGTCATTTAGTCTCTTTATATATTGTTATTATATTTAAACAATAATAATGATCAAAGTTAACAATTGTGAAAACTTCACAAGGTTGGTTTAGTGGAGTTTGTCAATAATTATATTCACGTATTGTGAGTTTAAGTCTACATTAATTTTTTTGGAGTAAATTTAATTTAACTTTCATCTTAATCAAACTTTCTCAATTTTAAACTGGAGCGTCATCTTCACCTTAAAAATTTCCCTAGAAAAAACTAAATAGTGTGACATTTTTTTTTGGGTACAATAGTGCGATATTTCTTTTTTTTTGACAAATCAAATTTTATTATGAAGGTACAAGGGGTACCTCAACCCTTTTACAAATTAGTCAAGGAGTGCAATACAATCAGAAGGATTTCTACTCCGGTCGTCAAAGTTAATTGATAGGTTCCTCCCTTCCCTACTTACAAACCACCCCCAAGATAATCTCTTGATTTGATTAATCATCCTTGGTACATTCACCCTTTCCCCTTTGAAGATAATGGCATTTCGTTGATACCAGATACTCCAAAGTGCAGCCACCCAAATTCCAGCACCACTTGTCTTCGGAAGAATCTGCTACTGGTTGTATAGGCAGCAGCGTGTCTGCTAGTAGTGTTGCTGCCTCTGTCTCTTCAACTGTTAATGGTCTCTTCCATTGCATCCGCCATGACCAACACCCACCAGACCAATAACCGAACTCCGCCACTGCCCCTTCCTGATTTTCTGACGCTTCATACAACTGCGGAAAAAGCTCCATCAAACTCCACTGACAACACCAGCAATCCTGCCAAAAACTCAGCTCTGAACCGTTGCCTAACTTGAGCCTTGCACATTCATTAAACCAGCCACAAGCATATGGTAATGTTTCTTCTATTGTACTTAAGTCTTTCCACCAAACCGAGTATTGTTTTCTTGTTAGAAGCCCCTCCTTTCCGTACAATCTTTTGATGAGATTCGACCACAAGCTTTGTCTCTCAACCAACAATCTCCATTTCCACTTTCCCACCAATGCAACATTAAACACTTCCATGCTTCTAATGCCAAGCCAACCTAATTTCTTGGGCAAACAAACCTTGCTCCACTTGACCCACGCCAATAGTGCGATATTTCTAAGTGTTTGTAGTAAAAGATAATGCTCAAAAAAGCATATCCATACTAATACTAATAAACCTATCAGTTTTCTTGATCTAGTCTACAAGAGTGGTTACAATCACAACTCTATTTGTCAGTGGGAAAATACCCTAATTATAGTATCTTGATTGCTGACTAGGTCCATTGATCAATATTCTCTCTAGTCTTTATATAAACAAAAAGTTACATGTATATATATATAGTCTATATTTAAATTAAAAGACCATGGAGTACTTTATGATGTAACACATTCACAATTTGTAATTTGACCATTGCTGGTTAGTTAGTTAATTATATGCGTTAGTTATTATAAACAGTTGGTGTACTAAAGTTTACTCTACCAACAGATCACACACAATCGTATCTGTGGTTTTAGAAATAGTAATGATAAAAATCAAACGCTTTTAATGATTCAAAAAAAATGATTGAATGACGGTCTAAAAAAATCATGTATATATAAATTAAATACTAATTATATAGACATGGTGAGTGTTTCATGAATCCATATGTGATGTGTGTGTAATATAATAATAACATCTATGCATGCAGAGGTACGGGCAAGGGCCTGCTGACATGTTGCCCTTAGAAAACAACGGGGACTACACAAGGGAAGTAGGGTACTTAAAATTTGCTGATTACACCTCAAACTTAACTACAGGCAGTTCATTTGACAACCTACTTAACAATATTTGGTACCAACCAGAGGAGATTTTCCCAGTTGATGGCATTCCTGAGGAAAGACAACATGCTCTTTGGGTTCCCGTTGATTCCAACTACTACAGTATTGCTAAAAAACTCGAGGTACGTACGTAATTAGCGCATTAGATTAATAGTCATTAACTCGACATACTTTTATAAATATAAGTCTAAAACAATTTTAGACCAACTCCACAATATAAATTAAATTTTGAACATAGTTAACATGGATTAAGTTTGAATGGTCAGAATTTGGAACTAAAGGCGTGCATAGACTCAACAACATGTTTGCCGACGACACCAAAGGTGGAGCTTGTGGAGAGAGGAGCAAGTCAAAGCATATTCCTAGGCAATGCAGCATACAGAACCTTCATCTATGAAAAGTTTAACGTGAGCCCTGTAGATATGGAAAGTGCGGCAGTGGCGTTAATTTGCTTGCAACAAAAGGTTCCCTTCATTACTATTAGGGCTCTTGCTGACTTGACCGCCGACGGCTCTGCTGAATCTAATGAGGCTGATACCTTCTCACAACTCGCTGCTACCAACTCCGTCGCTGTCGTCATTGAGTTTGTGAAGCTCTTGTCAGTCCACTCCAAACGATGGTCTGTGTAATTTTAATATTACTCGGGGCCATTGTATAATAAGTGCAATTATGTGTGCACATGTTGACAACTTCTATAATTGTATGAACTATTATCATAACTAGTCCAAATACCAGTGCGTCGCACGGGAATGACTAAATCTAGTTTGTGTAAAATATAGTTTTTTTAGTTTGGATCATTGTTGGCTACTCATCGTGCTCAGGAGTTAATTTTGCACTAGCAAACACCGAGTTTGTCGATTACGGTAATCGAACTCGTGAGCTCCATGTCGACCCCGTGTTCCATGAGGTCTATGCCACTGGGCCAACATTGTTGGTTTGTAAAATATACAGTCTAATTGTTGTGAACAAAAATTAAATTATAACTATAAGTTAAATAAGAAGATTATAAATAAAAAAGAAACATTAATAAAGACATTGAAATCGAACACTCATGCAAGAATTTAATGAAAACCACCAATAAAATAAAAGCATCATACAAAGATAATGCGGGTTCTATTGTAAATGTGGTTAAAGCTCCCGCGGGAGTAAATGCCGCAACGCGGTACTCGAAAATAAAAGAAAGATAAAAATATAATCATCAATTTAAGTATGCTTTTAATGGAGGTGAGTGTGAAATGAGGAAAATAAAGAAGACAGCACAAATAGAAATTGAAATAGAATAAGATGAAGGGTTCTATTGTAAATGTGGCTAAAGTTCCCGTGAATAAAAACTAAATCATAACTATAAATTAAATAAGAGGATTATAAATTTAAAAAAGCAACTAATAAAGACATTGAAATTGAACATCCATATATAATAAAAAGAAAAACTCTGCAGAATTTTAATAACATATAACCCATATTCATATATATAGTGTTGGATGAAAATCATTAATCAAATAGAAACAGCTATACAAAGTTGAAAGAAGATTATGCGATTTTTATTATAAATGTGGCTGAAGTTCCCACGGGAGTAAATGTTAAAAGAAATATAAAAATATAAACACCAATTAAAGTATGTTTCTAATACCCCCGTTAGTGCGAAATGTCCAAAACAAATAAAACAACACAAATAGAAAGCGAAACACGCGAGTATCATTGAGGCCTTGCTGAAAATAACCAATAAAATAGAAGCACCTATACAAAGTTGAAAGAATATGGTGGGAGGTTCTATTGTAAATGTTACTGAAGTTCCCGTGAATAAAAATTAAATTATAACTATGAATTAAATAAGAGGATTATAAAATTAAAAAAGAACATTAAAAAAGGCATTTAAATTGAACATACATAGATAATAAAAAGAAAAAGTCTAAACCATTTTAAAATCATAATCCATATTCATGTAGAATTGGATGAAAACAACCAATAAAATAGAAGCAACTTTACAAAGTTGAAAGAAGATGATGCAGGTTTTACTGTAAATGTGGTTGAAGTTCCCGTGGGACTAAAGCTAAACTAAAGATTAAAATATAAACACCAATTTAAGAATGTTTTTAATACTCGTTGGTGCGAAATGACGAAAATAAAGAAAACAACGTAAATAGAAATTAAAACAGGTGGGTGTCACCGTGTCATTGAATGTCGAATGAAAACCACCAATACAATAGAAGCACGTATTCAAGTTCGATAGAATATAATGGGGGTTCTATTGTAAATGTAGTTGAAGTTACCGCAGAAGTAAGTATTTAGGACATGTTATATATTGGAAGACAAAGAAGCAACTTTCAGATGAATGTAACCAAACACGAAAGAGAGAAGTTATTCTTATAAACCGTAAATCCTAAAAAAATTAAAAAAATATATTTGTGATCAATAGAGAGTTTAGGTTCAGAAAATATAAGGAGAAGAAATATAAAAATAAATAATTTTTTTAAAGGTACAGAAAAATATGTCCTAAAAAATACAAAGATAAGAAGTATAAAAAGAAATTATTTTTTTAAGTGTTGAAATAAGTAAAAGGGTGAGGAACAAACTTCAGGTATTTGAATAGTTATAATATTTCTAAGCCCTAAAGTACCTCAAAACATGCTACTTAGCATCGCAGCTTATGTATTTTGTCACAAAATTATTTGCTTTTCACCAAACTGGTTGTTGAGGAAAATAAACTTTGTGTATTGGAACAGTTAAAAAAATTTCCATCTCTAAAGTACACCAAAACATACTTCTTAGCGATCTATTTTTCACCAAATCAGTTATTAAGGAACAAACTTCGCGTAATTGAATGATTAAAATTTTTCTAAATGCTAAAGTACTCCAAAAAAACACTGTTTAGCATCACATTTTACGTATTTTGTGACGAATTTTTTTACCAAACCGGTCATTGAGGAAAAAATTTGTGTTTTGAACAGTTATAAACTCTAAAGTTCACAAAAACATACTGCTTAGCATCTTGATCGCTTTATGTGTTTTCTTATGAAATAATTTTTTTCCACCAAACCAGTTATTGAGGAATGAACTTTGCGTATTTAAATATCTAATTTCTTTCAGACTCTAAAATATCCCAAAACATATAAAAAAACCCAAAAATATCGAAGCTTGGCGCGACATACTATTTGAAGCCACATTACCGCATATAATATAAAAACCAAATTAAGTATGCATTAAAGACCGGTTGGTCCAAAATTATCAAAATAAGAGCCATAAAGAATAATGTGCTAGTGTAAATTTATACTCCACTAATATAAAAAGGAAAAAATAAAAATAAAAAAATTAAAAAACACTAAAATATGTAAAAAGTAAAAGAAAATTAATAATAAAAAAACAAAAAGTAAAAAAAAAATGTATTTCCCACGGAACCGCGACTGCAGGCCAACTGCAGCACCGCTTCCGCATACCTGCCGTCGCAGTTCCGCATATAAAAGAAGATAATATAAGTTACGCTTAAATTAGAGCACAAATTGATCTAGCCCACTTGAACTGTATGATTTTTTTTTTCGATAATTAGAATTTTATTACTAATGTCTAACCAAAATGTTAGAAGAAAGTCAAGCTACAAGCCTTCAACAAAACAAAGACAATCCTTGAACACCTATTGAAAAAATGCCTACTCCTCAAAATAATAAAAAGACAACTCCTATAAGGAAACACGCCAGGGATCAAAGGAGCCACAATCACATTGCAAATATGAGAAACACCTAAGAGAAGCTATATAGATTATTCTAAAAAATCATTTAAAGCGCCTAGGAGTTGATCTCTTTCTGGAGCTTCTACGGAGATTTGTTAGATTCTGAAGAACTTTATCTACCATATCTGCGAATAGGCCCAACTGCTTGTCAATATCCCATGTTTTTCTTGCTTCTTGAAGGTCATCATTGGAGTTCTCTTGAGAACTTAAATTCTTAGTGGCGTCATAATTTTTTTGGTACATCCAATATTCATACTTTTTTAGTTACCGTGTTATTGTGTGATACATGAATACTGGATGTACCAAAAAAAGTATAATAAATACTGTTTCAATTTTTTCGGAGTAGTCCATATATAGAAATGTTAGTAGGACCAGTATTTATATACTATTTTCAATACTCTCTCTATGATTGAGTGAAATACATATATGTCCCACTGTATTAGTATAGAACCCACATGAATTTTATCCAATTATAAAAAAGTATTGGGGGTAGAGTAATGAAGAGAGAGGACACTGATTATTCTCTTTATTTTCTAATCCTCCTCATCACATCCTCTAATCCTCCTCTACGCCAATCCCTCTCCTCCTCTACGGCAATAACCTTGGGGCTACCATTACACTTGAAGCACACCATAAATCTCATCCCACCACAACTCATCTCTAAAAACGTTGTGCATTGATATACCCCTCTCAAAATACAGAACCTTGAAACTCTCCAATACGTAACAAATATTAGGGAAAGAATGGAAAAGGTAATTTAGCTTTTCTCCTTATTTTTTGTTGTTAGATCTGTGCTGGAAAAAATGTGGGAAAAGAAGGAATTGCACATTAGCAAATTTAAGGATTCTTATTCGAGCAACGAGTAGATCGTTATTCTTAACAGATGTAACAAATTTTTTTCTAAGAAGATCACTACGAAAGAACAAGAATGAATTGGGATTTTGGTTTAGTTTTTTGACATAAACACAA
The DNA here is from genome assembly GCA_963573325.1 of Astragalus glycyphyllos. Taxonomy (NCBI): domain Eukaryota; kingdom Viridiplantae; phylum Streptophyta; class Magnoliopsida; order Fabales; family Fabaceae; genus Astragalus; species Astragalus glycyphyllos. Next base: position 92,191,241 of record OY754307.1, read on the forward strand.
AATAAGGTTTTGATATGTGTTTGCCATTATCAAAAACAAATAGAAGGAATGATGGAGAAAGGGGAGATTTCTAGATGGATGAGGGGACCTGGAACCTGTTCCCTTGTTGAGGAGATGAAGAAGATGGAAAAGATTCTAGATTTGGGGGTTTAGGACATTAAAGATATGTTTAATTTTTTGTAAAAAAAAAAGTAATGTTTAATTTGAGTTTTAAAATAAAAAATGATAAAAAATAGACATAGAAGTTCTATTTGGCACATCAGCATTTTTATAATGGAAGAGTAAACAGAATGATGAAAATGAAAAAGTTGGTATTTGCAAGAATTTTTTCAAAAAAAAGTTGTAGGACTAAATTCAAAAGAGTCTATATTTGTTGAGACCAAAAACATAATAGGAAGATTTGTTTGTGCAACATTTACACAAAGTACATATCAAGTAACAGTGCTAAAAGGGCTAATCTTGATCATTGTAAATAAAAATAGTTATTATAACTTGCATCTTTCACGTTGTCGCCTTATATATTTTACATACATAAATGGTGATATCAAGTATGATTTTCAATTAACACTAGCGGCATACCCGTGTATACGCACGGGTACCGTCATGTTCTTTATATTATTGACTAAGTTGAAAATTAATTAGTCTAAATATATTAAAAACAAATAAATATAAAAAAATATAAAAAGTATCATTTTTAAATAATAATCAGTTCAGTTATCCCGTGTTTTTAGATATCAGTGCCGTTATCCTGTGTTTAATTATATATTAGTGCAATTATTCTTTTTTTAATACATCAGTGCAGTTATCCCGTTTTTTAAATAATAATCAGCAGTTTAAATAGTCATTAAATATTTTCTTTTTTAGATAGTAAATTTTAAGTAGTTTTCAAAAATTATAATTATCAATAACAAAAAATTGTCTCTTAAATTTTTCTATATCAGACACAGTTATTAGTAATTTAAATAGTCATTAAGTCTTCTCGTTATTTTCTAAGAAACTAAAAGTTTTTTTTTGGATTCTTGCTAGTGGTTCAATTGATTAGTTGTTGTACATTAGCAAATTATAGCAGTTAGTAAAAAAAAAGACCAAATATAGCTTTTCTTAGTGGTTAAGTTGTTTAGTTTTAGCAGATTAGTATATGATAGTAGATAGTAGAAGATATAGTACATTTACAATGGTATGCAAAAATTATGAATAACTATGACAAATATATATCCTGTATTTTTTTATATATCAAGGACAGTTATATATCATTTTTTAAGTATCATTGACAAATATTTGTCATGTATATTTTTAATATTTAGTAGTACTTTAAATAGTCAATTATTTTCTTGTCTTTTTTCTAAGACACTAAACAATTACTCTGAAGGAAAAAAAATAAGGCAAATATTTTTCATGTGTTATTTTGGAATTTTTCCTAGTGGTGAAGTTGTGTAGTTTTGTAGATTAATAGATGAGAGTAGATAGTAGAAGATAAATAGTAAATTTACAGTGGTATAATTTTATCCCGTGTCGAAGTTACGCGTAATTATCAATGACAAATATCAATTTATCATGTGTTTATTTTATATCAGTGACAATTATCTGTCCCTATTTAAATATCAGTGTCAGTAGTGTTAGTATTTGGTTCCAACTTTTTTTTCCCTTTCCTCTCCTCTAACTTTTACTTTTTGTCACTTTTTATGACACTAACTCCCTCTCTCTCTCTAACTTTTACTTTTTGTTATTTTTTATTAATTTTTTTTTTGTGAATGACCAAATTACCCTAAAAAGTTGATGTTGTACTATTATTTTGAGTTAAGGGCTTTTTAGTAAATTTAGTGGTGGTTATTTATTGTATAGTAGAGTAAATAGATGTGATACGCAAGCACTAGGCTAAAGTACTACTTCGCTATGTAGAAACATGAAATACCTCAGCAAGCTTATATAAAACAACAAGCGGATTTAATTTCTTAATTTGATTTTCATTTTGGGAAACAATCAAACAACAAATAATCAATTCTAAAATTTCACTTATCATTTATATTCAACGTAAAGTTTGGATACATAATGTATTAATATGCATTTAGGCTATCTTTATCATAAGTATTATAAATCATGAAATTGTCCACTTAAGCGTCCACATCACCTTCAGCTAAAAATGCCACGCATTTTATCAAAATAATACATGGCATGCCAACATGGACAGCCTCCAGCCACGTATGAGATCTTAATGGTCCAGAAACGATCATCAAACAATATTGTGAAACGAATGGCCAAGATCATAGCTGAATCAACAAATCAGATTTGCCAAAAAATGGAAACGACTTTTATATATTTCGAATTGTAATAAACCACATCCTAATTCTGTGGATCCAACATTAATGCTCTTTATTACAAATGCTTATCAAACAAGTCACTGAAAAATCAAAGAAAAGGCATACAAAAAAACTTTTCCAGCACTCACTCTTTCTTCTCTCTCTCACGGTCTTCCCTCATCTTCTCACAACTCTGAGCTTTGAGCTTCATTATCACCTGGTCCAATCAACTACCTTTCAACTTTATCTTCAGCTTTAACTCCCCGAAGCCTTCCTCCCTCAACGTTAAACGCAGCCCTTCTTCTTCACCTTTTTCTTCACCCAAAATGCAGCCCTTCCACAGATACGTGATTGTGGTGAGAGAGAACAATCACAGAGAAAGGGGGAAAGGGAAAACGGGAAAGAAAGGAATAAACCCTAACTGCTCCCAAGAAGAAGAAGAAGAAGAACAAGGTCGATTCAGAGGGGGAGAAAAAAATATACCATCTTGAAGAAAAAGAAGAAGAAGTTCAACGAAGAGAGGTGCAACAAAGGTACTCACTTGGTTTATTTAAAATCTCCTCCATCTGTTTGCTACGATGGGGTTCCCTCACCATTCTGGTTTCATTTCTTCACTCCTCCACTATTCCATTTTGGAGCTACAGATCAAGTTTTTTTGTTGGTTTGGGCTTGCTTCGTTGGTTCTAGATCTAATTTCAGATTCATATTTTTTGTACTTGCTTTGTGGCTTGGACACTGATTTACTGTATTTTAAGGTTTTAAATTGGATTTATTTGTATTACAGCTGAGGCATGGAAAAGAGGAGGCAACAAGAGTACCAAAAGGAAGAGGAGTCAGTTATTGACAAGTGTTGAGGTACAAGCTTCCTAATATTGGACAAGAAGGTACCTTATGTTTTGATTGTTGAGTTTGTGGATTTCTCCATAATGTCTAGATTTGCTGGTGATTTCTTACTACGTAGGATTTGCTAATATATGTTTACATACACTCCAATAAAATAAAAAATAGAAAAACTACTTTGATGGGAATGTTTGGTGTTTACAAACTCAATTTTGTAAAATTAAAGATACAAAAAGCAACTCTAATTTTGATAGCAACAGTTTTTCTAATTGATAAAATAGCATTGACGGAGCTTTGATTTTGATAAAAAAAACTTGCAGAAAAGAATTGGATATGTTTACTTATTGACAGGTGGATCTTGAAAATCATGAATTGTGGATTGAATTGGGTTAGACAATCATTATATATGCATATAAGAATTTATTGTTTGTCATGAGTCATTTTTAATTTTTATTTGCATTGGAAGAGGTATTTTTATATTTTCCATATCCAAAATTGTATGTTTTTTTACCACATTGAGAATTATTGTTCGTATATGTTTTGCTCTTACATTAGATCATGAACTAAAATTTCCAAACCCTCCCTCATATCAGTTATGCAGCCCAGAAGTGGTTGTATTGGAATTTCTAAAGAGGTTTGTTGTTATGTTGGGCAAGTTTTTGAAATCAGTAATGAAGTAATTACGTTTTATTGCAAATTTAAACGTGCCATGAAGTTTAAGCTCATAGAGAAAGTTGCAGCATTGATTTCTGAAGCTTGAAACACTGATTTATTTGACAGGAAAACAAATCGTAATTAATTTCAATGATTCTATCTTATGCTTCTCACCCTTTTCCCTTTCCTTTGCTAAGCTGGATAAACAATTCCCAAATCCCTTTTCATTTACTCAATTGATAAGTGTATAAGAGTATACCTCATACTTTCAACCACAATGTTCACTTCCAAAATAGGAAAATGCTACTTGAATCTGTTCTTGAATCTCATTAATGTTTAATGTTACGGTTATCGACCCTTGAAAGAACATTGTTACTTGCAGATGGAAGGACAATCCAAGCTAGAACTAGATGGTGAGGAATATGCTGCTGGGGTATATCATAGATATCAAACCTATCACTTTAAACTCTCTCTCTCTTATGTAAGTATAAAAGTGGTATATTTTAATAAATATAGAACCTATCACTGTGTGTTAGAAGTGGCGGTAGGTATCACTGATGCTCCTTGAATTGAAATTTTGCATAGAATTAACTTGCTTTACAACTCATCATGTAACCTTGCAACAAAAAAATAAAATTGGATTAATATCTCAAAACCATAATGTAGCCTTGAATACCGAAGACTTTTTGTAATATCATACAAGGAAAAGACCATAATGTACTCTTATTGTATCTTTTGCTGGTCTTCTATACTATCTCCTAAATTTGTTAATTGTAATTTATTGATAGCAAGGACAAGACTAGACCACTGCGATTACTGAACAAGGACCCCTGTGACAATATTCAAGGTAACTGAATCATCTTCATATCCTTTTTTTGTGATCAAGTGTTTTTTATAAATGTAAATTTCTCTGACCTTGCTTCAAGCTACTATTTGACACCTCCTATAGCATGTGTATTTGTAATTATTATTATTAGTTGGTTGTTGCTAATGTTGATATGTTTTACATTGGGTAATTATTATAGCATGTGTATTTGTAATTATTATTAGTTGGTTGTCACGCCTATGATTACCAGTTAACTCGTGCCATACAAAAATGTATAAAGAAACTAATTTGAAGTTGACCAACTAAAGAAACTATTCTAAGGTATCTATGTAAAATATCTATGTTGCTGTGCAAACTTGGCATATTTTCTAATGGCCAAGTGTAATTTTTTTGGAACCTCTGCTTTAAGTGCAAACATGTGGTACTATGTCTTATTAATGTAATAGACCATGAAGTATGCCTTATCAATGTAACTTCTTAATTAGACATGTTATTCTGTGTCTGATTAAACTACTGCTATAACCCTGAGGTTTCAACAGAAACACCCTTAGAGGGAGGCAAAGGCAATTTCACAATGATATTGGTGGTTTACCAATTGATAATCATAGTTTTTTAATTCTGCGTATTGGTGGTTTACCAATCATCAATTGCATAATAAATTCATGGTTTTCATTATCAAACTTAGATTTTTGATTGGATTATTTGTGTAGATAGGTAGTAGCTTGATATTTTGGATTGTTGGTTATTTGTATAAATAGATAGTAGATTAATACAAGAGAACAAAACAAGACTTTCAATGATTTTGAATTATTATTTTATTGAGAATACAAAGAAATGATCACGCAAGAAAATTATAGAACACAAACGTCCCAACCATTTTGGTGTCCCCTTTCACTTTTTTGCTACCACAGTGGCAAGCAAGTAACTGGATAGATTCTGCAACCTTGAGCAAGTCAAAAAAAAGGTACATTTCCAAATTCTTAAAGAGAGATGATGATGAAATGGAGCTATTGATAATAAGGTGGGGATATGAAAGGCAAAGAGAGAGAGAGTGAGAAGATGAAGTTGTATTGATAATTGGACCACTGAAATGCTATCATCCTATTAATTGGACAACTAAAATGCTATATTTTTCCTCTTAAAATTATTTGTCATCATAGTGTTCACAATATTTGTTTTGTACAAAAAGATTCCAAACTATGTTCACTAATATTTCAGTTTTGTTTTGTATCGTAATTGATCTATTCCTTTTATTTTAGCTATTGATTCCTGAGTCAAAGAGAAAAATATGACAATTGAAGCACTCGCTGAAGGGTCTCTGACGAAGCCGGCGGCGCCGTTACCAGTTCCAGTTCTAATAACCCTAAGCATGGGGAACCACTCTTTGCAAGGTTTACACTTTTGACTACGTTGAAGAGTTCTGATGTTTACATGATCAGATATTGAAGCCTATCAGATTGCCTGTTAATGCTAATTTCCATTTGTTCAAGGATGGGATTGAACCAAAGTGGGAAGATCCTGAGTGTGCTAATGGAGGAAAGTGGTCTGTCACTAGCAGCAGAAAGGCTAATCTTGATACCATGTGGCTTGAAACTTTGATGTCTTTGATTGGTGAGTAATTGGAAGATGCTGAGGACATTTGCGGTGTGGTTGCGAGTGTGCGCCAGTGGCAAGAAAACTTTCGAATTTGTATCATAAGAATGTTATTTAATGTTAGCTTTGATACTGTATTTGACTTCAGGATTATATGATGGACCAACCAACATATGATTTTTCTTTTGGGTTGCCCTCTAAATAGTTATGGTGGCTTTAGAGTCTGGTGATCTATTTCATTTCGAGTGTGATGTAGCTATATAGCCTAATTAAATGTATATTATATTTTAGTCTTTTCATATATATTTTTAACTAAAAATATAATATGTGTTCACTTTTTGTTTTTATTCTTCATTTAAATCTTTTTTTTATCAAAATATAAAAAGAAGAAATTTTTTATATTAAAATATTAAACTATGACTTTTTAATCATACTTCTATACTTTTTTCAATATTATTAGATTTTAATTTATATTTTTGATGAATTTTAATGTTTTTTCGGCATCTATACATGTACTACTGGGATTCGTGGGGATAGGGAAGTTTGGTGGGCGATTACAGTGCGTGGGGGAGTACTTACTCATAAGCATCTACCGTACATATATATATATAGACACAATAAAATAATTTCACATTACATATAAAATAGATATATACCCGTGCAGCGCACGGGTCATACATACTAGTGTCATACCCTAATTTTGTCCGCCTAGGTTTAAAACCCTAATTTTCCGCAAAAAAATAAATAAATTGAGAAGTGTGGTTTTATTTTGAAGAGTGAAGAGCATTGTGCATGCATTTTTGGGTTTTAAAAGTCATTCTAGGGCTTTTAAATTCATTGTTAGAGTGGAAATGCATTTGTTGTTAAAAAACAAGGTTTTTAGGGCAAAAGGGTATTTTGGTCATTGTCAAAAATAAGATAATTTCTCATCAAGAATCATTTTGCAATTTTAGAGAAATTTATTTGAGGCAAAACATTTTTGGTCATGTATGTATGTATGTATGCGCATGCAAGCATACATTGTGCACAAAATTTCAAAAAGGATCAATAGGAAATATTCTACAAAATGTTCCAAGATGTGATTTTTATGACTTTTTGGTCATGGTGATCACATAAAATGGCATATTCCTCAAAATACCTTGTATGTGGCTCAAAGTGGTGTATTTTTGTACAATTATCTTGAAAAGAATAATCAAAAATAAAAGGAAAAGGGAATGGTCTCATAATAGTATAATAGTACAATTGCCAACTTGCAAAACTTGGTCACCAAGGACCCCTCCCAATGTGTGTCGCCTATCCCTCTCATTCCCTCTCATATTTTCATTTTTTGACCTCAATCCATTTGTGATTCAATCCTCACCCTCCATTCAAATTTTAGATGCAATCCTAGGGTGAGATGAGATGCACAATGACCTAACTACCCTTAAACCTAATTGCTTTCTATATATACCCTATTAACCTCACCTCCAAAAAAAAAAAGAAAGCTTTTGGCCTCACCATTCACTCATAAACCCTAGCACACAACTCCCTCCTCACCTTCTCTCCATTTATTCGCCACCCCCTCTCCCTTCTCTCTAACTCACTTCTTCATTTCTCATCTACCCACACACATTCAATCCATCTTCCAAGCCTAAACACTAATTTTCAACCACCAATCCTTCTTAAAATCACACAAAAGTTCAAGATCAAGGGTCATTTTTTGGAGATTGAATACCAAGCTTGAAGATAAGTTGATTTGGTTAATTGTTTCTTCATCTATTGTGTTTATTTGGAGCTCATCTTAAGGTATGTGATTCCTAGACCCCTTCTCTTGTAAATCCTTGCATAAAGTCATCATTTCTTGCATATTTGTGAGATTTCCACTTCCAAAAATGTAGATCCTCTCTTTTAACTTCATTTTTATGCTTGTACATATGTTAATCTCATGAATCTTTGTTTTGATGCTTTGATTTTGGGGTTATATGCATGATTTTGTTGTTTTAATTGAAATAAAATGTTATTTGCTTTGATAATAATTTCGCATGCTTCAAATAAATATGTGTTTTATGATTTTTGCTGGTTCTCATGGTTGGATCTTGTGAACAAATGTATCTATGTTTTGGTTATGTCATTCGCTTGCTTGATTTGGTTGACTTGTTGAAATAAATTGATGATTGGCCATGTATGTATTTCGCATATTTTGAGATAATTTGGTTTGATGTTGATTTTTGGGTGTTTGTTGGCTTAATCTTATAATTATTTGAATATGAACCATGATTGTGAGCTTTTGTGCCAAAAGGAATGGTTACAAGATGTAAATCTTGATTTCCTTCGGCTATTTGGTTCGCATATGTTCAATAATTAGGTTTTAATATTTGATTTGATGCCTTTTGAGGTTCAATCGTACAATTGCTTGGAAATGAACCTTGATTGTGAATCTGGGTCGCTTAAAGGAATGGTTGCAAGATGTGTATCTTGATTTCTTCGGGCTAAAAGGTTCGCATACTAGGGTTTATGAATTGATTTTGTTAAATTACTTGTTTAAAATTGCAAATATTCAAACCTATGTTGTTAATTGTGAAATTTGTGATTTGAGAAGATGAATTTGGGTTTTGGTTCATTTATGGTCCACAAATGATCTTGGGTTATGCTAAGTTGGCAAAAGATAGGTTCATTTAACCTTGATGCACATGCATTTTGCATATTCATGCATTCTTACCTATTCTTGCATCCTTGCCTACTCATGCATTCTTGAATTGAAGCTTGGTACTTCATGCTTGATATACTTGTTTATGTGCTTGTGGTGCATTAAAATGTTGAATTGGTGTTCACAATTTGCTTGTTTTGATTTCCACCAATTGTTACTCGTTAGTAACTCTCCAAAACTTCAAAACCATGTTGCATACAAAAAACAACTTGTTACTCGTTAGTAACGTTCTAACTTCAAAACATTTTTTTGCATTTACATAATCATTGATAAAAAACTTCACTTCTTCTCAAAACAATTCCAAACTATTTTTCACAAATCAAACTTTGTTGAGGATAATGCGAAGCCTTTGCTTGCACGATTGTCAACAATGGGGTGCTAGTGGTGATCACTTGGAGTCTTTGCTCAATTGATTATCATGAACACTCATTTTTCAAAAGAACTCTCATTTCACAAATTAAAAACTTTGTTGAGGATAATGCGAAGCCTTTGCTTGCACGATCGTCAATAATGGGATGCTAGTGGTGATCACTCGAAACCTTTGTTGTTTGATCACTGTGAACATTCAATTTTCACAATTAAACAACTAAAAAATAAAAACCTTTTCTCGACAATCGAGAACTACGTAAGCTTTGAATTCTCCATCGCACTGGGAGATACGTAGGAGCGGGTCACATTCCCGTCAAGCACGACAAATGAAAACCATTTTCTTTTCAAAAAAATAAACCCTTTTCCAAAACAAGGCAATTTCTAAAAACAAAACAATTTTCGAAAACAAGAACTACGTTGCTTTGATTCCCTCCCCAGGATACGTAGGCACGGTGCCCTCCCGTCAAGCGCAAAAGATTAAATTTTCCTTAAGTTTTTCCATAAAGTAAGGAGAGATAAAGAGAGATAAAAACAAAGCATTTCTTAAATCAACCTTTTAAATCACACGTCAAATCGAGGTTCCCTTTCAGTAGAAAGGATGTGTGGGGTGCTCGTACCTTTCCCATGCATAACCGATCCCCGAACTCAAATCTCGTGGTTCCAAGGACCATTGTCTTTCAAGAAAGGTTTTTTTCAATGTTTTACCTCTAAAAAAATATTGGTGGCGACTCCAATTCATGTTGTGCGAAGAGAAATCCCTCCAAAGGATTTTTTGGGGTGCAACAACTAGTTATACTAAACCATGGAAAAGTCCATGTGTTTGTCCACCTCACTAATGACGTCATAAATTACGTCAGCTTTTAGAAATTCCACGTCAGCAATTTCGTTGTTCAGTTATCTCACGTCAACAACGAATTACTATCCAACGGTCGACGTTTGTTCATGGCTACCTTTACGGTATCAAAGCATGAGATTTAATTAAATTGCGGCTGACTATTGTAAGGCTGACATTGCACGAGATTAAATGCAGCACAAAATCAACAGATGCCAAAGGAATGCAGACATTAATTTAAACGACAATTAATTAATAAAATCCCTAAAATAATGGATCAATTTTTAGCATCAGTATGTGTATTACAACTGGAAACCCAGGTTTTTCGCATACCCCGTTCCCTGAATTAAATCCAAATCAATTCCATTAAAATATAATAATTTGCTGTACGTATGCAGGGATATTAATTCCATTAAAATATTAAATCCAAATCATTTTACCTACACCCTTTAATGCGAAACCCAAAACCACCCTCCACATACATGTTTTACCTTTTTTTTAAACATACCCATGTTTTACTTATATTTTGTTTATTTTCCTTTTTTTTGACCAAATTTTGTTTAATTCCTATTTTCAGTTACTCAATTTGTTTTTCATATTTTTAAATCTCTTACATAAGAAGGAGGCAATTAGTTGAAATAAAATACATATTATGACCCAACAATGCAATGTTCAGTTGTTAAATTATTATTTTCACCTGCCGCATCAGCGTTTCCCTCAACAAACAATTAAGTAATTTCGAGACGACTACGTTTCAAAATGTATCTATATGTACATAGGTTTATAGCCCTAGATAAACATAATTAATTATATTTTGTCACGCTGATAACTAGAGAATAAGAACCTAATTATTTTCTAAATTTTAGAGTAATTGTAAAAAAAAAAAAAGACGAGTATTAGTATGCACTTATTCGCATGGTATTGTTTTTTCCTATCATAGTTATACTAATCAATCACTGTAGTTTAAACTAAAAAAATATATTAAGTCACATGATGCTATTTTAAAAACATTTTTTGTTATTCTAATTTCTAAAATATTTGTAAACTCTTCGGTTACATAGGAATGTCGACCCATGCCGACACGGATGAGACATGCTAGTACGCTACAACATAAAGAAATAAATTAAAATCAGATGCAACAAAAGAATGTATGTTTTAGAGGATGCCTTGTCAACCTTCTAGTTGTCTTTTCCCCAATCCACATCTACACATTTCAAAATAGAAATTTGAAGATTAAAAACAAAGCCAAATTTTTAATTGAAGCAAAAAATGATAAAGTCACTGGCTAGCACATCAAATCAAAATGATTCAATTTGAAACTTATCACTCCTGCTTTATACGTGTATATGATTCACGCGACAAACGAGGAAGCAAATATTCCTATTAATTTTTAAAAAAAGGAAGCAGACAAATTATTAGGTTAAATTAGTGAATAAATAACTAGATTTGCTGGTATCAAACAAAGATATTTTTTTGACAAAATCAAACAAAGATATTAGATGTAGAAAGTATTGTTTTCTAATTATATATGGGGGCTACCTAGCAATAATCGATGATGACTTTTTACTTATTTTTTGCATTTTTATTGCGCTTCACTATCCTACATATTTTAGTGCATAATACTCCATTCGTCTCATATTAAGTGTCATTTAAAGTTATGTGCGGGTATTAAAAAAATGATTGGATATGCTAAATTTTATGATAAAAAAATGTGGTAGGACTAAAATACCCTTACACTTTTCTTGTTTGGTGCAAAGGCACAGTTATTGATATTCTAAAGTAAGGGTATTGTTGAAAAGTAATAATAAATGATGTATTGAGATTCTAAAGTGACAGATAATTTGAGACAAAGAAAAATGACAAAAGTGACACTTAATATGAGACGGAGGGAATATTATTATGTATATAAAGACAATTTTGTTTGATAAGGTCAATCTGCTAGTTTATATCAAATGATTTAAAACAAAAAAGTTCTTTATAGATGTTTGCTGTGACTAATTATGGCATTATCTCACGAGTTTATAGGATTTTTTTAAAATTCTACTTGAAGTAACATTTGATCTTATAACTTATAACGTTTCTTTTTCTTTCATTTTTACAATTATTGTATTATTTTAATTAAATTCGTTATGTTTAACTACGTCATTTTATATCTATAAGTCAGTTTAACCATTAATTTTATCAAACACTTCAAATTCAATTCGCTGACTTATCCGCCGTTAATTTACCAAATAGAAGCTTAACATGTTTTCTCTGTTTATATGTAAACACATTTGAGTCACGTCATGTGCAAAATTCAAATTGACATATATTGTCCCACATAAAAAATTTCTCAGCTTTGAAAAATAAAAATATGATTGAATTCCATCCCCCTTTTCTCACTTTCATTTTTCTTTTACTAAATTTGATTTAATTTTTATTTTACTTTATTTTTTAAAGGTTTTTTGTTTTGTTTTTGAAGACTTTATATATATATATATATATATATATATATATATATATATATTTGAAAAACAATATAGGTATATATAGAGGTCTAGATAACGTCTAACTTTTCATTAATTTCAAATTTTTTGAATCATCTTATGACAAATTTTGCCTTATGATAAATATCCATATAATATTTGTAATTTAATTAATTAATTTATAAATTTAATCTTAATTTTTAGCTCTTATTTTAATGATTAAATTTATAAGTTTATTATGTTTTAAATATTTTTACAAATAATATAAAAATACAAAGTTATTCCTGTGACAACACGTCCCATGAATTTTAAAATTAATTATCAATTTTATTATTATTATTTAAATTTATTCTCATAATTAATTTTTTGAATAAATCCTCAATTTGGTCACCAAGAATAGTTTAGGGATTATTTATTATATTTTATTCTTTTAAGGCCAAATAGGAGAGATTGTCACAGTTTAAGGACTAAATTGAAAGTTTGCTCGATTTTATTTTCCTACACATGTGCTACACAGTTATAGGTCTATTATTTGTGAATTAGACTCTGAAACTGCATATCATTGATTGCTCGTGTGCTTGAAGATACTAGGGGTGAGCAACCTGTCTCAAAACCTAAGATTCGTCCAGTCTTCGTCCCATTAAACCCACAAAACATCGGGTTTGTTCGGGTCTAAGGATGGGTTAGAGTCTAAAGAATTGACCCGACCAAAACTTAGGTACGGGTTAGGGTTAGCTATATATAACACATCCCTTACTTGGTCCTCACACTAATTTTTAACTATTATACATTGGTAATAAGACTTTTATAAATAAAATATTCAATTTGAAATCTATGTTAGTTTAAGTAGAAACATTTTTGTAAAGTAATATCGTAAAAGTCATGTTTTGAGTTTGAATAAATGATAAAATACTTAAAAAGTTTAATTTATCACTTCTAACTTTTAGCCATATATATTTGAGTGATCAACTTATAATTTTGTTTCAATTGTCCTTCGGGTCAACTAATCAAGTCTTGTCCAAATTAGACCAGGTCTTACTTTGACCCTAAAAGCATCGAGTTTGTTCGGGTTTTAGGACGGGTTAGAGTCTAAAAAATGACCCTATAGAAATCTAGGACCGGGTAAGAGACAAGTGTAACATGTCCCTCGATCATCCTTAGAAGATACTCACCCCTATGCTTCTATTATATTTCCTACATTAAATTCTTTTCTCTCAAGGCTTGAGATTTGAATTCTGTTCACACGCTTCGTGAGGGCAACTCGTGTGCTGATTGGTTAGTAAAGTGTGGAGCTTATATGAGCTATAGAGATCATGTGTGACCTCTTTGTCCTAGAGTTGTTTCACCCTTTCTTATAGCCAGTACTATAAGTATATAGCATTAGTGTTAATTTTTTATTGCTTTTCTTTTAATAATAATAAAAAAAGACTCTCAACAATTATCTGCAGGTAAGGTAATTCCGTAACTGCCCTCGTGTAAGGGGTGCAATGCATGGCGGATATTGCAAACATTTAAGACTAGAGACTTTTCTTTCTCTTTATAAAAGCCAACCCATATTTGTCCTTTGTTTCTCAATTCCCGCTGTTCTTGTTCTTCCTATATATTGCGCTTGTATAAATAAAAATGGCAGCAGGTGGGAGAAGAGTTTTTTACACGTTTTTTGTGGCATTATTTATGTTGGTTAATGCCCAAAATGTATTCGTGAGTTGTGCTTTAACATCAGAATTGCAAATCAAAATTGCTAAACTCAATCAAGAAGGACCTTACTTAGGTTTAATCATACCAAATTCATTTGAACTAAATCCTCTTCTTCAAAATCCTGTCTATACTGCTAGTGACACCATCATAGACTTGGCAGGTAAGTAAGTACTTTCTTCGTTAGTTTAGATAAAATAACAAATAAACATATGCATGTGTATTATCCAATGGACACACTCGAGTTCAAACTTGAGAACCGGCATGTCGCTGAAAATTATCGATACAATTGTTGGTAAAGACAATTAGGTGCATCATTAGTAAAACAAATATCTCTTGTATCTTTTATATAAATGTAAATCATTATTTTAGGATTCCAAACAACATAATCTAAACAATAAGCCATATATAATGAATATATACATACCAATAGTAGTATATAAAATATTGTCAGAAAAAGTAAATTATTAATTCATGCTCTCTAATTTTGCCTTGCTAAAATAATTAAGGAAGGAGATTTCGTTTTGGAGCCATTGGGGACAAACCTGTTATACTGGTGATGACAGGATTGAGTGTGGTAAGGTTTTGATTTTTTTTGTGTGAAAAAGGTATTGATTTGATCACTCATAATTAGGGGTTATTAATTATTTAATTATTTTGTAGATAAATGCAGCTATTACTACTCAGCTTCTCCTAAGCTTTTTCTCAGTAGATGGAGTGGTGCATTACGGCATTGCTGGAAATGCAAACCCTTCCTTGCATATTGGAGATGTAGCCATTCCCCAATATTGGGCTCATTTGGCACTTTGGAGTTGGCAGGTATTTATGAAACTTTTTTTATGTGTGTGTGTGTGTGATACTAATTAATTATGATAAATGAATTGATCAAATGTTACTATTGATTTGTATAAAATGTTTCTTGTAATATAAAAGAATATTTGATTTCTTCATGTACGACTAAAGTATGAATACCGACTAACAAAGGGTTGGTCTATGCGATAAGTACTGGGATAAGATCCCATCTAACGTTTTGAGTTCGAATCTTGGGTGTAGTAAAAACTCTTTTGGAGGAGAGAACCACACTGGCAAAACTAGGTACATGTGGCCAGCCTAATTCCCTTATATAGATTAGTCATCGGTAAAATCGGTGGATACTGCACATCAATAACACGGTATATAACTAAAAAAGTATGAATACTGGATGTACCAAAAAAAGTATGAATACTGGTTCAATTTTTTCGGAGTAGGATTACTGGATTAGTATTCATTCATACACTATTTTCAATACTCTCTCTATGATTAAGTGAAATACATATATGTTCCACCATATTAGTAGAACCTACATGAATTTTATCCAATTATAAAAAAGTATCGGGGGTAGAGTGATAAAGAGAGTGTCGCTTACGCTCCTCTTTCTATAATAATTGTGTATGAAAGAAAGTGTGATTTTTTGGGTATATAAATGTGTGTTAAGCAAATCAGGTGGAAAATAGAAAAGGTGAAGTCATCGTTACTTATAAAAGAGGGGAAATCAATATTGTTGGATTGGGTAGAATAATTTTAACTTGTTAAATCAATCTGAATTAAATATGGATTACTATTATCTTTTTTTCTTTTGAAAAAACTAATATTTTTTTGGGGTATGTAGACGAAGTGGTAATAACCACTTGAAACTCACACACAAAACTCTTATATTCAAACTCAGGTGATGATATCTGCGGTCTAACAATTTTAGTGTTAGACAGTAATTGTATTTACGGATTCTGAGTTTAAGTATCCACTAAACTTTTGGAAGTAAATTCAATTTAATTTTCTTCTTGTTTAAACTTTCCCCTCCTTAAAATGAAGCGTCATCTCATCTCCACCTTAAAAATTTCTTCACAAAAAACTAAATAGTGGGATATTTCTAAGTGTTTGTACTACATAATAATGATCATAAAAGCATATCCATAGCTATCATAGAAGCATATCCATTTTCTTGACTTACTCTTACAAGAGTGGTTACTACTCGCTTATAAAAAAAGAAAGTTATCTTGGTTGTTGACTAAGTTATATTGATCAATACTTTTTATATTTTTGCTACTTTTGATATAACACATTCATAATTTTTATTTTGATTATTGCATTGCATGATTAGTTAGTTAATTATACAGACATGAATTATTCACAAATGTATAAGTGAGTGAGGATTTTCTCAATTTCTCAAAAGAAACAGACATGTCTATTTAGAGAGAAATAAACACAAAAGTAATGACGGATCATAAAATCATTTTGATCCTCTTAAATAATTTAATTAATGAGTATCCTAACTCGTATTTCCTTCGTTCCTAATTTTTGGTCTTTTAGTTTTGTTTCATAAATATATCTAGTTTTGCAGAGGTATGGGCAAGGGCCTGATGACACGTTGCCCTTAGAAAGCAACGGGGACTACACGAGGGAAGTGGGGTACTTAAAATTTGCAGATTACACCTCAAACTTAAGTACAGGTAGTACATTTGACAACTTACTCAATAATATTTGGTACCAACCAGAGGAAATTTTTCCGGTTGATGGCATTCCTGAAGAAAGACAACATGCTCTTTGGGTACCCGTTAATTCCAAGTACTACCATATTGCTAAAAAACTCAAGGTAGGCTCGACATATTTTCATAAATATAAATATAAGAAACAAAATTTTAATTTCAACTACATTATAACTATTCAATTTTATATGAGCGCGTAACAATCAACTCACTTGTTTCTTTCTCTGAGTTATAGTATACAAAGTGTATTTGCTACTTGACAAATTAAAGTATGTTTACTAACAATTAAAATTAATTGTTGAATCATTAATTTTCATGGTTTTGTAATTTCGTCAAATATTTCTTATATATAGAATTAGAAGTAGTAAAAAATTTAAGTTATATACACAAGCGGTATTTTTCTACACATCTATTTTTTTTTCAATTCGGATCATTGTTCGCTACCAACGAAGTGTCCCAACTTTTTCAATGAAAGACTAGTCTTCGCCCATGCTTTGAGCAAATTTTGCACCGGCCAACACCGAGTTTGTCTACCAAAGAATCAAACTCGGGAGCATCTGGTCGATTCCCCATGTCCCACAGTAGCTTATTTCACTAAGCCAACAGTGTCGATTATTTTACGTTAGCATCTAATAATATTTTGTGTTTTTGGTAAGAATATTTTATCTTCAACTTTAATGAATTTTATATTATTAAAAATGCATAATTTGTCGTACTCATTGAATGATACAACACTACGTCATTAGATATATAATTCTAAAATAATTTTATACCAATCATACAGTATAGATTAAATGGTAAACAATAGTTGATTTGGATTAAGTTTGAATTGTCAGAATTTGGAGCTAGAGGCGTGCATAAACTCAACAACATGCTTGACGACAACACCAAAGGTGAAGCTTGTGAAGAGAGGAGTAAGTCAAAGCATATACCTAGACAATGCAGCATACAGGACCTTCATCTTTGAAAAATTTAAGGTGAGTCCTGTAGATATGGAAAGTGCATCAGTGGCACTAATATGCTTGCAACAAAGGGTTCCCTTCATTGCTATTAGGGCTCTCTCCGACTTGGCCGGCGGCGGCTCTGCTGATTCCAATGAGGCTGATACCTTCTCATCACTCGCTGCTACTAACTCGGTCACCGTCGTCATTGAGTTTGTGAAGCTCTTGTCAGTCCACTCCATACGGTGGTCCGAATGATTTTAATATTACTCCATTGTGTAATTAAGTGCAATTATAAATGCACATATTGACAACTTTCATATTGGTTGTCTGGACTATAAAAATAGTAATAATAATAATAATACTAAGCATAACAACTTTCATTAAGTGCAATTATTATTGTCTTTTTTGACACAAATATATATTATCGTTTTTGTTTGTATTGTATTGCATCGAGAATATGGTAGAGAATTTCATCATTTAATCAACCAAAACAACTGACATGCAAGGGAGTTTTGGTAATGAAGCCAAAAATAGCTACCGAAAGTTAGACTAATTGTCAAGGATGTTGTCATATCTCGAAAGTTAGACTAATTGTCAAGGATGTTGTCATATCTCACAAGAACGTGAGTTTAAATTCCGCTTTAGACATATGAATCTTGTTGGTGGACACGCGCGCGCGCACACACACATGCACACACAAATAACATCAGAAAATATGATTTTGAGAAATTGAGCTAATAAAGTCACTGTATGGATTCAAGGTAGGTTGGGGATACACACAACGCAGAGCTTCGACCTTGATATGAATTTAAAGGTTTCTTGACGTTCAAACGCACTGAAACTTTGTATACCATGCATTCTTTATTGCTTTATCAAATTACCAACTAAATCTTTGTTTGCTCTTTCTTTTATTAGTCTAAAAAATAACATACGTAAGACTTATTGGATGTAGACTAAACTTGAATGTGCTCATTTGTTAGGCTTATGGTGACTTTTGATAAGTGAACTTAGATTTTAGGGAAAGATCCTAAAAACTCAGTTCTACAGGAATTCCAGTGAATCAAAGTTGAATTTAGTGCAAAATAGAGAATGTGTGTAGGGATAGAGACAATATTGTTTTTTAAATGATAGATCATTCTATCATTAGACTCTTGGTCATAATATATATAAGCATATGGACTCTAGGATTTCTCTTCTGCTTCTTTAAGTTCAAGCTCAATTCACTGCAGACATAAAGTGAACCGTACCTTGAGATGATCAGCGGAGACGGATGATCTGCGGAGACGGTCAAGGGACGGATCGTCTGATACTGTAGGCTGAGGAGGACCTGAACGAGCGGGGGGTGTACCTGCAAGAACACTCCGACGCCCAAGTCAGCTATATCGAGCTACAGTAATATCTAGTGAATGAATTGCGTACCTGACATCTGGTGACTGGAGGTATTTATAGTGAATAGTCTGGATCGTTGGCGTCGGATAGCCCATTTGCGATGGGGGCCCAAGTATCAGTGGAGCTGACCACTTCGTTATTGGGCTGGTTGATTAGCTGTTGGATCAGGCCCAGCGAAGATGGCCCTTCCCTTGTTGGGTTGGATCGTTGCTACTAGATTGGGCCTGACGACTGGCCCAGTCCAGAACAGTTGCCCCCCAAGCCAAGGTCGATCGCTGAGCGGGCGTAGGCTTGATGCGCAGTCATGCTGGTCATGCTCGATCGGTAGTTTGATAGGTCTTGCCCCCAGTTCACGACTTGTGAATTTTCGGCGGTCGATATCGTATCGGATCGATCGAAAATTGATAGACACTCTCCTGGTTGCCCAATTCCGGTGAATATTTCGAATATAAAAAGTGTTTTAGATAAATAAATAAAAAAGAATTTTATTTTTTGTTGGGCCTATTTTCGTGGGCCTATATATATGTGAGTTTGAGGTGCCTCTTGTTTCTCCCATTCTCACCATTCATTCTCGAATTCAATTTCCTCTTCCCCACAAAAAAGAGGCGACCCGCTCCAATCCTTGGCACTAACAAAAAGGGGCGACCCACATCATTCTTGGCACCAATGAAAAGGGGGCGACCCACTCCACCCTAGGCACCAACGAAAAGGGGGCGATCCACTCCACCCTAGGCACACGAAAAGGGGGCGATCCACTCTACCCTAGGTGCTAGGAAAAAAGGGGGCGATCCACTCCACCCTAGGCACCAACGAAAAGGGGGCGATCCACTCCACCCTAGGCACACGAAAAGGGGGCGATCCACTCTACCCTAGGTGCTAGGAAAAAGGGGGCGATCCACTCCACCCTTGGAGCAACAACAAAGAGGTTCAACAAAGAGGGTGATCCACCCCACGAACAAGAAACACCCTCATCCACGAAAAGGGGCGACCTCATCTCCGGTAAGTGGTTAGTGCTTGAGTTGTTTGTGCTTGCGAAGCACTCACTAGAAATCTGATTGCATATGCATGAAGATACGAACTAGAACCACACAAAAAAGGGGGCGACCTACTCACCAAAAGGTGGCATGCTCGTTAAAAAGGGGCGACCCGCTCACAAAGGGGGCGACCCACTCACAAAAAATAAAGGGGCGACCTCACGAGAGAAGAGGGCGTCCCGAGACTTTCCTTACGTGATTGATTTACATCCCTTTCTTAACGCTCCAATTTGATTTAGTTTGATTTGGAGGTTTGGTGAGATGATCACTTCATGTATGCTCTACATGAGGATATATCCTCTTCGAAATTTAATTCCTCTCTCAAGTATTGGTTCGAATTTGTTTCAGGTAGTGGTGATTGCGCCTCTGTGATTTGGTGGTTCGATCTTTCGGGTTCTTTGACTCCCGTTTCGAGGTATGATGCCTTAAACTTCATTGCTAGAAATTAATGAACGTAGTTGTTTGGCCTTAATTATAAGTTGATCATTTCGTTTTTCTTTGAGTCTGATCGATCCTTTTATTTTTGTATCCAGTGAGTTGTCCTGACCATCCTAGTAGGTGACTTGGTCTTCTCAGTCGGCAGAGTTTGATACAAAGGTATTCTCCCTTTCTTTTTTTTAGAGTTGAAGGTGAAGAGGGATGAGGCCTTGGGGCAAGCCAAGGAAGCCAAGGAGTTAGCCAAAGAGGCTGTTGAGGCCAAGATGAAGGAGGAGCTGCAAAACTTGAAGTTAGCCAAGGAGACTGCTGATCGTAAAATTGAAGTGTTTAAGGGGTCGATCTCAAAACATGAGGCTGAAGTTGAAGACTTGAAGCAGACAAGCGAGGCTGCTGAGAAGGCCAAGGAAGACGCAGATGAATATGCTAGACAAGTTGTAGACGACGCGATTAGGATCTCAAAGGAGCAGTTTGCTAACGCTCTAGAGCAAGTTACGTTCTTTAATCCTGCGTTAGTGGTTGATAAGACCATTGTAGATGTCAATCATGTCGTCCTTGGTGACCAGATTGTGAAGCCTAGAGGCAGGCCTAATAGGACCAGCCTGGTGGTCTGCCAGCGACCATGAGGGCTAGGTCGGGTCGTTCCACTAGGTCATTCTCTCGTAATTATGATGTTATTTTATGCTAACTTGTACTTCTACTTGCCATTCTTGGATTTGGTTTGATTTTGTTGTAACCCATACTTTTGATTGTTCATGCTTTTGGTACTTTGTTGCACGATTTATTTCGCCTAAGTATTAAGTGCATTTGCACGTTCATCTTTGCACGATCGATGCTCAACATATGAATTGTAGCTCCGCTTCTAACCTTTCCAACGCATACTCCCGCGCCCCCATCAGATAAACATGGACGATGTTATGGTCTTCAGACCAGACCATCTTCCAAGGTCGCGTGCGGGCGATCAAGAAGTGGTCATCCCAATCTTGGACGACCTGAAGGGGACGAGCACCTTCGAATTAGACTTTGAGTCCAACATCAAAGTTGTAGGCATGCTTCTTATCTTTCCAACGCATGCTCACACGCCCCCATCGGATAAACATGGACGATGTTATGCTCTTCAGACCAGACCATCTGCCAAGGTCGCGCGCGGGCGATCAAAAAGTGGTCGTCCCAATTTTGGACGACCTGAAGGGGACGAGCACCTTCGAATTAGACTTTGAGTCCAACATCAACGTTGTAGGCATGCTTCTTATCTTTCCAACGCATGCTCACATGCCCCCATCGGATAAACATGGCCGATGTTATGGTCTTCAGACCAGACCATCTTCCAAGGTCGCGCGGGGGCGATCAAGAAGTGGTCGTCCCAATCTTGGACGACCTGAAGGGGACGATCACCTTCGAATTAGACTTTGAGTCCAACATAAAGGTTGTAGGCATGCTTCTTAGCTTTCTAACTCATGCTCACACACCCCCATCGGATAAACATGGACGATGTTATGGTCTTCAGACCAGTCCATCTTGCAAGGTCGCCCGCGGGCGATCAAGCAGTGGTCGTCCCAATCTTGGACGACCTGAAGGGGACGATCACCTTCGAATTAGACTTTTAGTCCAACATCAAAGTTGTAGGCATGCTTCTTAGCTTTCCAACGCATGCTCACACGCCCCCATCGGATAAACATGGCCGATGTTATGGTCTTCAGACCAGACCATATTCCAAGGTCGCGCGCGGGCGATCAAGAAGTGGTCGTCCACGCCAGGCCAGCTCGTCCTGGATAGGCATGGCCAGATCGTCCATGCCTGGCCAGATCGTCAAGGCCTGGCCAGCTCGTCCATGCCTGGCCAGATCGTCCTGGACATGCATGGCCAGATCGTCCAGGAAAGGCAAGATCGTCCTTGAAAGGCACGATCGTCCTTTCTGCTGAATAATTTGTTTACTCTGTTTATATTATCGCGTAAACCGCTAAGTTCGTTTAGTTTATCTCGTTATTTGACAGCCTTATGCGTTTGGCTCGTCGATTTTGCGTGTTATCTTATACTTTCCATCCGTTTGGTTCGAGTGGGATCAATCGTCGCCCGCGGACAGTTTACCAGGCTCCTACCCAGATTTAACTCGTCCTTGGGAGTGCGACCAACCACAGGTCGCTTCGTTTGTACTTAAATTCGTTTAAGTTCATTTGGACAGTTTACCAAGGTTCGACTTGGATTTAACTCGTCCTTGGGGGTGCGGCCAATCTCAGGTCGCTTCGTTTGTAATTAAATTCGTTTAAGTTCCTTTGGACAGTTTACCAAGGTTCGACTTGGATTTAACTCGTCCTCAGGGGTGCAACCAATCTTAGGTTGCTTCGATTGTGCCTAAATTCGCTCTCGATTGACCGTTCGTAATTAAAGAGACTTATGAACACACAGATATAAAAGTAAATGTCTTGTTTTATTTAACGATCGGGCAGACCTCGATAAAAAACCCTGCGGGAAAAAGAGTGTTCTACCCGTCTTTTATTTCATGAGATACAATTAGTTCTCACCAGGAAACTTGCCTTCCCCTTGATCTTCTGGTATCCGGGGCATCATCGTCCTCGTCCTCCTCTCTCACTCCAGCTGCCCCGTCAGCTGGTGCCTTTCCCTTTCTGCCGCGAGTTGCATTTGCCTTTGGAGGCATTTGAAATGTTGGTGGGATAGTAGTGCTCTCCCACTGTGGTCGCCAATGAACCGTACCTTGAGATGATCAGCGGAGACGGATGATCTGCGGAGACGGTCAAGGGACGGATCGTTTGATACTGTAGGCTGAGGAGGACCTGAATGAGCGGGGGGTGTACCTGCAAGAACACTCCGACGCCCAAGTCAGCTATATCGAGCTACAGTAATATCTAGTGAATGAATTGCGTACCTGACATCTGGTGACTGGAGGTATTTATAGTGAATAGTCTGGATCGTTGGCGTCGGATAGCCCATTTGCGATGGGGGCCCAAGTATCAGTGGAGCTGACCACTTAGTTATTGGGCTGGTTGATTAGCTGTTGGATCAGGCCCAGCGAAGATGGCCCTTCCCTTGTTGGGTTGGATCGTTGCTACTAGATTGGGCCTGACGACTGGCCCAGTCCAGAACATAAAGCATATATAGATGGTACTAAAATGTAATGTGATTGATAGGTGGAATTTACACAAAATTTGGACTATGGTTTTGACAAAGATTTAGACTTTAGGGGTTATTGTATCACCAATCTCGGATTCTCGGGGATAACTATAAGGAACCATAAGAAATATTAAATGTTGAATTTGGTATCTAGAATAGTAAAAACACGATAGAAAATATTGGTTGTGTTACATTTACACAAGGAACATATCAAGTGGCAGTGCTAAAAGATCACTAATCTTGATCATTGTAAGTAAACATAATTAGGAAATCAATTAAGATCAGATGCAGCAAAAGAATGTATGTTTTGGAGGATGCCTTGTCAACCATTGAGTGAACTGAACCCAGTTGAATTCATCAATCCCCATCCATACATTTCAAAATAGAAATTTGAAGATCAAAAACAAAGCCAAAATCTTTGATTGAAGTAAAACAATGATAAAGTCATTGCTAGCACATCAAATCAAAATGATTCAATAAAGTATGTTCGAGGCATTCACCAAAGAGTTTAAGAAAATACTCTCATTATGCTCCTGTAGATCCGACAAATGAGATTCATCCAGATCCTTTTCTTTAAGAGGTTAAGTCCATGCTCCTCCTCACGAATGGGTATCTGTGTGTAACATGTTAGGATTAGAGAGAATAGGTGGTAATTGTATTAGAGGATTGAGCTACTTACAAGTGATATCAGAGCAAAAACTCCTAAGAGAAAAAGATAATTTCTCTCTTCTAGGATCAACAAAAACACATAACTGACTACACATCATTCCATGTACCCAATTCTCTATATCCACTATAACCACGTACATTACAACCAGAGGACCAAAGAAAACAAAAACAGAGAAAGAAGCAAAAATCAAACGAGATATTAACAATCTATCATTAAAAAGTTGAAAGCATATTTCACCTTGAAAATTCTAAGATGTCAACTTCTGCATATGGCGAGTTTTGGAGCAAGAAATCTACAATTCCATCAGGTAAGGGCGAAGGCCGTATAAAAGTTCCTTTCATTTTCTTGTTTTCCCTGTTTAGCTGCTTGCAGGCTTCATTTAGTGACAGTGACTTGGTTTTTTGTAACTTGGCAAGTCTAAGAAAAGAGCATAATGCACCTGGAATTTCTTGGTCAAGCACTTTCAATGACTTTAAGTTCTTCAAGAAAGGGAACCTATCTTTCAATAAATCAGGAATGAGGGTTAGAACCTAAAGCAGTAAGGGATGAGTGTGAGAATAGGATTAGTTTATTGCAAGTCAATATTTTGATGACAAAATTCAGATTTTAAAAAAACACATCTAAAGAAGGAAGTGTAAACTATAAAGTACCTAAAGAGTACTTGCAGTTAGTACCAATGATTTTATACCAACAAAATCTAGCAACCAGCTACATAGTTTAAATGCAGGATCCACACACATTGAGAAAAGGTCTGCATCAATATCTACATGTTCAATAGAAGAAATATTGCTCCCGTTGAATCTCATATGAGCAACCCCATTAAAAACAAATGTATCAAGATTTGGAGTACATAGCTCAACAATCTTCAAAGTGGTTGGATAATGACAACGCATAGATAAACGGACTGTTGAATTCTTACAATTTTACACTTGTTTTACTGCAGGACTTGCAACAAACAATTGTGGGGGTGAGAATAACAAAATGCCCACCAGTTACCAGAGGCCCAATCCACTTTGATACTCCGGGTCCAAAAACAAAAATGCGGAGCTCTTTAGACCTTGAAAATGGATACACGCGATCTGGTTGATGCTCCAACTTATATATTGCTTCTTGTCACGTGTTGGATCACTTTTCTTCAATTTTTGTCTCCCTTCTTCTTGAATCTTCTTCGTCTCTCTCTCTACGAACCCAGCAAGCTCTGCTAGGGTTTGCTGATCTTCACCAAATTTCCAGTGATTGAGGCTTGGATCTTGCCTCAATCACTCACAAATGGTGAGTAAAGTCTTCGTGCAACAAAACCCCCTTTGTTTTGCACACAAATTCCACTTGGTTTCAACTTCTCACTTACGAACACTGTTGATGTTCTTGTTCGAAGTTTCAACCACAAATCACGCTTTGATTTCTCAATCAGAACTACAAGATCACCACGCAAGGTAATCTTCTCCTTCTAATCTTTCTTTTCTTTCTATTTTGATTTTGATGTACTGTTTCAGAAACCCTAATGTTCTGAAACTTCGTATTTCTCAGGTAACAGTTAAGATTCAAGGTTGTATGAAACCTTAACAGGTAAAATCACACCCTCTTCGTGATTTTAAACCTGTTTTCTTTCTTATCACAAACCCTAATTCTTTTCTGTTTTATGTGTTGTTGTACGTGCACTTGTGATTGTTCAAGCTGAACAATCACCCACAACATTCTTCAAGCTTTCCCTTAAAGCCTAAAAAAGGTATACTTCTCCTTTCTTACCTTTAATTTCTTTCCTCTCTCTAACTCAGTCACTGAATTAGATTTCTAACCCCTTCTCTTCTTTATTTGCGAGGTCTTCAACACCTTTGAAGATGAAACTTACTACTCAGAACTTAAGGTTGCTAGAAGAACAAGAGATAAAGAATTCTTGTAAGAAAGAAGACTAGAACAGAATAGGTAAATTCAATGTAAAAATAAAACTTTGTAAAAGCTTTATTTCTGAGTGTATATTCTGTATGTACAAGTTTGTAAGGCCATGAGGCTTTTATAGATCCTCATAACACTTAGTTATGAGTTTGTTAAGTTAGTTACAGTTTTGTAACTAACTCTAACTAGCTGTTAGGATATTTTGAACTGGCTGGGTAACGGTTAGCCGGAGTGTTCCTAACCGTTACAACACTTCAGTGGTTGCTTTAGGTTTTTATTAAAAAAACCAACATCCTCCCTTAATACAAAACCTAAAGAACATAAGACACTTAAGCTAAAACAAATAAAAGGAAATTCCCAGGTCATGGCTCTGGTCATAGCACACAATCAATAAACCCTAGGACAAGCCCCTAGAGATAGCTTTAGGGCTTAGTTGCTTTTATTCTAAGGCAACTAGGCCAATTTCCCTTCTTAGTCTTGTAAAAGCTTCCCCCTTCAATGGCTTGGTGAAGATATCTGCCAATTGATCTTTGGTAGAGTAGTAGTCAACCTTCATATTCCCTTTAGAAACTTGATCCCTTAGATAATGGAACCTAGTTTCTGTGTGCTTTGTTCTGCCATGTCCCACTGGATTTTTGGCAAGACAAAGTGCAGACTTGTTATCAACCCATAAAGTAGTAACATCATCTAGGTTAACTTGCAACTCCTTCATTAGAGCCACCAACCATGCTGCCTGGGTTGCAGCACTGCATGCAGAAACATACTCTGCTTCACAGCTAGATAGGGCAACAATCTGTTGCCTTTTTGAACTCCAACAGATAGGAGCCCCTAGGAATTTAAATAAGTACCCAGAGGTACTCCTTCTATCCAATTGATCCCCACACCAATCAGAGTCTGAGTAGGCAAATAGGGTAGAAGTGTCTGTTTTCTGTCCTTTAGGAAAATATATTCCATAGTTCAGAGTTCCTTGAACATACCTTAGAATCCTCTTTGCAGCATTTAGATGAAGCTGCAATGATTCATTCATGAACCTGCTAACCATGCCTGTTGCAAATAGGATGTCTGGTCTAGTGTGACATAGGTATCTTAGAGAACCTATGATCTGCCTGTAGTGGGTAGGATCAACTGTAGTACCTTTTTCACCTTCCTTTTTTACTTAGAACACCTTCAGCAGGATTTAATGCATGGTTGCAGTCAGTCATAGTAAATTAAGATAAGATTTCTTTAGCATACTTCCTTTGGTGTAGAATTATACCTTCTGGTATTCTTAGGAATTCAAGCCCTAGGAAGTAAGACACCATGCCCAAGTCAGTCATCTCAAACTCTGCTTTCATAGCCTCCTTAAATTTGTTTATCTTCTTAGGATTGTTCCCTGTAAGTAACAGATCATCGACATATAAACAGATTAGTATTATATCAGAATTCATGGTGCCTTTAATGTAGACACCAAATTCATTGACACACTTAGTGAACCCAATGTTCACAAAAAATGTGTCAATTCTTTTATGGCTTAAATATCATTTACCCACTGCAAATATCACCATGATCCATTTACCCCCCTGCAGAAAAAAAAACTTTTAAGACAAACTTTGTAAATATTAAGTGTTTCTATTTAGCCCCCTCCCGTTAACTTTCAGTTAAAAATAACTGAGTTGGCTGCCACGTGGCGCTTAAATGGTGATGTGAGACACACTGTGCCTAAAAAGATTTAAGAAATATGCAGAATATGAGTGTTGAGCCTGTGACCTTCTAATGCTACACACTCCCTCTTACCACTAGATCACATGCAGATTTGTTAACATGTTTCCAACAAACAATATATATTACAAAACGAAAACACGGTCTTCATTACCACTGCTTCATCTTCCTCTTTCATCAATGGAAGAAAAACGAAATTGGAACCATTAAAACGAGAAGAAGATTAAGATCTGGAAAATGCCATTAAAAAGAAATGAAACATTAAAACGAGATGAAGAAGATTAAGATCTGGAAATTCCATTAAAACGAAATGAACCATTTTAGATCTGAAGAAGATTTCGATTCTTTCCATTTTCGTTTTTCTCATGTTTCCATCGTTTCCATTTTTGTTTCTCTGATTGTTACCATTTTCGTTTTCAGTATTTTAATTTCAGATCTGCATAATTTTGTTTTCAGATCTCCATT
This sequence comes from Astragalus glycyphyllos, assembly GCA_963573325.1. Taxonomy (NCBI): domain Eukaryota; kingdom Viridiplantae; phylum Streptophyta; class Magnoliopsida; order Fabales; family Fabaceae; genus Astragalus; species Astragalus glycyphyllos. The sequence continues at coordinate 92,219,677 of OY754307.1, forward strand.
TTCGTGTTTATGGTGGTGGTGTTGAGGAAGATGAAGTTCTGGTTTTTTTGTTGTTTTAATTGAGTTATGTGTTATATACTATTTATTGGCTTAATTTACACAACTGATTTAGTGGCTTAGTGGTATTTGGATGCCCCATTGACTTCAAGGTCATGAGTTCAACACTCATCTCAATCAAAACATTTATTATTTTTAGTAACAAAGGTACCCCACGTGTCACAGAGGCCCAATAATATGGTGACACGTGGCATGACGTCATCTCTGGCAGCCAACTCAGTTTTTTTAACAGAAAGTTAATGGCAGGGGGTAACTAGAAACACTTAATATTTGCAAGGTTTGTTTTAAGAGTTTTTTTTTGCAAGGAGATAAATGGATTATGGTGATATTTGCAGGGGGTAAATGATATTTAAGCCTTCTTTTATTCCAGTCTCTTGGAGCCTGTTTCAGACCATAGAGTGCCTTATGTAAAAGGCATACTAGGTTTTCTTTTCCTTTCTTCTCAAAACCAGAAGGTTGTGAGATGAACACAGTTTCTTCAAAGGGACCATTTAGAAAAGCTGACTTAACATCTAAATGATGTAAGTCCCAATTCTTACTGCAAGCTAATGTAGTAACCATTAATCCCTTGCTTTTGTTGGAACCCTCTAGCAACAAGTCTTGCTTCATGCTTGACTATTTTGCCATTGGGGTCCAATTTAAGTTTAAAAACCCATTTGACACTTATTGCCTTTTTCCCTTTAGACAGAGGTGTCAAACTCCAAGTACCATTCTTTTCAATAGAGGCAAGTTCCTCTATCATAGCATTTTTCCACTCTTTGCACTTTAAGGCCTCCTTAAAGTCTAATGGCTCAACATCAGCCATCATAGCAAAGTGTATTAAGTCACCATCCTTGTTAACTTGATTATCCATAGCCATATCAAAGTCCAACAGCCTCCTAGGTGGTTGTCTCACCCTTTGAGCCCTAGGAGGAGTCTGTAATACTTGTTTAGGCTTCTATTCATCCTCCACATCCACCTCCTCTTGAGGAATTTGATCCTCATTAGGTAGAATAGGTTCATTATTAGGTTGAACAGACCCCTCATCATCAGAACTTTCACCAAAGATTAAGTTCAGTGTTTAAGACTTCCTCAATGGTTGTGGAGTCTACTGAACCTGCTGGTTCAGCTTTATCCCAGTCCCATTGCTTGTCTTCAAGCACCACCACATCCCTAGATACCTCAGTCCTCTTAGTTTTTGGATCTAGCAGCCTATAATCCCCTGTAGGATGATAACCAACAAGGATTAAGGGCCTGCTCTTGTCCTCCAACTTAGTCCTCTTACTGTCAAGGACATGACAGTAAGCTATTGAGCCACAAACTTTCAAGTGAGATACACTTCGCACATCACCTGTCCAAGCACACTCAGGAACCTTATCTTCCAAACCTCTTGTGGGACACCTATTCAATATATAGACAGCTGTCAACACAGCTTCTGCCCATATATTTTTAGGTAGTCCCTTAGATTTTACCATACTTCTGGCCATGTCCAATATGGTCCTGTTTCTTCTCTCAGCCATACCATTATGCTGAGGTGTATAAGGTGAAGTCACCTCATGCACAATACCACAACTGGTGCAGTATTCCTCAAACTCCTTTGAGGTATACTCACCACCACCATCAGTTCTCAAAACTTTCAAGTTCTTGCCACTTTGGTTCTCCACCAGAACCTTAAACCTTTTAAAGGTGTCAAATGCCTCATTCTTAGCCTTAAGTAGATACGCCCAAATCTTCCTTGAGTACTCATCTACAAAGGTGATGAAGTATTTGTTTCCACCAATAGAAGACACATCTAATGGACCACATAGATCAGAGTACACAACCCCTAGTAAATCTTTAGAGTAGTGTTTCATTTCTTTCTTAAACTGTTTCCTAGGTTGTTTACCCATTAGACAAGTGGTGCATGTTTCATTAGGTTCATTGATTTTAGGTAACCCCTCAACTAAACCCTTAGTACTTAGGTTACTTAATCCCTTGTAATGAAGGTGGCCAAACCTTTTGTGCCACAGACTACTGTCACAGTCAGTAGTGGCACTAAGGCATTTCACTTCAGACATGCTTAGGCTTGTCTTAAAAGTCCTATTAGATGCTAGAGGAGTAGTTAGAATTAATTTGTCATTAATATCAAACAATTTCAGTTTTAAATGCTTCATTAGGACTGAAAATCCCTTTTCAACTAACTGCCCTAGGCTTATAAGATTGCAACTTATCCCTGGAACATAGAGAACATCTTGGATTACAACTATTTGACCATCTTCCTTTATAAATTCTATATTCCCCTTTCCCTTAGAGACAATAGACCTACCATTAGCACACCTAATTATAGTTTTTACAGTAGGATCATAGTCAACTAGCCACTGCCTGTTTCCAGTCATATGATTGGAGCAGGCAGAGTCCAAGTACCACATCTCAGTGATGGTGTTGCCATCACTGGTGGTCACAACTAGAGTCACATAGGCTGTCTCTTGTTTCAACTCTATATTAGTCACAATTATATATATCCTCCCTAGGTTCAATTAAGTCAAGATCATCAATCATCATACTAAGAGCAACATTTTCAGAATTATCAGTGTTTGAACCAGAGTCTTCCTTAGCCACATTGGCTTCAGACACTGGTTCAGCAGGCTTAGAGCCTTTTCTGGTGGGGCATTCAGTAGCATAATGCCCTATTTTATCACATCTATAGCACTGCACATTAGACTTGTCCTTTTTCTTAGGTGTAGTGCTATTTTCTTAGTGGAGTCAGATTTAGGGTTAGAATGACCTCCCTTACCTTTAGACCAGTTGGTCTTGCTGCTGTTGCCCTTGCCCTTTTTATTCTTGGCCTTGGTGAACATGGGTTGATCATCTTCCTCATCATCATCATTGAGAAGATTGATCCTGACCTCTTTTGCTTCCAATTTTGCTTGCAGTTCTTCAATTTTCAAGTCATTAATTGGGGTAGTCTCTTCTATAGTGTTGGTCACTATAAAGTACTTTTTAGTCATATTCCTTAGGATTTTCTTACAAACCCATTTTTCTTCAAGAATTTCACCAAGCTGAGCCATCCCATTGATGAGTTTCTTCACTCTGCTGAAGAACTCAATAACATTTTCATTCTGCTTCATTCTCAAGCTCTCATACTGTTCCCTTAGGGCCTGCAACTTTTCTTCCTTAATGGGAGCTGCTGGTGTGTGGAAAACGTGTGCAAGTATACACAGTCACAAGCAAGTGGTATAAAAGATCGAACTCACAGGGATTGGATTAACTCTTATATGTTGCAAAGACTTATAAACTAGTGCAGCTACACAACTCACAATTTTGGTTGAAGTTGAAATGAAAATAAATTAAAGGAAGGCAAGTAAATTGTGCAGGAAATCAGTTGAGAATGATAGTTGAGATGTCTTCACTATCTAAATCACTTTTGAGTGTATTGTGTTTTCTTGTGGTGCAGATGCACTTAGGTGCAGCTGCATCAGTGTGTGCTGGTCAGCTACTTTCTTTAGAGTTTCGTTACAAGCTCTTATGATTCTGTTTTTTTGTGGTAAAGAAAGAAGTTGTCAATTCCTTTCTTTCCCCCTTACAGATAATCCAAGTTGCTTAAATAATTTCACTCTTGCATCTTAAGATCTCACTACACTACTTGTAAGGACTATGTTAACCTAAGGCTAGGAATTAACATGGAATTAACAATCTGACTTTATCAAAACAAGTTTAACAAAGGCTTTATTAAACACTTATCCTTACTTAGTTCTTGATTTCTAGTTCTAAGCCAATTAAGTGAATATAACTCTACTTGTTCTAAGTGATCAACCTTAAAACAAGATTAAGAATTTAAACACAAGAACTAAAGTGCTTACACCACTTGAAAACACAATAACTTTCCTGAAAAGATCATTGGAAAGTTAGAACATCCCAACTTAAAAAGTTTAGCTCATGATGGGCATAGAAAAGCAAATATATTTGAAAGAAAACATGTTGAAATAAAGGAAATTACACCAAATGAAAGACTCTTGCATACATTTGCTTAAGAACTAATTTCTTGCACCTATTAGTTCTTTGAAGAAGTGGAGAGAGAAGTTGTCAATTTCTTCTCACCTTCCTCTCAAACTAACACAAATTTAAACTAAGAAAATATGTAAAAAGAACTAGAAGAAATAAACTAGAGAACTATGAGAAACTAAGATGGAAAAGAACATGAAAAATCTATTTTCAAGTGAGGAATGAAGTCCTATTTATAGCCTTGGAGCTTTCCTTCATGTGAGGGTTTCCTTGCTGATTTAAGTTAACCAAAAGGTGTTAACCATGGTCACTTTTCAAAAGATGAAGATAAACCTTGAATCCAACACTCAACCTTAAAGAGAGGTCCAATTATAAGTTGCCACATGTCCTTTAAGATTGATCCTTCATGATGGTCTTTTGATTGTGGGCGCTGCATTTTGCAAGTGGCCATGTGTCCCCATGTGACTCTTAAGCAAGCAGCATGCCAACAAAGCATTATGGCAATGGTAAGAATTGAGGTGCTTCCAATGTGGGGTTGTGAGCTGCTTCGGTGCAGGAAGGTGTAGATGCACCTAACTGCAGGTGCACTGTGAGAATTGTTTCTAGTGCAGATGCACCCAACTGCAGCTGTACTGAACAAGCACATCAAACATACCAATATACATGCAAGATGCTAATTTATGAACATTCTTCACCTTAAAACCATAAATGTTGTTATTTTATTTATACTACTATATTTAGCACATTTTATACTTGATTTTAAGCAATTATCTAAGTTTAGATACATGAATAACTCTATATAAAATAGAGTTATCACACCCCCAAACTTAACTCGTTGCTTGTCCTCAAGCAATGGAAAAAAGAAACACTAATAAAATTTTCATAATCAAGAAGAACAGATCAGCTCACATCTTCTTCAAAGATTGATTTTCAAGAATGCATTTTATGAACTTCATTTTTCAGAAAATTTTGTCTTTGTGCCTTTGAATTCCAAAACATCCAAAGCTATTAAAACTCATTTGTGTGAGTGTGTGCCCCACTGAGATTCAATCAGTTCCAAAACTAAGTAACAAGTTTTCTCCTAGCCTTTGAAAAGTTTAGATCACGTTTGGTCAAAACAAATATGTTTCAAAATATAGATGAGACTAACAAAATCCTCAAGATTGGGGATTTTTAAGCACAACAAAGGGCTTGAAAAGAGTATTTCAAAACTGTTGAGTCAATGCATTATTTGTATTTTTTGTGGTTCTTTTTCTTGATGCAAATGCAGTGAGTGCAAATACATCGTTTTTCTGAGGTGCAGTTGCACTTAGTGTTTTTGAACTGGTGCAGATGCACAAAACTTTTGACGGTGCAGATGCACTTAGTGCAGCTGCACTTGATACTCCTTTTCCAGACTTGTTTAGCTTATATTACCCTCCTCACTGTCCTCCTTATGCATACTTTTTTCTTTGGTCAGTTCTGTCTTCTTTTCTTCTTTTTCTTTCTTTTTGAATTTTCTTTTTTCTGACCAAATGCACTATTGGAACAGGTACAGTTTAATGACTCAGGCAATATAGCTTTCTTACATTTTGAGCTCTTTTGGTAAACCTATGTGCATTGACTACTCTAAGTTCTTCATACTCTAGCCTTTGTATTCATAAAAACTCCCCCAAACTTAATTCTTTAAGCTCTTCTATATTTTTAATAAAAATTTGTTTTTGTCCTTAGTTTTCTAAAAATCCCTCTTGCATCGGATAGCTTATCACATAGCAAAGTTCTTTTCAAAATTCAGCTTTGATGTGTTGAAGTGATAATAACAATGGTTACCTTTGGAAAAACAAGGCTTCTTTTTCTTTTTCTTTTGTTTCATCATTAAAAATCAGTTCACAAATTGCATTTTCTTTAAGTTTTTGAAAAAGGCTATAAGCTGATCATGCTTCAAGACTCATCAAATCTTCAAAATATTACTTAGTTATGATTTACTTAAAACTGTTTTGACAGATTTTTCTACTTTTTCAAAACAGTTTTATGCATTTGGAAATGCTTTGTTAAGTAAATCTAAAACAACTAAAACATAATACTTACTAACACATGTACATATTAACAAAACACACATAATAAACACAAGAACTGAAACAAATACGCATAAGATAGATACTAACACATGCATGAAAAGTTTTGAGTACTCTCCCCCCAACTTAAAAGTGAGCAGTGTCCTCACTGCTTTAATTTGAGATCGCAAAACAGATTGTTCAAAATGGGGGAGGGGGGTTAATACATGTGGGACTCAAAAACCAGATAACATAAGTATATAAAAGTACTGAAAATATTTAAAAACAACATTTAAGGTTTACTCGGGTTTTGCTCCAGATCTAAGTCTGTTGCTAGCCCTTGTTGCTGCACACTTGACTACGAACTTCTTTGGCCTCTTTACTGCTGCTGCCTTGGATGCAGTTGCTCCAGGCTCAGTTGTTGTTGCTTTTTCTGCTTCTTCTGCGTCAGGAGGTGCATCTGCACCTGTTGTTGTTGCTAGTGCAGCTGCACCAATTCCTGCTTTTCTACAAAATACTTGAAAAACATCAAATTGAACAAAATATTAAATATTTAGCAAAAATTATGGGTTGCCTCCCATCAAACGCTTGTTTTAAGAGTCTTACAACCTGACTTTTCCTTTTTGTGATTAAGGATTTTCAAAATGAGTGATGCTTTCATTTTGCACCACTTGTTCACCAAAATTCATTTTGACTCTTTGCCCATTTATCTTGAAAGTGGTATCTGAAGCTGCATCATAAAGATCAACTGCACCATGGGGATAGATTTTGACTAATTGAAATGGTCCTGTCCACCTTGATTTCAATTTTCCAGGGAACAATTTCAACCTAGAATTATAACAAGACCATTCCTCCTTCCCTAAGTTCTCTTCTTTGGATTTTCTTATCATGCCATGCTTTGGTTTTAGTTTTGTAAATTTCATTCCTAAATTCTTCTAATTCATTGAGCTCTAAAAACCTTTGTGTTCCTGCCTTATTGAGGTCAAAATTCAATTTTTTTATGGCCCAATATGACTTGTTTTCTAACTCAATAGGCAGATGGCATGCCTTGCCATAAACTATCCTATAGGGGGACATACCTAATGGAGTTTTAAATGCAGTCCTATATGCCCATAATGCTTCATCTAAGTGTAAGGACCAATCTTTTCTTGTTGGTCCAACCATTTTTTCTAGCATTCTTTTAATCTCCCTATTGGACAATTCAGCTTGTCCACTTGTTTGTAGGTGGTAGGCTGTAGCAATTTTGTGCTTAATCCCATATTTTGCAAGCAGATTTTCAATAAGTTTATTGCAAAAGTGTGAACCTTCATCATTGATGATTGCTCTTGGGGTGCCAAATCTTGTAAAAATGTTCTTTTGCAAAAATTTGCTAACTGATTTGGCATCATTATTAGGCAATGCTACTGCCTCTACCCATTTGGACACATAATCAACAGATACTAAGATATATTCATTGCCAAAAGAAGGTGAAAAAGGACCCATGAAATCCATGCCCCAAACATCAAAAAGTTCAATTTCTAAAATATTGGTTCTAGGCATTTCATGTCTTTCAGAAATATTCCACTTCTTTGACATTTGTCACAGGTTTTGACCAAAAAATAAGCATATCTAAATAAAGCAGGCCAGAAATAACCTGATTGCAATACCTTAGCTACTGTTCTGTTGCTTCGAAAGTGACATCCATATGGTGCAGCATGGCAGTGCAGAAGCACAGCTTTCTGTTCAGATTCAGGGATGCACTTCCTCATGATTTGATCTGGACACATCTTATATAGATAGGGATCATCCCAATAGTATTTCTTCACTATATGGAAAAATCTCCTTTGTTGATAATTCATGTCTACTGGTACAACTTTGCTTACAAGGAAATTGACTATGTCAGCATACCATGGTGCAACTGCATTCGATGCACCTGCACTGTGTGCAGAAGCACTAGGTGCTGTCAAGGTGACTGCTAACAACTTTTCATCTGGGAAATTCTCCTTGATCTCTTGTGTACCTGTACTTTCACCTTCAAGTCTAGATAAATGGTCAGCTACTTGGTTCTCCACCCCCTTCTTATCTCTAATTTCAAGATCAAACTCTTGAAGGAGGAGAACCCATCTTATTAACCTTGGTTTTGTATCTTTCTTTGAAAGCAAATACTTGATGGCAGAATGGTCAGTATAAACTATAACTTTGGTGCCAACCAAGTAAGATCTAAATTTATCAAATGCAAATATCACAGCTAATAGTTCTTTCTCTGTCACAGTATAATTCATTTGGGCTTCAATAAGTGTTTTACTAGCATAATAGATTGAATGAAAGACTTTGTCATACCTTTGCCCTAGGACAGCTCCTACTGCAAAGTCACTAGCATCACACATTAGTTCAAAGGGCCTGCTCCAATCTGGTGTTACAATCACTGGTGCAGTTACCAGTGCCTTTTTAAGCTTTTGAAATGCTTCCATACAAGGTTCATCAAAGTTAAATTGTGTATCTAACTGTAAAAGATTACACAATGGTTTAGAAATTTTTGAAAAATCTTTGATGAATCTTCTATAGAAGCCAGCATGGCCCAAGAAGCTCCTTATTCCTTTAACTGTTGATGGAGGTGGCAGTTTCTCAATAACCTCAATTTTTGCCTTGTCTACTTCCAATCCTTTCTTTGATACCTTATGTCCAAGCACAATGCCCTCTTGTACCATGAAATGGCACTTTTCCCAATTAAGCACAAGATTGGTGTCTTCACATCTTTGGAGAATTTTTTCTAAATTTGATAAACATAATGGAAATGTTTCTCCAAAAACTGAAAAATCATCCATAAAAACTTCCATTGATTGCTCAATGAAGTCAGAAAATATAGACATCATGCATCTTTGAAATGTAGCAGGTGCATTACAAAGTCCAAAAGGCATCCTTCTAAATGCAAAGGTACCATAGGACATGTAAAAGTAGTTTTTTGTTGATCCTTAGGTTCTATTGCAATCTGATTATAACCTGAATTACCATCTAAGAAACAATAAAACTCTTTTCCTGCTAACCTATCTAACATTTGGTCAATGAAAGGCAAAGGAAAGTGATCATTCTTTGTGGCCTTATTGAGTTTTCTGTAATCCATACAAATCCTCCATCCTGTGACAGTTCTAGTTGGTATCAATTCATTTTTTTCATTGGCTATCACTGTTACACCCCCTTTCTTAGGGACACATTGTACAGGGCTCACCCATGCACTATCTGAGATGGGGTATATGATTCCAGCATCTAGCCATTTAATGATTTCTTTCTTAACAACCTCTTTCATTATAGGATTTAGCCTTCTTTGTCCTTCTATGTAATTTTTAGAATTATCTTCTAAAATGATCCTATGCATACATATTGAAGGGCTAATTCCTTTTATGTCTGCCATTTGCCAACCTATAGCTTTCTTATGCTTTTTTAAGGTACTAATGAGATCATTCTCCTGTTCTAAAGATAGATCGGATGAAATGATCACTGGAAGTGTATCACCTTCCCCTAAGAAAGCATATTTCAAATGTTTAGGCAATTCCTTCAATTCTAATTTAGGAGGTTGTTCAATTGAGGGCAAGTTTTGTTTAAGGTTAGGGTCTTCTAAATTAAGAGATTCATAAGTTCTAGCCCATACCTTAGGTGTTGGTTCTTCCTTTGGCAGTATGTCTTTTTCCAGCATTTCTTCCTCAGGAAGTGCAGATGCATCAGGTGCAAGTGCATTGGTAAGATGATCATACTGCTTGTTGAACTGCTTTTGCACCAAATGATCAAGAGAGATGACTGCTGAACATTCTTCACTCTCCTCTGCAGGATATTTCAGAGCATTCATTACATTGAATTTCACCTCTTGATCATTTACTCTCATGGTTAGTTCTCCTTTTTGCACATCAATCAATGTTTTCCCAGTTGCTAAGAATGGCCTTCCAATAATAACTGGTACTTCTTCATCTGCAACAAAGTCAAGAATAACAAAATTTGCAGGAAATACAAATTTGTCAACCTTTACCAATATATCTTCTATGATTCCTTCTGGGTAAGCTATTGACCTGTCTGCAAGTGACAATGTTACAGAGGTAGGTTTAGCATTTCCAATTCCTAACTCTGTAAAGACATATTTAGGCATCAAGTTGATGTTTGCTCCTAAATCACACAATGCACGACCTGTATAGTAATTACCTATTGAAAATGGAATTGTAAAGCTACCTGGATCTTTTAATTTTCTTGGAATTTTGTTTTGCAAAATCAAACTACATTCTTTTGACAAAGCTACAGTTTCAAATTCACCTAATCTTTTTCTTTTTGAAAGAACATCTTTCATGAATTTAGCATAATAGGCATTTGTTGCAATGCTTCAATCAAGGGAACATTGATATGCAATTGTTTTAAAACATCTAAAAATTTACTGAATTGCTTCTGCATCTTGAAAAAAAATTTCATTTTTATTTTTTTCTCCCTTACCTGTACCTTCATTCTCATAAGGTTCTACAAGATCTTTCCCATGTCTGAGAGAGATAGCTTTCACCTGTTCCTTACCTGGCCTTTGAGATGGAGTTGCTTCTGTATTTGATGGTAGTGTACCTGTTGGTCTTTGATACAGAGCAGTTGCTAACTGACCTACTTGATTTTCCAGATTTTTGATGGATGCATCTTGGGCTTGCCTAGCTATTCTAGTTTCACTAATGAAAGATTTAAACAAACCTTCTAAGGAGTTATCAGTAGAAGGTTGTTGTTGTTGTGGCCTTTGGTAGTTCTAAGATTGAAATCCTGGTGGAAGGGTTGGTGCAGTTGCACTAGGTGCAGGTGCACTAGTATTGCTCCATCTGAAGTTTGGATGGTTCTTCCAACCAACATTATAGGTATTGGAGTAAGGGTTGTTATTCCTATTATAACCTACATAATTTACAGAGATAGGGTTGCTAGGACACTCCTCATAAAGGTGACTTCCTCCACAATAAACACAACTTATAGCTCCTAGGGGTGGGAATAGGCCAGGGAAGGCCAGGCTTTGAAAGGCCTGAGCCTGGCCTACAGTGAACTTTTTAGGCCTGAGCCTGGCCTATGGCCTGTCAGAGGCTTTTTTTTAGGCCTGGCCTGGCCTTTTTGAAAGCCTGGTCTGGCCTGAAAGCCTATTTAAAAGCCTATATCCTGTTAAGTTCTTTAGATAGCTCATTTTACCCATTTAAAATTGGCTAAACTAGTCTATTTTACATTAAGGCCTTTTAATATTTATATCCTCAAAGTGCAACGATATGACCTATTTTCTACTGATTTCTATCAATTCAAAGAAAGCTAATAAAATGACCTATTCCCACCCCTAGCTCCTGGAGAGGCTTGTTCTATTGCTGCTGCAGTGTTCTCTACTGGTGCAGCTGCACTAGATGCAGTTGCACTGGTATTGGCGAAGCTTTTGAACATATTTGCTAATGAGGCTACTTGAGCAGATAGGGCTGATATTTCACTAATTTCATGTACCCCTGATGACTTCTTTTGGGCACTTACCCTCTCAGTGGGCCAACTAGAGCTATTGGTAGCAATTCTATCAATCAATTCACATGCTTCATTATAAGACAGATTTAACAAAACACCACCAGATGATGCATCAAGCATTATTCTAGTTTGTGGTTCCAAACCATTATAAAATGTTTCCATTTGAATAATGACTGGAAGACCATGGTGTGGACATTTTCTTAAAAGTTCTTTCCATCTTTCCCATGCTTCAAACAATGATTCAAATTCTTTTTGTCTAAAAGATGTAATATCATTTCTCATTCTGGCATTTTTTATGGGTGGAAAATATTTTGACAAAAACTTTTCAGCCATTTCATTCCATGTATGAATAGAATTAGGCTTCAATGAGTTTAACCATGATTTAGTCTTATCTTTCAAAGAATATGGAAATAGCTTAAGTCTAAATGCATCTTCACTAACACCAGGTATGATAAAGTTACTACATACTTCTAAAAGCTGTTTTAAATGCTCATGGGGATCCTCATGAGGAAATCCACCAAATTGACCAGTTGTTTGTAGCATTTGAAACATCATGGGTTTAAATTCAAAATGGACAGCCTCTATGTGAGGTCTTGCTATGCTTGTTTGCATGTTTTGATGATCAAACATAGCATAATCTCTCATAGGTCTATCTCTATCATTAATCATACCTATTGGACCCATGTTGATGAATTGATTTCTGTGATCTGCTTGAACTTCTGGTTGTGATCCAGGACCAACTCTGATTGAGGGTGGTCTTGAGCCTTCTCCTTCACCTTGTTGAGACATGGTATTGCTGCAACATTGAAGTCTTTGTTTCTGGAGTCTTCGCAACCTTCTAAACTGTCTTTCTATTTCTGGATTAAGTTCAAATTCTTGTGATCTATCCCTGGGCATAAGCTAGTGCAGCTGCACCTGTTTCTGCACAGAAAAACAAACTACCAGAGTAATAAAACAAAACACTAATTTACTATCTTTAAAACAACAAAAATTAATGACAATCCCCGGCAACGGTGCCAAAAACTTGGTGTGTGGAAAACGTGTGCAAGTATACACAGTCACAAACAAGTAGTATAAAAGATCGAACCCACAGGGATTGGATTAACTCTTATATGTTGCAAAGACTTATAAACTAGTGCAGCTACACTACTCACAATTTTGGTTGAAGTTGAAATGAAAATAAATTAAAGGAAGGCAAATAAATTGTGCAGGAAATCAGTTGAGAATCATAGTTGAGATGTTCACTATCTAAATCACTTTTGAGTGTATTGTGTTTTCTTGTGGTGCAGATGCACTTAGGTGCAGCTGCATCAGTGTGTGCTGGTCAGCTACTTTCTTCAGAATTTCGTTACAAGCTCTTATGATTCTGTTTTTTTGCGGTAAAGAAAGAAGTTGTCAATTCCTTTATTGCCCCTTACAGATAATCCAAGTTGCTTAAATAATTTCACTCTAGCATTTTAAGATCTCACTACACTACTTGTAAGGACTATGTTAACCTAAGGCTAGGAATTAACATGGAATTAACAAGCTGACTTTATCAAAACAAGTTTAACAAAGGCTTTACTAAACACTTATCCTTACTTAGTTCTTGATTTCTAGTTATAAGCCAATTAAGTGAATATAACTCTACTTGTTCTAAGTGATCAACCTTAAAACAAGATTAAGAATTTAAACACAAGAACTAAAGTGCTTACACCACTTGAAAACACAATAACTTTCCTCAAAAGATCATTGGAAAGTTAGAACATCCCAACTTAAGAAGTTTAGCTCATGATGGGCATAGCAAAGCAAATATTTTTGAAAGAAAACATGTTGCAATAAAGGAAATTACACCAAATGAAAGACTCTTGCATACATTTGCTTAAGAACTAATTTCTTGCACCTATTAGTTCTTTGAAGAAGTGGAGAGAGAAGTTGTCAATTTCTTCTCACCTTCCTCTCAAACTAACACAAATTTAAACTAAGAAAATATGTAAAAAGAACTAGAAGAAATAAACTAGAGAACTATGAGAAACTAAGATGGAAAAGAACATGAAAAATCTATTTTCAAGTGAGGAATGAAGTCCTATTTATAGCCTTGGACCTTTCCTTCATGTGAGGGTTTCCTTGCTGATTTAAGTTAACCAAAAGGTGTTAACCATGGTTACTTTTCAAAAGATGAAGATAAACCTTGAATCCAACACTCAACCTTAAAGAGAGGTCCAATTATAAGTTGCCACATGTCCTTTAAGATTGATCCTTCATGATGGTCTTTTGATTGTGGGCGCCGCATTTTGCAAGTGGCCATGTGCCCCCATGTGACTCTTAAGCAAGCAGCATGCCAACAAAGCATTATGGCAATGGTAAGAATTGAGGTGCTTCCAATGTGGGGTTGTGAGCTGCTTCGGTGCAGGAAGGTGTAGATGCACCCTAGTGCAGGTGCACTGTGAGAATTGTTTCTGGTGCAGATGCACCCAACTGCAGCTGTACTGAACAAACACATCAAACATACCAATATACATGCAAAATGCTAAGTAATGAACATCCTTCACCTTAAAACCATAAATGTTGTTATTTTATTTATACTACTATATTTAGCACATTTTATACTTGATTTTAAGCAATTATCTAAGTTTAGATACATGAATAACTCTATATAAAATAGAGTTATTAGCTGCCCCACAGTAGTATTTTCCTAGGGCATCCCATGCCTCTTTTGAGGTATTGCACTTTCTGACTCTTTCAAAATCTACCTCATCACAGGCTCTGTGGATGAGGGTCAGCCCTTTGAAGTCTTTATGCTCATTCTCAAGAAATTCCTTCTTCTGAGCTGTGGTTGGGCTTTCTCCTAATGGGACAAACCCATCTTTTACAATGTATAGGCAATCATGAGAGCCCAACACAACTTTCATTTGTATTGCCCAACTGTCATAATTTTTCCCAATTAATTTGGGAACATAATGGTCTCCTGACATTCTGAATCTTTTTGTAAAACACACAAGAAAAGATTAGTAGCAGTAACCTGCACAATTTCACACTGTGCAGGTATCCAAGAAAATTAAAGAATCTTTAAAAGAGAGTAAAAAGATAGAAAATTTTCCTATTTAACCTTGGATTGTTACCAACTCTGATACTATGTTGAATTCTTACAATTTTACACTTGTTTTACTGCAGGACTTGCAACAAACAATTGTGGGGGTGAGAATAACAAAATGCCCACCAATTAGCAGAGGCCAATCCACTTTGATACTTCGGGTCCAAAAACAAAAATGCGGAGCTCTTCGGACCTTGAAAATGGATACACTGACCCGGTTGATGCTCCAACGTATATATTGCTTCCTGTCACGTGTTGGATCACTTTTCTTCAATTTTTATCTCTCAGTTCTTGAATCTTCTTCGCCTCTCTCTGCGAACCTAGCAAGCTCTGCTAGGGTTTGCTGATCTTCACCAAATTTCCAGTGATTGAGGCTTGGATCTTGCCTCAATCACTCACAAATGGTGAGTAAAGTCTTCATGCAACAAAACCCCCTTTATTTTGCACACAAATTCCACTCGGTTTCAACTTCTCACTTACGAACACTGTTGATGTTCTTGTTCGAAGTTTCAACCACAAATCACGCTTTGATTTCTCAATCAGAACTACAAGATCACCACGCAAGGTAATCTTCTCCTTCTAATCTTTCTTTTCTTTCTATTTTGATTTTGAAGTACTGTTGCAGAAACCCTAATGTTCTGAAACTTCGTATTTCTCAGGTAACAGTTAAGATTCAAGGTTGTATGAAACCTTAATAGGTAAAATCACACCCTCTTCGTGATTTTAAACTTGTTTTCTTTCTTATAACAAACCCTAATTCTTTTCTGTTTTATGTGTTGTTGTACGTGCACTTGTGATTGTTCAAGCTGAACAATCACCCACAATATTCTTCAAGCTTTCCCTTAAAGCCTAAAAAAGGTATACTTCTCCTTTCTTACCTTTAATTTCTTTCTTCTCTCTAACTCAGTCACTGAATTAGATTTCTAACCCCTTCTCTTCTTTATTTGCGAGGTCTTCAACACCTTTGAAGATGAAACTCACTACTCAGAACTTAAGGTTGCTAGAAGAACAAGAGATAAAGAATTCTTGTAAGAAAGAAGACTAGAACAGAATAGGTAAATTCAATGTAAAAATAAAACTTTGTAAAAGCTTTATTTCTGAGTGTATATTCTTTATGTACAAGTTTGTAAGGCCATGAGGCTTTTATAGATCCTCATAACACTTAGTTATGAGTTTGTTAAGTTAGTTACAGTTTTGTAACTAACTCTAACTAGCTGTTAGGATATTTTGAACTGGCTGGGTAACGGTTAGCTGGAGTGTTCCTAACCGTTACAACACTTCAGAGGTTGCTTTAGGTTTTTATTAAAAAAACCAACACGGACAAGCGTCGAGCTTGATATGCAGAGGGTAATTGCATCCCTTACATCACAATAGGGAAGGACCAAATTATTCAACTTGTTAAAGGTCAAAAAGGGATCGGCAACATCATTGTCAGCACAAAAGACAAAATTACATAGATACAAGTCGGTTAATGCCGGCAAATCCAGATATTTTGGAAACAATGTTTTCCATCTATCTTTATCGCAAATAGAAAGCTTAAGATGTGTTAAAGTCTGACATGAAAAGATAGAAGACGGAATTTGTTCAATTCACGATTGACACAGAGTGCTAATCTTTGGATATTGTGTGAAATGGCATATTTCAAAATCTTTTTGAGCAAGGGAAGCTCCATGAAACCTTTTCGGGAAATGCTGTTCATGCAGTGAGATTGAGTCATCTCGAAATGATAAAATTGTAGACTCAAATTTGGTGAAAATCTTGAGATTTGAAATGTCTGAAGAATGCAATATAAGAGTTGGAATACGTTTCCAAAGATGATTCCATCTTGTAGACAAAATGCAAGTTCTAACAGCGTATTTGGAGTTCAAAAATGATAATATGTGTAAGAGAACGCAATTGGGTAAATTGCTAAGCCTATCTTCATTTTCATCTCAATCTCTTTGAAAACCTAATGATAAATATAAAAAGTAAATTTGAGTTGTGTGACTAGAAAGTGTGGAACGGAACGCTGGGTCAGCGGGTTAGCGCCAAAAGTGGTAGCTCAGTGCAGTAAACCAAACAACTGAGTCAGTCAAATTCTGTGCCACAAAATTAAGGAGTAATATTATGCAGTATATGTGGAGGAAAGAATTAATCCACGTGGTGACTCGCTAACAGCCAAACGTAAAATCCCGCAAGCAACTGAGCAATTCCATTGGGAGGTTCATTCCAAACTCACAAAACTGGGAGGTTCAATCCAGAGAGACAAAATACACATCTTTTTAAAATGCAAACCGCGCGAGAAAATGCGCAAATCTAACTAATCAAATTAAAAACCGTAAAAAATCGCAAACCGCAAAATTTATTCGATTTTTTTCGATCAACTGCGCGGTTTGGTTCAGTCCGCGATTTTTGTTCCACCAACCGAACCAAACCAAACCGCAAGTAACACTAAGGCTTATTGACTTACAACCTTCCTTACTAACTTATTAGCGCAAATCCAACTAAAACCGAATTTTCAGTCACTTACTAGCCCAAACTCAATTGATTCCTTAACTCACTTACAAACAATATATACTTAAAAATTACAATAAAACATTTAATTTAAATTCTTTTAAATATGGTCGTAACTATCTTAAAAGAATTAAAAGAGAGTAATTTATATACTATATATATTTCAGCAAATTTTTTCTTAATGATTTATGTTAATTGTTTTTTATTTTAGTTAATTTTAACTCCATTTTAAATTATATTTTGTCTCAGAAAAAATTGAACTAGCCGAACCAATTCAAACTATAAAGCCAACTGAACCAAACCAAATTTCATGCAGTTTTACCTTGCAGTTCGATATATTCTTAAGTAAATTCGCTGCATTAGTGTGGGAAGGTGTTAATACATAGCTTGGTTGCACTGTTGCAGAGAACACTAACAGCGTTGCGCATTATAAGTAATACGGTATTGGGGGAACAAAAAAGAAGGCAAAGATGGTAAATCACTTGATTTGTTTTGCTGCCATGTGGTGTATAATGTATTTGGATAAGTCGGAATGACTTTATTTACAATAAGGGTAAGACACAACTAGGGATGTCGATGGTATCCAGGGTATGGATAGGGTATGTGATGTCAACTAGAGTGCTCTTTTTCCTTCTGATGATTTATCTCTAAGGAGGATTTGCATCAGAAGGTTTTAACGAGAATTTTTAAACCAAGGACTCATCCGCTACATGCTCCATTAGATAAAAATGATAAATGTGTCATCTCTACGTGCGGATATCCGCCAATGTGGGTATTTAACGGATATACCACTATCCGTGGGTATTTGGGGATATCCATAGATCTTTCAGAAACGCGCATGTTAAAAATTATTTTGTTTTTGTATAGAATTTCTTCTTTCATTTGACAACAAAATATTAATCACTGAATTAATAATAATTTGAATACAAACATCTAACAAACATAGAATTTATTCTTTTTTTTGGTACAAGTAGAGAAAGAAAACAAAAAAAGCAACAGCAACTAAAAGAGAAAAGAATAAAGGGGAACTAGCACCATGTCTGCATCAGCCTGCAAAATAGAAGAATATCTTCAGGAGGAACGGGAAACTCCAACCATGACACTGAACTAGCCGCTCCAATCTTCGCCAAACCATCCGCTTCAGCATTAGCTTCGCGCCAGGAGTGGATAATCTAAATTCTCCAGTTCCTTGCCATCAAATCCTTAATGTTTGCAATAATGTAAGCAAAATGATGCCAATGATTAAGATTCCTTAACAAGTTGAATAACAAAAGAAGAGTTTGAGTAACAAACCAAGTCTATGATCCTTCTATACCTGTTAGTAAATTAATAAAATTACTAAACACCCTTTAATTGAATTGTTCCCTCCCATATTAAGAAATCTAAACCTATAATGCTATATCAATAGGAAGACTGGCTCGTTTTTTTTTTCTTATGGATGTTATTTTGTTGTTAAAAAAATTAAGAAATTCTATTTTGAATGATGTTTTTATTCAAATTATCAATTCATCGTAATTAGTACTTTGTTGTCAAAAGGAAGGAAGAAATTCTAAACAATTAAAAATATTAATTTTTTAAAACCATGCATATCTAAAAATTATTTATAATATCCAAGGATATTTGCAAAATGGGGGACTTTGGTTTTAAAAATTGGGAAAATAAGGGGACCAAAATCGTGAAAAAAAGAAGTTAGGGGCTAAAATTGTGAGTTATTCATAATAGAGAGACCAACGCCATTTGTGTCCTTTATTTCTCAATTCCCACAGTTCTTGTTCTTCCTACATATTAATGCGCTTGTATCAAAGAAAATGGCAGCTGGTGGGAGAAGAGTTGGTTTTTACATGCTTTTTGTGGCATTATTTATGTTGCTTAATGCCCAAATTAAATGTTTTCGTGAGTTGTGCTTTATGTTATGCTATTGAAACAGTGAAGGAAAACTCAATTCATTGATTATCAATTGCTGCGTACAAAAGAGTTTATATATGAGGCATTTTCCCTCTCTTACAAAACTGTTAAAACTGTTAGACAGTTTTTCAGCAAAAACAGACTTAACTGTAAAAATGTAAATTGACTAAAATGCCCTTTTATTAGCACTAATTACAATTAAGTCCTAACAAACTCTCCCTTAAACTAGATGTTCTGACGTAAACAACATCTAGTTTATACTTGGAGCCTTGCATACTCCCAACTTGCTTCTGAGATTGATGAAGGTCTCTCTGCTGAGGGCCTTAGTGAATATATCTGCAGCCTGTTCTCTGGTTCCACAATGACTCAACTTGATGCTCCCTGTCTTGACCAATTCTCTGAGGTAATGAAACCTTACCTCTATGTGCTTACTCCTCCCATGGAGTATAGGGTTATGGGACAATTTTATTGCTGAACTATTGTCACATAGTATTTCTGTGCACTCTTCAGAACATATGTCCAATTCATTCATGATTTTCCTCAACCAGACAGCTTGGCAAGCTGCATTACATGCTGCTACGAATTCTGCTTCTGTTGTAGAGAAAGCAACAATTGGTTGCTTATTGGAACTCCAAGCCACTGCACCATTGCTCAACAGAAAAACATACCCTGAAGTGCTTTTTCTATCTCCCAAATCTCCAGCATAGTCACTATCCGTGTATCCCTTGATCTGTCTATGCTCTCCCTTCATGTATGTAATGCCAAAGTCAACTGTCCCTTGTATATATCTCAGTACACGCTTTCCTGCCATCAAGTGCATTTGAGTTGGGTTACTCATGTATCTACTCAACAAGCTTACCACATACATAAGGTCAGGTCTGGTTGCAGTTATGTATATTAAACTTTCAATCAATTGTTTATACATGGTTTCATCAACCTTCTCTCCTTTCTCATCTTTGTCAATTCTTGTACCAGGCACCATAGGTACTGTCACAGAGTTGCAATTACTCATGTTGAATCTGTTCAACATTTCCAAAGCATATTTTCTTTGGCCAATGTGAACTGATTCCTTTCCTTGAACCACTTCAATCCCCAGAAAGTATTTCATCATTCCCAGATCTGTCATAGAGAACTCTTTATTCATAGAGTTCTTAAACTCACTTATCATGTCACTGTCATCACTGGTATAGATGAGATCATCTACATAGATGCTCACAATAAGTATGCCACCGTTATTGTTCTTCTTAAAAAACATTGTTTGTTCACTCTTACTAGCAGTGAATCCCTCTTGTACAAAATAGGACTCTATGCGACTAAACCAAGCTCTAGGTGCTTGTTTTAGTCCATAGAGAGTCTTGTGCAATTTGTATACTTTAGTCTCACTTCCTTTGACCACATATCCTTTTGGTTGTTCCACAAATACTTCCTCAATCAACCTTCCATAGAGAAAGACAGATTTCACATCAAGTTGGTAAAGTGGCCATCCTCTTTGTGCAGCATGTTGCACCCGAAAAATCCGAGAGGATCTCTCGTGCAATCTAATGAAGTCGCCATCAATGTTTAATTCTTAGGGAAAACATTGAAAAATCCCTTTAAGACAATAATGGTCTCGAAAACCAGATTTTGGATTCGGGAGTCGTTTCTGCGTGGGGAAGGTATTAGCACCCCACAGCATCCTTTCGAAAAAGGTTACCTTTGATTAGTTATGCGAAAACGTATTAACTTTGAAGATATTTATTTCCCTTTTACAATTAAAAGAATTTAAAAAGACTAAAAGTTATAAACAAAGTTTAAGAAAAGACTAAAAAAGGTTTTTTATTATTGCAACTTGACAGATGTGGGCCCCCATCTGCTACTACGTATCTCCAAATCAAAGGCTACGTAGTTCTTGAGTAGAAAATATTTGTGTGTTGGTAATTTTTATTATTTGAATAGTTTTTGAAATCGAAGGACTTTTGTAATGACCAAACGGACAAAACCAAATTAGTCATTAGTAATTGTCTATTTGAAAAGTTAAAGGTTCTCGCAATGATCAAACAAGTTAAACTCAGAGTGACTATTGCTAAGAACATATTTTTAAACATCAAATTGGATTTCTTTGAGAATGTTAGATGAAAATGTGATATCAAAAATTAGTTAAAGTTGAGTGAATGTGAGTTTAGTAAAAATAAAAAGGTAGAAATAAGAAGGGGCTGTATGAATAAAACCAAAGGGGTTCAAATAGCAAACAAACAGATTTTATGAATTAAAAGAAAAAAGAAAAATAAGAAAGCAAAAATAAATATAAATATAAAAATAAGAAAAATGGGGCGTGGGATGTCTGTACGGAAGATAGTGGGGGGTGTGTAATAACATTCTACTATTTTTATTTTTTAATAAAAAAAAGACTTAAATATGTATTCTGCCCCTGCAAATATCACCATAATCCAGTTATACCCCTGTAAAAATAAAAACTTTAAAATTACCCTTGCAAATATAAATCGCTTACGGTTATGCCCCTCGGTCAGCTTCCCATCCAAAAAATAATTTAAATAAGGTTTAAATATATGTTCTGCCCCTGCAAATATCACCATAATCCAGTTATGCCCCTGCAAATATCAGCATAATTGAAAAATTAAAGATTTTGACAGGGGCATAACTGGATTATAGTGATATTTGCAGGGGCATAACTGGATTGTGGTGATATTTGCAGGGGTAAAACATATATTTAAACCTTATTTAAATAATGTTTTTGGATGAGAAACTGACCGAGGGGCATAACCGTAAGCGATTTATATTTGCAAGGGTAATTTTAAAGTTTTTATTTTTACAGAGGTATAACTGGATTATGGTAATATTTACAGGGGCAAAACATATATTTAAGCCTAAAAAAAACAATAAAACAAAATAGGAAAAAGGATGTTTAAGTTTGGGTATAGAAACCCTATTCACTCAGCTGCAACAAACGGTTCTAGAGAGAGAAAGAAGGGAACAGAAAGCATGGAGAGAAGAAAGGGAGAGGGAGACGAAGAGAAGAGAAAGAATAGATGCGATGGAAGAGATGAAAGGGAAAAATGGACAGAGAGTGAGATGGAGGTGACGCCGGAGGAGCCAACCACAGGGGGGAACCGTGGCGGCGCCGGCGATAGTCATGGCAGCGCGACGGAGGAGAGCTCGCCGGAGACCGCGACGGAAGTGGTGGTGTCGCCGGATGTGTTGGGACAGTGATGGAGATGGTGGTGAGTTTTCACTTTCTCTCCTTTTCTCACTTCTATTTTGAATTGTTACTGTATGTGTTTTTGTTGGTTTGGTGTGGAAATGAAAATTGGTTTATAGATATGGTATGGAAGAGAAGTTGAACTCTTCTATGATGGAACCGAAACCCTCAGTCTCTACATTGTTTTTTTTTCACTCCTTCCTTTCCTCTCCTTTTCTGTTGATATCCTCCTCTCCTTTTTTATAGAATTGGTGTGTGTGTGTGTTTGTGTTGTTGTATGCAGCTGTACGTGAAAGGATGCAAAATATCCGGTGGGTTTAAAGCTATGAGAGGGAAGCAAATAAACCAGTGTGTATTGAGCATTGCTGCACATGGGGGTGGCGTGAAGCTAGGGGGATGGCTTGGAGAAG
Source organism: Astragalus glycyphyllos (assembly GCA_963573325.1). Lineage (NCBI taxonomy): Eukaryota > Viridiplantae > Streptophyta > Magnoliopsida > Fabales > Fabaceae > Astragalus > Astragalus glycyphyllos. The sequence continues at coordinate 92,242,282 of OY754307.1, forward strand.
GCTTGTTGCTTGTAAAAATTGTATTTACTTTAGCCAAAAATGGGAAAAGCAAAAAGCAACTAAAAAAGAACTTGGATTTAATTCTAAAAATACAATATTAGCATCCAATGACAAATTGTTTATATAATTCTGATTTATATTTTTTTATATTTTGTGATTTAAAACAATAATACGAATAACAGTTTTTTAATTACGTTTTTCTTAAAAATAAATTCTACTAATAAAAATATAAAGTAAAAAAAACGCAAAATTACCAACAAGGACAAAAATGGTATGTGTTGATGAAATAATCCAAAAAAGTACAATAAACAATATTTTTGATTTTTTTTCTAATAAATTTGAATTAGCTGGGCAAAATTAGGGTACAACACAGCAGTAGCAATAATGAGTCTGACAGTATCTAGTCTGCTAACTGGAGCAAATATCTCTGTGTAATCTACTCCTTGCCTCTGAGAGTACCCCTTGGCAACCAATCTAGCCTTGAATTTGCTTACTTGACCGAGCTCATTCAATTTTGTCTTGTATATCCACTTGACTCCTATCACTTTTGCTCCCTTGGGAGGTTCTACCAATTCCAATGCCTCATTTTTTTCAATTGAGGCAATTTCCTCATTCATAGCATTTCTCCATTTGATTTCTTTCACTGCAACTTCAAAACATTCTGGATCAGAGTTTTCAATTTCTGCTGTATGAAGTTCATCTCCCTCAGTGCATGCTTTGAAGCTTGTGTGATAATCTTCCAACCATGTTGGAGGTCTCCTGGTTCTAGTTTCATTTGTTTCTCTGTTGCTGTCATCATTTGATGATTCTGTCTCATCATTTGAATGATCTTCATCATTGGTTTGTGTTCCCTGTGACTCATTATCAGTGTGATCTTCTCCTTCACTAGCTTCACTTTCCACTACTTCTTCATCAGTGGAGTCAATTTCTCCCCAGTCTAGTTCAACAGCAATTTCTGATGTGTTTCTCATCCCAATTCCACTTCTCATTCTCTTCAAAGACAACATCTCTGCTCACTATTATTTTTCCTTCTACTGGACTGTACATTCTGTATCCTTTGGATTCATCACTCATTCCAAGTAAAATGCATCTGCAACTCTTATCTTCTAGCTTATGTCTCTTGGCATCAAGGACATGCACATGTCCTATGCACCCAAATACTTTAAGGTGTCCCACTGATGGCTTGTGACCACACCAAGCTTCTTTTGGTGTCTTGTCTTTGAGTGACAGAGTTGGACATCTGTTTTGCACATACACAGCATGTCTCACAGCCTCGGGCCAAAATTTCTTAGGTATATCTTTACAGCTAAGCATAGACCTAACCATATTTATGATTGTTCTATTTTTCCTCTCTACAACCCCATTTTGTTGAGGGGTGTATGTTGTGGTTAAGTTTCTTTTTATACCAGCATCTACACAGAATTTATCAAACTCAGTTGACACAAATTCCCCACCTCTGTTAGTTCTCAGAGCCTTTATTTTCATATCAGATTCCATTTCAACCATGTTTTTAAAAGCTTTAAAGTTGGTAAACACTTCTGACTTCTCATGCATAAAATACACCCAACTCTTCCTAGAGCAGTCATCTATGAGACATAGAATATACCTTTTGTTGCTGTTTGAGACAGGGGTGATAGGGCCACATACATCAACATGTATTAGTTCCAGTTTTTCCTTGGCTCTCCAGTTGCTTTTCTTTGGAATAGGGTCTCTGTGTTGCTTCCCTTTCATGCAATCAGTGCATACTTTGCTATCGCTAGCAAATTTTGGTAGTCCTCTAACCATTTCATGTCTTTGGAGAGTGATCAATCCTTTGTTGCTCAAGTGTCCAAGCCTGCAATGCCATAGGTGAGTTGAGTCATCAGTTGAAGTATGAAAACAAGTGGATTCCATTGCAGTTTTTGCCAGAATGTTTCTTCCAACTAGCTTGTACATTCTGTTTGGGGCTACTTTGGACTCAAGTATCAATCCCTTCACTGGATGATACACCGTGCAGCTGTCTTTTCCCCCTTCAAACAGTATAGTGAGACCATTTTCTTGAAGCTGTCCTATGCTTAACAGGTTGCTTTTAAGTTCTGGAATGTAGAAAACATCAGATATCAAGTGAGTCACTCCATTCATTTTTACTTTGATGTTGCCTTTCCCTGCAACTTGCATCTTCATGTCATTTCCCAATCTGACTCGTTTCTTGATTGATTCATCCAAATTGATGAAGTAATTTTTGTCTCCACTCATGTGATTTGAGCATCCTGAGTCCAAGAACCACACTTGTTCTTTGTTCTCTTCAGTATCAGCCATCAGCATCATTAAGTCACCATCATCAATACACATATGGTTTTGGCAACCTATATCCAAGAACCAAACTGGTTCTATTTTCTTTCTTTCAATCTCAGTGTCTACCATAAACTGTATTACCTCATCATTGTTGTTATTCTCATCTGATTGTGGCTCTTCAATTTCTGTCATTGACAGCATCATATCATCATTGTCATCAGATTCAGAATCTTCAATTTTAGCCATGAGCAGCATTAGTTCTTCATCATTTGCTTCAACATAGTTAGCACTTGGTTCCTTGTCCCACTTTGGACATTCATTTCTGTAATGACCAAGTTTTTTACACTTGAAACATTCAACAGTTTCACGGGATTGTCTTCCCCTTCCTCTACCCCTGCCACCAGTCACTGAGGCGCCTCTTTCTTGAGTTGTCACTTTTAGAGCTTGTTCATCTACACGATTCTTGGCAAATCTGAGGTAGTTCAATTCATGAACAATTAAGGAGCTGTGTACTTCATCTACAGACATCTTGTCAATGTCACGAGATTCTGCAATGGAGCAAGCAATGTAGCTATATTTTTCACATAGGGATCTTAGAATCTTTTCTACTATCACGCCATGCTCCATCTTCTCACCATAGGTCCTCATTTTGTTCGCAATTTACATAACCCTAGGAACGTAATCGGAGATTGTTTCACTCGATTTCATTTCTAGGGATTCAAATTCTTTTCTTGCGGCTTGCAATGTTGACTTCCTCACCCTTGCATTTCCTTGAAATTTCCTCTTTAAGGAGTCCCAGATTTTCTTTCGATGTATCTTTGTTCAAGATCGTTTCCAGTGTTGCTCTATCAATCGCCTGAAACAAGTAGTTTTTGGCTTTTAGATCCTTGAGTTTAGATTCATCTAATTTCTTCTGTTCTGCCTCCGTCAACGTCACACCTTCCGCTGGTTCCTTGATTCCTTTCTCGATCAACTGCCAATACTCCTTGGATCGAAGGAAATTTTCCATGAGTAAACTCCAGTGTTCGTAGTGCCCGTCAAGACGAGGGATGGATGGTTGCATGTAATTGCTCTCGTTTGCGTTCGCCATTGATGAAATTGAGATTTCTTTTGACGTTCTTTAGAATCAGGCACCTACTCGCCGGAGCTCCGACGCCAATTTGTTATGCTGTTGAAATAGTGAGGGAAAACTCAATTCATTGATTATGAATTGCTGCGTACAAAAGAGTTTATATATGAGGCATTTTCCCTCTCTTACAAAACTGTTAAAACTGTTAGACAGTTTTTCAGCAAAAACAAACTTAACTGTAAAAATGTAAATTGACTAAAATGCCCTTTTATTAGCACTAATTACAATTAAGTCCTAACACTTTAAGCCTTTAACATCAAAATTGCAAAACCAAATTGCTAAACTCAATGGAAAAGGACCTTATTTAGGTTTAATCATACCAAATTCATTTGAACTAAAACCCTCTCCTTCAGCATCCAGACTATACTAATGGCACCAAGATAAACTTTGCAGGTACGTAATTAAGCATATTTTTTTGTCATATTAGACGAAATGACAAATGAACATCATACACATATGTTATCCACCGGACACACCTGAGTTTGAGCTCGGGAGCCATCGAGCACATATTATTGAAATTATTTTAGGATTCCAAACAACAGAATATAAACAAGCCATATATACATACATACCAATAGGAGTGTATAAAATTTTGTAAGAAAACGTAATTTATTAATTTATATTTTATACTCTAATTAAAATAGACGGACATGATTAAAAGCTTACCTAAAACACTCATGTGCCTTTCGTATTCCAATTGAATCAGTTTTGAATTTCAAAAGTCCCACAACCACATCCTTTGATGATTATCGAAGCACACTGAAGTTCCCTTCACATCCCTCTAAGTTCCAACTTCCAACTAAAGATTATCGAAGCACACTGAAGTTCGAAGTTGACGAGAAATATATAAAATGTGGAGAAATTAGGTCAAATTTAATGCATAATCCTCAAAGACAAAATACTACACATCAGATCAAAATTTAATGCCTTTTCTAAGCCAAATTTCGTGACGGTTGCATAATCCTCAAAGCAGTGGTCAAATCAGAATCCAAATCATTTTAAATCCACCAGCTTGCTTGTTTATGTAAAGAAGCCATTGACCACCGCAAATGGGGGGAAAAAACTAATGTAGGATAAAAAAAATACCAAAATAGAACACATTTCAGGTTATTTACCAAACTAGAACACATTTTTTTGATGACCAGAAGTCGCCCCCATGGTCACGACTTCTAGACTGAAAAATTTCAATTTTGTGGAGGTGTCTGGCGAGACTCAGTGCAAAAACTGGATATTGGGTAATTACACAGTTGACTGAGCCACACACATGTACAACAGGGACTATTTCCCAAGATCACTGCCAACTGACCTCCTCCCTCATGTGTGACAACATGCTTCCAATGGTAAGGTCGGATCAGACAATATCAGTGGCAGTGTTGATTGCACACATAAGGGCCACGTACACGTACCAGAATTCCTACAAAAAGGCTTGGATTGCAAAACAAAAAGCAATCAAGTGTATCTACGGTAATTGGGAGGAGTCTTACAATCAAATAACAAGGTGGCTACTTTCTTTCTCTTACTATATTCTAGACACAGTTTACGACTGGGAGTACAAACCATTTTTTGAGAATGGCCAACAAGTTGCCAGCAAGGGTGTATTCCAGCGCATCTTTTGGAGTTTTGGGCCGTGCATTAAAGGCTTTAATTTTTTGCAAACCAGTTGTCTTTGTTGATGGAACATGGTTGTACGGTAGGTACAAAGGGTGTCTTCTTTTGGCAATTGCACAAGATGGAAGAAGCAACTGCTTCTCAATAGCATATGCAGTTGTGGAGGGTGAGACAGCAGATGCTTGGTTTTTCTTCCTATCCTGTTTAAGACAGTGAGTGACACCACAGGAGGATCTATGTTTGATATCAGATAGACATGAGTCTATCAAAAGTGCTGTTAGGCGTCTAAACAGCACTTGGAAACACGTCAAAAACACTGAAGCAAGGAAACAAGTGATCAATATGGGTGAATATTTTTAATATTTTTTTAATTAATTAATTTCAAATTTCTATTACATAATTACCAACATTATGTTTTCTTTCTTGCTTTAGCATACTCAATGACTAAAAAATCTGCCAATCACTACAAAGCAAAGATTGGTCAACTAGTAGGTCCTGAGGGGGTGGCTTGGGTTGATGACATACCCAAAGAACAATGGTTACAGTGGTGCGATGGAGGTTACCGTTGGGGGTACATGACAACAAACCTAGCAGAGTGCATCAATAATGTCTTTAAGGGGTCCGCAATCTTCCTATCCGTTCATTGATAGATGCAACATATTTCAGGATGAACGAGATTTTTTTCAAAAGGGGCACCCAGGCACATGCAATGTTGGAGTCTGGAACTATCTACTATGAAAAATTGTTGGAAAAAATTGCTCACAACCGGGCAGCCTCAAACACGCATAACGTGGCAATTCACGATCGTACCAACCAATTGTTCCGAGTGGAAGAACTTGTACGACCACAAAGTGGTAGACCTACCGCCACATTCGTGGTGGACTTCAAAGCAAGAACGTGTGAGTGTGGGTAATTTCAGGCACTTCACTACCCTTGTTCACGTGCGATCGCAGCATGCTCATAATGTCATTACGACCACATGCTCTTCGTGCGTCCACAGTACACAATGCAGAATGTTTTCAATACTTACTTTGTGGAGTTCCCACCATTTCCAACTGAGATGTCATGGCCTGATTTCAATGGTATAGAACTACAACATGATGCAACAAAACAAAGAGATAAAAAGGGTCGTCCACAATCTACCCGTATTTGTACGGAAATGGATCAAAGAGAAACGGGTACCCGCATCAAGAGATGCGGAATTTGTAGAAATGAGGGTCACAACAGAAACAACTGCCCTAACCGCAATATTGACTAGTCACATTTTAAACCCTTTGTACTGTGGTACTAATTAAATAAATACAGTTTTTTCCATTTTTCTATATAGCGTAAGTTTTTTTTACTCATTATTAATCTAATTAAATTAGAAATAAAAATAATAATTTAATATATATTTAATTAGGTATATATATTTTAATATATATTTTAAAATAATTTTCGTACTCTCGTACTAATTAAATATATTTTAAAATATATTTTAATATATATTTTAATAAACCTTTTCTACTTTCGTACTAATTAAATAAATACAGTTTTTTCGTACTAATTTTAAAATAATTTTTACAATTTAATTAGGTATATATATTATAATATATATTTAATTGAAAAAAATTAAAAAACACAGTTTAGAAGTCTCCACAGTGCGGGCGACTTCTGGTCTCTCAAAATAAAAAAAATTGCAATTTTCAGTTCGGAAGTCTACACAGTGGGGGGCGACTTCTAGTCTCTCGGAATAAAAAAAAATTGCAATTTCGAGTTTACAAGTCTCCACAATGAGGGGCGACTTCTGGTCTCTCAAAATAAATTAAAAAATACAATTTTAAGTTTAGAAGTTTACACCGTGGGGGCGACTTCTGGTATCCAAAACAAAAGTGTTCTAGTTTAGTTTGGTAAATAACCAAAAAAAGTGTTCCATTTTGGTTTTTTTTGGTTCTAAGTTAGTTTTTTTGCCCGCAAATGGAGAAAGATTGGTGCTGTTGCCTTTCCAACTTCTGTGTTGTCGCCGCAAATGAAGAATAATGACTTGGACAAAATATAAATTCAATCAGGAAAAACATTCATAGGATAAAAAAGAAGACTTATTCTGTAACCTTAAAGCTGCGACAATTATTTTTTCTAGAAAAAAAAATGGCATTTTAACTCTACATCTTGTAGTGGAAGAAGACTGCAGCAGCGATCGGCGGTGAGCCTAGAATACCAAGAGGCAGCATACATTTCAAAAGAGAAACTTGAAGATTAAAAACAAAGTCAAATCTTTAATTCAAATCAAAGTGATTATAAAATGGATGCATGTCTTAAAGGATAATGATAATATAACAACAAGACAAGTCAAGCTCACGGTGGACTCTAAGTCAACAGTCAAAGCTTCCACTAATCTCTTTATTGGAAGCAGCTTGTCAATGCCGTGCGGGAACTCCCGCTTTTTACTTTTATTTTTTTGTTTTTTTTATTCTGTTTTTTTATTTCAGTTTTTTGTTTTTTTAATATTTTTTGTTTTTAAATTTTATCTTTCTTTTATATTCTAACGGATACTCTACGGTCTCGGAAAATTTTAGATATTTAAATCTGCAAACTTTGTTTTTCAATAATCGATCGGTGAAAAAAGATTTAGTTTCATAACAAAATACGTAAAGTGGAATGCTAAACAGTATGTTTTGGTGTACTTGATGGTGAAAAAATGTTATTGTTTTACAAAATATATAAAGTATGATATTAAGTAGTGTATTTTGAGGTACTTTAGGATTCAGAAAAAAAATTAGTTGTTCAAACACCCAAAGTTTTTTCCTCAATAACTGGTTTCGTAAAAAAAAAAATAGCTTTGTGACAAAATAGGTAAAGTGTGATGCCAACATTGAATTTTGGGGTACTTTAGGGTCCTGTTTACCGTGGATTTTGGTAAACACCGCTGGTCTCCAATTTGGTTAACTTGCAAGATCAACCAGTGAATCCTAAGACCATTTGTGTTTAGAGTTTTTACAGAATCGCTTGTGTTCTTGCTGTTTAACAGTAAAAGAAGAAGATAACCGTCGATTTCTCCGCGAAACCGTCAAATTACTCCAAATGAGGGAGGATAAAACAAAGAGAAAATTTGCAGGAAACGTAAAGAAAAGGAAAAATTAATATTGCATTAATTTAAAGGGGTGGTACACAATGCGTTCCTTGTACTCGTTTCTCAGTGCGTGTCGGTACTTTGAGCGTGGGAACTTGGTATGAGAAATTGTGACCCTTGTTTCTTCTCAGAAACTACTATTTATACAAAGGAAAAGAGAGGGAAAAACTAAACTAAGTAACTGCCTAGAAATTCGAAAATTAATAACTGCTACTCCTACTTTCGACAAGAACCGCTTCATCACGCTTCGACCAACTGCTAGTTCTTCAGCGCATAACTGCTCTGTTTTCTGTCTGTCGAAAGCTTGTGTCCATTTTCCTCTTTCTTGCTTTTGCTTCCCCGGAAGCTTGTCGAACTTACTTTGCGCATGACCATTTTCTCTGTCGAAATACTTTGGTCTTTGTCAAAATATAAGTCAAGCCTTGTTGACCATTTTCAATGAAGCCTGTCGAAATTACAGGCTAACAAATTGCCCCCCAAAAATGTCTTTCTCGACTGAGCTTGAGGTGGAAGAAGAGAAAGAACATTTTTGAATTCACCATCGAAATAGACTTTGCACTTGAGTAGAACAACTGTATACCTGATGTCGCCACTGTTAAGTGTTGTTGACGTTACTCCTATCTTGGTGTACCACATGGCCCTCAACGTTCTGCTTATAATTCTGACAATGCTCATATGGCAATCATAACTTCCTTTGAAAGCCACGTACTTACGCTTTCTTTATCTTTATTCCAGCGTTATTTTAACTTCCTGCAATGTTGGCTTATACTTTTTCAAGTATTTGCCATTTATACGCAAAATTCTTTCATCAGCGCCAATCTCTTCGACTTCATATGCGCCGTTTGAATAGACTTGTAGAATTTTGAATGGTCCTTCCCAACTTGGGGACCATTTACCAAGGACTCTATCTTTTCGATCCATAGGAAAAAATGACTTTCCAAACTAAGTCTCCCACGTCGAAAGTCTTCAATTTGACTTTCTTATTGTACACCTTAGCTACTCTTTCCTTTTGTCTTGTGAGCACATCTAATGCATTTAACCTGTCCTCATCTAAATCAACTAATTCATCTAGCATCATACTCCAATAATGATCAGATGGGATTTCAAATTGTCTTTGAATCCTAATTGATTGAAAACAAATTTCTGCTGGTAATACTGCATCATGCCCAAAAACAAGTTTAAAAGGAGTACTATTGATTGACACTTTGGGAGATGTTCGACATGCCCATAAAATTTGGTTAAGTGTGTTATGCCAATTCTTGGGTTTTTGCCCAACATGTTTTTTAATCAAACTAATGATAATTTTATTGGCTGCTTCAACTTGACCATTTGCCTGAGCATAATATGGTGTCGAACTCAACAATTTATACCCATTTTCAGCAGCAAATTCGACCATTTTCTGACCAATAAAAACTGAACCTTGATCTGTGGTGATAGTTTCAGGTACACCAAATCTATATAATATATGGTCTTGAATAAAATTAATTACTGCCTCTTGATTAACATTATTTAAAGGAATAGCTTCCACCCACTTAGTGAAATAATCTATCCCTAGCAATATGAAACGATGGCCTTTCGACGAGTTTGGCTTAATTTCGCCAATTATATCCAAAGCCCATCCTCTAAATGGCCAAGGTTTCACGATAGAATGTAATTCATTTGCAGGCACATGTTGTATCCCTGCATGCTTTTGACATTCTTGGCATCCTTTGACAAACTCTATGCAATCTTTTAACATGGTTGGCCAATAAACACTTTGTTGAAAAAGAAGCCATTTCATCTTATGGCCTACTTGGTGAGCTCCACAAGTTCCACTGTGAGTATTAGATATTGCCAAGTATGCCTCATTTTCACTAAGGCACTTGAGTAAAACTCCTTCAGGGGTTTTCTTAAACAACTCATTTCCCATGATGACATAACTTAAGGCTCTATACTTGGTTTTTCTATCAGTTATCCCTGTTGGATTTTCCAAGTAGTTAACAATTTGTCTTCGCCAATCATCATTTGACATACTGTCAATGGCAAAAACTTCAAACACATTATCACAATATCCTTTGTCGGAGACTTCATCATTAAAATTTTCATTAAAATTTTCACTTTCACTTGGAGGTAATTGTCTTAAGACTAAAGAGTAGTTCTCTGCCTCCTCTAGTTTTTTCCTTGACAAAGTTTCTTGTGTCATTGCTGTCGAAATTAACTTGTTTTTAATTTCGATTAGCTCTGTTAATTTTTCTTTAGAAACTTTATAACCAGAAGCTATTTGTGCCAGATCATTGGCCTCTTGATTTGCAATACGAGGCACATGTTGAATATCAACGCTGTCGAATTGTTTCAATAAAGTACTGGCAGCAATAAAGTAAGTAATCAAATTTTCCTCAATAACTGGTTTCGTAAAAAAAAAAAATAGCTTTGTGACAAAATAGGTAAAGTGTGATGCCAACATTGAATTTTGGGGTACTTTAGGGTCCACAACAAATTTTATATGTTTAGATACGTGAAGTTTGTTCCTCAACAACCTGTTTGACGAAAAATAAAAAAAAATACGTGACAAAATACGTAAAATGTGATGTCAAACAATTTGTTGAGGTACTTTAGGATTCAATTTTTTTTACATGTTCGGATACACAAAACTCATTCCTCAAAAACCCGTTTGGTGGAATAAATTTGTGACAAAATATGTAGTGCGATACTAAATAGTGTTTCTATGTGCTTCTATTTTATTCAAATATGAGAACTTCTTTCTTCAAAAATAGTTTCAACTTTGTATATGTGCTTCTATTTTATTTGTGGTTTTAAATCAAACTCTACATGATACCTATACGTACGTGTTTCACTTTCTAATTATCTTGTCTTATTTTCTCTTTAATTATGTGTTAAGTTTTTATATTTACATTTGATAAATATAGATAACGTTATTAAAGTTTTTTAAACTTTTTCTTCTAATTGTCTATGGATGTTCAATTTCAATGTATTTGTTGTTATTAATATTCTTTACGTTTTTTCTTCTTATTATCTATAGATGTTGAATTTCAATGTTTTTGTTAATGTTTATTTTTAATTTTATAGTATTTTTATTTAATTTATAGTTTTTTAATTTAATTTTTATTTACGGGAATTTCGGCCACGTTTACAATAGATCCCCTCATCGCCCTCTTTCAACTTTCTATAGGTGATTCTATTTTATTGGTGGTTTTCATCTAACCCTGCACGATACCCACGTGTTTCACTTTCTATTTGTGTTGTCTTCTTTATTTTTGTCATTTCGCATCAAACGGTATTGAAAACATATTTTAACTGGTGTTTAAATTTTTCTTCTTTCAACGGGAACTTCAGCCACATTTATAATACAACCTCCACCATCTTCTTTCAACTTTGTATAACTGCTCCCCTATTTTATCATGAGTTTTCATACAACCATGCTTGATACCCACGTGTTTTAGTTTTTAATTGTGTTGTCTTCTTTTCTTTCTTATTATGGGCTAAGTTTTTATATTTACATTTGATAAATATGGATTATGTTATTAAAAGTTTTAGACATTTTCTTCCCATTATCTATGGATGTTTAATTTCAACGTTTTTAGTCAATATTCTTTTTAAATTTTATAATCTTCTTATTTACTTTATAGCTATAATTTAATTTCAATCCACAATTATTTGACTATATATTATAGCTAGGACACGGGGTCGACTTAGTGCTCCCGAGTTTGATTCCTGCAGTGGACAGAAAACTATTGTCTTGAATGATTGGTTTATTAAAGAGGTTTTCCCCTTCCGATTTTACTTTAATTTTGCTAATTAAAAATTAGTCAACCCCGTGCTTAGCACGGGTTAGGCGGCTAGTAATAGTTGGCTCAAGTACAACTTATGTAGAGGCATTCACCAAAGAGTTTAAGAACATACTCTTATTATGCTCCCGTTTATCCAGCAAATAAGATCAAGTTCCTTTTCTGTGTAAAGGATGTTAGGATTAGAGAGAATAATAGCGACAATTGTATTAGAAAATGGTGTACTAGAGCACTGAGCTACTTACAAGTGATACCAGAGCAAAAACTCCCAAGAGAAAAAGATAAATTTTCTCTCTTAGGATCAACAAAAACTCATAACTGGCTACACATAATTCCCTGTAGATAATTCCCTATATCCATTATAACCATGTTTTGCCCCTCTAAGCCAATTGAACAGATCAACATTATTCTCTTTGTTAATCTTTTCTCTTATCGACATACACCTTCCACTCTTTGGCCCCGGCAAAATCAGGACCCGCATCCTCACCCAGTGCTCTATCAAGTGTGTGTGTGTGTGAGAGAGAGAGAGGGGGGGGGGGGGGGGGGGGGGAGAGAGAGCCGGAGAGAGATAAGTGCTTGATTTACTTAAATTAATAAACAATTTAAATGCATTTATATGAGTTCAGTATAGAGTTATTAAACTTAAGTATTTTGATATTATTAAATATGTATGTTTTTGATAAAGTTTCCTTTTTAAATTGTGCATGAAGGTCAAAAAGCCATTTTGAAATTGAGTAGGGAGCAAAAGAGCAAAAGAATATATCTGACTTAACTTCGTCCTAAAGAAATCGTGCAACAGCTTGGAAGGCGGTCAAGGAAGAAATAATCGCTTAGCAACTTACAGCTCGCTTAGCGAGCGTACAAACAACAACATAGTAAGGTGGCAACACTCATTAATCGCTTAGCGAGCAGGTGCATTTTGCACACGAATTAAATTCCTATAGAAGGAAACAGAAGTGAAATGTTTTGAAATTCGGATACACTGAATCATATAACGAAAGGAATTGAAAAGCTTAAGGAGTTTCTTGCATTCTCAACGTTGACAATAATGTTGGTGATTCTCTTATTTCCTGCTAATCTGAACCACTTTCTATCATGTTTCTCCAAAATACAAGGCACCCTTCTCTCAATCACTCTCTTATTTCTAGCAGCATGTTTACGTGAGCATATGCAGGTCTACTCATTTGGTTCGGACTCGCCACTTCATTATATAGTGAAATATTGTTGGAAAAAGTTTAGAGAATGAAGTTCATTATATAGTGAAATATAGTTGAAAATTTGGTTTAGACTGGCCAGTTTCATTTAATACTAATAAGACCTCCAATCCTTGTAATAGAACATACATCGACTAGATACGATCATGTGTACAATTTTTTTTTACCCAAGGGGATTTAATATACTCACTGTACACTACAACCAGAGGACCATGGAAAACAAAAACAGAGAATGAAGCAAAAACCAAACCAGATCACTAAAAAGTTGAAATGAAAGCATAGTTGACCTTGAAAGATCCCAGATGTCAACTTTTGCAGATGTCGAATTTTGGAGCAAGAAGTCCACAATTCCATCGGGTAAGGGCGGAGAGAGTTTAAAATTTTATTTCAATTCCTTTTTTTAGCTTGTGGGCTTCTTTCTGTGACTTGGCTTTTTGTAATTCGGCATCTCTAAGAGTCCAACTTAATGCATATGAAAGTTCTTGGTAAAGCACTTCCAATGACTTTAAGTTCTTTAAGAAAGGGAGCCTAGACTTCAATAAATCAGGAATGAAGGATAGAACCTGAGCAGTATGGGATGAGTGAGAATAGGATTAATTTAATGCATGTCCATTTTTCGACGAAAAAATTTAGATTTTTTTTTATTTTTAAAAAAACATGTGTAAAGAAGGAAGTGTAAAGTACGTTAAGAGTACTTGCAGTTAGTACCAATGATTTTATACCAACAAAATCTTGCAACCAATTGAATAGATTAAAAGAAGGATCCATACAAATTGAACTTTTAAGTCTTGCATCAATATCCACATGTTTATCAGAAGAAAGATTCCTCCCTTTAAATCTACTAATATGAGAAACAACGGTAAAAACAAATGTATTGAGACTTGGAGTACATAATAACTCAACAATCTTCAAACAGTTTCGCGAGAGACGACACAAATAATTTGACAAGCGTTAAGGTTGATATGCGGAGGGTTATTCCATCGCTTACATCACAATCGTAAAGGAGCAAACGATTCAACTTGTTAAAGGTCAAAAAGGGATCAGCAACATCATTCTCAGTACAAAAGGCAAAACGCCATAGATACAATCCGATTAATGCCGATAAATTCAGAGATTTTGGAAACAATGTGTTAATGTCTGCCATGAAAAGATAGGAGACAGAACTTGTTCAATCTCACAATGGAGAGTGAGTCCTAATCATTGATTTTGTGTGAAATAGCATATTTCAGAATCCTTTTGAGCAAGGGAAGCTCCATGGAACCTCTACGGTTACAAATCAGTGCCCACAGTGGGATTGAGTCATCTCTAAGTGATAAAACTCTAGACACAAATTTGGTAAAAATCTTGAGAGTTGAAAAACCCAAAGAAAGCCATTTTAGATTGGTACTGCATTTCCAGAGATGCTTCCATCTCATGGACAAAATGCAAGTTCTAACGGCGTCTTTGGCGTACAAAAATTTCAATAAGGAAAGCACACTTGGGTAAATTGCTAAGCCTGTCTTCATTTTTAGCATCGTCATGTCTCGGTCTCTTTGAATTGGGTGGAATTATTATCTCCTCCTTTAAGTTAGACATTTAGACAAAAACCTAACCAATAGTGTAGGGAAGACTTAATGGTCGTTGATCATACTAGTTCGTTCAAAACTAAATATAAATATAGGTATAGATAGTTGGATACAGATAATTATCATGAAAACAATGAAATATAGGTGTTATATATACAGACTAATTAATTTATATATTATTGTTTTCACGAAATCATATAATAAATGTAACTAATGACATTAAGAGCCGTTTATTTTTTTCATTAGTTAGAAAACAAATTTGATGCAAATTGTAAATTGAAATAGGAGTATTTTTTTTTGGTAAATTCTACCATACCCATTCATAGTTGGGTGGGTACGATACCTTCTAGGCAAAATACTTAATGACACCTCATTTTTCTATTTAAATATTTTAAAATAAAAATAAATATTGAACTAATTTTACCTAATTTTACCTAGAATGTATCATACCCACCTAACTTTATATGGGTATGGGAGTAATCACATTTTTTTTTGATAAGTTGAAATAGGAGTATTAATTTCTACTAGATGAATGAGAGATTGACATTGTGTGAAATGATTTAATGAGATTATTTTAGATTATATTATATATAAATATACTCTAATGATGCTAAAAGACATGATTCATTTAATAAATAAATAATTAAATTCTTTATTTATAATCAGTGGGGAATCATTTCGACCCATTCAAACAATTACAAAAATAGAATTCTCATGAATTCATAAAAACTACCATTTTATATGACATTGATATTATTATATTTAGTGTGATAATACATTGGACACGCTTTAAAAAAAAATTATACAATTATGAACTATCGATCGGAACAAAATATTCTGTAAATAATTTGAATGTAATCAATATTAATGACTTGATACTACAATTAATGACTTTTTATTTCGTAATGTAATGAAATCAACACAATACAAAAAATTATAAATTTATAATTGAACGATCTATATAAATTTACCACAAGATTATAGTTTAATCAAATTAATATATTTTAAACCCAGGGGTGCAGTTGAGCGATTGGGGCTCATCCTCCCTTAACCAAGTATCGAGAGTTTATTCCTCGCCTTGGGTATGGAGCAACTTTAAATCCCTGAGCCAGCTGTCCCACACTTTGAGGTCTCTCAAATCCAGCGAGGGGATTAGTTACTGCGTTCGACGATGGATACTCTGGTCTAAAAAAAAATTAATATATCCTAAATTATTCATATGGTAACATAATCTAATCACCCCATTATATTTTTGAAAACATAATTATACATATAGCGCCATAATTTTTCAATCATGTCAATCTATGTAAAAAATATCTTAAATTAGTCACATTGTGATAAATTAGTTGTATTTTAGCGCTAAAATTATGGTTAAATAATAAGGAATTATTTGTATTTTCTAGATTTTTTTAAAAAAAAGAAGATATTTACATAATATATATTGTATCTTACAACGAAAATAACTAATCTAAAATTCTATTTAATATGTATATAATATAGGCTAAATACCACTTTTGGTCCTTTATCTTTGCTCTAAGTTTCACTTTGGTCCTTTATCTTTTTTTTGGGTCCGTTTTGGTCCTTTATCTTTCATTTTTGTATCAGTTTAGTCCTTTATCTTTATTTTGTTTCACTTTGGTCCTTTATATTTTATTTATTGTTTCATTTTGGTCCTCTTAAACAAAACATTTTGGTCGCGTATTGCATGAGTTATTCAAGAAACAAGAAATCAAAGTGTTCTTGGTGTTCTTGAGCACATTCATAGTGTTCTTCATTCTTTTGTATTTTTATTTAAGAGGACCAAAATAAAACAGTAAATGAAAGATAAAGGACCAAAGTGGAAAAAAATAAAGATAAAGGACCAAACTGATACAAAAATGAAAGATGAAGGACCAAAATAGACCATAAAAAAGATAAAGGACCAAAGTGAAACTTCGAGCAAAGATAAAGGACCAAAAGTGGTATTTAGCCTATAATATAATAGTTTTGTGGTTACCCGAGGGGGTGTGGTTAAGCGGTTGGGGCTCATCCTCCCTTAACCAAGTGTCGAGGGTTCGATCCTCGCCTTGGGTATGGAGCAGCTTTAAATCTCTGGGCCAGCTGTCCCACCCTTCGAGGTGCCTCCAATCCAGCGAGGGGATTAGTTACTGCGTTCGGCGGTGGATACACTGGTCTCGACCAAATAATAGTTTTGTGGTTTTATATCAATATGTAAATGAAATATGGTTAGGCGGCCTATTATGTGTGATGTCAAACTTTATTTCTCAATGCAAAAATTGTAGATCTAAAATTATACAAATACCTCTTTCACATAATTTGATAATAATGCATTAAAATATTCTAAAATATAAATTAGACCCGTGCAACGCAATAGTAAAGCACACTATGGTACCATTGAGTGAACTGTACTCAGTTGAACTCATCAATACCTCTTCCATGCATTTGAAAAGAGCAATATATAGTATACACTAATCTATAATGGATACATATATATATATATATATATATATATATATATATATATATATATATATATGAACTCTATTACAAAGACTTTGAATCAATAGCCATCCAATTTTAGATATTAATTGCCACTTTATGGAAATTCATGATTGTCAACTAGTTAAAACACGACACGATGAAATATGGTTAGGCGGCCTATTATGTGTGATGTCAAACTTTATTTTTCAATCCCAAAATTGTAAATCTAAAATTATACAAATACCTCTTTCACATAATTTGATAATAATGCATTAAAATATTCTAAAATATAAATTTGACCCGTGCAACGCAATAGTAAAGCACACTAGTATGGTGCCATTGAGTGAACTGTACTCAGTTGAACTCATCAATATCTCTTCCATGCATTTGAAAAGAGCAATCTGAAGATTAAAACAATAATAAAGTCGCTGACTAGCACATCAAATCAAAGTGATTCAACAAAATGGATGCATGTCTCTCAAATACAAAGTATGTTAGGGGCAATGACCAAAGAGTTTAAGAACATACTCTCATTATGCTCATGTATATCCAGCAAACACGAGATCCAGTTCCTCTTTAAGGTAAGCACATTTTCCTCCTCACGAATGGGTATCTGTGTGTCGGATGTTAGGATTAGAGAGAATGATAAGTGGTAATTGGATTAGAAAATGGTGTACAAGTGATACCCATGCAAAAACCCCTAAGAGAAAATGATAATTTCTCTCTACTAGGAACAACAAAAACACATAACTGAATACACATTTTTCCCTGCAACATTATTCTTAATATGAGTTGCTAGAATTCCTATGTTGTTACTTAATAATTTTGCACTCAATAACCACATGACAGATAGTGGTTCAGATTACCAGGAAATAGTAGAAAAATCAACATTATTGACAGTGTTGAGAATACAAGAAATTCCCTAAGCTCTTCAAGAGGCCTAACTTAGTACAATTCCCCTAAATTCCTATTTCTCCAAAATACAAGGCACCCCACTCTCTTAGTCACTCTCTTACTTCTAGAAGTTTGTTTACTTGAGCATATTCGAGTCTACTCATTTGGTTCAGACTAGTTATTCATTGTATAGTGAAACATTGCGGAAAAACTTCACAGAATGAAGTTCATTATATAGTGAAATATACTTGAAAATTTGGTTCAAACTGGTCAGATTAATTTAATAATAGCAAGCAATCCAATCCTTGCAATAGAACACCCATCTATCTCTTAATTTGAGACTGGGTACGATCATGTAAGTAAACATGTAACTTATACACTCACAAACATCCAATCCTTGCAATAGAACACCCATCTATCCTCTTAATTTGAGACTGGGTACGATCATGTAAGTAAACATGTAACTTATATACTCACAAAATTACAACCAGAAGACCAGGGAAAATAAAAACAGAGAAAGAAGCAAAATCCAAACAAATATTAACAATCTATCATTACAAAGTTGAAAGTATATTTCACCTTGAAAGATTTAAGATGTCAAATTCTGCAGATGGTGAGTTTCGGAGCAAGAAGTCCACAATTCCATCGGGTAAGGGCGGAGACCGTGTAAAATTTGCTTTGAATTCTTTTTTAATCTTGGCAACTTCTTTCTTTGACTTGGCTTTTTGTAACTTGGCATCTCTAAGAGCCGAGCATAATTCATCTGAAAGTTCTTGGTCAAGCACTTTCAATGACTTTAAGTTCTTCAAGAAAGGGAGCCTCGACTCCAATAAATCAGGAATGAAGGATAGAACCTAAGCAGTAAGGAATGAGTGAGAATAGGATTAATTTAACACAAGTCAATTTTCGACGACAAAAATTAGATTAAAAAAACACATTTAAAGAAGCAAGTGTAAAATACCTGAAGAGTACTTGCAGTTAGTACCAATGATTTTATACCAACAAAATCTTGCAGCCAGTTGAATAAATTAAAAGCAGGATCCGCACAAATTGACTCAAGGTTTGCATCAATATCTACATGTTTAACAGAAGAAAGATTCCTCCCTTTGAATATACTCATATGAGGAACACCCGTAAAAACAAATGTATCAAGACGTGGAGTACATAACTCAACAATCTTCAAACAGTTTCGCAAGAGACACCACATAGATAATTTGACAAGCGTCAAGTTTGATATGCGGAGGGTTATTCCATCCCTTACATCACATTGGTAAAGGAGCAAACAATTCAACTTGTTAAAGGTCAAAAAGGGATCAGCAACATCACTGTCAGCACAAAAGGTAAAACAATATAGATACAAGTCGGTTAATGCTGGTAAATTCAGAGATTTTGGAAACAATGTTGCGCCACCATCTTTACATAGAAAACAAAGACTAAGACGTGTTAATGTCTGACATGAAAAGATAGAAGACGGAATTCGTTCAATCTCACAATGGAAAATGAGTATTAATCGTTGGATATTGTGTGAAATAGCATATTTCAGAATCCTTTTAAGCAATGGAAGCTCCATGGAACCTTTACGGTGATAGATCAGTGCCAACAGTGAGATTGAGTCGTCTCTAAGTGATAAAACTCTAGACACAAACTTGGTAAAAATCTTGAGAGTTGAAAAATCCGAAGAAAACAACTTTAGAGTGGTAATACGTTTCCAGAGATTCTTCCATCTCGTGGACAAAATGCAAGTTCTAACGGCGTCTTTGGCGTGCAAACGTTTCAGAATGTGAAGGAGAACACACTCGGGTAAATTGCTAAGCCGGTCTTCATTTTCATTTTCAGAATTGTCATGCCTCGATCTCTTTGAATTCAGTGGAATCATTATCTCCTCCTCTAAGTTAGACATTTAGATAGAAACCTAACCAAAACAAAAATGAAAAATGGAATGATTTTCTGCAATAAGCATAGTCCTATCGATTGAAGCGGAAAATATAAAAGATAAATTTGAGGAAGAAATAAGAAATACCTTGCTTTTGATTGAGTAGGTGTGGAACGGAACGCTAGGTCAGGATTTCAAGAACATGTTAGCCCACCCAACTTTGTAGAGGAAGTTGCAAATTCTGTGCCACAAAATCAGGGAGTTATCTTACCTTTATGCAATCTGTGGAGAAAAGAAATAATCCACAGATTTTTACGAGATTACGATGCGGATGGGATGTTGGAAATGCTGATATATTGGAGACCACCTAGGGGTGGGAACAAGCTACGTCAGGCCCAGGTCATGTTAGGTATTTTTTTTTAAATATACCAGGCTAAGGTTTTTTAAAAGACCTATTTAGCTAAAAAGGCTCAGACCTAATACATTCGACGCAGGCCAGGCCCAGACCATGCAAAGCCTAGCTCAGCGCAGCCTATTCTCACCCCTAAGACAACATTTAATATGGGAGAATCATAGATAAAAAAATCATATAAACGAGTGTGTTGCACATATTTGTTTCAGATTATATGATTTTTTTTGGTGAATAGTTTATATGATTTTTTTTACCAAAAAAATTATATGATTTTTTTTAAAAAAAATTGTGAATGTAATTTATATAAATGTAAAATGTTGTATAGCTAGGAACATTTATTTACGGTCTTTGTCAAACAAAAAAAACTTAATACATGGTCGATTGTCAAAAAAAACTTTTAACATATTTTCTTTGAACCAAAGTTCTCCCTGTATAAAAAATGTGTAAATCAATGTTACTAGCTATACAATAATCTATATCTATATAAAATACAATTGATATTAAGTTTAGTATGATATTGTTGCGGTCGGTTTCTCCGGGTGAGAAAGGACCGAACATGTGTCTGTGTGTGTTTTAGAGACTGGATTCTTATTGTCCTCAGTGGGTGGTTTATATATTACACGGTACATAAATTATATTTAAAATACAATTATGGACGAGTTGACCGTTACAGATAGGGGAGGGAAATCAGGGATATCTCCCCTCTGGTTGCGCCTCATTCCTTTTTGGGGAGGACGAGGCTTGACTTTGTGGGCCGACCGGTTGCTCTCTGGGCAAAGCCCTTCAAGGACCGAGCGGATGTACTAGCCGGGTGATCCTGACCGGAAAAGAGCCCTTCGAGCGACGAGTGCGTAGTGCGAAGTCGTTCAAACAAGTGGAGCTCGGTTCTGAATAGCCCTTCAGTGTGCTTGGACTTTGTGCTTTGACGCCTAGCTCTTTGGTTTTGCGGGAAGTTTCGACTGCTTGCGCGTTACTTGGTTGATGACTTGACGTTTCTCGATTTCCGTTATCGTCAATGGGACTTGGTGTCTGATCTAACATGTTGACCGCTTGACCCTTGACCATTGAACGCATCGGTTTTCGCATTTGACTCGTCGTTTCTGGTGCCCTCGTAGGTGTGAGTAATGTAACTGTCTTTGGACCTTTTTATATAAAGGTGGGAGTGCTTCTTTCATTCGGGCATTTCTGGATTCTTCCATATTCTCTTCCTTCTTTGTTTAAGTTTCCATTATGTGAGCGGCTTACTGTTCTAGTGGGCGCTCCGCCCTGCTGCGACGGTGGCTTCCTATTTCTTCGAACTCTAGATCTTCGTCGGCGCCTCTTTGCTGATGGTCCTCTGCTCAAGTGAAACCCCTTTCCGGGGGCGTTCAGTGAACCCGAGTTATTTTTTCCAACTGGAGTATTTTCAGGCAACTGCTGGGGAAGAGTCCTCTTCGAGTGTTCTCCTGCAGTTCTGGTGTTCCCAATGAAGAGACCATTTGTTTTAGGGTAGCTCCCAGTCTTCCTCTGTTCCTCGGAGGGGCGCCTGAAAGCCCGACGTTGGTGCTCCCATCAGCCGCAAATTTCTCAACACTATCAACTTCGACGCCAGTATTAGGAGGGGTGCTGTCGATGCTCCCGGCGAACTCTCTTTTTGTTCCTCTCACACGCTGCCTACTTATCTGCCCTATGGGTTCTGAAAAGGTGAAAAAGAAGGCCAGGTGAAGCGATCTTTAGTTGTTAGTTTGTAACATGTATGAATTTTATTTTCTTCTTTTCTGTGGGATTGATGTAACTTCTGCGTTTACTAATGTAATATCTCTCGGTTTTACGGGCTTTGCCCCACCAAAATCTTTTGTTTGTTTGGTTTATTATTTTTAACGCTCGAGATATCAGTGTATCCCGCTTCGGTGTCGCTTCTTAGAATTTTTTCACGATTTACAATGCCCGTGCATCCAGCAGGGGGCCGCCCTGCTGAAAGTATGTTATTTCTGCCAAACGGTCGGCTTTGAGTCACTCGTTTGGTGCCCAACCGCGAACTTCGGTTTTATCCAGTCTTCACCTATCAGGACTTGTTATTCCTTCTTAGAGCAACATTGACCCTTTGGTCGTGTTGAGGCGCCCCACCCGATTTTGCCTTTTTGTCTAAGAAGATTCCCCACGATGCGACAAATGCGTCAGTTTCGCTTAATTACCGTGAGGTTCGCCCAAGGGTGGGGCGGAGGCTCGTCAGCCCCGCCTATTGCCTGTCATGGCTTGTTTGTTTTGCCCAAAGGTAACATCGAGACGTTGCTAGGTCCTTACCGCTTCGGAACTTTCGTCTGGGATTGTTGGGTGCATTCTAATGTTTTCGTGTGAAAGATCATTTCATTGATATTTTGGAGCGTACATTTCTTGCGGCCTTATTTCAGGCGTTACAAAACAGTACATTATTGTTATTCTAGCTATAGTAGAACCGGAGGTTTGTGGCGTTCCATGACCTGGGGATGTTTCCACCATTCAGTTTCTCTAGCTTGTACGCCCCTTTACCGATCACCTCTTTGATTCGAAATGGGCCGTCCTAGTTTGGAGATAACTTTCCGACTGCTCTGGTTGTGACTGTGTGTTTGAGCACGAGTTCCCCTGGTCTAAACTCCCGTGACCTCACTTTGGTGTTGAATTTTCTGGCGGCCCTTTGCTTGGCGGCCTCTTCCTTTACCTTTGCCATCGCACGGACTTCGTCAAGTAGGTCGAGATCAGTTCGCAGTTGCTCTTCATTGGATTGCTTTTCAGTTAGCAGCCTTCTAGGGCTCGGCTCAAGGATTTCCACAGGGATCATGGCGTCGCTCCCATACGTGAGCTTGAAGGGGGTTTCCCTAGTTGCTGACTGTACAGTGGTGTGGTAGGACCAGATTACAGAGGGGAGCTCTTCGGCCCAGTTGCCCAATGACTCGTCTAGTCGCTTCTTTAGGCCATTCAACAGTATCTTATTGGCTGATTCTGCCTGACCCTTTGTCTGTGGGTGCTCCACTGAGGCGAACACTTGTTGGATCTTCCAGGTTGCGCAAAACTCGACCACCACTTCTGATGCAAACTGGGTTCCATTGTCAGTTATGATAGTCTTCGGGACTCTGAATCTGCATATTATCTTCCTCTAGTAGAATTTATTTACCCTCTAGGCAGTGATCGTAGACACTGGTTCGACTCCGATCCACTTGGTGAAGTAATCAACAGCTACTATTAAGTACCTCACCTATCTGGCTGCTGGTGGGAACGGCCCCAGGATGTCAACTCCCCATGTGATGAACGGCCATGAGGGTGAGATGGGTTCCAGGCAGGTGGGGGAGCCTTAGGGATGTTGGAGTGGCTATGGCATCTGTCACATTTCTTTACGAAGTCCATAGAGTCTTGTTTGATGGTCGGCCAATAGTAACCGGCTCTTGTGATTTTGGCGGCTAGGGCCCTGCCGCCGATGTGGCTTCTGCAAACTCCTTCGTGTATCTCTCGGATGATCTCTTGTGCCTAGTTCAGGGTTACACATTTGAGTAGCGGTGTTGAGAATCCCCTTTTGTAAAGCTCTGAACCGAGCAAAGTGTATTTGCTGGCTATTCTTGATAATGTCCGCATTTCTTCTTCCGTTGCTTGGAGCTCCTCACCTTTTAGGTAAGTTATGATGCTGGTCATCCAACAGTTGTCTCCTGCTTCTACTGTGAGGATCTAGACTTCATTTATGCTTAGTTGTTGGACCGTCTCCTATATGATTGTTCGGTTATTGCAGGGGCTTTGGTGCTAGCTAGTTTGGAGAGTATGTCTGCTCTGCTGTTCTGCTCCCTTGGCACATGCGTCAACTCAAAGGTTTTGAATTTTTCTTTCAGTTGCTGTACTTTCTCCCGGTACTTCTCTAGCTTCTCATCTTTGGCGGTGAAAGTCCCTGTGACCTGTCCGGTGATTAACAGCGAGTCGCTCCTTGCCTTCAAGTTCTCCATGTCGACTTCTGCGGCTACGGTCATTCCCGCGATTAAAGCCTCGTACTCGGCTTGATTATTTCTTGCCTTCCATACGATTCTTAGGGATTGTTCCAATAGTATTCCGTTTGGCCCTCCGAGGGTTATTCCGGCGTCGCTCCCTCTCAGGTTCGATGAACCGTCGACAGAGAGGACCCAGGTTTCTTCTTCTTTTTCTTCGGTTCCTTCGCTTACCAGCTCTGCTGCGAAGTCTGCTAGCGCCTGCTCCCTGATTGGTCCCCTTGGCTCATATTGATGTCATACTCCGACAGCTCGACTGACCAAGCTACCATCCTTCCTGCTAGGTCTGGCTTGCTGAGAACCTTTTTGACCGGGAGGTCCGTCTTGACTATTATCTGGTGACTTTGAAAGTACTGTCTCAACTTTCTGGCGGCCAAGACTACTGCTTATGTCGCTTTCTCGATTTTTTGATATCTCGCCTCCGCTCCTGCCAAACCCTGCTTACGTAGTAGACCTGGCGTTGTTGTTTGTATTGTTCTTGAATTAGCATTGCACTGCATGCATTTTCTGAGACAGCTAGGTAAAGCAGCAGCGGCTCTCCTGATTTTGGGGCCGTGAGGATGGGTGGCGTCATTATGAATCCTTTGATTGCTTGGAATGCCTGTTCACATTCTTTGGTCCACTGGAAGGAAGTGTTTTTCTTGAGTAGTTGGAAGAGCGGTTTCACCTTATCTGCCGATCGGGCCATGAACCGTGATAACGCCGCTATTCTTCCTATTAGGATTTGTACTTCTTTGGCCTGCTCCGGGCTTCGCATGTCAATGATTGCTCTGCATTTGGAAGGGTTTGCTTCGATCCCCCTGTGGGTGAGGACGAAGTCGAGGAACTCTACTGCTCGAACTCCGAAGGAACACTTATCGAGATTGAGCCTGAGATTGTGTTTTTTCAGCAGTTGAAAGGTCCTGTCAAGGTTGGCAATGTGTGTTGTGTCTGTTTCGGCCTTTACCACCATGTCATCTACGTAGACTTCTATCGCTTGGCCGATCACATCTTCAAAGACCCTGTCCATCAAGCGTTGGTAAGTTGCCCCAGTATTCTTCAGGCTGAAGGGCATGACTTTGTAGCAGTAGTTCGATCGGTCAGTCATGAAGGCCGTCTTTTCTTCATCTATAGGACACATGCGGATTTGATTGTATCCGGAGTAAGCATCCATGAAGCTTAGCAGCTTGTATCCTGATGCTTCGTCCACTAGGTTGTCAATGCTGGGCAGCGGATAAGAGTCCTTCGGGCAAGCTTCGTTTAGGTCTGTGTAGTCTACGCACACCCTCCACCTGCCGTTGGCTTTTCTCACCATCACCGGGTTTGCGAGCCAAGTGGGGTATTTTACCTCTCTGATGAATTTTGCCTTTGTTAGCTTCTCGGTTTCCTCCCTCACAGCCAGCGTCTTCTCCTCGCCCTGCTTTCTTTTTCTCTGGGCCATAGGTTTAACAGTAGGACTTAGTGATAAACGATGGCAGATAAAGTTCAGGTCTATACCTGGCATGTCCTGAGGGGACCATGCGAAGACATCGAGGTTGTCCGAGAGGCATTTGATAAGCTCGCGCTCGGTTTTCGGGAGCAGGCTCGCTCCTATCTTCGTTTTCTGGTGGGCGATCAGTCCTATCACAATTTCTTTGAGGTCGTCTGCTGGCTTCGGGCGCTTTTCTTCTCTTGATGGGTCATATAGCCTGGGATCCAGGTCTAGCAGCCCATGTCTTGGGGCTGCATCGTCAGGTCCCGAACCGTCTGGACCCTCGCGCTTTTGGCATAACATTTGTGTGCAATCATTTGGTCTCCTCTGACAGTGAGCGTTTGACCGTCTGGTAGGGGGAACTTCATACATAGCTGGGCGTAGGACACTGCTGCGGCTAGATCATTCAGGGTCGGTCGGCCTAAGATGAGGTCGTATGCTGCAGGGGTGTCGATCACCATGTACCTCAGCATTGTTGTTTTCTGCTGATCTCGATCTTTGAAGGTTGTGGAGATGTCCAAGTAGCCGTGAACTTCTGCTCTGTACCCAGTGAATCCTGTCAGGGTTCCGAGATAGTTTTTTATGGCCTCTTGTGGGATCTGCAAAAGTTCCAGGCACCTCCAGCACATGATGTTGACGGAGCTACCTCCATCGACCAACACTCGGCGGATGTCGACGTTTCTGATGGCGACTATTATTACGAGGGGATCGCCGTCATGCGGTTGGATTCCCCTGGAGTCTTCTGCCCTGAATGTAACTGTGGAGTAACCAGGCACTGCAAATGGACTGTCAATGTTTAAATTCATTACGGAGCGTGAGTACCTTTTTCTAGCGTTGGAAGAGGCTCCTCTGCTGGCAAAGCCTCCGGCGATCGTCAGAATCTATTGATCATCGGTCGTCACGGTTTCTTCCTGCTGGTGGCGTACCCAAGTTACGGCTCAGTGGATTTGGAGGTTTAGCTGGTGCACCCTCCTCTGTCGATTTTCCTCTCTCCTCAAAGAGTCTTCCTTCAGGACCTGGGCTAGTCTCGCCGCGTCCCTGAGGTGCTCGTGCAGTCGCCGTATCCTATCTTCCTGGTTGCAGATCTGAACCGCCAGGCTCTATCCTTCTTGTTCCAGTTCCATTTTGCGGCTTTGAAGCCACCGTGTAGTTCGTAGTAGGTACTCCAGGTTGCTGCGGTTATCTTCCATCTCTTCTGTGTTCATGGTGTGGGACGTGGGAGAAGTTTTACCAGGCCCCACGGTGGGTACCAATGTTGCGGTCAGTTTCTCTGGGTGAGAAAGGACCGAACGTGTGTCTGTGTGTGTTTTAGAGACTGGATTGGAAGAATGAAAGTGGGATCCGTTTATTGGCCTTAGTGGGCGGTTTATATATTACACTGTACATAAATGCTATTCAATATACAATTATGGCCGAGTTGACCGTTACAGACAAGGGAGGAAAATCAGGGATATTTCCCCTGTGGTTGCGCATCATTCCTTTTTGGGGAGGACGAGGCTTGATTTTGTGGGCCGGCCGGTTGCTCTCTGGGCAATGCCCTTCAAGGACCGAGTGGATGTACTAGTCGGGTGATCCTGGCCGGAACAGATATATATATATATATATATATATATATATATATATATATATATATATATATATATATATTATGTCCGTCTATTAATATACAAACACATTTTTATCCATTTTCTTTTAAGTATTTCATTCAATTCAATACCATATATACCGATCAATATTTAACAAAAAGCCATCGGGGATGGAGGGATAGAGCCGTAAGGTGCCCAAGAGATCACTCATTACATATTTTTCAAAAACATATGTGCGTGCAAATTTAGTGGTTATGTAATCTTATACTAATATCAATTTAAAAAATAAAAAATAATTAATTAAAAACTGATATTATATAAAAAATTCATTATGAATATAAGTTAAGTGACTGATTTGATTTAATTTTTATGTTAGGAGAAGTTTATTAGTATTATAATTAATCACTTTTTTTTACAAAATTATAATGAATCACTTATTAAATCTCTTTCATGCATATTCGATCTATTTTATAGTATTTTACATTTCAAATTTAATAATATTAGGTTTACGAATTATTAAAAATACATTTTAGAATGTATCTTAAGACCCAAATTCTTAGATGTTAGTCTCTTAGACATGTCACGTAATAATAATAATAATAATAATAATAATAATAATAATAATAATAATAATAATAATAAAGCACATGGAAAAACCTAACTCTTTTTTCACTTAGAAACAACTTGATGTGACCGGCTACACGTCATTTAATATTCTAAGTAGTTTTTATATTTGAAAATTCTATTATAATTTAATGATTTATCTCTACATTAATTTTAGAAATAAATAAAAGACTGCTATTTCTTCTTTATAGCCAATTCTTCTAATATCATTAGTTAAAATTAATGCACGGGTCAATTATTCTAGTTGGTCAAAATCAGAAATGGCATAAAACGCGTGCCATTAATATGCCTTTTCAGTTTGATTTTAAAAATTTGAATTATAAGTTTTATTTTGTAATTAAAATTTTTCATAATCAGATTCAATTTGTATTATTATTATCATATCATGTATATATATCTATATATATCTATATATATATATATATATATATATATATATATATATATATATAACATTTGAGAATGAATCTCATTAAATTCATCTCCACGTGTCATCCTCCCATCAATTTAGTAATTAATACTCTTTTTTTTGTAATTAATGTTATCCATGACAATATCTTACCAAAGCAATAAACAAGGAATAATTTGTGGTATATTAAATACGGACTCTCATTAATAAACAAATAAAGAATGTATAAAAATAAAATGAAAAAACTGAATGAAATTGATATATATTAACAGAAATGGAATTGATATAAAATGACATTTTTTAACGGGTTAAATATGTTTTTAGTCCCTGCAAAATTTCACTATTTTGTTTTTAGTCCTTATGAAATTTTTCATCAACTTTTAGTCCCTATAAAATTTCAAAATTTTGTTTTTAGTCCCTATAAATGCCAACTAGTTTATATCCATTGAATTTTTTAGTGATGTTTTGCATGCATGTTGAGGACATTATAAACATCTCTTCCAGAAAAACTTTGAATTTTTTAACAACGCATAAATTAAATCTAAATTTTTTAAGTGCAAAAGATTCGATAAACAAATTAAATGAAATACTACCCTAGAAATCAAATTTTGAGTTTATTTTTTGTGAGAGAGATATTTTTAATATCTTTAACGTGTATGCAAAATATCATTCAAAATTCTAAAGGCATACACGAGTTTACATTTTATAGGGACTTAAAACAAAATTGTGAAATTTTATAGGGACTAAAAGTTGATGAAATTTTTTATAGGGACTAAAAACTAAATAGTGAAATTTTGTAGGGACTAAAAACATATTTAACCCTTTTTTAACTTATTATTTACTATTTGAATTCTTAAAAAAGTATAAACAATCATAAATTACAAATAACAAAAAATCAGAAATTTATAAAAAGCAGGTTTATATAGCACAATTAATAATAAAAATATAATCATTATAAATTGTTTTTTTGACAATAAACATAATGAATTGTAAATCGTAACTTTGGTCCACCTCTATTACTTTGGAATCTTTGTATAAATAATAAGTTTAAAATTAGTTAATTAAAATTTTACAAAAGTTTTGAAATGATAAAATAGTATAACATCTATATTTAAGGTTATATTTATATTTTGTAGACATGTTAGTTTTTTTACGGAACCTATAGCTAATTAGGCCCTAATAGTTCAAAATGTTCCATGTTGTGTATTTGCATAAAAATAGCCAAATTGACTTTTAGGCCCAACAAGGTAACTTTTTAAAAAAATTAAAAATGTTCCTTTAAATTAATTCATGTTTGTTGTTCATGGTCAGTAATTTTACATATAACTGTAGTATACCAAATTAGAAATACTAATGAATTGGACGGACAAAAATTCAAGCCCAGTATGAAACATGATTTAACGGGAAAATATTAACTCTTTTATTTCCTTTTTTGGAAACACTTTTATTTCCTGGTACCCTAATTTCAACCCGTTCTAAATAACTTTTAGACTCCTTCCCCAGTTAGTTACCTCATATTCTTTAGATGAGCATAATATTTGGGTTTAGGATTTTCAATCAACTCTCATTTGATCCCTCACTTTTCATCTCCATTGTCAACCATGGCTAGACATGACCCCTCTGATACGGTCTTCCATTCCCCCTTCTACACCTATATCAGAGATCTGAAAATGTTTTCCTTTCTATGCTATTCTATGATATCTCATGATTTTTTAGCTTCGATTTTTTATTTGTCCTCCACTTCCCTTTTATGTATCTCATTCTCTTTTATCACTTCAAGCATTGAGCCCATGGTGTCATTTTACCATGACTCTCGCTTACCCTCTCGGAACGCACTACAGAGATTACCACTGACAATTGTAGGTAGGGATGGCAAAACGGGCCAGCCCGCCCCGCCCTGCCCCGCCCCGCATTTAGCCCGCAGAAAACGAGGCGGGGCGGGCAAGCCCGCAAACTAAACACGGGGTCAAAATTCTAGCCCGCCCCGCCAAAGTGATGGGCTTGCGGGCAGCGGGCTAGCCCGTCGAGTTTTTTTTGCAGTTTTTTCAACAGACTTTTCAGATTTTTTTATATTTCAATTAGATTTTTCACCTATTTTTTAAAACAATTTTTCTTAAAACCATAAAACCAACAATTGGAATTACTAGATTAACTATAAAACAACTAGAACCATCAAGAAATTTCACCTAAACTATCAACCACAATTCAAGTTTTAACCTTCAAGTAGCCAAAATAAGCATTTTGATTGCTTGGTGACTAGAATTAACCATCAAGCAACCAAAATAAGTATTTTTAAAAAACAAAAAATAAAACATAATAAGTACAACCCTAAAGTCTAGAGATTCAAATTACATAACATTGTCTAACAAAACAAGAGTGAAGCATCTAAACTCTAATTCAATTTTAATTACCAAAAAATATTCTAATAAATAGTATAATAAATTAATCTCTAAAACAAGATAAATATAATAGAACGCGGGCTTGCGGGCATGCCCGCCCCGTTTTTGTCTTTAGCCCGCGGTTTTTCCCTTTTGGCGGGGCGGGCTCAACGGGCAAACGAGCCCAATATCCTAGCCCGGCCCGCATTTTTTTTGGCGGTTTGGAGGGTCGGCCCGGCGGGATTTACCCGCTTTGCCATCCCTAATTGTAGGTTGTATTGCAACAGAACTTTGTAGAGGCATACTCACAGGACTTTGATTATCGCGCCATGTTCTAAAATAATTTCTATAGATTAATTTTTTTTCTTCAATATTAGTTTTGACTTTATGTCCTTAGTCCCACGCCTCACTATTCTCTGCTTTAAATTTTTTTACGTTAGTGTCTGTTTAAATCATCTCCAATGGGAAATAATAACTAACCCCTCTTTGTCTCCTTTTTTTTGTTTCAAATTTATGGTTTTTGTTGCAAAGATGATATTTGTTTGGCCTTGACACTTTGATTAGAATGGAGGAATTTTGCCATAAAAAGTTTCATACGTGTTGTTAAGTGATAGTTATTTTATCATCAACTATGGCAATTGAAGGAGATGTTTCATTTGAAATAATATTTCATATCCCCTCTAATTTTTGTTCTTTTTGCAAGTACCAAAATATTAGTGTAATTTTTTACTATTTTCCACTGATACTGGGAGATTATATTCCCTTTAGTTTTGCAAAATTAATTATAATTTGAAAAACAAATTCTTATAAACATTTGTGTATCACATATAATTATGACCAGATCTCTCATAATTTTTATCGTCTTTTTTATGGACTATCATCTATAGAGATGAATATAAATTTACAAAATAAATGACATAATTTTATAAAAATATAATAATATTTAGAGAGAAATACTTAGGTGAATGTTATATCTGTCAAAGTTTTAATGATCAAACCAATTGTAACATAATTGTTTTGTTATGTTTGATGTTTGATACACATATATTGTTTGATATATTTTAAATTTATTTTATCATTCCTATTTAGTATGGAGTTAAATTAGTAATTAGCTTACGATTTTTTTTCTAATGAAGAAAATTGAGAAAGGAACAGACAACCATTATATGGAGATATATTATGTCCAGAAGTCTATTAATATACAAACACATTTTTATCTCTTTCTTTTTAAGTATTTCATTCAATTCAATACCATATAAACTAATATTTAACAAAAAGCAATCAGGGATGGAAGGCTAGAGCCGTTAGGTGCCCAAGAGATCACTCATTACATATTTTTCAAAAACATACGTGTGTTTTAATAAAAATAAAATAAAATATGTGCGTGCGAATATTGTAGTGGTTATGTATATCTCATACAAATATTCATGAAAATATCTATTTAAAAATAATAATATTGGAAATATTTTTAAAAGATGAGGTACTCCCGTGCGAGTCGTCTCAATTTTGTAACAGAAATTGACGGTCAATTACCAAAGTTTTTGATCTATGAAGCCCGGATACGTGATACGATACGGGATACGATACGTGGATACGGGAAAATTTTGAAAATCAAGATACGCTACGGCAGGGATACATTAAAATTTAAAAATATAAAACATAACTAAAGATACTTCACTTTACTAATTGACAATTACTCATAATATTCAATATTCAATAAATCACATTTACAAAAAAGATACTTCCAATCAAAATAAGTAAGAATAGTTAAATGTATTTTCCCCACCCATTTTAAAACATATTCTTCTTCCTACGAACTTGTCACAAAAGATATACAGCCTACTACCCAAGTTAGAATATAGAAAAAAACATCATAAGTCATATCCGAAAGAAGTTTAGGATATATAGAATTGCCTACTATTCACTATTTAACACTAATTGTGTCATTCTCCTCTCCTCCATTTCCATTGTCAAAAAATAACATAGCTTCCAACTCTGTTTCATCAAGAGACATCTCAGGATACTCCCAGGATACGAATCCCCAAAGTGTCCCTCAAGTATCCGGTAAGTATCTTGTCTTTTTTAATTTTAAAATAAATATAAATTCCAGGATACTTCCAGGATACGTATCCGGAAGTATCCGACAAGTATCGGTATCGGATACGTATCCGACACGGGTACGTGACCTATTTTGGAGTATCGGGGCTTCATAGTTTTTGATATATTAATGTATACAAATGTAAAATGTACAATACATATTTAAGGTATATGTATTTTTATACGCCCAAAATTTTAGTAATTGACCCTCAATTTCTTTTAAGAAATTGAGAAGATCTTTACCCCGTGCGAGGCACGGATCTGGTCTATTATTCTAGTTTATAACATTTGACAATGCATCTCCATAAATGCATTGTCAAATGTCAATTTCTGGTCAAAAACATATTAGATACATATTCAAGGTCCCACATTTCATTAACAATATAATTTATTTTGATAATAAAATTTTATATTTAAAATGTTACAATAATAGTACTTGTCCTATATAAATTGTAAATCGGCTGAAATCTTTATTTAAGAATCCAATTAATTGACAATTCAACTTTTCACCTCAAAAATCAGTACCTGCAACGTCAAACGAATTAAAAAAATGAATAAATTGAACTTCAAATATTAGTGTAAAAGAAATAATGTTGACTATCGAGTATGCCATAGTAAAAATTCTTTTGACTTTAAAATTTTATATAAAAAATAATGCAATAAAAAAGTTCATCCTTTATAAATTGTGAATCAGCTGAAAAATCCAATGGCATATAAGGTTTGGGAGTGTTTTTCATTTACCTGCGACTTATTAGGAATTAAGAAAAACTACATAAATGTGATTTCAAGTATTAGTGTCAAGAAATAAATATGAAATCTGAAAATTTATTGCAATTTATTATTTCATTTGACCTTAATACGAATTTTTGAATTCCATATGATATGAATTTGGCGCAGATGACAAATTTTTGCTGAAAATTGAAATTGAAATTTCAGCCAAAATTCCCACCTAAAGTGACTAAAAAAAATACTATATAAAGGGTGAGTTTGTAGATGAAAAAATCATTCAGCATTTGTGTTGGGGAGTCTGGGAGAGCACCGGGAGAAACACCGAGCTATCCAATGAACTGATCACCACCAAGAGACTAGGTGTATGGATCCCCTCTCTTATATGTCATTCATATAGCTCATTCCTAGCCGGTGTGGGGACTAACCACTCACACTTGAATTTTTAACAATTTGGTTATTTCTTTTTATCAAAATTCCATTATGTTTTTCAGTAATTTGGTGCCTAGCATGGAATATGGTGCACATTTGGTTGATGAATTTCTTTTTCTTAACATGAAGGTTAACCCGATCGAACTATTCCATGCTATAGAACTCAGGTATAGAAATTTTTTATTTCTTTCTTCCTTTCATTTTCGTTTTCCATTATTGTTTTCCAAAGAACATATTATTTTTAACTGTCTACTGTTATCACTACATCTCAATATAATTGTTGTTTTTTTGTTATTTATTTTACTTATAAATGTTAGATTAAAAACTGATCCTCAGTATGAAAAATTTGTAGAAGCACATTCTTTGCTTTCAAGTGTAACCGATGCTAATGGTAGAAATTTTGAAATCATTCAACTCCATGTTCCTGATCCACTATACATGACAGAGAAAGAGGCTGCTGGGATTTTTTCGGTAAACACCCAAATGTTTAATTATGGAGGCAAGCTCAACCTCATTGGATGTTCTGGTGTAGTTCAATATTTATCAGGATGACACGGCCAAGCCAAGATTTTTGGATAACAAGCTTGCTGCTTCCTATGTAAATTTTTACATTGCAAACGGAGCTATCATTGCTCCACAGTTTGGGGATAAAAGTGGGATGATAAAGCTATCCGAGTCCTGTCTAAGGCATTTCCTGATCATGAAGTTGTTGGAATTGAAGGTTCCAGGGAGATTGTTTTGGCGGGTGGAAATATACAATTGCATTACTCAGCAACAACCAGCCATTTAGCGATACTCAACATACCCTGATAGGATGGTTGACTAAATTTTATGGTTTGATCCCATTGGATCCCCAAATGTAATAGCTGCATTTAAGTATCTGCAGATAGATGGAAAACTACTGAAAAAAAACATAGTTGACATTTTAATTTTAAGTTGTGAACATTTTAAGTTTGCCAAGTCTATGGCTATGTTTGGATGAAAAGAGAAAGTTGAAGGAAAGAAAGTAAGAGGAAAGATTGTTGAAGGAATGAAAATGAATAGAAAGTGAGTAGAATGTGAGATAATTATCAAGTTGTTTGGTAGAAGTGAAAGTGAAAGGAAAGAAAGCGGTATATTTCTTAAAAGACACAAATACCCTGATGGAGTGCATGCATATGTAAGAAAATGCTCTTATATAAAATAAGGCTATTTATGTCTGTTAACTATAAAATGTGTTTTCCCATGCTTTCTCTTCATTTTGGAAGGAAACACTTTTTAACATGGGACCCACATTTCTTATTTTGCAAACCAAACAATGGAAGCACACTTCCCAAAAATCTTTCATTCCTCCCTTCAATCTTTCCTCCAACTTTCATGACTTCCAAACATACCACACATATATATATATATATATATATATATATATATATATATATATATTTATCTTTATTATACATAACCGCAAATCCGTCCACAAGATGTCCACATAGATAATGACTGGAAAAATACGTATGATTTATAAAAAGTCCACCTCAGCTGAAGTTGCGCACGTCATCACCATCTGGAAAATCACCTACATCCAACGGTTGCTGTATATTGTCATCTATCAAAATTACAATTCATCTAGATCAACGCTCATAATTTAAATAGATTGCGGCTCAAAATTAAACGTACAAGATTAATAGTCTACTAATAGCCTCCCACAATTTCGGATTGCTTAATTGCATGGCTTTATTGACATTCAATTTTGAGTTTAATAGAATAAAAAATCACAACCAACCATTTTCAAAATCCTGATGGTCAACGATTTTAATAGAATAAATATCAAATTCCATATTTGGTGGAAGCATTAAAGCCATCGAATAATGACATTAAAAATGCTGCTGCACAATTGATGCAGCAATTATATAATAGGAATATTGCATTATTTAATCCACTTTTTTCTATGACACTTTTTTCTCTAATAATTGAGTTATAGAATATATTTGTAGTATACTATTTTTGGGTACATTATTTGTTATATATTATTCGAATTAATTCATCCAATTAGATCCAACTATGGTTATAATGGTTATCATTATCCAAATTTGGTTCAATTTTTTAGTGAAGCAATCATTATCCAACTATAGTTACATGTTTTTCTATTCGAATTGAGTGATTTTTCCCTTCAAATATCCAATCAAATTCAAACTATATTTTTCCAGATTAGATTGGTTCTAACAATATTTTTAGTAATACCATCCAAAATGTATGTTTTTCTCTTCGGTGAGATCATCTTTTGCTTTGGTTCAAAAATCAAGTTGGAGTTGTTTCAATTTTTAATTAGATATCCAAACCAAACTATATATTGTTTTTTCTTTTTAGAATCAGGTTTTTTCGCTTCAAAATCTAATCCATATTGGATCAATTTTTAATCAGGTTTTTTCGCTTCAACATCTAATCATGGATCAATTTTTTCTTCAAAATCTTTTAATTTAAAATCCGATCTACATGTTTTTTTGGATCAGATATTTTTCTCCAAAAATCGTGATTAAGATTTTTCTTTCCTTCAAAATCGACCATACTGTATCGTCTACCGTGACCACCAAATTGTTACATGGGGAAAAAGATATAGAAAACTTAAAAGGAGAGACTTGCTTTGCATTATTTTCATTTCAAATTTCAAAAAGGGAAAGACAAATTACAGATCTAGCTTCATGATTCAGAAAAAAAGAACAAAATAGGTAACCAGAAAAAGAAAAATAGTCATTTTAATTCAGATTTAAATTAAATGGTTTGTCAATATGTATAGTATTATCATCAAAGTAGTTTCTTTAAGTTGAGATTGAAAAAAAAACACTTATATAGCAATATGGTCACATGTTGATTATTCAGGAAACCCTATAAAATACGTCAGCTTTTCAAATTCCTTGGGATTTCAGCAAAGAGTATGCCTAATTGTTGTTATACCATCAAATCAAATAAGATATATGTTCCAACAACACAATATTCAAATTATTTCTTTGACTGTTATTAAAACGTGGTGCAATCAATATCAAATTTATGGGGAAAAATACACCTCTCTCATGTTCTGTTCTTCACATGTTCAAGTGTTTTTCCTTCCCTGTTAGACCTTCAATGGAAGACAAGGTTGCTGGCGTGGAATCGATAAGTTCAAATATGTTGCTTACTACAATGTAAGTTGTAACTCTCACGAATAAATGATATTTGCTTCTGTTTTTCAAAATATATTAGATAGACTAATTTGTATGATATCTTGATAAGTATATGTTAATAATATATTTTTCTAACATTGTTATAGAAAATAATAGCTTAATTTTAAATAAAAAAATTTATTGTGACACACAATGCACTTAAATATACATTTTTTGTTTTTTTAATTCCTAAAAAATTGTCAATTTTTAAATTACAAATAAATGTCGACCCGTGCAGCGCACGGGTGAAACATACTAGTATATAACATTTGAGAATGAATCTCATTTAATTCATCTCCATGATAATAAGGACCAGTGCAATAAAAAAGGAATAATTTGTGGTATAATAATTATGGATTCTCATTCATAAATAGATCAAGAATGTAATATTTGGCCATTGAAAGTAGAATGAAAAAACTAAATGAAATTGATATATATATATATATATATATATATATATATATATATATATATATATATGAGCATAAATGAAACTGATATAAAATGATATTTTTGACTTATTATTTGCTATTTGAATTCTCAAAAAATATAGACAATCATAAATTATAAATAACAAAAAAAAAATCAGAAATTTATGAAAAGCAAATTCGTTACAAATTGTATAGCACAATAAATAATAAAACAAATCAAATATTAATATAATAAAAATATAAACATAATCAATTGTTTTTTTGACAATAAACATAATAAACTGCAAATCGTAACTTTAATCCACCTATTACTTTGGAATCATTGTATAAATAATAAGTCTAGAATTAGTTATTTAAAATTTTACAAAAGTTTTGAAATGATAAAATAGTATAACATCTTTAAGGTTATATTATATTTTATAGACATGTTAGTTTTTTTATGAAGACCTATAGCTAATTAGACCCTAATAGTTCAAAATATATCCTGTTTTGTATTCACATAAAAATTAGCCAAATGGACATTTAGGCTCAATAAGGTAACTTTCTAAAAAATTAAAAAATATTCATTTAAATTCATGCCTGTCGTTCATGGTCAATAATTCAAGCGCAGTATGAAACGTGATTTAATGGGAAAATATCAACTCTTTTATTTACTTTTTTTGAAACACTTTTATTTTCTGATACCCTAATTTTAACCTATTCTAAAAAACTTTTAGACTCCTTCCTCAATTAGATATCTCATATTCTTCAGACGAGCATTTGATCCCTCCTGCTTTTCATCTCCATTGTCAACCATGCCTAGACATGTCCATCTGATACGGTCTTCCATTCCATCTTCTATACTTATATTAGAGATTTGAAAATGTTTTCCTTTCTATGTTATTCTATGATATCTCATGATTTTTTAGCTTCGATTTTTTATTTTTCGTCCTCTTCTCTTTTATGTATCTTATTCTCTTGAATCTCTTCTATCACTTCAAGCATTGAAGCCATTGTGCCATTTTATCACTCTCCCTTACCCTCCCGGAATGCAATGCAGAGATTACCACTGACAAATATCATATAAAAAAAAGTTTAGTTCATTTGATTTTGAATCATGGATTTTGCGGTCTCTAATATGATAGGAGAAAAAGATTTCAGAAACTGCATTTTTGCTTTCTCTTTTCTCATTTCTTTATGTTCTTTTGATGTTTTTATTTTTGTTTCCATGTTTGTGGTGAGCAGTTTCCGCCGGCTTTGTCAATGATTAATCTACACCGAGGAACTTGGCTAACCACGAGTACCCGGCTTTGCCGACCCATGTGGCTCTCCTCTCCAACAAAATTTTTGCCACGCCCAAAATTCGAACCCGAGACCTTGGGGTGGAATCGGAATCCAGTTACCATTTGGACCAACCCTTATGTTTGATGTTTGATACTACACATATTGTTTGATATATTTTAAATTTATTTTATCATTCCTATTTAGTTTGGAGTTAAATTAGTAATTAGCATACGATGTTTTTCTAATGTGAGAAAGGAACACACAACCATTATATGAAGATATATTATGTCTAGAAGTCTATTAATATACAAGCACATTTTTATCTCTTTTCTTTTAAGTATTTCATTCAATTCAATACCATATATATCAACATTTAACAACAAGCAATCAGGGATGAAGGGCTAGAGCCGTTAGGTGCCCAAGAAAATCACTCATTACATATTTCTCAAAAACATGTGTGTTTTAGTAAAAATAAAATAAAATATGTGCGTGCAAATGTAGTGGTTATATATGTAAGATTTCATACAAATATTCATAAAAATATCAATTAAACATAATAATATTGGTAATCTTTTTAAAAGATGAGGTATACCTGTGCGAGGGGCTAGAGATCCTCTCAAATTCGTACAGGTATATTAATGTACATAAATGTAAAATATACATCACATTTATTTTGAAGGAAAATATACATCATCATCACATATTTATGGGATATTTATTTTTATACATCCAAATTTTTTGAAGGAAAATATACATCATCATCACATATTTATGGGATATTTATTTTTATACGTCCAAAACTTTAGTATTTGACCATCAATTTCTTTTAAGAAATTGAGAAGATCTTTACCCCGTGCGAGGCACGGGTCAATTATTCTAGTAGTATATAAAGCACAATGAATGACAAAATCAATATAACGCCCCATTATTATCGTTTGTTGAAATATTATGCAAATTTGAATTGTATTTCAAATTAGTACCGTTATTGTTATTAAAAAATTTCAAATTCTTAGCATTCACGTTTTCCAGCACTTGAATTCCATTGAATGCAGAGTAAATTCTTATGATGAAGAATAATATGGAAGTCTCTAGATATAGAGAATAATAAAGAATATTAAGGAAGCTTCTAGACACTCTACTAAATAAGATGAAATTAAGCACTAGGAAATCTTAATTTTTCTAGATCCTTTTAATCATATGAACTAGGGTATCCATATCTCTAGAGTTTTCTTTTGTAATAAATGTTTCTAGATCCTTCTAGTTTGTAATGTAAAGCCCTACATGAGTAGTATAAATAGGGCTCATCACCATGCATTTGTAATTCAAGCAATATCTAAGCAATTCAAGCAATAACAAGTTCTCTTGAGAAATTAGAGTGTTATCTCTTTCTCTACCCTTCCCTTGTCCCTAAGCCAGATTTGGCATCAGAGCAGGTTACGATATCTCGGAGTTTAGTTTGAGCGAAGAAATCAACGGAAAGTGAGTTTTCAAGTGAGCAAGGAGTTTCCTTCCCAAAACTTCACTTTGCGGCCATTTGTTCGCGAAACTAACAACGCCAAGAAAATCTCAACGCACCGCCACGATCTTCATCAAAAAGATTATCAACCACTATTCTCAAAATGCCACCTAGAAGACAAAACGAAAGGTCTTTACATGAAATCGAGATGGAAAAAATGAGGCGACATGAGAACCTATAATATTTTATATAGCGACATGAGAACCTATGGTATTTTTTTAGCTTTATTTAATATATACCATCGGAAGTGACTTTTTTCCTTGTTAGTAAAATGCTTAGTTCGAGAGCCTATAATATTTTATATCGCGAAATGAGTTCATAGGTTAGTTACTCTTATAACGACTAATAACCCTTGATTTCCTTGGGACGTGATGCCCTTAAGTATTACTCTATTCTCGATCATTCTCTTGGACTTTTTCTCTAAAAGTTTGTCAAGATTTGACCTTGTAACTCTGTCCCAAAATCACCAAACTATCCTAGTT
Source organism: Astragalus glycyphyllos (assembly GCA_963573325.1). Taxonomy (NCBI): domain Eukaryota; kingdom Viridiplantae; phylum Streptophyta; class Magnoliopsida; order Fabales; family Fabaceae; genus Astragalus; species Astragalus glycyphyllos. The sequence goes on from OY754307.1 coordinate 92,283,179, forward strand.
GATATTATAGCTTTCTTTTCCTGCAATTTAAATGTTTTTTTATTGACTCTTGTCCTTCTCAAATTCGTATCAGAGAATTGAGTAAGAAAAGTTCACTATTATTTCTTAGTTTGAATAACTCCTTGCTTCAAAATACGTCTTAACTATTTTTCTTGGATTATGATACCCGTGGATATGTGTAGAAGAATAAACTCCAATAGAGACTTGTTTGAAAGAATATGTTAGACTTACTCATTTTTACACTCTGGAATATATTGGAGGGGTTTTGTATTACTGATAAAAAGTTTTCACTGTGTAAGTTGTCCCTTTCTTTTGTTGATACCTTCCTTTCTTTCCCATGAATGTTGTTAACATTCTCTCTTGCAACTTTGACGAGGTTCTGCCTATTCCTCATGTTTTTGAGCTCCTCGGACGTAGTTTCTAACTATAATTTTTTTTTCGTTGGTAAAAAACAAAATTTCGAGGACAAAATTTCCTTTAAGGGGGTAGAATTGTAACACCCCAATTCTCGTGTATGACGTTTCCTTTAATATGCGGTTACTTTATCTATTTTGTGATTTAAAAGTTTAATAATTTTAAGGTCTTATGCGTATTTGAATTACTAAAATGTTTTAAATTAATATTTATTTGCATTTTTTTTGAAGCAATTTGCATTATTAGAAATTATTATTAATATGTGTTAGCCTGTAATTTCGACAGGCTTCATTAAAAATGGTCAACAAGGCCTGACTTATATTTCACGAAGACCAAATTATTTCGACAGAGAAAATGGTCATGCGCAAGGTAAACTCGACAAGCTTCCGGGGAAGCAAAAGCAAGAGAGAGGAAAATGGACACAAGCTTTCGACAGACAGAAAACAGAGCAGTTATGCGGTGAAGACTAGCAGTTGGTCGAAGCGTGATAGAGCGGTTTTGGTCGAAAGTAGGAGCAGTTACTTATTTTCAAATTTCTAGGCAGTTACTTAGTTCAGTTTTCCCCCTCTTTTCCTTGGTATAAATAACTGTTTCTGAGAAGAAACAGGGGTCGCAAATCACAATACACAACCCGATTCCTGAAACTCTAACTTCCAAGCCAGAGCGAAAAACGAGTGGAAGAATCGCTGTGCGTGATCGTGTACCACTTTTATGATTCAATGCAATTTATTTGTCTGTTCTTTACAATTCCTGCACCATTTACTGCTTCTTTTCTTTTCAATTCTGTTAATCATTTGCAAATCGTCCCTTTTCTACATTTTCTGAAACAAAAACTGTCAGCAATTCAAAGGCAATTGCTTTGAGATTTTTCTAGTTTGATCTCACAAACCTTCTAATAAAACTAGTGATTGTTTGCTAAAAACACCAGCGAACAAATTGGCACGCCCGGTGGGACTTTGCCTTTGATTTTGTTCATTTTCGTACTCTCTTATTTGTATTCGCTGTTGTATGCACTTAAGAAGTGGTAAAATGGTTCGTTCTAGTATGAATAATGCGTCTAGTTCCAACCCTGTGGTTTCACAAGGGCAAGGAACAACAATGGATTCTGCAAACATTAGCGCAGGACCATCATCGTCGATAACCGTTCCTTCATTATCAATGACTAATGTTGGTTCAACGCAGTCAGAAATGGTATCTTTGCCTATGTCTTTGCCGTTAAGTGCAGGGCTTCATAGCCCTTACATGGCAATGGGAAACGGTTTAGACCCACGTTTGAATAACGTGCATTTACCCCCATTTCCTTTGGGAATGTATGGCATGCCTACTGGAATGCCACATATTTCGACCTTTTCCCCTACACATGTCTCTTCTGAGAGCGTATTTGGTCGAAATCCCCCAGCATTAACCAATACGTCTTTGTTGGCCTTAAGACAGCAAGTAGACGAGAGTAATCACGATATGGTTAATATGCTTACCCAACAAATTGGTACAGTTTTCAATCCATTGATTCAAAATACCAATAACAGTTACCAAATGTTGGCAAATCAGATGAGTAGGATTGTAGATTTCTTTGGGGCTCCAGCGGTTAATAATAGGCAAGTTCCTATTATTGCGGGTAATGCGTCGCCAGTTAACCCCCAAGAAGCAGTTGCAGTCGAAGCGTCCACAACTGTAGGCGAACTACAAGGGGCAGTAAACCACGTCCCTGAAGTAGTTTTGGTAAATAGACACCAGAACGCTGATGAAGTTGTTCGACAAGTGCAACAACACAATGTTGGCGCAGAAAACAATATAGCTACTTTAGTCGAAACTATTTTGGCGCAAAATGGCCTTAACATAGGTTTACAAAGGCCTAACTTCGTATCACCATTATGTGAATACGTATTACAAACTGAGTTACCAAGGGGATGGAAAGTTCCCAAGTTTACTAAGTTTGGTGGTGATACAAATGAGTCCACCATCGAACACATTGCTCGTTTCTTGACTGAGGCTGGGGACTTAGCACAAAATGAGAATTTGAAGATGAAATACTTTCCAAATTCTCTAACTAAAAATGCTTTCACTTGGTTCACGACCTTACCCCCTGGTTCTATGTTCACATGGGGGCAATTAGAAAAGGCATTCCATGCACAGTTTTACATGGGCCAGTCGAAAATTAGTCTTAAAGAATTGGCTAGTGTTCGGCGCAAAATGCCTGAAACTATTGATGATTACTTAAACAGATTTAGGCTGTTGAAATCTCGTTGTTTCACACAAGTCCCTGAACATGAGCTTGTCGAAATGGCTGCTGGTGGCCTTGATTACTCAATTAGAAAGAAATTAGACACATCTCATTTGCGAGATATGGCGCATTTGGCTGATAGAGTTCGACGAGTTGAAAGGCTTAGAGAGGAAAAATCTAGGTCGAATAGGTATCATAAAAAAGAAAAAGTGGCATATGTCGAAAAAGAATTTGACGTTACATATAGTAATGTCGAAGAAGAGGAGATAGACGTGGCTGAACTTAAGCCTGGTCCTCCTTATACCTGTAAATTATTAAGGCCTGCGAATGGGAATAACCCTGTAGAGCCTAAGAATGATAGATTTATGCCTAAGACTTATACTTTTGATGTTACTAAATGTGATGAAATTTTTGATCTTTTAGTAACTGATGGTCAAATATTAGTGCCTAAAGGCCTTAAAATACCAACTCCTGACCAAAGAAAGAAAAAGGGTTATTGTAAGTTCCATAATTTTTTGGGACATAACACTGACCGTTGTGTGCTCTTCAGGGATATTGTGCAAAAAGCAGTTGACGAAGGAAGACTCAAATTTGCTGATAAGAAAATGAAAGCTCCTATGCAGATTGATGTTGATCCATTGCCTAAGGCTGAAGCTATGTATTCTGAACCTGTCGAAGCTGATGTAGGCATGGTGGATGCTCAAATGGCAGACCCTTCTAAGTGTGTCAAGACTGCCACCGAAAAATTAAAAGGTTTTATGTATGCTGAAGGTAAGAAACAGGAAGTGACCCTAAAAGAATATGATGGGAAGATACATGCTGTGTATCCAAAGGCTGAGGAAGAATTGATAGATTTCCTCAATCGGTGTAAGTGGAATAACTCTGAAGTTATGCTTTGCCCAAGGTGCAGCGCTGTCTTCGACAAAGAAGCAGCTAAAGCGGTCAAAGGTTATCAGGATCAACAACAACGTAAAAGGAAATGGCTTGATAACAGGCCGAAATTTGACTTTGCAAAAGGAGATCTTCCTGGCTATAAGGCTAATGTGTCAACAAAGCCTTCAACAAGCAAACGACAATTTGCTAAGGAGAAGTCCTCAGTGAAAGGGTATTTGAAGCTGCCAACAAATAAATCCTTTGTCCCAAGTGCTAGCGCTCCTGTCGAAGCGTGGGTACCCAATAATCAACATGCTAAAGCTGTCAAGCCAGGTACTGATGCTGTTAAGTTTAATTATAGGAATAACTATAAGGGTAAGAACCCCATGACTAGAACACAGTGGCGTCGTTATCAAAGACAACAGAAGAAGAAGGCACACTTTGACATTAACAAGGTTCCAAGTCATTTGGCTAATAATCAAGTTCCACGCAGCATAATAGTGGCGAAGAGTGAGGTTCACAAAGCTGAAGTTGCCACAAAGAGGAATGCTGATGTTGCTAGTCATGTGTGTGCAGCAAATAAGGCCAAAGGCAAGGCTGTAGTAACAGAAAAGCCAAGAAGGCCTGCTCTTGAAAGAATATTTCCTCCACTGTCAACAGTGAAAGAAAAGAATGCTGATTTCGACGTGGATGAAGACATGGAATCTGATTTTGATGATTCTGAAGATGATTTCGATGTTGTTTGCAATGTGGTATCAATACTGCCTCTTGAGTACGATGTTATCACAGTACCAAATGATGTTGAAGAGGATTTTACAAAGGATATGGCTCATCATAAGCCAATGTGTTACTATGTGATGAACAATGGTTGTGTCGAAGACCAAATGGCTACTTTCGAGAAGCCAGATATGAGTATGCAAAACCACTTGAAACCCCTGTATGTCCAAGCCAAAGTCAATGGTGTTGGAATTAACAAAGTGTTAGTGGATGGTGGAGCTGCAGTGAATTTAATGCCACATGGTCTTTTGAAGAAGATTGGTAAGTTCGACACTGACCTCAGGCCACATAATATTGTCTTAAGCAACTATGAAGGCAAAACTGGCCATTCTTTGGGGGCCATTGAGGTGGACTTAATCGTTGGTTCCATAAAGAGGACTACATTGTTCTTAGTGATAGCCTCTAAAGCGAATTTTAATTTACTCCTTGGTAGAGAGTGGATCCATGGAGTTGGTGCTGTCCCTTCAACTTTGCATCAACGTTTAGTAATGTGGAAGGAAGATGGTTTGGTAGAGTATGTTGAAGCCGATCAGAGCTACTTCCGTGCTGATGTGAACCAAGTTACCAAGCAAAATTTTGAGAAACAAATGGCGAAGATTGCGCCATGTTCATCTTCTAATGAGGCATATGTTCCTGCAGATAATGTTTTTGCCTCAGTTCATCTTGACCCAAATTATGGTTTTGTTTGGGAAAGAGAAATAATGGGAGATGATAGTGTCTATCCTGATGGTGTTCTTCGACCAACGGGGTGGAACACTGGTTCTTGAAAATGTTCTTATGTCAGTGCCCAATGCATGGGACAAAATTACGGCTTATATGGCCGAAAACAAGTTTAAAGCGGCTATGGAGGCCGAAATTATTCAACAAACAATGGCTGTCGAAGCCAGTGAGTTACACGAAGAAAATGGCATAGTCATAGATGAAAGACTTGACTGCATTTATGATGATGATCCATTAGGTTTTGAAAAGGATCCTAGAGATTCGGCAAAGCATATGCAAGCTCAAGACCCGTTAGAAGAAGTTGATTTGGGAAATGGCTCAATAAAACGGCCAACTTATATTAGTGCGAATATTGATGCTTCTCTAAAAACCCAAGTCATCACATTGCTAAGGGAATTCAAAGACTGCTTTGCTTGGGATTACGACGAAATGCCTGGGTTAAGTCGAGAAGTAGTGGAAATGCAATTACCAATTCGACCAGGGAAGAAACCAATGAAGCAAGTGCCAAGAAGATTTGCTCCTCAAGTGTTGGCTAAGATCAAAGAGGAAATCGAAAGGCTATTCAGAAACAAATTCATCAGAACTGCCAGGTATGTCGAATGGTTAGCCAATATAGTTCCTGTAATAAAGAAAAATGGGACTCTTAGAGTTTGCATAGACTTTAGGGATTTAAATAATGCAACTCCCAAGGATGAATACGCAATGCCTGTGGCAGAAATGCTAATAGATTCAGCAGCAGGATTTGATTATCTTAGTATGCTCGATGGTTATTCTGGGTATAATCAAATCTTCATTGCTGAAGAGGATGTGCCGAAAACTGCTTTTAGATGTCCAGGGGCATTGGGTGTTTATGAATGGGTAGTAATGCCCTTTGGCTTAAAGAATGCTGGTGCTACATATCAGAGGGCCATGAATTCTATGTTTCATGATTTTATTGATGATTTTATGCAAGTATACATAGACGATGTGGTGGTTAAATCTTCCTCAGAAAGTGGTCATTTAGACCATCTTCGCCGTTCTTTTGAAAGGATGAGGAAATATGGATTGAAATTAAATCCATTAAAATGTGCCTTTTGTGTACGTGCAGGTGATTTCTTGGGTTTTATAGTGCACAAAAAAGGCATTGAAATCAATCAAAATAAGACTAAGGCAATTATGGAAATGAAGGCCCCTTCGACCAAAAAAGAGCTTCAGTCGTTGCTGGGAAAAATCAATTTCCTTCGAAGATTTATATCAAATCTAAGTGGCAAAACACAAGTTTTTTCGCCATTGTTAAGACTGAAGAAGGAAGAAGAGTTCAAATGGGAACCAATGCATCAAGCAGCCTTCGACGAAATTAAGTCTTATTTGATGAAACCACCAATTTTGTTGCCTGTTATTAAACACAAAGTGCTCAAATTGTATATAGCAGCTTCTGATAGAACAATAGGTAGCATGTTAGCACAAGAGGATGATAGTGGTGTCGAAAGAGCCATTTATTACCTCAGTAGGGTCTTAAATGATGCCGAAACGAGGTACACTCCTATAGAAAAGTTGTGCCTTTGTTTGTATTTCTCGTGTACAAAGTTAAAGCAATATATAAAACCAGCTGATGTTTCTATTTATTCGCATTTTGATGTTATTAAGCATATGCTGTTGAAACCAATAATGCATAGCCGAATTGGTAAATGGGCTTTGGCTTTGTCAGAATACAACTTAACTTATCAACCTCTAAAATCAATTAAAGGACAAGTGGTTGCTGATTTTATAGTAGACCATTCTGTTGTCGAAGAAACATTAAGTTTTGTAGACGTATATCCTTGGAGGTTGTACTTTGATGGTTCAAGCCATAAACATGGAGTTGGGATTGGTATTTTAATAATATCTCCTACTAACATTCCAACGAAGTATAAGTTTAAAATTCGAGATGTTTGCTCCAATAATGAAGCTGAGTATGAGGCTTTAATAGTAGGCCTTGAAATTTTACTTGAGCTGGGGGCAAGTCATGTCGAAATAAAAGGTGACTCTGAGTTGGTTGTCAAACAATTGACAAGGGAGTACAAATGCATTAAAGAGCACCTTATCAGATACTTTGTTGTTGCCAATGCTTTGTTAAAAAGATTTGAGTCTGTTCACTTAGAACATTTACCACGAATTGATAATCAAGTGGCAAATGAATTGGCACAAATTGCTTCAGGCTATAAAGTTTCAAAACAAAGCCTGGAAGAGTTAATTGAAATAAAGGATAAAATCATTTCTAATGACTATTCTTCGTCACTATTGTCAACACCAAAAACTGGGGGGGCAACAAACGCAAACGCAAACGAGGAACTAGTCGTTGTCGAAAAACGTCAATTTTTTGGTGACTTTGACTTTGACTTAGAAGAAATTTTTGCTCTTGACAATATGACCAATAATGATTGGCGAAGGCCTATTGTGGAATATTTGCAAAATCCCACAAGAAATACCAATAAAAAGGTAAAATACAGAGCTTTGAGCTATGTGACAATTGGAAACGAATTGTTTAAGAAGACTCCTGAAGGAGTACTATTAAAATGTCTTAGTGAAAATGAGGCATATTTAGCAGTTTCTGATACACATAGTGGAGCATGTGGTTCACACCAAGTAGGCCACAAAATGAAGTGGTTATTATTTCGACAAGGAATGTATTGGCCAACTATGCTGAAAGATTGCATAGAATTTGCTAAGGGATGCCAAGAGTGTCAAAAGCATGCTGGGATACAACATGTACCTGCAAATGAATTGCATGCCATAGTCAAACCTTGGCCATTTAGAGGTTGGGCTCTAGATGTGATTGGAGAGATAAAGCCAACTTCGTCGAAGGGCCATAGATATATCCTTGTGGGAATTGATTACTTCACCAAATGGGTTGAAGCTATACCTTTAGCCAATGTTGATCAAGAAGCAGTGATAAGGTTTATTCAAAATCATATCATTTATAGGTTTGGAATTCCAGAAACCATTACTACAGATCAGGGATCAGTTTTCACCGGTAGAAAAATGGTAGAGTTTGCTTCTGAAATTGGTTTTAAGTTATTAACTTCGACACCATATTTTGCGCAAGCCAATGGACAAGTAGAAGCTGCCAATAAAGTTATTATTAATTTGATTAAAAAGCATGTTGGGCAGAAACCCAAAAATTGGCATAATACCCTTGATCAAGCATTATGGGCTTGTCGAAATTCACCCAAAGAATCTATCAACACTACTCCTTATAGGCTAACATTTGGACACGATGCAGTGTTGCCTGTTGAAATTTGTCTACAATCAACAAGAATTCAAAGACAGTGGGAGATTCCCTCTGATTATTATTGGAATATGATGCTTGATGAATTGGTTGATTTAGACGAAGAAAGGTTATTAGCTTTAGATACGCTTATTCGACAGAAAGAGAGGGTAGCTAAAACTTATAACAAAAAGGTTAAGTTTAAAGCCTTTAATTCAGGTGATCTAGTGTGGAAGGTCCTATTGCCTATGGATAAAAAAGATAGAGTCTTTGGTAAATGGTCCCCAAGTTGGGAAGGACCATTTAAAATTTTACAAGTTTATTCAAACGGCGCATATGAGGTCGAAGAGATCGGCGCTGATGAAAGAATTTTGCGTATAAATGGCAAATACTTGAAAAAGTATAAGCCAACGTTGCACGAAGTTAAAATAACGCTGGAATAAATATAAAGAAAGCGTAAAAACATGGCATTTAAGTTGCCAAAACATTGTCGAAAGCACAGAATAAAAAATTGCTCAAGAATAAAATGGAAGAAATTTCATTATAATGTTGCCAAGTTACATGTGCCAAAGGAGGCATTTGTGAATTACATAGTGCCGAAAGGGTAAATAAACTAGGCATAAATAAAACGCTGGATTGCAGTTGGTCTTTTACGACCAAGTAACTTCTCTTTTGGGTGGTTTTCTTCGACCACGTTGACACTTCCCGTCGTTCGGGGGGTCATTCTTTCGTCTGCGCGTTAGGCTTGTAAGCCTTTCAACAGGGCGTTTCCTTGCTTGGTAAACCTCAGGAAGCCCTTCAGAGAGGAGATATTGATGTCCCCAAGGAAGACAGTCATCATCAAGGCAAAACACCTGATGAATCTTCCTGCTCCCATTTTGAGTCTCCCGCATAAACTCAGAAAGTTGCAAGATCAAGTGACATGAAGAAAAAAGGAGCAAAGCCATAATTAGTAGAGATCAAAAACCATCACTTTGAACCTCCAGGCAACCTCACTGCAATTATGAGAGATGAGGTTACGCGGAAGACTCAAAGCAAAGGGAATGATCCTGGAACGGGAAAGGAAAAAGAAGAAAATCATGGAGTGGTGAAGATGAGAAACAAAACTCTTCTATTTATAAGGAGAAGTATGAAAGAGCGTCAGTTGGTTACGAGTTTGGCATTCCGAGAAGTGAGGCATCACTTTAATTACGGCGTTATTAACGTAAAGGAAAATGGTGGAACCATTCAAAGTTAAAACAGAGAATCAGTAAACATAGTCAAAGGCCGAAATTACAGGCTGTTCAAGTTCAAGGTTTGAATATGGATTATTGATGGCAACTTATGGGGCAAAAGAAGTGGAAGAATTGGAGAAGCCTTATAGGAAATGGTGAGATAAGGCATTTACTGAGAAGTAAAACTTTGAAGGCCACGTAATACACCAATATAGGAGTAACGTCAACAACACTTAACAGTGGTGACATCAGGTATACAGCTATTTTACTCAAGTGCAAAGTTATTTCGATGGTGAATTCAAAAATGTCTTTCTCTTCTTCCTCCTCAAGTTCAGTCGAAAAAGACATTTTTGGGGGGCAATTTGTTAGCCTGTAATTTCGACAGGCTTCATTAAAAATGGTCAACAAGGCCTGACTTATATTTCACGAAGACCAAATTATTTCGACAGAGAAAATGGTCATGCGCAAGGTAAACTCGACAAGCTTCCGGGGAAGCAAAAGCAAGAGAGAGGAAAATGGACACAAGCTTTCGACAGACAGAAAACAGAGCAGTTATGCGCTGAAGACTAGCAGTTGGTCGAAGCGTGATAGAGCGGTTTTGGTCGAAAGTAGGAGCAGTTACTTATTTTCAAATTTCTAGGCAGTTACTTAGTTCAGTTTTTCCCCCTCTTTTCCTTGGTATAAATAACTGTTTCTGAGAAGAAACAGGGGTCGCAAATCACAATACACAACCCGATTCCTGAAACTCTAACTTCCAAGCCAGAGCGAAAAACGAGTGGAAGAATCGCTGTGCGTGATCGTGTACCACTTTTATGATTCAATGCAATTTATTTGTCTGTTCTTTACAATTCCTGCACCATTTACTGGTTCTTTTCTTTTCAATTCTGTTAATCATTTGCAAATCGTCCCTTTTCTACATTTTCTGAAACAAAAACTGTCAGCAATTCAAAGGCAATTGCTTTGAGATTTTTCTAGTTTGATCTCACAAACCTTCTAATAAAACTAGTGATTGTTTGCTAAAAACACCAGCGAACAATATGTTAATTTTGTCTAATTATTTTAGTTTTATAAAATATTAATGTTTGAAGTATATTTATTTAGAAAATTACTTTGAGCTATTGAAGTGTTAAAATCAAGGTAATTAAAACCAGACCGGATATTGAACTGGCAAAGGCACCAGTTCAGGGTTCTTGGGGTCGGACCGGTTGAATCGGGGTCGAACCGAGATTAATTAAATAACCTATTTAAAACTTTTATTACAATATATAAAGGATAAAAAACAAAAAAATACATAATATTCATAAGTTCACACTACGAAAATTAAATTAGGCTTAACTTAAGTTCAACAACACAACAATATATCCAAGTCATACTTTGGCACCATATTTAAATTATTAATTATAATATTAATATATGGTTATAAATTTATAATATTTTTTGTTTTTAATAAAAATACAACAATGTGTTTTTTAAGAATCATATATAAATTTTATAGATATTTTTTGCTCAGTTATGGCGTACCGGTTCTCCGGTTTATTTCCCGGTTCTTTGGCCTAGTGGTTTTCAGGGCTGTTTGGACCGGATTGGGGTTCGGTTCCCGGTTCAACCGCCCGGTCCGGTCCGGTTTTGATTACCTTACTTAAAATCTTAATCTTAATTATAATAAACCATCGATACGACATGTCATCGTCCATGTCACTAATTCATGGTATTTACATCAGATTTCACAAAAGTCCATGTCAGCTTTTATGCCACACATTGATAACACATCATCAACCACAAAGGATTCAACGGTTTACACAGAACCAGATTATGCAAAAAAGATATCAACGGATGATATTTAACTAAATTGCGGCTGAGCATATGGATGAACAAGATTGAATACAATAAAGCCTATCATTAAATCAATTTAATTACGGTTATTTAAATCCCTATAAATCAGGAATGAGTTATTTAACTATTTTCTCACAACCAACCATATGATATTTAACTATTTTCTTACAATTTCATATGATAGATTTTCATACGAAACTACCAAATACACTACATTCCGGTGAATTAAGAATGTTTATATTAAAAACAAACATCCCAGAAAGGAGTACATCATATCATATATAGTAAAAAGAAGGTAAACTCTTTGCCACGCAATATAAAACCAAACATCATATGCAAACCAGAATTTTGTGGTGTAGAAAAAATTACATTAGGTGCGAAATCGTATATGTGCACGTCAAATAGGCCCCCTTTTACCAAAATGTTTAAATTCAAATTTAAACTTTAATCAGATATCAGATAGTCAATTCCAAACGAAAAAAAGGATCTGAATTTAATTGTTTTGTCATTGTTACGGCCAAATGAAAGTTGTTATATCATAATCATAAATAATAGTATAAATCATGAGTTTATGAAGAATCAGGGATCGAACCACCTTCCTCACACCTGCACCTTCCAACACTAACCATTTGAACTTTTGTTGTAATTGAGGTGTATTATAGAATATATACCCTTTTTTTTCCAGCTTCTGCCACACTTCCTGTACAGCGCTACACTCCAAAAAAACATGACTATCTGTTTCCTCTTCTTGTTCGCAAAAAGGACACAAAACGGTGCAATCAACATGTCTCTTAACCAAGTTACTACGAGTAGGAAGACACCCCCTAGCAAGCCTCCAAATTAATAATTTAACTTTCGGTGGAACGGCCGCTTTCCAAATGGACATCCAATCACCGTCAATTCTAGCATGTGAATTATTAATAATTTCCGGAGTATCCATAAGCGCATAGTAAGCCGAGCGAACCGAATAAAGACCGGACCGACTCCGCCACCAAGATAATTTATCTTCCTCCAAGTCACTGTACCTTGGCATGCTTTTGATGAGCATAGCCTCTTCTTGACAAAAAAGTTGATCAATTAAGCCATAATTCCAACCACTATTGTCTTGGTTCATCAAGTCCTTAACCCTCATTTCTTCCATCCCTTGAGCCATAGGTGATCTAACAAAGCTATCACTACGTCCCTTCAACCACGGATCTCTCCAAACTGAAATTTTGTCGCCATTCCCAATCCTCCAACGTGCCCCCAAATTCACAACTACCCGGGAAGAGAAGATACTACGCCAAACAAAGCTGGGATTATGGCCCAAGCGAGCCCCCATAAAGTCATCATTAGGATAATATTTAGCTTTAAAGATTCTACTTACAATAGTATCTGTACGAGTAGCAAGATGCCATGCCTGCTTCCCTAGCATTGCCAAATTGAAGCCATGAAGATGACGGAAGCCCATACCTCCAAACTCCTTTCTAACCGAAAGCTTCTCCCAACTCAACCAATGAATACCCCTCCTCGTGCCACGGTTCGTACCCCACCAAAATGAATTCATCATTCTTTCAAGCTCCTCACCCAGTGTAGATGGAAGCATGAAGGTGCTCATACAATAAGTTGGAATGGATTGAGCAACTGACTTGATTAAGACTTCCCTGCCAGCCTTAGATAAGTGCTTCCCCGACCAATGATGTATCTTCCTCCAAATCCGATCCCTCAGGTAGCCAAAGAGTTGTTTCTTGTTTCTTCCAATCATAGACGGAAGTCCCAAATATTTGCCCGTTCCAAGACATTCTGTGACTCCCAATATAGCTGTAACATCAAAGCGAGCCTCCTGTGAAGTATTCCTGCTAAAATAAATTTCAGATTTTTGTAAGTTAATAGCTTGCCCCGATGCTCTCTCATAGGTGTTAAGAATATCCTTGAGATGCCTACTCTCTCTAGCATCGGCTCTGCAAAACAAGAAACAATCGTCAGCAAAAAGGAGGTGTGAGAGAGAAGGAGCCCCTCTGCACACCTTCACACCATGAATATCCCCTCTGCTCTCAGCTCTCTGTAGTAAAGTAGTGAGACCCTCTGCACACAATATAAATAGATAAGGTGACAGTGGGTCACCCTGCCTCAGTCCTCTCCCTGGAATGATAGGTCTCACTTTTTCACCGTTTATCATAACTGAGTAAGTAACTGTTTCCAAACACATTTGCATCCACCGAACCCATTGGTCATCAAATCCCATCTTCACAAGAATACGCTGCAAGTAGACCCAATCCACTCTATCATAAGCCTTACTAATATCAATTTTTAGCACCAGCTCCCCCTTCTTCCCCGTTGTTTTGCACTTCAAATGATGTAATGTTTCAAACGCCACCAACACATTATCAAGAATAGATCGATTTTCCACAAAGGCAGATTGTTCAAGAGCAATAAACTTTGGAAGTAGAGGTTTTAATCTATTAACAAGTACCTTCGAGATAATCTTGTAAATGACGTTGCTAAGAGAAATGGGCCGAAGATCTTTCATAGACGTAGGATTCTCCACCTTTGGAATTAGCACAATATTAGCATCATTTATATTAGGGGGGAATTCGCCCATGACCAGCCACTCCCTACCAATATTAAACAACTCCACTCCACATAAATTCCAGAACCTCTTGAAGAAAGCCGGATTTAATCCATCCGGTCCTGGCGCTTTGTCGGAATGCATTTGAAAAAGAGCTTGTTTGAATTCTTCAATCTCAAGAGGACGCACCAATAAGTGATTATCATTATCCGATACCCGTGGCTGAACATGATCAATAACGCTCCCATAATCACCTCCCCCACCATGAAAAAGATTTGCGAAATAACCCCTAGCCACTGCGCAAATATCCTGCTGGTCCGTCACTTCCACACCATCCTCTGTAACTAGCTTTGAAATGTGATTCCTTCTCCGCCGTGCACTAGCCATCGCATGAAAGAAGCGAGAGTTAGTGTCCCCGTCACGCAACCAATATACCTTAGCACGTTGTCTCCAAAAAGCCTCCTCTTGCGCTAACAAAGTGCTTAGACGATTCTTGGTCTCTATAACCATCGGATCCTCACCCCCACCAGGCATGACACGCAATTCATCAATTAAGCGACGGCATTCATTGATCTCATCCCGGTACCTTGATCTAAGCTTCTTACCCCAAGCATCCACCGCCGATGTACAATGATTTAATTTATCAAGGAAGCCCAACCCGTCACTACGACTCCAACTCTCCTCAACCACCAAGGGAAGCTCATTTTCTTCAAGCCAACTATTCTCAAACCGAAACTCACGCCTCCTCAAGATTCTCTCCAAGTAATTCAACCTCAACCACAAAGGACTATGATCCGACTTATCCGAGACTCCATTCACAAATCTATTATTAGGGAAAGTATCCAACCAAGATTGAGTAGCAAAAATACGATCAAGTCTCCCTTCCTTTACTTCCGACGTACCCAAACTCTTAGTCCACGTGAATCTATGACCCTCCATGGGAAGGTCCACTAAATGGCTCTCTTGAATAGCTTCTTGGAAACCACGAATTACCCACGGTTGACGATCTTGTTGTCCTCTAATCTCGTCATTGGAAAGAATGTCATTGAAGTCTCCCATAACACACCATGGCAAATCGTTGTCCCTAGATAACGTCTTCAAAAGATCCCAAGAGTCTCTCCTTCTTCCACTTTCCGGATACCCATAAAAACCCGTAAGCCGCCAAAGAGGACGGCCCACAGAACTAACCTCCACATTAATAAAATTCGAAGAATAATTCAAGATACGACAATCAAACGGATGCTTCCAAAGCAAAGCAAGACCCCCGCTTCTACCAACTCTATCCACAGCAAAAGCATTATCAAAACCCAGCCTAACACGAATGTCTTCAATTCTATTAGCATGTACCAAAGTTTCACACAAAAAGATTACGTCCGGATGGTACGCCCGAACGAGGTCACGGATGGACGAAACTGCACTCGGGTTGCCCAGGCCCCGGCAGTTCCAACTAATGAAACTCATTTGTCCTGGCAGGCCTGCTTGCCAGGACCTGCCTCTAAAAAATTTTGTCTACCATGCAGCATATTCACGTCACCCAAAGTCTCCACCGTTGGCTCCTCACTAGCATTTTCCAATTCTGACTCATTCCCCTTTTTTCGTTTGCGATCCTGGTCAATAACCATAACATCCTCAGTAGCATTTTTGTTAGTAACCGTGACCAAGTTCAATGTATCATTAGCACCAGTTTTTTTGATAGGGAAAAAAGATTGAGGATCCTTGAATATTGCAACCATATTACTAGATGCTTTTGCGTTAGAAAAATTTGCCTTATTAATAGGAGAACTTTCGGCCTCATTAATAGGAGAGTTATAACTTCCTTGATTTGCTCCTTGATTTTCGCACCCCTCACTCCTTGGATCACGCCTAGCATTGAATGATTGGCTAGGGTTCACCCATCCACCGTCGCCGGCATCACGCAGCCACCGAGACCTTGTGATGGCAGCCCCCCTACGCATTTCAGCACGAAGTTCAGGCCCCCATCCCCTCACGCCGTCATCCACACCCATAACAAAACGCTGCTCGCATGAACTCTCACCATGCCCTAGCCTCCCACAAATATAGCAAAATACCTCCAACCTCTCGTACTTAAACGACACCATTCTCGCCTCCCCACCTTGCTTCCGTATCTACTAATTATATTTATTTATATGTATTTTAATACTTATATATTACATTTCTATATCATATTTATTTGACATCTAATATTTTGTATCACTTTCCATAGATCTTAGATTCTATATATTTATTAATTAGAATGTTATTAAATATGAGTAATTTTATTGATTTAAAATTTGTTTTTAATTTAAAATTATATTAAATTTAAAAATATTGACTTATAATATCTTACATTTTTCTAATTCTCATAATAATTTAATACCAAATTTATTGATATCGGGTCATGCGGGTCAATTAGTGACCCCTCGGTTCGACCATTAACCCAATGACCCAGTGACCTGCTTGGGTCGATCACGGGGTCGGTTTTAATAACATTGATTGGAGCTGAAAGTTTCAAAAAAACAAAAAACAAGTAATGAATACAATGCTAATTTTGTGGATCCAATCTCTCTTCATCTCTCATTCGCACATTCCTCTTCCTTCTTTTTCTCTCATTTTCTATCACAAAATTTCAATCTTTTTTTGGTGAACTACAAAAGTTTGTCCTTCATCTCTTCTTTCATCTTGATCAACTCAAAACGCAAAGCAACGAAAGAAGAAAATCAGAAGAAACAGAGCACTGCATTTCTCTCTCTCCATGGACCATCACTCCTTCTATCTTCCTTCGTTAGGGTTTCGTTTTTCCCTAAATTTCTGAAGAATTTCCTTCGTTAGCGTCATAACAAAGTTGGCCACGATACTGTTTGAAGGATGAAGAACGATATTCGCCACTTCCACCGCCACAAGACGCCGACGTTCTAAACCACCACAACTTCTTCAGCACCTTACCGTGATTTGTTTTTGATTCTATTTCTTCTGTTGTAAAGTTTGTCTTTTTATCATGTCAAACTAAATGGGTTTTCGTTGCTTTTGCTTGGTAATATTTTTACAACAGAAGTTTTTGAAATTGTCTTCAATCATGTTCAAATGGTTTTTTTCCCCTTTGACTTCTGTGATCATAAAGCTTTAGAGGAATTTTGACAGTGCAGTATCTTTATGGCTAAAAAGATTCAACTTTTGAAATCATAACACTGTTTTGGAGTACTTCCTAAGTTTATCAATTTTGCAATCATCTCATTTCAATAAATAGATTGAAGACTGTGCCTACAATGTAGTCAACCTCTATAGTGAGAAATTAAGGATATAGTTGTTCTTACATTTGTATTGTATACAGGTATACTCCTCAATATATATAATCAGACCTAGAATAGCAGATGTAGAAAATAGTGAAATATTGCTATAATAGTAACAAAAATGTGTTGATGCTGCGATGAAGGTACACCTATGGTTGTCCGGTTACGGAAGTGTTATTGTCACCCTTATAACAATGTGGTTTTTTTTTCCTGTTTTGACGATCAGTTTTGAAAATCCTTTCGGCTGGAACCACTGTCGAGAGAAGATGGAGACTATCAGAAGCACAAGAGCAAGAAGGTAGCCGTGTTGTTACAACAGAGGTGCTGAACCTGTTTTGGGTTCATTCCGTAAGTATTCTTATAACTGCATATTGGTTTTCCCCATTCTTTTCAACTTTAAATTTTTTATTCCATTTACCAATATTCTGTCTTTTGCATTGCACTTTCATTTTGTCCGGCTAATTCAAATTTATTAAAAAAGATCAAAAATATTGTTTATTGTACTTTTTGGGATTATTTCATTCACACATACCATTTTTGTCTTTGTTGGCAAATTTACGTTATTTTTACTTATCTTTTTAGGTTAATTTACACCAAGGGTCCTTTAAGTTATTTAATTGTAACAAGTTGGTCCTTTAAGTTTTTTTCGTATGACTTAGGTCCTTTAAGTTATTTAATTGTAACAAGTTAGTCCTTTAAGTTATTTAATTGTAACTTTTAAAGGCCAAAAAACTTACATTTTTCAGCCCAAAATTGTTACAATTAAATAACTCAGAGGACCTAAGTGGTACAAAAAAACTTAAAGGACCAAATTGTTACAATTAAAAAACTTAAAGGACCTAAGTGGAATGAAAAGAACTTAAAGGACCAACTTGTTACAATTAAATAACTTAAAGGACCTCTGGTATAATTTAGCCATCTTTTTATTAGTAGAACTTATTTTTAAGAAAACTACTATTATTGTTTTAAATAACAAAATGTACAAAAAAATATAAATCAGAATTAAATACAATAAAGTGTCATTGGATGCTATTATTGTATTTTTAGAATTAAAGTCAAATTCCTTTTTAGTTGTTTTTGCTTTTTCCCATTTTTAGCTAAAGTAATCACCAATTCTACAAGCAACAAACAACCCTTCTCGAAGCCATCCCCTAGCTTCACGCCACCCCTTAGTACACCTTTGAACCCAACAACACTACACACCAGTTTGTGTGATTCTCTCTCACAGTCTGTGTGCAACAACACCACCATCTATCTATAAAATACACCAACCAAAAGCCAAAAAGAGAGGAGGAAACCAACAGAAAAGTTGAGGTGGGAAAAAACAAGAAGCAAAAATAGAAAGAATTAGAAATAAGAGAGCAACACAAAATAAACAGCAATTTCACTATCCCAGAGAAACACTCCCCTCCCCCATACCAACCATCATAATCTTTCAGCCACACACAAAACCAACAACAATCCAGTACCAATAGAAACAGAAAATCCAAAAGGAAAGAATCAAAAATCAGGAGAAGAAGCAGAACCACCATCACCACCCACGACTTCTCTCTCTCCACCACCACCATGCGCTCACTCCCTTCTCTCTCATACTCGTTGTTGTTTCTCTCTCTCTCTCACGGCTACTGCCGTTTCTGTGTTTGGGTGTTGTGTTCAGTTAGGTTACGGTTCTCAAAAGAACCATGTTCTCTTCTTTTAAGTTTAATAACCCCTTTTGTTCTTTTTACTTTTCGGTTTATATTACTTGTCTTATTATTAGTTTTTTATATAGTTATATTATTTAGCATCCAAACACGGATGTTCTCAGCACGTCACACACACACCACGTTGAAACTCTTCCTTTTTGTTTATATTTACACACCCTTTTTATTAATACACCCCATTCCCTAATCTACCATTTTATATTATTTATTTAGCTTATTATTATTTGCTAGTATCTATCTTCCTATTTTTTTTTCTTTACTTTTTGTCTCATCACAAATTAGTTTGATCAAATAGTCTTCTTCTCTCCTTTTATTATTTCCTTTTAAACTATCAGATTGTTATTCGCACCCTTGTTTTAATAACACAACACCCCTATTTTACAACTCATTTAATTTTTTATTACACCATAATGTTTCCAAACCAATATTTTTCAAATAATCAAACTCATATAAAAAAATAGGTTATTACTAATGGTCATCACTTTGAGTTCAACTTCTTTGATCATTAATAGCGAATTTAGTTTTCAAACAGAGTATTAGTAGTGACCACTCTGGGTTTACTCGTTTGGTCAATATGAAAGTCCTCCAAATTTCAAAAAGATATTCAAATAATAAAGAACATCAACAAACAAATATTTTCTATTCCAAGAACTACGTGTGATTTGATTCTCTACCAGGAGATACGTAGGAGCAGAGGGCGACCGACCTCTGTCAATTGCAATAATAAAAAACCTTTTTTAGGTCTTTCCTAAAATGTTTTATTGTTAGTTTATCAACAAAAATACAAAAACAATTAATTTTTTGTGAAGTCTTTTCTACTCATTTTAGTATTAAATAAAAGGGAAATATTTTTTTTTTTAAAGTTAATATAGTTTGCACAATTAATCAAAGGTAACCTTTTTCAAAAGGATGTTGTGGGGTGCTAGTACCTTCCTCACGCATAAACGACTCCCGAATCCAAAATTTGGTTTTCGAGACCATTTTCGTTTCAAAGGGATTTTTCAATGTTTTTCCCTTATAATTAAACGTTGATGGCGACTTCATTGAATTGCAACGTGAGAGATCCCCCAGATTTTTCGGGTGCAACAACTAGAATTCAATTTTATGTTTCATTTGTGCTCATATGGCATTCAACTTACTTTAAGTAGTAATTTTGGGTTCGTGTAAGTAACTACTAAACAATGATGGATATGATATGGATAGAGTGAATACAATTATTCAAATCTAAATATTAAAATTATCATAAATAGTAGTGCAATTAGGATACTGTGAAGTTCTGTGTCATATATAAATTTATCTCAGGTTATTGTGAAGTTGTGTGTCATATATATGACATCCCTACTCCCCGTCCAAAAACTTGTTGTGAAAAATATATGTGCAAGTATACAGTCTTTAAACAAGTAATATAGAGATAAGAGGGATGTCGTACCCACAGGGATTGAATTAATTTTACTAAGGTTAAGTTAGTAGTAGAGCCAATGATAAAAATATAAAATGAAAGATTGATGTAGTGATTTGTGTGTAGACAAAATGTAAATTAAAATAACTAAGAGTAAGTTGTGAATCAGTTGAGAAAGATGGTTGGAATGCTTTTGCTTGAGTAAGTTCACTTTGAATGTATAATGTTATAATTGATGCACCTACAATGTCTTGCTGTTACAATGATTGCACCTGCAATGGATGCAGTACTAACAGTTTTATACTTTTCAGTACTTATCTTCAGGGCTTCATTACAAGTCTTATTTCTAAGTTCTAAATAAGTTCACCCTTGCCTAATTAAGCTCTTACAGATCATCCTAAGAACTATGCTATCCTATGTCTAGGTCTTAGCATGGTTTTAACAAAGTTTCCTCTTATTAAAACACTTATTCATGTTAGTTCTTGATTTCAAATCATAAACCATTTCTGAATTTATGACTCTACTTACTTTAAGTGATCAAATTAAAATAAGTTTGGAAGAATTATCACACAAGAACTAAATTACAAGAACATCAATAGAACTTTATAACATTTCAAAGTTTTATTACTAAGTTAAGGCATCCCAACCACAAGGGGTTTAGCTCATGCTTGACATAACTAGAAAGATACAAACAAGATTTCTCATGCTTATAGTAAGGAAAACACAAAGAGGATAAGAAGTAAGAGAATTTACACAAAAGAAGAATCTTCGCATTTCTTTTCTAGTAATGCGGTTGCATACACTTCTTCATAAGAGTACTTCAACAAATATACAAGGTAAGATGAGTAGGAATTATCACTATCTCACTTACTTGAAGCCTTGTTGAGTACTGTGACTTACAAGAGAGATAAAACTACTTAAAACTAAAAACTAGAATGTAAAATGTATTGTTGAGTGATAAGAATTGAGTGTCCTTCAAATGGAGAAGATGGTGGTAGTTATAGGCTTCTTGATTCACTTTCCTTGGTCACCAAGTTGAACTTTAGAGTTTCTCTCTTCTCTTGTCAAGTAAGAAGTATGATATGAAGTCCCACCAAAGATTAAGGGAGGTCCAATGGTGTTATGACAAGTGGAAAGTGAGATTTTGCACTTTGTGGCTAGATACATGAACTTGGCGCCACCTCCAACAACTTGGCCAACTTGCACTTGCAACTTGCATTTTGCTGACATCATCATTTTGTAGGAGCAATTCTGTGTAGCTTGAGTTGTTGTAGTTGCAGCTGATGCAGGTGCAATGCTTTTTTCTTCTGCTTAATTGCTTATTGCAGGTGCATCTATTGCTGTCTCTATTGCAGCTGCAATAATGAATAAACACATAAAAATACCATAATTCATGAAATTCAATGATAATGAGTTCCAAAGTTAAATAATGCTGATTTCAACTATTATTCTTTATTTGGACTATCTAATTACTGAGTTTCTTACAATAATTCAAGCTTAAAAAGTATGAATAACTCTATATAAAATAGAGTTATCACACCCCCAAACTTAAATCATTGCTTGTCCT
The DNA here is from genome assembly GCA_963573325.1 of Astragalus glycyphyllos. Taxonomy (NCBI): domain Eukaryota; kingdom Viridiplantae; phylum Streptophyta; class Magnoliopsida; order Fabales; family Fabaceae; genus Astragalus; species Astragalus glycyphyllos. The sequence goes on from OY754307.1 coordinate 92,304,961, forward strand.
CAAGTAATGACTAAAGACAAAGCAAGTTTAACAAGTATTCCTTGGTGAATTTTCAGAAGATCAAATCAGCTAGTTCTTTCAAGACATATTTTTTCAATAAGTGCATTCTCTAGAAACTAAACTCTATGTTTCCCACAAAGCTTGTGAACCATAGGTTCTTCAAACATTCAAAGTTTATTTGAGCTCTTTTGTGTGAGTGTGTGACTTCACTGACCTTCAGATTGGTTCTTTCCCTAAGTTTGAAAAATCCACTTAGCTTTTGGACTGAAAAAGTTCACGTTTGATCAAGTTAAAAATTCCTTCAAAATGGGTTTTGGACTAACAATTTCCACAAGTGCTGAGGATGCTTCAAAGTACAACAAAGGGTCTTTTTCAAGAAAATTCAATCTAAGCCAGTGCTTTCTACGTGTTTGGTGGCATTTTTGTAGGTGCAATGTTGAATTTTGGTATTGTAGGTGCAATATACTTTGGTGTTGCAGGTGCAATGGTATAGATTCATTGCAGGTGCAATGGATTTCTGTGACTTTTGTTGCTTCTGCTTTTCTTCTTTGATGATTGTAACTGCATTGTCCGCCTCGCTGTTCCCCGTTGTGTTTTTTTTTTGCACTTTTTGAAACGGATACAGCTTATACGATTTGGATCAATGCAGCTTTTATGGAATTTGAGTGAGAAGATCAAAGTATTTTTCTGTTGCACTGGTGATAAGTCTTATTTTACTATGTTTTTAGTATTTAAATTAAATAAAAATTGTAGAATTTTAGTTTTGATTTGGAGCTATTTTACTACAAATTGTTGGTTTAATTTGTCAGGGTCAAATAAATGAAGAAATGGAAGAATTTGGGTAATTAAAAAGCAAGGATTGAAAATGTAAGGACCAAGGAACAAAATCAAGCAAATGGAGCCAAGAATTTGGTGTTCACGCACGGTCCGTGCCTACTACACGCACGATCCGTGCTCACTGTTACAGAAAGCAGCTAAAAAGACTCAAGACACGCACGGTCCGTGCGCACCACAAGCATGGTCCGTGCGTCCTGTACGTTTCAGAAGATGGAAAGTTTGAAGACCAGGCACGGTCCGTGCGCACCAGCAGCACGGTCCGTGCGCCCTGTTCCAGAAAAGCTGTTTTGAAGATTACACGTAGCTCACGGTCCGTGCGCCCCAGCAACACGGTCCGTGCGCCTTTGTCTGAAGATCAAAATGTTACAAAACTCTTCTTCTTCTTTCATTATGGCTTGTAATTCGAATTTAATCCTTTGTCTACTGATCCTAGGCTATAAATAGGACCTCATTTCAGCTGTAATGGCACCTTAGCATACTTGTAATCTCACTCCAAAGTTTAATCTAAGTTCTTGCAATTTTCTTAGCTTTTGCTGTTTTATTTTCATGTTCTTTACTTTCTTGCAATTTTAATTTCTGTTCTTTACATTTCCAGCACTTTACATTTCAGTTCTTTATCGCTTTGTTTATATTCTTGTCATTTACATTCTGTTATTTATCTTTATGTCATTTTCTTTTATGTCATTCTCTTCTACTCCCTTGTCTACTATGATCATGTGTGAGTAGACTTCTTTAGTCTTGGGATTGTGGGACACAATCTAATGATGGGTCCCTAAACAAATCCAAGACTAAGCTCTATCTTATTTAGAACTTGAATTTTAATCTAATTCCATAGAACTGAATTTTATAAAACAAATATCAAACGAAGTACCGAGAGGTGAAGCTTGATATTGGAACAAATGGAATTAGACAAGGCAAAGCAAAGCATGAGAATAGCATTGCTAGCCTTGGGACAATAAGGTTGTGCTTAATGAGTCTCTGCGATGATCAACCATGAGAATAGGTTTGATCATTGTTTCGAGACACATTCTTGCATTCCGAAAGGAAGCTTGAATTACACCAAAAGAATACCTTGTCCTTAAAAACAATATCAAAATAAGATAGAGAATAGTTAAAGGGTTGTTTATTTCCATCATTGTGGTCTAACCATGATCCCAAGGCGTCTTTTATTCTGAATTTTACAAAACAAAAAATTACTCTCTTTATTTAAACGATTCCTTTCAGCTAATCAACATCGAAAATTAGATTAGTAATCGCAAATTACTCCCTGTGGATCGATACTTTCTATTACGCGATAGAACCGTGCGCTTGCGGCCTATCAAGTTTTTGGCGCCGTTGCCGGGGAGTAATGATATTAATCAACCTTTTGGTACCGGTTAGACTGAAAATTTCTGTTTTCTTTTATTTTGTTACTTTTTCTCTTCTTCTTTGAATGCGAAGAGCACACAGTTTCGGAGAAATTGTTGAACCAATTCCTGAAATCGAAAGATACCTTCACCAAAGAAGAAGAGAATTGCGCAATAACCAAAGAATGGTTGCTAATCCAAACCGTACTCTTAAAGAGTATGCTACGCCTTCTACGGCTGAGCCACATGCTGTTATTGTGCATCCTAATATTGATGCAAACAATTTTGAGCTTAAACCTTCTCTACTTTCTATGGTCCAGCAGAACCAATTTTCAGGTTCAGCTACTGAGGACCCAAATCTTCATCTTTCTATTTTTCTTGAATATTGTGGTACGCTCAAACTGAATGGAGTAACCCCTGAGGCCATAAGACTAAAGCTTTTCCCTTTTTCACTAAGGGATAGAGCTAGAGCATGGCTACATTCGTTACCAAATGAGTCTGTTACTACATGGGATCAACTAAAGCAAGCATTCCTTGCTAGATTCTTTCCCCCAAGCAAAACCGCACAAATGAGGAATCAAATCACACGATTCACTCAAAATGAAGGGGAATCTCTTTATGATGCTTGGGAGCGTTTCAAAGAAATGCTAAGGCTATGCCCCCATCATGGACTGGAGAAGTGGTTGATCATACACACTTTCTATAATGGTTTGCTTTACACTACAAAAATGACCGTGGATGCTGCTGCGGGTGGAGCTCTAATGAACAAGAACATAGAAGAGGCTTATGCACTAATTGAAGACATGGCTCAGAATCACTACCAGTGGACAAGTGAAAGAGCTATCACTACTACACCTCCATCAAAGAAAGAACCAGGTAAGTATGAAGTTTCTGCTCTTGATCATTTAGCTTCTAAGGTAGACGCACTTTTCCAGAAATTTGAAAAACTTAATGTTAATGCTGTCTCACCTTCTTCTACTCCTGCTGTACCTCCTTGTGAAATATGTGGTGTTGTTGGTCATACCGGTGTTGAATGTCAACTAGGAGTGTCTGCTAATGGTTCTGAGCAAGTCAATTATGCTCAAAAGGGGGATCCTTTTTCAAATACTTATAATTCTGGATGGAGGAATCATCCAAATTTTTCATATAAAAATCCTCCAGCCAATCCCTCTTTCCAACCAGCAGCAAGAACACCCCCTGGTTTTCAAAATAATCAAAGAGCTCCTCAAAAATCCAATTTGGAAACTTTATTAGAAAATTTTGTGATAACACAAACAAAGCAAAATGAAGAATTTAAAAACCAAACTGGATTTTTGAATGACTCTCTCATAAAATTAACATCAAAAGTGGACTCTATTTCTACTCACAACAAAATGTTGGAAACTCAAATTTCCCAAGTAGCTCAACAAGTTGCTTCATCCTCTAGGTCCTCTGGAAATTTTCCAAGGCAGCCTGAACCCAATCCTAAAGCCCAAGTAAATGCTGTCACCCTTAGGAGTGGAAAACAATTAGAGGAACCAAAAGAAACTAATAAGAAAAATATGAGTGAGGAAGAAGAACCACAAAATGAGAGGGTTGAAGTTGAGGTAGAAAAAGAAACACCTTATGTACCACCACCACCATACAAGCCTAAAATACCATTCCCACAAAGGTTTGCCAAATCAAAGCTTGATGAGCAGTTTAAAAAATTTGTTGATTTGTTAAAAAAGCTCTACATTAACATTCCTTTTACAGATGCTCTATCTCAAATGCCATCTTATGCAAAGTTTTTGAAAGAAATTTTATCTAAGAAAAGAAAGATAGATGACAATGAGATAGTAGCTTTAACTGAAGAATGTAGTGCTATTATTCAAAACAAACTGCCTCCAAAGCTTAAAGATCCTGGTAGCTTTTCCATCCCTTGTGTCATTGGAAGTGAGACTATAAAAAAAGCCATGTGTGATCTAGGAGCCAGTGTGAGCTTAATGCCCTTATCCCTTTGTGAAAGATTAGGCATAGGAGAGTTGAAACCTACAAATACGACCTTAACATTGGCTGACCGTTCCACTAAATATCCAGCTGGTATTCTTGAGGATATTCCTATTAAAGTAGGAGAAATTTTTATTCCAGCAGATTTTGTTGTGATGGAAATGGAGGAGGACTCCCAAGTTCCAATTCTCTTGGGGAGACCTTTCCTTGCTACTGCAGGGGCCATAATTTATGTTAAGCATGGTAAGTTGGCATTCAATGTAGGTGAAGAAAAGATTGAGTTTGAATTTGCAAATTTGATGAAGAGTCCTTCAATTCAGGACTCTTGTTGTATGATTGATGTTATTGATCATTGTGTGAAAGAGTGCTCTTTAGCATCATCTTCATGCGATGGTTTGGAAGTATGCTTGATTAACATTGCAGGTGAAAAGTTAACTGGAGATGCCCAAGTCTATGCTCAAATGCTGGACGAAAATCCTCCTATTAAGGACTTGGGTATTGAAGACTTGGTTGAAAGAAGTTCTGATTCTCTTCAAAAAGGAGCTCCAAAGGTTGAGCTAAAGCCTCTCCCATCATCTCTAAGGTACGAATTTCTTGGCTTAGACTCTACTTATCCTGTTATTGTAAATGCAAACCTAGATGAGGTTGAAACAAATAAGCTCCTTAGTATTCTCAAGAAATATCCTAAAGCCATAGGATATACGATTGAGGATATTAAGGGAATCAATCCCTCATTGTGTATGCATAGGATATTACTTGAAGAGGACTATAAACCATCAATTGAGCATCAAAGGAGATTAAATCCTAATATGAAAGAAGTTGTGAAAAAAGAAGTTCTCAAACTCCTTGATGCTGGGGTAATTTACCCAATTTCTGATAGCAAATGGGTTAGTCCTGTTCAAGTAGTTCCTAAAAAGGGAGGAATAACAGTTGTCAAAAATGAAAAAAATGAATCTATTGCAACCAGAACTGTTGCGGGATGGAGAATGTGCATCGATTATAGGAAGCTTAACAAAGCAACCCGTAAAGATCACTTTCCCCTTCCCTTCATTGATCAAATGTTAGAAAGGTTGGCAAGGCATTCACATTTTTGTTATTTAGATGGGTATTCTGGATTCTTTCAAATACCTATTCATCCAAATGACCAAGAAAAAACAACTTTCACTTGTCCTTTCGGCACTTTTGCTTACCGAAGGATGCCTTTTGGTCTTTGCAATGCCCCTGCCACCTTTCAACGTTGCATGATGTCAATTTTTTCTGATTTTGTTGAAAACATTATGGAAGTTTTTATGGATGATTTTTCAGTCCATGGGTCTAGCTTTGATAACTGTTTAGCCAATTTAGAAAAAGTTTTGGAAAGGTGTGAAAAAGTAAACCTTGTGCTGAATTGGGAAAAATGTCATTTCATGGTAAGAGAAGGTATAGTTCTTGGACATTTAGTTTCTGAACGAGGTATAGAGGTGGACAAAGCAAAAATAGAAATTATTGAAAAAATGTCACCTCCAACCTCAGTTAAAGAGGTGAGAAGTTTCTTAGGTCATGCGGGTTTCTACCGCCGGTTCATAAAAGATTTTTCAAAGATTTCTAAACCACTAACAAGCTTGCTCCTTAAGGATGCAGCTTTTGTATTTGATGATTTGTGTTTAGCAGCTTTTGGCAGATTAAAAGAAGCCTTGATCACTGCCCCAATCATGCAGCCACCCGATTGGAACCTTCCATTCGAAATCATGTGTGACGCAAGTGACTATGCAGTTGGGGCGGTGCTTGGACAGAAGAAAGACAAGAAAATGCATGCCATTTACTATGCAAGCAGAACTCTGGATGAGGCTCAGGTAAATTATGCCACAACTGAAAAAGAATTGTTGGCGGTAGTCTTTGCCATTGATAAGTTCAGGCAATATTTAGTAGGATCCAAAATCATAATTTATACGGATCACTCGGCAATCAAATATTTGTTGAATAAAAAAGATGCCAAGCCGAGGTTGATCCGGTGGATCCTACTTCTCCAAGAATTTGACCTTGAGATCAGGGATAAAAAAGGTACAGAAAATGTTGTAGCTGATCACTTGTCAAGGCTACAAGAAAACAATGAGGGTGAGCTGCCACTTGATGATTCCTTCCCGGATGATCAGCTATTCTCTTTGGTGCAAACTGAAGCACCGTGGTATGCAGATTTTGTGAACTATCTTGTAGCCGGTGTGCTGCCTCCGGACTTGAACTACCAGCAGAAGAAGAAATTCTTTCATGATATAAAGCACTATTATTGGGATGAGCCCTACCTATTCAAAAGGGGATCAGATGGTATTTTCAGAAGGTGCATTCCGGAGGACGAGGTAAGTAACATTTTAATGTTTTTTCATTCTTCATCTTATGGTGGCCACGCCAGTTCTCAGAAAACTGCCTTTAAAATTCTTCATTCTGGTTATTGGTGGCTGTTAGCCTGTAATTTCGACAGGCTTCATTAAAGATGGTCAACATGGCCTGACTTATATTTATTTCACAAAGACCATATTATTTCGACAAAGAAAATGGTCATGCGCAAGGTAAACTCGACAAGTTTCCAGGGAAGCAAAAGCAAGAGAGAGGAAAATCGACACAGGCTTTCGACAGACAGAAAATAGAGCAGTTATGCGTTGAAGACTAGCAGTTGGTCGAAGCGTGATAGAGCGGTTTTGGTCGAAAGTAGGAGCAGTTACTTATTTTCAAATTTCTAGGCAGTTACTGAATTCAATTCTTCCCCCTCTTTTCCTTTGTATAAATAACTGTTTCTGAGAAGAAACATGGGTCGCAAATCACAATACACACCCGATTCCTGAAACTCTAACTTCCAAGCCAGAGCGAAAAACGAGTGGAAGAATCGCTGTACGTGATCGTGTACCATTTTATGATTCAATGCAATTTATTTGTCTGTTCTTTACAATTCCTGCACCATTTACTGCTTCTTTTCTTTTCAATTCTGTTAATCATTTGCAAATCGTCCCCTTTTCTACATTTTCTGAAACAAAAACTTTTGCAATTCAAAGGCAATTGCTTTGAGATTTTTCTAGTTTGATCTCACAAACCTTCTAATAAAACTAGTGATTGTTTGCTAAAAACACCAGAGTTTAAGAACATTCTCTCATTATGCTCCTGTACATCCAGTAAAAGAGATCCAATTTCTTTTCTTTAATAATCCCGGTTAATGTCCTCGCTCCTCCACCACCATTTTGTTGATCTGTGTGTAGATGTTAGGATTAGAGTGAATAATAAGTGGTAAAAGTATTAGATAATGTCGAACCAGAGCACTGGACTCCTTAAAAATGATACCAAAGCAATAGCTCCTAAGAGAAAAAGATGTGTTCATCTCTCCTACGATTAACAAAAACACATAACTGACTACACAGTATTCCCTTCATTTCCTGTATCCAATTCCCTATATCTGGCCCGCTATACCCACATTCTGCCCTTTAAACTAACTAGACATATCAACATTCTTCTCTTTCTGGTATTTCCTCTTACCGACATACAACTTCCACTCCTTGGCTCTGGCAGAATCAAGGCTCGCATCCTGTCCTAGTGCTCTTTCCAGTGTGTGTGTGTGTGCGCAAGAATAATGTTTCAATTGGGTTTTGGAACTTTAAAGCTCAATATGAGTTGTAAGGTTTCCTACGTTGTTACTAAATAATTTTGCACTCAATAACCATGATAGATAGTTGTTAAGATTAGCAGGAAAATAGTAGAAAAATCAATATTATTGACAGTGTTGAGAATACAAGAAACTCCCTAGGCTCCTTAAGAGGCCTAACTACCCTCAATTCCTATTTCTTCAAAATACAAGGCACCCCACTCTCTCAATCACTCTCTTATTTATAGGTCACACATGCCTTGTTTATTCTGCCAAAAGTTTTTCTCTATTTCACAGTTCATAATTTCATGTCTCTGTATTTTGTAAGCTTGACTCTTGTCAAATCTCAAATTATACGAACTTTTGATTGAATAGAAACATATCCACCCTATGAGAGTCAATTACCCTTGTAGCTTCAAATTAAAGTTCCTTCGTATCAGTACTTTTTGCAAAATTAACCTCTTATGTTCTAGCTATCCTCACCCACAGAATGATTTTTTTAATACTAGAGTACTTTAGCAGTTTCTCTACCAAGGGGATTTAAACTTATCTTCTCACAGTCCATTATAACAAACCAGTTAAAACAATCTCTTATTGAAAAACTAAAAGCATATTTCACCTTGAACAATCCATCATTAAAAAGTTGAAAGCATATTTCACCTTGAACGACCTACGATTGCAACTTCTGCGAATGGCGAGTTTCGGAACAACAAGTCCACAATTCCATCGGGCAAGGGCGGAGACATTGTAAAATTTGCTTTCAATTCCTTTTTTAGTTTGGCAGCTTCTTTCCGTGACTTGGCTTTTTGTAACTTGGCATCTCTAAGAGTCAAGCATAATCCATATGAAAGTTCTTGGTTTTTCACTTTCAATGACTTCATGTTCTCCAAGAAAGGGAGCCTAGCCTTCAATAAATCGGGAACGAACGATAGAACCTAAGCAATAATGGATGAGTGTGAATAGGATTAACGACAAAATTTAAATTTAAAAAAACACATATAAAGAAGGAAGTGTAAACTGTAAAGTACCTGAAGAGTACTTGCAGTTATTACCAATGATTTTATACCAACAAAATCTAGCAGCCACCTAAATAGAATATAAGCAGGATCCACACAATTTGAATCAAGAGAAGCATCAATATCCACTTGTTTAACAGAAGAAAGATTTCCCCCATGGAATCTCATATTAGGAACACCACTAAAAACAAATCTATAAAGACTTGGAGTACATAGCTCAATCTTCAAGAAGTTTGAAAGGTAACTATGCATAGATAAACGGACAAGCGTTGAACTTGATATGCGGAGGGTTAGTGCATCCCTTACCTTACAATTGGAAAGGACCAAACTATTCAACTTGTTAAAGGTCAAAAAGGGATCAGCAACATCATTGTCGGCGCAGAAGGCAAAATTCCATAGAGACAAGCTGGTTAATGCCGGTAAATTTAGAGATTTTGGAAACAATGTTCCCCCACTACCTTCGTAAATAGAAAGATTAAGATGTGTTAAAGTCTGACATGAAAATACAGAAGACGGAATTTTTTCAATCTCGCAATTGACAGAGAGTCCTAAACGATTGACATTGTGTGAAATAGCATATTTCACAATCTTTTTAAGTAAGGGAATCTCCATGGAACCACTACGGGAAAAATCAAGAGCGTGCAGTGACATTGAGTCATCTCGAAATGATAAAATCCTAGCCACAAATTTGGTGAAAATCTTGAGAGTTGAAAAGTCTCTACAATGCAATAAAAGAGTGGGAAGACGTTTCCAGAGATACTTCCATCTCTTGGATAAAATGCAAGTTCTAACCGTATGTTTTGTTGGACCTTTAGCTGGTTATTGGGCTTAGTCCAATGTTGTATTGTATGTGTTAATAAGCCCAATTATGTTGACTTGTAATAGAATCCATCTAGGCCCAATGAATGTATCTGTTATGGCAGTTAGTTGACCAAAAGAGAATCTTATGTGTAAGTGCATTACATATAGTGAATGAAACAGCTTTCAGTGACTCAATTGAGTACTGATCATTTTCGCATATTCAGTTCTTGATTCATCATTTGGCATCAGAGCTCAGAGAAGGGCCTGATCGTGAGAGATACGCGGTGATCACGATGACGACGGAAGAGAAGCATTTCATGCAACCGGCGATACCCAAATTCGATGGGTTTTACGATTATTGGGCGTTATTGATGGAAAATCTCCTTCGCTCAAAGGAGTATTGGAGCTTGATAGAGACGGGGATACCACTACTTCCCGCGACGGCGACGCCGGAGCAGATCAAGGCGGTGGACGATGAGAAGTTGAAAGATCTGAAGGTAAAGAACTACCTGTTTCAATCCATTGACAAAAGCATTATGGAGACATTCCTCAACAAAGATACGGCAAAAGATATATGGACGTCGACGAAGACGAACTACACGGGAACGACGAAAGTGAGAAGGGCTCAATTGCAAGCATTGCGCAAAGAATTTGAGGCCTTAAACATGAAAGATGAAGAAACAGTGGAAGAATATTGCGCGCGAACCCTAGCAATTGCTAACAAGATGAGATCTCATGGGGAAAGAATGGAAGAAACTGTTGTTGTAGAAAAGATTCTCAGATCCATGTCTTAGAGATTCAATTACGTAACCTGCGCAATTGAAGAAGCAAATGATGTGACCACCATGTCAATTGAACAATTACAGAGCAGTTTGCTGGTGCACGAACAAAGAATGAAGTCGCAGAAAACTGGAAAAGAAGAGCAAGCCCTTAAGATTACCACTGAAGGTAGAACTAATTACAGAGGCAGAGGAAGGGGAAACAGAGGAGGTCGTGGTAGAGGGAGAAGCAAGAGTCAGATAGAATGCTATAGATGCCATAAATTAGGACACTATCAATATGAGTGTCCTAATCCTGAAGAAAGTGCAAACTATGCTGAGTTTGAAGATGATGAAGAGATGCTCCTCATGGCTCAAACAATTATTGAAAAATACCCTGACTATTCTGGATTTGAAGATGAAGAAGGAATGCTGCACATGGCTCACACAATCATGGAAAAATTTCCTGATAAGCATGTATGGTTTCTTGACAGTGGCTGTTCTAATCATATGTGTGGGCACAAAGATTGGTTTTGTGATTTAGATGAAAGCTTTAGAACCTCTGTTAAACTTGGCAATAACACTAAGATGAATGTTATGGGCAAAGGCTGTGTAAAGATCAATGTAGGAGGGAAAACACAAATAGTTTCTGATGTGTATTTTATACCTGAATTGAAAAATCATCTGCTTAGTGTTGGTCAGTTACAGGAGAAAGGGTTGAAAGTAGTATTCAATGACAACAAATGTAGAGTATTTCATAAAAGAAAAGGACTCATTATGCAATCTTTTATGTCTGCAAATCGCATGTTTGCCATATGTGTGTCCATTGTTCTGCCAGAATGTCACAGTGTAGCAGGTGATGACTTAACTCAGTTGTCGCACCATAGATATGGTCACCTTGGTCTCAAGAGTTTGAGAGCCTTGGCCCAACAGAATCTTGTAAAGGGGCTGCCTGTTGTCAATGAAAGCAAGGGAGTGTGCAGTGACTGTCTTATTGGCAAACAACACAGGAATCCATTCCCTCAGAAAAGTTCATGGAGAGCCACAAAGAAGCTTCAATTAGTTCACAGTGATATTTGTGGTCCTCTCAATCCTATCTCCAGCAGTGGTAAGAGGTACTTGATCACATTCATCGATGACATGACCAGGAAAACTTGGATTTACTTCATTTCAGAAAAATCAGCAGCTCTTGAATGCTTTAAGAAATTCAAAGCAACTGCAGAGAAGGAATGTGGGGAAGCAATTGAATGTTTGAGAACAGACAGAGGTGGTGAATTCACTTCCAGTGAGTTTGAAAAATTCTGCACTGAAAATGGCATCAAGAGGCAATTGACAGCAGCATACACCCCTCAGCAAAATGGAGTTGCTGAGAGGAAAAACAGAACCATAATGGAGATGGTAAGAAGCATCTTGTCCACCAAAGAAGTACCAAAGAGTTTTTGGCCTGAGGCAGCCAACTGGGCAGTCTATGTTCAGAATAGGAGCATCACAGCTGCTGTAGAAGGATCCACTCCAGAAGAAGCATGGAGCAATATAAAACCATCAGTTAAACATTTTCGAATATTTGGATGCCTTGCATACTCACATATACCAGATCCCCTTAGAAAGAAATTAGATGACAAGAGCAGGAAGTGTGTGCTACTTGGAGTAAGTGAGGAATCAAAAGCTTATAGGCTATTTGATCCTATCAACAAGAAAATTATAACAAGCAGAGATGTTACCTTTGATGAGCAAGGCAAGTGGGATTGGAACAATAAAACCTCTGCAAAAGACACTGAGCTAGTAGAATTGGAAGATAAGGAAGAAAGTAACCATGATGGAAATAATGATGTGATTGAAGAAGAACTCCCTGTGCCTCAAACTCAAGTAGAACCTACTCAAATTGAGCCTGAATCAGCTGTCAACACTGATCAGCCTCAAGGGAGGATAAAGAGAAAGCCAGAATACTTACAAGACTATAACACAGGTACCACTGATGAGGAGGAGGAACAGAACTTTGTATATTTTGTGGAGAATGATGATCCACTAACATTTGAAGAAGCTAACAAACATGAGAAGTGGAAACAAGCCATGAAAGCAGAACTGGAAGCCATAGAAAGAAATAACACATGGGAATTGGTGAGTCCTCCCACTGATGCAAGAATAATTGGAGTCAAATGGCTCTTCAAAACTAAGTACAATGAGAAAGGAGAAGTGGACAAGTACAAGGCACGTTTGGTAGCTAAGGGGTATGCACAAGAGTATGGTGTGGATTACACTGAGGTTTATGCTCCCGTAGCTAGATGGGATACTATTAGAACCATCCTAGCATTAGCTGCACACAAGAATTGGAGTGTGTTCCAGCTAGATGTGAAGAGTGCTTTCCTATATGGAGAGTTGAATGAAGATGTCTATGTTGAACAACCCCAAGGGTATCACAAGCAGGGAGGAGAAGAGAAAGTGTACAAGCTCAAGAAGGCATTGTATGGGCTAAAGCAAGCCCCAAGGGCGTGGTACAGCAGGATAGAAGCCTATTTCATCAAGCAAGGCTTTGAAAAATGTCTGACAGAATACACTTTATTTGTAAAAATAAAGGACTGTGTGAATATTCTGATTGCAAGTTTATATGTAGATGATCTCATCTTTACAGGAAATGATGCAGGCATGTTTGAAGAGTTCAAACACAACATGAAGCAAGAATTTGCCATGTCTGACTTAGGCAAGATGAACTACTTTCTGGGAGTAGAGGTGAATCAAAACAGCAAAGGTATATTCATCAGTCAGGGAAAATATATCAGAGACCTACGGAAAAGGTTTGGTATGCACAGTAGCAAACCTGTGAGCAATCCTATTGTGCCAAGAATCAAGTTGTCAAAGGAAGGGAATGGTGCCAAAGTAGATGCTACAAAGTATAAACAGATGGTTGGGTGCCTGATGTACGCAACAGCTACAAGACCTGACATTATGTATGCTATCAACCTTGCTAGCAGATACATGGAAGCCCCAACTGAACAACATCTTCAACTGGTAAAGAGAATTATGAGGTACCTAAAGGGCACAGAAGATCTGGGAATAATGTACAGCAAGAAGGGTGGAGGTGAACTAGTAGGATACACAGATAGTGACTATGCTGGTGACATCAATGACAGGAAAAGCACCTCAGGATATGTATTCTGTGTTGGCACTGGTGCTGTTTCATGGGCATCAAAGAAACAGCCAATTGTAACTCTGTCATCAACAGAAGCAGAGTTTGTAGCTGCTGCTCTGTGTGCTAGTCATGCCATCTGGTTGGAAAGAATTGTGAGAAAACTACAGCAATCTCATCAGAAGTGTCTGACACTGAAGTGTGATAATAGTTCAACCATTAAGCTTTCTAAAAATCCTGTAATGCATGGTAGGTGCAAACATATAGATGTGAGATTTCACTTCCTCCGTGAACTCACTAAAGAAGGAAGGATAGAGCTGTGTTATTGTGACTCTCATGATCAATTGGCAGACATTATGACCAAACCAGTCAAGTTGGAAACTTTCATGAAGCTGCGAGCAGGACTTGGTATGTGCACAAATGAAGAAACAGATGTTAAACTGAAATGAAGTCATTTTAGTTTAAGGGAGGATTTGTTGGACCTTTAGCTGGTTATTGGGCTTAGTCCAATGTTGTATTGTATGTGTTAATAAGCCCAATTATGTTGACTTGTAATAGAATCCATCTAGGCCCAATGAATGTATCTGTTATGGCAGTTAGTTGACCAAAAGAGAATCTTATGTGTAAGTGCATTACATATAGTGAATGAAACAGCTTTCAGTGACTCAATTGAGTACTGATCATTTTCGCATAGTCAGTTCTTGATTCATCATGTTTGGCATTCAAAAATGACAAAATGTGAAGGAGAACACAATCATGTAAATCGCTAAGCTTGTCTTCATTTTCATTTTCAGGATCGTCAAGTCTCTTTGAATCCGGTGGAATCACTATCTCCTCTTCTAAATTAGACATTCAGATAAAACCTAACATCAACAAAAAAGGAGAAAAATGGAATGATTTTCTGCAATAAGCATAGTCCTATCCGATTGCAGCGGAAGGAAATAAAGATTCAATCGAGTAACAAGAAATACCTTGTTGTTGATTGCGTTGTGACTTGAAGGTGTCGAATAGAACGCTGTAGCGAGTCACTGGATTTCCAAGTCCTTCAACACTCTTTGTTAAAAAAATGCTTTCACACGTGTTTATTTTATTTTAGATTAAAAAGACAATTTAATCTCTGAAAAATATCATAGGGATAATTTAGTCTTTGAGGAAAACTAGAATTTACCTCCCATTGTTATGATTATTGAAATTGAAAATATACATAGTTTTTTTTTTGACCAGAAAATATATATAGGTTTATATGTTATAAATATCATTATTATTGGCGGATATCCGCTTCTCCCATCTTCTCATTACTCCATTTTTTAGTGGCTTTTTATGATTGACTTCCCACTTGTCAATCCACCCCCTATAAATAGGGTTTACCCTTATGTGTAGAGACTAGAGATGCACATGTGAAGAGAAAAATAAACAAAGTTTTATCTTCTCCGTATTTGTTCATATTTTTCTTATCTTCATCTTTCTACTTGCTTTTATCTTCTCTATTTTGGCCAATTCTCACTTTGTTTACAATCTTTAATAAATTTTGGTTCATGATCCTCAATATCAGTTATCACATAGCTATATGATATGCAAAGGCATCATCAAAGTTGACTCAACGTTAGTTTCATTGTATTCTATTAGTGACATAATTTATTCAGATCTCTTTATTTTCATGAATTTCAGGTACCTGACCAGTCTCTTCTGGGATTGAAATGTCAATTATGTCTGTAAACTCTTTGAGAAGTTCTCTATCCTCGCTTGGACCATGTTTCTTTTTAGCCCATTTTCTTGTTGGGAAATTTGATTCATCGCTTGGACCATCTTTCTTTTTAGCTCCTTTTCTTGTTGGGAAATTTGATTCATCAAAATGACAATCAGCAAATTGAGCTGTAAATACATGTTGTTGGTTCAACATATATTCTTTTAAAGCCATTCTGATCATCTGCGACCCCATGCAACAATCATCCCCACCTTCTTCCCAAGCTTCACCACACTAAGTCTTTTTTCTGCTTCCAAAAGCAATTATTAGAGGCTCTAGACAATGGACTTTGACGATGTGCTAGCAAATTAGAGGTGAAGGTATGGAGCGTGTTGAATGAGATGCCACTAGGTAGTTTGGTCATAATAATAGCTAACTAACTACTAGTTAGAAGTTTGAGAACGATGAGAGCAAGTGAACATTATGGCAGTGACGCTTTTAAGGTTTATATATTAGAACTTGTGGGCGGAAGAGCGACTAAACAAAGTGCTCACAGTAGGTCACGAGTAAGTTATTAGGCGTTTCAAGACACGTGATGAGTCCATGGTTCTTGAAGACAGCGGAGGTTAGTTGTTGGAACAAAAATGGTGGTTTAGCCATTCTATGTTGCTATAATGAGGTGGTGGTAGATCAAAAGAGGATACAACAAACCATTGCAATTAAGAGAATATTCTAACAACTTTACTCACTAGCGCTACATCATCTAAATGACAACACAAGAGTAAATGTTTTGTTACTCATATTTCCTGTAACAATTTCAGATTCGCATATGAACTCCAGGATTTCTCTTCTGCTTTAATAACCTCAAGCTCTATCCACTGCAGACATACAGCATATATAGATGGTACTTAAATGTAATGTGATTGATTGATGATAGATATAATTTAAACAAAATAAGGACTAAAGTATGACAAGGCTTAAATGGCGTTATCATTTTCAATAAATATAAAATCTCACCTGTCTAATAGGGAGAAGAGGATTCATTCGGTATTAACCAACTAACTTGTGAATTGTGATAGTACGATAGCACAAGGCTTAAGAACTATTTCCCATAAACATGAAATACCTCAGCAAGCTACTATAAAACAACAAAATATTGTCTTCTTTATGGTGTACCAGATTTCGTTTCCTAATTTCATTTTCAAATTGGGAAATAATCAAATAACAAATAATCAATTCCAAAATTTCTTATATTTTATGTTCGGCGTAAAGTTTGGATACATAATGTATTAACCTGCATTAGGCTATACACTACGACATAAGGAAATCAATTAAAATCAAACGCAACAAAAGAATGTCTGTTTTGGAAATATCAATTTTGGAGGATGTCTTGCCAACCTTCTAATTGTCTCTTCCCTCATTTTTCTCTAATATTATTTCCTATCCAACGAAAGAAAATAGTACCACTGAGTGAACTAGACCTAGTTGAATTCATTAATACCCCTTCCATACATTTCAAGAGAGAAATTTGAAGATTAAAAATAAAGATAAATCTTCAATTGAAGTAAAACAATGAAGTTACTGGCTAGCACATCAAATCAAAGTAATTCAACAAAATGGATGCATGTCTCTCAAATACAAAATATGTAAAGGGCATTCACCAAAGAGTTTAAGAACATACTCTCATTATGCTCCTGTATATCCAGCAATTGAGATCAAGTTCCTTTTCTTCAATAATCCCGAATTATGTCCATGCTCCTCCACGAGAATGGTAATCTGTGTGTAGGATGTTAGGATTAGAGTGAATAATAAGAGGTAATTGCATTAGATAATAAGGGTGAACCAGAGCATAGGGCTCCATACAATTCCCTATATCCACAATACCCACGTTCTGTCCTTCTAAACTAACTGGACAGATCAACATTCATCGCTTTCCGATCTTTCCTCTTACCTACATACATCTTCCTCTCCTTGGCCCTGGCAGAATCAAGTCCCACATCCTGACCTAGTGTTCTATCAAGTGTGTGTGCAAGAATAATATTTCAATTGGGTTGGAACTTTAAAGTTCAATATGAGTTGTAAAGATTCCTACATTGTTACTCAATAATTCTGCACACAATAACCATGATAGATAGTGGTTCATATTAGCAGGAAAATAGTAGAAAAATCAATATTATTAACAGTGTTGAGAATACAAGAAACTCCCTAGGCTCTTCAAGAGGCCTACCTCCCCTAAATTCCTATTTCTCCAAAATACAAGGCACCCATCTCTCTCTCTCAATCACTATAGGCCACATGCCTCGTTTATTCTGCCAAAAGTTTTTCTCTGCTTCACAATTCACATGTTTTCGAATATTGTAAACTTGACTCGTACCAAATCTCAAATCATACGAACTTTTCATTGAATGGAAACATATCCACCATATGAGAGTCAATTCCTCTTGTAGCCAAAGGCCTTACATCTTCAAATTAAATCTCCTTACTCTGGATCTATACTACTACTTTTTGCAAAATTAACCTATTCTGTTCTAGCTATCTTCGCTCCCCCGCAGAATGATTTTTTTAATACTATAGTGCTTTAGCAGTGATGGAAAGTGGTAGCAGGTAAAATGATGAAACATATGCAGATTACTTTATTATACTTCTTTAACCTTCTGGCTAAGACACATTTTTATTCGAAAATTCCAATAGCCTGTTTACTTAATAGTGAAAATGATGAAATACTGCATCTTTTACACTTCATTAACCTTCTCAACATCACATTTTTCTCCAAAATTATGGCAGCCTGTTTATATGAGTATATGCAGGTCAGTTCATTTGGTTCAGACTGGTGTCTTCAATATATAGTGAAACATAGTTGAAACTTGGGGAGCATGAATTTTGATGCCCTGCAACACAACAATAGTTCCAGCCATGCAACATGAATATGATGCCTAAATGTTTTGCAACCATGCAAAATGAACATGATGCTTGCAACCCATCAATACAGGACACTAACTCCTTTTAGCATCAAACTATGATGCTATAGGGTACAAATAGGTATTTAGAATTAAGGAAAATGTTGATGGAATGGAGCTCTCAATAATCAATATATATAATGCATACTTAGGTGCCAAAAAATTCAATCAAATACATGTGATTCAAGATGAACACAAGTTTTTTTCTAGTTAGGAGCTACTGTTCATCTCAAATGCAAAGCTCTTATAGGCTAACTCAAGTCAAATTTGACGTGATTCAAGATGTGAAAGCATGCACAAACGCAAACATTTTCATGGAACATCAACTCCATTATAGACAAAGATTCTAGTTTTTGCACTTCTAATAATTTGCTCTGTATTCCTTTCTTATTCAATAATTAGTTATTTCTTCAATTCTTGCCAGCAACCTTCACTGACCTCAAAATAAAGATTTTTTCAAACAACCGTTTCTTTTCTTTCATTTAACACTAGCAAGCAATCTAATCCTTCCAATAGAGCATCCAGCCATACATTAATTTGAGATTGGATACAATCATGTACATAAATATGCACAATTTGTTTCTCTACCAAGGGATTTTAACTTATCTACTCACAGTCCACTATAACAAACTAGTTATAACAATCTATCATTAACAAGTTGAAAACATATTTCACCTTGAATAATCAATTATTAAAATGTTTAAATATATTTCACCTTGGACAATCTACGATTTCAACTTCTGCAGATGGCGAGTTTTGGAGCAAGAAGTCCACAATTCCATCGGGTAAGGGTGGAGACCGTGTAAAATTTGCTTTCAATTCCTTTTTTAGCTTGGCAGCTTCTTTCTGTGACTTGGCTTTTTGTAACTTGCCATCTCTAAGTTGCATGCATAATCCATATGAAAGTTCTTGGTTTTTCACTTTCAATGACTTCAAGTTCTCCAAGAAAGGGAGCCTAGCCTTCAATAAATCAGGAATGAAGGGTAGAACCTAAGCAGTAAGGGATGTGTGTGAATATGGGATCAGTTCAATGCAAGTCAATTTTTTGACCTAAAAATTTAGATTTTAAAAAAACACATCTAAAGAAGGAAGTGTAAAGTACCTGAAGACAACTTGCAGATAATACCAATGATTTTATACCAGTAAAATCTACCAACCATTCAAGTAGAATATTATCCACTTGTTTAACAGACGAAATAGTGCTCCCATAGAATCTCATATTAGGAACACCAGTAAAAACACATCTACAAAGACTCGGAGTACATAGTTCAATATTCAAAAAGTCTGAATAGTGACCATGCATAGATAAATGGACCAGCGTCGCGCTTGATATGCGGAGGGTTAGTGGGCCACTTACGGTACAACTGTAAAGGACCAAACTATTCAACTTGTTAAAGGTCAAAAAGGGATCGGCAACATCATTGTCAGTGCAAAAGGCAAAACTCCCTAGATACAAGTTGGTTAATGCTGGTAAATTCAGAGATTTTGGAAACAATGTTCCCCCACTAATAGAAAGCTTAAGATGTGTTAAAGTGTGACATGAAAAGATAGTAGACGGAATTTGTTCAATCTCACAATTGACGGAGAGTCCTAATCGCTGGACATTATGTGAAATAGCATATTTCACAATCCTTTTGAGTAAGGGAAGCTCCATGGAACCGTTACAGGAAAAATCGAGAGCATGCAGTGAGATTGAGTCATCTCGAAGTGATAAAACCTTAGACACAAATTTGGTGAAAATCTTGAGAGTTGAAGTCTCTACAATGCAATATAAGAGTGGGAAGACGTTTCCAGAGATACTTCCATCTCTTGGACAAAATGCAAGTTCTAACGGCGTGTTTGGCATTCAAAAATGACAAAATGTGAAGGAGAATGCCATCGTGTAAGTCGCTGAGCCTGTCTTCATTTTCATTATCATTTTCAACATCGATCATGTCTTAATCTCTTTGAATCCGGTGAAATCATTATCTCCTCCCCTAAATTAGACATGGAAACCTAACCACAACAAGAGAAAAACTGAATGATTTTCTGCGATAAGTATAGTTCTATTAGATTGCAGCGGAAAACAATTGGGAAAACGTACTAGGTGAATTTGACGATGATTATTCAGATAAAATGGAAAGTAAAATTGAATCGAGAAAGAAGAAATACCTTACCTTGAAGGTGTGGAATGGTACGCTGGAGTAGTAGCTTTCCAACTTCTGCCCCAATCTCATGGTATTCTTCAACCTCCTTATGCAGAAACCAAGCATCAATCACAGGGGGTGCACAAGAACACCAAATCGAAGCCTCTTCTTCTCTCTTTCAGTGAGTGGGTGTAAGATTGGTAGAGTGAGGCTACATTATTTAGAGATGAGGAAATGACGAGATATTATTAAAACTAGACTTTGCAACCGTGAAAGGGTAAAGTAGATTTAACTCTATTTAAAATCATGTATATATTTGATTCTTTTTTATTTTGTTGGTTTTTTGATAATATATGTCAACCAATATGAAAATCATTATAATGCAAGTATGTTGTATAACTTTCTTTTACCCTCAATACATAAAATCATGTAAATAGCAGCAAATGAAATTACTAAAACTCTAACTATTGGAATGTAAAAGGGTAGCTCACATGATTGAGTGAAAGGGACATCGTTGGTGGAAAAATGTAGGCGTACGGGGTTCGAACCCCGCTCCCCCCTCCCCTCTAACAATTAACACACTAATTACTAACCACTTTGCCTATCTAAAAAAAACTATTGGAATATAACGAAACAAAAAAGTGATCATTGTCAACATAATGAGGTTATTAAGACTATCTTCGCATACATGATACATGTTTCTCAAACCAAGGGCATAACCAGCAATTTCAATAATTAACATTTTTCCTCACACTTTCTCCCCAATTAGGGAAGAAACGTTTTTTGATGTGGGCCCCCAAAAATCAATCTTTCCTCTCTCTTTTAGTTAGATTCAAACAATGGAAGCACATTTTTCAAAAAAAGTTTCTGTCTTCTATAGTTTATTTCCCTCCACTTTTAGCTAAAACAAACACAGTGTTAATTATCATTTCAATTCTAGTTCCATTTCAATTTATTCATTTCCTAACTCATCCATTCAGCTTTAACCAAAAAATAAACATAACACATTTTCTTCTCTCTCCCACAAACCTAACTTCATCTTCTCCATTGAAAGTCATTGCCCACCGCGGTAAGCTCTCGTTTGCGATCTCCGCAACGTAGATTTCATCATCGTACTTCTGCAAGTGACCAGTCGTCGTTGCGAAGGCTCGCAACACTACCAAGTTCCTTCGCTCATCGCAACCTCTTGCATGCTTTCTTTCTTCTGCCACTATTTCTCTTATGATCTACAAACCAACCAACCAACCCTCATGTGACCGTCACCCGATAAATCGTCTTCTGTCGTTCTAAACCGTTGGGCATAAGTTCATATTTATGTCGAGACAGCTGAAAAATGCACCCGCTTCTCAAAGATATGTGTTGAGGCAACTGTTAATTTGAGGTTAATTGTTTAATTTAGAGAGGGACTAAAGATATGTTACCCCTTTGAAATTATGTTGAGAACCGACATGTGTTGGTTCATATTTTTGGGTTCATATTTTTCAGTTGCCTCAAGTTAAGTGAATTACTTGTCCCTTTTTAAATTAAACAATTAATTCAAATAACATATCTTTGGTTCCATATCTACATTAAACATTTAATTACATCAATTAAGTAATATGCTTTAACAAATAAGATAATTATTTATCGAATTTATATATTGTATTTTAATTTATTATACAAAAATAAATATATTACCTATTTTAATTTTCCAATAACATTGTTTTACCTATTTTTTCAATTTTCATAATTTAATTTCGAAATTTAAAATAATTTTTTTAAAAAAAACATAGTTGGGAAGTTGGGGTGTGGGTAGGCGACTTCCCAACTGCACTTAAAAAGTGTGCTAGTTTGGTAAATAATTCCAAAATTGTGCTATTTTGGTATATCAATTTTTTTTGGTCCAGAGTTGTTTTTTTACCACCCTGTAAAGTATGGTGGACCATACTTACAATAATCACATATTTTTGAACGACAAAACAAATAAAACTTAGTTGGAAAAATGGTTGACGCTAAACTTTGCTTCACATGCGATTTGGCTCTTGAGTTTAAAATTTTTTGCAAGTTAAATGGGGTGGAATAAAATTTTGTCGACCGCAATCCGCTAAATCCGAAGTCAAAAAAGACACTTAGGGTGGATTTTCTCTGTGCACGGGTCACATAGTGTGAAAATCGATTTAACATGGATTATAACGTGCGGGTTCGACTTTAAGAGCATCTTCATCCCTAATCTCGACCCAATTGCTTAATTGGGCCTCACTACTTCTACGTCATTTTAAAGCAGCTCATCTCCTTTTTATTTCAACGACGAACTTGTTAAAAACTACAAATAGGTCTCACAACTACTCTCAATTAAATATTATTTTTTATTTATTTCCAACATAAATTATTAATTCACCTATTTTAAATTTATAACTATTTTTTTGGGTTAAAAATACGCAACTTTTAAAAGTATTGAATACAGACCAAAAGCACATAACGTTCATGGTTTCTTTCAAAATTTTAAAAAATAAATAAAACAAAAAGAGAGCATTTAGAGCCTTCGAGGCTCATCACATTCTTTTGTCTCTATGACACACTCACTTTGATTAGTCATTTCTCCCCTTAAGCATTTCATTTTTCCATTTCACCATACTCTCTCATCCTCGCAGCATACCCTCTCATCCTTCAACTCTCGCTCCCTCTCTCCTTGCACACACCCTTCTCGCTCCTTCTCTCTTACACATCAACTCCCCTTTCATCTCTCAACCTTTTATTGCCAAAGAGTTCTCCAAACCATCTTTGATCATGTTAAGACAACTACTAAGTCAGCGATTCTCACTGCATGTTCGCCGGAGCAACCACAATGGGTGACAGAGTTACGATTGCGGTTCTCTCATTTTCCCTCTTTTCTCGGATATGGATCTAGATGTTTGTTGTTTTTTATTTTTATTTTCTTTTAATATCTTGTATCTGAAACTTTAATAAAAAAATTGGGTATTGGTGTTTTTGTGTTCAGTGGAATTTATATCCATTAAGATTGGGCCCATGCTTTTCCCACACCCCATGCTACTCATCAAACACCCCTTACCCCTGCGAAATGACCAAAAGGCCATTAATGAAACGCACATTTTTCGCCGATTCGGTTGAGGTTAATCGAATGGATTCGGTTGAGGTCAACCGAAGGTGTATTATTTGGAACACACCCCATTTTACATTATTCGGTTGACCTCAACTGAATCCATTCGGTTGACCTCAACCGAATGTGTATTTTTTTGACGCACACCCCATTTTGCAAAATTGAATTTCAGCATAAAAAGCTATTTGCACACGATTCGGTTGACCTCAACCGAATCCATTCGGTTGACCTCAACCAAATCCATTCGTTGTCCTTCGTGGGAGTGTTTTTGATTTAAGGGTATTTTGGGAATTTAGGGGATTTGGGGGTGTGGGGTGAGTAGCATGGGGTTTGGGAAAAGCATGGGCCTAAGATTGTACCAAACAAATCCAATCCAATCCATCCATTGACAAAAAAGAGTCCATTCAATCCATCCATCCACAACTTTTTAATGGATGGATATCCAGTCCATCCATGCATTAGGCCCAACTTTTTTTTTGAAGCAAATTAGGCCCAACTTTTAATTTCTAAATATATATAAATATATATATATATATATATATATATATAATATTATACAAATAAATAATTTAATAGAATATTGGTGGTGGTGGTGGTGGCCGCCGGCGGCGCTCGGTGACTCACAGTGGTTGCCAGCCGCGGGTGGTGGAGGGCCGATGGTTACTTTATATATATATATATATATATATATATATATATATATATATATATATATATATATATATATGAGATGGCAAAAGTGGTGAAAAAATTGGAGGGAAAACCACTCTTTACCTTTTATATATTAAGATTAGTTTAACAATTTTTAGTTTAATTTTTAATAATTTAATTTTTAGCTCGTTTATATTATTAAAATTAGTTTAATAATTTTTAGCTCGTTTATATTCTACAAATGGTATTCTTGATTTCATACAACTATTTTCTTGGAAATGTGCAAAACTCTTCGTAGAATTATATAAACATATTTGTAGAATAATTGTATTAAATGGAGTTGAGTTAATTGACATTTACTTATATAATTAAATAAGAGTATCTGCTCATCCGCTATCCAGCATTTTTAACCAAGCAGTGCCTATTGTTTTAAGGAAAATAAAATTCTCCAATAGTCTATAAAGAATTCAACATCTATATCTATATTATATATGTAAAAGAGACTTGTGTTTTCTAATACACTAAATTTGAGTATTGTTTTAATGTTAAATTAATATCTAACTTATCCACCACCTTCTACATGTCTTCTGGTGTCTCTAGATTATTATTATGATTAATATTAATTATTATATTTTGTTTTTAATAGATGTTAGTTACAATTTTTTCATTTTCCTTCATCTTAAGTATTCTTTCACAAATACTATAAATACCTAAGAAGAGAGTTCACCGCTTATCTTTTCATTTTTTACATCACATTTGTTTGGTTTCTACATCATTTAAGTGAATTTTTGGGTTTTTCCATCACTAATATCCAAACTTGAAGAAAGTCATTGTTGTAGTCGGAGTTCCAAGTTTTGTGGTGTAAATTTGCCTTTTATTCGTAAGCTTTTATAGATTGTTGATTAAGTATTCAATTTGTTATAGGTTTCAAATTCAATGTATGCATCATATTTTTATAGTGTGTAAACAAAAACAACTATCTCTTCTTGGATTTGGAGTATATCTTCAACTATTGTGAATTTCATGTATCTCTCTCTCTCTATGTGTGTGTGTGTGTGTGTCTGTGTGTGTGAAGGAAACCCCAATGGAGCCTCCACGATGATTCTCATGAATTTTATCTATTATAATATTTATTTAAATTTTACACATAAAAAATGCCTTAATTTTAATGAAAGAACACAATTGCCACTAAAATAAATAAATAAAAATATCTTTTCTATTTGATGCTATATATCCACTATATATGATTCATTTTCTTTAGTAGATAGATAAAAGGTTCTTCATATATTAGAAGAAATTATTCATATATATATATATATATATATATATATATATATATAAAAGATTGAAAATATTCAAAGGATATAAGTTTTTAATATACCAAAAAAATGATATAAACATTTAATATATCAAAAAAATATCAAACCATTACCTATATCGACCATAACTTTTTAAATGCATTATGCTATATCTATGACATATTATTATGAGACTTCATTCTAATCGATTCATATTCCATCAGTTTTTTTATTAATAACATATAAACAATTCAAAACCCACTAAAAGAATATAATCATATTGTTGTGAGACTTGATTATTACCAATTCATATTCCTCCAATATTTCATTATTTACATATAGATGATTAAAAAACCACTAAAAGAATAAAACTTATTTAATATTAAATGGTTTTTTTTTTGACAAATATTAAATGGTATATTAAAAATTACTTTTCATTTTGAAATTTTTTAACAAAAAATTAAAATTCCTTTTTATGTAAAAAAATCCTCTTCTATTTGATGCTATCAATTGTTTATGCTTCATTTTCTTTAGTAGATAGATAAAAGGTTTTCACATGCTAGAACAAATTATATATA
The DNA here is from genome assembly GCA_963573325.1 of Astragalus glycyphyllos. Lineage (NCBI taxonomy): Eukaryota > Viridiplantae > Streptophyta > Magnoliopsida > Fabales > Fabaceae > Astragalus > Astragalus glycyphyllos. Next base: position 92,330,806 of record OY754307.1, read on the forward strand.
TATATATATATAAAAGATTGAAAATACTTAAAAGATATAAGAATATAATATAAAAAAATGATATAAGCATTTAGTATCCCAAAAAAGCGAACCAAAGCATTACCTATCAACCATAATTTTGAGGCAACAAAAATTGGGTGACCTAATCTCGGACTTTGGTATAATAAATATGGGTGAACCAAAGTACTTATTTAAGAATAGTTCTCACAACTATCGACTTAAAGTGGTCTTTTGTGTTGCGTAGAAAATAATTCCCAATAAAAGTATCCTATGCAATGAAACTAAAAAAAATTCAAAGGCAGACATTAAAATATGTGAGGTTATATTTTACAAAACCTATATTTAGTCACGGGCAACTATATATTGCATTATCAAGAGTGACTTCACCAAAGGGTTTAAAAATTCTCATCGTTGAAGAAGATGAGAAATATGTGGACTACACTAAAAATGTAGTCTACCATGAAATATTTTGTTGGCTACCTCAATGTGAATATACTTAAGTCATCTTCCCAAATAATCAATATATTTGTTGTATACGTTTATTTTCTAAAACCATATATGCATCCGTGTTTAATTAGATTTATTATGTTCTACGCCCATTATTCAAAATTTGACACAATATATGATTGAATAAGGAAGACTTTAAAAAAACTAACCACATCATGATAAATTGTATTGGCACCTTAACGCTTTTACCTCAAAAATTTCAAAATAATGGATAAACCATACCATTTTTTGACCCCAATTGGTCCGCTTTATATTTAGCAAATCTATAACCTATTCTTAATTCAATAAAAATGTTTCAAACCTTTAAGTTTTGTTTCATATTTTTAATCCAATGAACTACTCTTTTATATTATAAAAGGTTTTATAGGTTTATGTATAAACAAACATAGATTTTGAGCAACATATAAAATAATCTATCACATACATACAATAACTCTAACAAACAACTTTCAAATCCAAATCTATATTAAACATAAATTTTAATTTCTTTTTTTAAACTCATATTCTAATATCAGCTTACAATGTTGAATACGAAATACAACATTATCTATTTATTATTGATACAACATATTTCTCGATTAATATATGTTATGAAACAACAAAAATTAAATTTTGTCAAACCATTAGACAACATTCAGTAAATTACATACAAATTTTTTTAAACAATATATAATAAAAATAAATAATATTATAGTAATTTAGAAAAAAAAAAATTTAAACAAACCCGTGCAATGCACAGGCTTAACTCTAGTAAGACAAAATAGTCACTTAACATGGTAACTTGTACTGTTGACCTTGACCGGAGCCAGAGTCATGTTTTTTGGGAAACATGTAGACTTTTAGGAGCGTCTTAGTTCCTTTCCTATATCATAAAACTTCAATTAAGAGTAAACAGTAGACACATTTATCCCTATCTAAAAGGGAACACTTAATCTATACTCCCTCTTTTACACTTTATAAGCAAATTTAACTATACTAGTATGTATCACCCGTGCCAGCACGGGTATACATTTCATTTTAACTTAAATTTTCAAATTGTTGTTTGGGGATTAAAAAAGAGCCAGTTGAATGTTTACGTATATTATGTCAAAAAAAATTGACTACTTTGGACACCTTAGAAAATAAACCCACCATGACAAATTTTAGTAGGACACGTTTATTAGATTAGATTGTATACTAAAAAATATTATAATTAAACTAAAAAATCATAGTTTAACATTTTAATATAAAATTTAGTCCTCCTTTTATTTATTGATATTCAAAAAGTAAAATTAAGAATAAAAGATAACAGTTAGCACATTTTTATTTTTTATTAATATTTTTAATTAAAAAACACATATAATGTACTCGGACAGCGGAATGGTCCCCGTCCTCATCCCAGAGTTGACAGTGGGGGAATTATCTCTCTCGTCCCCGTCTCCACATGGAAAAATTTCCCATTCACGCTTCACTGTGGGCAGTCCCCGTCGAGATTCCCACGTACAGGTATAAAGCACTCGTTTATTCGAGTGTGACACTGTGAGGGAAGGATGAAACAATACATCCACGAATTGACCCGCATGACCCGATATCAATAAATTTGGTATTAAATTAATATGAGAATTCAAAAATGCAAGATATTATAAGTCAATATTTTTAAATTTAATATAATTTTGAATTAAAAACAAATTTGAAAATCAATAAAATTACTCATATTTAATAACAAATTTGAATTATAAAATATTAAATGTCAAATAAATATGATATATAAATGTAATATATCATAAGTAAATTTTAGATGTCAAATTAATATGATATATAAATATGTAATATATCATAAGTAATTTGAATTACAAAAATACTCATATTTAATAACAAATTTGAATAAGTATTAAAATACATATAAATAAATATAATTAGTAGGTAATAGGTTTTGCTAGGAAAAAAAGAAAAAAAAAGGGTATATATTGTATAATACGCTTTAGTTACAACAAAACGTGGTTGCTCAAATGGTTAGTGTTGGAAGGTGCGGGTGTGAGGAAAGGGGTTCGATCCCCTGATTCTTCGTTTTTGAAATATATTTCAAAATTAATTTTCAATAAAAGCTGAGGTGGATGCCACGTATTTATTTGGAGATGTGTGTGGCTTTTTCTGATTGGTCCTACTTGTCAGCCTATGTGGACAAAGCCATGGTTTATAATACTTATGATCACACATATTAAGAAAACTACCAACTTCCATTTATTTTTGTCAAAAATTACTTCCACTACCCATATTACCCTCATTAAATCATTTTCTTAGGAATTCATTAAGTCTCTTGATTAGCTGAAAAAACAACTTGATGAATGTGTACTATCATTAATGACTTGAACTACTAACTTCTCTTGCTCACAACATTTATTTCCATTTTCAATTTCATGAGAAGAAGAAGAAGAAAGATTGCTGGATTTTTTTTCTATTCACTCTAATGAAAGGTGGAGTTAGTAGGTAGAGCTTTTATTCCTAGGAGTTGTAAACAAATTTGGACTAGTACATTGAACTTCTCAGATTTTCAAGAAGAAACGTGGAGACTTATCAGATTTCACCGAAATCATTTATGACATGGAAATTTTACAGATTTTCAGATTTCAATAAAAGTAAAATTAAGTGAAGGGCAATTTTGGAAAATCATCATTTAATAAGGTTGAAAAAATGAAGATTTGCTTATATTGTGTTACAAATAAAAGTGTTAGCTTTTGCTTATATTGTGTAACAGATGAAGTATCCAATGAATTGTTAATGCGTTTAACTAATAAAAGACAAAATAGTCTCTCTTCCTCCATTAATCCACCTTCAAGCTTTATATAACTAGAAATGAAAGAGACTCAAAATCATTTGAAGAAAGATAACCATAAATTAGAGAACAATGTGAGTCTCTTGTGATTTCTTTTGATTTCATGCATTAATTTGTGATTTTTGTTTATCTCATAATTTATGGCTCTATTTTTCTGGTTCTATTGTTGTTTATGTTGTTATTTCTAGGTTTTATTTTTCTTTATGTTGCATGTTATGTGGTTTATGTTTTGGGTATTGTGATTTGTGATGCGATTTCTGCCCAATTTTCAAATGGTGTCATTGTCCTCTTCTCCTTTGTTGTGTTGTTCCCTTTTACGTCGTCCCTTTTTCCCCATGTAGAATGGAGAAGTGAAGAGATAAAAATGAAGCTTGGATAGAGAAAATGGGCGCTTGGACAGATAGAGAAATGGAGCTTAGAGGTTGATTAATGGATGAGGGACCAATTTGTCCCTTATTGATGGTGTCTCATTGGCTCATGACCATGAACTTAAGTGTCGTCTTTTATACAATGATCTCTTTCTTTTCTTTGTTGAAGTTTTTTGACACAGGGATTAAATGTCCCAAAAAGATAACGTGTTTTTTAGAAAACAACTTAGGGTCATGTCAACCGCAGCATCTCTAGTCAACACAAAATCTCAAACACAAAATCTCACAAATTTGATTGACTTTTTTGGATGAAAATGGACAGAGGGACTCATTTGTCTTTGTTTTGAATTCTTTCATTTTTGCGAGTTCAATGCTTCTTTATTATCATCAAAATAGATAGTGTGTTATCTTGAGTTTTTGATTTCTAAAGTGATCCAAGATAGATACATATTATTTTTAGTGATCTTACTTAAATTGACTTGAAAAAATTAGTAACTTTAAGCAAGCTTATTTAATCCTTATTGTTCTGTACCTTGCAGTGACGGGTGGACTGCAATTGGTAGTCTCTTGCTATATGGCCGGTATGTCAACGTGCGCCCGGGAGGGGTACCTGCGAAGCCACTCCGACGCTCAAATCAGTATTGAGAGTAGGTGAGTGATTTAGCTAGGAATGAGAGTGTACCTCATTATGGCAATGTGAGCCAGTATTTATAGGAAAGCGTGCCCATTATGAGCCGTTGGATTGAATGAGTCGATCTGAGTCCTCTAAATATGAGAGTCATAATTGGGCTTGTAGATTGTGAATATGGACCAAAGTGATTGGCCCAATCCATGTTCAATTCCTGAATGGGCCTCGTGTCCCGGTGCAAAACACTAATGATTTACAACTACATGTTTTATTGAAATTTAGCGAGCAAAATGCAGGATTTATAGTTGATTGAAAATGACACACAAAAAGGGTAAGGGTGAAGGTAATCAGGTATCATGCGCAAGATGTGAATTTTAATAAGAATCAAAGACGGTCTATTCAAGAACATAAAAGTTTTCTAGTTTTTAATTCAAAGATGTGAATATGTCCGTCAATCACGAACTAACATGTTATTTGACGTGACTTTATCTTCTTTTTTTTTACCAAGACGTGACTTTATCTAAACTATATATTTTTTTCAACAAAAAATTATCTAAACTATCTTAAAAGTGATTTAATTTATACATACACAATTTACCAAAAAACACTATATATACATAATAGGTGTATAAGTATTTTACACCTATAAGTATTTTAATTTATAAGTATTTTACACTATCTACCAATTATAGATTGACACATTAAAAACAAATTAGTCAATTGGTAATCACCAATTAGTCAATTAGTAACCGACCATTCCATGAATTGTGATTAGTTGTGGTTGTAAAAATCTATAAACTGTGTAACTGTATATAAATTAAACTCTGAAAAGTTATCTATACAATGAATTTTTATTGGTTGATGATGTGAAAAAGTTTATTGCAGTCGTGTACCCAATTAAATCATTTGTTTGAGAAATAATTTTTAATTCCATATCTATGGGATTTTGAAGTTTCCGTTGTTTATTTTTTCCAAACTCTTTTCGAAATGTTTGGACAGCTGAAACTAAGTGGAGCTAAACGGAATGAAATGAAGCAGAGCGAAATGGGATAAAATTTCCAAACTAAAATGTGTTCATTTCTTAAGCATATGATGACTTCTGAGAAGTGAATTTGGATTTTAGGGAGAGACCCAAAAAACTCCATTTTGCAAGAACTCCAGCAAATTAAAATTTAATTCAGTGCAAAATAGATAATGTATAGAGAGATTTTTTTCTGAAATGACGGAGCACTAGTAAGACTCTGGGTCATAAGATAGGATTTAGGATTTAGAATTTAAGGAGGTTCTTCTACCAATAGACTCGTCATAATATAGGCATAAACAATGCAATTGAGAGAATATTCTAACATCCTTACTCACTAGTGCTACATAATCAAAACGACAACACAAAAGTAAATGCTATTTTACTCATATATTTCCTGTAACAATTTCAGATTTGCATATGGACTCCAACTCACTAGTGACAACACAAAAGTAAATACTTCGTTTCTCATAGATTTTCGGTAACAATTTCAGATATGTATATGGACTCCAGAATTTCTCCTCTGCTTCTTTAAGCTCAAGATCAAACCACTGCATAAAGCATATATTGATGGTACTTAAATGTAATGTGATTGATCGATAGAATTTAAATAAAATAAGGACTAAAGTTTGCCACCAGAATCTCGGGGATAACTATAAGGAACCATAAGAAATATTAAATGCTGAACTTGGTATGTAAAACAATAAAAATTAAAAACACAATAAGAAATATTGGTTGTGCTACATTTTCACATGGAACATATCAAGTGACAGTGATAAAAGAGCTAATCTTGATCATTGTAAATAAAAATAGTTAAGTAATAACTTTCACCTCTCATGTTTTCAACTTATATATTTTACATGCATACTTAGATACAAAGTCATACATAAACGGTGATATTATTTTCAATAAATAAACAATCATCTGCCTAATAGGGAGAAGAGGATTCATTCGGCATTAACCAACAAACTTGTCAATTGTGACAGTACGGTAGCATAAGGCTTAAGTACTATTTCCCATAAAAATGAAATACCTCAGCAATCTTCTATAAAACAACAAAATATTGTCTTCTTTATTGTGTACCAGATTTCGTTTCCTAATTTCATTTTCAATTTGGGAAATAATCAAATAACAAATAATCAATTCCAAAATTTCTCTTATATTTTATATTCAATGTAAAGTCTGGATACATATTACACTACGACATAATGTATTTTATATTTTATATCGTAGGCTATATACACTACGACATAAGGAAATCAACTAAGATTATATGCAACAAAAGAATGTCTGTTTCGGAAATATAAATTTTGGAGGATGCCATGAAAACCTTCTAGATGTCTTTTCCCTCATTTCTCTCTAATGTTATTTCCTATCAGACAAAAGAATATGGTACCCCTTCCATACTTTCAAGAGAGAAATCTGAAGATTAAAAATAAGCCAAATCTTCAATTGAAGTAAAAAATAATGAAGTTACTGGCTAGCACATCAAATCAAAGTAATTCAACAAAATGGATGCATGTCTCTCAAATACAAAATATGTAAAGGGCATTCACCAAAGAGTTTAAGAACATACTCTCATTATGCTCCTGTATATCCAGCAACTGAGCTCCAGTTTCTTTTCTTTGATAATCCCGAATTATGTCCACGCGCATCTGTGTGTAGGATGTTAGGATTAGAGTGAATAATAAGAGGTAATTGCATTAGATAATAAGGGTGAACCAGAGCACAGGGCTCCATACAATTCCTTATATCCACTATACCCTACCCATGTTCTGTCCTTCTAAACTAACTGGACAGATCAACATTCATCGTTTTCCGATCTTTCCTCTTACCTACATACATCTTCCTCTCCTTGGCCCTGACAGAATCAAGTCCCACATCCTGACCCAGTGCTCTATCAAGTGTGTGTGTTCAAGAATAATATTTCAAATGGGTTGGAACTTTAAAGCTCGAGTAAAGGCCCATTTTAGTCCCTGACAATTTCTCAATAGGACAAATTGGTCCCTGACAATTGTTTGGGACAAATAAGTCCCTGACATTTTCAAAACGGGGACAAATTAGCCCCTGTGTCAAAGGACTAATTTGTCCCCGATTTGAAAATGTCAGGGACTTGTTTGTCCCAAAAAATTGTCATGGACCAATTTGTCCTATCAAAAAATTGTCAGCGACTAAAATGGGCCTTTACTCTTAAAGCTCAATATGAGTTGTAAAGATTCCTACGTTGTTACTCAATAATTCTGCACACAATAACCGTGATAGATAGTGGTTCATATTTAGCAGGAAAATAGTAGAAAAATCAATATTATTAACTATTGAGAATACAAGAAACTCCCTAGGCTCTTCAAGAGGCCTACCTCCCCTAAATTCCTATTTTTCCAAAATACAAGGCACCTCTCTCTCTCTCAATCATTATAGACCACATGCCTCGTTTATTTTTCCAAAAGTTTTTCTCTGCTTCACAATTCTCATGTTTCCGTATTTTGTAAGCTTGACTCTTACCAGATCTCAAATCATACGAACTTTTGATTGAATGGAAATATATCCATCACATGAGAGTCAATTCCTCTTGTAGCCAAAGGCCTTACATCTTCAAATTAAAATTCCTCGGATCTGAACTACTACTTTTTGCAAAATTAACCAATTCTGTTCTAGCTATCTTCCCTCTCCCACAGAATATTTTAATACTTTAGTGCTTTAGCAGTGATGGAAAGTGGTAGCAGGTAAAGTGATGAAACATGTGCAGATTACTTTATTTTCTTTAACCTTTCTTTTACACTTCATTAACCTTCTCAACATCACATTTTTCTCCAAAATTATAGCAGCCTGTTTATGTGAGTATATGCAGGTCTGCTCATTTGGTTCAGACTGGTTTCTTCAATATATAGTGAAACATAGTTGAAAGGCAGAGTGAATTTTGGTGCCCTGCAACACAACAATAGTTCCAGCCATGCAACAAGAATTTGATGCCTAAATGATTTGCAATCAAGCAAAATGAACATGATGTTTGCAACACATCAATACATGGACACTAACTCCTTTAACCATCAAACTGTGATGCTACAGGGTACAAATAGGTATTTACAATTAAGGAAAGTGCTAATGGAATGGAGCTCTCAATATATATAACGCATAGTTAGTTGCCAACAAATTTCATCAAATACATGTGATTCAAGACGCTCACAAGATTCTTTTCTAGTTAGGAGCTACTGTTTATTTCAATTGCAAAGCTCTTATAGGCTAAGTTAATTCAAATTTGACGTGATTCAAGATGTGAAAGCATCCATAAGCGCAAACATTTTCATGGAACATCAGCTCCATTATAGAAAAAGAATCTAGTTTTTGCACTTCTAAAATATCTAATAATTTGCTCTGTATTCCTTTCTTATTCAACAATTAGTTAATTATTCAATAACTAGTTAGGAGCTACTGTTTATCTCAATTGCAAAGCTCTTATAGGCTAAGTTAATTCAAATTTGACGTGATTCAAGATGTGAAAGCATGCACAAACGCAAATATTTTCATGGAACATCAACTCCATTATAGACAATAGACAAAGAATCTAGTTTTTGTACTTCTAAAATATCTAATAATTTGCTCTGTATTCCTTTCTTATTCAATAATTAGTTAATTCTTCAATTCTTGCCAGCAACCTTCACTGACCTCAAAATAAAGATTTTTTCAAACCACTGTTTCTTTTCTTTCATTTAACACTGGCAAGCAATCTAATCCTTGCAATAGAGCATCCAGCCACCCACTTAATTTGAGATTTGAGATTGGATACTATCATGTACGTAAATATGCACAATTTATTTCTCTACCAAGAGGTTTTAACTTATCTACTCACAGTACACTATAACAAACTAGTTATAACAATCTATCATTAAAAAGTTGAAAGCATATTTCACCTTGAATAATCTATCATTAAAAAGTTGAAAGATATTTCACCTTGGACAATCTACGATTTCAACTTCTGCAGATGGCGAGTTTTGGAGCAAGAAGTCCACAATTCCATCAGGTAAGGGTGGATACCGTGTAAAATTTGCATTCCATTCCTTTTTTAGCTAGGTTGCTTCTTTCAGTGACTTGGCTTTTTGTAACTTGGCATCTCTAAGTTGCAAGCATAATCCATACGTAAGTTCTTGGTTTTTCACTTTCAATGACTTCATGTTCTCCAAGAAAGGGAGCCTAGTCTTCAATAATTCGGGAATGAAGTATAGAACCTAAGCAGTAAGGATGAGGGTGAATAGACTTAGTTTAATGCAAGTAGATTTTTTGACGACAAAATTTAGATTTTAAAAAAAACACCTAAAGAAGGAAGTGTAAGGTACCTGAAGAGTAGTTGCAGATAGTACCAGTGATTTTATACCAATAAAATCTACCAACCAACTAAATAGATTAAAAGCAGGCTTCACACGAAATGAAAAAAGTTCAGCATCAATATCCACTTGTTTAACCGAAGAAAGAGTGCTCCCATAGAATCTCATATTAGGAACACCGGTAAAAACACATCTACAAAGACTCGGAGTACATAGTTCAATGTTCAAAAAGTCTACACAGTCATCCATAGATAAATGGACCAGTGTCGCGCTTGATATGCGGAGGGTTAGTGCACCACTTATGGTACAATTGGAAAGGTCCAAACTATTCAACTTGTTAAGGGTCAAAAAGGGATCGACAACATCATTGTCGGTGCAAAAGGCAAAACTCCCTAGATACAAGTGGGTTAATGCTGGTAAATTCAGAGATTTTGGAAACGATGTTCCCCCACTACCGCCAAGCTTGAGATGTGTTAAAGTCTGACATGAAAAGATAGAAGATTGAATTTGTTCAATCTCACAACTGACAGAGAGTCCTAATCGCTGGGCATTATGTGAAATAGCATATTTCACAATCTTTTTGAGTAAGGGAAGCTCCATGGAACAGCCATGGGAAAAATCAAGAGCGTGCAGTGAGATCGAGTCATCTCGAAATGATAAAATCCTAGACACAAATTTAGTGAAAATCTTGAGAGTTGAAAAGTCTCTACGATGCAATACGAGAGTGGGAATACGTTTCCAAAGATGCTTCCATCTTGTAGACAAAATGCAAGTTCTAACAGCATGTTTGGCATTCAAAAATGATAATATGTGAAGGAGAACACAGTCGTGTAAATCGCTAAGCCTGTCTTCATCTTCATTTTCAGTATCATCATGTCTTAATCTCTTTGTATCCGATGGAATCATTGTCTCCTCCTCTAAATTAGACATTCAGATAGAAACCTAACCACAACAAAAAAGGAGAAAATGGAATGATTTTAGCTATAAACATAGTCCTATTCGATTGCAGTGGAAAACATAAAAGGTAAATTTGAGGATGATCATTCAGAAAAACTAGAAAGTAAAATTCAATCGAGAAACAATAAGTACCTTGCTCGTGATTGAGTTGCCACTTGAATGGAACGCTGGAGCGGGAGCCTAGGAGAGAGATAATGGAAAGGGTAAATGTAAAGGACGATTTGAAGGTGTGCAATAGAACGCTGGAGTAGTAAAATTCAATCAGAAAACGCAGCGTAACGGAAAGAGGATCGAACAACATAACACACAGTTCACTGTAATTGTAGCAGAAATTAGGGTTTTTCAATTGTTTGAATTTGAAGAATGCCAATCTCCAGGTACTACATTCGGAATGCGCACGGGTTAGCGGATCCGGAGCCCTCCTTGAAGCCGTCGCAATGGCCGGACTCGTCAGTCTCTTGCGTCAGCTCGGCGACCTCGCTCAGTTAGTTCTCTCTATATATATATATATATGCTTTCGGTAAGAATGGAGAAGAAAGTAGAAAGAAGAACCAAAGGGAAATGGATTGTTTGCGTGCGGGAAAATGGAAAGAGTAATGTTATACAGACAAATCTTTCTATACAAAAATAGCCAAAAACCAAATTACAATATCAATTTATCAAGTTTTTTAAACAAATAACCAACCTATTTTTTTACAGTTTTTAGTCAATGACCTAGAAAACTGTGAAAAAGTAGGTTGGTTATTTATTTAAAAAACTTGGTGAATTGGTATTGTAATTTGGTTTTTGACTATTTTTGTCTAGAAAAATTTGTCTATATAACATTAGGGAAATGGAAATGTAGATATTGATTTTAGGAGTAAAATAAAAAATTATGGAGGGAAAATATAGGGTGCAGAGTGAGAGAGCAAATCAAATTCATCTTCGGTGAATCACTAAGGGGATGTATTGGTTTAGGATTTCACAGAATTTTAAAAGACTTTTTTTACCAAAGTCTGCAAGTATTCAATCAGGATTTTCTGTCACTTAAAAACAATCCACTAGTATTCGATTCGGATTTTCAGGACTTTTTAAAGAGTCGGTCAAAATCCATTGGTATTCGTTTGAGACTATCTACCACTTAAAAACAATCCATAGGTATTAAAAAATATAAGGATTTTAAAGGATTGTTTTACTAGATGGATTTTGAGTGACTTTTTAGTGTTATCTATGCCTACAAAATCCATTAAACAATCCTACCCAAATTGAAAGGATTTCTCAAGACTTTTCATGTGACTATTCTTCTCTGTTATTTTATCACTCATTATACAAATCACTCATTCTTCTTCTTCGTTAGTCTTTTTTTCCGTTCCTAATAATTGTGGTTCCGGATCCAAATACTCAAAATCCTCTTCGTTAGTTTTCTTTGTTACTCACTCAAATAATAATTATAGCATAATAAGATCTGTTGATTTCTTCTTAACAAAAACGTTAGTCTTCTTCGTTAATCATCTTGAATTTGATTATGCTACCCATCGTTATGCAGAATGAAAAAAACCAGTGGATATGAAATAACACTAATACCTCTAACGTTTTTATTCTATTTATCATTGTGGTTCTGTGTTCTAACGTTTTTATTCTATTTATAATTGTGTATCTGTGTTCTATATTTACCCAGAAGCATGTTCTAGAGTTTATTGGTAAGTGAAAGAAAGAATATAAAGAGTCCAACAAAGTCCTGCAGATTCTATTAAAGTCCAACAAAGTCCATCTAAGTCCATAAGACACAAATCCATTAAAGTCCTGTAGAGTCTTGAAAAGTCTTGGAATTCCATCAAAGTCTTTTAAAATCCATAAGACTTTTCTCAACTAAAAAAGTCCTTTAAAATCCTAAACCAATACATCCCCCTAAATAGACAAAATATTGTGTAAAATGCTATCAACCAGTATTAATTTCAAATGTCGATGAATTTTTATACTACATCCTTCGGCCGTATTTAATGGTTCACCGAATCACCGGTTAGCAATTTGATTTGCTCACTCACTCTAGAAGCACCCGAAAATATGAGAAAGAAATTGAGAGACGAGAGAGATAGAGACAAAGGTAAGTGTTTTTTCTTGCCTCAAAGTAGAGAATCCATACCCACCTACGGAACCCTGTCCCAAATTTTCTAGCTTTTCTTTAATTAATTCATATACACCGTGATTTTTTACAATGTCCGTCAATCACAAAATAGCTTGTTATTTGACTTGAATTTATCTAAACTATCTTAAAGTTTATCCATACAACGATTTTTTATTGGTTAATGGTGTAAAAAAGTTTACAGCGACTATTTACCCCAATTAAATCCCTTTTTAATTATTTATCTATTGGATTTCGAAGTTTCCGTAACAACTTGTTTATTTTTTTCAAACTCTTTAAGGTATGTTTGGATAGTTTAAAATAAGTGGAGCTAAATGGAATGGAATGAAGCGGAGTGAAATGGGATAAAATTCACATTCTATTGTTTGAAAATTTTATAACGAAATTGAACAAAATTTTCACTCCTCTTTTTTTTTGGTTTTTTTGTTTCGGTTATTGGTAGAGCAAGGACATTGCACTGCAATTTTCACTCCATCATTTAGAAAATTAACGTAGCAGAATGGATTATAACATTTTTAATCTTATTTTACTATTAAGAGTACTAAGGTCAATTGATAAATTCTGTTTTATCTAAGTTTTTATTAGTTGCTAATTAGCATTGTTTAGTCGTTAATGAATTAGTTTTCTAATAACTAATTCTGTTTTAGGTTGTTATTTTTGTTTTGAGAGTTAGTTAGTTAGCTTCCTCTCTTTACTCTTGTACATATATCTGGGCATTCCCAGTCTTCAAATCAATCAATGAAATTTTACATTCATTTTCTTTCCAATTCTCTTATCTGGTGTTTGCTACATGAATCATCCCTGTGCAACACCTCACCTTTAATATGGTATCAGAAGACTCCGCACTCTGACCCTTCTTTCTCTTCAATCTCTCGTCTTCTACCTCTCGTGCGTCGCTCCCACGATGACTCAGACGACTTACACCTCCGATCCGTTCTTCATACATCACTCCGACAACGCCGGTCTAGTTCTTGTCTCCAAACCCCTTGATGGCACCAATTATCTCTCGTGGCGACGATCAATGATGCTCGCCCTCGACGGTCGCAACAAATTGGGATTCATAGATGGTTCGATTCAAAAACCCGATTCCTCAGATGCCATCAAACTTCGCCTTTGGAGCCGCAATGATAGCATTGTCGCGTCATGGATTCTAAATTCCCTCACCAAAGAAATCAGCGCAAGTGTGATTTACAGCACATCTGCATCTTCCATCTGGAACGATCTTGAACGAAGATTCAACATCAAGAACGGGCCTCGCATCTTCCAATTGAAGAAGAATCTCTCCAGTTGTGTTCAAGGTAACAATTCTATCAGCGTGTATTACACTCGATTCAAGGCAATTTGGGCCGAATTGGGTGAATTGAAAGCTGTTCACAAATGCACGTGTCTTGGAGTTGAACCCCTTCTTCAATCTGCCAAGGAAGAACATGTCATGGATTTTCTGATGGGATTACATGAATCCTTCAATCATGCTCGTGGGCAGATTCTGTTGATGAAACCTATCCCTGAAATTGATGAAGCGTTCTCTCTACTCCTTCAAGATGAGACTCAACGCTCTATTAGTAATCAATCCACACCCTCTGCTGAAATGGCGTGTGCAATCCCTTCAACCACTTCCAGGACCAGAAACACTAGGAAGGATCGTCCTTATTGTTCTCATTGTAACATTCACGGTCACACGAAAGAAAAGTGCTTCAAGATTCACGGTTACCCTCCTGGTTTCAAGAAAGGCAGTACCAATCCCCCTTCTCCTGCTCCAGTAAACAACATCCTTGATGCAGGATCTTTTGATCAGCAACAATCCTTGTCACAACAACAGTGCCAACAAATCATCTCTATGCTGCAGGCACAAATGACAAAATTACCTTCACCATCCTCTGATCAGAATGATGTGTCAGGTATTGAAGCAATTGGTATGTCCTTCTCCACCTTATACTCTGCACTACAAGCCTTAAATGCATGGATAGTTGACTCAGGAGCAACTGTACATATCACATATTGTCTTGATTTCTTATACAACTATAAACCATTGACTGATAAATATGTTTTGTTGCCAAATAACACTAAAGTGCAGGTATTAGGCATTGGTAGTGTTAGAATTAATCCTAATCTTGAATTGCATGGTGTTTTGTATATCCCTACATTTCATGTGAATTTGATTTCTGTGCCCAAACTCACCCCTGCTTGTCATATTAGTGTGCACTTTGAAGAAACATATGTCGTTTTTCAGGACACACAGTCTCTCAGGAAGATTGGCAAAGGTGATCTCAATAAGGAGTTATTCTTGCTGTATTCTGAGCACACACTCACACCATACAATGATCACAATCTTGTAACACATGTTTTTCATCATTCTTCTCTTTCTCCCAATTGTAATTCTGTTTCAAACACCAATCTGGATCACACATTGTGGCATTCTAGATTGGGACATGTATCTGACAAAGTATTGAAAATTTTTAGCAATAAACTCTCTTTGAATTTTAAGTCTCATGATTGCAAAAATTGCTCAATCTGTCCTCTTTCTAAATTTAGGAGACTATCTTTTCTTTCCAACAATAATTACTCTGCAAAACCCTTTGATCTTGTTCATATTGATACATGGGGACCATACCACAATCCCACTCATGATGGTAAAAACTATTTTTTGACTATAGTTGATGATTGCACTAGATACACATGGTTGTATCTAATGCAAACCAAGTCTGAGGCACCTAATATCATTAAAAATTTCTTTGCTATGGTCAAGACTAACTTTGATGCAGCTATTAAACAATTGAGATCTGATAATGCCAAGGAACTTCAACTCACTGACTTCCTCACTGAAAAAGGCACCTTGCACCAATTTAGTTGTCCATATAGACCAGAACAAAACTCAATTGTTGAAAGAAAGCATCAACATCTCTTGAATGTGGCAAGGTCTCTCCTCTTCCAATCCAAAGTTCCTATCAAATTTTGGGGTGAATGCATCACCACTGCAGTCTTCCTCATCAACAGAGTGCCCACACCAGCATTAAAAAATAAATCTCCATATGAACTTCTCTACAGCAAGCTCCCTCCGTATGATCACTTCAGAAACTTTGGCTGTTTGGCTTATGCTGCTGTTCCACTAAATCAAAGGAACAAGTTCTCTGCCAGGGCCATTCCTACTGTCTTCATAGGTTACCCTCTTGGATACAAAGGGTACAAGCTCCTTGATACAGCCACTGGAAAGTTTATTATCTCCAGAGATGTGCATTTTTTTGAAGACAAGTACCCCTTCCACAACTCCACTACTCAAGTCCATGATGATCCCTTTGACAATCTAGTCCTTCCAAATACCATTCCCTGTACTGACAGCTCACCCACTCCACAAAATGAGCCAGAAATCACTCCACAAAATGAACCAGAACTCACTGACCTACATAACACTGAACCACCACCCCAAGATGACACCATTATTAAGCCTACAACTGACCAACCTAGAAGGTCCAACAGAGTTCATAATCCACCTTCCTATCTCAAAGACTATCACACAAAATATCCCATTTCATCCACAGTGGACTATTCTCATATCTCTGCCCCTTATACCTCCTTCATTCATAATGTGAGTCTCCATTATGAACCTCAATTCTACCATCAGGCAGTCAGACATCCTGAATGGAGGGCAGCTATGCACACTGAATTACAGGCACTTGAAGACAACAAAACCTGGTCAGTTGTTCCTCTGCCTCCTGGCAAAAAGACAATTGGCTGCAGGTGGATTTATAAGACAAAGTTTAATGCTGATGGCACAGTAGAAAGGCACAAGGCTCGATTGGTGGCAAAAGGCTATACACAACAGCTTGGTATTGATTTTAATGAAACTTTCTCTCCTGTTGCTAAACTCACTTCGGTTCGTGTCTTACTAGCACTTGCTGCACAGAGAAACTGGAATTTGCTTCAAATAGACATTAATAATGCCTTCCTCAATGGTGACTTATTTGAGGAAGTATACATGGACCTTCCTCTTGGCCATCCCAGCAAGGGGGAGCAACACCAAGTGTGCAAATTGCACAAATCGTTATATGGATTGAAGCAGGCATCAAGACAATGGATCCAAAAGTTTTCCCTGGCTCTCACTGAAGTTGGTTTTTCACAGAGCACTGCTGACTACTCTCTCTTCCACAAAGGTGAAGGCAACTCTCTCATCATTCTACTTGTATATGTGGATGATATCATCATTGCTAGTCCTCACCAACAACTCATCAACCAAACTGTGACACAACTTCAAAATAAATTCAAACTCAAAGTTTTAGGGACTCTCCAATATTTCCTTGGGTTAGAAATTGCTCGTTCATCTGAAGGCATACACCTCAATCAGAGAAAATACATCCTTGAGTTACTTGAAGACACAGGATTCACTAATTGCAAGCCTGCAAAAATACCTATGGACCCAGGAACTCAACTAGATGACACCTCAGGAGAAGCCCTCAGTGATCCAACTATCTTCAGAAGATTACTTGGCAGGATGATGTACTTGACCATATCTAGGCCAGACATTACCTTTGCCATCAATAAATTAAGCCAATTCATGGCTTCTCCAAGGACTCCACATCTTCAAGCTCTACATCATATTCTTCAATACTTGAAAACTGCTCCTGGCCAAGGTATCTTGTTCCCCTCCACCAGCAACACTAACATTTCTGCCTATGTAGATTCAGACTGGGGAAGCTGCAAATTAACCAGAAAATCTACAACTGGCTACTGTGTCTATATTGGATCCTCCTTGGTCTGCTGGAAGTCAAAGAAACAGCCCACAGTGGCTCGTTCCTCTGCAGAAGCTGAATATAGAGCCCTAGCCAGTCTCACCAGTGAACTATTGTGGTTACAGCAGCTGCTACGCCCATTTCAAGTCACTGTGGAGTCCATACTGATCATGTGTGACAATAAATCAGCAATTCAACTTGCTGAGAATCCTACTTCCAATGAAAGGTCAAAACATATCGATATTGATTGCCACTTCATTAGGCAATATGTCAACAATGGTCTGCTCAAGCTCATTCACTTACCAACTCATCAGCAGCTTGCTGATGTTTTTACCAAGCCTCTTCCTCATAGAAAGTTTTCTGGTTTTATTAGCAAGTTAGGTACATTGGATATATATTCCCCTAACTTGAGGGGGAGTATTAAGAGTACTAAGGTCAATTGATAAATTCTGTTTTATCTAAGTTTTTATTAGTTGCTAATTAGCATTGTTTAGTCGTTAATGAATTAGTTTTCTAATAACTAATTCTGTTTTAGGTTGTTTTAGGTTGTTATTTTTGTTTTGAGAGTTAGTTAGTTAGCTTCCTCTCTTTACTCTTGTACATATATCTGGGTATTCCCAGTCTTCAAATCAATCAATGAAATTTTACATTCATTTTCTTTCCAATTCTCTTATCTGGTGTTTGCTACATGAATCATCCGTGTGCAACACCTCACCCTTAATATTTACCCTTATTTAAAAGAAATCTAACTCTTATTATTTACTAAAAATATATTTTGCCTATTTGATATAATTACTTGATAAAAAATAATATCCATGAAAACATTTTTTTTTTGAAGCAATATCCATGAAAACTTTTTTTTGACAATATCCATGAAAACTTAATCATGGTATTTTACCAAGTATATATACGAGAATAATCACAGCGAGATGCGTTAGTCATAAATAGGAATGGTAATGAGTATCATCTCGTCGGGTATTATAGTGTCAATATTCGAGCCACACATTCATGAGTATTTTAGTGTCTGTCCCTGTGTTCTCTAGGCACCTTAAGTGTCTGTGGGCATGTTCATTACCCGCACTTTAACAATAAAAAATAATAAATAACATTAAAAAATTATAAGTCAATTTAAAACACGATCATTTTTTCATATTTACTAATTAAAATACAACACATAATAGCATTTAGTGGATTGAAAACATCGAAAATATTAATAGTTTGGATTTATTTTTTAAAGTTGGATATAATTAAAATTGTAATAATAGTAGCTATATAATATAATATAAACATCCAAAATATTAATTAGTACTTAGATTTAATGTTTTATGAACAATTTGATAAAAAAATGATTTACGAACAAAATCATTTCATTTTTTAAAATTGTATATAGGTAAAATTGTAAAATGTGTGTGTGTGCGCGCTAGGCACCGTAATGTCCGCGCCCGTGCCCATGTGTGCGTGTTATTATCCGCCCATTACGGGTCATTCTTGCGGGGTGCTCAATGGTCATGAGCTCAATTGCAATCTCTAGTCATAAACATATATTTATATATAGGAGAATCTAACTCTTATTCTTTCTTTTTTTGATGAGACTTAGGTTGTCTCAAAATTTGACACATTTATCCCATTAATTTAATATCAATGTGATCTTTTTTTGATAGTAATATCAAACAAGTGGCTAAGTGAATTTACTTTTTAGGTGAGTATTAGATTGCTTTCAAAAAATGTGTGTAACTTACTCAATCTCACTTGTCACATCTATCCAAATAATTTAGTATGAACATTGTGTAAAAGGTAATCAATAATGGTTGATATGACAAAATCGTATTAGGTAAAAGGTAATCAATAATGGTTGATGTGACAAAAAATTGGAAATCGTATATAGGTATATACGATTTTCCTAAAAAAATTTAAAAAACCAAATCGTATATACCTAAGGTGGGGGTATATACGATTTGTTAAATTACAAAATCATATGTACCCTCACACCTAGGTATATACGATTTTGTAACCTAAATAATATATAAATAAATAATTTAAAAAATTTAAATTATACTTTTTTTAGAAAATTAAATTAGATATGAATATTGACTATTTTTGATTCTGTTTAGTGTGTAGTTCGTTAACACGTGACGATGGGTAAGGTAAATAATCAGTAAGCGTGAATGTAATATAATTTGAGAATGGTAAATAAGTAATAATATGAAAGGAGTGAGTGATTTCACCCCCAACCTCCCCATTTTTTAAAAAGAAAATGTAACTTTCTACTCTGTGTATACTGGAAGATTGGGGAAGGAGATCAAATGTGTTAACATTTTTAAACTTAAATGACCAATTTGAGAAAAAAAAATACAAAGGACCAACTACATATAAAAAATTAACTTAAAGGACTGCGTAAGCTATTTTGCTAAATAATATTCTTCCTATTGCTAAATAACTAGCACCATTACCTGTGCTTCGCACAGGTGTGGAAAATTGTAGCTATATTTTTTGTAAATTAATTTCATGAACAATATAAGAATATAATGTTGAATTAAACATAATTTTTTATTGGTTGTTGATGCAGTATTAATAAATATTTAAAATTAACATAACAATATAAGAATATGGCTTTTTTTCGTACACCCCTCTTCCCTCTTGTACCCCCACTTTGACCAAACTGACCATTTTACCCCACTCCAAAAAAAGGCTTCCGAAATTATCCTCCTAAGAAATAATTCTGGAAGCCATTTTGATGAAGTTTTCCGAAATTATCTCATAGGAGGATAATTCTTGAATCCATTTTGATGAAAAGGTTATTATCCAAACCTAAAGTTATTATGCAAACCTAGAGTAGCATAACATCATAATGCCCGATATGCTTGAGCAAATGCTACACTTAGCATGCTCTGCATCTACACATATAAGTGTTATATAGTGAACAATTGAGTTGTAGTAATTTACAATCAGCTGAAAATTTTCAAACAATGGTATTAAAAACAAAACTTGAATAACAATTAGCTATACAATGAATATATTTACTAATTTATTATTAAATGAACCCAAAAACATGTTAATCAATTAAATGCAGAACCACTCCTATACAATTTAGATATTCACCATTTTGGTGGTTGCCTTCTACTACACCACAGCCTGCTAAGGCAACAATACAGTATTGAAATGAAACTAATGATTAGCGTGGATATTCGAACACTTATTGGCAATATATAATCCATCATGATAATCCATTTATTTAAATAGTGATTGATTTCATGGTTA
The DNA here is from genome assembly GCA_963573325.1 of Astragalus glycyphyllos. Lineage (NCBI taxonomy): Eukaryota > Viridiplantae > Streptophyta > Magnoliopsida > Fabales > Fabaceae > Astragalus > Astragalus glycyphyllos. The sequence continues at coordinate 92,351,522 of OY754307.1, forward strand.
AGAAAAATCACATAACAATATACGAAAATATGAAATAAATCTAAACAGACTTCCTCTTGACAGTGATGAAAAAATAAACTTTATGGATGAAGAGCAAAAAGAGTGGCTTCAAACACAGTCGCATAAAAAACAAAAAGAAATCTCAACCCACAATTAAGAAAAACTAAACAAATGCAATGAAAAAGAAAAATATTCATATCCTATACCTTACGATGGAGATAGAAATTTGTGGATGAAGAACTGCACATACTCTGCCAAGTGCTTTCCTAGAAGTAGCAAATTGAGCATAATGAACTGGGAAGAATATAAAAGGAAAAATGATAGCACACTACACTATATATAATACAAAATAAAGCAATGTTGGAGAGAAGACAATTGCCACTCCAAGCAACCAATGAGGAGCTAAGGATTTTGCAAGATTAAAAAATTGTCAAGACTTTTGATTTGTTTGAAAACGATTCACAAAGTGAGCAAGAGAGGTGGAAGTTGGCTGTAGAGAAATCGAAGGATAAGCTTTTAACATATGATGTATAGATATCAGTATTATATATCTTTAATTATATAATATTTAAATATATATTATTCTTTGTATTCATTGTTCATGCATTATCCATAGCAAGTTGCATGTCCACGTGGGCCAAATTGAAAGCCAATTAGATGCTTGCATGTATGACGACAATAAGTAAAAGATGAAATAAGAGAGCACATGATAATGTGTGGGACCAGTAATGTTTATTGTGTACTACATATAGAAGAGAGCACATGGCAAGTGGGAATTAAAAAACATAAAACTTATGTATAGAAAAATGTGGGGCCAAGTTATCCTACCTTATTGTGGATTTACATTTGGCGGGAGTAGCCAACTGCAGAGCAAACTGCAAGCCGACACTCGCATTAATAATAAGATATAAAAAATTAACTTAAAGAAAACTGAATTCTTCCTTCCTATGTCTAACTTTCACTATGTTTTTAATCATTTCACCGTGTTTTAGTTGCTAACCAAGGTTCCAAAGTCCTAAAGAAATTTCAAATGTAATTTTGGGCAAATCTATTACTTATAATCCCAAATCTATAATTACTTGTTCTCGGAGTCTAGCAATCTTTCACCATGTTTCATCTACGTTTTAGTGTGGTTTGTTGTCTTTTAATCTAGCAATTTCTAATCTTTCGCTACATTTTGTTATTTGTTCCCCAAATTTATAATTCTACCTTTTATAATGTACGGTAGAAATTGCATTTGTGAGAAGATGAATATGAGCCCAGGAAAATGGATTTAGAAACCTAGATGGAGATGGACATGAACCCAAGTTCTTCTTTTTATTTTTATTAAAAACTCAGTTACAAAATAAAAAAGTCTATTTAGGTTTTCCATGTCAGCAACACTGTAATCACATCAACATAATAACAACCACATTACCCATATAACAAACATGTCATCCTTTTTGAAACGAACAATGAATGAAGGAAAACGACGTATACATTTTAAGAGTTAAAGAACCTAAATGGGAAAAAACTTGTAGGACTAACCTAGTACAAGAAAATAATTTTAACGGCTTTGAGAGCAATGTTGCTTAAAGAATATTACGAGGGATTCATTTAGTGTTTCACGAAAATAAAGTCATGCAGTAATCTAAGAAGAATTCAAAGCGCAGGCACATGGGCCCCTTTAACCATTTCTTCCAGGAACGTCACTTAACATGGTGATGTGCTTTGTTGACAAAAGACGTGGCAATTCACGTGAAGTTCATGCATGTTGTCCTTTTAAACATGTACATTTTATTGGCACATTTTAGTCCCTATATCATAAACCTCGGTGAAGAGGAAAATGAGGCATATTGGTATCGGTCTAAAAGACGATACTTCAGTCCCTATTCAACAAATAGTTGAGGCGTTTCACCAATAAGGGACAAACTAGTCCCTCCTCGATTAATCTACATTCAAGCTTCATATTGCGAAAAATGAAAGAGGCCCCAAAATCTTTTGAAGAAAGAGAACCCTAAATCATTGAACAATGTGAGCTTCTTGCAATTTATTGATTTATGACATTAACTTTCGATTATTGTTTATCTCACAATTTATGGTATTATTTTTGTGGTTTTTGTAGTTCATGTTGTGAATTCTGGGTTTTATTCGTCTTTACGTTGCGTGTTTTGTGATTTATGTTTTGAGTTTTGTACATTGTTGTGATTTATGCTATGTGATTTATGCAATTTGTGTTGTGATTTCTCCCCAGTTTTCACATAGCCCCATTGTCCCCCTTCCCCTTTGTTGTGTCCATTTTATGTCTTCCTCTTTTCCCCATTTTTTTTTATAGAATGGAGAAGGGGAGAGATGGAGGTGAAGCTTTAGAAAGAATAAAGTTTGATAGTTGATTAATGTGGGAGTAGAGACCAAATTTTGACATTAATTAAGATCTGTATCATTTTGAAAAAATAAACCAAAATCAAATAATATAAGAAATAAAAGTAATCTGAGTTTTAAATAAAAAGGAAAAATTAGACATGGTGTTAGAAATACCATTGGTTTTCATGACTCAAAACAATGAAGAAAATATACCTGATTGATGAGATATCAAGAACCAAGCTAAGCTGCTTACTGTAACCAAAAAAAAAGCTAAGCTGCTTACACGTGTGAAAAGAAGAATTGAATAAAACTCTACACTTTTTATTCATCACAGTTACTGTACATATATAGTCAGTTAAAAGTAAACTGTACAAGTCAACCCATGGTTAAATATTAATTATAGAACTAACTAGGCTAAAACAGAATTAGTTAAATAGATAACTGTTAACATTGCTTGATTGAAAAAATCAATTGAAAATATCAATCTAACACCCCCCCACAAGCTGGACTGTAAGGATCTTGCAAGTTCAGCTTGGAGACCAGATTGTTGAACACTGTTGGAGGGAGAGCCTTGGTGTGTAGATCTGCCAGTTGAGCAGCAGAAGGAATTGGCATGAGATGGATAATGCCTTCTTGGACCTTGTCTCTAACAAGATGGCAATCAAGTTCTATGTGTTTTGTTCTTTCATGGAAAGTAGGGTTTTGTGCAATCTGAATTGCCGATTTATTATCACAATATAAAGGAACAGACTGAGTATGAAGTTGTTGCAAATCCTTGAGGAGGTACAGTAACCATTGTATTTCACAAGCCACACCTGCAAGAGCCCTATATTCAGCTTCAGAGGATGACCTTGAAATGGTATTTTGCTTCTTTGATTTCCAGGATATCAATGAGGAACCAAAGAAAATACAAAAACCAGTAACAGATTTTCTACTCTCAGGACAGGCTGCCCAGTCACTGTCACTGAAACCTTTCAAGGTGTAATCAGAAGCAGCTGAGAAAAATAAACCTTTACCAGGACAAGACTTAAGATACCTGAGGATGTGGAGGGCAGCATCCAAATGTGGTTTGAGAGGTTTTGAGATGTATTGACTGAGTTTATGAACTGCATAGCATATGTCAGGGCGAGTGTTTGTGAGGTAAATAAGTCTGCCTAGAAGTCTTCTGTAGACAGTGGGATCAGATAAGGGTTCACCATCAGTAGAGGTAAGTTTCAAACCAGGTAGCATAGGAGAAGATGCAGGTTTGCAGCCCAACATTCCAGCATCTTGGAGAATTTCAAGTGTGTATTTTCTCTGAGAGAGATACAGGCCTTGAGAGGATTGAATTGCTTCCAGACCAAGAAAGAAACTGAGAGAGCCAAGATCTTTGATCTTGAACAATTGATCAAGATGCTGCTTGACCAGTTGAATCTCAGACATGTCATTACCTGTGAGCACTACATCATCCACATAAATCAAAAGAATAGTAGTAGAAGAACCAGAGAGTTTGGTGAGTAAAGAATAGTCAGATTTGGATTGAGTGTATCCAAGTGACAAAAGAGAGGCTAGTAGTTTGGCATTCCATTGCCTACTAGCTTGCTTTAAGCCATATATAGACTTTTGCAATTTGCAAACTTGCTTTGTGTTGTTGTGTTTGAACCCAGGAGGGATCGACATGTACACCTCTTCATTTAAATCCCCATGAAGAAAGGCATTGTTTACATCTAATTGATGTAAATGTCATTTATTTGCAACAGCCAAAGCCAAAACTAACCTTACAGTGGTGAGTTTGACCACTGGAGAGAAGGTTTCTGAGTAGTCCAGTCCTTCAAGTTGGGTGAATCCCTTGGCTACTAACCTAGCCTTATATCTTTCAATAGAGCCATCAGATTTGTACTTTACCTTGAACACCCATTTGCAACCAATGGGGTGTTTTCCTGCAGACAAGTCAGTGAGAACCCAAGTTTTGTTAAGCTCTAAAGCTTCAATCTCTCTGTTCATTGCTTCTACCCAGCAGGTGTGCTTGGCTGCTTGGGCATAAGTTGTAGGTTCCACAATACTAGAAACAGCCACTGCTAGGGCTTTGTGATCAGAGGGCAGAGAAGAATATGAGATAAAGTTATGTAAAGGGAAGGAATTACCTGAAGACGATTGGTCAGCCAAAGAAGTGGAAGCTATATTGCAGTGATAATCTTGCAGATATGTTGGAGGCTTTTTGGCTCTGGTAGAGGTTCTGGGAGGAGGATTTATTTGTGAAGGACTGGTTGAAGGTGGTGTAGGAGGGGTAGAGAGGGCTGTTTGGTTAATTGGAGGAGTGGTGACAAGTTGAGTTTCAGTGTTTGAAGTGGGAAGGGTAAGGTCCTGTATGATGACTTTTGAGGTAGTGGTGGGAATAGGATCAAACTGAGGTGATCTGTTTGGGAGTGTAGATGAGGTAACATAGGGAAAAGTGTTTTCATAAAAAAAAACATTTCTTGAGTAAAAGATTTCTTTATTGGAGAGATCAAACAAAAGATAACCCTTTACCCCATGCATGTGACCAATGTGAATACATTTCCGTGCCCTTGGCTGGAACTTTGTTCTGTGTGCAGTGTGAGTTGAGGCATAGCACAGAGAACCAAACACTCTAAGGGAAGAAAATATGGGTTGTTTGCCATAAAGAAGAAAGTGAGGAGAGGCATTATCTACTTTGGGTGTGGGAAGGAGATTAATAAGATGGACAGCATGAATGACAGCAAAGTCCCAAAAATGAATGGGAAGATTAGATTGAAACATTAATGACCTAGCAACATTAATGATGTGTTGGTGTTTCCTCTCTACTATCCCATTTTGTTGGGGAGTTTCAGTGCAAGAATGTTGGTGAATTATGCCTTTAGAAGAGTAAAATTCTGGCATGTTGAATTCTACACCATTATCAGATCTAACAGTTTTGATCATAAGGCCAAATTGAGTGTAAACAAGGTTAATAAATTGTGTGAGGTGATTTCTAGTTTCTGATTTGGTTTTCATAAGTCTGACCCAAGTGTGTCTAGACTTATCATCTACAATAGTAAGAAAATATTTGTGACCATGAAGTGAGGGGAGGGCATAAGGACCCCAAATGTCTACATGAATTAAGTCAAAAATATATGAACTAACAGATGTACTATTTGGAAATGGGAGTTTCTTTTGTTTTGCAAAATGGCAAGAATCACATACATTGTGTGAAAAACTAGGTATATTACTATCAATCTTTTGTATAAGAGTATAACAGAATGTAGATGGATGGCCCAGCCTATGGTGCCAAATGTTATTAGAAATACCAGTGTTTACAAAATTAATACTGGGAGAAATAGGATGATAGGGATGGCCAACAGAACTGTCTGATTCCAAAGTATATAGCCTGCCACATCTTTTAGCTTTCCCAAGCGTCCTCATGGAGGGGAGGTCCTGTATTAAACCAACAGATTTGTCAAAAATGGCTTGGCAAGAGATGGAATCAGTCAGTTGAGCAACAGAAATAAGATGATTGTTGAAGCTAGGTACATATAATACATCATACAGATATAATGAATCTGTTAACCGTATTGTACCACTATAAGAAGCTATGGCTACAGAACCATTAGGTAAGGAAACTGCTATTGGTTTGATAGCTTTGTAGGTTGTAAAAAAATTGAATACAGAGGTAATATGATTTGTTGCACCAGTATCTACAATCCAAATAATAATGGAATTACCTTGAGTGAATGCATGAGCAGTGACATTGTGAGCACTAACCAAGTTAGGAGTAGTGGAAGCAGTAGGTGGTGTGCTAGGGAGCAATGCAAGAAGAGCCTGGAATTGTTCTTTAGTGAATGTCATATTAGAATCACCAGAGGAAGCAGAGTCTGATGAAGCATCTTGAGGCATATCTGTGGTGACATTGTTGGCACTGCGCTTGTTCTTGAAACCTGGTGGATAGCCATGTTTGATCCAGCAGGTGTCCACAGTGTGATTGGTGCGATTGCAGTGAGTGCACAACCTGTTGTTTCTTGATGAAGGAGGTTTACCTTTGTGGAATGGGCGATTCTGAGATTGTGGATTGGAATTGAAGGAGGTTTGCACATTAAGTGCAGTTACTGGCGTTGGAAGGATAGGGTTAGGAAGGAGACGTTCACGCTGAATCACCATAGCATAGGCTTTGGCTAGGGTTGGCAAAGGATCCATCAGATAGATGTGAGATCTGACTTGATCAAAATTATCATTGAGACCTTGGAGAAAACAGAGCACACTATCGTTTTCTCTGTATTTGGAGACAGTAATAAGGCCATTGCAACAACAGCATCCAGGTGCGGCGGAGCAAAGAGGAACAGGCCGGAAATTACACAATTCATCCCAAGACATACGAAGCTTGGTGTAGTATGCACTTACAGTGAGATCTCCTTGTTGCATCGAGTAAACATCACGTTGAAGTTGAGCAATTCTGGTGTGATCGCCTTGAGAGAAACGGTTGCGAAGTTCCTTCCAAACACTATAAGCTTCAGAGATCCATAAGATTCCAGATGAAATTTCAGTAGAAACTGAATGATTGATCCAAGAAAGAGCAAGCATATTGCAACGTTTCCATGCCGGAAACTTCGGATCCGTCGATTCAGGCTTCGTGATAGTTCCATCAACGAAAACAAACTTGTTCTTCATTTCCAAAGCCATCGTCATTGATTGAACCCAGCAGTGATAGTTAGGGCCATCAAGAACGGGGGAAACGAGAATCAGAGAGGGATTTTCGTTTGGATGGATGTAGTAGGGATCGAGGAGATTGGGAGTTGAGTTTGAGGAATTGGTGGAGGTAGAAGAGGACGCCATCGAAGAGAGCTTCGAATAAGAATCGAAGACGAAAGGAGAGGTTACAGATGAAAGAGGGGGCGCGTGTGAGAGAAGTGCGGAAGCGCGTAAATTCGCGAATGATACCATGTGAAAAGAAGAATTGAATAAAACTCCACATTTTTTATTCATCACAGTTACTGTACATATATAGTCAGTTAAAAGTAAACTGTACAAGTCAACCCATGGTTAAATATTAATTATAGAACTAACTAGGCTAAAACAGAATTAGTTAAATAGATAACTGTTAACATTGCTTGATTGAAAAAATCAATTGAAAATATCAATCTAACAACACGGTCTAATTACAAAATATAATGTAGAATATACCTCAAAGAATGTGAATAAAGCTTACTAATCTTATATGAATCTTCAGCGTCTTTCCTCCCTCTCAAATGTTCTAAATCATGCGATAATTTTTTTGGTTCGTACCATTGCTGAATCGAGCCCCTGTATCCCAAAATAACTTAAGCCACTGGTTCATAACATAACAACATAATTACACTCACACTAGCATTTTAATATATGGTGAATTCTAAAGTACCTACTACATAACCTATGGTACCAACACCTAGGTGAGTTGTCAAAACAATAAAGGTTGCCAACTCATTTAGCAATAGTTAATTTTTTGAAATTACAGATTTACCCTAATTTTTGTGCTTTAATTTCTCCTGCACCCATATTTCCTTCTCTCTTTTTTTGATAAACATTTCCTTCTCTCTTCTATTCTCCATCCCAATCCGACGTCCAGAAATTAATACGCGATATCTATTACAACCTTTGTGTCTTCTCTCCCCTCTAGAGCGCGCAATCGCTCTCCTCTCCCTTGCACCTCGCGACCACCCTCTCGATGGAACGACGTTTCCTTCTAGATTCTCTTCTCCCCGCATAGTTTGAAAAATATTTCAAAATGTGAAAAGAAGTTAAATTTGACTTGTAAAAAAAAGTATTTTCTTAGTTTTTTTATGAGAAAAATATTTCGAAATGGGATTTAAAATAAGAAATCAAATAATTTACTATTTTCTTAACCTTAAAAAATAATTGACTGAAAAAAATTATTCCTTAGCTATAAATAATATAAATAATTAAAATAAAATAAGACAATATATTGGCCTTTTATTAAAATAAATAATATATCAATTTAGTTTTTGAAATATAACAACTAAAATCTTTAAGTTACATTTGACTCGTGCAAACTGTGAGACCATTACTGATACCTGATTAGGTTGACTATGCTTAGATTTATTAATATTTATTTAAAACATTAAAAGATAATGTATTTTCTTATTTTATTTTTTATACTTTTAAAGGCTAAGGTAATTTCTCCATATTTAATAATAGACTAAGGGTAATAAAAGACTTTATTTTTATGGTGAGAATAAAAGGCTTTTTTAGAAGAATAAAAAACGTAGGTATCATGCAGAGTTTGATTTAAAACCATCAATAAAATAGAAGCACATATATGAAGTTGAAATTATTTTGAGGAATGAAGTTTGATTATTTGAATAATTAATTTTTTTCCTATGCTAAAGTACCCTAAAAACACTATTTAGCATCACTGTGAACACCCAATTTTGACCGGTATTTTTCGTTTTTTTATAAAAAATCCTAAAAATATGTCATTTTGTGCTTTTTTAGATTTTTACCGTTTACACGTGTTATTATGTGCTTGTTGGCGATTTTGCGTTATTTTTGCTATTATTAGTTGAACTTTTTTTCGTATTATTACTATTAGTAGAACTTATTTTAAAAAAAAACTTAATCAAAAAATCTGTTTTATTATTAAATATATATATATATTTTTTTTTACACATTAAAAATTAAAAAAAAATAGAAAACGAAAATTACAAAAATAATATTTAAAAAAGGGGACATCTTCTATTCTAGGCTAAATGTTATAGTCTCTTTTATCAATATTTTTTTCTTTTTCATCAAAGAAGTTGCTGCACCATCTGCTCTTATGAGCCATGCCTGCATACATCAAATAGGAAAATGAAAATAGGTCAATGGGAAGATCAGAACAAGCAGAATGGGCAGCATCATAAACAAGGAACTTGAAAGGGACATTTCAATGGCTCAAAGCTGGCAAGAGGAAGAAAACAAATCTGAGTTCTCTATTAAAGAGACACAAACGAAAATCAGAACGGGGGGGAGGGGGGGGGGGGGAACGATTTCAGAAAAAAGTGAGAGAGAAAAACAGAGAGAGGAGAGGTCAGTAGAAACACAAAAAAATGAGAATATAGAAACATGATAGAAGTATGAAAAAAAAAAAGAGTGAGAACCACTACCATCACCAATGTGCAGCCCCTCCACCTCGCCACCATAATCTCACCCATCTCTCTCTCCCTTCGGTTTCACCCTCATCCTCACTATACAACCATCACCGTCGTCGTTGCACCCTCAGACGCCGTGACCATCCATCGCCGTCGCCACCGTCACCGGTCGGAGTCGCGTCGTCGAGCTCCCTCTCTCTTCGCGTTTCTCTTCTTTCCTTTCTTTCTCTTTCTCGTTTTTTTTCGTTCTCTCCCTAAATCTTCTCCTCAAATCCCTCTCTTTCCATTTTTGTTTTTGAACTCTTTCTCTCTCTTAAAAAAGTCCAGCAGCGGCGCTGGAGAGCTGGAAGGGATGAAATTAGGTTTTGATTGTAAAATAGTTGGGCTTAAATTGTCCAGGTTTGTCTTATTTCATTTTTTTTCTTAATTTCTAATTCAGTTTACTGTTTACACCCTCTGTTTAGTTTACGCACCCCCCTGAGAGCCCAGAAAGCGTGGGCCACTAAACCAAACCCCCTGCTGGGCTCGTTGTTTGCACCCCTGATTTCTAATGCAACGCCCCTCTTTAATCACACCCCTATTTTTACTATTGCACACCCCATTTCGTTTTTTTTTCAAAATATATGGTTTCATTTCACTAAAAAAAATTATAAAAATGGTTTTGATCAAGGTGTACACCTTGTCAATTCCGGTTTAAGGGACTTTAGCTGTACAGCTTTGACCTTAAACCCCTTCCAAAAAAAATTAAAATCAATAAACCAACAAAGATTTTCAAAAAGAACTACGTAGCCTTTGATTCTCCGCACACGGAGATACGTAGGAGCGGGGCTTTCCCGTCAAGCACAAAAATTAATCCTTTCCTAAAATAATCAATCCTTTTTTTCCTTTAACACCTATTTTCTATAAAAATCATAAAAAATGGTTTTCGATTGAGGTGTACACCTTGTCAAATTCTTGTTTAAGAGACTTTAGCAGTACAGCTTTGATCTTAAACCCCTTCAGAAATAAAATCAACCAACCAACAAAATTTTCAGGAAGAACTACGTGACTGTTGAGTTCCTCATTGCACCGGAGGATACGTAGGAGCGGGGCTTCCCCGTCAAGTCAAAAAACTAAATTTTCTAGTTTGTCCCTTATTTATTTCTTTATAAGCCAAATATTATCTATTTTTGGGGTAAACAAATTTTCTAAACTTATCGATAAGTTGCACAATCAAATTTAGGTAACTGTCTTAGGACAGATGTATTAGGGGTGCTGTGGAATTTAGTTTTCGCCCTTCCCTATGCATAACCGACTCCCGAATCCAATCTAGTTTACGCAGACCAAATAACTTTTAAAGTAGGTTTTTCTCAATTTTCCCTATTAAATAAATTGGGTGGCGACTCCTAAAATTACACGTTTTTGAGCCATTTGCGTCGAGATCCCGGTCACGACAGATGGCGACTCCGCTGGGGACAGGTGAGAGTCAAGCCTGTCATATTTGGTTGTGCAAAAGACTACAAGGTATGTGCACTTGTTTACCCCTCTCTGTTTTTATTTATTTCTTTATCCTTTTTTGTGTTTATATTTATTTTATATTTTGCTTGATATAAACCATAGGTTAGAAGACAATTGATATTATTTGGGTTTGCTTTTGGTTATTTGTAGTATATTGGTTATTTGTAGTATATGGGGGGTTTTGTTTATTTTATTTTTAAGTTTTTATGTTTATATGCTCCCTTCACACACTACACTTACACCTTGAGCACACACTGAGAGTTGGACTCATACCAGAGCCCAAACAAAACATAAGTTAGAACGAGATTGTGTAGTGGAAGTCGTTTTGGATGTACATCCTGGTGTCTTTCATGAATTTCTCATCTAGAGTACGATTCTTCTTTGCGGGTATCCACATTTTGGATGTACATCCAGGTGTGGTCAACCTTCTAGTTGAGTACTTGACTCTAGAGACCTTAAAATATCCAGGTTATAACAGTCAACCCTTGTGAGTGTTCACTGTAGAAGAAGCATTAGATCTATAGGGCCCAAAGCTCAATGGTGTGGGCAATCCATCATAGGCCACAAAGGGAGCTACTTTGTCTCTTATTTTTAATTTTCGTTTACATTATTTTTCCTTGTTTCGAAAAATAGGAATCTCCAAATTTGTAAAGAATTGTATTTCATGCATAAAGGATCATGTCGCATTCTAGAAAAATTTGTTTGCATATAGAGTGCATTTTAGGTCAAAAAAAAAACATAGTCTTGTCTCATGGAGCATTAGATTGTGTGTCATTGAAAATACAATTCCTACACATTTTATGTTTTTCACGAAAGAAATTCTACAAACAATATTTTTGCTTGTAGTGTGCATTCCCATAGGCAAATAAAAAAAATTGCACTGTCATTCATCATTCATCATCCATCATGGTCTATTCTCTTTCCAAGTTGCATGGGTTTTGTAGAAAAAATGCATAGAATGTTGCTTTTTAGGATAAATACTTGAATGCATTGCAAAAATACATGCACTTTCATAGCATAACATCATAAGGATTCCCCAAATTGCATTTTTTTTTTTTGCATATATGTAAAAATTGTTGTTGCATGTCGTACATAATTTCATGAGTAAATAAAACAAATCACATTGTCATTCCTCAATCTTCATGTCATATTTTCTTCAAATAAATACAAAATCTAGGAGAATTGCATTAAATTTCATGCATAAAAGGTCATGTTGCATTCTATAAAAAAAAAAAAAAACTTTGCATATATTGACATGATGACAATAAGGATAAACATGCACTTTCATAGCATAATATCATAAGAATTCTCCATATTCCATATTTTTTCTTTGTCTATACATAACAATTGTTGGACATTCTTACATGAGCAAATAGAATTGCATTGCATTTCTTGCATAAAAACAATAAAAAAAAATTATTATCACAAAACAACTGCATATTGCATCTTAGGACGAATGTTTGCATACATAAAATACCTCCATAGCATCAATTTTTTCTTTTGACCCATTTCCATTTGTCGTAATTTTTCTTGAAAAAAAAAGAACTTTAAAAGTCATTGAGTGTCCATCCACGTTCTTTTTCCTTTCACAAGAATAAAAGAAAGTTGAATTTTGCGTGCTTGCATGAAGGGGAATACCAATCAAGTTTAGACTCATGGAATTGAATTACTCTTTTATATTAATCCTAATGCTGAGAAGAAGGATATCACATGGCATTCAAAAGGGAAGGGAGACATAAGGTTTGAAATTAGTTCTTGAACTAAAAGTTCAAAGCACAAAAATATGGTTGTCATTAGCGCTTTATAATCATGTTGTGTAAAGTCGAGTTAACTTTCTTGAAGCTTTATACTAATGAATTTGCATGATTCGAAAACCCTTTTCACTTCATTCCTCGTGATCCCTTAAGATTTGGTCCCCAATCCAGTGATTGCCTCATGTAATAATTCTCAAAGCCCTTTTGTGTGTATCATTCAATGATGAGCTAGTGAATGGATGTCGATTTTTTTTAAAGGTCCGACTCCCAAAAAAAAAATACAAAAAAAAACAAAAGAAAAAGAGAGCAATAGTTTTTTTTAAGAGAATAATGATAGCCGTGCGCTAATGTTGTTTCAAAATTAACGTTTTGAAAATCAAGAATCATGATTTGAAATGAAGAGTGACCTTTTTACCTCTACCCTAAACAGAAATAGAAGACTATTTCCCTTTCATTTGACCCTGGACAAGGATCGACTTTACTGCGGACTTTAGTGCATTTAAGAACATCATATGAATTCCCAAGGTAGAAAATAAATAAGATAAATATTAGGGGCAACGGAGGAAAGGAAGGAGAATAGTCAAAAAAAAAAAGGAAAAGAAAAAAAAAAAGTTCAAGATAAAGTAATGATGGAGAATGGCGAAAAGAAGAGAGAATGAGCCTTGAATGAAGTGAAGACAAAGGAGGAAATGAAGAAAGAAAAATAGAGAGTGTCAAGAAATGAAGGGAAAAAAAATCAAAATCATGTACGAGGGATAATGGCTGAATTTGACAAAAAAAGTGATGTTATGGAGAACAACAGAAAATCGAATGCACTAAAGATCTTTGATTCTTTAAACTCATAAAGCATTTTCTGAGCCTCCAAATCCTTTTCTCCTTAACCCATAACCCATGAAAAATTTCTTGAGCCTTCTAATCCTTTTTTTCTTAACCCATGAAAACATTTCTTTAGCCTTATAACCATTTTTTCTTAAACCCATAACCCATAGCCACATTGCAAGCCTCTAAAAGTCCACTCTAATCGATGAATGACTGCTTTCATTTTCATAATGTTAATTTTGAGACAAATCATTTATTTTCTTTTTAACAAAACTTTGCTCTAAAAAAAAAAGAATGAGGCCCGCTAGACTGAAAACCTGCAAGGGCGGTCTAGGCAAAAATTAGGATTAAAAAAAAAATATAGAATAAAGCCTGCTAGGCTGAAAACCCGAAAGGGCGGTCTAGGCAAAAGTTAGGACACAAAAGAGGAAAGAGACTTACCTTTGAAGAATTTATGTGGTCCACATGTCCAACTTTTGTGTTTGACTTCCTCACTCACTATTGTAATCTCTTCCTTCGATGTCTACGTGATGACACATAGGGGCAATTTTTGTAGTTTGAGGTAACCTGGGAGTCTCGAGAAATCTCACTCTAAGCCAACAAAATTTTTGCACAGCCCTTCATGAATTAAACTTTTCTTGCTATACTAACTTAGTCTTCTCTTAGGGCAATGCCTTTCACCAATACTGGGGCAAACTTTTGGCAAGACGTTCATGAGTCAAACTTTGTGTGCTACATTAGTATAGTCTATCCTAGGGACAATACCGTACACCAATTTTGGGGGAAAATTTTTGTATAACCTTTGATGAGTCCAACTTCGCTTGTTACACCAGTGTAATATTCTCTCGGGACCATGCCTTTTCAGTAAACTGGGGCAGAAATGTTGCAAGACCTTACACCGTTCAAACTCTGTTTGCCACACCTGTGCAGTCTTTCTTTTGGGGCAATGTTGTTTACCAATACCGGGGCAAAATTTTTGCAAAACCCTTCGTGAGCTAAACTTTGATTTCTACACCAGTGATGTTTTCCCTTTGAGGATACCATTTGCCACATAGGAAAAATCTTTTGCAAGACCCTTAATAGGTCCAACTTTGCTTGTTACACCTAGTAGTCTTCCCTCTGCGATAAAACCTTTCATAAATTCCCAACCTGATTCCAGCAAGTCACCTACCTCAAATAAAAGAAATGTCCAATTGGAGTTTACCATATACCTTTTTCCCTACCACCTTGAGTAGCCTTTGTCTTCCATAAAGTTTTCACTCTAAAAATACCCCCTATTTCAAACCTTCAAAATCCAGAAGTCCAAAACACAAAAAAATCCAAAAAACAGGAAAACCAAGAAGCACAGAAAAGTCCAGCTTGTCAATACCTTTGAGTCCATGCATGCTCATTAAGTAAGGCTTCGAAAATAGTCAACTTGGAATCAATGATATGATTTAGAGAGCTAATGACAATCTATGAAAAAAAAGAGAGAGAAGGTCAAACTTGAAGGAGTTTTGCTTTGAAGGATGAGAAGTAATCATAAAAGAAAAAAAGATCTTTGAGAGCTAGCAAGGATGAGGACAACCTTCCCTCTGAGGACGGGCTTGATTGATTTCAAATGAAGCATGCACAAAAACAAAATGTTTTCATTGAACCTAACATTTATGACACGTCCATCTCAATTTCAACTCAAGGCTCATGCATAACTCATACATCTCATGTCATAGCATACATGCATTTCATGTCACATGCATGCATTCAACTTCATGACTAGAAGCATGTGAAAATAATCAAAAAGAAAAGGAATCATCCAAAACAATGCATCCATTGCATTTTATTTCATGCTATAGGTCTCGCATTGGCATCATATTTTAAATTTCGTGCTACCGATTCAGCTCTGGCACTGGTTTTTCATGCTATCGGTCCAGCCCTGGCATTTGTCTTTTAAATTTTGTGCTATCGATTCAGCTCTGGCACTGTTTTATTTTCATGCTACCGGTTCAGCCCTGGCATTTGTCTTTTAAATTTCGTGCTATCGATTCAGCTCTGGCACTGTTTTATTTTCATGCTACCGGTTCAGCCCTGGCATTGTCTTTTAAATTTCGTGCTACCGATTTAGCTCTGGCACTGTTTTATTTTCATGCTATCGGTTCAGCCCTGGCATTTGTCTTTTAAATTTTGTGCTATCGATTCAGCTCTAGCACTGTTTTATTTTCATGCTACCGGTTCAGCCCTGGCATTTGTCTTTTAAATTTCGTGCTATCGATTCAGCTCTGGCACTATTTTATTTTCATGCTACCGGTTCAGCCCTGGCATTTGTTTTTTGAATTTCGTGCTATCGATTCAGCTCTGGCACTGTTTTATTTTCATGCTACCGGTTCCGCCCTGGCATTGTCTTTTAAATTTCGTGCTACCGATTCAGCTCTGGCACTGTTTTATTTTCATGCTATCGGTTCAGCCCTGGCATTGTCTTTTAAATTTCGTGCTATCGATTCAGCTCTGGCACTGTTTTATTTTTGTGCTACCGATTCAGCTCTGGCACTGTTTTGTTTTCATGCTATCGGTTCAGCCCTGGCATTGTCTTTTAAATTTCGTGCTATCGATTCAGCTCTGGCACTGTTTTATTTTCTTGCTACCGGTTCAGCCCTGGCATTGTCTTTTAAATTTCGTGCTATCGATTTAGCTCTGGCACTAGTTTTTTTTCACGCTACCGGCTCGGCCCTGGCATTGTCTTTTAAATTTCGTGCTATCGATTCAGCTCTGGCACTGCTTTATTTTCATGCTACCGGTTCAGCCCTGGCATTGTCTTTAAATTTCGTGCTATCGATTCAGCTCTGGTACTGTTTTAAATTTCATGCTACCGGTTCAGCCCTGGCATTTGTCTTTTAAATTTCGTGCTACCGATTTAGCTCTGGCACTGTTTTATTTTCATGTTATGGGTTCAGCCCTGACATTGTCTTTTAAATTTCGTGCTACCGATTCAACTCTGGCACTAGTTTTTTATGCTATCGGTTCAGCCCTGGCATTGTCTTTTAAATTTTGTGTTAGCGTTGGTACAAGCCTGACACTACATTTTTTGATATTGTCCTTCTTAATTTCCTGATATTGGTTCCACCTTGAAAACCATGCATTTTTCTCCGTCTAAAATTGAGGTTCATATCTGTACTTATTTCTTACTTTGATAATACAACAAAACTTGGTTTTGTGTATTATATCGTAAGAGAATAAGCACAGAGGGGCAACTGTGAACACCCAATTTTGACCGGTATTTTTCGTTTTTTTATAAAAAATCCTAAAAATATGTCATTTTGTGCTTTTTTAGATTTTTACCGTTTACACGTGCTATTATGTGCTTGTTGGCGATTTTGCGTTATTTTTGCTATTATTAGTTGAACTTTTTTTCGTATTATTACTATTAGTAGAACTTATTTTAAAAAAAAACTTAATCAAAAAATCTGTTTTATTATTAAATATATATATATATATATATATATATATTTTTTTACACATTAAAAATTAAAAAAAATAGAAAACGAAAATTACAAAAATAATATTTAAAAAAGGGGACATCTTCTATTCTAGGCTAAATGTTATAGTCTCTTTTATCAATATTTTTTTCTTTTTCATCAAAGAAGTTGCTGCACCATCTGCTCTTATGAGCCATGCCTGCATACATCAAATAGGAAAATGAAAATAGGTCAATGGGAAGATCAGAACAAGCAGAATGGGCAGCATCATAAACAAGGAACTTGAAAGGGACATTTCAATGGCTCAAAGCTGGCAAGAGGAAGAAAACAAATCTGAGTTCTCTATTAAAGAGACACAAACGAAAATCAGAACGGGGGGGGGGGGGGGGGGGGAACGATTTCAGAAAAAAGTGAGAGAGAAAAACAGAGAGAGGAGAGGTCAGTAGAAACACAAAAAAATGAGAATATAGAAACATGATAGAAGTATGAAAAAAAAAAAGAGTGAGAACCACTACCATCACCAATGTGCAGCCCCTCCACCTCGCCACCATAATCTCACCCATCTCTCTCTCCCTTCGGTTTCACCCTCATCCTCACTATACAACCATCACCGTCGTCGTTGCACCCTCAGACGCCGTGACCATCCATCGCCGTCGCCACCGTCACCGGTCAGAGTCGCGTCGTCGAGCTCCCTCTCTCTTCGCGTTTCTCTTCTTTCCTTTCTTTCTCTTTCTCGTTTTTTTTCGTTCTCTCCCTAAATCTTCTCCTCAAATCCCTCTCTTTCCATTTTTGTTTTTGAACTCTTTCTCTCTCTTAAAAAAGTCCAGCAGCGGCGCTGGAGAGCTGGAAGGGATGAAATTAGGTTTTGATTGTAAAATAGTTGGGCTTAAATTGTCCAGGTTTGTCTTATTTCATTTTTTTTCTTAATTTCTAATTCAGTTTACTGTTTACACCCTCTGTTTAGTTTACGCACCCCCCCTGAGAGCCCAGAAAACGTGGGCCACTAAACCAAACCCCCTGCTGGGCTCGTTGTTTGCACCCCTGATTTCTAATGCAACGCCCCTCTTTAATCACACCCCTATTTTTACTATTGCACCCCCCATTTCGTTTTTTTTTCAAAATATATGGTTTCATTTCACTAAAAAAAATTATAAAAATGGTTTTGATCAAGGTGTACACCTTGTCAATTCCGGTTTAAGGGACTTTAGCTGTACAGCTTTGACCTTAAACCCCTTCCAAAAAAAATTAAAATCAATAAACCAACAAAGATTTTCAAAAAGAACTACGTAGCCTTTGATTCTCCGCACACGGAGATACGTAGGAGCGGGGCTTTCCCGTCAAGCACAAAAATTAATCCTTTCCTAAAATAATCAATCCTTTTTTTCCTTTAACACCTATTTTCTATAAAAATCATAAAAAATGGTTTTCGATTGAGGTGTACACCTTGTCAAATTCTTGTTTAAGAGACTTTAGCAGTACAGCTTTGATCTTAAACCCCTTCAGAAATAAAATCAACCAACCAACAAAATTTTCAGGAAGAACTACGTGACTGTTGAGTTCCTCATTGCACCGGAGGATACGTAGGAGCGGGGCTTCCCCGTCAAGTCAAAAAACTAAATTTTCTAGTTTGTCCCTTATTTATTTCTTTATAAGCCAAATATTATCTATTTTTGGGGTAAACAAATTTTCTAAACTTATCGATAAGTTGCACAATCAAATTTAGGTAACTGTCTTAGGACAGATGTATTAGGGGTGCTGTGGAATTTAGTTTTCGCCCTTCCCTATGCATAACCGACTCCCGAATCCAATCTAGTTTACGCAGACCAAATAACTTTTAAAGTAGGTTTTTCTCAATTTTCCCTATTAAATAAATTGGGTGGCGACTCCTAAAATTACACGTTTTTGAGCCATTTGCGTCGAGATCCCGGTCACGACAATCACACTTTACATATTTTGTCACAAAACTATTTTTTTCCATCAAACGGGTTATCGAGGAATGCGTTTTGCGTATCTGAACATATAAAAAAAATTCTAGACTCTACGACACCCCAAAACAAATTGCTTAGCATCACACTTTATGTACTTTGTCATGATTTTTTTTCATCAAACAGGTTATTGAGGAACGAACTTCGCGTATCTGAACATCTAAAATTTGTTTTGGACCCTAAAGTACCCCCAAAATGCACTGCTAGCATCACACTTTATTTATTTTGTCACAAAGTTATTTTTTTTTTTGACCAATCCGGTATTTGAGGAAGAAATTTCCGGTATTTAGACAGTTAATTTTTTTTCATAATCGTAAAGCACCTCAAAAGACACCGTACTTTATGTATTTTTTTAAAAAATAATTTTTTTCACCATCAAGTACACAAAAGCACACTATTTAGCATATCATTTTACGTATTTTTTTCGTGAAATTAATTTTTTTCTTCACATAATCGATTATTGGAAAACAAAGTTCGCATATATAAACATCTAAATTTTTTTTAGACTTTAGAGTAGTCGTTAAAATATAAAAAAGAAGAAAATGCAAACCTTAAAATATAAAAGAACGAAAAAAACAAAAACAAAAGATAGAAACTGAAAAAGTAAAAAAAAAAGGTAAAAATGCGGCTTACAATATAAAGATAATTGATTGGCAGCAAATTTTTTTTTTGGCAAAATTGGCAGCAATACATAAAAACCAATCTTAGTAATTAATGCAAGGAAAGAGAGAAAATCTTGATAGTAAAAAAATAGGCGTAGGTGTTGGTACTCACATTTTTTAGGTGGGCAACGAAGTTGCCACCTTTTAATATAATTAGATAAAATTTTAAAAAGGGCAACATCGAGACTTATGGTGCATTTGATTAGCTAAAAAGTAAGAGACCAGATTGGACAACTCACATTGTACCATGTTTGATTTGGAAATTGATCATGTACTAGACAAAACTAATGGCAAGAGAATGAACAAAAACACAAATTTCTGTTTCCCACAAAACTATTGTACAACTTTATTCTATCCCAGTATAATTTCTTGTCCACCAAAGAATAGCAAATACTATTTGTTATTTCCTTTCTCTCTCCCCTCCCTCCCTACCTCTCTCATGTCAACTCTCTTTCCCTCCCTCACTCTCTCTCCTATCTTCTTTCTCATTTTTCATTATGATTTTCTAATTATGTTAGAATATGTTATATAAAAATAGTGATATACGTCATAAATTTTATAGTAAATTTTACATTTTTTGTTTGTACCGCCCATTATACATCAAACAGTGTGAGACACAAAAAAACTTACTTATTTGCAATTCAAATAGATTCAGAGGACTTAATTGAAAAAAATATTTGATGGACTAAATCGAAACTTGAAAATAAATTAAAGGTTTTTCTTTATTTTTTAATTATAATCATACAAGATTTTACAAAATCGTGTTAAATTTATAATTAATCTAAATTTGTCTTAGCTTGGAAACTAAAGAGTTTTTCCTAATATATCAAAGAATCACCTTGAAATATTATACGTAATTACTAAGGTAAATTATTATTATTATTTTTTGTTTTGACAAATATTGTAATTTTTCGCCAAATTGCAAATTGTCGACAAGAGTCACAAAATACGTTTTTTCCCCTTTATCAAGAGAGAAGTCGTAAAATAAGGCAACTTCCTTTTTTTTTTTTTAGATAAGCAATACTTTCATTGAAGAGAGCAAAAGGGGTGCTCAGCCCTTACAATGGGAATAAAGGAAAGGGGGAGGGCCTCCTCAAAACCTCCCTAAGCCAAAACCCAATGGGAAAAAGACTTAGGGAGGAAAAAGAGTACCTCGTACCACCTGCACTACAGTGAGATAAGCAACCTAACTCATTGTTTCTCCCCCTAAAGACTACAAATTGTTTAAGCATTGTAGTGGATTAGACCGCCACATTGAAATGGAAAAGGAGGAATTACAATTCAATCTATAAATACACCAACACCAAGAAAGACTTTTAATACGATTCACCACCATCTCGATATTAGGCTCCTCATTATTGAAAATAGCTCCATTCGTCGCCAGCCATATGCTCCAACAAGTAGTTAACTAAACCACGTGCTTCGTGCGTTTTGCTTTCTTCCCCTTACACAAGCAGCAACACTGGTGGACAAGACCAACAACATCCAGAGACAAATCAAGAGCAACACCAATCCAAGATGTAACACACTTCCAAACCGAATTCGCGAACCCGCAATGGAGGAACAGATGATTCACGGACTCACGCTGAACGTGACAGAATGAGCAACGAGCATCGTCTTCCAAGTGGAGAACATTCCTGCGCAATAGTTACTCGCGCACCGGCAACGCATCCAACAGCAACCGCCAGCCAAAAACCAACACTTTCGAAGGCACTATTGATTTCCATAAACCTGCAAAAAAATTCTGCTGCACCGAAATATTAGAGAATAAATCACCACGGACCAACTGAATATAAAAGGTTTTAACCGAATAATTATTCGATTTATCGAGCGGAAACTTCTTTGATTTCCTTTCATAATATTTTTTTTATGAGTCCTTTCATAAGCTTTTTATTTTTACCCTTAAAAGGGAAGAAAATATTCAGCTGTGCAGCTGGAGCATCTTGGTCATAAATGACAGCCTTATCCAATTGAACTCCTTTGAAGCAAAACATTGGCAGCTAGCTGTATTTTATCCACATTATCCATATTTTATCCATATATCCAACCCACATGACAAATATGGAATTCCATCTATGAATTGATAATAACCGATCCTCAATAAACAAATTGCACGCATTGCTCTAAGCATTTTCTCCGATATTTCCTCTAGATTCCACTATAAATAATAAATAAGAAGAAAACATTCGAATTATGCGGTAGACATATTAATTGAATTATCCTATTTTTACCGGGCATTCATTGAGTTACCTTTTTTTGACCGGGCATTAATTGAATTATCAGATCTTTTCTTGACAAAGAATTAGAATTATCAGATTTTGCTGACTCAGATTATGTTTATCCAAATATCAAAAAAAAAAATAGAAAGAAAAGATACTAATGATAGTACTTGATTTATGCTTGTCTACAAGAAACAAAAAAGTAGTCGGTTATTTTATTTCCTTATTTGTATTTGTAAATACAAACCGTGTTTTTCAATTTCCACATGGAAGATACAACATTACTTGGAAATGAGTCTCGTAGTGGATTGGGTTAGGTAACAGGAACGTTGAGAGCATTGTACAGCATCAACCGACTTTTTAAAAACCAAAAACAAAAAAAAAAATCCAGAATTCCAAAATTAACCCCACTTTATAATCTTTCCTCTTTCACTTTCTCTTTCTCTTATTCGTTTCGTTCGTCCATTTCTATTTCTGTGTTCTGTCTTCGTCTCCACCAAACCTATTTGCTCTGCGATTTCTTGCAGCTAACAACCTCTAAATCGCTGATTCGTAGCGTTTTCTTTTTCGTTTATCTGCAAAAGCCTGTTAATCGGTAAAAATCATGGAGAGGGTCGTCGGTGGGAAGTTTAAGATTGGTCGGAAAATCGGTAGCGGTTCTTTCGGTGAAATCTATATCGGTGAAAGCTTTTTTCTAAAATTGAAAAGGATAATAGATAATTGATAATAGACGTTGTGTTCTATTTTTCTATGTATTATTTATGTTGCTTGTGCTGATTGTTTCTTTGTTTGGATTTTTTTTTGTTGATTTTTACAGCTTCAAATATCGACACGTCTGAGATCGTCGCTGTCAAGATGGTTAGTATTCTTTCATTTATTGCCTTTTTACCGTATAATGCAAATTTTGCTCATGTTGAATTTTGCAGTTAGGTTAGGTGTATGCCTAAGGTTGAAAATAAGTTAGGTTTGGTTGAGTTTTTTTAAATCCGAGTCTGGCTTGTGTCCCAGACGGCAGGCTTCAACCAGTCATGTTTACCTGACATTAAGTATTTTCTAAGAACTAGCTAGCCTTACTATTTTAAAGTCTGATATGGGTTTATATAAGTCTTTCTTTTCAATAATGTCTTTAACGAGATGTTAAGATTATTGTTAAATAAACTTATAGGCTCAACTTATGTAGGCTAACTTGATTAAATTCTAATATAGATTAGTAAATATGTGGTTTGAGCGAGAGCTTTACCGCTCATTGTGGTCCTACCCGGCTCGAGGGATTAGTCTCTGCAGTTACGCGTAGAGGAAACTTGGTTCACACAAAAAAAAAAATTAACACATTGTAATAAAACTAGTGCGCATGACCCGTGCGATGCACGGGTATACACTATCTTGTTGGTACTTTAATTAGTAATAAAATACTTTATGTACATAAGACAGTTATAAACTTTTTGCTTTGTATTGTAATAGTTATATTAGTAGGTTTTATTGAATAATTTAAATGGCGGCCCGCGCTATACACGGTGAATAGTGAAAAATATAAATTTATACTAATGTATTATCTTTTGAAAATACATATCTATTAAAAATTATGAATAGTAGTCCCGCAAGTGTGCTCAGTTAGTAGGAGCATAAGGGACATGCGTGTGTGTGGGTGTCGCGGCACAGGTTCGTTCCCGTGATGCCGCTCTTATAATTGTGGGTGTGTGCCACTATGCTATCTTTCAAAAAAATTATGTATAGTAAGATGACTTGTATTACGCATGTTAATTTCATTTTAATTTTTTTTTGTAAGCATGTAATTTTTAGTAAATTGTTCATACAGAGTCTTTTAAATATTAATATCGCATTTAATAGTAAAACAACCAATGCATATGTTTTAATTCTATAGTTCAATGACTAATAGATTTATGTGTACATATTAACATATTTTATGTATAGTAATTTTCTTTCAAAAAAAATAAAAAAGTAGCAATATCTATTTGATATATTTTTTACTTTTAATTAGTGATGGAAAATATGAAATCTCTCTATAATTGTCTAACTATATTTTAAGATGTCAAAATTATGACCAAGTTAATACTTTTGGTGACTAATTTTGGTTACTAAATTAGATATTTTTATTTTACTCAAAAAAACTAAAGTGGATACTTAAGTAGTATTTATAACTTAAATATTAATGTTTAACTTTTCATTCGCGTGTGATTCAATATTTTACCACTAAACCTCGGATTGAATAACAATCATGTACCTGTTCTTCCTTTGGAAGTTGCAAATGCTTGTTTCTCATTCTTATATATATGTTTACCTACCGTTGAACAATGAGAAAAAACAATTGTTGACTCTAAACCCTAATCTGATGTTTGCACAAAACAACACCAAAATAATTGTCAACATCAAGATAAGCATAGATAACACTATCAGGATATACCTCAAAGATATGTAAATGCTTTGTGGCGGCTGGACAATGCCATGTCCTAACTTAATCTTTCAATAGCTAATTATAACTCCAAGAATAAGTTCTAGCTCTGAAACTGATCTTGAAATCTAAAAGATCAGCTAAATCTATATGGAAGATTAGTAAGCATGTGTTACATAAATAATCCAAACAAAGGAAATAAAAAGAATCTGTTAATCAAAATTTAGACACTAATTGTGTCATGAAAAAATGAAATCCAAAAATTGCAAAATCAGATTAAGATCTATTGAGAAAATAAAAAGAAAATCACATCATCGTATCAATTTTGTTGCTCTTTTTTAACCCAAAAAATAATTCAAAAGGGTAATCTAATCACTGCCCATGAGTTCTTTATATCGATGGGTCTAGTAATTGACATGGCTTTGAGGTGAAAATAACATAAATCTTGTGGGAGAATATTTGGATCCCAACAATTGCACCTAAAATAGAATAAGGAACTATTTTTCCATACCTTCCCCTTACTTTCTCATTTACTTCTCTCGAGGTTTTATACTCTACATTTCTATAGTACAACCGTAATACTTATTAATTAATGCATAAATGTGAAAAAACATATCAAATTTAAAATCAAAATAATATTATCACACTCTAAAGAGTAAAATAATTATTCTATTGAGGAACAACTTAGATGCAAAATTTTGAATATTTACATATTACAGAAGTCGTATTTGATCCTATTATAGACACAAAATCTCTAATTCACAACAAACATTAGGACTACTTGGCATATGCACTTTGGCATGCTGCTAAAACTCAAAGATGGGTTACAAAAAGGGCTGAAAGCATTTAATTCAACAAATAGGATTTACAAATCTATTGTCCATTCTGATAAATCATTGCTGCTCGTGAAAAGATCATATCATAACAGATACTATAAATATGATAACAGAAAAGAGTCACATTGGAGAAGTAAGAATGTAGGAAACACAGGTTCTACATAAAACAGAATGAGCAAACAAAAAAAAAGAGGAGCATTGGTTGAAGAACACGTACTTTGCTTATTCCAAGACCTCCATAATTGATCTTAGAACCTGAGCCTAAGTATCATAAAACAAAACAGTCAATAAGAAGGGTAAAGATTTATGAAAACGTAAGATTAATTATGAAACTGAAAAACAAAAACAAAAATGATTACATGATGAACTTATTTGATTCGATTCTTCCTCATCTTCGGCTTGAGAGGGAAGAAAGTGGGAGACGCAGTGGAGGAGGTGAGAGAGGCATTGGAGTTTTAGGGTTACCGTGCCAAGAGTATTAAAAATTACAATCAAGTGATTGGATATACTACAATTATGTGATTGATTATTTTTTTTGAGGGAATTATGTGATGGATTCTGATTGTTAGCGTTTTATTATTTACATTTATTGTAGGTTAGAAGCTTGTGAAGGAAGGTAGCATTAGGTGAGAGGAGGGAAACGTATTTTACCCATTTTTTATTATAAACATTAAGAGCCCTTCAAATTTGTTCCCATTACTTTGAAATGTTTCCTTGTTGAAAAGTTGGCACATTTAATCAAGTTGAATGCACATTGGGTTATATAACGTATGAAATTATTGCTAATGTGCAGGTAGAGAATAAATTCATATGAAGAGTAATTGATATGTAATACAGTATTCAAATTTGAAACGGCTCCTTTGTTGTTGTTCTAAAAAAGTTTTTTAAATGCAATTAATGAAAACAAATTAGTATCATTTGTGCCATTATAAACGGAAACGGAATCTGGAGTGAGCTGTGAGCAAAAAAAATCGAAATTGGTACGGAATTTATATATTATGACATTTTTTTTATAAGCTTGTATATTATGTCATTGCATTAATTCATTATTATTTTATAATTTACAGTTGTTTATTAAAACTTAATGTGAAGAGATTGATTTTTTAATATTAATTCCACGTCAATAATAACATTATCATTTATATACTGTTGCTTATGAGGCACAATTATTTTTATGTATTAATGGTTCCTTTTAAAAAATTTCTTTATTGAAATTACATGTCATTTAATTACGTTGCAAGCTGATTAGTCCACTTAGGATTAATGAAATGAGGTGGATCAATAGGAATCAATGTTATATTTGTTTCCTTTCAAAGTATATTCGTAATTGTATTATATATAGATATAGATTGTAATAAAAATGTAATATAATAACAATAACAGTAGTAACAGTTATATTATTAAATTATTTATTTATATTTACCTAAATAGGTGATTTGCCCGGCTTAAAAATGCTTTTTTGATAGCCTAAATTCTACTTTTCTTGGATTGGTATTTGATATAGATTAGGCATAGGCTTCCGAGACGGCCAGACCTATTTATATTTCTATGTATGTGGTTGACTGCATGCAATTAGGGACAAGTGTTTGAATATGCATAGTGCAAAAACAGTTTTAAATGAAAACTTCAGTCAATTTTTAACAGGGGAACTATATTTGCTAGATGTATCATGTATGCTCTTTCCCCTTTCTTTTGACATACCTTCGTAATCATTTTTTCAAGAACTATGCACAAAATCCACTTCTCATTCATAGCAGCTGCATAATTCTGTAGGAAAACAAGAAGACCAGACATCCACAACTGTTGTATGAGGCCAAATTATACAGTATTTTTCAAGGAGAAAGTAAGTTATAAAAGAAGCTCTTCAGGATTTTAAATGCTGTCTCAACATTTTATAGAAGTTATGTTATTTATTTATTTATTTATTGGCTTACTTTTTCTTGCTCTGCTGACTCCGTGGATTTTAGGTGGTATTCCAAGTATGAGATGGTGTGGTACTGATGGAGACAATAATGTTCTTGTTATGGATCTCTTGGGACGTAGTTTGGAGGACCTCTTTGTCTTTTGCGGGAGAAAGTTTTCATTAAAAACAGTTTTGATGCTGGCTGACCAGATGGTAAGCAGTGATTCATGTCAGGGATTGCTTGCTTAGGTTTCAAGGAAGCAACATTAATTCGTTGCAGACTTTTG
Source organism: Astragalus glycyphyllos (assembly GCA_963573325.1). Classification (NCBI taxonomy): domain Eukaryota; kingdom Viridiplantae; phylum Streptophyta; class Magnoliopsida; order Fabales; family Fabaceae; genus Astragalus; species Astragalus glycyphyllos. The sequence goes on from OY754307.1 coordinate 92,378,780, forward strand.
ATTTGTCTTTTGGATATTATTACCATGTTCCGTGCAAGTTAATATAGCAGTTTTACATCTAGTTAGTTAATGCTTTTAAAACATATTGCATGTCATGATATTAACAAACTATATGAATCATAATCTCATGTTATGATACATGTTACAATCATATTGCTTATCGTGACAATAACACGAACAATATTAGTCATACGATTAATAAATTAGTATCGCAGTTGCATGAATTTATGGACACCACAAATGTTTTCTAAATCAATGAAAGCCAACACTTAAGAAAATAAAGCTTTCTAACAAATGCTCCTACCCATGGGAATTTTTAATGAAAGCATATTAATGTAAAATTAATTCTGTTTTATTTACTTCTACTACAGCTTTATAGAATAGAGTACTTGCACTCCAAGGGATTTTTACACAGAGACATAAAACCTGATAACTTCCTTATGGGTATTGGGAGAAAAGCAAGTCAGGTAAAATCATCAAAGTTCATTCTATTCAATGGCTAACTTGAAAATTTTCCTATGTGGTATTTCCTTTAATGCTTCCTATTTCTTATATATATTCTGAAATTTGTTACATGCACAGGTTTATATTATTGATTTTGGACTAGGAAAAAGATATCGTGACCCTAAAACAAACAGACACATTCCTTACAGGTATATTTTTGTTACATTCAATTGTATTTTATATTCTTCGATTCTACTTGTTATAAATCATTCTTTTACATGTATGGCTTGTGTTATGAGGTTTTCTTGTGCCAGAAATCTATTTGACAAGATGATTTCCTATTGATTTTAAATAATTATTAATGGTGAGGTGAAAAATCTATCTACTGAAAATTATAATTCTTTGAAAAAGCAAAAAGGCTTGCTTTCATGATAAGTTGTTAACTAAGTGGTACAGTTTTTCTTGTTTCTTAATTTTCAATGCTTTACAAAAGTCCGAGAGGCGTGACTGAATGATACCACGAAACAATATTGCTCTTTATTGGATACCACATAACAATATTGTCCTTTTTAAAGTGGATGCTCTTTATTGGATACCCGTAACAACATTGTCTTCAATCAAGTTGTCTGTAGCTAAAATCTTATAATTACCAAGACATTTTAATAACCAGTGGAACCATTGCCCTTTTTCTTAAAAGTAAATGGACAATGCTGTTTATCAATGGGATGTTTTCCAAATAGTAGTCTGTGTAACCTCGTATAATTCTTTTCCCGAATCTTCTGATCGATTCATTCTCATTGTTAATTGTGCTTAGCCAGTTTAACTAGCCAGGTTTTCATTGCCTAATATTTGTTTTGATCTTGATAAACTCAAACAGAGAGAATAAAAATTTAACAGGGACTGCACGTTATGCAAGCTGCAATACTCACATAGGAATCGGTGGGTTGAAAGAACTTCTCCTTCTTTACAGCTACAGCTTGTAATTTAAAAATTTCACAGTTTCACACTATTTTGGTTTAATCTTGTCAGAGCAAAGTCGTCGGGATGATTTGGAGTCTCTTGGCTATGTTCTTATGTACTTCTTAAGAGGAAGGTATGCTTCTTCCTATTCAATATATTTTTTCTAGCATCTTGAGTTTTAAAAAATGGTGCATGTGATGAGTATCAATTGCACAAATTTTTCATGTATATGTAGGGCTTGACTATCTGGTTTTTGCATTTTAGCCTTCCTTGGCAGGGTTTGAAAGCTGTCACCAAAAAGGAAAAATATGACAGGATTTCAGAGAAGAAGTTAGTAACTCCTGTTGAGGTATGTGAATTTTTTCATTCCATAAAACGATTAATCCACTGGTCCCCAATTTAGTTTTTAATTTTATTTTCCTCTGGCCCTCATTTAGTGGCCTACACTAGCAACTGGGATAGATTTTTGATTAAGGTAGAGTACCCCCAGCAGCCCATTTCTTATTTTTGTGTTAAGAGTGGAGCAAGGAAACGTGTTGGCAAATCCAGAGGTAGTAACAATTAGAATTATGCAAAACAAGAAGAGGCAACTGCAATCCCAAACTAATTTTGAATACTTGATTTCTTGACCAAGCAATATTAAGAGCTTTTAAGGATTGCCATTACTAGATTATCAAATTTTAGTTCATCTTCTCCTGGAAGATTTTTTTTTTGTGAAGATTTTTTTTTTTGCTACTGTAGAAGTTTTAATCAATCCATATTTCTTGTTGATAGATGCTTTGCAAGTCGTATCCCGTGGAGTTTGCTTCTTACTTTCACTGTTGTCTGTCTCTGACATTTGATCAAGACCCAGACTATGGATTCTTAAAGCGTCTTTTTCGTGATTTGTTCACTCGTGAAGGTATTGTCTTTATTTATTATCATATGCTTAAATAACTTCTCTGTTAATTGGAAATGTAGCCCATTGTTTGTTGAAGATGACAATTTGCTTATTGGTTTGTTGCCTTAGCCCGTTGACTGTAGGAAATGATAAAAGAATCCCATTAAGTATTTGACCATTCTTCCTCTCCCCTCTAGTTATGCTAGATTTTGTGCCAGAATATCTCCACTTTAGCACATTCTTCATAGAGTACAGAGTTATAGGTTGGAGATGAGACCTACCTGAGGTCTTGAGCACAAAGCCAACAATTTAATATTGGATGCTTTTATTGTTCGTTTTGTCATTTTTCATTCTTTCTACAAAAGCACAAATTCGAGTTTTTTCAGGTTGTGCAGATTTTATGAATTATTCGTTTAATTCTTATGTTTCATGCTTGGGAATAAACGACTTAACTGTGCCATGCACTACCAATCTTAGGGATTGGAAGTTTTATTAATCATGTTTCTGGTGGTCTTGTGTGTTGTATATATCTTCTCCCTTGATGTAACAAGAAGTATTTTGGCTGAAATTAATGAGCAGGATATGAGTATGACAATTTATTCGACTGGACCATCCTAAAACATCAGCAGACGCGACAGACAAAGAGACAAAGTGAATCATCAGTTAGTAATTTCTGAACTATGTTCAATTGTAATGTTGATTCATATTTTTTTTTGTAGAAGTCAAAATCTTATTAAGTATCAACTCTTTTAAACATTCTTTTTTTAGTTCTATAGCTTGCACTTAGTGGAGGGCATATGGATTTTCTGCTAGCTTAAATATTAAACTTTCCTTATTCTCTTCCTAACTTGAATGAATAACTATTTGCAGCCATCAACTGCTGTGCCTAGCAGTCTAGAACCAATGATTGTGGAAAAGCTGACAGGTAACTTAAGTCTCTTGTCATGGAACTTTTCTGTCTCTGAACAAAAAATATGTCATCATTGATAGATGCTAACCAATAAATTTCTTGTAATTACTATTATTTTTTACTTGGAAGTTTTGCTTAGCTCTGCACTACAGTGTTGAACTGGGATAACCTTAGTTTGGAGTACGGCTTCCTATATGTCACATCCTGATGCCTATGCCTTGATTCCTTTTTCAGGAGTCAATAATTCAGCTCACATCACTGGAACAAAACTGTTGACCAATCTTGATCGCCCTACTTCCCGTGTGCATCCTAAGCCATCTAATGTTCAGAATCTGAATGCCAAGAATCAAACCGACAAACATGTAAGTCATAGTACTTTATGCAAATTCCATTGGCTTTCTTGCGGCCTTGCCTCTATTACCTGTATTAATTTCGAAGATGTGGTGGCCTGGCTCCTCTCTGCATGTTCGAGCTGTTGGTTCAGTTATACTGATCTTTGTTTCGAATTTTTATTTGGCCGAAGAAATTCATTTGATTTAGATAAATTTTTGTAGGGCGTGAACAATGGTCAGTCCACTTCATCTGCCATACCCAAGTCAACTACAGAAAATGTCTCAAAGCCAGAAAGGCCCACAGGAACCACTTCATCTGCCATACCCAAGTCATCTACAGAAAATGTGTCAAAGCCAGAAAGGCCCACGGGAACCACTTCATCTGCCATACCCAAGTCATCTACAGAGAAGGTCTCAAAGCCAGAAAGACCCACAGAAACCTCAAACCTGGGTCGTGTATTTGGCAATAATTCCCATGTTTCTAGCCGCTGGATTCCTTCATTACGGCGAGTCTCTTCAGCTAAGTAGTAGGTAAGAAGATATGCTATGCTTGGCTGAGCCACCAACTTTTACTCTCATGACCATAGTTGGTCGTGTATTTATTACTCTCACAAATTTCATACCATAGTTGTAGAATATTTGGCTGAGCCATCAACTTTGTTTGTTTCCCAGACAGTATTATGAGGGAGTCACTTGAAGACTTTTAATTTTATTCACGGTTGCTCACTTCAACAGAGGAACGGCTAAACTGTTACGACAAACAAGATTCCATTATGTGACGAACTTCCTTTGGCAGGGCACATCATGCTAAGTGGGGTAAAATCCCTAGAGATAGGACAGAGGTCTTCTAAACCTTTGGTATAGGTTCAAATCCTATTGGACGCAAATTTCTTGGATATTTATACATATTTATATATAATATTATTTTGAATTGAAATTATGAAAAAAAATTATAAAGTTATGAAATTCTTAATCAATTTTTTTATACTTGTTCCTGGAGTAAAAACAGTTCCGTCTGTTCCTGAATCGCTTCCTTCAAAAGGGCTTCTGCTTCAGTAGTGAATGTCTTGGTAGAAGATATTATTTCGTTGAATTTAGGTTTATTCGTTTTTAAATAAGCCCGTAACTCAACCAGAAATTTCCTTACCTGTTGAATTTCTAATGAATCAAGATAACCATTCGTTCCGGTATAAATAGTTATTATCTGTTCTTCTACAGTGAGAGGGGCTGATTGGGATTGTTTAAGCAATTCGCGCAATCGTTGACCTCTTGCCAATTGATTTTGCGTAGCTTTATCGAGATCAGAAGCGAATTGTGCAAAAGCTTCTAATTCTACGAATTGTGCCAATTCCAATTTTAACTTACCAGCTACTTGTTTCATGGCTTTAATTTGAGCCGCAGATCCAACTCTGGAAACGGAAATACCTACATTAATCGCAGGTCTGATTCCAGCATTGAATAGATCGGCGGATAAAAATATTTGGCCATCCGTAATGGAAATAACATTAGTAGGGATATAAGCTGAAACATCTCCGGATTGGGTCTCCACTATTGGTAAAGCAGTCATACTTCCTTCACCTAACTGAGAACTTAATTTAGCGGCTCTTTCCAAAAGACGCGAATGCAAATAAAAAACATCTCCAGGATAAGCTTCGCGACCTGGTGGTCTTCGTAATAGAAGAGACATTTGGCGATAAGCCTGTGCTTGTTTGGAGAGATCGTCATAAATGATTAAAGTGTGACGTTCACGGTACATAAAATATTCAGCCAGAGCTGCTCCTGTATAAGGAGCAAGGTATTGTAATGTAGCTGGAGAATTTGCTGTTTCAGCCACTATAATAGTGTATTCCATTGCTCCTCTTTCTTGTAAAGTAGTTACCACTTGAGCCACAGAAGATGCTTTTTGACCAATAGCTACATAAACACATATTACATTTTGTCCCTGTTGATTGAGAATCGTATCTGTGGCTACTGCTGTTTTACCTGTTTGTCTGTCCCCAATAATTAATTCTCGCTGGCCGCGTCCTATAGGGATCATGGAATCGATAGCAATAAGTCCCGTTTGAAGAGGCTCATACACGGAACGTCTCGAAATAATACCAGGAGCGGGAGATTCGATTAACCGAGATTCCGAAGCTGAGATTTCTCCTCGACCATCAATAGGTTTAGCTAGGGCATTTACAACACGACCCAAATAAGCCTCACTTACTGGTATCTGAGCAATTCTTCCTGTTGCTTTTACCGAACTTCCCTCTTGTATCAGCAAACCATCACCCATTAATACAACACCAACATTTTTGGATTCCAAATTCAAAGCAATGCCTACAGTACCCTCTTCAAATTCTACTAATTCACCTGCCATTACTTCATCAAGACCGTAAACACGAGCAATGCCATCGCCTACTTGAAGTACAGTACCTGTATTTACAATTTTTACTTCGGTATTATATTGCTCAATACGTTCACGGATGAGCGGAAACCATCACGTCCGATTTTCAAAGGGGGAGATCCATCTTATTTTATTGGATCCTATCCAAAATTTTCCTTTGCTAGGCCCGTAGTTAAAAAACCAACTTTCTTACGATTACGAGGTTCATTCGAATATGAAATCCAATCCTGGAAATACAGTATCCCACTCTTTTTTGCTACTCAGGGTTTCGATACATTTCGAAATAGAGAAATTTCTAGTGGAGCGGGTGCTATCTGAGAACAATTAGTTGATCTGGATTTGAGAAGTATTATGGATTCTTCGTTGGTAGAATGGAAAGAGTTAGGAGAAGAGGGATCCACGGACAATGAAAATGAATGGGAAGATCGAAAAGTTGGAAGAAGAAAGAATTTTTTGGTTCGACGCATAGAATTAGCTAAGCATTTTATCCGAACAAATATAGAACCAGAATGGATGGTTTTATGTCTGTTACCAGTCCTTCCTCCCGAATTGAGACCAATTATTCAAATAGATGGGGGTAAACTAATGAGTTCGGATATTAATGAACTCTACAGAAGAGTTATCTATCGGAACAATACTCTTATCGATCTATTAACAACAAGTAGATCTACACCAGGGGAATTAGTAATGTGTCAAGAGAAATTGGTACAAGAAGCCGTGGATACACTTCTAGATAATGGAATCCGGGGACAACCAATGAGGGACGGTCATAATAAGGTTTACAAATCGTTTTCAGATATAATTGAGGGCAAAGAGGGAAGATTTCGAGAAACTCTGCTTGGCAAACGAGTTGATTATTCGGGGCGTTCTGTTATTGTCGTAGGTCCATCACTTTCATTACATCAATGTGGATTGCCCCGCGAAATAGCAATAGAGCTATTTCAGACATTTCTAATTCGTGGTTTAATTCGAAAACATTTTGCTTCAAACATAGGCGTTGCTAAGAGTAAAATCCGGGAAAAAGAACCCATTGTATGGGAAATACTTCAAGAAGTTATGCGGGGGCATCCTGTATTGCTGAATAGAGCGCCTACTTTGCATAGATTGGGCATACAGGCATTCCAACCCATTTTAGTGGAAGGGCGTGCTATTTGTTTACATCCATTAGTGTGTAAGGGATTCAATGCAGACTTTGATGGAGATCAAATGGCTGTTCATGTGCCTTTATCTTTGGAGGCTCAAGCAGAAGCCCGTTTACTTATGTTTTCTCATACGAACCTCTTGTCTCCGGCTATTGGGGATCCCATTTCCGTACCAACGCAAGATATGCTTATTGGACTTTACGTATTAACGAGCGGAAATCGTCGAGGTATTTGTGCAAACAGGTATAATCCGTGTAATTACACAAATTCTCAAAATGAAAAAATTCGCGATAATAACTATAAGGATATGAAAAAAAAAGAACCTTTTTTTTGTAATTCCTATGATGCAATTGGAGCTTATCGACAGAAAAGAATAAATTTCGATAGTCCTTTTTGGCTCCGGTGGCGAATAGATCAATGCATTATGTCTTCAAGAGAAGTTCCTATCGAAGTTCACTATGAATCTTTGGGTACCTATTATGAGATTTATGGGCATTATTTAGTAATAAGAAGTATAAAAAAAGAAATTCGTTGTATATACATTCGAACCACTGTTGGTCATATTTCTTTTTATCGAGAAATCGAAGAGGCTATACAAGGTTTTTGTCGGGCCTATTCATATGGTATCTAATCATATAGATGGTTGGTGTTGGTATCTAAGCTAGGTAAATTTCTGATACTGGTTTCAATTCTGGTCTTCTCGATTCAACTAGGATCTTTTCAATACGTGAATAAAGATAAAGAAAAGGAAGTTTTCCAATCATTCACTCAAATCCATTGTCGAACCGAATGCCACTGAGTGGAATATGGAGGTACTTATGGCAGAACGGGCCAATCTAGTCTTTCACAATAACGTGATAGGTGGAACTGCCATTAAACGACTTATTAGCAGATTAATAGATCATTTCGGAATGGCATATACATCACACATCCTGGATCAAGTAAAAACTCTAGGGTTCCGTCAAGCTACTGCTACATCTATTTCATTAGGAATTGATGATCTTTTAACAATACCTTCTAAAGGATGGCTAGTCCAAGATGCTGAACAACAAAGTTTAATTTTGGAAAAACATAACCATTATGGGAATGTCCATGCGGTAGAAAAATTACGCCAATCCATTGAAATATGGTATGCTACAAGCGAATATTTGCGACAAGAAATGAATCCTAATTTTAGGATGACTGACCCTCTTAATCCAGTCCATATAATGTCTTTTTCAGGAGCTCGAGGAAATGCATCTCAAGTACCCCTTATTTTGTCCTCTGCTTCCGGTTGTCGCGCAATCCCTTCTACAGCTTGCCCTGCAGCTGTGCCTTGACCAACTCCAGGTCCAATGGAAGCAAGCCCGACGGCCAACCCAGCAGCAATAACAGACGCAGCAGAAATTAGCGGATTCATGATAAGTTTCTCCTATTCCAAATAAAATAAAGAAAAGAAATAGTTAATAATATAATCAACCAAGAAATTATGACTTTATTATTTCATTCTTCATATTTATCTTTATCTAGTCAAAGTGTAATTGAAATTACAAACTGAAATAATATAATAATATTTATTGAACTATCCAAATTACTTCGATATTTCTTTTTTCTTTTCTACCCATGTAGTTTTTTGAGACAGGAAAATGGATTCTAGGGATTACTCCGGTAAAATCCTGTCTCTAAAGTAGGAACTCCAATGATTAGAATGGAATTCGGAACATTAGAGAGAAGTGTAGAGAAAACTAGAGAGTTTTTAGAGAGAAGATAATATTGGTAAAATGTGGATTGATTATCAAAATGAGGCACTAGGCCAAGCTAAATACAACCATCAAGGGTAAAAGAGTAAATGGCATAAAATAAAATAATCCCATAAAACTAATTATTATATTCCTGTTACAATACTCCCCCTTTCAAACATCCTTGTCCTCAAGGATGAATACTTCCAAGTGCCATGCTTAAGAGGTAAGGTCTTCCACTTAATCATAACTAGATGATCATGAATTCGTCCTCTGTCAATCATTTTCCTATGAAAAATTGCCATTGAATCCTCCCATTTCAGACTTGGAAGAATTGGTGTTGGAAAATAGTGGGCTAGAACCAGAATAAGTGCCACACCAAATTTTAGCAAATCACCAAGATGACTAGTTGACCCAATTTCTTCATAATGTGCAACAACATCAACAGGAAATGCAACCATATCGGGTCTAGTGATCTCATTTGGTCGTTTAAGGCCCTTTATTGTTGCCAAACCCATTCTAAAACTTACTTGAGGAATGTGAACTCGACCTCGATCAATCATTTTTCTGTGATAAACATCAACCACATAACAAGTTTGACATTCAAATGTAATCACCAAAAGAAAACCATGTTCGTGATTATGGAGGACAACTTTGAAAGCCAGCTCGAGATGAAAGAATAGAGGATATCTCCTTAGTAAATGATGCGTAGTAGTAAAAACCGAGTTAGCTTTTGGTGTCAACAGGATTTGGAACATCTGAAATCACCAAATTGGCAAGGATTGCAATGACACCAGCAGCTGCACTAACTTTTTCATGATATGCAGTAGCATAAATGTGGATAACGACCATACACCACCCAACTTTATCACTTAGTTTCACCAGCTCCTTAATTTTCATCAAGTGAGATATATCTATCAACATCTCCCTTGATATCTGTTTAATAACCAACCCTGTCTCAGTACGTTGAGAATGATTAGCACGAGCAAGAATATAGTTGTCACAGTCTTGAAGGTTGCATAAAAGCATTGGAATAAAATTCACATACATAAGACTCACTATTCTATTCCCTACCACATCAGTCGTGGTTCTTGAGCTTCCATAAATTATGGCATATCTCAAAGGTGCTAAGATGTAGATGGTAGACTCATGGCAATTTAGAACCTTAACAGAGGAACCTTTAATGTTAGATGCATGCTTCACGTATGATGATTTAGATATCCCTTCAATGGAACTTGTACCCCAAGTACTTGTACTTGTTGAGACATTAATTGAGACAGTGTATCCATCATCAGTCATAGCAACGTCAAGATCAAAGGCACTAGCTAGGCCATTTCCCTTTGAAAAAGTCTGTTCAGCCATATATTCCAAAGCAGTAGCTATATTGTCAGGATGAAAGTTCGCAAAAAGCAGAGAAGATTGACTCAAAGAATTACCTTCAGACCCCTTGTCACAAAATTGAATTAGAAACCCAACTTTACGAGAGATACTATTCACACTTTTCACAAACTCATGAAATTTCACCACCCAAAAGTAAGAATTCATAGTCACTGCTACATTATTAGCAATAATATCAAATGCACTACTGCAGAATAGGGTGCTCTTACCAGGGGCAATATTCATCCTATTCATGTTTTTGAGTAGATCAACAACAACATTTTCAAACCCCTTGTTAGTGCACTCAATTGTGAAATTCAGAAAATACCTTGGCATTTGATCAAACACCTTGAGGGTGATATAAATGCGACTCTGTTTTGCAGAATCAGTCGGCAGCATTGCAATTATACCAACCAAGCTAAGTCTCTTGTTGAAACCACGCTCACACACTTTTGAAACTGGTTCACATAACAACTTCGCTGCCTGGAAATTGTTCCTCGTAGAAAATTTTGGTAACATAAATAGAAAAGAACTATGTGCACTAGACTGTGATACTTTTGACGGGAACGAGAGTGCTACCTGACCGCCGGGATCGAAACATTGGCATCTGTTGGAGTTTAGATCGATTGATTGTGCTTGCATATAGATTGTGTTAAGAGAATGTTGCAAAAACATCATCTCACTCAGATAAGGCAATCGCACAAGAAATGGCACTATCACCGAAACCGATTCATCTTGTTTATCAATAATCTCTGACGTCGTATCGTTAAGAATCTCGAAGTCAGGAAGAGGAAACTTAGAGTTAGCTGTTACCTGGACCATTTCTACTTGTTCACCACCACTCTCAAGAACTGAGGTGCCATTGTTTGTTTGTTGTTCGTCAACAATCTCGTGTGCAGGATCGGCAATGGGTTTGCTCAGGTTTTCACTGGTTGTTGGCAGATCAACGAGATTTGGGGGTGAATCACATGAGGGCAGAACTCCTTCTTCTAGTTTCTCTGCGTTAACTCTTGGCTCTTTAGATCTGATGAAATCAATTTCAGAAACCATTTGCTGTGGAGGTCCATAATTCTTTCTTATCAGGGCTTTAAGCTCATCCAAAATTTCCAGGCATTTATCGCAATTGGACAGAAGCTTTTTGTACGGTTCATTCATTTTCACTGGCACCAGGTCGATGCTTTGATACCAATTGAGACAGGAAAATGGATTTTAGGGATTACTCCGGTAAAATTCTGTCTCTAAAGTAGGAACTCCAATGATTAGAATGGAATTCGGAACATTAGAGAGAAGTGTAGAGAAAACTAGAGAGTTTTTAGAGAAGATAATATTAGTAAAATGTGGATTGATTATCAAAATGAGGCACTAGGCCAAGCTAAATACAACCATCAAATATAAAAGAATAAATGGCATAAAATAAAATAATCTCATAAAACTAATTATTATATTCCTGTTACAGGTAGATGCCCCCACTTTAAGAGTTGGAGAGAAGAAATGTAACGAGGTTTAACAGATTTGAAAAACGACACAAGGCTCAGGGTCATTGGTTGTAGACCTTAAAATGCGAGAGGAAGTTTAGCAGGGTTATATTTTCTCTATAATTCTGAAGGGAAGCCACAGTCCTTTTTGTTCCAGTCATTATCTAACTGCCTTTTTTTTTTTTAATATCTAGCACACAAATTTGGTCGTATTTTATTGTGTACAGTTAGGTTTGTTAGCATACGATTTGGTTGTACTCAATCCCCAACCAGTGAATTATTCATAAATTAATCCAATTGATAGGCTATTGATTTTTGAAACCATTCGGATTCATTTTGTTGAAGTAGAATCCTATTTATTTACTGTAATTAATCTTATCCTTTAGGGTTGGATTTCGTTCCAATTCCAGACCAACCTTGTAGTAGGTAAGATTGGAAGAAGTTCAACAAGAAGGATATTCAACAATCCGAACTATTTAATGACTGTCTCTTCGTTTCTGATAAAATGATAAGAAGTCATTAGACTCGGTCAAGAAATTGCCCATCTGCATCCCTCGTTAAAAGATAGTATTAGGTAATGATCATTTTATAGTTTTTTTAATTTATAGTTCGCAATGATTGCGGCCAAAATATTTTAGAAAAATAATTCTCACAAGCACTTCGCAACCACACTTATGTTTTACACACTTTCCTACCCAAAAAAAATCATGACATAACACAATTACAATTTTAAAACCACTGTTTTTAATCTCAAAAGGCCAAATTGCAGCTATCTAACAACCCCCACCCCCCCCACAACACAACACACACACACATACACACACACACATATATATATATATATATATATATATATATATATATATATATATATATATATATATATATAGACACACACACTCGCACACACAGTAATGTAGAGAGTTAAAGAAAAGATGAGGTAAATAAATAGTGAGCCCTTTGTCATTTTGGTATAAAGAAACAACGGGTCCCCAAAGCCCCAAACTCTACTTTAGAACCCAATAACACTTGAATGAGATGATTGGAGTATCTTCTAGCTTAACCAATGTATTAGGTTCAAATCCAGCATTGGGCATGCAATGATGTTAAATTTTGAGCGGGAGTTTTGCTACCCTGGTCTTACTCGACTCGAAAGATTAGTCTTTGTAGTTGCGCGCAGATGATAACCGATTTATAAAAAAAACTCTACTTTAGAAAGTGATAGGATAGTAGTGGCAAGAAAAAAGAATTCCAGTAATGATGAACTCCGCTGCCAGAAAAACAGGACTTTTTTTAACTCTTTATGCATAAAGCACTAAGAGGTGGGAAATCATAAGATACAATTTAAATGGAGACAACAATGAATGGCCTTTAAATTGGGTCCTTTCGATCAGCACTAAGGATCTTTTACTTTGTTTTCTTAATGTCCTCGATAAAAAACACTTGAAAACATCACATTTTCTTGTTAAATATCTCACTGTTGCTCATAGTCCTCCCATCATCTTCTTCTTGTTTTCTCATTTCTCACTCTTAACATGAGATTTTTAACTTCCTCTGACTTCTTAAGTCTTGAGTGATTGAGGCCTTAGGAATAGGGAGGGAATAAGGGTATATTAATCTATACAAATACAAGTGAGTGTTAACATTAAAAACTAAACTTCTTTTAATTCTTATGATCAATCTAATATTCTGATGAAAGCATTTAATTTATTTTCTGTTATTATTTTAATGTCAGTGAGTTCCAGCAACTCTGGTTCTAAATGTTCAGTTCATAAGCTAGAGAATATAGATGAGAATGTTCCTGCAGATTGGCCTGCATCATCTTGTGCCCAGCCTGAGACTCCAACTGAATCTATGGAGTTCCTTGCTAGATCATGGAGTCTTTCTGCCATGGAACTATCCAAAGCACTGCATACCACCAATACTACGACCTCTACTGATATTGAGATGCAGCTTTCATGCCCTTCTGACCAGTCATATAACAATAGTTCCATTGTTTCAAAGGATTCTGTAAGAAAATTTTCTTTGATTTTGTTAAATAATTTGCTTTTATGTTATTTAAAAAGAAGTGACCTTTAGCTACTTCTTTTTTACAATACAATGCTGCCTGTAAATTGTAAACAAATGCTACTTCTGTTGGTTCCCTTAAAACAGATTCTCTGACACATGCAACCTGCAAGGAAAAAAAAAAGGAAAAAAGGATAGATTTTAAGCTCCCTAGAAAGAGAGCTTCAATGGAAAGAAAAATTTCAAAACAGACCTTTATTTAATCTGTTCCTAGGATTCTTCAATATTAAGAGGCATCAAATATTGTCTTGTGTGTCTAATTCTTTTATATATTTATTTCGGTTCTGATGAGCCTCTGATGCAAGTTATTTGAGCAGTTACCTAACAAGCACCGGCCTCCGATTTCGCCAAAAGAAAGTGATGAAACAAAGGTACTTACTTTACTACTTACCAGTCGTGTTAAAATCATTTACTAACAATAGTGAAATTCAGATCAGTTCAATCATCACATGAACTTGTTTTAGTTTCCTATTGTAAATAGTTATGTATGTATAAATCAATAACATAGTAATCTATCACTTTCAGGATTTATTTTTACTCCACCAAGCACTTTCTCCAGAATTCCTCTCAAGTCAAAACTTGCTGAGAAATGGGGTATCCTACATTCAATCTTGTGATTATCTTCATTACTTAAACTTAAATACCATCTGAATCTGTTACTATTCCAAATAGTTTTCATTTCTTCAATTTTTTAAAACAATTCTTGGTGCAAATTTTTGCTCACCAGCTTTACAGGAGTTTGCTAAGAGGAAGGACAATGGGAAGGTGGTTGAAAGATCAGAAGGAGAGAAAAAAGCAAGAAATTAGGACCCATAATGCTCAGTTGCATGCTGCAGTATCTGTGGTTGGTGTTGCTGCAGCTGTTGCAGCAGTTGCAGCTTCAATAGCATCATCTGAAAAGCCTAATGAAAAACACAAGAACCCTACCATTGCTTCTGCTGCAATTGCATCTGCAGCAGCTTTAGTAGCCTCTCACTGCATTGAGATTGCAGAAGATATGGGAGCTGAACAGGACCAAATCATAACAGCTGTCAATTCTGCTATTAATGCTAAAACCAATGGAGATATTATGACTCTAACAGCCGGAGCAGCCACAGGTATCAGAATGTAAAGTCTGTTTATTAATCTTAGTCCAAAATGAACTTTGTTTATAAAATTATTACACCAGACCAGTTTTAATCTTCAAGTATATTGCTCTGTCTGAAAACATAATGGCATGAAAATCTGGAAATTCCAACACAAAATAAGAGTATCTCTAATGAACTAAACGGCAGCCTTGCGAGGAGCTGCTACTCTAAGGGCGAGACTGCAAAAGGGGATTGGAGCCACTACAAATACAATTCCACTAGTTGAGGAAAAGTGTGATGAAGGCAAAGAAGCAAAGATCTTGACAGCACTGGACTGTGTCTTTAGAGGAGGAGAACTTCTCAAACGTACAAGAAAAGGTATGAAAAGGAAAGGAAAGAAGAATGTGAAAAGTATAAACAATTTACACTTCCAATCTAAGTAATCAATGACCGTGCTATTTTAACTGTCTATAACAGGAGCTCTTCACTGGAAGAAAGTGTCTTTCAATATAAATTCAAATTTGCAGGTAATTGCTTGAAAAAGGACACCTCTACATGCATTAACAAATCATAGACACGAGTTCCAATAATTTCTAAGTTAGATACAATAGCATAGCTGCAAAAGAAGTTTGACTAATTTTTAATAGTTTAATATTTGATTCAATATTTAGAAATGAATAACGAGCTGCTTTAAAAGTATATTTAGAAGTAATCTAAATAAATTAAGAATGAAAGTTTTACTAAAATATTACCCCCTCTGGTTTTGTATATGGGACCAGAGGTACTGAGGTAGTATATCAATCAATTCTGCATACATTCATACTTACGTATGTACGTATCTACATACGTGTGCCAGTTTGAAGTCTTGGCATAATTACTTTATAGATCAGATAGAAGCATAATTATTTGTCGCGTCTACTGTGTATATCTCAATAATATATATTTTTTAAATATCAATTCAACATAATGACAGCAGGTCGTAGCCAAAATGAAAAGCAAGCATATGGCAGGAACATTCACGAAAAAGAAGAAATGTAAGCCAAGTTTTGGTACACAGAACTTACTTATTTTACTCTTGCCACTGTCATTAACCAATGTAAACATATGGCCTAAAATGACAGATATAGTCACCGGGGTGTGCAGTGATATCCCAGCTTGGCCCGGAAGGGAGAAGGACGGCATTATTGAAAAGAGAGCATATTTCGGAATAAAAACAGCAGACAGGATAATAGAAATTGAATGTGGAAGTAAAGGAGACAAACAGTTCTGGCTTGAGGGAATCCAGTACATGTTGAATTGCTGTGCCAAAGTAACATACTAAAAAATAATTGGGATGACACTGGGATTGCTGTAAATATACATTTATTTTTCTTTCCTTTCCCCCCTTGCAGTGACAAGAGGGGTTATTTATAGAGATGTTGATTTGGCAGCAGTGGCTATAAGACTTTGCTGAAAAAATTGTTGGCCTACTATAAGTTCAGTGAAGAAGTGTCACTCTAATTCCTTCAGAAAATCAACATTATCAACAAATACATGTATGAAGTAACAAATAAGTCAATGAATGAAATAAACAAGGTGTGGCATGAAAATTTTAACATAATAGGAAGGCTTCCATGAGTTGCATAATGCTATACCAAAGGTATAAGAGGTAAAATGATTGTAGAACTCTAAGTGAGAGGTATGGGAAAAAAGCGGCAAAAATATCAGAAAATTTGAGAATCAAACTTGTAGCAATTCTTTTCTCTTTCCAGTTTGGTGCTTAAAATAAATCATTAATCTATCCTTATGTCATTCCTCTCATAAATATACTCATTTTCACAGTCCACCCATCCTAAGAGTTATTTCTAAATCACGTAAGCGAATTTGTTAGAGACAAGGTTTAGATATCAAAGCACATAATACTAAATCACATACAAACAAACAAATTGAAAAATGCGTACTAATTTCTAACCATCGTCCAAACAAACTATGATCTTGGTATCGGAATGTAAACCATTTATTAAACTTTTTTTATAAAAAGTTGCGCTTATTATTGAATTTATTAACCGTTTACCTGAGGAATTAAATTCGCTCCCCCTACCTATTACACACTATATAATAATCATTTTAAAAAAAGAAGGTGTTGAGTGCAACAACAACCAATGCTCTTGTCGTTGAGCGGGTATCGGTTGCAGCATCCGGTGCAAATGCGCCGAAAGCCACAAAACAAGAAGCAGAACAAGAGAGAGCATTGGAAATTGTGAGGATGAACGCCGAAGCGGACCGTGCTACGGCTGCTGCGGTAACAATGCTGTCATAATACTTAAAAGTTTAGTTTATTTTCAAGGTGCTGTTAGTTAGCTTAGGGTTTAGGTTTTTTGTGGATGGTCTTGAGATTTTGGAGGCCCTGGGCGAACCAACAAAATGACGGCATAATTATAAAACACAGTATTAAATATCTAAATTTTAAAATACAAAAACTAAAAGTTTGAGTTTTTGAAAACACGAGACCGAAACTATACTTTAGTCTAAAGTTTATTAGTGCTATTATTATTAAATGTCATAATACTATGTGATATAATTCGTTAGTGTATATTTATATGGTAATATTAATAACCTTTATTTAATCTTATTTTATTTTCTATAAATATATCTCATAAAAAATATAAATTTAAATATTTTAATAAACAAAAATATATATTTTTAAACTTTTTTTTTCAAATTAACTATTAATCATAGTTATTCAAAAAAAAACTTATCTAAAAAAAAAAATAGTTATTCAAAAATAAATTTTTTCAATAAAATTGAAAATAACATTTCATATATCTGCAAGACACGAGTCACACACTAATTTTAATATAGAATGAAAGACAGTGAGAATAGAAAGAAAAGATATACTAAGCAAGTTAATGAGGGAGAAGAGATGACTGAATAATGTTTTATAAGGTAGAGTGGTTTTGTTATCATGTATGAGTATCACGTGACAATCATATTTACTATCAAACTACACCGTTGTGTTTTCTGTTTAAAAGTTGTTACTAATTATCATGTAAACATGCAATTCTAGCTACTTGCAAAAAACATGCAATTCTAATGTGCTAGTTTTTAAAGTAAAAAAATAAATAAAGATATAAAATGACTTGCATTTTAACTAACATGTAACCGGTTAACTTTTTTTATTTTACTAGCCTATTAAAAGATATATCGATAAGTACTCATACAAAAACTAACAATTTACCAGAATCTTATTATAGCATAGGAAACTCAACACTAAATTGCATGTTCTTATGCATTTTGCTGGTCTCTCACTGTCTCACTGCTTTAGGACACAGTCGATCCTAAGATTTTGGTTATCTTAGACGAACCAATAAAATGACGCCTATGTAGTTAGTTAAATAATATCCTCATTGCATTTTTTGTTGAAAATCATTAATAATTTGTTCATAATTAAAGTTTTATAAGAATTATTTTCAACGCAAACTAGTGAGATTACTTCATCTAATTTGTGACATTATAGGTTGCAAAGAAGTTTTTAACAATTTCAATTTAGAATTTTTTTTAATAGGAATAGTTAATATTATTGTTATATATCTGCAACCATTAGGAAATAATTAATTGTCTTTAAAGAATTCAATATTATATAACTTGAATCGATTGTTAAATTCTTTCTCTAATGATTCACAATTATTCAAATATATAATTATAATTCTAATAACATAAATCTTTATTTAAATATATCTATATACTACTAAGTAACATACTAAAAAATAATTGGGATGACACTGGGATTGCTGTAAATATACATTCATTTTTATTTCCTTTCCCCCCTTGCAGTGACAAGAGGGGTTATTTATAGAGATGTTGATTTGGCAGCAGTGGCTATAAGACTTTGCTGATAAAAATTGTTGGCCTACTATAAGTTCAGTGAAGAAGTGTCACTCTAATTCCTTTAGAAAATCAGCATTATCAACAAATACCTGCATGAAGTAACAAATAAGTCAATGAATGAAATAAACAAGGAGTGGCATGAAAATTTTAACATAATAGGAAGGCTTCCATGAGTTGCATAATGCTATACAAAAGGTATAATAAGTTAAATGATTGTAGAACTCTAAGTGAGAGGTATGGGGAAAAAGCGGTAAAAATATCAGAAAATTTGAGAATCAAAATTTAGCAATTCTTTTCTCTTTTCAGTTTGGTGCTTTACATAAATCATTAATCTATCTATTCTTGTGTCGTTCCTCTCATAAATATACTCATTTTCACAGTCCACCAATCAATTCAAGAGTTGTGTCTAAATCAGTGCATGTAGTCGAATTTGTTAGAGATATCAAAGCACATAATACTAAATCATATACAAACATACAAATTGAAAAATGCGTACCAATTTCCAACCATCAGGGTCCAAGCAAACTACAATCTTGGTATTGATACCTGGCAGGGGACCAGGATCACGGATAATCTTGCCTCCAGACAGTTTGATTGCTTCTGCAGTCTTATATACATCATTTGTGCCTATTGCAATCTGTTCAAACACAAAGTGAGTTGCATTCTTACAATGACATGCCTGCCACAAACTTTCAAAGAGAACCATACAAAACCTCTTCTGAAAATAGAAAAATAATAGAACCTACCTGTGTATAGCCATTTCCTTTGTCGTAGTTAGTGACGCCGTAGTTATAAGTCAGTTCAAGAACAGGATTGTTAGCTTCAGGACCATAGCCCATGGTGGCTACTGTGTACTGGAAAACAATCATAATCAGTGACAATAGACGAGGAAAAGATAGACATGGAAAGCTTCGTTATCACCAGAAACATATACTTTTCGCAGCAATCAAAACATATGCACAAATTACAGAATCCAATCAAAACAGTCTTGTGAGTAACAGGAACACAGATAGTCATAAGTAGTTGTTACCTTTTCCTCAGGGTTGTCAATCTTGTGGAGAAGTTTCATTCCAACCGCCTTTGAGATCAATCAACAAAGACAATGAAAAACATTTATTTAGCTACTTATGTATGTTTACATCTAAACAAGACAATAAAAACAATAAATACACTCACTTTTTGATAGAAGGCTACGACACGATCAAGATCACCTACTCTCAGCATCACTTGGCTTAAGGGCTCACGAGTTGGTCTTCTCTCCAAAAGCTCAAACCTATAACCACTAGGATCTTCAACAGAAGCAGTTACTACACCACCTTTGACAGTTCCTGGTTCCTTAATAACCTTTCCCCCTTTCGCCTTGACTAAATTTACTGTCTTGGTAACCTGCAAAGTTGCATTATAAAATCACACTAACAAGACAATCATCATAGCAACCGAATAGATACCACCGCTCACCATTCTATTCCATCACTTTCTTAAATATCCAAACAATAGAAGACTTTCTCATTCCATTCCATCACATAGCACCGACATAGGCTAAAAGTCTTTATATGATAGCATGGTATATTCAGGTGGTTAGAGTTAGTTAGCCAGGTCAGCTATATTAGTTGAGTTAGTTAGCCAGGTCAGCTATGTTAGTTGAGTTAGTTAGCTCTTTACATTGTTAACAGAACTCACAGATATAAATACTTACTTTGTGTATCTGAATTAATACAGATAAATTCTTTCTTTTTGTGGTTCAATGTTCATCACATGGTGATTTCTGAAACAGTTGAAGCGATTCTAGGCTGAATACTCCTTCTTCTACTGTAATGGATCCATCGCAGGATCCAAGTAGTCCCTACTATGTGTATTCCGAGAACTCTTCCGCCGTTCACGTTTTGCCGCCTCTGAATGGAAATAACTACCATTCCTGGGCTCTTCTCATGAAGAGAACCATTATCTTGACGAGTAAGTTTGGCTTCTTGGACGGAAGTATTCCGACACCGGAGCGATTCGATCCGAACTTTGAATCTTGGAAACGGTGTAACAAACTTGTGCGTTCTTGGTTAATCAATTCCGTGACTCCACCTATTGCACGATGTTTGATCAACATGGAATCTGCTGCTGATATATGGAAAGATCTGAAGGAACGTTATTCGCGACGAAACCTAATTCGAGTTTATGAGCTACTGCAAAAATTGTATTCCACCAAACAGAATTCGAATTCTGTTGCAGAATATTTTACCAAATTGAAGGTAATTTGGGGAGAACTTGATTACATTAGGCCGATACCTGAGTCTGAGTGTAAATGTTATGCGTTTTCTTGATGGTTTGAATGAGGAATTCTCAATGGTAAGATTTCAAATCTTGTCAATGGATACATTGCCTCCATTAAATCGTGTTTTCTCTATGGTCTTGCAACAAGAAATGTTAAATAATCTTTCCAATGGAAGAAAGGAAAGTGACAAAGGAAATGTAAATTCAAGTGCAAAGCAATGCAGTTATTGTGGTAGAGTAGGCCACAAGGTTGAAACATGCTATAGAAAGCATGGTTTTCCAGGAGAAGAATCCAACAAATTCTCAAGTGGAGTATAATGTCAATCAAGTGCATGTTGCTTATACAACATAAGGTACTTCTTATGTGCTTTCTTACACAAGTACTTGAAACTTGTTTTCTTGGATAATTATTTTTTTCGATAGGAAAACGTTAGTGGTTAATTAGTTAAGGGGAGGAAAAAATGTTAGTTTCCGGAATTCGAATCCTAGACCTCCCCATTCAAACCATTCTATAGAATTGTTTTAATCCTATCACAGTATACCACCTATATGTGTGAAACTACCTAAATGGAAAACTCAGTAGTTGCTGAATTAGCAGGAAAATTTAGAACTACAGATTATCTTTCATAGACCGATTTGCTTTATTTACCACAATTCAACTTCAATTTGGTTTTCTATATCTAAACTTACAAAATCAGCATGCAGCATTATATTTTCTGATGGGTCTTGTTCTGTTCAGGATTCATCACTGAAGAAGGTCGGTTTGGGTAACCTAAAGCATGATTTGTACCATCTGGACCACCCAATGAGCATGGGTTCTAATGTGAGTAATGTAGTATAGTATGCAATCATTTTGTTTTTCCAGATTAGTCATTTGGCATTTTCGATTTGAACACGTTCCTTTGTAAAAATCTTTTTGGGTGAATATCCTTGTACGATTGATTACTTGTCTAAGGATTTTCCTTCCATACATGTTAATATGTGATATTTGTCATTTTGCTCAATAACGAAGAGTATCATTCAGATTTGATTACTGGTTAAGAGTAGAGCTGTCAATCATTAAGAATTATTACATATGAATATTCGGGGTTCATTTCTACACCATCTGTCCATAATCATAAATAGTTTTTGACTATAGTAAATGATTGATAGCCCGTTTACATGGATTATGATGTTGAAAGGGAGGTTTGAAGTCCAGGCCAAAGTGTAAGGTTTTGTTCTACTAGTTGTTAGGATATGTTTGGATGGAGGGCTTATTTTTCTTTTCTAAACTATGGAAGTTATAAAGTAGAAGTCAGATATATGCTATGGCATTGCATAAGTAACAGCTATAAACAATAATGCTTTATTATCTTTTGAAGAGCTTACATCTTCAGCTACAATGCCAAAATGACCAAAACCAGTTCCGATGTTATAGCTATCCACTCCATAATCTGCAGTCGCCCCAAAATAGCAAGCATTAATTATAGATGAGAAACCATTCTGTGCAGTATAACAAACGCATAATGATTTTACAAAATTGAGTAGCTGCCTAGCATTCAAATCAAATATCAACTCACTGTAAGTAAGTTCAACTGTAAAATTGGATTCTTCAGGTCCATAACCAAGAAAAGCATTTGAATATTTGTCTTCTGGTATATCACGTTTTCGCAGCAGCTTCATTCCAAGGCATTCACTGTAGAATCTGCACCCCAAGTATGTAAACAAATAGTATAAATCAAATTTCACACACATAATTACATCAAGTATCAGTGAAGTTAAGTATCATTTCCAAAATTCAAGTACATCATACTTTATAGTCTTCTCCAAGTCTGCAACACTGTAGACAACATGGAGAAATCGTCGGTTGTCATTTTGAACCCAGTCAAACAAGTTTTGCTCTGGTTTGGATAGCTTTTCTGCAGCAGCAGCGGCTTCTGCTACTTTAAATAACTCTGATCCTTTTGCACCAAGTAACTGGGATTGTGGGAGAGCTAATAAAACCAAATGCAGCAGAAGTAAACCAAGTTATAACAAAAATAAAGTATATGAAGGCTTTGTGATTGTGAGTGAGGTGGAGAAAGCTAAAGAGATTACCAATACCACCGGTGGTTACAAGGTGAAAGAGAGCAAGTCTTCGCGAAGAAAAAGAAGAAGAAGAAGAAGAAGAAGAAGAAGAAGAAGAAGAAGAAGAAGAAGAAGAAGAAGAAGAAGAAGAAGAAGATGATGATGATGATGATGATGATGATGATATAGTGGTACAAGGTCTGAATGCAGTAGCAGCTGGTAACATTAAGGATGATGAGATCATTGTTATTTTGTTATAGAAATGAGACTGCCTAGGTTACTCCAAGTCACACTCACATCACACATCACACATCTTTGCCTCTCTCCTTCTATTGGCTAATAGCTATGGCTATATCCAAATCCACGTGTGTGCATGTAATAGCCATAATTTAAATCCTTTCACTGGCCTAGGCTGGAGAAGTTTCCACCTATCATTTACGGGGGGCTACTATTACTAGCACTCCCGTTTTTGCTAATACACCCCCATTTCTCCTTTCTTATTTATCCCAAAAAAAGAACAGTAGTGCTATTTATTTAGTACAAATATGCACACCCTTACTATGATCTTTGTACTCATTTTGTCTCTATACTATCCTCAGGGACTTATTGTTTTAGAAATTCTAGGTATAGTGAAGCACTCTTTGTCAATTTTTTTTTTGAGAATGGAGCAGTCTCTTTCCCTTGGATCCTTAGATTAAGAGCATGTGTTGATTATATTTATATTTACTAGGTAGAGTGTTAGCAGTAATTTTAATTTTGCATTGAAAAGTGGCAGTTCATATTTTAGTTTTAATTATTTTTCAAATTTGTGTGTTTGGGACTTATGAATATTATAGAGAAGGAAAAAAAGAGGTCCAAATTAACATACAAAAATTAAGTGAAATGTTCCTTTTTATTCTTTTTCAATAACTGTCTCAGAACAGAACATGTTACATGACAAACGAAACATGTTTCTGGCAATCACAGAATGTGACATGCACAGTAGCTAGTTACTATTTTGTCACTGAAAAGGACTTCCTTGAAGTTTCTTCTCTACCCAAGAAGGAGACAAAACAGGACTCATATCATACTCCCTAGTAATCTTCAAACACTGATCACTACTACTAATATCCATCTTTTCATCCTGAAAAACCTTAATCCTCCAAACCTTAAACGTTTGATCCAAACTAGCACTATAAACCAAGAATCCAATAACCACTTTCTCCATCTCAAGACATGCAGCCAAACACCTAACAGGTCCTCTATGTCCATCCAAAACCCTCAAACACTCATGATAGCAACTCCCTTCTTCTCTTCTCCACACCCTTATCGTTGTATCCTCAGAACCACTAAATATCATCTTCCCTACCGTTGCAAGACAAAGAACCGCGAAACGATGTCCCTGCAAGAACCCTCCATGGTTAAATCTATAACACAACCTTTCCTTCTCCCAATAGTTTATCATCCCATCTGAAGAACCTGAATAAAGGAAACAATAGTTGAATGAAGAACTTAATGCAAGTGCATTCACTGGTGAAGGTTGGAACTTTAGTGTCATTGTGAGTGTGTGTGAATCTTCTGTGTATACCCTTCTCCATATTTTCACTGACCCATCAGATGAACAAGTGAAAAGACAACCATCATCTTGGTTCACTAACACACCATTCACATGATCTTCATGTGCTAGAAATGAGTCAACACATTTTTTATCAGAAACTCTCCAAGCCTTCACCGTTCTGTCATGAGAACCGGTGTATAATAGCCCTTCTGAGTGATAATAAGCCATGCAAGAAATAGAGTCTTTGTGTTTCTGCGTATTGTTGTTGTTGTTTTTTCCTCTGTGGAAACTAGATAGAAGAGAGTTTTTTCTAGGGAGAGTAGCTATTTTCTTGGACTTGAAGTTTTCTGAGAGGGTGAAGTTCCATATTCTGATTTTATGATCCTTGTGAGCTGAGAAAAGCATATTGTTGTAAGATAAAATGGCGCGGATTTCACCGCAACTTGCTTTAAGGTACCCTTTATCCATGCAATCTGGTTGTTTCCAAACACGAATTCTGTTGCTGTTAGAGCCTGTAAAGATCAAACCTTTGGAAGATGTAATTGTGTAGATGTTACCTTCGTGGCGATGGAGAGAGGCTATGCAATGGTAGAGCAATGAAGGAGAAGGAGTTGGGAGAGGTGAAAGTGTCCATGGTGAATCTGGCATTATCATTGTGGTGGTGGCATCAGGACTTGAAGGTCTTGGTGGACTAAACTGAGCATCTTGTTCATTACTTATGGTTTCTCTGTGTCTATGGGTTTGGATACGAAGGTGAGTGTTGGGAGATTGTGGTTCTGTTTTTTCTGTTTCCATTAAGGTAAGGAGTGTTCTGTTGCCATAGAAATCCATGGTATGATGATGTTGAGAACAATGGAATTGGTTTTAAGAATGTATTTGTGGCTATTTACTTACTTAGTTACCCCTTGGAGAGACAAAATATTAGAAGAGTTTGGCGGATTGGTGGTGTCTTCATGAAGGTATACAAATGTTTCTCAACTGTGTAAATGTAATGGAGCGAGCCTTTTTTGTCTCTAGATAGAGTCATAAGTAAGATTCACCCGTAAACTCACACATAACGTGGAGATCCCAAATTCAAATTCGAGTAATCACGAAAAATATTCAACCTACGAACCAGTTGTGCTCGACCTTACATATGTAATGTAGCGACCAGCGAGTCTGTTCCCATGTTGTCCTGTTAGAAACAAGTGACCAAGACTTAGGCTGTGTGGTTGGATCCATGAACTTACATTAATCTCTGAGGCACTAATTTAATTTAAGAATTTGCTTTTACTGTGTTTTAAATATGTTGCCTTCGTTGTAACCAAAAAATGTGTTGCCTTCGTGGCTTGTTCTGCTACACTAGTCATTACTCAAAGTATCAATAGGGTGGTTCTGATGATTATTATCATCAAGAGTGCCAGCTAAGATAAACATGCAAATTCTATTAATATGGCTGGTAGAATTTTAATGTGGGATTGACCGGGTTGCTCAAAATGTAACTTCATGTTCCTTTTAGTTCGAGTTGAACTGATTCTTGCCACTTCAAAATTACTAAACATTACACTATCACATGAATAAGCAGGCTACTGGGAAGTCTCTGTTACTCAATCCATCTCAGTGTTTGGTGGTTCAGTTGCCGTCCAACAGTAACAGTTGGCTGCATTTGATGCGTTGGAGTACCAATTATTAAGTGCCTCTTCAATTGTTTCTCTACAACAGGAATGATCAATAATTTGTACTGTGGCGGTGGAAACTTTAGATGAGATAAAATACTTTGTAGGAGACAATTGATGATGGCACATGGAATATTAAAAAAGGAAAATGCTCATTTTACTCGCCCCTTAGGGTACTTGCTAACCCTAGAAAATCGAGGTTAAACATTTTTTTTTTTTTGGAAACAAGGGGAACCAAGTCCTAACAACAAAAGCACTAAAAACCCTTGGGAACCAAGTCCCGCAACAATTGGCTTTAACGGCATCAACAACAAAAGGAGGAACAGAATAGAACTATCTACTGCAAGTTTGAAGGGACAAGTCAAATTTAACAAAGAAATCCACCACTTGATTTGCTTCCCTGAGAGAGTGGGAGATATTACCATCCCCAACCACGCGAAGGAGCCGCATGGTCGGATCAACCAGAGAAAGGATGTCACAAAGAACACCCACACAAAATTAAATTAATAGCGGTCAATCTTCTTTGGTAACAAATCTAACAAAATAAGAATAGAGTTTAATTTCTATACACATATTGTGTATAGGCGTTTACAACCACCACCAATCACAATACGTGGAGTGGTTGGTTACTGATTGACTAATTGGTGGTTACCAATTGACCAATTTCCTTTTGATGATATGTCACTCTCTAATTCGTAGATAGCGTAAAAAAACCTATACATCTATGTGTATATAAATTAAATCCATAAAAATATTTGTTATATTTTAATGATCTCTTAATCTTTATGTGTAATCAACATAATGTAAACCTTGATTTATGAGTACCAAGAGAAAACAATTCAATTTTCTTTGGTAACAAATCTAACAAAATAATAACCTTTGTGATTTTTAATCATCTCTTTAATCTTTTAAGTATAATTAATGTAATGTAAACATTGATATATGAGTACCAAAGCCTGCCCAAAATAAGCAATATTTTCAAATCTCCCCCCTTTATAATAACTGGCAACAAAATGGGTGGTAGGGTCCACCGGAGACTCCTCAAGATTTATATATTAAAGATGAAAAGAAAAGAAAGAGAGTTAGATATATAAGAGATTGACTGAGGAGAGAAAGAGAGCCATGTATCGTATATATAAGTTGTTAGCAAGTTATAAAGAAATCAAAACAAGTGGAATCCCGAGTGATCCGGAGAAGGAGCTCACTAAAACCAATTAAGAATAAGAAGTTCAAAATAAAATTGAGAAAATATTGATACGTATTTTCATATTTGGAATCTATTTTGGGGCTCTATGGGCAAGGCTTGGCCTAGTGAAGCTAGGTGTTTCTGACGCGGCTCGTGTACAACTCTCCTCCTCTGCCCATCACCTCCTCCCACTAAGATGCAATCTTCTCTCTTGATTGAGGTTCTAACCCCCATGCCCTTGTTGGCAATTCACCCGCTCGTTATCCTTTCCAACAGTTTCATCTTCTACATCTGCCCCCTTCCTCCCCACCTATCAAATCTGGCTTATCTTCCCACTACCATCTCGTAATTCGCACACCCCTATTAAACCTCTAGATCCTCTTCTTGGTCAGTTAACTACCACATCTTCCTCCATCTTTAAGCCCTCTCCCTATCCTTATGCCCTATCATTCGCTCACTATTGTAGAAGCTACAGTGCAACAACATTTTTTCGTTTTAGGCGCCTTCTATGGCGACTATGCTTCAAGGATGAGAATTCCCTAGCTTGGTCGATTGGCCATCAAATACGAGGAAAGCTCCAGGCTTTCCACCTTTCTCCTTTCACCTTCTTTATGGATCTCCTTTGTCCTTGTCGACCGTAGCTACTCTTGCTCCGATGTGGAGTTGGTCTGTGTTCGTCGACGATGGCTATTTTGATAATACTTGTTGGGTGGATCAGGCTTTGGTGGGATAAAATGGTCATCTAATAGTGGCTATATGAAAACCCTAATCTAGCCGAGTGGGTTCTTGTTATTAGTAGTGACCATCTAATAGTGGCTATATGAAAACCCTAATCTAGCCCAGTGGGTTCTTGTTATTAGTAATGAATTTGAGCTTTGGTTTTTCTGTCTTTACCTTCAGTTTGTTCATTTGGACCTATGTATTTTTGTTCAGATGTTACTTTTTTGCTTAATATAAATTTTACGAATTCAGCTCTTCTTGATTGACTCGGATTAGTGGGCTGTTTGGTGCTATGTAAGTGGACTATGCTAGCTCATACTTTAGTTAGAGCTTCAAGGGACTATGTTAGCTCTCACCGTTTTGATTTGAGTCCAACCAGTATTATAAACTTAATTATTAATGAAATGAGCTAAGTTGTTCGTTGTAAAAAAAATTAAAAGTGGTTGATAAAACTTCCATTTCTTTCCAAAAGATTTTTCTTGTTGCATTAAGGTGCCACCTTCTCTCAGTTTTTTTTGCAAAAAGTTGCATGCCACAATGAGACTCAGAGGATTTTTTTGACAAAGTGAGACTCAGAGGATGATTCCAGATTAAAGTGTTCCTGATCAAGAACTTAAAAAACAGAAGGAACCACTCTTAATTTGATTCATA
Source organism: Astragalus glycyphyllos (assembly GCA_963573325.1). Lineage (NCBI taxonomy): Eukaryota > Viridiplantae > Streptophyta > Magnoliopsida > Fabales > Fabaceae > Astragalus > Astragalus glycyphyllos. Next base: position 92,407,465 of record OY754307.1, read on the forward strand.
TACCACACTTTTGTATGCTTTGTAATAATCCTCTAATAAATTTACATTTCACATTTCATCTGATTACACCGACAACCACATGTACATACAAATAGACAATCAAATCAAACGTTTGAAGCCAAAAAACGATTGTTGTGGTGTAATCCAACCGAGTTTCTTTCTTGTCTTGCAAACCATTGAACTGTTCTTCTCGCAATTGGCAACCAAATCCTCCACAACCTCTCTTCACTTCCAATTCCAATACTACCCCTACTACTACTACTAGACGACGCCACAAATTCTCTAATACCACTCCCATTCCTTCTCGGAACATTAGCAATCTCAGACATTGATCTCTTCTCACCAGGATTCAACGCTGTAAACGAATTTTCCTCATCATCATTATCCAAATTCGAGAATCTTTCACTACTCATATCATTCAACATCTCACAATTCAACGATAACAAATCTGAAGAATTCAAATCACTCCATCTACTCCTTGTAAAAACATCAGAAACAAATATTCTATGATTCCTCTCTTGTTCATCACGAACAACTACCACTTCTTCTTTCTCACACTTTCTTCTCGATGATGGTTCTCTCTGGATAAATATTTCAAGATTTGGATCTTCGCTTAGATTCGAAGGAACTCTCAAAAACCTAGAACTCAATGAATAAGTGAAATTCTTGATATCTACTTCTTCAACTTTGTATCTACAAAGAGGACAAGTAGAATGACTTTCAAGCCACGTGTCAATGCAATTCATGTGAAAAGCGTGTTTACACTTTGGTAGTAGTCTCAGAATCTCTGCATCTTCAAATGTAGATAAACAAACGGTACATTCTAAACCTTCTTTGGATCCTTTTAATGATGAGAATTTGAAAAATGGAAGTGTTTCAATTACTTTTCTGTTAATGCCAGATTTTGATCGAGGTATTGTTTGGAGATTAGGGTTTTGGTTCAGAAGATGAAGAGGACTAACACGACAGAATTTTACATAAATAAGTAAGAAAAAAGCTATGGTGAACATTATAGAGAGTACTACTATTATAACCCCTTTGCTTGGAGTTACAGTTTCAGGTAATTCTGCCATGTTCTGTTGTTTTTCCCTGTTTTCTTGACTTTCAACATTGTTCAAGAATAGGGAAAAAAGAACTGTAATTAACATTAGCAAATGTTTCTTGTTAGACATGTTTTTTTTTGTAGAGAGGTTACTGAGATTGAGATTATTGGTTTGGTTCTTTGTCTTGCTATAAATCAGAAGAAATGTATGTGTATACTTGGTGGTTTGGTTTGGCATCTTCAGTGATGTCTGTTTGATGAATGAAGACAATTTGTAAAGCTTTCAACTTTGTCTTTTAATTTTGTAATTTAGTGTTGATTGTCCCTACCTTGAGAACTTTACCTGTTTGTTGGTTTTATGTAGTGCTTGTCTTAGACAATTAATTAATAATATCTTCTTTTGGAACAAGACAAAGGCCTACATCAGCTTATATAGCTAAACAAACATGTTGTTCATGATTGACATAATATTATTATTATTTTATTATTATTGCATAGGAAGGGATTTTTCTTCCGTGACTTGAAAGTCCAAGGAGATTAAAAATTGAAGAGAATCTGGTCCTCATTGCATCAAGACTGTATTCGTTCTAGCATTTAGTCTGTTAGAGAGAAACAATCCATTCAGTATAAGACACCAGTAAATATACATCTCATTATGTAAACTGTTCTGTCAACATAGAATCCATTTCCATTGGTTTCTATCAAACATAAAAAATTATTGCAGTTAACACATGTTCCTATCTGGTAAGAAAGTGAAAATTAGTGTGCATCCTGATGAGTCATGAAATAACTTTGTTGTCTTGCATGATTGAGTCTTTGGCTGCATGCTTTTATTTTAATTAGATTATTTAGGCCTCTGATGGATACTTATACTATCATATTTTTTTTTGAAAAAGATATTAATACTATCATATTGGTAATTGCAGGAACCAAATGTTGACTTGGCTTTTGACAGACACGCGCGTGACAATCCATATGTCAACATAAAAGAGACTCACAATATAAATAAACAAACACAAGGTATGATGGAACAATGGCGTACTGTTGCATACTTATGCCTGGCTTAAGCATATCCATCTTAAACTTTTATTCCATTTCATCATTTCTATGTTTCATCTATTTTCTATCACTCCAAAGATGATGTTGGGTTCCCAAGAGCATGCAACTTATATTTCTGGACCATATAGTTGGGTCCCTAAGTTGCCTCTCTCTCTCTCTCTCTCTCTCTCTCTCTCTCTCTCTCTCTCTCTCTCTCTCTCTCTCTATATATATATATATATATATATATATATATATATATATGGACCGACTTGGATCATTATAATAACATACATGACCCAAATAATTACATATATTATTAACAACATGCTTTTCTTTTTGTGATCAGAGTAATTTGACTATTAACAACATGCTTATCTAAACATAAAATGGTAAAATTGAATGCATCATGCATTGACTATAAAATTTTAGGTTTGATAATGACTAGTATTCTTTACTAAGTAGGTCATGTGTGTAAGTATCAGAATAAGGATAAGCTCCATCTTTTTTCACTGAAACCCTAAAAACAAAAACCAGAACATATAGACTGCTAAAACTAAAGTGTTCCTCTTTGTGTTGTTTTTAGTTTATGTTGATCTTCTTGATTATATTTATTCACAGGCATCAATTATATTTTTTAGTTTAGCGGAGTAGTAATTTGAAAATAACAGAGTATGGCTGAAACTTTTGCTTGCTTTATTCAGAACATTTGGCGCACAAGGACAATTGAATCAATAAAATAGATAACTTCTGCCAATTTTCCCTCTCTTAAATTGATGTTTGTTAACATCAGTTAGAACCTCTTTGTTGAGATAATCATGTACACGCCCAGCAATACTCTGTCTTTCATAACTATCTCTTTAGAGCCTTAGGTGCAATTTACATTTTTTAGTTTTGTAGTATTTTTTTCCAGTTTGGCTCTGATACCACCGCGTTTGAAAAATACCTAAATCACGGTGGACCAGAAGCTACACATTGGAGCTTCTAAAAAACACAGTGGGAGATCCATGAGAATTTATTTCATCATATTTGTTGAGTAACAAGACGGTCTTCTCTTAGTTGCTAATAGAGCTACAACAATCATAGGAATAATGATTATATTTAACTAGTTGTATTACTCAATATATTTTAATAAGTGATTGGTTATTAGAATATATATCTAGCTTGTGTAAATAAAAAAAGAATATATATCTTGCTCCTTAAAAAAAGAAGGCTAAATTATAGTTTTGGTCCTCCTATTTTCAAAAATTCAGATATTTGGTCCCCCTATTTTAAAACTCAGACATTTAGTCCCCCTATTTTAAAAAAACTCATACATTTAGTCCAAAAAGGAGTTTTTCAAAATTTTTTACTGATTTGTATTTCTGCCCAAAAAAAGTTGATGTGGCTCTCAGTAAATGATGTGGCGCCTAACATGTGGCTGCCACATCATTTAATGAACCACATCAGCATGCCACGTCATTATCTATTTAATACAAAATTAAAATTAAAATATAAAATTAAAATATTTTAAGTTAGAAAAAAAATTAAAAAATCTCAAAATAATAGATTCTTCTTCCACAAACAGCAATCTGATTCAAAAACAGTAATCTGATTCAAGGTCTAATTTTTATTGATATTCATAAAGTTTAAAATACATAATTGCTTACATTTCTTCCCTTAGTTTCCCATCAGATATTGTCAAGATCAATAATTTAAAATTCATATACAGTCACAAACAATGCCTTTCTGTTCTCCAGACGCCTTAATCAACCAATCTATATGATATGAATCTTCTAAACTAAACTCAAACAACAACGTCTAAAATAAACTCAAATTCTCTCTTCTTTCTTTCTAAGAAATTAAAATGATTCTTCTTCTTATACAACCATGAATCTGATTCCAGTATCTCCAAATCCAAATATGAATCTAAATCAGAATAGGTCACTGAATCTAAAAGATTCTTCTTCATCAAATCTAACGCGCCATCTGATATTCACGGATCTACGGTCACATTTGAGTGCGAGTTTCGTCACCGAATCGAAGCGAGAGAAGAGAGGAGTAACTATCTGAAGTAGATCAGATAGAGCATTGAGCGAAAGACGATGATGACTCTGTCCTTCTACCTGCGCGTAGATCGGAGATGTAATCGGAGTTTCCACGAGTAACCGATTCACCATGGAAGTTTTTATCTTCGTTGTCGTCTTTGGTCGCGAGCATCGGAGAAACCAAGGTTGTAGATCTGGTTTCTTGGTAGCGAGCAGCCGAGAAACCAAGGCTGTAGATCTAGTTTTTATCTTTGTCGTTTTGAACCAAGGCTGTATAGATTTGGTACCAAGCATCTGATTGTTGTTTGTGGAAGATGAAGAAACGCTCATCAGATCTATTATTTTGAGATTTTTTAATTTTTTTTCTAATTTAAAATATTTTATTTTTATAAATTTAATTTTAATTTTAATATTTTATTGAAGTGGTATGCTGATGTGGTTCATTATATGATGTGGAGTCACGTGTTAGGCGCCACATCATTTAATGAGAGCCACATCAACCTTTTTTTTTAGCAGAACTACAAATCAGCAAAAGAAAATTGAAAACCCCCTTTTTGGACTATATGTATGAGTTTTTTTAAAATAAGGGGACTAAATGTTTGAGTTTTAAAATAGGGGGACCAAATATCTAAATTTTTGAAAATAAGGGGACCAAAACTATAATTTAGCCAAAAAAGAATATGTAGCTTCCTAAATAAATGAACAGAATAATATTACACTATTTAAAAAATAAACTCCTATTAAATATTAACGATAAATGGTTACACTTTAACTGTAAATTTAAATCCAAACAGTTAGACACTTTAACGGTCAGTTTAAATCCAAACAGCAAGTGAGGAATTAAATCCTATTCGCTACTTTTAAACCGTTTAACCGTTAGTTAGCTGAAGCTTTCGCCACCTATTAAACTCTATAAAATAATCATTTAGCGCAAGTTCACTCAAATTGAGAAAAACATTAAGCAAGAACACAATATTTCAAGAAATTATCTCAAGATCAGAAAAGAAAGAAGAAATGTTGAAGTGTCAATCCAAGAGATGTACATGCCACAAATCGGGTATCAGTTGCAGCATCCGGTGCAAATGCGTCAGATGCCATAACCCGAACGACACGAAAGAAGAAGCGATGGAACGAGAGCACAGGAAATTGTCAGGATGAATGTCGCAGCGGAGCGTGCTGCGGCTGATGGCGCTAACAACGCTGTCATCCCCGGTGACATTGCTTGGTTTATTTTGGAGATGCCATAGTCAAGGTCGGTCCTGAGAATTTGGAGGTCCTTGTCAAACCAACAAGCCTTAATTATAAAACAATGGATTAAAATGTCTAAATTTTAAAATACAAAAACTAAAAATTTGGATTTTTGAAAACAAGAGAGCGAAAATATACTTTAGTTTATTATTATTATTATTATTATTATTATTATTATTATTATTAAATGTCATAATAATATGTGAAATAATTTCCTCAAAAAAAAAAGTAATATGTGAAATAATTTGTTAATGTATATCTATGCGATAACATTAATCAACTTTATTCAATCTTATTTTATTTTCTATAAATATATTCATAACAAATATAAATTTAAATATTTATTTAAATATTGTAATAGACAAAAATATATATTTTTAGAATTTTATTTTTTAAATTAACTATTTATTATTGTTATTCAAAAATAATTTTACTCAATAAAATGGAAAGTAACATTTCATATACCTCCAATACACGTGCCATACATTAATTTTTTTACAGAATGAAAGATAGTGATATTAGAAGGAAAAAATATACTAAGCAAGTAAATAAGGGAGAATGGGTGACTGAATAATATTTTATAAGGTACAGTGGCTTTGTTATCATGTATGAGTATCACGTGACTGATGTTTGCTATTAAGCAACATTATCGTGTTTTCTGTTTTTTTTTTGACACCCTTGCCATTAGTTATGTTAGGGTTTATGTTTTTCGGCTGGTTGAATTGGTCGTTCTTGGTCTATATTCAGTTTTTTTTTCTTTTTCTTTTGTTCAAGCACCTTCAAAAATTGGTCATTCTTTTCTTGGTCGTAAAAGTCAGTATACGTTACTTTTTGGTCATTCAGTATTTTTCGTGGGAGATCACAGTGGACCAGAAGCTACACATTGGAGCTTCTAAATATCACAGTGGGAGATCCATGAATAACTCATTGTTGTCACTCAGAAGGTTGTTAGCATTTGGTGTCAAGAATTTATTTCATCATATTTGTTGATTAATAGTAAAAGTAGTTCTTCCCTCTCAACAAGACGGTCTTCTCCTTAGTTGCTACTCCCTCCGTTTCAAAATAATAGTCGTTTTAGCCAAAGCAAAAAATTTCAAAATAATTGTCGATTTGTCATTCCAATGCATCATTAATTAAATCTTTTCAATTTTACCCTTATTAATTGTTGTAACTTTTCATTAACCAAAGAAATTGTCAACATGCATTTATTAATCGATGGGGTTAATTTAGTAAAACTACCATGTTACTTAGCCACTTTATTGCTTTTTTTAATATTTGTGTCAAAACCTTAAACGACTATTAATTTGGAACGGAGGGAGTAATAGAGCTACAACAATCATAGGAATAATGATTATATTTGTGACAATTATTATGACACTAGATATTATAATTTTCACACCTTCCAACTCCTCTCCTATAAATAACCATAACTTCCATGACTTTTTGTGTTTTATGCCCCATTCTCTTCCATGATCGTGACCACCACACGACCATGACTAGCAAGATTTATATCTCTTTCATAGCCTTAATTTCTTCATCTTCATCTTTCTCATGAGCTAGCTTATGTTGATGATATAAACAAGTGGTTCTACTGATCATGGAATGAAATTGGCATGAAAGCTCCATGAAACCCATATGGAACTCTGCAAGGCATTCTAATTTTAGCAACCGTCTCGCCTGAAAACTTCTTTGTGTCCATTATATGAACCTGAAAAGAAATAAAAGGTAATTAGTGAATATGTTAATAAGTGTTCTAATTCTCAGGTTACAAGAATACAAGCTACTAAACTTACTTCTGAAGCGATAGTATCTTCATTGTGAACAAAAGCAATGATCCAACCATCATCTTCTTCAAGACCTCCATCTCGAGGCACAAAGGCTGCCCCACTGCAAAATGTATTCTTCCCAAACATATGGTATTCCACCTTTATAGCTTGATCTTTCTCTCTCTGATTCATAAAATCAAACTTATGATATTGGTAATTAAGTGCAGCCAAGAAATTACCATTTGTCAAAATATTCTTTTAACTACCTTCGACATAGAGAACTCTTCACATGATTCTTCAAAGTACAGCTTAGCTAAACCTCCATATTTTGGCGCCTCTAAATAAATCAATGTTCCAAAAGATATTATATTGGAAGTATGAAAGGCTACTTAATATTTTCAAGATAAAGAATAAAAAAACTAATACTCTATTGTTACCTACCTCGAGTACTGGAGCTTGCAATGGGATCAACTACTTGTGTGTATGCATAACTATTCTTAACACCTAGGAATTTTTCATTTATCATAGGAAAGTCCATATAAACTACTTTGTCACCACATAGGTATTTCTCTTTAACCTCCCCAGTTTGCATATTCAATCTCCATTCATAACACTGAGATAACCACTCAAAATCATTCAAACTCGGATCAGGTCCAGGAATCATTGAATCAAGAGATCTGCAGCCCCTTACTACAACCTGTAGGTACATTCACATATATCAGAATTTTAATGCATGCATATATGCTAGCTAGAAATGTTACTTGTTGATAACATACCTCTTGTCCATCCTCAAAAGAATTGATGATGTGAAAGGTGCAGTTAGGTTCTACATCAAGCCATTTGATTGAGTTGGCATTACCATAGCGTGGCATTACCCCAATCCTTGCGTATTCTTTCTTATTGTACTTTATTAATCTACACGAAGGCAAGAGATGAGGAGTCACAGAACTTTTCTATACCCTTATATTATATATTACAGTTTAAATTTAAGGCATACAGTTCATATGTACTCACGGGCCTCCTCCTATAAGTCTGTTTAGATCAATGGTTAGTGGAAAATCCATGATCACATTGTACCTGCGAAACAAAACCCCATAAAATACATACTACTATTCAAGTTTCAGTCCCACGTAAGTAGTTTTTGACATAATGGATTTAAAAAAGGTTTAATCAAAAGTCCCCTAATCATTTGAAAATTTTAAATAGGTTATTGGACTAAAAAATCGTGATTAATCTTTGAGTTTATCAACAATTTGTAATTGGGTCCCTTAACTTTTAAATAATTTGTAATTGGGTTTGGATCTCTCTTAGAGCGGAGAGTTCAATACCTTATTAAAAGCTATTTAAAAGTTCAGGAACTCAATTAATATTCAGTGATCCAATGTATGCGACTACGATCTGAGTCGCAACATCATCGTATGTGATGTCTCCACAACAGCAATGTGACCGGTCGTGATTGACCGCAACATCAAGGATCATGTTTGCAATGGGACTGCGATTTAAAACTTTCGGTTTGCACAACAATTACAAGCCAGCACAAGTATAAAGTATGCTACCTTTGTGTAACACCTATGTCATGGCAAAGACTGCACCTGTTTAGTTTGAGATCAACTTTATGAACCAACTTTCCATCAGCTGAAAAAAGGAGAAGAAAAGAAAAATCTCAGTCTTGTTGATATTGCACACTACTGGAATGGGACACGTATTCTTGCTCAAATTTTTTTCTTTTACACTGCAGAGCATACCAGAAACAATTCCAACCACAGCAAAAGGTTTGCTTGCTGACACACCTAATGCAACTAGTTCCCCTGTACTTGGAACTTTCTGTGATAGTACATCAAAAAAATTAGAGAGTGGGAAAAGATTGTAGAGTGCTGAAAGAGATTAAGTGTTGATTTGCAAATATACGAGAAAAATTAACCTTTGGATGGCTGGTGAATGGTCGATTCCAAGCTCCACTGAGATCCCAATTGTTTAAAGTTTTTAGGGTAAATATATCAATCTCTTGTGGGATGTGACTTTCAGCAGCCGAGTAAAACTTACCTGAATGCTCAAAGATATTCGTGTTGCTAATGTACTTGTTTACTTTTCCAGATCGCAACTGTTAAATCCATACAAGATGTAATTAAGTGAGGTCATAAATATATCATTAACTAACTAGGATTTGCTTCCAAAATATCATGAAATGCTTGCTTAATGCTTCACATGTTAGTTTGACTCAATGTTTCAAAACAAGTTTGTGACTTTTATTTGAGTTATGACATCATGGTTTTTATGTCTCTAGCTGCAAGTGGCATTTGATTTTGATTCTTCGCAGTATCAAGAACTGGGATGCAACTGCAATCGTTATCGCGATAACGCAACACATGGATGTAAGAAGAAATAGCATTCTCTTTATGTACTTCTTGTTTTATGCTGAATCACTATTCCCCTTGCATCATTGTCCATTGACTCCTTTCATTTTAATGAAGAGAAATACTGACAACACTCTCTTTAGCACAGTGCTTTTAATACTCTCTCTATGATTGAGTGAAATACATGTAGGTCCCACCACTTTAGAAATATGTCCCACTAAATTAGTAGGATCCACATGAATTTCACCAAATCATAAAGAGAGAATTGGAACGAGGGTGCTAAAGAGAACGTCGCTAGCACTCATCTTTTAACTAATTATTTTTTGCAATACTATGCTCTACTGATTTTGAATGTGGTGGAGATGAAATAAAGTAGCAAGCTAACCCAGTTGAGTAGATAAGCAGACAAAATGGCCAGTGAATCGCCTTCAATGGCAGGCAGAAACAATGGTTTGTTTCTTTGTTTTTCCAGCTTGTATGTTTCAGTCTCAACGTGCTTCTTGTTGTATAAGACCGTCCAGCTTCCATGAGTTGATTTTTTAAAATACAGTACATGAAGCATTCCCTCTCCTTCCACCCAAATGTTACTTGACCTTCCAAAGATAGAATTTGTTGATTTGAATCCTCCAAAAAGTGGATTTGGTCCTGCACAATATATATGCAGCTATTAGCATCATACATACATATGCTATTATAGATGACACAAGCAAACTTGATGGTGCTGACATAAACATCCTAAAGAAACATCTCTCATGATCAGTATCCCAATTGCCTTTTTAGTCATGTTGTCTTTAGATGTACCTATTACTATTAGCAACATCTTCTTACATGTTTTTTTAGGTGTGTTTGGAAATTTCGAATTTATCTCCCAAACACCTCTTTTAGTTCATTTGTTGAGTTCCCCAAAATTTGTTTAAATATGGGGGAACTCAAAAAGTAAACTAATAGAGGGCTTTAAAAGGATTTGAGATAATTTTTCTCTATATCACTAATAAATTACTACTATTAGTCCTAAGTCTCATCTAAATTTTTGTTGTTTGACAAAACTGTTAGTGGTAAATATAAGTGACAAGCAGGCTGATCTGCTTGTGTTGACATAAATATCCCAAAAGAAATTCCTTTGGGATTTTTTTTTACCCCCACCTCTTCCCTCCATACCCCCACAAGATTTTTTAAGACGAAAATACTCCTGCCTAAAATGAACGCGCTCAGATTTACCTTAGGAGGAGATAAATCCGATTTGTTAATTTTAGCCATCGGATTTACCTTGGGGGAGGTAAATCCGATTCTTTTAATCGGATTTACCTCCCCCTCAAGGTAAATCCGATTTTGGATATTAATTTTTAATTTTTTTAATTTTTTTTAAAAAACTTATAAAAACGCTACTAAAAATCCGTTAAAGAGTCAGAACTAATCCAAAAATTATACAAACACCACTAAAAATCTAATAAAACCAAACTAAGGCTATGCAAATTTTTTTAGATTTTTTGGAGACTGTGAAAAATTAAAAAAAGGGTTAAATATGTTTTTAGTCCCTACAAAATTTCACTATTTTGTTTTTAGTCCCTATAAAATTTTTCATCGACTTTTAGTCCCTATAAAATTTCAAAATTTTGTTTTTAGTCCCTATAAATGCCAACTAGTGTATATCCATTGAACTTTTGAGTGATGTTTCGCATACATGTTGAGGACATTATAAACATCTCTTCCAAAAAAACTTTGAATTTTTTAACAACGCATAAATTAAATCTAAATATTTTAAGTGCAAAAGATTCGATAAACAAATTAAAGGAAATACTAACCTAGAAATCAAATTTTGAGTTTATTTTTTGTGAGGGAGATATTTTTAATATCTTTAACGTGTATGTAAAATATCATTCAAAAATTCTAAAGGTATACACGAGTTTACATTTTATAGGGAGTTAAAACAAAATTGTGAAATTTTATAGGGACTAAAAGTTGACGAAATTTTTTATAGGGAGTAAAAACAAAATAGCAAAATTTTGTAGGGACTAAAAACATATTTAACCCTTAAAAAATTAATAGAAAATATTAAACGATGGAATTTGGGAATTTGAGCCCCGTAGTCCCATAAGAAGTTGCTTCTAAGGGAGTCATGGTCCTTGATTTATTTCGGATTTAATGGCTGTGGTTTCATTGCAATCGGAGTAGGTTGCCCGAAAATTGATTTTTTAGCCTAAATTATTCGCTCGACGTACAACATCGTCACGTGTTAACGAACAACACACTAAATTGAACCCAAAGAAGACCGATATTCATATTATTGATATCTAATTTCTTTTTTAAAAATAATTTAAATTTTTTAAATGATTTATTTATTTATTTTTGGATAAAAAATCGGATTTACCTTTGGGTGGGGTACATCCGATTGGAAATGGGATTTACCTTTGGGTGGGGTAAATCCGATTTTCCTCTTTTTTTTTTGAGTTGGGGATATATTGGGGTTTTTGAATTTTGTGAAGGGGTATTTTGGTCTTTTCAAGGGTGTGTGGGGTATAGGGTCAAATGGGTGGGGTACAAAAGAAAAAACCCAATTCGTTTTAGTCATGCTGTCTTACATGGCTGGCGTTGCTACTTTCACCCCTTTTTTTATGCTAATACACCTCCCACACCTCTTTTTTTTTGGCTAAAATGCTAGGGTCCCTTATTTTTATTTAAAGTAACAATTTAGTCCTTTAAGTTTTTTTTGTCCCAAATAAGTCTTTTATCTTTTAAACTTTAAGCAAAATTGTCCTTTTTCCGTCAAGTCTCTGTGCAATTCCGTTAAAATGTATATGTGGAAATAACAGTACTGATGTGTCATAATCCATATCATTTTTTATTATTCTTTTGAATGACATGTCATTTTTAATTTAGTTTTTTTTAAAAGAATCTCAACACTATTCATCATCTTCAACCTCTCACTCTTCATCCAATTATGCATAAGAACCCTAAATCCCAAATTAATTTTTTTCCCCGACTATGATCAGACCATCACATCCTCTTTTCATCTTTCCAGCTTCATCCAACAAACCCCATGATTGCATTGCACCTCACCATCCATGGCGGACCATCACAACGACTACCAAACCACCTCAAATTGCATTCCTTGCATCCCCGAGAGACCCACGAAAACTGAGGAAACAGCACTCCTAATATAGAATGCATTAGTTTTATATGGAACAATATAGAATGCATTTCGAATAAAATATATTAATTTCATCTTCCACTTTCGTATGTTCATGTGTTGAATAAGAGATTTGGGGATATGGGGACAAGTTTCTGGGTAACACGATTTGGGTTTCTTCACATGATTTTGGTTTGGGTTTGGTTTTATTACTGGGAACAGATATGATGCTTGATTATTGGTAATGTCGATTCATACCAGGTGCCTTTTGATTTGATTTGGGTTTAGGAGGATCTGATTTATGTTTTGGATTCAAGGTTTCATGGGAAGGGGGAGTTGATGAAGAAGATGAATGAGAACAGATTTTTTTTTTGTTTTGTTTTTAATTTTTTAATAAAATTTAAATCAAAAAGAGTTAGATAATATTTTAGGCAGTCACCTTGGCATGAGAAATAGACACGTCAGCACTGTAATGCCACATAAGCATTTTTTTAATGGAGTTGTATGGAGGTTGACGGAAAAAAATTTATGTAACAAAAATCTAAAATATAAATGACTGATTTGGGGCAAAAAAATCATAAAGGACTAAATTGTTACTTTAAATAAAAATAAGGAACACCAAGAGTATTTTAGCTTTTTTTTTTCACCAAGAAACTGTGCAGAGGATGGGATGTTTTTAGCATGTATGCAGTATGGATAGCCCGACTGTAGTCTTTAAAGTCTGACAAAGTGACCGGCTCAATCAAAATCTAACTACTATGCGCTTCGTTGTTTTCTACGATATTGTATGCAGCATGGAAAGCAATGTAAAATTCCTACTTTTTGTCCTATGGAATGGACTATATAAGTATATATATTTTACCCTTGAACTCGTCAACAAGCTAGCAAAGAATATATGCTTAATTGCTTTGCTTCAGATGTCACATAGAAATAATGTTTTGTTAAAATGTTAAGAGGGTTCTAACCATTTCTAATGTAGACACCTTCTGGAAAATCACCCGGAATTTGTCCTTGGATGTTGGTAACAAATATGGCTTCCTCCAACTCCTCCACTGGAGCAAAGTTACTCTGCACAGGTAATGAATCAAAAACGTACAATTTAAAAGTTTGAAAGAACACGTGAGTTTTGTGCCTTTATTTACTTCTCATTTCATTATATAAATATTATATAGATACCTGAGATGGAAGCAATGGCTTGTCAATGAATTCAAAGAATGAATCCACAAAAATGTCAACGAATTTGGCTGCTGTATTTTTCATTATGTTAGGAACATCAATTTGCAAGGTGACTTCAGGAAGAGCTCCCATGTTTGGCTGCTCAGTGAAACACACATTCAGACAGTTTCATTTGTATGAAATCTGACAAAAACAAAATCAAATTTGTGTGCCATACAAAGAGAGAGAGACATGTACTAACAACGCTTACCTTAAAAACAGACAAGAGTGGAATGTCGAAGTGACGAGATTTGTCTGAGACACAAGAGGGTTTTATCTCATTGAAGCAATTCACTTTCACTAAATATACATTACTACATGAAAAAAGAGCCATAGCTTGTGAACTTCAACACCTATACTAAAATGGAAATAAGGGACAGAAAATGTAGACAAGTAAATATGGTGCATCAAAATCGGTTTTTATAAGATTAGATTAGAAAAGTTCAGGTTCATAGCAGCACAACAGGGGCAGCAGAGCAAAACAATTAAGAACTCCATTATTTTATAAATATAAATATATAAATAAACTAGCCTATAACAATTTGGAATGTGATAGGATGGGTGTGCTACTCTTTTTATATATTTCTTTAATTTAGGTAGAGTTAAATTTAACTAATCAATATGTCAAATTAAAAGTAAGGTTAGTTTCCGGGGTTTGAACCCGAGACCTCATTCTTGCACTCTTTTGGTGCACTCCTTCGATATCCCTTAGCTCGCCAACTGAGCTACCTACTCGGGATTACTTAGTTAATTTTAACTGAACATATATGTTTTTTTTAAAAATAATGTGTTTTTAAAAAAGTACAAGCTAATACTTTATATGATTGAATAGCCACACATATTTAATTATTTGAAATTTTATATACATGATTATTACGATGATATGTCAATGTTCAACGAATGAGTTAATGAAATTCAATATCTACAAGGAGATATTAGGTGACGTAACTCTTACAAAGTTTCTTTTAAAATAAAATTATACCCACTCTATATAATATACATATTTATGAAATCATTTTATAATCTTTGTATTAAAAATGCATTAGTTGCTTTAGTTAGGAGTCCAAAGTCTACACTCTTCTTTTAACTCTTTTTTTAAAAGAAACGAAATAAGATAGTCGTTTTCATAGAGCAGTTCACCTTGAATTTTCCCAATAATAAATGAAGTTTGAAAGATCAACTAGGAACTTGAACCAAATCCTCAAGAGCTCCGGAGCTACTATGCATGTTGAGTATTTAAAAATTGTATGATCAGCAACTGAGTATTCAAAATCGCTTTTTATTCATAAGAAAAACTAAAATCACATAAAGCATATTGTTAGAGTAAAGCAAAAACACATAAAGCATATTCTAATTTGTCTCAATTGTTAGGTGAAATCAATCCACTTTTTGGGCGTACATAGAGCTTTCAAACCATTGGAATATTCCTCTTTAAACAATTTCTTATAGTACATTTTTTTCAATTGATCTTCTTAACTAGTTAATTTAAATTAGTATATTTAAGCATTCCCTTGCTTTCGATACGGCTGTATGGCACGCAATTTAACTTGATATTGAAGGATACTTCAACATACCAACAGCATAAAACAAAACTAATTAAAATGATTAGGTTGCAATGATAAAGTTGTAATGATACTCTTTTTTGGTCGAGACCAGGGTATTCACTGTCGAACGCAGTGAATAATTCTCTTGCTGGATTGAAGACACCTCGAAGGAAGTTGTAATGATACTCTATTGTTGTTATTATTATTATTATTATTTTATATGAGTATTATTCGATTTCGAGTGAATTATGCTGAATGTTTGTTGATTAGTACTTTGATATGTTGATGAAGTTAATGAAGGTTCTTGATGAGGACAAAAATGGAGAATAAGAAGTAACGCAAGGACAATTTTAAGTCGTTGATTATAGGAAAATTTTACCGTTAATTTTCAACTTCCATTAAAATGTAATAAACCTAACTTGACTTATAGCTAGTTAGACTAGTTTGTGTGTCTTTGTTGTTTGTTTGGTCTTAGCTACCCTTTATTATAAGTTAGGCGTGTAGGCTTTGTAGGAAGGCTCTGGATTTGGGCTTGTCCAATAAGGTTCATGGAGTTTATAGATCACAAATGATGTAAGGAACTTTTACATGATAATGAAATTATAAAGACGTACGAGTTTACATTTTTTTCTTTCCAATTTGTGTGTGTTTTAGTTTGTAGATCAAGAATTCGCTCCTTATCTCTGGTTTCACGAAGATGAATCTACATCATGTTAAAAGACCTTCTGAGAATTTTGCTTTTCACATAATATAAAACTATTTTCTAAAATATCTACTACATTAATTATTGTCTAATATAAACACCCTCAATTATTTGTTTGTTTGTGAAATCTAATAAACATGAAATCACGCATAGCACAATTATAAGATGTGTAATTAATACCACAAGTACATAATATAAGAAACAAACATCTACATTACACAGACTATGAATAACATGGAAATCAAATATTCTCATTTTCTAAGTCTAAAAGCTTAACTTCTTTTCAAATTTGTTCATTTATTCATTCATTCATTTAATACATCTTAAAAGTAATGTTTGTTTCTTATATTTTAGACCTAGTCACCAAGAAAATAAGAACTCAAAAAAAATTATATTTTGGACCAACGAAAAAGAAATTTTATTTCTTATATTATACATTATGTATATTTATTATACATTATGTATAAATATAATTATATTTTTACATATAATGCATTCTAGTTTTATGTAGGGGTATTTATGCTATTTATCAAATATATCTTTTTCTTTTCTCTCACTTTTGCTTTTTTTTTCTCTCTCAAACCAAACCACTCAACAAGCATCTCATATTGTACTCTTTATGTTGGTTTGAACTAGGTATCCTCTATGTGCAACTGTAGAGACTAATCATTGAGTCGGGTAGGACTACAATGGGTGGCAAAACTCTCCATTAACTGAAGAGATTTAACGTTGTTGCATTCTCGATACTAGATTCAAACTCAGGATCTTGGTTAAGTTGGAAGAAACCCAAATTATCTCTTCCAAACACTTTTGGGTATCTCATATTGTACTCTCTTTCCCTTCTTTTCCCTTCATTTCTTTTCTCTTCCTTTCCTCTATTTTTCTTTTATATGCTCCCTCTGTTTCAAAATAATGGTCACTTTAGCCAAAAAAAATTGTTCCAAAATGAATGTTGCTTTTGATTTCCAATGCAAATTTAATTAATTCTTTCCAATTGTACCCTTTATGTACACGACTTTTAAAATACTACTTCTACTTTGCATTAATGATAGTGGAAAAGACACCAATAATTGATAAGAATAATTTGGTAGAATATCTATTCTCTTTCTTCTAATTATTGCATTTCTTAATATTTGTGTAAAAACCTTAAACGACAATTATTTTGATACGAAGGGAGTTCCAAACAATACTTAGGATCCTATCAATCCGCTATGCATGGGGTAATAATGATTTTTTGGAATCTCAATCGACTAAGTTGCCGTTGCCATCCCTGCATGTGGGGACTGGAGCTCCTCATACGAAAAGAATAAAATGAGAAGATCATGATAAGATGATAATCGAATAATGAGGACTTTTGTTTACTACTACTACTATAAAAAAAAAAAAAAGGACTTGCGAACAAAACCAAAAAAATAGAGGACCTGGGAATTAGGACCCACCGACACTGACTCATCAAAATCAAATACCGCGCAAAAGAAACGCCACGCTGTAAGATTTTATTTTTCACGTGCCTCTGTCTGGCTTAAGAACCAAACTTACAAGAATCCTTCTTTTTCTTGCTTTTTTTTTTTTATTTTCTTACCGTACACTTTTCTTCCTCACCATATTTTAAGAACAATTTTTTTTTTTTACAAATCACAAGAGCGGATTCCATAGTATATAGCTATAGATTTAAATAATACTCGTTGTTATACCATCTCTCTCATTTTATTTAAGGTTATGACACGGACTAAAAAAACAAATAAAAATCTAGAATTTATGGTAGTTATTTTATAAAAAGAGAAAACTTATAAATATTTTATTAATATTGTAAAACGATAATTAATATGAGATAATATTTAACTACAATGTTAAATAATTTGGGATGGAGGGAGTACGAAACAACACTTTTTATGAAAAAAAATCTGCATAAATGATGACATTCTAGTTTAACTCTAAAAAAATCTCCACACTTCCTGTGAATTCATTTATAAGGAAAAAAATTAAGTTCACATATTATTTTGAGACTATTAGATTGCTTAAAAAGGTAAATATGACTTTTCACCTTAATGGCAACAAAGTTGCTTTCTTACGTGACTTTTCACCTTAATGGCAACGAAGTTGCTTTGTTACTATGACTATTTGTAGGAATACCCTAACAGATTTAAGCCCCCTTTTGGTCGTTGGTGCTAACAACATTCGGTTTGTGAGGACTTAGCCCCTAGTGTTTTTTCTTTCTTTTCTTTTGTAACCATAAAAAATTGTTTGGAATAGCTGAAATTCGAGGAAAGAAAATTCAAATGATGAAAAGATTATTGATGTGTGTGCTTTAGTTTGGTTCAAGGAAGAAAGGGGAAGGAATGATCAAATTTCATGGGCCCGCACCGAAAAATCTTTTCGCGAGATTCGAGAAGAAAGCTACTACCATTTTAGTGAATAATTTCATGGCCTTTTCTAGTGTCCACGAAGCTAGAAAATGGTGTACCATACAATAGATAAAATAGTGATGAAAATCTCGGTGAAATTTGAATCGTTAGATTTAAGATATCTCATAGAATCATACGGTAGATCCTCGGCACCAATTATATTCCCATCAACAACCTTTTTCCTTCCAATCATACCCTTTCCACCAATAAAATATTATGAAAGAAAAGTCGAAATTTACATCGATATTGAAAAGTTCAAACCAAAATTACAATAGAATTGTAGCAAAAATAGTTATACTTGTACCTATCAACCAAATATGTAGTAGTAGCATTCCACACTAGCAACAACATATCCTTCTATGAATCTTTAAGGATTCAATATCAATTTTAATTTGTTTCTATTTTTTCGTAACTATAGAAATAAGAGGGCAACAGTGTGTTTTTTAAAAATAATATCTAAAAGTTCAAAATCTATAGGTGTGTTTTTTTGGTGAAAACAATTAGGGCCTGTTTGGTGGTCGAAATAAGATAAAGACAAAATATGATATGAAGCAGATAAAATAGGATATGATAGAAACATGATAACATTTAAACCTGATAAGGTATAAGAAAATATATACTATTTTTTTTTAGGTACAAAGATTACTTGCTATTATGTTATATGTTTTAAATAAGCTAATAAAAATGATATGATATTTTTATATATAAATGACAAAACCACCCTTGTGACAGCTATATTTCATGTGTTGAAAAATTAATTGATTTTCTACTTTTGTACTTTTCTAAAATTTAATTTAATTTAATTTAATTTTTTATTACTTATTTTAATTATTTAAATTTTAATAGTTTTTTTTAGATTATACAAAAAAGACAAAATTACCCTTATTATAAATTCATACATTATTTTTTAAGTTAACTACTAATATTTTTAATTTATAATTGCTTATATTTGACGAGACATATGAACTTTGTTTGCACTTACATTTATAGAGAATATAGCACTTGTGCTGATAAGTTTGTTGTCGGACATGGTGCTAACATTAGTGACTTTGTCTAGTGGGACCTTCCTCCTAGCTTTATTGCTGAGGATTTCTCTAGAAATAAGTTAGGTTCGCCTAGCTATAGGTTCTGCTGATTTTATGTTCGATGGTTTTAGTCTCCTTCTGGCCATTTTGTTTTTCGTGTGTTGCAAATGATTGTTATTGACTTTGGTGTCAACCAAGTTAGGATGAAAGTCATTATATGATGTTTTTGCATGTCAATTTGAACATTCAATAGGATTGTTATTTTTTTCCTTTTGGATGTAATGTTATTTTATTCATGGGTATTGACTTTGTCACCAATGTCTTTTGTATCTTTTATGTTTTTTATCAAAAGTTGTAGGGAGGTAGGGGGTAATCTTTTTCCTTCTTGACATTTTTCGCCGTAGGAGGCTTTTGCATCAAAATGTTTTAGTGAAGGTCCATATTCATTTCTTTTGCTAAGAAATAATATTTTTAATTTTTAATTTAACATAAAAATTTGTTTTCATTGTTGTTTATTAATATATTTATTTTTTAATGAATTTCATATTTTTATATTTTAAAAAGGTAACGGTTTTTAACCCAACTCAAGACAGCAAACAAAATTAACCATGACAAGAGGTTCTAAATGATTGCCTTAAGAATTTCACTGTTCTTACTCGATTAAGAGGAGAGAGAAGAAGAGCGTCAAATTTATTTGGCCGCTCTGCTGATGACGGGAACGCGGTCCACCCAACTGAGTTTGATGTTCTAACAAAACCTCTTCGCCACCCGAAGCTTCCGTGAATTCCGACACCTTCCGTCCAACCTCCGACGTAGAAATTAGTATCAGGTATTTTGACGTACCAAAGTAACTGCTTGCACTTTCTAGTTCTACCTTCTCTTTTCAACATCCAATTTTTGGAACTACTAACTTTTAATTTCTCATTACCGTCTTTGGAAGCAAATCAATTTCCGGGAATCTTTATGTTGACTAGCAACTTGACGAATACTTGAATATTGCTTTTTGTTTTTTTAATAAAAGTTATCGGTTCCCATATCATATGCTTTCTTCTCATCTTGCTTTCCTATCTTAATTCTTTGTTTTTATTTAGTCATATTCATTCACACCTTCTGTAGAAAGAAAGAATAAGAAGGAACTGATATATATAGTGCTGTAATTTTCAACTTGCTTTATACAACTGGATTGGAAGACTTCTCATGGTGCATGAGGGTATAATACTATCATCAAAATCCGTAAGGTAGTTTTATACAATTTTGATTAACTGCTATGATCAATTTTCCCCTTTTATTACTTCTTATTACTGGATCTGAGTTGTTGTTGTGGTACAATATGCAGAGTTGGAAGTCAACTAATGGTTGTTCTGTAATTTTAGCAAAAAATGGGTCAACAATTTTGGTCCTTGTTTCAACTTGAAAGAAAGAGATTGTTATGGCTTATTGGCATCACTTTTGCTGTGGTTTTAACATTCCAGTATTTTGAGCTTCCTTATGGTAACAAAGTACCAACATTGGATACTAGTAGATTCCAATCTGCAGATTCCCCATCTGAATCTCAAACACATTACAATACTATAGGCATGAATTTGACAAGAGAAATCAACAACATTACATCTGAATCAGATCATAAGTTAGTTGGTTCATATTCTGATTTTTATTCCCCTAATTCTCCTACAATTGCACCGACATATTTAACTCCACCTATAAGTCCTCCAACAAAAATGAGCCCAGATATTGCGCCCTCGAATTCAATGTTATCAAATGATTCGGAAAAAACCGATTTCATGGAAGATGAGAGGTTTAGGCTCAGGCCATTACTAAATGATGTCAATATAGTGGCCAAGAATTCTTCTGTCACCAATGTTCCTAAGGAGATTAATGATTCTAGTGTAACAGTTTCAGAAACAAAATCAATCTCAGAAATGGACAAGTTATTGCTTCAAAACCATGCTTCATATCGTTCTATGGTATTTAATAAACTATACATTTTTATCTATCGTATGTTTATAGCTTATTGTTGTGTTCTGTTCTTATTTTGCTAACTTATTTTTAGAGGCCAAGGTGGTCTTCAGCTGTTGATCAAGAGATACTGCGGGCCAGATTAGAGATTCAAAATGCACCAATTGTAACTAATGATGAAAATCTTTACGCTCCCCTTTATCGCAATGTTTCCATGTTTAAAAGGTATCATTTCATTATTGTAGTAT
This sequence comes from Astragalus glycyphyllos, assembly GCA_963573325.1. Lineage (NCBI taxonomy): Eukaryota > Viridiplantae > Streptophyta > Magnoliopsida > Fabales > Fabaceae > Astragalus > Astragalus glycyphyllos. The sequence goes on from OY754307.1 coordinate 92,429,163, forward strand.
TTTTTGGTCTTCTGTTTCTGATAACATATATTCCTTTATGTATACATTAAGCAAGATCCTTGGTGGTACTGCTAAATTTTTATATTACCTTATTATCTTGTAATTGTGCAATTATCAGGAGCTATGAATTAATGGAAAAGACTCTAAAAGTGTATGTATACAAAGAAGGGACTAAGCCTATAATGCATTTACCATATCTTTTGGGAATTTATGCTTCTGAAGGATGGTTCATGAGGCTTATGGAAGCTAATAAAGCATTTGTTACTAAAAATCCAAAGAAGGCCCATCTCTTTTACTTACCTTTCAGTTCTCGAATGCTCGAGGAAACATTGTATGTTCGGAATTCACATAGCCATAGGAACCTAATGCAGTATCTGAATAATTATGTTGACATGATTGCTGCTAAACATCCTTTTTGGAACAGAACAGGAGGGGCTGATCATTTCCTTGTTGCTTGTCATGATTGGGTATGTATGCTTTTCCTACTTCAATGAATGAGTCATTTCTGTGTCGCTTTGTTAGGAAAGCTACCTATATTCAACATTTTAGAAAAAGGTGTGTGATCGCTATTTGGACTGCAACATCACGGTGTTTATGTTCCTGGCTAGCAATTGAGGCCATTTCAGCCACGTTTGACCTTGATTTTCCATGAACATTTTGTGTTTTACTCTCTTAAAAATTGCATTGGGCTGGGCCTGCCCTGTATTTTGGGTTGGGCTAAAAAAACACAGCTCATAAGATAATTGGGCTGGCCGAGCCCAGCCCGCTTTTGCACTTTGCCCCACTGGGCGGCGCAATCCGACAGCTCTAATTTTCTACAATGTTGTGGTCATATCTGTTTATGTTTTTGTGACTGCGACCGCAATTTAAAACCTTGGCTATATCCGTGTCTTATTTCACATCCAATGATACCACTGTTGTAGTATGCAAACAAAAACATGCATTGGAGAATTCTCTATGACATTAGTCTCCTCCATTGTATACCTTTGGATTGTACTATGCAGGCACCTTCAGAAACAAAGCAGCGAATGGCGAAATGCTTAAGAGCTCTATGCAATGCTGATGCCAAAGAAGGTTTTATGTTGGGGAAAGACGTATCTCTTCCTGAAACTTATGTCAGAAACTCTCAGAATCCCACAAGAGACCTGGGTGGAAAACGAGTTTCAAAGAGGAAAACTCTTGCTTTTTACGCAGGGGGAATGCACGGTTATGTTCGTCCAATCCTATTACAACACTGGGAAAATAAAGATCCTGAGATGAAAATCTTTGGGATAATGCCAAAGTCTAAGGGCAACAGAAACTACATCCAGTACATGAAGAGTAGCAAGTATTGTATTTGTCCAAAAGGCTATGAAGTTAATAGTCCAAGAGTTGTGGAAGCTATATTCTATGAATGTGTCCCAGTTATTATATCAGATAATTTTGTGCCACCTTTTTTTGAGGTTTTGAATTGGGAAGCATTTGCTGTGTTTGTTTTAGAAAAAGATATTCCAAAATTGAAGAGTATTCTACTTTCAATTCCACAAAAGAGGTATCTTCAAATGCAGATGAGAGTGAAGAAGGTACAGCAGCATTTTCTTTGGCATAGGAGTCCTGTAAAGTATGATATATTTCATATGATACTCCATTCTATTTGGTATAACAGAGTCTTCACAGCAAGAACTAGATAGATAACTTCAGTTTAACAAATTTTAGTGCCTAGATATTATTTATTGGTAAAGTCATTCATTTTATGTGTACATTTTTGAGTTTTGGTGTAAATAAATTTCTGAATATTAGTCCCTTCTGTCAAAATAATAATAATAATAATAATAATATTATCTCCTTTGCCTTTTAGAAGTATAATTAAAAATTACCATCTCTTCTTGAATCAGATGGTGTAGCATTTTTTTTGGGGATATTTTGTTTTTTTATTAACTTCAAAACATATTTGATCATTTATAGTCGCTTCTTAAGTTAGTTATCATTTTTTTATTTACTGATAAGATCAAATAACTGACATAAAATTGATCCATGATCTCTTGTATGGAGATAATAATTTTGCTAACATCTCCTGACTTTGAGTGTAATGTTGTAGTTTTCGTGTGTGCCTCACTCTGAGGTTGTATTGGCAATTTTAATGACATGAGAATATTGGTTCTCGGGTTCGAAGCGTGTCACCATGTGCAGGCACGGATGTACATAGTATAAATTGGGGGCACTTGACCCCACTTATTGCATATTTTTCTAACCAAAAAATACTAGTATTGTGTATTTGACCCCACTCTAAATACTATGATGACCCCACATAGACACAATACTCATGTAAGACAAAGTAAGTATTACTACTATATAAATTACTATTATATAAATTACTACAAAAAATTTCTTGCATTTTTTGTCTCTCACCTTTTTTGGTTGGTGAATTTAGTCATTTTATTTTACTTTTGGAAATTTTGCTCTTTTAATTTGGTGATTTTGGTTCTTGTGATTTTTCATTGTAATTTTTGTCATAAAAAATCATGGCTTATGCAAATTTAGTCCCCCATTTTTCCGATTTCAAGATTTTTGGGAAACAAAAATGCAAATATTCCATGATTTTGAGGATAAAAATTGCAAAACTAAGAAAACTGAGAACCAAAATTTTCAAAAGTAAAATAGAAAAACAAAAATCACCAAATTAACAAAAATTACTGTATTTATTTGGGATATAATAGACTAATAAGACTAAAATTAATGGACTTATTATTGTTCTTGTATCTCCTTAGATAAATAAACTTAGTTAAGTAGCTAAACAATATATTATTAGGTTAGCTAAATATAAAATATACATACTTATTTAAATACATATATTATTTTTGGGGTAGCCGAGACTACCCCATTATAACATTACCCTCCACCCCTGATTGTGAAGAATCAAATGCGCAATCGTATGAGGAATGAATTTTTGAATGATTGCATGGTCACTTATATAGAGAGAGTGATATATTTGATAGTGTTGACAATGAAAAATATTACAACACTTTCAAAATATGAAGACACGTAGAGAGCAATTATAATTTTTATATGTTTAAGTATCTTCAATTTTTGGATATATAATGATATAATTTTTGTAATCTCAAATTTTTTTCTTTATAGTAAGGATGTTATCATTTTATCGCTTATGCATTTATCTATTCTTTTTTTTAGTAAATATTCATAGTAAATAATTTTGCCCCCACAAATTGAAATTCCTGGATTCGTCCCTGACCATGTGTGTGGTTTTTATGTGCTATTTCGTCTAATCTGACCCAAAAAAAGATCATACTCAAATCTATTTATAAAGAATTGTACAATCATATACAATAAATGCTAATGAAATGCTCAGAGATCAAATTACCTTCGAGAAGGCCACAATACCTTAAAGTGGATCTTCTATCTAACGGTGAAATTACCCAATAGGCATCAAAATAGTCAATAACTTTGGTGTTACGTTTGTTTTTCAGAGTAGCTCTTTACCTGGTGCACTTTTGATATACCTAATACCTAAGAATGCAAAGCACAATACTCCAATAATGCCTCTCAAAAGGAACGTTAAAAAGACACAGTAGTCGACTTCACATCTTGTCCTACTATATTCATGGATCACATTGCTGAATCTTACAAGATGGGGTTTAATCAGGGTAAATAGTTATTTTGGTCTCCGAATGTATGAGGTCTGTCATTATTTTTCCTGAATGTAACAAAATTGCAAACACGTCTTTTTTAACAATTTTAGGGACTAAATTGACTGAAAAAACACATTTGAGAACCAAAGTGACCTACTAAAGAGAAACTCGGGGATGTGTTTGCAATTTCAATACATTCAGCTACTATAATGACAACTTTCCCACATTCAGGAGCCAAAATAACTATTTACCCTTTAATTAAACTTACAATTGTAAACTATAATCCAAATATAAACCACAATAGTTCAGGTCATACAAGGGTTTTGAATTATTCATCTATGTCAGTTAAATATTTCTAATTTATTTAGTTAAAACTTGATTTCTACAGTATTGATGAAAATCCTAAAAGTAGAAATATGAGTTAGAGCTGCGATTTTGGGATCCATTGCTGTGAAATGAAGTCATGGCTGATGCGAGATTGGAAGATTTCTTTTAGCTTTAGAGATGATCTATGGTTTAACTTGGGAAGATAGGGGGAGAGAAGAAGACTTAAATAATTATTTATTTTTTGTATAAAAATAATAATTATTTAAATAAAATCCACGTCAGATAATATTAGTCGTTGTAGGTTCCACATCAGAACATAACAGACACATCATCATCTGTTAACTCAGATGGACTGAATGTCCAAAAAAGGACTTATGTGTAATAAATTTGAAACTTGAGGGACCAAACTGAGAAAAAAAGCTTAAAAGACTAAAGCGGAACAAATAAATAACTTAAAAGAATAAAAATGTATTTTAAGCCAACTCATACTAAAACTCTCCACAATCATGCTTATGAAAATGCACTCATGATATTAAAAATATAATGAAGGTACAATTAAAGCTACAATTTAAATGACAATAGAAGGAAGAACATCATCTAATAAGAATTACAAGATAACTGCTTCTTAGTTTGAAAAACTAAGAATAAAATCCAATTTTTCCTCAAGAACATAATTTTCATGATTGACTAAAAACTTTTCAGTAACCAGCAACAATTTTTGCATCTTGGACATTTAGGGTTAGCTTCGGAAACCATTACTAGCATGTAGCAAAAGGTACATCCCGTCGCAACCAATGATGGTAGCTCATCTTTGGCTGGACCACCTAGATCAGAGTCTAGTATTGAAGATAGGTATGATGGTAGTGAAGTTTGCGAAGTTGTAGATTTCTGAGCAATTGGTAAGTTGTTAGAGCTCAATCCCGGTAGTGATAATGTCAGAATTGGAAGAATATCCGAATAACTATCATATTTATTCACCGTTGAATCAGTCAAACTACTTGTTTTTCTTATTTTCTTTGATGTTGATCCAACCTTCAATGTAAAACCAAAAATATGGGGAAAGTGGCATATCAAATAAAAAAACAACATAAAAATCTAACAAAGAAATCAAAATTATATAAGTCATAAAAAATGAATGAAATCAATAGAAAAACAAAATCACCTCAAAACTTTCTTTAAGTCCTACAAAAGAATTATATTGATCTTCCGGTTCAATTTGTGCTGGTTCGTTGAGGTCAATAGTGAAATGATGTTGTTTCCGAAGGATAGGGCTAATATTGTGAGGATAATAAGCACTAGTATTTCTCACCATATTACCTTGACCTCCTTTCTCAAGAGGGCTACCTTCCCTCTTTCGTAATTTGGGTGAAGATGTTTTCATTGCTTTAAACTCAATTGACTGATGGTAAAAATTATTGTTTTGGCATGTATTTATACTCAACAATATGTTTTGAAGCATACCATATTCCAAATTCAAAAGATGATAAACACATTCACACAATGAATCTTAAATGAGAGTTAATAGTCATTCATTTAACATAGTAAAACTCTTAATTTGTAGAAATATAATAAATTGTAATATAAATACACAGTTTCAAGAAAAACGTGAAGCCTTGTAAAAAAAGTGAAAGCTGAACAAATGTAATCATGCAAGGCGGTTAGCGTTGAACTGTAGAAGTGAAAGTCATTTTCAAAATTTGAACAATTTTTGCCAATTGAAATACCTAAGATTGTTATTTTTATTATTATCAACTTTTATTGATAAAATTATCATATAATTACTTTTTAGTCTACTATATTTTAAACAAAATTGTCAAAAACGAACCGAAACGAGTAGATCAACTCGTTTAACTGAGAACAATACTTACATTCGGTTTGTATAAACTTGATAATCGTGCTGCTTAAGAACGAGTCATAAAATCAACAAACTGGTCAAAAATCAACCAAACTGGTTTTTTGTTTTCATTATTTCCTATTGTCAACAACTTTTTCAGAATTTACATAACTGCGCCATCAGTTATATTAGGAGACAAGCCAATTGTGTGGCTCATAGCTTAGCTAGGGCGGCTCAATGTTTTGCTAGTCACCACGTGCATGAGCATATTCCCCATTGTATTGCGACTCTTTTAATGAATGAAATGGCTTGATTTGGTTTGTTTCAAAAAAAAAAATTTAAGCGAATTTTCATTTTGTTTTTTAAAAAAGGGTAAATAATGTTATTTAGCATTTTTTATTCATCTTTTATGTTGGTGGATTAAACAAAATATTATAATTAATAAAATATAAAATAACTTTGTATTTTAGTGTTATTACGAGAGTACTATTTACCCTTAGTATTTACGATTATTGAATATTAGAGTGCTGTCATGAAATTTTTGCTATATTTTAAGAGTTAAATTTATATACATTGTTGGTGTAAAAATTTTACACTGTCAACCAACTGTGAAACCGCATGCCATAAAAAATATTGGACTTCATCCCAATTATCTTAAATCTCATTTTATACTATGACTTTTAACTGGTCGGTGGTGTAACAAATTTTATGCCGATAGTGCATAACTATTAAACTGATCTTAGTTTAATATGTAGTTTTGTATATTGTATTTCACTTATGCTATTAAAATAGAGTTTAACTCTTAGTTTAGAAAATACTATTTAAACAATTTCCAACTCGAATGCGGTCGAACCCCTAAACCTTGAACTGATACCTGGTTTGATTCAATGGACGTAGTTCGGTTTTTACTTTTGCCAACATCAATTTTAACAGGTATGACATGTTAATTTTAATTCACCTTTTTTTTTTGAATTTTCAATTCGAATTATTATGAATTAATAGTGTCACATTTTTTTGTAATTAAAATATGTTTATTTAGGGTTGGTATGCTCTCCATTTATTCTCATTTTCTCTAAAGAAATTGAAGGTGTCATTACTATAGTTCTGTGTGTATGAATACACATAAATGTCTAATAAATGTCACCCAATTTAAGAATAAGTAAATTTATTCTCATTAAACTATAGTGATGAAAACCTCCATTTCTTTTAAGAAATTGAGAGGATAACTTGTTTATTTTGAGTGAAGAATTGCACAGTAGTTACTTTTAATTATACCACTATTAATATTAACTACTATTAAATACAGATGTTACACTTGGCTTTAAATTTAGATATTCAAGCTTATTAATAAAGAGATGTATGAATAATTGAGAAAAACCCTTGTAAGGTAAGCAATTACTCTAAATAATTATGTTTGTTTAATTAGTATGCATTCTCAGTGATTAATAAAAATTAATGCTAAATTAAATTTACTTTGATTATGTGTATAGAAATATAAACTCTCCTCAAATGTAACTATTATTAGTCCTCCAATGAAGTTAATTTTTATTTTTCAATATTTCATTTTGTTTCCCAAAACAATTTCCGAAGTCTCATTAGAAAAAATATTATCAATGCACTCTATCTTAATGGGTGGACTCGGCTAGTACCCGGGTTCGATTCCCGGCAATAGAACAAATTGGAGTCAGACTTTACTTACCTCTAGGCAGAACTCCGGATTATTCAAGGCTCCTTTCCCCTAGACACCATAGGGGGTCAAAGACTCCTAGACCAAAAAAAATTAGTAAAAATATTAATCAATGATAGTTTAGGGAATGCACTTTATTTTTATATGAAACCGGTAAAATTAATTACACTTAACTAAATTTCTTAATAAGGATGAAATTAAGTATTTTTGCCTATATTTGAGTTCAAATGAAGTACTTTTTAGTGATTTTTGAGCATTCGAATTCGGGACACGAAATAGTGTCCCTTTAAATGTGTTTGATTTGCAAACAAAAGAAGGATTAGATAGCTTAAAATTAGTTGTTTCATGTTTGATTTTAAAAAGTAGTCATATTGGTGAACAAAATAAGAGTTTTTTGGAATTAATGAGGGCCAAAAAGCCCAAAAAGTAAGCGGTTTTACGTAAATAGTAATAGTCTCTCATCTTTTCTCCCGGTCTCTATTTTTGATTACAAAATTTTAGGGTGAACGAATGTCATCTCATCATGCTTTACTAGGCCAAATTTTTGAGGTTTTCGTCCATCTATTAATAACATGATTAATAGTGTTTTTTACATAACATAAATAGGTTTAAATGTTAAATTAACGTTAGTGACTTTTTTTTTTGACCAAACGTTAGTGACTTTTATTAACCAACAAAAAATACTCCTATAATGTATAACCAATTTTTTTTTTGACAAAATGTATAACCAAAAAACTACGCGTGTAATATAATATATAATAAATTATGTATATATATATATATGTAATATTTTTAATTATTTCTATAATAATTATACTTATATATTACATATAACATATTAAATTTATATAACATATTAAATTTATATATTCTAAAATACCGTTTTATACTATATACACTACGCACCTTTCAATTGTAGTGTTGTAATCCCTTGGTTTTTTTTCTAAGTAAAAGTTGGTCAACAAAAGTTAATGTATTTAAGCTATGTCTAGATTTGGATTGGCTTTGTTAGTTATTTGGGTTTTCAACTGGCATAAACAAAAGTTAATGTATTTAAGGTATGTCTAGATTTGGATCGGCTTTGTTAGTTATTTGGGTTTTCTACTGGCATAAATATTTGTGAAAGTTTTTTTGTTTTGTTTTTTAAGCACTTGTGAAACTATTTGTGAGAGTGTAAGGAAACACCTTATAACATGTTCATAAGTTGTTTTTAGCTCATTTTCATCAGCTCTCAAAGATGGCTTTTGAAATCAATTTATAGTTTATAGAAAACAATTTAACATTATTTTATTCTTTAATATAGAATAAAAATTGTTTAACCATAGCTTTTTATATGATAAGTGTTTAATTTAGAAATGCTTAATTAAGCTGTTTATCTAAATATGTCTAAATAAATACATTAATTTCCGTTGACAAACTTTTGTTTATAAAAGAGACCAGTGTATTACTTTATTACAAATCGAAGAGATGATAAAAAATAAAAAATAAAAATCGAACACACCCTTTGTATTTTTGTGTATTTTAGAAATTTGTACAAGTTGTCTAAAATATAAAATAAGTGAGAGATAAAACTAGAGATAATAAACATAGAGTGTAATTGTTGTGTACTAAAGTCTACAGGTGTTATAAGTTTTTTTAAACCGACAATCAATCGTAAATCACAGCGTCAATAACTTATATGTATTTAGAGAAAACTCAACCATTTTTAATAAAAAACAAATCTTCATTGGTTGACAACTAAAAAATCTCTACACTAATAAATTCATATACAAATTTAGATATCCAAATTTAATGTTCAAATCTACTCTCTTCATCTCATATCTTTAACTCTTTAACTCTAAAGCAGCTTGTCATTGCGCGCCATACTTCTTTTTTTTTTTTTTTTGTCTTTTGGTTGAGTTTTTTTTTCTTTTGTATTGCTTCACTTTTTTTATATTCTTTTTTTTTCAGATTTTTTTTTTGTTTTTTTTGCTTCAGTATTTTTTTCGGGTTTTACATTTTTTCCTTTTCATATTTTAAGAGGTACTTTACCGTCTCGAAAAATTTTAGATTTTTAAATATGCAAATTTCGTTATTGAAAACTCGACTCGGTGAATAAAATTAAATTCATGACAAAATAGGTAAATTTAAATATTAAGCGGTATGTTTTGGGTACTTCAGTATTCAGAAAAAATTTTAACTCTTCAAATACCAAGTTTCTTCGTAAATAACCGGTTTGGTAAAAAACAATAATAAATTTGTGACAAAATACTAAAGTGCGATGCTGACAGTATATTTAGGGGTACTTTAGGGTCCCGATAAAAATTTAGATGTTTAAATACGCGAACTTTGTTCCTCAATAACCTGTTTAATGAAAAAAATTATGACAAAATACATAAAGTGTGATGGTAGGCATTGTGTTTCGGGGTATTTTAGGATCTAGAAAAAATCTTACATGTCCAAATTGGTGTTTTCTTCTTTATTTTGATAATTTCACATCAACGAGTATTATAATGATACTTAAATTGGTGTTTAAGTATCAAATTAAAAAAGAGAAATTGTGAGTTAGTTTACAAAATTAACTCTCATTATTGACATTGGGAAGATAAATTAGTAGAGTTTTTGTTTTTGGTAAACCAATGTATCCCGTGCACGCGCAACACCAGAGACAAATCCCCCGAGGCACTGAGTTCCATATAAGTGGTTGACCTCTCCCACCAGGTATTTTTCCATATGCACCGGCCAATGATCGAACCCTTGACCAAATGGTTAAGGAGCCCAAATATCTACCACTTGTGTTATACCATGTTCGTAAATTAGTAGAGTTACGAAATAGATATTATTAAATAATGAATTGTATGGTTGGAAAAGAAACATTAATATTTCATTGAAATTCTAAAAAGTCATATATTATGAGACAAAGTGTTGAGGGTTCGATTCTCGTATTGGGTATGGGGCAGCTTTAAATCCCTTGGCCAGCTGTCCCACCCTTCGAGATGCCTCTAATTCAGCGAGTGGATTAGTCACTGCGTTCGACGGTGGATACTCTGGTCTCAATAAAAAAATTAGTTACAAAGTCATATATAATAAGGGATAGAGGGAGTACTTTTTTAAAAAAAAAATTGTGCTTCAATTAAAATAGAAGTTAAAGTAAAAGGAAAATTGATCACATCAATTTATCGAAGTTGAAAATATGGGTCGTCTGTTTTTTTTCATCGGACGGTCTAGACAAGTTGCAGTTAAGAAGTGTTTGACTTGTTCGCGTGTCGGTTGCATGTTACTCTCCTGAGTTTACTCCAATCTCCATTTCCTCTGTTCCTTTACTTCCACACTGTGATCCATTCTGTGTTTTTTTCCCTGTTTTTCTTCTACAGAAAGAAAGACACAAAACAGAGAGAGAGAGAGTCCCAGAAAGAAATCCTAGTACCGTGTTTGTCTATTTGTCGGTCCATTCTTATGATCCTGTTGCATTTGGCGATCTCCGTAAAAAGAAAGGTTGAATTTTGATCCTCAATTTTCTGAGCAAAGGTATTTGATGATGAGTGTTCAATGAATTTTCCTTTGCTTCATTTTATGCATTTGTAACATGGATCTAGGATTTAGATTTCTATGTCAAGCAGAAACCAGGAGATTAATTTCATTATTAGGAATTACAGTATTTCTAATTTTAGTGATCCAATATTCTGAACTTCCAAATACTAAATTTTTATCTTCTCTTACTGCTAAGATCACTAGTTTCACAATAGATACATTTTCAATTTCAAATTCCACTCATTCATTAGAAGAAATAGGAGCAAATAGTCCTCAACCCTCTCCATTAGATCAAGGTACAAGTTCTCTAGTTTACAACAGCACACCTTCAATTACAGCCATTGCTCCAAGTCCACAGAAAGATAAAGGAGTTGATAATCTTGTTGTCTTTAGAAATGGCAGTGCATCTTCACTGCTTGCACCACAGCCTATGGTGTCACTGCCCAACAGAACATTCTTAGATTCAGAAATGAGTCCTACCAGTCCTATGATACCTGTCATTTCAGCTGCAACTTCAGTGAAATCGAACGCAACCGGTTCATCCCACGTGGATGGAAACTCGGTGAAATCAAATGATAAGCCTGTGGTTACGAAGAAATCAAGAAAGAAGCCAACAAAAGTAGTTTCGATATCGGAGATGAATTTGCAGTTGCAGCATAGACATGCTTCTTCAAAGCTAACAGTATGTATTGTGTTATGGACCATATATTAACAAGTTTAGAATTCAATTTTATCTTTAGATTTCTGATTCATCTGTTTTTTAATGTATGTAGAAACCGGCTAGTTCTTCTGCTGTTAATCTGGAAATATTGCATGTAAAATCAGAGATTGAAAATGCTCCCAACATTATGGATGATACAAGACTTTACTCACCTTTATACAGGAATGTTTCCATGTTCAGAAGGTATGATAAACATTTATTATATTTCAATGTAGAGAAAAGAATCTTCTCTTGAGCTGAAACACTGCAATTTGGTTAAACCATAAATGACCAGAGTTCTAATTGAATTATATAATTATTCTGACTTATCAGCTACTCAACCTCCTGTTTCCGAAAAAGTAAACTAAATCTAATAGTTTGTGTTAAGAGTCCTACGTCAGGATGTGATATAGGCTGAAATAGAGTTTATAAGTGGGAGGCATCCCTCACCTTACAAACTGGTTTTGTAGGGTTGAGTTTCGCCTAACCCAAATTCTAAGATGTTATAAGAGCCGATCTGATAGGACACCAAGGCCCATGGGTCAAGTGAATTTGGATCAGGCACATAGTATTAGGGGTATAGGAGGGAAATTACGTAAAGAGGAAAATTAGTTGTGACGTGGAGTTGTTAGAAAGGGGTATGTAAAGGGTGAGAGACTGTAGTGGAAGGTATGCTGATATTTTCAGAGTAATCCAGTTAGGACAATTTATTCTCTGGAGGAGCTCATGATCTAGTTGTTTTTCTCTTGTTTGTAGAGCTTTGCTCAACTTTAACAATTAATATTATTACACTGTTTTCTATATCAAATTCTGTAGGTTCTATCACAATCTAAGATTCATTGGGCTACTCGGGTCACGCTCCAGTTGTCCGGTCGTGAGGGTGTGTGTGTTAAGAGCCCCACCTTGGATGTGATATGACCTGAAAAAGAGTTTATAGGTGTGAGGCATCCCTCACCTTACTAGCTGGTTTTGTAAGGTTGAGTTAGACCTAGCCCAAATTCTAAGAGTTTGATTAGAGACCCAAATAGCAACCTGGCATTTACATAGTTAGACCTGCAGGTATCTGGTGCAAATGCATGATTCTGGTTTTTGTGCATTATCTCCAATGATTTTCTCACTTGTATGTAATTGAGTGTGATAATTAATCATTTGAAGTTTACACTTGGTAGCATTTGGTTTATGTAACAGTTTATTTAAAAAACCATCTGTCATTGCCAAGCTAGGTATTTTTCCATATCAGATTCAACAAATCAAATTAAAATAGTATATGGTATATACAGAGATATGCAATTAGGTCTTACCATGCCATTCTGTGAAAAGAGCATCTAGAATCAAACTCAAATGTGTTATCTGCAGGAGTTATGAACTAATGGAAAAGATGCTCAAAGTTTACATCTATCAGGATGGAGACAGACCAATCTTTCATGAGCCGTTACTCGACGGGATATATGCATCTGAAGGATGGTTTATGAAATTAATGGAGGAAAACAAACAATTCGTCACTGGAGATCCTGAGAAAGCTCACTTATTTTACATACCTTTCAGTTCAAGATTGTTGCAGCTAACTCTCTACGTACGCAAATCACACAGTCGTTCAAACTTAATCGAGTACATGAAAAATTACGTCAACATGATTGCTAAGAAGTACCCTTTCTGGAACCGAACTAACGGAACAGATCACTTCGTCGTTGCTTGCCATGATTGGGTATGATTCTTTAAGCATCTTTTGAATTTTCTATGGCTAACCATTATGATTGAACCATTAATTTCTGTTGGAGCAGTTTCACCAGTAATTGAGTGGAAGAGTATTTAACAAAGCACCATTTCTCAGGCTCCTGCAGAAACAAGAGGGCGAATGCTTAATTGCATCCGAGCCCTTTGCAACGCCGACATTGAAGTAGGATTCAAGATAGGGAAAGATGTTTCTCTTCCAGAAACATATATAAGGTCAATTGAGAATCCTGTCAAAAATCTAGGAGGCAACCCTCCTTCTCAGAGACCTATCCTCACATTTTTTGCGGGCGGTTTGCACGGTTATGTACGGCCAATTCTGTTGCAGCATTGGGAGAACAAAGAACCCGACATGAAAATATCCGGACCGTTGCCACATGTCAAGGGTAATGCAAACTACATCGAGTTCATGAAGAGTAGCAAATACTGCATATGTGCAAGAGGTCATGAAGTTAATAGCCCGCGTGTGGTAGAGGCTATGTTTCACGAGTGCGTTCCCGTTATCATATCAGACAATTTTATTCCTCCTTTCTTTGAGGTTTTGAACTGGGAATCTTTTGCTGTGTTTATCGCGGAAAATGATATTCCTAATTTGAGGAACATATTACTTTCTATTTCGGAAGAAAGATACTTAGAGATGCATAAGAGGGTGAAAAAGGTGCAAGAGCATTTTATATGGCATCCTGAGCCTGTAAAGTATGATTTATTTCATATGCTTCTACATTCAATTTGGTACAATAGACTTTTTTCCAAATAAGCTAGATGTAATGTAATCATGTATCAGTTTTGTAGAAAACTTTGTGTAGGATGAGTAGATTGCAGAAAGAATAAATCATACTAGAGTTTGTCGAGTATATCATTGTTTGGACATGTGAAATCATGAAGACTTTTTGTCTTAAGACTTTTTTGGTATGTTTGGGAGGGGGTTTAGCGAGTGGAGGGGAGGGCTTGAAATCGATTTGTCTATATTTTATTATGTATTTGAGATTTTAAAAAATTAAAAGAACAAGTTAATAGATATCAATATAATATTTTTAATCCCATTTGATTTTATGTTCAGAAAAATTTTATAACTTCCTCAATTTAGAAGTGAAAAATATGTCTTCTCCTCCCAAACATACCCTTTGTGGTAGTGACAAAGGAAGCAGAATTACTTGTTTACAAAAGACTTTGATGTTTTGAGAACTTTTTAGATTCAAGCACAAGACGAAGACTTATATGGTAAACTGCTGATTCTAAATGAAGAAGAGGCAACTCAAGCACAAGATGAAGCTTTGATCATTAAAATCAATTTTCATTACTTAGGTACAATACCATAAGTATTGGTTGTACTGATCTAGAAACAAACACATTTTTTTAAAATAATAATAAAACTGCATTTATTTATAACAATACAATTGTCAGATGTTAGTGGGAGTTTTCCTACCTATTCTTTGTAGTACGACACCACCGATGGTAACTAGGGTACTTTATGTAAAAAAATTCCTTTTCATTATTCAAACTTGCTAGTTAACTTGAGAAAAACAAATCACAATAATCATTCATGAAGAAAGATAAATCAGAGCCTTAGAGGAGGGTCAAGAATGAGTTGGGCCAGCCCATCAATCTATTGTGTTGTTGTTTTTTGCTTGGCCCAGCCCAAAACACTAAGTCAGCACGTTCGCCTGACTCAGTCTAATTTCTAATAAAGAAAAGGTTCTTTTTTATACCCCAACCTCATACCTATCTACCCCCACGAATTTTGGAAACCCGAAAATACCCTCCTCATTTATTACACAAATTTGACATTGGACCGGATTTTCTAGTGGACCCACTTTATCGGCAAACGGATTTACCTGCATTAGAGGTAAATCCGTTAACCATCAAAAATGCATTTAATACGACGCCAAATAGAAGTAAACGGAGAAAGATACATCCGTTAGTTTAAAATTTTCTCAAAACGGAAGTATATCAAAACGTTTACTTCCGTTTCAGTTAATATTGTCAACATGGATTTACTTTTAAAAATTTAATTCCGTTTTTAAAAAAATTTCATACATGGATTTATATTTTCAAACTTAATTTCGTTTTTATATTTGCTCCAAAACGAATTTAGCTGTTACCACATAAATTCGTTTTGAAAAAAAACCAAAACGGATTTATGTCCATAACAGATAAATCTGTTTCGTAATTATATTATTATGTCTTATTTTTTGTTGTAAAACTGAAACAGATATGAATACGGAGTCACAGTTGGTTCCGGTCGAGATAGATACATTAGGGTCATTCAGGACGGAGACAGTATATTTAATTAATTTTTTTTAAACATGTATGTAGATATTTAATTAATTAAGTACGTAACAATTTTCTATTTTGTAGCTATTTCCTACACGTGATGATGTTATACGTTGGGTCAGAGACGTTGGGAGAGGCATTTGAGTTGTGGTTATCATTGTCACATCTGACAAAGGTGGAGGTAAAAGGGGGACGAGAGATAAAATTATTTTTTGTTGCGAGAAGAATGGGAAGTTCAGTAATTATTCTAGAGTTATCGGGTCAAAGAAGTGTGACTGCCCGTTTAAGTTGAGAGCTACTTGTAGAGTTCGTGATGGGGGTTGGCGTGTGAAGGTAAGGTGTGGACTCCACACACATGAGCTACTTTCTACCTCGACCGGCTCGGCAATGTTTGGTCGGCTATCGAAGGAGGAGAAGACTATGGTCGATGAGCACACTTCATTGAGGGTTGGCCCAAAAGATTGTCTTAATGCTTTGAAGAAAAAATTTCCGGGCAATGTGACTTCTCAGCCCGGAAATTGCCCGGAAAGTTTGTCTTAATGGGCCCAAAAGATTGTCTTAGTGCATTGTATGCTTACGCTTTATTTTGATAAAGTTGTTGGCACTTTCTAAAAAAATATCAATCATATTGAAGTGGCTCACAATACTCCTTTCTTCAAAAAGCTACGAGGTTTTGTATCTGTAAAAGCTCTGAATCATATTGCTAAGGAGTTTGCGAAAACCACCCTGGGGTGGGGTATGACAAAGGTCGTTGTGGGTGCGTGATTAGAACGAAACATCTGTTGCCTTGTGCTTGTGAGCTTGGTGTCTATCGTGTCTTTGGTACTTCTATTTCATTGGAGGTTGTTGACGGTCATTGGAGAAATTTGAGTTTAGATTCATTGGATTAGGATGTCTTTCAAGAAAAATATGTTGAATGTGACATTACTTACTCTATGGAGATGATATGGGAGAGATTAATGGTATGACTCCGGAGGAGAAATTTGTGTTCAAGAAACAGATTGATAAGCTTGCATTCCCTACCACTTTTTCAATGGTTCTACCACCATCTAAAATTAAAACAAAGGGTGTACCAAAGAAGAAGAAGCAAAAATTTTATGATGTGAAGTGCGATCCTTCTGGTTGGGAGCATGTGGATGAGAAGATGAAAAATACTCAAGACTTTGGGACTTCTAATAAATTATCACATCATTTATCACAATCACAGGAGGCTTCTCCTAATATATCACAGCGGGCTTCAAAGTCAAAGGGGGCTTCTCCTAAATTATCACAACGGGCTTCAAATTCTAAATTGCTATTACCGTGGGTTCCTCTTCACTTCCACTCTTATGTTGAAGATATTATTGATGTGGAACTGGATGGTAATTGTGGCCTCCGAGCAGTTACTGTTGGTTTTGGTCTTGGTGAGGAAAGTTGATCTTTAATTAGACAAGAACTAATCCAAGAAATAAACTCTCGTTCTAGGCTATATTCTTAATTATTTGGGGTTGATAGGCTTGCAGTTATTAAGGAGAGTCCCTATTTGTTAGAGGCTATGGGAGGCAGAAGAAGAACAAGTGGCTGAGTTTCCCTGAAATGGAGTACATTATATCTACTAAGAGTCGCAACATCATCTCGATTCTTCACGTGAACCACTGCCACTGGGTGCATGTTGCGCTCTTGTCTGACTGTCTGTTGCCTCTAGTTTGTCTTCAATGGGAGCGCTTTACATCTATTGAATCTACTTCATGGTTGGATCCGTATACCGGGCGTTTCCAGTTATTGGTTGCTCAGGCTTCGATCATGCCACAACCCGCTCATTTGCCCATCGTTGTAGACTTAGCAGCTGATTCAGATGATTTAGATTGACGTTTCATTTATTTATTTTGTACTAGTTTTTTGTAATTATTTCTCTATATTTATTATTTGTAGAGGTGTTATATGTTTATTTGCTCTTTTTTTTAATAAAAACAGATTTATCTAATTAAGAGATAAATCTGTATGTACAAAATTACAAAACGGAATTATGTTGTTAATAGATAAATTTTTTACCTTACATTGCTAAACACAGATTTATCTCTTAACAACTTAATTCTAGTTTGTAAATTTAACAAAATGGATGTAAGTTTCGTCAATTACTTCCGTTTTCCATATTTCGTTACAAACGGAAGTAACTAACAAAACATAAATCCATTATTAGTTTTTTTTATAAACGGAATTACCGATTAAACAGGTAAATCCGTTAATTTTTAATTTTCAGGGGTATTTTCGGATTATCAAAAATTGTAGGGCTATAACTTGATAAGGTGGGGGGACAAAAAAATCTAAAGAAAAGAACAACAAACATTTAAAAAAGCAGGCCTAGTTCGGCGGATGGGCCAACTAAGCTAGGTCAAAATGTTTTAGTTCTTTGGCTCAAGATTTTTCTACCCCTTTTGGCCCATATACCCCCACAAGTTTTTGTTCATTCTGGAATTTATTTTTTGAATTCCGGATTTATGTTTTTGGCATAAATCCGGAATTAAAAAAAAATACATATCAGATTTATGTCAAAAAAATACATGCCGGATTTGTGCGTAGGTGTTGTTGTTTATACTCTTTAATAGCGCTTACTTAAATAAGCGCTATTAAAACTCTTCACAAATTCTTTTTTACTTCTGAATTTATGTTTTTGACATAAATCCGGAATGTTTTTTTAATTCAGGATTTATGTCACAAGTATAGATCCAAAAGTTAAAAAAACACATTCAAGATTTATGTTTTTACATAAATCCGTATAATTTTTAAACTCACCTTTCGGAATTATGTCGTACATAAATAATTCCGAAAAAAAATAATAAATTGGGGATTTTGAATATTTTTCAAAGGGCAAAATTGGAATATATGAATTGTGGGGGTAAGTGGTCCAACTTGGGAGTTGAAAAATCTTGAGCAACCTATAATACTGGGCCATGGACCCAGCCTGATGCGCTGAGTCAAAATTAACACCTCTACGCATGTTCATCCATTGATGTGATTCTAATGCTTTTTTTTCTTCATTTCATTTTCTTGGATAGTTTAAATAGAACAATTAGGATTTTGGTTGCTGATTCTCCACCAACACATGGACTAAATTTTCGATTACAATCGCACTTTCTTAACAATCTTTACATTTCGATATTTTTATCCTTGTTGTTTCTCACCGTTTTAATTTTTTTATACAATCTCATCAACTTAATTTTTGTTTCAGTTTATTTTATTCTTGATCTCAATAAATAAGAAATTCATTTTTCTTTTTGTATGGCTGAATTCAGCTTTCTATATATCTTTTTTTTGACAATTTTCAGTTTTGTTGTATCAATCAATTTTATAACATCGTTATTATACTTTTAATCTTTTTAGTAAGAGATATCGCGCTATTAAATACGTTTTTTTTTATAAGACGCTATTAAATAAGATTAAAATTGAAATATTAAGAATATTCCGGTCATATTGTTGCTGGCTGTACTTTTCAACTCTCCAGGTTACTTTGGATTTTTTTTTCTATTTTGAGCCTTTGTAAATTGTACCAAGTACTCCTACAAAAAGGTAAAATTGAAATAAAAAGTTTATAACTCATTAAATTTTGTTTACTTTTCAAATAATTGAATGAGAATTTTATTATATTTTGTCATAAAATGTTTAAACATGAGAATTCTCTTTTGTTCCTCTCTATCATGCTCCATTTCTTCTTTTTTTGTTACAAAGAAGTTTAGGTGAGTTGGGCTCTAAGGGCTCACCGGAGTCAGGACAGACCTTACAGCCCTTTGAATGCACCAAAGCTTACAGATCACCCACCAAAAAAGTCTTCACAGCAGTAGTAGGAGTTAAACTCATGCCATTGTGAAGAATGAGTCAAATAACTCACGCCCTTGTAGAGAATGAGTCAAATTATTACCAACTAAGGCAACATTCATTAGGAATGCTCCATTTCAATATGCTAATTCTGCTAAAGTAAATATTTGCCTCTATGGGCTGGATAGTTACAGACACTAGCACAATAATAGAATAAGGACACTGTAAATTACAAGAATTTTGTACCATGTCAAATCTTAATATAATAAGTCAAAGTTTGAGACAGCAATGTCACTTTATGTTTTGGGAGTACATTCATTCATTGATGAAGTTAAATTGATAACTGTTGTTATTTTGCGCGTGCCACGTGTCAAGCTGGAAACACCTCTAGCGCACCAACACAGGCATAATAACGCGTTTGGGAGCATCTCTAGCGCACCAACATTATACGGAGAAAAACTTTTCAATCACATATTTTTGAAGCCAGTAGTATAGTGTAGGACCACAGGAGTTACTATGAAGTTATGATTCTATGAACACAAGTTTTTTTTGGGGGGTATATGAGGGTGGCTTTTATGGTCCACCCATCTGACTTTTGGGGTATGGTCCACTGATGATGTTTTAGCCATTGATATAATATAGATATATTCAAGGGTCAAGATTTGCAACTGGCTACCTCTTCCATTTTGCTTCTTTTATAGTTTCCAATTTTGCATTTTTGACCCTAATTTTTTGAAAATTACAGAGAATGTGTATTTTTTTCACCTAAGAGTTAAACTACAAATTTACTTTTTTTTTTACCTGAAACTAAAGTTTTTTTTGTATTAACAAAAATTGTGCTGATCTAATCAACAACAATTCTCTTATTCTTCTTCTTCTCCAATCTCGTTCCCTTCTTCTTCTTCTTCTTCAATCTTCCCCTTCTATATCAAAATAAAAACTGAAAACCTAACCCTCTCACATTCCCCCTTCTGTATCAAAATAAAATGCATGAATGAAGAAACACAAGACTGAACTTCCATCGATTCTGGAGAGATACTTCACACAATAAGGCAGCAACGATTCCCAGATCTGCTCGAAATTGTTTTCCACATAAACCATCGAAGACCATAGTGGTTTAGAATTAATGTTTTCCAGAAATATGCATCAATTTCCACATGCCCAGATTCATGGCTTTAGAATTAATATTTATTAAAAAATAAAAGTAAAGTGAATCATCTTCCAGATCTATGTTTTCCTCAACAAATTTCATATGCTTCCATAAGTAAAGTGAATCAGTTGGTGTGCCGTTGGGCAATTTAAATTGTTTCCAATTTATTGGTCAAAGCCGAAGCCAAACCCGAAACCATATTCTAAAGTTCCATTACCATTTCTGAGCAAACCGGAAACCTTGCCTTCTCTCCCTAACAGCAAAACCCATTTTGCCATTTTGCCATTTTTTTATGTTAATCTTTACAAAACGAAATAAATCTGAACAGATGAATGGTGGAAGAGATGAATCTGGAAAATATGAATATGAATCTGAAGAGATGAAATGATTGGCAATGGTGAGATGAAAAGGGATTTCGAGAGAGAGAGTTTTGGAATGAATTACAATGGTCAGAGAGTGAGAAAAAAATCACCGAGAGAGAGAGTTGAATAGTCAAGGTGGGGTAAAAAATAGAAGAAAGAATTAAATTGGGGTAAAATATGTAAGTCAAGCAAAACTTAGCAAAAGTCAACTAAAACCTGGAAACTTGAAATAGCAGGTAAAAAGGACATTGGTGTGTGGTACCCCAATTGTCAGATGGGTGGACCGTAAAAGCCACCTTATATGAGCATCAAGTTATCAATCATTTGTAGTATTATCAGTTTTGTTAAATTTACGTTTGAAACAACAGAAGATAAGATTACGGTTTGGTCCCTGAAATTAATGGGAGTGATAAGATGGAGCAACATACTGCTACTGGCAGACCCATGACAGATGTATATTTTTTTTTGGTTCGAACAGATAGTAAAAGTTTTCAACGAACGACTAATTTCTGTTTGTTCACGACAGGAATTGAATCCGAGAACACCGAGAGATGTATATGTAATATGTAATGACGCACTAAATTAATGAACGAAAAAGGCAGAGAAATAATTGCATAGGAGTGAGAAAGTAATCAACATTGGGTAAAAGTGGACAAAAAGTCCACAAACCTAAAAATGATTGCTGACCCTGACTATGACTATCTAGTCTAGTTTTAAAAGCAGCCACATGCATTGGTTGGCCATATTATCTCTAGATTACCTACTTAGCTAGCTACCTGGCTATGGAGACAGACAACGGAACAAACTCCATCCATCACTGAAATATATGCTGCTCAGTTGAGTAGTACACAGCAACAACACAACAGCTAAGCAGAGTACTAGTACGTAGTAGTAGTAGTATTAGTATTCTCCAATAAATCAACTGTACATAGTATTTCTGATCACAAGCTATTCTTGGATACATATATATACTCATTAAACACATAGAGAAAGAAAGAAATAGAGAATGATAAGGTAGATCTGATAGAGAGAAAGTGAGGTGTTGAATATGTGTTGATAAATATATATTGAGATGTACATAAATCATGGTTCACCGATTAATTGCTTAACAGCCAATTCTCGGACCGAAATAATTCAAAGTCTCAAAAATCAAACTCTATGATGCGATCCAAGGTGTCAGTTAAATAATTCGTAAGACCTAGCTCAACTGACAAATAATGTTGAAATTGTTAGTTATACTGGATGTTATGTCCCAGTTGGAACTCGAGACCTTGTAGTTGTGTGAGTTTCAAGTAGCACTTACCACTCTGTCTACATATCAAAATTTTTTGAGAATATAAAAAAGTTAGCTATAATTAACTTCTCTAATATGGATGCTTTGCACAAAGGTGGAGAATTGTTGCATTTATGGTGTTGCAACATCATATATATATTCTGCTAGACTTTGTTAAGTGATATTGCATCAGTTGTAGCATCTCAGCTTCTATTGGGGGATTAATGTTGTAGCATCTCTCGTAGCATCAATGTGTGTTTCTGTTATGTGAGTAAATTCAGTTACTATTGTTGTTGCCTAATCTGTTTGATGTAGTATTATTAGTTAATTATTTTGTTAGAACTGTTGTAACAACATTTAGTTGGCTATGGGTAGTTATGAGCTAGTTTATAAAGCTCCATTTTAGGCGGCTCTTTATGCACATAAGAACATTATCTCATTTTAGACACTTGAAAGGGTAGAAAAAAAGAGAGATCAGAGAGTGGGAAGCACTGTTGTAGTTGGGTTCATAGATAGCATTGGATGTGCTTTGAAAGTACCATGTAGTCGTAACTCCTAACTAAAATTAGTGAAGATTCAGCTCAAATCATGTCCCAGAGTAGGGGATTAATCTCTGAACTGGGTTAAAAAATCTTGGTGTTAACCTTCTCTCTCCACCCTTTCTTTTCATTTGCTGTTATTTTGTATTTTTTTCTGTTTTATATCACAGTGCTGCGAGTTAGTGCTATAGCACTGCACTATGGTAGCATTCCACATTTGTGTTTTGTGTTTTGTTTTAGGTTCTTGGTAACTTCTTATTGTGATATTGAGTTCTAACAGATCCTTTTTAATTTCTTGTCGTCTTCCAAAAAATCAAACTCTAATTTCTCATCATATTCTCCAACTACAACCCATTAAACCATAATCTATAAAATCCAGTTTTTTCCCCAAATCCCAAAAACAAATAATGTGACATTGTTATTTCAACCAAATTGTGATTTATTTATTAATAATATACTTATAGTATCTTTTAAGTTAATCAAGAATCACGTCCTAAAAGTACTTATTGAAATGAAGGTTGCCTGATGTGACTCTATTAGCGAGTCCTTGCCACTTCATATATCGACAACCTTTATAAATCCCACTAACCAAACATGTCGCTGCCATTTATGTACGTAGTAAAATACTAAAAAGTACCAAAACTAAACGGAAAATGGCAATGTTGAGGCTGAGACGAGGATACCTACATAGAAGAAGTCAAGAACAGTGTAAAATTGGTGAAAGAGATTAAAAAGATATAAAGTACGAAGAGAAGAATAACAGTACATAAGCAGCTATAGGTAGCAGTGGGCTTGGCCCATTTTTATCACAAAAAAAAAACAGCTAGCTAGCAAATGTGAGTGAAAGGTGTTTGTGTGGCACATGAAGTGCCGTACGTGTGTACCAATAGTTAGTGGTCACTGAAACTTGCCGGGGGTAACTCGTTTTCTCCCATGGTCCCAACTTGGTCCAATAATGTCCATTAACAGGCCAAATTTAAAGCAAATTTTAATACATACTACCTCTCTTCTTTAATTGGAACAACTTTAGGTTAAGTCTTTCCGTTATCATATTAATCTTTTTGTTTTTATAAAAACGAATACCAATTTTTTTGATAAGCACGATAACCCTACAAGTGGTTAATGCATTTCATCTAAAGTGGCTACTAATTCTGCTAGTACTTGAATTGAATATTCAATAATTGAACAATTTTAAAACAGACTTTACTTACTTCTGACCGAACTCTAAATTAGTCGGAACACTTTCTCTGGACAAAAATAAAACAGCATAGTCTTACCTTTACTTACCTTCTGGCTTTATAAGTATCCTCTATAAGAGGCATCATAGGGGGAAAGTGAGTGACGCCAAACAAACAACATAAAAAACTTTGATGATAACAACAATGAATGTTGAATCCCAGAAATCAAAAACAACAGAGTGCACTGACTCAAACTCATTATCAACATCATCAACAACAAAACGTATTCGAGACACGAATAAACACCCTGAATATCGAGGTGTACGTATGAGAAACTGGGGGAAATGGGTATCAGAAATTCGTGAACCAAGGAAGAAATCACGAATATGGCTTGGAACATTCCCCACTCCAGAAATGGCAGCAAGAGCACACGATGTAGCAGCTTTGAGCATAAAAGGAAACTCTGCAATTCTAAACTTTCCTGAGTTGGCTAACTCGCTTCCTCGACCCGCTTCACTCGCTCCTCGTGATGTTCAAGCTGCAGCAGCAAAAGCAGCTCACATGGAGGAGTTTGAGTTTCCATCTTCGACAAGTTCGTTGTTTTCTGCTTCGTATGAATTGAGTGAGTTAATTGAACTTCCTAGGTTGGAAAATAGTGATCATGATGATTTCAAAAATGAGTTTGTTTTTATGGATTCAAGTACTGATGCTGCTTGGATGTATCATCAGCCTCCTTGTTTGCAAACCATGGAAGAATTCGAAGTGTTTTCGAGTGACAGAGATTGGGGTTGGTTTGGTAAATAGTTTTTCCGACAACTTTCATTTGATTTGATTTAATGTTTAATATTTACTAATGTTTGTGTTTGTTTGTATAAATGTTCTTTTTTTTTAGTTTTTTCTCATTTTAATTTTGGTGTGTCTTATCCTCCGCAGCTAGTTACTTGTCGTTTTTCTTTGAGGGACTGCTGCTACTACTCACTCTTGTGAGATTTCATTTCTTATTCTTGATTCTGTGTCCGTCTTTGTTTTCTGTGTGTGAATGTTTCCTTCTTTCCTCTCATTTGAATTGTAAATGTTTCTTAGAAATTAATGAAGTAAAAGAGGTGAAATATTTCGTATCTTTTTGTTTCTGTTTTGGGAACGAATTTATTTTTGATGATTAGTAAAAGTTTAGGCAAGTTGGGTTATATGGGACTCACCACTGAAAGTTAACGCTCTTCCGTGGTGGATCTTGACTAAAAAGTTAAGGTGGACCGCTAATGAAAGAGTCATGAAAATTCAATTGCATGAATGAGATGCTGAAATGCAAAAATTTATTTAGAAATTTCGCTGGAATGAAAGAAACTCGGCTATGATGAGAAGATGACACCGAGAATCGAAAGACGATGCAGAGAAAATCAATCAGCAAATCATACACATAGGTACGACGAGCGTGAGGGACATAGAGAGGGAAGGTCGCGTAAGACTAATGGCAAAGCTTGAGAAGAACACAATTAAAAGAGGTAAATAAATAAATTAATAATTATATACAAATAAATTTAAATGACTAAAAAAGTAACTTTGATTTCACATAGAGACTCAATTGAAGTTGTTTGTGAAAACATAATTTTAAATTAAGTTGGTTTTAATTTAAAAATGACAAAAATATTTTGTTTTGAAAATTATCGACTATTAATTTATAACTTCTAGTTTTAATATAAGAGATGTGAAAAAATATTATTATCTAATATTAATATAGGTCTCACCTACTGTAAATACTACTAACCAGAGTTAGCATAGTTAGTTATTTACCTAATCATAGTTTATGTAACTAATTCTGTTTTAGTCAAACTAATTCAGTTAGATTAGCATTCTGTATATATAACACCTTGTTGTAATTATTCAAGTTAAGATGAATAATGAAAACATTACATTTCCTTTTATCAGTTTCTCATTCTCAGCACTCTGATCTCAACATGGTATCAGATTGAAACATTCATCTTCTTCGATTCACGTTTCTGCAAATTCTTTCTCTTCTTCCTCATTCCTTCAATGGCAGCCTCATATAGCGATTTTGCTACCAATCCGTCAAACCCTTACTACATGCATCCTAATGAAAATCCCTCACTGGTTTTGGTTCAACCTCCTCTCGACAATCAGAATTACCAGATTTGGTCTCGATCTATGAAGGTCGCTCTCATTTCGAAGAATAAGGTCAAATTCATCGACGGCAGTCTTCCTCCTCCGCCGGTCTTCGATTCACTCTACGATCCGTGGATTCGTTGCAACAATCTCGTCCTGTCTTGGCTTCAACAATCCATCTCTGAAAACATCGCAAAATCACTTCTCTGGTGTGATCGTGCGTCTGTGGTTTGGAAAAGCCTGGAAAAAGAATTTTCTCACGGCGACGTCTTTCGCATCGCCGATCTTCAAGAAGAATTGGTTCGCTTGCAACAAGGTAATCGTGATATCTCATCTTATTTCACAAAATTAACAACTCTTTGGGAAGAGATCGAAAACTTTCGCTCTATACGCGACTGTACTTGCGCCACTCCGTGTTCTTGCGGCGCCGCTTCTGATCTCCGCAAATTTAAAGAACAGGACAAGGTCATCAAGTTCTTGAAAGGCCTAAGCGAGCAATTCTCTCAAGTTCGATCTCAGATAATGTTGATTTCTCCCTTACCACATTTGGGTAATGCTTTTTCAATGGTTCTTCAACAAGAACGTCAATCCAATCACAACACCACTACTGAGTCTTCAATTGAGAATCAATCCTCCGTGAATCATGTCTCACAGACTCCATTCCGTGCCTCTAACAACGGTGGCAGAGGTAGAGGTCGCAATTCATCTTACGGTGGTCGTGGCAACCATCTGTGTACACACTGTGGTCGCGCCAACCACACAATTGACACATGCTTTATCAAGCATGGATATCCCCCAGGGTTTCAACATCGCAAGAACACCTCCACTAATGCATCTGCTTATGCAACTACCTCTGCAACAAATACTGTGCAAGACTCCAACACTGCATTTTCCACCAGTGCTACCACATCAACTTCCACATCTGCAGGTCCTTCTATTAATGTAATTCAAGAGCAATTTCAACAGATTTTGCAACTACTTCAACAGTCAGGCTTGCCTGCCACTCAACCAGCCTCTGTCAATTCCATTTTTGCCACCACATCATCCTCCCAAAACTCTGTTTCCCCATCCAATTCTAGTAAGTATAAACACTTTTATTATATAGATGATTCTGGTAAGCTAAATCACTTCTGGATAGTGGACACTGGTGCCACTGATCACATTACACACACCTTTTCCAACTTTATTTCCACCTATAACATAGCACCTAAGTCCATGACAATGCCTAATGGTGACACTGTCACGACCTCCACTGCCGGAACAGTCCTTCTGTTTGGCTCACTAGTACTGCACAATGTATATTACTTTCCTTCATTCCATGTTAATATCATATCTGTAACTACCTTGTTTGATTCCTTACTATATGATGTGCAATTGCACCCTGACTGTTGTAAAATTATGCAGCTCTTCCACCCGAGGATGACTGGATTTATAGCTAAGAGGATTGGCAAATTGTACGTGTTAGACACCTCATCTTTGGCCTCACTACCTACTGCTGGTACTTGTAATACCTTTGTTTCTACACTTTTAGATTCCACCACAAATAACCCTGCCACAATTTGGCACTATAGATTAGGACACTTATCCACACCCATTCACAAATGTATTGAAAATCAATTTCCCTTTATTTCTTTTGATTCTTGTTCAAAACCATGTGATACATGTCACTATGCAAAGCAAAGAAATTTACCTTTTTCACATAGCACTACACATTCTAATGCTATTTTTGATTTGGTTCATGCTGATATTTGGGGACCATTTGCTACCCCTTCCATATCTGGCCATAAATATTTTTTGACACTAGTAGATGACTATAGCCGCTTTACCTGGACCATCTTCATGAAAAATAAAAGTGAAACCAGAAATCACCTCACCAATTTTATTGCCTTTATTGAAACACAATTCAACAAAACCCTAAAATGTCTCCGTAGTGACAATGGCCCTGAATTTCTTATGACAACTTACTTCCTCTCCAAAGGCATTGTTCACCAAAAGTCATGTGTTGAGACACCTCAACAAAATGGCATAGTTGAGAGGAAGCACCAACACATACTCAATGTTGCTCGTGCCCTCTCCTTTCAATCCCATTTACCATCCAACCTATGGCATCTCTCCATCCAACAAGCAACCCACATCATAAATAGACTCCCCACCCCCTTCCTCCAAAATAAATCTCCCTATGAACTACTTCACAGCACACCTCCCACTCTCACTCACCTTAGAGTTTTTGGCTGCCTTGCATTTTCATCAACCCTACATAATCACAGAACAAAATTTGAGCCTCGTGCTAGAAAATCCATTTTTCTTGGCTATAGAGAAGGAACCAAAGGTTACCTTCTCTATGACATTCACATACATGAGTTTTATGTCTCTAGGAATGTAACTTTTCATGAAACAGTTTTTCCTTTCTCTGATACTACACCCAGTAATGACCTATCCATCACTACTTCTACACCTATAAACAACACATATGAACTCCCATTTGATCCACCACTCACTACTCAACCAGAAACTACAAATCCTCCCAACTCACCTCAACCAGAAACTATACACTCTCCACCTAATCATACACCAAATATCCCTTCCTCTTCTCAACCAGAACCTGCACAATCTGCCACTCCTCATCCCCCATCTACAACTACTGAAAATCCACTCACAGCACCTATTCCTACCCGTACATCCACAAGAATTAAAACTGCACCTACTTATCTCTTAGATTACCACTGCAATTTGCTGTCTTCTCAACTACCAATGTCATCCTTAGGTAAATCTCACCACCCTCTCCTCGGTTTTGTCTTATAAACATTGCAACTCTACATATAAACACTTTTGCCTAGCAGTCAGTTCTATCACCGAGCCCAAAACCTATACCCAGGCATGCAAACTTGACTATTGGCAGGTAGCTATGAAACTGAATTGGATGCTCTTGCATCTACAAATCCTTGGACAATTGTGGATTTACCTAAAGGTAAACAACCCATTGGTTGCAAATGGGTATACAAAAGCAAACATCATGCAGATGGATCTATTGAAAGATACAAGGCACGTTTGGTTGCCAAAGGTTACACTCAAATGGAAGGAGTGGACTATTTTGATACCTTCTCCCCAGTTGCAAAACTCACCACCATTCGTACTTTACTTTCTCTTGTTGCCATTAAAGGTTGGCACCTAGAAAAACTTGATGTAAATAATGCTTTTTTGCATGGAGACCTCAATGAGGAAGTATACATGGATCTTCCCCCTGGCATTACACCATCTGCTTCATCCTCTTCCTCCACCAAAGTGTGCAAGCTCAACAAATCACTCTATGGCCTCAAGCAAGCCAGTAGACAGTGGTACTCTAAACTCTCCACTGCTCTACTCTCTCTTGGATATTCTCAGTCTACTACAGACCATTCACTTTTCACAAAGCTGCACAATAATCACTTTACAGCACTTTTGGTCTATGTAGATGACATAGTATTAGTTGGTGATTGTCTCACTGAAATTAAACATGTCAAACAATTTCTGGATGCCAAGTTTAAAATAAAAGATCTAGGCACTCTGAGGTTCTTTCTAGGCCTAGAAGTTGCACGATCCAAGCATGGAATTTTTTTAAATCAGAGAAAATATGCATTAGAATTACTTGAAGATAGTGGGTTACTTGCAGCCAAGGCTTGTTCAACACCATATGATGCTTCTTTGAAAATTCATGACTCTGATTCACCTCCTCTTGAGGATGTCTCTTCCTATAGAAGATTGGTTGGCAAACTTCTATACTTAACTACTACAAGGCCCGATTTGGCTTTCATTGTCCAGTAACTCAGTCAATTTATTTCAAAGCCATCACAAGTTCACCACTGTGCTGCTTTAAGGGTCCTGAAATACATCAAAAATGCTCCAGCATTGGGACTTTTTTACTCTGCAACTTCTGCAATGAAACTTTCTGGTTTTCCTGACTCTGACTGGGCCACTTGCCCAGCCACACGCAGGTCAATTTCTGGCTACTGTGTATTTCTTGGCTCTTCATTACTATCCCGGAAATCAAAGAAACAATCCACAATATCCAGGTCAAGTTCTGAGGCAGAGTATCGCGCCTTAGCAAGTCTGTCTTGCGAGCTTCAGTGGCTTAAATATCTCTTTCAAGATCTGCATATCAACATAGAAGGTCCAACCTCAGTCCACTGTGATAATAAGAGCGCTATTCATCTTGCTCATAACCCCACATTTCACGAACGCACAAAACACATAGAAATTGACTGCCATGTCATTCGTGAAAGGATCCAAAGTGGTTTAATTCATCTGCTGCCAGTACCTTCGTCTTCTCAGTTAGCAGATGTCCTCACCAAAGCAGTATCAGTTCCTACATTTTCTACTTTGGTTTCACAGCTTGGCCTACTCAACATTCATAGTCCAGTTTGTGGGGGGCTCTTACCTACTGTAAATACTGCTAACCAGAGTTAGCATAGTTAGTTATTTACCTAACCATAGTTTATGTAACTAATTCTGTTTTAGTCAAACTAATTCAGTTAGATTAGCATTCTATATATATAACACCTTGTCGTAATTATTCAAGTTAAGATGAATAATGAAAACATTACATTTCCTTTTATCAATTTCTCATTCTCAGCACTCTGATCTCAACAATAGGAGTTACTAATGTAGGAGTTACTATATATTTTTTTATAGGAAAAGTGGTTAGAAATTAGTGTGTTAGTAGTTAGAGGGGAGGGGGAGCAGGATTCGAACCCCGTACGCCTACATTTTCACCAACGATGTCCTTTTCACTCAACCACATGAGCTACCCTTCTGGGACATATAGGAGTTACTATATGGCGAATATTTATGTATAATAAATTTCTTATAACTATTTGAATACAACCAACATTGTAGAGCACAAGTGGTAGATACTTGGGCTCCCTAACCATTTGGTTAAGGGTTCGATTCTTGGCCGGTGCGTATGGAAAATTACCTAGTGGAAGAGGTCAACCCCTTAAATGGATTTCAGTACCTCGTGATTTATTTGTGAAAATATATATAAAAAACAAAACTGTCAAAATGGGGATTGAACTTGGGCGCAATCGCAACTCAATGTTCAAAGCAACAAACTTTAACCACTAAGCCAAGACATTTTATTTGCTAGATAAGCGCAAAACATGTATATATGTATATATTTAGAAGTTATTTTTAAAAAATATGGGCACTATGGTAATTTTACGTGATTTTTTGGGGCAGGTTGTGGCCCTCCCCGGTCCTAACAAAGGTCCGCTCCTGACGCTTGATAAACTCTAATTTAGTGCATTTATTAGAGATATTTTGAGTTGTTTTTAGAGTAATTATTAGTGATTAAATAAATAACTGACTTAAATTACTCTATATTTGTAGGAAGGTAGAAAAAGAAAATAATATAAATGTGGGCTGAAATTAGAAGAAATGTTAGAATAAAAGAAAGCAAGCCCAAGCCCAAGCCCATTAATGCAAGAAGGCCCACAATAATAAAAAGAAGATCCTCTTGGAGATTTCAATTAAAAGTGATGCACATGTGACTTGGAGAGAAAGAAAGAGGCATGGAGTGGAGAGCAAACAACACATATTTAGGAAGGATCTAAATCCTAATATTTAGGGATTGGCATATCTTGCAATTAAAAGTGGAAGCAATCTTGACTTGAGCATTTGCTTGGAGAGAATGAAAATGAACTAATATAAAAGAAGGAGATTGAAGACATAGACTAAGACTTTCTCTATTTCTGGGTTATTCTTATTTCTGTAATTCATGAACTTTCTTTTTCTTTTATTGTTCTTTATTATTATGGACACCTAAGTCCTCGTCTAGGGTCTTAGGTGGATCTTGCATGTTTAGAAACCTCTTTATGTTCTAATTTCTTATTTGAATTCCTGTTTTTATTTCAATTAATATTATTCTATTGTTTTTATCACATAATTAGGATTAGCTACCCTTTTCATGTTAATAATCAATTAGTTGATCAGCGACCGTACTGCAATTAGTTGGTGGACCTATAGGATAATTGGGGCTATAATTAATGAATGACCAAACTTTAATTTAGTCTTCCAATCATTCAACCTTTTTGTACTTTATGCTTGTCTTAAATTTAAATTCTAGCATGACCAAACTAGGGTTAATTTAGGAAAAAGAATATTAATTGCGAATGACCAAACGGATTAATAGCTTTAGTAAAGGGATTGGTAATTAAATAAAATAAGGGAATTCAGGTGAAATTAGACATAGGGGAATCGAAGCTTGCAAATGAAACCGCGACCCTAGACCTCTCTCTCCATCGATTATATTCTGCATTTTATTATTTGTTATTTGCTTACTTTTTATTTCTTTCAATTACATCTCAATTATTCACTTGTCTAAACAATAAATAATTTTAAGTAGTTTGGTACTTGTTAATTAATCCCCGTGGACACGATAATCTTTTATACTACTTCTGCGAGAGAGTACACTTGCTCTAAGTGTGTTTTTAACGCAACAACGCTCTTTTAGTGCTTACACAAGTACTTATATATTACTACTCACCAACAAAATTTTCAAATTCGCGTGATTCTAACGCATGTTCTTGTGGGATGTGAGTTGAATCCTTATCCATTATACATGTGTAAATAGTTGTTTTGGTCCCGAATGTATGAGATATTGTCATTATTGTCATGGGTGTATCAAAATTACAAACACGTCTCTAATTGTCTCTTTTGTTCATAATTTTAGGAACTAAATTTACTAACAAAAAATACATTTGAGGACTAAAATGACTAACGAAAGACACATTCGAGGACTAAAATGACTTACTAAAGAGATGCTTAGGAATGCTTTTGCAATTTTGATACATTTAGAGACTATAATAACAACACATTGAGGAACCAAAATGGTTGGTTACCTAGAAAAACTCATCCTCAATTCACAATCCAATCCCTCATAATTATATGTCCACCGTCTTAGCTTGAAACAACTGTACTAAAAAGGAAAGGTTTTTTTTTACCCCCTTCCTTCTCCCCTATACCCTCATATTACCTAATATCCCCAAAATACCCCTAATTTTAAATAATAATAAAACTGTTTTTTAAAAATTTTCAGAGTTACCTATATATTCGAAATGTACTTTTTTAAGATTTCCGGAAACACTTCAAAAAGAGGTATTTCCGGAAGTCAAAATGACTTCCAGAAATACCTCTTTTTGAGGTGTTTCCGGAAATCTTAAAAAAGTACATTCCGCATTTAGGGCTATTTCCGGAATTTTTTTAAATTTAAATTATTACGATATATAACGAAACTTGGTAAACTACGATAACGATAAACGATAACAAAACAATACGAGAGAACAAATACGTCAAAATATACAAAATACGACAGTAATAATGTTACCAAATACGAGTACAAATACCATAAAAAATATGAAAATAATACAAGTAAGGGTCCAATGTCAAAAGCCCTAAAACAGTCAAAAGGGTCTCATATACAATAGGTGGAATGCTCTCGTCTACCATGGCATCCCGGAGAAATGCAGCTGCTCTCTCCATCCTATCCACTCCGGTCAGTGGACTAATATCCTCAGCTGCTGCCTCCTGATCTGGTACATCATCTTCTAGAGGCGGAGGCGGAGTCAAACGGGGAATGGACACCTCCAAGTACCATTGTAGGTAGTCGTCATCGTATAGACCCGCCACGGATGTTTGTCTAGAAGTGTCCCTGAAAGTCCGCGTCGGGGACTGATAGAACAACAATCTTTGTACAATGGACTCTGTAGATGGACGTCGGCCCGAAATGGGTGGATCAGGGATCTGCTGGACGTATCCAAACTGCCAACGGACCCTGTCTGCCATATAGGGCACAACGACATCGCCCCAGAGCAGCCAACCTCTGTAAAGGGAAATGTTGTGAAATCGCACGTAGTCACTGTGGTCGTCCCAAGGGCTCCATATGACCTCCTCCCGCTGTAAGTTATCCAGTCGCTCCCGAAAATGGTGAAGCTTGACAGTGTCGCACTTGATGGGCCACAAGTGGGAAAATCAGAAATAAGAGTGACCCCCTTGACGGGCACAGAAGTGTGACTCTTGTAGGCGAAGATGGTATATCCCAACAAGAGTAGCAAATAGCACCGTGCAGCCTGATCAAGAAAGTCATGCTTCGTGTTAGCTCTGTATGCAGCCTCCAAAAAACTAAATCTAAATGTCTGTCCCCTAGTGTGCTGACACTCGGCCGATGCTCCAAAGGTGTGCCGGTGAGCGGCATGTGGAGCAACGCGGACACGTCGTCCAACGTCACTGTCATCTCCCCGAACGACATGTGGAATGAGCTGGTCTCAAAATGCCACCTCTCCACAAAAGACGATATCAGCTCGTGGTTGATGTTGTTGAGGGGTGTACGGTCCAGCTCCAAAAGATTGGCCTACTCCAACCATCTGGCTATATGTGGGTAATGCTGCTGAGGTCCAATCTTCAATACCTTCCCCCCATAGGATGCCACCTTGATCTTACCACGGTCCTATAAAAAAATAAATTATATAAATTAAAACATATTAAATAAAAGTAAATAATTAATTATTGGTAAAAAATAAATAAGTTAATTATTAAAAGTATTACCTGCCCCAGCTGTAGCTTAGAGACGGAGTGAACATGCAACCGGTGCAACAAAACCTGCTGAGCAGGCTGAGCAGCCTCAGCCTCCTCTATCTGCTAAGCGTCTTGCTGCAAGTGGTCCTGCTGAGCAGGTGTTAGCCTGTAATTTCGACAGGCTTCATTAAAGATGGTCAACATGGCCTGACTTATATTTATTTCACAAAGACCATATTATTTCGACAAAGAAAATGGTCATGCGCAAGGTAAACTCGACAAGTTTCCAGGGAAGCAAAAGCAAGAGAGAGGAAAATCGACACAGGCTTTCGACAGACAGAAAACAGAGCAGTTATGCGTTGAAGACTAGCAGTTGGTCGAAGCATGATAGAGCGGTTTTGGTCGAAAGTAGGAGCAGTTACTTGGTCGAAAGTAGGAGCAGTTACTTATTTTCAAATTGCTAGGCGGTTACTGAGTTCAATTTTTCCCCCTCTTTTCCTTTGTATAAATAACTGTTTCTGAGAAGAAACAGGGGTCGCAAATCACAATACACAACCCGATTCCTGAAACTCTAACTTCCAAGCCAGAGCGAAAAACGAGTGGAAGAATCGCTGTACGTGATCGTGTACCACTTTTATGATTTAATGCAATTTATTTGTCTGTTCTTTACAATTCCTTCACCATTTACTGCTTCTTTTCTTTTCAATTCTGTTAATCATTTGCAAATCGTCCCCTTTTCTACATTTTCTGAAACAAAAACTTTTGCAATTCAAAGGCAATTGCTTTGAGATTTTTCTAGTTTGATCTCACAAACCTTCTAATAAAACTAGTGATTGTTTGCTAAAAACACCAGCAAACAAATTGGCACGCCCAGTGGGACCTTGCCTTTGATTTTGTTCATTTTCATACTCTCTTATTTGTATTCGCTGTTGTATGCACTTAAGAAGTGGTAAAATGGTTCGGTCCAGTACGAATAATGCGTCTAGTTCCAACCCTGTGGTTTCACAAGGGCAAGGAACAACAATGGATTCTGCAAACATTAGCGCAGGACCATCATCGTCGATAACCGTTCCTTCATTATCAATGACTAATGTTGGTTCAACGCAGTCAGAAATGGCATCTCTGCCTATGTCTTTGCCGTTAAGTGCAGGGCTTCATAGCCCTTACATGGCAATGGGAAACGGTTTAGACCCACGTTTGAATAACGTGCATCTACCCCCATTTCCTCTGGGAATGTATGGCATGCCTACTAGAATGCCACATATTTCGACCTTTT
The DNA here is from genome assembly GCA_963573325.1 of Astragalus glycyphyllos. NCBI lineage: Eukaryota > Viridiplantae > Streptophyta > Magnoliopsida > Fabales > Fabaceae > Astragalus > Astragalus glycyphyllos. The sequence goes on from OY754307.1 coordinate 92,465,090, forward strand.
CCCCTACACATGTCTCCTCTGAGAGTGTATTTGGTCGAAATCCCCCAGCATTAACCAATACGTCTTTGTTGGCCTTAAGACAGCAAGTAGACGAGAGTAATCACGATATGGTTAATATGCTTACCCAACAAATTGGTACAGTTTTCAATCCTTTGATTCAAAATACCAATAACAGTTACCAAATGTTGGCAAATCAGATGAGTAGGATTGCAGACTTCTTTGGGGCTCCAGCGGTTAATAATAGGCAAGTTCCTATTATTGCGGGTAATGCGTCGCCAGTTAACCCCCAAGAAGCAGTTGCAGTCGAAGCGTCGACAGTTGTAGGCGAACTACAAGGGGCAGTAAACCACGTCCCTGAAGTAGTTTTGGTAAATAGACACTAGAACGCTGATGAAGTTGTTCGACAAGTGCAACAACACAATATTGGCGCAGAAAACAATATAGCTACTTTAGTCGAAACTATTTTGGCGCAAAATGGCCTTAACATAGGTTTACAAAGGCCTAACTTTGTATCACCATTATGTGAATACGTGTTACAAACTGAGGTACCAAGGGGATGGAAAGTTCCCAAGTTTACTAAGTTTGGTGGTGAAACAAATGAGTCCACAGTCGAACACATTGCTCGTTTCTTGACTGAGGCTGGGGACTTAGCACAAAATGAGAATTTGAAGATGAAATGCTTTCCAAATTCTCTAACTAAAAATGCTTTCACTTGGTTCACGACCTTACCCCCTGGTTCTATGTTCACATGGGGGCAATTAGAAAAGGCATTCCATGCACAGTTTTACATGGGCCAGTCGAAAATTAGTCTTAAAGAATTGGCTAGTGTTCGGCGCAAAATGCCTGAAACTATTGATGATTACTTAAACAGATTTAGGCTGTTGAAATCTCGTTGCTTCACACAAGTCCCTGAACATGAGCTTGTCGAAATGGCTGCTGGTGGCCTTGATTACTCAATTAGAAAGAAATTAGACACATCTCATTTGCGAGATATGGCTCATTTGGCTGATAGAGTTCGACAAGTTGAAAGGCTTAGAGAGGAAAAATCTAGGTCGAATAGGTATCATAAAAAAGAGAAAGTGGCATATGTCGAAGAAGAATTCGATGTTACATATAGTAATGTCGAGGAAGAGGAGATAGACGTGGCTGAACTTAAGCCTGGTCCTCCTTATACCTGTAAATTATTAAGGCCTGCGAATGGGGATAACCCTGTAGAGCCTAAGAATGATAGATTTATGCCTAAGACTTATACTTTTGATGTTACTAAATGTGATGAAATTTTTGATCTTTTAGTAACTGATGGTCAAATATTAGTGCCTAAAGGCCTTAAAATACCAACTCTTGACCAAAGAAAGAAAAAGGGTTATTGTAAGTTCCATAATTTTTTGGGACATAACACTGACCGTTGTGTGCTCTTCAGGGATATTGTGCAAAAAGCAGTTGACGAAGGAAGACTCAAATTTGCTGATAAGAAAATGAAAGCTCCTATGCAGATTGATGTTGATCCATTGCCTAAGGCTGAAGCTATGTATTGTGAACCTGTCGAAGCTGATGTAGGCATGGTGGATGCTCAAATGGCAGACCCTCCTAAGTGTGTCAAGACTGCCACCGGAAAATTAAAAGGTTTTATGTATGCTGAAGGTAAGAAACAGGAAGTGACCCTAAAAGAATATGATGGGAAGATACATGCTGTGTATCCAAAGGCTGAGGAAGAGTTGATAGATTTCCTCAATCGGTGTAAGTGGAATAATTCTGAAGTTATGCTTTGCCCAAGGTGCAGCGCTGTCTTCGACAAAGAAGCAGCTAAAGCTGTCGAAGGTTATCAGGGTCAACAACAACGTAAAAGAAAATGGCTTGACAACAGGCCAAAATTTGACTTTGCAAAAGGAGATCTTCCTGGCTATAAGGCTAATGTGTCAACAAAGCCTTCAACAAGCAAACGACAATTTGCTAAAGAGGAGTCCTCAGTGAAGGGGTATTTGAAGCTGTCAACAAATAAATCCTTTGTCCCAAGTGCTAGTGCTCCTGTCGAAGAGTGGGTGCCCAATAATCAACGTGCTAAAGCTGTCAAGCCAGGTACTGATGCTATTAAGTTTAATTATAAGAATAACTATAAGGGTAAGAACCCTATGACTAGAACACAGTGGCGTCGTTACCAAAGACAACAGAAGAAGAAGGCACACTTTGACATTAACAAGGTCCCAAGTTATTTGGCTAATAATCAAGCTCCACGCAGCATGATAGTGGCGAAGAGTGAGGTTCACAAAGCTGAAGTTGCCACAAAGAGGAATGCTGATGTTGCTAGTCATGTGTGTGCAGCGAATAAGGCCAAAGGCAAGGCTGTGGTAACAGAAAAGCCAAGAAGGCCTGCTCTTGAAAGAATATTTCCTCCATTGTGATCAGTGAAAGAAAAGAATGCTGATTTCAACATGGATGAAGACCTGGAGTCTGATTTTGATGATTCTGAAGATGATTTCGACGTTGTTTGCAATGTGGTATCAATACTGCCTCTTGAGTACGATGTTATCACAGTACCAAATGACGTTGAAGAGGATTTTACAGAGGATATGGCTCATCATAAGCCAATGTGTTACTATGTGATGAACAATGGTTGTGTCGAAGACCAAATAGCTACCTTCGAGAAGCCAGATATGAGTATGCAAAACCACTTGAAACCCCTGTATGTCCAAGCCAAAGTCAATGGTGTTGGAATTAACAAAGTGTTAGTGGATGGTGGAGCTGCAGTGAATTTGATGCCACATGGTCTTTTGAAGAAGATTGGTAAGTTCGATACTGACCTCAGGCCACATAACATTGTTTTAAGCAACTATGAAGGCAAAACTGGCCATTCTTTGGGGGCCATTGAGGTGGATTTAATTGTTGGTTCCATAAAGAGGACTACATTGTTCTTAGTGATAGCCTCTAAAGCGAATTTTAATTTACTCCTTGGTAGAGAGTGGATCCATGGAGTTGGTGCTGTCCCTTCAACTTTGCATCAACGTTTAGTAATGTGGAAGGAAGATGGTTTGGTAGAGTATGTTGAAGTCGATCAGAGCTACTTCCGTGCTGATGTGAAACAAGTTACCAAGGAAAGTTTTGAGAAACAAATGGCGAAGATTGCGCCATGTTCATCTTCTAATGAGGCATATGTTCCTGCGGATAATGTTTTTGCCTCAGTTCATCTTGACCCAAATTACGGTTTTGTTTGGGAAAGAGAAATAATGGGAGATGATAGTGTCTATCCTGATGGTGTTTTTCGACCAACGGGGTGGAACACTGGTTCTTGAAAATGTTCTCATGTCAGTGCCCAATGCATGGGACAAAATTACGGCTTATATGGCCGAAAACAAGTTTAAAGCGGTTATGGAGGCCGAAATTATTCAACAAACAATGGCTGTCGAAGCCAGTGAGTTACATGAAGAAAATGGCATAGTCATAGATAAAAGACTTGACTGTATCTATGATAATGATCCATTAGGTTTTGAAAAGGATCCTAGAGATTTGACAAAGCATATGCAAGCTCAAGACCCGTTAGAAGAAGTTGATTTGGGAAATGGCTCAATAAAAAGGCCAACTTATATTAGTGCAAATATTGATGCTTCTCTAAAAACCCAAGTCATTACATTGCTAAGGGAGTTCAAAGACTGCTTTGCTTGGGATTACGACGAGATGCCTGGGTTAAGTCGAGAAGTAGTGGAAATGCAATTACCAATTCGACCAGGGAAGAAACCAGTGAAGCAAGTGCCAAGAAGATTTGCTCCTCAAGTGTTGGCTAAGATCAAAGAGGAAATCGAAAGGCTATTCAGAAACAAATTCATCAGAACTGCCAGGTATGTCGAGTGGTTAGCCAATATAGTTCCTGTAATAAAGAAAAATGGGACTCTTAGAGTTTGCATGGACTTTAGGGATTTAAATAATGCAACTCCCAAGGATGAATATGCAATGCCTGTGGCAGAAATGCTAATAGATTCAGCAGCAGGATTTGATTATCTTAGTATGCTCGATGGTTATTCTGGGTATAATCAAATCTTCATTGCTGAAGAGGATGTGTCGAAAACTGCTTTTAGATGTCCAGGGGCATTGGGTGTTTATGAATGGGTAGTAATGCCCTTTGGCTTAAAGAATGCTGGTGCTACATATCAGAGGGCCATGAATTCTATGTTTCATGATTTTATTGATGATTTTATGCAAGTATACATAGATGATGTGGTGGTTAAATCTTCCTCAGAAAGTGGTCATTTAGACCATCTTCGCCGTTCTTTTGAAAGAATGAGGAAATATGGATTGAAAATAAATCCATTAAAATGTGCCTTTTGTGTACGTGCAGGTGATTTCTTGGGTTTTATAGTGCACAAAAAAGGCATTGAAATCAATCAAAATAAGACTAAGGCAATTATGGAAACGAAGGCCCCTTCGACCAAAAAGGAGCTTCAGTCGTTGCTGGGAAAAATCAATTTCCTTCGAAGATTTATATCAAATTTAAGTGGCAAAACACAAGTTTTTTCGCCATTGTTAAGACTGAAGAAGGAAGAAGAGTTCAAATGGGAACCAATGCATCAAGCAGCCTTCGATGAAATCAAGTCTTATTTGATGAAACCACCAATTTTGTTGCCTGTTATTAAACACAAAGTGCTCAAATTGTATATAGCAGCTTCTGATAGAACAATAGGTAGCATGTTAGCACAAGAGGATGATAGTGGTATCGAAAGAGCCATTTATTACCTCAGTAGGGTCTTAAATGATGCCGAAACGAGGTACACTCCTATAGAAAAGTTGTGCCTTTGTTTGTATTTCTCGTGTACAAAGTTAAAGCAATATATAAAACCAGCTGATGTTTCTGTTTATTGGCATTTTGATGTTATTAAGCATATGCTGTTGAAACCAATAATGCATAGCCGAATTGGTAAATGGGCTTTGGCTTTGTCAGAATACAACTTAACTTATCAACCTCTAAAATCAATTAAAGGACAAGTGGTTGCTGATTTTATAGTAGACCATTCTGTTGTCGAAGAAACATTAAGTTTTGTAGATGTATATCCCTGGAGGTTGTACTTTGATGGTTCAAGCCATAAACATGGAGTTGGGATTGGTATTTTAATAATATCTCCTACTAACATTCCAACGAAGTATAAGTTTAAAATTCGAGATGTTTGCTCCAATAATGAAGCTGAGTATGAGGCTTTAATAGTAGGCCTTGAAATTTTACTTGAGCTGGGGGCAAGTCATGTCGAAATAAAAGGTGACTCTGAGTTGGTTGTCAAACAATTGACAAGGGAGTACAAATGCATTAAAGAGCACCTTATCAGATACTTTGTTGTTGCCAATGCTTTGTTAAAAAGATTTGAGTCTGTTCACTTAGAACATTTACCATGAATTGATAATCAAGTGGCAAATGAACTGGCACAAATTGCTTCAGGCTATAAAGTTTCAAAACAAAGCCTGGAAGAGTTAATCGAAATAAAGGATAAAATCATTTCTAATGACTATTCTTCGTCACTATTGTCAACACCAAAAACTGGGGGGGCAACAAACGCAAACGAGGAACTAGTCGTTGTCGAAAAACGTCAATTGTTTGGTAACTTTGACTTAGGAGAAATTCTTGCTCTTGACAATATGACCAATAATGATTGGCGAAGGCCTATTGCAGAATATTTGCAAAATCCCACAAGAAATACCAATAAAAAGGTAAAATACAGAGCTTTGAGCTATGTGATAATTGGAAACGAATTGTTTAAAAAGACTCCTGAAGGAGTACTATTAAAATGTCTTAGTGAAAATGAGGCATATTTAGCAGTTTCCGATACACATAGTGGAGCATGTGGTTCACACCAAGTAGGCCACAAAATGAAGTGGTTATTATTTCGACAAGGAATGTATTGGCCAACTATGCTAAAAGATTGCATAGAATTTGCTAAGGGATGCCAAGAGTGTCAAAAGCATGCTGGGATACAACATGTACCTGCAAATGAATTGCATGCCATAGTCAAACCTTGGCCATTTAGAGGTTGGGCTCTAGATGTGATTGGAGAGATAAAGCCAACTTCGTCGAAGGGCCATAGATATATCCTTGTGGGAATTGATTACTTCACCAAATGGGTTGAAGCTATACCTTTAGCCAATGTTGATCAAGAAGCAGTGATAAGGTTTATTCAAAATCATATCATTTATAGATTTGGAATTCCAGAAACCATTACTACAGATCAGGGATCAGTTTTCACTGGTAAAAAAATGGTAGAATTTGCTTCTGAAATTGGTTTTAAGTTATTAACTTCAACACCATATTATGCGCAAGCCAATGGTCAAGTAGAAGCTGCCAATAAAGTTATTATTAATTTGATTAAAAAACATGTTGGGCAGAAACCAAAAAGTTGGCATAATACCCTTGATCAAGCATTATGGGCTTGTCGAAATTCACCAAAAGAATCTATCAACACTACTCCTTATAGGCTAACATTTGGACACGATGCAGTGTTGCCTGTTGAAATTTGTCTACAATCAACAAGAATTCAAAGACAGTGGGAGATTCCCTCTGATTATTATTGGAATATGATGCTTGATGAATTGGTTGATTTAGACGAAGAAAGGTTATTAGCTTTAGATATGCTTATTCGACAGAAAGAGAGGGTAGCTAAAACTTATAACAAAAAGGTTAAGTCTAAAACCTTTGATACAGGTGATCTAGTGTGGAAGGTCCTATTGCCTATGGATAAAAAAGATAGAGTCTTTGGTAAATAGTCCCCAAGTTGGGAAGGACCATTTAAAATTTTACAAGTTTATTCAAACGGCGCATATGAGGTCGAAGAGATCGGCGCTGATGAAAGAATTTTGCGTATAAATGGCAAATACTTGAAAAAGTATAAGCCAACGTTGCACGAAGTTAAAATAACGCTGGAATAAATATAAAGAAAGCGTAAAAACATGGCATTTAAGTTGCCAAAACATTGTCGAAAGCACGGAATAAGAAATTGCTCAAGAATAAAATGGAAGAAATTTCATTATAATGTTGCCAAGTTACATGTGCCAAAGGAGGCATTCGTGATTAGAACAGAGAATCAGTAAACATAGTCAAAGGCCGAAATTACAGGCTGTTCAAGCTCAAGGTTTGAATATGGAAACAACACTTAACAGTGGTGACATCAGGTATACAGCTATTTTACTCAAGTGCAAAGTTATTTCGATGGTGAATTCAAAAAATGTCTTTCTCTTCTTCCTCCTCAAGTTCAGTCGAAAAAGACATTTTTGGGGGGCAATTTGTTAGCCTGTAATTTCGACAGGCTTCATTAAAGATGGTCAACATGGCCTGACTTATATTTATTTCACAAAGACCATATTATTTCGACAAAGAAAATGGTCATGCGCAAGGTAAACTCGACAAGTTTCCAGGGAAGCAAAAGCAAGAGAGAGGAAAATCGACACAGGCTTTCGACAGACAGAAAACAGAGCAGTTATGCGTTGAAGACTAGCAGTTGGTCGAAGCGTGATAGAGCGGTTTTGGTCGAAAGTAGGAGCAGTTACTTGGTCGAAAGTAGGAGCAGTTACTTATTTTCAAATTGCTAGGCGGTTACTGAGTTCAGTTTTCCCCCCTCTTTTCCTTTGTATAAATAACTGTTTCTGAGAAGAAACAGGGGTCGCAAATCACAATACACAACCCGATTCCTGAAACTCTAACTTCCAAGCCAGAGCGAAAAACGAGTGGAAGAATCGCTGTACGTGATCGTGTACCACTTTTATGATTTAATGCAATTTATTTGTCTGTTCTTTACAATTCCTGCACCATTTACTGCTTCTTTTCTTTTCAATTCTGTTAATCATTTGCAAATCGTCCCCTTTTCTACATTTTCTGAAACAAAAACTTTTGCAATTCAAAGGCAATTGCTTTGAGATTTTTCTAGTTTGATCTCACAAACCTTCTAATAAAACTAGTGATTGTTTGCTAAAAACACCAGCAAACAGCAGGCTCGTGATAATGCTGCTCCTGCTGCACCGGATCAACCCCGCCTATGTTCTCTCGGTCACAGACACGCCTCTGACGCTCAAAAGCGTGACCAGTCTGTTTGGTGACCAACTGAATCCTCGTCCTGGTGCCAGGACCAGGAGGATTCTGATGATCTGCATCTCGTGGTTCTGCTCTGGAAGACTCGCCTCGCTCAACTCGTCCCGCACTTACCCCAGAATATTTGGTCCGCACTTACCCCCGAAAATATGGGGTAAGTTTCCGGAAATCCCAGAATAATTCAGTTCCGCACTTACCTATTTTAGCGTATTTTCGGAAAGTTTTTTTTTTAAAAAAAAAAGGCTTCCTGAAATAGGTCTATTTCCGGAAAGTTTAAGGAAAAATTCTTACTTTTTTCGGAAACATGACAAAATGAGGATTGATTACGTTTTTTAACTTTTTTTTGGGGTATGTTGGTCCGTTTGGTCAATTATGTGGGTATGAGATATAATGGGGGTACAAAAAAAACCCAAAGGAAATGGGGAAAAGAGTTTGAAAAATAATGAGATGAATATTTTGGCCAGGGCTAAATTGTATTTTTTGTCCTTTGTTTTTTACTAAAGTTTCAGTTTGGTGCTTTTACTTTTTTTTTTTTCTCATTTTGATCTTTTTATGATTCAAATCTGTGTGAAAGTAGTCTTTTTATGTTTCAAATCAGGTTCAGAAATATAAGGAGAAGAAGTATAAAATAAATTATTTTTAAAGGTTAAAAAACATGATTTTAAAAAATATAAAGAGAAGAAGTATAAAAAGAAATTGAAGAACGAACTTTGCGTATCTGAACAGTTAAAAATTTTCCTGAACTCAAAACACACCACTTACAAAATTTACTTACCATGTTATAAGTCTCGAATAAGATGATTTGATATTTGTCTACTTGAAAGGTCTTACTCCAAGAGAACATCCCAATGGAGAGTGCTTCTTTTATTTTTGCCTATTTAGCGTAACATCTTGCTAAATAAGCACCGCAATTGTGGAGTAAAAAGAAAATTTAGTGCTTGTAAAGAAGAGTCTTTATATTAGCGTTTTTTCTTGTACCAAAAAAAATATTAGTATTTTTTCTACTCTATTTTGAACAAAAGAGTATTTTTTTTTCCCCAATATTATGTCGACAATGCAAGGACCTGGGAGCATTGAAAAGTATATATTTACCATCATCCTACTCTATTATGAACAAAAGAGTGAAAAGACAGCTAGCTTGTGTTATATTCTTGCAATGCACGAAGTGACATAGGACTTCACCGGCTTGAAAGTTATTGATTGCAAGCAATTCACACGGGTAAGGCTATGTTTTCCGAAGTTAATCTGTTAGCTTATAGCGGATAATTTATAGTGGATCAGCTAATTGTAAGTATTTGACACAATCAACTTTTAGTATTTTTTAGTAGTTTATAGCATTTTTTCAAACGCTAATTAAAGTAGCGTTTGAGTTTATAGCTTATAACGTTTCATTTTTTCTCTCAATTTTACCTTCACTACTTAACTATATTACTCATTTATCCTCAATTAAATGATTTTCTCTATCCTTTTTAAGCATTAATTACAAATGTCTATTCGTGTAATTTTATATTTATAAGCTACTTTAACCGCTAATTTTACCAAACACTTTAAATTCAATCCGGTAACTTATTCCCTATCCGCTATAAGCTAGCTTATCCACTAAAAGCTAATTTATCCGTTATCCACTACTTTTTTGCCAAATAGAGTCTAACTAAAAGTAAAGAGTATTAGTTAGTTCACATAAATATCTCTATGTAAAAATTAAGATTATTATAATTAGTAATTCACATAAATATCAGACTTTTTAGTTGAAGACAAAAATAAACACACACTAATAACTATAATTATTAATTCACATAAATCTCTTTATGTAAAAATAAGATTATTATTTAAATTCAATTATTAATTATTTTAGTCGATATACTCTCTTAAATATTTTCGCGGTTGAAAAATGTGTGTTAAAGAGTACTAGTGACACACTTTTAAGATTGATTCCCAATACACACCCTCTTTTATTAATTAAATATCAAATGGCTTCTATTAAATAATTTATGTCTTGCGTAAGATTGGTTAAATGCATTTTTTTTAGATAAGCAATACTTTTATTGAAGGGAGCACAAGGGGTGCCCAGCCCTTACAACGGGAATAAAGGAAAGGGGGACTCAAAACCTCCCTAAGCCAAAACCCAATGGGAAAAAGACTCAGGGAGGAAAAAGAGTACCTCGTACCACCTGCACTACAGTGAGGATAAGCAACCTAACTCACTGTTTCTCCCCCTAAAGACTACCAATTGTTTAAGCATTGTAGTGGATTAGACCACCACATTGAAATGGAAAATGAGGAATTACAATTCAATCTATAAATACACCAACACCAAGAAAGACTTTTAATACGATTCACCACCATCTCGATATTAGGCTCCTCATTATTGAAAATAGCTCCATTCCTCACCAGCCATATGCTCCAACAAGTAGTTAACCAAACCACGTGCTTCGTGCGTTTTGCTTTCTTCCCCTTACACAAGCAGCAACACTGGTGGACAATCCAAGATGTGACACACTTCCAAACCGAATTCGCGAACCCGCAATGGAGGAACAAATGATTCACAGACTCACGCTGAACGTGACAGAATGAGCAACGAGCATCGTCTTCCAAGTAGAGAACATTCCTGCGCAATAGTTGCTCGCGCACCGGCAACGCATCCAACAGCAACCGCCAGCCAAAAACCAACACTTTCGAAGGCACTATTGATTTCCATAAACCTGCAAAAAAATTCTGCTGCATCGAGACATTAGAGGATAAATCACCACGGACCAGCTGAATATAAAAGGTTTTAACCGAATAATTCTTCGATTTATCGAGCGACCAAATCCAAGAATCCATCTTCATTCTCGTTGGAGCCACGGGCTGGAGAATATCTCGCAGAATATCTGCCTCAGCTGTTCGGACAGCATCATTACCGAGATGCCAAGGTTCCAACCAACGCCAATAATCATTATGCCAGACACCGGATTCAGCCACCGTTAAATTCTGCTGTCCAACACCATTATACACGAGAGGAAAGACCTTAAACAAAGGGTCAATCCCAAGCCATTGGTCTTTCCAGAAATTAATTGAAGCACCATCACCCAAACCTCTTCTAACACACCAAGCAAACCTTCTTTGTTCCTCTACATTAACATCCAAGTTCACCAAGTCCCTCTACCAAATGGATCCCGAGTCCCTACGACGATTACCATCCACCAAATCCTGAACTAATGAAGAGGCCAAATCTCCGTACCTACAAGATAACATACGACTCCAACTCACACAGGGATCCGATAAAGCTTTCCATTTCCACTTAGACAACAAAGCTATATTAAATAATTCCAGGTTTTTGATCCCGAGACCTCCCTCTTCCTTTGGTTTACAAATACTATCCCAAGCCACCCAACACATTCCCCTCTCCCCCTCTTTGATACCCCAAAGAAAATCCCTTTGGATTTTAACCATCTTCTTGATTACTACCTTCGGAGCTTTATAGAAAGAAAACATATATAGCGGCATGCTATTAACAATGGAGTTTATAAGAGTTACCCGGCCTCCAATGGATAGAAACAGACCCTTCCACAAAGACAACCGCTTTCTAACTGCTCCTAAAACTTAGCTTCAAGTTGCTTCCCTCCTCGGATTAGCGCCAATTGGGATTCCCAGAAACTTGAAGGGGATAGATTCCGTTCTACAAAATAGGAAAGTGCTAGCTCTCTCCAAAAACCCATCCGGAGTGTGGATACCTATAAGTTTTCTCTTGTGAAAATTTACCTTCAAACCGGAAACAAGCTCAAAGGATCTCAAAATAGACTTGATACTCCAAAGATTTGCCCAAGAAGCTTTGCCCACAAACATTGTGTCATCTGCAAATTGAAGAATAGAAAAGTTCAAATCCTCATTGAAAGAAAAACCTTGATAATCACCAATATCCACCACCTTCATCATCACCGACAAGGCCTCTGCCACTATAAGAAAGAGGAAAGGCGACAAAGGGTCCCCTTGTCGCAGACCACCTTGAACTTTGAAATCTTGAGTTGGGCTACCATTCACTAGAACCGACATGGAGCTAGTACACACACAAGACTTAATCCAAGCAATCCAACGTTGGGGGAAACCCATTCTAGTCAACATGTAAAACAAGAAATTCCAAGAGATGGAATCATAAGCTTTTTCAAAGTCCACCTTGAACAACATACATTCTTCCTTGCTTCTTTTGGCATAATCAACCAACTCGTTCGCCACCACAACACCGTCAAGAATTTGTCGCCTCCCTATAAATGCTGATTGATGATGAGAAATAATACTTGGCATAACTTTCTTGAGCCGAGAAGCTAAGACCTTGGCCAATATTTTGTATATGCACCCAATCAAGCATATAGGCCTAAACTCCCCCAAACCTTGCGGATTATCGTTCTTAGGAACCAAGGCGATGAATGAAGCCGAGATAGCTTTGGGGAGGAAAGCATTCGCGAAAAACTCATTGAAAAAACCTACCACATCCTCTTTCATGAAACTTCAACCAGACTTAATGAAGTTGAGATTGAACCCATCCGGACCCGGACTTTTATCCCCATCACACTCCCACACACCCATCCTTATTTCTTCCTCAGTAAGAATATTTAAATGCATATGAATTTCAATCAATATATTTAAAAGAGTGTGTTCAAGTGTCACAAGAATATAACGCTAACATTTCTCTTTTTTAATTGATATATTGAGGTGGACGTGAAATCTTTATATATACATCTACGGGTAGTATGACATCAGTATTGATGTCAACATTCCCAGCAATTTTCCACCAATTTGGCGCCAATTCTCCCCCTTCCTTTTGGCGCCATTTTCCCCTCTTCCTCCCTTTTTTTTGTTTTGTTTTTTTCCCCAAAAAAATTCTTCCCTTATTTTTTGTTTTATTTCTTTCCCCAAAACTCCTCCCTTCTCTCTTTTTTTCCCTTTTTATTCCTCTTTTTTTTTTACTTCTGTTTTTTTAATATAGAGTAATTTGTGATACAACAAAAAAATGTAATTGTTCAAATATGTGAAAATTTGTTCCTCTATAATCCATATTTTTATGTTTTAAGGGTATTTTATGGTTCAGTAAAAATTTTAGCTGTTCAAATAGCCGAAGTCTATTCCTTCATAATTAGATTAATATCTCCTTCTCTCTCTTTTCCCCTTTTTATCCCTCTTTTTTTTCCTTCATATTTTTTTTAATACAAAGTAATTTATGATACAATAAAAAACATAATTGTTCAAATATGTGAAATTTGTTCCTTTATAATCCATATTTTTATGTTTTAAGGGTATTTTATGGTTCAGCAAAAATTTTAGTTTTTCAAATAGTCGAACTCTATTCCTTCATAATAAAAAAGAAAATTAATTTTGTTACAAATTACGTAAAGTGTGACGTTAGGCAGTGTGTTTTGGGATACTTTTGAATCTTTTAAACATAACTTAGTTGTTAAAATTTGACTTCAATTACTATTAGTCTAATTTTGGTCTTATAATGCTTCCGTACACCCCAAAGCTTTGGCCCCGTGCATCGCACGGGTCACGCCGCTAGTAATGCATAAGGGGAATCAAGTGTTCATTTGTGTGGTTGGGGAGTGGGGAGTGGGGAATGAATTTTGTTAGTTAATTTAATTAGTTGATTAAACTAGAAATGAAATAAATAATTAATAATTGAATTTAAATAATAATCTTAAACAATTTAAATTATATTACTTAAATAAAACTAATTAATTAAGTTTCTAGAAAATTGAGTGGAGTAATTTGATAAATAATTCAAATCAACTACAAAATAAAAAATTAAATTAACTTAGATAAATATGTTTTAACTCAATGGTATTTTAGTATTTTCATAAATAGTCAATCTTTTTTCTCTTCTCTTTTTATTTCTTATTTCTTTTATATAAAAAATGCATCAATTCTACATGCGGAGATTCTCTCTAATGAACTTTTCACTTGACATTCTCCGGTGCTAAATCTTCAGTCTTCACCATTTAACTCTCTCTCTCTCTCTCTCTCCCCCTCTCCCTCTCTCTCTCTCAACTTTTTTAGTATTTCTTCCTCACTCTTTGTCTTATTCAATAAGCAACTGAGATTTCACTGCACAATAAAGTTAGCGGAAAGAACTCATTCTCTAATTCTGTACTCTATTTCTCATCTATTTTTTCTTCTCACGCACTCTTACTTATCTACTCCCTTTGTCTCATATTATATGACTTTCTAGTCAAAAAAATTTGTCCCATAATACATGATTTTTTTCTTCACTCTTTAATAATATCTATTTCATAACTCTATTAATTTATCTTCCCAATATATCGATCATTAAGGAAGGTTAATTTGGTAAACCATCTCACAATTTCTCTTTCTCTATAAAATTAACTATTTTTCTTAATATATGTGATACGAATCGAAACAACATACAATATGGGACAAATGAGTATTTCTCCAAACCTCAAACAGAGTGTAAATACTATCTAATAATAGGCTACTAGTATGTTCTTCCGGTTGTGTCTTGATCTGGTTGCATGGCAGAGAGATTAATTGGGATATTAAAGAGTAGGTGTACTCCTCCTGTCTCTCTTAATTCAATTGTTAGGGTTGATGATACATAAAGTTTTTGGATTTTGCTTTGGCAGGTGGGGCTGGTTGTGATTGATGCACCCAGGTGTGATGTATGTGCACGTGACAGTGACAAAAATCATTTTCAACAATGAAGACAAAAATTTACACAAATGGTTATCCACGACTGGCAACAGCCTTTCCTCTTTCCTCCCAAGTTTTCCATTTCTTTGAAATTGAACTCGGCTCCAACCAATACCATAATACATAGCCTTTTCGAGGAATATTAATGTGCTAATTTTCTTTGTTGGGACTTTGGAGTGCAATGTCTATTCGAACTTCTAATTTGATACAAAGATGGTTTTGGAGCTTTCCTTTCAGTTCACACGTATGCAGCCAGAAATTTGTACAATCGTGCATGTCTGTCCAATTTTGATCATACAGTCTAGATTATAATTTGATTTTAATATTACAAAACATGAATCACCCGTTCAAAATTTAATAATATGTATTTATTGAATGTATGACTGCACAACTTTACCAACTGTACAAAATTCGGACTAGCTTCAACCTGTTTGAATCTGTCACTATAGGATTTGACTCGCATCAATGAAATTTTCCGAATATAATATAAATTCCAAATCTAGATGATTAGTAATTTGAAGGAAAAAAGATCATGTAATGTGTTGGGTGATTAAATTAAGGAAAATGATGCATAGTACAAAATTATTGTGTAAGAAACGGAAGAAGCCTTCATTTGTGAGATGTTTACATCATGCTCTTTTTTTGTCGTGCAGGTTTTAGTGTTATTCTTTGTATATCTTTTTTCGTAACAAATATCACTACTCTTCAATTAAAATGCTTATCGGCGTTCTACTTTCAGATAAAATGATATTAGTGATACCACTTCAAGTGGATTGATATGTAACATATGTTATCATAATATTCATGGGAATGTCTTAATTAAAATATATGCAAATTAATTTGTTGGATTTAGGTCCTCTCAAATAAGTAAATAAAGTGATCTTAATCATTCATGAAAAATTAGGAAGATTATGTATTTGTAATTTGTAATAAGACTAAAGGCCAAAATTGGTCTACACGATTTCATTATAGAACAAATTGGTTGCTGACAATTTTTTAGAAATACATTAGTTTCTAATATTTTCAAATGGAGACAAATTAGTTTCATTCAAAGTCAAAATTGTCACCCAAGAGCATTTTGATGAGATTGTAGGGGTCTCTATGTCGCCTCTGTTGTGCGCCTCCTTCATCTGCCTCGCCTACGTTGCTGTCTTGCATGTTGTTTACTTGCTTGTTGAATCCATAGTTATAGTGACCCAGAGGCCACTATAAGAGTAAACCCTCAAATTGGTCCCTCAACTATAACCATGTCTTCAATTTAGTCTATAAACTATAAAAATATAATAAATAGTCCCTAAACTATTCTAAAATCATTTAGAGACCAAATTAAGGATTTACTCACACTATAACTTGTGTTGTTGGCTAATTACAACCACATTAATCCGCAGTTTTAGACTTTGGTATTTATTAGATCTAACACTCCATTGAAAGAGATTCAAGAAGAAGAAGAATGGAATCCTTGAATCTACTCAGAGAAAGTGAAAAGAGAAAGATAAGATTCATTGAAATGGTAAAGTTACATATATACAGGGCTTTGACTGGAGAGAGAGTCAAACTACTCACTAACTAACTATTAATTAACAAACTCTAACAACAAACAGAATTTAATTAACAAACTAAGGTAAACTTAACTGAGAGGTTAAGACTTAATTAACTAGAGTTAGTTCTAATACTCCCCCTCAAGGTAGGAGCATAGATGTCTAATGATCCTAACTTGGATAAGAAGGTAGAGAACTTGCAGTGAGGCAGAGCCTTAGTAAAAATGTCAGCAACCTGTTGATGAGTTGGCAGATGTATTAGCTTGAGCAGGCCAGAAACTACATGTTTTCGTATGAAGTGGCAATCAATGTCTATGTGTTTTGTTCATTCATTTGATGTTGGATTTTCTGCTAGTTGAATTGCAGACTTGTTGTCACACATGACAAGAATTGAGTCTACAGAAACTTGGAAGGGCTGAAGCAACTATTTGAGCCAGAGTAGTTCACTTGTAAGGGAAGCTAGTCCATAGGGATATTTGCAGGTTTGCTGTCTGTGAAGCATGTGTCTTCCAAGAGTTCCAATGTATATTTTCTTTGGCTGAGATGAATGCCTTCACTTGACTTGGCTATTTCAAGACCAAGGAAATATTGTAGAGGACCCAAGACCTTCAAATTGAATTGTTGTTGAAGTTGAGAGGTAGTGAGACTAATGAGCTCTTGATTGGGACCTGCAATCACTATGTCATCAACATATACAAGTAAAGCAATAAACTAATTGTCAGTGCCCTTGTAAAATAATGAATAGTCAGCAGAGGATTGGGTGAATCCGAGGGTGGTAATGGCCAAGGAAA
Organism: Astragalus glycyphyllos; assembly: GCA_963573325.1. NCBI lineage: Eukaryota > Viridiplantae > Streptophyta > Magnoliopsida > Fabales > Fabaceae > Astragalus > Astragalus glycyphyllos. Next base: position 92,482,150 of record OY754307.1, read on the forward strand.
ATTTGGTGAACCATTGTCTGGATGCTTGTCTCAGACCATAAAGAGATTTATGAAGTTTGCAAACATGACCCTCCCCCTTATTTGGATACCCTAAGGGAAGATCCATAAATACTTCCTCAAATAAATCACCATTGAGAAAGGCATTATTTGTGTCTAGTTGGTTTAGATGCCACTGTTTGTGGGCTGCCAAGGCCAAAAGGACTCTGATAGTGGTTAATTTGGCCACTGGAGAAAATGTATCTGTGAAATCAACACCAAGTTGTTGAGTGTAACCTTTTGCAACTAATCGTGCATTGTGTTTATCAATTGTGCCATCAGAATTGAACTTGGTCCTATAAACCCATCTACAACCAATTGTCTTTTTGCCAGAAGGAAGGGGTACAACAGACCAGGTGTGGTTATCTTTCAAAGCCTTGATTTCAGAGTGCATGGCAGATCTCCATTCAGGATATTTGACTGCCTGATGGTAAAACTTTGGTTCAGAATGAGTAGAAATGTTTAGGATGAAAGAATGATATGATTTTGACAAGTTAGAGTATGTCAGGTGATTGTGGATAGGGTAAGTTGTTTGATGAACATAGTCATCCAAATATGGAGGTGGATGGTGAGGTCTTGTGGTTCTTCTAGGAGGTTGAATAGGAGGAGGTGGAGGTTGAGGATCATCAGTAGGTTCAACAACATGGTCAATAGCAGGGATATCATTTTCTGTGGGAGGATGATTGTCTGTGTTGTCTGGTGGAGGGGTGGCTACTGTAGAGTCTTGTGGAGGAGTGATTGCAGCAGTTTCAGGGATGGGAATAGGCAAAACTGTGTTAGGAAAAGGGTCAAGAGAATGATGTGTAGTATTTGAGTGGAAAGGGAATTTATGTTCAAGAAAGTGAACATCTCTTGAGATGATAAATTTTTTGGTTGCAATGTCATAAAATTTGTATCCTTTATATCCAAGGGGATATCCCATAAAGACAGTAGGAGTGGCACGGGGAGAAAGTTTGTTTCTGTGAGGTAAGGGTATGGCAGCATAACACAGGCAGCCAAAAACTCTGAAATGCTCATAAGGAGGAATTTTGTTATAAAGTATTTCATATGGGGACTTATCTTTGAGAGTAGGGGTGGGAGTTCTGTTGACTAGAAATACAGCAGTATGGAGACATTCTCCCAAAAAATGAATTGGAGCCTTGGATTGAAATAAGAGAGACCTTGTCACATTGAGGAGATGCTGATGCTTTCGTTCAACCACTGAATTTTGTTCAGGCCTATATGGGCAGCTGAACTGGTGTGTAGTGCCCTACTCTTGAAGAAATTTTGTGAGTTTAAGTTCAGGTGCATTATCTGATCTCAGGTTCTTTATAACTTTGCCAAAACTAGTATTGACTAATTGGAAAAATGATTTGATGATGGATGGTGGCCTCAGATTTGTGTTGCATCATGTAAATCCAGGTAAAACGAGAACAATCATCAACAATAGTTAAAAAGAAACGTTTATTGTCATGACTGGGTTGAGGATAGGGTCCCCAAGTATACATGTGTACAAGATCATAACAATTTTAAAAGTAATTATTATGAGCAACAAAAGACAGGCGCCTAAACTTAGAAAGAGGGCATATTAAACATTCATTTGAGACATTGGACTTCAAATTCAAAGACATTTTATTACTGAGAATTTTCAAAACTTTATCAGAAACATGGCCAAGTCTTGAATGCCAAAGGGCATTATCAAGGTTGGATGCATTAGAGACAGTACATGTGAGAAGTTTAGAAACATTATGGAATTGAGATTTTACAAAAGCACATTTGTCTAGTGCATAAAGTGTGTGTTCTGTGTATAGTATGAACAGATCCTGGTAGAGATTACCGCTGCCAATCTTCCTGAGGGACTGTGTGTCCTGGAAAGTTACAAAAGTAGTGGCAAAATAAACACCAATATTATGATATGGGGTGATTTTTCTAACAGAAATTAAATTGACATGGAACTCAGGGATATATAAAACATTGTGCAATGTGATGTGTTTGTTGATGCGCACAGAACCAGTGCCTAATACTTGAACACGAGTTCCATTTGGCAATAAAACAAATTTATTACTTAAAGGTTTCAAATCAAACAGAAAATCAAGAAAGCAAGCAATGTGCGCAGTGGCACCAGAGTCAAATATCCATGCATTAGGAGCTTGAAAAGGAGCCATTAAGGTGGAAAAAGACATACCTATGGTTTCAAAATTGTTGGATTCCGTGGCATCCTGTTTAGCAGTTCCAGAAAGTTGTGCCATTTGTGTTTGAAGAAGACTCAGCACCTGTTGGCGGTGCTGAGAAGACCATGGGGATGATTCAGTGCTGGAGGAATCCACAATGTTGTTGACAGAGGCAGGAATTGCATTGTTATTGGCAGAAGATGGTTTCTTGAAGTTAGGAGGATAGCCGTGGATCTTGAAACACTTTTCTTTAATATGACCATGAATGTTGCATTGGGTACAATAAGGTCGATCTTTCCTTTGGGGTTTTCCACGAGTAGAGGTATTGGTAACAGCACAAGCAACATCAGGAAGAGGAGTGGCTTGAACACCAGCAGCACGTTGCGTCTCATCTTGGAGAAGTAAGGAGAAGGTTTCATCGATATCAGGTATGGGTTTCATGAGCAGAATCTGGCCTCGAGTATGGGCGAAAGATTCATTCAAACCCATGAGGAAGGACATCACAAATTCTTCATTGATTGAGGTGAGAAGGGGGTTAACGCCGCCACAATTACAAGTGTGATCGGCTTTGAGTTCCCCCAATTCAGCCCAAATTCCTTTAAAACGGGTGAAGTAAACATTGATTGAGTCAGCACATTGAACACAGTTGAGGAGAGCTTTGCGCAGTTGAAAAATTCTTGGACTGTTTCGAATGTTGAATCGTTTCTCGAGATCGTTCCAAATGGTGGATGCGGATGTGGAGTAGATAACACTTGCACTGATTTCTTTGGCCAGAGAATTGAGAATCCAGAAGGCTACAATACTGTCGTTGCGCTTCCAACGGCGGAGCTTGACCGGATCGGAAACATCGGGTTGAGGGATGGTGTCGTCGACGAATCCAAGTTTGTTGCGGCCGTCAAGAGCAAGTTTCATGGATCGGCGCCAGGTGAGGTAATTCATGCCATCGAGGGGTTTTGGGACGAGAACAAGGCCAGGGTTATCCGTGTGATGAATGTAAAAAGGGTCGCTATTGTCCATCGGAGCTACCATCGTTGGAGAGACGAAGGGAAGATGAAGAAGAAGAAGACGGAGGGAATCAAAAGCGGAGCGACGTGTCTACTGATACCATATTAGATCTAACACTCCATTGAAAGAGATTCAAGAAGAAGAAGAAGAATGGAATCCTTGAATCTACTCAGAGAAAGTGAAAAGTGAAAGATAAGATTCATTGAAATGGTAAAGTTACATATATACAGGCCTTTGACCGGAGAGAGAGAGAGTCAAACTACTCACTAACTAACTATTAACAAACTTTAATAACAAACAGAATCTAAAACAGAATTTAATTAACAAACTACGGTAAACTTAACCGAGAGGTTAAGACTTAATTAACTAGAGTTAGTTCTAATAGTATTGTTCTTCTCTAATTTCAACCACATTTTTATTGTGTTAGCTTATTTTAATTTTAGAGATTTCATAATTGCTTATTGAGATACTATTGTTGCATTTAAATAATTTAGGATATGCCTTTCTCTTTTCCTATGTAAATCACTATTTGATAAATTTCTCCACCAAAAAAAAAGAAGAGTAAAAGAACCTATTCCTTTTTCAAGAGGAAATCTTCTGAGACATATGAAGAAACTTCTAAACCCAAAGAATCCAAAAATTAATGAAAATAAGAAGGTTTCCAAGGGAGCTAGAGTTGCAAATAATAAACATATTTTTTCCCCACAAAATTTTGAGCCACTGATTATAGCCAAAAATATCGTGGCTTAAACTTTGAAGTGTTTTCCTAATGAAGTGATCCACGATATTGCAGAGTATAACCTTTTCTACGAAAAGACAAAGGGAAACATCAGCTGTTTTATCAACTTCAACCTCCTTGTTGTCCTTAGAGTCCGTCCTTACTCACTTTCCAAAAATACAAATATCTAGGATAAAACAAATGAAATCTAACAAACATACATCCCTGCTAGTTTTAGATGATTGACGGTTAATAATCAACTCTAGAAAGAAAGGTTAAAATAAAATAAAAATATCACTATTTTTGTTTTTGAGTTATAAAATCGCAAATAAGTTGTTTTTTGAGATTAGGAGAATAGGTGGAAGTAAGAATTTCTAGCTTTTGTATTAAATAAATAAAATCAAAATTGAGTGCCGAACTTTTCTTAATATTTACACTTCAAAATTAATTCTACTGTTATCATCTAAATGAAATCAATGTCCTCCACTATTACTTAGATAATTTCAGCGATATGCCGGCTCTCAGATTTGAATATAGTTTGCACACGTTGTGTTTATTTACCATTTTGTTTAAACTAATAAAATAATCCAAACAAAATCAATTCTTCTAAACCCACTTTAAAAATATCTTTTTAGGGAAAAAAAATAAACATTATTATGAAAAGCAACAAAATTATGTCATGACATGAAAATGTAGCATAAGCTGTCAAAAAAAATGAAAATGTACCATAAAAAATGTGAAATTAGTATGATACTAAGTTAATAAATCTTTTGCGGAAAGATTACAATATTGAGAGAGTGGTGCAGCGGCTAAGGCAACTTCTGTTTGCTGGGGGACTCCGGGCTCAACATCAACTTGATTCTTTTTCCTGTTTTTCCTTTTTGAATTTTTTTGGTGATCATTTGCCTTTTTGAATAACTCCATTAAAAATTAAGCAGCTAATTTTTTCAACTGTCAAAATGTATACAACATGAGTTGAACCCACGTAATTACCATTGCCACATTGCAATGCTTACCGTTTCATCACAAGTTGTTGTTGTCGTTGATAAAATTGAATATACAATATCAATATATATATATATATATATATATATATATATATATATATATATGAGTTAGGATATATTGACACCAGGTGTCAAACTTAGCGACTTACACCAATTAATAACTTCATATAGACAACAAAATTTATCAATCCGACCGTTGAATAGCATCATATTATCCTTGTGATCATGTATATCAGATTTCAAAAAAATTGGATACTCATAGGCGTGTTATCTAGCAACACACATTTGCTTATCTTTTAAATAACATAGTAACCATCGAAATAGAGTAGTGAGATGGACCATCAAAAAATTTCGGATTTTATGAAATTGCATTTATATGATCTCAAATATAATATCACCTTATTCAACGGTCGGATTAATAAATTTCATTTTATACGCAAAGTTATTAGTTGGTGTAAGTCGTTAAATTTGACACCTGGTGTCAATATATCCTCTCTCTCTCTCTCTCTCTCTCTCTCTCTATATATATATATATATAATATTTAAGTAAAATTTGTATTTTTATCGATTAGTAATTTTTTTACTCTTGGTAATATTACATAGGCTCAAATATATGTTACCCCCAACAAATATACCCATTATCCATTTACCCATTGAAAAAATAAAACTCTTAAAAAAGACCTTACAAATAATAAATGTTTCTAGTTACCCCCCTGCAAGGGGTAACCGTAAACAATTTATATTTTGCAGGGGGTAACCATAAATGGTTTATACCCATTATACACTTAACGCTGTCAACATAATCTAACAGCAGGGGGTAACCGTAAACGGTTTACATTTGCAAGGTCTTTTTTAAGAGTTTTATTTTTACAGGGGGTAAATGGATAATGGGTATATTTGCACAGGGTAACATTGTTTGCTGGTGTTTTTAGCAAACAATCACTAGTTTTATTAGAAGGTTTGTGAGATCAAACTAGAAAAATCTCAAAGCAATTGCCTTTGAATTGCAAAAGTTTTTGTTTCAGAAAATGTAGAAAAGGGGACGATTTGCAAATGATTAACAGAATTGAAAAGAAAAGAAGCAGTAAATGGTGCGTGAATTGTAAAGAAAAGAAAAACAAATTGCATTGAATCATAAAAATGGTACACGATCACGTACAGCGATTCTTCCACTCGTTTTTCGCTCTGGCTTGGAAGTTAGAGTTTCAGGAATCGGGTGTGTATTGTGATTTGCGACCTCTGTTTCTTCTAAGAAACAGTTATTTATACAAAGGAAAAGAGGGGGAAAAATTGAACTCAGTAACCGCCTAGCAATTTGAAAATAAGTAACTGCTCCTACTTTCGACCAAGTAACTGCTCTGTCACGCTTCGACCAACTGCTAGTCTTCAGCGCATAACTGCTCTGTTTTCTGCCTGTCGAAAGCTTGTGTCCATTTTCCTCTCTCTTGCTTTTGCTTCCCCGTAAGCTTGTCGAGTTTACCTTGCGCATGACCATTTTCTCTGTCGAAATAATTTGGTCTTCGTCGAAATATAAGTCAGGCCATGTTGACCATCTTTAATGAAGCCTGTCGAAATTACAGGCTAACAAATTGCCCCCCAAAAATGTCTTTTTCGACTGAACTTGAGGAGGAAGAAGAGAAAGACATTTTTGAATTCACCATCGAAATAACTTTGCACTTGAGTAAAATAGTTGTATACCTGATGTCACCACTGTTAAGTGTTGTTTCCATATTCAAACCTTGAGCTTGAACAGCCTGAAATTTCGACAATGTTTTGGCAACTTAAATGCCATGTTTTTACGCTTTCTTTATATTTATTCCAGCGTTATTTTAACTTCGTGCAACGTTGGCTTATACTTTTTCAAGTATTTGCCATTTATACGCAAAATTCTTTCATCAGCGCCGATCTCTTCGACCTCATATGCGCCGTTTGAATAAACTTGTAAAATTTTAAATGGTCCTTCCCAACTTGGGGACCATTTACCAAAGACTCTATCTTTTTTATCCATAGGCAATAGGACCTTCCACACTAGATCACCTGAATCAAAGGCTTTAAACTTAACCTTTTTGTTATAAGTTTTAGCTACCCTCTCTTTCTGTCGAATAAGCATATCTAAAGCTAATAACCTTTCTTCGTCTAAATCAACCAATTCATCAAGCATCATATTCCAATAATAGTCAGAGGGAATCTCCCACTGTCTTTGAATTCTTGTTGATTGTAGACAAATTTCAACAGGCAACACTGCATCGTGTCCAAATGTTAGCCTATAAGGAGTAGTGTTGATAGATTCCTTGGGTGAATTTCGACAAGCCCATAATGCTTGATCAAGGGTATTATGCCAATTTTTGGGTTTCTGCCCAACATGCTTTTTAATCAAATTAATAATAACTTTATTGGCAGCTTCTACTTGACCATTGGCTTGCGCATAATATGGTGTTGAAGTTAATAACTTAAAACCAATTTCAGAAGCAAACTCTACCATTTTTCTACCAGTGAAAACTGATCCTTAATCTGTAGTAATGGTTTCTGGAATTCCAAACCTATAAATGATATGATTTTGAATAAACCTTATCACTGCTTCTTGATCAACATTGGCTAAAGGTATAGCTTCAACCCATTTGGTGAAGTAATCAATTCCCACAAGGATATATCTATGGCCCTTCGACGAAGTTGGCTTTATCTCTCCAATCACATCTAGAGCCCAACCTCTAAATGGCCAAGGTTTGACTATGGCATGCAATTCATTTGCAGGTACATGTTGTATCCCAGCATGCTTTTGACACTCTTGGCATCCCTTAGCAAATTCTATGCAATCTTTCAGCATAGTTGGCCAATACATTCCTTGTCGAAATAATAACCACTTCATTTTGTGGCCTACTTGGTGTGAACCACATGCTCCACTATGTGTATCGGAAACTGCTAAATATGCCTCATTTTCACTAAGACATTTTAATAATACTCCTTCAGGAGTCTTTTTAAACAATTCGTTTCCAATTATCACATAGCTCAAAGCTCTGTATTTTATTTTTTTATTGGTATTTCTTGTGGGATTTTGCAAATATTCCACAATAGGCCTTCGCCAATCACTATTGGTCATATTGTCAAGAGCAAAAATTTCTGCTAAGTCAAAGTCACCAAAAAATTGACGTTTTTCGACAACGACTAGTTCTTCGTTTGCGTTTGTTGCCCCCCCAGTTTTAGGTGTTGACAATAGTGACGAAGAATAGTCATTAGAAATGATTTTATCCTTTATTTCAATTAACTCTTCCAGGCTTTGTTTTGAAACTTTATAGCCTGAAGCAATTTGTGCCAATTCATTTGCCACTTGATTATCAATTCGTGGTAAATGTTCTAAGTGAACAGACTCAAATCTTTTTAACAAAGCATTGGCAACAAGAAAGTATCTGATAAGGTGCTCTTTAATGCATTTGTACTCTCTTGTCAATTGTTTGACAACCAACTCAGAGTCACCTTTTATTTCGACATGACTTGCCCCCAGCTCAAGTAAAATTTCAAGACCTACTATTAAAGCCTCATACTCAGCTTCATTATTGGAACAAACATCTCGAATTTTAAACTTATACTTCGTTGGAATGTTAGTAGGAGATATTATTAAAATACCAATCCCAACTCCATGTTTATGGCTTGAGCCATCAAAGTACAACCTCCAAGGATATACGTCTACAAAACTTAATGTTTCTTCGACAACAGAATGGTCTACTATAAAATCAGCAACCACTTGTCCTTTAATTGATTTTAGAGGTTGATAAGTCAAGTTGTATTCTGACAAAGCCAAAGCCCATTTACCAATTCGGCTATGCATTATTGGTTTCGACAGCATATGCTTAATAACATCAAAATGCGAATAAACAGAAACATCAGCTGGTTTTATATATTGCTTTAACTTTGTACACGAGAAATACAAACAAAGGCACAACTTTTCTATAGGAGTGTACCTCATTTCAGCATCATTTAAGACCCTACTGAGGTAATAAATGGCTCTTTCGACACCACTATCATCCTCTTGTGCTAACATGCTACCTATTGTTCTATCAGAAGCTGCTATATACAATCTGAGCACTTTGTGTTTAATAACAGGCAACAAAATTGGTGGTTTCATCAAATAAGACTTGATTTCGTCGAAGGCTGCTTGATGCATTGGTTCCCATTTGAACTCTTCTTCCTTCTTCAGTCTTAACAATGGCGAAAAAACTTGTGTTTTGCCACTTAGATTTGATATAAATCTTCGAAGGAAATTGATTTTTCCCAGCAACGACTGAAGCTCTTTTTTGGTCGAAGGGGCCTTCGTTTCCATAATTGCCTTAGTCTTGTTTTGATTGATTTCAATGCCTTTTTTGTGCACTATAAAACCCAAGAAATCACCTGCACGTACACAAAAGGCACATTTTAATGGATTTAATTTCAATCCATATTTCCTCATTCTTTCAAAAGAACGGCGAAGATGGTCTAAATGACCACTTTCTGAGGAAGATTTAACCACCACATCATCTATGTATACTTGCATAAAATCATCAATAAAATCATGAAACATAGAATTCATGGCCCTCTGATATGTAGCACCAGCATTCTTTAAGCCAAAGGGCATTACTACCCATTCATAAACACCCAATGCCCCTGGACATCTAAAAGCAGTTTTCGACACATCCTCTTCAGCAATGAAGATTTGATTATACCCAGAATAACCATCGAGCATACTAAGATAATCAAATCCTGCTGCTGAATCTATTAGCATTTCTGCCACAGGCATTGCGTATTCATCCTTGGGAGATGCATTATTTAAATCCCTAAAATCTATGCAAACTCTAAGAGTCCCATTTTTCTTTATTACAGGAACTATATTGGCTAACCATTCGACATACCTGGCAGTTCTGATGAATTTGTTTCTGAATAGCCTTTCGATTTCCTCTTTGATCTTAGCCAACACTTGAGGAGCAAATCTTCTTGGCACTTGCTTCACTGGTTTCTTCCCTGGTTGAATTGGTAATTGCATTTCCACTACTTCTCGACTTAACCCAGGCATTTCGTCGTAATCCCAAGCAAAGCAGTCTTTGAACTCCCTTAGCAATGTGATGATTTGGGTTTTTAGAGAAGCATCAATATTCGCACTAATATAAGTTGGCCGTTTTATTGAGCCATTTCCCAAATCCACTTCTTCTAACGGGTCTTGAGCTTGCATATGCTTTGCCGAATCTCTAGGATCCTTTTCAAAACCTAATGGATCATCATCATAAATGCAGTCAAGTCTTTCATCTATGACTATGCCATTTCCTTCATGTAACTCACTGGCTTCGACAGCCATTGTTTGTTGAATAATTTCGGCCTCCATAGCCGCTTTAAACTTGTTTTCGGCCATATAAGCCGTAATTTTGTCCCATGCATTGGGCACTGACATAAGAACACTTTCAAGAACCAGTGTTCCACCCCGTTGTGCGAAGAACACCATCAGGATAGACACTATCATCTCCCATTATTTCTCTTTCCCAAACAAAACTATAATTTGGGTCAAGATGAACTGAGGCAAAAACATTATCCGTAGGAACATATGCCTCATTAGAAGATGAACATGGCGCAATCTTCGCCATTTGTTTCTCAAAATTTTCCTTGGTAACTTGATTCACGTCAGCACGGAAGTAACTCTGATCGGCTTCAACATACTCTACCAAACCATCTTCCTTCCACATTACTAAACGTTGATGCAAAGTTGAAGGGACAGCACCAACTCCATGGATCCACTCTCTACCAAGGAGTAAATTAAAATTCGCTTTAGAGGCTATCACTAAGAACAATGTAGTCCTCTTTATGGAACCAACGATTAAGTCCACCTCAATGGCCCCCAAAGAATGGCCAGTTTTGCCTTCATAGTTGCTTAAGACAATGTTATGTGGCCTGAGGTCAGTATCGAACTTACCAATCTTCTTCAAAAGACCATGTGGCATTAAATTCACTGCAGCTCCACCATCCACTAACACTTTGTTAATTCCAACACCATTGACTTTGGCTTGAACATAGAGGGGTTTCAAGTGGTTTTGCATACTCATATCTGGCTTCTCGAAGGTAGCCATTTGGTCTTCGACACAACCATTGTTCATCACATAGTAACACATTGGCTTATGATGAGCCATATCCTCTGTAAAATCCTCTTCAACATCATTTGGTACTGTGATAACATCGTACTCAAGAGGCAGTATTGATACCACATTGCAAACAACATCGAAATCATCTTCGGAATCATTAAAATCAGACTCCATGTCTTCATCCATGTCGAAATCAGCATTCTTTTCTTTCACTGTTGACAATGGAGGAAATATTCTTTCAAGAGCAGGCCTTCTTGGCTTTTCTGTTACTACAGCCTTGCCTTTGGCCTTATTCGCTGCACACACATGACAAGCAAACTCAGCATTCCTCTTTGTGGCAACTTCAGTTTTGTGAACCTCACTCTTCGCCACTATTATGCTGCGTGGAACTTGATTATTAGCCAAATGACTTGGAACCTGGTTAATGTCAAAGTGTGCCTTCTTCTTCTGTTGTCTTTGGTAACGACGCCACTGTGTTCTAGTCATAGGGTTCTTACCCTTATAGTTATTCTTATAATTAAACTTAGCAGCATCAATACCTTGCTTGACAGCTTCAGCACGTTGATTATTGGGCACCCACTCTTCGACAGGAGCACTAGCACTTGGGACAAAGGATTTACTTGTTGACAGCTTCAAATACCCTTTCGCTGAGGACTTCTCCTTAGCAAATTGTCGTTTACTTGTTGAAGGCTTTGCTGACACATTAGCCTCATAGCCAGGTAGATCTCCTTTTGCAAAGTCAAATTTTGGCCTGTTGTCAAGCCACTTTCTTTTACGTTGTTGTTGATCCTGATAACCTTCGACAGCTTTAGCTGCTTCTTTATCGAAGACAGCACTGCACCTTGGGCAAAGCATAACTTCAGAGTTATTCCACTTACACCGATTGAGGAAATCTATCAATTCTTCCTCAGCCTTTGGATACACAGCATGTATCTTCCCATCATATTCTTTTAGGGTCACCTCCTGTTTCTTACCTTCAGCATACATAAAACCTTTTAATTTTTCGGTGGCAGTCTTGACACACTTAGGAGGGTCTGCCATTTGAGCATCCACCATGCCTACATCAGCTTCGACAGGTTCAGAGTACATAGCTTCAGCCTTAGGCAATGGATCAACATCAATCTGCATAGGAGCTTTCATTTTCTTATCAGCAAATTTGAGTCTTCCTTCGTCAACTGCTTTTTGCACAATATCCCTGAAGAGCACACAACGGTCAGTGTTATGTCCCAAAAAATTATGGAACTTACAATAACCCTTTTTCTTTCTTTGGTCAAGAGTTGGTATTTTAAGGCCTTTAGGCACTAATATTTGACCATCAGTTACTAAAAGATCAAAAATTTCATCACATTTAGTAACATCAAAAGTATAAGTTTTAGGCATAAATCTATCATTCTTAGGCTCTACGGGGTTATTCCCATTCGCAGGCCTTAATAGTTTACAGGTATAAGGAGGACCAGGCTTAAGTTCAGCTACGTCTATCTCCTCTTCTTCGACATTCCTATATGTAACGTCAAATTCTTCTTCGACATATGCCACTTTTTCTTTTTTATGATACCTATTCGACCTAGATTTTTCCTCTCTAAGCCTTTCAACTTGTCGAACTCTATCAGCCAAATGAGCCATATCTCGCAAATGAGATGTGTCTAATTTCTTTCTAATTGAGTAATCAAGGCCACCAGCAGCCATTTCGACAAGCTCATGTTCAGGGACTTGTGTGAAGCAACGAGATTTCAACAGCCTAAATCTGTTTAAGTAATCATCAATAGTTTCAGGCATTTTGCGCCGAACACTAGCCAATTCTTTAAGACTAATTTTCGACTGGCCCATGTAAAACTGTGCATGGAATGCCTTTTCTAATTGCCCCCATGTGAACATAGAACCAGAGGGTAAGGTCGTGAACATAGAACCATGTGATCTCCCTGCCTTGGACCTAGCTATTCAAACCCAAAAATCCCAACAATTGCAGATTAACCCAAAATCCCAGGTTACCTCTGCCCAAAATCAGTCAAATTTGGTTATTAATACCAACCCAATTACCCCTGCTCAAACCCAGTATGTCCCAAAAGAAAGCTATTTCTTTGTGGCTCATATTGAACCAGAATTTTGAATTGATTTTCCCTTTTGAGTAATTGGTAATCGATATTTCTAAAAGTAATTTCATCTTTTAAAAAATTGATTTGATTTTCTTTGTAAGAAATTGGATTTAAGTTTCTGACAAAAGGTTTTCTTAAAAACTTAAAAGTAATTGGTTGTCCCAAATGCTGGGTTATGATACCTTCTTCGGTTATTTGAAAAGGAAAAAGTGATCTTATGAACGGAGTTCCTAAAATTACCTGATTTTTCAAATCTTTGACAAGAAGAAATGAGGTATCAATTTTGAAATTGTTGTTTTCGATGATAGCTGAAGACAATTTGTAATTGATTTTTAACTTAGTACCATTTGCAGCACTAAGTTGTTCAGAGGTTTTTTCAAAGTATTTTGTTGGGATGAGACCCTCTAAAATACAATTTGAATCTGCTCCTGTGTCAAACAAGGCAACAGTTTCAAAAATAAAATCTTTGATAATAATTTTGACATTTATGTAAAATTTTTGAATTTTTACATAATTGATCAGCCCTAAGAAATCTGAATCCACTTCCTTATCAGAGTCAGGGATACCTGAAGAGGAACTGGTTTCATGATTATTCCAATGGTCAATAATGGACTGGTGATTAGCCTGTTTTTCTCGAAGTTTATTGACCTCAACTTTTAAGTTGTTGATCTCATACTGGAGATCTTGGATAGTAACAGGTTTAATACTGGTTTTTTCTAACCTTTTGAAAGTATCCTTGAGATTATACTTATTGGTTACTAAAGGGCTTTTGGGAGGTTTAGTCTCAAGAGTAGACTTAAGCTTCTTGAGATACTTTTCCCTTTCCTGGGGGTCAGGAATGGCATTTATGGCTTCAAGGAGAAGATCTTGTTCTTTGGTGAGAACATTGATGCTATTAGAGGAATCAGAATTAGATAGATCATCATTCTGAATTTGATTTATTTTCTCAGATGGTTGATCCGAGGATTCTCCTGAAGATTGGGTTAATAAATTGTTAATCTTGCTTTCAATGTCTGAACCAAGATTAAGAATTTTGAGTTTGTTTATAACTCTACAATTTCTACTAATGTGCCCTGGTTTGCCACATTTGAAGCAGATGATGGGGTTTTTATCATTATTCTCATAATGATTTTTGGTAAATCGGCCAGTAACCCTTGGCCTAGGTTTCCTATCATGCCTTTCCTTGTAATAGTCAGGTCTAGGTAAGGTGTTGATAGGTTTTGGTTTGGCTTTGGTTTTGATGCAAGGGAGGCCGAATTGTTCGCAGAAGGTTCCTAAGTCTTTGCGATTTTGAGCCTTTTCTTTGGATAATTGTTGCTGAATTTTGTCGTCTTGACAAATTTTTAAAGCAACTCTTTGGATGATAGCAATAAGCTGACCATAACTTAATTGCTGATAGGGGATATTTCCATTGGGGTCCTGGTTGCGTAGTTTATCTCTAACCTTATCACCTAAAGACTTAGGGAGGCCTGCAAGGAATTTCTCCTTCCAGAAGGCTTGTTGGCTATCTTCTCTGGTATAGACTCTTGTAAGGAACGTGTCTTTATACCATCTAAAATCACCGAGGGTTTTGCACCTAAGGTTAGACAACAACTCTGCAGATCTATCCTTAATTAAGGAAGGGTCTCCTACAAAGTGTTGGGCAATGGTGAAGATTAAGGTGTTGACTGCATCAGGAATTTGAATCCCATTTTCAAGGATGGGTTCTCCGTTGGGTTCCTTTTTGATAGCAGTAAGGATAGATTGCTTATCCTCATCATTGAGGTAATTATCCCACCAACCTTTAAGCTGACCACAGAATCCTGCAATGAGGATTTCTACGATCATATCTTCTGAGCAGTTGTTGGAAGTTTCATAAGCAGTGGCAACCATAGTCATATTTTGGAGGATTTTGGTTATGCCATACTCATTTTCTCCATCAATGTTCCACTCATAGACATTGTTGGCACTGAAACTTTTGAAATTGGTTTCCTTTTCTTCTAAGAGAAGGTCAGGAGCAGTGGCCCTAGGGTAGTAAAGCTTGGTTTCTCTACGCCATTTGTTTTTAGGATTGTAAATGATGGGACTGACTTTATTCTTAGGAGAGGCATCTTCTGACTGATCAGAAGAGGTCTCATTTATCATATTGATGCTTTTCCTAGGGGTATGAGGAGAAGGCGTATCAGGGATTGTTGTTTTGAGGAGAGTTAAATGTTCATTGATTTTTTCCAGGATTTCATCTCTGGTTTCATCAACTTCTCTTTTGATATGACCTTCTTGCTTGAAGGCCTTCTTAAAGGTTTTGGATACCCTATAGGGATTGAATAGGGGTTTCTCAATTTTAGCAGAAGAATAAGATGGCTCAGTTTTAGGGGAGGCATCATTGTTTCTACTAGATTTGGAGTCTCCTAGTGCTTGGAGGTATTTGTTTGTATAGTTAGATTGTTCCATGAGATATTTGATATCTCTGGCTGATATAGGTTCATTATCAGGTCTAGCTTTAAAGGGGGCAGCCAAGACAGGGGCAGATTGGTTTTGAATATTAAGGGTAAAAGGGCCTTTAGGAGGTAATTCTGATTGGACCTTTTGACCATCTTTTAGGTGCCATACAGTGATGACATCCACGACTTTTCTTCTAACAATGTCATCCTGGAAGGGATAATTGATATTCTTCTTGATGGTATATGCATGAAACCAATCAAAAAAAGGAATATTGTATTTGACATTTTCAAGGAATTTATAGAATTTTTCCTGAATGGATTTTCTATTTTTCCCTTGATATTGTTTGAAGAACCATTCTCTATGAAGAGACCATTCTTCAGAATAAAATTCCTTTTTGAGGGAAATTTTATCTATGACAAAAGAAGTTTGATTGTTGATAAGATCTTTGCAAAGTTCTTGATTGTTAAGACCTTTACTAAGATCTTGATTGTTATTTTCAGAAAATTGATTTTCTGATAAAGGCATAGCAATAAAAGACATGTCTGAGAGAGTGAGGAAAGCAGTATATAGAGAGCGGTTTTTACAAAATATTTTGTATAATTCCTCACCCATAAGTATCGTCGCCTTCACTTGGTTTTATTAGAAATATAAATATTAAAATATGAACTAGTAACTACTTTCTAGATTATGCTGGGGATATAAACCTGTTTTGTTTAAAAATAACAAGGCCAAGTGCAGGATATTAAAACTTGGATAAAAGAATTATTTTCTAATTTTATATCTCAGAGAGAAATCCTTTTACTCAGAAAACAATAAGTAAAGTAAATACTGAAATACATTTAATTTAAACCATTTAAATTATATCTTGAGTTTGATTCAGATATGCAAGTGATCAATAAACAAACTGTTTTCTGTTTTACTTTCTTTTAAACACCAAGATGTTTCCAGAATACAACATCTCTCTGGGCGGCAAGGTAGCTGCTCTATCACTCGCGAGGCTTACGCATTCGTTATGCCGTTCGTCGTTAGCGAGATTTCCAAGTATTCTTTCAAAATCCTATAATGTCAAAAGTAAGTAGAACATGGTTTTAAAAAAGTTATAGATGTTCTTGATCAAAAGCAGAGAATACGTTTTCAAAATATAACTTAGGGAAAGTTCAATTTAAACACATGACAACATACTTTGACAAACTGTTTTAAGATCAAAAGTAAATCTTTGTAAAATATAAACACAGGTGAATAATTTTCTTATTCAATCACCTTTTATGTTTATGTGTTATAAAATAGTAAGCTGATTGACTATGGGATTTCTCAGACATCTGGTACTGCTCACAACAGACATTGGCCACGTTTGTGAGGCTCCCAGAACATTCTTTGAAAATACACCAGTAAACTGGCCTGAACAAGGCTAGCCATAGTCAAGGAGTATACTAATAGTGTAACACTTAGAAATATTTTAACTTTGAATTAATATCCATAACAGGCACTTATATGATTATGAACAAAATAAGTAACTGCAAAGCATAATCCAGATAAGTAACCAACAGTTCAAAGTTAATATCTACATTCCTACTTCCACCATCTGGCTCTGATACCAAGAGGGGTTCAGAACCAGGAGAGGGGGATTAAATTAAAGAGACAGAGGGGAAGTAGGTAGCATACGGAATGCAATAAAATAAATTAAAGACAGATAAAACTCACGAGATAGATTAGGAGGTAAAACCTTCCATGTACTATCTATGAGTTACTTTGATTGATTGAGATAGTAAGAACTATCTATGAGTTACAAGATTGAAGATTGAAGAAGAGAAGAAGAAGATTACAAGTGCTCTGGCTTCTCACTAGAACTAGAGAGAGAGAAGTAGAGTTGTGTTCTGAATTCGTATGTAGAAGTGTGCCTCTAACATAAGCCTAAGGCACGATTAAATAGATTGAAAACTTTGAATAGTAACCGGTTACTAAACCGGCACTGTGCACTAAAAGATCTGCACTGTACAGAATCCAAGGGAATTCTGACTTGAACTGTGCAGTAGCAGTGAAGAGTACACGAGATCTGAGCAATAATGGAGCCTTGGATTCCAAAATGCCAAAAGATGGTGGGAGACAAGGGGACCCCACGGATTGACCACAACGATTTGTGGGAAAGCAAGAATCTTTGGCTATGATGACAAAATAGTGGGTGGGAACGACCACTAAGTCTTGCTATGATGATATTTGTCGTGTTCCTGCAAACTGAGAAACAACAGAATTTTGATAAGAGGTTAGATTAAAAATTTGGACAGTTTTTCATGCCTGGTGCAGACACTACAATCACCATGTTCAGGGTGGTGTAAGATCAGTTTTTCATACCAATAACGGTACTACTATCACCATGATCCAGGGTGTTATTGGAACAGTTTTTCATGTCTAATATAGACACTACAATTACCATGTTCTAGGGTAATATTTAAGCAGTTTTTCCCACAAAAAGTGGTACAGTTATCGTGCTTAAGGATAAAATTTGAAAATAATTTTGAGGCTTTCCTGAGGATCAAAGAAGACCAACAGAAAAGGGAGTTTATAAAATAAGTTTATTTAAAATTCCCAAGGGGATCAGCAAAGATCATCAGAATAATAATCAAAGCCACCTTCCTCAGAGAAATCTTTTGGAGAGGAGGAAGAAGATGAGACAAGAATTTGTTTCATCTTATTGTCCTTTTTTGAAGATGAAGGGGCATCTTTAGCTCCAGATTGGTCTTGAAGGAGTTTCATGACATTCTGAAGTTTTTCCAGAATATCATCTTTAGAGGTAGAAGCTGCAAGAGCTGCAGAAATTCTAGCCTTTTGATTTAAAAATTTACAAGTTTCTGGGTCAGCAACTTGCAAAGCCTTTGGGTTGGTTTTAAACCAATTGGTCACACTCGTAGGAGATGCAGCAGAGGCATCAAAACGAGGCCACCATTTGACAAACCCTTGTTTGTATAAAGACAATAAAGTCTTTGGATGATGAAAATGCCCAGTTTTATATTGCCATGAAAATATCCATGATAATGAAAAGGTGGCATAAAAATTTAAAGTGATTGGATAATTGGTAAGATCTTTGTTGAATCTTTTTGAAAATATTTGAAATCCTTCTTGGACTTCAGTGGGAAAGATTTCTGGGCAAGGGCCAAAGAAATCCCACCATTGAAGGAACCAATTAGGGAAGGAATACTTGGTTTTCTTTTTGAAATAGATCAACCAAGAATTTTAAGAATTTTGTTTTGTAAGC
Source organism: Astragalus glycyphyllos (assembly GCA_963573325.1). Taxonomy (NCBI): domain Eukaryota; kingdom Viridiplantae; phylum Streptophyta; class Magnoliopsida; order Fabales; family Fabaceae; genus Astragalus; species Astragalus glycyphyllos. The sequence goes on from OY754307.1 coordinate 92,500,925, forward strand.
CTAGGATAATATAATCCCAAGCTTTGATATAATCCCAATAATTATAACCCATAGGGTCAAAGAGCTGGGAAAATTTCTTTGTGCTGTTTGGATTTGGCCCAAATGCTGAGGGTGTCAGAACATTTAGAATTTGAAGGGTTGAATGGGTGATGACAGCATCATCCTTAGGATCCCTATAATGTTTGAGGGATATTGACTCAGTATCTATGAGAATAAACTCATAAAATTTCTGGGTTTTTTTTGGAGTAAAAGGTAAGAAATGGGATTGAGGTGGAAAGATTTTTGGAGGGATCTTGTTGGGATTTTCATTCCAAAATTCTGGTTCAATATGAGCCACAAAGAAATAGCTTTCTTTTGGGACATACTGGGTTTGAGCAGGGGTAATTGGGTTGGTATTAATAACCAAATTTGACTGATTTTGGGCAGAGGTAACCTGGGATTTTGGGTTAATCTGCAATTGTTGGGATTTTTGGGTTTGAATAGCTAGGTCCAAGGCAGGGAGATCATGATCACTGTCCTCAGCTATGCTAGCCCAAGTTCTAGAAGGAAGATTGGTTAACCCTTGTTCCTGGAAAGTCAGGAGGGTTTGGATTGGAAAGGCATAGTCTGACTTTGCCTGTTTAATTTGACTTTGGGTATTCTGAGAGGAATGCCCAGATTGGTTTCCAGATAGGTTTAGGGTGGAAGGCCCTGTAGAGATCATAGGGTTTTTACCTTTTCCTCTTCCTCTTCCCCTTGAGGAGGAAGCCCTGGTGGTCATCTTGATCGAAGCCCTGAAAATAATCGAAGATGAACTAGTTAGAAGTATTATGATTATAATATCATAATCAACATGATTATTATAATAAAATAAATAGTCTAAAATTCCCACCATTTGGTTTTTAGACATAAAAAGATTAATTATTAGAAATTTTTCATGAAAATTTCTAGCAAGATTATAGGAGTCAAGAATTTCTTGTGAGACAGCGTAATTAACCATATCACAAGTAACATCTGTCATTTCCTCCTGGGTCTTAACTCTGATGCTTATACCAGAATTAAGATTGATTTTGGAGCAAATTTTTTGATCTTCATTAAAAGATTCACCTGGGTGGTTAAACATAAAAGGTTGCCCCAGATAATAAACATTAATACCAAAATTATGAACATGAAAAGAAAAAGGCAGAGCTGGGGATTCCCAGATAACTCTATTTTCAAAGTTGGTAATAATGGATGAAATGGAGATATTGAATCTGCAAATGGCAGAAGCTAGGTCAATAAACCCAGATTCTGGTTTACCAAAATAATAATCTAACCAATTGTAGATTTTGGATTTAATCTTAGGTTTGAGCTCAAGATTCTTAAGCTCAGATAAAATCCTATTGTACTTATGGGGTTTGTCATCTCTGCAGAAGAGCTTAATTCTTTTTTTGGTACTAGGATCAATATTAAAAGTACTGAGCTTTCTAATGATCCAGCATCTTTTGGTTTTGTGACCTATTTTACCACAAATGAAGCAGGTAACCTGCTTATTAGGTCTATTATGCTTCTTCTTAGCAGCTTGGCTGATGGGAGAAATCTCAGTTTTTCTTTTATTGCAAGTGCAACAAATTTCCGTGATTTGAGATTTATCCTGAGTGTTGGGTTTCTTGTCTTTTTTCCTAATGTAGGGTTTTGGTATATAACCAGGTTTGGGTTGATTAGGACATTTTCTGGCAATGTGGCCAAAATTGTCACATTTGAAGCAGATAACCTTTCTTTCATCAAAAGGAATTTTGGTTATCGTGTTTATAGAGCCATTGGTTTTAGGTTTAAGAGCCATACCTTTAAGAAGGTTTAATTGCTCATTGATTCTAGCTAAGAGTTCTTCATTATCGGTTTGCTGAAGAACTGGTTTGGTAATAGGTTTCTCTATCTGGATAGGGATACCTAAAACATTCTTAGTATGTTTTAGGACATCATTGGGATGTTTAGAGGGGAGAATAGGGACATCCTGTTTCCTATCAGATAAAATGGATTGAAAAGGATAATTGATACCTTTCCTAAAAGCATAATCTTTAAACCATTTAAAGAAAGGGGTATTATGTTTGGTTTTTCTGAGAAATTCATAAAATTCCTCTTGGATTGCTTTACGTTTGTGTCCCTGATACTGAGAAAAGAACCATTTCCTATGAGGATACCATTCCTTAGAATAAAATTCTTTTCTTAGGGATTCCTTATCCATGATGAACTTAGACTTCATCATAAGGACTATTAAGGGAGGAATAGGTTGGAGATTGAATAGACCTATGGTCCTCCTCCTCTTTCTGATAGGAGGTTTTTACAGGGGTTGTGGTTTCAAAGCCCTGTAGGTGGATAGTGGAACCATCATGGGAGGTTCCTATTTGAGGTTTGGAGGATTCCCTAGCTACAGAGAAGGATCTTCTAGAGAAAGATCCTCTGGACATAGCCGTTCTGAAGTCCTCTTCAGATCTGAGGGACCTAGGGATAGTGAAGGAGTTACTTCTGTTAAAAACAAGATCAACTCTTCCAGATTGATGCTGAATAACATCCTGGAATTCTGATGTTATCCTAGGTGCTGTAGGGGCAGCTTTATCTAGGGTCCAGGTTTCAGGAAGTGTAATATCACTCCATTGTATGGTTTTAGGTACCATAATATTGGCTTTAGATTGGTCAGTAAGAAACAAAGTTGTTTCTCCTGATTTGTGGCATTTAGTTTTAAGGAAATTGGACCTGATAGAGTTCATTACTTTGTAATGAATTCTGTATATCAAAGTGATAGGGACAGATCCTTCCTTCATGTCATAGCCGTGACACTTGACATTAAGGTAAAGAACATCAAGGATGTTCTTATCATCCAGACTGACAGTTAGATCTGGGAAGCAATTAAAAAAGATTGGCCCATGAATTAGGCTAGTTTCAACAGTTCCTAATAAAGAGTCGTGAAACTGATTATGGCGAGCATCTCTTAAACAGAGCAAGACTGCAACGTTAAGAGACTCTCTGGTAAGAGGCTTCATGCCTACCTGAACACTCCCAATGTGTAGGTAGTTGAAGTTCTTAGCCTTATGATCTTTCATACTTTTTTCAGAAAGAAGATGAAATTCTTCATCATCTTTGCGGAGTATGATTTTCTGTTCTACTGTTCTGACAATAAAATCAGTTTTGGAAAAGAAAGATTTTTGATTTTGATAAAGATCTTTATGGGATATTTTTGGGATATCCCAATTATCAAGATCTTGATTGATATCTTCAAAACGTATTTCTTCTTTGAAGATTTTGTTTGATAAAGATTGACTAGAAGATGAAGATGAGGATGAGGGTTTGCAAGAAAAACGAGAAGAAAAACTTTTAAACATTTTAATAAAATTCTTCCTCACCCGTAAGCATCATTGCCTTCACTTGGTTTCATTAGAAATATAAATATTAAAATATGAACTAGTAACTACTTTCTAGATTATGCTGGGGATATAAACCTGTTTTGTTTAAAAATAACAAGGCCAAGTGCAGGATATTAAAACTTGGATAAAAGAATTATTTTCTAATTTTATATCTCAGAGAGAAATCCTTTTACTCAGAAAACAATAAGTAAAGTAAATACTGAAATACATTTAATTTAAACCATTTAAATTATATCTTGAGTTTGATTCAGATATGCAAGTGATCAATAAACAAACTGTTTTCTGTTTTACTTTCTTTTAAACACCAAGATGTTTCCAGAATACAACATCTCTCTGGGCGGCAAGGTAGCTGCTCTATCACTCGCGAGGCTTACGCATTCGTTATGCCGTTCGTCGTTAGCGAGATTTCCAAGTATTCTTTCAAAATCCTATAATGTCAAAAGTAAGTAGAACATGGTTTTGAAAAAGTTATAGATGTTCTTGATCAAAAGCAGAGAATACGTTTTCAAAATATAACTTAGGGAAAGTTCAATTTAAACACATGACAACATACTTTGACAAACTGTTTTAAGATCAAAAGTAAATCTTTGTAAAATATAAACACAGATGAATAATTTTCTTATTCAATCACCTTTTATGTTTATGTGTTATAAAATAGTAAGCTGATTGACTATGGGATTTCTCAGACATCCGGTACTGCTCACAACAGACATTGGCCACGTTTGTGAGGCTCCCAGAACATTCTTTGAAAATACACCAGTAAACTGGCCTGAACAAGGCTAGCCATAGTCAAGGAGTATACTAATAGTGTAACCCTTAGAAATATTTACGTAGAAATATTAACTATATATATTAGATATTATGAATAGATGGATGATAGTTTTTGAAAAAACATATTTAGAATTTTAATATTAGGAACGAGTAAATTTAAAATTATATTTTTACAAACAACTTCAATTAAGTCCCTATGTCAAATAAAAATTACATTTTAGTCTCTTAATTTTTTTGGTTACTGTGTTATTTGGTGCATAGTATCTACCAACTTTGCCAATGACTAATCTACGTCGAAGAATCTGTCTTGCCACGTGTACTCGTCAGTCAGTCATTTAATTTGTTTATAAATTATTTTAATTTATATTTATCTATTTTAATTTTATTTGCGCTTCTGCGTCTCTATTCATCTATTTCTGACTTTTCATGTCTATTTTATTAGCGGCACACCCAGATTTTTTAGTCAAGATCCGCCACTGGTGAAGATCAACCTCTGTTGGTCCGATGGAATCCCTTCTTTGTCTTGAATCTTAGATTTCGCGTTATCAATGGTATCACTAGACTCCACCCAACTACCCAAGGGTGATGGCCTTCCCGTTGAAAATTCAAGTTTGAGTGATTAGTCTCACATCGACTATGAATGAGCTATATGAAGGATATATAAGAGAGGGAGCCCATACATATACCTAACGCCTTAAGATTTTGGGTGCAAATATGGCGTCCAAGTCTCTTAGTAGTTCGGTTCATTAGCTAGCTCGTTGTTGCTCCCAACGCTCCCTCAAACTCCCCAACACCGGTTAGGGTTTTGACGAAGATCCGCATCTTCGCTCACCGGAATTTCTCTTATTTTTTCCCTGATGTAAGCACTTTTAAAATATCATTTTCAAACATAATCAATTATTTTAAACTCATATTTCTTAAAGTCATTTATATAACCATGTAAAACAAACGAACCTTACAATATGTATTGTTTAAAAGAAACTAACAAGTAACCCAGAGTGTGGTTGAGCGGTTGGGTTCATCCTCTCTTAACCAAGTGTTGAGGGTTCGATCTTCGCCTTGGGTATGGAGCAACTTTAAATCCCTGGGCCAGCTGTCCCACCCTTCGCGGTGCCTCCAATCCAGCAAGGGGATTAGTCACTGCGTTCGGCAGTAGATACCCTGGTCTCGACAAAAAAAAAAAGAAACTAATAAGAAAAAATACATAGGAAAATGAACCTTACATTATGTCTGGTTTAAAAGAAAGTAGAAAGAAAGAAAGTGGTGGATCTAATATGAACCCCTCAAAAATGGTTTAAAGGCAGGGTGTGTTTGTTTGAGGTTAAAGAGGGAAGAGAGAGTGTGGGAAGAGAGTGTAAAGGAAGAAATAGTGATTTTGACATGTTTGGCTAAGGAGAGAAATAGAAAAGAGAGAGGGAAGAAAGATTAGTTTAGTGTTTTTTGTAATCTCTCCACAAGTGGAGAGAAATGGGCTCTTAAATTTAACTTTTATCATTTTGCTCACAACTAAATGAATAAAAATTATTATAATTTATAGGGTGGGACACTTTATAAGTTTAAATTAAATACCTAAAATTAAGTATGCAACTAATTAAGTTAAATGATTAAGATAATTATTTAGCTAATTAAAATAAATATTTAGCTAATTTAATTAAACAATTAAATAACTATTAAGTTAATTAAATTAAAAAATTAAATCAAACACATAGGGGTGTTTTTGTCCTTTCAAAACTAAGAGACACAACTCTCTCTTCCCTACTTCTCTTCTCTTTCCCTTAAACCAAACGACCCTCCTAATCTACTCTATTTCTCCCATCTTTCTCTCCTAATCTAATCACACCCTAAAGCTAACTCCCTCTGTGCTATATTATATGATTTTCTAGTAAAAAATGGTGTCTCATATATATGACTTTTTAGAATCCAAATGAAACATTAATGTTTTTTTCCTATCATACCCTTATTTATATTTAATAATATCTCTTTCATAACTCTACTAATTTATCTTCCAAACGTCATTAATGAAGGTTAATTTAATAAAATAATAACTCACAATTTCTCTTTCTCATACAAAATTAACTATTTTTTTAGGGTTAAATATGTTTTTAGTCCCTATAATTACAGCGAGTTTTGTTTTTAGTCCCTATAAATTTTTTTGGGCACTTTTGGTCCCTACTTTTTTTTTCTGTTAGCACTTTTAGTCCCTGCCATTAGTTTTCACTAACGGCGCTGACATGGCATGAATTATGTGGCAATTTTATATGTGCTGGCATATTCCACCTCATTTGTTGTGTGCCACGTAATTACACACTGGAAAATAAAAAATAAACCTGAAAACTAAAATTAAAAAATCAAACCCAAAATTCCTCTTCCTCTCACACTCTTCCTCAATCTTCAATGTCAATCCCAGATCACACTCTGCCGTTACTTTTCCTCCAATCTTCCCTAACCCCATGAACCTCCTCCACCTCCAATTTCATCTGAAATCTTCAAATCAGGTACAAAAACCGATTCTCACAAATGGGGTTCTTACAAATTGGGTGATTTATCTTTCTATTCACTCATTGAGAATTTCTCTGCGTCCTTGGATCCTAATCAATCCTCTTCTTCCTCTTCACTCTCTTCTTCCGTTGACACACAAAACTCAGTAACGCATAAGTCCAGAAAATGCATAACACTATCACATCATCACCCAACACCCAAACACCATATTTGATTACTAACACCAGTAAATGCATAACACTATCACCCAACACCCAGATCTGATTTCAAATCCAATAATCGTAAAACAACATTAATAAGTGGATGTAGTAATTGAGGAAACGGAGATCTCCATTATCAACCTTCATCATCAAAACACCTAGATCTGCATCTTCAAAAACGAAACAAACTAGCCATCACCATCAATCTTCAAAATCGATTTTATGCAGCTTTAATCTTCATCACCAATCACAGATCTAGAGATACAAACCCAAATGCACACCTTTCCGGAATGAAATCGAATTCCAAGTGCCCAAAACGAAATCAAATTGAAATGCAAAATGAAGAACAGAAGTGGAGAAATAAATATGTAAAACAAAATCACAAAGAACCTTGAAGAACAATGGAAGATGGAATGAAAAGAAGAACATAAAAACACAGAACGAAAGAAGAACAGAAGAACTCACAAAACACAGAACAAAATTGAAAACGAAATCACAAATCTGAAGAACGATCGAAGAAACTAAAACGAAACACAGAAATTTTGGACATGCAACCCTTTCCATAGATAGCCTTGCTGCAACAGTAAAGAAGAAAACGTGAGATTAGGGATTCAGATTTTTAATTTGTTTTTCTTTTTTAAATCTGTTTTTTGTTTAATTTTTGTTATCAAAATGCCAGCACATTAAAAATATGCCACATGTGCCATGCCACCTCAGCGCCGTTAGTGAAAACTAACGGCAGTGACTAAAAGTGCTAACGGAAAATAAAGTAGGGACCAAAAGTGCCCAAAAAATTTAATAGGGACTAAAAACAAAACTCGCGATAATTATAGGGACCAAAAACATATTTAACCCTTTTTTTTAATATGTGAGAAATGATCCAAAGTAACATATAATATTGGAAGGATGGAGTACTATAATAATTGATGAAATCATTTTTTAGGGGTCTTTGACCCGCTTTGGTGTCTAGGGGAAAGGGCCTTGAGTCCGAAGTTCGGTCGGGAGGTAAGTAAAGTTTGGCTCCAATTTGTTCTATCACGGGATCAAACCTAGGTACTGGCCGAGTCTGCCTCTTTAAATGGAGTGCACTAACCACTTGCACCCAAACTTGAAGTTAATAATTGATGAAATCTAATAATGTGTGGTTCAAATAATTAATAAATAATAAAAGATTTAAATAATAGATTACATTACTTTTAAAGTTAAATAAACTCAACCAAAAAATAATTTTAATAAGTAGATTAAAAATAATTAATAAATCAAGTTAGTTATTTAATTAATTTTTTGAATGATGTAGTTTTTATATTTTTTTTTTCAAAGGTTGTTTATGTCATTTACTAAAAACATTTTTTTCTTTCCTCTCGGTTTCTATTTACATTTTTCCTACCAAACATCCCAAAAATTTATTTCACTTTTATTCATTCAATATTCTTATATTGGTCTTCATCACTGGAGATTCTTGCAAGATCGATTGTCAACACGTGTCTCATGGAGAGTATTCCTAATGGGAGGGGAAATTCGAAATTGTTGTTAGTACAATAAAGTGTGTCACCGGCAACTAAATCAGAAACGGTCACTGTCTCTGACTCTGTGGTCATGTTCCCCTTTGATAGCGACTGTCGGCATCCTTCTAAGGTGACACGTATTTTCCATGATTACCCTCTACGCTGGTTCCCGGTTCATTCACATATTTTTTTGTTTCAAAAAATTTAGGTGTGTTAATTACTTATTTCCCCTCCCAATTCCTTACCAACAGCCAACCAACCTTCGTTAAAAAATATTTCGACCAAAAAAAAACCTTCGTTAATTAGTTATTTCCCCTCCCTTGATTAGGGATGGCAATGGGGCGGGACGGGGGCGGGGAGTACTCTGCCGCTCCTCGTCTCCGCTTCCCATATTCTCTCCCATTCCCATCTCCATTCCTCGTTTCGGTGAGTTTTCCTCCTCCTTCCCTATCACCGCGGATCCCTACGGTCTCCGCGAGGACTTTAAAATTTTATTCAAAGTTAGCAAAAATTAAAATTAAAATATAATAAAACTGCAAAAAATGTATAAAATTAAGTCTTGATATTTTAATATTTAAAAAGTATAAAGGTAAGAATAAAAATATAAAACTTAGCACAATTTAATATTTTATTAGTATTTTTATTTAAAAACACAATAAAAGACTAAAAAATCTATTACTTATAATATAATATATATCTATAATCTATAATATAAACATTTATGTAATGTATTCGGGGGCGGGGTCCTCGCGAGGCGGGGGATATAGACCCATCCCCATCCCCGAATTGACTGCGGTGGGATTTTCTCCCCCATCCCCATCCCCACGGCGGAAAATTCCCCGCCCACGGGACCCCAAACGGGACAATCCCCACGGGGATCCCCACTTACGGGTAGAAATTGCCACCCCTACCCTTGATCATGCCCTATTTTCTTTAATGACAATTGACACCTGCATTACATGCAGAAACAGTGAGAAAATAAAACGACGAGAGTTCAACAGAAAGGGAAATGAATGAATGAGTAAAAATAATAGATTCTACATTGGTAAAGACGCAAATAAATAAATAAAAAGAACAAAAAAATTATATTTAATTTTATTTATTTAAAGCGGTTGTAGATGGAATCCGTGGTGTATGTAAATTTGTACCTGAATATGACTCTATTATTAGAACTTGTCGTAACTTACTATCGTCTTTAGGAAACTACACAATTAATTTTGTCAAGCAGCAAGCAAACTTTGTGGCTCATACTCTAGCTAGAGCATCAAGAAATTATGCTAGCTCCCACGTTTTTTAGTATAATCCTACTAGTATTGCTACTTTGATTTTGAATGAAATACCATAAATTTTCTTGGGTCAAAAAAAATTATTTATTTAAAAGGAAAAACTTTAAAAAAAAAACTTTGTTATGAATTCTACATTAATTAGTTTGTTTCAAATAAGATTACTAAATGGTATGAAAATGGGTTAGTTAAGCTCTATTTTGTTAGCTTGAAAACTGAAAATGCTATGTTTGATAAAAATAGTGGATAGAGAATAAGCTTATAGTTAATAGAGGATAAGTTAGCGGATGAGCTTTTAGCAGACAACTATAAACTGACAGAGGACAAATGATGCATTTAGTAAAACTAATGGCTAAACTAACTCATATATATAATTCCAGAAAAGAACATGTTTAATCAATACAAAGTACGACAATATATATACACATACATATATATATATATATATATATATATATATATATATATATATATATAATTATTATTGTTAAGTATTCATGGTAATTAAACTAGGTAATAAGATATTTTTTTTGTAATACCTTGGGCCCTTTTCTGACTTAGTAGGCTACCCACAAGTGTACATCATGACATTCTCTACCCCCCATGTAGAGTTTTTGCCTTCCGTGGGAATCGAACATGTACCCTAGGGGCTTAAGTACAAGTTCAATGCATTCCCACTACCAATTGAGCTAGTAGGCCCTTTTTGTAACACCCTGGGCCCTTTTCTGACTTAGTAGGCTACCCACAAGTGCACATCATGACCTTCTCTACCCCCCATGTAGAGTTTTTGCCTTCCGTGGGAATCGAACCTTGTACCTGAGGCCTAAGTACAAGTTCAATGCATTCCCACTACCAATTGAACTAGTGGGTGTTACAAATTCAATTGCCTTCCGTGGGAATCGAACATGTACCCTAGGGGCTTAAGTACAAGTTCAATGCATTCCCACTACCAATTGAACTAGTAGAAGTCAAAATTCTAAAATTTGTATTTTATTATACTAATTTTTTAATTACCTATTTCTACACAAATATTGTATTAATTAAAATATTATATACAGACACACATAAAAAATAGCTAAATAAACATACCATTACTTATGCATTGCCTATAATGATCAGGGTCATACTTCGTCAAACCCCCTAGCTATTCAGTAGACACCCTCAATATGTGTGAAAAGACTAAAATATCATTAATGAATCTTGTGATCCTATGATGGTTCGGAGTACGGTCGCCCGAATCGGTTCGGAGGAGGTGCCACCGAATCAGTTAGTTCTATAGTGGAACCACCGAACTTCCTTCGCCTTTTCCCTGTTACTGCTTTTGCTTCTTTCATGTATAACGATGCAATTTTTTTCTTGAATCCTTCGCCTTTTCCCTCTTACAAATCCTCGTTTCTTCAAAAGATTATAAGGATGAATTTTTTTTCTGGAATAGAAAACAACACATCTGAAGAATTATTGTTACACGGCAATTACACATCAATTAGGGATCCAGCTTCAAAAAATCTGGAGAATTATTGTTATTAATTATTGATAATTAATAGATCCGTTTTCTTTTCTCAAATTAAATAACCTGATGAAAATTGTAGAAGAAAAGTGAAGGAATGAAGAATGTGAAGTGGTGGTGAGAAGAAGGGTGATTGAAGGGAGGGTTTTGAGAACGTGAAATGGCTGTGAGAGGAAGGGTGATTTAAGGGAGGGTTTTGAGAGAGAAGTAAAGAGGAAGGAAATTGAGAAGGGGTTGAAGGAGACTACATGATATTTGATCTGAAGAAAACTACGTGAAGGGTGTTCTTCAGCAACCAAGTCCGAACTGGTTCGGTGGCATCACGTCCGAACCGGTTCGGACAACCGTGCGCCGAACCAGTTAAAATGCAGCGTGGAGTATTTTTCATGCGAGGGTATTTTAAGAATATTTAAGGATTGGGGGTGTCTAATGAGTAGCTAGGGGGTTGGAAGAAGTATGAGCCATGATCAAAATGATAAAAGCCCATCTTATCGTTTCAAAAGCCCAAAGGGCCCAAGTCACAGTCGGAATGTTCACAGTATCTGAAGGCTGTTACTAAACATACCCCTCAATTTTAATGACCAAAAAAAAACCATACCCCTCAATTTTGAGGGACACTCCCCAAATAATAAATTTTCAAAAATATCTCCAAAAGTTTATTTCCTCTACGGTAAAGTATCTTTTTATGGTATTTAATTTTTTGTTACTGCCAAAATAGCTAATTTACGAGATATAGTTTGAAAAAAATACTATAAATAACTAATTTATGATATTCGGCGGTGGCAGATTTACATGTATTTCAGGGTTCAGGTGAACCCCTCGGAAAAAAAAATTAGCACCAATACTTTAGGAAAAAATATTTTTACATCTGAAAAATATCTTTCGCACCCATGTTCTTAATTTGGCACCAAAGCTCCTACTTTTGCACCAAAGCTCCTACTTTTGCACCACTCTAATACACAACACTCTCACATATTTTATTTTAAAAAAAGTTTTATCTCTCCTTGAATCGGTTCTTGTTCTTATTATCCTAATTTTGACTCTGTTAATGCTATTTAATTGGTAATTTGTGTTAGTACTATTTAATTCATTTGTATTTTGTGTTAGTGCTACTTAATTTATTTTGATTATTTTAGTCTATTTAATTTGAATTTGTTCTGTATTTTATTAATATGTTGATTCTTTTAGTGCTATTTAATTTGTATTTAGGAACTTGTTAGTGTTATTTAATTTGTATTGGTCAAGTGCAACACAAGGCTCACATTTTTTTCTTTGGTCAACTACAAGGCTCACGAATTTTTATAGATGTGCAACACAAGTTATCCTAGGTCCGCCACTGATATTCAGTTTGAAAATCGTATATCGTAAATAACTATTTTACGGTATTTGATTTGGAAAAGTAACCGTTTATCATAAATTAATAATTTACGGTATTGAATTTTTTTAAGAAATTAAATATTTTCAAATTATTTCTCATTATATTATTTAAATACACAATTATGTATTTAACTACACAATTATTTATTATCTTCAGATATGAATGCTAGAGTTGTACCCAAAAAAAAAGAGATGGATGCTAGAGAGTTTGTTTATGCCATTCAAAGGTTTTTAATGAATATCACGATAGTTTGTCCAGATTCACGTGGTTCGATGACCAAATTTATTGGAAAAAACTCAAGTCTCACATTGACTAGATATATGGTCTCAAAAAAGTTTATAAGTGGGAGACGATCTCTCACCTTACAAGCCGACTTTGTGGGGTTGAGTTAGGCCAAACCACATTCTAAGATGGTATCAAAGCCTATCCTAGATCCTTCGGGCCACCCACTATTATAATCCACACACCAAGCCTAATAGTGCTGGGCGTGAAGGGGTGTATTGGGAAAAACCCAAGTCCCACATTGACTAGAGATATGGTCTCAAAAGAGTTTATAAGTGGGAGGTAGCCCTCACTTTACAAGTCGGTTTTGTGAGGTTGAGTTAGACGCAAACTACATTCTAAGAAAGTTGCTAGCAAATTTTCAACTATAACAAAAGGTGAAAATAGAAAATAATAAGAGAAAGATATCATCTAGTTAATGAGACAATGATCTAATTATTTAGATACCTTGGGGATGATTGAACCTTGTCTAACACGATGATTGGACGACAATCAATTTATTTATTTATTAGGATATTTTAGTGTAATATTTTGACGGTTAGTTGTTTTTAATTTTAAGAAATATTCATTTAACATTTTAAAAAAGGAAAATTAATGAATGTGTACCATAAATAGTTAACTTATAGAAGAAAGAACAAATATATACGGTAGGAGGAATGATAACTAGTACGAAGGGTTTTGGACGAAACGTAAGAAATAAACACGGGGAATGGATAAAATTCAGTTATGACTAGCAAATACACAAGTGGGTATTGCGTGAAATGAGTACTTCGTTGGTTTCGTTTCGTACTTAAAAGCTTTTCTCATACGGTAGCTATCTAATTTACCGGAGATGCAAAGAATTACAAAAGTGTGACTATTGTTTTTTTTTTTTTTTTATAAACCGGATATCATTTGCGCATAACTGCAGAGACTAATACCTCGAGCCGGGTAAGACCACAATAGGCGGTCTCTCTTAAGAGATTTAACACTGCTGCATGCCCAAGGCTGAATTCGAGTTTGAATTGAGTTTTATAAATTTTTTATTTTTTTTAAAATTTAACAAAGAACAAATTTGTTCATTTAAAATTTTAAGAAAACTAAAAACTATTTTTAAAAAAGTGATTTCAAACACACTCTTGAATTTTTAGGGGTATTTACTTTTTTCCCATATTGGGTGGTGTCCCTCGAAATTGAGGGGGTCCTTTAATAATTTTTGGGGTACTTGCTTTTTTACTATATTGGGTCCAACATCATCCCTCCAAATCCAAAAATGTTCAAAAAGCCTTAGAAATCCTGACAAAAAAAGTTCCGAAACATGGAGAATTCATAATGAGTTTGATTTAAATTGATTACTAGCTAAATATACCAGGTGCTTTGCACGAAATATAATTTCTTAAACAATTTGAATTTTATCAAATATAACATATATTTATATTCTAATTTTTCTTAATATTAATTACTTACAATATATCATTAATTATTACTCCCATACCCATTCAAAATTGGGTGGGTATGATACCTTCTAGGCAAAACTAGGCAAAATTGGTTCAATATTTAGTTTTATTTTAAAATATTTAAATAGAAAAAAAAGGTGTCATTAAGTATTTTAACTAGTTTTGCCTAGAAGGTATCGTACCCACCCAACTCTCAATGGGTATGGTAGAATTTACCTTAATTAATTCAATTTTTTTCAATACCTGTTCGTGAATGGAGGGACGACGACAATGGAGGCAGGGGGATAAAGGTGCGGCGACAAAAAAGGCAGAAAATGAAGAAATGAGTAACGATAACTTAGTAAATGAATAGAGAAAGGGAGTGTTAGACTGTATTTGGTAAAAAGAGCGGATAGCGGAAAAACTAGCTTATAGCAGATAAGTTAGAAGATTGAATTTAAAGTGTTTGGTAAAATTAGCAATTGAACTAGTTTATAAATATAAAATGACATAAATGGACATTTGTAATTAATGCTTAAAAATGAGAGAGAATATTCATTTAATAGAGGATAAATGAGTAATTTAATTAAAATACGAAGAGTTTAAAATAAGAGGAAAAAATGAAATGCTATAAGCTATAAGCTCAAACGCTAATTCAAGTAGCGTTTCAAAACACGCTATAAACTAATGAAAAAACGTTATAAGCTAGTCATGTCAAACACCTACAATGAACTTATCCGTTATAAGTTATCTGTTATATATAAGCTAGCGGATCGGTCTTTCCAAGCGTAAATAGCTTAAATGAAGGTAGACCTAAATGGTGAGTGCAATTTACATTTGTCCTAAACAAATACTAGTACCTCCTTTGTTTAAAGGCCAATTAAACGAGTTTTTGATTGCACAATGTGCGTCGCTGCCTTAGTGCCTATCATCATCACCCACATAGTTGATAGTTGGTTTTGGCTGCTGACCCACTGATTATAGTCTTTTTAATAAAATAATAATCATCATCATGGTCTCATTATAAATTAGGAGTTCTCCATTGTGGGAAAACCCTAATTTTGTCTGCCACATATACACTTGGAGTATAAATTGTACATTTTTGACTGACGGTTGTGGGAATCAAAGAGGGCATGAAGAGACCCAAGCAATCACTGAGGTCTTCCTTTTCTCTCAACGCAAAACAACTGAACAAGTGTACTAGTCCACCATTAGCAAGGCACAAATTTAGACCTTTATGCAAGAGCATTTCGTAAGGTCAGAGGTCAGCTAATTTCCTTTAGTATTTCATATCTTTACGGTATGTTTGATAGTCAAGATATGATATAGAGACAAAATATGGTATAGAGTTGGATAGAGATAAGATAGGATAGAAACAGAATAATCATTTTTCTATCATGTGCTTGATGTTCATTGGATAAAAAATGCGATAACATATATTATTAGTTTTTTGGTGCTATACATCTAGGTTAAATATATTTTTAATCCCTATAAAATTTTAAAATTTTGTTTTTAGTCCTTATAAAAAACTTACTCACTTTAAGTCCCCAAATTTTTCCAACGTTGATTTTAGTCCCCTCATAACTTTTAATACCAATTTTTAGGTGCTTTTAATAGGGCTTGTAAGTGCTACTAAAAGTCACGAGGGACTAAAAACATTGACGAGTGAACAAAAAAGCAAGCTTGTACTATATTTTCATTTCTTCGCTTTAGTGTGAACAAATAGGAAACAAATTAAAGATATACATTATGATAATTGCATTTTTTTTGGATAATAGTGGTTAAAAACCGCCAAAAGAGAAGTACAAAGAATGCATGTGAGGAGAGCTCAAGCCATCCATAGATAAGGCCCTCAAAATGCATTGAGGAGGAACGTAAATTTTACACAAATAGGTGTTTCTAAGACTTTTGCTAATATCAGCTAGATTATTTGCCTCCCTCCTATAATGTGCTTAGGTAGAGTGGACAAATATCTCTTAAATGGATTTCACCAACTGGAAGAGAGAATTAAATGACTCACGGGACAATTATCGCTCGATCTATGATAGTAGACGAGACATATTCAGAACAGATACCTCATACCATGCATACCATGATAAATTACCCAAAGCTCTTACTTAATTAAGAGTTATGTTACGTCCAACGTTAAGAGTTTTTGTTTTTAACAGCAAAAGTTAAGAGTTAGAAAAACACAACTTGAGGGATTATTTTACTGCAGTTTCGCAAATATATATAGTAATATGCAACGGTTTGCAAAAAAAGAAAATAATGTCACACCTTGTCTCAATGAATATTGAGGGATCTTACCGCAGTTTCGCATATGAGACTATGAGACTGATATAAAATTACAATAACTAAAGTTCAAAATTTTAGATCTTTGTTACAGGAAGAAGATTTAATATCTATACTCTTCATAACTATTAAAATATTAAGGAGAGCAAAAAAGAAAACGGAGATGTATACAATATTGCAATGAGATAACCGGATAAATATCCTCCGCAACTATGAAGACTAAGATTCATTTAAGAGGTTGACATCTCTAACAAACGTTTTTTCGTACGCACCGGTTAGGGATCGATCTCAAAACCAAATTGTTAAAAGACCCAAGTATCTACTAGTTGTGCCACATCATATTAATTCTCCAATAACTAGTATGAGAGTGATAGATACGACTAATAAAATAATAATATTTTATAAATAATATTATAACATTAATTGTGTCTTTTTCTCTCTCAGGATACTAGTCCAACTAACGGAGAGGAGCTGGACAGGAGATAACCCATAGGACTAAGTGACTAACTTTCAACCGCCTGAACATTTAAAATTACAATAACTATGCTTTTTTTTACACCAAAATTACAATAACTATATTGGTTAACATGAGAAGCCGAGAAATTCTCATATCATGACTGTATCTCAATCTTCTCTCTGTTCTTTCTTACTCATCCATCAAAGATAGTGGTTTTAGGTTAGCTTTTTGGAATGGAATTACTCTTCGGTATCATTCTTTTCTCACTTTTTATTTAAATAAATGGTTTCCACATAGATCTAAATTTTATTTAGTATTCTTCCTTTTGTCGTTTGGGTACGGCGTTGTTGTTGTTCATTGTCTTAATATGGTGTTTTTGCTTTCCCAGATCTTGTTGTGGTACTCGTTCGGTTCAAATTCAGAAATCTAACTTCGAAGGTATTGCAGATTCAACCAAAGACAAAGTCTCAAAGTTATAGACTTATAGATTCGGAGATATGCGGGTAACTTAAGTGTTATTATTCATCCTGTTCAATTTTAGTAATGCTGAATTTGTGTAATTAATTTTTGGTGTAATAAATCAATTTGAATGAAAGAATAATTATTTTTAGTAAAAAAAATACTTGAAAATTTATTTAACATTGTTGTATCATTATTTTGGACACTTCATCAGAATCCTACATACAATTGCGCACCATATGAAACGTTTATCTCAAGCATATGTACTAATGATTAAAATTAAGGAGTTGCTAAAATATGATACAATTAAGATACACTTTTGTTATCTTAGTGCGATGCAAATTCATTAATTTAAGGTTTGTTGACATGAAATATTATTGAGTGGCCAACATACGGACCCAGGTTGCACAACCATGCAGGTCAAAAACTATGTGAGAAATCATTAAGACAGTTCATTAACACTAAATGGCAAGTTGCAACAATCAGCATTCCTAGTTTCCTAATAGAGTATGAACTATGTGAGAAATCATTAAGACAGTTCATTAACACTAAATAATAAAACAAAAAATCAAATGATGAAAAAGTGTTTTGTATTATATATACTTCATTCATGGAAAGCATCATCATTTGCTTTGCTATTGAAATACCCCTATGACCGATGCACCTCTTTTAATTTCCACTTTGAACGGTAATATTATATATAATTCATTTTCTAATTCATGATCATGCTGTTCTCCATTCTTTTTCCTCCATTTTAATTTTTTCATTTGGAGTTGATTGAAATTGAACATCTAGCTTAAAGAATTCTCACATTGCTTAGTTTTGTGAATGAAGAGAGGCATCAATGTTATATATGTATGTGTGTGTGTGTGTGTGAGTTCTCCTTTACAAAATGCGTCAAAAACACCTTATAAGAGTGTGGATTGCTCTTCGTCTCATGAGTTGTGTCTTAGGCACCAAATGTAATTGACATACCTTCCTGATTTGTAGAAACTATTGATGAATTATAGAAATATCATGCTTGATGGTCTTTGATGATATTTTTTCCATATGTTGAGAGAATTTAACATGGATCAATTGATCATATTCACAATGACAGATTGAAGCATTTGGAAGAAGAGAAAGTTAAAGTTGTGGTTGGACAAAAATGAGATGGCAGTGCATGTTATATCTCGAGCAAAATAAGTATTACAATATGTACATAAGGTGCCTAGCACAACTGGTTATAAGGCTGGATATTTTTCCTAGTTACCTGAGTTTAAACCTAAGGCTGGATATTTTTCCTAGTTACCTGAGTTTAAACCTGAGATCTTCACTTTATGTGTATGAGTTTAGGAATTGATGCATTATGCATATTAACCTACCTTTGGCTAAGATAAAAAAAAATCGTTTTAAATTTGGGGAAGAGATCAATAGGTTCCACATTATTAGATATATAGTTAGTTAGAAGTTAGAGAGATAGTTAGTTGGTAGTTACAAATTAGTTTGTTAGATAGTTGTTACTAATTAGTGAGTTAGTTAGTAGTTAGTTTTATGCCTATATAAAGAGGCTTCATGTAATCATTTCACACA
Source organism: Astragalus glycyphyllos (assembly GCA_963573325.1). Taxonomy (NCBI): domain Eukaryota; kingdom Viridiplantae; phylum Streptophyta; class Magnoliopsida; order Fabales; family Fabaceae; genus Astragalus; species Astragalus glycyphyllos. The sequence continues at coordinate 92,519,925 of OY754307.1, forward strand.
ATCCTTATCATTTCTATCAATTCATTTGATGAATATTTGATCTCTTAATCTTTTCTCTTTTATCTTCAATTGATGCCATATTATTCAATATGGTATCAGAGCACACATGGTATCCACCTTGAATCTGAATTTCGCTGCAGGTTCTTTTTTCGTTTTATTAGTTTTCTTTCCATTCATTTCCTTTTCCGATTTATTCTTTCTTCCATTTGCATCATTTTTTGCTTCCGTTTCTTGATTTGTTCATCCATGAGAAACAGTTTCTTTACATTCTTTCCCTCTTTGTTCATGGCGTTTGAAACCAATATTTCGCAATTCACCATTCAATTTGCATTTTTTGTTCTGTGATTCAAGTTCTGATTTTTTCATTTCATGATTTGCCTTTGATTCCTCATTTGCGACTTTTGTTTTTTTGATATCGCAATTTTCCTTGATCGCTCTTTTGCGTTTTGCAATTTTAGAGTTTGTGATTCTCCATTGCGTTTGTATTTTCGATTTCGCATTTTGTGCTCTTAGTTGCATTTCACTTTTCTGATCTTGTTGATCGTTCTTGATTCCGATTTCATCATTCTTAGTTATTCTTGGGTTTTCCCCAATTTGATTTCGGAAATTCGTTTTTGTTAGGGTTTTCACTTTCTTTTCCCCAATTCTTGATATTTCGTTTTCGGAAATTTTGGAATTTGTGATCTCTAACTTTCGATGTGCGTTGCGTTCTTTCTTCTTCACGTTTGCGTGTTTCGCAATTCCGCACATCGCTTTTTTGGTGTTATTTCAATTACATCATTCCTCTGTTTTTTTCGTTTCCCAAAATTTCAAATTCGCAAATTCTTTGAATCGATTTTGATTCAATCATTCGCTTTTCAATCAGAATCGCGTTTTTCTCCTTCCTCTCGCTTCTATGAGAGTGTTAGTTTCTGCAACTTGCTTTCGTTTGTTCCGTTTCTGATTCGTTTGACACAAATTGTTTGTCAGTATCAGTAATCGTCGTCTCCGTTTGCAATTCTTGCATATCAGTTTTGCGATTTCGCTTCATTGTCCTCCTTTCATTCTGATTCCCGATGATTGTGATCTGAAGCGGAGTTCCGCATTTCCGCACATCCTATTTTGGCGTTCTTTCACATCGCCGTATTGCATTTCGCTTCACTGTCCTCCTTTCATTCTGATTCCCGATGATTGTGATCTGAAGCGGAGTTTCGATTTCATTTTGGATCGTGATATTCCTTTTCTCTTTGCCATTATGGCATCTTCTTTTCTTGTGCTATTATTCTTCTTCATATCATCTTCGTTTATGTGGGTGCTGATTATCCTTTTCTGCATTGTTGGTGTTGTTGTGATTTCTGGTGGCATGTTACTAGTGTACCGCTTTCAAGAATCCAAGAAAAATGTTCTTGCTATTCCTATTTGCACCTAATGTTTTTTTTGCTCATCAGAATTATCAAGATGAATCTGAAGGTACAATTAGAGAGCAGATCAATGTGGAGTGTAGTTTCATGTGTATCACTCCTTCCTTGCATACTTCAACAGAGACAACATATCTGTAGTTTAAAAGTTCAAGGCTCACAGTAGTTGATTAACTATGAATCATTGTAATTTTCCTTTGTTTTGATGTATCTCTCTATTGTTCATGTCAAGCTAGAAGTGTTGTGAACAACTTCTAGCTTGCGGGGGACTATTAGATATATAGTTTGTTAGAAGTTAGAGAGATAGTTAGTTGGTAGTTACAAATTAGTTTGTTAGATAGTTGTTACTAATTAGTGAGTTAGTTAGTAGTTAGTTTTATGCCTATATAAAGAGGCTTCATGTAATCATTTCACACAATCCTTATCATTTCTATCAATTCATTTGATGAATATTTGATCTCTTAATCTTTTCTCTTTTATCTTCAATGGAGGCCATATTATTCAATACACATGAATACCAATAATTACTAAGGAGAAAGTATATATGGAATGCACTTAATCGATATGTGTATGAAATCTATCCGGGAGACTTTAAAAATGCTCAAAGAGGGTAATTCTAAATGCAACGCTTTTTTTAATTGCTCTAAATGCAAATGTTATCTTCTTTTTTTTTATATATGAAAAATTTAGGTGAATTTAGTTGTTGTAGGATATGAGTGATGAGATGTATCCTTACACCGATCATCCTCCGTACACGTGGATGCTGAGAAACTGTATAATATTTCAAGGAACTCTAATTGATTGCTCTGAAACTATAACTCACCCAAAGTCTTTGTCCTTTGTCCTTGGGTTGAATTATTGGGAGGGGTGGTAGAAAAAAAGACTATCCTTCTCTAATTGGTACTCCGATGTCAGAAGCACTTTTTTAATTAGGTTGGAATACCGCTTCTACTCTTTATCTAATGCACCTTTTTAAGAGCTCATGTTTTTTATGTTGTTGAATTTTAATGGTGAGAGTGTATGATTTGCTAATTGTATGAGCAAATTTCTTTTGATTACCATGTTATTAGTGCGCAATTTTCATCGACTTTGTCGATGACTAATCTATGTTAGGAATCTTACTGGCCACAAGTATCTGGTTTTACCAGTCCGTGTGATTCTCTTCTCCCAACAGAATTTTTGTCACACTCAAGATTCAAACCCGAGACTTTGGGAGTGTGTTCCGAGTCCAGTTACCACTCGCACCCACCCTTGTTTGTAATTGTATGAGCAATTGCAAATTTGGTTTGTCTCGAGTTATTTTTTTATTAAGGATCAATATAGGTAAAACTAGACAAAATTGGTTCAATATTTATTTTTATTTTAAAATATTTAAATAGAAAAAAAGATGTGTCATTGAGTATTTTGTCTAATTTTTGCCTAGAAGACATCATACCCACCCAACTCTCAATGGATATGATAGAATTTACCATTTTTTTTCATCCATAAAACTCGAACTCCAACTTTTTTTTTGGATTGAACTGGAACTCCAAACTTTACTTATAGCACCAAAACTCCACCTGCACAAACTCTAATACATAGAATTACCCTATATTATATTAGTTTTTCTGTCATTGATGCTTTCTAATTAATCAATTAATTAAATATTTGAAATATTATAGTATAGTATATGGAAACTAAGGGCCCAATAGAAAACAAACCATGTCACGTAGTGGAAGGAATTTCCATTAACCCAAGATTCCCACAAAGCAAAGCATACAAATATAGCTTCTAATTACATTTGTTCACATATCAATGATAATCAATTCATTCATTCTCAAAAAACCGTCCTATATATAAATGCATCATTCACACTCTTTCTTCCTCACACACAAAACTCCTATTTTATTTTCCTTCTATCTATTACGATATTGACTCTTGTTTCTCGATCCAATCCATAACTACACTCTCAAAATACTCCATTTCCACATGGCTTTCACAGCCATCAGAAGCTCCATTTCACTGAAAAATATGATTGTTTGTGACATGTCTGATAACAACAGCATAGACAAGTTATCATTTAGACAAAAGAGTGCTAAGATCTATAAAGGCCAACGCGATCTTCAAGAACATTTAACCGTTACAAATGTTGCCAGTCCATTGCCTGTGATTGCTCCATCACCGGAGGAACGGCCACCGATGACCACCGGAGGTCGCGAACACCATGTTGCATGGACTAGTATCCCCCAAGAAAGATGGGAAGGAGAGCTACTTGTTCAAGGACAAATACCATTATGGCTGGTTAGTAGTGTCTTTTATACTAAAAAATATTCTTTACACACATATAGTATTTTTCTTTCCCACCAACACTCATTCTTTCAAATACTAATTTCCAAAACTTCTTATTTAGCTTTTTAAGTGTAGAGATCGTATATACTCCTCTCGCTCTTTTTTATATAAGCAAAAAGTTATACATATTTAGGTCATATTAGATACATAAAAACTTTTTGCTTATATAAAAAACCAGAGGAAATATATCTATTTATTCTGTGCTGAAAATCGAACTTTTTTATTAATGACAAAAATGTTGGTAAGTTAGTATTTGTTACGTTAATAAGTGGGGAGGATTTGAACCTCCAACCGTATTTCTCTCACTCCGTAGTACTTTCCAGAACCTCAATCACCTATCCACCATAACTTACAAAACCGAGTTTTTATTTATTAAAAAGGTAGTCATAATTGAACTCTAAACCTCTCCATTACAAATGTTGTCATGTACTCATGGATGATCGATCAATTAATCCAAAACCTCGAGTTTTAAATATTAAAGAAGATACATAGCATCAATTTATATTATACCTATCGTTGTACCTTTCCTTCAATTTTATCACCGTTATTAGTCGAGTCATACTTGATCTTAATGGAAACAACAAACTAAAAACGCAGACAAACAACAGGAAATGTTTTTGTCAATAGCCATAAATTATAGAAAAGGTTAAAAAGCCGTTGATCCCACCCGTAATATAAGTTTGTCGTGAAGGAAAATACTTGTGTACCTTAAAATAGTTGTTTTGATGCCTGTTTTTTATTTAAAAATATCCATAATAACTATTCTGTTTGTGTGTGCGGTTATATATATATATATATATATATATATATATATATATATATATAAACTGACCATATAATATATCTATAACTATTACTAAAGTGGATTCTAAAAAAAACTGTCATTTTGGTGTCAGAATTTTCTGACCAAAATGCCCTTATTGTAATGATAACTACCACTAACACCCAACACATTTCTATTTCTAATTCTAATAATAATAATAACCACTCACTAACACACCAATACACCAACACATGAAAGACGGACCTTAGTTTTTAATAAAGAACGGTGTAAGTTTTGTCAGGTGGGGAATCATACCCCGTGTAACGTGTCAGCAAATAGAGTATAATACCGGTATCGTGAATTTAATATCCTCTTAATTATTGATCAAAAAAATAAGTATCTCTTAATTTAATACTCCCTCCGTTCCTAATCTTTGGTACTTTTGGCTTGTTACATACATATTAAGGTACCATTAATTTGTGTTGTTTAAGTACTAAAATGCCCCACTTGTAGTTATATTGGGATAATTGAAGTTAAAGTAAAATAGTTTTGGGATAATTAATTCATGCGTTGGAACTCTAAAAGGATAAATAAATATAGAAGGTATATTAGGAAAAATTAGGTGAATTGTACATTGGATTTTTAAAAGTACCATTGTTTTGGAACAAAAATAAAAGGCCAAAAGTATCAAAGATCAGGAACGGAGGGAGTAATAACGAAACTAAAAATAATAATACAGTCCATAATTGGTAACATTGATACGGCAAGTATAATCGTATGTCATCATTTCGTTGGCTATAACGGTACAACAAGGAAAATCAATTAAGAAAGCCCAACACTTTCTTTTTAATTTTTTTGTCAACGATATTTTTTTTTTATTTGGTAGAATGCGATGATTTATAATTAACATGTATAAACTTGCATAATTGTTTATTAAGTGTACATTAATGATAACTTACATGCAGAAAGGAACGTACCTAAGGAATGGCCCAGGAATGTGGAATATAGGGGACTACAACTTCAGACACCTCTTTGACGGGTATGCAACACTGGTGAAGCTTTATTTCGAGAACGGCCGGTTAATCGCCGGCCACCGTCAAGTCGAATCTCAAGCTTACCAAGCTGCAAAGAAGAATCAGAAGATATGCTACCGTGAATTTTCAGAAGTACCTAAGGCTGAAAATTTCTTGTCCTACATGGGGGAGCTAGCAAGCCTTTTCTCCGGTGCCTCGCTAACCGATAATGCCAACACCGGTGTGGTGAAGCTTGCCGATGGTAGGGTGGTTTGTCTAACTGAGACTCAAAAAGGGTCCATAGTGATAGACCCTTACACTTTGGACACGCTTGGACAATTTGAGTATAATGACTCTTTAGGGGGTCTCATTCACTCTGCACACCCTATTGTGACGGATAAGGAGTTTTTAACGTTACTCCCTGACCTTGTGAAACCTGGGTACTTGGTGGTTAGGATGGAACCTGGGTCTAATGAGAGGAAGGTGATCGGACGGGTCGATTGTCGTGGCAGGCCATCTCCCGGTTGGGTTCACTCATTCCCTGTTACTGAACACTATGTTATTGTTCCTGAAATGCCATTGAGATATTGTGCTCAGAATTTGCTAAGGGCTGAACCCACTCCATTATACAAGTTTCAGTGGCATCCTGAATCCAAAGCTTTTATGCATGTTATGTGCAAGACTAGTGGAAAGATTGTAAGTATATGTTATAATCATTTCTTTGGAGAGGAATTACTCATGTGAATATGAACTTAACTTAATTTTGGTATGTGATTTTGAAGGTGGCAAGTGTGGAAGTGCCTCTGTTTGTTACATTTCATTTCATAAATGCTTATGAGGAGGAAGATGAAGATGGAAGGGTGATTGGAGTCATTGCTGACTGTTGTGAGCATAATTCAAACACTTCGATTCTTGACAAGCTAAGACTAAATCACCTTCGCTCATTTAATGGCAAAGATGTCCTACCAGATGCTCAGTAAGTAATTGACATCTTATTTTATCTTACCCATCCTGAATACAACAACTATAAATATCAGTGAAATTAATCTAAAATCATTGTTTATTTATTGAATCAAAAGGGTTGGTCGGTTCAGAATACCATTTGATGGAAGTCCATACGGAACACTAGAGGCAGCATTAGACCCAAATGAACATGGAAAGGGCATGGACATGTGCAGCATAAATCCTAGCTATTTAGGGAAGAAATACAGATATGCATATGCATGTGGAGCACAACGCCCTTGTAACTTTCCCAACACCCTCACCAAGGTTTGCTTTCTATTCAGTTTTTTTAACTAGCGGTATGCTCATACATTCTCACAGGTCATGCTGTCTTGGTTGCCACGAATGTTTGCAAAGGATATATACACATTACCTAAAATTGAAAACCCTAGATATTTTAGTTGAACATGCTTTGACATGTAATGTGCAGATTGATCTAGAATTGAAAAGGGCTAAGAACTGGTATGAAGAAGGTGCTGTGCCCTCAGAACCGTTCTTTGTGCCTAGACCTGGTGCAACAGAGGAAGATGATGGTACTTAGAACTTTTAATAATTCATGCATGTGATATATAAATCTCTACTTGTATTCCATTACAATTGACCTGGCTATAACTTGTAACCTTTTTTCTCTCATATGACAGGTGTGGTGATCTCTATAATCAGTGAGAAAAATGGAGAAGGATTTGCATTGCTGTTAGATGGTTCAACATTTGAAGAGGTTGCTAGAGCTAAGTTCCCTTATGGACTTCCATATGGGTTGCATGGATGCTGGGTTCCAAAACAGTAATAGTAAGATAAAAGACAGTTGGCATCATAGTGGAAAACCCGCTCAAAAGAAAAAAACAATGCAACTACTTGCAAGCATTACACCTGTAAAATAAGTATAACTATGAGTGTAAGCTGATGATAGCGATCCACAATGTTAGTACGTGTGTATGATAAAGCAGCAATTACAGGTTTCAAACAGCATTTTTAAATTATAATTCATGTACAATTCATGAAGATATACATATATGAATTTGGTTTTGTAAGTACGGATCCTTTTCCAAAATAAAATCCTATTACAATTCAAAAGTATATTATTGTTAAGATTAGAAAATGCTACTCAATAGTCTAATCTGAGATCCTTTAGTCAGCGCATTTACCAACTAAAAACAGATGTTAAAATATTCGGATCCCAGAAGTTTTGAGGACTCATATAAGGCATCTCTAACTTGATGTTCAGATCCATGATAGATAGACCAGTTTGATATTAGCAATGAGAAACATTCTAACCACTTTTTGGCCCAAAAACTAGAGAGAAACAATTCTAACCATTTCAAAGAAATATCTAAAAAAATGGAGCCATACATAACTACAAACCAACTCGTCTGTCTGGTATACCTTTATTAGCATTTCAATTTCAATAGTTGGTGCCTATCTTGATTGTCATCGTATAATAAAAGGCATATTCAAGCAGATACGAATAATAATCATGAGTGGAAGACTTATTGACTTGAGTAGCAACATCATGCGTAATATACTTCCTAAAGACCAATCATATAATTAAGAATGTAGACAGAAATCCAAGGAGAAAGTTTCCAAGAAATCTCTCCGGAATGAATCAACGAGTCCAACCAGAAGGAAACAACTTGTTTGTGTCATCATTGGATTTTATCAATTTTTTATTAAGACAATAAACAATATAAATATACTCGGCTATGAATTAAAAACTCAATGAAAATCCCTTCCCAGAAAAAATGCTTCTGACCGACCACCCTGGAAAAGAAGAAAAAGTCAGATTAGACGGTACAAATGTCAGATCTACAAATCTTCTCACCTGATGGAGGAAATCCTCAATAACTTTTTGGACCTACTTTGCATTTTGCAAATAGACCAGGTGCATAATGTGATATGAATCCTAAGTGTCGAGGAATAACCTTGAGTTGTCTGTTAAACAGCTTCTAAAGATACAAAAATGACTATTTCTGGTCTGTGTAAACAGCGTCCACATCATCAAGGTCGAGTAATTTGCTCATAAGTTCTTTGTTCAAGTCCATAGCCTCATCGTCTACCTGAAAAATCAACAACAAATGAATCCAGTTTTATCCAGGTAACCCGTTTTCAAATCAAAAATTAGCATAATTACTTTCTAAAGTCGAAAAAAACTATGATAATAGTCATCAATATACAACAAGAGATGCAAGTCTCGTCCTTAGAAAGTATGAAGTGGGTTTGAGGCTGCCTTGGATTCAAGCGATGCAAGTTCTCACATCACAAGTGTGGTGTGTGTGTGTGTGTGTGTGTGTGTGTGTTGAGGATTACCATTGGGTATTAGCTCTTTCCCTTCCATACTAAAGCTAAACAATAAAATAGAACCGATTCTACTTCCCTTAATTGTGTAGGTCATTGATCAGTTAATTTCCACATATGTCAAAAATGCAAAGGAGGACTCCTTAAAAAGCTAATTCGGATTGCAGAGGATATGAACAGGCCGCATTATACAGCAGAGGTCCTTTTTATTTTCTAAGGACGTCTAACCAGTTCTTTACTATTTTCAATTAGCACAACAAGAAACCTTGGTAACCTTTTGGCAAACAATGTTTAACTGAGAACGTGCTTAACCAATGTTCCATTAGGTTTAGGATTGAGAAAGAGAAAGCAAAAGGGAGAAAAATTAAATGTTCTCATTTGAAAGAAAAAGAATAAGAATGCGGTAGGGGATGAAATGAAAGTAAAAATAATTAAGGGCCTGCTTGGTTTCAGAAATCAATTTCTTCATCTTTTATACAATTTGTTTCCTGCCTTCAAATATTTTGTATAGAAAACAGTAAAAACAAAAGACTTGTTTTCACCATTTCCTATACAAAGTTTTGGAAAAGGAGACAAAATGAAAATAATGTGGTAGTTTTGTAATTAAAAATAACAGGAAATGAAAATAGAAAATGTTTTCCCTAGCCAAACATGACCAAAAATTTCCTCCCAAATTTCGCTTCCCTTTCTAAAATTTTCTTTCCCTCTATCCCAGTAGATTCAAAACGTAGACCTAGGATTAGCATAACGAAAAAAGAAACAATGTTGGAAACATTAGTAATAGTCCCCAAGAAAGCTTCCCCTAAATAGAAAACATTCAAATGGCAATACGAATACGATAGGAAGAAAAGAACAGTGAAATGAAAAGGGAAATAGCCAGTCATTTTATGAAAATGCATATTGCCACATCACAGATTACATAAACCTCTAGAACAATCGCTTGCCGACATGTATATGATATATAACCAAAAGGAGAAGGGAGAAAAGAAAAGTGGAATACCAAGAAATGAAATAGTACATGCAATAGCCAGCGGAAACAAACCTCAACTGTGGTATTTGGAAGGAGCTCAGAACCATTATCAGGCTCAAAATCTATGCCCTCCTCTCGCAGCTTTGATAGTAACGATGAATAGTTTTCTGAAGAACCTACAATTTTATAATACCTGCCAAATAAACAAAAATCAATTCCTAGGTCTATTGCTGAAGGTCTGAATCTTCATGTTGTGATGAAGTAATCAAATAGAAAAGCATAAATTGGAACTTATTTTAGCCACTATTGCAGCTACCAAAGCTGCCGAGTAAGTAGATTAATTTTAGTGAGATTAGAAAATCAATTAACCCCATCACAGGTGATGGCATTGTGTAAGAAATGCTTGCCCAGTATATATGGCACATCTGGGCAGAAAATGAACATGAAACTAATGTAAGATTCGACATACCTATACCATCCACTACTCCTAAAAGAAAGTGAAATTCATAAATCTAACAATTAAATTGTAATTATCACTTGCATTTTGGTTGCCAAATTTTGGAAAATTTGAACAACAATAAATATTAATTCAAATAGTTGACATTTTAATTTAGTTTACAAACATATTATTTAAGGATGTGTTTGGGGAAACAACTTAGTTAAGCGCTTATTGAAAAAGTGCATATCCTAAAAGTGCTTGTGTATAAGTTATTTCTATAATCAAAGAGAGAATGTGGTTAAAGTTAAATTATATTTGTATAATAAGTTGTAAGCGATTTATCATATCCAACCCTAAAGAGCTTGTTATAAAAAAAAGCTTAAAATATGAACATGTCATAAGCTATTTGCATGAGCTCTCTCAAACACTTACATGAGTGTTTATGGCAAAAGATAAGTACAAATAAGCTGTAAATAAACACTTCCAAATACAACATAAATAAGACAGACTGGTAGTTTCTTAAGCCATGCCAGCCTTCATAGTTAGAAGATGAAAATCCCTGCAAATGGCACTTGGAAAATGACCACAGCTACTAGAAAAGTTTTCGCATGACATATTAGAAGCTAGGGTGTCAATGCAGCTAATAAAATTCTATCTTTATACATAAAATCCATCACTCGGATTAACATGGTATTAAAGCTTGGGTTGCGTTGGGGCACTCACCAATGGATAATGTGTTATAAGACTAGCTAATGTATTTTTCCAACAAAAACTTAGAATTAAAGGAGGGGAAACTTCTTATTTTAATTTGGGTTTTATGAGTCAAATGTATGAATTTATTGTCTCTGGTTCCGAGTTTCCTCCACCAAGACCACTTACCTTCTAGACAGAACAGAGAGACGGTAATAAGAAGGGGGAAGCACCTTCATTAGAGGTATGGTGATTTCATAGTTTTTTAATGAAGACTATAAATTTTTTGATCAAAAAATAAAGACTATATATTTGAACTGAGAAAAACAATAATAACAAAAAAGGGAGCATTACCTTTCTGACCTATCCTCTTCAGTATCATCTTCATAAGTTGGAGGGTCAATTATATCCTCAGCTCCAGCATCTAAAGCAATGTCGAGCAGCTGATCTTTGTCAGCATTGGTGACCTTAACATTTACTACCCGAGCACGTCTAAACTTAAACATCACAGAGCCAGAATCTGCCATCTTCCCCCCATAGTCCTTTAGGACTTCTCTAATCTTTGCCACAGAACGATGTATTTTATCAGTTGATACCTCAACTACCATACTAACTCCTCCATAACCGTATACCTGAGGGTAAATGTAGAAGATTATGAGCTAAATTTATATTCTAGTACCAAAATTCCAGAAAATATACCCAAACAAAAAACTGACCCATCCTCCTGATCCTATCTAGTAACCTAGATCCATTTAGCCAATGGAACCCAAATAGGTTTATTTCCCCTGTACCCAAACCTTTTTACCTTATTTCTGCTTAAAACCTATAGCTAAGAATTAAACAAATAATAGCAAACAAAAATCATCCTTGTAATTGTTGAATCGACATCTCAAACAGTCAAACATAATGCTTGTTTGCATATCTGGGATTAATTGATTTCAAGGGAAATGTATTTTGAAATTTGAAGTGCAAATTACTGAAAGAATTACTTTTGGAATAATAACTATTATGCTAAGGAATGTATAAAGACAAAATAACATCTTACTTGGCTACTAGGCTACTAGCAAATTAGAGGAGAAAATATAAGAAAAATTATTATATCAATTTTTTCAATATGAAAAGTGAAAATGGGGCTGTAGCCCAAACATCCACGTAGGGAAAAGTAACATACTGTTACTTATAGTTATAACAGATACTGGACATGTTCAAAGCACCAAAAATTAGAATAAAGGCCAAACTAGTACTTAACAAAAAATGCATGTACTAGTTTGGTCCCTCAGAAGAAGAAAAATTCATCAACTGTTACCGAGAATTACAAATCCAAGACTTGTCAGCAGTGGCGGATCTTGACCAAAATGTTTGGGGGGGCCGCTACTTTAAAAGACACAATCTCAAAAAGGCATGAATAAAGATGCAGAAACACTAATACAATTAAAAAAGATAAATATAAATTAACATTATTTATAGAGAAAATTAAATGACAAAAAATGAAATTTTGATTTCACAGAGACTCAATTGAAATTGTTTGTAAAAAAGATACTATTAAATTTATTTAATTCTAATTTTAATATGATGAAGATATTTTTTCGAAAGTTATACAACATATATTCATAATTTCTAATTCTAATATAAGAGATGTGATTATATTAAAAATATCAATAAAATTTCTACTCCAAAAAATATAAAAAAAATACCATATATATAGATATATATTATCTATAGTTGAGTATAATAAATATTATTAATGCATAAAAAATATACTTTGCTAATGTATTATATATTTTAAATTTATGAATTCAATAAATATTATTAATGCATAAAAATATAATGTACATTCTGTTGGCAAATTACAAATAAGCACAGTCCCTAGTTTTCAACAACAAAATATAAGAGGAAAGAATTAAAAAATGACTGTAGAAGGAGTTGAACACGGAATCTGCCAGTGAGTGGATGGAGTTACAACCACTGAGCCACGCTTCAGTTTGTTAATATTTGCGCAAACGCTTTACATATTGAGTAATTAGTAACTGTTTCTAAACATAAGGGTATTTTAGTAATTCAAATGATTTTCTTCCGTCAGTGCTTGTCAGTCCCTCCGTTTTCTTCCGTCCACTGATGCCCATATTAACTTGCTAAGGTGTATCGTTAACCTGCTGAAGTATCTTCTAGTATATTCCAGTGTGTTAGTGTGTGCAAAAAAGTAGGGAAGGTTGAGAACAATAATGCTCAAATTGGTCACTTTGTATGCTTACATCCCTAAATGTCCAAACCAGCTCTTCTCCTTTTTTCTTCCTCGAAGCCCTAACTCCATTGAAGGACCTTGCTGGTGGTTGAAACTTGAAACTTCAATTAGTCCTAGCTGGAGGTTGTAACCAAAAACTTTCAAAAAAAAACATATTCTGCATTGAAGCAGTGAATTGGTCTAATTCTCAGAAACAAGATTATCTAAAACTGAATAGTAAGATTTCGGGTACTGGAACAGAAAATAGAATGCTGACAGCAAGATTTCAGGTAAACAGCAAAAAGTATAAATGTCAGGCATATTGATAGGTCGAGTAAACCACACTATAAGAGTCCTAACTTGTGGCTTCGAGCACCAGCAGCATCCTCCTATGGAGTTAGGGCTTGGAGGGAGAAGGAATGATTTGGGTATTAGGGTTTTAAACATACACGGGGACCAATTTGGGAATTTTTGTTTTCAATCTTCCCTATTATTTAACAGAGTGCAATATACTGACAAACGCATCCCCTGGTTAACTAAACGTCTCGGCAAGTTAACGGTCGTTGCCGGACAGAAGCAAGAGGAAGGACTAACATGTCCTGAGTTTGTAATTCTTATGGACTATTGTTGGACTTTTCTAAACTAAACTATACTAGTACGCACATTTTCTGTTAGGGACTAGTTTAGCTTTTACTCCAGAAGTTATTATGGCAATGGTAATCGAACATAATTTGGAATTTCAAGTTGTCTATGATGGATTTGGTTTCTTTCCTTTATGGCTTTACCTTAAAAGCATGACATTGTCATCTCTTGTGGAAGAATAAACTTTTATTGTGTGATACTAGTAGACTCCTCCTAATGCGGTGCAGCTACACCAGAAAATCTATGCTATCCTATCTTAAAACACAACACTATCATGTTCTTGAGAAAAAGGAGATAATCCAAAATTATCCACAATGATATTTTATAGAGCAAACATTACTGGGAACCTCATAGATTTTCTCAATATAAGCCTCTTGTCCCTTCTCAGTTGCTCTCTTGATGTTGCGCTCAACAATATCTTTAGGCACATCAAGCTCCTTTGCTTTCTCAAGTACAGCAGCCAATACTGAATTTGATGTTACATTTGGACCTCCTTTCTTTACACTGTCATTCAGCATCATGAAAGGCATACACAAAATGGTTCTCAATCATGAAAGAAAAACAGGACACTAACAAATTCATCTAGCCAAAACCAACATGAATGAAAGAACGCGGGACGATTAAAATTGGAAAACCAGGTATCAAGAATCCCCCATACAAAAAAATTGAAGATAAAAAGAAGCCCAGATGATCTATTTTATGCTATTAAATCCTAGGATTAGAAGGTTGATTTTCTAAATATCCACACCACCTGGAAATAACTTTGCAACAATAATAACACAACAATGAGTCAATGCTACAACATATGCAATATACTCTTAGTAGCCTATGAAAAGCAACTTGAAGAAGGACTTACGCAGACACAACTTCCTTTCCAATCCTTGAGTATAGTTTAGCTTTCTTTGCATCTTGGGCTTCCTGTAATTGTGGCAAATATGAAAACATGGAAGCAAAAGATTTGAAATAACTTAGTTAAATCTTTAAATAAATGAATGCGTAATGAAGATATTCACACGGGACTTTCATCGAATAGGTGACATGCATATGAAAAACAAGAAGATGAAGCGAAAGATAGAAAAAGAGTGACCTTTCGACCAGCGATTTTGCTGGAACGCCTGCCCATACAAACAGGAGTGGAAGTCCATATCTTTCTAACTCTGTCACTAAAGATTACATTTGTATCCAATGATAAGCTTCTGCTCCGCAAAATATTCCCTGAGAATCAACGGGTATCACTGATTCAGGGATCATAATCGTTAAGTGTGTGAATTACAAAAATGTAAATGCAAATGCAAAGCTCGTTGAGGGAGAGTAAGAGAGCAGTAGTAATAGTACTGTGAAGAAAGAGGGAGGAGGGGAGGCGCGTGAAAGAACCGCAAATTGAGAAAGCGTGAAGGTGAAGCGCCACTCGCAAAACTCTCATCCTACGAGCAAAGCAACTGCAATCGCAACTGGGTTGCTCAAACAATGCAATCCCCACACAAGAATTAAACAATACAGAAACAGATATTAGTTTTGGAGAAAAAAATTATGCTTGAAATGGGTGTTTCTAGGGTGGGTGAGCAAATCAAATGCCTCACCATGAGCTTATAAAAAAAATGTCTCACCATGAACTATTAAATATTTAATGATTCACGGATTTGATTTGCTCACTTGCCCTAAAAGCACACTGTTTTTCATTAACAGAAATATAGAGATTTTTTTTCATCTCTGTAATTATAAATTTTTGTTTTTTGTATATAGAACTTTTTACTTTTAATATTTTTTTGTTTTGTTTTAATATTTATATTATTGTTGATGTTTAGTTTCAGGTATGTGTCTGATATGTACCTCTTAAAAATGACCTAAAGAAAAACAATAATCTAAAGGTTGATCTTTACCCTTCTTAATAAAACTAGTATTTTACTCGTGCATACGCACGGGTGATACTATATGGTCGGTGTATTGCTATAAAGTCATAATAGTAATTTGGAAGATATTGATAAGTTGTGACAATGTCCAAAATGTATGATTTGAAATTCAAAGTGGAATATGCATCCCCGTTGATAATCAGAATTACATCGATCCATAATAATGTATTTGGACATTAGAGGTAAAATATGCATCCCCGTTGGCCCTCCCGTTTGCATCCTCGTTGGCCCTTCTGTTGGCACTCCTGTTGGCGCTCTCGTTACCTCTATCGTTGCCACTCCTATTGCAGCTCCCATTGACAGTCTCTCGTTGTCGCTCTCGTTGCCAATTTTAACTGATATTTTTCTATATGATTTAATATTAATTAAAGGGTTAAATATGTTTTTAGTCCCTACAAAATTTCACTATTTTGTTTTTAGTCCCTATAAAATTTTTCATCGACTTTTAGTCCCTATAAAATTTCAAAATTTCGTTTTTAGTCCCTATAAATGCCAACTAGTGTATATCTATTGAATTTTTGAGTGATGTTTTGCATGCATGTTGAGGACATTATAAACATCTCTTCCAGAAAAACTTTGAATTTTTTAACAACACAAAAATTAAATCTAAATTTTTTAAGTGCAAAAGATTCGATAAACAAATTAAATGAAATACTAACCTAGAAATCAAATTTTGAGTTTATTTTTTATGAGGGAGATATTTTTAATATCTTTAACGTGTATGCAAAATATCATTCAAAAATTCTAAAGGTATACACGTGTTTACATTTTATAGGGACTTAAAACAAAATTGTGAAATTTTATAGGGACTAAAAGTTGACGAATTTTTTTATAGGGACTAAAAACAAAATAGTGAAATTTTGTAGGGACTAAAAACATATTTAACCCTTAATTAAATCATATTCGTTTAATTAATTTCGTTGCCGCTCCCGTTGCCACGTATTAGAGTAGATAAAAAATTAAAAGATGGTGTGAGAGTGAGACCCACTAATGATAAAAGTGAGAGAAAAAAGTGGGAGGAAATAATTTGAAATGACATTTTAATCCTTAGGATTGAGATAAAAATGAGGGATTATTTAGTATTTTTGGTAGTCGGTTGTTTGTATATATTGATAGTAGATGAGGAAAAAAGAAAATGAGATGTAATAATTGTGGTATCTTCTTATAATAATGGTGCTCCCTTTGGCGCGCCTGTTGGCTAAACTCGTTGCTGCTCCGTTGGCGCTCTCGTTGCGGTTTCTATTAGCGCTCTCATTGGCGGCTCACAAAAAAAAGTGGATGAGGTTTAATTGTTGTTTTTTTAGGAAAAATAATTTTGGAATTTTTGCTAGCGGTATCGCTTTTTTGATAGTTGGTAGTGGTTAAACTAATTGAGTTTAGTAGTTTGAGTATATTAAAGTAAATAGTAAATTCTACATAGTTTAATATTAATTTTATGTAATTATTGACTTTTTTTAGAAAAGGTAAATTAAAAAAAAATGGTAGTGTGTTGTTTGTTTATGTTGATAGTAGAGAGAAGTGGAAAGAGTGAGAAAGAGGAAAGAGAAAAGTAAGTTTTAAAGTGAGAGTGAGACCCATAATGATAAAAATGGGGGATAAATTAGTAATTTTGGTAGTGGGTTGGTTGTATATATTGATATATTGATTGATTGATTGATAGTAGATGATAGTAGATAAGGAAAAAAGAAAATGAGATGTAATAATGGTTGTATCTTCTTATAATAATGGTGCTCCCGTTGGCGCGCCTGTTGGCTAAACTCGTTACTGCTCCGTTGGCGCTCTCGTTGCGGTTTCTATTGGCGCTCTCATTGGCGGCTCACAAAAAAAAAGTGGATGAGATTTAATTGTTGTTTTTTTAGGAAAAATAATTTAGGAATTTTTGCTAGCGGTATCATTTTTTTATTTTTTTGACAGTTGGTAGTGGTTAAACTAATTGAGTTTAGTAATTTGAGTATATTAAAGTAAATAGTAAATTCTACATAGTTTAATATTAATTTTATGTAATTATTGATTTTTTTAGAAAAGGTAAATTAAAAAAAAATATTTTTGGTAGTGTGTTGTTTGATTATGTTGATAGTAGAGAGAAGTGGAAAGAGTGAGAAAGATGAAAGAGAAAATTAAGTTTTAAAGTGAGAGTGGGACCCATAATGATAAATGTGTGGGATAAATTAGTAATTTTGGTAGTGGGTTGGTTGTATATATTGATAGTAGATGATGGTAGATAAGGAAAAAAGAAAATGAGATGTAATAATGGTTGTATCTTCTTATAATAATGGTACTCCCATTGGCGCGCCTGTTGGCTAAACTCGTTGCTGCTCCGTTGGCGCTCTCGTTGGCAGCTCACAAAAAAAAAGTGGATGAGATTTAATTGTTGTTTTTTTAGGAAAATTAATTTTGAAATTTTTGCTAGCGGTATCGCTTTTTTGACGGTTGGTAGTGATTAAACTAATTGAGTTTAGTAGTTTGAGTAGATTAAAGTAAATAGTAGTTTAATATTAATTTTATGTAATTATTGATTTTTTTAGAAAAAGTAAATTAAAAAAAAAAATTGGTGGTAAGTTGTTTGATTATGTTGATAATAGAGAGAAGTGGAAAGAGTGAGAAAGAGGAAAGTAAGTTTTAGAGTGAGAGTGGGACCCATAATGATAAAAGCGGGGGATAAATTAGTAATTTTTGACGGTTGGTAGTGGTTAAACTAATTGAGTTTAGTAGCTTGAGTAGATTAAAGTAAATAGTAGTTTAATATTAATTTTATGTAATTATTGATTTTTTTAGAAAAAGTAAATTAAAAAAAAAAATTAGTAGTGTGTTGTTTGATTGTGTTGATAATAGAGAGAAGTGGAAAGAGTGAGAAAGAGGAAAGTAAGTTTTAAAGTGAAAGTGGGACCCATAATTATAAAAGTGGGGGATAAATTAGTAATTTTGGTAGTGGGTTGATTATATATACTTTGGTAGTAGGTTGATTGTATATATTGATAGTAGACAAATAAGTTTTTTAATAATGAAAACTGAGAATAAAAATAATATGTTGTTAAAACTTACTAAAAATAAGAGGGTCCATCGTTGAACCGAGAACATATTAGAAAAACCCTAGTTCCGGTCCCTTAAGTTAGAGATCATTTTGATTCTAGTCCCTGAATTATAGACTAAATGAGAACTAATTACAAAAGTTGATATTTATTGTGGAGACGAAAATCATAAAAATAATTATATGATTTCTAGTAGGTATCTCTCATAAACATATAAAATTGATTGTTTTAATAAAATAAAATAAATTTTAGGGTGAGAGTACAGTGTTTTAGTCCAGTCAATAATTCACTAATATACATTTACCTCGTTGTAATTCAAAATAAGACTAGTGTGAATTCGAACAAGTTACTTGTCATATACAAGACTCCGATGCTTCACTAAAATAATTTGTTGGCTTTAATATCGACTTGGTGTAAAGTTGCCTCTCATTAAAATACCGACAATTAACGAATCTGCACTTAGCCAGCGGGTAACAATGTGTACTCTCATTCCATATCTTGTGAAAATGGAGTTGGACTTAGGGTTTCATGCCTCAATGGTTGGGAGAATAAAGCGGGAGAGCTAGAGGTTACACAAACTTAACTTTTCTCGAGTCACTTACTGAAAAGCTGACAATAAGATTATAAGAGTGGTTACTGGTTCGTTTGTATCGCCCAAGTATGTTTTTTTTTTGGTCGAAAATAAATTGCATTGATGAGAAAACGGGCTACGGCCCAGACCAATACAACCAAGAGAGAAAAGGCCAACAACCCACCCAAGGAAAAGGCCCACGGCCCACCCAAGGAAACACAACTCGGGTCCAATCAGAAAGTACAAGTGAAACACTACGTACACTCAAGTAGTTAAGTTTAACTAAACTAAACAAACTCAATAGATTCGAGAAGTATGTTGTCCAAACCAAATACAATTATATTGTTTGGGTTGGTTCAGATTTTACGTCTTTTTTTCAAAACTCGAACCAAACTAATCTGATATCGTCATATTGGTCTGGATTGGGCTCCACTGGAAATATCATAAATTATTTTATCAAGTACGTTTCTTTTTTTTTTTATACAATTTCTCAAGTACGTTTCTAGTCCCTATTAAGTAAGGGGTTTTTATTTTTAGTTAGATAAGTTTTTCTTCAACTTATGGTTCACCTATATTTTGTTTGTAATTTTGGTCCATAACGTTAAGTTGGTTGCTGCTTGAGTGGCTACCAGAGAGTTACTTGACACTTGTCATGTCACATTTTTAATATAAATATTAGAATTTAAATAAAAAGTTAAACGTAAAACTGAAATAGAATTAAAATAACTAGTCGTTAAACTTTAAAAATTAGATAGAAGTGATCTCACATCCTAGCAATTAAAAAGTGCAAAGTGATAGGTCCAACAATTCATTGGCTAACAGACCATCAATTCAATTCAACTCAATGTCAAGAACCAAAAGTATAAACAAAAATATAAGTAGATATCAAAAACTGGAGAAAAAAAAGAGAACCAAAAATCTTTAAAGATTTTTTTTAAAAATTATGTTTAAGTTGATTGGCATGAAAACCAAAAAATCAAAAATCAAAATCCGATATTCTTTAAAGATTAAAAACATCTTTAACCTTTTGTCAAAATAAAAACATCTTGAACCTTTTTCTTTAAATTATGTTTAAGTTGATTGGCAGCTGGTGGTTGGCATGATTGAAGGAAACAATGATGCAGTGGTTGAAAAATACCAATGGAATTTAGTGCCATGCGATTATTATATTATTCATCTACTTCTGTTACCTAAGGATATTTCATCTGTTTCAAATACTAAGTTTATTCACACGCACATGAGACATATAAAGAGATGCCATTATTTATGTGAGACTGAATATCACATCATAGTCATACAAATTTTAGATTAAAAGTTTAAAAAATCATTGTTCGTCAAAAAAAAAATACATGACATTTTGTTTTAATTTTTAATTAAGAGAGAAAAAAATTAACAATGAATGCTCACATGAAGCTAACAGCGCATCCTTGTCTTTCACTGCAACTTTTCAACTTTGATATCTTCTTATTATTTTCTATAACAGCTTTGAACAAAACATGTGACGCTTTGCTGTCTGTATATTTACGCGTCTTTTCTTAATTCTCACATCCTACAGTTATAATCCGTAGCTTTCCTTCCTAGCTATTTTGTTCCCAAAGTACAAACTACAAACAACCATAATGGTTTTGTATTTTCTGTAAAAAAAATTATACAAAATAATCAGGTTTGAACTTTGCCTTTCTTCTATATTTATTATTTATTGATGTTCATGCATGTCGGCATCCATTAAAGGAGTTAACTGGAACATTAAGAATGAAGCAGCAAGTTATTCGCCAACTTCTTTTAGTTAAAGGTGCATTAACAATAAAAATAATCAAAACAATTTTATCCACGAAATAATAAAAAACATTTTTTTTTGAAAATCTTAATATAAACAAAAGTACAATAAAAACAAATTGTTATATTTATAAATGAAGTCATACTAGTATTGAAATTATAATAATTAAGTTTAGTAATTTATACATTTGAATGACATTTTAGCATGCTATTAGTCTACATAAAGATAAATAATTAGTAATTTGTAAACTATTCATAAAATGTTAACAATATTCAAAATGTATGAGTTTAATTTGAAATTGAAAGCACAAAGATAAGATGTCTAATATGAATATTTTGCTGACATATGATTTTATTATATTAAGTTTTTTTTTTATAAGTCAAAATGAATTATTAGGAGTACACGGGTCAAATGATACCACAACCCAGTACAAATCATTACAAGTCAATCACCTCCACCAAATTCTAAGCTATTAAGAGGTCCTCTACACCAATCCTCAAAAGTGATTTGTGTCTTATTGCCTAATTTACAAACAAACCAGCCCCATGATAGCAGTTTAATATGCTGCAGCATCTGTTGAGCATTCGGTTCCCATATTGTCCATACCACAGCCAGCCATATAGTATGTCTCATCCTCCTCTTCTTTCTATGCTGATTTTATTATATTAGTATTTGATTTGATATTTGATAACCAACATTGTTGACCCAATGACTCATGGGGTCGACCCGGTGCTCTCGGGTTCGATTCCCGCAGTGTACAAACTCGGTGTTGGTTAGTGCGAAACTTGATCCTAAGCACGGGCAGAGATTAGTTTTTAATTGAAAGTGTTTAATGTAACGAAAAGACCTAATTGAAAAAACTATATTAATTTAGGGACCTAATTATAATTTGTTTAATTTAGAGACGTATTCAAAAATTCTCAAATAGTTCGAGAACCAACAGACGTAATTTAAACTTTTTTCTACAAAATTTATAAATTTCATACTCCAAAAACTATAAAAAAAAAAAATCTTACCATGCCTTCAACAGTAAACAAAGAAACAATATTTTAAATTTTGATTTTGCATAAATACCCTCTCATCAGGAAAAACAACATCATTTTGCATTAGGGAATATAAAAATTGCAAGACTCGTCATCAACTTGAGCAATTAGTCAGACCGTAGAATTGATTGGGTGACATTGGATCTGTGACACGTGTAGCCCAATTATTCGCTCGGATCGGTCATATCACAAACTCTCGATTGACATAAAGTCTGAATACAGAATACGACACGATAGAGATGCGGGGATACAGGAAAATTTTGAAAGTTAAGAGACGACATAGTTGAGATACTTTAATAAAAAAATTAAATTAAAATTTAAATACTTAAAAAGAAAAAATTGGAATAGAAACACAGATAGGAAAAAAAACTAAGATAAAAACAGAAATATTGTATTTTATAGAGATGATGAAAAACTGCCCAATATAATCGACTGAGTGGGAGGAGTTTGCCTTAAATATTGAGGGGAGCGATAATTGCTAACTAAAATATTATTGACTGAAAAGCTCACATACATGACTTTATATATATATATATATATATATATATATATATATATATATATATATATATATATATATAATTTTATTAAGGCATTCTAGTTTGAGGATCATTGTGAATGCACTCTACCCACCTTCTATTATATATTATCATAACATTGTACGTAGAAATAAATACTTGTGATCATATCAAGTAGATATAGTTAGGTATATTTATTCCACACATATCACAATGTATTATTTCTTCTATGTTTGTGTTACAAAAAAACATATAATTTTGTCTTTTAGTTATTGAGGTACTAGAGTGTATCATATATATGTGACAATCATGTGCTTAGTTGGTAAGATGTGTCAGAAAT
Source organism: Astragalus glycyphyllos (assembly GCA_963573325.1). Lineage (NCBI taxonomy): Eukaryota > Viridiplantae > Streptophyta > Magnoliopsida > Fabales > Fabaceae > Astragalus > Astragalus glycyphyllos. Next base: position 92,542,870 of record OY754307.1, read on the forward strand.
GTATCTGAGAAGTATCCTTGATTGACAAGAAGTATCAAAGATGTATCTGAAAAGTATCGAGTGAAATATTTTTTAAAAAGAATTAAAAAATTATAGGATACTCTTTGGGTATGTATCGGATGTGTGTCGGTATCAGATACGTATCGGACACGGGTACGTTGCCATTTTTGAAGTATCGGGACTTCATATTAAACCGATTAGATCGGCCAGTCCAATATTGATTTAGTCTCTGTTTGGTAAAAAGTAGCGGATAGTGGATGAGCCAACGGATAGCGAATAAGCTAGCTAATAACAAATAATGTGTTTGGTAAAACTAACGGTTGAACTAACTGATAAATGTAAAATGTCATAAAATGACATATTTATTTAATTCATGATTACATTTATTTAATAAGCATAGAGAAGCAATTTAAGAAAAATAAGCAGGGTAAAAATGCCAAAAAAAGTGAGACGATATCCGCTAGCGTTTGAGAAAATGCTAAACGCTACCCGAAAAACGCTAAGCACTAGTGCTTACTAAACACGCGTACTCTTCATCCGCTATCCGCTACGGATGGGATGCGTCAAACAGAACCTTAGTAACACCGTTGTTCCTATTTATTTTTTAATTCTCTATTTTTTAACAAATTTGCAAAAAAAAACATTTTAACAGTTTATTGAGAACATTTTAAAAGTAATTAATGTTATTTCTTCTTCTTGTTGTTTGTGCTAGATTCAAATTAAAATTTCAAAATTTTGGAAGTGATAAAATGACTGGTTTAATTGATATATGTCGTCGTAAATATTTTAAAATCATCAACCAATAAAAATTTATGATATAGGTGGTCTGTAAGATTTTGAGGTATATAAATTGAATCTTAAATTGGTTGATGATATATGGTTAAGATAAAATCATCGACCAATTAAAAACCATGATCGGCTGATGTTGCAAAAATTTTGAGGTATATAAATTGAATCTTAAATTGATAATCTTATTATTGTTATTTTCCTACGGCTATTATTTTTGGGTAAATTTTTTATAGCTATTATTGTAATATTCGATGTGATTGAACAATTTCATTGTCACGCATATGAGAGTAAACCTTTTTACAACCACACAACCAATAATAATACATAGTATGGTTGATATATAAGGTGATTATTAATTGATTAACCTTTTTAACGATATGTCAATTTATAATTAGCAGATGATGTAAAACACTTATACAAAGAGTTAATAGCCTATTTAGTCTCTGACTTTTCAAAAAAGTTTAATTTGGTCTTTTCAAATATTCATATCTAGTCTCTCACTCTTTCAAACGTTTATCAATATAATCACTTCGTCAACCATAAGTAGTTAACCGTGTTGACGAAGCTAACGTGATAGTTAATTGTTTGCGTGGCAAAATCAGAGACCAAATTGAAACGCCCAAAGAAAGATTAATTCCACCTCAGTCTGCTACGTTTCGTAAATGTTGGGAACTAAATTAAAATTAGGGGTACTTAATTGATAGTTTTTTTAAAATGAGTTGTATTCGTGAGGACCAAATTGATTCTAAGTTATATAAGTCAGTGACCAAATTGAAACAACAAATTTGAGGTGTTTGACTTTGTTATAAAGGAGTTTAATATTACAACCAACTAACGAAGGATTGTCGCGAGTGAACGACGGTGAAACTACAACGTGACGATAGTGAAGTGACGACAGTGTCGCGGTGACATGGTGATGGTGCGGTTTTGTTGTGCTGGAGTTATGAGTGAGAAAATGAGAGAAAGAGGCACGCGATGAAAGTTATCTAACTTAGTAGTTAGGTCCCACTTATATAACTTAGTATCAATTTTTTTAACCATTTTAATTTGGTAGATTTTTCACGCAGACACTTAACTTCACGTCTGCTCTATTAACCTTGTTAACTAATTGTAATTGATAGAGATTAAATTGATACAAGTTTGTAAAAGCAGAGTACTAAATAAGTATTTAAAAAGTCAAAGACTAAATTGAACTTTTTGAGAAGTTAGAGACTAAATAAACTATTAATTGTTATGTTTTTTTGACCAATATTAATTAATTTTGATGTACTAATTATTTTTTTGTAAACGAAGGTATCTTACTATGTGACTGTGGAGACTAATCATTCATTATTTATATATTTAGTATTATTATGTATATAAATTAAATCATTGATTTAATTGAAACTTCCAATAAAAAAAGAATTGAATCTTCCAATGATATCCGCGAACAAATATCTGAATTTTATTCGTCCATGCGAAGAAATAGATTTGGATTACCGAAAAAAAAAAGATCAGTGTATAGATTTGAATTAGTGTGGAAAGTCAGAGATAGATAGAGCAAGCAATAATCTGATAGGCAGAGGAGTATTTAAAGAAATCAATTTATTTACTAATTTGTAGGAATAAAGAATAAAGAATAAAGAATAGATAAAAAGTAAAAGAAAAAGAAGGGAGAGGCAGTGTCTCTATCTATCCGATGTCAACAGTTTTACCATGTATGTATGTGGATGTATGTATGTGGATGGTGTGGTGGAAGTAGTCCATACTCTTGACTCTTTCTGCTATTCATGTTCTTCATTCTTCTTCTTTTTCTTTTCCTCTCTCTCTCTCTCTCTCTCTCTCTCTCTCTCTCTGCAATGGCTCTGCTCTTTCGGGATCTTTCGTTGGGCCATTCCAAGAGAGACACAACGCCGTCACCACCACCAAAGTTAATAATGCCTCCAAAACCAACCACAGTCACCGACGCTCTCCCCTCACCGCTCGGTCAACTCACCGCCAACCTCTCCGATGCCGAACTCTCACTAACAGCCTACGAGATCTTCGTCGCCGCATGTCGTACCTCCTCCGGCAAGCCTCTAAGTTCTTCCATTACAAACTCTTCCTCTAACAACAACCATTCCGGTTCTCCGATTCAAAACTCCGCCGTCATCCAGCGATCTCTCACATCCACCGCCGCCAGTAAGGTCAAGAAAGCATTTGGACTTAAATCGCCAGGTTCGGGTTCTAAGAAGAGTCCTGGCTCCGGTTCAGGTCCGGGAAAGCCGAAGCGTCCATTGACGGTTGGGGAACTTATGAGGAATCAGATGAGGGTTTCGGAAGCTGTGGATTCGCGTGTGAGACGAGCGCTGCTGAGGATTTCTGCTGGCCAGGTCACTTTCACATCGCATCAATAATTTTGCGTTAACTGAACTCTTCGTCTTTCGCCATTGCATTTGCCTCACGTTAACGTTTTCTCTAGTATATAATCATTTCTGCGTGTGTATTTGGGTGTTGCAATGCATGTATAGAGTGGCGTTTGATCTGGCTCTTGAAGCTGCTTTTTCGTTCATATTTTGGTTGTTTATTTGTTTATACGTTTCAATTCAATCGTGAAGAATTGGATTCCCCTGAGTGCTTATTTGATCTGCTTTTGGACTATTCCACTTTTTGTGAGCTAAGCAGTTTAGTGTCACTTTGATCTGGTGATAACGCGTGTTGAAGTGTGAATTGACTAAATTCCATGATATGCTCGTTAAGCTGTTTTTAGTTGTTTCTTGCGTGTGTCTGTAAATGGTTATTGGTGTATTCTTGTTGAAATTGAAAATGGAAGCAAATAATTAAGTGGAATTCATCACGGCTATGCTAGTGGCTAACTTGTGGTTGTGGACTTTATTGCAGGTTGGAAGACGGATTGAGTCTGTGGTGGTTCCACTAGAGCTATTGCAGCAACTCAAGTCTTCGGATTTTACTGATCAACAAGAGTATGAAGACTGGCAGAAGAGGACCCTCAAGGTTCTGGAGGCCGGTCTAATTTTGCATCCTTACATACCTCTGGATAAATCAAACTCTTCTGCACAGCGGCTGCGGCAGATTATTCATGCTGCTTTGGATAGGCCTATTGAAACCGGGAGGAATAATGAGTCTATGCAGGTTCTTCGTAGTGCTGTCATGTCTCTTGCAAATAGGTCGTATGACGGATCTCTCACTGATTGGTGCCACTGGGCAGACGGGATTCCTCTTAATCTCCGGCTTTATGAAATGCTTCTACAATCCTGCTTTGATACTAGTGATGAATCTTCGATTATTGACGAGTTTGACGAGCTAATGGAACAAATCAAGAAGACCTGGGGAATTCTTGGATTGAAACAGACGTATCATAATCTCTGTTTTACTTGGGTTTTATTTAATCGGTTTGTTGCGACTGGCCAGATGGATTTGGAGCTGCTGTCTGATGCTGATGGCCAGCTAGCTGAAGTTGCCAAAGATGCAAAGACAACAAAAGATTCTGAGTATTCCAAAATTTTGAGTTCTACATTGACGTCAATTATGGGATGGGCTGAGAAAAGGCTTCTTGCATACCATGAAACTTTTGATGGTGGAAACGTGGAAACAATGGAGGGCATTGTTTCTTTAGGTGTAGCAGCCGCTAAGATTTTGGTCGAAGATATATCTAATGAGTATTGCCGGAGGAGAAGAACTGAAGTCAACGTGGCCCGGGAAAGAATTGAGACTTACATCAGGTCATCACTACGAACTGCTTTTGCCCAGGCAAGTTTATACTGTCTATCTTTGGCTTTACTCTTTAGTAAAAGATGATAAACTCGAGGTTTAAATGGCATTAGTGCTTAATGCGAGAGAATTGGATTTTCTTTTTTTGGTTTTATTTAAAACAACTCAATATTCTGGCTGGTAAATGTAGTGTCTGCAAATTTTTACGTATAAAACCATGTGAAATTATGTTTGTATTCAAACTACAATTCTACGAACAGCTTATCAGGGGCAATTTAGTTGGCTGAGTTGTGCAAGTAATGAGTAGTTTGGTCATGAATTAACCTACGTGCATCCATGTAATAGCAGGTTAGTTATGGGCAATATGTTATGATCTTAATTACATTTCTGACTTTAGTTTCTCTCTGCTTATCTCTATATTTTCTGATACTTTCTATCTGTCTAATTCTTCATCTATCTGCCTATCTCTATATTTTCTAATAGTTGCATATGCTAAAATATGCTTGTGCTACTGCATAGGTAATGGAGAAGGCAGATTCAAGCAGAAGAGCATCAAAAAATCAGCCAAATGCTCTCCCTCTCCTCGCCATTCTTGCGAAGGATGTAGGTAGCCTGGCAGTCAATGAAAAACAAGTGTTCAGTCCAATACTTAAGAGATGGCATCCTTTGGCAGCAGGTCTTGCTGTGGCTACCCTTCATGTGTGCTATGGAAACGAATTGAAGCAATTCATTTCTGGTATCACAGAATTGACACCTGATGCTGTCCAAGTGTTAAGAGCTGCAGACCAGTTGGAGAAAGACCTTGTGCAGATTGCAGTTGAGGATTCAGTGGACAGTGAAGATGGTGGTAAAGCAATAATCCGTGAGATGCCTCCTTATGAGGCTGAAGGTGCAATTGCTAATCTTGTGAAAATATGGATTAAAACTAGAATAGACAGACTAAAAGACTGGGTTGATAGAAATCTGCACCAAGAGGTTTGCATTCATCACCTTTTCTTTTGTTCCCCATTGATGTTGTGACTATATTACCTTACTTAGTTTACTGTGATATCCTAGCTATGGAGTCCACAAGCAAATCAGGAAGGATATGCCCCATCGGCTGTTGAAGTTTTGCGAAACATAAATGAAACCCTGGATGCATTCTTTCAGCTTCCAATACCAATGCATCCTGCGCTGCTTCCTGAAGTGATGCATGGTGTTGATAGATGCCTTCAGTACTATGTTACCAAATCAAAATCAGGCTGTGGTAAATGATGAAAATTTATAGTTTAGATTTAATACGTGGTATCTTTAATAACCGTATATATGTGGTATCTTTAATAACTGTTGTTCTTTGTTCTAATATTCAGGATCACGAAATACATTTATTCCAACAATGCCGGCATTGACCAGATGCACTATTGGCTCAAAATTTCAAGGCTTTGGGAAGAAAAAAGACAAATCTCCAAATTCTCAGAAGAGAAACCCTCAAGTTGCAACAAATGGGGATGGCGCTTCTGGGATACCACAGCTATGTGTTCGGATAAATACTTTGCAGTGGATCCTAGGTGAATTTGATGTTCTGGAAAAAAGAATAATTACTCTCCTACGAAATTCTGAATCTGCTCGAGAAGAAGATTTTTCTAATGGGTTAGCAAATAAGTTTGAACTATCTCCGGCTGCATGTCTTGAAGGAATTCAGCAACTCTGTGAGGCTGCAGCATATAGAATTGTCTTCCATGACCTAAGCCATGTTTTATGGGATGGTTTGTATGTTGGAGATCCATCGTCTTCCAGGATTGAGCTGTTTCTTCAGGAACTTGAGAAAAACTTGATGTTCATTTCAGATAACGTACATGAAAGAATTCGCACACGTATTATTACAGAAATAATGAGGGCTTCCTTTGATGGATTCTTGCTCGTACTGCTTGCTGGAGGCCCCTCTCGTGCTTTTTCCCGAAAGGATGCTCAGATCATTGAGGATGATTTCAAATTACTGAAGGAGCTATTTTGGGCAAATGGCGACGGCTTGCCATCTGAAATAATAGATAAGTTTTCAACTAAAGTGAGGTCTATCCTCCCCCTTTTCAGGACCGATACAGAGAACCTCATTGAGCAGTTTAGACGGTTAACATTGGAGACATATAAATCCTCTGCCAGGTCTAGAATTCCATTACCTCCAACTTCTGGACAGTGGAATCCATCTGAACCAAACACATTATTACGTGTTTTATGTTATAGAAATGATGAACCAGCTTCTAGGTTTCTTAAAAAGACATATGATCTTCCTAAGAAACTTTAACAACATTGACCAGTCAGTGGATTCTGCTTAACTATTTGGTTCTACTTGTATTTAGTATGACCTTGCCTAGCAGGTAATTTATCTCCATTGTGGATGAAGGTTTACTCGTGGACATGGCTGTCTTACGATACACTGGGAACATTGACCAAAGGCATGATGCTACTGGCATATTGCGCCGAGCCTGACGCGGGCAGCATTGATATTGGCATGATTATAACAGGCATATTTGTGAAGGTAGTTGACTATTATTTCTGATTCATTAATTTTTGGAAGAATAGAGATATCTCAGGGTGGTTTGTTCTGTGTCCAGCTTAATTTTTTTTTTCCTTTTATTACCTGTTGAAAGTTCTTTTTTCTCTATATATTATTTTATGAAAATGATATCTATGTTCTCATTATTCTTTTGTTAAATTCCTTTGTATTGTGCTGCCCCTTATTTACTACTACGAACTCCAGTTATGCAGGCATATTGTATAGCCTATTTATTTGTTGATTGAAAAAGTCCATCCATGTCATTATTTAGTTATTAGTTTGTATGCCGGCACTGATTGTGAGTCGGAATTTAACATTTGTGTATATCCCAATTCAGTACTCTTATATTATACATATATTCAGTCTTACATGACGTGTATGGTTTTGCCTTTTTTGACATTTACTAATGAATTGTGTGATGAGATATGCCATGTGCGTACAGCCTGAACCATCTTTGTCTACCTAATTTTTTTGATGGAAAGCGCAAATTTCTAATTACTAATATCCAGTCTGGCCACAGCATCTACTGGGTCTGTACTTTATTGGATTTAAGTTTGATGATTGGGATTGGGATTGGGATTGGGATTGGGATTGGGATTTACAAATGTGAAAATTCCACTTTCACCACCAACCTTATTTCGTCTTTTGCTAATTGTTGGTGCTGTCTCCTTGAATAAAGCGAATAAAGAAATAATTTTCCAATCTATGGAAGCATTAGCAAAGATGTCATTGATGGCTGAATGGGTAATGTGATTATTTTCAGAAAATGGTAATTTTCTGACAAATTAAACGCTAGCTAGTATACGATTTTTTTTGGAGAAGGTAATTAAAGGATTTTAAATAAAGAGGGAAGAGAATAAAATTTGACTTTATTATGATAGTTAAAAATTATTATTATGATGATATATGAAAGGAAAAATAAAAAACAATTGAGTTATCATTGTTTAATTTAATATGTTGTGAAATAAAACAGCAATTTATCGTAATTTTAGTCTCAATTCAAATTAAATAGGGAAGCGAGTATTGATCACACGCCAAGGTGGATCTCCTCTTCGGGTGCTGAGAAGTGAGAACATCTCCAAAGCTCCGGCAGGAGTGTACATGCAGGCACTTTGATTCATGAGTCAAGTTAGAGCTTTAAGGTTTAAAAGAGAGTAGAGAAATAGGGTAAAAGTAAAGTGATCAAGCTCCATTTATATACTTGAGAATCCAAGTCAAACCGCTCCAACTCTTCAATGATAGGGTATCAAATCCTTATTACAGTATCTTGGAACCAATGTGTTTTGTCAGTGAGGGTGTGATATACCTATTACCAACTTCCTCCTATAAAAGTGCCATAAGCATTACAAGTGAAAATTCGAGTTGAGCCCCGACTTGATGCTAAGTGTCACGCGAGCTCGTTTAGCTGGGAGCACCTCAGCCAAGAAACCTTTCCATCAGTGCTTTATCATTCAGCTCGACTTGACCAAAAAAAGGGTTAGAGCTCGACGATGGAGCTTGACCGCAGGCTCGATACTGTTACACATTGTAATTATTTATATCAACACTCTTAAATTGAATGCAAAAGTGAAGAAATTGTAAAATAAAATAAAATAAAAATTATATCGCTTATTAGTAGTAATTTCATGTTTTTTTTTCTTACAAAAATTTCATATTGATCTTATTTACCCCTACTGTCTCCGACGTTGGAAAAATTTTCTTACAATAATAGCACTTATTTACGGGAATCATTTTAAGAGGTTAAATAACTACTGTCTCCGACGTTGGAAATTTTTTAGCCACCGTAATAAATTCTGTAATGGCTGATGTCGCTCGTAAGATGCTAACAAATTTACGTTAAGTTACGTTACCCCTTTAAAATATTAGCATTTACGTTACGTTCCTCTTATATTGCTTAGATATTTTTTGGCATCAAATTGCTTAGATTTTTACTAATTTTTTTTGTGCAAGTTTTTTTTTTCTGACATTGCTAGCATATCATGTTACATTCTTCATTTAAAATATTATAGTTATAGTATATATTATTACATGTATTTTGAGAACATATTTTTTCCACCTAAAAGAAGAAAAGGAAAAATATGTTTAAAGAACAGGATCCTTAAGTCAACCCGTTTGTTCTGTAACGAGTGAATAAATTAGTAACCCACAATTAATTTGGGCTGACCCAGCATGGTCCAAAAACATGTTGGCCTGGGACTGGGCCAGCCCAAAGTAACAACTTTGCCATGGTTCTACTAAGACAGATTCCCACATACCATTTGACCAAAAAAAAAAAAAGATTCCCACATACCATTCATCTGCAAAGGCAAAATTTTAAAGGAAATGAAATTAATGTTGAGGAATTTTGAAGTGACAAAATGGGTATACCATCAACACTAAAAAGAATGATAAAAAAGCTTTACTACTTTGTATTATGAAATCTTCTGTTCGGAAGAGATGTATTTTTGTTTCTCTAGACACTAATTTTTTACCTCTGAAGATTGCAGACACTCTTTTATAATCTCCTTAATCTTTCTCTTCATTAATTTATCTTTCACACCAGTTACCATGTCACGGTAAAACATTTCCAGCCTAGTTAGCTTCCTAGTATCTGCTGCCTCTAACATGTTCTCCCATTCTGTTGCAATATCCCATGTACCTGAATTTCGCAATGAAATAGGAATATCTTGCTCATCAAAAGGTTTTCCAAAAATAGAACCATGTAGTATACCAGCATATTTTTCCATCACAGATAGCTTTGTTTGAAGCAGCTTTAGCTCATTCAGTGCCGCGGATAACTTCTCATCTGTTTCTGTTATTATTTCGGTTTTCTTTTCTCCCGCCTTATTTTGCTCACCAGAGCTTTTTAATTCCTCTTCCTTGAAGTCCTCCGGTGTTGGAGGCCACAGAACGATGGTGGGAGTGTAACTATCCATTTCCCTACCATTTCCAAGAACTCCACTCTTACCCCTACCCCAAGACCACACTTTATGTCCCTCCTGTGCAACAACAACAGTATGTGCTGCCCCGCATGCGACTTTAACTGCATCCGGAAATTTAGGTTGATATGGCTTGCATGAGATAAGAAGGGGAGAAAGGGCATCCCCAGAATCTGTTTCAGCACGACTAGCATCGGGGCATAAGCCGAGACCCTTCTCCATTCCCCACGACCACACATCCCCAGTTGAGGAAACAACACTTGTATGAAACAAGCCGCAATCAACTGAGATAAGATATACATTTTGTGGCAATTCCTTAACTGGTGTCGGATATAAAGTGTTTTTTGTTGTGCCATGCCCAAGTTGACCATTTTCACCAAGGCCAAAGGTCAAGCACATGCTTTCTAGTGTGTCACTTGGTTGCTTTTTGTGAGTGAGCAAAGCAGTGTGATAGGCACCACATGCTACCTCATAAATTGTCAAAGGAGAATCCTCATCAAATGTTTTCACAACTTCTGGATGAAGCCTGCTCTCCTTATCTCCCAAGCCTAACTGGCCATGGTTGTTATTACCCCAAGAGTAGCACACTAGATCTTTCTCCTTTGATGATTCTGCACCACTAACCAAAGCTACAACATGCTCATATCCACACGCAACCTTGACAACAGTGCGACCGTGAAAATCCCGAACAGGTGTTGGAGTGAAGTTGCTTACAAGAGATAACCCACTGCTTTCTTTGCTTTCTTGTGGGATGTTTCCCCACATCCAGAGAGTACCGTGATTATCAATAGCAAGAGACATCATTCCTCCTGCTTTGATTGTAGATAACTGAAAAAGAGGAGCAGATGAAACCACGCAGTACCTTGGTTTATGTTTTAGTATAAAACCAGTGGAACTCATGTTATACCTTCAGTGATGCTTTGCCTTCTACTTCAGACACACCTGTTGAAGAATCAGAGGGTTGCAACTCAAGAAACCTGCTAAGTAAGCAGGGCACTCCGGAATCATGTGAGTCCTCTCCAGTGATACCGAGTTGACCATCCATAAAGTAGTCAAGGACATAGATACTAGTATATAATATAATGTCAAGAAACTTCTAGAAGTGAAAACAAGTAATATCTGTAACTGAATTCCATCAAGGGGACTCCAAGCATAATAAGGATACAGATATTGTAACCCCAACACCAAACAGATCCGTCTTCTGTAAATACACAAAGAGATTGATGAATTAGATGCGGGGAATAACCTTCAAATTCCAATTAAACGAACCGGCCTAAGTTTATGCTAGATACCTAATACGCAGCGTGTTTCATATCTGTTTAACAGAATAACAGTCTAGCAGCACACAAAATGCAAATGCATGTACTTGTTAGTCATACTATGGTTAATAATATGATTGTCAATAATTGCATCACTTTAGCTTGAGGTTCCAAAAGGAGTTTCAAATCATGGCTCAAAAAGTTGAACAGTCATGCTTTATTGTCTTTTGCATATTTTCATAGAGTTGGCCTTAACAGATAAACTGCTCCAGAAGTAGCCTTACATGTATGTCAGTTAGTTTTAATTTTAACTTTTAAACATACAGTCAATAACTCGGCAGGAGTCTATCAATACATGATAAAAAAAAAATTCGCACAGATATTAGCGGATGAACAACACTAACAAAACACCATCTATCAGTTGAGTGAAAGAGACATTGTTGGTGGAAACATAAGCGTATGGCGTTCGAAGCCCCCCACCCCCCTACAACTAACACCCTGAATATTAACCACTTTGCCAATAAGAAAAATATCATGTTGACTCGTGAGAGTTCATGCAGTAACTAAGAATGTGCTTCTAGTATTCCTCATTGACATATAACAATTTATTAATTTGCATCAGCACTATCATTTGAGCAAAATAATGGAATTATACCTGCCGGAGGTCACGCAGTTGCAACTGCTAAGGAGCATTAGATACGGGAACTAAATAATTAAGTAATAAAAAGTTTAACTGTTACCCTCTTGATTTGATTCAAGTTCAACATAAGCTAACAAGCTAGAGGCTATATTCTAATAAATTTCTATCCCATCTTTTTACAAGGAGAGTTCAGCAGAATATAAGTTTAAAACGCAAAACATTAATAGAAAGGGAAAATAATAAAAAGCAAGTTGAAACCTGCTAGAGCAAGACTGTGATAAGCACCAGCAGCAATTCCAACAATTTTGACGGTTTGATTGGGGTTTTGAAACTTAACCTGTACTGGGAAAAGTTCGTCTTTTTGGGATCCATGTCCAAGCCTTCCGAACATTCCTCTTCCCCAAGAGTATACACTGCCATCTCCTGCAATCATGAATAGATTCCATGAATTCTGCATTTCTATTTCTCTTTTTCCTTATCAGATTCACCAATAATTGAGTGGAGATCAATTAATTAGCCTTACCAGTAAGAAGGAGAGTGTGTGCTTCCCCTGCAGTGATGTCAACGACCTTTCCGGCGTCTTCCATTGCCTCCTCCGACGAGAACCAGAAGCTCTATCTATCCGGTAATTACGAGAACCTGACGATACGTGCTAGGGGAAACTATAAAACGAGTAAATAACAAGTTTGGTCCAGAAATTTTCGCCCTTTATCTTTGGGTCTTTCGTTTTTGTCCCTCATGTTTTTTGCAGTCATTTTTGTCTCTACCATTAATTTTTTCTAACGGACGTCACGCTAACAGTTGTGACGTCTTAAATGTCAATGCTGACTTGGAATTGATTTAGTGATGTGGCATATAAGGGACCAAATTGAAACTTAAATAGAACATAGGGGATCAAATTGAAAATGAAAAATAAAATTAACAAAAACAAAAAACACCTTCATCTCCTTCCTCCAAACACCACCTCCATCTTCATCTTTTCCGGCGAGCCACCACCACCACCAAAAATCAATAACTTTTCCACTCTTAATCTCTAACATCTCTCCCTCAAACCCAAAACCCCCAATTTCTCAAACTTAATCCCTAATCTCAAGGTAATCAAAACCGGACCGGACATTGAACCGGAAGAGGTAGTGGTTCAGGGGTTCTTGGGTTCAACAGATTGAATTGAGGTTGAACCGGAATTAATTAAATAGATTATTTAATATACCAAAAATTAACATCATTTGTCATTTTTTTCCAAAATCAACATGGTATACCATTTTTTAAGGAAAATAAACCAAATCCGGTGGTTTCTCGGTTTTTGGCCGATTTCCTGTCCAGTTCCCGTTTTTAGCCGGTTATCCGGTTCAATTCCCGGTTCTCTCCCCAGGCGGTTCTCAGATTCCTTTGGACCGGATAAGGGTCCGGTTCCTGGTTGAACCGGCCAATCCGGTCCGGTTTTGACAACCTTGCCTAATCCCTAAAATACAGACTACATGGCGTTTAACATGACACGGTCGCACTTACCGTACCACGTAGGAGACGTTAAGTGAGTTGGCAACGACCGAAGGGATTGAGGGACTAACGTGTTCTGTTTTGAAATTGTGAGAGACTAATGTGTCTCAAAAACTATCATTCCATTTCCCTGCATTGCATGTGTAGTTGTACTGCTAAAAACTATCAGCAACAGAACAACGAGACAAATTTCTGACTAACTCCAAATGAAAATAAATTCTGATTGTTTAAGTACATTACATGCTACGAAACATTTAATATGAGAGTGACAATGAAGCTAACTTGATTTTGATTGTTTTCTACACGAACCTTAATAAACATTTAAAGTAATAACACTATAATAGTATAAATTATCCAGTGCAGAGACCTCCAGGAGGATATGGCATATCATCATCCTCACTAACATAAGCAGAAAGATTAACATACTTATCCTGCTCCGTTCTATCCCTCCACCTTGCCCTACAAATCACACAACTAGCAGATCTCCTTCCCTTACTTCTCTTCCACCTAACCAAACACTCTTCATGAATACCATTACGACACCTTCCACACGCCACCAACTTTTCTTCCTTCCCCATTTCTTCAAGACAAATCGGACATGTGGCACCTTCTTCCATCTCTATCTTCCTCAACCCTCCTTTTTCTCTTCCATCAAAAAACAGTTGATGAAACCTTTGTCGAAGTGTGAATCCCGCAACTGCTTCTGGCAACGTTGGCATGCTCAATAGACGTTGAAGTTGACATGGAAGAAGGGTTCTTCGCCGGAGACAACGGTCATCGAGGGAGAGACCTAATACTCGAATTAATACGAAAAGTATGTGTTTGCATGGGGTTGTACGGTCAGGACATGTGCATGAAGGTGTGGAGGATAAGGTTACCGTGTAGACGTTTCCGGTTGCACCGAATATGAAGAAGGTGGAGTTGGAACGGTGGAGGAGACGTAAGCGGTGGCGGAGGGCTCTAACTATTCGGTCTGATATGGGTTGGCTGTGTTTGAACTGACGGTGGCGGCGATGGTGGTTATTAGAATTGGAGGCAACAGACTCCATTAATTAATTTCCACAGAAAACAGTTAATTTGTGTATGTAGTTGAGGAATAATAAGTTATTGTTGGTTTTGTGGGGTGGGTGCATTATGTACGTGTGATATTGCTGTTGGGATTCTTTGTTTGGTTTTGTGGGACACGTGAAGGAATGAGAATGGATAATGGGTAAGGGAAATTTTGTAGGGTGGAGAATTCCAAACCTTAACTTGCAAACTCTTCTCCCTTTGTGGGTGAACCATACACCACGCTTTATATAGCAAGAGGTCCTAAATCCAGCAACTTGTCCGCATCGTACGTTCGAAGTTTATCAAACATTCTTAAAAAGCAGTTGAAGTATGTTTGCCTTTCATATTTCAGTTTCTTCTCAGCAATAACATTTTAATAAGTTTATAAGTTTAAGAGGGAATCTCTTTGTCAAAAAAAATTTAGTATAACATTTTTAGCACATATAATTAGTAATTGTCAATATAACGAGTTAATCATAATATTTGTAAATGGTTAACACTCCTATACTCATTAAGAGTTGGGTGGGTATGGTAGATTTTTTTTTTTAATATAGAATTTATAGAACTTTATGTTTTAGCTTTTTTTAATTGGTTTGTACATTTTATGTTTTAGCTTTTATGTTTTAGCTTTATGTACAAACCAATTAATTTATGTTTTACCCCCTACTACTATTAATTTAAGGTGAGTTCTAATGTACCTAGAATAAAAAGTGGGATACCGAGTGAGTTGTCAAAATTATAAATACTGATTGTTTAATTTTGCCAATTCATTTAGTATTAGGGGGCGTTTGTTTCAAGTTTAGTAATTTCATTCCTGGGAATGAATTTCCTAGGAACAAAATGATGGGAATCTTATTCCAAGGTATTAGTTAAAATTGTGTTTGGTAAATATTTATAACATTCCCAGGAATTATTCTAAGAGTTGGAATATAGGTAGTTACTCAAGGTTTTTATTCACATATCCATGGGAACTTTTTTCCCACCCTTTTCCTTAGGAATAAATCATTGGGAATGATGAAAGTTATTTCACTCATAGGAATCTTTATACCTGAGAATTTTTTTTTTTGAAACTTCTAACAAACATGGGAATACTCATTTCCTACCTATGTATTCCCAGGAATGCTAGTTCTACACTTGAAACAAATTTACCCTAATTTTTAATCCCTAATTTCTACTCAGCCAAACAGCCAAACTCCTCTCCTAACCTCTCTATGATTCTGCAACCTCTACGATTCACTTCCAAGGCAGTCCAAACTCCTCAGCCAAATTTACGTTCTCACTTCCAAGGCAGCGCAAACTCCTCTCCTTTCAACCTCTACGATTCTGCTCAGCCCTATTTTGGAGATCGCTCTCTTCTCTCCTTTCCTCTCTGCTCACTCTCTTCTCTCATTTCATCTCCGTGATCGCTCTCCTCTCCCATCAAAGATAGCCGCTTTTCTCCTCTCGAGTGCCGTTTTCGCCAAAGGTTCGCTTGCTTCTTCCTCGAGTCGCCGTTTTCGCCAAAGGTACGATTTTAACTTCACAGTCGATAGATGTTTCTGTAGTTCTCGTTGTTTCTTTGAGTTGTTAAGTAGCAAGATTGAACCTAATTTTTTTATTAGCACACTGATAAGTCCAAAAATAGAGTGTTTTTAATGTTTAATTTGAATAAATATTGTGGGAATTTAGTTCCATTATTGAACTATTTTACTACAAGTTATTAATTTTATTTTTAGGGATTACAAATTGAAGAAAGAATGAACATTGCATGAAGAATAGGCCAAGAATCAGAAGAGAATAAAAAAGGGTGCAAAGCAAGGAAGAATAGTGCAAAGCAAGGAGAAAAATAGTGCAAAGATACAAGGGATATAGCATGGACCGTGCCACAACTCGTGCTCAACCGAAAAGCCAAGGAATTTTAGCCAGAAATGTTGCACGCCCCGTGCAGAAGCAGCACGATCCGTGCTAGTCAAGTTGGTTGCTGAAAAGTCACTTTTAAAGTGCATCTGAAACATTGCACGACCCGTGCTAATGTTGCACGACCCGTGCAGACCTTAAAATCTCCAGTTTCGCTTGTATTCTCACTTAGCACGACCCGTGCGAATGTTGCACGGACCGTGCAACTCTTCAGGACCCAGAAAATAGTTTCAAAACTGTTTTCTTTCTCTCTTTATGGTCTTTATTGTATTTGATGCGAATTGATCAGCTTGTCTACTGATCCTAGCCTATAAATAGGACCTTATTTTAGTTGTAATCTCACCTTTGCATACTTGAAATTTACACTCAAAGTTTATCTAAGTTTTTGCTCTCATTTTAGTTCTTGTTTACTTGTTTTCTTTTACTTTCTTGTTCTTTATTTTTCTGCCATTTATCTTCTAGCACTTTTACATTTCAGTTCTCTATTGCTTTCTTTACATTCTTGTCATTTACATTCTGTTATTTATTTTTATGTCATTCTCTTCTACTCCCTTGTCTACTATGATCATGTGTGAGTAGACTTCTTTAGTCTTGGGATTGTGGGACACAATCCAATGATGGGTCCCTAAACAAATCCAAGACTAAACTCTATCTTATTTAGAACTTGAATTTTAATCTAATTCCATAGAACTGAATTTTATATAACAAATATCAAACGAAGTACCGAGAGGTGAAGTTTGATATTGGAACAAATGGAATTAGACAAGGCAAAGCAAAGCATGAGAATAGCATTGCTAGCTTTGGGACAATAAGGTTGTGCTTAATGGGTCTTTGCGATGATCAACCATGAGAATAGGTTTGATCATTGTTTCGAGACACGTTCTTGCATTCCGAGAGGAAGCTTGAATTACACCAAAAGAATACCTTGTCCTTAAAACAATTTCAAAATAAGATAGAGAATAGTTAAAGGGTTGTTTATTTCCATCATTGTGATCTAACCATGATCCCAAGGCGTCTTTTATTCCTGAATTTCAATTAATCAAAAATCTCTTCTACAAATCATTCTTTTAGCTAATCACAATCGAAAACAAAATCGGTAATTACAAAGTCTCTGTGGGATCGATATTTTTACTACGCGATAGAACCGTGCACTTGCGGCCTATCAAGTTTTTGGCGCCGTTGCCGGGGACTTTGTGATATTGATTGAATTTTCGGTATCGGTTAGACTAAATGTTTTTTTTTCTTTCTTTTTACTATGAGTAAGAGTGAATTTACATTCTCCAAGGAGGAATGGGAATTCTTTCAGTTATCTTTGCTACCATCTCCACCTTGCTTGCAAGGAATTTTCAAAAATGAAATTACAATCTCAAAGGAGGAATGGGAGTCTTTTGAGGCATCTTTGCCACCACCACCACCTTGCTTACAAGGAATTTTCAAAAAACAACATGAAATAGAAATTGAGAAAAATATTGTTGTTGAGATAGATCAAAATAATGGTAATGTGGTAGTGCAAGATGATTCAAAAGAGATATGCCATCAAATGGAGAGCATAAGGGAAATCGAAATTTCTTCCATGGATAAGTATAATGGTTTAAATTCATGTGTGGATGTTATAATCTTGTGCCCTTTATCTTACTTCTCACCATCCTTTGTGAAAATAACATTTGATCTAGGAGGAATGCAAAATAGGATCTTATTGCTTACACAACTTCCTTTTTACAAGCCATGGGATCCAGGAATATGCTTTCCTTCTTCATGTGTCACTTGGTCTTTATGCTTCAAGCAATGGGACCCAGGAATAAGTCTATAGAAGGCAAAGGTCAAGCTAATGACCATAAAGGAGCTCTGCGTGGGAGGCAACCCACGGGTTAACGTTGTTTGTCTTTTTGTAGGAAAAATAATCATCACAATGTCTCAAGAAATTCTGGGCCGCCACAGTACTTGTGAGCTTTCTTACCCCTTTCATGTTGTTTTTATTGCAAATCATTAAGGACAATGCTTAGTCTAAGCATGGGGGGTATTTACCTTGTTTTATTTCTTTTCCCTTTAAATATTTTTCGTTTTTTTTCTGCTATATTTTGTTTTTGCTGTTTTAAGATAGTGAGTCTTGATTTCTCCCATGTCTTGAGTTGTTGTTGTTTTCTTGCAAGTTGAATGTGAAAACTTTTTAGCACTTGTTAATAATTGCATTTGAAAAAGAAAAAAAAAATATAGAGCTTAGTCTTTTCTGGGACCACAAATTGATTTGTATGATAGACTTGTGCTAAATGTAAATGTGAGGCTGTCATGATTGGAAGCTGAGAATTAGCATGTCTGAATTGTACTCTGTGTGAACCAGCCACTAAAATGTGAGATATAGAGCCTTCACAAGGGGATGTTATTGAAATTATATATTTTATCCCCTTTTCTTTGCTGAGTGTATGTTTCTCAAATTGTATCATTCCAGAATTTGTTTGTTGACCGTTTTGAAGCGAAAAATGATTTGCAACATGCGAAAGAATCAGGGGATTTTAGGAATTTTTCTTCAGGCCTCAGAGTTAGTGTTTACTAAAAATTTCCCTCTAGTTGCCCCTTTGTGCCTATATTTTATTCCTTTAGCACCCAAAAATGAATTTCTTTTTGTTTTTGGTAAACTTTGGAATCGGATTGGAGCAACTATTGAATTTGCAGGTTTTTGTCCTACATGCCATATCATATATCTCATGGACATAAGCTGGTTGTATTGCCATTTTTCCTCAAAGAAAGAAAAGAAAAATCAATCAAAGAAAAAAAAATATAGAAGTGAAAAAGAAAAGAAAACAAAAACAAAAAGGGGGGAAATGGCAAAATCAAGGGAAATCAAAAAGAAATGAGTTCACTCAAATCTCAAAGACAAAAATCAAGTCAAAAAGAGTGGACTCAAGTGAATGAAATGAAGAAGAATGGAAGTGGAAGCAAACTTGGAGTCTTAGACAAAAAAGTGCAAAATTGGTAGAAGCTCCATTTTGATTTCAAAGTTTGCTATCATTGATTTTATTTTTTTAGCCATTTGTTTTTCCTTCTTTCTTATTCCCTACCTAACGCTAATACCCCAAGGCCCCGTTACAACCAAATGGATCCCATCTTTCGCGTGTTTGTGAACTTTTTAGTAGAGATATTGGTCAACTTACAAACCTATGGCAATGAACATTTGTTGAAACTTGAGCGAAATATTTCCCAAGTCCCTAAAACACTCAGAGATTGTGAGCGAGGGCCTATGTTCGCACAGTTGTACTTTTCAGGTCATAAGCCTCTAATTGGGCAAACATCTGGCATCTCACTTGTGATATTGTATTTTGTCTATCATATGCCTCTGTTTTTGGTCCCTCATTTGGCTAACTTTGTTGATTGAACTTTTTGAAAATGCAGTTACTAACATGTGCTTGCTAGTTTTGATTGTTCTTGCTTGAGGACAAGCAAAGATTCAAGCATGGGGGAGTTTGATAAGTCCAAAAATAGAGTGTTTTTAATGTTTAATTTGAATAAATATTGTGGGAATTTAGTTCCATTATTGAACTATTTTACTACAAGTTATTAATTTTATTTTTAGGGATTACAAATTGAAGAAAGAATGAACATTGCATGAAGAATAGGCCAAGAATCAGAAGAGAATAAAAAGGGGTGCAAAGCAAGGAAGAATAGTGCAAAGCAAGGAGAAAAATAGTGCAAAGATACAAGGGATATAGCATGGACCGTGCCACAACTCGTGCTCAACCGAAAAGCCAAGGAATTTTAGCCAGAAATGTTGCACGCCCCGTGCAGAAGCAGCACGATCCGTGCTGGTCAAGTTGGTTGCTGAAAAGTCACTTTTAAAGTGCATCTGAAACATTGCACGACCCGTGCTAATGTTGCACGACCCGTGCAGACCTTAAAATCTCCAGTTTCGCTTGTATTCTCACTTAGCACGACCCGTGCGAATGTTGCACGGACCGTGCAACTCTTCAGGACCCAGAAAATAGTTTCAAAACTGTTTTCTTTCTCTCTTTATGGTCTTTATTGTATTTGATGCGAATTGATCAGCTTGTCTACTGATCCTAGCCTATAAATAGGACCTTATTTTAGTTGTAATCTCACCTTTGCATACTTGAAATTTACACTCAAAGTTTATCTAAGTTTTTGCTCTCATTTTAGTTCTTGTTTACTTGTTTTCTTTTACTTTCTTGTTCTTTATTTTTCTGCCATTTATCTTCTAGCACTTTTACATTTCAGTTCTCTATTGCTTTCTTTACATTCTTGTCATTTACATTCTGTTATTTATTTTTATGTCATTCTCTTCTACTCCCTTGTCTACTATGATCATGTGTGAGTAGACTTCTTTAGTCTTGGGATTGTGGGACACAATCCAATGATGGGTCCCTAAACAAATCCAAGACTAAACTCTATCTTATTTAGAACTTGAATTTTAATCTAATTCCATAGAACTGAATTTTATATAACAAATATCAAACGAAGTACCGAGAGGTGAAGTTTGATATTGGAACAAATGGAATTAGACAAGGCAAAGCAAAGCATGAGAATAGCATTGCTAGCTTTGGGACAATAAGGTTGTGCTTAATGGGTCTTTGCGATGATCAACCATGAGAATAGGTTTGATCATTGTTTCGAGACACGTTCTTGCATTCCGAGAGGAAGCTTGAATTACACCAAAAGAATACCTTGTCCTTAAAACAATTTCAAAATAAGATAGAGAATAGTTAAAGGGTTGTTTATTTCCATCATTGTGATCTAACCATGATCCCAAGGCGTCTTTTATTCCTGAATTTCAATTAATCAAAAATCTCTTCTACAAATCATTCTTTTAGCTAATCACAATCGAAAACAAAATCGGTAATTACAAAGTCTCTGTGGGATCGATATTTTTACTACGCGATAGAACCGTGCACTTGCGGCCTATCACACACCATGTGTTTGAGGAAATTCCTATGTGTAAATTTCTAGCAGTTTTGCTCTTCTTAAAAAAATGTTGGTGTATTACAATTCAATTATTAGTTAGTGATGGTTGGGATGACATAGCTCATTTTCAAATGCAAACTAATTGTTCGACTAATGAATTCAACTGCAAAGGTTCTATGGGAAATGGTCAGGGAACCTCTAGTGGATGGTGGAAACATTGAATATGGTGCAATGGTTGGAGTACCCATTATGCTCTCATAAATAAGATATTTGGTTGTTTATCTTAAAAAATGATTGGTTATACTCTTAATTAATTAACGGCATCACATTTTTTATAGTCAAAATATTATTAATATTTATTGAGGATTTTAAGGGGTACTCCAACCCGTATAAGAACATAGGGCCTCATTAAACCTCCTAAGGCGAAAACTCAACAGGAACAAAACCCAGGAGGAAAAAGATTACCCAGAAAAATAAAATTGAAATTGATCATTTAATTAATACATTTGTTTCTTATATTTTGTTTGGTCTGGATTGAGTATTATTATAACGTGGATTTATCATATCTAGCCTTTATATTTATAATAATTCATTGATACACTAAGAAGTTTGGAATGAGTACAGAAAGGAATAAAATATGTGGATCTTTTCAGAACAAATTAAACTGATGAAAAAGAAAAATTATAATAATTTAAAAGATGACTAAAAAAAGAAAATTCCACATATATATTATATGGAGCTAAGCTAAGCTAGCTAAAGCTAACATTGCCATGGCTTTTGAGATTGGTTTTGTAATTGTTGATCATTCACACATGATGAGTTACTACTATTACCAATGCCAGCAAAGCTAAGAATATCACTTTGAGAAATTGGTCAAGAAATCTCTAGTCAACAACCCTTCATTTCCACCACCACCACCCTCATCATTGACTGTCAAGTTTTGATCTTTCTTTGAATTTAGAATACCAGCAAACGAATCCTCAAAAAGGGTTCCTTCAAGATTATGGCTTGGGTTTTCTTCTTGTGAGAATTGATAATGATGATGTTGTTGATGATTATCAACAATTTGTGGACCAAGCCAAGAGGGTAGTATTTTTGAACTAAGATTGAAACTTTGTTGTTGTTGTTGTTCTTTTTTGAATGGGAAAGCATTATTATTATTATGGAAAAGGAGGTTTTGTTGTCGAGGATTGAATTGTGATTGGAGATTTATCATGTGATGATGATGATGAGAAGAGGATGAAGGTTGTTGTGGTGATGGTAATGGTAGTGAGGGTAAAATTGGGTTTCCAGTGTTTGTCATTGCTGTTGCACTCCGTTTTGCTGATGCATCACAGAAAAATGAGTGTGTTATGAACCTGTTCCTCCTGCCAACAAAGTCATAACATAAACAGAACAAACAGCACAAAAATACAAAAACTAACAACAAATTTTACTAAAGTGAAACTGCTATGTGCAGAAAAAATATTGACTCTCCCTCTCTCTCTCTTTCTGCTTTCCAACATTTTAAAAACTTTCTATGACTACTTTAATGGCAGGATAAATCAAGTAAGTCTCTCCCGTGCACTAGTTAAATTAATTCATATAATATAAAATATTATAAGTGGTTGAGATTTTATACCGGCTCAACCACTTATAATATTTTATATTATATCTAATGGTTAATCTAGTTGATGCATCAGTGAGAGATTTAATCGATCCTCTCACCCTAGAAGTCACTAAGGACTTAAAGAAAGATAGACTGTGTATTAGGTGGTTCATTAAAAAAATTCCAAACTAGGAATTTTTACTTTCTCTCTGAGGAAGGAATGAATGTTTATGGGATACTGCTATATCAATGTAATGTAATTAATGAATGAATGTGTCTTCAGTGTTTCATCATTTTCTCCAATTAATGTGAAATAAAAAATACCCCCTCCGTCTCATAATAATGGTTGTTTTAGCAAAGAAAATGTGTCCCAAAATAATTGTTACTTACGATTTTCAATGCAATATTAATTGATTTTTTCCAATTATACCCTCTAATTAAAATAATATTCATCATTCCCAAGTTATTACTCCTATATTCATCACTCCCAATGTTTGATAAGGATAATTTGGTAAAAATACTATTCTCTCTCCTTCTTTTGTGTTTTTTTTCTTAATATACATAAAATGAGCTAAAACAATTATTATTTTGAGACGGAGAGAGTAACATGAAATTCATCAAACATAGTTGTTCAGTACCTAGCAGTGCTGGGCTGACTGCGTCGGTGATCTCTTGCGGTATGGCTTGATGTCAACGAGCGCCCGGGAGGGGGACCTGCGAAGCCACTCCGACGCCCAAGTTAGTATTGAGAGTAGGTGAGTGATTTAGCAAGGAATGAGAGTGTACCTAATTATGGCAATATGAGTTGGTATTTATAGGGAAGCGTGCCCATTGTGAGTCGTTGGATCGGCTGAGTTGATCTAAACCCTTCAAATATTTAGGTTAGATTGGGCCTTGTAGATAGTGGATATGGACCAAGCTGATTGGGCCAATCTATGTCAATTACTGAGTGGGCCTCGTGGCCCAATCCAGAACAGTTGCCCCCCAAGCCGAGATTATTCCGTAGGATGGTATCGACTTGAAATTCTAATCGGTTCGCTCAAAGCGATTTTTTGTTCGTCGGGTCGAATGAGGTTAAGAGCCTTCTATTTTACCGTCGCGGTAGATTTAAAAATTTAACCTTGATGAGCAAAAATGATAAATGAATATTTAAATTTCTCCCTCACTTTTCCACTCACTATATATAGATGGAGTGGGCTCCTTACTTGGACCACTTTTTAGAGAGAGAGTGTGAAAAATCTTGAGTGAAATTATTTTGAATTTGTGGATAAGGCTCTTGGAACTACACAACTTGGATAACAAGTTGGGACCACACAATCTTCTCTTTGGAGCTTTCCTCCAACCACTACTTGGTGAGTATCGTGACTTTCTTTATTTTATTCATGGTCCCATGGGATGAATATCCTTCCAGTAACCCATCCTGCGTGCAATCATTTTCCACCCGTGTGAAATCCTTCCAATCTCGCGTGTTCCTCCCAGCCAGTTCTCATCGCGCGTTTGGGTCTCAAGTCCGTAAACCGGCAGCTTGCCGGTGTCCACTTGTAAACCGGCAGCTTGCCGGTGTCCACTCCGCCCGCTCCGAGTTTCGGTCATCGTAAACCGGAAGCTTGCCGGTATTCCCTTCGCGTGCGCCTGCTTCCCGTAAACCGGCAACTTGCCGGTGTTCACCTTGCGAGCGCCTCTGTTTTTGTTCTCTACAAACCGGCAGTCTGCCGGCGTTCGTGGGCTTCTGGGGGTGCCGGTGTTGAGAGGTTGTAAACCGGCAGTTTGCCGGCGTCGAACCTTGCCGTGTGCGCGAGATCGTCTTTCATGATGATGCCGTTTGTAAACCGGCAGGATGCCAGGGTTCCGTGTCGTATCTGCTTACCTCATGGTGCTTTGAGTGGTAAACCGGCAGTCTGCCGAGTTGCAAATGGAGGGTATTGTATCTCTTTAACGTCCCTCGTGGTGTTTGGGTTTTAAAGTGACGTACTGTTTTTGATGCACCTCATGGTGCTTAATTTGGTTTTAAATTAAGTATTGGGTATTGCCTTTCATTGTAAACCCATAAACTAGCGGTGTATGGGATAAAATGAAGCAGGTCCCTTGTATTTGCTCTATCCACTTAGAATAATTCCCGTGAATTTTGGTCTTCGATACTTAAAAATTTTCTTTACAAGTTCTCTGTCTTTGGCGCTTAGAATAATTCTCACGAATTTTTTGCGATTTAATTCTCATGAATTTAATTTTGATCCTCAATTTTTTAGGGCTCGTGCCGTGTTCCTGTGGGTCGTCCTGTTATTTATTCCGACGTCACTTACTTCCCACATTTGACTAAGGTAATTCATTTAACTTAGCCATTTTTATATTTCATAGCTTATCCCTTTGACCTCAGGAGAGGGGTTTGATAACAAGTTATTTTCTGACACACGACCACTTGTTCCACCCCTTTCCTGCAGGTTCTGAGAAATGGGGAGAACCAAGTCGACCGCTCGCGTGAACGCGGCCTACCCTGGTCCCACCATCGTAGTTCCTCGGTCGGAAATAACACCTTGTGTAGAAGGGGTAGTACCTGGCTATCCCGTTACTTCTTCCGACGATGAGGGCATGGATGATGAGCGTCGGTTCGAGTTGGAAGTGGTGGAGGTTGATGGGATCAACTATGACTGGGTTGCTCGCAGTGTTCGGTCCACCAGGAGTTTCTATACTCCCGGTAAGAGTTTACCTTCAAGTCTTTGTGAGGATGTGCTTGGAGACCACTGACGGTTAGAGGCGGTCGGTCCGGATGACAGAGTTTGTTGTATTCCTTCGGGTCGAAAATTCATGATGTTTCACCCTGTTATTCACAAGATGAAGGTTTCCCCGTTCTTCACTTCATTCCAACTCTCCGTTTTGAAGCGGCTCGGGATAGCTCCTTCACAATTGCATCCAAACTCATGGTGCTTCCTCAAGTGTTTTGAGTTGGTGTTACGGGTCTTGGGACGCAGGCGCAGTCTAAAACTCTTCTTCACCCTCTTTGAGGTGCAGCGGCGTCTAGAGCTTTCAAATGGTGTCACGCGATCAGACTTCGTTTGCTTGCGGGGTCGTCGCGCTTTGCCCTATTTTGAAATCTATGCGGAAAGTCAGCATGATTGGAAACATAGATATTTTTATGTTGTCCCAGTGAGCCAAAAAGCAGTTGACAGCATGAATCTTTTGGATGAGCAGGGGTCAATTGCTGGGGATAAGTTTCACCTTGCGTGGAGCGATTCTGATATTGAGTTTGCCTCTCGGAGTTATCGAGTTGATCCCTCTGAGTTGA
Organism: Astragalus glycyphyllos; assembly: GCA_963573325.1. Classification (NCBI taxonomy): domain Eukaryota; kingdom Viridiplantae; phylum Streptophyta; class Magnoliopsida; order Fabales; family Fabaceae; genus Astragalus; species Astragalus glycyphyllos. The sequence continues at coordinate 92,568,921 of OY754307.1, forward strand.
ACAGGGAGGATTTAGATACTTTAGATTTAATTCGAGACATTACCGAGCGTCTTTCTGTAGCGCCAAAGAAGATAATTTGTAGTGAGCTCACTAAAGCTCAGGACCTTCGTGATGCCGTTTGGCACTTAGGTTGCTTGTTTACTCATGGCCTTTAATTTCTACTTTCTTATTTTGCTTCTTGCCTTATTGACCCGTTTCTTTGTTCTTTTGCAGATAAGATGGTTGCTCCCCTCACCTTTGATGAAGTTGCTGCCTTGGCCGGGAGGAGGAACTCTCAGAGCTCAAATGGGGGAGGTCGCCCTATTCCCCCTTCCTCCGCTGCTGGTCGCCCCTTAACGGGGTCTCGATTGAGTCTTGGTGCCCCTGGTCGGGCTAGGAGAGATCACTCTGGGGTTCCCAGGGTTCCTGTCGATGTTCTAGACAAGGAGGTTTGTATTGAAGGAGCTTCTAATACTCCCGGGAGTCGTGGCCATTCATCCAAGCGTAAGAAAAGTGTTGCCAGACGTCACTCCCCTGTCGAGCGCCCTTCTCCTGATGGGCTTGCCCCTCCCCCTGGTTGTCCTCTTGGCCTTGACTCTGAGGTAATTAACTTCTCTCACGCGGAGTGTGAGCGTTTTTGCGACAATCCTTGGGAATTTGCCATTCGCATGGTTCAGCTTGGACAAGGAATGCACGCCAAGTGGAAGGATGAAAGGGGAGGTAGCTCCAGTTCAGGTAGTCTCTATATGCTTCTTTGTTTATGATATTCTATTTGTTGGCCATATCGTTTCTTGATCGTCTCTTCTTGCAGGGGATCGTAGTCAGTTGCTTGCTGAGAATCAGAGACTTACCCGAGAGCTACAAGAGGCTATAGAGTCCGGTCATCGAGCACAAGAACTCGTGGGGCGTTATCAGCGGGAGAGGGATGAGGCCTTTTGTGATAGGGATGCATGCCTGCGGAAGATGGAAGATCTTCACACTCAACTTCAAGGGGTTCATGCTGAATTGGAAGGTGTTGAGCAGTCAAGAGATGAAGCCGTGAAGAAAATGGAACAGATTGCCGGACAAGTGGTGGACTTTTCTCACCAAGCCTACGCTAAGGCATTGGGTCACGTTCAGTGCCTGTATCCGGAGGCTCAGCTGGACACCCAGTATCTCAGCTTTGATCATGACACCCTGGATGGGCAAATTGTCAAGTACCACACCGGTGGTGGTGGCTTTGATGTTATCTACCCGTGATTTTGTGCTCTTTAGTCTTTTAATTATGTCATTTCTTTTCGCCTTTTAAGATTTGGTTATGTACCCTAACTATGGGCCCGGCCATCTCCGGTGCGACTATCTTTATTTCTCGTTATGCGATTTTAATCTATGTCTTCTTATCTTGACATCTTTCTGATTGCTTGCATCTTTGCTTGACTAGTGCGTTTTAATTAATGGCGTTGGGCGCATGCCCTGCCTCGATCATTTTAACGTCTATTGTCTCGTTGCCTTGTATTATGTATCCTCCGATGACGGTTTATCAGAACCCGGTCTGATTCTAACTCGACCATCAGAGGTTGCGACACGTTTGAAGTCGCTTCGCGCGGCGAGTATGCTTGCTCGCGCCTTGGTTTATAAGGAAGCGCAAACGATCGTAGCGTCGATCTCATGCCGGCCCCTCTTTTACCATCAGGCTTTTCGTCGTTCAGCTAGTCTCGTTTCTATCGTTAGGACTTAGGCTTTTCAACCCTGCGAATAATGGTAAACATTGGAAAATAATATTCTTCGATCAAACATAAGATTTCATTCAACTGAATACTTTAACATCTGACGGCTCAAGCCGTTACATGAATTTATACAATAAATTTTTTTAACTTGTCAGTATTCCAAGTCCTAGGGATTGGATCTTTATTCAAAGTCTCTAGCTTGAAAGCTCCTTTTTCAGTTTCGGCGACAATTCTGTAGGGACCCTCCCAGTTGGGGGCTAACTTCCCCTGGGAAGCATTCTTTAGGCCCACGTCCGCTCTTCGTAGGACTAGATCGCCTACCACCAACGCCCTTCGAACTACTTTGGAGTTATACCTCGTGGCCATCCTTTGTTTGATCACTGCTTCCTTTAATGCTGCTTGATTTCTCACTTCGTCAACGAAGTCTAACTCCTCTCGGAGCTTTTGCTCATTGGTTTCCGGGGGCTTTGGGTGTTTGGTCCTCCAACTTAGCTCTCCAATCTCGACAGGTATAATTGCCTCCGTGCCGTAAGCCAACCGGAATGGCGACTCCGATGTAGATGAGTGTGGGGTAGTTCTGTAAGCCCACAATACATAAGGTAACTCTTCAGGCCAACATCCTTTTGCTTCATCAAGTCTTCTTCGCAATCCTCGAAGGATGTCCCTGTTAGCAGCCTTCGCTTGCCCGTTGGTTTGCGGATGCTCCACTGAGGTAAAGCGATGCTTGATCTTGAGCTCCGTCATGAGTTGTCTGAACCCTTTGTCCGTGAATTGTGTGCCGTTGTCAGTGATGACTACTTCCGGTATGCCGAACCTAGTCATGATGTTCTTCTTAAAGAACTTAATGCAGTTTTTTGCTGTGATGCTGGTCAATGGCTCGGCTTCGATCCACTTAGTATATAAAGTAATCCACTGCGACAATTAAATATTTCACTTGGCCCGGGCCAGGGGGGAAGGGGCCCAAGAGGTCAATCCCCCACCAAGCGAACGGCCAAGGAGCACTTAGGTACTTCAAATTGGCAGAAGGGGCAATGTGCACATCCGCGTGTCTTTGACACTTGTCACATTTCTTGACGTAATTTTGTGAATCTTCATTCATGGTAGGCCAGTAATAACCTGCTCTGAGCGCTTTTGCCGCCAAGGTTCGTCCTCCTAGGTGCTGCCCGCAAATTCCCTCGTGGATTTCCGCCAGGACATAGTCTGCTTCGGCCCCTTCAACACATTTTAATAGAGGCATGGAAAAACCTCTACGAAAAAGTGTTCCTTCAATAACTGAATAGGATGGTGCCCGCCTTCTAACGGATGTTGCTTCTTTCTCATCAGCGGGCTCATGCCCATCGAGTATGTATCGGAGGATTGGAGTTATCCAATTTTGACTGGCTTCCACCGTGAGGACCGAGGTTGATGATCCATTCTCAAGGAGGATGCTTGGACTGGACAAAGTTTCTTGAAGAACGCTCCTATGATTCCCCGGCGCCCTAGTGCTTGCCAATTTGGATAGTATGTCTGCTCTGGTATTCTCTCCCCTGGGTACATGTTTCACTTCTGCCTTCTTGAATAGTCCTAAGAGTTTGCGCACTCTAGCTAGATACTTCTGTAGTACTAGGTCGTAGGCACCATATGCTCCATTTATTTGGGAGACCACTAAAAGTGAATCTGTGTGAAGTTCAACTTGGGTAGCTCCGAAGTCCTTGGCCAATTGTAGGCCAGCTATGCAAGCTTCATATTCTGCTTGATTATTTGACGTGGAGAATGAGAATGAGAGAGATACTTCTACCATTAGTCCTTCAGAGTTTTCAAGTATCAGGCCCGCTCCACTTCCTTTGCTGTTCGAGGATCCATCCACGTGGAGAATCCATGACGTTTCCACATTATCTTCATGGGATGATGTCATTTCGGCGACAAAGTCTGCTAACACCTGAGCCTTCATGGCTGGTCTCGTCTCATATTTGATTCCAAATTCCGAGAGCTCCACTGCCCATTTGATCATCCTTCCAGCCAGATCAGGACGATGAAGTATTTGTCTGATAGGCTGGTTGGTTCGAACCACAACCTGATGTGCTACGAAATATGGCCTGAGACGCCGAGCTGCAATTACCAAGGCCAAAGCGACCTTTTCCACCTTCTGGTATCTCAACTCGGGTCCTTGTAATGCCTTACTCACAAAATACACCGGCCTCTGGCCAGCGTCGGTTTCTCTGACGAGTACCGTACTCAGCGCTTCGTCGGCCACAACGAGGTACAAATACAGGGTTTCTCCAACCTCCGGTCGGGTTAGGATAGGTGGCTCGGAAAGGATTTGCTTTAAAAGACTCAGCGCCTGCTCCTGCTCGGCGGTCCATTCGAAGACCGCATCTTTCTTTAAAAGCTTGAAAAGCGGTAGGGATTTGAGAGCTGCCTGCGAAATGAAACGGGATAGCGCTGCAATCATGCCTGTGAGTTTTTGAATTTCAGTCTTTGTGGTTGGTGAAGTCATTTCGGTCACAGCCCTGCACTTGTCAGGGTTGGCCTCAATACCTCTCTCAGTGAGATAGAAACCGAGGAATTTCCCTGCTCGAACCCCGAATGTACACTTTTCTGGGTTCAATCGCATATTGTTCTTTCGAATTTCTGAGAACACTTCATCTATGTCTTTAAGATGATCTGGGTCATTCTTACTTTTCACTATCATATCGTCGAGATATACTTCGATTACTCGGCCGATTTGATTTTTAAACACTTTGTTCATCATTCTTTGATAAGTTGCCCCGGCATTCTTAAGCCCAAAAGGCATTACACGGTAGCAATAATTTCCTTGCTCCGTCATAAATGCCGTTTTCTCTTGATCAGGTGGGTACATTGGGATCTGGTTATATCCTGAGTATGCGTCCATAAAAGATAATAAACGAAAACCTGAGGCGCTATCAACTAGTTTGTCTACACGGGGAACGGGGAAGGCGTCCTTTGGACATGCTTTATTAAGATCAGTATAATCAACACACATCCTCCATTTTCCATTAGATTTCTTAACAAGGACTACATTGGACAACCAGGTGGTGTACTTAATTTCTTTTACAAAGTTTGCCTCTATAAGGTCTTTGACAGCCCTAGCAGCAGCTTCAGCCTTCTCTCCCCTTTGGACTCTTCTTTTCTGAGCCACCCACTTCGTGTTGGGATTAACAGCAAGGTGGTGGCATGCTACCTCGGGTGGTATTCCTGGCATGTCAGCTGCGGACCAGGCAAACAGATCAGCATTCTCCTTCAAGTATTTGATGAGTTGCTCTTTCACGTCCTCGGGGAGGTCAGAGCCTATCTTGACAGTCTTCGCAGGGTCTTCCCCCAATTGAATGGAAACAAATTCGCCATCTGGCTCAGGTCTCTTCATGCGCTTCTTGAGCTCCTTAGCAAGGGCGGAATCATCCTCCTCTTCCTCGCTATCAGGATCATACCTAGCATCCAAATCTGCCAAGTTCACCTCAGCCTCTTTCCCAGACTTCTTGATTGGGTTTTTCACCTCAGCAATTTCCCTTTCATCCTTATAGCTCATTAGGAAACATCTCCGCGCCGCGCCTAAGTCAGCTTGAAGGGTCACGACCTTGTTTTCCAAACTGTAGAACTTCATCTTTAAGTGGACCGTTGATGTTACCGCCTCCAGTCTGCCTAGTGTCGGCCTCCCGATAATGCATTGGTAAACAGATTTGCACGGGAGGACTAGGAAAGCTGTCTTCACAGTTCGGAATAGCGGCTGCTCGCCATCGGGGTCTCCATAGGTGACCAACAGCTCTAAATGCCCAAGTGGCTTGGTTTTTGCTCCGTTGAATCCCGTGAGGTCCTTTCCACTGTAGGGAGTCATATCTTTGGGGGAGATATTCAGGACTTGCAACAAATCTTCGAAGATAATGTCCACCGAGCTCCCCTGGTCAACAAGGATTCTCTTCACTTCAATATTTGCCATGATGGCCGAGATCAGCAATGGAATGTGTTTGTTCGGTCTCCCATCCAACAAGTCCTTATCATCGAAGGATATGGGTGGTCTAGCTGGACCTTCCCTGATGGTTGAAGTTGATGCCACATTCATAATTTCCTTCCAAGTTCTCTTCATTGACTTGTTTGATCCCCAATCGTCAAGGGGGTTGGTCCCGTGAATGACCATAGCGACAGGCCTTCCTTTTGCTCTTCGAGTGTCCTCCCGCTCTGAGGATTCAGTGTCGTGATTCCCAACGGCTTTGACCACCTCACTAGCTACAGCCTTTCCCTTTCGAGGGGACCTGGATCTTCTCTCAGGTGAACGGGGTCTCTTGCGCGAGTCGGTGGGCTCTCCATCTTTTTTTACATATTGCAAGAGCTTACCCTTCCGAATTAACTCCTCAATGTCATCTTTCAGGGCTCGACAACCGTTGGTATCGTGACCTCCACTTCGATGGTATCGACACCACTTCCTTGAAGGATTTTGGCCTTCCTTCAGCACTAAGGGTTCTGGCCTCTTAACATTCTTAAACTCAGCATTGGCACATTCAGCCAGGATTTTGGCCCGAGATTGGTTGAGCAGAGTGTGCTCGGCGAACCGTCGTGGTTTTGCCTCACGACGTCCTCCTCCTGAGTCCTTTCGCTGCCGAGTTTCTCTGGTGTCACCCTTATCGTCACCATCCTTGGCTGCCTCGCGGTAAGCCATCTTGTTCTCTTCATAATCCATGTACTTTTGAGACTTCTGGAGAAATTCTGCCAAGTCCCTTGGCTTGTTGATTCCCACATCAATTTCGAAAAGACTTCCTTGCCTGAGGCCGTCTTTCATCCAAAACAGTCTTTGCTTATCCTCCAAATTCCGGACACATGAAGCTTCTTTGTTGAAACGCTCAATGTATTCTCTAAGTGTTTCACCCTCCCGCTGCCTGACGGCCCTCAGCACTTCCTCGGATTTTGGCTTCAATCGGGAGGCGGTGAAACGAGCCGTGAATAGTCTTGCCAGCTGCCCCCATGAAGAGATGGAGTTTGGCTTCAGCTCTTGGAACCACTCTAATGCGGTGTCTTCGAGGGTGAGAGGGAAGATCTTACAATGAACAGGCTCTCGAGCGCCTCTATAGCGCATCATGAGTGAAAAGTGAGCCAAGTGCCGGTCCTGATCTCCGGTCCCATCGTACATTTTCAGTGCTGGGAGCTTTTCCAAAGTCCTTGGAATCGGGCATTCCTCCACCCTCCGAGTGAAGGGTCCTTCATCCGCAAACCTTCTTGAATTGCGAGGTGAGACATCTTGGAAGTCAAAGTCTTGGTATCTGTGCTTGTGGGAGATCTCCTCGATGGCGATCTTCTGCGACGACTCTTGTGAATCTTAGTCTTACTTTTTGATCTGTCACGCGAATCAGAAGAGTCACGTGAAGACACTTTGGAGTGGGTGTCATCAGGCTGATAAGTCCCATCCAAAGAGGAAGGGGTCGCCCTTGGTGATTCAGGTTCCTGATGTCTCCTACGCCGAGGTGGGGAGCGATGCACATGTTTCCTCCTAGGTGGTGAACGATGAACATGACGCCTCCGAAGGGGGGAACGACGGGGTCTCGATACCACAGTCGTTTGAGGGGGAGTTCCCCACAAAGGAGGAGGTTGCTCGGGCATAGAGGCCACACGTCTCTCAATTTGCCTAAGGCGTGCTTCTTGTAACAGCATAGTCTGAGTGCGGTTGGCCAGAAGGTCCAACAGTTGGTTGACATCCGGCGGGTGGACCCCTCCCGACGGGGGGACTTCTTGCGCAGCTTGAACAGGGGTGTCTTCGTGGGTGGCGACATCGCCCTCGGGAGTGCCTTCAAGCTGGGGCGCAGGCACAGCAACACTTTTCACGCGTGGTCTGCCTCTTGGAGCCATGGGAGTGCAAGAGAAAAATTTCTAAGTGTAGGAATGGTGTGAAAGGTAGAGATCTCCCACTGTGGTCGCCAATGTTCAGTACCTAGCAGTGCTGGGCTGACTGCGTCGGTGATCTCTTGCGATATGACTTGATGTCAACGAGCGCCCGGGAGGGGGACCTGCGAAGCCACTCCGACGCCCAAGTTAGTATTGAGAGTAGGTGAGTGATTTAGCAAGGAATGAGAGTGTACCTAATTATGGCAATATGAGTTGGTATTTATAGGGAAGCGTGCCCATTGTGAGTTGTTGGATCGGCTGAGTTGATCTAAACCCTTCAAATATTTAGGTTAGATTGGGCCTTGTAGATAGTGGATATGGACCAAGCTGATTGGGCCAATCTATGTCAATTACTGAGTGGGCCTCGTGGCCCAATCCAGAACAATAGTCAACTTAGGATTTACTGTGTTTACTCAACTCAACTGGACTCAAAAATTCACATGACATTGATTTTGTTTAGTTATTATATTATATATACCTTGAGAAGAGGGTTCCATAGTCACGTGTGTACTCTCTTCTAGTGCCACAAGTTTTGGAATGAGTTTTCCAATCTGATTGAATTGCAAATTTCTTTGAACACTTTTCACATTTCCACTTTTTTTCACCATGTTTTCTACGGAAGTGTTTCTTAATCACACACAAATTCGCTAAAGCACTTGATGGATCATGATGAACACAAGTAGGTTCTGGACACACATACTGCTTATTGTTCTCTGCTTCAACTTCCATGGTATATTATGTCCTCTTCTATGAAGTTGTAGATAATGATCTCTGTTAAATTCTGTTACAGATCTCACAAGTAAACGTATTAAATGCCAATAGACTTTTTGGAGACATAGCAATAACCTCAGCATCAGGGTCTGAATTATTATTATTTTTTTCAAAAAAATAAACTCATTGTTAGTATATATATAATAAATATATATGATAATAACCAAACAAAAACAAAACAACATAGGAAATAGGAAATAGGAAATAAGAAACAAAAACCAGCTAGGTTGCCAGGAAGCTTTTTTTTTTCTTGAGAGGTTGAGATTGAGTTGATGATGGAGCCAAATAACTGGTTCCAATTTCAGTTCTGTTGCCTGAAGAAACACTAGCTTCACTAGATGCAGAAGTAAAATTTGACATGTTTTCCTCCATCACTTGTTGTTGTTGTTGTTGGAACATCAAACCCTTCACCATGTTATATTCTTGTAAGTTTTGAGAAAGCTAAGGTTGTTTGTTTTTAGACCATAGATATTGGTTTTTTCATATCTAGGCAAGTTTTCTGAGATTTAAGGACAGGAAAACAAACAAACCTTTGCCAAAAACAGAAAAGAAAATACCAAGCTAGACCACAGTGGTCACCACACTACAGTCTCTACCTACACAGTAGTATAGTCTAGAGAGAAAGGGTCAAAAAGTTGATATTGCGGGGCAAAAAAACTGTCCTAATACAAAAAAAAATTCAAAAATAACACACATTTTTCATTATTTACCAAAGTAGTATAGTCTACTGCATATTCTGATTTTCTCACCAACTCCTACTCATTTTCTGTTTTGACAAAAGACTACAACAACATGATTAAAATTCTTATAACCTCTAGCCAAAATAGAAGATGCTCATACAATTTTTTATACTTTATTTTTAATTCACAAACATCAAAATAGAAAATGGGCAGCAACATGATTAAAATACTTGTGACGTGTAACCCAAAATAGAAGATGCTCATACTATTTTCATATTTTATTTTTAATTTTAATTCTGATATAATTTTTTTTGTCCTTTTGTGTTTGTATGTTTAATTTTAATTTTGGTGCAGCCTTTAACAAATAGAAAAATAGTATGAGCATCTTCTATTTTGGGTTAGAGAATTTTAATCATGTTCTTGTACCTATTTTGGAGATCGCTCTCTCCTCTCCTCTCCTCTCTGCTCGCTCTCTTCTCTCATCTCATCTCCGTGATCGCTCTCCTCTCCCATCAAAGATAGCCGCTTTTCTCCTCTCGAGTGCCGTTTCTGCCAAAGGTTCGCTTGCTTCTTCCTCGAGTCGCCGTTTTCGCCAAAGGTACGATTTTAACTTCACAGTCGATAGATGTTTATGTGGTTCTCGCTGTTTCTTTGAGTTGTTAAGTAGCAAGATTGAACCTAATTTTCTTATTAGCATACCATGTGTTTGATGAAATTCCTATGTGTAAATTTCTAGCGGTTCTGCTCTTCTTAAAAGAATGTTGGTATATTACAATTCAATTATTAGTTAGCGGTGGTTGCGATGACATAGCTCATTTTCAAATGCAAACTAATTGTTCAACTAATGAATTCAACTGCAAAGGTTCTATGGGAAATGGTCAGGGAACCTCTAGTGGATGGTGGAGACATTGAATATGGTGCAATGGTTGGCAAGAAGAGGTGAATAGATTTCATGGAATACCAAATGCAAAGTGATACTCTTGGTTGTGCTGTTATTATATGAGAATGTCATTATGTGAAATTGTGTTTGTTTAATTTGTTTTTGGTCCAAAACACCCAATCGGTCTATTAATGGAGTGTGCCCTTTAATTTTTAAAAGAATGTTGTTATATTACCATTCAATTAATTGTTTGTTCAATATAATAAGACTAAAATAATAAGTTAATTTCCACGTTGCGGCTAATGCTTATTTGAAGTTTTTCGATGCTGAAATAATTGAAATTTAAAATGCATTTGGATTCTTTTTGGTTACAGCATTTGGAACAATTGGTTGAATCCGTTTTGAATAAGGTTGTAGAGGAGTTTGAGCATCGAATTGCATATGTTGGGTACATGGTTCGGACACACCATAAGAGAATGATTTACAGAGTTAACAGCAAACCAATCATTTATATCTACTTTTTTTTATAGAACTAAAGATAGTTGGAAGCAGAAGATAATCAATCTCAAGATCATCTTCCAAACAGTGTTTGTCTATAACAGTTGCCAACTTATATTCACAAGAATTCCAAGGACAGTCATCTGGAACTTTTTACACAAAACAACTTGGAAAATGAAAATAAACAATTAAAGTAGGCTTAAATATCTATTCTGCCCCTGCAAATATCACCATAATCCAGTTATACCCCTGTAAAAATAAAAACTTTAAAATTACCCTTGCAAATATAAATCGCTTACGGTTATGCCCCTCGGTCAGCTTCCCATCCAAAAAAATAATTTAAATAAGGTTTAAATATATGTTCTGCCCCTGCAAATATCACCGTAATCCAGTTATACCCCTATTATGCTGATATTTGCAGGGGCATAACTGGATTATAGTGATATTTGCAGGGGCATAACTGGATTATGGTGATATTTGCAGGGGTAAAACATATATTTAAACCTTATTTAAATTATTTTTTTGGATGAGAAACTGACCGAGGGGCATAACCGTAAGCGATTTATATTTGCAAGGGTAATATTAAAGTTTTTATTTTTACAGGGGTATAACTGGATTATGGTGATATTTGCAGGGGCAAAACATATATTTAAGCCATTAAAGTAATGACCTTTACTTACCCTTCCAAATATGTCAAATACAATTAGAGTACTAGACAGATACCTGATCTGGCGAAAGATTAATGGCAAGTTTACTGATAAGTTACCTCTGTCAAAACACATACTCCAAATTTGATCAAGCTTGACCCATGTTGCAAGTAAACTTGCCATTGACAGAGGTAGCTTATCAGTAAACTTACCATTGTTATATATATATTTTGATAAGCTCTACCGAGAGGGAGGTGAAGGGGGATGAGTGGTGGTGTAGTTTTGGGGTACTCTCTTTATCTTCTCTCTCACTCTGTTTCTCCACTATTTTTTTAGTTATAATTTTGCTTCTCTCTCTCTCTCTCTCTCTCTCTCTATCTATCTATCTATCTATCTATCGAATTGCTTTCTTTTGCTTCAGTTTTTCATCTGCTCTTATACTACAAAACTTCTGCATCATGACAACTGTTGGCACAGAGGCATGCTTGGAGTAGTTGAGTTGGAGCAGTCCACCAGTGTACTAGGTTTAATTGTGACTTAATAATTAGAAATTAACAGAGCATGTGGTAAAAAAATACTTCGTTCTTTTTTCATTTTAGCAGACATGCTCAAAGACGCCAATGAAGGTTGACTCAATTGGTAAGGAGTTGACTCATTGCCCACAAGATCATGGGTTCAACTCCCGTTGCCGATGTCAGGACCTCTTTGGTGGGTGATCTGTAAGTACCTCTGTAAGCGCTCAAAGAGCCTTGAGACCTACCCTAATCCTTACTACAAAAAATGTTATTTGCGAGGGATCTATAGTCCCTGACAAAATTAGGAATTAGCGACGGACTTTGAGACGGAGTAGGGGCCCTCGCAAAAGTTGAGAATTAGCGACAGAAATATCAGCAATAGCGACAGACAGTCCGTCACTAAATCCTGGGCGCTAAATTGAAACTGCACAACACGCAAACCTAGAAACATTAATTAGCGATGGATTCCCTATTCCCTCGCTAATTTCTGACCATTGCAGTACTTGGGAAACGTGAGGGGATTAGCGACGGACCCATCCCTCGCTATGTCCATCGCTAAATCCCATTTTTTAAAAAACCGTATAACCCTTTTCTCTCACTCTTCTATCAGTACTCTTCTCTCATTCTTTCACTCTTCTCTCTCACCAGCTCCCACCACACCACACGAACCCTAAACCCCATTCTCTCATTTCCACCACCACCACCACCACCACCCATAGAATCTTCTCCTCTTCCTCTCTCTCTTACGAAATCTTCTCCTCTTCCTCTCTCTCTTTCCCTTTCCTTCTTCTCCTCTTCCTCTCTCTCTCTCTCTCTCTTTCTCTCTCCAAACTCACCTAAACTTTCTGTAACAAAAAAAAACACATGCTCAAGGACGTGTCAATTTTGAAAGATTTGTGTAACAATAAATAAAGTGAGGATATTAATTAACTAAAAAGAGCAGATACAAAATAAACTATGACTACATATATATTATAGGTATCTACTGGAGCACAATAAAAAAGGCGGAAAGATGGACACATCCGCTAGTTAAAATAATAAAAAAAGAAGTAAAGATGGCAGAGGGAAATAAAAAAGCATAGTTACACAATTGATCCGGATCAACTCATTGATCCGTGACTCAGGTTGGATCTTGCACATTTTTTGAAAAAACAAAAAAGACTCAAAATTATATCGTTATGGATATGTTAATTTGAACTCTTAAAATTTGAAAAATTAGTTGGTTAACCATGATAACATTGGTATACCAAAAAAAACTATGTTAATATTGTGTTGGGATTTTTATGAGACTTTTAAGGCATGCTAAATTTTTTTATGCCTTTGTGATGTTGCATTGGTATTCAAAAGCGAAAAACAACTTGAAATAAAAATGTTGCAAAAGAGGCACTTAAAATGGGACAGATGGAGTATTAATTAGGCTTTCCATCTAAACCTTAAGGTTGTGAGCAAGTGGTTAATGCACTATATATAGAGGGACAAACTCGATTAGTACTCTCATTCATTCTCTGGTGATGGAACAATTTGGGGTTAAGCTTTACTCCAAAGTTTTTAGATTAGGCATGATCTCTTTTCTCTAAGCACTAGAGAAGAGTCGAAGACTTCTAGACAACAAAATTAGTCTTTCCAACACTCCAATTACGATGAGGTGTTTTAAAAATTAGCTAAACTAATTAATTTCTTAAAATCTACTCACAATTTTAAATGACAAATAAAATGAGATAGAAAGAACTAAATTTTAAACTAATTGCTCATTTTTCCTTATTTTGTCTCAACTTAACCCAAACCATGTTCAAATTAATTATGACCTATGGTTGAACAATATCTTTTTTTGGTATAAAGTGGGAATCTGCATACCAAAGGCTACATTCGAACTTAGAACATTGATTAAAGTGGAAGAGACCTTTGTCGTCTCATTCAAGTGCTCTATTGCGATTGTTATAAACAAAAACATGATTTATCTATTTTTTAAAATAATAAAAGGTTGATAAATTGTAAAATTAAGTTATGGTTTGTCCAATTAAAAAAACACAGTTAACCACTTAAATCTGTGTGAGTAAGCTTGGCTGGTTCATCTTCTCAATATCTGTGTTACCCTTTTGTGCTGCGGATAAGAAAACAACACTTGCACTTCAAATTTGAAACCTTTCGCCATTCGTGTAAACACCCAATGTTCTTTTCCAACCTAAATTCCACTCAACCTCGTGAACAGGTCAGTTTATCTCTTTCACTCTCCAAAAACAAGGTTCCCTACTTCTGTATTACCCTATCCCCTTAATTTATTATAATTTTTAAAATGAATGAATATTTGTTGTGCAAAGTGCTTCCTTTTTCTAATCATACACCTCCCCACAAGAAAGGGGTAATTCAATTTCATATATTGAGTTTAGATAAAGATTTATTGCGGGTATTAAATTTGTTTGCATGTATGTAAACGCAGCAACATCAAAAACAAAAGGGAGAATGGTTAGCAGGAAGTTTCAAACCAGAGAACTTCATTCCAGGTCTTGTCATAGGTTTCATTTGTGGTTTGTTGTTTGATTTAACAAAACCTAATAGAAATCACCTCTCCAAGAAAATACTCTCATCTAACAAGATTCAACAGCAATTCTCAGTTTTAAGTAATGGTGATCAAGACCTTAAAATGGTTAGTTCATTTCATTCATCATCATTTTCTCATTTTATGGGGACTTTAACAGTTAACTTATTGAACTGTCTGTCAATCTGTATTTTTCTAATTTGAAGCACTCTTCATATCAAAATGTTTTTTTTGTAGATATGCATGTTGTTATTCAATAGCTAGTTTAATCAAACTCCTTTTTAAATTTAGAATTTGTTATGGGAAGGAAGGGTAAATAGATATAATAGGCATCCAGAACTTATTTTGTTGGATGTTCAGAAATTTCTGATTTCAATGGTAAATTTTTTGTGTCAGGTTCTGGTTGTTAGGCAAGACCTAAAGATGAAATCTGGAAAGATTGCATCTCAGTGTGCTCGTAAGATATGGAGCTTTCGTTCATTTACTAGATTGTTCTTTATTTCAAAAATTGTCAAGGAACTCTTGACTTCTTAATTTGCACTTTTCATCCCTTTGGGTTTATTAGCTTATGCTTTTACATTCATCTTATGTTTTGGCAGATGCTGCCACTGGGATGTATGCTGAATTAATGCAAAGGTATTTTCATTCTAATCAGTCTCCATTTTAGAGCTTTCATATGTCTTCCAGTTTTGCATTGATAGCCTTCCTACCAATCCACCCACCCACCATCATCGCCTTAATGAGAAAACAAGACCATAAATAGTTGTTGTGAACTTTCAACCCAATTTTTGTAATCGCTGTATGATGGCCTTTTCAGTTATGACTATTCATATACTCCAATATTTTGGTTGGTAACTTGGTTTGTCCCCATTTTTGGGATGCAAAGGCAAATAGAAGGGCTATACATTTAGTTCTTAAGTTTCATATTAAACATGTAGATGGTGATTATTCATAATTATGATTATTCAACACAAATGATTTTACTGTGCTTAAAAGTCATGCTCAGCCTCGGCCGTTAATAAACTCGATCATTGAGTTAGAGTACTTTTGCAGTGACAGGTCTCTTTTAAGACACTGGGAACAGTGTGGCCAGCCTAAAATTGTTGTAACTTGCAGGAACCAGCAAGAGATGTAAGTAGATAATTTTATTCGTAATGTAAATTCACTTATTGTTCAGAGACCTGCATCAACGACTTGGCTTTTAACAGGAATAAGCTAAAGGAAACAGCTGAGAGTATTGGCCTTCCTACTTTTGTTGTTGCTGATGCAGGAAGAACACAGGTAATAATCCTTGATATGTAGCTTAAAATAGAGAATGATACCACCTTAAAAATTCCATTGCAGAGTTTGTACGTAGTAACAAACACCACCTAATGTTTCTAATAGTAACTTCTTAGGCAGAATGCAAAGCGTTGACAGATTGGCTTTCATCTTATTCTTGCTCTTCTTGACATGGATACGATTTAGCCAGGGTTGTGGGATGATATTCAATGAAACTTGCTTATTTTCTTTTTGTTAATATATATTCTCTGAAGTCTGAACTAGTATCTATCATCTTCAGGTTTCAGCAGGATCAAAGACGGTTCTTGCTGTTGGACCTGGTTAGCTTCTAGTTTCTTTGTACTTGACCTGTTTTATATTGCTTTTATTTCATGTATGAGCCAAAGCATGTGCAATAACATCAAAATACATTTTGCATGACAAAACAATTAAATGTTATTTAAGGTGTAGCATACTTGACAAATAAATTGTTGCTTTCTGATTGAATGCTGGCTATACCTACATATTACTGGATTTGTTTCAGGGCCAAAGGCATCTGTGGATTCAGTGACTGGGAGATTGGCCTTGCTTTGACAGCATTTTAGAAACAAAACAAGGCTTAATATGATAAATCAGCCAGACTTTGTTACCCTCTAGTCAGTGTTCTGGCCCGGTATCTGGCGTTGAGGCGTTGATTCGCTGATTATTGTATGATTTGTATCTGCTTAGTGGTCTGTGCAACATGGTTAAGGTGGTCTTATAGCATTCAGCAGGATTAATTCTTAACTGGAGCTCAATGCCAAGACTCCCTCCCCCCAAATAAACTGACACAATTAGTCTCCCTTTTGTACTTCAGATTGTATGATTTGTTGTATATGCTTGCTCACTTTTGAATCTGTTGTTCCTTGTACAGGGAAACAATTTGTCAATGAGTACATGAATTTGTTATAGAAATTTGGTGGCGAACAACTAGTCTATATTAGAGTACAAGAAATTTTTCATTGGTTATTTTGTAAAGATTAATGAATTCGATGCTCAAACATAAATATAACTGTGTTTTTGGAGAGGAGGACTTTTGAAGACTATATCTATATTAGCATGAACATGCTAACATTCTGATGCTCAGGGGCGGAGGGAGGGGGGGACCTGGTGGGGCCATGGTCTCCCCCAAAATTCTGAAAAATATTAGTTTTATGTAAAAAATATTAATTCTGCAAGTCACTATATTATTCTCACGGTTGACTTGGTTATGCCCCACAATCTCATTCTCACGTTTTACTTGGCTAGTATTATTATCTATATTAATTTTTTTTTTCAAATCTTTCATTTGTTTTTTCTTTTTCAAAACTTCTATATCATTCTGTTAGCAATATTTTTTTATAGATTAGATCAAATTTTTATCTACTTTCCTTTCTTTTTCTTGTTTTTTTATTACCTAGTATCTATATCATTCTTACGGTTTACTTGGCTAGTATTATTACCTGTATCAATTTTTTTATAGAAGTGTATTTTATTAAGTCATACATTTTATCGTCGGCACCCCTTAGACAAAAATCCTGGCTCCGCCCCTGCTGATGCTTAAAGATCAAAGTGGAGTTTTGATATTAGCATGAACTAATATGGTTGTTACCTAAGATATTTGTTTTTTCATAACATGTACATAATATATTAATGCTTATGAAACAACTAAGTTCTTTTTAAAATAATGAAATAAAGACATGAAGAATATCTATAAACAGATCTTTTCTGTTACATTTAAATTTAGGTGAGGAGATGACGTCTGAGTTCGAAGTAGAAAAATCTTCAGACTGTTTGAGCACTTATCAAGATAATTACATTTACCTCACCCAAATAACTTGTGGAAATTAAAAACCTCTCGAATACAATTTTTGTTATTTCTTTTCTTTTTTATTTATAAAAAAAAGAGAGAGAGAAATAAAGGATTTAGAGTTTTCGTCAAAGAAAAAAATAGGAGAGTGTTAAGAAAGAAAGGAAAAGGACGAAAAAGCCCTCCGTAAAACCCTTTGTTTTCTGGTGAGTGAGTGAAGATTGAAGAGAGTGTCTGTTGAAAACCCTAGCTAACTAAGCTTTGTGAAATTTTGTGTTTCTCCAATGGCTTCTCGTTATAGATCATTTTCGCAACCAGCATTCTCCCTAATTAGATCCACCATTACCAAACCCAAACCATCTTCACCTTTTCTCCTCAAAACTCGTTCTCCCGTCACCGTCAGGCAAGTCCATTTCTTAAACCCTAATCTAATTCCATTCCATTGTATTGATTTAACGGAAAGATGTTAATTGTAACTGTTTGTTATGATGTCTATGCATTTAGATCGGTTGCGTCGCTAGGTTGCGTGCAGTCGCTGCTTCCCTTACACTCGGCGGTGTCATCGGCGCGGCTCACCTCTTGTCTCGGCACCGATTCAAGTAGTTCGAGATCTATGTGTCAGGGTATGATCTGCAGTGCTGACCCCGGAGTTTGATTTCTCCCATACTTATTTTTTGTATCCGTAAGCAAATGCAACTTTTACTCCTATATGAATCCATGCTTGTCATTATAATCGATTTTAATCTTAAATAATAAATCGTCCCATCGTTTTTTACAATTTATATCTTTGTTCATATGAACCAACTCTATTTATCAAAGGATGGGCAAAAAAATTAAAAATTGATGCAATCCAAGTTGTGCATGACTTCCTGTATTTGCAATTTTTCTTTTCAATAAGGAATGAAATATCTTTAGGCTCATAGCCTCACAGTGATGGAGAATGTTTACCAAGAGTACTTCTTTTAGGCAGGGTACTCCCTTATAATTAACATGATTATTATCAAAACCATAAAAGCTAAAAAACATCCCTAACTCATCGACATCGTGCATTGCAGTCTCGAAGCCTGTTTCATTTTCTTCCATTTTTGTATAAAAAGAAGGAAGTTTCTATCAGGTTATGTTTGAGCTTCAACCTACATAAGAATACAGTTTTGCTTAGGAGATGGCCTGTGAAGTGCAAGCTATTTTAATCCATGGCTTGGTCACATTGGAATTGTGAACTCTTAGTATGGAGTTCATTAAATACTAGTATAGTTAAATTTATATCGAGGAGACAATTTTTCAGCCTTAAAAATTGTGAGGGTTCATTGTTGCCATATAGGTCCTTTTAATATGAACATGATCTTTACCTAGCTGAAATTAAAATTTTAAATAGATGCAATAGACCACATTTAGGACAGTAATAAGTAATTAGTTAGATCAAGATCAAAGCTTTAATTAATATTATTGCATTAAAATTTGGAAATTGTTGTTTTTATGGGTTATCCATCCTATTGTAGGATACAACATTTGTAAGGGTGGTGCAGTGGTGCTTAACTTGATAAATGTTCACTTTCTGCTGTTAAGATTAAAATGACCTTCCTATATCTATGATGTTGTTAAAATCCACATTGACTAGAGATATTGCCTGAGTAATCCTTATAACGCTTGGCCAGTCCTCACCTTACAAGCTGATTTTGTGTGATGAGTTCGGCCCAAATTTAAGATTGTATCAAAGCCTATCCCAGATCCGTAAATAGGGGCAGTATCTGTATTATTCCATCAATTTTTGTCTAGTCTTGTGTGTGAGGGGGTTATTGAGATCCTTATTATTCCTCCCGCACCAGACCAAGCTTTAGATGTCCAGCCCTGAGTGTTAGGGGGGTGTTTTGAAGTCCCACTTTGGTTAGAAATATGGCCTAAGTAATACTTATAAAGCTCCGGTTGTCCTCACCTCACAAGTCAGTTTTGTGGGGATGAATTCAGCCTTAGGCCTAAATTTAACAGATTTTTTGATAGTGTGCACTAAAGAATTACTCTAACTAGTCTGCTTTTTGTGTTGTTTAGACTTAATAAGTTGTTTCGAATATTTCGATCGATTTTTCCTAGTACAAATTTTGTGGGTTTTTATGGTTATGACTAGTTTCTTTTAATCCTACAGCCAAAAGGAGCAATTACTTTTGCAATCCATTTTTTCATGCTCCGAGGGATGCAGCAAAAAGGGGAGGGTAGTTGTCTAATTTTCTTACTTTTGCTTCAGGATATTGAAACATAAGCCATTCTTTTTAGTAGACAGTTCACCTATGCTTGTGCCTAGATGACATCAGTGTTAGCTTGTAATTCATTAGTTTCAACAATGTGATTTAGCGATCTATAGTGATTCTTTTCAATTAACTATTAAAGCTGGCAGTGATAAGGTGGTTTGGGGGGTTGCACTTGGGTTGGAGTGATAAGGAGGTTATGTGTTCGATTCCCCAAACTAACATAACATACTGATAACTCACATTTGCTGTTAAAATTAAAATCCTACTGAAGCCAGATATACAACCGAAGAGTATATATTCCAGCTAAATTCGTTGCTGCTTGAGATCCTTGGTGATAAATGTTTTGGTTTTTCAATATCTCCAATCTTAATACATATTCATACAAGATATTATGTTCTAATGGATAGTGTGTTTTTATTATACTCTAGTCTTGCTATTTAATTTATAATTGTCAATCATGTCACTGCTTTACTTGGTCATTCTCTTGTAGAAGAAACTTCTCTGGTGCAAGCTAGTGCTTATATGATGTTTATCTTTTTCCAATTTCCTCAGAAATGGGTCTTGGCACACCACGATAAGAGATTTGGAGGAACAGGGACTGATGATTATATTCTTCAACATTTGCTTTGCTAGGACACCCTTGTGCTAATTATCTTGAAGTTTTCTTGACGGATCAGTGTAACGGGTATTTAATTGGAATAATTTTTTCATCTTTTGGTTACTATTGCAATGATTCCTTTAAAATCTTTGATTGTCTCATTGTTGGTTGTTTCTAAAACCAAACTTCACCAGCATGACTTGACTTGGTGAATAAAAAACAAAGTTTCACTGATTCACTTTTGCTATCATGTCTGCTCATGTATGTTCCTGAATATGTTAGCTGCTTTTACCTAGAAGAGTGTAGTTCGGCATTGTTTTTGCATGTGAAGCGTTATAGGGAAGGTACTTGGCGACCTTGCCACGTACCCGGTAATTATCAAATTATATTTATTTTGCTTTTTAGGCATTGTGCATGTAAAAAGGTGGGGAAAGAGACTGTTCTCTCCACAATAACGATACATAAGAATGTTTGGTCAGAGTAGCAATTACGAATCACTAGTTAGAGGGCGGTGGTAATATATGTAGCATTCATTTATACACCTAGTCAAGTCACCCACCCACCCATTACACTGTCTAGTGACTCGGAAGAGTGTCATGTGACCACCGGCCACCGCAATCCTACCCTCTTCTCACTCGAATAATGCATAGACTGAGTAAGACACATTATATATTTTTCCAGCTAAAGTAAAACCAAAAAAGACAGAAGATTCATATTTTGCTTCTTGTATTAGATGATGCTATTAAATAAAACTCTATTGTAAACACTGTAACTAAATAGTAATTGTACAGTAACTCTCTAGTTAGTCTGTTAGTATTGTTTTACCTTCTGTTGTGAGTTAGTTGGCATTTGATGTAAGCCAACTATCTATCTATATAAACAACTGTATACATTGTTCAGTAATAATGAAAAATCACATTTTACAATCAATACTCAAACTCTATCAGGAAGACTTTATAGTATATTCGTTAAATAGTGACATAATAGTCATCTGGATTTGTGTTTGCTTGAGATTGTACACACACTCACTATGGCATATACTATTGTATCATTGAAATTCTCTTTCTCTCCTATTTCTTCCTTGTTGGTGCTCACTCAAACCCCTACTGAGTTGGTTCGAACTTTGAAGTGCTACAATCACGTGGGGCTGGTAGGGGTTGAGAATTGGTTGTGAAGTTTCCTTTTTATATCTCGTCACATGTTTTGTTAGGGAAAGCAATAAGAAATTCTATAATCTACTCTACTATCAATATAATCAAAAATAATAAATTAC
The DNA here is from genome assembly GCA_963573325.1 of Astragalus glycyphyllos. Taxonomy (NCBI): domain Eukaryota; kingdom Viridiplantae; phylum Streptophyta; class Magnoliopsida; order Fabales; family Fabaceae; genus Astragalus; species Astragalus glycyphyllos. The sequence continues at coordinate 92,590,203 of OY754307.1, forward strand.
TCATTTTTAAAAATTTGACACATCAATTTTAAGGACACATGTCATTTAAAATTATTTTCTCATTTTTTTTTCGCGGTTCTCACCGTGACATCATTTTTTTATTTTTTATTTCAAATTTAAAATGCACTTTCCTCTTTCCTATCTCTCTCTCCCACTCTTATATTTCACATCTCTCTCTCTTTTTCTATTCTCTCTTTTGACATTTCAACTTTTTTAATTTATCTATCATCTATTTAATCAATAGAAAATATTAGATGTTGTCAATATGGTTATTTTTCATATTTTGATTTTGAAATTCCAACGTGAACACATTAGAATAATTATATTTTATTTTCCAGAATTTTTAATAAATGATTTATTTTTAAATTTTTCTTTTGAATTTGAACGGGTAAATGTTAGATGTCATTAAATTTTATTACTTTTTTGATTCTTGATGGTGAAATATTAAATGTTTCTTGCAATAATTATTTTAATTATTTTATAAATATCATTAATTTTTTACAATTGAATATTTTGTTCTTTTTGATTTTATAACTCATTATTTTTGCTTTTGTGCTTGGTGAGAAACACTATATGTTGTTAAATAATTGTTTGCTATATTCTTTTTTTAGTTTCAACGGGTAAAAATTATAGTATAACTTCATAAAATTTGATTCTTTATAAAGCAATGCTACACATTGTTGAAATAATTATTTTTCATATTTTGTCTTCATGAATGCCATTATTTTTTAGAAATGATTATTTTGTTTGAGTCAAAACGAGAAAACTTTGGATATTTTTGGAATAATAACTTGTTATATTTTGCTTTTGAATTGCAACGGGGAAACACTATTTGTTGTTGGTATAATTTCATTACTAATAAAATGTTATAAATCTTTATTTAATTTAAAAATACTATAAAAATATTTTACTAAAGCATATGAATTGGCTTTACTATTCACATTTATTTTTAAAATATTTGGTGCCAATATTGAGTGGTACAATCAACCAAAAAAATAGTTTGCAAAATAAATTATATATATATATATATATATATATATATATATATATATATATTAGCCCCATAACCCGTGCGATGCACGGGATTGACTAAATTTCTTCGTGTAAATAAGTAATAAATTTTTTACGGTTTCTTATTTTAACTATACAGAGAGCGTGTCCGCTGCGGGAATCAAACTCGGGAATAAAAACTAGTGGACCAATGGTGTAGGATTGTAATGTATATAGTCAAATAACTGTAAATAAAAATTAAGTTATAACTATAAATTAAATAAAAAGATTATAAAATTTCTTAGTGTAAATGAGTAATAATTTTTTACGCATGCTTGGTTTTTTTTGACAATAATAAACTTATGGCACTTCATTAATCAAAATAGTGTCAATACAGGATGGAATCACACTTAGATACCATCAAGTCTGTCCACTGCGGGAATCGAACTCGGGAGCACTGAGTCGACCCCATGTCCTAGGGTAGCTTATGCCAGTAGACCAATAGTGTTGGTTTGTAAAATATATAGTCAAATAAACGTGAATAAAAATTAAATTATAACTATAAATTAAATAAGAAGATTTTAAAATTAGAAAAGAATATTAACAAAGACGCTAAAATTAAATATCCATAGATAATAGGAGGAAAATGTTTAAAAATTTTAATAACATAATCCAAATTTATAAATTGTAAATATAAAAACTTAACCCATAATTAGAAAGAAAAGAATACAATACAATAAGAAAGTGAAACACATGGGTATCATATAGGGTTGGATGCAAATCACCAATAAAATAGAAGTAACTATATAAAGTTGGAAGAAGATGATAGGAGTTTATTGTAAATTTGGCTGAATTTCCCGTGAATAAAAAATAAATTATTATTATTATAAAACACTTTATGTATTTTGTCACGATTTTTCTTTAACCAAACCGGTTATCGAGGAACAAACTATGTATTTGAACAATTAAAATTTATTCTAAATCATAAAGCACACCAAATCACACTATTTAGCATATCACTTTAAGTACTTTGTCATAAAATGAATTTTCTTTTTTAACCCAATCGATTATTGAAAAATAAATTTCACATAGTTAAATATCTTAAATTTTTCGAGACGACAAAGTATTCTTTAAGCCAAAAACTTAATATATAAAAGAAAAAAAAGAAAGAAGAAAGAAGAATTTGAAAAAAAGGGAAAAGAAAAGAAAAGAAAAAGAGAAAGAAAAAAAAGCAACAAAAAAAGCAGCACTTTGGCGCTCAAATGCCAAGCGACATACATTATTATATATATATATATATGATAAATTTGGGTCAGTTAGCGAACATATAATGAAGACCATATTCAAACTCAAGGGTAGGAAGGAGAAGATGCTAGTGTATGAAGGGCTAGTATAGTTAGGATATGTGGAGAAACTAGAATAATTGACCCGTGCAAGCACGGGTATAAGAAAGCTATTGGTAATTTGTCAAAAAATTTATATTTTGTAAGTTAGTAGAAAAACTCGTGTATAAATAAATGATGCTATTTTTTGTGATTTGAAAATAATATTTAAACTATCAAAAATTCATATTAATTTATTATTTTTTTGACCAAAATTAATTTGTTATTTTTAATAACAATATCATTGTCAAAAAACAAAAGAACAATATCATATTGTGGTGATTTGTCCCTCACTGTTGGTTGCCTTGGCAATTTCAGTGGCATGGGGATGTTGGCTGCTGAGTTCAAACTCAGGTGTGAGCAGTAGTAGTGTGTGTCTGTTGTGTTTATTTTTCATTTCGTATAAGTAAACCAAAAAATATTGTGGTTATTAGAGTTCTTCATCACATACTCTAGCTCTAAATATGACGATATTAATGATCATATGATAATTTGGTCATGTCATGGCATATATTTGGTCAAGGCAATCCACTACTGAGTCACCTACCTCCCACTCAAGATTGAGTAAAAAAATACTCGAATCTTGGAGAGTAGTGCTTGTAACAATGATATCTCAATATCAACCCTACATGTTTTTGGGTTCTTCCCCTTTTGCATTTCTGCTATCTATCGTTTTCCATAAATTCTATAACATTTATATAAGATATTGCAACAACCACCATAGAAAATTATCAAATTTGAAAACTCCCTCCCGAATATAACTTGAATTTCAGCAAGATATCTCTTTGACTCATTGTCTTCAAAGCAATATTAGCAACACCCATGAAAATCTATCATTCAATGCAACAACTTTCAATTTCATAAACTTGTCAGTAATTCCTTCCCCAAGTTGCAAAACAGTATATATATAAATATCATTCTGCTGATAAGTGATAACCAACTAAACTCATGAGAAAAATATCTTGTTCATCAGAAATGATTTTGCTAATTTTTACAGCAACAAAGTTAAACCGCTAATCATATAATATGATAATTTTTATAGCAACAAAAGTTTAACAGCAGGAGAGGGAAGCGGTTCGGTTGAACATTTAAACTCAGGGAAAAAGTTTTAAACTCCTTTTTTTTTTTATAAAAATGGCTGGCCAATGCACCCATGTGTCCTGACCAAACATGGCTACTGGCCAATGCACAAATTTTAGTTCAAGCAAGCCCCCGATGTTCTATTTATAACAATCACTCACATTGCTAAATCTATACATATCCAATGTGGGACTAATTTGGGAGCAATAATGCTACTCAAACACGCACTCTCTTAGTTTTCATTAAAAGGCTTATTCATCCTTTCTCTCTCACAAGCACTCTCACATATACACTCTCTTTGATGCTGTCAAGTCTTTCATCGTCTCGTTCAACCTTTTTCTTTCTATGTTGCTGCTCTTTGTAGTAAGTGTTTTTACAAAAAAAAATGGTGGCTGTAGTGGGGACTATAAACCGCCTCTTTTTTTTATATTTTTCATTTCTTCCAATTCTTCACCACTTAATTTATAATATTATATTCTATATTTGCATTTTATTGTATGTTTACTACTTATAACATTTCTTCCAATTCTTCACCACTTATTTGCATTTTTATCACTTAATATATTATATAATGAGTGTAACCAAGAATACTTTTTAAGTTGAACACCACTAGTCAAGAATAATTTTTTCTCTAAATAAAAATGTAAAAAAATATATAATAAAAGTTGAAATTTGTTTGTCTAAACAGTTGTTAACTTTTTTTTTCCACACAGTTAAAATACACGTTTTCTTCCGGTCTAAACAAAACCAAATGTCTTTCCGTGGGACCAGCTGGCAAAGGAAAAGAGATTGTGCTTTTCCATGAAGGGTCCACCTCTCAGCATGATGTCATGAGGTTGCACAAGAAAAGGCCACGCAGGGATGAGGGATTAAAGAAACCAATTCAAGGTAGTAGTACAACTTTTGGGTCAAGACAAATGGACCCACCAAACACAAGCAAGCCCTTTACCCCAAAACCCAACGTGGGGGATCAGAAGAGTCCACAGCCTATTCAAGCTGGACAAAACAATGGACGACCTAGTACTAAACAAGGAGTGGTCATTTATGAGATAGGAAATGGCACTAAACCTACCGTTAGTATGAGAGATGTGGAAGGGGCTAGATATGATTTTCTTACTGAAGGAGAGGGTATGGAATTTAATCACGATGACTCTCGTTCCACTACAGGGGACCCCCAGATTACTAAGAATGATGACAAAGTTATCGAGACTCAAGGTAAAAATAATATTCCAACGCACTCTGTGACCCACACAAGTGCAATGGAAATGACGTAGTCTCTACGTCTTGTTGGCCCTTTATTCCTTTGTTGTGTCTTATGGCTGAGTTTAATGATCTATCTATCCTCAGCTGGAATATAAGGGGTGCTTTGAATAGGGATGGGAAGCGTCAGACTCGTGTCCTTATTCGTCGTTATCGTCCTATGCTTGTTACTCTTTTAGAAACTCATTGCCAGTTTGGCAGAGTGGAGACTTTCTGGAGGAGTTTGGGTTATGACAAGTGTGCTATTTCCGAAGCTCAAGGGCAGGCTGGGGGTATTTGGATCCTCAAATCTGTTGACTGCTCCTATGATATTGACATTGTTAACATACACACTCAAGCAGTTACTGCATCTATTCATCATGAGGGAAAACTTTGGTTCTTCTCCGCTATTTATGCTTGTCCCCATTATGTTGGCCGACAGCTCCTATGGGATCACCTCTCCCTGCTCCGTGCTCACATAACTGATCCTTGGCTCCTCATAGGGGACTTTAATGAGATTATCTTACCATCTGAGGTCAGAGGGGGAGACTTCCCGGCTCGTGGTGCAGCAAGGTTCTCAGATATCATAGAAGAATGTCGCCTCATTGACTTGGGGGCCACAGGAAGCTCGTTTACTTGGTATAGAAAGGAAGATGGTATCCTTAAAACTACTAAGCGCCTGGACAGAGCCCTAGGGGATAGCAATTGGAGAGTTATGTTCCCGGAAGCTTACATTGAGAATCTTATGTACTATCAATCTGACCATAGACCCATCTTACTTCGAGGCCGAGGCACTATACCTGCCAAACCAGCTCGCCCTTTCCGCTTTCAGGCCGCCTGGCTCATGCATGACAAGTTTCCTATGGTTGTTAGGAATGCTTGGAGGGGAGGGAATGGGCCTATAACTACCAACCTGGAGCGTGTGAAGAATGATGCCTTGACTTTCAATGTAGATGTTTTTGGAAATATATTCAAGAGAAAAAAGAAGATTGAGTACCAGCTCAGTCAAGTGCAGAAGCAACTTGAGAAAGTCGACTCTATTCGCCTCAACATGCTAGAGATGGATCTGCAAAGAAGTTACCAAGAGATTCTTAAGCAGGAGGAACTTTTTTGGTTCCAGAAATCCAGGGAGAAATGGGTTAAGTTTGGAGACAGAAATAATAAATTCTTCCACCTCCAAACTCTGGTCCGTCGGAAGCGTAATCGGATTCATGGGCTCCATTTAGATGACGGAACATGGTGCATTGATGAAGGTCAACTCCAACAAGCTGCCATCAACTTCTATAGGGACCTCTTTCGGCAAGATGATGAGGTGGACCCCCCTAGCCTCTGCATTGATCTTTTACCTAGGTTGAGCGCTCAAGGGGTCGCCTCTCTTGACGCACCAGTGATGAAAGAAGAAGTCAGAGATGCTATGTTCTCCATGCAATCCTTTAAGGCCCCTGGTCCTGATGGTTTCCAGCCTCTTTTCTACAAGCACTTTTGGAGCTTAGTTGGAGATGATGTTTGGCATTTTGTTAGGGATTCTTTTAGTAGGGGTTACATTGACGAGTCTGTGGCAGATACTCTTCTTGTCCTTATCCCAAAGGAAGCCAATCCCACTCGACTCAAGAACTTCCGACCCATCAGTTTATGCAATGTTATTTTTAAAGTGGTCACTAAGGTTTTGGTTAATAGGATACGCCCCTACCTTGATGACTTGATTGGTCCATTCCAAAGTAGCTTCATCCCTGGTAGAGGCACGACAGACAATGCTATCCTGGCTCAAGAAGTGGTCCATCACATGCACACCTCTCGCTCCAAAAAAGGTACCCTTGCTTTTAAGATTGACCTGGAGAAGGCGTATGATAGACTAGATTGGAATTTCTTGGAGTTAACCTTACAGGACTTTGGTTTTCCCCCATCTACAATCTCCTTGATTATGAGCTGTGTCAAAGCTTCCAACCTATCGATCCTGTGGAATGGAGCTAAGACGGACATGTTCAAGCCTTCAAGGAGCCTCCGACAAGGGGACCCCCTCTCTCCGTACCTGTTTGTTCTCTGCATGGAGAAGTTGGCGCTGAATATCCAGAGTAAAGTTAATGAGGGTCTCTGGCGGCCTATCCACGTCTCGAAAGGCGGCCCAGGTTTGTCACACCTCCTTTTTGCTGATGATGTCCTTCTCTTTTGCGAGGCTACTCCAAGTCAAAGTGAAGTGGTCATGGAAACCCTCAATGAGTTTTGTGTGGCCTCTGGTATGAAAGTTAATGTGCAAAAGTCTAAGGCTATATGCTCTAGACGAGTCCTGGGAACGACAAAGAGATTAATAAAAGCGGCCTCCAATATTCGCTTTGTGGCTAACTTAGGGCATTATTTGGGATTCCCCCTCATCCAAGGGTGTCCTAGTAGAGATGCCTACAGCCACATCCTTGAGAAGATGCACTCAAGGTTAGCGTCTTGGAAAGGCAATCTTCTGAATAAAGCCGGGCGAGTTTGTTTAGCCAAGTCAGTTACAACAGCCATGCCTATTTACACGATGCAAGTTCACTACCTCCCTCAACAGCTCTGTGATCGTATTGATAGAGTCACTAAAAGCTTCATTTGGGGTGGTAATGGAGGTGATCGCAAATGGAACAGGGTTAAATGGGCCACTGTTACAATGCCTAAGAAGTTTGGGGGGCTGGCCATTCGGGAGGCAAGGCTATCTAATATTGCTCTTCTGGGCAAGCTAGTTTGGAGTCTGTTGCATGATACACACAAGTTGTGGGTGCAGGTTCTTTCACACAAATATCTAAAGAAGCACTCTATTTGGATCTCTAACAAGGGTGGGAATATCTCTTTGGTTTGGAGAAGCATTAGAAAGGCATTGGAGGTTCTTCTTCAAGGATTCCAATACCGTATTGGTGACGACTCTTCGTCGTTCTGGTATGATGACTGGACCGGATTAGGAGCACTTTGTCACTTGGTTGATTTTGTCAACATCTCAGACACTCAATTACAGCTTAAGGACGTAGGGGTAGATGGTTCTTGGAACTGGAACTATTTGATGACTATGGTACCTCAGGCTCTCTCCTCCGTGGTGAATCAGTTTCCACCTCCCCGGTCCTTTAATCCCATGGTTCCGGATAATTGGATTTGGAGTTCCTCAGATACAGGTGTCTATACTTGCTCATCGGCCTACACTTGGCTCTTAGCAAAGCACAGGACTTGGAACACTCAGGAAAACTGGGATTGGATTTGGAAGCTCAAGGTTCCTGCCAAAGTTCAACACTTCATGTGGTTATGTCTACATGGAGCCATTGCAACCAATGCTTTTCGTCACAAGTGTAAGTTAGCGGCTTCCCCTATGTGTCAGCGTTGTGATAATCATGTTGAAGACATTCTTCACTATCTGCGTGACTGTGCCCCTTCTAGAGACGTTTGGAAGCTCCTGCACTTCCAAGACCCACACTTCTTCAACTACACATCTGATAAAGTTTGGTTGGAGAGAACGGGGGAAAGACAAGTTAGGCTCTTGGTTTGCTTTGTCAATTTGGTGGATTTGGCGCATGAGGAACAACCATATTCTTGGTGATACGGGTTTGAAAGCTAGAGATGTGCCTAGGCTTATTGAGGGAATGAGTAATGATATGCTCACTATGGAGCCCAAGCATATTGATATCTATCCCAATCGGGCCTCAGTGGTGTGGCAAGCCCCATTGCCAGGTACTATAAAGCTGAATGTTGATGGGAGTTGTGGCTCGAATAGCGTTATTGGTTCGGGTGGTCTTCTCCGCGATAGTCATGGGCGTTGGGTGGAGGGTTTCTCCTCGAATGATGGTCATGGGGATGCTCTTTTGGCTGAGCTGTTTGGAGTTTATCATGGTTTGGCTTTGACCATCAACAACTCGGTATCTAGTGTAATTTGCGAGTCAGACTCTGAAGATGTCATCAAATGTCTTTCCTATCTTTAAGTGTATTAACCAAGGACAAAAGTGAACCAAAAAAATATTTTTACTCGTTGAGAGTTTATTTCAGAAATCTATAATTTCAAAAGAATGGAAAAGAAAACTTGAATTTCATTATTCAGAGGCAATAATAATGTGACATTTTTTCCTAGAACTTTTTTAATGAACCTTGAAAATTCTGGAATGTAACATATTTTTTAAATTTTAACTAATGATATTAGAAGAATTGGCTATAAAGAAGAAAGAGTAGTAGTCTTTTATTTATTTCTAAAATTAATGTAGAGATAAATCATTAAATTATAATAGAATTTGTAAATATAAAAACTACTTAGAATATTAAATTACATGTAGCCTGTCACATTAAGTTGTTTCTAAGTGAAAAAAGAATTGTGTTTTTCCACTTGCTTTATTATTATTATTATTATTATTATCATCATCATCATCATCATCATCATCTAAGAGACTAACATCTAAGAATTTGGGCCTTAAGATACATTCTAAAATGTATCTTTAATAATTCGTAAAACCTAATATTATTAAATTTGAAATGTAAAATACAATAAAATAGACCGAATATGCATGAAAGCGATTTAATAAGTGACTCATTATATAATATAAGTTTTTAATTAATTATTTTTTGTTTTTATTTTTTTAAAAATTGAGGAGGGGGAAATTTTAATGGTCAAAGTGGCACTAATTAATTTTTTTTAGAAAATATACTTAAATAACTGTTAATCAAAAAGTCTTTGAGTGTTAATAAATTAGATAATTTTTTGGAATAAAATTTGGATACATTAGAAAAACATTTTATTTAGTCTTTATTATGTATAGTATCTTTTTTTTGACAAAGATTATGTATAGTATCTACAGAGCATTAATTACAAAAAAATATATTAATTATCAAATTGTTGTAGGAGTGCCACGTGGAATAGCAATAAATGAGATTCATTCTCAAATGTAATATATATAGATATAGATATAGATATAGATGTTATTTAGGAGGACATAAAATTAGAATGGATTAGCTAGAGATGAAGACTTCGGTACCCGTTGAGTTTTGTTGGATTTGATACCCAACATCCAATCAGTTAATAACATCTAATTTTTTTATATTTAAGTATTTTAAAGCAAATTTAAATATAGTACTAATTTTGGCCACAAAGTATCATACCTAACAAAACTCAATGATATTATAGAATTCTTCTTAGCGCTAATAATTTTGGTTTTACTTTTCTCTATCCCAACCTTATCATTTTTAATTATTTTTGTTTTCGACTCTCTTATCTTTGAATGGATGCTAAAATTTCTTGAAGTCCTTTCACATCTCACAAGTCCACGCAGTCATTTCAAATCTTGTAAGTTTTATTATACAAATCCACTAAAGTTCAAAATACAAATACTTGAATTCCTACAAAGTCTTAATAGTCATAAAATTCTAATAAAGTTTTTAAAATCCGCGAGACTTTTTTGCATTAATGAGATATTATTAGAAATATGTTATACTAATAATATCTCATTAATGAAAAAAAATGTACATTAGTAAGAGAAGCTTGAATAAAATATATATTATGTTAGATACACTTTCGAACATATTAAAATAAATTGATGCAACCTTATTATCATAATTCTTTTTCTTTTTTTAAAAAGAGCAGTTAGTGCACTTTATTAGGAATCAAATCCGAAAAACATGAGGGGATATCAAAGTATTCTTGAGGACTAGATGACAACAAAGTCAGCCCCACAAAAGAATGAGCAACAATGATAATTCGTTTTCTCATTGCTGTAATTACTATAACTTGCATCCATTTTTAACTGTTTAATTTAATGAACTATTTTTATTTATGTTTTGGTCAAATTTGCTATCAAGGTTTATCGTCTTTACTTTTTTAAACATATTTCTAATTCAATATTTGACTATATCTAAAATTATTTGATAATTAAAGCGATTAAAATTATATTTTTCGAGATGATAGTTTTAAATAAATTTAACATATAATTTTTTAAAAAAATAAATAATAATGTTTTAACATGAATAATTATATATTTTACTGCTAACAATTATTTAAGTAAAAGAGTTTAAATTATTTTAGAATAATATAATAAGAAATAGGTTTTTTTACAATATGAAAGAAATATGATTATTACAAAATATAATATCGTAATGTAAATAATGTGTTATTTAATAAAATTATTTTGAGTTATATTACTAGATAATCGGCAATATTTGATAAGTTAGGGAGGCTGGGACCCAAAGAAAATAAAATATGTTAAATGATGATTATGTATTGAGTTAATAAATATTTGTTGCGAGATTGTCTAAAATATATTTATATATTTAAATTATATCACGTTCACGCATTTTTAGAAAATATTTATATAAATATAACATGAAAATATAGTACCAGTATAGAAAATGAGAATATATTTACAAATTTTTCAATAATTAACTTTATAAAAGTATATTTCTATTCTAACATTATATTTTTCTCAATTAATCTCGTCGTAATTTTTTTTTACACTTATTTATTTACATAAAAATGAAACAAGTATTTATATAGTACTATATTTTCAATATACATAATTTATGTTAACAATAAATATGTGTGTATAAATATATTTTAATTTTGTAAATGTAAAACTAATAAGAAATATGATAACAACTTGTGCAATGCACAGATATTTCCCTTAGTAAATTACTATAGGGAGCTATTAATTATAGAAAATTTAAGTTGTAATCTTTCAAGTCTGTTAACCAAATAAGGACTTGAAAAAACAATAATCCCAGTCTAGATATAACATAAAACTAACAAAATTGAAAGTTAATAAAAGAAATCTTAAGAAAAATTAGGTGGGATAGGAGTAAAATTAAGCGTAACTAACAATAACCATTTCCTACCACCCTATGGCACCCATATTAGAGGAGGTGCGCGAAATCGGTCCCCATGCGTTGATGAATCAAGTAATCATGATTGTTGGATGGGATATTATGAAACATCATCTGACGATGTTGTAGCTGCAATACTTGTGGTTGTTGTTGTTGTTGTTGTTGTTGTGTGGCCCTACTCATCTCTTTCTGACGTCTGAGCTCCAACACCTTCCGGTGTGAATTGGAGTGTTTTGTTAGCATGAAAGTTGGGCTCGCAGCAGGCCTATACTCGGGCACCAGTCGACCCGACTTGTACCTCACGCCACAAGCATTGCAGAGCGTTTTAGGACCCATGGGTCCGGTTCGCCACTGCGGTGTCTTATCCGTTGCACAATGTAAGCACTTACGACCGTCACATCCATCGGAGGAGTCCCTCCTTCTTGGCACATGTTTCTTTGGTGGAGCCACGATGATGGTATCAGAGTGAGAAGAGGAGGTAGTGGTAGTTGGGGAGAGGACAAGAAGCCGTGAATTCCATTTGCCTGAGGTTCCACGTGATCGCTTGCTTCGGGCCTTTGCTGGGACTGCCACTTGTGGGTTAGTCTCTTCACATGTTTGCACACATTCGCTTGAAAATGATTCATCGTTTACCCCATTCAAACAAGATATCATCTGCATCTTCTGCACCTCCTCGCTTGAAAATGATTCCTCATTTACCCCCTTCACACAAGAAATCAATTGCATCTTCCTGACATCCTCATGTGAAACTGATTCTTCTTTTACCACCTTCACAATAGATGTTAATTGCATATCCTGCACGTCCTCGTTCGAAAATGATTCGTCCGCAAATTTGGAAAGCCATTCCAGCTCCGCAACATCATCATCCTGTACCAAAATATATATACATGTAAAAGTAATTAATATTTTCTTTTCTTTTTACCAGTTATATTAACTAATTTGTCTTTTTTGGTTGAAACTAAGACAAATGTATGGGAATATAATAAAGACAATTGTTGCATATGTCGGAAGGAAGTCCCTTAATTAGCGATTGGAAAAGCAAAACTGTTACGTATTGGCAAGAATTGAGCTGATGTATGTAATATGTAATGGATATTTGAGAGGTGTACCGGGAGAGAGAGGTCGCTAGAGAAATGCCCATCCGCCAGGAAATTGGAATTATGGTGGGTAGTGGTGGTGGTGGTATCAAGGTGGGAAGAAGCGGCAGGGGAGTTGGCAGGAAGAGACTCAAAGATGGGATCGGTAATGGGAGTGTCGTCGTTGGAGAAATCGAAGAGATCCTCAACAATGAAGCGGTCGGCAGAGGTGTTGACATTGGTAGTTGTGGTGTCATCAGAAGCGGAAAAGCTAGTCTGGTAAAATTTGTGTGCTTCCTCCATGGGTAGCTGGAACTAGCTAGCTAGAAATGCAAGAGAGGTAAGGAGAAAGTGATGTATATTGCAAAAATGTTACGTTATGGGTGAAGTGAGAAAGTATAGGAAGTCGGAGAAACTGAGTGTGACCAAGTTGTGGCTTTGAGTGGTCTGAGAGAAAAGTTGATGAGTTTTTTTTTCCGTTTAAACAGTGTAATTTGACACATGTATTCCACTTCTCTTTCTCTTTTTTTTTTTGTCTCTTTTCTGGCCAAGTGAAACCGTTTTTTTTCTTCGAATTGGTCTTTTGTATCACTGTTGACTTTTTATTTTCAGTTACAATCCAATGTTATGTATACAGCCAGTACCATACTGCGGCTAGTACTTGCGCCTTTCATTTTTTTTTGCTTAAATATTACTAATACGTATGACTTGTGCGATGCACAAGTATACATCAACTTGTTAAAAGAAGTTGGAACTTTAGAGATATTATATCTGCTATCTTTTAAAAAAAGTTATTTAAAAATCATAAATAATAAATCTCGTGTAAAAAAACTCATTGAATAATTTAAGATTTATATTAATGTGTTATCTTTTAAAAGATAGTTGTTGAATAAAAATTGTCATCAATAAGATGACTTGTATTACATGCGTTACTTCTTTTATTTTATTTTTGTAAGGATGTAATTTCTATTAAAGTGTTCATTAAATATTAATATAGTATTTCATGTAAAACAACTAATACCCATTGATATGTTTTAATTTTATAGTTCAAAGACTAATAGATTTATGTGTATATATTAACATATTTATGTAAAATAGTAATCTTTCGAAAAAAATAAAAAATAGTAATGTCTATCTGATATACTTTTTACTTATAGTAAGTGATGGAAAATGTGACATCTGAAAATTTAAATTCCTTTAAATATTAGTGGTAATGATTTGAAATTTGCATTGAATAAATTCAAATCAGTGCCTGTTGTGAATTCAAACACCAACAACAAATTGATTGTCACATTTATAAAGTTACCATACGTGAAAATAATGTTTCATTTTGCATTGATGTCATTAATTTGAATGTTAAAAAACTTATTAAAAACTAATTTTGGATAAATTAATTCCTGTCATTCCTAATTTAGAGTATATTAATTTGAAATTTGAGTTGTTTTGATTAAAACTTTACAAATATCTTTTTTTATATGAGAAAAGTTGTATTAAAAAGGAGCGCTAAGGGTACTCTAACCCAATACAAGAGAATCTACTAAACGAAATTACAAATATCTAATGGGACACTATGATTAATTTTTTTTATAAAAGTCGGAGTGGCATGCAATCTTTCCTCTTATATAAACTATTAATTGTTGTTAAATTAAATATGTTCAACAGTTTTCTATTTATTGTTACTGTCATATGGCAAAACCATCAAAGGCCTAATCAAATTGCAGAAACGAAAATTAAAAAGCTGCTTGAGAAGATGATCTTTTTTTGTTTGAGAGTTTGTTGTCTGGTTGTTATTGTGATTTTAGCGTTGTTGCAGAAATTTTAGTTGAGCGGTATATTTGTTGAGCTCACTCATTACTTTCAATTCAAATATTAAAATCTTATGTTAATCAATGGCAGTTGGAGCTGTATTTGGGTTTGTGGTATGTCATATGAGGATTTCATAAGAAGCATGTGCTTGCCTTTGTAATTAAGGTATATTTTTTCATTAGCTTATTTGATGATCTGCAACTTTCTTTTGGTCAGCAAGACAACATTTGTCCTCTTCTCTGTTGTTGATTTGCACCCAAAGGCAAACAATGAGATATTGACAACTAAGGTGTGATCATTAATATTTGATTTAAATCCTATTAATAATTTTTTTTTTTGACAAAAAAATCCTATTAATAATTATTCACTATTAAAAACTTAAATTAATTGGGCGTGAAAAGTGGTTTCTGGTTTAAGAAACCAAAGATTTAAGGTTGAAGATAACCAAGGACTAATTTGTCCCAAAACCCGCAGGGACTGATTTGTCCCTTTTTAAAAAATTTCAAATTTGTAACAACACTAGGGGACTTATTTGGCCTAAAAAATCCTACATTTTCACAGTTTTCTAGGCCATTGGACTGTAATGGGCTAGCTCATCATTGTTGGGCCAGCTCGCCATTAGCTGGGCCAACTCGTCATGGAATGGGTCATTCCATTGGGTTGATACTTTAATATATTTGTAACACTAGGGACCTATTTTGAAAAGGGTTTAAGACCACTAAGTTGTCACAACTCGGACGTCTTAACACGGGATCGACAAGATGTCACATATCAGCCAATCCTATTTTTTGCATTTTTATGAGAAAAGGTTTTTTATAAAAAAAAATGAACTCAAAGTGGATTAGACATTTTTTTTAAAGAAAAATAGGTGGCAAAAAAAATAAGACGTTGGTCAAAATAAAATAAAATAAGACGTGCAATTAATATATTAGACATGGGCCAGACCCAAAACTAAAGTTGTTAAAAGGCCCATATTTTATGAAAAGAGGGAGCTGTTTCTGTGAAAATTAAGGGGAGCCTATGAAAACAGGAGGGCTGTTTAAGAGAAGAAGAAACCAAATAGAAGCCCAGGATCTGATCGTTGAGGGGGCTACGAATACAGTAAAACAAGGTACAAATAGCAAGCAGAATTTCTCTTCTTTCCCTTTTTCACTGCATTTTTTTTGGTATAAATTGAGTATCATCTGCGTGCAACAGAAGAGACTATCCCTCCAGCCGAGTAGAACTACAATGGGCGGTAAATCTCTCTCAAGAGATTTAATGCTCCTGCATTCCCAATATTGGATTCGAACTAGGAAGCTGGATTGTAAAAAGAATAAAATAAAAAAAGAAACAAAAAGGAGAGTATAAGTGAAAGAAATTAGGGTTCAGAGCTTTTTTTCTTCTATAAATCTGGTATCCCCTGTGCGCAATTTTAAAGACTAATCCCTCGAACCGTAAATAAAACTGTGATTGAAAAAAATATTAAATAAGTAGTACTTCAATAAAAATAAAAATACTCCTATAAAACAAAAGTCAATTTACAATAATGATTTTACTAAAATGAACCGGGGAGAGTAATTGTAAAAAGAGTAATGTTATTTAGCCAAATTTTTTAGGCTAAAAATAGCAAAAAAACCACATTACAATATCAATTAACCAAGTTTTTTAGGCCATCAGAGCATCCACAATGGAGTACTCCACTTTTTATTTCTTAAGTGGGACCTACGTGTACACATCACTCATTTATACTTTTTTAATGTTATTCTTTAATAAGGACTTAATGTCTCCAACCCAGCACTCCAAAAAGTGTGCTAAATGGACCCCACTATAATCCTATGTCATTTCACTTCAATAATAATTAATTTATTAAGTTATACTTATATTATTTATGAAATATCAAAAGTAAATTATAAAAATTGTAATATTTATTTGCACAAATTTTTTTCCAATTTTTTAATAACTTGAAAATTAATAAATATTTTTTTTTATAATTTTCATGAACTACATTTGAAAAGAAACAAAAAGCGAAAATTACATAACTAAAACAATAATTAATGTTGCTAATTATCATGAGCTACATTTTAATGCTCGAATAGTAAATTGTTTGCAAGAAATTGCTGGATCCAACGGCTAAATTGGTGAAGAAAGAGAAAAAATCAAAAGGTTGTATCACGTGGGACTCGGTTGGAGAGAGAAAATAATAGATAAAATTAGTTTTTAATAGTGGGACCCGCAGAGAGAGAAAGTCCTAATATAAAGACTCCGCCTTAATAAGGAATGTTTTTATTTTCTCCACAATGGTATTCCTTATTAAAGATGGAAAAAAACACTATAAAGAACACCATTGTGGATGCTCTTAACCAACCTACTTTTTTACAGATTTTTAAGTCATTGACTAAAAACTGTGAAAAGTAGATTAATTAGTTTTCTATTCTAATATGGTGTTTGGCTAATTTTAGCTGGAAAACTTTCGCTACATAACTTTATTCTTGTAAAAAGCAATTATCGCATGGGTAATTGACGAGTAGTTGTTTTAAAAAGTCAGCACGTTGAATGAAGTGAAAATTGAAGTGTTAACGTTGACGGGAGAAATGAGAAGTGCGTTCCGTTGACGAAAAACAAAGTATGGAAAGAAAAGAAAAGAAAAAATTGCAGAAAATTAGAATAGAGTCGGTCCGAGATGAAAGTGCGATGGCACATTTAGCAAAGGTAAAGAGAAAGAGAATGTTTTTCTTTCCGAAATCCGAAATCATCTTATCGTATGGCACACGCCGAAAGGTGCTAACAAATACGCTACACGCGTATCGTTGGCAGTGGTCCCATGATGCACATGTCACTGTTACTGTCTCGCCTTATTCAAACACTGTCTGTCTGCTGGTCCCTCTATTCTTTCCCCACACTTCTAAGCCTCTATAAAATACACAAACCACTTTCTTTTTTTAATCACGTTTTGTTTGTAAAGTGATTTGGCCTGATCTTCATACCCATATTTTTAACTTGATTAAGAATTATTTTAGAGTTTTGAAATATTGATTCGGAAAAATTGATCATAATAATAATGATTTGTGTTTTCTGAAAGTATAAAGAAATGATTTTGTTTGAGTATTGTAACTTAGAGTCTGTTTGATTTGCAAACAGATAAGACAAGTATCGGACTTGACAATACAATACTGGAGAGAATAGTATTAGACAACTTTTTGTTCAAATTGTTTGGTGAACAATGAACAACACAAGTAAAAAAAATATATAAAAACTACTGTAATTCTCTGTCTAATGTTTATAATAATTTTATATAGCATATATTATATTATAATATAATTGAAAAATTATAAAAAAAAATGTGTGACGGATAAGATAAGGGAGAGTAGTAATGAGATGAGAATATAAAAGAGAGATGAGAGGGGAGAGGGAGAGAGAAGTAGAGAGATGAGAGAGGTCATGAGACGAGAGGATATAAGAGAGAAAGGAGAAAGAGAATTATTGAGTACGAAATAAAAATAATATCTTGATTATTTTTTTACGTGATTAGAAAGTTGTAATGTGAGACAGAAAATTATATCGTGGTTTTGTGAGAGACAAAATTTTGAGTTTTAGTCCAACCCCTTGGCTCCACTTTTGTCTAGTATCATGAACAATTTCCAAATCAAACATGATACAATCGGAGTTGTCCAGTTCAATCATTTACTTCTTAAGCAAATCAAACACACCCTTAAACCACTACGCCAGAAACATAAATAAAAGGCGCACCCTTCAGAAGCGCTTCTGCTAAAGCGCTAGTGAAAGTTAAACATGGAAAGAGATATATAAGCAGCACTTCGTGTGTACGTGCTTCTGATTGTGAAAACACAGAGTAGAATAAGTGGCGCTTTATGTGGAAGCGCTGCTTATTGATAAAACATGGAGCAAAATAAGTAGCGCTTGAAAGGGAAACGCTGCTTATCGTTAAAACACGGAGCAAAATAAGTAGCGCTTGAAGGGGAAGCGCTGCTTATTAGCTTTCTAAAAATTTTCATTCACGCGTATACTCTCTCCCTCATTCTGGAAAAACAAATTGAACCCTAAAACTTCTCACTCTCTCTCATGCTGCAGCGTTTCACTCTCACTCTTTCTCTGCAAAAACGAATTGAACCCTAAAATAGAAGTTTTCCCCAAAATCAAAGAAAACCCTACCTCTCTCACATTCTGAACGTGAGCTCTGATCATCAGGTACCCTGCCTCTCTCTCAGCAAAGCGCCCTCCATCAGGTATGTTTTATGATTGTTTGTTACATTTGAGTGTTTTATGTTTTAATCATGCTTTTGATTTTTCTGGTTTTGTGTCATTTGATTTTGATTGGGTATTTTCTATGATTCCTCCAATTTCTACTTGATTTTGTGTCATTCCATTTTGATTTGGGTTGTGAAATCTAACTCCTCCAATCATTGATTATGATTCCTCCAAAAATGTGTCGTAATTTTAACCTGCAAAAATGTAAGAACATATAGGCTCTTATTTGCTTAATTTAGAGACAAACTGACTACTATAAAGGAGCTTTTCCCTATAGCATTTATGTAGAAAAACCATCTCATCAATGATATTGGTAACTAATAGTGTTTCTGAATGAGTCAGGTTGAAAATGATATTGATAACTAATAGTGTTTCTCATCAATGATATTGATAACTAATAGCCTTTGGAGGATGACCTCACATTGAAAATGGTTTAAGAAGCATGCTTAAGTAAATAAAAGTTTCATGTTTTTGCAAACAGCCATCCAAATCTGGTTGCAAGTGATTGGAAGTGGACTACAACCAAGTAGAACTATAAATTTTACCTGTCATAGAAGAAAAACATACATGTAGTAAAAGAAGAGAATTTATTTAATACATATTGACTTTGGAGGATGACCTCACATTGAAAATGGTTTAAGAAGCATGCTTAAGTAAATAAAAGTTTCATGTTTTTGCAAACAGGCATCCAAATCTGGTTGCAAGTAATTGGAAGTGGACTGCAACCAAGTAGAACTATAAATTTTACCTGTCATATCAGGAGTTAAAATTTTGGAGTTGGTACTTTGGACTCAGTTTTTTCTAACCACTTACATTAATTGGAGAGATTAATCTCATAGCTATCCTGTGCCAGTGAGAATGCGCAATTAAAGACTGAAAAAAGGTAGCTAAATATGGAGGAAAAATATAACAAGTTCATGGGTTCTAAGATTTAAAGGTATGTATTGTGTTATCTTGCTGATGGGAGGCAACCATTTGACAAGTCCGGGGTCTCAATTTCAAGAAAGTTTGTGAGCAATGTTTTCCAAGATGATTGTGGTTTTGAACTACTACTACCACTTGAAGTTGAATATTTTAGCTTATTTTCTGTTCCTTTTTCAATCTTGATAGCATCTTGTATAGCTAAAATGATTTCTTGCATCCTTGGCCTTGAGGTACCATGTTGTTCTACACATTGAATTGCTATTTCAACCACCCCCCAAATGGCTTCAGTTTTGACATTCCCAGCTAGAGAAGGGTCAATGAAACTCATCACATCTCCCCTACGAGTTAACTAATAGTGTTTCCCACCTGCATCATTAATTTTTTGCATTGTTCTGACAATTACTTAGATTTACTTTGTTTCCTTTTCTTGGTGTTTGAGTTAAGCACTTCTTATGCTAAATAGAAATCATGGGTTCTACTCTTACATGGCATATGATTCTAATTTGTCTCTTGATTTAGCAAAGAAGGGGCATGATACTCTATTTTTGTCGCCTGTTAACCTATTGTGAATCATTTAACTTATACCGCATCGCATCCTTGTCATTGAACATTAATCATTGCATTATTAGTTTATTACTTCACTAGCATGAACATTGTCTCTCTGAGTGCCCTGTTTTGCGCATAAAAATTGCGATCTAAAGCTCTTGTCTGGTTGTTAGAAAAGGAAATCAAAACATTAATTTGTGATTTTCTTATTCCACAATTTTGTAGGGACCATTGGATATTGTTGGCGATCGATGTTGATCTAGATACAATATACTACTTAGATTCCATGCATGTTGATTTGTCTAAACGCAAGGAATTGATAACTTATACAATAGGTATGTATATAGATCCCTCACACATATGTGATGATTCAAACTATATATTTATGTATTTTGATTATTGAAATTAATTATATGTTTTTTTGCTCAGTGCTCTAGCAACTCATCGAGGATTGAGTATGAGAACCAAGAACAAAAAATTGACGATTTTTACTAAATGGATATGTATAAAGGTATATTTCTAATCAATATTAATATTTATGCAATTAATTGAATTATCATATATTAACTTATTATTTTGGTTTTTCTAGTGTCCCCGCCAGGAGAATTTAATTGACTGTGGGTACTACGTTATGAAGTTTTTGAAGGATATTGTCATTCAAAACAAAATACAAATTCCAAAAGACGTACGTAATTTTAGTTCTAGCTTATGTATTTAAATATTACTCATACATTTGACCACTTTAATTCTAAGTTGACTTAATTTTCTTTTTTTCAGTATTTTCCTGAATGTCGATTCCAATCATACCCTGTTGATCAACTTGCTGAGCTTAAGGAAGAGTGGTGTCAGTATGTTACCAGTTTTATTCACCAGCGATGGTTTGGAGAAAATTAAGAAACAATATGTTTTTTGTTAATGGGTTTTTGTGGATACTTAGACATATATGTACTTGAATGTTGTTATTTTTGTTGTTGATTAAAATTTGTGGCTATGGTTATTTGAATTCAGCTAAACTTGACGTAATTAAATTTGGATAATTGGTATGTAATTTTGATCAACGGAAATTTATGCAATTAACTGTTTATTATTGGTCTGGTTGAGCTAGTATATATATGTTGAAACAAATGTCAATACAGGTGGTCTCGCTAGTTGTGTAAAAGAGAAGGAATACTCAAAATATTAAAAAAAACAACAATTAGAAGCGGTTTCATAGAAGCGCTGCCAAACACACAAAAAAGGGTTGAAAGATTACTTCCAATCTAAAGCGCTGTTGATTCAATAGACAAATAATAGCGTTTCGCTTACGAAGCGCTGCTGATTCTTTAGCCTATTGGTAGCGCATTGTCTCAAAGCGCTGCCCATTATTAATATTAAGCAGCGCTTCGTAAGCGCTTCTGATTTTGTTCATGCTTTTGCAGCGCACTGATCAGCAACGCTTTGAAGCGCTTCTAAAGGCCAAAAAGAAGCGCTGCCAATGCCTTTTTCTGTTGTAGTGAACACTAGGCCTTCAGGCCAGCCTGCTGGGCTAAACCGAAAAGAAAACCATATTGGTTGCTAATTTTCAATCTGAAACGAAAAAGCAAATCAAAAGCCCTGATTTGGGCAAAATGAATTAAAAAGCGAAACGAATCAAAAAACCCAGGACAACGTTTTAATCCAAAACGAAAACTTGATTCGTTGATAATTTGTAATCTGAAACGAAAATCAAATTTGTGTTCTTAACATTGTTGTTGGTGCAAACATGAAGAAAGTTAAAGGGTAAAGTTAGAGAATGAACCCTAATTCCTAGGTTTCTTTGAGAAGATAAACATTCAGATTTTTATAATAAAACCTAAATTAAAACACGTAAGCATGAGTTATGACCCATCATCACTTTTTTTGAGAAAGACACATCATTCTGTAAAAGCCACATATGCATTTTTTAATGGAGTTGAACCAAAAACGTCAACGTTGCAAATGTTTTAAAACATAAGGGAACTATTCGTTACAAAAAAAATATAAGAGATTGATTCGAAATCTGAAAAAAAAAAGTTATGAAACCCTGAAAGCAAATTTGCCTTTTTAGTTATATTCTCCTTCTTTTTACTTACAAAACTAATTCTAAGCTCTCAGAATCTTAACAAAAAAATGCAAGAAATTTTATTTAAATTCATATTTTATTTAGAGATAAATATATTATAAGAAAGTTGATTAAATGATATCAGTTAATTTTTTACTACAACATTACTTGATCATATCAAACTCAAAATACCTTAAAAGTTGTTTCTTCCTTAGTTTTATACAAGTGTGGAAGCGTGATTTAAATGTATGATCCTTGTACATTACTCAAACTCTCACTGTTAACCTAGTTTTAATTAGGGTTGAAAATGAGTTAAACTTGATTTAGCTCAACTTGATAGACAATATTTAATTCAAAGTGAAATTCAACTCGAGTCTGATATGAACCTTTTTTTTTAACTTGAACTCGACTCAAGTATAATTATTCTCAGCTTAAGTGTAGCTCATTTATTTAATGAGCTCAATTTTTTTGGGTAGGTAGATGGAGTGACAAGTGGAGGTGTCAAATTTGGTCTAGCCCTGCAGGCTCGCCTGAAGGCCCAGTGCTTAGGGTTGGACTGAGTTCGAATTATCGAGTCGAGTTTGGAACTATTTTGAGTTGGTTTAATTGTTCACCCTAGTCTAAATAAGTGAAGTCTGTGTATGATTTAACTTGTAGAATATGGGGAAGTTGGGGTAATTAGTGGTTTGGGAAAATCCAATAAAAACCCCAATTCAATCGAAACCGATATATTTGGACCCGACATTTTTCGTATTCAAGCCAAACTCGGACCAATCCAAACCAACTCATAGTTGTTTGGTTCAGACAACAGATTTTAAAAATCAAACTCGTGAACCCGAACCAACCCATACTAGGTCATACTAGTTTTGTAATTTTAGAAGCACGATATTTTATTTGCTTAGACTTTTTACCTTAATAATTTATGATTAATTGTAACATTTTAATACTATGAATTGGAAGACTATTATTAAATTTGAGATTGATTTGGTGTAAATTTAAATTATAGAATTTTTTTTGACTATTTAGATGTGTTGAAATATTTTAAAAAATTGTTGCTTTTTATAATTTAGAAAATTAAAATTTTAGTGCATGACTCGTGAGCTCAGTCCGAACCAACTTGTTCAATATCATATTAGTTTTGTTCGAATTTTAAAGAAAACATGTAAAATCTTAACCAACCCAAACCAAGTAATGATAATTAATTCGAGCAACAGGTTTGGCAAAATTCGATCCACACACGAGAGAGAGAGAGAGAGAGAGAACCAAGCCTCGACACTCGCCAGGATCGAACCTGACAATTGGGTGTCCATAAATGGCATTTCTGATCGCTGCGACAAATCAGCCTCGGACAATGTCTAAAAGTGATTTAAGTGTGCTAAATTAGTGTTTGATTTTTTCACTAAAAATCAGTTTTGTTGGTTAAAATTGTCAAGTGTAAGCTAGAAGTTGTAGCTTCTGAGTAACACAATTGATTCTACCATTGCGTATTTACATATAGCATAATTGCTCTTTATTATATTTATCCTTATTTCCTTTTCAAACTTGTCGGGATTCATATTTTTAGAGCCCGTTTGTTACAATTGTTTTTCGAAAAATAATCACATTTTATAAAAAAATAATCTATTTTAGAAGTTTTCCATCCGTTTGTTACCACTTTTTAAGAAAATGAGTCTTTAAATTGAGAATCTGTTTTGAGTAGCTTCTCATAAAAGTCATTTTTAAAGAATGCTTATTTTAAAAAATACGATTTTCATTATGTTACAC
Organism: Astragalus glycyphyllos; assembly: GCA_963573325.1. Lineage (NCBI taxonomy): Eukaryota > Viridiplantae > Streptophyta > Magnoliopsida > Fabales > Fabaceae > Astragalus > Astragalus glycyphyllos. Next base: position 92,614,127 of record OY754307.1, read on the forward strand.
AAATACAAAACAACTTCTCATTTTAATTTGTAACAAACGGATCCTTAATTTTAGATTCAAAAGCAATTTTGATTCAAACTATTGATAAAATCATTTTTTATGATAGAAAACCAATCCTCGTCATCACATAATGAATCACTCACAAAAAAAAAACTATTTGTTTTCAGCCGAAAATCGCGTTAGCGGTGCCCGACAGCCGGTGGTGGTGGATGGTGGTGCTTCGGTAATAATATTATATAATATATATATATATATATATATATATATATATATAATATGCTGTCAATATATAAATAATAATATTATAATTTTAAAAAAACTGAGAAGTATTATTCATAATATTTTTTTGTAAAAAAATATTTTTTATAATAATCCATTGGATTTAAAAAAAATTAGTGGATGGATCACATCCATCCACAAAAGAAGTGGATGAATCCAATCTAATCTAATCCATTAAATTTTATCTTTTTGTAATGGATGGATTTTACTATGGATGGATTGGATATCCAATTGACAAATAGATCCTTTTGACACCTCTACTATCTAACAGTAAGTGCTTGTTTGGAGAGGAAGTATATATGTTGAAGAATTATGGGGCAAGTTAGTGGGATTATAGATTATGGGATGGAGGAGGAAATGAGTAAATTGCACGCTGTTGAAGTGTGAACTTGGAAGCAGACAAAACAAAGAAACAAACAATGGCCTTCACGCGTGCGGGGCCACACACATCAATCCCTATTACTCTCTCTTTTCTCTTTCTGCTTCTTTTGTGGACCACCATCCCCACCAATACTTCCTCTCTTTCTCCTCAATTCGCCAATCAACTATGGTCTGATTAGCGCGTCCTATCTGCTAGTGAATAGCAGAGGAAATTAGTGGGTGAAGAATACGCGTATTTGGCAAGCACTAGTGTTGAGCAGTTTTTCAACGCTACTTTAAGTAGCGTTTTTTCAGACGCTAGCGAATAGTCGATAGCGTCTCATTTTTTTTGTTGACATTTTTACCCTTTTTATTTTTCTTAAATTACTTCTCTTTCCTTATTAGATATTTGTCATCATTAAGTAATTTAATCATTAGTTAAATATCCTTTTATGTCATTTTACATTTATCAACTATTTTAACCGCTAGTTTCACTAAACATATCAGTTGTTATTCGCTTGCTCACCCATTATCTGCTCATCCGCTATCCACTAGCTTATCCGCTATCCGCTACTTTTTACCAAACAGAGCCAACTATTCAAAATTAGGGTTCTTTTTAGCGTAAAATAAAATAGTAAGGCTTTGTTCGTCAATGTTAATCAGCTAGCTTATAGCGGATGACCATTACAGATAAATTCCTCATTTATCATCCATTAAATAAATATTCTCTCTCATATTTAAACATTAATTACAAATGTCTATTTATATCCTTCAATATTTATAAGCTAATTCAGCCGCTAATTTTACCAAACACTTTAAATTCAATCCGCTATTCGTTATCCACTATAACCTAGTTTATCTGTTATCTGCTAGCTTATCCGATATACTCTATTTTTTTGCCCAACAGAGCTTAAGAATAGTAACCGTGGACTTGTAAAAAAAATAGACTTGAGTATTTTTACTGGTTACTACTTACTACTGCCATAATAAATGTCACGAAATGATGTGAGAAAAAAAGTTGGGATGATTTTGATGCGGTTGGTGTCCCTTGATGGAAGATACCAGCACTGCCTGCTTATCTTTTAAGCTATGGTGATTAAGACTTTATTACTTTGATTGATTCCATTATCCAAACTAAAGCAATGTTTCTTCTTCTTTTTTTGAAAAAAAAAATTCAAGGATGGATAGCTTTTTCTTATCCGAAGCAATTAATTATTGGATCAGCAAAATGTAGAGTGTGGAAGGTTAATTATGGATTAATAACTAACTACAAAAATATTTCAATCGAGCGAGAGGATTAATCACTGCTTTTGACGGAAGATACCCTGGTCTCGACAAAAAAAACTACAAAAATATTTAAGACGCGTAATTTAAGTTTGTCAAAGATTAACTAATGCGGAATATTGAAGAATCAAACCTTACCCTACTTCCACTAGCCAAATTATTTATTTATTTTATGCGAAAATAAATAAAGAAGGAAGGCCCCTTTACATCCAAGTAGGCCAATACACTTTTTTATTGACTTTACGAGAATTGCAGATTCAATTTCGGTGAATGCATTGACTATGCGGTCTTTTTTTGTTCCAACAAGTAAATTTGTGAGAAAAAGAATTGCACCAGCTTTTATATTATACCATTCGAATCTTATAATAAAACAAAATTGCCATGAAAAACGTTGAATTTATGTTTGTAATAGGGGTTGTAAAGCAATTTATAGTTGACTCTAACCAAGCAGAAAGAGGCTTTACTTTGACGTTCATCATACTAAAGGTTCAACCTAGGAAGACACATATGTTATCAAGTATAAAAATGACTTTTTAGACATTTATAATTTTTTTATAGACGAAATGGTTATAGTTAAGCTGGATGGAGAGAGTAGAATTCGAATAACATATAATTTCTCTATGTCAGTGCTTCAAAGCCACTTTTAAGCCATGATAGATAGCTAATAACTATATATGAAAAATAGTAGAAATGCCAACAGATCCGACAAAATTAAATATCCAGTCTCCATTTGAATGTCGCAACACACCACCAAAACCTGATGGTCTTGGATTGCCAAGGCTACTCCCATAAACATTAATCACGACAGCTCTGCTTTGGTCAGGAGGCCAAGAGACCAAACATAATATATTAACAAGTTTGAAATATCTTAAGAAGTCAATATAAAAATATTATTTATAAATGCACTATTTATTGATAAATAAAATATATTAATTTTTTTTTGCATAATTATCTATACAAATATTTTTAGGCAAAACCTTTGTATATTCCTGTAAATACAATCATTATATTTCTCAATATATTAATATAAATATTTAAAAAACAAAGTTTGATCAAATATGTTTAAAATTTAATAATTTACTCAAAAAAGATGTATATTTGTGCAAGGCAAGATGTAAATATACAAATAACTGTATATAGGGGTTAAATATAGTAATTAAAATTGTATTTATACTTTTTTTAATCAACTTGTCAATCCTTTTAAAGCTAATTACAATACCGAAAAAATATAAATTAAAAATTTGAAAAACAAAATATATAAAATCTCCATAAAATAATTACAAATAAAAAATAAAAACTATCCAAGTCATAATTTTTTTTTAAAATAAATAATTTAAAAAGTTACAATCCAAAAAAAAAATTCATAAAATAAACAACAAAAGTAATGATTTAATAAAAAAAAACAGGTAAAAGTGTGCATTGCACCCGACTACTTGCATAACAACATTTGAAGCATGAAGCCAATACATCATTCTTCTTGCACAAGTATGTCTCTTTTATATAATCTTTTTAAATACTAAATCAATATTTAAGATTTAATAGATATATTAGAATCAAACAATAATTTCTAATATATTAAATTACATAAAAATAATTAAACAGTTTAATTTCTAGGCACTGTTTGTGAAAAACTTCTTACATTGTTAGCAAATTTAAAGTCATGGTATTAATGATTTTTAAAATAAATAAATTATATAAATATTATATATATATATATATATATATATATATATATTCTAACAAATTTTAAACATAATAAACGAATGAATATCTACGTAATGTTTAATGAGTAATGTTATTTAGCCAAAATGTTCCAGCCAAAAATAGCCAAAAGCTAAGTTACAACACCAATTAACCAAGTTTTATAGGTCACTAACAAACCTGTTTTTTTTTTACTGTTTTTAGTAAATGACCTAGAAAACTGTGAAAAAATAGGTTAGTTAATGACCTATAAAACTTAGTTAATTGGTGTTGTAATTTGGTTTTTGACTATTTTTTGCTGGAACATTTTGGTTAAATAACGTTATTGTTGTTAAACAAGATTATATACCCGTAGATGACACGGGTGGGTCAAGTAGACTAATTATATGGAAACCTCGACATTATTTTATTATTATTTTTTAAACCTCAACCTCAACATTATTTATATGTACACTACTAGAAAACTTAAAATTAGAGAGGGAACAAATTCGTCACTAAACCATCATAAATCCGTCACTAACACTTTTAGTGACGGATTTTGCGACGAGCCCAAATTCGTCCCCAATTTCGGCGTCACTAAATTTTTAGTGAGGGATTTCAAAAGCCATCTCTATTTGCGACGAAAAACACCCCTCACAAACGAATATAATTCGTCACTAATAAATGACATAAATTGGACTTGGGAACGAAAATTCCGTCGCTATTAGTGAGGGAAATTTTCGTCGCTATTAGTGAGGGAATAATCCGTCGCTAATAGAGATGGAATTATTTCGTCGCTAATAACAAGTGACAATGTTTTTTTAATCCCTTTTAGTGAGGGATTTTTGTGAGGCATTTTGTGCTTCTTAATAAAGCATTATTCTATTGGAAAGACACCTTTATTCTCAAACTATTGACGCCTTAAATTTAATATAAAGCTATACTAGTTATGGATTTTATTCTTTCATACTACAAAATCTTTTTAAAAATAAATATCACACAAACATATTATATATAACTAACAAAATTTACAAACATTATCCATAAGTAGTCTTAATTCATCAAAATAACATGAACGATATAGTTTTACAACAACTGTAGTTTTGTTGACCATTATCCTTACTAGAACCTCTAGCACCATCAAGTGCACTTGGAGCTTCATCTAGAAATAGAACTCTTGAATTCTTCAAAATCACTCTTGCAATGGCACTGCTGCTTCTGTCCACCAGACAACTGAGTTGCATGGTCACCAACCATTGTGTCCAATCCCTAGATACAAAGGAAAACAACTCAAGGTTACTTAACCAGAAATAGCTTTGACTTTGAGATTAAAGTTGTTTGGATAGAAGCTAGAACCTGTGGAAGTTCATCAATGAACTTAGCAGCATTTGCAAGTTCAGATGGATATCTTATTTCTTCAATTGTTGCTCCTTCTCTTCCATATGCAATCCAATCCTTAATGCTACAGTTGTTCCACTCGGTATATGAAGAGAGAATCCATTGAATATAATACACAAGATAGACCAGATATTTACTTGATCAGCAACTTTAGTAGGGAATTCCAAGCTCCAGTTCCCTTAAAATGACCAGTTTTTTCTTGAACCACTTGGACTTAAGATAATTCAAGAATTAGGACATGAGACTTCAACACTGCTGCCAGTTATGAAAGGGATTCTTTGGTAATTAAGCATCAATGAGAGAGTTACTTTCATGCAATACCTTGAGACCTTCCTCAGTTACATCTAAAACAGTTTTCTGCAAAACAGAATAACTAATTTCAGGATACTATTAAAAGAAGTATATAATAAATTAAGAATCATTAAGCAGATAAGTGAACAGAAATTTCAGCAATGCACCATCCCTATATCGTATTGGCAAGTAAATGTAAATATGCAAGTATCCCATGGATATTCTTAGTTCTGGTGTGCAATTAATAATGATAATTGATACAAAAGCAGCATTATGGATCATATAATCAACACCGGAATACGAAAGAAGAGATTTTGCTTCCTCAAAAATCTTACAAAGAGAATCCTCACTAGAGGTTAAATCCAATGGTAAAATCTTGACCTCGGCAGTGCATGCTTACCTGGTGGTATGCAAATCACGTATTATAGAGCATCGCAAATGTCAATATCATTATTTGTACATAAACATATGTGAGTAGTTTAGACCTTAATTTCATGCAGCTGTAAGTTATCATCATACCTTTTAGCTGTGAATTCGCTCGGTTTAGCTCAGCTACATTCCTTGCAGAGATAATTAACTTGCCCCCTAAACTTGCAAGTTGTTTAGCTAGAATTTCACCTTCATATCCATCATCCAAGAGCTAAAAAACAATAGAAATAATTAGTCTAACAAACAAAATACAAATAAGTAAATGATTCAGGCTATAAAGGGCAATCATTTTACAATACAAAGAATAATTTGAGTACAAAAAAAAACCCTAAAACAAAATAGTATAGCATAAACTAATCAGAAGATCATAAAATTGGTATTGGATGGAACTGCATAATTATTTAGATAAGCAAATGATATAGCTAATGCTCTAGCAAAGGAGGGCTCCCTATAACAAATAAAGATTGATTCAGTAGTTCTAATGCAAGAACGTGATTGGTAGAATCAAAGAAACAAATGATTTTTAACCTTCTGTCTCAAGTAGAAATGAAGTTGAAAACCAAAACATACAACTCTACTCTACTCCATAAAACTATCATCAGGAATCAAAAGATAAAACTACCCTTAAACCCAAATATAAGAAATAGCACAGATTATGCAAATTATGTCATTAGATGTTTGCATTCAACTTTAGGGAAGTGCTAGAAATTCAATTCAATCAAATATGGCGGTGCTTAACATGATGAATTGCCAGCTACATGTAATATGGTCAGCCAATGATAAGTTGTCAGTTATAATGTTAACAAGAAACTGATAGATAACATTAGTTAATGCATTGTAACTATAGTTACTTTACAGTTAGTAACTGCACCTTCTCTGTTTCAGTTAGTCAGTTAGAGTGACTATGCCTTTGCACTTCACTATAAATACTTGGACTGATATCATCAGTTAGTAATGAAAACAGAAAATCAGTTTTACAGTATAGAAATGCAGAGTTCTCTAGATTCTATCAGAAACAAGTAGAAATAAAGTTGAACTACATAAACTTCTTTCTAGTGATATATTGCATTGTCGTGAGATATATCAAAATAGGGATTATTTATTCACAAACAAGGATTCAAATCGCAACATGTAATGCTATAAACTAACCCCTTTTTCAAAGAAACCATTACTTTAGGGCACATTCATTGACGGTAAGTGTGTCAAACATTGACTGTCAGTGAAACCATATTGAAAAACAAGACATAAAAACAAAGATTGAGAACGAGAGGTGGCAATTTTTTTCCAAAGATAAGATTTAGATCAAAGTTTTTCCTAAAAGCAGAAGCCCTAATTTATCCATTAATCATAACATCAGAGAAAGAGAAAAAGTGTTACCTTGGCTATGAAGAGATGGAAAAACAATTTATCTTCCACTCACAAGAAGAGGAAGATTTTCATATCCTGTTTGTAATTTTTAATTTATCCTTTCTATGTGAATCCTGAATGAAAGAAAAGAAAAAAAAACAAAAAGAGGAAAAAACAAATTAAAAATTACAAACAGGGGAGATGGAAAATGGAGAGAGGGCAGAAAAACTAACAGAGGACGAAAATCTTCCCTTGGTAGAATGCTACGCAGAAGAGGAGAAGACCAGGAGGAGGAATTTTCGCAACCACAATTATTAGGGTTTTGGTGTATGGTGATGGTTAGGGTTTTGGTGTGTGATGATGGTTAGGGTTTTGCGAATGGTGAGTGGTGGAGGTGAGTGGCGGCGCTGGTTTTGAGAAGCGATGGTTTTGAGGAGAGATGGTTGTGAGGAGAGCGAGCGATGGTTCTGTGAGTGTGGGTTTTTCAATATTATTATTATTATTATTATTATTATTATTATTAGTGAGAGTTAATGGGAGGGAAGGGAATTGAAAACAACACTTATGGGAGGGAAGCGAATTGGAGAGCTTGCTTACTAAATTTTTGGGTCAGCGACGGATATGTGATTCCTCACTATTAGTGAGGGAAGTCTTTCCATCTCCAAATCTGTCTCTAAATCTGTTTTTGCTATTTTGTGACGAATTTAGAGACGAAATTTTTAGAGAGTGATATTTTTCGTCTCTAAATTCGTCACAAAAGTAAATCAGTGGTGGGTACTTGTTTTCGTAGCTAAATCCCTTACTATTAGTGAGGGATACTTATCCATCTCAAAAATTCCTCTCTAAAAACAACTTTTCTAGTAGTGGTATTTGGAAAAATAATTGTCAAAATAAAGTACTTATTTGAAAAATATGTTTCAGCTAAAATATTTTCTTTTTCTAATTGCGTATCGTACCTTCAATTGACACAACATAGCCTCTGCTATTTCATTTTTATTTTTTTCCAAATCCTTTAACGTGTGTTACGTGTGTGTTTTACCTCTTAATTAATTAGTGAGCAATATTCCTGTTGAACGGCAATTATCAAAATGTCATTACATGTTACTTGTGATTAGACTCAATTTGTCTGGTAAGAGCGTGTTGACAAATTTATTTATGGCGATTTTTCTAGAAGAAGGTTTCTTTGTTTTTTTATTGTCATTACTAGAACTTGCACCCGTGCATGCACGGGTGAAGTAAATTAACAATATAGCTAAGTATATTTTATTTGGTTGGTTTGTAGAAAACATGTCAACCAATATGAAAGTCATCATAATGGTCATCGTAAAAATACCTCAACCAACTAATAAAGAATTTAAATACCGATAAACAAATTTACTTAAAAAATAAACATTAACACTAAAACTATCAGTTTATCATAAGATAGAAATATCAATATAAAATTGAAAAATCTAATAAAAGAGGATACAGTACTTTTTTTTTTTGAAGCAGGATACATTACTTATAAAACACTAAACATAAGGTTATGTGAGATAAAGACAAAACATGAAATTAAATTTTTTGATTTAATGGCAAATCAATATAGAACAAATAAAATGATGGTTGTAGGTCGGCCCTCAAATAAAATGTTAAGTGTTAATCAGAGTATTCAGAATTCAAACCAACACTGTTGAATTAATGGAATAATTGATTAATGGAATAAGCTACATTGGGATATTGGGGTTGGATCGTGCATTTAGATTCGGGATTCCCTATAGTGGCAATTTAAATGGAATGGGTGAACACTTTGATAAACATTGGGTTTTATTGGGTATGATACCATACATTCAAAGACTCAGTGAAACCTCATTTTTTTATATACAATTATTTTGAAATAAATTTAAATACTATACTAATTATGTCTACAACATCATACCCAAAAAGCTCAATGGCTATGATAGAATTCTCCAAACGTACGTAATTACTTCACCAATAAATTATACCAAAATAAATGTGATTTCTTGATGATTTCTTTAACTCAGACGACCAATTTTGTATCTTTGAAGGTCAATACAGTCCTATCATTCTCAGAAGTTACAATGGTTTGGATGTCCATCTTTGATAAACAATTAAAAACTAAAAGGCAGATTAATAGCTAATTTGTCACTCAAATTTAAGAAAAGTTCGGTTCAGTATATGACATTGATAATATTTTTACTGAGTCCATGACATTTTCAATTATCCTTCAATTTAGTACATAAACTTTTCAATGTCACCTTTAGTCCCTCACTATTAAAACTCAATATAAATAAAGTCTCCGACTTTTACAACTAAGAATCTGTTTGATCCTTGATATTTGGTTCTTTTAGGGACCAAACTGACACTAAGTTGTAATATTATTAGCGATCAAACCGATACCAAATTGTAAAACTATCAAAAACCAAACAGATACTAAGTTGTAAAACTCAGAGGTTTAATTGATATTAATTTGTAAAAGCCAGAAATCAATGTGACATAAAAAATTTGAGGGACGAAATTAAATAACATTTTAAAAAAAATTTAATGAAGTATTTAGAAATATTATTATTATTTTTTGGTATACAAAATATTATTAATTTTATATAAAATAGTTTTGTATTTGCTAGAAAAATGTAAAGAAAAAATCTAATGGTGATTGGTCTATTAGCGCTAAACTAAGATAGTACACATTCACTGAACCATCAATTCAAATTTTTGCCAAAATTGTTGGCGGAAAACTGAAAAAAATGGCAAGTATGATGAAAAACTTGGCGGAAAAATAGCTATCTACCTTTTATATTTTAAGATAATTGAAAAGTCTTGTTTCTATGCTTTTATTCTATTCTTGTCAAATTTGAGTTGATTATGTCGTAACTGAACTTTTCATAAAAGAAAGTTTCACAGATAATACTGTTATAAACTGTTAGCTTGTTATTAGTTTATTGTAGTTGATTGTTTATCAATCATTTCATATGTTAATTAACTTTCTACTTTTAATTAAAGAGTTTATATATTGTAACCAAGTGGATTCAGAAACAATGACCTAAAATCATTTTGAATAATTTTATCCTAAAATCATTTCTACTTTTAATTAAATAATTTTATCCTAATGCTCTGCTTATGTGTGCAGAATGTAGATGCATCTATCTTAAAGACAGTTAACAATCTTAATAAAATAAATGTGAAAGGGAGTACGTGTCTTATAATTGAGTCTGGAGGGATCGCACACTGCGTATTCAAGAGTTATGACATACATGGTCTAAGGTAGGAAGACTTTGTGATTCATAAGAAATTAACCTAACAATTATGCTGTCTCTGTAATGGGCATACTAGTCTATCAACAGCCTCTCCATCTCTCCAAAAATATGATAGGCGACACAGACATAATTATGGGTTTCAAAAAATGATTAGCTCTGTTTCTACTATGGCAACTACAGTATTACTCTTTCTCAACAGTACATCTCGAGTTGCAGCTAATTAATCAAGCAGGGAAATTTTGAATGTTTGAAACAATAAAAACAAATCCTAACTGCATAATCAGTACAGTAGTAGACAACAAAAAAAACAGTATCCGGTTGTCTGTACAGTACACGTGATCTATGACGAAAGCGTCATCAATTTAAGGTATATTCTGACATATCTAAAAAATGTATAGGTTGTGTTGTGCTTCTTGTCGGTTAAATTCGTGCTTCTTGTCACTTTGATTAAAAAAAATCATGCTGGTTGCAATTGAGCATGGGCAGAAGGGTATAAATACACATAGTTTGACAGTGGTAGTGGGATAATGAGAAATACGATGAAATGGCGTGGGATAATTGCTTCTTTTCTTTTTGTTTGTCAGTTTTCAAATCAAAATTTTAAGAAGAGATTGCTGGACAAATGTTAGTGGTTACTTGTTAATTTAGTATGACCGAGAGAATTGTTAGTTTACAGATTTGAATCATGGGGAAGTCTTGTGTGGTCATAGCATATTTGAAGGTTTGGATTGAGTGTAGTCACTAAAATATGCGATCAGAGCCGTTGGTGTATTAGAGATGAATTTTTAGTTAAAAAAAAGAATTAAACAGTATACAACTAAATGACAAGTGCTTTTTATGTGTATGTGCTAAATATTTGCCTAAAAGTGTTGTAACCATAGAAGTATTTTTTTTGTTGACAAAATACAAGTATTTTTCTTGAATCCTATAACTCCTACTTTTGATGTCTAGCAAATGTTTCGAAAATTGAATAAGTGAGACAATTGGATCATTGTTCAATCGCTTTTAATCTTAGATGAAACCGCAGTCTAACTGTTCAAATAATTGAATCGAAGGCAATGTCGGGTCATGGTTTAACTGTTTGGTTTATAAAATACCGCTCTTAGCTTAACAGTTGAATACTTATTTGTGATAGCATTATTTCTTAATAGGGTTAAGTATGTTTTTGTTATTACAATTTGAAAGTTTTGATTTTTTTTTTTGAGAATGAAAAATTTTGTTTTTAATTTCTATAAAAAATTTCACTCACTTTTAATAGCGCTTAGAAAACTCTATTAAAAGGTTCCCAATGTTGGATTTAATGAAAAATCCTAAAAACAACCTCTGAAGTGTGGCTACGGTTACTCGACCAACATAACCGTTGCCCAGCCGGTTTTCTAAGCCATAACAAATTCAGTTATGGGAGTTAAAAGCTGTTACAACTATGTAACAAACTCTTAACTAACCCAACAGAATTTTATCATGTATATATAGTCCTATTTCACAGTGAAGTATGTACAGATTTCTAGTGTTGTGAGCCTCGCAAAACATAGAAAGGAAAGGAAGTTAGGAAACCATTTCAGTGAATGAACTAGGGAAAAGGAAGAATAAGAAGAGAGGGAGGAATATACCTAATTGCAGGCTTGAGTCAAAAGCTTGTGAGTACTTTGGTGTGTGATTGTTCATCGTAGAACAATCACAGAAACACATACAGTCATAAACAGAAGGTACAGGTTAGGGTTACAACATTTCAGTGAATCCAAAAGGCAAAATCACACAGAGATTGTGATTTTACCCTATCAAAGTTCTTGTGAGTGCAACCAGAAGATTTTGGTACTTGCGAAGCAAAGAGGAGACAGATCAGAGTTTTTATCTGTGAATATAAGCAAATATAAACAAAGAAACAAAGATTGCATTACCTGTGTCTATTCTGGTGTTGAAGGCTTGACAGATTCAAGACAAGTTCTGATCTATCATCGTCAACCAAGGAGAGAGCTCACTGTTCGTAAGTGAGAAGACGAAATCAAGAAGAATTGTGAGTAAAACCAGAGGGGTTTTGCTTTTGTGTTGATATTATCACCATATCTTTGTGATTGAAGCAACATTTGAGCTTCAATCACTGCTTGGTGGTGAATTTCCTAAACCCAGCAACATATTCAGAGAGAGAAGAAGAGAGAAGCAAGAACGTTCAAGAAGAAGAGAGAGAAAGAAATCAGAAAATGAAACCCTAATTGGGAATTTTGTGTTTAAGTGAACCGGGTTGAGTTGGACCTGGGTCTTAAGTTTTCTGGGCCTCTTTATTTTTAATACCTGAACCTCCTGTATTGCTAACATACACCCTACAGGTGAGAAAAATAAATATTAGAGCCAAAAAATCAATACCCAAAAGCGCTACTAAAACTCATAAATGACTAAAAAAATTACGAAGAAAAATGTAGTGGCTAAAAATGAGTTAAGTTTTACAGAAACTTAAAACAAAATTATCCAATAGTATATGGACAAAAACATATTTAACGTTTCTTAATATTAATTCTAATTATTTATTATTGGAAAAATAAGTATAATAAGGAAAAAATAATGGGGAAAAAGACTAATAATAGCACTAAAGAAAAAGTGAAAAGGGGCTGTAGAGAGTATTAATTTATCTAGTGTCGAAAATGTGGAGCAGAGCACTAGTAATATTTTAGAGCGCACGCGTTATGAATGAGAGTATGGGTGGCATGCACTTTTGGCTATTTGTTTCTCACAAGTCACAACCTGTGTGTGTTGGAAAGTTGTAAAAATGAAGTAGTGCAAGAAAAGCAAGAGAAAAAAGCAAGAGGCAAGAGAGCTAAAGAAGGATGTGAAAAGAAAGGGAGAGAGAGTGAGTGTTTTGGCATATATTATATTGTGTCTGATATTTGGGGTTTTATTTTTCTGTCACAAGCAACTGATCGAAACGCATATACATATATACCAGTCCTTTTCCATTCTTTATTATACAGTACAGACACGCAAATATAGAAAAACTCAAATTAACTCCATTATCTCTCCATAGTACTAATAGTATTTCACCATCACAATCTCTTCTTCGTATAATCATCCACCCATATAATAATACAACACCAACAACAACAACTGTGTCTGTCTGAAAGCAGTACTACGATTGCGACACAAACCTCTTTTAACTTTCATTCTCTTCTCTATTCTTTCATGTCCGAGCGATTCACATCTCATGCTTCTTAGGCTTTAAACTGAAACCACTTAACTAAAGTCATAGGTTTTGATAAGGAGATGATGGCGGTGAGCTCGGGTTGTAGCAAAGATGGGAGCAAGGTTGCACTCGACAACGGCAAGTACGTCAGGTACACGCCGGAGCAGGTGGAAGCACTAGAGAGGCTCTACCATGATTGTCCCAAACCTAGTTCCCTTCGCCGCCAGCAACTCATCAGAGAGTGTCCCATTCTTTCCAATATCGAACCCAAACAGATCAAGGTTTGGTTTCAGAATCGAAGGTACCTAGTTTCTCTCCTTTCTTTATTTTACAAAAGGCTTGTTCTATTTGTGTAAATCCGATCTCTTTTTTTTTTTCTTTATTATTATACAGAACATGGAAGATTGGGTTTAATGAATTATTGGGGGTGTGTTGGTTGCAGGTGCAGAGAGAAGCAGCGGAAAGAAGCGTCACGGCTGCAAGCTGTGAACAGGAAGCTAACAGCAATGAATAAGCTGCTTATGGAAGAAAACGAGAGATTGCAGAAACAGGTGTCACACCTTGTGTATGAAAACGGCTTTTTCCGCCAACAGACAACAACAAACAATGTAATCATCAATATATTCCTCCGATCGTCATCATCATCATCATCATCATCATCGTACTTTTACTTTGCGTATAGTATATTCCTGAATCTATCAACATTAATTAGAATAGAGGATACAAAAAAAGAAGCTTTCTTTTCTTTAATTAATTCTTGTATTTTTCATTGATTGTTATTGAGCAGGCGACGCTTGCGACGACGGACACTAGTTGTGAATCGGTAGTAACGAGCGGTCAGGCGCGGCATTTGACACCGCAACAGCATCCACCAAGGGATGCAAGCCCTGCTGGGTAAGGGAACACTAAAGCTGCTTTTTTCATCTCATCATGCTTGATCTGTTTGTTTATGTCCTAGAATAATGGAATATTATGTTGTTTTTGTCAGACTTTTGTCCATAGCAGAGGAGACTTTAGCAGAGTTTCTATCAAAGGCTACTGGAACCGCTGTTGAGTGGGTCCAAATGCCCGGGATGAAGGTTACTACTTTCTTTCTTTTTCACCCTTTTTTACTACTATTTACTTTTTCATTTCTTCCAACCACAACATAATCCAATAATACTGTATCTGATTTATTCTTTTTGTTTGTAGCCTGGTCCGGATTCCATTGGAATCGTTGCAATTTCTCACGGTTGTCCTGGAGTGGCTGCACGTGCCTGCGGCCTCGTGGGTCTTGAACCTCCCAGGGTACTGTAATTAAACTTCCTTCCTCTTTCTTCTTATTATTACTAATCCCATTGAAATGGAGTGAGTGAACATCTTAATCTTATGTTGTGTACATTCAGGTTGCCGAAATCCTGAAAGATAGGCTCTCATGGTATCGTGATTGCCGAACTGTCGATGTTCTCAATGTCATGTCCACCGGAACTGGTGGAACCATTGAATTGCTTTACATGCAGGTACCATATATATACCTAAATAATACTAACTCACTCACCAATTTCTAGAGGACAGTTCCTGAGCTATTTTGAATGAACCAAACAGACTAATAATTAAAGGGACAAGTTTGCTTGCTACCACGTTTTTATGGAGATAAATTGGTTATTTGCTCAATAATAATAATTGTTATAGTACATTTGGCCGTCTTGCTAATCCACCTTTCAATATGCAATATTTGTTAGTTGTATGCACCAACAACATTAGCACCAGGTCGTGACTTCTGGTTGCTACGCTACACATCTCTTTTGGAGGACGGTAGTCTCGTGGTATGTACTCACTATATATAGTTAACTTCCCATCTTTTCACCCCTTATGCATGCCTAAACTCTAACCTTCATAACAATGTCAGGTGTGTGAAAGATCGCTTAACAACACTCAGAATGGTCCTAGTATGCCACCAGTGCCGCATTTCGTTAGAGCCGATGTGTTGCCAAGCGGGTATCTGATTAGACCTTGTGAAGGAGGTGGATCCATTATTCATATTGTTGATCATATGATTTTAGAGGTTTGTAAATACCTTTTTATTACTTTATGATGATGATGATGATGATAAAACATAAAAGAAATTTGTGCAGCTTTTATTTAACTTGCTTGCTTATTTGAAATCAGCCATGGAGTGTACCTGAAGTCTTGCGCCCACTTTATGAGTCATCCATGCTGCTTGCTCAGAGGACAACTATGGCTGTAAGCCTATTCTTTCTGCTTACCAACTTTCACTACAAACTTGTGAATTGTGATGCTTAATAATTTCAAATCATAAATGAAAAGCTTTGTAACACTGCAATTGCTGCTATTCAGGCTTTACGTCATTTGAGGCAGATTTCTCAAGAAGTTTCTCAGCCAACTGTCACAGGATGGGGAAGAAGGCCAGCAGCTCTACGTGCACTTAGTCAGAGATTGAGCAAGTTTGTGCCATTATGTTTTATACTAGCATTGTTCCTTGTCATAATTGACTAGTTATGATGTGGTAGCCTAACTTAAATTATATATGTTTTTATAGGGGCTTCAATGAAGCTGTGAATGGGTTTGCAGATGATGGTTGGTCTATGTTAGAGAGTGATGGCATTGATGATATCACCCTTCTTGTGAATTCTTCTCCTAGCAAGATGATGGGAGTTAATCTTGGTTATAGCAATGGATTTCCATCCATGAGCAGTTCTGTGCTATGTGCCAAAGCATCCATGTTGTTACAGGTATATAACTAGTTAGAAATCTTAACACTCATCCATTTATTTGGTTGTCTCATATGCTCTCTTTCTATCCTTGTAGAATGTCCCTCCAGCTATTCTTCTTAGATTCTTGAGGGAACACAGATCAGAATGGGCAGATACCAGCATTGATGCTTACTCAGCTGCTGCCATTAAAGCTGGTCCCTGTAGCTTGCCAGGGGCCCGAGCAGGGGGTGGATTTGGGGGTCAGGTTATTCTTCCACTGGCTAACACAATTGAGCATGAAGAGGTAAGTTATTAGCTCCTGAATCCTGATTTTCCTACTCTCTTACATATTAACTATCAAGTATTTACTATCTTTTGTCAACAAATATAATCACACACTTTTTCTCCACTGCCTTGCGTAAATTAACGTTCTTGTGGTTTTCTCTAATACAGTTCATGGAAGTTATTAAGCTTGAAAACATGGGCTACTATAGGGATGACATGACTATACCTGGTGACATTTTCCTCTTGCAAGTAAGTAATATAATCATTCTTTTCAACATATCTACTCCCAAGCCCCAGGTGCCTGACCTTGATACAATGCTAAAGAAAAAAAGAAATTTGTCCTTCTACAATTGTAATTAAGAGAAAACACTTCCATTGAAAATTCACTAATCATTGACTTCTAGTCTTTGCAAAGAATAGAAGCACTACATTTATGGAGTGGGGACTTTCACAAATTTATAGGAACATTTAAACTTTAACATAAGGAAGGAGCTAAGCATCTTTGTTTGACATATAAGCATGTGAAATTTGGAAATTGATTTGAGTAGCTATGTATATATATAACACTGATTTTAGAAGGTTCTTTCCAATCTCAAGTCCACAATTAACAGTCCTTCTTCTGATTGTAATTGTCCTCAGCTTTGTAGTGGAGTGGATGAGCATGCAGTTGGCACCGGTGCAGAGCTAATTTTTGCTCCAATAGATGCTTCTTTTTCAGATGATGCACCCATTTTGCCTTCTGGTTTTCGCATCATACCTCTTGGTTCTTCCACGGCAAGTCTTTAGCCTGACTTGTGTATTCATTCTCTTTTGTTTTACTTTCTTGTTTAAGCAAGGACTTTTATTTCTTTTTTCATTGTCTTATATTATCATATGATGCAGGATGCTACTAGTCCAAACCGTACACTTGATCTTGCTTCTGCACTTGAAGTTGGAGCCACAGCAAACAAAACAGGTGGTGACAATTCAGGTCGTTCTGGAAGCACAAAATCTGTTATGACAATAGCATTCCAGTTTGCATTTGAAGTCCACCTTCAAGATAATATAGCAAACATGGCAAGACAATACGTCCGCAACATTATTGCATCTGTTCAGAGGGTTTCATTAGCACTTTCTCCTTCAAGTTTTGGTTCTCAGAATGCTTTTCACTTACCACCTGGCACTCCTGAGGCTCAAACACTTGCTCGTTGGATCTGTAACAGCTATAGGTATGTCAGTTAAAAACTTGACTTCCGAATCATGATTCAATTGCTTCTAACTGCTCGAACTGGAACGAATCGAATATCGAACCATAGCATTGGCCGGCCCAATGTAATTGAAATGGTTACATTATTTGCAGGTTCTATCTAGGAGTAGAACTACTAAAGAGTGATGGCAGTGAGCCCATGCTTAAATCCCTTTGGCATCACTCAGATGCAGTTTTGTGCTGCTCTTTAAAGGTAATTTCTTTAAGTATCTTCTTTCTGATAA
The DNA here is from genome assembly GCA_963573325.1 of Astragalus glycyphyllos. Classification (NCBI taxonomy): domain Eukaryota; kingdom Viridiplantae; phylum Streptophyta; class Magnoliopsida; order Fabales; family Fabaceae; genus Astragalus; species Astragalus glycyphyllos. The sequence goes on from OY754307.1 coordinate 92,632,069, forward strand.
GAATTATGTTCTTCTGCTTTTCTTTTATAATTTGCTTCTATGTTCTTTCTGATATTATCTGTGACTTTGCTAGGCATTACCCGTTTTTACATTTGCAAATCAAGCTGGACTTGACATGCTTGAAACCACATTGGTTGCACTTCAAGACATCACCCTGGAAAAGATATTTGATGACAATGGGAAGAAAAACCTGTGCTCTGAGTTCCCCCAGATAATGCAGCAGGTATAATTATAAATAAGTAGAATTTATATTATTGGAATATTATATCAGTAGTATATATGTTGAGAATAAGTAAAGTTAACATTAACACATGATGGAAATTATGTTGGTGCAGGGTTTCATGTGTCTTCAAGGGGGTATATGTTTGTCTAGCATGGGGAGGCCAGTAACCTATGAGAGAGCAGTAGCATGGAAAGTACTAAACGAAGAAGAATCTGCTCATTGCATTTGTTTTATGTTTATCAATTGGTCATTTGTCTGATAGATTAGATTTTATAGGATGTACTGTAGTAAAGTAGAGCGCAACCTTAACTTTGGAGAATCCCCTAGAATGCTATAAAACTATTGCCTCATTTCTTATATATGTAGATGGCACTTGCTAGTGGTTACATTAGTTATCAGAAATATTAAAACAGAATACAGAAGCATAAAACAGAAAATTGCTTAACTGATTTCACAAGGAAGATACTAATGTCACATGCCCACATTACCAATTGTTATATCTAGGGTCAAAATAGCTTCAGAGAAAGGCATCTAACATATCAACAGGCCTATTCGAAACAGGTAAATTTCTAAAGAGATAGATGCTTTGTGTCTGAAAAACATTTCCAATTTCTAAACAATGCTATTTATTATGAGAATGAGAGGAGTAAATATAAACACACAATTATATATACAGTTTGTTATGGATTGGGCCAATGCATATACCATAATGAGGCCCATAATCAAAAGCAAATTCATTAATCAATGGCCAAGATCTAAGTACCAGATTGGACGGTCTAGATCAATTAGGTCAAACACCACTCAAAATAAGCACTCAATGCAAGCATTTAAGGTACGCTATCTCACCCACATTCTCACCTGCGCTAGACTCATTTCCTAACTTGAGTGTCAGAGTGTCTTTGCAGGTACCACACCCCCCGGACCGAATCGGACATCGTTGATTAATGCTCACCTCTACCAACTATCTCGGACCACCTTCTAGGTCGGAGATACGGTACAGTACAAGTTCAATTTTGACGTTGTAGATTATTTTTTCGCAATTAACCAATTAAAAAGCTTTTTTAGTTTTTCAAAGATAGTTTTTAAGAAGGTATGATTAATCAAACATGTTTATGATTCTTTGACGGTGTAACTAATTTTTATGCAAAAAATGTTTATGACACACATCTCCTCTTGTGACGTCATGTATTTCTTAATATTTAGATTTAAATGAATTTACAAAATCACTAAATCATTAAAATATAAATTATTTTTTAATTAGCTTTTATAATTATGTATTTTTCATTAAAAAAAACTTTTTATCTTATATAAGTTGCTGTTATCCTGTGTAGAATATTGATGTTGTGTGTCAAAATATTAGAATAATGATAAACGTCCATGAAAAATATTAGAATAATTAGACGCGTGGGTAATCATTACTATTTTAAGAAAAAACTTTAAGGGATTAGCCAAGTAAAACATGACAACATTTGTATTCAGGTTCAAATCAAATCCCACAACTTTTTTGAGTTGAAATAAATGCAATTCTCTTCATAAATACTAAAAAGAACCCGAATGCGCTGCCTGGAGTCATTGCTCACCTAAAAATTTTAATTTATCAAATAATTATTATAATTATTAAGAAAAGCATTTTGGTCTTGGAATATATTTTTGGTCAAATCTAGGAATAGTTTCGGAGCCTACCCGACATGCAAACATTTGTGCCCATATTTCCTACAAACCCTCAGCTACTCACTAGACACCCCCGACCCACAAGCATTCCTAAAATACCCTCATGTGAAACGCACTTTCAAACCCCCCACGTTGCATTTTAACATGTACGAAACTAAATAAGAAGGTTGGGAGTTTAAACCACACGTTTGCACTAACAAGTAGATATACCGATTACTCCCTCCGTTCCTAAACTTTGGTCCTCTTGGCCTCTTTTTTTTGTTCCAAAACTTTGGTACTTTTAAGATACCAATGTACAATTTACCTAATATTTCCAAGTCTACCATTTATCTTTAATTAATTGTCACTCTTTACAACATTAACTCATTTAATGCTACAAAGGGTGCTTTAGTCATTAGGTATTGAAAATTTATGGTTTCTTAATTTGTGTGAAATACTCTAAAAGGACCAAAGTTTTGGAACGAAGGGAGTAGTAGTTAACGGGCATCATGTTTTGAGGCGCTTTGTTTTAAAACTTCTTTAATTCTACCTGGATTTAAAAATTCTGAATTATTTGAAGGGAATGCACAATTGTCAGAGTAAAATTCAGACTAATTAAATTCGTCGGTAATGTTTACGGGGTAAGATTCAGACTAATTAAGTTTTTCTACTATAAATTGATGCCATTTACCTACTACCATATTTACCTAACTACCCTCACAACATCTTCAATATTTTGCTCTTTTATGTCTAAATTTCAAGCTTTTGGCGCCTCTATCTAGTATCTACCTTTCAAATTTCAAAACTCTGCCGTAAACAAAAAAACCCACCAAATCCAGCAAGTCCTCTCCTTCAACCCCAAACTTCTAGTGCCAAATCATATGTCATAGATAATGATAAAAATATTTTTAACCCTCGATCTAAATATATCCTTAAGTCTCCTGTTTGAGTTGAGGGAATATGTCCAAGTTAAATCCAATAAAGAGAATTACAATTACAATACTAATATACAAACCAATCGATCCATGCTCACATAGGCCAATTCAAAATGCTAATATGGTGTGCATTCTCATCTAAAATCTCCACTACATTAGAGAATTACAATTATTGCTTATTAAAAAAAAAGAATTACATCTCGATCTTTGAGTGAATTGAAGGGCAAGCGGGCTCACTTTCTTTGTAATGCTACCCACTTTGTGCCCAGTAGGCCAGTAAGTAGCATAGCGAAAGATAGCGATGTCTAATGCAGAAACCTGCACTGCACACACTGTGAGATCTATGATTAAATAGCGTTCCACATTTTTGATTCTCTCCTATTCCATTTCAAGAAAACGTTGAATGGTTATGGATCATCACAAACAAAAAGAATTTGACACCTATCATGGAAAATAACATTTGATAATGGAGAATTGAAAGCCTTAAAATTACTCTTGTTCGTATGAGTCTCTTTACACAAGTCCTTATCAAGCATTATAACAGAGATGGGATTTGAGAACGATGTGTCTCACATTCATTGATTGCCCCCTTAAGATTACGACATTCATTGTGGACACAATTTTATATACTACTCTCAATTTTTTATCTAATTTAACTTATATAAACAATAAACTACACCATCTATCAACTATAAGTGAAACTTAATTAAAAAAAGTTAATCGATTAATAACTACTTTATTTATCAATATAGTTGTAGCTATAAAAAATTTACACTGATAGTATGTAACAATTGAACTCATTTTTATTTGAGTGTGTGTTTTGACATTTACCATTAACCTGTCTTAACTTTTTTAACCATCAATGCTTACAGATAAAAAGCATGAAGCCCATTTTTTTCTTAAGATTTCATCATATCTTATTTGTATGAATGGTAGATATATATTTGAAAATAACAAAAAAGTTCCCAAAATTTTATGAAGAGATATTGAACTGTCAAGAATACATTAATACCTACGAGAGATTTTCCAATATATATATATATATATATATATTTATATTTGGAAAATTGAATGTTAGGAACGACAAAATGGAATATATTTTTGGTCAAATCTAGGAATAGTTTCGGAGCCCACCCGACCTCCAAACATTTTTGCCCATATTTCCTACAACCCCTCAGCTACTCGCTAGACACCCCTGACCCTCAAATATTCCAAAAATACTCTCACGTGAAACGCGCTTCTAAACCCCCAAGTTGCATTTTAACAGCTACGGAACTAAACAAGAAGGTTGGGAGTTAAGACGACACTGTTGCACTAACAAGTAGATATATTGATTAGTAGGTATACTCATTTTTAAAGATTCAGACTAATTAAATTCGTCGGTAATGTTAACGGGGTAAGATTCAGACTAATTAAGTTCTTCGACTTTAATTTTTTTTTACGAGTTAATGTTTGGACTAATTAAATTTTGTCTGAGTCCATTCATAGAAACAATACGACAATACCTGTGCGTATACCGCTAGTCTACTATAAATTGATGCCATTTACCTACTACCATATTTACCTAACTACCCTCACAACATCTTCAATATTTTGCCTTTTTATGTCTAAATTTCAAGCTTTTGGCGCCTTTATCTACTATCTACCTTTCAAATTTCAAAACTTTGCCTTAAAAAAAAAACCCACCAATCTTTGCCGATAAACAAAAAACCATCTCTCCTCAATGACATTGTCTTCCTCCCTCTGCCAAATCCACCAAGTCCTCTCTTCAACCCCAAACTTCTAGTGCCAAATCATATGTTATATGTGATAGATAATGATAAAACGTTTTTAACCCTCAATCTAAATATATCCTTAAGTCTCCTGTTTGAGTTGAGGGAATATGTTGGAGAATAAGTCCAAGTTAAATCCAATAAAGAGAATTACAATCATAATCATAAGTTATAATCATAATCATAATCATAAGTATATTAAATCAAGAGTTTTTCCACATAGACGTCCACATAAGAGCAATCAAAAAATGTCATGCGCATTTCTGAATAAATACGTGGCATCCACATCAGCAAAATCATTCCACCTATGATCCACGTAAGCGTCACATGACAACTGAATGACTATGATTAAAAATTAAACCCAGACATTTGGACGGTTGATATCGTGTAAAATTACAGCTGATATTTATAGAAATAAACAAATCAACATACTATAATTTGACTGATATTTCGGGTATCATAACAACCATATATCAACGGCTCACACTGGCCTATTTCAAATAGCTGAAAAAACAGCATTCAATTGAGTTGAATGCTAATTAATTCCTCTCTTCAACACTATCCCAAAATCACGGCTTACAAGTCAATCATTGCTCATAATTCCTCTCTTCAACATCACCATCACCATCACCATCCCAAAACCAAAAACCATACAAATCCAACCAAAAAAACTAGGAATCCTATTTTTTTTTTGTGCAGGGAACAATGATGATTTGCGAAGGTGAGAAAGATGAAGAACGAGAGAGGAAGAACGAGATGTTTGCTGTGTGGGTGAGAGGTGTCATGACGACGGCAGTGGTGCGGCGGTGGTGTGACGGAGTTGGCGAATCAACCATCAATCTCTCAGATTTCAAAACCCTAACGGCGAAATCGATGATCTGGGAACGAAAACGAATCAGCAACCAAAACGATGGATTTGGGGACGAAATCCATGAATTTGGGAACAGTGATTTCTGGGTTTGGGAACGAAAACGAATCAGCAACCAAAGACGAAAACTGATTTGCAGAAGACGGTTTTGGGAACGAGGATGCTGCTTACAAATATAAAACAGATTTGGAAACGAAATCGATGCTTACAAATATATATTTCGTTGTCTTCTCTCTTCTTCAATCAGGTTCTGGAGGTACGTCTGTGAGTACTATGCTTATTATTGATTATTGATATAATTGTCATATTGATTGGGTAGATGATTTATAGGGATTATGCCTTCATGTTCAGTTTCTTTCTTTTTTATTAAGGGACTATAATCAAATTTATCACAATAACTGAAATTATTTGGTGTAGTGTAAATCTGAAATAGTGAATATGAATATAATCAAGATGGTTTGTTGAAGCATGTTGTTGCAGATGTTCTGGATGATTAGAGTTTTAGTCACAGCTATGGAAAGGTGAAACAATCATAGATATCTGTTATGGTTGTGTATAACAGGTGAAACAGTCATCTCTTCGTGTGCCAATCAAATGTTGATACCCCTCGCTATTCCACCGTCAAAAAACAGCCATGGTATTGCTTTGAGTGATAAAGGCTTTGCGAAATAAAGACTTAGGAATTTGCGAGGGATCTGTAGAAAGGATGGTATCATAGTAAGTATATTATATTATCCATCAACTCTTAGTAAGTATGTTATTCTCATATTTTTTGTCGCTTTCATTGTAATTCCGTTATTTAAACATTTGGGGGAAAACCCCTCTTTGCTATATTATTATTTGTTACTCTCAAACTCTTTGAAACCTGTAATTGGTTAGTGATTAGAAATTGCAGAATTTATTTATTTATTTATTTATTGTTCAAAGGCTACCGTCAAAAGAGTTTCTGTTTATTTCAAGTTGGAGGTTTTGAGGGTGGAATTGTTTATTTCTATCCTTGCACTTACAGTGTCGCCGGTAATCGGATGTGGTGCGACGACACGATGTTCAGATGAAGATGATTTAGCTTACAGTGTCGCCGGTACTTATATTAATCATTTACCGAAGCATGCAATTTATTCAATCCTAATAAACAAATTTGAGTATAGTATCTGTTTGTTGGTATGTTCTTAGACTAATGGTCCTCTACCAGATAGCTATTTTGCATTTGAGCAAAATAGTATCTTCTTACTCAAATGATACTCTATCAAATAGCGTACTCCATGCCCTTTAGAAAATTATCAGAAGTGCAATCTCAGTATTTCTTTTGTATGATTGTATCCCCAAAAAAATTAACCAAAAGTGAAGGTTTGGAGGGCAGCCTGTGCAGACATTATTTTCTTAATCTAGCCATTATATTTAGATTAGAAACAAACGGCTGAGAACAAATAAATAAGACTCACTTGATTATGCACGTGTCTCAAGGATCATTTGTATTTGATTTCTTCATTCCTTATGCCTTGATAAGCTAAAGCTGGGTAAAATTGAGGCCTATAACAAAAAGTTCAATGTTATTTTACCCTGCTTTATAGGCCTTGATAAGCTAAACTTCTTTTATTGTTATCATTTTGTTTCTTTGTGGTAGATGTGCATATTTTTGGCATACAATCCATCTTTAGATTTATGCCACTAATAGTATCAACAATGCTATAACCTTTGGTAAGCTCACACCATTCCTACTTTTTTATTTGGATAATATGAGGCTCATAAGAGTTTAGACTTTCACTTCACTAGACTTCTTTTCCATATAATTTAACCGTGTTCTTAAAATTGTTCCAATGTTATTTTGTTATTTTTATGCTAGGAAATCTGAACAGCTCATTATAATCTTTACTTTTTAAGTTTCTTTTAGCTATTGAAAAGCTGGTGATTCAGAGATGATTTTTCTATAAAGTTTTCTATTAATGTGTTCAATGTGCTTGCTTATGGAGAGAATGGTAGATTAGGAAAGGAATTGTGTCAGGAAGAGAATGATAGAATTTTCTTAATGGAAAAGAAAATGATGATTTCTAGAGGAAGCATAGTATCATTTCTAGCACATAGAGGCGTTCAAATGAAAACGTAATTTAGGTGTTAGTAACAGAGAATTATAGAATTCATGTGTGCCTTTTCAAATTATAGAAAACTATTGGAAACATTTTGTGTCTTTCCCCTTCTGGTTTAAGACAATGAGTTAATTGTCATCATCAAAAGAAACAAACTTTTTAGGTGTTTATCTTCCTATTTGTGCTTCTCTTGGCAACATAATTAATAGACATTAGTTTTGAATTAGGCTGTCACCACATGATTCTTTTAGTCTTTGTTTGGTATATTGCTTGGTAGTGCTGCTATTTCTGAGTCTATTAGGCCTTTGGAATGTGTATGGCAACTCAGGCATCTTGCATGTGTCTTTTATAGGTGGAAAAACTACGTTTTGGTTTATATTAGGATGCTACTGTCAAAATTTTCACAACAATAGAGGCTGTGTGGTCATGGGTCAAATTGAGATGGGAGACAATTTTGAGCTTGGCATGGCACTTTTTGTTAGACCTAGTGTTAGTGGGTGGTTCTAAGTGAGTTAGTTTTAAATGGTTGGGAAGTTGGTATTGTTTGTTAGGGGTTGTTATTATAATTGAAGGGGAGTTTGTTATGATTGAAGGGGTAGTTATTAAGTGGTTAGGGGAGTTTGTTATAGTTGGTTGGTAGTTATTAATTTGTTAGGCTATTCCCTTCTATTCTCCCATGTATTGGAAGCCTATAAATAAAGGCTTCCACCCCCCTTTTAGAATATCTCTTATCATTCCTAAAGTTTAGTAGTAACCGGGTGAGACCGGAGGGCGGGGAGCCCTATCTCTCCAATTGTATCCATTCATCACATATCCAATAATATTCTACTTTCTTCCCATTTTCCTTGCTTTAATCAAATTTCAAGGCTTCCAATTGCATATTCACAGTCAACGTTAGGCTAGGTGCCTAACAATTGGTCCGACCTGCCGGATGACCAAGACGCGCAGTGATACTGAGAGCACAGCAATGGAGAAAAAACTTGAGGACCGGTTTCAGAACCTCAGCGAATCCCTGAGAGAATCCCTGAGCGAAGACCTCAACACCAAGATAGACGCGAAATTTGCAGGACTTCTGAAAGCTATTCAAGAACTTAGCAAGAATCGAGAAACGATGAAGGCCAATGGCTCTAATAAGCAAAAAGATGGGTTTGAGATCGTTAGTGCAACTACTGAAACCCAAGAACCAAATCAAGAATCAAAAAAGAGTCATGTTCTTGAATTCACAAAAGAGGAAGACATTTTTGGTGATGGCAACAATTCACTTAACAAAAGAGTTGTTGAGGAAAAACCAAAACATGTGGTGATGTTTGAGAAAAGCGAAGGAAAGCCCGTTCAAGGAGAAAAGGGCAACGATGACGCTCTTGTTTGCTTGGTCCGAACGGATGCTTCGTCAAGAATAGAGGGAACAACATCAGATTTGGAATCCAAGAATCGATCGCATGAGGCCGCAGATTTGAAGATGCATGCTACGACGAAGTCCATCCCACCACCTCCGCCACCAAAGCCGCCGGACTTGAGCGCTTTTAAGAATGGTGAGGGGCGCGAGAAATGGAGTGACACGGGAAGAAGGAAGAAATCCAAGGGCATGTCCAAATGCGAAAACAATCATACTGGAATTGCTATGAATTTTTTATTGGGGTATGATAAAGACAATCCTACTGGAATTCCTATTAATTTTTTTTGGGAAGGACAAAGTGTTGATGCATGTGATGAATGGCAGCAACATCCTAAGATTGCGTATGAAGGTTCTTGGAGAGATTTTCCCCTAATCTATGGGCTGCTTAATTTTGTATATGACAAAGGAAAGAATTGGGAAACACAAATGGATGTCCTTCCCCCACAAGCTTATGTTGAGGGACCAAAAGGTGTGATTCAAGGCTTAATTTCGTTGAACCCAATACAAGCACAACTTCGTTGCATTAAATCTGAGGATCAATTAAAGGGTAAACACTTAAATCCCAAGCATCACTATGGGTCTTTTATTCTTTCTTGGCAATCTTTCATTGGGCAGTTAAATTTGCCTCCCACAATAGGAGAATTAAGCACCACATTTAGTGCTCCTTTCGTCATCATTAATTTTTTCATTAGACTTACTTCACATGAGATTATGAATTTTGATGGGATTGGATTTATGCGTGCCTCAAATTTTTTCCACAATCTTGCTCCTCGTGGTTTACAAAAAGAAATGAACTTCAAGGGAGTAAGGGAAGTAACTACGCCCAGACTTGAGGACAAGTCTAGTTTTCAAGGGGGCGGTGGTCCTAGGGGAAGAATGAGGAATACTAAGTGGAGGGAACAGGTGTTGGGATGGCGGCAGCACCCAACACAAGGAACAACAACGAGATGTGAAGAACCTATTGAAGACAAGGCCAAGGTTTGGAGCCACGGGCAATCCCTCAAAGCAACACGACAGCAACATCTGACTCGTGAAGAACCCATTGATTAAAAGACCAAGCATTGGAGCGGTTCCCTATAGCCAACCTTGTGGACAAGGTTGTTTTTCAAGGGGGCGGTATTGTTAGACCTAGTGTTAGTGGGTGGTTCTAAGTGAGTTAGTTTTAAATGGTTGGGAAGTTGGTATTGTTTGTTAGGGGTTGTTATTATAATTGAATGGGAGTTTGTTATGATTGAAGGGGTAGTTATTAAGTGGTTAGGGGAGTTTGTTATAGTTGGTTGGTAGTTATTAATTTGTTAGGCTATTCCCTTCTATTATAATAACAACCCCTAACAAACAATACCAACTTCCCAACCATTTAAAACTAACTCACTTAGAACCACCCACTAACACTAGGTCTAACACTTTTTATATTGAATATAAGAGGTGAGACTTAGTTTATGTTTGGATGAAGCTGCTTTTTAGCTTCACTTTTTACTGGGAAATGGGATCATTTTCAGTAGTATGCATTGCTAATGTGCACTGTGACAACGTCCTTTAATGTTTGTATCCCCTCTATACTGCATAAGATGGTTTGGTTACTGTGACACTTTTTTGTTAAGTTTAGCAATACTGAATTCTGCTTATGTTAAATAATTTTGCAACCTCTTACTGATGAAATGTTGTTTGTCATTAATTTGTGTATTTTGTTTTCACATGCTTCCCAGGTTTCTAATTTTCAAAGACATGGATGGCAGGCAAAGTTTTCATTTCAATTGTTTTGTGAAAATTCAAAGAGGACCAGCTTTCCTTATATTTTTATTTAGCAATTTGTTGGTCTTCCTATATGCTTTCATGATGTATATCAGCACACTAAGTCCTTTGATGAAGTTACTGGACTTTGTTTTTATATTTGTATGCATGAATTATAACCTACTTTGTTTTTATATTTTTATTTAGCAATTTGTTGGTCTTCCTATATGCTTTCATGATGTATATCAGCACACTAAGTCCTTTCATGAAGTTACTGGACTTTGTTTTTATATTTGTATGCATGAATTATAACCTACTTTGTATTCTTATATGTGGATTCTGTTTCCTTTGGTTATTATTAAAAAAACATATTATATATGCTTTCATGATGTATAAGGACATATATATATATATATTATATATATATATATATATATATATATATATATACACACACACACATACATACTTTAGATTAATTGATAAAGTGAATTTAATTGATAAATTAACGTAACAATTTAGGAATTAAGCCTAATTCAATGATTTGTTAAGATTTCCTATTTCCTATCCTTTTTGGGAATGTAGAATTTCATCCTTCTCTTCCATGTTCAATTACAATATAGATAACCTCTTTCTAAATCTCACACATCTCTCTCTCTCAAACCTAAGTTCTTAACTCTTCTTCTTTGTCAATGTCTACCATATACACTTGCAATTTCCAAAGAGCCTCCACAACTGTCTCGCGGCTCCTCTCATGGAAGTCAACAATGATCACCTCAAAAATTCACAAAAGACCTACAACTTCGTCTTTAGGCCCTTTATCTCTCTTGAGGCCACTGTCATGGTGTCTAACGTCAATATGGCCAAGGGGAATGTTGTTCTCATTATTTACAACCTCTCATTTATTGATCTTTCCCTGTTTAAGAACACCCCTTTCCTCTTCAATTTTTGCTGTATTTCTTTTATTTCTTCTATGTAGTCATTTGTTTTGAGGTAAAAGACACCACTGATGGATTGTGGTTGATGAACTACTTTGTTTCTTTATATTGTCCCACAGATAAAACACACATAAGGAATGGATAAAATAATAGCATTTGGCTTAAGAGCCAAACATATCTATATTGCCGTTTAGTCCTTGCACTCATTTTATATATTGTATCAATATGCTACACGAGGAAGAACAATTTTATATTTTTCAGTATTCATTGTGATAATTATACAATGGTTACCATTACAAATAACCTTGAATAGAAATTACCTGCAGACATACTATCCATTCTACAAACCCTGCGAAAAGAGTTTGAGTTATCAAAACAGCGCCCAAACAGCACTCAATGGCCTCATCAAGCAAGATGACGATTGTTGCTCATAGGAATGTCGAGCCCGTTGAAATTTTCAATAATTGGGTATTGGTCCCTATCGATAGATTTTTCTTCAGATATTGTGAAATCAAACTAAGGACTAACTAATTGGGTATTGAATTTCACAATGTCTACGATATCTCCGGTGGTACATATTCGATATAGAATGAAAAATTTGAGACAAGTAATGTTTAAAGTATAACTCAAATAAACGAATCAGTGTGCATATATGTGTTTGCTGGTGTTTTTAGCAAACAATCACTAGTTTTATTAGAAGGTTTGTGAGATCAAACTAGAAAAATCTCAAAGCAATTGCCTCTGAATTGCGAGTGGTTTGTGTTTCAGAAAATGTAGAAAAGGGGACGATTTGCAATGATTAACAGAATCGAAAAGAAAAGAAGCAGTAAATGGTGCATGAATTGTAAAGAAAAGACAAATAAATTGCATTGAATCGTAAAAGTGGTACACGATCACGTACAGCGATTCTTCCACTCGTTTTTCGCTCTGGCTTGGAAGTTAGAGTTTCAGGAATCGGGTTGTGTATTGTGATTTGCGACCCCTGTTTCTTCTCAGAAACAGCTATTTATACAAAGGAAAAGAGGGGGAAAAACTGAACTAAGTAACTGCCTAGAAATTTGAAAATTAATAACTGCTACTCCTACTTTCGACCAGAACCGCTCTATCACGCTTCGACCAACTGCTAGTCTTCAGCGCATAACTGCTCTGTTTTCTGTCTGTCGAAAGCTTGTGTCCATTTTCCTCTCTCTTGCTTTTGCTTCCCCGGAAGCTTGTCGAGTTTCCCTTGCGCATGACCATTTTCTCTGTCGAAATAATTTGGTCTTCGTCGAAATATAAGTCAGGCCTTGTTGACCATTTTCAATGAAGCCTGTCGAAATTACAGGCTAACAAATTGCCCCCCAAAAATGTCTTTTTCGACTGAACTTGAGGAGGAAGAAGAGAAAGACATTTTTGAATTCACCATCGAAATAACTTTGCACTTGAGTAAAATAGCTGTATACCTGATGTCACCACTGTTAAGTGTTGTTGACGTTACTCCTATATTGGTGTATTACGTGGCCTTCAACGTTTTACTTCTCAGTAAATGCCTTATCTCACCATTTTTATTTTGTGCTTTCGACAATGTTTTGGCAACTTAAATGCCATGTTTTTACGCTTTCTTTATCTTTATTCTAGCGTTATTTTAACTTCTTGCAACGTTGGCTTATACTTTTTCAAGTATTTGCCATTTATACGCAAAATTCTTTCATCAGCGCCAATCTCTTTGACCTCATATGCGCCGTTTGAATAAACTTGTAAAATTTTAAATGGTCCTTCCCAACTTGGGGACCATTTACCAAAGACTCTATCTTTTTTATCCACAGGCAATAGGACCTTCCACACTAGATCACCTGAATCAAAGGCTTTAAACTTAACCTTTTTGTTATAAGTTTTAGCTACCCTCTCTTTCTGTCGAATAAGCATATCTAAAGCTAATAACCTTTCTTCGTCTAAATCAACCAATTCATCAAGCATCATATTCCAATAATAATCAGAGGGAATCTCCCACTGTCTTTGAATTCTTGTTGATTGTAGACAAATTTCAACAGGCAACACTGCATCGTGTCCAAATGTTAGCCTATAAGGAGTAGTGTTGATAGATTCTTTGGGTGAATTTCGACAAGCCCATAATGCTTGATCAAGGGTATTATGCGAATTTTTTGGTTTCTGCCCAACATGCTTTTTAATCAAATTAATAATAACTTTATTGGCAGCTTCTACTTGTCCATTGGCTTGCGCATAATATGGTGTCGAAGTTAATAACTTAAAACCATTTTCAGAAGAAAACTCTATCATTTTTCTACCAGTGAAAACTGATCCTTGATCTGTAGTAATGGTTTCTGGAATTCCAAACCTATAAATGATATGATTTTGAATAAACCTTATCACTGTTTCTTGATCAACATTGGCTAAAGGTATAGCTTCAACCCATTTGGTGAAGTAATCAATTCCAACAAGGATATATCTATGGCCCTTCGACGAAGTTGGCTTTATCTCTCCAATCACATCTAGAGCCCAACCTCTAAATGGCCAAGGTTTGACTATGGCATGTAATTCATTTGCAGGTACATGTTGTATCCCAGCATGCTTTTGACACTCTTGGCATCCCTTAGCAAATTCTATGCAATCTTTCAGCATAGTTGGCCAATACATTCCTTGTCGAAATAATAACCACTTCATTTTGTGGCCTACTTGGTGTGAACCACATGCTCCACTATGTGTGTCAGAAACTGCTAAATATGCCTCATTTTCACTAAGACATTTTAATAGTACTCCTTCAGGAGTCTTTTTAAACAATTCGTTTCCAATTATCACATAGCTCAAAGCTCTGTATTTTACCTTTTTATTGGTATTTCTTGTGGGATTTTGCAAATATTCCACAATAGGCCTTCGCCAATCATTATTGGTCATATTGTCAAGAGCAAAAAATTGACGTTTTTCGACAACGACTAGTTCCTCGTTTGCGTTTGTTGCCCCCCCAGTTTTTGGTGTTGACAATAGTGACGAAGAATAGTCATTAGAAATGATTTTATCCTTTATTTCAATTAACTCTTCCAGGCTTTGTTTTGAAACTTTATAGCCTGAAGCAATTTGTGCCAATTCATTTGCCACTTGATTATCAATTCGTGGTAAATGTTCTAAGTGAACAGACTCAAATCTTTTTAACAAAGCATTGGCAACAACAAAGTATCTGATAAGGTGCTCTTTAATGCATTTGTACTCCCTTGTCAATTGTTTGACAACCAACTCAGAGTCACCTTTTATTTCGACATGACTTGCCCCCAGCTCAAGTAAAATTTCAAGGCCTACTATTAAAGCCTCATACTCAGCTTCATTATTGGAACAAACATCTCGAATTTTAAACTTATACTTCGTTGGAATGTTAGTAGGAGATATTATTAAAATACCAATCCCAACTCCATGTTTATGGCTTGAACCATCAAAGTACAACCTCCAAGGATATACGTCTACAAAACTTAATGTTTCTTCGACAACAGAATGGTCTACTATAAAATCAGCAACCACTTGTCCTTTAATTGATTTTAGAGGTTGATAAGTTAAGTTGTATTCTGACAAAGCCAAAGCCCATTTACCAATTCGGCTATGCATTATTGGTTTCGACAGCATATGCTTAATAACATCAAAATGCGAATAAACAGAAACATCAGCTGGTTTTATATATTGCTTTAACTTTGTACACGAGAAATACAAACAAAGGCACAACTTTTCTATAGGAGTGTACCTCGTTTCGGCATCATTTAAGACCCTACTGAGGTAATAAATGGCTCTTTCGACACCACTATCATCCTCTTGTGCTAACATGCTACCTATTGTTCTATCAGAAGCTGCTATATACAATTTGAGCACTTTGTGTTTAATAACAGGCAACAAAATTGGTGGTTTCATCAAATAAGACTTGATTTCGTCGAAGGCTGCTTGATGCATTGGTTCCCATTTGAACTCTTCTTCCTTCTTCAGTCTTAACAATGGCGAAAAAACTTGTGTTTTGCCACTTAGATTTGATATAAATCTTCGAAGGAAATTGATTTTTCCCAGCAACGACTGAAGCTCCTTTTTGGTCGAAGGGGCCTTCGTTTCCATAATTGCCTTAGTCTTATTTTGATTGATTTCAATGCCTTTTTTGTGCACTATAAAACCCAAGAAATCACCTGCACGTACACAAAAGGCACATTTTAATGGATTTAATTTCAATCCATATTTCCTCATTCTTTCAAAAGAACGGCGAAGATGGTCTAAATGACCACTTTCTGAGGAAGATTTAACCACCACATCATCTATGTATACTTGCATAAAATCATCAATAAAATCATGAAACATAGAATTCATGGCCCTCTGATATGTAGCACCAGCATTCTTTAATCCAAAGGGCATTACTACCCATTCATAAACACCCAATGCCCCCGGACATCTAAAAGCAGTTTTCGACACATCCTCTTCAGCAATGAAGATTTGATTATACCCAGAATAACCATCGAGCATACTAAGATAATCAAATCCTGCTGCTGAATCTATTAGCATTTCTGCCACAGGCATTGCGTATTCATCCTTGGGAGTTGCATTATTTAAATCCCTAAAGTCTATGCAAACTCTAAGAGTCCCATTTTTCTTTATTACAAGAACTATATTGGCTAACCATTCGACATACCTGGCAGTTCTGATGAATTTGTTTCTGAATAGCCTTTCGATTTCCTCTTTGATCTTAGCCAACACTTGAGGAGCAAATCTTCTTGGCACTTGCTTCACTGGTTTCTTCCCTGGTCGAATTGGTAATTGCATTTCCACTACTTCTCGACTTAACCCAGGCATTTCGTCGTAATCCCAAGCAAAGCAGTCTTTGAACTCCCTTAGCAATGTGATGACTTGGGTTTTTAGAGAAGCATCAATATTTGCACTAATATAAGTTGGCCGTTTTATTGAGCCATTTCCCAAATCAACTTCTTCTAACGGGTCTTGAGCTTGCATATGCTTTGCCGAATCTCTAGGATCCTTTTCAAAACCTAATGGATCATCATCATAAATGCAGTCAAGTCTTTCATCTATGACTATGCCATTTCCTTCATGTAACTCACTAGCTTCGACAGCCATTGTTTGTTGAATAATTTCGGCCTCTATAGCCGCGTTAAACTTGTTTTCGGCCATATAAGCCGTAATTTTGTCCCATGCATTGGGCACTGACATAAGAACATTTTCAAGAACCAGTGTTCCACCCCGTTGGTCGAAGAACACCATCAGGATAAACACTATCATCTCCCATTATTTCTCTTTCCCAAAAAAAACCATAATTTGGGTCAAGATGAACTGAGGCAAAAACATTATCCGCAGGAACATATGCCTCATTAGAAGACGAACATGGCGCGATCTTCGCCATTTGTTTCTCAAAATTTTCCTTGGTAATTTGGTTCACATCAGCACGGAAGTAGCTCTGATCGGCTTCAACATACTCTACCAAACCATCTTCCTTCCACATCACTAAACGTTGATGCAAAGTTGAAGGGACAACACCAACTCCATGGATCCACTCTCTACCAAGGAGTAAATTAAAATTCGCTTTAGAGGCTATCACTAAGAACAATGTAGTCCTCTTTATGGAACCAACGATTAAGTCCACCTCAATGGCCCCCAAAGAATGGCCAGTTTTGCCTTCATAGTTGCTTAAGACAATGTTATGTGGCCTGAGGTCAGTGTCGAACTTACCAATCTTCTTCAAAAGACCATGTGGCATTAAATTCACTGCAGCTCCACCATCCACTAACACTTTGTTAATTCCAACACCATTGACTTTGGCTTGGACATACAGGGGTTTCAAGTGGTTTTGCATACTCATATCTGGCTTCTCGAAGGTAGCCATTTGGTCTTCGACACAACCATTGTTCATCACATAGTAACACATTGGCTTATGACGAGCCATATCCTCTGTAAAATCCTCTTCAACATCATTTGGTACTGTGATAACATCGTACTCAAGAGGCAGTATTGATACCACATTGCAAACAACATCGAAATCATCTTCAGAATCATCAAAATCAGACTCCATGTCTTCATCCATGTCGAAATCAGCATTCTTTTCTTTCACTGTTGACAATGGAGGAAATATTCTTTCAAGAGCAGGCCTTCTTGGCTTTTCTGTTACTACAGCCTTGCCTTTGGCCTTATTCGCTGCACACACATGACTAGCAACATCAGCATTCCTCTTTGTGGCAACTTCAGCTTTGTGAACCTTACTCTTCGCCACTATTATGCTGCGTGGAACTTGATTAATGTCAATCGTACTGCGTGGAACATGGTTATTAGCCAAATGACTTGGAACCTTGTTAATGTCAAAGTGTGCCTTCTTCTTCCGTTGTCTTTGGTAACGACGCCACTGTGTTCTAGTCATGGGGTTCTTACCCTTATAGTTATTCTTATAATTAAACTTAACAGCATCCGTATCTGGCTTGACAGCTTTAGCACGTTGATTATTGGGCACCCACGCTTCAACAGGAGCACTAGCACTTGGGACAAAGGATTTATTTGTTGACAGCTTCAAATACCCTTTCGCTGAGGACTTCTCCTTAGCAAATTGTCGTTTGCTTGTTGAAGGCTTTGTTGACACATTAGCCTTATAGCCAGGAAGATCTCCTTTTGCAAAGTCAAATTTTGGCCTGTTGTCAAGCCATTTTCTTTTACGTTGTTGTTGACCCTGATAACCTTCGACAGCTTTAGCTGCTTCTTTGTCGAAGACAGCGCTGCACCTTGGGCAAAGCATAACTTTAGAGTTATTCCACTTACACCGATTGAGGAAATCTATCAATTCTTCCTCAGCCTTTGGATACACAGCATGTATCTTCCCATCATATTCTTTTAGGGTCACTTCCTGTTTCTTACCTTCAGCATACATAAAACCTTTTAATTTTTCGGTGGCAGTCTTGACACACTTAGGAGGGTCTGCCATTTGAGCATCCACCATGCCTACATCAGCTTCGACAGGTTCAGAATACATAGCTTCAGCCTTAGGCAATGGATCAACATCAATCTGCATGGGAGCTTTCATTTTCTTATCAGCAAATTTGAGTCTCCCTTCGTCAATTGCTTTTTGCACAATATCCCTGAAGAGCACACAACGGTCAGTGTTATGTCCCAAAAAATTATGGAACTTACAATAACCCTTTTTCTTTCTTTGGTCAAGAGTTGGTATTTTAAGGCCTTTAGGCACTAATATTTGACCATCAGTTACTAAAAGATCAAAAATTTCATCACATTTAGTAACATCAAAAGTATAAGTCTTAGGCATAAATTTATCATTCTTAGGCTCTACAGGGTTATTCCCATTCGCAGGCCTTAATAATTTACAGGTATAAGGAGGACCAGGCTTAAGTTCAGCCACGTCTATCTCCTCTTCTTCGACATTCCTATATGTGACGTCGAATTCTTCTTCGACATATGCCACTTTTTCTTTTTTATGATACCTATTCGACCTAGATTTTTCCTCTCTAAGCCTTTCAACTTGTCGAACTCTATCAGCCAAATGCGCCATATCTCGCAAATGAGACGTGTCTAATTTCTTTCTAATTGAGTAATCAAGGCCACCAGCAGCCATTTCGACAAGCTCATGTTCAGGGACTTGTGTGAAGCAACGAGATTTCAACAGCCTAAATCTGTTTAAGTAATCATCAATAGTTTCAGGCATTTTGCGCCGAACACTAGCCAATTCTTTAAGAATAATTTTCGACTGGCCCATGTAAAACTGTGCATGGAATGCCTTTTCTAATTGCCCCCATGTGAACATAGAACCAGGGGGTAAGGTCGTGAACCAAGTGAAAGCATTTTTAGTTAGAGAATTTGGAAAGTATTTCATCTTCAAATTCTCATTTTGTGCTAAGTCCCCAGCCTCAGTCAAGAAACGAGCAATGTGTTCGACTGTGGACTCATTTGTATCACCACCAAACTTAGTAAACTTGGGAACTTTCCATCCCCTTGGTAACTCAGTTTGTAATACGTATTCACATAATGGTGATACGAAGTTAGGCCTTTGTAAACCTATGTTAAGGCCATTTTGCGCCAAAATAGTTTCGACTAAAGTAGCTATATTGTTTTCTGCGCCAACATTGTGTTGTTGCACTTGTCGAACAACTTCATCAGCGTTCTGGTGTCTATTTACCAAAACTACTTCAGGGACGTGGTTTACTGCCCCTTGTAGTTCGCCTACAATTGTGGACGCTTCGACTGCAACTGCTTCTTGAGGGTTAACTGGCGACGCATTACCCGCAATAATAGGAACTTGCCTATTATTAACCGCTGGAGCCCCAAAGAAATCTGCAATCCTACTCATCTGATTTGCCAACATTTGGTAACTGTTATTGGTATTTTGAATCAATGGATTGAAAACTGTACCAATTTGTTGGGTAAGCATATTAATCATATCGTGATTACTCTTGTCTACTTGCTGTCTTAAGGCCAACAAAGACGTATTGGTTAACACTGGGGGATTCCGACCAAATACACTCTCAGAAGAGACATGTGTAGGGGAAAAGGTCGAAATAGGTGGCATTCCAGTAGGCATGCCATACATTCCCAGAGGAAATGGGGGTAGATGCACGTTATTCAAACGTGGGTCTAAACTGTTTCCCATTGCCATGTAAGGGCTATGAAGCCCTGCACTTAACGGCAAAGACATAGGCAAAGATGCCATTTCTGACTGCGTTGAACCAACATTAGTCATTGATAATGAAGGAACGGTTGTCGACGATGATGGTCTTGCGCTAATGCTCGCAGAATCCATTGTTGTTCCTTTCCCTTGTGAAACCACAGGGTTGGAACTAGACGCATTATTCGTACTAGAACGAACCATTTTACCACTTCTTAAGTGCATACAACAGCGAATACAAATAAGAGAGTACGAAAATGAACAAAATCAAAGGCAAAGTCCCACCGGACGTGCCAATTTGTTTGCTGGTGTTTTTAGCAAACAATCACTAGTTTTATTAGAAGGTTTGTGAGATCAAACTAGAAAAATCTCAAAGCAATTGCCTCTGAATTGCGAGTGGTTTGTGTTTCAGAAAATGTAGAAAAGGGGACGATTTGCAATGATTAACAGAATCGAAAAGAAAAGAAGCAGTAAATGGTGCATGAATTGTAAAGAAAAGACAAATAAATTGCATTGAATCGTAAAAGTGGTACACGATCACGTACAGCGATTCTTCCACTCGTTTTTCGCTCTGGCTTGGAAGTTAGAGTTTCAGGAATCGGGTTGTGTATTGTGATTTGCGACCCCTGTTTCTTCTCAGAAACAGCTATTTATACAAAGGAAAAGAGGGGGAAAAACTGAACTAAGTAACTGCCTAGAAATTTGAAAATTAATAACTGCTACTCCTACTTTCGACCAGAACCGCTCTATCACGCTTCGACCAACTGCTAGTCTTCAGCGCATAACTGCTCTGTTTTCTGTCTGTCGAAAGCTTGTGTCCATTTTCCTCTCTCTTGCTTTTGCTTCCCCGGAAGCTTGTCGAGTTTCCCTTGCGCATGACCATTTTCTCTGTCGAAATAATTTGGTCTTCGTCGAAATATAAGTCAGGCCTTGTTGACCAGGCCTTGGTCATGCTAGAATTTAAATTTAAGAAAAGCATGAAGTACAAAAAGGTTGAATGATTGGAAGACTAAATTAAAGTTTGGTCATTCATTAACTATAGTCTCAATTATCCTATAGGTCCACCAACTAGTTGTAGTACGGTCGCTAATCAACTAATTGATTATAAACATGCAAAGGGTTGTCAGTCCTAATTATGTAATAAAGCAATAGGATAATATTAATTGAAATAAAAATTGGGAATTCAAAATATAAATTAAAACATAAAAAGGTCTCTAATCAAGCAAGATCCACCTAAGACCCTAGAAGAGGATTTAGCTATCCATAGTGTTCAAGAACATTGGATTAAAATAAAAAGTCATGAATTACAGAATATAAAAATAACCCGGAGATTGAGTAAATTCTGATCCTGTATTCAGTCTCTGTATTCTGCTCCAAATCTCTCTCACGGTGTCAAGAACGGGTACCAAAATCTCCTTTTTCCTCTCCTCTGCGTCCGTGTGCGTGTTGTTGTTGTAACTGTTGCCGTCCGGATGTGTTGTTGTTGTTGTTGTTCCTCTCTCCTTTTTTTGATAATTACGGCTCCCCTCTTTTTATATATTCAAGTCTTTAGGTTATGTTACTTCTCCCCCAAATCACGTGATGATCATCCCTTTTTAATTCTCTCTTTTTTTCTTTTATATTTGTTGCCTTGATTTGCGTGCCTTACTTTTTCTCCAAGTCACACTCACGGCACCACTCCTTTGCTTTCTCTCCAAGGTGTTTCATCCAATTAACATGGGCTTGCTGGATTTGTTGCTTTTTCAATTGAATTATGGGCCTTATTTCAATTCAATTCCAAGCCCATTACTTAGCTTCTTTTTGCATCAGCTTTGGTTGGTCTTGTGCTTGCTTTCAATTCTTTTTGTTGCCATTTGCAAATGGGCCACATGTTGTATATGTAATATTATTTTATCTTTTCTGCAAAATAAAAAGCAAAGTAAGTTTTTTATCTGTTTAAGTGGTAATAATTGCTCTAAAAGTGACTCAAAAATATCTCTAGAAATGCACTAAATTAGAGTTTATCAACTCCCCCACACTTAACTTTTGCTTGTCCTCAAGCAAATTTCTTTGCTCAATAAAGTTTTCAAATAAATAATAGAGATAGTCAAATAAGAGACCCAAAATTAGAAGCACAATGACAGACAATAGACAATATAAAACATATGAGGTGTCAAAAGGTTGCCCAATTAGAGGCTCATGTCCCTGAAGAATACATTTTTGTGAACAAGGGCACTCGCTCACAATCTCTCTAAGTGTTTAGGGACTAGTGAAATATAAACTCAAGTTTCAACAAAATGCACATTACCATAAGCTTGTAATTTGACCAAATCTCCACCAAATAGTTCACATGCATGCAAAATATGGGGTTTCATGGGTTGTAATGGGGCAAACGGTGATCATGCAAGGTAGGAAACAAGAAGAAAGGGATAATCAAAGGGCTAAAAATAAGAAGCAAATAGTAACCTTTGAAACCAAATATGGAGCTCCTATCTATTTTACAATTTTTGTCCAAACTCCAAATTAATTTCACTTTCATTCTTCATTCTTCTTTTTCTATTGAGTCAACTCTTTTTGATTTGCTTTTTTTCTTAAGTAGACTCTTTTTTTTTGGATTTGCCCTTTGGCTCTTTCATTATTTTGATTTGCCCTTTGGCTCTTTCATTCTTTTGATGTGCCTTTTCCTCCTTCTTGCATTTTTTTTTGTAGGTGGAAAAGGTAAGTACATGAAAACTCCTATTTTGTTTCATTTGTGTGAAAATATTTTTGTAAGCACATGATTCACTCCTTTTTTTTTTCTCTTCATCCTGACAAGATAGATAACTAAAGTATAGGACGAAATTTCAGTCCTGATAATATAGACAAGTAAAATATAGGACGAAATTGTAATTTTCAATAGTTGCTCCACATTCAATTTCAAATGGTTACCACAAACAAAAAAGAAAAAATTATATCTGGGTACCAAAGAAAAAATATAACAAATAGGCTCAAAGGGGCAACTAATGGATAATTTCAGCAAATAACTCTGAGGCCAGAAAAATACCTAAATCCCCAAATCTTTTTACATGATGCAAATCAATTTTCGCCTTGAAACGGTCAAAAGACAAATTCTAGAATGTAGCAAATTGGGAAACACACTCATAGAAAGAAAAAGGGGTAAAAATTTATGATTTAGTATCAATCCCCTTATGAAGGCTCAGATCTCACTTTTAGAAGCTAGTTCACAAAAAGTACTCAAAAGGGACAAATGCTAATTATCAGCTTCCTAAAGATATCCTCACAGTTACAATTAAGCACAGGTCTGTCAAGTAAATTAATTATGGGATCCCCTAAAGGCAAAATTTCTATATATATATATATATATATATTTTCAATTTGAAAGCTTGAAGCATAAGTCATTCAAAACAAGCCAGAAAAAATGCTATCAACATATATGGTGGCTATGTGCATTAATAGAGATTAAGTGACAAAATAAACTATCCTCCCCCACACTAGCATGAAGCATGGTCCTCAATGCAAAATGATCAAATAGAAACAAAAGAAAATAAATGCGAGAGAGAGAGAGAGAGAGTAAGAGTGACTTCCCTGAAAGAGCTTGCAAAATGAGCTAATTCCTAAAAAAGACAAAACAAAATAAATAAGAGGAAATAAAACACAGGTCGCCTCCTGCGAAGCGCTTGTTTAACGTCCCGAGCCTGATGGTAATAGGGTCAATCCTTGAGGGCAGTGACATAGCTCACTTGGAGTAACCCTTCCTCAAAATGCTTCACACGCTGACCATTGACTTTAAAAGTGGTACCATCTTCATGAGATACCTCAAGAACTCCATACGGAAAAACCTGAGTAATAGTGTAGGGTCCATACCACCTTGAGCGCAACTTTCCTGGAAAAAGACGCAAACGTGAGTTATAAATTAAAACTTTCTCACCAACATGGAATTCACGCTGCTGGATGCGCTTATCATGCCACTTTTTAGTCTGCTCCTTATATAACTTGGCATTCTCATAGGCTCCTAGACGGAGCTCATCCAATTCATCTAGCTGCAGCAACCTATTTTCACCTGTAAGCTGAGCATCAAAGTTTAGAAATTTTAAAGCCCAAAGTGCTTTATGCTCTAGTTCAACAGGCAAATGACATGCTTTTCCAAAAACAAGACGGTAAGGAGACATCCCAATGGGGGTTTTAAAAGCAGTTCTATAGGCCCATAGTGCATCATCGAGTTTCAAAGACCAATCTTTTCTTGATGCACTAACTGTCTTCTCTAAAATCCTTTTCAGCTCTCTGTTTGAAATTTCAACTTGCCACTAGTTTGTGTGTGGTAAGGAGTTGCTACCTTATGAGTGACACCATATTTGCTCACAAGATTTTCAAATTGTTTATTACAAAAATGAGTGCCACCATCACTAATAATGGCTCGGGGAGTGCCAAACCTGGAAAAAATATTTTTCTTTAAAAATTTCACCACCACGCGAGCATCATTAGTGGGTAAGGCTACAGCTTCCACCCACTTAGACACATAATCTACAGCAACAAGAATATATTGATTTGAAAAAGATTTAGGGAAGGGCCCCATAAAGTCAATACCCCATACATCAAATATCTCACAAACCAAAATATTATTTAATGGCATCTCTTGACGCCTAGAAATATTGCCACTCCTTTGACAACTATCACAAGCTTTCACAAAATCATGAGCATCTTTAAATATAGTAGGCCAATAAAAACCACATTGTAAGACTTTATATGCAGTTCTATTTGGGCCAAAGTGGCCACCTACCTCTTTAGAATGACAATGCTCAAGGATAGAAGTTACCTCGTCCATAGGCACACAACGCCTAATTACCTTATCTCCACAAACTTTAAATAGGTAAGGGTCATCCCACAAGTAGTGTCTAGCATCAGAAATTAATTTCTTCTTTTGCTGAAAGGAAAAATCAGGGGGAACAACGTTACCCACTAAGTAGTTGACGATGTCTGCGAACCAAGGAATAGTAGAAATAGCTAAAAGTCTCTCATCAGGGAAAACCTCTTTGATCTCCCCATCATTTGAGGCCTGCATCACACTATGGTCGAGCCTTGAGAGTGTTTACCGTGGATTTTGGTAAACACCGCTGGTCTCCAATTTGGTTAACTTGCAGGATCAACCAGTGAATCCTAAGACCATTTGTGTTTAGAGTTTTTACAGAATCGCTTGTGTTCTTGCTGTTTAACAATAAAAAGAAGAAAAGGAGAAGATATAATTGATTCCTTACGCGCGAAGCAATCAAGATATCTCAGGGAAGAAGGACTTGAATTGTAAAACACATAAAGGTAAAGAGAAAACAGAAGTAAATTGCATTAAAATGAAAGAGAATGGTACACAAGATCATACATTGTTCTCTGACTCGTTTTTCTCTTGAATGCGGAAGTTAGAGCGTGAGAAGTAAAATATGAAATTGTGACCCTTGTTTCTTCTCAGAAACTACTATTTATACAAAGGAAAAGAGAGGGAAAAACTAAACTAAGTAACTGCCTAGAAATTTGAAAATTAATAACTGCTACTCCTACTTTCGACAAGAACCGCTTCATCACGCTTCGACCAACTGCTAGTTCTTCAGCGCATAACTGCTCTGTTTTCTGTCTGTCGAAAGCTTGTGTCCATTTTCCTCTTTCTTGCTTTTGCTTCCCCGGAAGCTTGTCGAATTTACCCTGCGCATGACCATTTTCTCTGTCGAAATACTTTGGTCTTTGTCGAAATATAAGTCAAGCCTTGTTGACCATTTTCAATGAAGCCTGTCGAAATTACAGGCTAACAAATTGCCCCCCAAAAATGTCTTTTTCGACTGAACTTGAGGTGGAAGAAGAGAAAGAACATTTTTGAATTCACCATCGAAATAGACTTTGCACTTGAGTAGAATAGCTGTATACCTGATGTCACCCCTGTTAAGTATTGTTGACGTTACTCCTATATTGGTGTACCACGTGGCCTTCAACGTTCTGCTTATAATTCTGACAATGCTCATATGGCAATCACAACTTCTTTTGAATGCCACGTACTTACGCTTTCTTTATCTTTATTCTAGCGTTATTTTAACTTCTTGCAACGTTGGCTTATACTTTTTCAAGTATTTGCCATTTATACGCAAAATTTTTTCATCAGCGCCAATCTCTTTGACCTCATATGCGCCGTTTGAATAAACTTGTAAAATTTTAAATGGTCCTTCCCAACTTGGAGACCATTTACCTAGGACTCTATCTTTTCGATCCATAGGTAAAATGACTTTCCAAACTAAGTCTCCCACGTTAAAAGTCTTCAATTTGACTTTCTTATTGTACACCTTAGCTACTCTTTCCTTTTGTCTTGTGAGCACATCTAATGCATTTAACCTGTCCTCATCTAGATCAACCAATTCATCCAGCATCATACTCCAATAATGAATAGATGGGATTTCAAATTGTCTTTGAATCCTAATTGATTGAAAACAAATTTCTGCTGGTAATACTGCATCATGCCAAAAAACAAGTTTAAAAGGAGTATTATTAATTGACTCTTTGGGAGATGTTCGACACGCCCATAAAATTTGGTTAAGTGTCTTATGCCAATTCTTGGGTTTTTGCCCAACATATTTTTTAATCAAACTAATGATAATTTTATTGGCTGCTTCAACTTGACCATTTGCTTGAACGTAGTATGGCGTCGAACTCAACAATTTATAACCATTTTCAGCAGCGAATTCGACCATTTTCTGACCAATAAAAATCGAACCTTGGTCTGTGGTGATAGTTTCAGGCACATCGAATCTATACAATATATGGTCTTGAATAAAACTAATTACTGCCTCTTGATTAACATTATTTAAAGGAATAGCTTCCACCCACTTAGTGAAATAATCTATCCCTACCAATATGAAACGATGGCCTTTCGACGAGTTTGGCTTAATTTCGCCAATTATATCCAAAGCCCATCCTCTAAATGGCCAAGGTTTCACGATAGAATGTAGTTCATTTGCAGGCACATGTTGTATCCCTGCATGCTTTTGACATTCTTGGCATCCTTTGGCAAACTCTATGCAATCTTTTAACATGGTTGGCCAATAAACACCTTGTCGAAAAAGAAGCCATTTCATCTTATGGCCTACTTGGTGAGCTCCACAAGTTCCACTGTGAGTATCAGATATTGCCAAGTATGCCTCATTTTCACTAAGACACTTGAGTAAAACTCCTTCAGGGGTTTTCTTAAACAACTCATTGCCCATGATGACATAACTTAAGGCTCTATACTTGGTTTTTCTATCAGTTATCCCTGTTGGATTTTCCAAGTAGTTAACAATTTGTCTTCGCCAATCATCATTTGACATACTGTCAATGGCAAAAACTTCAAACACATTATCACAATATCCTTTGTCGGAAACTTCATCATTAAAATTTTCATTAAAATTTTCACTTTCACTTGGAGGTAATTGACTTAAGACTAAAGAGTACGTAGTTCTCTGCCTCCTCTAGTTTTTCCCTTGACAAGGTCTCTTGTGTCATTGCTGTCGAAATTAACTTGTCTTTAATTTCGATTAGCTCTGTTAATTTTTCTTTAGAAACTTTATAACCAGAAGCTATTTGTGCCAGATCATTGGCCTCTTGATTTGCAATACGAGGCACATGTTGAATATCAACGCTGTCGAATTGTTTCAATAAAGTACTGGCAGCAATAAAGTAAGTACTCAAATTTTCCTTAATACACTTGTATTCTTTCGTTAATTGTTTGATTACTAATTCAGAATCACCTCTAATTTCGACCTGTTTTGCCCCCAAGTTTAACAGAATTTCAAGTCCTGTTACTAAGGCTTCATATTCAGCCTCATTATTGGAGCAACTTTCTTTAATTTTATACTTGTATTTAGTTGGAATCCCTTTAGGTGAAATGATTGACACCCCAACACCAGACCCATTTTTATGACTGGAGCCATCGAAGTACAATTTCCACGGTCGAAGGTGCACAAAGTTAATTTCTGATTCAACTATTGACTGATCAGCAATGAAATCCGCAACGACTTGGCCTTTGATAGCCTTTAGAGGTTGGAATGTTAATGAATACTCAGATAAAGCTAAAGCCCATTTGCCTATTCTACTATGTAGGATGGGTTTCGACAGCATATGTTTAATAATATCAAAGTGGGAATAAACATACACGTCAACAGGCTTAATATATTGCTTTAACTTAGTACAAGAGAAATATAAGCATAAACACAATTTTTCAATAGGGTGATATCTAGTTTCAGAATCATTTAAAACCCTACTGAGGTAATATATGGCCCTTTCTACACCATTTTCATCCTCTTGTGCTAACATGCTACCTATTGACAATTCTGATGTTGCTATATACAATTTCATTGTCTTATTCCTAATAGGAGGGAATAAAATAGGAGGGTTCATCAGATATGTCTTGATCTCGTCGAAAGCTACTTGATGTTCGACATCCCACTTGAAAACATCATCCTTCTTCAGTCGAAGTAATGGCGAGAATATTTGAGTCTTGCCACTTAGATTTGATATAAATCTTCTAAGGAAATTGACCTTTCCTAATAATGACTGTAATTCTTTCTTTGTTGAAGGAGGTTGTGTTTCCATGATAGCTTTCGTCTTGTTTTGATTTATTTCAATGCCTTTTTTGTGCACAACAAAGCCCAAGAAATCACCTGCACTTACACAAAAGGCACATTTGAGTGGATTCATTTTCAATCCATATTTTCTCATTCTTTCGAATGATAGTCGTAGATGATCTAAATGACCATTTTCTGATGAAGACTTAACAACTATGTCATCTATATAGACTTGCATAAATTTTTCTATAAAATCATGGAACATATATAGTGTTCATAGCTCTTTGGTACGTAGCACCAGCATTTTTTAAACCAAATGGCATCACTACCCATTCATAAACACCTAACGCCCCCGGGCATCGAAATGCAGTCTTTGAAACATCTTCCTCAGCAATAAAGATTTGGTTGTAGCCTGAATACCCATCAAGCATACTCAAATATTGGTGACCTGCTGCGGAATCAACTAACATTTCTGCCACTGGCATTGGATATTGATCTTTGGGAGTAGCATTATTTAGATCCCTAAAATCTATGCAAACTCTAATTGTACCATTTTTCTTAATTACAGGAACTATATTAGCAAGCCAATCAACATACCTGGCAGTTCTGATGAACTTGCTCTTTAGTAACCTTTCGATCTTTGTTTTGATCTTTGACATGATTTCTGGTGCAAATCTCCTTGGGGTTTGTTTCACAGGCTTCTTATCTGGTCGAATAGGCAGCTTCAACTCAACCACTTCTCTTTTTAAACCTGGCATTTCATTGTAGTCCCAAGCAAAACAGTCTTTGTACTCTTTCAGCAATTCGACTATCTGCACCTTGAAGTCTTTATTGACTTTTGCACTAATATATGTTGGTCTTCTTACACTTCCATCTCCCAAATCTATTTCTTCTAAGGGATCTTGTGCTTGTATCTTCTTGGTCGAACCCATTGGATCTTTCTCAAATCCTAATGATTCATCATCGTAGACACCGTCTAGTCTAGGTGATTCGACCATAATTTCATTGTTACTATCATTTGTGGTTAAAGCAACCATGTGATGCAACTCAGCTTCGAGAATTGCTTTTTCTTTATTTTCGGCCACATAGGCCGTAATTCTTTCCCACGTACTGGGTTTTATCATCATCAATCATCCCAACCAGAAGGCTTAACAAAGCCTCTTGGTCTATTCACCTCATCAATGACTTCCCTTTCCCAAATGAAACCATAATTTGGGTGAAGATTAACAGAGGAGAAGACATTGTCTTGCTCAATGAACCCAGCATTGGAAGAAGAGCATGGAGAGATATTTGCCAATTGCTTGTCGAAGGTCTTCTTGGTGATCGTATTCACTTCAGCCTTGAAATAACTTTGGTCACCTTCAATGTTTTCAACCAAACCATCTTCTCTCCAAATAATGAGCCTTTGGTGCACAGTTGAAGGGATTGCCCCCACTCCATGTATCCATTCTCTTCCAAGCAACAAGTTGTAGTTTGCCTTGGAGGGTATTACCAAAAACAGAGTTAGCCTTTTGATGCTACCTACTGCTAATTCGACTTCAATGGCCCCAAGTGAATGGCCAGTTTTGCCTTCATAATTAGTGAGAACCACATTATGTGGCCTCAAATCAGTGTCACATTTGCCAATTCTTCTTAGCAAATGTTGAGGCATCAAATTCACAGCAGCACCACCATCAACAAGGACCTTGTTGATTCCTACATTGTTGACCTTGGCTTGAATGAATAATGGCTTGAGGTGATTCATCATGCCACAATCTGGCCTTTCAAAGACAGCATGTTGCTCTTCGATGCAGCCATTCTTCAACACATAGTAGCATATTGGCTGGTAAGCCATACCTTCGTCGAATTCTTCTTCGACCTCATTGACTTCAGACACCACATCATATTCAATTGGTAAAATTGAAACGACACCACATAGCACGTCGAAGTCATGCTCAGAATCAGCAAAAGAAGAGTTCAATTCCTCTTCCAACTTGAGATCTTCTTCTTTGAAGCCTTTCTTTATCTCAGCCAAAGAAGGGAAGATTCTTTCAGTGGCTGGTTTCCTAACCACTTCAGTTGAAGGTAACACTATTTCTTTACCTTTCTCGCTCTTGGGAATTGCTACTTTGCCTGTAGCAACAGCATCAACTTTCTTTTGGCGTTGAAATCTTCGCCATTGAGTCCTTGTCATAGGATTCTTTCCCTTGTAGTTGTTGTTGTAGGCATACTTCTGATTTCCAGTTGCCTTGTTTTGGTTAACATCACTTGTGTTACCTTCGACCAGTTTAGGTGGCCTAATTCGATGGATAGCATTGCCCCCAGTGTGGTATATGGCTTTGCCTCTTCCACCAGAATGTACCCACTTTTCAACAGGAGTACCAGAAGGAGGAACATAAGTACTCAGCTTTCCTCTTCCAGGAGTTTTGGTCGAAGTAACCATGTAGGGAATTCTCCTATCCGCAAAATCAAACTTGGGCCTTTTATCCACCCATTTACCTTTGCGCTTCATTTGAGGCTTGAACTCTTCAAGTTCTTTAGCAGCCTCCTTGTCAAAAACAGCACTGCACCTTGGGCACAGTATCACTTCTGAGTTGCTTAGCTTGCAACGATTGAGGAAATCAACCAATTCCTCTTCAGCTTTTGGGTACACTGGTTTGGCCTTGTCGTTTCCTTGGCCTTCTGCAGCCATTTCGACATCCATCTCTGAAATTGGTGAAGTTTTCTTAATGTGAGCCTTACTAGGCCCAGTTTCAGAAGCTTCGACCATATTGATGCTAACTTCAGTGTATAATGCCTCGACTTCAGGCAAGGGATCAACATCAATCTTCATTGGCGCTTTTGGTTTTTCACCAAATTTGAGCCTTCCTTCATTTAGCGCTTTCTGCACCAAATCCCTGAAAAGAACACAATGAGAGGTATTATGACCCAAAAAATTATGATATTTGCAAAAACCTCTTTTCTGTCTTTGTTCTAATGGTGGTGTTTTTAGCCCTTTAGGAACTAGAATTTGACCATCCTTAACTAACAAGTCAAATATTTCGTCACATTTAGAAACATCAAATGTATAAGTTTTTGCAACGAATTTGTCGTTTTTAGGCTCGATAGGATTTTTACCATTTGAAGGTTTCAGCAATTTACAAGTATATGGAGGTCCTGGCTTTAATTCGGCAACATTGACCTCCTCTTCGACTTCCTCGTAAGAGATGTCGTACTCTTGTTCCTCATTTTGAATTTCGACATAGGCAATTTTGTCTTTTTTATTGTTATGAAACCTACTAGTTCTAGATTTCTCAGCTTTTAGCCTTTCGACTTGCCTTACTCTATCGGCCAATTGGGCCATATCTCTTAAATGTTGTGTGTCTAGTTTTTTCCTAATAGAATAATCTAGACCACCAGCAGCCATTTCGACTAACTCATGTTCCGGCACTTGGGTAAAGCACCTTGCTTTGAGAAGTCTAAATCTGTTGAGATAGTCATCAACAGTTTCAGCCATTTTGCGTCGAACACTGGCCAATTCTTTGAGACTAATTTTACATTGTCCCATGTAGAATTTCTCGTGAAAAGCTTTTTCTAACTGGTTCCGATTAAACATAGAATGCGGGGGTAGTGTAGTAAACCAAGTAAAAGCATTTTTTGTTAGAGAATTAGGGAAAAATTTCATTCTTAAATTCTCATTTTGGGCTAAATCCCCAGCCTCAGTTAAATAACGAGCAATGTGTTCGACGGTGGATTCACTAGTTTCTCCACCAAATTTAGTGAATTTCGGGACTTTCCAACCCCTTGGCAATTCACTTTGCAAAATATATTCTGATAATGGCGGCACGAAATTTGGCCTGTGCATTCCTATATTAAGGCCATTCTGGGCTAAAATTGTTTCGACAAGATTAGCTATATTATTCTGTGCTCCAAAATTGTTTTGTTGCACTTGCCTGACTACTTCATCAGCATTTTGATTTCTATTTACTAACACTATATCAGGCTCGTTTTCAACCATCCCCTGCAAGGGTTGTTCGACAACTTGTGCTTGTGCCTGATTTCTAGGCAATTCAATGTTAGGCCTTTCTAAGGGGATTTCTACAGGCCTCAAAGGTTGTACTTGGGGTATTGGCTGATTCTGTATTCTTGGAGTGCCAAAGAAATCTGCAATTCGACCCATTTGAGTTGCCAATGCTTGGTAACTATTATTGGTATCACGTATCAAAGGGTTGAATACTGTACCAATTTGCTGGGTTAACATATTAACCATATCATGATTAACATCATCTATTTGTTGCCTCAAAGCCAACAAAGATGCTGTGGTTAATGAGGGTTGGGCATTTCGACCATAAATGCCCTCTTGGGAGGCATGCATAGGGGAGAAACCACCATTCATTATGTTATCTGCACACGTTGATGAATTGGTTTGCAAGCCTACCATCATGCGAGTTGGCATACCATAAGGGAGATGTCGACCAACTATAGGCATGCTAAATGGGATATGACCACTAGTCATATATGGGTTAGACGTTCCCATTGTTTGTGGCATAGAAGCCATTTCATTAGGCTGTGTGGTCACCGTGGTGGCCATTGTTGGTAAAGGATTAAGCACAGGAGATGTGACTGGGATCATGCCTGTTGAAGGCATTGGAGCAGTTATTTCCATAGCGGTTACTGGATTAGCGTCATTGATAGACGCATTCTCAAGGCCACTCTGTGCATTTGAAGAACTTGCGCCAGAACGTGACATCTTTGACAAAGATTTACCACTCCTCAGGCGCATAAACAATTATATTTCAAGATTCTGTTAACTAACACTCTAATATTTCTACACAAATGTCCCACTGGGCGTGCCAATTTGTTTACCGTGGATTTTGGTAAACACCGCTGGTCTCCAATTTGTTTAACTTGCAGGATCAACCAGTGAATCCTAAGACCATTTGTGTTTAGAGTTTTTACAGAATCGCTTGTGTTCTTGCTGTTTAACAATAAAAAGAAGAAAAGGAGAAGATATAATTGATTCCTTACGCGCGAAGCAATCAAGATATCTCAGGGAAGAAGGACTTGAATTGTAAAACACATAAAGGTAAAGAGAAAACAGAAGTAAATTGCATTAAAATGAAAGAGAATGGTACACAAGATCATACATTGTTCTCTGACTCGTTTTTCTCTTGAATGCGGAAGTTAGAGCGTGAGAAGTAAAATATGAAATTGTGACCCTTGTTTCTTCTCAGAAACTACTATTTATACAAAGGAAAAGAGAGGGAAAAACTAAACTAAGTAACTGCCTAGAAATTTGAAAATTAATAACTGCTACTCCTACTTTCGACAAGAACCGCTTCATCACGCTTCGACCAACTGCTAGTTCTTCAGCGCATAACTGCTCTGTTTTCTGTCTGTCGAAAGCTTGTGTCCATTTTCCTCTTTCTTGCTTTTGCTTCCCCGGAAGCTTGTCGAATTTACCCTGCGCATGACCATTTTCTCTGTCGAAATACTTTGGTCTTTGTCGAAATATAAGTCAAGCCTTGTTGACCATTTTCAATGAAGCCTGTCGAAATTACAGGCTAACAGAGAGGTGATCAGCTACAAAGTTCTCTGAGCCTTTCTTTTCTCTAATCTCCAAGTCAAACTCTTGTAGCAACAAAATCCACCTGATTAACCTGGGTTTTGCATCCTGTTTTCCAAGCAAATATCTAATAGCAGCATGATCAATATAAACAATAACTTTAGAAAGAACAAGGTAATGACGAAACTTGTCAAATGCAAATACTACGGCTAGCAACTCTTTCTCTGTGGTAGTATAATTTCTTTGAGCATCATCAAGAGTGCGACTAGCATAGTAAATGGTATAGAATACCTTATTCTTTCTTTGCCCCAAAACAGCCCCCACAGCAGTATCGCTGGCATCACACATAATTTCAAAGGGAAGCGACCAATCGGGGGAAGCAACAACAGGGGCACTAATTAATTTTTCCTTTAAACAATTAAAAGCCTTCAAGCAAGTGTCAGAAAAATCAAAAGTGGCCTCCTTAACCAAGAGGTCAGTCATAGGCTTTGCAATTTTTGAGAAGTCTTTAATAAACCGCCTATAGAAACCAGCATGGCCTAGAAAACTACGGACCCCCTTAACAGAATTGGGTGGGGGCAACTTTGCAATTACCTCAACTTTTGCAGGATCAACTTCAATGCCTCTAGTGGACACCTTGTGTCCCAAAATAATGCAATCTTGCACCATAAACTGACATTTCTCCCAGTTGAGCACTAAATTAGTATCCCTGCATCTCTGCAACACTAAATTCAAGTTATGTAAACAATCCTCATACGAAGATCCAAAAACAGTAAAATCATCCATGAATATCTCAATGCATTTTTCAACCAAGTCAGAGAAAATAGCCATCATGCATCTTTGGAAAGTGGCAGGGGCATTACATAAACCGAATGGCATCCTTTTATATGCAAATGTTCCATATGGGCAAGTAAAAGTAGTTTTTTCTTGATCTTCGGAAGCCACTGGTATGTGCAAATAACCGGAATATCCATCCAAACAAAAATAATAATCATGACCTGCCACTCTCTCAAGCATTTGATCAATAAAGGGAAGGGGGAAGTGATCCTTTCGGGTGGCATCATTTAATTTTCTATGATCAATGCACATACGCCACCCGGTAGTTTTCCTAACTGCAATTAATTCATTTTTATCATTTTCCATTACAGTAGTACCTCCCTTTTTAGGAACACATTGAACAGGACTTACCCACTTACTATTAGAGATAGGATAGATGATACCTGTATCAAGAAGCTTAATCACTTCCTTTTTGACCACCTCTTTCATGTTAGGATTGAGGCGGCGTTGAGGTAGTGCCCGAGGTTGATAATCATCCTCCATATAAATCTTGTGAGTGCAAATTGAGGGGCTAATGCCTTTTATATCATGAATTGACCATCCAAAGGCCTCTTTGTTGTCCCTTAATACCCTAAAAAGCTTATCCTCCATGGTGTCTGTCAAATCTGCAGAAATAATCACAGGCAAAGAGGAAGAGAGTTGCAAGAAAGCATATTTTACATTTGAAGGAAGAGGCTTTAATTCAAGCTCAGGAGCCTCTTCAATTGAAGGTTTGGGATTTGGAGTATCACCCCATTCCAGTTCCTCAAATCTATGGTTACTCCAATTTTTCTGAGGGTGGTGAGCCTGCAAAAACATTAAGAACTCTTCTTCCTCACCACCCTGCAATATGCCAAGTCCCTGCACAGTAAGTACTTTTTCTAGAGGGTCCTGAATTCTAAAGTCATCAAAACTTTCAGAGGTAACCACATCATTAATATCCTTAGCTTGAATAAAATTACAAGAAGCAAATGATGAGGGATTTTTTAATGAGTTCAAAACTTGAAATACAACTTCCTCATCTCCAAGTCTCAAAGTCATTTCCCTGTTGTACATCAATTAAACTTTTACCTGTAGCTAAGAAAGGACGCCCCAAAATAATTGGGACTTCCTCATCTTCTTTCATATCCAAAACAACAAAATCAGCGGGAAAAATAAACTTATCAACCTTAACTAAAACATCTTCCACCACTCCACGGGGGTGGGCAATGGATCTATCAGCTAGGTGCAAAGTGATATTAGTAGGATGGGGTTCCTGCAAACCAAGTTTTCTAAAAACAGAAAAAGGCATCAAATTTATACTTGCTCCTAAATCACATAGAGCCTTTTCAAAATGAGAGTTACCAATTGTACAAGGGATAGTAAAACTACCTGGACCTTTAAGCTTAGGCGGTAACTTTTTTAGAACTATAGCAGAACATTCCTCATTAAGCCTAACTGTCTCAAAGCCTTCTAACTTTCTTTTGTTAGAAATAATTTCTTTTAAAAATTTGGCATATTTAGGCATTTGAGCAATAGCTTCAGCAAAAGGAATGTTGATATGTAATTTTCTAAATATTTCAAGAAATTTAGCAAACTGCTTATCATGCTGTTCATTTTTAAGTCTTTGAGGATAAGGAACATTTACCTTTGCTTGCTCATATTTTTCCCTTTCCTTGTTGCTTTCCTCAAAAGTGCTCCTCTTAGTAGGAGCTTGTATTTCTTTCTTGGGCGCCCGCCCATCTTGATTGTTTTCTCGAACCAGCTCCTTGCCACTCCTAAGAGTGACAGCCTTGCAATGCTCATTTCTTGGATTAGGCTCAGTTTGGGTAGGCAGTGAGCCTTGAGGCCTTTGAGATAACATAGCAACGATGTTTGAAAGTTGGCTACCTATGGCTCCCTCCAAGCTTCCAAATTTCTTCTCAAATGTTTCAAATTTTCCATTTGTCTGCTCCATAAACCTTGCCAACACATCATTGGTATCCAACTTCTTCTCCTCTTGCCTTTGCACATGTGGAGGCTTATAGGAGCTTGAGTTTTGCTCTTTTTGTTGTCCTCCCCAAGAGAGATTTGGGGGATTTCTCCAACCCGGATTGTAAGTGTTTGAATAAGGGTCATTCTGGCTCCGGTTGGAATTCTGAACATAATTGGCCTCTTCAGTTGAAGTTGCGGGCCGGCCCTGTGCTTTTATCAGATCTTCAATAGATTGTAACCTGTCACCAGTCTTGTCCATGTAATTGGCTAAAACACCCATGCACGGATGTCCAACTTTTTCCATGTATCTAACTAAAGAATCTTGCATACCAGGCCTTAACTCACTTTTCTTCTGACCAAGATAGTTGACTTCTTCAGCTAGGCCTCCCCAGATATTAGTTGTGATGTCACTAGTGGAGGTAACTATGGGAGTAGATTGAGCTTGTACCTTCATCAAAGATTGAACCTGTTTAGAGAGAGCTTCTAGCTTTATATTAACACTAGTGTCATCGTCAACCTTGTACATCCCAGCTGATTTTTTAATGTGTCTGTCACTAGTTTCCCATTGGGCATTATCGGCCGCTATCTCTGCAATTAAATCATATATTTTCGCAGGTTCTCCGTTCATTAGAGAGCCCCCGCAAGCCATATTAATAATTCCCCTATTTTGAGAAGATAATCCGTTGCAAAAATATTCAAGCAATTGCCACTTCTCAAATCCATGATGTGGGCAACTTCGGAGTAAGTCTTGAAATCTTTCCCAAGCTTCATGTAAAGATTCTTGCTCAAGTTGAGAAAAGCTGATTATTGCACCTCGAATCTTAGTAGTCTTACCTGGAGGAAAATATTTGGTCAAGAATTTCTGCTTCAGTTGGTCCCAAGTGGTAATGGACTCAGCAGGTTGGGAGTCTAGCCAAGCAGATGCCTTGTCAGCCAATGACCATGGAAATAATCTCACTCTAATCGCATCAGGAGGGACACCATTACAAATTACTGAGTCTGCCACCCTCAAGAAGATTCTAAGATGGGTGTGAGGGTCGTCTGTTTGTGTGCCTCTGAACATAGTCGAATTCTGAACCATTTGAATCGGACTTGGTTTGAGCTCAAAATTAGTAGCTTGCATAGGTGGATTGACTATGCTTGTAGTGATATTTGCTGTTGGAGTGAAGTAGTCCCGAAGAGTTCTTCTCGGATTGGCAGCCATCACTCTTGTCTCTTTTCTTATCCTTCGAGCAGTTCTTTCAATTTTCTAGATCAAAAATCAAAATAGGCTCTTGGGAGTGGGTGAGCATGCACGAGTAATAATAATAAAAATAAAACTAACAAATAAAATTAAACTAAATGTAATTAATTTTTTTTTTGTTTTTAATAATTTAAAACAAGAAATAAAATAAATGTCTAAAGCAATAAAAAATCTTTTTCGTTTAATATTATTAAGTTAATCCCCGGCAACGGCGCCAAAAACTTGTTGTGTTAAAAACACACTTGAGAGCAAGTGTACTCTCTTGCAGAAGTAGTATAAAAAATATCGTCTCCACAGGGATTAATTAATAAGCACCAAACTACTTAATATTAATTATTATTTAGACTAACGAATGTTGGTCTTTGTAGAAACTAAAATAAGACGAAGTAAATAGCAAGAATTAAAATTGTAAAGTTCGATCAATGGAGAGAAGCCTAGGGTCTCAGTTTCACTTGCTAGTTTCGATTCCTCTATGTCTAATTCTACCTGAATTCCCTTATTTTATTCAATTACCAATCCCTTTACTAAACCTATTAATCCGTTTGGTCATTCGTAATTAATATTCTTTTCCCTAAATTAATCCTAGTTTGGTCATGCTAGAATTTAAATTTAAGAAAAGCATGAAGTACAAAAAGGTTGAATGATTGGAAGACTAAATTAAAGTTTGGTCATTCATTAATTATAGTCTCAATTATCCTATAGGTCCACCAACTAGTTGTAGTACGGTCGCTAATCAACTAATTGATTATAAAAATGCAAAGGGTTGTCAGTCCTAATTATGTAATAAAGCAATAGGATAATATTAATTGAAATAAAAATTGGGAATTCAAAATATAAATTAAAACATAAAAAGGTCTCTAATCAAGCAAGATCCACCTAAGACCCTAGAAGAGGATTTAGCTATCCATAGTGTTCAAGAACATTGGATTAAAATAAAAAGTCATGAATTACAGAATATAAAAATAACCCGGAGATTGAGTAAATTCTGATCCTGTATTCAGCCTCTGTATTCTGCTCCAAATCTCTCTCACGGTGTCAAGAACGGGTACCAAAATCTCCTTTTTCCTCTCCTCTGCATCCGTGTGCGTGTTGTTGTTGTAACTGTTGCCGTCCGGATGTGTTGTTGTTGTTCCTCTCTCCTTTTTTTTTTGATAATTACGGCTCCCCCCTTTTTATATATTCAAGTCTTTAAGGTTATGCTACTTCTCCCCCAAGTCACGTGATGATCATCCCTTTTTAATTCTCTTTTTTTTCCTTTTATATTTGTTGCCTCGATTTGCGTGCCTTACTTTTTCTCCAAGTCACACTCACGGCACCACTCCTTTGCTTTCTCTCCAAGGTGTTTCATCCAATTAACATGGGCTTG
Organism: Astragalus glycyphyllos; assembly: GCA_963573325.1. Taxonomy (NCBI): domain Eukaryota; kingdom Viridiplantae; phylum Streptophyta; class Magnoliopsida; order Fabales; family Fabaceae; genus Astragalus; species Astragalus glycyphyllos. Next base: position 92,671,746 of record OY754307.1, read on the forward strand.
CTGGATTTGTTGCTTTTTCAATTGAATTATGGGCCTTATTTCAATTCAATTCCAAGCCCATTACTTAGCTTCTTTTTGCATCAACTTTGGTTGGTCTTGTGCTTGCTTTCAATTCTTTTTGTTGCCATTTGCAAATGGGCCACATGTTGTATATGTAATATTATTTTATCTTTTCTGCAAAATAAAAAGCAAAGTAAGTTTTTTATCTGTTTAAGTGGTAATAATTGCTCTAAAAGTGACTCAAAAATATCTCTAGAAATGCACTAAATTAGAGTTTATCAGAAATATACCTTTTTTCTTTCTTTTTTTTGGCTGCAAATTATGGTTTATAATTTGAGTATTTAAAAATCACTTTTTTCTATAAACAGTTTAATAAACTTTATTTTGGTAAAAAATCTAAATGTTTTTAATAGTAAATCAATTTAAAGAGTTACTAAAAAATTCAATATGAGAGATATAATAATATTATAAATTTGACTGTGAATCGTTTTTCAATTAGCACTATTGTTATTCTCTTAATAGTAAACAATAGTAATTGTAATCACAACTGCGTTAGGACAATATAGGTATCGAATAGTGCCTTCACATTACTAAATAATTACATATATATATATATGTGTAAATTTAATTTTTTTTCATTGAAATAGTTCTTTTCAGTATGTAATATTTATCTAAATATATTTTAGTCAATTTATTACTAAGATATAATTTTAATTTCTTTTACAAAATAAAATTCAAATCTAAGAAGATGAAGGCTGTTTGGAATTTGGCGCAATGTTAGAATACGAATTGAAGCAACCAAAAATTTTGCTTATCAAACTTACCCTTTGGGTATAACGTAGTGGTATTATGTGGGCCTATAAAGTGACGCCCCATTACATAGGAAAATCTGCTTTTGTTTTGGTATTGAAAACGGGTGGTTGGTGTTAGAGGCTAAAAGCAATAATAAAAAGTTGTGTTGTATGTTGGAGTATTCTCAGAATACCAATTCAAGCTACAGTGTTTTCGAAATAACTTTAATTCACATCCACCAACCTTGTTTGATGTATCTCACATGTGTTTTTGTCAAAAAACATCAAATGGCACATCTGTAAATTAAACAAATATCTTATGCAAATAATTAACCCCCAATCTAACACTCTTATAAAAAAAAAAACCAATCTGACACACTCTGCACTATCTTTCTCCCTTCTCTCTCATACGCTCCCCTCTTTCTCTTTTTTTCCCTCTATCGACGCTCCCTCTTCTTCTTCTTCTTCCTTTTTCCTCTTCTTCCTGCTCCTCCTCACTTCTTTCAGTCTCTCCCTCTCGCAACTCTCTCTTCCTCTCACTCTGGAAACTCTCTTCTTCTCTCACGTCTCTCAATCTTCTCTCTCTCTCTCTCTCTCTCACACACACACACACACAACAGTTTTTGCAGAGAAATCCAAATAAACCCTAAACCCCTCAGTATCTCCCTCTCACGAGTCTCTCTTCCTCTCACTCTGGAAACTCTCACCTTCTCTCACATATCTGACTCTTGGTTCTCTCTCTTAAACCAACAAATTTTGCAGAAATCCAAACAAACACTAAACCCCTCAAATTCAATACGAAAATTTTCCAGCAATCGAACCAAATCGTCGAAACGCTAAACCAGAATCATCTGTGAATGACAAAAAAATCTCTCAACACAATAGGTATATCGATTTATGACTCTTCCTCTAAAATAGGTTTGCACTACAACTCTTCTTCAGCTGATTTTGGTTTTATTTTGCTGTTTATAGGTTTTGTGGTTTTCTCTTCACACCAGGTATTTCGTTTTATGACTCTTCAGCCCGTTTCTTCTCTTATGTTTTAGTGTTGAACTATGTTTTTCAAGTAAATAGCTATTGTAGTTTGTAGTTTTATGTGTTATTTACTGTTTATGTGTTGATGCTATGTTTGTGCCTTTCATTGTTGATATGGCAAGTAGATTTATTGATGTTTGTTTGATTTGTGAAACTGATTTTATGGGGTTCTATCCCTCTTTCGAAGGTCATACCCAAAAAATTATAAGGGAAGCGAATAGAGTTGGTAGAAAGAAGGAGAGGATTTTAGCTTAATGATTTTCTACAATCTTTTCCTTTTTCATTTTTATTTTCTATATTCGTATTAATGTAGGAAACTGGAGAATAGAGTAACTAGAACTGTTATTAATTTATTTTCTATGCCAAGGGGTACTTATTTTGTGTTGTGTGTAAAAAGAGATTCATAAGGTGTTTGTGAAAATGTCTCAGCGGGAATATTATACATACAGTGATTTAGGATTTTAGTTGCAGAAAGTACGAATGGGGGAAAAGCATATAAGCAAATGTGCAGATGTAAGAAGGTTAATTGATTGGTAAAGTGTTCTGAAGGGATGTTGCATTTGCTGCCAGCTATTATTGTGTTATTTATTATAATAGGTTTGGCTTGAGATCATCATGTTTGATTTGAATATGTTAGAAAGGCGAGTATGAAATATCTGAATTGGTTGGAAACTGAATGTACACTCTTTATGTGCACAGTAAAAGTCCTTTTGAAACTCCATCATTAACTGTATAATCTCAATTTTTTGGTGCACCTCTTACTTTGGTTTCAAGTTTCAACTCTTTTAAGTAACATATTTTGACCCTCTGAGCAAAACAATGAAATTAACCGAATCTAGTGTTACTTAAGTTTGATAATCATTTTGTTCGTTGCCTTTTATTTCTATTTTTCTTTATGTAATGAGATTCTGAGGAGAGGAAAATGTGTACAATGCATGATTCAAATTTTATTAAAAACAAAATGAACTTAATAAAGCCTGATTTAGTTAGCATAGTCATCAATGTGTGGCACTTCAAAATTCTATTAAGTGCGTAGATTTACTCACGAGAGTAATGCACATTGAGCATTATAGTTTACATTTCTTATTTCCTCTTTTCTCTTTTTAAAATTTCCTTCCCATCAAATGTATTTTTCCTATTATATGTTATATGTCATTAGTAAATTAACCAGCATAGTTCTTATGTGTTTATTCAGGTGATGTGAATGAAACACTGACCTAGGATTTGAGCGTCCAAATAGCTATCGATATAGCAAGAGGCTTCGTGTATCTCCATGATGAAGTTAGTGTGCTCTACACTAATCCAATTCTACATTGGTCTAAAATCTGGTTAATTTACTATCTATGCTCTTTTTTATTCATGAAGTTAATTTTAATGTTGTTGATTTGTCTTAGTATCCACACTCCTTTCTACTTATGCCTCCCAGCCTTATGTGTCTCGATTGTCTCCTCATTCATTTTTTATTTTCTGTTATTTCTTCTGATAGAAGCAGCTCTGTGCAATTACTGTTCTTTGCATTTACAAGACACATAATGACCTTGGAGGTTTATATAGGGGCCTTATTTTGTTGCCAAAATTTCTCTCACTTCTCTTCATGTTTTATTAATCATCTATTTGCATAGCTCGACAAAAAGTTCTTCCAACCTTTAAGGATTGGCCTGGTGCTCCTGGTGCTCCTTTTTATTAGGTGTTATGAATGAATGTATGAGTCTTAAGTCTTTTGCACCTTTTTCATTTTATAGAGTTCAAAAAACTATAACATGTTATGCTCTACCTTACAAGATTTCTATGATGACAACATAACTGAAAGTAGGATTTTACTTTGACAGGAAAATTTTACGTCAAGAGGGTGTTTGGAGGCAGTTTTTGAGACAATGGCTGATTTTGTATTTAGAGCTGTACAAATTTCAAACATGCTGTAGAGGGAGCATGGAAATATACATGTTAAGGTGGTAAAAAAAATTGTTGTAATGTTGGCCAGAGCAAATTCTGCTGATGTAACTTTTGCTATCTTAAATTGCTATTTGATAAATAGCATTTGATAAAATAATGACTGAGTAGTATTAGACTTAAGGGTTACTAGATACATTATTGCTTCATTATTTTGTAATTTATTTTGTCATGTTTAAAGGTGATCTTTATGACTATTATCCAAGTGCCAATTCCAAATGTAACAAAATGCCTTAGCTACAATACATTCCACTTAGTAAACTTGAATCACGTTACAATTATCACTTACACCGTCTGATTTGCGAATCCCAATCAATTTTCAAAGGAGACAATTTCCTATTGGAATATCTCTTGCCATGACGATTAACAAGAGTCAGGGCCAATCTTCAAAAGCAGGTTGGTGTATGTTTACTAAACCCCGTGTTTTCACATGGTCAATTGTATGTTGATTTATCTAGGATAACGTCAAAACAAGGTTTACAAATTTTGATTACACAATGAAAGTGATTCACCAGAGGTCTTCAAGAAAGTAAAATAAATTTTTAACATAATGACAACTTTGCTTTCTTATCATTCTTTATCCAATATGTTACATAGTAATCATTGAACTACTTAATACTTGATGGCTACCTACCTCCGTAATACTAATCGATTATCAAATTGTAGCCGTTCAGGCCCGTGCAGAGCACGGGTGTGTGTCCTAGTGATATGTATATCCGTGCTGGCACGGGTGATACATACTAGTACTAATATACAAACCAATCCATGCTCACATAGGTCAATTCAAAATGCTAATATGGTGTGCATTCTCATCTAAAATCTCCACTACATTAGAGAATTACAATTATTGCTTTTTTTTTAAAAAAGAATTACATCTCGAAAGCGGGCTCACTTTCGAGATAATGTTACCCACTTTGTGCCCAGTAGGCCAGTAAGTAGCATAGCGAAAGATAGCGCGATGTCTAATGCAGAAACCTGCACTGCACACACTGTGAGATCTATGATTAAATAGCGTTCCACATTTTTGATTCTCTCCTTAATAAGGATATAAATCAAATTATTCAAAATACTGAAGGAGATATAGAAATTAGATTCAATCCTAATAGGATTACTAGAATTCCAAGGTCCTTGTCATCTAGGCACTCTGTGAGTGAGTTTTATTCTACTCCAAGTGTGCTGGGAAGGTGGTGTGTGAAAAATACGTGTGCAAGTATACACAGTCACAAACAAGTAGTATAATAAGATCGAACCCACAAGGATTGGATTAACTCTTGTATGCTTAAGAAGATATAAATTAGTGAAGCTACACTACTCACAATTTTGGGTGGAGTTTGAAATGAAAACAAAATGAAAATAAGCAATACAATAGAGAGGAAAACAGTTAAGAATAATAGTTGAGATGCTTTTATCAAATAACTTTCTTTTTAAGAGTTAAGTGTAATTGTGCAGTGCAGGTGCACTGGATGCAGCTGCATCAGTGTGTGCCTTTCAGCTACTTTCTTCAGAGTTGCATTACAAGCTTCCTATGTCTAGGCATGCTAAATAAGTTCACTCCTGCCTTTGAAGTACCTACTGATTATCCTAAGGGCTATGTTATCCTATGTCTAGGACTTAACATGGAATTAACAAGCTTCTTTTATTAAAACAAGTTAATAAAGGCTTTATTAAACACTTACCCCTATTGATTCTTGATTTCTAGTTATAAACCATGTCTGTGAATATAACTCTACTCATTTTAAGCGATCAACCTTAAAATAAGATGGATGTAGTATAACACAAGAATCAAAGTACATGCAACACACAAATGACACTTAAACTTTCTCAAAAGATCATTATAAGACTAGCACATCTCAACTAAAGGAATTTAGCTCATGATAGACATTGCAAGATGAAAAGAGATTGAATAAAACATATTGAGGTGATGGAAATTATCAAGAAAGAACAACAAAGTAAAGTTTACAATATTGAAGCTTTCTTGCATCAAGCAATGCAGGTGCACTGATCTCCTTCCTATATCTATGAAGAAGAGAAGGGAGAAGTCGTCAATTCCTTCCTCACCTTCTTACAAACTAACAACTAATTTAAACTATAAGAAAATTAAACTTTGAAAACTATAAAAAACTAAAATAGAAAGAACAAGAAGTAAGTATGTAAAAATCTATATATCTTTCAAGTGAAGAGTTGAGTCCTTTATATAGGCCTTGAGATTTCCTTCAAGTGAGGGTTTGCTTTAACTTAACCATGGGTACTTTTCAGAAGTTGATGATGCCATTTGAGTTTTTCACTCAAGTGCAAAGAATGGTCCAATTAGGTGTAACCATGTGTCCTTTATAAGATGACTCTTCAAATGGTCATATATTGTAGGCACCTCCTTTGAAAGGTTCCCATGTGACCCATGTGATTTGTGACCAATTATGATGTCATCTTGTGGTGTCTTTATCTTCTTTGAGTTTGAGGTGCTTCCGGTGTTGGCATTTTTCCTCCCTTTCAGGATGGTGCAGCTGCATGTAGTGCAGCTGCATGCGATGCAGGTGCATCCTTTTGCAAGTTGCCATGGTGCCTCCATGAGACTTGTAACTAAGCATGATGTCATAGAGATATTTATGCCATGGTATGAATTGAGGTGCTTCCATTGTGGAGTAATTCTGTCTTTGGTGTAGGATGGTGCAGATGCACTAAATTTGGTTGCACTGTGGTAATCTGGTGCAGCTGCATCTAGTGCAGATGCACTGCTTGTTTTCCGGTGCAGATGCATCAACTGCAGGTGCACTGAACAAACACATCAAACATACCAATATATATACAAAATGCTAAGTCACGAGTATAAACCTTGAATGTTGTTTATTTTATTCATACTACTATATTTAACACACATTGTACTTGATTCTAAACAATTATTTAGGTTTAGATGCGTATATAACTCTATATAAAATAGAGTTATCACACCCCCAAACTTAAACCATTGCTTGTCCTCAAGTAATGACAAAAAGAAAACACAAATAGGATTTTTAGAATTAAAAAGAACAGATCAGCTCACATCTTTTCAAAGAATGATTTTCAAGAAATGCAACTTATGAACTTCATTTTTCAGAATTTTTCTGTCTTTGTGCCTTTGAATTCCCAAACATCCGAAGCTATTAAAACTCATTTGTGTGAGTGTGTGCCCCACTGAGATTCAATCAGTTCCAAAACTAAGTAACAAGTTTCTCCTAGCCTTTGAAAAATTTAGATTACGTTCGGTCAAAACAAAGATGTTTCAAAATATAGACTAGACAAACAACTTCCTCAAGCATTGGGGGGCTCTAAGCACAACAAAGGGCTTTGACTTGAGTATTTCAAAACTGTTGCGTCAATGCACTATTTGTATTTTTGGTGGTTCTTTTTCTTGATGCAGATGCAGTGAGTGCAGGTGCATCGTTTTTCTGAAGTGCAGTTGCACTGGGTATTTTTGTGCTAGTGCAGTTGCACTGAACTTTTTGTGACGGTGCAGGTGCATTGAGTGAAGCTGCACTGATACTACTTTTCAAGATTTGTAGCATATATTGTCTTCCTCACTGACCCCCTTATGCATACTTTTTTCTTTGGTTCTGTCTTCCTTTCTTCTTTTTCTTTGTTTTTGAATTTTTCTTTTCAGACCAAATGCACTATTGGAACGGGTACAGTTTAATGACTCAGGCAAATATAGCTAATTACAACACTTTGGACACTTTTGGTAGTATTTATGGTAACCTTTTGCATTGACCACTCTAAGTTTTTCATACTTTGCCTTAGTATTCATAAAAACTCCCCCAAACTTAATTCTTTATGCTCTTCTATATTTTTAGTAGAAATTTGTTTTTGACCTTAGCTTTCTAAAAATTCCTCTTGTATCAGATAGCTCTTTAAATAGCAAGGTTCTTTTCAAAACTCAGCTTTGATGTGTTAAAGTAATAATAAAATTGGTCATTTGAGGAAAAACAAGGCTTCTTTTCTTTTTCTTCCTTTCATCATTAAAAATCAGTTCAAAGAGATGCATTGTGAAAAAGATTTCTAAGCTGATCATGCTTCAAATCTATCAAATCCTAACACATATTTAAACATGTAGACACACATAAAAACAAACATATATAAGAACAAACATATATCAAAGCAGACACACATACTATAGTTAAACACATATGCATAATATGATAAGTTAACTTCTCCCCCCAACTTAAAGTTGAGCAGTGTCCTCACTGCTCTTTAAAAATAAAAACCATGGGAGGAGGATTAGATCACAAAATAACATAGTGCAAAATATAATTATCCAAAAGCATAATTAAACATAATATTTAACAACATTCAAATATAATTACTGTTTTGATGCCCCACTCCTTAGCCTTGAGCTAGACCTCACTGCAGAATGCTTCACCTTCTGTCTCTTCTTTTTGGGCTCCTCAGGTTTGGATGCAGTTGCATCAGGTACATCAGTGGTGGATGCAGTTGCATCAGGTGCACCTGCATCAGGTTGCTCTGCAACATTCTTCTCAGCATTTAAATTTTCACCCCAGTGTGTTGTGGAGTTTGATTCAGGAGCACTGAAATTTTGATAGTGCAGGTGCATGCAGTGCAGCTGCACTGGGAATTCTCTTAACCTGTTTTCATACAAAACACTTCAAAACATAAATTAAAACTAACATAATTAATACTTCAAAATCATGGGTTGCCTCCCATAAGCGCTTGATTTAAGAGTCTTCAGCCTGACTAAGTCTTGTGGCAGATATCTTCAGCCACTAATGCATCTGCACACAGTGCTACTGCATCAGAATTCTGCATAATTGACAGCATCTGCACAAGACCATTCATTCATACCTGCAAAAGTAAAAACAAAAACACACAAAACACAACTAGTCCTAAAAATCTGGGTTGCCTCCCAGTAGCGCTTATTTTATAGTCTTTAGCTAGACTTGTCATTCAAAACCAAAGTTAGGGTGGATAATAGGACAAGAAGAAAATATCATCCTTCCTCTTTCTTCTTTTTGTTAGAAATCCCATGTATTTGGCATAGGGAAGCAAGTGATCCCATACCCCAACCAATAAGCATTTGGGATAACAATTCTCATTTTCTTGAAAAAATTTTAGCTCATTTTGTGGAGGATGTTTTTCTTCAATTTCTTCATCTATCAAGGCAGGAGCACTGGATGCTAGAGCATTCATCAGATGATCATGTTGTTTGTGGAATTGCTTCTGCATCAGTTGATCAAGAGAGATGATTGTTGAACATTCTTCACTCTCCTCTGCAGGATATTTCAGAGCATTCATTACATTGAATTTCACCTCTTGATCACTTACTTTCATGGTTAGTTCTCCTTTTTGCACATCAATCAATGTTTTCCCAGTTGCTAAGAATGGTCTTCCAAGAATCACTGGTACATCTTCATCTGCAACAAAGTCAAGGATAACAAAATCTGCAGGAAATATAAATTTGTCAACCTTTACCAATATATCTTCTATGATTCCTTCTGGGTAAGCTATTGACCTGTCTGCAAGTGACAATGTTAAAGATGTAGGTTTAGCATCACCAATTCCTAGTTGTGTAAAGACTGATTTAGGAATCAAGTTGATGCTTGCACCTAGATCACACAATGCACTACCTGTATAGAGCTTGCCTATTGAAAATGGAATGGTAAAGCTACCAGGATCTTTCAATTTTTTTGGAAGTTTATTTTGTAATATTAAACTGCATTCCTTAGACATGACAACAGTTTCAAAATCACCTAATCTTTTCCTCTTTGAAAGGACATCTTTCATGAACTTAGCATAATTAGGCATTTGTTGTAATGCTTCAAGCAAAGGAACATTGATATGCAATTGTTTAAAAACATCTAAGAATTTACTGAATTGCTTCTCCTCATGTGCCTTTTTTAATCTTTGAGGATAAGGAGGAGGAGGATATTCAGGAACTAACCTTGGAGTTGGAACTTCATGAGATGCAGATGCATCAGGTGCTTCTGCATCTTGAGAAATTTTTTCATTTTTAGTTTTTTCTCCCTTACCCGTACCTTCATTCTCATATGGTTCTGCAAGATCTTTCCCATTTCTGAGAGAGATGGCTTTTACTTGCTCTTTATCAGGCCTTTGAGATGGACTTGCTTCTGTATTGGAAGGTATTGTACCTGTTGGTCTTTGATACAGAGTAGTTGCCAATTGACCCACTTGATTCTCCAAATTCTTTATAGATGCATCTTGAGCTTGCCTAGCTGTTCTAGTTTCACTTATAAAGGATTTAAGCAAGGCTTCTAAGGAGTTATCATTGGCAGGTTGTTGTGGTCTTTGGTAGTTCTGAGATTGAAATCCTGGTGGTGTGACTGGTGCAGATGCACTTGGTGCAGGTGCACTAGTATTGTTCCCCCACCAGAAATCTGAGTGATTGTTCCAATCTGGATTGTAGGTATTTGGGTAAGGGTTGTTATTTTTATCATAACTTACATAATTTACAAAGACATGGTTGCTAGGACACTCCTCATAAAGGTGACCTCCTCCACAATAAACACAACTTACAGCTATTGGAGGGGCTTGTTCTATTGCTGCTGCAGTGTTCTCTACTGGTGCAGCTGCACTAGATGCAGTTGCACTGGTATTGTTAAAGTTTTTAACCAGATTTGCTAGTGAGGCTACTTGAGCAGATAGGGCAGATATTTCACTAATTTCATGTACCCCTGATGATTTCTTTTGGGCACTCACCCTCTCAGTAGGCCAACTAGAGCTATTGGTAGCAATTCTATCAATCAATTCACATGCTTCATTATAAGACAGATTTAACAAAACACCTCCAGATGATGCATCAATCATTATTCTAGTTTGTGGTTCCAAACCATTATAAAATGTTTCCATCTGAATAATGACTGGAAGACCATGGTGTGGACATTTTCTTAAAAGTTCTTTCCATCTTTCCCATGCTTCAAACAATGACTCAAATTCTTTTTGTCTAAAAGATGTAATATCATTTCTCATTCTGGCATTTTTAATGGGTGGAAAATATTTTGACAAAAACTTTTCAGCCATTTCATTCCATGTATGAATAGAATTAGGCTCCAATGAATTTAGCCATGATTTAGCCTTATCTTTCAAAGAATATGGAAATAGCTTAAGTCTAAATGCATCTTCACTAACACCAGGTATGATAAAGTTACTACATATTTCTAAAAACTGTTTTAAATGCTCATGGGGATCCTCATGAAGAAATCCACCAAATTGACCAATTGTTTGCAACATTTGAAACATCATGGGTTTAAATTCAAAATGGACAGCCTCTATGTGAGGTCTTGCTATGCTTGTTTGCATGTTTTGATGATCAAACATAGTATAATCTCTCATAGGTCTATCTCTATCATTAATCATACCTATTGGTCCCATGTGAATGAATTGATTCCTGTGATCTGCTTCAGCATCTCTTTGTGATCTAGGACCACCTCTGACTGAGGCTGGTCTTGAGCCTTCTCCTTCACCTTGTTGAGACATGGTATTGCTGCAACTTTGAAGCCTTTGTTTTTGGAGTCTACGCAACCTTCTAAACTGTCTGGATTAAGTTCAAATTCTGGTGATTTGTCTCTGGGCATAAGCTAGTGCAGTTGCACTAAGTGTAAATGCACCTGTTTCTGCACAGAAAAACAAAATACCAGAATAACAAAACAAATAAAAAAATAAACACTAATCTACTATCTTTAAAACAACAAAAATTAATGACAATCCCCGGCAACGGCGCCAAAAACTTGGTGTGTGAAAAATACGTGTGCAAGTATACACAGTCACAAACAAGTAGTATAATAAGATCGAACCCACAAGGATTGGATTAACTCTTGTATGCTTAAGAAGATATAAATTAGTGAAGCTACACTACTCACAATTTTGGGTGGAGTTTGAAATGAAAACAAAATGAAAATAAGCAATACAATAGAGAGGAAAACAGTTAAGAATAATAGTTGAGATGCTTTTATCAAATAACTTCCTTTTTAAGAGTTAAGTGTAATTGTGCAGTGCAGGTGCACTGGATGCAGCTGCATCAGTGTGTGCCTTTCAGCTACTTTCTTCAGAGTTGCATTACAAGCTTCCTATGTCTAGGCATGCTAAATAAGTTCACTCCTGCCTTTGAAGTACCTGCTGATTATCCTAAGGGCTATGTTATCCTATGTCTAGGACTTAACATGGAATTAACAAGCTTCTTTTATTAAAACAAGTTAATAAAGGCTTTATTAAACACTTACCCCTATTGATTCTTGATTTCTAGTTATAAACCATGTCTGTGAATATAACTCTACTCATTTTAAGCGATCAACCTTAAAATAAGATGGATGTAGTATAACACAAGAATCAAAGTACATGCAACACACAAATGACACTTAAACTTTCTCAAAAGATCATTATAAGACTAGCACATCTCAACTAAAGGAATTTAGCTCATGATAGACATTGCAAGATGAAAAGAGATTGAATAAAACATATTGAGGTGATGGAAATTATCAAGAGAGAACAACAAAGTAAAGTTTACAATATTGAAGCTTTCTTGCATCAAGCAATGCAGGTGCACTGATCTCCTTCCTATATCTATGAAGAAGAGAAGGGAGAAGTCGTCAATTCCTTCCTCACCTTCTTACAAACTAACAACTAATTTAAACTATAAGAAAATTAAACTTTGAAAACTATAAAAAACTAAAATAGAAAGAACAAGAAGTAAGTATGTAAAAATCTATATATCTTTCAAGTGAAGAGTTGAGTCCTTTATATAGGCCTTGAGATTTCCTTCAAGTGAGGGTTTGCTTTAACTTAACCATGGTTACTTTTCAGAAGTTGATGATGCCATTTGAGTTTTTCACTCAAGTGCAAAGAATGGTCCAATTAGGTGTAGCCATGTGTCCTTTATAAGATGACTCTTCAAATGGTCATATATTGTAGGCACCTCCTTTGAAAGGTTCCCATGTGACCCATGTGATTTGTGACCAATTATGATGTCATCTTGTGGTGTCTTTATCTTCTTTGAGTTTGAGGTGCTTCCGGTGTTGGCATTTTTCCTCCCTTTCAGGATGGTGCAGCTGCATGTAGTGCAGCTGCATGCGATGCAGGTGCATCCTTTTGCAAGTTGCCATGGTGCCTCCATGAGACTTGTAACTAAGCATGATGTCATAGAGATATTTATGCCATGGTATGAATTGAGGTGCTTCCATTGTGGAGTAATTCTGTCTTTGGTGTAGGATGGTGCAGATGCACTAAATTTGGTTGCACTGTGGTAATCTGGTGCAGCTGCATCTAGTGCAGATGCACTGCTTGTTTTCCGGTGCAGATGCATCAACTGCAGGTGCACTGAACAAACACATCAAACATACCAATATATATACAAAATGCTAAGTCACGAGTATAAACCTTGAATGTTGTTTATTTTATTCATACTACTATATTTAACACACATTGTACTTGATTCTAAACAATTATTTAGGTTTAGATGCGTATATAACTCTATATAAAATAGAGTTATCAGAAGGCCATCTACGTCTCAATCTAATGAAGAAATAGAGACGGTGGAAAATATCAGAATTAGTAAGAATGATATTCCCCACGGTGTTTATAACACGAAAAGTAGGCAATCACCTACCCAATCAGACATGAGCTTCCATATTGATGGACTTTAGTCCAGGAAGTAGTTTAAGAAAATTCATCAATGATGAATTTATGAAAGAAAGGTACGCTGATTTTAGGAATTGGTATTTTAATTATTTCTCTGCTCCCGAACTGGAAGCCATAAAAAACGAATTTTATGACCAATTAAACATACAACAAACTTATATGCCTTTTGTTGAATGGTTCTTGACCTATTTTATAAATAGATTAAACTCTGAAATTAGTGTTTTACAAGAACTAGTTTTTGAAACAGCAAAAGGAGAGAAAATCTCTTCTGCTTTTCCTCCTAAGAAAAATGACATTGTTTTAGGAGAAAATGTTGAAGCAAGTGCTTTCATCGGTCTCCAAAAGATCGAAAGAGACCAAGTTACCCTAAAAGAATTAAATTCTATTATCAGGTCTCAGAATTATACAAATATGTTTTTAGTTTGTTTGGGAAGCCAGTTCGAGGCCCTAGAAGAAAAAATTTCTTCTTTAAAAAATCTTTTTGAAAATCATATTTCCCAACAGAAAACCATTTTGAAAAATATTTCTCCTATTCCTGCTATTAAGGAAGAACCTATGGTCCAACCCCCAATCAAGATTGAAGGTTTTAAGATTGAGGATAGTAAAAATGATTTTATTAGAATTTTAGAAGAGAAATTAAAGAACATGAATTTAAATGTTCTTTCTGAAGGAATTTTGTCAGAAGCATCTGATGAAGAAATTAGTAAATTAGCAAGAATGTTTGCTAACCAGAACATCAATGAATCCAATCAAGATGGATAAATAAATCCCATCTACACTCAACGACAAGTTGAGAAGTATTACTATAAAAGGCCTTCTCCCCAAGACCTCCTTTATGAGGAAAATGATTCCTACCAGAATTCATATTCTGGAAAACAAATCTATGAATGGAACATAGATGGCTTAAATGATAAGCAAGTTATTGACCTAATACATAAAATGATTATGTATTCAACGGTTTGTAAACAGCATGGGAACACTGACAGTTCCATTGCCTCGTTCATAGCTACTGGCTTCATAGGCCAATTAAGAGGCTGGTGGGATCATTACCTTACAGAGGCCCAGAAAAGGGAAATATTATCCCATAAGAAAGAAGTCAAAAGGGAAGATGGTACTTCTTCCAGTACTGGGGAGGAAGATGCAGTCTATACGCTGTGTCTTTCTATTCTTAAGAATTTTGTAGGAACCAATGTTCCTATAGGAGAAAAATTAACCTCTCTTCTTCAAAATCTTAGGTGTCCTTCTTTAACCCATTTTAGATGGTATAAGGATACATTTTTTGTCCAGAGTTTTTCAACTTACAAAACCCAATGATATTCATTGGAAGGCAAAATTTATAGACGGTCTCTCCCATCTTTTTGCAGAAAAGGTCAGGCATACCTTAAGAAGCCAAAATGATGGCATTAATATCAATTACGATATTTTAACTTATGGCCAGATAATAAGCTGCTGCATCAATGAAGGATTAGCCTTATGCAATGACATAAAGCTAAAGAATCAATTAAAAAAGCAAAAGTTAACAGAAAAACACCAGTTAGGTGAATTCTGCGAACAATTTGCTTTTGACCTAGGTAAATTACCTGAGGATAAGAAGAAAGGTAAAAGAATTTCTTTTAACAAAAAAACAAACGACTTTTATAAAAGCAAGAGAAAGCATTTTAGAAAAAAGAGAGTCTTTTCAGAAAAAGCAAAAGACAAAATAAAAACTTTTCAAAAAGAAGGAAAACGAAAAGCTAAGAGGCTCGGCATTACTTGCCACAAGTGTGGCAAAATAGGCCACTATGCCAATCAGTGCTGGACTAAGAGAGCACTAAATGAAATCCAAGATGAACAATTGCGTTCACAATTAGAAAAAGTCTTATTGGTCAATTCTGAATCAGAATTAGACACAGACATAGAATCTTCAAATGAAGACTTAGAGATGATTCAGTCGTCCGCTGAGTCATCGTCAGAAGACAACAATGATTGTCAATGTAACGAGATAAACTATTGGAAATCCATAGTAGACATGAATGGACTAAATGTCCTTACAAAAGATCAGGATGAAGCCTTAAAGGCTTTAGACTCCATCGAAGATGGAAACATAAAAAGAAAGATGATAGAAGTTCTCATGAGAGAATATTCTAAAAAAGATGCTCCTCTAATGATAGAGGCACCCTACCAAATTAGTGAAGTCCTTAGCAGATTCCATGAATCTAATACTAAGGAAAAACCTATTTCTCTCAGTGACCTCCGTAGAGAAGTCAACATTTTAAAAAATGAAATTTCTCAAATTAGAAGAGAAAATGCCCTCTTAACTGGAAGGGTTTCTGCCTTAGAAAACCCAGATAGGCCAGAATCCTCTTCAGGAAATTATCTTTCTATATTAAACAGAGTCACTTCACAAAAATTGTTTGTGAAAATCACCTTAATTATCAATAGGGATTTCGTTTTAGAAAATGAAATTGCTCTAGTAGACAGTGGTGCGGATTTAAACTGCATCCAGGAGGGAATTATCCCTACCAAATACTTCTCAAAAACCACCCAATCACTTACCCAAGCTGGAGGTGATAAGCTGAAAATTAATTTCAAACTACCAAAAACCCACATTTGTAATCAGGGAGTATGTATCCCTACTTCCTTTATTTTAGTTAAAAATTTGACCCATAGGATTATCTTGGGTACTCCTTTTCTTCACCAGATTATGCCCATCATCAATATTGACCAAAAGGGCATAAAACTATTTTAGAAAATAGGGAAGTTATTTTCGAATTTATCACAGATCCCCATACGAGGATGATCAATGAAATCAAAGAGCTTTTGACAAATAAGGAAAAGCAATTGTGCTTCCTTAAAGAAGAAATCAATATTATTAATATTAGCAATCAGCTTAGCAGGGCCGATATAAAAGACCAAATAAAGGTCTTAGAAAACCAGTTTATAACTGAGGTTTGCAGTGACCTTCCAAATGCTTTCTGGAATAGAAAGAAACACATAGTTTCTTTACCTTACACAGAAGACTTCAATGAGAGTCAGATTCCCACAAAGGCTAGACCAGCCCAGATGAATCAAGAATATCTTGGTTTATGCAAAAAAGAGATAAATTCTCTAATAGAGAAAAACCTCGTAAGGAGCTCCAAGTCACCTTGGAGCTGTACTGCTTTCTATGTTAATAAACATGTAGAACAAGAACGGGGAATCCCCAGGTTAGTTATAAATTATAAACCCCTTAATAAGGTATTAAAATGGATTAGGTATCCTATTCCAAATAAGAAAGACTTATTAGACAGGCTGAGTGAGGCCTTAGTCTTCTCAAAGTTTGATATGAAATCTGGATATTGGCAGATTCAAATAAATGAGTCCGACAAGTATAAGACTGCTTTTACAGTCCCGTTTGGCCACTATGAGTGGAACGTGATGCCTTTTGGGCTTAAGAATGCCCCTTCTGAATTCCAAAACATCATGAATGACATATTCAATCCTTATACTGATTACATGATAGTTTACATTGACGATGTTCTAATTTTTTCCAAAACCATAGAACAGCATTTCAAACATCTTAAAAATTTTAAGAGTATTGTTAAGAACAATGGTTTAGCCCTGTCTGCTCCCAAGATGAAGCTTTTTCAAACTAAGGTCAGATTCCTAGGCCATGAAATTAACCAAGGGAAGATTGTCCCAATCAGTAGGAGCATAGAATTTGCTTCCAAATTCCCGGATGAAATTCTGGAAAAGAAACAATTACAGAGATTTTTGGGTAGTCTAAATTACATCTCAGACTATTACAAAAACTTAGCCCAAGACACAGCCCTTTTATATAATAGGCTTAGAAAAAACGCTGGACCTTGGACTGAGGCCCATACAAAGGCAGTCCAATACATCAAGCAGAGGGTTAATAGCCTCCCTTGCCTAAGTCTAGCTAACCCAAAGTTTCAAAAAATTGTTGAAACAGATGCCTCAAATATTGGGTACGGAGGCATCCTCAAACAACTTGACCCAACCACTTCAAAGGAAGTTTTAGTAAGGTTTACTTCGGGCAAATGGAACCCGACCCAAATAAAATACGCCACTGTTAAGAAAGAAATGCTTTCTATCATTAAATGTATTTCCAAATTCCAAGATGATTTATTAAATCAAAAGTTTTTGTTAAGAATTGATTGTAGTTCTGTCAAACAAATTATTGAGAAAGATGTAAAGAATTTGGTCTCGAAACAAATTTTTGCAAATTGGCAAGCTCAATTATCAGTGTTTGATTTTGACATTCAGTATATTAAAGGTGAAAATAATTCACTTTCATATTTTCTAACCCATGAATTCTTGCAGGGAACATGACAACCCCCTATAGGGGAAGAGGCAGAGGCCCTGGCCGCGGAAGAGGAAGGAGCAGCAATATGCTACCCTACCAGCAAGAACCTAATGTCCCTCTCATAGGAGACTGGACAACAATCTACCCTAATAGGAGTAGAAGGATGCAGGCTTTGCCTGCTCCACAAAAGAGGGAAGATATTGCTTCCTCTTCAGGAACTAAAACAAGTTCTTACGCAGAAGCAATGGTTAACCCATCGCAGGAACAAATCCAGGAATACTTTGAAAATCCGATCACTGAGGACATCATGTATATTGATGATGAGGATCTCAGTATTACAAAGGACCCATGGTCCATTAAGACAAGGGATCTAGAATCAAGAGGATACCCGGGTCTTTATGGTAAACCAAGGCCCCATTTAGAAATTCTACTAATAGTTACTGAATCAGTGACTATAACCCACCACCATCAAAACAACAATCCACAAAGTTTTATAAACTTTAGTAAATGCCATATTAACAAAATTCTCCTTCCAAGGGAATGGGGATTAAATCCAAATGGAGAAAAGGCAATAAGAATTGCTGAAAACTCTTATGCTTATTTTAATTACTGGGATTATATCCAAGCCTTTTCAAAGGCTTTCTATTATCAGAACCCAAAGAACAAGCATTCTTGGTTCTTCAGTATAAACCTGGATATTATCACTAAACCCATACCAAACTGGTTCTATAACTGGTGGCAGAAATTCGGTCCATCTTTGGAAATCTTACCAAAGGAACTAATGGAATTATATAATTCCTGGTGTGACAATAGTCCACTTGTTACAAACATTACCTCAAATAGCCTTATTACAGGACAATGTCCTTGCATGTTCTTTATCAAGTTCCAGATACCCTGGATTTGGAGATGGTCAATAACCATAGAAAAGGATAAATATAATATCCCCTGGCTTAGGAGAAATTTCTTCTATAAGTGGTGGAACAGAATGGACTCCGAGGACTTAAAAATTTTAATTCAAAAAATAAAGTCTTCCACTATCGAAGATAAAAATAATGGGCTCCAAAATGTTAACCTCCAAAATTTGTCTATGACAAATCTGAAACATTATTTCCAGAAGAAATACCCTCAGGAAAACGAAGAAGAAATCATGGTCAGAACCCTTGATCATATGAAAGCACAGTTTTTTAATACTTTTCCAGTGAAGGACATGTCCACATCCTCCCAAGGATCAGCAGAAATGGAATGCTTGGCTGGAGAGTCCCAAGAGGAAGAAGCTTATCCAGAAGATTTCTGGGATGCCATGATCCAATCCATGGCCCAAAACATGAAAGGAAAAGGACAAAACTGAGCCAATCAAGGCACCCAATAATGGTTCTACCTACTATGTAGTATTATGACGTCCAATAATGATGTCCCCCACTATGTATTACTTTTCTTTCTTTTTCTTTTCTGATGTGACAATGGGGCCCACAAAGTGTACCCGGCATCTTTAAAGAAGCTTTGTCGTTTTTTGACCGGCTACCTGCATGAACAGTAGCTCTTTAACCGGCTTAAATAGTAAGCCTTAGTTTTTCTTTATAAGGAGTCCTTCTCCATTAGTTGAGGCAGGTTTTCAGATACTCTCTCTCTCTCTCTCTCTCTCTCTCTCTCTCTTTCTCTCTTCCTTGTAATCTCCCTCACATCTCTGTAATATACCTTCTCTTATAATAAAATCTGAAGCTTGAAGTCTCTTCCCCTCCTGTCTATATACTAAGGTAATTATTTATGTGCTTTCATAGCTAATTCAGTGTTGTGGTAGGCTGGTTCTTATGAACTGACCCCATCCAGATAAACATGTTGCTCTTTCCGCTGTAAAATGGTATCAAAGCCACTTTAAACTTAAGGATGTAAGTATAGGAAAGCTTATTGGGAAATAAGCTATGTAATCTTACTCTTTTAGGTGAACCGTCCATGATGATCTGACAAGGGAGTCAGTATTGGGAGCAGTAGCCTAGGAGTATGGTATCCTATTGGATACGTCCAGCGATGGATATTCCCTATACTTACACCAAGAGTTTTTAGTAGCTCATACTTCTTTGGGATTTTTGATTAAATCTAGCTTTGATATCTAGTGTTTTCGGCTATGGTCCATTAACCCAAGTAAGAAAAGGGTGTGAATTAGACCGTGTATTTAGCCTTGAAAATTTTGTTAAATAGCAAAGCTACATCTTTGGTTTAGCGGTTTTACTCCTTCTATCCCTTGTTGGTTGATAGTTAAATGGTTTTCCATTTACAAAGATGACTATAGAAGTATTTGAGGGTATCTGTTTTTTCTAGTGTTACGTTTAATATGTTTATCTTTTGGCTATGTTCTTAAGGCAAGCTGATCCACAACACTTTTAGCTCTTCTTGTTTTATGGAAGTTGGTGACTATAGTTACCAAAATAATCAAGTAAAAAATGAAGAACTAATTGAGTTCCCTAATAATTTAGACCAACTTATATATATATATATATATATATATATATATATATATATATATATATATATATATATATATACACACACACACATTTGGAAGCAACGGCGGAGCTTAATGGGAGCGGGGGGTAGCCATGGTACCCCCCAACTTTTTGTTAATATTATTACTTTCCATTAATGTATGATTATATGAGCATCTGCATGGTACCCCCGTTCCTAATCTTTGGTATTTTTGGCCTCTTATTTTTGTTCCAAAACAATGGTATTCTTAAAAATCCAATGTACAATTCACCAAATTTTTCTATATATACCCTTTATATTTATTGAGTCTCTCTTAGAGTTCCAAAGTATAGATTAATTGTCCAAAGACTCTTTTATTTTGATTTGAATTCTCCAAAGACAACAAATGAGGTATTTTAGTACTTAGCTAACACAAATTAATGATATCTTAATTTGTGTATAACAAACCAAAAGCACTAAAGATTAGGAACGAGGGAGTAATACATTATTCTGAAAATTTAAGTGACAATAAATAAAACATCTAATATATAATTGCTTTAAAAAATTAACTGATTTGAATTTGTCCGAGAAAAGTGTGTTAAAATGTGGTAATTGATTTATGATTTATGCATTCTTTAGAAGCGATAGAGTGGGAGCAATCGAAAAATGTCCCTAGTCCAACCAGCTGAGCTGCGCCAATGAGGCTCATACTTATGAATTTTAATAATAGTATTTTAGTTAGTAGTAACGGCTCCCCCCAATATTTTTGCCAAGCTCCACCACTGTTTGGAAGATTGAATGTTAGGGAAGACAAAATGGGCTAGCTTGCCCTCTCTACGAGAGCCTACAAAAAAAGTGGCAGAGCAAGCCACCATGCATAGTAGATTAAGAAGTTAAGCTCGCCTCTCTCTACTGCTAGTTGACAAGCACCAACCCACCTTGCCCTTTTTTACGGCACCCCAGTGGCGGACTTGGGTTATGGTGTTGAACCCCTAAACAATTTTTTTATTTTTCCCCTATATAATTTTTTTTAAACACTTGATATTCTATATTTGCACTAATACCTCTAAGTTTGCCCCCAATTACATCCAAGACACGATTTTGAGCCTCCTAATCCTGGTCCTAGATTCACCACTTGCAGGTTTGATTCAAAGCACACTTTATATGATGCACACTTTACCTGCGTTACTATCTGTTATGGTAATTGGTCTGTTACTATTTGCACCCCCCAAAGGCCCATTCTCTAACGGCCCATCCACAAAAACAAACCCACATCTCAACGATCCAGATGCAACCAGCAAATCCAACGGTTCAGGATCATTAGGTCAAACACTATTCAAAGTCTATAAATACCACATTCATTGCTCATTAATGGTAAGCTATTAAACTCATTAAATACTCCGTTTGACTGCCTCACTGACTTGATCGTCGGAGTGTCATTGCAGGACCAACACCTCAACCTCGACCGGAACGTTCGTCATCAAGGACCACATCTACCAACTACCTCGGACCGACCTCCAAGGTCAGAAGTACGGTACTGAACATTGGCGACCACAGTGGGAGGGTCAGTACTCAGACCTCGTCCCTTTACCTTGATCGACGATGGCTCCGGTCCTACGTCCGAAGGCCACTAACCTGGCAGTCGAGCCTGTGGCCGACCCTGGTCAGCAGGTACTACCAGAGACCGTCCCTCAAGAAACCCCTGAGGGACATGTGCAAGACGTCCCGAACTCAACTCAAGCTCAGCTTCAACATCTGAACAACAACTTCGTACTGATCCCTTCAAGTTCGGTAAGGAACCGACTTCCGCCCCCTCCTCCGGTTACGGCTCCGCCGGCGCTCTCCGTTCCGGCCGACGCAGTCCAGCAGCTCGTTCAACTACTAGCCCGGCAGGAGTTGACAAACCAGGCTAGAAGTTCCCGTTTCACCGAACTTAAAGCAGAGGTGGCTGAGCTCCGGGCCCGGGGAATCGCCGACCAAGGCTCCCCAGAACCAGACTCTCTGGAAAAAAGGAACCCGGCTCGTAGGAGGAAGCGATCTCCACCGGAAAGAAGGAATCATGGATCCCCATCCCGAAATGATCGAGTACGTGTTTGCTGGTGTTTTTAGCAAACAATCACTAGTTTTATTAGAAGGTTTGTGAGATCAAACTAGAAAAATCTCAAAGCAATTGCCTCTGAATTGCGAGTGGTTTGTGTTTCAGAAAATGTAGAAAAGGGGACGATTTGCAATGATTAACAGAATCGAAAAGAAAAGAAGCAGTAAATGGTGCATGAATTGTAAAGAAAAGACAAATAAATTGCATTGAATCGTAAAAGTGGTACACGATCACGTACAGCGATTCTTCCACTCGTTTTTCGCTCTGGCTTGGAAGTTAGAGTTTCAGGAATCGGGTTGTGTATTGTGATTTACAACCTCTGTTTCTTCTCAGAAACAGTTATTTATACAAAGGAAAAGAGGGGGGAAAACTGAACTAAGTAACTGCCTAGAAATTTGAAAATTAATAACTGCTACTCCTACTTTCGACCAGAACCGCTCTATCACGCTTCGACCAACTGCTAGTCTTCAGCGCATAACTGCTCTGTTTTCTGTCTGTCGAAAGCTTGTGTCCATTTTCCTCTCTCTTGCTTTTGCTTCCCCGGAAGCTTGTCGAGTTTACCTTGCGCATGACCATTTTCTCTGTCGAAATAATTTGGTCTTCGTCGAAATATAAGTCAGGCCTTGTTGACCATTTTCAATGAAGCCTGTCGAAATTACAGGCTAACAAATTGCCCCCCAAAAATGTCTTTTTCGACTGAACTTGAGGAGGAAGAAGAGATAGACATTTTTGAATTCACCATCGAAATAACTCTGTACTTGAGTAAAATAGCTGTATACCTGATGTCACCACTGTTAAGTGTTGTTGACGTTACTCCTATATTGGTGTATTACGTGGCCTTCAACGTTCTGCTTATAATTCTGAAAACGCTCATATGGCAATCACTACTTCTTTTGAATGCCACGTACTTACGCTTTCTTTATCTTTATTCTAGCGTTATTTTAACTTCTTGCAACGTTGGCTTATACTTTTTCAAGTATTTGCCATTTATACGCGAAATTCTTTCATCAGCGCCAATCTCTTTGACCTCATATGCGCCGTTTGAATAAACTTGTAAAATTTTAAATGGTCCTTCCCAACTTGGGGACCATTTACCAAAGACTCTATCTTTTTTATCCACAGGCAATAGGACCTTCCACACTAGATCACCTGAATCAAAGGCTTTAAACTTAACCTTTTTGTTATAAGTTTTAGCTACCCTCTCTTTCTGTCGAATAAGCATATCTAAAGCTAATAACCTTTCTTCGTCTAAATCAACCAATTCATCAAGCATCATATTCCAATAATAATCAGAGGGAATCTCCCACTGTCTTTGAATTCTTGTTGATTGTAGACAAATTTCAACAGGCAACACTGCATCGTGTCCAAATGTTAGCCTATAAGGAGTAGTGTTGATAGATTCTTTGGGTGAATTTCGACAAGCCCATAATGCTTGATCAAGGGTATTATGCCAATTTTTTGGTTTCTGCCCAACATGCTTTTTAATCAAATTAATAATAACTTTATTGGCAGCTTCTACTTGTCCATTGGCTTGCGCATAATATGGTGTC
The DNA here is from genome assembly GCA_963573325.1 of Astragalus glycyphyllos. Taxonomy (NCBI): domain Eukaryota; kingdom Viridiplantae; phylum Streptophyta; class Magnoliopsida; order Fabales; family Fabaceae; genus Astragalus; species Astragalus glycyphyllos. The sequence continues at coordinate 92,695,551 of OY754307.1, forward strand.
GAAGTTAATAACTAACCATTTTCAGAAGAAAACTCTATCATTTTTCTACCAGTGAAAACTGATCCTTGATCTGTAGTAATGGTTTCTGGAATTCCAAACCTATAAATGATATGATTTTGAATAAACCTTACCACTGTTTCTTGATCAACATTGGCTAAAGGTATAGCTTCAACCCATTTGGTGAAGTAATCAATTCCTACAAGGATATATCTATGGCCCTTCGACGAAGTTGGCTTTATCTCTCCAATCACATCTAGAGCCCAACCTCTAAATGGCCAAGGTTTGACTATGGCATGCAATTCATTTGCAGGTACATGTTGTATCCCAGCATGCTTTTGACACTCTTGGCATCCCTTAGCAAATTCTATGCAATCTTTCAGCATAGTTGGCCAATACATTCCTTGTCGAAATAATAACCACTTCATTTTGTGGCCTACTTGGTGTGAACCACATGCTCCACTATGTGTGTCAGAAACTGCTAAATATGCCTCATTTTCACTAAGACATTTTAATAGTACTCCTTCAGGAGTCTTTTTAAACAATTCGTTTCCAATTATCACATAGCTCAAAGCTCTGTATTTTACCTTTTTATTGGTATTTCTTGTGGGATTTTGCAAATATTCCACAATAGGCCTTCGCCAATCATTATTGGTCATATTGTCAAGAGCAAAAAATTGACGTTTTTCGACAACGACTAGTTCCTCGTTTGCGTTTGTTGCCCCCCCAGTTTTTGGTGTTGACAATAGTGACGAAGAATAGTCATTAGAAATGATTTTATCCTTTATTTCAATTAACTCTTCCAGGCTTTGTTTTGAAACTTTATAGCCTGAAGCAATTTGTGCCAATTCATTTGCCACTTGATTATCAATTCGTGGTAAATGTTCTAAGTGAACAGACTCAAATCTTTTTAACAAAGCATTGGCAACAACAAAGTATCTGATAAGGTGCTCTTTAATGCATTTGTACTCCCTTGTCAATTGTTTGACAACCAACTCAGAGTCACCTTTTATTTCGACATGACTTGCCCCCAGCTCAAGTAAAATTTCAAGGCCTACTATTAAAGCCTCATACTCAGCTTCATTATTGGAGCAAACATCTCAAATTTTAAACTTATACTTCGTTGGAATGTTAGTAGGAGATATTATTAAAATACCAATCCCAGCTCCATGTTTATGGCTTGAACCATCAAAGTACAACCTCCAAGGATATACGTCTACAAAACTTAATGTTTCTTCGACAACAGAATGGTCTACTATAAAATCAGCAACCACTTGTCCTTTAATTGATTTTAGAGGTTGATAAGTTAAGTTGTATTCTGACAAAGCCAAAGCCCATTTACCAATTCGGCTATGCATTATTGGTTTCGACAGCATATGCTTAATAACATTAAAATGCAAATAAACAGAAACATCAGCTGGTTTTATATATTGCTTTAACTTTGTACACGAGAAATACAAACAAAGGCACAACTTTTCTATAGGAATGTACCTCGTTTCGGCATCATTTAAGACCCTACTGAGGTAATAAATGGCTCTTTCGACACCACTATCATCCTCTTGTGCTAACATGCTACCTATTGTTCTATCAGAAGCTGCTATATACAATTTGAGCACTTTGTGTTTAATAACAGGCAACAAAATTGGTGGTTTCATCAAATAAGACTTGATTTCGTCGAAGGCTGCTTGATGCATTGGTTCCCATTTGAACTCTTCTTCCTTCTTCAGTCTTAACAATGGCGAAAAAACTTGTGTTTTGCCACTTAGATTTGATATAAATCTTCGAAGGAAATTGATTTTTCCCAGCAACGACTGAAGCTCCTTTTTGGTCGAAGGGGCATTCGTTTCCATAATTGCCTTAGTCTTATTTTGATTGATTTCAATGCCTTTTTTGTGCACTATAAAACCCAAGAAATCACCTGCACGTACACAAAAGGCACATTTTAATGGATTTAATTTCAATCCATATTTCCTCATTCTTTCAAAAGAACGGCGAAGATGGTCTAAATGACCACTTTCTGTGGAAGATTTAACCACCACATCATCTATGTATACTTGCATAAAATCATCAATAAAATCATGAAACATAGAATTCATGGCCCTCTGATATGTAGCACCAGCATTCTTTAATCCAAAGGGCATTACTACCCATTCATAAACACCCAATGCCCCCGGACATCTAAAAGCAGTTTTCGACACATCCTCTTCAGCAATGAAGATTTGATTATACCCAGAATAACCATCGAGCATACTAAGATAATCAAATCCTGCTGCTGAATCTATTAGCATTTCTGCCACAGGCATTGCGTATTCATCCTTGGGAGTTGCATTATTTAAATCCCTAAAGTCTATGGAAACTCTAAGAGTCCCATTTTTCTTTATTACAGGAACTATATTGGCTAACCATTCGACATACCTGGCAGTTCTGATGAATTTGTTTCTGAATAGCCTTTCGATTTCCTCTTTGATCTTAGCCAACACTTGAGGAGCAAATCTTCTTGGCACTTGCTTCACTGGTTTCTTCCCTGGTCGAATTGGTAATTGCATTTCCACTACTTCTCGACTTAACCCAGGCATTTCGTCGTAATCCCAAGCAAAGCAGTCTTTGAACTCCCTTAGCAATGTGATGACTTGGATTTTTAGAGAAGCATCAATATTTGCACTAATATAAGTTGGCCGTTTTATTGAGCCATTTCCCAAATCAACTTCTTCTAACGGGTCTTGAGCTTGCATATGCTTTGCCGAATCTCTAGGATCCTTTTCAAAACCTAATGGATCATCATCATAAATGCAGTCAAGTCTTTCATCTATGACTATGCCATTTCCTTCATGTAACTCACTAGCTTCGACAGCCATTGTTTGTTGAATAATTTCGGCCTCTATAGCCGCGTTAAACTTGTTTTCGGCCATATAAGCCGTAATTTTGTCCCATGCATTGGGCACTGACATAAGAACATTTTCAAGAACCAGTGTTCCACCCCGTTGGTCGAAGAACACCATCAGGATAAACACTATCATCTCCCATTATTTCTCTTTCCCAAAAAAAACCATAATTTGGGTCAAGATGAACTGAGGCAAAAACATTATCCGCAGGAACATATGCCTCATTAGAAGACGAACATGGCGCGATCTTCGCCATTTGTTTCTCAAAATTTTCCTTGGTAATTTGGTTCACATCAGCACGGAAGTAGCTCTGATCGGCTTCAACATACTCTACCAAACCATCTTCCTTCCACATCACTAAACGTTGATGCAAAGTTGAAGGGACAACACCAACTCCATGGATCCACTCTCTACCAAGGAGTAAATTAAAATTCGCTTTAGAGGCTATCACTAAGAACAATGTAGTCCTCTTTATGGAACCAACGATTAAGTCCACCTCAATGGCCCCCAAAGAATGGCCAGTTTTGCCTTCATAGTTGCTTAAGACAATGTTATGTGGCCTGAGGTCAGTGTCGAACTTACCAATCTTCTTCAAAAGACCATGTGGCATTAAATTCACTGCAGCTCCACCATCCACTAACACTTTGTTAATTCCAACACCATTGACTTTGGCTTGGACATACAGGGGTTTCAAGTGGTTTTGCATACTCATATCTGGCTTCTCGAAGGTAGCCATTTGGTCTTCGACACAACCATTGTTCATCACATAGTAACACATTGGCTTATGACGAGCCATATCCTCTGTAAAATCCTCTTCAACATCATTTGGTACTGTGATAACATCGTACTCAAGAGGCAGTATTGATACCACATTGCAAACAACATCGAAATCATCTTCAGAATCATCAAAATCAGACTCCATGTCTTCATCCATGTCGAAATCAGCATTCTTTTCTTTCACTGTTGACAATGGAGGAAATATTCTTTCAAGAGCAGGCCTTCTTGGCTTTTCTGTTACTACAGCCTTGCCTTTGGCCTTATTCGCTGCACACACATGACTAGCAACATCAACATTCCTCTTTGTGGCAACTTCAGCTTTGTGAACCTCACTCTTCGCCACTATTATGCTGCGTGGAACTTGATTAATGTCAATCGTACTGCGTGGAACATGGTTATTAGCCAAATGACTTGGAACCTTGTTAATGTCAAAGTGTGCCTTCTTCTTCCGTTGTCTTTGGTAACGACGCCACTGTGTTCTAGTCATGGGGTTCTTACCCTTATAGTTATTCTTATAATTAAACTTAACAGCATCCGTATCTGGCTTGACAGCTTTAGCACGTTGATTATTGGGCACCCACGCTTCAACAGGAGCACTAGCACTTGGGACAAAGGATTTATTTGTTGACAGCTTCAAATACCCTTTCGCTGAGGACTTCTCCTTAGCAAATTGTCGTTTGCTTGTTGAAGGCTTTATTGACACATTAGCCTTATAGCCAGGAAGATCTCCTTTTGCAAAGTCAAATTTTGGCCTGTTGTCAAGCCATTTTCTTTTACGTTGTTGTTGACCCTGATAACCTTCGACAGCTTTAGCTGCTTCTTTGTCGAAGACAGCACTGCACCTTGGGCAAAGCATAACTTCAGAGTTATTCCACTTACACCGATTGAGGAAATCTATCAATTCTTCCTCAGCCTTTGGATACACAACATGTATCTTCCCATCATATTCTTTTAGGGTCACTTCCTGTTTCTTACCTTCAGCATACATAAAACCTTTTAATTTTTCGGTGGCAGTCTTGACACACTTAGGAGGGTCTGCCATTTGAGCATCCACCATGCCTACATCAGCTTCGACAGGTTCAGAATACATAGCTTCAGCCTTAGGCAATGGATCAACATCAATCTGCATGGGAGCTTTCATTTTCTTATCAGCAAATTTGAGTCTCCCTTCGTCAACTGCTTTTTGCACAATATCCCTGAAGAGCACACAACGGTCAGTGTTATGTCCCAAAAAATTATGGAACTTACAATAACCCTTTTTCTTTCTTTGGTCAAGAGTTGGTATTTTAAGGCCTTTAGGCACTAATATTTGACCATCAGTTACTAAAAGATCAAAAATTTCATCACATTTAGTAACATCAAAAGTATAAGTCTTAGGCATAAATTTATCATTCTTAGGCTCTACAGGGTTATTCCCATTCGCAGGCCTTAATAATTTACAGGTATAAGGAGGACCAGGCTTAAGTTCAGCCACGTCTATCTCCTCTTCTTCGACATTCCTATATGTGACGTCGAATTCTTCTTCGACATATGCCACTTTTTCTTTTTTATGATACCTATTCGACCTAGATTTTTCCTCTCTAAGCCTTTCAACTTGTCGAACTCTATCAGCCAAATGCGCCATATCTCGCAAATGAGACGTGTCTAATTTCTTTCTAATTGAGTAATCAAGGCCACCAGCAGCCATTTCGACAAGCTCATGTTCAGGGACTTGTGTGAAGCAACGAGATTTCAACAGCCTAAATCTGTTTAAGTAATCATCAATAGTTTCAGGCATTTTGCGCCGAACACTAGCCAATTCTTTAAGAATAATTTTCGACTGGCCCATGTAAAACTGTGCATGGAATGCCTTTTCTAATTGCCCCCATGTGAACATAGAACCAGGGGGTAAGGTCGTGAACCAAGTGAAAGCATTTTTAGTTAGAGAATTTGGAAAGTATTTCATCTTCAAATTCTCATTTTGTGCTAAGTCCCCAGCCTCAGTCAAGAAACGAGCAATGTGTTCGACTGTGGACTCATTTGTATCACCACCAAACTTAGTAAACTTGGGAACTTTCCATCCCCTTGGTAACTCAGTTTGTAATACGTATTCACATAATGGTGATACGAAGTTAGGCCTTTGTAAACCTATGTTAAGGCCATTTTGCGCCAAAATAGTTTCGACTAAAGTAGCTATATTGTTTTCTGCGCCAACATTGTGTTGTTGCACTTGTCGAACAACTTCATCAGCGTTCTGGTGTCTATTTACCAAAACTACTTCAGGGACGTGGTTTACTGCCCCTTGTAGTTCGCCTACAATTGTGGACGCTTCGACTGCAACTGCTTCTTGAGGGTTAACTGGCGACGCATTACCCGCAATAATAGGAACTTGCCTATTATTAACCGCTGGAGCCCCAAAGAAATCTGCAATCCTACTCATCTGATTTGCCAACATTTGGTAACTGTTATTGGTATTTTGAATCAATGGATTGAAAACTGTACCAATTTGTTGGGTAAGCATATTAATCATATCGTGATTACTCTTGTCTACTTGCTGTCTTAAGGCCAACAAAGACGTATTGGTTAACACTGGGGGATTCCGACCAAATACACTCTCAGAAGAGACATGTGTAGGGGAAAAGGTCGAAATAGGTGGCATTCCAGTAGGCATGCCATACATTCCCAGAGGAAATGGGGGTAGATGCACGTTATTCAAACGTGGGTCTAAACTGTTTCCCATTGCCATGTAAGGGCTATGAAGCCCTGCACTTAACGGCAAAGACATAGGCAAAGATGCCATTTCTGACTGCGTTGAACCAACATTAGTCATTGATAATGAAGGGACGGTTGTCGACGATGATAGTCCTGGGGCTAATGCTCGCAGAATCCATTGTTGTTCCTTGCCCTTGTGAAACCACAGGGTTGGAACTAGACGCATTATTCGTACTAGAACGAACCATTTTACCACTTATTAAGTGCATACAACAGCGAATACAAATAAGAGAGTACGAAAATGAACAAAATCAAAGGCAAGGTCCCACTGGGCGTGCCAATTTGTTTGCTGGTGTTTTTAGCAAACAATCACTAGTTTTATTAGAAGGTTTGTGAGATCAAACTAGAAAAATCTCAAAGCAATTACCTCTGAATTGCGAGTGGTTTGTGTTTCAGAAAATGTAGAAAAGGGGACGATTTGCAATGATTAACAGAATCGAAAAGAAAAGAAGCAGTAAATGGTGCATGAATTGTAAAGAAAAGACAAATAAATTGCATTGAATCGTAAAAGTGGTACACGATCACGTACAGCGATTCTTCCACTCGTTTTTCGCTCTGGCTTGGAAGTTAGAGTTTCAGGAATCGGGTTGTGTATTGTGATTTGCAACCTCTGTTTCTTCTCAGAAACAGTTATTTATACAAAGGAAAAGAGGGGGAAAACTGAACTAAGTAACTGCCTAGAAATTTGAAAATTAATAACTGCTACTCCTACTTTCGACCAGAACCGCTCTATCACGCTTCGACCAACTGCTGGTCTTCAGCGCATAACTGCTCTGTTTTCTGTCTGTCGAAAGCTTGTGTCCATTTTCCTCTCTCTTGCTTTTGCTTCCCCGGAAGCTTGTCGAGTTTACCTTGCGCATGACCATTTTCTCTGTCGAAATAATTTGGTCTTCGTCGAAATATAAGTCAGGCCTTGTTGACCATTTTCAATGAAGCCTGTCGAAATTACAGGCTAACAGTACGGCATCGCTCGCCACGACCGCATTCGTCCTGGGAGTCATCGTCCCCACGTAGACGGTCGAGGAGCAGGGGAAATTCACCCAAGGAACAGGCACGACGCGTCGACCCTCATCGTCGTCATCGAACCCCTCCACGAGCACAAACATCCAAGCGAAAGGGACCTTTTTCGGAGGATATCGACAACTACCGAGTCCCTCGGCACCTAGAAAAACCACCTGAAGGATTGAAGACCTACGATGGGACTGATGACCCAGACAGACATGTCGATCAGTTTGACCATATCATGCAATATAGGAACGTCCCAGCTGAAATGAAATGCCGGATCTTTCCCTTAACACTCGACAAAGTAGCGTCGGAGTGGTTTCGATCCCTGAAGCCAAATTCCATTTCAACTTGGGATCAGCTGGCAAAGATGTTCAGCGTTCACTTTAACTTCGCCAAAAGTAAGCCCAAAAACAAGATCGTACTAATGTCCGTGGTACAAGGGGAGAGCGAACCTCTGAGAGATTACATTGAAAGATTCAATAGAGAAGCCTCCCAAGTCCGCAACCTAGACGACGCGTTCCGGATGTTTTTCATGACCCAAGGGCTGCTCCCCGGAAGTCCGTTCAGGAAGCACATCCTCAGGTGGGAACCCAGTACCTTGCAAGAGTTTCTCGAAATATCGCAATGCTTCATCAACGAAGAAGAAAGCGGCAAGACCGGGAAAATCCTAACACCGATCGGGCCTTCGATCTCCGGATTTAGTGCTTCGAAAGGCTGACGTCGAACTAAGGAACGCCGGTCAAGGGAAACTCGCACAAAACTGGGAAGGACCCGACCGTGTCAAATCCAAGACTGGCAACGGAGCTTTCTCACTTGAGACCCTCAGTGTAAAGCCGATTGTGCGAACTTGGAACGCAACCAAGCTGAAGAAATACTATGTTTAAGAACTCCTTTGCATCTATTCAAGAGTCCTTTTCTCGAAAGGCAATTTTCTCCCTAAAGACACCACCTTTTGGCGTGCCAACCTGCTGTAATGATTCACTCATCAATTAAAGTGACACCCATGCCCGCGTTCATAACATCTTTATTTCTCCATGCCTACGTTCGTAAACATCTTTATTTTTCAATAAAGATAAATCGAACAGGGACCGATCTTACGATCTCCCCGCGACCATGTTAAGGTCGCGACTCCATGCCTACGTTCGTAAACATCTTTATTTTTCAATAAAGATAAGTCGAACAGGGACCGATCTTACGATCTCCCCGCGACCATGTTAAGGTCGCGACTCCATGCCTACGTTCGTAAACATCTTTATTTTTCAATAAAGATAAGTCGAACAGGGACCGATCTTACGATCTCCCCGCGACCATGTTAAGGTCGCGACTCCATGCCTACGTTCGTAAACATCTTTATTTTTCAATAAAGATAAATTGAACAGGGACCGATCTTACGATCTCCCCGCGACCATGTTAAGGTCGCGACTCCATGCCTACGTTCGTAAACATCTTTATTTTTCAATAAAGATAAATCGAATAGGGACCGATCTTACGATCTCCCCGCAACCATGTTAAGGTCGCGACTCCATGCCTACGTTCGTAAACATCTTTATTTTTCAATAAAGATAAATCGAACAGGGACTGATCTTACGATCTCCCCGCGACCATGTTAAGGTCGCGACTCCATGCCTACGTTCGTAAACATCTTCATTTTTTCAAATAAGATAAATCGAACAGGGACCGATCTTACGATCTCCCCGCGTCCATGTTAAGGTCGCGACTCTTTAAAACTAGTTAGATCCGAGCCGAGTCTCGGTAAACCGTTTTAACGAGAGTTGGTTTTCTGGAACCAAGGTTTCCAGAACGACCATTGGCCACAGATGCCAAGATCCCAAAAGGGCGAGTTAAATCTGGGCCGAGTCTCGGTAAACTGCCCTGAGGACGACGTACCTGATTTGCAAATTTAAATGCATTCATTAAACGATGTTGAATATCAAGCAAGCATACAAACGACAAAAAACGAAGATCGGGCAACGATGAAGCTCGGGCGCTTCCAATTCGGTCACACCAAGGTCGCAATACAGCCACGAGTTATAAAAGTCAAGATCGCCTATCAGACGACCAGACTTGGGGGGCAACTGTTATGGTAATTGGTCTGTTACTATTTGCACCCCCCAAAGGCCCATTCTCTAACGGCCCATCCACAAAAACAAACCCACATCTCAACGATCCAGATGCAACCAGCAAATCCAACTGTTCAGGATCATTAGGTCAAACACTATTCAAAGTCTATAAATACCACATTCATTGCTCATTAATGGTAAGCTATTAAACTCATTAAATACTCCGTTTGACTGCCTCACTGACTTGATCGTCGGAGTGTCATTGCAGGACCAACACCTCAACCTCGACCGGAACGTTCGTCATCAAGGATCACATCTACCAACTACCTCGGACCGACCTCCAAGGTCAGAAGTACGGTACAGAACACTATCCAATTGAAAGGGAAATTGACCCCCCGAGCTGTCCTAAAGTATCTTTCTTTTTCTTTTTGGAAGTAGTAAGGGATTGATGTTCTTTGGCCCAGCCCGTTAACAAATGAGAGACAAAACAAAGTTATGGAATAAAGTTTTAACTCTAGCTAGACAAAAAGTAAAGTATCTTTGAGATTCATCACACTAATTCCGCACTTTCAATTGACTAGATTTAATTTGAACACTACCTATTATGTATGTGTAAACCATTCCATTCGGTTCATCGGATTAAGCGAAAATCAGATTAATAATTGAATGGGCTATCATATCAATATGCATTTTTGACCAAGGAAAAGAGCACAGAGGTGCTTGCTGTACAAAGTCAATTGATTTCCAAAATCTTCATTTTTGTTCATTCATCAACTGAAGAATTTTGCAATGACGAACACTAAATTTGTCACCGAAAAATCGAACTTGAGAGTATCAATTCGACTCCCAAGATAGTTTATGCTACTGAGGTGACGATGTTAATTAAACATGATCATACTCTTTGATGCCTAATATGATTTTATTTTATTTTTTGAAAAGCAAATATAATAAAATATATAAAAGCTGAATACAAGAGGTACTCAACTCATATACATACGAAAAATCCAACTCCACAAAGGAGGAAAAGAAGCAAAAACCAAAAACAATTACTTCCTAGAAATACAATCAATACAAACTACGAACCACTCATAAAATAAATAGGAAGGAGAAATACCCCTCGCCTGGAATCAATGCCAGGAAAGGGATAATATACGGACAAAACAAATTCCAAAGTCAAGTACATCTTCAGAGAAAATACATATATTCCTCAAATCCTAAATAACCCAGAGAACAATATTTCAGATGAGCTTCAAACCACATCTGCATTTCGCTGGACCACTCACATGAATGAACTAAAGAAACAAAGATGAAATACTCCACTACATCACAAAGTCAAAACTCACCTTGCCAATAATGCATACCAACCGCAGAAGCAAATCTACAAGTACAAAAGAGATGAAGGGGAGGACTCAAAAGAGTTCCAGCGGAAGATACACACCTAGTTGTAACGTCTGTGATCACCCCTCTACTAAACAAAGTTGTCCGAGTGGAACCTCTATCTAGAAGAAGCTGCCAAGAAACGGTGACTTGGAAGGAGCATTACTCTTCCAAACTTTGTTTAGAATCTCAAGCGGCTCGTCAAAGAGCCTAAATAGAGGACGTCGAATGAGAAAGAAATAGATAAACAAATAAATTAATAACAATCCAGAACTATGCGAGGACCAAATCAAGACGTTTGGCACCGCTAATGAAGAGATAAAAGTAAGAGACAAATAGAGGTAAGGGCCTCTCCCATGATTTTATTGAATGTGAGAATTAATAAAAATTAAATCATGTTACTGGTTATCATATTAACTTTTCTAATGCATCGGTCAATAGCACTAAGGAGTACATTCCTTTTTGTCCACTTTGAACTCCATAAATTGAGTCAAGTAGGTCTCTAATATTGGCTTGCACGTGGATCCAATATTATCATCAAGTACATTAAAGTCCAAAAAACAAAAGCCAGCTGTCTTTTATGGAAGAATAATCAACCATATATCACATTTGATTTTGTTATGATCTACAAAGTAAACAAAAGGGAGAGAAAAATGTAAACACACTAACAATTCAATCACTTGTTACTACAAAAGATAACCAAAAGAAAACTTTATAACAACAAAAAGAGAAGGAGATGGGCTTTTTATGAGTTGAAAGAATGAAGCCAAAGAAACTTTTGCATGGTCTCCGAGGGTTATAATTGAAATCTCTTTGGGGGACTTTTGAGAAGAACAAACATCCCAGCAAAGATCATATCCATGCCAGCCAGACTGAGCTGGTTTGCTTTGCTCTTCTCATATTGTCAGGTACTTTATACTCCCTCCGTCCCAAATTATTTGCAGTTTAAGCTACTTTATAAAAAGTGTTGTTCAATTTATCATTTAACCTTTATCTCTCTACTTAGAAAAATGTGAACATTTATTAGATGTAAAGAGTTGTCATCATTAATAAGGATATAAATGGAAAAGAATATGAAGCGTTACCTAGAAAATGTAAAACAACAATTAATTTAATACAAATTGGTTTTCGTAAAACAACAAACAAAATGGGACGTAGGGAGTATTTTTATGCTTAGACTCATCTTTATTCATGGAAGCTTCTAACTGTGGAAAACTCTTCAGAGAGTTCTGATTGAAGCAAAATGAAAAAGGATTCTTGCACTATCATCATCATTACCTTGGGGCCATAATGTGAGAGAAGATTTGTTTAAAACTAAAATAAAAAGAGGAAAGGGGAAGGGAAATTCAATATAAAAGAAAAGGAATTCATAGCACTATATGTCATCATAATTACAATGGAAGGAAAGTGGGTCACTATAGAAAGTTTGTGGTCTGGCCTGGCTGGTTCAGAATATCCCCTAATGTACTGCTACTTTTACTTAATAAGCGGAATGTGTTTAGTGCTTAATTGATCATATATACATGCATGTATATATATACTAACACAAATCAAGTTGATTAATAAATTTTTATGCCCTGAGAGTGCATTTTACAACTTTATTATAATATATATATATATATATATATATATATATATATATATATCTCATGAAACGTGTTTGTCCAGAGTCATTTGAATATTATGTATAAATAAACATGTCCGCATGTTTTAAGGTTATAAGTGTGTGAAAGGAGATCATATATCTATCATCATCAGTGATTGTTAATGTGACTGAGTGCAGAATTTGTGAATGTTCTCTGCTTTTGCCTAGCTCACTAGTACGGGTTGGAATGGGGCCTTTTAAAAAAAGGGCGTGGAAATGGTTGAAATGAGTCGAGTCCTGTTTGTCTAGCTCGACTCAACTCTAAGAATTGGTTCAACTCAAAACTCGACTCGAGTTCAATATGAATTTTTTACGGCACAAACTCAACTCCATTCAAATTGTCGAGCATCTCGATTCAACTCGTGAGTTCGAATCACATAAATCAAATATAAGTATAAAAATATTTTTGATCCGGTGTCGATTAAGCTCCTCGGCTCGTTAGCTTTTTACTAAGGTTTTTAGATTAAAAGTTAAAGTGATTGTAAATGAAAAATATAAATGTGATTAACTACTATATTTGCAAAAAAAAAGTATTTAAATAAAAATTTAAATTTAAATTTAATAAAAATATTATTCAAGTATAATATATATATGTCAATATGTAGATTATAATCGAGCTAGTTCATGAACATATATGTAGCTAAAGTTCAACTCATTTATTTAACGATCTTAATTTTCAACTCATTTAATTCATGAATTAGGTTCAGCGAGCAAACTATCGAGTTAAGTCTAGAACTATGTTCGAGCTGATTTAGTTTATTGTCAATCCCTGATTCACATATTTTTTCTGCTTGTGGTAACGCACCATTCTATATTTGATCCGTGACACATGCTATGGGTACATGATAGTCACATCTTTACTATAAAGCAAACAATTGTGCTCATACTTTTACTAGATTGAAAGACTCTAGATTATGGTGGATCATACTTGATGATCCCCATATTATATATAAGCTTAGCCTTTTTTCTTATTCCAAAATCTGAGCATAAACTTTAATCTTTCCTGATGATGTGTCGTACCCCCGGGTGATGTTTGTTAACTTTTGTTTTTCATCTCTTCTTCCATTATGAAAAAAAAATGATTGTTAATGTGCAGCAGCCTGATATAGATTCAAACTTGTATATTAAGAACAGAAAAAGAAAGAGAGGAGTCTGAAAGAAGATATCTAATCAATGTCTTTTATCAATCTTATAATCATAACCTTGCTAAAGGTCTCCTTTAAAGTCTGCATTCAAACCAAAAAAGAAAAAAAATGGGTCAGCTTAGTATCGCCAAACATAAATACTAAAGTTTCTTTTTGAATGTCTGTCTGCGGCTTAGATTTTGTGATTGTATGTATTATTATATGAGAATGAGAATTGGAACGTTGAATGTGATCTCATGATTAGGTCGCAGCAATACCAAATATGTGTTTTGTAAAACGTTTATTACAATTTGTTATGTAATGCTGAAGCATTTGAAACCAGCCAAACTTTCTCCTATTCATTTGATATATACCTAACATCATCAGGGTTTTAATTATGGAAAGTATTAAAAAGATGAAGATTAAACATAAAACGCTATATATTCGCATGATGGCAGCTTGTATTGGTGCCTACCAAATGGCCCAATTGTTTTTTGGTCGGAAATGCCCGGATTTGAATGAGGCCTAAAACTAAATTAGAGATTTGTCTTCTTAATTACTTTAACTCAGTTTTAAATTGAGTCTTTTTGATAACATGTGTAGCCTTAATATATATGACTTTATAAAAAATGAATAATAAGTATTTTTCTATCAATGGGCCTTTTAACAAATAATTCTTTTTTATAGGCACATGTTAGTGGTTAACAGATAGGAGAGAGGTAATGTTAGTTTCCAGAGTTTGAATCTCGAATCTCCTACTTAGTGTGTATCTGTTTTCACGTTCACACACCGTCAAACGTGAGTTTATCTCGACTCTACAACTTATAGAGTTGCGTCAAACGTGGGTGACACGTAATTTGGAACTTTAATTTTGTGCATTACTATTAAAGCCTAAGCGTTTGTTTAGCTATGTGCTCGTTTCAAACTTCAAACTCCCATCCTTATCTGGTTTTGCCGCAATTTTGTAGAAGTTCAAAATGAAAACCAATTTTGCTAAAAGACTTTAATTAACACTACTCCAATCCGGTATAATTGATCTGTTTCCTTTAGAGGTGTGAAATGAGCAGATTCAGCAGAACCGTAAGCAGAGCATAGATGCATTGAAATGTTCCTTGACTATCCCTTATTTTCGCTGTCAAACTGAGTTTTCTGCATGCAGCACATTGAGTCGTGTGATTGTACGTTTATACTGGTATCACGAAATTCCTTTGCCTCTTTGTCTTTACGTTGCTTGTTCTTTATCGAATTTTCTCAATAAGTGTTTGTGAATGGGACAAACAATATCATCAAGATGTGGTCCCTCCTCCCACAAAGCAAGTGAAGTGTTGTTGTTGTGTTTCCACTCTGATAATAATAATAGGGTAATGGGAAGTTGCTTTCCAATTTCCATGATCATATTACACCAATATAGGGTTGGTAAATATAGATTAATATTATATAGAGTACTGTGTGTTTTTGTTTTTTGTAATTTAAGACCTAACTCCTTCAAAGTACATGATGTAAGCTTTTTTTTGACTCTAGTACATGATGTTAGTTTGGAAGTACCTATTATATTATTAAGTAAATATTGGTGGGATCTATATTCAAATAGGATTGATTAGTTTGTCCACTTCTCTGAACTCGTTTGAATTGAATAAAGCAATTCACATCCAATTGAAGAAAATCTAGTGCTAAACAACAATAACTCTATTAGCGAAATCCTCTATTTTTATATAGATTTCCTCTAAATTAATTTTCCCCATCAAATATTCCACTTAATTGGCATCCAAACCACATAATGAACAGCTTTAGTAAATGTACAAACGTTCCACACTTAGGTGATAGCTTATTGGTAAGACCTTAGTCTTGTATCCTTAATCCTTAGGGGGTTGAGTTCAAATCCCCACAAGGAAAATTATAAAATGACCATCAGTATCACTTTGATTAATAAAATTACCCCGTTCCCCAATTTTTTTTTAAAAACAAAATGTACAAACGTTCCAAGTGATAAAATGCTTGGGAGTGCAGCACTTTACTTCTTTTCTCCTATCTTATTTAATTTAAAACAAGTGAAACTTAATTATCTAAAAAGAAACAAGTGAAACTTAGTAAACTGAATGGAATGAAGCTGAGTGGAACAGAATGGGCTGAGTTTTTTTTTCCATCAGTTGCGTATTTTATAACAGAATCAAATAAAATTATCATTCAATTGTTTGAAAAGTGAATTAAATAGAAAGATATGCAACTTTTTTATTCCCCTTTTATCCTACCTCTAGAATCATTTTTTTGTTTACCTTATATAAAATGACAAATAAATATCATGCATACACACATTACCACATCTCACATTTGGATTCAAACCTAGGAGCTGACGTCCCAATATTGCTGATGTTGTCAATGCACCAACCATGGGGACCTCTGGAACCATATATAAAGAGGTAGAAATAAAAAAACACTATAAAATGAGCAAGGTTCTATTGTTTGGATATTTAAAAAAAATGGAACGGAATAGTAAGTGATGTCTGCTCCATTCAATTTCACTCCATTTTCTTTAATTTGTTTAGTAGTATTAATTTGTAATTTTTTATGAGTAGTATTTTTGCCACTAATTAATTCAACAATAAAATTAATCAAACTCGTGAATGCATTAATTAATACTTGTTTTCCTATTGTTTAATATTGCAAAAATTAATTCAAACTAAAAATATCTCTAATTTTATTATTATTAGTTTTGAAAGGACTTACTTTAATTTTTTCCTCAATTTAGGTCAAAAAAATGTTAAATTTTCCACCAATACAAACATACCCAAAATAAATGAAAAATATAGGCAATAGACTTGCGAAAGAATACAAATATACCAATTTAATCCCAGGAAAATAACTCAGTTGATGTCTTAACGAGTTAAGGAATTTGAAAGAATTGCAACCCATACTAATTAATTACTAACTATTAACATTTGCCTATAAAAAATGAATTAGTGAAAATAGGGCTCGTGTCGTGAGGGATAGAAATTCCATAGAGGTTGCATTGATGTCATATAATTAGTTTATTATTGACATTCAATCTATCTACATTTACTTTTACACTCATCAGCATAAAATACTATGAAGCAAACATTTCCCTAACAATCCCTTGAAAATCAACAACTTAATTACTTATGCTAAACTACTTGAAAACTTTCAACACATCGAAATGAAAATAAAAAGGGAAAATTCAAATTCAAAAAAAAAAACTAAAAAACTCGGCAAAAAGTGGATATGTTGGTGTGAACAACAGTCTCAAGTGCTTTAAGTAGGTCTCTTGCGCATGGCCTTGTGGTGGGATCAGATGCGGTACATTGCAGAGCAACATTCATTACCCGAACGACGTCGTTCTCAAATGTCAATGCATCTTCACCCTTGATCACAGGATCTATCCACGTGTCAATATGACAGTCAGAATAACAGTACCGGGCCCACTCCACAATATCATTATTGTTCTTCCCATTCCCTGCTTCAGTGTCCACTGCACTTCTTCCCGTCAATAACTCTATCAGCATAATTCCAAAACCATATATTTCACTCTTCTCCGTCAAATCTTTCCTTTTCCTTTCCTCTGAAGAAAAAACGTAGAAGATGAAAAGGGTATAATAGACATATACGCATGCCTGAACTTAAGGCATTTAGTTAATTAAGTGATAATGATAATAGAAGATGAAAAGGGTATAATAGACATTTGAGTAAAGTACCTGGAGCAACGTAGGGTGAAGAAATGAAACCATTGAGATTGATTCCTATTCCGGGAGGGTTGAGCTTAAGACGAGGAACACCCTTTCCGTCAACAGAAACAATCTCCGGCGAAACCTCGCCGACCAAACCAATGCATGAAATGTTACAATGCAAGAACTTGAGTGCTTTTGCAATACCGACGGCAATTTTCCATCGTCTTTGCCAACTCAACTTGTGTAGAATTTGGCTTAAATCGTTTCCCTCATCGTACTCATAAATCAAGTACCCTCTTTTACCAGACCTACACGTTCCAATAAGGTTAACGATGTTTGTGTGACGAAGCTTTCCAAATTTGACTGTATCTTCCCAGAAACTAGGTGGAAGTGAATTTGTGTCGCTGATTTCTTTCACTATAAACTGCATGTCGTTTCCCATGCACTTCCCTTCATACGATACACAGTTTTTGTCTTTGGAAATAACTTTTCCTTCTTTTACCGACGATAAAACGTCATCGACGGTGATCATTTTCGCGGCCATGGAGTCCAAGAACTGCACTTCCCATATTCCATCTTCATTTTCCACTCTTCTTAGCTCCAAATTCTTCTTCCTTCTGCGCACGAAAACAACAACAGAAGCTGCAGCAGCAGCAGCAAATGCAACCAATCCAAGTAGAAAACTTAACAGAACCAACAGCCTGGTTGGATTCTGATTGTTTTTGCACGGTGGCAAGCCGCTAGAAGCATCGATTCTAACGTCTTTATAACAGAGATTATTTCCGGCGACTGAACTTGCATTGATAACAAGAAAAGCTGCGGTGGAGGGTAAACTTCCATGAAAGTTGTTATAGGATATGTTTACCTCAACAAGCGATTCAACACTTCCTAAATTCTGTGGTATTTCACCGGAAAATTTATTTTCCGACAAGTCAAGGAGACCAAGAACCGGCATGTTTGCAAGTTTGACCGGAATTTGACCACAGAGCTGATTATAGCTTAAGTCTAATGCAACAAGCTTTTTACATTCACAAAGCTCTTCTGGAATGTTACCGAAGAGTTTGTTATTGCTTAGCTTCAATTGCAAGAGCTCCGGTAAAGTTCTAAAACCAATATTTGAAATATAACCTGAAAAATGATTCTTTGATAAGTCCAAATCTTCAAGTTTTTGACTCCCAAAGGAATTTGGCAACTCTCCTGAGAAGTTGTTGTTAGCCAAACTGAGCATTTGAAGCGCCGCCATATTCCACTTCCTATCATCAATTCTTCCAGAAAGTTCGTTGCTTGAGATATCCAACAAATATACCTGGGGCAGTTTGGTCATTTCTGATGGCAGTTTCCCAGAAAGCTTGTTGTTTTGAAGACGCACTCGTTGTAAGCTTCTACAAGAGCTTATCCCATGTGGGATTTCTCCTTCCAATGAGTTTGAGAAGAGAATAAGCTTGTAAAGATTTCTAGAGAAACATAAACTTTCTGGAATTTTCCCTGTTAAGTTGTTGGAAGAGAGGTCCAGAACCGTTAGATTGCTATGCTTTCCAAGCTCTTTTGGAATCTCACCCGTTAGTTTGTTTGACCAAAGTTGAAGAACCTGAAGCTTAGGTAAAGATCCTAAAGAGTTTGGAATCCTTCCAATGAAGTTGTTTGAAAAAAGATGAAGAATCTCTAGCTTCTGAAACTGGACAACACGGTTAGAAATCTCTCCAGAAAGAGAATTATCGCTTAAATCAAGCGAGATAAGATTTTTCAGTTCAAAAATAGATTCAGGAATTTGACCAGTGAGCTTGTTTTGGTAGAGAAAGAGATATTGAAGAAGTTTAAGGTTTCCAAGAGATTCAGGAATAGTTCCAGTGAGATTATTGTAAACAAGATCCAAATGATTCAAAGAAAGTAACTTTCCAATACTCTTTGGTATCTCACCTGAAAGATTGTTATAACCCAAATAAATCCACTTCGAGTTTTTCATTAAGCCTATCTCTATAGGAATATCACCCACTAATTGGTTTGAAGCCAAAGTTAAGTATTGTAAAGTTGTAACGTTGGTAATGGAAATTGGAATCTTTCCAACTAATACGTTTCCACCAAGATCAAGATACGTTAGGCTCGAGAGTAATCCAATTTGGTGTGGGATTTTCCCGGAAAACATGTTGTTGGAAAGATCTAGAGATTCGAGGTTGAAAAACGAGGAGGAAAATAAGGATATAGGGAGAGAACCTGTGAGGTTGTTGTTGCTGAGATTAAGGTAACGAAGTGGAGAGAGAAAGTGAATGGATTCGAGACTGAGTTTCATTTCCCCAATAAACTGATTATTGGAGAGGTCGAGGTTTGTAATATATGGAAGTTGGAATATCGATGAGGAAATCTCACCGGAGATGTTTTTTCCTGAGAGTGACAAGGTGGTAACGTGGGAGGAGTTGTCGCAGGTTATGCCGTGCCAGTTGCAGGGAGTGGTGGTCCAGTTAGAGAGAAAGCGAAGAGGGTCGATTTTGATGGAAGCTTTGAAGGATAACAGAAGTTTGAGGTCTTCTTCTCCGTTAGATGAGTGAAAGAAGTTGAACATGAACAAGAAGAGAAACATAAATGTGAGGGACAACCTTGAAGTTCCTTTGGCCATGTCTTGTTCAATTTGTTTAATTGGTTTCTTCACACGAGTCAGTTTTGCATCACCAGCCTAAGACTTAACTCCTCCGATCCCAAGCTGTAAAAAAGGTGCACAAAGTATGATTAACCTAACTTTTTTATCATGTTCAATAGTAGTAATATAATTAGTATGTCTATAGCCATAAAATAAATAATAGACAGAAATAATATACAATGAAGTATGGGGTTACTCTCACTGTGAATTCTTTATAAGGAAACAAAATATATATATTTGTTTCTGACAAAAAGGAAAATCATGCAACTTTTGCAGGTTGGAATTATGGTGGCCATGAGTGGTGAATTTGACTTCTAGAGGGTACTAATTTCATGTGAGAAGGTTTATATATATATTGAGGAGCATGCATATGCATGGAGGTGATATTCATGAACATAGATAATGATTGATTAGTGGAAAGGGATAATTACATACCTAAGAATCATAGTTGGTGGATCACTTGTTGTTGCTCTGGGTCAAAAACAAATTGAGTGTGGACAAGAACTTGGAATGAAAGCAAAGGAAGAGAGAGGAGAGGAGTGAATAATTGTTAATTTGAAATACACTATTTGAAGAGAGTGTATTGGATGTGTGAGAGAGGAGTGTGTGCGTGCTTAAATAGAAGGAAGGGTGGAATTGGGCACTGGGTTGAAAATGTAATTACGAAATTGCACCTTGACTTCTTTGAAATTGGTGTTTGAATATAAATGGTTGAAAGGGAAACAGGGACAGATGTTGTAAAAAGGCTCTGAGTTTGTCGGATTGTTACCAAAATGCTCTTTTTCGACTCACTCACTCCTTGTGCACTTTGGAAAGTGACAAAGCATTTCTGTAACCGTTGAAAATAAACGCTTCAAACTCTTTTTTCTTTTCTTTGGAATTCAAATCACTTCAAAATCTTTTCTAGTGTTATTTTTTTTCCCATAATAAAAACTCATGAAAAATTGTTTATGGTCAAAGTGGGGGATAGGGGGAAGGAACGTAGAACGTAGCACTTACGCATGTTTTAACACTGAAATTATGTTCTCGGGACAACACCAATCTATAAAATTGAAGTTTGGTTATGTCATAATGTTATATGAATCCCATCTTTTATTGAGTTTCAGTTTGTCAATTCTGTTTGAAATTAATAAACATGATTCATGAATAGCATGTGTTTAATGGTTTGGGGATGCAAATACTCTCGATGCCTGTAGTCCTGTACTTAGTTGGAGAGCGGACTTAGGGGTCATTCTATTTAGTAAAATGTAGATTATTATATTTATATATACTCTCGGTCGGTGTATAAATATTTTACATTATGGATCAATTAAAAGTCGGCGTGTCATTAAAAAGAAATAAGTCAATTAATAATCATTGTCATTCATACCTTGAATTGTTATTGATTTGAGTGCATAAAAGTATACACCACTAGTGAATTTAGTTTTCACTTAGAGGGCATATCACATTTAATGTGGACTCTCAACACACACACCTTCACGATAGTCTTATGAAACATGACATGAATCATTGATTGTAAGTGGACTAACAGAATTTTGGAGGAGCTCTAATACCATATTCTAATCTACAATCCAACTCTAAAAACTCTTCAAAACCGATTTTTAGAGTAAGTAATGTATTCTAGGTACAAACACTTATCAAGTCATATTGCATATGTGATGTGATGTAGGACTCTCAAGTCTCAACGGTCAACACTATTAGACCAAAAAAAGAAGATAAATGGGGGTTTTGCTTTTGCCAGAAGATTTATACATCATAATTAAGATCAATTGTGAGGGTTACCACATTGTAAACCAAATTGGGTGCAGATGTGTTAATTAAGATTAGTTGTAAGGATTACCATTTTGTAAACCAACTTGGGTGCAAGTTGTTGTGTATTTGATCTTTGATCATCATTTGTGTTTGGAAAAGGCACAACCATGCAAAGTAACATGAATATTTGAACACAACATATGGCTAATGAAATTCTATATATATTTCGGAGACAAGGACAGTACATCCATGAATGCAGAACTTGCTTCTTGACGAATTGTGTCGTTTGAAATGGAAAAGGGAAAGGAAACAAAACAAAGTGACACGCTATATATTTTGACAACGTTATATTCACTGTTGGGCTATCATTGTCTTTCATACGCATTCTTAACAACGAATCACTTATATTCTCTGATTATCCTTTAGACTAACTAGTTACAAAATATAATTGAAGCTATGAGTTGAGAACAAATGAAATTGAAAGGGTGGAGGCGTAATTTTTTTATGAAACGAGGGCAAACGTGCATGGGTGAAGAGAGCGCAGGATCATCAATGATAAAAAGCAATGTTGTTGAACCGCTTTTGTTTGGACTCTATTTTCATATCTTGGATTCTCACACACAATGGAAAAAGATGCAGAGAGAAAGAAAAGAAAAAAGAACTTTAAGGAATTAAAAAGAAAAAGTATATGTGTACAAACTTATACAAATAGGAGTTAGATGTGAGGCAAAGAGGAATGAGCAGAACCAATTAAAACAGAAAGTGAATAGGAAAAAATAAAAAGAGAGTCACAAAGTTGAAGAATGTAAAAAAGAAAAGAAAAGTAGGGAGTCTTTTACGTTCGTGGTCGTGGGCACATTCACTTTGTAATTGTAATAATAATATTACTATTCTCATCTCTCTTTCTCTTCTTATTTCGAAGTCCGTATATTTGTAATTTGAGCAGGAACGGACCCAGTATGTCTTTCTCGAAGGAATATACAGTGAGTGGTCTTTGTCACACCCAGCATGCTTTGCCCATATCCATTTTTCTAGGGTCTTGCACCAAAAATCTCAATTCACCAATTCACACCTCAATCTCCAAAGTGGATCTTGTGCGATCGTCATATTGTGTAGTCGTGCATTCATCAGATCTTATGTGTCCAGTGCCTCGATCTCAACTTTCTATTAGTCGGTGATTGAATTCACGACCAAAATTCATAAACACGTGATACATATGAAGCTGCATTAAAAAATGCAGCTTTTAATAAAACGTGCCTTGGGACGTTGCAATTCAAAAAGCCAACCTACAATGGTTGGGAGAACAAATTCTTTTGTTGATGTGATTGTTATAGTCAAATTTCGAGTTCGAAATTCACTAAGTTGACACTTGAAATATCATAGTCTCGAAGCAAGGCTCTAAAACACATGAAGATTGGAAGCAGTTATTGGTTAGTTTCCAGCGGTTTTCTCAGACGCTTGAACAAGTGGACAACACCTGGCAGACTAAGGGTTGTGTGGCAACATGTGATTATCAATCATCAGTTAGTTATTACTTTAGTTAGTTCCAATTCGAGATGTGTCCACCATGTAAGCAGGTAGTTATCATTTGTAAACTCTATATATAGGTGCTTGTAAGTAGTTCTAGAGGCGAAACTCATAATATTCAGTAACTCATACACGGCTAATTACACATCCAACTACACAGGACCACTAGCAAATTGTGGTGTCATCTTTATGTATTTTGAAAGCTATTTTCAATGAATATTTTTGTGATAAGTCAAATAATATTATTGAGTGGAGTACAAAGGATACTCAGACCCGTACAGCCACAGGGGGCTTCGTTAAAACCTAGGGGCCAAAACCAAGAGGGAAAAAACCCACATAGGGAAAAGAGTACCCCAGAAAAAGGATACAAATACAATATCTCATTCAATTACACCAAACCCCCCACATTAAACTCACCGTCGACCCGAATAGAGAATCTATGATGGTAAACTAGAACGAATTGGAACAACACTAAAACCTCAATACTGGATCAAACTCGTCTATTGATGCAATCATTGATTTCCATGTTTTGTTTAAGTAACTTTAATTTACTAGTCTAAACTCTGAATTTTGTTTATATAGTTGATCTTGAGTCAAATTCTTGATTCAATAGGTGATATAATTGAATTCCTTTCTCAAAATCATGTTTTACTGTTTCAAAACACTCTTAACCAAATTTTCCTTTAAATCTGTCAGTTGGTGAACTAATGATTTAATTCGAGTGCTCTTTATTCAACCTTTTTCGAATTCATTTCTTAACCGTGAAATTCGCTAATAAAGAGTGATCGACTTTTTAACAAATTATAAGTAATGAAGTGAATGTATTTGGTATAACCATAACAAAAAGAGATGTTTTTGGTTCCTATAAATTATGAATTTTTTGATTTTAGTCCCTTAAAAAAATTTCACCTACTTTTGGTCTCCCATATTTTATATTGCATCAGTTATAGTCCATCCATACTTTTTATAGCGCTTCATGAGTTTATTAGTTTTAATGTTATTTTATTTTATTTCTCTTATGATCCCTGTGATAAATTCAACTCACAATGTTCGTTTATATTTCTTCTTTAAAAAAAAACAAGAAGTGTGAGGTATGTATGGCGTGGAGCTGATTCATTTCCCTTTGATGGGGTCTGAATCGCTATGAAATTTGTAGGGTTTCAAGTTCTAATTTAGTGGCCCAGGTCAATCACTTAGCTAAAACTTTAATAATTCTTCGATAGATTATGCACTATTATACAATCGAAAAAGCTTCAATGCACTTTGGTTATTCAAAAAACAAGTTTTAATGCACTTTCAAAGAGAATAAATTGAAGTAACCCATATAGAAAATATATACTTTTTTTTTCTTATAGAGGCCACTATAATATATTTATGTTGTACTAAAAGATCCACTACGATGGTGACTAACTCACCAACACGTACTAGGACGGATGAACCTAGTTGATGGCAAAACTCCACTGCTTCAAAAGTGCTCAATTATAGTGAATTAATTTATTTGTTAATCATGCACGTGAAACCCATCTAGAAACAGTTAATATTGGGAAATAAGCTGGCAAGGATCCACAGATATGTCAATGTTTTTATTTTTGGACAAGGTTAGATTTGTCAATATCTTAAACATGAAACATTGCATCAAATCAATTTGATGTTGATTATACCAAAAATGTTAATCAAAATTAGACCGTTGATCACAATTGTCGGTGGGATATTGGCCGTCAAAATTATGTTTGTTGTTAAAGAGTGTCGGTGGGATAAAAAATAAAAATAACCAATTAAATAAAGTAATTATTATTTTTTTAAAAATTTAAAATAATTACGGATTTATCTATTTAAAAGATAATGTCGTAGTTAAAAAAATGAATTGCGGATTTATCTGCTTAATAGATAAATCTGTAGTTAAAAAAATGAAGTACATATTTATCAGTTAAATAGATAAATATGTAATACATTTTTTAAACTACAGATTTTTCTATTTAATTGATAAATTTATAGTTCAGTTTTTTTAACTACGAATTTATCTTTTAATAGATAAAATCCGTATGGTGTAAATCTGAGAAGGGTAAAAAGGAGATTAATTAAGTTGGTGGGAGTATAAGGACTAAGTTTAGGGGTATGAAAATTAATATCCTTATAGTTATATTTAGGGTCAGTCCAAGTGCAAGGGGGCGCTCCATGTCCTTGTTTTAGGCCCAGCCCAAAGACAATAACCCAAGGTTTTGTTACAGCTCGGCTCATTGATCAAGTAGTCCAAGTCAAGGCTATAGGTCCAAAAAAACATATCTTATCAAATGAAAAAAGGCTCGATA
This sequence comes from Astragalus glycyphyllos, assembly GCA_963573325.1. Classification (NCBI taxonomy): domain Eukaryota; kingdom Viridiplantae; phylum Streptophyta; class Magnoliopsida; order Fabales; family Fabaceae; genus Astragalus; species Astragalus glycyphyllos. The sequence goes on from OY754307.1 coordinate 92,721,069, forward strand.
ATTTACCTTCTTTTCTTTTCATAATCTTATAAAAAATTTAATAAACCCTCAATTTAGCCCAAGATAAACATGATTTCCTTTGTTGTTTGGTCTCTAGATTTTAAGAAAATACTAAATAGTCCCCAAAAAATTGTAAAATGTTTTACATTAGTTGCTAAAATTTTGTAGTTAGTCACAAAATTTTACAAATTCATCTCATTAGTCCTTATAAGTAGAGACAAAATGGAGTGGGTGGCAGCTAAGGGATATCTCCCACCTCCCAAATATAATTTCTCATATATTATTACATATAAAATACTATATATTCTAAATTACAATGTTTTAAAACTCGGAACGGTGGCGGTGACCGACTCGGTGAAGGTACTGGGTCACTAGGACAAGGGTCGGACCAAGGGGTCGATTGTTGAACTGCATGGCCATGGCCTGGTACTAATTAAAAAATTTTGAATTTTCAAAACATATAAATTTCATACCTACTGTGCCTAAAAATTTTTGATAACACAAATTTAATAACTCCACGAGCTAATTTTTCAAACAAATTCATTGACCCTAATATGACTATCTAAGCAAATAAAAAGTTCTCTTACGAAAAACGTTAAAAGTTCTAATTATATTAGAAGTTAAATAATTACAATAAAACATGTCTTTAAGCGTATTATGAACTGAAATGCAAGCGTTGATTATTGGCAAACTTTTATTTAGCAAAAGGAACCTTTATATTAACTTTTTGTAAGCAAATAACAAGAATTGACTTGTAGTCCAGTGGTAAGGCGCAGTGCATGTTGGATAAGGAGCCATGGTTCAGTGAAACAAACACGCACTATGTATTATCGATCTGGTTCATCAAATTAACAACGGGTCACTGGTTTAACACAAAAATCATCGAGTCAGGCCGATTTTCACTGGTTTGCTTGCATAACAACAGTCTTGCAAAAACTAACTACAATGTTGCCCCAAAAATTCAAATAAAATTTCTTAACAAATGATGCTCGATATCTAGAATAAATTTGAAAACCAATAAAGGAAACGTGAAGAGAAGAAACTGGAGCCACATACGAAATAACGGCGAAGCATAGCTCATGTCACCTTATCGGAAACTATGGTGATAGTGATACACAAAGAAACACGTCCTACATCGAATCATAAAAGTCTATTTATTTCGGTGGAAATCTCCGCCTACTCTGAAATTATTTACGAATTTAGTTGTCCGGATTTTCATGAACATTAATTAAAAAATATTTGTCCAAACCCAAACCATATTTATTAATTTGTTAACTAAAAATCAAAAAAAGATAAAATAAAATATGCCACGTGTCCAATTGCAGTCTATCAGCTCATAAATAACGCAATGGGTATTGGCTGTACATGCAGTTATCACCGTTCAATGAGGCTTCCATCCTCCGATGTGGACAACTTTATCTTTTACTTTTCTGTGTCCAAAGCAGAAAGCATTTCCATCACAAAACATCAACCGTTAGATATCAATAGTCCACAAAATAAACGGATAAGATTCGTTCAACAACATAGATAAATAAAACCACAACTGTGTCAAAACCAAAAATTCATTCGTGTTTGTTTGTAATAGTTGTTATTGTGCTGTCTGAGTCTTCATTTTCCTCATCAAAATCTCTCTCCACCGCCGTGAAGAAAATGTCTTCCGTCGAGTCGGAGATGGAACCACTAACATCAGGAGCCAGCAACCGTATAATTCCGATTCTGAAAACCTTAAGGGCTTATTTAATATACGTCTACACTTTTTTCGTTTCCTTTCTCGTGTTCGTTCTTCCTCGTCGTTTATCTAAGCCGTCATCTTTGACGGCGGGACCTTCTTCTCCTAAGAAACATTTGAAGCGAAGGTGGTTGGTTAGGGAAGAAGAAGATACGTTTAGAAGAAGAGCGTTGGCTGAAGACGTTGGAATGGGTTACGATGATGGTTGTTGCCGCTGGAATACTTCGATCTTTTATGGTGTTAGAAATAACGCTTTGTTTTGTCGGTCTTGGTTTCCGGTCACCGGTGATCTTAAGTAAGGTTTTCTTCTATTCTTTCTTTCTTTTTTTTAATTAAAAGTTGTGGTCAATTTTCTTTTGCTTTGCGTGTGAAATTTGAAGATATATTCTCCGATTTTATCCAGAGGTGACGTGGAGAACTATGAGTCTTTTTAATTCTGTTGTTAAACGAACTTTATGTCTAGAAATTAAGCTAAATGTTATAGAAACATGGATAGTGGAAGAGCATTTAGATAACTTTGTTGAATTCTGTTTCAAGGAGGCAAATGAGATGAAAAACCAATATCAATAATAGTTTTTGTCCATTGAAGCAATTGTCGCTCTTTTTTTAGAAGAGGAATGTTTACAAACAACTCTACCGGAGAAATTGAAGGGGGTGTGGGTTTTAGGTCATTTCAATGCCAAAACTGGGAAATTTGAGTCAATTGAATTAGGTGTATGTAGAATTGGGTGAATTGAGTTCTCACAATGTGTGTTTTGCATGCTGAATGAGATTTTCTTTACACAATTGTGTGGTATATAGGTGGTTGGCGGGTATTCTATAAACAAAATTATAATAGTTGCATTTGCATTCAGTTGCAATGATCTCTTTAACTTTTGGCTCATGTTATTTTCCTCTATGCTCTTTCAGGGGTATTCTGATCATCATCCACGGGCTTAATGAACACAGGTAATCTTCCTTTGTGTACTTTTAAAAAGCTAATTTTTATCAGAGCTCAACGGTTGTTTCCCATTAAGGGACTAGTCTAGTCTGCTACTCTGTTTTTCTTTCCCAAAATATGATTTGTTAATTGGTTGTCAGTACATTTATATCTTTTCTATGATTGAGTAATTGTTACTAAGATAAGCAGTAAGATGTATCATCTGAACCCGAAATCTGACTTGAATGATGCTCATTTTTCAGTGGAAGATATGCTGATTTTGCCAGACAGTTAACATTGTGCAACTTTGGTGTCTATGCAATGGACTGGATAGGTAATTTGAGACTTTTTCCTCAATTAGTCCCTTCAGATCCTTGTTGATACATTAAGCTTTTCTTTTCTCTCTGATTAGTTTAAATGGAGGGTTTAGGATAGAATTTAGGAGGGCTTTGGACGGGAGGGTTTTAGTCTTAGAGGACAAAGTCTATATTTTGTTATAGAGAATGTTTCTAAATGCGAATAAAGGGTAATTGTAATCTTATATGATTACCTATCATGTCGTTTTTTCAACTTTTCAAAAATATCAAATATATGCTAAAATATAGGCTTAGCCCTCTGCCAAAACCCTCCATCCAAATTGACCCTCCATCCAAATTGAAGTTAAATTCTCCTTGTACTTACAATTTTATTTTGGGTTTTTTTCATCCTTATCCTTTTTTGATGTATCGGAAGTTATTTGTTTTATTGGTACAGGTCACGGCGGTAGTGATGGATTGCATGGTTATGTTCCTTCCCTTGATCACGTGGTTGCGGACACTGTAAGCATATTTCTCCTTTCTGTAGTTTGTATAAATATGGGTTCTTATACTTAGAATGGAAAAAACTATAGGCATCAGTATAGTTCCTACTATTTAAAGATTGGGAATTAGAGAAACAAGTTTAATGTGTAGAGTTGAGATGCTTGTTAAGCTTTTTTTCTTAGAACGCAAGATGGTGATGTTATCTCAGTTAACATGCCGAATTTTCTTTCTGCACTTATTATTTTGACCATGCACTTAGGTGACTGTTGCATTCGTCGGACGATTTCTGTGCATCTGCTAGTGCTATCTATGATCATTTTCATTGACATTCAAAAATTACAGCAACAGCAAATTGAAATATTTATGTTGCTCTCTACTTGTTTTCTTTTGGAGATTTATTGCATTTTCAAATGTCACATGATGTTTGACTGTGCATTTTTTGCATATCAATGCTGGTGATATAAACAGGGAGCTTTCTTGGAAAAGATTAGGTCAGAGAATCCTGGGATACCATGCTTCCTCTTTGGTCACTCCACCGGAGGGGCTGTGGTTTTGAAAGTAAGTCTCTAAAATCTTCTCCAAACCTTCCATTATAAAAATGTTCTTCTTTGAATTTTGAAATTCAATTTCTATGGTTTTGTGTAGGCGGCTTCCCGCCCTCACATCGAAGTGATGGTGGAAGGAATTATATTAACCTCACCAGCATTGCGTGTGAAGCCAGCTCATCCAATTGTTGGTGTAAGTTTTATATTCATTGGTTACTTATGATCAGTTGTTTGTTCACATGTTAAAATGATCTTTATAATGTGTAATGCAGGCTGTTGCTCCAATATTTTCTCTGGTAGCTCCAAGGTTCCAATTCAAAGGAGCAAACAAAAGGGGCATTCCAGTTACAAGGGATCCAGAAGCTTTGTTAGCAAAGTACTCCGATCCTCTTGTCTACACAGGACCTATAAGAGTCCGAACCGGCCACGAAATACTGCGAATATCGTCTCACTTAATGAGAAACTTGAAATCTGTGACTGTTCCATTCTTTGTCATGCACGGTACTGCTGATACGGTAACCGATCCGTTGGCTTCACAAGATTTATTCAATAAGGCAGCTTCTGAGTTCAAAGATATAAAGCTTTATGATGGTTTCTTACATGACCTATTGTTTGAACCTGAGCGTGAAGAGATAGCTCAGGATATTATCAACTGGATGGAAAAGAAGTTGTTGACTCTTTGAAAATGTCAATATTGGAGGGTTGATAAAAATGGGGGATGCCAACTGCCAATGTTAGTTGGCAAGTGTAGAAAGGGAAGTCGCCCGGAAAGAAAGAGGGGGTGGCGGAAGCAGATAGGTTATTATTTTATTATTCATATATATATATATATATATATATATATATATAGGTGTTGGACATATATATGAAATGTGTGGCTATATATTGTTGTTTCATGGAGAAAATTTGTACATTAAATAGACTTAAATTTCAGCTAGTTCCTACTGTCCACACGGTATTAATTTGTGATATGTATAGTCTCTTTCATATATTTGATATGAGTTTTCTCCTCCGTCTGTTTAATTCTTTTCTTATAGTTCGTGAATTGAATTGCCAATCCATGAGGCCAGGCAGAAATTGATACTGCCCCTCTTACCTGTTTCACGCACGAGTCATGGTCATGGGCTCATGGCTACACGTTCAAGCTTTCATTTCATGTCTCTCTCAGGATATTGAATACGGTGCGGACACCAAACTAGGCCAACACTTCGTGCATGATTTACTGTAGTGTTCAGTCGGTGAATATCGGTAGCTCAATTGGCAAGTTAATGGATACCAAAAGAGTGCAAACAGAAGGTCCTGGATTTAAATCTAAGAAACTAGTATTTCCCCTGAAAATAAAATCGGTAGTACGATAAAGATTGGATGATTATGATTTAACTTCAGAAAGTTAGATATAAAACAAAACTTAAAATATATACTGTCATAATTATTGTATGGTTAAGATTGCGACTGCTGCTAAAACTGATAATAGGTAATCCATTTTCGCCATTCTGAGTAAAGTTTTCTCATGAACGCAACATTTTGTCAAAGAGAATCAAAAACTCCTCAAAACCAACAAAATTTGGTGGGTGGATATGCGCTGTCATTGATGAATTTACTTGAAATTAACTAAAGATGTAAGAAATTAGGTATCCGCCTCAATTACTTTTTAAAAATTCTAAATATATTAGGTATTAAGTAAAACTAATTGAAGCAAACTGTTTTGATTTTGCGACAGATAAATAAATTGATTCAGAGTAAATTAATTTTAAAGTTTGTTGAAATTTTGAGGTGTTTGTTAAAATTAATTATTAGACTAACTGATAATTATAAAAAATATTTGTGATTGATATATGTATAAAAACATGTTTATATGATTTTTATAAATAATTTTTCATACATCAATTTATTTTAATATTGTAAATATCATTTATCATCATAAATTTAGAGTATTTTTATTCTTCTTTTACGTATTTTTACTAAATAAAAGAGGTAGTATCAATGAAATTGCATGTTGGTGTTATTTTTATATGATTTTGTTTTTTGTAAAAAGTTTTTTCTTTGTTATTTTTTCCTTAGCTATATATCTATTGTTAGAAAGAAATACATTTTTTATTTATTTTTTTTGTTGTTTGAATATTCATATGAAAAGTGCTGGCAAATAAAAACATATTCCTAAACACATTATTTTTTTTAGATGACCCTAAACACATTATTTGACGTGGACCAACCTAAGAAGAAATAGATCACGCAACATTTTCAACACTCGTTATAATTAGTTGAAATTTATAGTTAGTCTCAATGCAACGCTAAATTATAAATTATTTGGGTCTCGTTTCAAAATTTGTGGAACTAACATGAATTTCAAACAACCATGAAAAAACTATTGACAAAGGTGTATGGTTAGTACTTTTCATATTTATTTTGTCATTAATACAAATGGTCGGAGGCTCGGAATGGGGGAGAGGGATCAAATCCCGCTCCCGACATCTCATAACTCTTCCTTGAGCTTTATGAAAAAACTAGGAAATATAAAAGTTAGTTGTTAAAGGTATAAATTTAATGAAATTAGCCTTAATATAAAATATTAAAATTTGTAACGTGAATATTTGTACATAAATGTACCTAAGAATACTAGTGTGAGATGATTTAACGCTGCTAGATTCGAGTCCAAAACCTCTTAATAAATTGGAAGAGACCTAAATTATCCCACACAAGCATTGGTACATTTTTTGTGTTAGATGATTTAGGTCTCTTCCAACTTAATTAGAGATTTTGAGCTCGAATAACGAGCTCGAATAACAACGTTAAAGCTCTTCTCAGCTCTTGAGAAGAGCTTTACTATTTATTATAGTCCTACTCGGATCGGGAGATCAATCTCTTGTTGCGTGCAGAAGAAAAATGTATATTTATTTGGTTCAAATAAGTGTAATTTAATGTAATATCTGCAAAAAAGAGTATCAAAGACTAAACACGTAGTTCAAACATGTGGCCAGCCAGCTTGCCCGACGTAGATTAGTCACTGGCAAAATCAGCGAAAACTGCACAGCAATAACACGGTTAAAAAAAGACTAAACATGTTTGTTTTAACAAATTACTATTTTTTTTTGGAATTTTATATTATTTAATATCGAGTCAATGAAGAATCTGTCAAAAGAATATAATGTATATGAAAAATTTAATTAAAATGGTACGTGTAAACCTGTTTGTTTTAAAAAATATACTATTTCCTTTGAATTTATTTTGGTGAAAATAATTCCTTGGAAGTTTATATTATAAATATCGAGTCAAAGAATCTGTCAATATTGTATATGAAGAATTTAATTAATTAAAATAGTATGAACTAGTAAACTAAACTCATTTATTATTTATTAATTAACCCATAGTTGACCATATAAATTTATAAGTTGAACAAATAATTAAATTAGTCAAAATTCCCTTATTTAATGTAATTAATAGTATTTATTTATTAATTTATTATTTTCTGAAATAGACATAGCAACAAAAAATTAGGCCAGACCAGACTCGTTCTGCGCAGTGATGCCTAGCAGTTGACGAATTGATGTTCATCGCAAATTTCCAGAGTTTATGATCCACAATTTGTACCTTTGTTAATTGTTAAGTATAATTTCAAATACAGAGAAAAAAACTGCTTAAAAAGCTGAACAAATTGCAACTGGCGCAAACAAATTTCCATTGCTCTTAACTTTAATTAATTAACTTCAATTCAATCAATAGTACACCAACGACACAAAAGAAAGAACACAATTGTAATAAGTTTTGAAAACAGTATATAAAGCAATAACAATAAGAGATGGCTAGCTAATTATGCTTTAATAGCATGCAACCAAGCCAGATTTATTCTTATATATCAAATTCCAAATTCTAGCAATTTTCACTGAGTCTGAAGAGAACATGAAGAAGACTCAACCTTGTTGGCCATGAACTGAAGACAATTCTGAATGTAAGAATTCAAATCTTCGAACTTCCACCCTTCCACTGGATCACAAACAAATTCCCATTCAATCTTACATCCACCTACTTTAACATCCTCAAATACTTTCAGTGTAGCTATGTAAGACTTAAATCCCATATTGTTATCACCAATTTCATAAGACAAACAACGTTGTATAGGATCAATTGTCAGCAACTTCTCTTTGGCCCACATGATGGTTGTTGGATCAGCTTCACCATGATCTCCTTTTATGGTGGATGCACAGTAGCGAGTTAAACCAGGTTGGCCATGAATTCCTTCTACATAGTAAGAAGTGTCTATGGGGATCCACTTGTGTAGGTTACAGAAATCTTCTAACGCTGCCCATACTTGTTCTGCTCCATCGGAACCTTTTACCTCAACCATGGCTTTGCCTTCCCATTTTGGAATAGATTCCTCTGTGACTGTGGCCATGACTCTCGCCGATAGTGTAGCTAGTTATTATTTGATGCTGAAAGAATTAAAGTGCATGTGGGGACGGAGAGAATTCACATATATTTATACTCACAAGTCATTATTCTCTCTCTATATACCTAAGGAATCATTACGAAACTCGCAAGCACTTTCAACCACCCAAATTCAAACACAAAAAATTACATTTTTTTTAATGTTATACCATTAATTACACAAATTAATGGTATATTAAATTATCAATCCCAAATTTACCCCTATCTAAGTGGTACAGTTAAAAATGGTGTCATTAGTTAGGAGTGTAAATCATCATTTAATACGAAGGACAATCTTGGAAAGGACAAATTTTTAGCCCTTATTAAATGATAATAGTTGATTTCAATAACATTAATTGGTTTGCGTAATGTGTTTTTTCTCTTATATTATACTCCCTCCAGACCTAATTATAAGCAAAAATAACTACTTTCACATGTATTAAGAATAGTGATTTTGCTATCAAAAAAAAAGAATAGTGATTTTATGCATTTAATTTCCTTGAATTCATGGAAAAAAATAAATAGATTTACTAAATTATCCTTAGTTAATAGTCATCTTCTCACAATATTAATGAGCTACTTTAAAGTAAGTTGTGAAAAAATAGGATTAAATATGAGTGGATTAGTTTATATTTGATTATATTTGAGTCCACCAAAAATAGACACTTTGTTTGCTTATAATTAAGTCCGGAGGGAGTGCACTAGAGGAAGTATTTCTTTTTGACCGGTTACTTTTGACTGATAATTAAATAATCTAATAAAAAAAACATAAAATAATAGTGGATGGATTTTTCTTTTGTTGGCAAAGTGGTTAGTAATTAGTGTGTGAGTTGTTAGAGATATGGAGAGTGGGGTTAGAATCCCGTACGGCTATGTTAGAGGGTGTGAAAAAAAAAACATAAAATAATAGTGGATGAATTTCCATTTCTTTGCGGTTTGTTTGGGTAAGTCGTGTAAATTCTTCACATTTTACGCCATATTATAACAGTCAATGGACAAGTATGTATATACATACAATATTTACATCAATGGTTATGTTCTGTTATAGGGGTTTATTTTAAAACCTTTTCTATGAGGCTTTGGTTTTACATCAGCAACGTTTGTCACTGCTATATACAACCTCATTCCGGCCATCACCTTTGTCTTGGCTGTCTGCTGCGGGTAATTACTCGAAGGCTTCTATGGTACAGTTGAAGATTTAGAGGGTCTCAATTAGGGATGGGCGGGAGATGGGAGAGGTGAGTTTTAAAGCATTTAAAGACTCAGTCCAATAAAATATTTATGGATTGGATTCAGTAAAATTAGACACAATTTTTCATATAACTTGAACTAACCCAACCTGATTTCAAATGGGTTGGGTAGGATAGTGGGTATATTACTAAGATATCATTTTTTTAGAATTCAAAACAAAAGAACAATAACAGAAGAAATAAGAAAAACAAACCAACGTCAATCTAACGAGTTTAAAATTCAAACAAAACTTACTATTTGTTTTATTGAATTATCAATCAGCGTCAGCTTTATGAGTAACAATAGCAATATAATTCAAGTTTTAGATTGAAGTCCAAGTATCAGTTGCTAGTGAAACTATTTGACAATTCAAATAAAATAAAGACTTTGATATTACTTTCTTTTCTATAAATAATTACTATATATCTTGTAACGGTCTTAGACTTTGACTTGAAATATGTAGGATCACATGTTTTATGGGGTTAGGTGGGTTCTCGATTTTCAGACCCAACACCCAACCCACACTATGAGTTTGCTTATTTTGAAACCATCTGAGCCAGATTTTGTGGGTTGGGTTGGGTAAAAGTGTAGTCACGCCCACCCCTACTATATATACAGTTGTTTTATATACACTACTTTCATCTCATTTTGTATGTAGTTTAAGGGGATTGGCAAACCCGTTAAGAAAAAAGATTAGTTGTCTAGATTTTATAAAAAGAATTGTGTAATTAACCTTCTGACCATTTATCTTTCCACATAAGTAAATGTGAATCATTTAATGAATTTAATGAATAGTAAAAATTCTCATAATTTAATAAATAAGGGCATGAGTGGGAAATCAAGTGCATATAAACTTTTAATGAATTGAAGAATATAAACTTTTAAGTTCTAAAAAATTTCTTTTCTCACGGATTTTGTATATAAGAAAAAATCAAGTGCACTTCATTTCATTAATAATAAGACTTAATTACAGTTTTGGTCCCCTTATTATGACCAACTTTTTGCGTAGCTATCTTCATTTCCTTGTGCTCAAAATATAAAGGGTGACATGCAACATCATGTTTCATTAAAAGGACCTTGAGCAAATTAAACATTAAGTATGTGATATAAAATAGGTGAGAATTGAAGAGCCAACCTTTTCCTTATTTCCTTGCTAAGTTTAGCCATGTGTTGCCCGGGGAACAGCGAAGTCAATTGGAGCAACCATAACAACACGAGCAGGAGCTCCAAACTTATAATTGGCAACCTCTTTGCTAACCTCCTACAAGTCACCTTTTGTGAAAATCAACCCCACATTTCCAACAAGGAGGGGAATGAGATTAAGATAGATATTGTTGCACAAATCTTCTTTAACCGTGGCCGCTGATTAGAGGATTCTGCCGTGGAACGAGAGGAGTTGGACTGCTTCCAAACAGCCTCCAAGCGGGTGGAAATGGAAGCTAGTTCGGTGGAGGTGGTGCAGAGGGAGTGGGCCGTGGATTAGTCATGGAGGGAGTGCACACACAATGAAAGCACCAATGATAGATAACTCAGTTTTAGAGTACTGATGGCCTCCTAAAGCAAGTATAAGGAGAGTAGATAGATTTTGAATATTTCATTGGATACCCTCAAAGGGAAAGCAAGTACAACTTATATAATGAAAAGATATTAGCAAATCTAACAGAATCATTTGCAAGGTAATACAATCATAACAAACTTCAGCTAAATTCCTTCTAGAATCATAAGGGAATCCTATTTGTAAATCAAGTGATCATTGTACTTGGAGGCCATTCTCTTCACACCGCTGGGCCTAGCAGTGGACATAGTATTGGGCTGATTGGTGAGCCCATCATTATTATTAGCAGCAACAGTGGGTGTATCAGTATGCATATGAACAAAACGTTTCATCATCGTATTCTTTCCCATGAGAGCCACTGAATCACCATGGAGACCTTTGCAAATGTTTTGTAACTTATTGGAACCAACATTGTCAGCATTCACAACGAGGATTTGAGAGTACTCATCTAGAAGTTGTCATATCTTCTTCTCTGCCTTGGTAGGTTTCACTGCCATTGTTGATGATAGTTAAGGTTTTAGAGGATAAAATAGAGGGCCAAGACGAAGCAATTGTTCGATCAAGGCGGACAACAAAACATTGTCTTCTCTTTTATTCTGGAACAAAGAGAAGAGAAGAGAAATTGATGAATCAAAGAATTTAGTTAATTGAAAATGATAGCATTTCAATTGTGTGATTTTTAACTAGAATTTTTTGTTATTGACACATGAACATATTAACATTTTTGTTAAACATTAAACGATAGTTTGATGGAAATGCCAAACTTGCACAACCACAATACTCGAATGACTCATTTAATGCAATCGCAATTTGAGAGACGAAAATTGCACAATTGCACGCGATACTTGAAAAATTGAATTTCGGCAACTTAAACACAAATACAGAAAATAAAATAAAAAGTTAATTTTGCAATATATTTATTTAGATAAATAACTACTTTCTATTCAAATTATTCTTATCTTATTAAAGGTCAAAGAAGTTTTACTTGTATTGTTGTCTATGGCCCCAATTGTACCAAAAAAAAAAGAGTCGCACAAACTTCTAGCACGTCTCTCTCATATATGGGAGCTGATTCTCTTCAATCACTTTTTAGTGCTGTGTAATCTTAGCCTTTTAATAAAATATATAGATGGAAGATTTAAGTGATATATATATATATATATATATATATATATATATATATATATATATATATCTTTATCTTATAATTTAATGACTTAAATATGTTTTTCGTCCCTGCAAATATAGCTGTTTTTCAAATAAGTCCCTGCAAAAATATTTTGTTTAAATAAGTCTCTACAAAATAACTTTTTTTTAAATACGTCCTTCTGTTAACAATCCGTTAGTCAATCTGTTAGTCAACTGCTTGTGTGTCAAATAGATGACCATGTCATTTTTTTATTATTTTATTTTAAAAGGGTGATTTGGATCTCAAATAACACTAGGGTTTGTTCATCTTTCTCATCCCCAAAATCCCTCTTCTTCTTCCATGATAATCTTCCTCCTCCTCTTCCTCCTTCTTCTTCTTCTTCTTCTATTCTCCTCTCCAAAATCTCATTAATTCCTACCAGATACAACCCAATTAACATAGCACAGATACAAGCTTGGACCAAAAATCTCATCATTCTCACACCAAACCACACACTTCGTAAAATCATTCAAGCTTGGTGCGCTATCAACTAATATCAAAGAGGCATGGAAGATAAAATTAAAACACACACTGTCACGAGAAAATGAAGAGGAAGAGAATTCTTGTTCCATTTATTGAATTCAATATATTGATTTGTTAATGAATACATGGAATGGCCTTTTATAGTTTTGCTAGTCCCCCTTTATCCTTGTTTCTTGATTTAATCAATTCTAACATCAACATTTCTCACAAAGGAAGAACCCTAATTTTGATTTGGGTTTTCAAAATTTTCTGGATTTGAGGGTGACCTTCATGAAGAAGGTGTAGAAAGAGAAGAGGAAAATTTAGGGAATATATTATTTTTAATCCACCTAAGTTTTTTTAAAATAAATAAAAATTAAAAATATGATGTGGAAATGTCAAGAATGACAAATGTTTGCATTTTTAACAGCAGAAGTTAACAGAAGGACGTATTTAAAAAAAAGTTATTTGCAGGGACTCATTTAAAAAAAATATTTTTGCAGGGACTTATTTGAAAAACGGTTATATTTGCAGGGACGAAAAACATATTTAAGCCTAATTTAATTATATCTTAGTTTATCACTTACTATAACATTTAATATTTAAAATATAGATTTAATTATTACGGATTCGACCATCGTTCAATCACAGTTGAGCCTTTGAAACTTAAATAGGTACCAGTTGACCTGTCTATTTTTCAAAACATTAGAATAAAACAATGATCCGGATCCAAAGTGACATGTCATCACATGGTATCTAGTTTGCTAAGTGTGTTTTTAATACACAAATGTAAGCAGTTAACTAGTTAGGTATAGGAGGAATTTTTAGTTTCTACTTTCTAGGATCGAATTTTGAAACTCAAATATATAGGGCTTGTTTGGAAGAGTTTTTGTGAGGGTTTAGGCAAATTCTTTAAATCATTTACATCCTTTTAAAATAGTTTTAAAATTTAATTAAAATATATTAATCATAAGCATCTTATCAAAATTTACCAAATTAGACTCTCTTAATTATGATGAAAGATTTCTATAGTTTTCTCTCTACTCCACTCCTCCAAAGCCCTCCCCTCCCCTCCCCTCCAAACCCCCCAAACAGAACCATACTCTTTCAAGTTTTTTAGTTTATCAACTGAACTACTAACTTGAGAAATTCACTGATTAGTGTTAAAAGTAGTGGAGAAAACTATAGCATTAGCATGGGAATGATCCAGCAGAATTCTTGAAAATAAACACATTAATTATATACATATTGATAACAGCCGAGCATCCTAGATCATCGGAGGAAATTGCTATATTGGCATTGTTTACAAATATTACATGATGGGAATATCTGGAAACAAAATCTCAAGTATGACTACTTTCGATAAATACAAACAAATGATTTTTAGCATAAATAATCGAATTGTCAGGTACTTCTAATAAATAAATACATATATAATTCAGTCACCGACTAAATAAAAGATACCCTACATAAGATTCTTTAAATATACTATCATCATGATCGTAGGCCATGAGAAAACAATAAAATAAACAAAGTGCGAAATATATATAGACACCGGTGTGTCTTTTACTTGTAAGTTGGAAACTAAATATGGGTAATGTAAGGTTAAAGGAAAACTTTGCTTAGCTAAAGTAGTCATTTGGAGTACCCCTCCACTGTATAGTGCCTTATTAATTTATAATTGTTTGAGTAATCCGTGAGTCACTCTCACTTTATTGTTACATGTATATCGGCTAATATATTTTTTATTATAGAAGTACTAGTACCCTATCTATTTATAATCGGTGAAATGTACGTGAGTCTACTTTAAAAATAGATAATATAACTTATTATAGTGTTTTCAGTCTTTTTTAAAAGAAACAAATTAATCTTTTTTCTTGATTCTCATAAGAAACATTGACCTATTTTCAAATGTTTTAAATGTTAAATATTATATATATTTTTATTTGTTGTGATACCCAAATTTTAAAATAATTAAGTTATAATTAAGTGGAATTATGAGTAGCTAATATACGAACATTTGTAAAAAAAAAATAGATTTAAGTGGAAGCTAATATTAGATAAAATTAGTACTTTTTATGTAAAGTTGTTCCAATTCATACTTGTGTGTTTACCATGTTATCAATATGCATCTACTGGTTTTGCCAGTGACTAATCTACGTCAAGGAACTTGGCTAGCCGCGTGTATACACTGGTTTTGCCGGTCAGTGCAATTCTCCCCTCCCAATAGAGCTTTTACCGAACTAAAAATTCGAACCCGAAATCTTGAAGTGAGATCTGAGCCCAATTACAGCTCGGAACCGACCCTTGTTGGTGTTGTTCGAATTCCAATTAATACTATTCATTTATATGTATGTATAAATTAAGAATTTATTTTTTAAAAAAAGGATAAGAGAGAATTGATTTAGTGTGACTGATCACAATAAATTCTTATTATTATTTGTTAAATGAAAATTGTTAAAGAATGTGTTGATAAGATTATTCATTGTCATATTAAATCAAAAAGATAGCTATAGGAAGAAAAATGACACTCAAAATATGTATGCTACTAGTCTTCTAAATTAAAAGCGCATGTCAACACACACTCACGGAAATGGGTCCATATTCATAACACAGATAAGCATATTGGGTCTAGGGTGACAAAGTCACCACCTGTAATGTTTGGTTGGTCGTTTATATATATATGCTCAAATTAATCAATTCAGTTCCCATCTAATTAACTATATTCTCAAATTAAAGTATGCCTGTGAGGCTTTCTATTTGATGCCCGTTTGAAACCTTTGGCCCCAAGATAGGGACTTGTTCAAAGGGGTCGACATATTTATAATTATAAATAAATTAACAAAAACAAAAGCATGCAGTAGAAAAATAAAAAGAATATGTTTGTATTTATTAATATTATTATAAATAAAATAAAATAACATAATGATGACAAAAGAACATCCAATAACAAGGAAAGTAAGGAAAAAGAAGGACAAGCACAATAAAACTGTAATGATTAAGAGTTCACTAGCTTTCCATATCCATAACAGCAACATCAAACCAACTTCTCCTTCTCTAACCCTTATCCTACTCTTCTACCTTTTTCACTCCTTTAAATTCTTCTTCCCCCATCACAAACCAAACCCTTCTTCACTAATTCCATTTTCTAGCTTTGTTTAATTACAACACTTTGCATGAAGTTAACAAAGATGAAACTACAGAAAGACACACAGTGGAGGCAACTCCCAAATGTAGCAGACATTACATGCATGGACGAAAACCGAACACCGGTGGTAGCTGAGAAAGTGTGCAAAACGGTGCGTTTAATAGGTTTCATACTACAAAACAGAGGGAGAAACATAGGGAAGGCACTAAACAACGCGATGGTCCGTCACCACGAATCACTCACGTGTCGTCCACGTGATGCGGACATGTCATATATCTCACCATTGGAGTATCAGTTCAGCTGTAGTGGAAGTCCACCGCGTCCATCTCGTGCTCTCAGCAGAAGGAAGCTGTCTCCGGTGGCCACCACGGAGTATGGGCGTCGACAGCCGATGATGTGTGGTGGCACTGGAAACGAAGGGAGGCGCGTGAAGAAGGTGACGGCGAAGGAATCAACTGCTACGACATCGATGATGTTGAGGGAGTCAACGGAGAAGGAGTTTCAGGTCGATCAGGCTGCTGAGGAGTTCATTGACAGGTTCTACAGAGAGTTGAGGTTACAGAAATGGTTGGACCACTATTGCTGACGTGTAAGTGGACCATGTGGCAGTTGAAACATGAAGATGCTCGCATCCATCGCATCACATCGCATGTACCTCTCTCTCAAACAATAACAACTTCTCTCCAGCTGCTGCTTCTGCTGTTCGTTTTGTACTTATTATTACTTGTAGTAGTTGTAGCCTTGTAAGTTGTAGGTTATTATTGTTACTACTATCTCGCAGTGGTTTTTCGTACTGTACTTTTGTTATCAGCAACACAAGTCAACAACTACTACTACTAGGCTACTAGCTGTTTTTTTACTTCCCGCTTACTAGTATTTCTTTTACTTAATTTTTCCCTTCTACATTCAAACTTCAAACCATTAATACTCTTTTGTTGCTACGGAGTACTAAGGGGAAGACAACTTGAGGCAACTTTCATTGAAAGAGTTACAATCACTATATACAAATCATAATCTATGATTAATTTAAGAATGGGATCACTTTTAATTTAGATAATACTAGTATTAATCAATCAAAGAGTCGTGCTATTGATCGAGTGTTGCTCTTATAGGTACAGATATATAGGTATTTTTGGCGTTGTTTTTCAATGACAAAACCATATATGAACTGTTTATTCATATTATTTGTTATTTTTTAATGAATATCAGTCCACGTGTCGTGTTGTGATTGGCAAACAACACCAACACCACGGATTTATACCTACTTTTTTTCTATATTAAATACGCAATTTCCAATAAAGGATTACATTAGGATAATTACTCATTAATATATACCTTAGTTAAACTAGTACCTATACAAATATTCTAAGTCAGTTTTTAAACATATTATTTATCAATCCTACGATTTAGCGTGGTTAACATGCTCTACCTAAAGAGTTGGACTTAGCTGTCATAGACGATGAAATAACTTAGAGTCAGATTTTACTTGTGTTTCATTCAAAGTGAGATTCAAGACCCTTTTCCCTTAAACATCAGAGTAAGATCGAGAATAACTAGAACGAAAACATGTCATAGGGTAGGTGTTAATTAAATTATATACATTCTACCCTTATTGCTCAAAATCTAATATTTAGCTCTTTTTGACAATGTCAAACAACCAACGTTTAGCAGATAACTTATAGAATAAACTCGTAGAAAATAAAAAGATCGAAGTGTTTGGTAACCAACAGTGACAGATCTAAGACTCTGGGTCAGGAAGTGCACAAAAAATTCATTATCAAAATTGTTGATTCACAATATTGTTTAAAATTTTCTTTTAAAATATAATGTCTTGAATCAATAAAATTAAGAGTAAATTTTCAATTTATTTTCCAAGCTCAAGTAGTCCTAAAATTTGTGACACCAATCAAAATTTATTTCTAAAATTTTATAAGTAGTCAATTACAGAGACTGATGAGACAATTCTTTTAAAAATTTTAGAGACGAAATTTGATAGATTTCACAAACTTTAGGAACTAATTATTATTTGATATATTGTAAGGATCAAATAGAGGAGCTATATATTATTTTATATATTGTAAGGATCAAATAGAAGAGTTCAATCTTTATTTAACAGTCAAAGTTAAGTGAACTGAGATGTTTGGGTGAAAAATATTAAACCCAGTGGGGTCGAAATAAAAATTATATAAGATACGATGTGCTAATATTTATTTTCCAATGTGTGCGAATGCACTCCCTGGATTCTATGTGCTAATGTGTGTGTGTCTATATATATATATATATATATATATATATATATTTAGCTAATAATTGACATTAAATGATTACCTTGAAGGAGAGGGAGGAAGAGAGTGCACAAAACCAACGAAGACTTGGAGAGTAATGGAAAGAGAAGATATGTATAAAAGAGAAGATTTTGTT
The DNA here is from genome assembly GCA_963573325.1 of Astragalus glycyphyllos. Classification (NCBI taxonomy): domain Eukaryota; kingdom Viridiplantae; phylum Streptophyta; class Magnoliopsida; order Fabales; family Fabaceae; genus Astragalus; species Astragalus glycyphyllos. Next base: position 92,739,489 of record OY754307.1, read on the forward strand.
ATTTTGAACTTATGATTACAAGAGAGGCAGATATGCCTTATATAGAGAAAACAAAGGCTTACTATTTAAGCCGGTAAAAAGCTACTGTTACATTCGGTAGCCGGTAAACAAAACGATAAAAATCATCATCAATGTCGGGTACGCTTTTGTGGGCCCCATAGGCACATTCATAATGACAAACGACAAAATTAAAAAAGCAAATAGTAAAAACATTATTTTGCTTTTGACTTAATTGTCTTCACAGGATGTTTTGGTAGAAATCATTGATTTGGTGATGTCATGGCTTGCATCACTGATTTGATGATGTCATGGCTTGCATCATTATTTTTGTTCTTTTCCCTTCTTGGTTTGCTGAGTCATTGACTGGATCATTGCATCCCAAAAATCTTCGGGAGTTGGGTCTTCTTCTTCCTGAGATTCTCCGGCTAAGCAATCAAATGCATTTGAGTCCATTGAACCCTGTGATGAGCTAGTCTTCATAGAAACATCTTCTCTTTTAACTTGGAAAGTTTTAAAGAATTGATTTTTCATATGGTCAAGAGTTCTGACCATAATTTGTTCTTCAGTTTCATTTGGGTGAATTTTTTGGAAATAATTTTTTAGATTGGCTATTGAAAGCTCTTGGAAACTTTGTTCTTTTGTTTTGCATTGGTCATCAGCTATTGCCGTTTCGACCTTGGCCTCCATGTATTGAAGGTCTTCAGTAGCCATTCTGCTCCACCATTTGTAGAAGAAATTTCTTCTAAGAGCAGGGATATTGTAACTATCCTGGGCTATGGTAATAGTCCATCTCCATATCGATCTATGGGATCTGGAATTTAATAAAATATAAACATGGACCTTGTCCTGTAATCATTTTAGAAGCATTCTTCAAAATTAAGGGGCTATGATTGCACCAATCATCATATAAACGTAGTAAATCTACTGGTAATATTTCCAGAGAAGGGCCAAATTTTACCCACCAATTATAAAACCAATTTGGTATAGGTTTCTCAACCACTTCTGGGTTAATACTAAAGAACCAAGAATGTTTGTTCTTTGGATTTTGATAATAAAAAGCTAATGAAAAAGCTTGGATATAATCCCAATAGTTAAAATATACGTATTTTCCTTCGGCAATTTTTATTGCCTTTTCTCCATTAGGATTTAATCCCCATTCTCTGGGTGACAATATCTTATTGATATGGCACTTGCTGAAGTTTATAAAACTTTCTGGATTATTGTTTTGGTGGTGATGGGTAATTGTCACTGATTCAGTGGCTAATAATAATATTTCCAAATGGGGTCTAGACTTACCATAGAGTCCAGGATATCCTCTTGATTCGAGGTATCTTGTTTTGATCGACCACCCATCATTAGGGGCTAAGTTTATGTCTTCTTCTTCGACATACATAATGTCTTCTGTAACAGGGTTTTCAAAATACTCTGTTACTTCATGAGGTTCATTAACCATGGCCTCTTTGTAAGATGGCGTTTTACCTGTTGAGGAAGAAGGAATATCTTCTTTCCTTGGGGGCGCAGGCAATTGCTGCAAGTTTCTTGTCCTATGGACTGTAGTCCAATCCCCTATTAGAGGAATGTTCATTTCTTGATAGGGCAACATATTGTTGCTCCCACGTCCACGGCCACGGCCATAGCCACGACCTCTTCCCCTGTTGGGGGTAGTCATTCTCCCTGCAAAAATTCACGGGTCAAATAGTCAGCAAGAGAATTATTTTCTCCTTTAATATATTGGATATCAAATTCAAAGACTGATAATTGGGCCTGCCAATTTGCAAAAATTTGTTTTGCCACAAGATTTTTAACATCTTTTTCTATTATTGATTTAGCCGAACTACAATCAATTCTTAGCAAAAAATTTTGGCTTAATAAATCATCCTGAAATTTAGAAATGCATTTAATAATGGAGAGCATTTCTTTTTTAATAGTCGAATATTTCGACTGCGTTCACTACAAGAAAAACATGAATTTCCGGCGGATTTTTACCGGCGGATTTTTTCCGTCGGTACATTTCCGGCGGATGTTTGGCATTTCCGGCGGATTTATTCCGCCGGAAAATTACCGGCGGATTTTCGTAAAAAAAAAAAAAAAAAATTTTTTTTTTTTTTACGAAATCCGCCGGTAATTTTCCGGCGGTTTTTACCGGCGGAATTTTGAAATTACCGGCGGATTTTCGTAAAAAAAAAAAAAAAAATTTTTTTTTTTTACGAAATCCGCCGGTAATTTCAAAAATCCGCCGGTAATTTTCCGGCGGTTTTTACCGGCGGAATTTTGAAATTACCGGCGGATTTTCGTAAAAAAAAAAAAAAAAAATTTTTTTTTTTTTTACGAAAATCCGCCGGTAATTTCAAAATTCCGCCGGTAATCTTCCGGCGGATTTTTGAAATTACCGGCGGATTTCGCAAAAAAAAAAATATTCCAATCCGCCGGTAATTTCAAAAATCCGCCGGTAAAATTCGGAGGGAAAAAAGTCCGCCGGTAATTTCAAAAATCCGCCGGAAAAATTCGGAGGGAAAAAAATCCGCCGGTAATTTCAAAAAATCACCTATAAATAAAACTTTCTCCTACACTCCTCTCATTCTCTCATTTCACTCTTTATTTCCTTCTCTTTCTCTTATACATTTTCTCTATCATATATTTCTTCTTCTTCTTCTTCTTCTTCTTCCTCACACTCTCCAATCTACATAAATTTCTCTATACATCTCTCATTTCTTCTTCATTCTTATTCATTCTCACTCATTCATTCTTTTTCTTTTTTCCTATTCTCTCCAATTTTAATACTTCTCATCTCTCCTTCATTCTTCATTCTCACTCCTTCATTCTTCATTTTCACTCCTTCATTCTTCACACTTCATTCTTATTCTCACATATTCTCTTTCATTCCTTCCTACTTCTTCATTATCACCCCAACCGGTACAAATACAAGGGAAAATTTGAAATATGGGCAAAATTTAGATACATTAACATTTAAATTTTAAAAAACGAAATTCTTATTTAAATTTTAAAAAATTTTTTAAATTTTTTTTTTTTTTAAAATCCGCCGGTAATGCACATTACCGGCGGAAAATCCGCCGGTAATTACCGAGGGAAAAATCCGCCGGTAATGTGAAAAATCCGCCGGTAATTATCGGCGGAAAAATCCGCCGGTAATGTGAAAAATCCGCCGGTAATTACCGGCGGAAATTCCGCCGGTAACCATTACCGACGAGTGAATTACCGGCGGATTTCCGGCGGAAAAAATCCGCCGGTAATGCCCAATTTCCGGCGGATTTTGGCCATTACCGACGGATTTTGTCCGCCGGAAATTACCGAAATTCTTGTAGTGGTTGGATTCCATTTTCCAGATGAAAATCTTACCAATATCTCTTTATTGGCATCTGGGATAACCTGTTTTAAGATACCTCTGTATCCTATGTTTGAGGCATCTGTTTCAACTATTTTGAAAAACTTGGGATTTGCTAGATTTAAACAAGGTAGACACTTAACTTTATTCTTTATCTTTTGGACAGCTAAGGAATGTTCTTCTGTCCAAGGTCCTGGGTTTTTCCTAAGCCTATTGTAAAGGATAGCTGTATCCTGTGATAGACTTTCATAATAATCAGAAATATAATTTAAGCTTCCTAAAAATCTTTGGAGCTGCTTTTTATCAGTAATAATATTGGGGAACTTTGAAGCAAACTCTATGCTTCTGCTGATAGGAACAATTGTCCCTTGGTCTATTTCATGACCCAAGAACCTTGTCTTTGTCTGGAACAACTTCATTTTTGGGGCAGATAAAACTAGACCATTGTGTCTAACTAAATTTTTGAAAATTTTTAAATGTTTCATGTGTTGGTCTATGGTTTTTGAGAAGACTAACACATCATCAATATAAACAATCATGAAATCGGAATAAGGATTGAAAATATCATTCATGATATTCTGGAATTCAGAAGGAGCATTTTTAAGTCCAAAAGGAAGGACGTTCCATTCGAAGTGTCCAAAAGGGACTGTAAAAGCCGTTTTGTATTTGTCAGACTCATTGATCTGTATTTGCCAATACCCTGATTTCATATCAAATTTTGAAAAGATCAAAGCATCATAAAGTCTATCTAATAAATCCTTTTTATTCGGAATCGGATATCTTATCCATTTTAAAACCTTATTAAGGGGTTTATAATTAATAACCAATCTGGGAACACCTCGTTCCTGTTCAGCATTCTTATTAACATAGAAAGCTGTGCAACTCCAAGGTGACTTGGATTTTCTGATTAAACCTTTTTCTAAAAGAGCGTTAATCTCCTTTTTACAAAGATCAAGGTATTCTTGATTCATTTGGGCTGGTCTAGCCTTAGTGGGAATTTGGCTTTCATTAAAGTTATCTATGTAGGGCAGAAAAACGATGTGCTGTTTTCTGTCCCAAAAAGCATTAGGTAGATCATTACATACCTCTGTTTTGAATTGTTGTTCAATAACTTTAATCTGTCGCTTAGTCTCATCTTTATTAAGATGATCATTAATATTGAAAATATTTATTTCACTTTTAAGAAAACATAATTGTCTTTCTTTATTAAGGAGAATATCCTTAACCTCATTTAACATCCTAGTCTGAGGATCGGTAATAAATTCAAAAATAATTTTCTTATTATTAATGATGGTGGTAATACCATTCTGATCAATATTTACCATAGGCATGATATTATGCAAAAGGGGAGTTCCTAGTATAATTCTATGTGTCAAATTTTTGACTAAAATGAATGATGTTGGTAAACAAACATCTTGATTGCAAATATATGCGTTAGATAGTTTATAATTAACTTGTAATTTATCCCCACCAGCCTGAGTTAGGGCTTGTGTGGTTTTCGAAAAATACTTAGTAGGGATAATTCCCTCCTGTATGCAATTAAGATCAGCTCCGCTATCTACTAGAGCTATCTCATTTTCCAAAATAAAATTTCTACTAATAACTAGAGTTACTTTGACAAACCATTTTTGTGAAGTTACTCTATCTAAAAGAGATAAATAGTTATTACTAGTGGAAGTGATTTCTTCCACGTTGGAAGGGATTCCTTCAATTTGTTTCGGAATTTCCAATAAAGAAATTCTCTGGGTTAAGATATTATTATCTTTTTTAATCTGAGATATTTCAGATTTTAAGAGATTTATTTCTCTTTTCAAATCCATGGTAGAAACAGGTGTTTCCTTAATATTGGATTGCCTAAACCTTGATAATACCTCACCTATTTGGTAAGGAGCCTCTATGATTAGAGGAGATTCTTTCTTCGCATTTTCCTTTATTAGGAAATTGATTATTTTTCTTTTCAGATCATTATCTGAAATAGTTTCCAAAGCTTTTAAGGCTTCATCTTGTTCTGCTGTGAGAACATTTAATCCATTCATATCAACAATGGATTTCCAGTAATTTAGTTCATTGCATTGACAATCATTATTGTCAGTAGAAGAAGAATCCGAAGAGGTACCATTGATAACCTCTATATCTTCATTTGAAGATTCTTGTTCTGATTCAGAATTAATTAATAAAACTTTTTCCAATTGGGTCCTTAATTGGCTGTCCTCAATGTCATTCAAGGCTTTTTTGGTCCAACATTGATTGGCATAATGTCCCATCTTGCCGCATTTATGGCAAGTAATGTCCAAATTTTTGGCTTTTCTTTTGCCTTTGCTTCGGTAGGGCTTGTCCTTGGGTCTATTTTTATAATAATTTCTTTTATATCTCTTCTTTTGAGGAGATTTATAAAAACCATTAGTCTTGTCCTTATTCTTTTTATAAAACCTATTATTAATAGTCCTTTGTTTCTTATCTTTTAAGCCTGGAGGCTTATCAATATCAAAAGCGAATTGTTCACAGAATTCACCTAATTGGTGTTTTTCAGATAGCTTTTGCTTTTTTAATTGATTTTTTTAGCTTTATGTCATTACATAGAGCCAATCCTTCGTTAATACAAGTGCTAATAATTTGACCATAGGTCAAGTCAGCATAATTAATATTGATGCCATCATTTTTTATTCTCAAAGATTGTCTGATTTTTTCAGCAAAAAGATAAGGAAGACCATCAACAAATTTAGACTTCCAGTGGGTAGAGTTAGGGTTATCTAATTGAAAAATCCTTGACAAGAAAGTATCTTTATACCATCTAAAATGGGTTAAAGAGGGACATCTTAAATTCTGAAGGAGAGTTTGTAATTTTTCTCCTATAGGAATATTGGTTCCTACAAAATGTTGTAAGATGGAAAGACATAAAGTATAAACAGCATCTTCCTCACCAGAGGTGGAAGTAATATTGCTAGTATTTTGTTCGATTTTAATTTCTTTCTTATGAGAAAGAATTTCTTTCTTTTGGGTATCTGTGAGATAATGATCCCACCAGCCTCTTAATTGGCCAACAAACCCAGTAGCTATAAAAGATGCTATGGAACTATCAAAGTTTCCATGGTGTTTACAAACAGTTGAATACATAATCATTCTATGTATAGTATCTATTATCTGTTTGTCATTCAGGCCATCAATATTCCACTCATAAATGGCCTTTCCAGAATAGGAATTCTGATATGGTTCATTCTCTTCAAAAAGAAGATCTTGAGGAGAAGGCCTCTTATAATAATACTTCTCTATGGACTTAGAAGTATATACCGGATTAATACTATCATTTTGGTTAATACCTTGGTTACTAAACATTCTAGTTAACTCATCAACATTATTGATATTTTCACTTTCTTCTGAACTATTTTCAGAAGTATTTAAATTATCTCTTTGAGATAAAACATTTAGTTTTAAATCTTTTAATTTTTGTTCTAAAATACGAGTAAACTCAGTATTATTATCCTCCATTTTAAAACCTTCTACTGATAGAGGAGGTTGAATTATGGGAGTTTCAGTGACCATAGGGGCTTTTGACTCACCTATTTGATCCAAAATTGATTTTTGTTGAGAAATTTGTTTTTCAACCATGTCCTTAAGGGATAACAAATCCTTTTCAAGAGAAACAAATTGTTCGCCTAAACAGATAAGAAAAGCATTTGTATAATTCTGGGATCTAACTATAGAATTCAATTCTTTGATAGTAACATGGTTACTTTCTATTTTTTGCAAAGTGAGAAAAGCATTGGCTTCAGCATTTTGGCCTAAGACAATGGTTTGCTTAGGAGGAAAAAGGGAACTGATTTTTTCTCCCTTAGTGGTTTCCCACGTTTTTGATTGAAGAACCAAAATTTCATTTTTAATCTTATTATTAAAATAATTTACAAACCATTTAACAAAAGGAATATAATTCTGAGTTATGGTTAACTCTTCGTAATAATCATCTTTGAACCCATTAAGTTCAGGGGATGAAAACTTCTTAAAATACCATTGTCTAAATTGGGTATTCCTATCATGTTAGAACTCATTATTAATGAGTCTTCTCATCTCGCTCCCTGGGGAGAAGTCTATGAGTTCTGTCATCATAAATGAAAACTCATTTATGATTGAGTAGGTGATTCTCTACTCTGAGATTGATTTCTCTGGTAAATTCCATGGGGAATTTTATTCTCACTAATTCTTATATTTTCTACCGTCTCTATTTCTTCTATTGGGTGAGAACTAGAGGCTCTATTCAATTCAGTAGGAGTTGTGTAAAACTCGCTGACTGAATGTCTTTCTGAAAGACTCCTAGGAATTCTAACAGTCCTTTTGGGGTTAAATTTTATTTCTATGTCCCCTTCATTTGTCTGAATTATCTGATCTATATCCCTATTTAGGATAGGTTCAGGTTCTACAGCTTGGGGTAGGGACCATGTTTCTGGAAAGTTTATTTCATTCCATTTTATTAGTCTATTTGTGACTATGTTTGAGGTTAGCAAATTGGTTTGGACAAGAGTAGTTGTCCCTGGGAAAGATATTTGCTTAACCTTCGGATTAAGTGTATTTAACACTTTATAGTAGACTCTATAGCATATTGCTATAACCTCACTACCTGGTTTAAAATTATAACCATTAGTGTGTATGGTGAGCTGTATAGCATCAAGTAAATTCTTGTCAGATAAAGACAAGCTCAAATTGGGAGAAACATCAAAATAAACAGGACCATGACATAAGCTGGTTTCAATTAAAGCAGCTAAGGATGACTTGAAGTCTTTACTTCTACCATCTCTAACATATGCCATAATACTAGAATTCAAACCCAATAAAGTTAAAGGTTTAAAGGCAATTTGAACAAGTCCAATATGGATAAAATTATAGTCCTTAAAGGGAAGTAAATCCTTTTTACTTAATAATTTTATGGTCTGAGTATTATCAGAAACTTGTATTGTTTGTTCTATGGTCTTGACGGCATAGCGAGACATAATATCAAACATACCAAATTTGTATATCTGTTTTGAAGGAACAGATGGAATTGTCCATCTATTTAATTGATCCAAATTTTTTGGATATTCAACCAATTCTTCGTTTTTTATTGAATTCTCTTGATGATTATAATCATCTATATCCATGCTGAAAAGCTAAGATAGTTGTGGTTAGTCGAAGAACAGAACCAGACCTTAATAAACTAGTCGAACTTATGAACTTATTATCTTCTCAAAATCTTATTTGTCATCTTTGCAAACAGTAAAACTGTTTAACTATCAACCTCTTGGGATAGAAGGATTCCTCCTAAATCAAAGATGTCAAATGTTTTTAGCAAAAATTTTCTTTTTTGAAAATTCATATCATCATAAAACTCCCTTCCTCTGGGAAAAAGATGAGATTTTCTAAGAAAACACTAAAAACATCCTTAGTTTTGAAAACACAAAAAAGATGTTGCTAACATGTTAAGTCCATATGAAGGACCAGTTTACATGGCTCTGATACCATGCTTTAGACTTACCACAACTAGCTATTTAGCTAATAATTGACATTAAATGATTACCTTGAAGGAGAGGGAGGAAGAGAGTGCACAAAACCAACGGAAGACTTGGAGAGTAATGGAAAGAGAAGATATGTATAAAAAGAGAAGATTTTGTTATTTTGAACTTATGATTACAAGAGAGGCAGATATGCCTTATATAGAGAAAACAAAGGCTTACTATTTAAGCCGGTAAAAAGCTACTGTTATTTTTTATAAGCAATATATATATATATTGCTTATAAAAAAAACTTAAGAGTGTTCTTTACTAGCTCGTGTCATTTTTTTCACATTTCAATTTTTTCTCTCGTTACTCTTATTATTATTTTAATTAAATTCTTTACTTATCTTATATTAAACGAACAATCTTTCTTATTTTTAAGCAATAATTAAAATTGTTAATTTATATTTTCTTTTACCAAATAATTTATATCTTCTTCTTTTTTGTCAAGATAATTTATACCTTCTTTTACTAAATAATTTATAGGCTAAATACCACTTTTGGTCCTTTATCTTTGCTCTAAGTTTCACTTTGGTCCTTTATCTTTTTTTTGGTCCGTTTTGGTCCTTTATCTTTCATTTCTGTGTCAGTTTGGTCCTTTATCTTTATTTTGTTTCACTTTGGTCCTTTATCTTTTATTTATTGTTTCATTTTGGTCCTCTTAAACAAAACATTTTGGTCGCGTATTGCATGATTTATTCAAGAAACAAGAAATCAAAGTGTTCTTGGTGTTCTTGAGCACATTCATAGTGTTCTTCATTTTTTTTGTATTTTTGTTTAAGATGACCAAAATGAAACAATAAATGAAAGGTAAATGACCAAAGTGAAACAAAATAAAGATAAAGGACCAAATTGGGACAAAAATGAAAGATAAAGGACCAAAACAAACCAAAAAAAAGATAAAGGACCAAAGTGAAACTTAGAGCAAAGATAAAGGACCAAAAGTGGTATTTAGCCTAATTTATATCTTCTGTGTGGCTTGTTGTTTTGTATTACATACAAGTCGTAAAGATGTAGAACTGTCTTCCGTTAATGGTGGGTGAGGAAAGGGGACTCTTAGAAATTTTATTCTGATGCCGCCAAACTTTTCATGCCTTCCACCATTTTAAAGCAACAAAAGGTCGTTATGGTGGGTGTGAGAAAAAAAATAAGCATACCTAGATAGATAAGATACTCCCTTAAATAAATATACTAGTAGTTAAAAAACATTAAACATATTAACTTCATTTAATTTTTTAATGTAAGCAAGTATTTGTGTTTCCCAAATCACCATTTTTATTCATTTAAATATACCATTAATTGAATACTACTAGTATTTAGGAAATATACCATTAATTAAAATTTATTTATAATTTAAACCATCCACTATGATTATTTTTTATTATTTTCATTCGGAAGGTAATATGAAAAATAAAGTGGACGTGAACAACTTACATCTTTCGGTAATAATATCAATGTGTAATCATTATTTGCTTTTCATGTTTGAGATTGTAATCTTGACTTTGTCAGCATAGTATAGCTAAATAATGGAGGCTTTTACAAAGTTTATATATATGCATCGAAAGGCTAGATGCACTTTTTTTACTAAAATAAAGTGAGATCAAGGGTTAGTCTACAAGGCACGTTACATAGGGCGAAGAATTTGAGGAATTTGAGAAGAATTTGAGGTCGAGGGCTTTTCCAAGCTCAGCTAGAAAATCTATGAACTAATTTTTCAGTAGTTATATGAGGCAAACGGAATCTAGATAATTATCATCTAAAAAAGCCACTCAAAACTCCCAAGAAAATGACGACACATGAACCAACAAGTGTTGGTCAGAGCGGTTACTGAGATCAGATCTCATTCTAAGGTCTCAAGTTCAAATCTTGAGTATGGTAAAAACTCTGTTGAAATAGAGAACCACACGGACCGACAAAGACGGCTACTCGTGGCTAACTCTCCGGCTTATATTAGTCATTAGCAAAGCTAATAGATACTGGGCACCAATGACATGGAACAAAAAAACACCCACGACATATTTCTATGGTTGAAAGCAGTGACGGATCTAGGACCCCAAGGTCGGGGGTGTCAAAAATTTTAAATACACAATTTGCTAAAAATTTATTCATTTGATGACCTTGTTTAAACATGTTCTGAAGTGGGCCAAAGCCCAATCCAGCGATTAAACATTAGAGCGGCCCATTAACAATGGGCAAAAGAGCAAGGAACCAGATCAACGGCCCTGATCGATCCCTACAGTAATCCAACGGCCACGCACAAATCACTGGCACTATATAAGGATTCATGGCGTCAGCTGTCAGGTACGCACTATTCACTAGAAAAGTTACTCTGCTCGTTCGCTCCTGACTTGGGCGTTGGAGTGTCATTGCAGGTACACCGGCCCTCTTTCCCTTGACGTGGGACACGACCAGCAGAGCAAGCAAGCAAGGTCTGGCATCCTGAGCGATCATCACCTCACGGGCTTAGGTACAGATCAATTGGCGACCACAGTGGGAGGGTTAAGGGCGTTCCTGCTGGAGAGTATGCGGCAACACACTATTAATATTAATTAGAATTAAACTAATACTAATTGGAGACTAATACACACTATTAACTTAACTATTTTTTTCTTGAAAAGTACGTTTTCTAAAACAAGCTAAAAAACTAAACAAAAAGCAAAACAACTTGTTGTTCAAACATTGATCATATTAATGAAATTCCAGCTTTAAATTATATATATACTAATATTTTCAACAGAATGTTGGTATTTAAAAAGACCATTGTCAACAGCATGAAGCTTCGTATATCCTTCATCCTATCCTACTAGTAGAGAACATATTTTAAAATTTTCAATCAAAGAATCAAACAATCACTTCAGTAGATTAGACTAGAAAAGAGAAGAGATCTAACTTGTTTTAGTGTTTTTGAGAGTTCAATGGAAAATAGAAAGTTGTTGCTTAAGAGAAGAACAGAGAAGCCGTGAGACTGAGTGAGAGAGAGAGAACAGAGAAGTCAGGTCCGTGAGAGAGAGAACAGAGAAGCCACCGCCCACCGTGAGAAGAGAGTTGAGTGACAGAGCTCGTTGAGAACGTGAGAGTCTGAGCGAGCTTGTAGAGAACGTGAGAGTCTAAGAGAGAGTTGTGCGTGCGTGAAAGTGTTGTGTTTTGGGTAAATTAAATTTGGGTCTTTGGTGCAAGTTGGTGCAAAATTTAGGCTATTGGTGCAATTTAAAATATTCAGGTGTGTCAAAAAAATATTTCTATAGGGTGGTAAGCCAAAAAAATAAATTTTGGGGGGTTCGACTGAACCCCCTCAACCATATGTGGCTCCGCCACTGTTGAAAGAACACAATAACATGGTTTGTGTGTGCGCACGAATGACACGGAACCAAAAAATGACCACACACGACATATTGCTATGGTTGAAAGAACACAATAACATGGTTCGTGGGTGAGAGCATCTGTAGTAAGGATGGAAGCCATGAATAAGAAAAGAAATTATATTGATGATTAGAATTATATTTACATCAATTGGTACAAGAGTTATACAGCCAAAGATAACAACTAATTTGTAACTACCCAACCAAATTAGTTATGCACATCCCCCTTTAATCAAATTTATACCGGGCAAGATCTAGCTTATTTCAGCTATACGAAATTGAAAATGGTCCCAGACTTCAAAATCAGTTTATGAGAATCTTTAGTAAGTCCAACGATAAGGCCTAGATTGCCTTTGGAAAAATGTGGGTAATGTACCCAATTTTACTTATATTCATCAAAATTTTACACATACATCCTACTAATTTGATATCAATATAATCTAAACATTTCTTTTTGGCAAATTTAGTTCTAACGAATCTTGTCCACCGAAACCATGAGTTTTTATGGCACATTTAGGTTTTGTTTGGCAAGACAAATCCATTAACTTATAGCAGTAGTTATTTGCTACAACTAGCTTATATCGTGTTTTTTGAGATGCTACTTGAGCTTATAGCTTATAGCATTTCATTTTTTGTCTCATTTCTGCCCTTATTATTTTAAGGCTTAAATATATGTTACCTCCTGCAAATATACCCATTATCAATTTACCCCCTGTAAAAATAAAACTCTTAAAAAAGACCTTGCAAATATAAACCGTTTACAGTTACCCCCTGCTGTTAGATTATGTTGACAGTCTTAAGTGTATAATGGGTATAAACCGTTTACGGTTACCCCCCTACAAAATATAAATCATTTACGGTTACCTCCCTGCAGGGGTAACTAGAAACAATTATTATTTGCAAGGTCTTTTTTAGGAGTTTTATTTTTATAGGGAGTAAATAGATAATGGGTATATTTGCAGGGGGTAACATATATTTAAGCCTTATTTTAATTAAATTTCTCATTTATCATCAATTAAATGAATAGCCTATTTTATTTTTAAGCAATAATTACAAATGTCTATTTATGTCATTTAATATTATTTAACTAGTTCAGCCACTACTTTTATCAAATACTTTAAATTCAATCTGTTAGATTATCCACTATCAACTTATCTACTATAAACAAACTTGTCTGTTATACACCATCATTTGTTGTCTGCTATTTTTTACCAAACAAAAGTCTTACTCCCCGTTTGGCAAGTTCTATCCGCTCTATCCGCTGGCGAATAACGAATTTGACTAGGGAAGTTGGCCATCATAAATGTTGTGAACCATTTCTGGGTTTGTCATGACATTTGAATTTTAAGAATACTAAATCTTAAGAATATAAATCTTAGGGAGTCTCCAACTCCCCTTTCCCTCCAAAACTCCCACCTCCTCCCCTTTCCCCTCATTTTCTTTATTTTCATATTGAAGAGTATATTCAAATTTAGGAAAAAAAAAATGGATCTATAAATACTTGAGTTTGTTCACCGATAATCGAATTGGTGAAAAATGAAAATTAATTCCGTGATAAATTATCTAAAGTGTAATGCTAGCATGTGTGTTTTGAGGTACTTTAGAGTCTCGAAAAAATTTAGTTGTTCATATACCCAAAGTTTGTTCCTCAACAAATGGTTTGTTGCTAAAAAAATAGTAATTTTGTAATAAAATACGTAAAGTGCAATGCAAAACAGTGTGTTTTGGGGGTACTTAAGCGGTCGGAAAAAAATTAACTATTCAAATATGCATAGTTTGTTCCTTAGTACCTGTTTGCTGAAGAGAAAAATTTCATGACAAAAGTGTGTTTTGGATGCTTTAGTGATCGCAATAGTGTGTTGTTTGATGCTTTAGTGTTCGCAAAAAAAAACCAGTATTCAAATATGCAAAATTCGTGCCTCAAATAACCGGTTTTGTGAAAAATATATAATTTCGTGACAAAATATGTAAAGTGGGATACTAAACATGTTTTTAATCGTTTACATACTCCGAGTTTATTCCTCAATAACCGATATGGTGAAAAATAATAATTTCGTGACAAATATGTACACACTCTATTTTAGTTTTAAGTTTGGAATCGAATTTTTTATTACATTATTTTTAATTCATACTTACCTTCATTTTAAACAATGTTTTATCATGTTGCAATTTAAGAAACAAATTTTACCCTGCAACAATTTTATATTAACTAGAGTTTTTACCCCGTGCATCGCACGGGTAGAGGCGCTAGTGCATCATAAATGTTGAGTAACCATTTATGGCAAACTAAAAAATTGTGTTGACGACAAGTTCATATTTTTTCAATTCAAACTTTGAGCACCCATTTTGTCACTGGCAGGAAACTTTGCGCTTGTGTTTCAACTATGCAAAGGCTTTTAGTGTTTCTTAAACTATACAGGGTGCTCCATCAAAGGTGATTTACGTTAGGTGGTTGCCTCCTGTGATTGGTTGGATTCACATCAACTCTCACGGTGTGGTCAAAGGGACTTCCGGTTGTGTAGGAAGTGGTGAGGTTTTGAGGAATGAGAATGGTAGATGGATTTGTGGATATGTTAGATCCTTGGGAAATTACTCAGTTTATGTTGTGGAACTTTGGGGTGTTCTTGATGGCCTTCAAATTGCTAGAGACCCTAGCTTCAATAAGATTGAGCTTCGTGTTGATTCTTTGATTGTTCGCAATCAGCTTATTGGCTCTAACCCTGTGAGCTCCATGGCTAGCTCTCTTGTTTCCGGTATTCGCTTTTTATTGAATCTGGGCTGGGATGTTTGTATTTCCCATTGCTTTAGAGTATGTTTGGATACTTCAAAAATAACGGAACAGAATGGAGCGGAGCGGAATGGAATAAGTTCTCCATTCCATTGTTTGGAAATTTTACGATGGAACGGAACATAATTCTCACTCCATTGTTTGGAACGGAACGGAATGAGTTATAACTTTCTTATTCCTTTTTTACCCTTATTTATAAAAACATTATTCACAATTTAACTGTTATTATTTGACTATAAATAGATATTAGCTTTTCAATCTGTTGATTTTATTATTTGAAAAAAAATATTCATCTAAAGTTAAGCATGATATTAACTAGTAATTTTTTTTTTGACAAATACAGTAAATTACGTAATGAATTTCTGAAATGTGCAAAAGTGAAATTTAAAGAGAAATGTGATATATATGAAGAAAAAAATGTAACGAAGGATTTTGCTTGAATTGATTTCAGAAGCACTATTTCAAATTTGTTTCGTTGGTTGATCTGTGAAGGAAGATGTACACTCATGAAAATCGACCAAATAAGAAATAAGAGAAGTGGTGCAAATAAAATGAAGAAAGATGTACAGAGCATAGAAGGGAAGAGCAACGACAACAGAAAAAAGAAAACAGTGGAGAGAAGATTATTGTTAAAGGGGTAAATATGTAATGTTTTAAATGGTGTGGCTGATTCCATCCCATACCCCCCAAATTGGAGGGGAAGAAAAATGAGGGGAAGTGATGGAATGGGATGGAATCTATTCCATCAAGTTCCACTCCATTCCATCCTTTTTTTAAAGACCCAAACAATGGAACCTCATTCCATCCTATACCAACAATCCAAACATATCCTTAGAGAAGCTAAATATTGTGCAGATGCCTTAGCATATATGTTGATTGTGAGCAGGATGTGTTTAGGTTGTTTGATCAACCTCCTAGTGTTGTCAGCTCTCTCCTTCTAGTTCTAGCTGATATACTAGGAGTTTATACTCCTACAGTATCTCCTTTGTAATCCTCTCTTCGGGCTTATTAGCCCTCTTTAATCCCCCAAAAAAAAAACTACTTAAATGTTTTAAATAGTTCATGTCTACAAATATCATTGATTCTACAAACCTGTCAAAATCTATTATCTTTTGATGTTTTTCTATTTTACAGTGTATAGTGTTTTTTTCTTCTCTTTTGGATGTCTAATGAGCAGTTCTCGTATAAACACAACTCCATAGCGTAACTAAGAATAGTAACTCAAATAACATCACTAAACAAACTCCATGTTTCATTTTTTATAATTGATTTATCTTGAGTTTTTATAAGGCGTTCCAAGTAAAAATTACTCGTACACCGTTATGAATCCGATTCTTGGCTTCTTTTAGCCCACCCTTCTCTACTGACTGATAATTATTTTCCAAAATATCCACCTTCCAATTTTTAAGCCATTAACTCCCGGCCAAAAATAAGAAAAGGGGCATAATACATGTTCTAGCTTTTAAATTTGCGCAGAAACAAACCCAAAATACTCGGTGTCAAGTCAACTACCAATTGCTTCCTTCTGTGTATTGGTAACTATTTGAAACCTACTTACCCATCTGGAATGTTAAAATGAATTGATTTCAAATGTAGCTAAGATCTTGGTCTGCGGCAAAGTCTCCTCAAGCGAACGCTTTCCTAGAAATAAAAAATAAAACATTGAACATCACGAATTACACACGAAACGGTTAACAAAACCGAAATTCAGAAATAACACCCACCTCACTGTTGTCGTGATCATATCGAATTAAGATGAGACACCTGCAACCTCGGATATCGTGCATTTTCCTTTGAATCTCTACAATGTGAGCATCATAGTAAATTGCTTGATCTCTCCTCTCCTAAAAACGCAGTTAAACTGTCAAGTTAATCACAGAGATGTCCAGTAACAACACTTTGGTGAGGAAACTTTTGACCTAAATTACCTGGAAGCACAGGACGGGATCTCCAACTTTCAGGTTGGAACACTCTTTGTTTTCAAAAGGAACTGAACGCTCTCGGACTGAATTTTTTATGTTGACCCACTCGTCTTCCTCAGCTCCAAATCCAACAAATCTGACTAGGACTTCCTTTAACAAAAAGGTACAATTGTATCAGATGGGAAAATATAGGCGGAAAATCAATTTATTAAGCCAATATCAAGAAGTCATGCAGCACAAAGCTATGAACATGTGATTGTTAAGACTTACAGCATCCCCTGTGCTACGAAATCTGTGAGCAACAAATGTCTCAACATCATACCTGCAGCAATATCTTTGACTTAGGCAGAGAAAAGTTGTGATTATATAATTGATTGGAATAGTAATTATAAAAAATACCATGTCTTTATGCCTGCAATTAGACCAAATAGCAGTTGCACAAAATTTGATGATAGCAGCCAGAAAAAGTTATTAAAATCAGTCATTATTTTCTTAACACCATCCATTCCCTTTTAAAGCCAGTGGAAAAGAACCGGTCAATGACAAAAGTAAAAATAAACTACCTACAATTTTAAAATAGAGAGGGGAGAATAGAGGAAACAAGATATTGGCAGCAATTGAGCGTATTTTGAGGTTGCATGCATAAAGATATAAGTTATACACACATATTCATGGCCCAACCATTGGCATAGAGATGGCTTAAAACTCTTTAAATATCCCTTTTCCCACAATCAATGAAAAAGTAGTCAGCTCAATGTTTTCATGACAACAACATAAAGGAATGTATCAAATGATAGTGCCAATTGTTGTGTTTATAAATATCCCTTAACAGAACAATTTTCTTTTTATTTATGATTATATGTGTCTGTGTGTGCATATAAAGGAGTGCATCAAATGATAGTGCCAATAAAGCTAATTTTGAAATTTTTTAATCTTACATGGATTGTTAAAATTGGTTTACTTAAAAGTTAAAACTGATTCCTAACCATCCATGTATGGTTTGTAGCTAAAGTTAGCTCCTCTCACCTAAAACGCCCCCTATATATAGTATCTTAAATGAGAGCGTGCTGTTGTGAGAAGACTAAATCTTGACTGATAAGACTTAATATTAGATTTAAATAAAACAATATGTTGATCATCCATATCCATATATAGTTGTAAAAGGAAATAGGCAGAAATGCCTTATAGTTTTTTTAGCATGTCTATTAGGAACTCTTATGCAAGTTCAATTTACAAATCACCAGAAAAATGACCAAATACCACAGCAGTTTTAGACTACTATGGAACTAAACTAGCTCTGCCACTTATCATATAATTCATGCCACAAAGACTGCTTGTCTCTCCACCACAATAAAAAAATCAATTAATAATAATTTGATAGTGACATTGGTGCATCCAAATTTAATTTACTATTTCCATTCCATTACCAGTGGGAAGTGTCGTTTTAAGTGTATCAGTGACATTAAAATTTAAATTTGTTTAAGCTAACTGCAATACTGCATACGAGCTCACCATGCTCCATCTTTTGAAGACCTTGCCTCAAATTCCAACTCTGATGGATCTCGGATATTTTCTTCTGCAAAACAAATTCAATTTAGACTTGCTCTCTCACCCAAAGATCTCACTTAATAGTAGTGGACTAAAAAATATTTATAAACACAAAGTGGCAGCCAACTAAAAAACAAAAGGAAAATAGAAAGTTAGAAATAGCCCATGAATGGCTATTTTATCTCTCTTACATATCCCTTCATCACTACTGAGTCAATTTCTTCTACAAACCTTCAGTGTCATTTTCTTGTACAAAACTATATAGGATTTTAACATAAAATCCCTGCTATAAAATTTCAAGTAGACCAGTTATATGCATGAAGACGACACAAGTACCAACTATGCTAAGAATCTTAAGCATGAAAGAAGTCTCACCTTCTTTATATTGAGGGCCTTGAGGAGAATTCAACTCATTGTCAGGAACTTCTGGTGAGTCCTGGAGCCTAGTCTCAAACCAACTTTGTATCTAAAATTACCCCCAAATGGGAAGAAAAAAAAAGAACATTAATGAACAAAAAGCCACAAAGACAAGTAAACTCTCGAATATCAGAAAAACCAACCAACTAAAAATATAGGAAGGAAATAAATAGACAAGTGAAGAAACTGAGGTAACCTCAATCAATTTTACGACAGGTTTCCCAGCGCGACCAGATGAACAGCTGCATATATAATCACAAACAATCCAAAAACAACTGGTCAATGATAACAAAAGAATCTTCATAAACTATTATTAGAAAAGAAAGCAACAAGAATTGATTTGAGAAAGAGAAGGAAAACAGACTTGAAACTTTTAGCGAGTTTTTGGTAAAATTCCCTGCCAAGTGATCGTCCTTTTGAATCCCTAAGCAATTTCTCCATTTTCTCAATCTGTTTAAGAAGCACAACAAACAAGGTGAAATCAATTTCATTGAGGTAAGATCATTATCAACATTTTATTTTTATAATAAAAAAAATAGCAATACTGAAGGATGAAAATACCTCAGCATTTGTGAATCCAGAAAAGGAAGCTCTGTTCCGAGGACGCAGGCGGTCCATGAGTTGCAGTAAAAGTAAAACCCCCACCACCACCACTGCACTGCAACACCTCTTTCTTTTCTATTGGGGTTCCGGCTTCCCGTTATTTTGGTTCTATTTATTCGAGGGTTGAAGAAATCTAAATTAATAATAAAAATAAATGAAATTTTCAATATAATTTATTTTTTTATATACACTTATTTTCAGTTTTCGATTAGGTCTCTTATGTTTTGAGTGTAAAGAATAGGTCTCTTAACTTTTAAAATCATTGTAACATTACCCGTTTTTATAACTTCCGTTTGACTCCGTTATAAAAAAAGCTTAAGTGGCGTATCCTGCTGATGTGGCTTACAAAAAATTGACATGTCACAGTTCCAACTTAGATTTTATTTAAAAATTTATTTTTTATTAAAACTGAAAATACACATCATCATCTTTCCTAATTCGTGGCTATCAATGGAATTGCATTTCCTTCGTGAACCTATTGAAATCGATGGCATTGCATCACCTACCAATTGATGGAATTGCATTCTCCTTCTTTAATTAAAAGAGGGTAAGTGGAATTGCATTTCCACAAAAATCTGAATCCTAATTTCAGATTTCTATAAAAGGGGGTAACTTAATACCTAACACCTAATTTCAACAACAATCTGAAACCTCATATTGCCCAATCTCAATCTTTTCTTCTGTATTTTGGTTATTTGAAAATTTATCCCTCTAGACTCATCTATCGATTGTAATTTGTTGTTTACAAAACCAAACCACAAATCATTTTTTGTAACAAAAACCCAAATCTACAAATTCTTTTCATACTCAAATCGTTTTACATATCGTTCAAACCAAATTGTTTCCAAACACAGAGCCGACCAACGATTTCAACATAATCAGTTCATTTTTTCGTTCGTTTCGTTTTTCATTTCCGAAGATCTGGGTTTGTGATGGGAGTGTTTGAAGAAGATGAATAGGAAACCTTTTTGTTTTATTTTTAATTAAAAACAATTAAAATAATAATGAATCAGCTGCCATGTAAGCATAAATAATTGACACGTAGACACTTAACGACCACATATACATTTTTGTAACGGAGACAAACGGATGTTACAAAAAAGGATAATGTTGCAATGATTTTAGAAGTTAAGGGACCTAGTCGTTATACTTAAAACATAAGGGACCTAACCGAAAACTGAAAATAAGGGAGGATGGTATTTTGCCTTGAATTTTTTAATTCACCCTCGACACTTGATTAAGGGAGGATGAACCTCAACTGCTCAATCACACACCCCCTGGGTTTAACTAATGATATTTTGTTGACAAAAAAAAAACTACTGATATTTTAATGTCAGCCATTAACATTCTCATTTTCTTTGATAAATAAACATAGACATATAATAAAAAAAGATTATATCCCTTTCCTTTTTTTTGTCAACAGTCAGGGGAATGTCTGTAAAGGGTAAAGTTTTGTTGTCTCTCGCATGTGTGCTTTTTATGGGCCTTAATTCTGGATGGCTATTTTATTTGATCAAATTCTAGATGGGTAAGATTCATGGTACTAAGAAATTCTTTAATAACAATTACTATCTCCGTCTCATTTTATAATTAGTTTAAGATTTTTAGATTCATATTAAGAAAAATGATTAGTAGTCTAGATTTAATAAAAAGTATTATTTAATTTGTCATTTAATGATTTATATCTCTCTACATAGATAAATATGAAATATTTATTAAATGTAAAAATTTGTCACGATTAAGAAGGGCAAAAGTGGAAAAGAGTATTAAATGATTTCTTGAAAATATAAAACAACAATTTTGGGACAAATTCATTTTACTAAAACAACATATAAAATGGGACGAAGGTAGTACTAAATTTTTCGGTGACCATTATACAACAATCTAATGATTAGTATATACTAACCAAAATTTAGTGTTTGTGCGATGGGTGAACGGGTAAATGAAAACAGCGATTATACTATCCACAATTTAGTGTTTGTCCAACTTAAAAAGTACACTTTTAAGTCAGACAATATCCGACTTTAGTTACTCGCCTATGTTTTAGTAAACGTTGACTTTACAAGACTTTTAAAGTAGGACTACAACACCACCCAACTTTAAAAGTGTGAATTTAAAAGTGTTTATTTATTTAAAAAATTTAGTCCGTTTTTTGGTGCTTCTCCTAACGATACAAATATTTTCAGCAAATTCACATATACTTTCAGCAGCTAGCAAGAGAAACAACTATTAGATTTCATAACCAAAATTTACTCTAATGTACTAAACTTTCATGTATACAAAAAACACATACACAATTCCTAAAATTCTAATATACAAAGTTTTAATGAAAAATTAAATACACACTAAAAAAACTATAAAGTATCACTTAAGTTGTTTTCTTCGTTCTTTCTTTTTAATTGACTTACGCTCCGCATACAACTTTAGAAAAAACTCCGCCCAAACTTGTCCAACGTGCTTCAATTCTTCAGATGTGAACGGACGACTCGTATAAAATACCTATAACAATAAATGTTATATAAGAACCATGTAATTAATCTGAATATACACAATAATAATTGCCTAGTAATCATCTTAAAAGTTAAAAAATTCTATTACCTTTCTCCAATTGTTAGTAATAGTTGCGGAGACAATAGTCATCATATTTATCATTACATAATAGCCACAAGAATAGCCATTATTTTGTTTCGCCACCTATAAATTAATATCAAATATCAATATCGAATACAATTGAGTGAATTATTAAATAACTACAACAAAATGTAAATAAAATTAAGGTACCAAATACTTACTTTAGGTGTCACCCATTGAGGATTTGGTTTTCTAAGTCCTTTCATCTTGTTGTATCCATCCATAGCTCTGTGGTAACATCATAAATAGTGCACATCATACATAGTGAGTTATTGCAAGTCTAAAGTATATTAAATCCTAGAACTATCACAATTAATAAAAGAAAACATACTTATCAACTATTTCAACCAGGGCCCTGTCCGGAGTATTGTGAAGTGAACACATCCAAACAACTATATTAGCAACAGGACAGATGACAAACAATTGCCAATGTTTGCTGCAGAATTAGACAACAATAATTAAATTATAATCAGACAAAGAATTGACACTATACGTTTAGACAATTGATACTTTACTTGAACAAATATGGTGCTAGAAAGCATGTTTTGTTCTGGTCAATAAGCTTATTCTGGATATATGTTTGCATGGTCTCTGCTTTGTAGCTATAGTCACCACAAATTTTGTATGGATCTAAAAATCCATACACATCACTAATTTCCCTTGCTATACATTCGCGATGCAAATACCTAAAATATTGAAAACAAATTATTCAGTATTTATAATTAAAAAATATTTAGGAATAAGTTTTATAAATAACTAATATATACTTACGTGCACCATATTCCCAAATGGCTCAGCTCAAGATCCTCATCACCTTTAACCATATGTACAATTTCCTTGTATCCAATGTAGAAATGTTCTTGGGTCTCATGGTCCAAGTCGAACTTGATATTTTCTGTCATGTCATAAGATGCAAAATACAACTCTTTCAGCCAGTCATTCTCGAGCGGCTCCTCCACAGGGGATGGTGAACAACTACCTTTAGATCCAATTGTATTTTTCAGAGAAATAAAATCATTGGGGGGGCCACCAAACGATCCCAACTTCTGCGAATCAAATTGGGTTAACTCCTCCCTCAACTCTTGCTTCAAATCTTCGTACTTCTTTTCAAATTCCTGCGTTAACTCCTCCCTCAACTCGTGCTTCATGGAAGCCAATTTCTCACTATATGAGGTGGAGCTAATACGTGAAGTACGTCCAAAGTATTGTGTTAGACCCACCCCTCTACCAGCTCCTCGTACACGACCGGGATGATCAGGTTTTCCAATGGCTGTAGTCAAGATATCTTGACGTCCATGTGGAACAAAAGTTCCATGTGTGATCTGATCAACTAGCTCATCCTACAACAAAAACCGCACGCACTTTAGGCAATATTGTAAAATGGATTTCCTAAGGCGTTCATGTTTGAATAAAAAATTTAACTTACAATTTTCAAAGCAACAGCAGCTGACTCATCCGTTGTAAAAGATCCTGTTTCCGTCTGATGGGCCAACTTAAATAACTCGTGACGTGGAGGGGATGGAGGATCTATTACCAAGTCTGGATCACCTAACTCCTCACGCTTTTCTTCCACATAGTTCTTTTTCCACTTGGCCTTAATCATCTTATAGCCACCACGAGAGGCTGTGTGGTAGAAGTGATTTTTGGATTGAACTTCTTTGGCTCTTTCTCTTTTACTCTGTAACAAATAACAAATAAAATGTTATCAGTAAGGAAATATTAAATTAACACGAAAAATAAAAACTATAAAAACCAACTAATTACCTGAAACTTTTCTTCCATGCGACTCTTTACGAACAACTCCCATGTTTCAGTCGATATGCAACTGTATTTCTCACATGGAGTTGTGTTACCCTGATTGTCTCCAGAGCCAAAGATATATATCCTAGTGAGTGTTGCCTTAAATTGCGTCCAACGCTCACCGGCATAAGCAATCCATTGTTTCTTCAACCTCTCATCATTGGAAATGTCAAATGTTTGCTTAAGTACACAAAAAAGGCATTGTTAGTATTTTGTCAATTTTGTATGATTTTAATTCTGTATCTCATGAACAACCAAAGCTAATTTTATCTTCTGGAATTTAGTTAGTATAAGCAGCATAACTATATTTGACTTAATTTAGTTATATTAATGGTTTTTTACTAGTTTTTTTGCTGGTTTGCAAGAGATGTAGAATTGTTTGTTTGCAGGGTATGCAAGGAAAGACAACAAAAGAGATGGGAATAAAGACACAAAGTGACAAGTTAATATGCTGAAAATGTCTTCGCCATTCATGGTGACAGAAGAAAGTGAAGTTAATATGCTGAAATAGTGAAACAGTTGGAGAGTAGAGATACAGTGACAATGTAATAGTGAAACTATTATCTTAAAGAGTCCTTTGCATTCAATGTACCAAAATTAGCAGTTGGATTCACTTGTATAATTTGATGTAATAGTATCATGTATTTCTATTTATGTACTCAATTTATCTGAAAATGCATAAAAACTACTTTATTTTATTTTTTTAATATACGGATATTGAGTTATGTATATATTTACTGTGTGGATAGGGATAACATCTACTTAAGCAAACATTTGAACAAGAATATACTACGACGATATATATATATATATATATATATATATATATATATATAGAGAGAGAGAGAGAGAGAGACACACACACACACACACACATATATATGTGGTGATAAAAGTTAATACCAAGATATCCTTCCAGATCGAGTTCTTGACCTCACCGTCCACTTTGTCCCAGGCTTCTGCTAATATGCTAGCCTTGTTTCGTGCTAGCATAGCCACAAAACTCTTAAATTTGGCAGCGAAATCACCCACAGGATCTCGGGTAACTTGATCAAATTCAAGCGGGTACCTATAACCTGGCGGTCGTTTAGATGTCAATAGCAGTAACGTCGTGGCACGTCTAGTCTTCTTCTTTGTTGGGGGGTTGGTAGATGAATCAGCCATGATACCTGTCTGTCTAGACGTCAATTGTTGCAACGTCGTGGCACGTCTAGTCTTCTTCTTTGTTGGGGGGTTGGTAGATGAATCAGCCATGATACCTGTTTAAACAAACCAAAACAAAAAACATCAATAGATAAAAAACACTTATTAAAAAATGTCAATAGATAAAAAACAATGTTAAGAATGGATAAATGACACGCGCTTATTAAAGTTGGGACTAGGACAAAGTTAAAGTTTCAAACAGAACCTACTCTTCCCATATATCTAAAGGTACCTAACATATATACATTTTGCATGCTTAATTCATTTTCATTTAATTCTGCACCTAGCTAGTTAGCTCTGCCAGGGTTCAAACCTTCAATAGAACATGAGATTGATGTGGTGGCCATGTGTGTTTGAGCAGGCAAGGGATGAAGCTTCCTTAAGTGATCAACCGACAACCGGTGGGGCCAAGCTCAATCTTGTTCAAAGTTTCATTTCAAATCACCTACTTGACTTGATTACCCTTTATTTCCAGTTAACTAGGGAAACTAATTAGTATAGTCCTTTTTTTGAGTTATTTTAGGCTTCATAAACAATATTATTTTACATGGAAGGAAGGGTGTGGAATAAGTATGAATAGCTACACAAAATTTAAAGGAAAAACATTCCGATGGCGGCAATTTACTTTTGGTTATTGTTTTAATATTTTATTCTACTAAAATGCAAAAAAGTATCACTAGTTGAGGAATCAAAAATAAGAAATGTTTATAACTTTACAAGTTATCAATGTACTAAATGTTGTAGTATTTTTTTACAGCCTAATGTTTGTCTTTATTTTATATTGTGTCTTTAATGAGTTCCACTTATTAATGACTCGTCTATATTAATACAGTTCACGGATGTGAACTACAAGGTAGTGGTGAAAGGCGTGACATCAAATGTGGAGACGGAAATCTTGAATGGAATCAGCAGTTCTGTAAATCTAGGTGAAGTGTTGGCATTGATGGGTCCCTCAGGAAGTGGAAAGACAACTCTTTTAAATCTCCTTGGAAGAAGGCTAAGTTATCAGCCTACAATTGGTGCTTCTATTACTTACAATGACCAATCATATTCCAAGTTCCTAAAGAGCAGGTAAAAAGTTCAAATTATGCTCGTTCTATTTCTTAGCCAAATCTATATCCAGATACACAGACTACACAAAAAAAATCTATATCCAGATACAGTAAAACCGAAGCCAAATTAAAAAAACAAGTGCTAATAATCTTCTTCAGTTCCTTTTTATTGCTTCTCTTACATTCATATCATTATGATGCATGGACAAACTTTGGTTTCTCATTTTTTGTAGCTGATGAATTTAAAGCCACCAGTGAAGGATTGGTAAATAGTGCATCTCATTTAAATTGAGGAATGATGCAAAGGAAGAAGGCCATATGGAAGTTGAAAATGGACAGGGCATGTGATAATGAATGCCAAGTTGCAGCAGGGGTTAACATTCAACATAAGAGATAAGTTTCTCAACCTCCTAACTATAATTGAACATGTAACTCAGTAACTCAACAACCTTAGAGGCTTGGACTTATATAGTTTTCTGTATGCATAGAAAAAAATTATGTGATACCTAGGTATATAATACTATCAATGAAAAGAACTATGACCCCAACTTTTCAATGAAAAGTGATGATAAAACTGTCATGATGCAGAGAAAAGAACAAAATAGAAACCAGGCAAAACAAACTAAACAATTGAATTCACTCAAATAGGTTTATAGATAGATGAATTAATGATATTATTGTCATGTAATAATATAGAGTAATAAAAAGAAAACAAAAGAAGTGGCACCACATACAAAAGGAATGACAATCATAAAACAAACACCAAAAGAACAAATAGCTTAGGAATGCAGCAGCCTCGCTATTTACAGATTTGTTCCAAAACACCAGGTACACAGATTTGTTCCAAAACAAAACCCTAATATACAAAGAATATTAATGGTTACAAAGAAATATACTAAATCATAATCCCAAATTAAATTTCAAAACCTTATAAACCCTAAATCCTCCACCTAAAATTCATAAAATCAATAAAAAGTAAACACAATAATAAACCCTATGGGGGGGGGTACTTGCCTTGGTTGGAATGCAAATTGATCGCCAAATCATTCTTGAGCTCACCCATTCTTGAGCGACGGCGACGAGAGAGGGCGAGGTTCGGTAGAGCGAGGACGAGCTTTGGAACTGAGGGAGAGAGCATGTGAAGGTTTCAGTAGACGTGTTTTGCTTAGGAAAAAAAAGCCTTGTACATTTAAAGTCGCACCATATACTAACGTGTTTCACCTTTTAAGTCGGACACTATTACTAACACAAAAAATCTTGACCTTTTAAGTCAGATATATTTCTGCCTAACTTAAAAAGATGTGTGCCAGTCGATGGATAATTTTTTTCATGTTAATTGCAAAATTGCCACCGCACCCACCTTTTAAGTCGGGTAATTTGGGAACTGACTTAAAATCTTCAATTCTTTTCCAATTTCAGCAGCAGTGTATGTAATGGTTGCACCATGTTGCTTGCTATGAATGATTGTGAAAATAAATTTGAATCGTAAAAGTAATTTGTATGTCTTATGAAAATAGTTTTATACTATATTTAAATATTTTTGTATGAAGAATTTGAAGTATATTAACTTAACAAAAGTGGAGATATTTATAATTGGTCTAAGCTAACTGCAATACTGCATACGTGCTCACCATGCTCCATCTTTTGAAGAGCTTGCCTCAAATTCCAACTCCGATGAATCTTGAATATTTTCTTTTGCAAAACAAATTCAATTTAGACTCACTCTCACCCAAAGAGCTATTTTAATACCATTAATTAGCAGTGTATTAAAAAAATATTTATAAACAAAAAGTGGCAGCCAACTTTATATCTCTTTCATATCCCTTCATCGCTACTGAACTGAGTCAATTTCATTTACAAAACCTTCAAAGTCATTTTCTTCTACAAAACTAGTATATAGCAGTTTAACATAAAATCCATGCTATAAAACATGATGTTGACCATTTGAAGGCTTAAGACAGCACAAATACCAACTATGCTAAGAACCTTAAGCAAAGCATGCAAGAAGTCTTACCTTCCTTACATTGGAGACCTTGAGGAGAACTCAACTCATTCTCAGGGACTTGTGGTGAGTCCTGGAGCCTAGTCTCAAACCAACTTTGTATCTAAAATTGCTCCCAAATTAGAAGAGAAAAAAAAAGAACTTTAATGAACAAAAAGGCAGAAAGACAAGTAAAGTCTCAAATATCAGAAAAACAAAGAAACAGTATATATGAAGGAAATAAATAGACAAGTGAAGTAAAGTAACCTCTGTCCACTTTATGATAGGTTTCTCAGCCGGACCAGATGAATGGCTGCATATATAACCATAACAATCCAAAAACAAGTCCTCAATGATAACAAAAGAATCTTTATAAACTATTATTATAAAAAGAAAGCAACAAGAATTGATTTGAGATTGAGAAGGAAAACTGACTTGAAACTTTTAGCAAGATTTTGGTAAAATTTCCTGTCAAGTGATTGTCCATTTGAATCCCTAAGCAATTTCTCCATTTTCTCAATCTGTTTGACAAGCACAACATTTTTATAATTAAGAAAATGAAAATAGCAATACTGAACGATTAAGAGACAAAGTATCAAACACTAACAGGTCAATATAAAACATTGCTGAAGCAGGGAGATCGTGATTATACATTATAGTAGAGAATGGTGAAGAAAGAGTTCAAGAATGAATCAAGAATGAAAAATGAAAAACCCAAACGAAAAGCATGGCGTGAGGATGAAAATACCTCGGCATTTGTAAATCCAGAAAAGACAGCTTTGTTCCGAGGACGCAAGCGGCCCATAGCTTAGAACTTGGACGCTTTCCTCTCACAGCTTTGTTGAATTTCACCTCTCTGTTCCGGTGGAGTAAAAGTAAACCGCTCTTCTATTTGGGGTTCAGGGTTCCCGTTATTTTGGTATTTATTTATTGGAGAATTTCTTTAAGAGGTCTGAACAAATCTTTTTTTTTTCTGACGTGAGGAGTGAAGAAATCAAAATTGTTGAAAATGTATTAACAAATCTTATAGGAGTATTAATATAAAGTTAGATTTAATTTATATTAAAGTCGGTGTACAAGATTTTTACTTTAGTCAATCACAAAACGACACATTATAAAATAGGTTTGACTCTATCTCAACTACCTTAAAAGTCACTCATATAATCATGAATTTTTATTAGTTGGTGGTGTCAAAATATTATACCAATTAAACTTAATAAGCTTGTTTGTTTTCATTTTTTAACTAGAGTTCAATTAGTGTATAAGCTTATACAACCACAACAAATAACAATTCACTGAATGGTTGACATATAATGTGGTTATCAATTGACTAATTTATTTTTAATAACGTGTCAACTTCTTTCCATGATGCAATTTATTTATTTGGGTCCTTCATTTTGTTATTTTTAGTTATATTATTTTCATAATCCTTATACCACATTTATTTACAAGCTCATGGAGTCTTAGGGAGTCGTTTGGGGCTTGGCCAATGCCACTTGACTGGGAGTGGGAGAGGCTCTGGCTTGCAAGTGTGTGATTCTGGTCATTTTGTATAAACTACTTAAAACCAATAGCCGATTCTTATATATACTTTGTTGAAATCATAGAAGAGATAGAAAAGATGGAAAAGATAAACAAGAATCTCACTGATATTTTGATAATGTGTTGATATTAAATCTATGTATGGGAAAATGTAGCTAGCGGTTTGACCTTGCCAAACAGAATTCTAGTAACAAGTAACAACGATAGGTATATTAACTCTCATAATATGAATTCCCACTTGTTGATCAATTTATACACTCAAGGCTTGAATATCTTTCATTTTCTCACTGTTTTAATTGTAATAGTGGCAATCAAACATATAATTGCAAAGTAGAGTGTACAAATATTTATGTCCAATGGCTTTCATATCAAATCACTATCATTGTGATTATTATTTTCAGAACTATTATAGCTGTTATTATTAGTAGTATAAAGTAATTAGCTTTTTCTATCTTACTTTTTTTGGTATAGAAGTGAACAAAATGCCTGCCACACACACAGTAGACAATAAAACCATATCGTAGCTGAAATGGACGTTTAATTTCATTCTTATTTTTTATTGTTACATAAGGAGTACATATATAAAAACCATAACTTTATTGTAGTGTAGACACAGCTCTCATTCTTGGTTCCTTATATAGGACTCATACTAGCGGTTCCCCATGATCGAGAAGCTGCAAAAAATACAGTTAAATTTTTCCATCAGAATCACTCGTAGAAACAGGTTTAGTATATATTTTTAACAATAATAAGCTGTACTAGTATAATTTAAAGTTATTTTGTACTCACCAGCTTCAGAAAGAGCCCAGTTGTTATCTTGTTCAATATGCCAGGAAAAATACCCAAACAATCCTCTTTGCTTAGCATAAGTAACCTTATTAAATGTACTCTGAGTATCATCAAAACCATACCAATCTGTTCCTTTGAAGCAATAAGTAGTAACATAAGTGGAATCATAAATAGCTTGTGCACCAACATTTTTTATATCCTTATACTTAACTGCTCCAAGTCCCTGAGTAGCTGGTGCAAAAAGTCCATTATTATTAGGATCAGACAATCTCCATTTGAAACCATAGAAGGGTAAACCCAAAGCTAGCTTATTTGCTGGAACTCCTAGTTGAATCCATTTTGTGATACCTTCATCAACACTGAATAAGCCACGTGGATTTTTCAAAGGAGCTGGTGGTTGTGTTGAAGTTGGATACCCATCTGAAGTGAATAGGTCATATGTCATTACATTGACCCAATCCAAGTTGTTTGCAATATCTTGACCTGTCGTCCATGTCGGTGAGATGTTAGTTTAATGGTAAAAAGTTTGGAGTGGTGTTTTTTTATTTGGATCCTCTACATTCAGCAGAGTCTATCTCTCTCTATTCATGTTTTCTTTTTATTTTTTTCTTATAAAAATAAACCAACAATTAAGATTTAAAGATGACTAAATCCAATGGTTTTAGTAGTACTGATTGTTCTGGCTGCAATAATAACTGGTTGTAGTGAATCAAGATCCATTTTCTTTTACAACTCAGTTTTACACTAAGTAAGTTACACGGTATAAGATATAGTCTGGTTTAGTGTGTGCGGAGTTCAGATCAGAGAAAAAAAAACTAATAAAAACTAACCGCAAATGAGATACCAATATGGTGTAGGTGTAAGATATTCGTGTCAAAAAACATTTCTAGAAAAAAAAGTTCTTCTAATGTCAAGAGACTGAATTCAATCATAAAATTCTGCCTTTCAAAAAAAAAATAACTATTTTTATTTTACAGTGATTAAGAGTATTAGTTAGGTGAAATTAATTGTTTAGCTTTATATAAAAAATTTAACAAAGTTTACTAAATCAACATATCGTATAAAAAAATTATATCAAAAAAATCAACATTTTTTTTCTTATAATATAGATCAAAGGGCTTTGTCAATTTATTTATTTATTTTTTAAAAAAATATCCTGACCTGGGTAGAACTGCAGAGGGGTAATTTGGTCAGAGCCACCAACAGCTGCTGATAACAACAAAGCTGGTTTCCCAGTACTGGTTGCATCTCTGTTCACAGCAGCTCTCCATTCCTTGATGAGCAAGGCAAAGTTGGTCTTATCAGCATTCGTAGATGGATACTCCCAATCAAGATCAAGGCCATGAAAGTTATTTCTTCTAGCTAGTTGAATAGAAGAATCTATGAATGATTTGCGTGTGCTAGCTTGGGTAGCCATTCTAGAGAAAACTGCTGCTAAAGAAGGACCACCACCACCACCAATAGATAAAAGGGTTTTTATTGAAGGTTTTTTTGCTTGGATTGTTTGAGTGAAAGTTGAGAATCTTGCTGCGTTTGCAGAAGAAATTGTGACTTGGTTGGTGTTTGGATTAAGGTCAGCAAATGCACAGAATAAGTGGGTGAAATATGAGGGATTAATATCAGCAACTGCTAGACCACTGTCTGAATACCAATATCCACCTTTAATGGCTGCTTGTGCAGAGGTGAAGAGAAGTACTTGGATGATGAATATGAAGAGAGTGGAATCCATGAATGAATGCTTTTTGGAGGAACCCATTTTTCTTGATGCTGATATGCTAATCAGAATTGCATAAGTGATTTATATATACACACATGAACAAACTTATGATGTTGATGCCATATACGTCATATTTAGAGTTTAGACTTTAAATAACATTGTAATAATGTTATATTTGACATTTGTAGACATATCATTTAATACAAAATGTTAAACCAAAATGGAATACCGTGCTCCCTTTCAATTCATATCCTTGTTTGCTTATAAAAAAATGGAGTAATGATCTTTCATAATATTCACCGAGTCTGATTTACAATACTAAATATAAGTTTAGTATTAGTTACTAAAGGGGTAAATCAGACATTTACCTTTCAATTAACAAAAACCTGTTTCATTTCAATTAACACAAAAACGTAAAACCAAGCTAATCTCACTCGTGCTCTGTCGTCTCTCTGTCTACAACCGTCGTTGAGTGCTCCGTCATCTACAAACTCTGCATATCTGTGGTTAGTGGCCACTAACCACAGAATAGTACAATCGTGGTTCGTGGCCACTAACCACAGAGTAGTACAATTGTGGTTAGTAGCCACTAACCACAGAGTAGTACAACTGTGGTTAGTGGTTTTGTGGTTCTTTATGGAGACGGTGGTGCGATCTGTGGTTCTCTGATTAACGGCGAAGCAACATTTGAAGCGTGTGATGGTACGTAGAAACAGAATGGGATGCGTGATCAATTGCTACAGGATGTAAAATGACAAGGATGCCCTTATTGAACAATAGCCCTTAGATTCAATTTCACTAAAATAATAGGAATCCAACGGCTGAGTCTGATTTAGTAAGAAATACTAAGCATTTGGCTTAGTATTCTAAACCAGTGCCATATTCACCTACTAAAAATAAGTGGAGGAGGAATGACGTAGTATCAAAAATAGTTTTTTGGATTATAAGAATTCAAAGTGACACTTGGTATCTATGTTCCCTACCTACATTCAATTACATAAATATCTCACTATGTCGGTCTTGGAGGCGGTGGGCAATGTATATGGTAACTCGAGAGTTTGGATCCTCACAAGTACTTGTAGGACAAGTTGTGAGAGAGAGTGACACAAACAAAGAGATAATTACATTTATTGGTGTGGAAGTTTTCTTTTATGAAATGAAATAAATAAATTTTGATCATTTTTTTTTGGTGTAAGTTGATATCCTCTACACACAATTGTAGAGACTAATTTCTTGAGTAAGCCAACAAATGATGGCAAATCTCTTACTCTCATATAATTGTACTTTATATTTTAATAACCATGTGATCTTTCATAGTTAGATCTATTGAGTTCTTTCAAAAAATCCTCTCACGAGTAAACAAATAATGAAAAATTGACAAAAATAGTACATATGCACACATAGGTTCAACGTTTTAAATGATTAATATAGGTAATATCATATTTTTAATAAATAATTTAAATTTCTTAGTTCTTTAATCAATCTTTGGAGGAAAGAGGTAGTATCAAATAGTTTGTTGGGTTATATGAATTCAAAGCGACCCCATTGTTTGTTTTTTTTTTTTGACAAGAGTGACCCCATGGTTTTAGTAGACGCTACTTACAACATTCAATTACATCTATATCTCTATATTGGGTGTTGGCAGCGATGGGGGATGTATATGGTATATGGTGACTAGTGAGAGAGTTTTTCTCATGAGATGAAGAAAATAAATCTTCATCACATAACCCCCCCCCCCCCCCCCCCCCCCCCCCCCCCCCCCTGTACATACATACATACATATATATTGAAGATCGAAAATTATTTAATTTTGCATTGTCATATTTCATAGTTTGATCTAATAATTATAATTCATTCCTCTTATTCTTATATAAAACTTCTTCTCACGAGCAAACTATCAATGACAAACTGTCAAAAATAGTACATATGCACACATATGTTGTTCAATTTTTTAATTATGATTATAATATATTTAATATCATATTTTTAATAAATAATTTAAATTTCTTACTTCTTTAATCAATCTCACTGTGTTTTTCCTACCAAATTATTTCACTCTATATTGGGTACGTTATTACCTAGCTAAAGGCTAAAGTCAAACACATACCAAATTATCGAGTTACGTACGCCAATGGGTTTGAACATTCAAACACTATTTTATGGGTAGGCGTATATTTTCGTAGGTGCAGCATATTTTGCAAAGACCTTTGATAAATAAATTACGTGTCTTTATACTTTGATTTGACGAGGGAAAAAAAGTGAGAAAAAAAATTACAAACTTTTTTGATTTTTCACAACAAAAAAAATTATAAATGAGGTTTTTTTTTTCCGGACCACAAGTGGCTACGTGCAGAGTATCTTATTGCTTTCAACGAAACGAAATATTAATATTCCACTCGTACTTAGACGCAACTTTAATGTTGGGCAAATCAAGTGTGAGAAGTGTCGCATCGCCTAATAATGAACAATATAAGAGGTTATATCCACAAATCTACCACCTTAAAGTTTTAGGAACAAATGAGGCCAAAGTATCTTATTATTCTTAAAATAAAAATATAAAAACAAAACCCAAGCAAGTGGTATCAAAGTTAATAAAGAGTATATAAGAGGTTATATCCAGAAACATATACTTTAAGATTTTAGGAACAAATGCGGTCCAAGTCACTTATTACTCTCAAAATAAAAATATATAAAAATAAAACTAACAAGTGGTATCAAAGTTCACTGGTATCTAGCCCAACAACAGTCCATAATGGATCGTGCACATATAAGTCGAGATTTACGCTTGAGAAAGATAAGTTAGGTATCTCAAAGAAGTCACAAATCACCTAGAATGAACAAAATAAAGAGTACATAAGAGGTTATATCCAGAAATATACCACCTTAAGATTTTACGAACAAATGCGGCTTAAGTCACTTATTACTCCCAAAATAAAAATATAGAAACAAAACCCAATATTTTTTTTTGGTCAAAACATAACCCAATATTTAACAGGCACAAGAGCACTCAAACAACCACTTAGGTGTTTTTTGAACAAAAAAAAACACTTAGGCGTTTTGTAACAGAGTCAAACATAAACTGTGAAAAGAGTTAAAGTAAAGAAGAGTATCGATCTGTAAAAATTTTGAAACTTTGTATTCTAGACCTTTTAACATAACATAACTATGTCTAATGGTGCAGAATTGTGGTGGATCTTTTTTTTTTGTTACAAAAAGGCGAACAAAAGGGAGAAAAAACCAAAAAGAAAAACTAGAGCCTAGGGAAGAGAGCTCTACTAGCATAAACTAATAGAGCATTCACCAGTCCCGGAGGGGGATGATCCGAAGCACTCCAGGGAGACCCAGAGGAAGCACCAAGTTTGCCCAGGAAGTCCGCACAAGCGTTGCCCTCTCTGAGCGTGTGTGAGATGCGGATATTCCAGTTCCTAGCAATCAGATCCTTGATACTTTGAACTATAGGTGCATATTGATGTCACAGCTCCAAGAGGGAAGACACCAAGCTAGGATATGGCCTGAAGAGAATCCGAATAGCACTGAAGATGTCGTGCTCCGCTGTCCCAAGCCAACAAAAGACCACGATACAAAGCAATATAGGAGGAGAAATTTAAAATTTAGTATTTACATTTTCTTTCTTCTATTATTTTCAGAGTACACGAGCAAAAGGTAACCATAAAAAATATTCAGTTTAATAACATCGACTTTGTTAGTTGTGCTAGGCCTTCCAGATTAGCTTCACACTATAATGCAAAAATATATGTTTTACAAATTTTATTCTCTTATATATTTGTGCATCCCATGACTCCCATCAATGCACCAAGTTTGGTTATTTCGGTTTAGAAAAATATTTGTAATAAAACAATAACTAAATATTTTGACAAATAATTCACTTTTAAATATAAAATACAATTTACATGTGTCTACACTATATATCTATCACATAACAACAAGGGCTCGAATATTAGGTGTGACAAAAGCTCTCTTGGGAGGGGAGAACCATACGGACTGGCAGAGTCGGGTACTCATATCCAGTCTAATTCCCCGATGTAGATCAGTCATCAGCAAAGTCGGCTGAAACTACGCACTAATGACATGATAACCAATAATATATATACCTATTACATTTTTTTAAACGAATGGGAACAGGCCAAAGCCCGACCAAAATAATAGGCTAAAAAACAGATCACATTTTTTTGGCCCACTCTTTTCACACTTCCCCTCCTACTTTTCACACCCCCCACCACCAAAATAACCAAAATACCCCAATATTAATTACCCTCTTCTTCCCTCTTCCACATCTCCTTCCCCACTCTTTCTAACTTTCTTCGCTTCACCCACATCCTCCTACTCCTAACCCACCCACAATCTCCTCCACTTTCACTACTTTGCAACAGACCATCAATTAGGGTTAGTTTTCACCTGTATCATTTTTGTTTTAAGCAGCAGTAGTAAACTCTTTTTTGTACATTTTTATGCACTTTGATATCTTAGTACCAAAATTGATCGATACTGAGTGTGTAAAATTTCAATTTTTGTAGGAAATTCAAATTTTGGGCACTCGGTACCGAGCAATTTCGACACCTTTGTACCAAGTGTGTTTGTGTACTGCTCAAATCCAGTACTCACTTGATACCAAATAGAGGGGTCTTAGTACCAAGGTGTCGAGCCACTGTTAGTTGCAAAAAAAAAACGTAGTGTGAGAAGAGAGGGATGTGGTGGCAGTGGCGGATGCAGCTTGTAGCTGCTGGGGGTACTTGACCCCACCAATTTTTTTAAATAATTTTGATATACCCATTAATTTCTTCTTTGCCCTCTATAAAAAATTGGGTTTGTCCTTAGTAATATGCAACTACCCAAAACATAAAGGCCCAAATTTATCATGCACAAAGTCTACCCATATCAGAAATATATTGTGGAAGTTTAAATATCTTTTATGATATTTTTTGGTCACATACGTGATTATGTATTACGTAAAAATGTATTTTATTTTTATTTTATGAAATATTATAGATAGTTCATTTACTTGCTCCACGGTCAGGGGCGGATCTTCTTTAGGGCCCGGGAGGGCCACGGCCCACCCCAAAAAAACATGAAAATTACCTAAATAGGCCTAGTTTTAAACATCAACTACTCAACATATACTAGCTTTGCGCAAGGAGGACGTCTGTTACAACGTGGCGTAGCGGTAGAAACTCGTTCTTTTCACCGTTTGTTTCCGTGTTCGACTCCTGATATAAACATTTTTAATTTTTTTCGTTTTGTCATCCTAAAACAGTAAAACGACAAACAAGCGCTTATTATTTTATGACTGCCAAAATATAATTATGAGAATCGAACCCATAATCTTAGCATTACTCACCGCCCTCATTACCAGTACGGCACTAGTAATATTAATACCTCATGTAACAATATACAGTATATGTAATATAAAACCAAAATATGTTTTTTATGCATTAATATTCTTTTACTCAATGTATAAGTAATATGTAACACACAGATATATATATATATATATATATATATATATATATATATATATATATATATCTGTGTGTTACATATTACTTATACATTGAGTAAAAGAATATTAATGCATAAAAAACATATTATATATATATATATATATATAATTGTATGGTATTTTTTGGAGTATAAATTTTATTCAGATGTTTAATATAATCACATCTCTTATATTAAAATTAGAAAATTATGAATAGATATTGATAATTTTCGAAAAAAAATATCTCAATATTTTAAAAATAGAATCAAATAAATTTAAAACTATCTTTTTAGAAACAACATCAATTAGGTCATTATGTGAAGTCAAAATTATATTTTTAGTTATTTAGTTTTGTTTATAAATAATTTTAGTTTATATTTATCTATTTTAACTGTATTTGCGTTTCGGTATTTCTTTTCATGCATTTTTGAGTTTCCACGACTCTTTCATGAGCGGCCCACCCCAATTTTACAGTCAAGATCCGCCACTGTCCACGGTTGAAATTTTCTGGATCCGCCACTGGTGGCCGATGGTGGTGAGAGAGAGGGAGAGGGGGTGAGAAGTGAGGACATGAGGGAGAGGGGAGTATAAGAAGGGAGAGGGAAGGTGGAAGAGTGAGATGTTAAGGGTATTTTTGGATTTTTATTTTTGAAAAGTGGGGGAGTGAAAGAGTAAAAGGGGGTGTAAAAAGAATTTACTATTTTTTTTATAAAAGTACATACAGGCATATCACATCAAAGTTTGGCCCAATATATTTAGAACCCAATGGGTGCTTATACCACCACCCCCTGTTTTTTCCCGAGCCATACCCTTTTTCTCTTTTAAACAAAATTTTAGATCCAAATGTATTTGTAGTCCCGTTATCCCTCGGAATCTCATAGTGTAGCATTCATGGCACAATGTGATTCCCCATAGAGTCCCGTTCAAGAAGAACAAGAAGAAATAATGCGAAGTAATGTAATTCTTGCTGCATCAATATGGAGACATTTCCATCTTTGGGAAGATAGCAAGTATATATAAACATTCACAAAGGAGGCCTGGGACATATGCTGCTGAAATCCTACAGGGGAGGAGAAAAGGCTAACACTGTGGTGGTGTGTCTTCAAGAAATGCAAATGCAGGTTGAATTGCTATAGATAGAGCATCCTGAAAAGTTGGCGTACGACTACTTTACTAATCTTGAGCATCAAGAATATGATGACCAAGAGATCGGGGGTCAATTTAAGAAGAAAAAAATACATGTCACTACAAAATACATAAAAATAAATTTTAGTAAATTTTTTGGTCAAGACCAGGGTATCCACCGCCGAACGCAGTGACTAATCCCTTCGCTGGATTGGAAGCACCTCGAAGGGTGGACAATTGGCCCAGGGATTTAAAGTTGCTCCGTACCCAATGCGATGATCGAACCCTCGACACTTGGTTAAGGGAGGATGAGCCCCAACCGCTTAACCACACCCCCTGAGTTATACGACTACTTCACTAATCTTGAGCATCAAGAATATGATGACCAAGAGATCGAGGGTCAATTTAAAGAAACAAAAACACATGTCACTACAAAATATATAAAAATAAATTTTAGTACATTTAAATAAATAAATTACACAATTCGTAATTGCCTTCTATGCACATGAGAGGAAGATATGAGTGATTGTGTAAGTATAGTGGTGGGGATTTGGTGCAAAATTAACTACATGCGTGCAAATTTTGTTTTCATGGTGTACAAAATATTTTTTTATAAAGGTATAAGCCTACTTTTATTTTTTTAGGGAGTGTGCTTGACCACCCTCTGCAGAGGATAGGTCCGCTCTAGTCTTGAATCATATGGTAATTGAGAATGAGTTAGTAAAATAATAGTTATGATCGCTAAAAAGTATTTTTTTATAATAAATTAGTAAATAAATTTATAAAATTAAAAATTAAAAATTTAGGTTCTAAATATCTTAAAAAGTAGTTTAGTTAGGCTATGTTTATCATAGCGATATATAAAAAATTTGTCAAAATTTTGAATAAATTGAAGCATTATTAAAAATATTTTTTATGTCATTTTATATTTATTAGTTAATTCAATCGTTATTTTACCAAACACTTAAAATTATAAGCTATCAATCATAAATTCATCGTTATCAGCTAGTTTATCCTCTATTCACAATAAGTTCACATACTATAGCTAACTTACTTGATACGTTTTATCAAACATAATCCTAGTGGAACCCCAAGGGGTTGGTCTAGTGAAACATGACAAGAGTTGTATCGGAGAGGTCTCGGGTTCAACTCCCTACTAGTCCCATTGGGGTGAGATAACTGTAATTACCTTAGTAAGTGCTCAATGAGCCTGAAGGTCTTCCCTGTCTAGGATTGGGGCGCCATCCCATCATCCTAAATTTTCTTGTATCAAAAAATATACCACAGAGTGTCTTAACAATTTCAACGAAAGACTAATCTTAGCTCGTACTTAGGAGCAAATTTTACATTGGCCAACGCACAGTTTATCCCAGGGTAGCTTATGCCACCGAGTGAAGAGTGTTGATTACCTTGTGAATGCATACACATAATAGTTCATTTAAAATAGATTTCTACTTAATTTTGTTGGGAGTTCAACTAGAATTTCTAGACAATAATTAATATTAATAGTGGTGAAAATTTAAGAGACACATTTGAAGAGATGAAGAGGTGTATTTAGAATGTGTGTGTGTGATAAACAACTGAGTTGAGTTGCTATAATTCATTACTATTTATTTTTGGGTAAAATATGTTTTTAGTCTCTACAAAATGTGGACATTCTAAGTTTATCCCTACATTATCGAAATAGACGTTTTCGTCCCTAACTAATTGTTCCGTTTCGATTATTAGTCCCTGACGTTAAATGATGCTGATTGAGCTAACAGAATGCTGACGTGGCATCGTCTAGGTGGTATTTTAATTGATGTGGCACTATGTGGCATTCCACGTGGCTTTTCTATTTAACTAATTTTTTTTATTTCCCAAAATCATATTCCCCTTCCAAACTCAAACCCTATATCCCCAAATCTTCTGTTTCCCAAATCCTTCCATCCTTTCATCTAATTTACTTCCATTGATCAGACCTTCACTATTTCCATAGAGGGTTCTTATGAATACCGCTTCAGCCATGGAAATCCAAGCTTTCTCAAATCCAAGAAATCTCAGAACTAACCCAGATGTTAATTGTTCCAAGCTTTCGATCATGAGAAATCTGAAACGCATCATTTATCACGTTTGTTCTGAGTTTTCGATTTCGTTTTTTTTGGGTAAAATCTGGAATGCGTCACTGTGCGTTCGATTTCGTTTTTCCTTGCAATTTCGTTTTTTTTTTGTGGGTAAAATCTGGAATGCATCACTGTTCTTTCGATTTGGTTTTGACAGATCAGTGTTTCCTTTTCTGAGAAGAGATGATGCATGTTGATGAAGAATTGGTTTTGGGTTGGTAGTGATGTGTTGTAACTGTGGGTTGGTGCCTGGTGGTGGTAATTTTTTGACAGATCATTGTTTCCTCTTCCTTCGTGAAGATGGTGACATTTTTTTTGGAATAAAATAAAACAAAAATTAATTAAACATAATAAAATAAAAAAGAAAAGATACATGGATTAAAAAAAACCATTTGTAAATCACACATCAGAAAAACGTTAGTCCAGTCCGCATTATTTAACGTCAGAGACTAATAATGAAAACGCAAAAATAAATATTTTGTTAATGTAAGGACTAAACTTAGAAGGTTCCAATTTTGTAGAGACCAAAAATATATTTTACCCTTTTATAATGAAACGTTAAGTATCGTTAAAATAATTATTTTATATTTTGTACTTGAGATACAGCGAAAAAATATTACATGTTAATATAGTTTTACTACTAATAAAATGTATTTAGTGACTATCAAAAATGTCAAAAGAAAAAATATGATATAAAAAATGCATGAGTTAGTGTAACTTGTAAAAACCCAAAACGCGGAAAGTCAAATCAATTCATGATTCTGTTCTAGAAGTCTAGAAAGTCGACTTGTATTGTAAAGCTACTTCAATGTTCGAGAACAAAAAGGGGTTGAAAAGTATGTATGTATGTATGTATGAACATCTAACTCCGACCAGCTTGAAGATCATTTTAGTTAAACAAATTCAATTATTCACTCAGTCGCCAAACCTTCTTAACCATTATTCTTGGAAAACTTTTCCTTATTAAAAAAAGGCTCTTGGACTAAGTTTTAATAAATTGAAAAGTAATGCTTTATCTTTTCAAAATATATTTTGATATTCCACTTAATATTCCCTTTAATTGTCTATTTGTTAGCAAAAATAAGAATTAATTTTTTTTTTGCGCCAAATATCAACGTCTTTTCAAATAGTGATTTACAGTTGACAAAAACTACAAGCGCATTTATAAGTTGGACATTTTCAATTTTCGAAGGTGGAAAAAGATTTTAAAAAATTGACATATAACGGCCAATGTATACATAATAAATTGATACAGTTTAATTCAGTCAAAAGTCGTTGTTCATAAGAACTACAGAAATAGAAATTTTGATCTTTTGATAGAAGAAAGCCGTAAGAGAAAGGAATTCTCCTAAAAAGACGATGTTCAATTCGTTAGCTTATCCGCTATAAGTTATCCGCTATCAGCTCTTTTTTACCAAACAGAACCTAAGAAGACGATGTTGAATTTGAGTAATATATTATTTTAATTATTATTTATAACAATACCAATAATACTGCTGTTATTATTATTATACTAGTAATAAAAAAAGCACTCAAGTAATGTTTTGAATATTGACTTTTACTCAACGTTTGTTTGGTGCTTGGTAGCAGAGCAGTTCAAAATTGACTTGAAGAAAACGCGGAAAATCTGCAAATATTGTCTTCACCAGATTCACCACGTTCCCTTTGAACTTCAGCTAGGCTCAACAGGCACAGGTTACAACTACAAAGCTGATTTTCATTTTCCCTCTTTATTCATTCATCTTATTTTTTAATTATGAAATACTGTAGAATTCCTTTCCCAGTAAAATTGTGTGGGCCAACGAACAAAGACAGCATATAACGGGTCACAAAGTAACCGCAAATCCTTCTTTATTTGATTATTACTACACGTACCCGTCCACACCCCATGCTATCCATACACCATAAAGCCAACCAAACCAATTCCAATGTATTAATTAATAAGCAAATTAAAAACATTTTTTGAAGATATTATAAATAGAGAGAGACACAACAACACAACACATACCTTACCAAACAAACCACACATATTGTTTCTTACTTCCATTTTTGCGTGTTACTTGCATTGTGAGACACTAGTTATAATTACAGTACGTTAGAAAAGTCTAAGCTGAGAAGACAAATTAGTTGACAATAATGTCGACCACCACCCATGATGTTTCTGTTACGGAGGAGCAAGATTATGTTAACAGTGTCGGTGGTGGTGTAAAGGACATCTACGGTGAGGATAGAGCCACAGAGGACCAGCTTATCACACCATGGTCTTTCTCAGTTTCCAGGTAGATTTCATCTTATTGCTATGTTACTTTATAGATTTAATAATGTTGAGTTGAGATTTCATTTGTGTGTGTGTGCTAATGAAGCATTTAATTTATGTTACATTACAGTGGATGCACTTTACTGAGAGATCCACGATACAACAAAGGATTAGCTTTCAGTGAGAATGAAAGAGATGCACATTACGTGCGTGGTCTTTTACCACCAGCTGTATTCAATCAAGACCTTCAGGTAAAGAGGATGATGAACAATATTCGTAAATATGATGTTCCTCTGCATAGGTATGTAGCAATGATGGATCTTCAAGAGAGAAATGAGAGGCTTTTTTATAAGCTTCTCATTGATAATGTTGAGGAACTTCTTCCTGTTGTTTATACTCCAACTGTTGGTGAAGCTTGTCAGAAATATGGTAGCATTTATAGACGTCCTCAGGGTTTATATATCAGTTTGAAAGAAAAGTATGTGATTTTTGATTTTTGCTAAGTGTTTTTTGAAGAGATGAGAAAATATATAAATATGCTAAAGTAGTTGATTGAATTAATTCTTCAGAGGCAAGATCCTTGAAGTACTTAAAAATTGGCCTGAAAAGACTATTCAAGTTATTGTTGTTACTGATGGTGAACGTATTTTGGGACTTGGAGATCTTGGTTGCCAGGTACTAAACCATAACATCACAAAATCCATTAGTCCCTAATTATCTGCATAACAATTTTAGAGACAATTATTATTTGACATGATATGATTTTCTTGTAATTTGTTAGGGAATGGGAATTCCTGTTGGGAAACTTTCTCTCTATACTGCATTAGGAGGTGTCCGACCTTCATCGGTAAGAACTACTAAACGCGTTTTCCTTTTTCTCAGTTCCGTCACTCGTAAGTAATCGTTAAATTGATGAATTGCTATCTGGATCTATGATTTCAGTGCTTGCCTATAACCATTGATGTTGGCACAAACAATGAGACTTTGCTGAATGATGAGTTTTACATTGGCCTTAGACAAAAGCGGGCAACTGGGAAGGTATGTTAACATCACCAAATATATCAATTATTCAATGAATCTAAACCTACATTTTTCTCTTATATATGGACCAGAGGTAGTATTTGACAATAATTATTGGGTGGAAATTTCTATACTGTTAATTAACATGATATTTGTTTCATTCTGTTTTAGGAATATGCAGAGCTTCTAGATGAATTTATGCATGCAGTTAAGCAGAACTATGGGGAGAAAGTCCTTGTGCAGGTTAAATATCAGATTCAACATCTGGAGTGGCTTTGGTTTTTGCTTCAATATTTTGTTTTCCTGATTTTCTGATTCTTTTTCAGTTTGAGGATTTCGCCAATCATAATGCATTTGATCTTCTGGAAAGATACAGCTCATCTCATCTTGTTTTTAACGACGATATACAGGTGCATACTTAAAAAAAGACTTTTACTTATGCTCAGTTTCATATAAATATTGAAATTATTGACTCTGATATTCTTTGGCTTAATATATAGGGTACAGCATCTGTGGTATTAGCAGGATTGCTTGCTTCCCTGAAATTAGTAGGAGGAACCTTAGCTGAACATACCTTCTTATTCCTTGGTGCTGGAGAGGTAAGTTTCTGAGGGTAACTAATTTCTTATTTTTTGGTCTTATTGTGTTTTTTTCTGGAAGTAAATTTCTTTTTTTTTTCTGTTGGTTATTGAAGGCTGGAACTGGTATAGCAGAGCTGATAGCTCTTG
Organism: Astragalus glycyphyllos; assembly: GCA_963573325.1. Lineage (NCBI taxonomy): Eukaryota > Viridiplantae > Streptophyta > Magnoliopsida > Fabales > Fabaceae > Astragalus > Astragalus glycyphyllos. Next base: position 92,784,432 of record OY754307.1, read on the forward strand.
AGATTTCAAAGCAGGTATAATTTTATACTTCTATTCTTTTTTAATAGTATTTGTTTTATCAAATATACTTATGTTAAATACTATTTTCTTGGACAGACAAAAGCTCCAGTTGAAGAGACCCGCAAGAAGATCTGGCTTGTGGACTCAAAGGGACTTATTGTTAGTTCTCGTCTGCAATCCATTCAACAATTCAAAAAGCCTTGGGCACATGAGCATGAACCTGTGAAGGGGCTTCTAGATGCCGTGAAGGTGAAGAAACTTTCGCGGATTTTGCGTTAAATCGATGAAATGTTTATTTTCTTTTATACCATATCTGACAATTTATTTATTCCATCAGGCAATCAAGCCAACCGTATTGATTGGATCATCTGGAGTAGGACAGACATTTACCAAGGAAGTGGTTGAAGCCATGACATCCTTGAATGAGGTATTTTTCATGCTTTTCTCTCATAATATTTTTACTGCTTGATGAGAAGATTCTATCTCTAATGTTTGTGAAATTTCTCGCCGTGTAGAAACCGCTAATTCTCGCTCTCTCCAACCCAACTTCACAATCTGAGTGCACAGCTGAACAAGCTTATACATGGAGCAAGGTAGATTAAGAAACATCATTTTGTGAGTTAATGTTGAAGCATATAAATCAATCAGAAATCTTAGAAGCCATATTATGTCTTTTCTATTTGTAGGGTAAAGCTATTTTTGCTAGTGGAAGTCCATTTGATCCAGTTGAATATGAAGGAAAAGTTTTTGTTCCCGGACAGGTTTTTAACTCAATATCTAATAAGCATTTTCTTATTCAACAAACATACCTTACCATACCAACAGTAACATTAGTTGTCTGACTTTCATATTTTGTTTTTCCTGTGATGCAATTTAGGCCAACAATGCTTACATTTTCCCCGGATTTGGTTTGGGTTTGATCATCTCCGGTGCAATCCGTGTGCGCGATGAGATGCTCTTAGCAGCCTGTAAGTACATGCAAACTGTAGAGATTAGATCATCAAAGGATGACAAACTGCGAAGCACTGACACAAACACAGACATGACACTCACCAGTTTTAATTTGAAAATTTGAAAAATACAAGTAATTGAAGTGTCATTGTCGGTGTCGATGTCCAACTCGATAATTGTCGATGTCCGGACACCTCTTCAACTAAAAGTGTCAATGCTACTGAGATAACAATATGCTGCATGAATAATTGTGAGGGATAATATCTATGGATTGATTAACCATTTCATCTTTTGCAACAGCTGAAGCTTTGGCTGCACAAGTATCACAGGAGAACTATGATAAGGGACTGATTTACCCTCCATTCACAAATATCAGAAAGATATCAGCACACATTGCTGCTAAAGTGGCAGCTAAGACATATGAACTTGGTGAGTTTTTTATGAAATGTGTTCAATTGAGACGAAATTGTCTTTGTTTTTGTTCCTCCCATCCTTAAGTTTGTCTTCTATGTTTGGTTGACAGGTTTGGCTTCTAATCTACCTCGACCAAAGGATCTTGTCAAATATGCAGAGAGTTGCATGTACAGCCCCGGCTACAGAAGCTATCGTTAAGATTTTGGAACTATGTTGTCTATGAGCATTTTAGGAACCGTTTAATTTTATTGTTTACTAGGAGTGTTTGTATAAGGCATTGCCAATCTTTCAAAATATTGATTTAATAAGCAGGAATTTTAATATTAATTTAATGTATTTTCCCTTATTTTTTCATTTATGCTGAACGGAACATGAGTTTTACAATAGCAGGAGCTAGTTGTTTGGGCCTTTTAAGTATTCTTTTGGTTTGATAGAGTTAGGAAAGAAAGAACAAAAAGAGGAAGGAAAAGAAAAGATAACTTATCATTATTTGGTTGTAATATAATAATTTATTTATGTAAAAGACAAATCATGAACCTCACCTTAAAAAGTTTTCCACACGAAGGTGGGTAAAAAATGGTGAGGGAAGACTTCTGTGAAAAATCTAAAAGGTACCTATATTTTATGTCTTGTATATTGAAACAAAAATATTTAAAATAAAGATAATTCATTTTATTTCTTCTCATTTTCCATCGCTCAGAAGATTATACCTTTTTTTTGCTCCCTTCATTTTCGATCAAACCAAACATCACATAAAATCTATTTTTTTCACTTTTTTAGCTCTTTCTTGTCAATTCCAAATTACTACCAAGTCTTTCATGCTGCAGCTGCGGAAGAAACGGCAATCCTATGAAAGGTGACAAACAAAGCAAATGTAGAGAAATTCTAATGATACATTGCTCCCAAACTATAATCAAGTTGACATATTTATAAAAGCATATAATTATTTCACATGTCCCAACCTATTTTATCCACTGTGTGCAAACAGACTAAAAACTCATTAACAAAACATGACACGTTTTTGACCAAAAAACCAGTACACGTTTAATAATAAATATTTAATTATAAACATGAGCTACATCAATATTGCATTATATACATAATCTATGTAGATCTTCGTGAACATCAGCAGAATTAAGGGTTTGGACGTTTTTCTTCTGCAACTTGACAGCTCCGAATCCCCCAAAATGAGATGGGTTTCAGTTTGTTGTTCGTGGCTGTAAACAGCCATCCCAATTGGGTTCTACATGTGGCACACTTGGCGATTGTCCATGCATACCTGTCAAAAGTAGTATATTGGCATGAGGCCTATCAACTATTTTACACTAAACAGCTCAATAAAAGTCCCATATTATGTAGCCTTCAGAGTGCTGATTCTCATATAATCATGACCTGCACAGTAGGCTCACATTATAGCCAACATTCTCGCTCCTTTGTCTTTTTGGATTTCTAATCCGGACAGTGGACAGTGGACAGTGGGTCCTAGCAGAGACCTTAAAACAGTACTTGAATTGGGAACTAAAATTTACTTGAAGGAAGTCCATTGAGGGAAAAAAAAAACATTCCCTAAAACAAGTTGCTGAACCACTGTGTTTCTTCTGAAAGATCTAAAGACAAGGAAAATCCAGAGAAAAAAAGGCTAAGGAGAGCTTTTCAAGTCCTAATGGGATCACGGGTAGCAGTCTAGAAACAAACTCCCGCGCTGAAATTTTTTGCTGAAAGACTCTGGCCTTGTAGTCTACCCGAGTACTCCATCGTAAATAAATCATAGATAAGCTCTTCTATGATGCCGCAAAAATATATTTTAGTAGAAGAGAAGAGAAACTTAGAACAGGAGCCAGGAGGAACAGGTATCATCCTACCGGAGCGCAAAACAAAGAAACAAGTAAAATTTCAAAATCAACTCAAAAGACAACTCCTATATATGTCTCACAAAGAAACCCCTTCAAAAAACCACGAGCATGAACCCACGAGTAAGGGAAAGTATCCTTCAATCTAATGGACTAATGCCCCAAAAGGCCAAAAGCCAAACAAGAGCATCATAACCTGACAGCAATTACACCTCTCTTCTCACAAAACCCAGATAACAAGGTAGGAAATGTATCTATGAACTGGGAGACAATAGTTTGATCCTTGATACTCCCTCCGGACCTAATTATAAGAAGAAGAAAAAATGCCTAGTTTTGGTGGACTCAAATATAAGTAAATCTCAACTAATCTACCCATATTTAATGCTATTTTTCCACAACTACCCTTAAGTTAGCTCATTAATGTTGAGAAAACATGACTATTAATTAGGGATAGTTTAGTAAATCTATTTTTTTCCCATGAATTCAAGGAAATTAAATGCACAAAACTACTATCCTTAATATGTGTGAAAGTAGTTATTTTTGCTTATAATTAGGTCTGGAGGGAGTACTCGTTAAACAGCTTGTTACTTTCATAAAATTAATGACATGAAAATGAACCGACACTTACCCGGGAAACCAGCTGTATTCTGTAACTGCCGGCCCAATGAGAGATAAGCCATTGGCCTTGTAAAGAGTCATTATCTCATGTACAAAGCCATCAGGATTCACATAGGCACCAAGAGGACCCTCACTGGACATCACCAACATATCACTTCGTTTTGCAATTATAGTCTGCAAATTTCAAGATATTTTTTAGAAAAATGAAGAAACATTACTTTACGCACTCAAGGAAAGTTGGAAAAGAATCATATCCCTAAAATTGGGTATATTATTCACACAAATATGATGCACAAAATTGTGGGACTATGGCAAGAAAACAATTACTTGGCATCTTTTACATCGAATAAGATCAATGCTCTCTAGTAATTCAATTTCCCTCCGCAACCTATATGTGATTCCATTAATATCCAAAAGTTCCTGCCTAGTAGATTCAGAAACAGGTATTTTACTGGCGATATGAAATGATAAAACGCCAGGCTTCTTGATGAAATTATCCATGCTAGGTATCCCAACAACTTGCTTCCACATATCTACAGATAATCAACATAACCATTAGTTTTTATTCTGAGATACGTATTTATTTCAGAATAACAAGCCCAACTCCAAAGATTAATCTATTATTTAAACTGAATTGTTTATACAATACTGAAGTAGAGAATATTATAGCAAACTCAACAAAACCATTTCTGAAAATTCGAGTAATGATACATACATCTTCCATTGGGAATTTTGTTTGAATATAAAATCAATACTAACAAACCCACACATAAAAGAAATGTAAAATTTCATCAGCCCATAATAGTGAAATCAATACAAAGATGCGGGAAAAGGCAAATAATATCTGCTAAAGAGTCGGAAGAATAAAAGCAAAACTACCTGCGGCCCTTTGTGCAAGCAAATAGGAGTCGTACATACGATATACCCAGTGGGGTAAGAATGCTTTTGAAATTTTATGTGACGGGTACATATATAGATTTTTGTAGCTTTTATTAAGATCTTCTTTGGATTGCTGTTTTCCAGAAGTGGAACAGTTCCCAATGCCGGAATCCAGATTGGATCTAATTTTCCGATCTGGCTTCTGCATTAATTTAACATCACTGCTGTTTGCTGATACATCAATCATATCAGGTGCAAAACTGGAGTCAATGATTGATAAGTGGATTCTCCTTTTGGCTGGTGAAAGCTTGCTCTCATAACTCCCATCTGAATTTGCTTCTGAATCATTTTCCCCATTTTTCAAGCCATGCATTTTAACATGGCCACCGAGCATATTATTTGATGGTGCCGATTTTCCAAAAACATCCCTTGGAGTTCTCAATGGTAGATCTTCCTCAATAACTTGGATCTCTCCATATGGCTATGAAGAACCACCCCAACCAAACAAAGAAAAGGGGAGTCATCAGTCTTTTAGCTGCATAGTTAATGCACAAGTGGATAAGAATAAAAAGCAGCAAATATAGTAATATTTTTCCTACCACTCCTTCCACATCAGTCCAACACCGCCTTAGGTGAAATCGTTGTTGTCCGCGGGTAACTACATTGAGTGAACCATCCTCTAGACGCCCGTATTGTCGAATCTGTAGACACGATATTAGCAAGTAAAATAAACCAATAGCCACATCATATATCAACACTGATATCTAACTGTAATAAGAACTAAGAAGACTATAACTTGCAAGCATGGATAATCTCTCATGTTCCCTTCTTTAAGGTGAGTGTGTTCCCTCCTTTAAGGTGAGTGGTTTGTACTTTGTACATTGCTGCATTGCAAAACCAGGCTTTGTAATAACGAATACAATGTTATGTAAATGTAAGTAAGCAATTAACTAAGCTCTACATGCCTCAACCACTACATCAGCAACAGCCAAACTTTACCCCACTAGATGAGGTTGACTACATAAATAAGATGGTGTCATAAATCCGTATCATGTATTAAATTCAAAAACAGGCTGTTATCTCTAAATCTCTCTAAAACAGTTTGCTATATAATTTTTGTTAGTCTATCTCTACCTCCAACTATAAGAGTATTCTCCATCTGAATAACCCTCCTTAACATTATTGGTGCTTCCATTCCATGGGTCTTCTTCACGCACTTCCACACCTCAGAAGGCAAGACTCTTACCATCTTTCCTACTATGGAGCTACCCAAAAATTATCTCTAAAATAATTGTTTTTCTTATAATATTGTCTTTTGTAACGACTCATTTATTTTAACATTTTTATCTCTGACACTGAGTGGAGGGTGAGCATAGGACGGGGCGGGACGAGTTATAACCAATCTTAACTTAACCCTAACTTTTGATTGGACGAATTTAAAACCCTAACCCATCTTTTAACCCAACAACTTGATGGCATGCAGGTTTAAAAAAGACCAGGTTCATTTAAGACAAGACATACTTGACCTAAAATACAAGCACATATAAAATTCTACTATAGATATCCTGTTACAAAAATTCTGCTGTAAAAAAGTCAACAATTAAAAAATTCTACTATAAAAATTCTGATACAGAAACATATGCTATTATCAAATTCTGTTACAATAAATTTGGACTGGGCCACTAAAAGACAGACTATTAAAATAATAAATATAGTAAGTATAAGGGGTGGGTTGGGTGACCCGAGGGGCAGCACAGATCCGTCCTCACCCAATACGGGGTTAAGTTGTTGGACAGTCTAAAATACCCCTCTGTCTTATTTTTCGGGCCAGACCTGATCAGATGCTATCAAGTTGGGATGGGTTGGCGGGCTGGACTGGGTTTTGCGCACACTGAGTTGGGTTTCTTGTTGGGACTTTACTGCCCAACATTCAATCCCATATAGCATAAACAAAAGGCTTTTGGACGATTGCACATATAAAGTGATATAAAAATTCACCAACATAAAATTTATGAAGGTGGGTGCAGGGAGCTAAATACGGAAATTAAAAAGAAATAACTTCATTTAATGTTTAAAGGTAACATATGGACACAAACATTTATTAATGCAAATTATCCAGTGAATATAAAATAAATAGCACAACAACAGATGCGATGCAATACCTCTGCAGTTGTCCCAATGCTTGCTGATTTCATCCTATGATTTCCAGGATCTCTGTGAACCCGAATCTGAAAAGCAAATGCACATCCATAACACATTCATGTTTTTTTAGAAAAACTGAAACAGAAACCAAAGCGAGGAAAAAACACAAGCAGTCATCATAAGGAATTAACCTACCACACCAATAGTATAAGGAACATCAACGTGACTCATAGCTCTCTCAACAGCAGCCACAAAACGGGAATCAATAACCCGGAGGGGAAGAGTAGCCCCGGGAAAAAGTACAACCCCTGAATATTCCAAGGAATAGTCAAAGCCAGTCATGTAAGATAGTTTTGAAAATGGCATGATAAGGATAAGAAGAGAAGTTATATAAGAAGACAGCCTTTTCCCACTTGGAAAAAGTTGTATCACTTTTCCAAAAAATATTCACTAATAGCTTAATAGAATCAAAGGTGAACATTAAATTTACAAAAGCACCCAAAGACAGGGAAGCTGAGTGAAAAAAGGCTCAGGGAACCTAAAATATCTTTCAGGAAACTAAAAAAAAAACTAGAAAACTCAAATAAAAGTTAAAAAAGCAAGTCTGAAATGGGCCAAATGCAATTGAATATTCAAATGATGAATGACAGTCCAAGACTGCAAGTATGATCGCGAAAGTATAATGTCTGAATTGTCTATAAGTTTTCCTTCATGTAAGAGCATGACTTTCTAAATATTTTCATTATCGCAATGCTTGATTGTGTGTCTCTTGTAAACCAAAATATAACAACAAAATTCGATGCAAACGCGCCATCAAAGAAAGTAGAATTAGTTAAAGGACCTTGGAGATAAAACAGCGGAAGGTTCAATATAGCACCGCCATCCAATAAAGCGGTCCTGTGATGCGTGTCTTCAACATCTGTGAGCAATATTGCGTTTCGTCAAAGCCAAACAAACAAGACAGTCGCAAAGAAAAAAGGGGAAAAATATACAATACAAATGCCTACCACCAAGATATGTGTGCAAACACGCTATACACGTATTGAAATTGAATTCACCAGATGAACCAGTAACAACACCACTACTGCAGGAAATGAATATCAGATTTTACAAAAAAAAATGAAAAATCGTCTATAATTGCAGTTTTAGGGGAATTAATCGATGAAAATAGACTGTAGAGTTGTTGAAAGGTATAAGAATAAGGATAGGAATATGAGTGAAGGAATTACGCAGGGTCAAGTTCGCCTTCGGAAGAGGAAGAGGGAGAGTGATAGAGGTCATCGACTTCTTCGACTTCGAGTTCTTCGAGATCGAGCTCGCGAATGTGCTGGATCTGGTGTCTCTCCCTTTCAGGAATCATCTCTTCGTTTTCCATGGCGAGGTTCAGCCTCCGTCGATGTTCCCACTGTGATCAAAACTAGCACCGTAAGTAGTTTGTTTGTTTGGAAAGACGGAGAGGAGAGAGAATTTGACTTAAAAATTATAGGCTTAAATATGTTTTTTTCTGTAAATATAACTATTTTTCAAATACTTTCTCTATAAATATTCTTTTATTAAATAAGTTCTTATAAAATATTATTTTTTAAATTCATTCTTCGTTTAGTAAGTGACTGTTAATTATGTTTCTCATTTTTTCGTTTCTTCTTTTATTTTTTTAAAATGTTCATTTTATACCATTTAGTTTTTTTTGACCAAAACACTCTTTAGCTTTTTTAAATTGTTCGTTTACCTCATTTATATTTTCACAAATAATTAAAATGGCTATTTCATTAATTCATATTAGAAAAATAAAAATATTCTATTACGCTAATGTAAAAGTTAAAAAGTGTTAATTCATTCGTCAAAAAAAGTGTTAATTCAATATTAAATAAAAAACGATGATTAAAATAGAACAAATGTGGCAAAATTTTAACTTTTGTCTTTGTAATGACAAATTCAGCTAACTACGTATTAACGATGGTTGTCAATGAAAATTTAACTTTGGTCACACTTGTTCTATTTTGATTCTTTTTTTTTAATTTTATTATTCAATTATCATTTTTTAATCTCTGTATTAGTACAATAGAATTTTTTTTAATAAACAAAATAGCCATTTTGACTAATTATGAAAAGATAAATGATACAAATAAACATTTTAAAAGGACGAAATAAAAAAAAAAGGAAACATAATTAACAATCACTTACTATAGGATCATTTTAATTAACTATGAAAAGATAAAGAACGTAAACATATGTTTTAAAAAATAGGGAAATGCTCAATCTTGCGAATTGAGAGGTACACTAATGAGTCAATTGACAACGAAAAACCCTAACTTTAAAATTCCATGGTTTCGGTGTATTGAAAGGTACTATTTTAGTGTTTGAGATAAAAAATAGGGAAATGCTCAATCTCGCGAATTGTTTTTCGTAGAATCGTGACGAATACTTTTAACTGGTCAATTAAGTTAACTGTGTATGATTATTTGTTTCCTAGTTTTTTTTTTTGACAAAATTTGTTTCCTAGTTTTCTCGCTAAACATGCATCATTCAAGTTCATTTTCGACTACAAATACATTTTTTGTTAGCTGCCACGAAAATATCTCTTGCAATGAGTAACATTGCACATAAAAAAACCCTATCAATATACAGTATCTGTAAGGACCAACACCCTTATTATATCTTGTCAACAAAAAAGCAACCTTACCAAAAATGAAAGGCTTTTTTTTCATACCCCTCATTAGACCCTATACCCCCATAAATGTCTTTTGAACTAAAATGCCCTTAAAAAAACTTAAAAAAAGAAAATCTATCCTCATTTATGTATAGTTCAGAAAAAATGTAAGTCAAACACTCTAAATTTTTCGGAAATACACGTATTTCTGGAGAAAAAAATTGTTAATTTTCCGGCTTTAGGTGTTAATTCGGAAGGTTATTTTGGGTTTTTTCGGGAAATTTTCTGGATATACGTTAAAAGGTGTATATCCGGAACACATTTTGAGTTCCGGATATACACCTTTTTTTATGTATATCCGAAAAATTAACCAAATTTTTGTTCCGAATTTAGGCATATTTCTGGAAAAATTCAGGATTTTTTGTTCCGAATATATGTGTATTTTCGGAATTTTAAGAATTTTTTTAAAAATCTCGTTTTTTTTTGCTTTTTCACTGGCAACTAGATCAGGAAACATTGAGCGAGGTGAGTCTTCTGGAGCGACACCACGAGATGATCAGACTCCTCCTGGTCCTGGCACTAGGACGAGGTTTAGGGTGGGGACGAGACTGACTAGGCAAGCTTTAGAGCGTCAGAGGCGAGTCCGACAGCGATAGGATACACGCGAGGCTGATCCGATGCAGCAGGAGCAGCATTATGAGGAGCCTGCTCAGCATCATTATCCTGAGCAGCATTATCAGGAGCGTAGCCTCTCAGCAGGAGCAAGTAGAGGAGTCTGCTCAGCAAAGTAATCAAAACCGGACCGGATATTGAATCAGAAGAGGTATTGGTTCATGCGTTCTTGGGTTCAACCGGTTGAATCGGGGGTTAAACCAAAATTAATTAAATAGATTATTTAATATATTTTTTTACAATATATAAAGGATAAAAAACAAAAAAAAACCATAGTATGACATAATAAAACTATAATATTCAACAATCACAGATAGTTAGATACTATAATGTAAGTACTCTTATAGTAATATTAGTGTACACATTTGTTTTTTAATTATTTATTTATTTATTTCATCAATTTAATTACAAAAAATGATAAAAAAATATCTCATATACCAAAAATCAACATCATTTATCATATTTTTCCAAAAATCAACATGGTATACCATTTTTTAAGGAAAATAAACCAAATCCGGGTTTCTGCACGGTTCCCCGATTTTTTACCGGTTTCCTGTCTGGTTCCCGTTTTTTAGCCGCCTATCCGATTCAATTCCCCGTTCTCAGGTTCATTTGGACCGGATATGGCCCGGTTCAACCGGTTGAACCGCCCGATCCGATTCAGTCTGATTTTGACAACCTTGCTGCTCAGCATGACGTTTAGGCTGCTGCTGAGCAGCCTTTGTTGCACCGGTTGGTGGATCACCACATTAGTAAGCTACTAATTGGGCAGGTAATAATAATTTATTTATTTATTTTTTACCAATAATTTTTTAATTAGTTTTAATATTTATTAATTATTTTTATTTTTTCAAGACTGAGGTAGACTCAAGGTGGCATCTAATGGGGGCAAGATATTGACTATTAGACCGGAGGAGTACCACCCACATATTGCGGGATGATTGCAGCAGGCTAAGCTATTTCAACTAGACGCCATCCAAGAGTCATACCTACGTGCCTGCGAAGTGGATTAGTCTTATTCACGAATTTGAGACATGTGGCCAGTGGGCTTGGGGTCCAGCTGCTCTGACATTTCTTTACGACCAGCTGAACTACGCCTCTTACTGGGAGACTAAGTAAATTGGCAGATACGTTTCTCTGCTACAGTTAATTAATTAATTACTTTTATTCTTTTAATTGGTTTTATTTATATAATTATTTATTTATTCATTTAATTATTTTATTTCAGTGCTGGATATACGAGTATTTTCCCACTATCGTGGTGCGGAGAACCTTCGGTGTTACTCCTGCACCCATTTCGGGCCCACGTCCATCTACGACCTCCATTTTACAGAGGTTGGCGTTCTATCAAAGCCCGGCGCGGACTTTCAGGGACACTGGTAGACAGACACGCGAGGCATATGAGCTGGCGGATGATTACCTACCATGGTACAGCTCAATGTCCATTCCCCGCCATTTTGACTTCCGGCAATACGTCTATTTGACGTATTTCCGGAAATTTCAAAATTTACATTCAGAATATATGGTATAGATCCGGAAAACTTAAAAAAAAAAACGTTTTTTTTTTAAAAATCGGGCATTTTAGGGTATTTAGCTAATATGGGGGTATGAGAGACAATGATGGGTATGAAAAACAAACCCAAAATGAAATTGGTCTATTGATGAACTTCACCCTAGCTACAATCACAGCCGTTGATCTTGTATTTATTCATATCCAACGGGAGGGAGAACATCCAAAGTTCAAGGGTCACGATTGATTATTGATTGGTGCCGAGAGATAAACGTAGAACACGCTCCATGGGCGCAGAGTAAGAAATAGCAGGAAGAAGAAGAAGAAGAGAAGAGAAGATGAGTGTTTCTCATTACGCGGTTCCGTCATGCTTCGCCCCTTCGCTGTACTATACACACTCACCCTCTCCTTTTGTCTTCCCTTATCTTAATCTCCTAGTTCGGTTCTTGCAATTTCATTTACAAATTACAACCCGCAGGTCTTGTGCTTCAACCCTCCTTCGTTCTCGCCTCAGAGTCAGAGACTCGTGCATTCGATGTTGTACCACTCTACCTACTACTTCTCCAGAAACTTCGACTCCAACTCCAACATCTGTCAAGTAATTCGCATTTTATTCTTCATCTAAATTAAGTCGCTTTCACTGCTCATTTGAATTTGACATCAATGTTTTCTTTCCACAGGAAACGAATAGTGTCTGGAGTTCAACCCACGGGCTCAATTCACCTTGGAAACTACTTTGGCGCTATCAAGAATTGGGTTGCACTTCAGGTGTTTGACATTTGCACTTGTCCTCTCTCACTTGGAATTTTTAAATAATCTAACTCCCATTTGCATTCAGTTGCTCTTTTTTACTACCATGTATTGAAACCTCAAATTTAACTTAATTTTGACTTTAGAATGAAAATATTGACTTGCATTTTGTTTGATTTTTCATTTCTCATGACTCACATCACATGTAATTAAAGAACTTCCGTTTGGAGAAAATATATATATTACTAGTGTGGGATGATGTTACTCAGACAAATAAGTATAGTTTGGTTATGTATATGAATTAATTAAGTTCAGTATGAAATGATTTTGTTTTCATTTTGCAGAATGTCTATGATACACTTTTCTTCATCGTGGACCTGCATGCGGTATGTCCGAAATTTCTGATACTAACTAGACTCATGAAGCTCCTAGTGATGCCTTTCATTATTCTCTTTTTATTTTTTGAGCTACAGGTCTGAGCTCATATAACTAGATATTTTGGTAGATACTATAATGGGAGGAAATATAAAGGATATTAAATTTCAGAATTCTCCTTTTTTTATGTGCTGCTTATGAACTTGAGTTGTTACTCAATGTGTGGACTTGATATTGGACCATTTGTTATTTCTGGGACCAATGTACACTGGCTACATAAATAGTTGAGGTTTCTTCTCAATGAGGCTGTAGTTTATTACTAAAAATAATAATCCAGGATAATTTAAGTTCACCTTTCTGCCAGTCTAGATGTTTAAAATTTAAAGTTCAACCAGAATCCTAACAAATTATACTTGTTATAATATAAATAGTAGCTAGACTTTGTAGATCAAAGATGTAATGTACTATAATGTACTCACTGGAAATCATTTGGATTTTGGACACAAGCAATGCAACATTGTTAAAGCAAAATTTGAAAGGTTCACACTTCACAATTATACCTTAAAATATGATTTGGCTAAAAATATTGGTTTTTTTAGAGAAATTTTACGACTGATTTTATGCTCTTTCACTGAATTCAATTCTTTTATTAATGCCAACTTTCATGTTTAATTGACGTTGAATGATAATGTCCCATTTCTCAACCCTTCAGATTTATCGTACAGATTACCTTACCTCACGACACACAACAGTTATCTAAGGCTACACGATCAACTGCAGCCATTTACTTGGCATGTGGGGTGGATCCTTCAAAGGTTCTCTGCAAATTGCAACTTTTGCTCATAACTTTTTAAGAATATAGTATTTATTTATGGTGGAAATGTGACAACCATTGTGGATAAATGACATTCATGTCTGCAAACAGGCTTCAGTTTTTGTACAGTCTCATGTCCGTGCACATGTAGAATTGATGTGGCTGCTAAGTTCCATAACGCCAATCGGCTGGCTGAACAGAATGATACAGTTTAGAGAGAAATCTCGCAAGACGGTGCGTTTATTGCTGTATGCATTTCAAATTTCGATTTATAATTTATTTCTTATTTTCCCTGTTTATGGATCTAATTTGATTTGCTGAAGTTTTATGAATCTATATTTGCTTGTCTTTGGCCAATATAAGTTTTTTAACCCTTGTTTTTATTTTACTTCTCGATTGGCTTGTATATTTTCGTTGATCCGAGTAACTTAGTCTTTTGGAATTGGATTTTAGGGAGATGATGAAGTTGGGGTTGCCCTTTTGACTTATCCTGTTCTGATGGCTTCAGATATACTTCTATATCAGGTGGCTTCTGATACAATAACCCTGTGAAAATTTTATAGCAGTGTATTTTATCTGTATTTCCCCCTATTAATTATGTAATTGTGAAAGTCGAAAAACCTAACAAATATGCTATGGTTACTTGACTAGTTTTTGTAACCCAACTTTTTTGGAACTTCTGTAAATGCATCCTGATATTGGCTTAATTTTACCTTGAATTAGAATAATTCTTATGAAATTGCTACATTTGTCTGCAGTCTGATTTTGTCCCTGTTGGCGAAGATCAAAAGCAGCATTTGGAGTTGACTCGTCACTTAGCTGAACGGGTTAATAATTTATATGGAGGAAGAAAGTGGAAGAAATTAGGCGGGTGAGGAATTGTTTTTAGTCTGGACATAAAAGCCATCCATAAAATGCAGTTGGAATTATTTAGCTTCATATATTTGATTTATTCTAGGCTTGAGCTTGACCATTCTTTTCTTTATTTTGTAAATTTATGACAGCCGAGGTGGTACTATATTTAAGGCAAGTTATATGTCATCCTAATTAGTAAGAGCTGATGAATCAAAATGCAATTGAAATGTGTTTTTCCTAACAAAGTTTTCTGGAATGTAGGTTCCAGAGCCCCTTATACCTCCAACTGGAGCCCGAATTATGTCCCTAACTGATGGCCTGTCCAAGGTTTTTTCATTTTCTCCATTTCACCCTCTCTTACGTGTGACACACATGCACACACAAACCTGCAACTCTTCTGCCTATTCTTTTGCTTTATTATTAATACTTCATAATTCATTCGGTATGTCAGATGTATCTGTTTTAGCGCAAAAAATGCAAAATATTATATGATAGTATTGAAGGAGTGTGTTTGCTATGGATGCGATTTACTTGGGAATTAAACTGCTGAACATTATTTATTGATCTGAATTTGTAAAGTTATTCTGAATGTGTTACGGGTTCAATTTATAGATGTCAAAGTCTGCACCTTCCGATCAATCCAGAATCAATATACTTGATCCTAAAGATGTAAGTAATAATATAATATTAACTAGAAACAATTTATTTGTTGTAGGTCTTATTGCATGGTGTATATGTTTGTTTTCTGAACTGTTTGCATTAAAATTAAACCTATGTGAGAATTTCTTGTGGCTCGTAATTGTTTGTTTGATGTTAGAGGTAACAATTGTGACCTGCTCATGGCATATATGAGCAAGTGAGGTATCTCACCATGGGTGATATTTCCAGCTCAAAGGGGTGGCTGCTCAGGAAAGGATGCAGGCAGCAAAGGTGGCTATGGGGGGGCAATCTCTGATTGCGGGAGCTTTTCTCTCAAAGCTCACCTTTTAGTGTTTTCTAGGATGCTGTAATTGGGAGGTTTCCAGCCCCCAATGATGCAGAACCCAAAATGAATTGCTCTCTGGGTTGAAGAATACCCCTTGGGCAAGAGCAACCAATTTCAAGTAACGCTGTGAGAAATATCCAGAGGAAGGAGAGTGGGATGGGTTGTTGCAAAATCATCGGTGAAGAAAAATTTCGTAAATTTCACTTTGATGACTTGGCAAATTTTTTTTTGGGGGGGGGGGGGGGGGATATGATAGCATATATATAAATAATAAGGGGAAGTGATAGATATTAATTTTTGAAAGTTTCAGGGATCATGTTTCTAAAGGATATTTGAAGTCTTTAGGATATCTAGATTAGGCATCACTATTCAGTATCTGTAATCCAACCTTTTTATGCCAGTGATACTACCACTGAGTTGAAAAGTTTCTCATCAATATAGTACTCCCTCCGTATCCTTTTAATCGTCGCTTTAGAGATTTCACACATATTAAGAAAAAAGTGTAAAAGGAAGAAAGAGAAGAAGGATTTTACATAATTAACCTTATTAGTGATTGGTGTATTCACCACCATCATAAATGCAAAGTAGATAATAATGTTTTGGGAGTGATGCTCATAGTATTAATTAGAGGGTAATATTGGTAAAAGTTTCATTAAAATTAGAAAGTGACAATTATTTTGAAACAACATTTTTAGTAAGTGAGACCATTATTTTGATACGGAGGGAGTACATTATTTTCTTCAAGATTTTGATCCAGTTCTCAGTTACTTATTGGATTACATTTATGTTATTATGGAAGCCTTCGGTTTAAGGTTTGCTTGTGGTCGGGCATTGCGACCTGACTCCTTGGATTTTCACACACAATTTAGATTTTTTATGATTATGTGGACTTGAATTCAATGCTGCTTCTCACACACATCAAACAAAGCATTTCTTGCAACTTGCATATTAATGTATGTCTAAATTGACTATCAATATAAGATGGTTTTGCTATTGTTGAAATAAGAGATAGGACATTGGTTACGCAGTTCGGCCAATCTTTGCCTACGTCTGCGACTACAGAGCAGCTGTAGTTCCGTATTATTGATTGTATATTTCTGTGTAAAGAGTACAAGCACTAATGAGTTTAAATAGAGAAAACCTAACGGGCCTGGGCCGAATACATATAAAACTACTATTTACAACATATCTTAACAGCTATTATTTTTTTGTAGATGTTACTTTTCCTCTGCTTTCTGTCGCTGAGTTTACTTATTTTGTTTTGTAGCTTATAGCTAACAAGATCAAACGTTGCAAAACTGATTCATTTCCAGGGTTAGTACTTCTATTATCCCATTTTTGATAATATTATATGATGATCATGGTACTTGGAGGTTTTCTCTGTGAATTACCTTTTTCTTCATTTACTCGTTTTCTTTAAATATTTTCAAATTTGGTGGCTGGCAAGTTCTCAAGTTACTTGTGCACTACTGATAAAAAACATTACTTGTGCACTGTGGCAAATCTAACAGCATGGAATTTGACAATCCTGAGAGGCCTGAATGTAAAAATCTTCTTTCCATATACCAACTCGTTTCTGGAAAGACAAAAGAGGTCAGAAATGGTTTATATTTCTTTTTCATTTAGAATTATTTAAGTTGTCAATATCTTTTTAGTGGTTTTATAATCTGCCTAGTTCAAGTAAGCATGTTTAATGCTATTCATGTCAAATTTTTACTTTATGGTTTTACTTTGGGACTTGTGTATTATGGGTTCTTGCTTAAGTCCCACATCGGGTAGTATGTGATACTCGGTGGAGTACTATTAAGAGTCCCACATCTAATGTGACATGGCTTGAAAAAGGGTTTATAAGTGGGAGACATCCCTTACCTTACAAGCCGATTTTGTAAGGTTGAGTAGGCCCAACCCAAATTCTAAGATGGTATCAAAGCCAATCCAAGATCCACTGGGCCACCCGTTATTGGGCTACTCGGGTCACACCCCAGCTGTCAAATTCTGGGCGTGAGGGGGTGTGTCAAGAGTCTCACTCCGGATGTGATATGGCCTGAAAAATGGTTTATAAGTAGGAGGGATCCCTCACCTTACAAGCAGATTTTGTACGGTTGAGTTAGGCCCAACCCAAATTCTAAGATGTACTAAAGTGATTTGGTTCTTCTCCCTCAATAGCTGGTTTTAATGGCCAAGTGTTTGGATGCTTATTGTTTCGTTTGCCGTATGCTTGCTAGTGATGCCAGCTTACGCGCTTCTGCCTCCTTTTCGTTGTTATAATATTCAAGAAATTCAACTTTTTCTCTATCATTTTAACTCCATGAAGGTTCTTCATGATCTCTGACTAGTTGGAAATCCAACTTCCAACAGTCGCAATTCCTCTTGATATTGGAATAGCTTGGACTGCAAGAAGGATGCTGTAGCCCCCAACACTGGTCTCTTTTTCTGCCGGTCAGACCAATTTGTCAGGAATCCAGAGAAATTGAAACGAAAGAAAGATAGAATTAAATAAATTAATCAAATTAATTCAAGTGTATTATTGAAAATTGATATAAAAGTTGTAAAAGAGAGTTCTCCCCAAGAGTTTCCCCTCCAATGGATCTCTCCTTTCACAGACAAACTATCAAATATACAGAGTGAAATCATCTATTCCAAGTATCGTGTATAATCCATTCTAACTAACTAAGTAATCCCAAGTCCCAACTACTTAACTCCTCTTTATTATCCCAACAGATGCGTGGTTCAAGAATATGTTGTGTATTTTTTAATCCGTATTCATGAATTACTCAACATATTGCTGCCAATTGAGAAGAATTCCCGGGTATTAATTTATGAAGGATTTCTCTTTACTATGGCCAGTCAAAAGTCAGGTATGAGATGGGATATTGAACACGTGTAGAAACTTCCTGTTTAAACTCAAATGTTATATTTCTTAAAAGTATTTCCCAATCATGCAGTGGTTGTTGACTTCCAAATACTTATATAGTTATTCTGTACAGGAAGTTGTGCAGGAATGCCAAAATATGAACTGGGGTACATTCAAAGCTCTCTTAACAGATGCCTTGAGTGATCATTTGCAACCCATTCAGGTTTAAATACTAAAATGAAACCTTTGCTAAGATTTTTTTTTTGCACAGCAGTTATGATTGTTTAATCTTAATCTGCACCTATTTACATTCTCATTCTTTCTTTGTTTACCAATGGAATCATTATAATCCCTGCTTTCTAAAGGGGTGATTTTTTTGCTGATGTGTGCAATAACTCAGCCCCATTAACTCTTTTTAGCTATTCCTAATTTTTGTCACCAAGTTGACATAAGTTTGTTTGACTAGTGTTTAATTACTTTTGAAAAGTTCAATTTTGAAATATCAACTTTTCTGTTTGGATTTGATTCTATGAAAACAAGTTTTGTTTGGATGAATGTTTTTAAGCCCGAACTGGAGATCTAACTGGTGTGGCCTCTGTGCCATGGTTCAATTAATTCATTCGGTTCAACCAGATGACTAAGAAATAAATATAAAGTATTACGTTAGGGGAAAAGCAAATAATGAATAAACAAATTATTTCAAACGATTCAACCGCGGTT
The DNA here is from genome assembly GCA_963573325.1 of Astragalus glycyphyllos. Classification (NCBI taxonomy): domain Eukaryota; kingdom Viridiplantae; phylum Streptophyta; class Magnoliopsida; order Fabales; family Fabaceae; genus Astragalus; species Astragalus glycyphyllos. The sequence continues at coordinate 92,803,471 of OY754307.1, forward strand.
CAATCATATTGTGGTTAAAATGAGGTTGAATCGACTGCCGAACTAACCAGCTCCAAGTTCAACTGGTTGAACTGGCTTGGTTTGGTCATCTGGTTCTTAAAACATTGGTTTGGACAGTTTATAAATAAAATTAATGAAAGGACTACTGTTATTATGTAATATTATTCAATTATTAGTAAGTAGGGGGACTAATGAAAAATAGTCTCACACTGCTGAACATTAAAAAATGGGAACTCAGCAGAAGTAACAAAAAAATTTGGGCTCGTTCACTTTTTAAAATATTTTCTGTTTTCGTTTTTTAAAATTTGTACTCATTTTAAATTACTTAACTGAAAATGAAAGATTCTTTGTGGTGAAAAATTGTGATAGAGAAAATATGAAAGGGTGGTTAGAAAAAATACTTTTTTGGAAACAATGAAAACAGTTTTTTTTTTTTTGTCATTTTCAAAATTTTGAAAATGGTGAATTTGTTCTCTATTATGTTTCTTAGTTTTCGTGGAAATTAGTTGAAATAGAAACAAGAAACACGGGAAGTTAACATTGCCTAATTTCAATGGAATGTGTTTGCACTTTGCAGCATACAAGGAACACACACATCATATCATTTTTGCCACCCAAACAATCAACTAGCTATTGGACAATAGGAGTTAATTTGGAGGTCAAAAGGAATTTGTAGCACAGTATTAGGTTTGAAAGTTTTCCAAACACAAACCTTTTGTTATAAGAGAAGTCTAGTGCATAGCTCATTTTTATATCTTGTAGAATAGGAATCAGAACAATGCAAAAGTTGCCCTTGGTATCCTTTTAATTTTTAGTCGTTTCTTCTATCAGTTGGTCTGTGTTCAAAGCCTATTTTTGGGCTTCAGCAGGCCATAGGCCATACCTATCTGAGGACTCTAGCTTCTTCAAAGGCATTAAGGCATACATGTTAGACGAAATACCCTCTCTCTTTGACTTTTGATTCCCATTTGATCCCACTAGAAGTCTTCATAGCAAAGTACATGATATCGAAACATTTGAAACCGGATATTCGGTTGGGAACTTGGACCGTGACATCTTAAGGATGCCCTAATCAAATTTTTATGAGTGAAATTAGGAGAATAGTACAATTTTAACTTAGTCAAAAGTAATACTTTAAATTTCAGTTCCCCTGATTTAAGTCTCTAGTTATTCATCGCCATTGATTATAGTCTTTTAATTTTGTGGTCATTTACTTGGTGAGCTTGGGGTCTCAGTTATCACTCCACATTTTTCCGTTCTTTGACAGGTTCGCTATGAGGAAATCATGTCAGATTCAGGTTATTTAGATAAAATTTTGGGAGAAGGTGCTAGAAATGCAGAAGATATTGCAGATGCTACCCTTCATAATGTTTACCAAGCATTGGGATTTTTGAGGAGACAGTGATGAACGACGTTAAATAAATTATAAGATTGGTACACGGCTACTTTAAGTCAAACTTTTGTAGGATTCATCATCAGCCTCAATATTTTGGAGCAATCTCTTCTCATGGGTATATACTTGACTGCTGAAAGTGGAATGGTTATTTGATCCAAAGCCCCAAGGTTCCGTGTATTCTCGATGCAATAAGCTTTATATATCTTCTTTTTTCCTCAATGAGTATGCTTGTTGCATTTATTTTTTGCGGCCTTCCGTTATTTATTTGAGCCATTATTTTTTTTTACCAAAAAATTACCATTATTTATTTGTACTGTATATTGAAATCACCAAAATTGATAAATGATTTGATCATTGTATTTTTTGGAGACACATTGCCTAGTCATCTTAATTCTGTCTCCTCTCAGTGTTATTTTTTCTTCAATTTTTGACTTATCAGTTGGATCATCAGTAGTAATCATCTACATTACATGTTTCACGTACACTCTTCCAAGAAGACTCTTGTTCTTGAAGTTATTTCTCGCCAGATGAAATTGACGATAGAAGTATTCTTTTTAGGGTATGAATTCTCTAACTTCAGGGCGCTTAGAGAATTCATTTGCTTCTTGTTGTGGTTATACGTTGGTGGTCATGTTGGTGCATCATGGCATTCGTGCAGGATTTGTTTGCATTGGCACTTCTAATAATTGTTTAGTTCCTTGACCATGTGGCATGGTTTGCTTCATGGAAAATGATAGCAGAAGTGTATTATATATAAAGTGAACTCTATGGACACATATTGTACACCCCCCAAACTTTCAAGAATGTGCAGTATAGAACTAATTTCTTTTAGTTAATAACCAACAAACCAAAATGAAAAATTACAATCCCATTGTTTTTTTGACAAACACAATCCCATTGTTGATACAATGATGCCTATTAATTTTTAGGGTTAAAACTTTCATTTTGATTTGTAAGTAGGGATAAAGAGAGAGAGAGAATAGGGATCCATTGTTATTTGATTAAAGGTTTCTTTTTCTTTTTGGTATACTAAAGGTTTCTTCTTTACGCCTTTGTTATTTTCTTCCCCTTCTTTAGCGCAAATATTATTAGGTAGAAGAGTAAGTGTTAGGGAATAAAATATTATCAGTGGCAGATCTAGAATCTAGGATAGGGGTCAATTTTTTCATTTACCCTGTAAATAAAGGTTTAAATATTTGATCCTGTAAATATATCAATTTTCCATTTATCCCTGTAAAAAAAAAGTTTACGGTTACTTCCTGCAAAAATAAACAGTTTTCGGTCACCTCTTTCTGTTAGATTATGTAGTGTATAATGGGTATAAACCATGTACGGCTACCCCCTTGCAAAATATAAAAAGTTCACGGTTACTCTCTTGAAGGGAGTAACTAGAAACACTTATTATTTGCAAGGTTGATTTAAAATTTTTTTTTTTACAGGAGGGTAAATGGAAAATTGGGATATTTGCAAGGAGGGATCAAATATTTAAGCTAAAAATAAAATAAAAACTTTAATATATTTAGTAAAATAAATTATACAACATATAATTGTTCTTATAGTGATCTACTATTAATAAAGCTCAACACTCTGTCTCTATAAAAAAACTCAGCACTATCTTTATAAAAAATAAATTCGACACTCTCGATTGAAGTGATTCAAAATTCAAACATCTTCAATCATAGTCTATTATAGTCTTGTTTATCGTATCAAATACTCTAGCAAATATATGCAAATGTGCTAATGCGCTAACCTTTTTTAGTGGGCATTTTCTCTCACATGCATGACTAATATCTTTGACAACAGATTTACAGGGTAGAGAGGAATAAACTTTAGAATAAAACTTTTTTTTTTATAATACTTTAGAAGTAATTACGATGTTATGGGTACCGGTGTTCCTCACATAAAAAATTAGGTAATTACTAGAACCTATCCAACATAAAAAATTGTTGTGTTTGTTAGGAAAAAAAGACGAACATTTTCTCTCTGGAACAGGAGTATACAACACTTTAGGTAAGTATCGCTCTTAACTTTATTACTACCTTTTTTGGTTACTATATTATATTATTGGTGCGTGATTTCCATCAGCTTTGCCGATGACTAATCTACGCCGGAGAACCTGACTGGCCACGAGTACATAGCTTTGCCGGTCCGTGTGAACTATATTACTATCTTTATCTAGTGGATTCAAGAGACGTGCTAGCATATTTTTTATGTTAATAAATGAATTATAATACGAGAATTTTATAGTTACATGTTTTTTCTGTGTTCGTAGTTTATAATCTATTTCAGAATAATTTCTTTTTCAGCCATAACCTTGATATTTTATGATATATATATATATATATATATATATATATATATATGATTTAAAAACTATTCAAAAGGTGAAAAAATATTCAACATTATGAGAATTATATAACTAATTTAGAAGAAATCAAACCAAATTAAAAGGAAAAATAGGAATTACATATATGGTTACTTTACACAAACTAAAAAAATCAATAGGTTTTAATGTGATTATTGGTCTTTTCTTGTGTTACTTTCGACTGCTTATTATCCGGTTATTCTGAAATATATGGATATATCCATTTCCTGTCAAAAATATATTATGTACCTACTTTTCTCTCTAATAAATTGTTAAAGACATTACTGTTAAATTGTCGTTTGTTTATAGAAGCATTAATTATTAACTTTTCGTATACAGAACAAACTTAGTGATATTAATAGTAATTAATACTATATTTAAAAAATAATAATAAATATATCTAGATATTTGAAAAGAGTCTTATATTTAGGGGGTAATAATGAGAGTAATAAATGTAACATTTATTAGTATTAAATATAGAATTTAATGTTAAATCTCTGTTTTTGGATTTATATAGCAGTATTCAAATATAGCATTAATCAGATGGCCACGCAACCAACGATATATCCTGGCGTCATTTGCACCACTACCCCCCTATATATTGTGATACCATTTTGGGGAGAAGAAAGAAATTTCTGAGAACAGAAAAAAAGAGTATAAGTGACTTCTGATATTAGAATCAGAGAGAAGGAAATTAAGCAAGGGAGGGACTGAGAATTATATATATGATCCATTAATTCTCTAGTTCTTCCCAGTATGTCCTGAGAATCAAGAACAGATTGGAGAACAAATTTGGCGAGCTAGCTAGTAGATTTGGGGAAGAGAACAAGTAAGTTTCATCAACCTTCTTTTATCCCTCAACTCCTTTTTGCTGTAATTAACATAGATTAATTCTCTACATTTTTTTTATTTCTTTTGTTGGTTTTATGGTTAGGTTGGCTTTAAAAAGTGAAAATTAAAGGTATTAAAGATTTGTGGAAAATTTGAAATCCTATTTATACAAGATTGCTACAACTCACACACTCACACTTGCACTTGTTTGCTGGTGTTTTTAGCAAACAATCACTAGTTTTATTAGAAGGTTTGTGAGATCAAACTAGAAAAATCTCAAAGCAATGCCTCTGAATTGCGCATGGTTTTTGTTGAAGAAAACGTAGAAAAGGGGACGATTTGCAATGATTTAACAGAATCGAAAAGAAAAGAAGCAGTAAATGGTGCGTGAATTGTAAAGAAAAAGAAAAACAAATTGCATTGAATCATAAAAATGGTACACGATCACGTACAGCGATTCTTCCACTCGTTTTTCGCTCTGGCTTGGAAGTTAGAGTTTCAGGAATCGGGTGTGTATTGTGATTTTCGCGACCACTGTTTCTTCTCAGAAACAGCTATTTATACAAAGGAAAAGAGGGGGAAATTTGAACTGAGTAACTGCCTAGAAATTCGAAAATAAGTAACTGCCACTCCTACTTTCAACCAGAACCGCTCTGTCATGCTTCGACCAACTGCTAGCCTTCAACGTATAACTGCTCTGTTTTCTGTCTGTCGAAAGCCTGCGTCCATTTTCCTCTCTCTTGCTTTTGCTTCCCTGGAAACTTGTCAAGTTTACCTTGCGTATGACCATCTTCTCTGTCGAAATAATTTGGTCTTCGTCGAAATATAAGTCAGGCCATGTTGACCATCTTTAATGAAGCCTGTCGAAATTACAGGCTAACAAGTTGCCCCCCAAAAATGTCTTTTTCGACTGAACTTGAAGAGGAAGAAGAGAAAGACATTTTTGAATTCATTATCGAAATAACTTTGCACTTGAGTAACATAGCTGTATACCTGATGTCACCACTGTTAAGTGTTGTGTCCATATTCAAACCTTGAGCTTGAACAGCCTGTAATTTCGGCAATGTTTTGGCAACTTAAATGCCATGTTTTTACGCTTCCTTTATATTTATTCCAGCGTTATTTTAACTTCTTGCAACGTTGGCTTATATTTTTTCAAGTATTTGCCATTTATACGCAAAATTCTTCCATCAGCGTCAATCTCTTCGACCTCATATGCGCCGTTTGAATAAACTTGTAAAATTTTAAATGGTCCTTCCCAACTTGGGGACCATTTACCAAAGACTATCTTTTTTATCCGTAGGCAATAGGACCTTCCACACTAGATCACCTGAATTAAAGGTTTTAGACCTAACCTTTTTGTTATAAGTTTTAGCTACCCTCTCTTTCTGTCGAATAAGCATATCTAAAGCTAATAACCTTTCTTCGTCTAAATCAACCAATTCATCAAGCATCATATTCCAATAATAATCAGAGGGAATCTCCCACTGTCTTTGAATTCTTGTTGATTGTAGACAAATTTCAACAGGCAACACTGCATCGTGTCCAAATGTTAGCCTATAAGGAGTAGTGTTGATAGATTCTTTGGGTGAATTTCGACAAGCCCATAATGCTTGATCAAGGGTATTATGCCAATTTTTGGGTTTCTGCCCAACATGCTTTTTAATTAAATTAATAATAACTTTATTGGCAGCTTCTACTTGACCATTGACTTGCGCATAATATGGTGTCGAAGTTAATAACTTAAAACCAATTTCAGAAGCAAACTCTACCATCTTTCTACCAGTGAAAACTGATCCTTGATCTGTAGTAATGGTTTCTGGAATTCCAAACCGATAAATGATATGATTTTGAATAAACCTTATCACTGCTTCTTGATCAACATTGGCTAAAGGTATAGCTTCAACCCATTTGGTGAAGTAATCAATTCCCACAAGGATATATCTATGGCCCTTCGACGAAGTTGGCTTTATCTCTCCAATCACATCTAGAGCCCAACCTCTAAATGGCCAAGGTTTGACTATGGCATGCAATTCATTTGCAGGTACATGTTGTATCCCAGCATGCTTTTGACACTCTTGGCACCCCTTAGCAAATTCTATGCAATCTTTCAGCATAGTTGGCCAATACATTCCTTGTCGAAATAGTAACCACTTCATTTTGTGGCCTACTTGGTGTGAACCACATGCTCCACTATGTGTATCGGAAACTGCTAAATATGCCTCATTTTCACTAAGACATTTTAATAGTACTCCTTCAGGAGTCTTTTTAAACAATTCGTTTCCAATTATCACATAGCTCAAAGCTCTGTATTTTACCTTTTTATTGGTTTTTCTTGTGGGATTTTGCAAATATTCTGCAATAGGCCTTCGCCAATCATTATTGGTCATATTGTCAAGTGCAAAAATTTCTGCTAAGTCAAAGTCACCAAAAAATTGACGATTTTCGACAACGACTAGTTCCTCGTTTGCGCTCGCATCTGTTGCCCCCCCAGTTGTTGGTATTGACAATAGTGACAAGAATCGTCATCAGAAATGGTTTTATCCTTTATTTCAATTAACTCTTCCATGCTTTGTTTTGAAACTTTATAGCCTGAAGCAATTTGTGCCAATTCATTTGCCACTTGATTATCAATTCGTGGTAAATGTTCTAAGTGAACAGACTCAAATCTTTTTAACAAAGCATTGGCAACAACAAAGTATCTGATAAGGTGCTCTTTAATGCATTTGTACTCTCTTGTCAATTGTTTGACAACCAACTCAGAGTCACCTTTTATTTCGACATGACTTGCCCCAAGTAAGATTTCAAGGCCTACTATTAAAGCCTCATACTCAGCCTCATTATTGGAACAAACATCCCGAATTTTAAACTTATACTTCGTTGGAATGTTAGTAGGAGATATTATTAAAATACCAATCCCAACTCCATGTTTATGGCTTGAACCATCAAAGTACAACCTCCAAGGATACACGTCTACAAAACTTAATGTTTCTTCGACAACAGAATGGTCTACTATAAAATCAGCAACCACTTGTCCTTTAATTGATTTTAGAGGTTGATAAGTTAAGTTGTATTCTGACAAAGTCAAAGCCCATTTACCAATTCGGTTATGCATTATTGGTTTCGACAGCATATGCTTAATAACATCAAAATGCGAATAAACAGAAACATCAGCTGGTTTTATATATTGCTTTAACTTTGTACACGAAAAATACAAACAAAGGCACAATTTTTCTATAGGAGAGTACCTCGTTTCGGGATCATTTAAGACCCTACTGAGGTAATAAATGGCTCTTTCGACACCACTATCATCCTCTTGTGCTAACATGCTACCTATTGTTCTATCAGAAGCTGCTATATACAATTTGAGCACTTTGTGTTTAATAACAGGCAACAAAATTGGTGGTTTCATCAAATAAGACTTGATTTCATCGAAGGCTGCTTGATGCATTGGTTCCCATTTGAATTCTTCTTCCTTCTTCAGTCTTAACAATGGCGAAAAAACTTGTGATTTGCCACTTAGATTTGATATAAATCTTCGAAGGAAATTGATTTTCCCCAGCAACGACTGAAGCTCCTTTTTGGTCGAAGGGGCCTTCGTTTCCATAATTGCCTTAGTCTTATTTTGATTGATTTCAATGCCTTTTTTGTGCACTATAAAACCCAAGAAATCACCTGCACGCACACAAAAGGCACATTTTAATGGATTTAATTTCAATCCATATTTCCTCATTCTTTCAAAAGAACGGCGAAGATGGTCTAAATGACCACTTTCTGAGGAAGATTTAACCACCACATCATCTATGTATACTTGCATAAAATCATCAATAAAATCATGAAACATAGAATTCATGGCCCTCTGATATGTAGCACCAGCATTCTTTAAGCCAAAGGGCATTACTACCCATTCATAAACACCCAATGCCCCTGGACATCTAAAAGCAGTTTTCGACACATCCTCTTCAGCAATGAAGATTTGATTATACCCAGAATAACCATCAAGCATACTAAGATAATCAAATCCTGCTGCTGAATCTATTAGCATTTCTGCCACGGGCATTGCGTATTCATCCTTGGGAGTTGCATTATTTAAATCCCTAAAGTCTATGCAAACTCTAAGAGTCCCATTTTTCTTTATTACAGGAACTATATTGGCTAACCATTCGACATACCTGGCAGTTCTGATGAATTTGTTTCTGAATAGCCTTTCGATTTCCTCTTTGATCTTAGCCAACACTTGAGGAGCAAATCTTCTTGGCACTTGCTTCACTGGTTTCTTCCCTGGTCGAATTGGTAATTGCATTTCCACTACTTTTCGACTCAACCCTGGCATTTCATCGTAATCCCAAGCAAAACAATCTTTGAACTCCCTTAGCAATGTGATGACTTGGATTTTTAGAGAAGCATCAATATTTGCACTAATATAAGTTGGCCTTTTTATTGAGCCATTTCCCAAATCAACTTCTTCTAACGGGTCTTGAGCTTGCATATGCTTTGTCGGATCTCTAGGATCCTTTTCAAAACCTAATGGATCGTTATCATAGATACAGTCAAGTCTTTCATCTATGACTATGCCATTTTCTTCATGTAACTCACTGGCTTCGACAGCCATTGTTTGTTGAATAATTTCGGCCTCCATAGCCGCTTTAAACTTGTTTTCGGCCATATAAGCCGTAATTTTGTCCCATGCATTGGGCACTGACATAAGAAAATTTTCAAGAACCAGTGTTCCACCCCGTTGGTCGAAAAACACCATCAGGATAAACACTATCATCTCCCATTATTTCTCTTTCCCAAACAAAACCATAATTTGGGTCAAGATGAACTGAGGCAAAAACATTATCCGCAGGAACATATGCCTCATTAGAAGATGAACATGGCGCAATCTTCGCCATTTGTTTCTCAAAATTTTCCTTGGTAACTTGGTTCACATCAGCACGGAAGTAGCTCTGATCTGCTTCAACATACTCTACCAAACCATCTTCCTTCCACATTACTAAACGTTGATGCAAAGTTGAAGGGACAGCACCAACTCCATGGATCCACTCTCTACCAAGGAGTAAATTAAAATTCGCTTTAGAGGCTATCACTAAAAACAATGTAGTCCTCTTTATGGAACCAACGATTAAGTCCACCTCAATGGCCCCCAAAGAATGGCCAGTTTTGCCTTCATAATTGCTTAAGACAATGTTATGTGGCCTGAGGTCAGTATCGAACTTACCAATCTTCTTCAAAAGACCATGTGGCATTAAATTCACTGCAGCTCCACCATCCACTAACACTTTGTTAATTCCAACACCATTGACTTTGGCTTGGAAATACAGGGGTTTCAAATGGTTTTGCATACTCATATCTGGCTTCTCGAAGGTAGCCATTTGGTCTTCGACACAACCATTGTTCATCACATAGTAACACATTGGCTTATGATGAGCCATATCCTCTGTAAAATCCTCTTCAACGTCATTTGGTACTGTGATAACATCGTACTCAAGAGGCAGTATTGATACCACATTGCAAACAACGTCGAAATCATCTTCAGAATAATTAAAATCAGACTCCATGTCTTCATCCATGTCGAAATCAGCATTTCTTTCTTTCACTGTTGACAATGGAGGAAATATTCTTTCAAGAGCAGGCCTTCTTGGCTTTTCTGTTACCACAGCCTTGCCTTTGGCCTTATTCGCTGCACACACATGACTAGCAACATCAGCATTCCTCTTTGTGGCAACTTCAGCTTTGTGAACCTCACTCTTCGCCACTATCATGCTGCGTGGAACTTGATTATTAGCCAAATGACTTGGAACCTCGTTAATGTCAAAGTGTGCCTTCTTCTTCTGTTGCCTTTGGTAACGACGCCACTGTGTTCTAGTCATAGGGTTCTTACCCTTATAGTTATTCTTATAATTAAACTTAACAGCATCAGTACCTGGCTTGACAGCTTTAGCACGTTGATTATTGGGCACCCACGCTTCGACAGGAGCACTAGCACTTGGGACAAAAGATTTACCTGTTGACAGCTTCAAATACCCCTTTGCTGAGGACTTCTCCTTAGCAAATTGTCGTTTACTTGTTGAAGGCTTTGCTGACACATTAGCCTCATAGCCAGGAAGATCTCCTTTTGCAAAGTCAAATTTTGGCCTGTTATCAAGCCATTTTCTTTTGCGTTGTTGTTGATCCTGATAACCTTCGACAGCTTTAGCTGCTTCTTTATCGAAGACAGCACTGCACCTTGGGCAAAGCATAACTTCAGAATTATTCCACTTACACCGATTGAGGAAATCTATCAATTCTTCCTCAGCCTTTGGATACACAACATGTATCTTCCCATCATATTCTTTTAGGGTCACCTCCTGTTTCTTACCTTCAGCATACATAAAACCTTTTAATTTCTCGGTGGCAGTCTTGACACACTTAGCAGGGTTTGCCATTTGAGCATCCACCATGCCTACATCAGCTTCGACAGGTTCAGAGTACATAGCTTCAGCCTTAGGCAATGGGTCAACATCAATCTGCATAGGAGCTTTCATTTTCTTATCAGCAAATTTGAGTCTTCCTTCGTCAACTGCTTTTTGCACAATATCCCTGAAGAGAACACAACGGTCAGTGTTATGTCCCAAAAAATTATGGAACTTACAATAACCCTTTTTCTTTCTTTGGTCAAGAGTTGGTATTTTAAGGCCTTTAGGCACTAATATTTGACCATCAGTTACTAAAAGATCAAAAATTTCATCACATTTAGTAACATCAAAAGTATAAGTCTTAGGCATAAATCTATCATTCTTAGGCTCTACAGGGTTATTCCCATTCGCAGGCCTTAATAATTTACAGGTATAAGGAGGACCAGACTTAAGTTCAGCCACGTCTATCTCCTCTTCTTCGACATTACTATATGTAACGTCAAATTCTTCTTCGACATATGCCACTTTTTCTTTTTTATGATACCTATTCGACCTAGATTTTTCCTCTCTAAGCCTTTCAACTTGTCGAACTCTATCAGCCAAATGAGCCATATCTCGCAAATGAGATGTGTCTAATTTCTTTCTAATTGAGTAATCAAGGCCACCAGCAGCCATTTCGACAAGCTCATGTTCAGGGACTTGTGTGAAGCAACGAGATTTCAACAGCCTAAATCTGTTTAAGTAATCATCAATAGTTTCAGGCATTTTGCGCCGAACACTAGCCAATTCTTTAAGACTAATTTTCGACTGGCCCATGTAAAACTGTGCATGGAATGCCTTTTCTAATTGTCCCCATGTGAACATAGAACCAGGGGGTAAGGTCGTGAACCAAGTGAAAGGATTTTTAGTTAGAGAATTGGGAAAGTATTTCATCTTCAAATTCTCATTTTGTGCTAAATCCCCAGCCTCAGTCAAGAAACGAGCAATGTGTTCGACTGTGGACTCATTTGTATCACCACCAAACTTAGTAAACTTGGGAACTTTCCATCCCCTTGGTAACTCAGTTTGTAGTACATGTTCACATAATGGTGATACGAAGTTAGGCCTTTGTAAACCTATGTTAAGGCCATTTTGCGCCAAAATAGTTTCGACTAAAGTAGCTATATTGTTTTCTGCGCCAACATTGTGTTGTTGCACTTGTCGAACAACTTCATCAGCGTTCTGGTGTCTATTTACCAAAACTATTTCAGGGACGTGGTTTACTGCCCCTTGTGGTTCGCCTACTACTGTCGACGCTTCGACTGCAACTGCTTCTTGGGGGTTAACTGGCAATGCATTACCAGCAATAATAGGAACTTGCCTATTATTAACCGCTGGAGCCCCAAAGAAATCTGCAATCCTACTCATCTGATTTGCCAACATTTGGTAACTGTTATTGGTATTTTGAATCAATGGATTGAAAACTGTACCAATTTGTTGGGTAAGCATATTAACCATATCGTGATTACTCTCGTCTACTTGCTGTCTTAAGGCCAACAAAGACGTATTGGTTAATGCTGGGGGATTTCGACCAAATACGCTCTCAGAAGAGACATGTGTAGGGGAAAAGGTCGAAATATGTGGCATTCCAGTAGGCATGCCATACATTCCCAGAGGAAATGGGGGTAGATGCACGTTATTCAAACGTGGGTCTAAACCGTCTCCCATTGCCATGTAAGGGCTATGAAGCCCTGCACTTAACGGCAAAGACATAGGCAGAGATGCCATTTCTGACTGCGTCGAACCAACATTAGTCATTGATAATGAAGGAACGGTTGTCGACGATGATGGTCCTGCACTAACGCTCGCAGAATCCATTGTTGTCCCTTGCCCTTGTGAAACCACAGGGTTGGAACTAGATACATTATTCGTACCAGAACGAACCATTTTACCACTTCTTAAGTGCATACAACAGCGAATACAAATAAGAGAGTACGAAAATGAACAAAATCAAAGGCAATGTCCCACTGGGCGTGCCAATTTGTTTGCTGGTGTTTTTAGCAAACAATCACTAGTTTTATTAGAAGGTTTGTGAGATCAAACTAGAAAAATCTCAAAGCAATGCCTCTGAATTGCGCATGGTTTTTGTTGAAGAAAACGTAGAAAAGGGGACGATTTGCAATGATTTAACAGAATCGAAAAGAAAAGAAGCAGTAAATGGTGCGTGAATTGTAAAGAAAAAGAAAAACAAATTGCATTGAATCATAAAAATGGTACACGATCACGTACAGCGATTCTTCCACTCGTTTTTCGCTCTGGCTTGGAAGTTAGAGTTTCAGGAATCGGGTGTGTATTGTGATTTTCGCGACCCCTGTTTCTTCTCAGAAACAGCTATTTATACAAAGGAAAAGAGGGGGAAATTTGAACTAAGTAACTGCCTAGAAATTCGAAAATAAGTAACTGCTACTCCTACTTTCGACCAGAACCGCTCTGTCATGCTTCGACCAACTGCTAGCCTTCAGCGTATAACTGCTCTGTTTTCTGTCTGTCGAAAGCCTGCGTCCATTTTCCTCTCTCTTGCTTTTGCTTCCCTGGAAACTTGTCAAGTTTACCTTGCGTATGACCATATTCTCTGTCGAAATAATTTGGTCTTCGTCGAAATATAAGTCAGGCCATGTTGACCATCTTTAATGAAGCCTGTCGAAATTACAGGCTAACAGGGAGATATAACTTTTGTTAGTAAAAACTTATGGGTTAACATAAAAACTTACTTATTTGCATAAGTTATTTCTCATAAACTCAAAATAAGCTCTATCCAAACGAGCCTATAGTGGGTCACCTCAGAAAGATTCCAATGAGCTTCACTTCTTGGTTTTTCTTCAACATTCTAGATACACCTTTTCATCTCTTCAAATGTATCTTTTGAATTTTTCACCACTATTAATATTAAATATTGGAAATTCTAATTGATTTTCCCAACAGTAAATAATTTTCAAATTTTCACATCTCGCAAATTAACTTGAAATAACTATTTCAACTAACAAGTATGCATCAAAAACCGTAAATTTGAAGAGTTTCATGGATAAAATTTACATGTCTTGTTTCTTGTGATTGTGAAGCGGTGGAAATGTGGTCCAAGCTCAAACTAAAATATATTCTACCACAACCGTCCTCTAAAGTGCAGAGTTGTCTTGTGTGTTTTTCAAGCTGCTTGTATTTGGTATCCATGTGTGAAAGGTGTATTCCTATTGTAGTGCTATAAGAATTAATCTCTGTTTGGTAAAAAATAATGGATAATGAATAAGTTAGTGGATTGCAGATAAGTTAGTTTATAGCAGATGAACTTATAGCGCATGAGTTAGCGGATTGAATTTAAAGTATTTGGTAAAATTAATGGTTGAACTAGGTTATAAATAAATATAAAATAACATATATGAAAATTTGTAATTAATGCTTGAAAATGAGGCAGAATATTCATTTAATAAAGAATAAATGAGAATTTAATTAAAATAATAAAGGTAAAAAAAGAGAAAAAGTGAAACGCTATAAACTAGTTGTGCTAAACACTTTCAAGTAGCTTACCTGCTATAAGATAGCGGCAGTTTTGCCTTGCCAAATAGAGTCTTAAATAAAGTGGCACTCCCTCCACATTTGAAGAGGGCGTATTTATCCTTCATTGAGTGCTGACACATGATTAGACGTCTGAAACTCTTATTAGAAGATGGAGAGAGACTCAATAATGTTGTGCTAAATGTTTATTAATACAATATTTATTAATCCAAAAAAAATTATTCAACACATAAATCATGTCTCTAGTACTATAAATAGGACTATATTAAATTTGCATTTTAACTGAAAAAATTTAACTCATGTGACACATTATAACCGGTGAACGTACATCATAAACACGTACACTTATATAAAAAAGCACCTAATGAGTTTTGTCTTTTCTAAGCCTCCAAATATTTCTATGTTATTTAGGTGTTTAAAATTAGGCTTCTATTTTTTATTTAATCTTAAACGGCTAACCATTAACTATTGAAATCTTACACATGATTGCATGTAAACGCACCCTAAAAGTGTACATCAACCTTACTATTACATTTTAAAAGAATAGAAATTTCTACCAATAACAAAACTTAAATAAAAAGTAGTATTTTTAATAAAATATTATTAGTAATATTAAAAACATCTTGTCTCAAAGTTCGCTTTAGGCTCAAAATACGTTGGATTGCTAAATGGAAGCACAAAAGGGTGAGTCACATAAACACTCAAGTAAGGAATTGGATGATGATGGAAGAATCAAGAGAACTGGTATGTTTTCTTTATCTCTACCTTTCTTTATAAGTGTATCTCTTTTCTCCTTGCAATTACACTTGAGACCTTTCTTGGGTCTCTTTGTTTCACGGTTCTGCAGATATCGGCATTGATGCCATTGCATATCCCAACACATGTTCTCTTGCCTGGTCATTTGGTGGATGTAGTCGGATTCACTGTCATCAACTTCAGCCTTTTAGGTTCAATCTCTTCAAGAAAATTTGCATCAAGGGGCTCTTAAGGATTCAGTGATTATCCCTGGTATCAATACCCAGAAGTAATAGATGTTGAAGGAGCGCCAACAATTGATGATGACTTTTAATACCAGCCTTTACTTCTATTTTCTGTATGGTTAGTGACTTTTTGTGTTGTATGTGTTAGAAATTAAATCAAGGCAACTAGAAGGTTTTAGAATCACTAGAAGAATTGAGAAGCATATAGAAATTACATGATATTATCTTTTGTATTATTTAAACAATTTCACTGGATCTAGATGCACCTAGAATGGCGGCAACCTTGTTGTACCACCGCCTATGTTATTTATTTAGTTATTAAGTTTGCTTAATGTTTAAGAACACTAGCCTATATAAAGGCTTGAGATGTGTCTATTGTAATCATCAAGTTTTGAATAAAAATTAAGTGAAATACTCTTCCTCTCCTTCTCTCGTTTTTGTGTGTTTGTGTTTTTATTATATGCCTCTTTGATATCATTTTAACTATTAAGACTATATATACATACTTATATATTAATATGGTTTATCATTCTCATGATATAGCGTGCTAACCAAACATGAGAATTGTGCAGCTAAAGAGGAACTTCTGGTATCCTCATCTCAAACATGGAATATAGCATAAGTGGTTCTTGGTCAAGTTTATATTGATTTTACATTATAGAGTTTAGGAAGCAAAATTCTATCTTTTCGTAATAAGATAAGATTTATGCAGGTTTGTTCCTATTTTCCCTCAGATTAGTATAATCCATTACTTATTGCTTATTTTATAAACCTGTTTTTGAATTTTGATAGGAGTTGGCAATCATATATAGAGCGGACACTGACCGCTGAGGATGGCATGATGGCTACTGTTGATGCCTGTAACAGTTTGGCAAAGAATTAGGTCAATTGTTAAACTTGAAACAGGTGTTGCAATGTGAGAAAGGGAGCAAAAGCATTCAAAAGAAGACAAGGTCTACTGAATGGCAACAGGTTTTGTAAAGTGGTGTTGCTATTTACTTATACAAGAGTTGAATGCTACTATAAGAATGATAATCTATGTATATTTATTGTGTAATGTTGTCTTTTTTCCTTTTTTTAATGCATCTGAACCACAATTTTAAGAACTTATTAATTCTATTATCATCCAATCAATCTGCTTCCTTCCCTATATCATTCATCAAAGAGGAAAATGAAGTAAGGTTCCATTAAATTGAGGTAGGGCCCATATACTAACTATAATATACTGATAATTATCAAATATGCTAAAAACAAGTATGCTCAAAGACTATAATGTAATGCTTGATGTGACCTTTGTTATTGATTATAAAGGTTATTCTTCTCTTTATTGGCAGGGAGATGTAGTTCTTTTTACTGTCTCTCTTAGGTGACTGATTTTGAAGCTTTTTTGAGGTTCTAAAGTTATAATAAAAATATCATTATATTAAAGGGACAATGTGTGACTCAAGCAAGGGTTTACCAAATATTATGAGGGCTGTTCCTTATTCCTTCCTAACAAAATAGTAATTTACCTGTGTACTTAAGTGAAGATGATTTCATCTATATTTGATTCTAGGACACATATATATGGAGACATAAACATTGGTATATTCTAAAATAATGGGCTAAATTTCGAATTCTATATATTCAGTCTGTCCAAAAAATTATTTCACTTAGTATTTAGTAGATGAAATTGTGATCATGTGCAGGTTTAATGTCCTTAAGTTCTTATACTCCAGCAGCAACATCTCAGAAGCAACTATATGAGAAACATCTTCAATAGTAGATGTTGTCAATATTAAAGAGTCCTCAACAATTAGGCTGAATCAAAAATTTAAGTTGTTGTAGATATGGGTTAGGGGAAAATATGTTGAGAACTCAAGTAAATTAATTCTATTGAATATTCATCAATTCCGAATTGAGAAATATTCGTAGTAGCGAATATGGGGTGGAGTGGAAACTTGGAACTGAGGGTTAGAGAGATACGCAATGAAGAAGTAGATAAGATAGATTGAAGAAAGTTGTTTTTTGCTACTCTATTTAGCTTGAATTACACCTTTTAATATATTCCATATAGTTATAGTTATTCACCACGGGAAAGCAAATAATGATTAATGATTTGAAATAGGAGCTACATGATTCCTATATGATTGGTAATTATCCAACAATAACAATTTCTTTCGTTGTGACAACCATCCTACTACATGTTATCAGCATCTCAATTTATATGAACCTGTTTGTTTCAAACCAGAATGCTTTGTTGATTTTTTTCAAGAACAAGGAATTAAATGCCCTCCTTACCTTATCTTAGTATTTCTAGTGCAAGCAAACAACTCTCTACCTTAGGCCTATAACGGCCATCCCATCACTCACAATGAATGAAAATAATTTATAGTAGCAGCAATAATGTATTTATTATCCTCTGCCTCTGGTGTGCAAGAATCCGATTTATTGGGTACCGATTAAGTGTTTTATAATACAAACAAACGAATGGTAGATTTGGTTTTATATACACACAAGAGTCAAACCAAAGAAAAAGATTGAAATCAAAGAAAATAGAATAAAATAAATTAGACATAAAACTCATACAAATAAAATGGTAGGTTTTGATTCCATAGAAAAAACAATGGAATTAAAAATAGAATAAAATAAATCTTTTCTATATGTGCATGGAACAAATTTCAATTTTTGTACATATCTAATTACTTTCTCTTAGGATTTGTATCCTTTTCAAATTGTTCAAATGTTCAATTAATATAAACTGAAAATATATCTGTGGATTGGTCCAATATGTGAAGCTCGTTGGTGTTACAGTGGGCTATACAATAACTAGCTCTACAAGTATGGTGTAAGTTATTACATCCCAATTTTTATGTATAACAATTGCAAATGAGATGACATCCACCACTAACTACCTCGGACCACACCCTTCAAGGTCGGAAGTACAGTGCAGAACAAAACCCTTATAGGAGTCCCTCCTTAGGTACATTCTCTCTTGAAGTCTATTTAGATTTATGGAATACTTTATTATGATATATTTAATTATGTTAGTTCCCTTGGAAATCACTTTGATTGATGAAGATATAACTTCCATGTAACTTTTATGTAACATCTATATGGTGAGTATGGATAAATAAGATAACTTGTGTATAAATAAATGATATATATTATCTTGCTTTATAGTTTTGTTAGCCATAATATTACCTATATCATTGATGATGTTTCCTATTGGATGTTATGTCACTCTCAGGGGCAACAAGGCAATGCAGCTGTTGGAGATCTATTTTAAAGGTTTAAAGGGTATTAACTGTTGAGGTGTAATTTTGTGAAACCAATTTTTTTGGCTTTGGTATACACAAGCATATTGATTTAGGAATCAATAAACAATGTAATCTTTATGTTCTCTTTTCTGCATATGTTCTCAAAATTCTTCCCGATGCATCAATGTGTCCTCCTGTATTAAGAGTTATGTACATTCTATAGATTCCATAATTCCATTTTGATTACACAAGCACAATACTTCTACTTTAAAGGAAACACAATATGGTGGCTACGTATGCATGTAATTTAGTGATAGATGTATTTCTTTTGAAGAAAACTTGTGTTGCCCATCTAGTGAAATAAGAAATTAACTGGGCTAAGAAACAAAGAAACGAAATGCAAATTTAATTTTTTTTTAAAAATAAAATAATGAATAGTGGCGGTTCAAACAGCCAGTAAGGTTTTTTATTTTATTTTAAAATAGTAATGTAGAATGCTGGCGGTTGCCAACCTCCGCTAAAATCAAAGGCAATTGAGGCCACTGTATTGTGGCGGTTTTAACCGCCGCAGAGCAGGTTTCCTGGCAGTTATTCCGACGGTTGGGCCAAAGCAAGGCCAATTGGAATGGCGTCGCCAAATTCTGGGGTAGGAGCAGGACCGCCGAAAAGCAAAAGTATTGGCGGTTCAAACCGCCGCTAAATCCAACTTTGACCGCGCCTTGTTTGTTGTAGTGGCGTAAAGTTTTAATTTAAATATGTGTAGAGTGACCCAAACTCTACTAGAGTTAAATAGTCAGCGATACCTAAAGATCGTTTGACTACTCTTTGGAGTTAAAGTTAAGTGAAGTTTAGGCCTTCGATGACCGGTTAACACATAAGAAACTTCTAAATTATTATTTGGTTGATTAAGTGAATGATTGATTTCTTGATTTCTTTGATTGTTTATATGTTATGAAATGCTGATGTGTTATTTGTGATTATTTGTGGAATTGCTTAAACGTCTTATTTTGTAACTATGTTGAGAAGCATGATTTTACTTCATTATAAGAATATGATAAATAAGTATAATGAGAAAACTAAGATAAGATTGTACAATCAATTGGTACAGAACTGATTATCGGTGAATCGGAAAGGGCTACTTACGGAGGGGCTGACCGTAAGACCGAGTTAAGCATTGTAGAGTGCAGCCGTCGAGATATCAATTCTCAGAGAATCATATAGATTGCATGTGTTGTAAGTCCACACCCGCTTTTGTTCTATCTTTCACTAACAACTTTCCTAATCTCATCTCTTGAATTACCTCTCCAGTTTGACAGTGGTTTCTTCCCTTGAGAATTATGAGATTGATCCTAAACAAATTGATCGTCTTGAAGTAGGTAGTGATAGACAAAAGCAAATCTATCAAGACTTTCTTGATGCAAATATTTGAGGTATGCTTTTCAGTGTCCAACCAAATGGATATCATAATATGGTTCTCCTTATCACATTTGACTTGTTTGCTTGTCGTCTCATTATTGTTTAAATCTCAATCTAAGTACCTATTTGATTGGTGATTAAACCTTAGTTTATAGTATTTAATCTTGGATTGGTGGCTCTTGAGTAGTTAATTTTATGTATATCAAATAGAGCACACAGCTAAAGTGTCATATAGCTAGCTATGATCTTGGCTCTTTTCTTCCTGATTCTTTAACCGATTAGTAGTATTAACCAGTGACCATCTTCATGTAAAGTCATTAATAATATTTCGCTGTGATATGTTATAGGATGTCTGTATTGTTTATAATTAGATGTGGATTGGTTCTGTTGTCTTATGATTTTCTTAATCAAAAGTTTATTTCCATAAATTTGTAATACAATATTCATTTATATGGTTGAAACAACCAGAAATGTGGAAACACTGACATAGAAGCTGTTGAAACAACTAACGCATGCTATGGAGGAACTGCTTTCTTCAATTGTGTCAATTGGGTGGAGAGAAATTCAGTGTTGCTTTGATGGCAATTGCATAACTGATTGGGCCATAGCTGAATTATGTCAAGGCCATCCTTGTATTTAAATCTGGTTTATTTTCTATAATATATATTATGAGGTGAAAGATGGTATCATTCTTGTTATCATAATGTATGAATGATTGATCTGCTCAGTTTGTTGTTTCTTCAGCCCAAGTATAGAAGGTGAAGCCACCCTGAACCTGAATTTTCAAAATGGATGATTTGGCCCTTGGCATTCTGTAAATAATATTGGTGCAATATGGCAATGCCAAATTCTATATTGTTTTAGAAGCTTATTAGAAATGTATTTTACTTATTAACATTCCAATTGGTAAGCTCAATTATAAGCACTTCTGCAAACATCAACTACTATTTGTTTGTTATTACTTGGTCCATCTATCTCAAAGTAAGTAATTTGATCTTGAAGAAAATTTATTTTTCTATATAACCAATCAGAATTTCAATCATTGTAGTTAATTCTATGTGTATGTGGCATAGTTGGTGGCTTGTTTTGTCTTGGTGGAGGATTTCTTATGAGACCCCTTTTCATTGGACTAGGAGTCCCTCCTTAGGTACATTCTCTCTTGAAGTCTATTTAGATTTATGGAATACTTTATTATGATATATTTAATTATGTTAGTTCCCTTGGAAATCACTTTGACTGATGAAGATATAACTTCCATGTAACTTTTATGTAACATCTATATGGTGAGTATGGATAAATAAGATAACTTGTGTATAAATAAATGATATATATTATCTTGCTTTATAGTTTTGTTAGCCATAATATTACCTATATCATTGATGATGTTTCCTATTGGATGTTATGTCACTCTCAGGGGCAACAAGGCAATGCAGCTGTTGGAGATCTATTTTAAAGGTTTAAAGGGTATTAACTGTTGAGGTGTAATTTTGTGAAACCAATTTTTTTGGCTTTGGTATACACAAGCATATTGATTTAGGAATCAATAAACAATGTAATCTTTATGTTCTCTTTTCTGCATATGTTCTCAAAATTCTTCCCGATGCATCAATGTGTCCTCCTGTATTAAGAGTTATGTACATTCTATAGATTCCATAATTCCATTTTGATTACACAAGCACAATACTTCTACTTTAAAGGAAACACAATATGGTGGCTACGTATGCATGTAATTTAGTGATAGATGTATTTATTTTGAAGAAAACTTGTGTTGCCCATCTAGTGAAATAAAAAATTAACTGGGCTAAGAAACAAAGAAACGAAATGCAAATTTATTTTTTTTTAAAAAAATAAAATAATGAATAGTGGCGGTTCAAACAGCCAGTAAGGTTTTTTATTTTTTATTTTAAAATAGTAATGCAAATTTAACTGTTAAATTACGCGAATTTTGTTACTCAATAATCGATTTGGTTAAAATGAAAAGTTTTAATAAAATACGTAAAGAGCGACCATAAGCAGAGTGTTTTGGACTACTTTTGATGCTAAAAAAAATTAACTGTTCAAACTCGTGAAGTTCATTACTAAATGACTGGGTTAAGTAAAGAAAAATTGGTTTCGTTACAAAATGCGTAAAGTGCGGCGCTGAGTATTGTGTTTTGAACTTATAGTCTAGAAAGAAAAGAATTTAACTTTTCAAATGCGAGAAGTTTGTTAATCAATAATCAGTTTGGTGAAAAGGAAAAGTTGTAATAAAATATGTAAAGTGCGACCATAAACAATGTGTTTCGGACTACTTTGGGTTCCAATAATTTATTTATCTGTTCAAATCCATGAAGTTCATTACTGAATAACCGGTTTAGTTGAAAGAAAAAGTAGTTTCGTTACAAAATGCGTAAAGTGCAGCGCTATTGTCTGTTGTGAAGTTAAAGTCTATGAAAAAATTTAACTGTTCGAATATGCAAATTTGTTCTTCAATTATTAGTTTGGTAAAAAGGAAAAATAATTTTGCAATAATAAACGTCAATTAAGATCCTCATTAGTATGTTTTGGTGTGTTTGCCATACAGAACAGAGTTGTCTGCAATTGCGGTTCCCGCCAAATGCATTTTTTTTTGTTTATATTGATTTACTAATAGCATATTTTTTTTCTATATTGCTTTTATTTTGATCACTTTGGATTAACTGGTATGAAAAGCAAACTTAAATTAGTTTTTATATTATATGCGAGTATCGTGACTTTAACCGGTACTTCACACCAAACTTCCATGTTTTTTGCATTTTTTTAAAATCTTCTTTGATATTTTAGAGTCCCAAAAATTTGTAGATGTTCAAATAGGCGGAGTTCACTCTTCAATAACTGGTTTGATAAAAAAAATTATTTACTAAGAAAAGAAGTAAAGTGAGGGAGATGATAAGTAGTATGTTTCGGTGAACCTTCGATAACTGGTTTGATAAAAAATATTATTTAGTAAGAAAATATGTAAAGTGATCGAGATGATAAGGATTATGTTTTCGTGAACTTTAGAGTTCAGAAAAAAAACTTAACTGTTCATATTTTAATGCTTTCTTAAATAATACTTCTTTTTTCCTTTTAATTTAGTGTAGTATTAATTTACTAATATCATATTCTTTCTTTATGCCTTTTATTTTGATCACTTTGGATCAATTGGTATTAAAAGCAAAATTAAGTTGGTGTTTATATTATATGCGGGTATCGTAGCTTCAATCGGTACTTCGCAGCAAACTTCCACGTTTTTGCGTTTTTTTGTTTAATTTTTTTTGATATTTTAGAGTCCGAGAAAATTTTAAGATTTTCAAATACGCGGACTTCACTCTTCAATAAAAAGTGATCAAGATGTTAAGTAGTATGTTTTGGTGAACCTTCGATAATTGGTTTGATAAAAAAATATTATTTAGTAAGAAAATATGTAAAGTGATCAAGATGTTAAGCGGTATATTTTGGTGAACTTTAGAGTTTAGAAAAAAAAATTAACTTTTCATATTTTAATCCTTTTTTTTAAATAATGTTTCTTTTCTTTTTCTTTTTAAGTTAGTGTAGTGTTAATTTACTAATAGCATATTTTTTTTGTGGCTTTTATTTTGATCACTCTAGATCAATATGTAATAAAAGCAAACTTAAATTAGTGTTTATATTATATGCGAATACCGTGGCTTCAATCGGTACTTCGCACCAAACTTCGACATTTTTGCATTTTTTGTTTAAATTTTTTGTGATATTTTAGAGTCTGAAATAATTGGTTTGGTGAAAAAATTATTTCGTAAGAAAATACCTAAAGTGATCGAGATGAGATTGCCAAATTCAATACAACTTGAGAGGATTACATAGGAGTGGTGCACAATCAAACCAAACTATTGATATGCATCCACATGCATGTTAAAGAACAGGGCTCCAGATGCTCACTAGGTTAGAGTGGTGGGGGCCCTTTAACGACTTACGAAATACTTACAGATCACCCAGTACGTAGGTTCTCGCATTGACTATCGGAGTTTAACCTACGCCCTTATGAGGAATGAGACAACTTTTTACCAATTGAGTCAATCTCATATTTGCTCTTATTCTGTTCTAAATATGGAAGTAGGATTGTAATTTAAGAAAAAAAGCATCTCAAAAAATACTCACACAACACTTATTAAAAAACATCTAAAAAAATATAGATATACATTTTAATATCATTTTATGCTACCTATATTAATTTAATTATAATTTACGGTATAGTACGTACCTATATTAATTTACATAATATAAATATTAATATGTTATACTTTTATATATACAACAACCGTCCTCTAAAGTACAGAATTGACAGAAGCCTTGATTTTGTTTGTCTTGTGTGTTTTTCAGGCTGCTTGTATTTGGTATCCATGTGTGAAGGTGTATCCCTAGCTATTGTAGTGCTATATAAGAATTAGACTCAGTTTGTTAAAAAATAATGGAGAACGAATAAGTTAGTGGATTGCAGATAAGTTAGTTTATAGCAGATGAGCTTATAGCACATGAGTTAGCGGATTGAATTTAAAATGTTTGGTAAAATTAATGGTTGAATTAGCTTATAAATGTAAAAT
The DNA here is from genome assembly GCA_963573325.1 of Astragalus glycyphyllos. Taxonomy (NCBI): domain Eukaryota; kingdom Viridiplantae; phylum Streptophyta; class Magnoliopsida; order Fabales; family Fabaceae; genus Astragalus; species Astragalus glycyphyllos. Next base: position 92,828,225 of record OY754307.1, read on the forward strand.
AACATATATGAAAATTTGTAATTAATGCTTGAAAATGAGACAGAATATTCATTTAATAAAGAATAAATGAGAATTTAATTAAAATAATAATGGTAAAAAAGAAAGAAAAAGTGAAACGTTATAAGCTAGTTGTGCTAAAAACACTTTCAAGTAGCTTTTTTTTTGACAAGTAGCTTATATGCTATAAAATAGCGACAGTTTTGCCTTGCCAAACAGAGTTTTAAATAAAGTGACACTCCCTCCACATTTGAAGAGGGTGTATTTATCCTTCATTGAGCGTTGATACATGATTGGACGTCTGAAACTCTTATTAGAAGATGGAGAGACTCAATAATGTTGTGCTAAATATTTATTAATACAATATTTATTAATCCAAAAAAAATTATTCAACACATAAATCATGTCTCTAGTACTATAAATAGGACTATATTAAATTTGCATTTTAACTGAAAAAATTTATCTCATGTGACACATTATAACCGGCCGTGAACATCATAAACACTTATATAAAAAAGCACCTAATGAGTTTTGTCTTTTCTAAGCCTCCAAATAAATTTTATAATTTTTCCCATTGAACTGACATTTTAAAATCAAATTTATTCCTCAAATAACTATCATAACCATGGATGCACACAGTCAGCGTCCAACAGTATAATTCGCAGAAAAACACATCAGATTTACGAAATGTCCATGTCAGCATTATTTCCACGTGATCCTTCCACATCACCCAGCAATGCGAATCCAACGGTAGAGGATACAGTGATTTAAATCACAGCGCCGCCAGTCATAGTGATCAACGTCCAGAAATAAATTAAATTGCGGCTAATATCTAAACCATCAGATTAACAACGTATTAATTAGTTACCATTTATTTCGGACAGCAGAAAAGGCCTACCATAAACGACCATAAATGTGAAATTGTCCACTGCCTAACAAATAGGAATGAATTAAAAGCAAGGGTTATATTTTTAAATAATTACACCATTGAGAATTATGGTGATCATGACCAAAAAGCTTTGACTGTGATTAGATTCTCCTATCTGCTTCCCTCTCACACCTGCGACCAAACAAGACCATACCATGCATGCAAAGTGCTAAAGAAATACCTGCATTGTTAAAATCAATTCAAACACTTAACTGTTTATTATTTGTTTTATTATGTTTATTATCATTTATTGATATGTTTCCTCAATTTCATAATTTTGCTGCTAAATTATTGCGGAATAATATAAATTTTCCTATATGATACGAATTTGCATTAGTGTGTCACATTATTACATATTTCAAATATGCAAAAGTGATTCATTTAGTAATTTGATCTTGAAGAAAATTTATTTTTCTATATAACCAATCAGATTTTCAATCATTGTAGTTAATTCTATGTGTATGTGGCATAGTTGGTGGCTTGTTTTGTCTTGGTGGAGGATTTCTTATGAGACCCCTTTTCATTGGACTAGGAGTCCCTCCTTAGGTACATTCTCTCTTGAAGTCTATTTAGATTTATGGAATACTTTATTATGATATATTTAATTATGTTAGTTCCCTTGGAAATCACTTTGACTGATGAAGATATAACTTCCATGTAACTTTTATGTAACATCTATATGGTGAGTATGGATAAATAAGATAACTTGTGTATAAATAAATGATATATATTATCTTGCTTTATAGTTTTGTTAGCCATAATATTACCTATATCATTGATGATGTTTCCTATTGGATGTTATGTCACTCTCAGGGGCAACAAGGCAATGCAGCTGTTGGAGATCTATTTTAAAGGTTTAAAGGGTATTAACTGTTGAGGTGTAATTTTGTGAAACCAATTTTTTTGGCTTTGGTATACACAAGCATATTGATTTAGGAATCAATAAACAATGTAATCTTTATGTTCTCTTTTCTGCATATGTTCTCAAAATTCTTCCCGATGCATCAATGTGTCCTCCTGTATTAAGAGTTATGTATACATTCTATAGATTCCATAATTCCATTTTGATTACACAAGCACAATACTTCTACTTTAAAGGAAACACAATATGGTGGCTACGTATGCATGTAATTTAGTGATAGATGTATTTCTTTTGAAGAAAACTTGTGTTGCCCATCTAGTGAAATAAGAAATTAACTGGGCTAAGAAACAAAGAAACGAAATGCAAATTTAATTTTTTTTTAAAAATAAAATAATGAATAGTGGCGGTTCAAACAGCCAGTAAGGTTTTTTATTTTATTTTAAAATAGTAATGTAGAATGCTGGCGGTTGCCAACCGCCGCTAAAATCAAAGGCAATTGAGGCCACTGTATTGTGGCGGTTTTAACCGCCGCAGAGCAGGTTTCCTGGCAGTTATTCCGACGGTTGGGCCAAAGCAAGGCCAATTGGAATGGCGTCGCCAAATTCTGTGGTAGGAGCAGGACCGCCGAAAAGCAAAAATATTGGCGGTTCAAACCGCCGCTAAATCCAACTTTGACCGCGCCTTGTTTGTTGTAGTGGCGTAAAGTTTTAATTTAAATATGTGTAGAGTGACCCAAACTCTACTAGAGTTAAATAGTCAGCGATACCTAAAGATCGTTTGACTACTCTTTGGAGTTAAAGTTAAGTGAAGTTTAGGCCTTCGATGACCGGTTAACACATAAGAAACTTCTAAATTATTATTTGGTTGATTAAGTGAATGATTGATTTCTTGATTTCTTTGATTGTTTATATGTTATGAAATGCTGATGTGTTATTTGTGATTATTTGTGGAATTGGTTAAACATCTTATTTTGTAACTATGTTGAGAAGCATGATTTTACTTCATTATAAGAATATGATAAATAAGTATAATGAGAAAACTAAGATAAGATTGTACAATCAATTGGTACAAGAATTGATTATCGGTGAATCGGAAAGGGCTACCTACGGAGGGGCTGACCGTAAGACCGAGTTAAGCGTCGTAGAGTGCAGCCGTCGAGATATCAGTTCTCAGAGAATCATATAGATTGCATGTGTTGTAAGTCCACAGCCGTGTGGTACGAGACACACGAGGTCAAGTACTGGGTCGGGTCCTTAGTTGGACATATTTATATTTATGCCGGCCAGGTGGAGTAATGATACGATTAGATTACTCTGATCTATTTCCGATAGGGAAAGACTTATAACATCCGGACTCCGTGGTGACAGTCGGATGACGTTCTGCACGGCTGGAGGAACGTTAGCGGCACTAGGATATAGTCAGAATCAGCATATAGTAATGGCGACATAAGATATTAATAAAGGATAAAAGATAGGAAATAACTTGATTTGATGTGCATAACATGTTTAAATTAAGCTTTACCTTATCATCCCATTTTTCTGACTTATACATGTATCTTAGCCCTACGTGTTTTCTTTTGTATGTTGTTTCTATCACTTTGATCCAGTCAAGGAGCCAGTTGGAGCAAATGGTGATGATTTTCTTCCACGACAGGCATTGAAGGCATCAAGGATGCCGATGCAATATGACGATTGAGTCAGGTGTCTCACTGAGAGAGCTTGTGTTTTGTTTAGCCAGTGTGTCAGTCTTTCGAGTCTCGTTAAGATAGTTTTTTTAACAAGCTTTGCTTTATGTTCTTATTTTTCCGTTGTTTTGTAAAACTCTGATATATGTTTGAATGGTTTTAGCATAACCACACCATTTTGTAAAACCTCTTAAAATTATGTTTTTTTTTACCTATGTGATGCATGTTGGTTATATTCAGATCTTAAGTTATTCATTTATTTTTAAGATTAAGAAATTAAGTGTCACGGGTTAATATGATGAGGACGAGGGTCGTCTCACCAACTCGTCCATTGCTCACCCCTACCCATGGGCACTTGGTGCCCAGAGGGTACGGGGATGGTACTATAGTACCACGCACATACATGTGCGGGCACCGGTACCGGCACTATAGTGCCCCGCCCATAGGGTACCCATTGCCAACCCTAAGAATGGATTCCTATGTGTTTTAAATTCTGACCAAACATGATTGTTACATGAATTATCTTTGTATAGAGTACTATGCGAGTAGCTAATCCATGAAGTGGAAACATTTATTTTGATGTATTCGATTTGTTATTGTAGTGGAAGGTCGTTAACTGCAATGAAGAGATAATGCAGCCTATGAGTTAAATGCTCATAGTCTCTGTATGACGTAGTTGCAACGAACTGATAATGCAACTTATGAGTTAAAATGCTCATAGTCTTTGTATGTCGTTAGCTATGATGAAGAGATAATGCAGCCTATGAGGGAAATGCTCATAGCGCTTTTATTTTGCTGTTTGTCTTGACAAAGAGATAATACGGTCTGCGATTACCGTTTGCCACAACGACAACGAAGAGATAATGTGGTCTAAGTACATATAGTATAATAAGTTGTCCTGCTTATGATGTTCGTGGTACACGTATGAAATTTTATGAGGAACTTTTTGTGCAAAGTGATTTTTGTCCTATTTGTTTACTTCTTTTGTTATTATCCTAGAGTTGTATTTGAATTGAAAAACACTTGCGCATGATCTATATTTTCTTTGTCGTAGAGATGATTTTTCATATCTCGCACATTGATATGGGTGGAAACATCAAATAAAATTATTTTATTTATATATTATTAATTTGTTATTGAGTTGTAAAACTCACTCCATTTTGGGGCGATGTTTCCAGGTAAATAAATAGCATTGGAAAAATGAAGTGTACAACCGAATTACTGATTAGTGCAATGTAGAGCGTTAGTAACCGGATCACAATTAGAGTCCTAGATTTAAGGGATTTATTATTGACTAAGGTAGTTATGTAAAATTAGATTTCTATTTTATATGTATAATTTGAAAATAAATTAATTTTTTTCTAAATAAATTCTCAAAAACTCGTGTTAACCTGAATAGTTGGTAGAAATGCCTTATAAAATTTAGGGTGTTACATTTTTATCAAGAGAGAAATTTGAAGATTAAAAACAAAGCCAAATCTTTAGTCGAAGTAAAACAATGATAAAATCACCGACTAGAACATCAAATCAAAGTCATTTGGTGCATGTGACTCAAATACAAAATATAATAACGCTATTCACCAAAGAGTATAAGAACATAATCTTACTATGCTCCTTTATATCCAACAAATGAGATCCAGTTCCTTTTCTTTAGGCCAAGTGCATGTTCCTCCTTATGAATGGGTATCTGTGTGTAGGATGTTAGGATTAGAGAGAATAATAAGTGGTAATTATACTAAAAAACGGTTACTAGAGCACTGAGCTACTTAAAGTGATACCAGTGCAAAAACCCCTAAGAGAAAAAGATAATTTCTTTCTCCTAGGATCAACAAAAACACATAATTGATTACACATTATTCTCTTCATTCCTTGTATTCAATTCCTTATATTCACTAAATTCCCCTAAATTCCTATTTCTCAAAAGTACAAGGCACCCGTCTCTCTCAGTCACTCTATTATTTCTATCAGCCTGTTTACTTGAGCATATGTAGGTTTGTTCATTTGGTTCAGACTAGTCGGTTCATTATATCTATATATACTACTCTGGACTCGTTGTTTGTTGCTTATAAACGAGTACAGAGGGAGTACTTAAGAAGGATGATCACCTTCTTTTACTGTATCGCTACAGTAACATATTAGGTATCCTGCCAAGATTTTTTTTAGTTTGTTTATTAAATTTACATTTTTTTTGTTTTAAATTTTTTTTCTCCATCTCATGTCATTCTGCTTTCTCTCTCTTCTCCTCCGGCCCCTACTCTCCTTTTTGTAACTCACGTTTTTCTTGGACTACTCTACTGTCCCGCATTTTTTATTTCTTTATGCTTGAGTTTGATTATGGGAGCAATCTGGATCAAATATTAGCATATCAATCAAAGGAGTTTCTAAAATCCAAAAGGTCAATTTATTTACCTTAAAAAATTGGTCTCATTTGCTTGCTGCTCTGTGTTTGAACAGAGTAAAAATTTATGGCTAACAAAAAACTTGTTTGTGCTGTGGTGAAATTTGCTTTTGAAGAGAAGAAAGAAGTAGGATAGTATGGCTGATGGACTTTTGGCAAAGAAAATGATTGTACGCATGGCATATGACCTTGTAATGAGCCAACAAGGAGCCGAGCCATTGGTGGGAGCCAAGCCATACTATCTTTCTTGTGTGATGTCACTATCTTTCTTCTTCTAGTCTCTTCTCCAACCGTTTTCCTTTACAGCTTTTTGTTAATTTCCATTATCAGGAAATATACTTTGCACTTGTATTGAAAGATTCAATTAATACATTCCACTTGTTCTTGTTTGGATTTATTTGTGAATTCATTTGAGTACCATTACATTGGTGCTTTCATTATCACCATGGCAGAGTATGCATCGATTCCAGCAATAGCAGATCAATGGTCGCTTATGGAAGCAGAGCATAACGCTCGATGGTCACAATTGGCGTATTTAGATGGACCTGATTACACTATATGCGATCGAATGGAAGCGAAATTGGATCTGCAACGACATTATTTCTCACGAAGCTCTACACTATGGTATCGGAAAATAATATTAGCACCGATACCTTAGGGAAAAATGTTTTTGAATCCCCTGAAAAATATATTTTGCACCCAAGTTCTTAATTTTGCACCAAAGTCCCTAATTTTACACAACTCTAATACACACCACACTCACACAATCACTCACACTCTTATATTTTATTTTAAAAAAGTTTTTTTTATCTCTCTATCTCCTTGGATCAGTTCTTGTTCTTATTATCCTAATTTTGAATCTGGTAGTACTATTTAATTCGTAATTTGTGTTAGTGTTATTTAATTAATTTGTATTTTGTGTTAGTGCTATTTAATTTATTTTGATTATTTTTGTCTATTTAATTTGAATTTTTTACTAACAGTTGATCTGAGTGGTAACTTGGAACCCGTCGCAATGTCTTGAGTGTGGCAAAAACTCAGTTGGGAGGGGAGCACCACACAGACGGGCAAACCCGAGTATACTGATGGCCAGTCGGTCCCCCAGACTAGAATAGTCACCGACAAAGCCGGTGGATACTGCGCACCAGTAATACAGTAACAAAAAAAATCTATTTAATTTGAATTTGTTTTGTATTTTTTGAATATATTGATTTTTTAGTGCTATTTAATTAGTATTTACTATTTAGGAACTTATTAGTGCTATTTAATTTGTGTTGGTCTAGTGCAACACAAGTTGAACCTGATAAAGTCTTCTTTTGAAGCTGACACTAGTTTTGTCTGTTAACAACAGTAGAAAGAGCTTTATCTGCTATGAATATTGTGAAGAATAGGTTGCGTAACCGGATGGGGATACATGGATGAACGACTGTTTGGTGACATACATTGAAATGTATAATTTATTTATTTAAATATATTATAGTTGTTTTTAATTATATTTTTAGCAAATTGTGTATTTAAAAAGTTTGACACCCCTGAACCCGGGGTCCTGGGTCCGCCACTGGTGTCGAGAACTCAATTCGAAAAACTCCGACAGTGCCATGTTCGCCACACCTTATATCTTCCATGGCTGACTTGAATCGACAACACAATTCGCGTATTGCAAGAGGAGATGGATGCTACCAATTCTGCGAACGGTGCGCCGCTTCTGACATCGGACGAAACTCTTCCGACTTCGGATGACACCCGTCCGTCCTTGGAAACAATCGATGAATATTCAGTAACCAAGGAAGAATCTGATTGTGTGGAGGTCACGACAGAAACAGCGGTATCGCCTTCTCGCAATATCCCACAGTCATTGAATGATACACTTCTGGTCTCAGATGCGTTTCTGACTTCATTGGTGTTGCCTTGGGTGAGCGAGAAGAATTCGAAGAATGAAGAGCCGAATTTGATTAATGATTTGAATAGCAAAATTTTCAACCCATGTTTCCGTGGCACTAAAGCATCCTTAACTGTGCGATCTAATGTAACACAACTGTGGAGAAATGAGCCATATGACCCGGGACCACTAGTGTTTGGAAAGGTTGCCACTTGCCACATTTGATTTTTTTCTTGCATCAGTTGCAGGTATTATTATGATCCCTATCCTTGGTGCTAGTGGAGCTTTTATGTATAGAATAAGGAAAACAACTGAATCTACTACTAGCATAAGGACCTTATTTGATTCCCATCACGTGCTTGATGAAATGGATCTTTGTAGAAATTGGAATTTCTCACTTGTCAGCATAGATAGTTGCATTGAAACTGTTTTGCTGAGAACTGAAACTGAATCTCAGGTATCAGGAAGCACTGTTCCCTTGTTTTCCTACTGAACGTTCATCAGTTAATGTGATTTTCCTTTTGTATACCGAGACCCTTGAGTATCAGGTAATTGGAGTTCTGACACTCTATAACTGGGTTCACAGTTATGTGGAGTTCAAATTCTCATTGTTGCCTCAATTAAGACCATATATACACTTAAAGCTTTGCTTAGAGGGGTGCTGGATCTCTCTTTTGGTATTTTTAAATATGAGGACCACTTAGACAGAACCCAAGTAGCTTATGCTAGTGTTGTGACTTTTCATTCCTATGCAACTTGGTATTTAGCAAATGATATGCATGCTACTTTGAATTTGCTTGGATTGGTCATCACTTGTAGTTATGAGTTTAATTGTGTCTTGGAGACTCCATTCAGACTTCCGGCACTGAAACCACCCGATTTGATATATTGTGCAGTAGCAATCCCTTTGCCGCCACCTAAACCACCTGATAGGCGTGGCTACACTGTTGTTCACGCTGCCGCACCTATACTTCCAATTGAGTTCAGTTTTATTAGTTGCATTTGGGGCATTGATGAATATTGCATCATAAAGGGAATTGATAAGGTCCTGATGCATGAATACAGCTATATAGAGGCTCTTATACAGGGATTGCACTTGTTAAGTGGATATGCTTGCTCCATTGGAATCATTATTCCTGCTATGAATTCGGTTCTGATAGTGATAAGTATTACCAATGCATTAATATTGTGTGGGAGATTATCATGTAATGATGTTGTGGCGTGGTCTAGTTTGATTGATGGATGGTCTACTTTTCATCAATGTTGGATGGCTCATGTAGATACTTCTCTTTCAATGTTGAGGAGTGCATTGTTACCTCAACTCACTTTTTATAGCCAGAATTTGATATTGGAGTGTATTGGAGTTGGTAAACACCAAGTTCCAGAGCTTGAAAATGATCAACAACTAAAAGTAAGTCTAAGGCCTTTTGACACTAACAAGACACCTTCCATATTTAAAGCTAATTTACATGTTCTTCCAAAGATGGATATTCTTCTCAAAGTATGCCACAACAACAACTCTAAGATTCCATTTAATTCAAATATGATGACCATATTGTGGAAAGCTTCAAATCATGATGACAACATTGCTGCTCATGTATTTTATCTGACGTTGATTATGGCTGAGTTGTTTGGGCTGTTTAGTAAAGAATTCATGGAAGTCAAAAGCTTAGTAAGTGTAGATTGGGAGAAAATGGTGGTGGAAATGTTAGATAAACTTGAGATAAATTTAATTCTTCTCATTGATACTACTGTTGAAAACAGACTTCAAAATAGAGTTTCTTCAGGCATTGGCAGACTAGCACATATGGGGATTCAGCCATGGGTTTTAACTGGTGATACAATGGAGATAGTACTCAGGATTGGCTTTGCTTGTAGTTTACTTTTTCAAGGCAGGCAACTAATCATAAATTGTTTCAACACTCCAGAAACCAAATCTTTAGAGGCGAGTGTTGTCAAGTCTGTTATTGGAGTAGTATATCACATGCAAACAAGACTTCTCATTCTTGGAATCTCCAAGAGCTTTGCTATTATTGGTACAAAGTATATTGTCACGGATTTTGGTCCAGCTGATTGTGCAATGTTTTCACTAAGAGCATTCTTTTCCCTTAGTTTTGGAAGTGCACAACAATGGGATCGGGGAGGACAATTTGATATGTCAACAACAACTAGGACTTATCGGTTCAAGCAGTGGGATCCGGGGAAGTTTGTCCCAGCAACAATGAACTCCAACCTTGAGGACAAGGTTGTTTTTAAAGGGGAGGGTAATGTAATGAGCCAACAAGGAGCCAAGCCATTGGTGGGAGCCAAGCCACAGAAGGATGCAGAGTCAGCAAATGAGTTAGTTACGGAAGAGGGAATCAAGGAATATATAACCAATTGTGAGCTAGAGAAAGAGGGTGTGTATTGTGTGATGTCACTATCTTTCTTCTTCTAGTCTCTTCTCCAACCGTTTTCCCTTTACAGCTTTTTGTTAATTTCCATTATCAGGAAATATACTTTGCACTTGTATTGAAAGATTCTATTAATACATTCCACTTGTTCTTGTTTGGATTTATTTGTGATTTGAGTACCATTACAGACCTCTACAATACTTTCAGTATCTTTTAATTTTTATTGATTTTGTGATTTGATTGGTCAAAGTTTGGATAGAGGGATGGGTCTTACGAACTCAGTACTTAGTTTTTCTGACTATTCATTCATTCATTTTTCTACTATTTCCAGGTCTTAAATTTCTGGTGTTGGGGTGTATAAGAATTTGTATTTGAGGTTCTTAGATTAATTTTACTCTTATAGATTATTGTTGTCATATTTGTTTCACTTACTAGCTTTCTATTACCTGCTTTATCTATCATATTCATAATTCTTTTTGGAGATTTTATTTTGATAATTTTGGTGAATGACTTCATTCTGCTATTCCCTTGATCATACTTTGTATGGTTCTATCTGAATATAATATTATTGCTACACAAAAAGGTATTTTTGTTGTATGGGGAAAAAAATTATATAAAGTAATGAGGTCAATTTAGTATTAGTGTTATGCTATAGTCATATGAATATGTAGTTATCAAATTAATTTTACCACAAAATAAAGTAAAGAATAAGTAAGAGTTCTAAGTTAAAACTGAATTGTTAAAGTTAAAACTAATATGATCTCCATTGATTCAAAATAGAGTATAGTGTTAGAGAAATTAGTGCATTATAGTCTTTTTTTAAGATGTTTATAGCGATATACATGTGAAATTATAAGTATATTACAAAATTAAATGAGAAGGTGAAGAATTTTTATATACATTTCATTTGACTTAATTGGTTTCATTTATTTATGGAATGAAGTCCATTATATAGTGAAACATAGTTGAAAAATTGGTTCAGAGTTCAGACCAGTCAGTTTCATTTAATGCTAGCAAGCTAGCAATTCAATCCTTGCAATAGAACATTCATTCATTCATTCATCCTCTTAATTTGTGATTGGATGCGATCATGTAATTAAATATGTACACTTTTTTCTCCACTCCAGAGGTTTTTAACTTATATACTCAGTACACTACAACCAGACCGAGGAAAACAAAAACAGAGAAAGAAACAAAAACCAAACAGATATTATCAATCTATCATTAAAAAGTTGAAATGAAAGCATATTTCACCTTGAAAGATCTAAGATGTCAACTTCTGGAGATGGCGAGTTTTGAAGCAAGAAGTCCACAATTCCATCGGGTAAGGGCGGAGACGGTGTAAACTTTACTTTCAATTCCTTGTTTTCCTTTGTTAGGTGCTCGACAGCTTTTTTTCGTGACAGTGACTTGCCTTTTTGTAACTTGGCAAGTCTAAGAATCGTGCATAATCGAATTGAACGTTCTTGGTTAAGCACTTTCAATGACTTTAAGTTCTCCAAGAAATGGAGCCTAGGCTTCAATAAATCAGGAACGAAGGATAGAACCTATGCAGTAAGGGATGAGTGAGAATATGATTGGTTTAGTGCAAGTAAATCTTTCGACGAAAAAAATTAGATTAAAAAAACACATTAAGAAGGAAGTGTAAAGCACCTGAAGAGTACTTGCAGTTAGTACCATTGATTTTATACCAACAAAATCCAACAACCAGCTAAAAAGATTAAAGGCGGGATCCTCACAAACTGAACAAAGTTCTGCATCAATATCCACATGTTTAACAGAAGAAAGATTGTTCCCTTGGAATCTCATTTGAGGAACACCAGTAAAACTAAAGCTACGAAGGCTTGGAGTACTAACTCAACAATCTTCAAAGAGTTTGGATGGTGACAATACATAGATAAACGGGCAACTGTCGAGCTTGATATGCGGAGGGTTATTGCATCCCTTACCTCAGAACTATAAAGGACCAAATGATTCAACTTGTTAAAGGTAGAAAAGGGATCGGCAACATTATTGTTGGCGCAAAAGGCAAAATTCCACAGAAACAAGCTGGTTAATGCAGGTAAATTCAGAGATTTTGGAAAGAATGTTGCCTCACTACCTATTTTGGAGGAAGTTTTAAGCATAAGATGTGTTAACGTCTGACATGAAAAGATAGAAGACGGAATTTGGTCAATATCGCGATCGACAATGAGTGCTAATCGTTGGATATTGTGTGAAATGACATACTTCAGAATCCTTTTGAGCAAGGGAAGCTCCACGGAATCTTTACCGGAAAAATTGAGAGCATGTAGTGAGATTGAGTGATCTCGAAGTGAGAAAACCCTAGACACAAATTTGGTGAAAATCTTGAGAGTTGAAAAGTCTGAAGAATGCAATATAAGAGTGGGAATGTGTTTCCAGAGATGCTTGAATCTCGGAGACAAAATGCAAGTTCTAACGGCGTCTTTGGTGTTCAAAAATTGCAAAATGTGAATGAGAACACAATCGGCTAAATCGCTAAGCCGGTCTTCATTTTTGTTTTCAGCACCGTCGTGTCTCAATCTCTTCGAATCCGGTGGAATAATTATCTCGCCTTCTAAATTAGACATTCAGAAACCTAACCAAAAGAAAAGGTGAAAAAAAAAGAAGAACATAGTCCTAATCGATTGAAGCAGAAAATATAAAAGGTAAATTTGAGGAAGAAACAAGAAATAAGAAATACCTGGTTGAAGGTGTGGAACCGTAGAAGAAACCGTAGAAGCTGGTCGGCGAGTTAGCACCAGAAATAGCTCTGTGCGTGAAGTTCTTCCTGTGTGCAGACACGTAGGTTAAAGAAGAAATATTCTTATTTCAAAAACGTGTTAGGCCAACACAGGAAGTTGCAAATTCCGTGCCACAAAATCAGGGAGTTCAACTTAACAACATGATGCAATCTGTGGAGGAAAGAATTAATCCACGGGGTGATTAGCTAACGGCCAAACGTGTATATATATATATATATATATATATATATATATATATAACTGTAACAAGTTATTTAATTGTAACAAGTTAGTCCTTTAAGTTTTTTTCGTACCACTTAGGTCCTTTAAGTTATTTAACTGTAACAAGTTTGTCCTTTAAGTTTTTTTCGTACCACTTAGGTCCTTTAAGTTATTCAATTGTAACAATTTGGTCCTTTATGTTATTTAATTATAACTTTTAAAGGCCAAAAAACTTACATTTTGCAGCCCCAAATTGTTACAAATAAAATAACTTAGAGGACCTAAGTGATACAAAATAACTTAAAGGACCAACTTGTTACAATTAAAAAACTTAAAGGACCTAAGTGGTACTAAAAAAACTTAAAGGACCAACTTGTTACAATTAAATAACTTAAAGGACCTCTGATGTAATTTACCCTATATATATATATCATAAGTATTATAAATCACAAATGTGTCCACATCAGCGTCCAAATCTCCTGCCAGAAAAAATGCCACGCATTATTTTAGAAAAATACATGGCATGCCACCTAGGACAGCCAGCCATGTACTGCTTCATCTCAACGGTCCAAGAAAGATCATCTACAAAGGTTGAAAACTGAATGGCCATGATCTAGCCAACAATAGCTAAATCAGCTAATCAATTAAGATGAAAAAAGGAAACGGCTATCAAGTTAAAATGGCTGGCAACAAATGTCATTCAATTGTAATTAAGCCTTCCCTAAAATTGTGGATCCAGCAAAAAAAACAGAATTGAAGATTCATTCTTCTTAGGCAAGCCACACGCAATCAGGTAAATTCTACATTATCATCTTTCACAACAAACCAACATCAAACCTGCAAAATAAGAAGAATGCATATACAACAACAAAATTGATGATCAAAGCTAGAGTGAGAAAACTAAGAGAAAGGAGGCGTGGAAGGATGTGACATGTGCAGAGGCTTCTAGGAAAGGTTATGCCGTGAAAAGAGGTGCAAAGTCTACTTATATTGATTTTCTATTCTGCCATTTTTTATCCACTTAGCCTTTTGCTTTTGCTATAGAAGAATATGCTTTTTTAGGTCTTTTTATGAGTAATATGTGCATGGGGTGTTGATTTTGGTTCTTGAACTTCTATTTTATTATCTATTTGTTATTATTTGTTATGCTCTGTCACAACATATTCAGTCAAGGACGACATTCCTGTGATGATTTTAAACAATTTAATCTTTCAGCTTCACCAAGTTTGGATAAGTGAAGCACTTATGACTTTTTTTTGGTATTTAACTGTCTCACTCATAAGCCGTAAAATTAAGTTTTTCATATCATGTCAGTAAAAAACAGTTTAGTTGATGAGGAATTCTAACGTGAAGTTACTTGTGAGGTAAATGGTTGGTTTGATTATCATGGCCAGAGTCTGTGTTTTTGCTTGACATGATTATTTTGATTCTTTATACTTTAACTTGATATGTATTTACATTAAACTCAAGAGTATATGATAAAAGAATGGAAGTAACTCTCTGGTTCTTCGAGGGACCAAAATTCCTCTTATTCAATGTGTTTCTCAAAATTTCAGAATACCCTAATCCCCCCTAATGCAATATTTGTGTTGGTTTTCTATGCATTATTTGTGTTGGTTTTCAATCCTAATGTTTATATCTGTTCTTAATTGTTCACAGGCAGTAAAGAAGGGAGACACTATTTTTGTTGGTCAATATTTGTTCACAGAAAGTGAAACTACTTTCGTATGGCCAGAGGTAAAATATGTTTATTAACACAGAGTGCAAAATTTATTCCAATATTTTATTGTTCTTATGTATCTTTCTTAAGTAGTTTGTCTTTGTCCTTTCAACTTTGGTTATTCATTTGCTTCGTTTTGTGCATCAACCATTTATTTTGAGTTTATACTGTAATTTGCTGTCATTGAAAACAACTTTTGTTTTAAATGATATTATCTACATAAGTAGGTCCAAAGGCATAAAAAATTGTATTTAATCTATTTACATGCCTTATGAGTTGTACCTGAAATTTTGCAGGTATCTAAAGTCAGAGGACAAGATGTAAAGATGTATTATAAAGAATTCTGCTACATTGGCTTGATCATTGTTCACTTTGCATGCCTCTCAAATTCATATTGATTTGCCGACACTCACAGAGAAAGACAAAGAGGTATGTTCAGCTTTTGACTTGCATGTTTGAATTATTTACATTTCACAACATTTGTAGCGTTCGCTGCGCCTACAAAAGAGGTTATCTTAAGGTTTTGGGGTTATTAACTATTCTATATTTCAGGTTATAAGCACCTGGGGAGTTAAAAACAAAATTGATTTCCTGTCATTGTCATATACTCGGGATGCTGAAGATGTTCGTGAGGTATTTGAGCTCCAAATCATTTGCTGAAGTTTGCTATCTTAGACTCAAATTCACATTCTATTAACAAACCTTTATATGTTATTGTAATGCAGGCTCTCTCTCCCTCTCTTTCTCTTGAACTTTCTCTCCCCCATTTTCTTTCCTTATTTTGTTTTGAGCAATACCAAAAACTCACAATTGGCTCTTCATCTTCATTTGATTTGTTTTAAATATTTATATTTATTATTTCTTAATATCGGTGAATTTGAATGAGACTTTTTTGCTTTGGTTTATCATGTATGCATTCCATATTAATCTGAGTGATCTTTTTTAAAATTGCAGGTCTAGCATCCTAATTGAAGAGTTTTAATTTATTAAAACCACAATGGATTGTTGTTTGAACTATGATTTTTTTTATCACAGTTTACCTTAAGTTGCTTTGGAACATGGATGTAGCTAATTTGGAATATGTATATAGGACTGACTTGGAGGGGGTGGTGAAGTAAGTAGCATTGAAAGCAACCAATATTTCTTTTGTTATTGGGTGTTCTGTGTTGTTTGTTGCATAATGGTTATGTAACATGAGAGTGAAACATTTTGTATTCCTATTCACTCCTTTCTGTTCCACCAAATCTATATATGTTGTAATCATGAGAGTGAAAAGTGGAGTAGCCCTTTTGTTTGGACAGTTCATCAATCATCATGGAGAACACATTTACATGGGTATATACTTATGGACACTTCATTTGAGTATCCATGTTGCAACTTTGATCCTCCTTTTGGAGTTATATCTATGTTCATATGTTGACAGTGGTTTCCCATTAAGCTTTTCAGGTTTGCTTCTAACAAACCTTCCCTTTGCTTCTAACAAATTTTTCAGGTTTGTTTCTAACTTGTTCTCTTCCTTCACTAGATATCCTACTATGACCTACCACTATTTGTTGTTCTTACAATGAGTACTACCTGTTTAAAAACCTGTTTTTTGCATTTCATCATTGAAGAAAAAAGGTTTTATTTTTATCCACCATTTCATGAACCTTATTACAATAGCTTGCGAAATGACTATATTGATTTCTATCATAAAAAAATGACTATATTGATTTCATAGGCCTAAGCTCTTAGAATATCAGAGCTAATAATCGGATAGCTACTAAAGGTGATGACCCATTTAATGCCCATGTGGTATCAACTTAATGAGGCAGTACCAAGGTTGTAATAATAATAATAATAATAATAATAATAATAATGCTTTAATTCTTTAACGGATACCTTTCAAATTATTTACACTACAATGTAAATTGTATATCTTTGATTTCTGGAGATTCAAAGTTGTTCATTTTGATACTGTTAGTGTATATCTCCCTATTCATATGTGTTTTACATTTATGTTTATATCTCTTGCTTTAATTTCAGTACAAATCAGAATCTATAGCTTGCTATACTCTATAATCCAAATTGATGTTGACTCATACAACACAACAAAGAGATGGTCATTGTATATTTATCCAAATTGTTGCTGATTCATACTCTCTCTTGCTTTAAATTTAGTACTCATTGGAATTTATTGCTTGCTATACTCTAATTTAGTACTCATCAGAATCTATTGCTAGCTATACTCTAAATTCAGTACTCTTGCAAACATATGGTCATTTGAAATTTTTGAAGTCCAATTTGCTCTATTGCATATAGCTGCCCTCAACCAAGCCACTTAGAATTATTAAATCAGAGAAGAAATGACAATCTCGAAAAGAATTTCATATGAATCTATATTAATTGTTTTGTCATGGCTTATTAGTCTACAAAATATATTATAGCCTAATCGATTTGTTTAGTAATTTTATGATTTCTATTTTTTTAATGTTTTTTATCAGGCCCATCCTTTATAAAAACTTGACATTATAAATGCACCTGTTTGCCAAGTTCGAAAAAGATAATGACCTCACAGTTCAATAAATCAAGTAATTAAATCACCGGTTTTCAACTAACGGTGGGGGAAACTTTTTGTAATTTTGTAAAACGAGATATCTTATATAAGACAGTTTAGTTGCCTCATTGATATAAGTATTGCTTTTTAGTTCTTTTTAATTTATATGGAAGTGTGGCTCAATATGTACTAATTGAGAGCCTAATGCAGACTTATTTTGCCTTTGTTGTATTCATTCCTAATTATTTTATTTTCCCACAATTAAAACCCAGAATGACCATAGATTCCATGAGACTAAAGAACAGTAAACAAATTATGGTATAGATTATGACTAATGAACAAGGGAACTAAGCAAGCCCGATGCTACATTATGGCATAGATTATCCAAAAGAAAATCACCGTAAACAAATTGAATACATGCACCACAAATCCAAATTTAAAATAAGTAGGATAGTTCTGTCATCAACTAATCCAAAGCTACGATAGGCAGATAATATAAACTGATCAAAATTAAAACCAACATATCCAAATTGAATACATGCACCAAATCAAAAGCTACGATAGGAAGATAATATAAACTAATCAGATTCACTAATTACAAACATCAACCAACAAATTCAATATATATATATATATATATATATATATATATATATATATATATATACCGACAAAGCCACACAAAATCGTTTGTAATAATCGTACCTTTGGTATTCATTCGTCAGCCGTTTGTTGCGGAGACATTGTGGTTGATCGCAGCCCATGACGTGAAGAAGAAGATCCATAAGTTGTCTCCATTGTTGATTTTCGAGCAGGAACACTGGCTGAACTTTCGCAAATTCGATTGAGAGTGATATCGTAGAGGTTGGGAACGATGAGAAGAAGAAGAGAAAATAGTGGAAGCCGTCGCATGAATAGTGTTTAGGTTTGGAAAGTTCAGATCAACTTAAACTTACAAGATGGAAATAACCCTTAATTTTGTTAAAATACCGAAAACGCCCCCTGTTTGGAAATATACATTTTTCATAATTTGAGTATTTAAAAATCACTTTTTCTATAAACTGTTTAACAAACTTTATTTTGGTAAAAAAATCTAAATGTTTTTGATAGATACTCACTTTAAAGAGTTACTAAAAAATTCAATATGAGAGATATAATAATATTATAAATTCGACTGTGAATCGTTTTTCAGTTAGCACTACTGTTATTCTTAATAGTAAACAATAGTAATTGTAATCACAACTGCGTTAGGACAATATAGGTATGGAATAGTGCCTTCACATTACTAAATAATTACATAAATATATATAAATTTAAATTTATTTTTTTATTGAAATAGTTCTTTTCAGTATGTAATATTTATCTAAATATCTCTATTATACTAAACCAGAGGTTTTACAAGTACACGTCCACGTCACAAATTCACAAATAAACACCTCAGATCCAAGTCAATTCCACGTCCGCAAAATTCATGACACATCAACGTCCAGTAGTTACCACTATTTAGAGTTGACAGATCGAACGGTTAATGTTTGAAAGAGGAAGATTCAAGCTAACAAATAAAGGGCTGTTATTTGCCAAACTTTCATGATCAATCTCAACGGTTCAGGTGGCACAAAATTTCGGCTGAGTAAAAAACGGCAATCATTTAATACAATGATTGTGTTTCTGTTCTACCATTTAAACTATTTGATGACCAGTAAATGATATCCCTACAAAATTGGATCTACATTTATCTTGAAATGGCTCTTGATATAATCCTAACCACCCATGTACCAATCTTAAAACAAAAGAAACAATCACAGCCGTCATTATCATTTTTTTTTGGCTTGCAAAAGTTGAACGTCCACCAACGTTAGCCATTAAGGTAATTGTTTTACTTTTTATAAATATAATATTTTTATTTTTATGTGTCACATTCATGTGTGTTTTCAATATAATCGTTTTGTCAGTTGCAACTTTTAGCAACACTAAAAGGCTTCAACATTATGGAACACTCCTAGCCCAATGGTTCAGGCTCCTGTTGGGACGTGGTGGGGGTCGATCCGGTTTGCTCCCGGGTTCGATTCCCGCCTACGTCAAATAGGGTGTTGGCTAGCGAAATGATTAAGAGCCCCAAGTAGCGAGCGCAGATTAGTCCTTCGTTGACAGTGTTGGGACACTGCGTGGGTCGCCCGCGAGAGTTCGATACCAAAAAAAAAACATTATGATGAACATAGCAACACTAAAACACAAATTTTTTCGAAGTCTTTGATTATTGAGTATTGAACACTAATAGGCTTCAACAGTTTGATGAATGCGAATTAAAGATTGAAACTTTAGCAAGTTTGTCCAATGTGCAATGATCATTTCAGAATATTCCCCATTGCTCTTTAGAATTGTAGTTTAATTTTGAGACTTTAACATTTGAAACACACAAGTATCTAATAATTTTTTTTCGATAAGCACAAGTATCTAATAATTGATGTGCATTGCTTTACTTATGTACAATGTTGTATTTTTTTGGTTTGCTACTTTGATGTGTCTTTCCCTAATTCTCTATTTTCCTTTCTCGAGCCCCAACCCTACAAATGATCATATTTCAGATAAGCAATTAATTTGTTATTATTAGTTTTATCTATTTGTTAAAAAAATTTGGAGATCAATCGTGCTCTAACAATGTGTTTATTTTTATAAGCTACAAAATCTAAAACAATAAATCATGGTCGACTTTGGACTACCAATAATGATTTTTATTTGATTGTATTATCAAATAGATAAAAATAATAACAAATTACTTCTATCAACAACAAAAATTCACGTTCTTTATTTATCTATTTATCTATTTATTTATTTATTTATTTATTATTTTGTTCATAAGTTCATCTCACATTGCACAATTAGTTAAAGTTATATTCTTTTATAGAGATAACCGGTATGGTAATTTATTGATATATATATATATATATATATATATATATATATATATATATATATTATTGAATCATTGAACTGATTTGGGGATGTCGTTCATATATGTTAATTTTTGCCAAAAAGAACTCTTTGATCTAATAGTCGGGGTGGTGTTTTTTGTACACTCAAGAAGCCTCCAATTTATTAGAGCTCTTTTTTGAGTCGAAATCAGAGTATCCACCTCCGAACGCAGTGACTAATCTCCTCGCTGGATTGGAGGCACTTCGAAGGTATTAGAACTCTTTTAATACGGAGTATCCAATGAGCAAACAACAATATTGATTAAATTAATGGAAATAACACATTAAAATATAATTTTAGTAGATCATATGACATATGTAGCATGGACCATTAATGACATGGTTATTATTTTTTTACTTTAACATATGTTATTTGTTTTTTTTTTACAACATCTTCATGTCTATTCTTACCAAATATTAATATTTTGATTAACTTCAAATTAACTTCCATGCCAATGTGATAGTTTATTTGTTTACTTTAACATCTGTTATTTGTCAAATTAACTTCAAATTAAAAAAAAATTACTTTAACATCTGTTATTTGTTTATTTGTTTCTCACTGTGATTGTGTTTGACCAGAAAATCGTGCATCTGCAATTATCCCAAAGCTAAGATGTTCATCATACATATCTTTAAACGCGAAATTCTTGAAGCAAGAATGAAGCACTTGATTTTGATATGTTGCAGGTGAAACCGGCCTATGATCATTGTGTCTTATAATATTTTGAACTAAACTTGATATACTAATTTTAACACGTTTTATTGAAATGTTTTTGAATGCAATACATTAGTGATTCAGCAAATAATTTGTGTTGGTTTAATTGATAAGATTTGAATATGAATTTCAATTGTTTCATTCAGTTTGAAAATAAAACCCACCTAATCTGAAAATAGTAAAAACCGCAAATTGTCAAATCTTCAAAAATCAAATGTAAAATTGAATATTCTTCTTTACTAGGCATGGAACATTAAAATATTGTTTTAATTAGATTTCACACAATTATGCCTCAAGACTATTTGTAATGTCTCCAAAAAAAATCACATTCTATATGTAGTTATATAAAATTAATCCTATTTATCATTTTACATTAGATATACTCTTTAACGATCAAATAGAATTGTTAAAAAATGCTCAAATAGATTTGCCCATATTTTTTAACACTATTGAAAATGATTAGAAAACCTAATTTGTGTTATACTATTAAAATCTCAGTCCGAGGCTAATTCGTCGCAGCGGCAGAAATGCTGTTTATGGACACCCGGTTACCGGGTTCGATCCCCACCAGGTGTCGAACCTTGGTTTTCCCATTTGTGTGTGTTAGGTCCTGGCACTTGCCAGTCCGACCATCAGACAAGAAAATACTATTAAAATCTCAATATATTTAGATCTATTATAACTTTCCTATCTATAATTTTAGAAATATATCGTTTCGATTTGAATTATATACTTCTGACTCTTTGCTCATCAATAATAAAATTGTCGATATATATATATATATATATATATATATATATATATAGACGAAAACAAATATAATGTATACCCGTGCAGCGCACGGGTCATACATACTAGTATTTTAGTCAATTTATAACTAAGATATAATTTTTATTTCTTTTACAAAAAAGTTACAAAATAAAATTCAAATGATATGTATACCCGTGCTGGCACGGGTGATACATACTAGTATATATATATATATATATGAGAATTAATCCTATAATTACCTCCTTAATTATGTTGCATGGTTGTTTCGTTTTTAGTTACAAATCGCATAGGAACCTATAATATATAAATGAGAATTAATCCTATAATTACCTCCTTAATTATAAGATGTTGCATGGTTGTTTCGTTTTTAGTTACAAATCACATAGGAACCTATAATTAAATAAACTCACTATGGTTGTTTCGTTTTGCAAGTAGTAGTAACCCTTTTATATATATATATATATATATATATATATATATATATATATATAATATATATATATTCCTAATAAGTTCTCATGCTCACCATACTCTCAAGTCTCATCACATGTGTAAGTTACTATTTCACTAATGTATGTTAACCATTTGATGTCACTTATTTAACTTGTCACATCTTCATATTGATTCCAAGTTTAAAAAATTCTTATGGATGAATAAGTACATAAGGTTGGCACACCTCCTCCATTAAATTTTTCACGTTGGATTCACTAGGGAGGGACGCCTAGAAAGATATACGAATGAGTCACCTTTGAGCTATTGATATCATGCGAACAAAAAAGTAGTGGTACATACACCTCATGCTTAAGATGAGGTGATAGAGCCATAGAGGGTGGTGGTGGTTTTTGGGTATAAAAGCCAACTAAGGAACACAATATGGTTCCTGTCATTTGTGAGACAAGTCATTTGTGAGACAAATCATTTTATTCCCTTTCATTTGTTACCAGAACAGAACAACAACATGTTGGTGAAATTCTTGTTGGGAAGATACTGCACCACTTTGACAAAGAAGAAGATGTTGATGAAGATTGCACTTGAAGAAATTCAAAGAGTGTATTGTGTACACACTAACCTTTAGGTTCAAATTGCCCCCACCAATTATGAATATTGGATGCAATAGGGATAAACAGCGATTTCCCTTCAGGATACTTTGAACACCTTGATGTAATTTGCACAATCACAACAAGCCTATCTCTTGATAATATTTTACAAAATTATGTTTCTTATATTTCACTCATGCATTAGAGAAATACAAGATGATTTAAAGTAATGTAAATGGTAGATATTTGGCCTAGAATCAGAACCAAATTCGTGTTCTTTTCTGTCCTCTAAGTGCCCCTATTTATAGATAATCTTAGGCACTTAGCGAAGAGACATAACTCTTCAAATCAATTCTGCCATTGAACGGTTATGGACCGTTAACAGCAATTTCATGTCACAACGGTTGTGTTGGTTCCAGCGGTTAGCCATTGTTCTTTTTCGCTTCGAAGTCACATGCTCGAATCCCATCCGGTGCAAAAATTGCACCTTTTCGTTCTTTTATTTTAGCCGTTAATATTGGAATTAAATCCTGCAAAAACTAACACAGGTTCGTGAATGATTCGAACTCGGGATCAAGCGCTGACAACATTACTATTCAACCATCAGACCAATTACAATTTCGTGACAATCATACAGAATTACATATACATATATATTTTGGAAATATATCTTACACAACACAGATCTCATCGCGTGGTTGGATCTGTTACAAAGAGAGACGGAGGGTGATAAGAGCGGTCACAAGGTGAACCGCGACGGCTGAGACAAGAGGGCAAGCATTGATTATGGCGGATCATGAGCAGCGGGAGACGTGAAAGGTTGAAACGCAAATGCATGTGACAATCCCATCCGGTCCGGTGCAAAAATTGCACCTTTTCGTTCTTTTATTTTAGCCGTTAATATTGGAATTAAATCCTGCAAAAACTAAAACAGGTTCGTGAATGATTCGAACTCGGGATCAAGCGCTGACAACATTACTATTCAACCATCAGACCAATTACAATTTCGTGACAATCATACAGAATTACATATACATATATATTTTGGAAATATATCTTACACAACACAGATCTCATCGCGTGGTTGGATCTGTTACAAAGAGAGACGGAGGGTGATAAGAGCGGTCACAAGGTGAACCGCGACGGCTGAGACAAGAGGGCAAGCATTGATTATGGCGGATCATGAGCAGCGGGAGACGTGAAAGGTTGAAACGAAAATGCATGTGTTGATGAGAGGGTGAGGTGGCGTAGGCATGTGTTTTGGTGAAATGGTTTTGGTGAGTCCACAAGATGCTTTAGGAGTGAGGGTGATTTTGACAGTAAGTGATTTCACCAAAAACAGATTAACAGAACACATAAGGTGAAATGGTTTTAGTGAGAGGAGATTTTGTTTAAAAAATTGGAGAAGGGTGTATTATTCATCTGAAGAATCTAGAGGGTGAGAATGATGGTATATAAAATTTGGAGAAGGGAATAGTATTCACCTGAGACAAAAATAGAGGAGCTAGATCTGTCAACCACTTCGGACGACCACCCCACAACTGCAGTTTCCATCTCTCTCTCCACCACACCCTCTCACGAAAACTCTCTCCCTTCTCACCACCCACATTTTTTCTATCTCTCCTGGAAAAGCCATACACAGCTACAAACCCACCTTCAATCCACTGCAACATAGATCTGAACAAGTCGGAGTGAAACCATATTTGTCTGGAAGAAGCTAGATCTGAGCAAAATGGGAGGAAACGTATGGAGGGATTGGGAAGTACTACTCAGGTATGTACATGTGAAAACGCATATGCTTCAACCCTTTTATTAAAGAAAGAAAACAATGACAACCGGATTTCATTTTTAAGACCACATTATCCTTATCACGATATTTTAAATCCATAAGTTCAACACAAAATCAAAAAATTTCATTTGAGCAATCATCCATCAGTTATAGGCTTTGGACATACCAAACAACTAGAACACAAATTTTCAACATGCATTATCTTTAGCTCGAGGATTATCTTTAGCACTCACACTCTAGAATCCACACCATAGGTCAAAGAACTCACAATAATTTCATTGCATTCCACTAATTGCCACAAAACGGTGCATTAACCAATTTGCAACTAAGCCCGACACTTGTCTTAGTGTATTGAGAGCAACAGAAAATATAATTCCTCATTGTATTCAATTGAATAATGTAACTGTACAACAGAAAGGAATTGAGATATATACTCAAGGCTAACTAAAGCTAACTGTAAACTAACCATCTGGTTAGTATCTAACTGAACTAGTTAATATCATCTAACTTCTATTTACAGTAATCTAAGTGTGAGTATATACAAGGGTATCCTAATAACTTGTTTACAAAGCATTAACCAATTCATAGATAATGTGTTATGACAAGATATAAAAGGAGTCTACATGATTGATTAATAAGTGATTTTGAAGTGGAAATGGAATAGGAACATAATTGGTACTCAAAGGGATGTAAAACACAAGTTTCCAAAATTTTGGGTGTGCACCCCTCTCAGCAGCCCAAAACTCTGTTTTTATGAGCAAGATAAATGGCTGACTTGTTATCACAATAGACAACACTAGGAGCAGATGGAGGCAGCTTTAAATCCTGCAACAGAAAATGTAGCCACTGAACTTCACAAGCAAGAGAAGCCAATGCCCTATATTCAGCCTCGGTAGAAGATCTAGACACAGTATTCTGCTTTTTAGATTTCCATGACATGAGTGACGATCCAAGAAATACACAGTAACCAGTGATTGATTTACGTGTGTCCAAGCAACATGCCCAATCGGAATCAGCAAACCCAGATAAGTTGAGGGAAGTAGAGGCAGAGAAGAATAAACCTTGTGCCGGAGCAGATTTGAGATACCTCAAAACACGAGTTGCGGCCTTAAAATGAGATGTGAGAGGCTGTCAGACATACTGACTGAGTTGTTGAACAACATATGAAATATCAGGACGAGTGGTGGTAAGATATAGTAGGCGTCCAATTAACCTTCTATAGGCTGATTCATCGGGGTAAACATCAGAGCCTTCACTACTGAGTTTGCAAGAAGGATCACAGGGTGTGGAAGCAAGCTTGGTTGCAAGGGAGCCAATGTCTTGAAGCAGATCCAGTGTGTATTTTTGTTGGTTCAGAAAAATGCCTTTGGCAGTGCTATCTCAAGCCCAAGAAAAAAGCGCAAAGAACCAAGATCCTTAATTTTGAATTTGTGATCCAGAATGGATTTAACAGCCTGAATTTCTACCATAGAGTTGCCTGCAAGTACAATATCATCAACATAGACCAAAAGAATAGTAATGTGTGTCCCTGAAATCTTAACAAACATGGAATGGTCAGCTTGAGATTGCACAAAATCAAGAGATAATGGAGTAGATGTGAGTTTGTGATTCCATTGTCTGCTGGCTTGCTTGAGTCCATAAAGGGACTTGTGTAACTTGCAAACAGGGGTGGTGATGTGGGGATTAGTTGAGGTACTGCCTTGTGGAAGGGACATGTAAACCTCCTCATGTAGATCACCATGAAGAAAAGCGTTATTAACATCAAGTTGTTCTAGAAACCAGCCCTGTACAGCAGCGATGGCTAATAACACCCTAACAGTGATGATTTTAGCCACTGGGCTGAAGGTATCAAAGTAGTCCACCCCTTCAAGTTGGTTGTAGCCTTTAGCAACCAAGCGTGCTTTGTACCTTTCAATAGTGTCATCAGCAAGATATTTAATTTTGTAGACCCATTTACAACCAATTGGGGTCTTACCAGGGGGAAAATCAACAATTGACCAAGTGTTATTCAAGTCGAGAGAAGCAAGCTCAGCTTGCATAGTTCTCTGCCAACAGTCATGTTTTGAAGCTTGAAGATATGTGGAAGGTTCAGTTTGGGAAGAAATGGATACACAAAAATTTCTATATGCAGGGGAGCAATTATTATAAGATAAGACAGAAGACAAAGGATAAAGGGTGGAAACATTACCTGAGGAGTGATTTGTCCAACTAGGAAGGCTACAATGATAGTCTTTCAAGTAACTAGGTTTAAATTTTATACGTTCTGATTGTCTAAGGGGCGGAAGTGGAGTACTAGTAGCGGGTAAATCAAGTATAGGTGCAGGTGAAGGTGATGGTGCTGGTTGGGGTGCATCAGTTTGCAATGGAGGGTCATGTGTTGGCTCAATGTCAGAATTGTCAAATAATAGTGATGAAGGGGAAGTGTTTGTGGGTGTAGGGACAGTAGGTGATGTCTTAGGTGGTGTAGAATGAAAGGGAAAGTGTGTTTCATAAAAAATTACATTTCTAGAAGTGAGTAATTGATGTGAAAGCAATTCATAGAGAAGAAATCCCTTGACACCATTGGTAAAACCAAGAAAAACAGTTTTTCTAGCTCTATGATCAAATTTAGTTCTATTAGCATGCAATGTGGAGGCATATGAGAGACAACCAAACACTTTAAGATGTATGAGAGATGATGGCTGATTGTAAAGTTTTGCATAGGGGGATTGGTTTTGAAGCAAAGGAGTAGGTATTCTATTTATGAGATGGACAGAATGTTGGATGGCAAAGTTCCATAGATTGGGAGGTAGGTTGGCTTGAAAAGTGAGGGCTCTAGCCACATTAAGGATGTGTTGATGCTTTCGTTCAACAATACCATTTTGTTGTGGGGTTTCAACACAAGATTTTTGGTGTATGATACCTTTAGAAGAGCAGAAATCATTCATAAGGAATTCAGGGCCATTATCACTTCTAAGGCATTTCAATTTAGTGTTGAATTGGGTTTCAATGTATGATATGAATTTAATAATATGGCTACGGGTTTCAGCCTTGGATTTCATAAGAATTACCCAAGTGAACCTACTGAAGTCATCTACAAGGGTTAAGAAGTACTTATGGCCAAATATAGAAGTGTGAGAATATGGACCCCAAATGTCAGCATGTAGGATATCAAATATGTGTGTGGTCTTGGTGGAACTACTAAGGTGAGGCAGTTTCTTTTGCCTGGCAAAATGACAAGTATCACATGGTGTTTTGGTGTTTTGAAATTTAATAAATGGAAATTGTTGAGATATACAGTGATGCCTATTGAATGAAAGGTGTCCTAGCCTCATATGCCATAAAGATGCATCATTAATTAGAATCAGAATTGCAAACAAGAGGAGAGTGAACAACAGGTGCAGAAAGAGCCTTTTTATTTTCAATATCAGAAACAACATTACATTCTGTAGTAGATGTATCATGTGAATCAGAAAAATTACAAGGTAATATAGCTCTAGTATATGGGCTATGAGAGGTATATGCTGAAGTGCAAGGTAAAGCAGACTTACTGGCAGTAATACAATCAAAAGAACTATGATAGAACTTAGCTATTGGAAGACTTATCCTGTATAAACCATGTTGAAGACTAGCTGTACATATCATCCTCAAGGTAGAAGTGGCCTGCAATAAGAAGCATGTATCATTGGTGAAAAAGACATAACAATGGCTAGTGGATGCAAGCTTAGGAACTGAAATGAGGTTAGCATGAAATTCAGGTACATAAAGAACATTATGCAATTGCAAGCCATTTGAAAATTTTACTGTCCCTGCTATCTTGGCAGTGACAATTGTGTTGTTTGGGAGACTTATATGAATGGGATTAATGTAAAAACAATTTGACAAATTTCTAAAATCGAATGTGATATGGTCAGTGGCTCCTGAATCTACTATCCAAGAGTCAAAATCTGTCTTACCAGATGAAGAAGGAGTCATGGCATTTTGAATGGTGGGATTGGTGGAAATGGAATTGGCTTGGTGAAAGGATGTGGTGACTGTGTTGGCAGAGTGAGATGCAGGCGAAGCTTGTTGTTTTGAAACTTGAAGTAACTCCATTAGTCCCTTGTATTAATCTGCAGTAAGATATATGTTGCTGTCCTTGCTCGATTCCTTGTCAGGTTCCTTGGAATTGCTAGTCACAGCAGCATTGTTGGCAGTATTGCTGGCATTATTTCTGGTTTGATAACCTGGAGGGAAGCCATGGAGGAAGTAACATGATTCAACTGTGTGATTAGTCTTGCCATAATTTGTGCAAAGACGATTTCCCCCTTGAGTTCTTCCTCCTCTACCACGGTTTCTACCACCAACATTGTTGTAGCCCCCTCTACCGCGACCCTGATATCCTCCTCTGCCACTGTTAACAGAATTTGCTTGGCTATTGCTGCCATTACCATTGCTGCTAAGGGAAGCATCATTATCTAAATCAGTGGTCAGAGGCATGTTGAGTTGTCTTTCTTGTTGGATAACCATGGAAAATGCCTTAGATATAACAGGTAGGGGATCCATCATCATAATTTGGGATCTAAAATGTGCATATTGATCATTAAGTCCTTTGAGGAACCTAATTGTGTGATCTTGATCCCTAAATGTGCGTATGGATTTAACAGCACCACAAGAGCATGGAACAACACATTTACATTGTGGTAATGGTCTGAAGTTATCTAGTTCATCCCACATAGCTTTCAATTCAGTGTAAATTCAAAAACGTCCATCTTACCTTGCGAAAGACGACATATGTCTTCTTGCAAGTCGGCAATGCGAAACATATCACCTTGGTCGAATCTGTCATGAAGATCCTGCCACGCATCGCAGGCTTTGTCGAAGTAAGCTATGGATTTCTGGACACTCGCCGATACATCACGTTGAATCCAAGCAAGCACCATACTGTTACACCGAGTCCATTGATTGAGGAAAGGATCAGTCTTCTCTGGCGGTTTGAAACTTCCATCAACAAAGTTAATTTTATTCTTCGAAATCAAGGTGATACGCATAGATCGTATCCAAGGTTGAAAGTTCTTCGTGCCTTCTAATGCAGGAGTGACCAAAACGAGAGAAGGAGTCTCACTAGGATGAAGATAATAAGGATTGCCATTGTTTGTGGCAAAATTAGAGTACGAAGTCGAGTTCTGGTTCGTCATCGTTCTTCTTCGTGAATGATTGAATAATCTTGCAATTGAACTCTGAAATTTGTTGATTCTTGAGAAACGATCACGATAAACTGAAGGATTCGTGACCTAGTTTCAGAAATTTGAGAACTCAATCAACAATCTGTGACCTAATTGAATTTTCGAATTAGAAAAAAAAAACAGAATTGAAACGAGATGAAAGAAGAAGCAATCACGCAGAGAAGTGCAATGATTGTGAATGTGTAAATGAAGAAATAAAGAATCGCGAGGAATCAAAGGTGAACGATGAACCAGAGCTCAAGATTTGAGCTCTGATACCATCTTAGTGTATTGAGAGCAGCAGAAAATATAATTCCTCATCGTATTCAATTGAATAATGTAACTGTACAACAGAAAGGAATTGAGATATATACTCAAGGCTAACTAAAGCTAACTGTAAACTAACCAATCTGGTTAGTATCTAACTGAACTAGTTAATATCATCTAACTTCTATTTACAGTCATCTAAGTGTGAGTATATACAAGGGTATCCTAATAACTTGTTTACAAAGCATTAACCAATTCATAGATAATGTGTTATGACAAGATATAAAGGAGTCTACATGATTGATTAATAAGTGATTTTGAAGTGGAAATGGAATAGGAACATAATTGGTACTCAAAGGGATGTAAAACACAAGTTTCCAAAATTTTGGGTGTGCACCCCTCTCAGCAGCCCAAAACTCTGTTTTTCATGCAAAAAAGTTCATTCCTTTGATACTATCGCCAACTCAAATGTACCATGAATACCACCATGAACAATCAAAATAAGTATTTCAAATCAAACAATACAATCAATTTATGTGCATTAAAGGAATACCATTTGAAACACTTGAGTTATGCAATTTCATGTTCAAAAGCAATATCAAGGGTATAAACTTCCACAGTTAAAAAAATGCTCACATCTTTACAACAAGAAAAATAATCAAAATTAATCATTTCATCACAATGGCATGCATCATATGAGCAAAATTAAATAACCTACTAGTCATCATATTGAGTCAAACAAATCGTCCAATGTAACACACTTTCATTTTTAGAAACATTCAGCATCTTCACAAGAAACATTCACAAGAAATTCAAGACAGGGCCAATGACATTCAGCATTTTTAGAAACATTATTTCAAAAGCATTTTTAGAAACATTCAGCATTCCAATGACATGCAATTAGTTTAAGTTATTTTTGAACACCATCTTCACAAGAAATTCAAGACAGGGCCAATGCATCCACAAATTCAGATTATCAATACAACTCATGAACTCAATCATCACAAAAAATACAATCAACCGAGGGAAAAGAATTCACAATGGGTTAAAAGTCCAATTCCACACACATGATTAAGTCATCTGGAGTTCCAGCAACATTTATATTAAATAGTATCCCTCATAGGAGTCCAACTTTTACATCAAATAATAACTTTGCATCACATCCTCAAGGGCTCCGACAAATTCGGGCACAAACATTGAATTCGGGCACAAACATTGAATCCACATAAAACTCATAATCCAACAATGGGTTTGAAATATCAATACATAAATACTTCAACAAGATACACTTTCACATAAATATAATCAATGAACTTTTCCTTAGCCTCCAACATCGTCACCTGATCATCTGTAAAACCACAAATACATAAAGGGTGAGATTACAATCTCAGTGAGTTTTTACGTGACTCCACACCTTATGTTGTGTTTTTTGTGAAAAACAAAGTATATTTCAAAAGTGGGAAGTCCCACATTGCTTGGTCTTTGACTTGCCAAAGCCTTTATATACCAAAGCATTATGAGAGCTTGTGAACAAGCATATAGGAGGGACTCCCTCGCGCACACAAGCAGGGACCAACTTGGTTTGGTTCAGTGCAAATCTTCCTATTTCCCTACGTGCATGATTAGCTTGACGCTAATTTTTACTTAATCACTTTTTTATTTTTAGACTTTGATAAGCCTATCCGGATATACCCTTTTTAAGCCTTTTTTTCAAAACAGAAAAATTATTTTCTTCAAACGGATATTTGTTTAATTGCTGTTTATTTCGTAACTGATTTTTTTCCAACAGCTATTTCTGCATTAACCTGTTTTATTGCCAACAGCTATATTTTGTTTTATAACTGATACTTTTTGTGGCTCTTAATTTTCGTGTTTATGGCTGCCATTAACTGGTGGAGCCTTTGCTCCCATCAGGTGCATTTCTCAGCCTATAAAAACCAGCTAGTGGAGTAGCTGTTCACTCACATCCAAAATTCTTTCTCTTTCTCTATTTGAAATACTCTGTCCTGGGTTCATTTCCTGTTGCAAAAATCCTTTTTCCTTCTTGCTAGTTCTGCTCCCTCGCTTGCTACTGCCAGTGGGAAGAACTGGTTGTATCTCGGGGAACTTGCGCTGTACAGGCGAATAAGTTCTTCCAGACAGCTACCAAGCGCCTCCGGTCTTTTATCCTCACGTTTGTTACTTGTGCAGGTTTCTTATTTCGTTGCTGCAGTTGCGTATAAATTCAACAATCTGAAGAACTTATTTCTATGGCTGACGCAACCAACAACAACAACAATGATACCAGTGCTGCCATCAGCAACAATAGCACTGTTATCGTTCCTACTGCTGTCCCTGTAACTTATGCTAAACCTTTCCCTGACATCTCCAAAATTGAGGTCTTCGCAGGCCAAAATTTTCGCAGGTGGCAGGAGCGCGTCAGTTCTCTTCTTGACATGCACGGAGTTGCTGCTGCACTCACTGAGACCAGGCCACTGGAGTCTGCAACTCCCAAACAGATTGAGGTTTGGACCCATGCCAATAAGGTGTGTCGTCATACAATTCTGAGCACTCTTTCCAATGAATTGTTTGACATCTACTGCACCTACAAGGAAGCTAATCAGATTTGGGAATCAATGATTCTCAAATACACTGCTGAAGATGCTAGCAAGCAAAAATTCGTCATCAGCAACTACTACAATTGGGTGATGAATGAATCTGATGAAATCAAAAATCAGATTAACCAGTATCACAAATTGCCAGAGGAAATGAAGTCTGAAAACATTGTTCTCCCAGATGAGTTCATTGCTGGGATTCTTATTGAGAAGCTGCCTGAATCATGGAAGGACTACAAGCAACAACTGAAGCACAAACACAAGCAATTGTCACTGAACGAGCTGCTGACTCATTTCATCATTGAAGATACCAACCGGAAAGAAAGCAACAAAGACAAGGGAAAATCAATGGCTGCACGTGCTAACATGGTGGTGAACAACTCTTCAAGGTACGACAAAGGAAAAACCGACTCTTCAAACAAAAGGTATGATTCCAGGAAATTTGCTAATCAAAAGAATCGCAAAAAGAACAATGATCATAACCCTGCTGTTCATAGCTCTGAATTCAAGAGAAGAGGCTTTTGTATTGTTTGTGGAAAGCCAGGACACTATGTGTAACACCCTGGGCCCTTTTCTGACTTAGTAGGCTACCCACAAGTGTACATCATGACCTTCTCTACCCCCCATGTAGAGTTTTTGCCTTCCGTGGGAATCGAACCTTGTACCTGGGGCCTAAGTACAAGTTCAATGCATTCCCACTACCAATTGAGCTAGTAGTTCAATTGGTAGTGGGAATGCATTGAACTTGTACTTAGGCCCCAGGTACAAGGTTCGATTCCCACGGAAGGCAAAAACTCTACATGGGGGGTAGAGAAGGTCATGATGTACACTTGTGGGTAGCCTACTAAGTCAGAAAAGGGCCCAGGGTGTTACAAAAAAAGGCGCCTTTTTTTGTAACACCCTGGGCAGAGCCTTTTCTTTCTAGTAGGATACCCAGCTGTGCACTCATGATCTTCTCTCCCCCCATTGAGAGTTTTTGCCTTCCGTGGGAATCGAACATGTACCCTAGGGGCTTAAGTACAAGTTCAATGCATTCCCACTACCAATTGAGCTAGTAGTTCAATTGGTAGTGGGAATGCATTGAACTTGTACTTAGGCCTCAGGTACAAGGTTCGATTCCCACGGAAGGCAAAAACTCTACATGGGGGTAGAGAAGGTCATGATGTACACTTGTGGGTAGCCTACTAAGTCAGAAAAGGGCCCAGGGTGTTACACTATGCACCTAAATGTAGGCATAGGGCGAGAAACGAAAATCCTCCTAAGGCAAACGCCAACTTGGCTGATGCTGGTGGAGATGATAATGAGGATGACGATGTCATTGCTGCTGTCGTTTCTCTGGTCAATATGGCAACTGATGTGAACAAGTGGGTGGTAGATTCTGGAGCCACCAAGCACATTTGTGCTAACAGAGAAGTTTTTACCTCCTACACTGCTGTAGGGGAAGGAGAAGAACACATCTATCTGGGTAACTCTCATCCTGCCCCAGTTGTGGGGAAAGGAAAAGTTCTTCTCAAGCTCACATCGGGAAAAACCTTGGCTCTCACAAATGTGCTTCATGTGCCTAACATAAGGGCAAACTTGATTTCTGTTGGAGTTCTGCTAAAGCATGGTATCAAAGTGACCTTTGAATCTAATAAGATTGTTCTCACGAAGAACAACACTTTTGTTGGGAAGGGATATTATGATCATGGACTTTTTTGTACTCGACACTTTTGATTTCAATAACAATGCTTCTACTTCTGCTTACTTGATTGATTCTTATAATATGTGGCATGCTAGACTAGGACATATTAATTTTCCGTATGTTATTAAATTGCAACGTCTTGGCATGATCTCGATTAGTGATAAACAACATAGTAAATGCGATGTGTGTGTTGAATCCAAGTTAACAAAGAAATCATGTCCCCCGGTTCAACTCGAATCTGAGTTGCTTAGTTTAATTCATATGGACCTAGGAGATTTAAAACAAACTCCAACTAGGGGCGGTAAACATTATTATGTGACCTTTATAGATGACTTTTCGCGATATACTAAGGTGTTTTTGTTAAGACAAAAGGATGAAGCGTTTGAAGCTTTTCTCACATATAAAGCCGAAGTAGAAAACCAATTAGATAGGAAGATTAAACGAGTTAGATCCGACCGTGGAGGAGAGTACATATCGTTTAATGATTTTTGTGAAAAAGAAGGTATAATACATGAAACAACTCCCCCTTATTCACCTGAATCTAATGGTATAGCTGAAAGGAAAAATAGGACCTTAAAAGAAATGATGAATGCTATGCTAATTAGTGCTAGTGCGCCTAATAACTTGTGGGGTGAGGCTATCCTAACTGCATGTTTTATACAAAATAGAACTCCTCATAGGAAAACCGAAAAAACCCCCTATGAACTATGGAAAGGTTATCAACCTAACTTGAAATATTTAAAAGTGTGGGGGTGCTTAGCAAAAGTTATGTTGCCTGATCCCAAGAAAAGAAAAATTGGTAGCAAAACCTCTGATTGTGTTTTTATAGGATATGCTAAACACAGCGCTGCTTATAGATTCCTTGTTGTGAAAAGTGATGTTCTAGATAAAAATACTATTGTGGAAACTAAAAATGCTGATTTCTTTGAAAATGTATTTCCTTTAAAGCATGATAGTATATCTAGACAACCATTAGTATCTACTAGTGATGAACCTCGTGAGGAACCGTATGAAGAATTAAGGAGAAGCAAAAGACCAAGAAAAGAAACATCCTTCGGAGATGATTTTTATACTTATTTTGTTGGAAAAGATCCTGAAACTTTTTCTGAAGCAATTTCTTCTTCTAAATCAAAATTTTGGAAAGAAGCTATTAAAACTGAAATAGATTCAACTTCCAAATGTAAAACTTGGACCTTAGTTGATTTACCTCCTGGAGCAAAACCAATCGGATGCAAGTGGATTTTCAAAAGAAAATATAACCCTGATGGGTCTATTGATAAATACAAAGCTAGATTAGTAGCAAAAGGTTTTTCTCAAAAAGAAAACATTGATTATTTTGATACTTTTGCTCCAGTAACAAGAATTTCTTCTATTAGAGTTTTAATAGCTTTAGTTTCTATCCATAAACTTGTTATTCATCAAATGGATGTTAAAACCGCCTTTTTGAACGGTGATCACCTTTTTGGTCACATTAACTCTACCCCTTTGAGTACCCCTTATGATGCTAACTTACACTTAAAGAAAAATAAAGGTGATCCTGTGGACCAACCTCAGTATGCCCAAGTGATTGGGAGCCTACTGCATTTAATGAACTTTTCTCGACCAGACATTACGTACGCAGTCGGCCGTTTGAGTAGGTATACTCATAACCCTGGTCAGGATCATTGGAAGGCAATTGCTCACTGTTGTGCCCGAAAAATCCGGTTTGGGACTTCTCGTTTTGCAACGTGAAAGATAGTAGAGCCGCCACCAATATTTATTTGGGAAAACATCGGAAAAACCCTTTTTTTGGAAAAGCGAGTGGTCTTTCGAAATCAGAGATGTAGGTTCGGGGGTCGGTTACGCATGGGGAAGGTATTAGCATCCCATACGTCCTTTCTACTGAAAGGGAACCATTAACTCGATGTGTGGTTTGACAAAGGTTTGAGTTGAAAGCGATTTGTTCTACTTCTTTTCTTTTCTTTTCTTTTCTTTTTTTTATTTGAAAAATCGTTTTATTGAAAACGGAAGACAGGAATGTTTTTGTTATCTTTGAAAAGTGGAAACAAAACAAAGATTTTTTTTAAAAGGGTGCTTGACGGGACGGACCCGCTCCTACGTACCCTCACCGGGTTGAGGGATCAAAGCTACGTAGTTCTCGGCTTTTGCGTCTGAAAACGGCTTAAGAGTTTTTCGCAATTGGGTGAGCGTTTGTGAAGACCGAACAACAACGGTTAGAATGGCCTCACTACTAACTCTTTTTTTGAAAATACAATCATCATTAACGATCCAAACGGCAACAGCGCGAGTGATCATCAATGACAATTTGTTTTATTTAATGGAGGAAGAAAATGTTTTCGCAAAGCAAGGAGCGCTTGAAAATGAGTTTAGAAAATGGGTTTTGGAAAACAAGTAGAACATTATTCAGTCAATTCCAAGTCCATAACCAAATGCAACCATGAGTGAACAAGATTCAAACATACTCACCAATCAAGCAATCATAAACATGTTGATTATTAACCAAGATTAAGCATGCCAATATAATCAAGAGATCCAATTATTAAGGATGCAAGACAAAGCTCTCAAGACAATTGTGTGTGTGTGTGTGTGAGAATTGCTACGGGACGGGCAACAATCTCAAAGGGGTGCATATACCTTAATGACTCTATGCTACAACCGGAAAAGTAGGCTTACGTCTTCATTAAGAATACATACTAGTGGAAGGAAGGGCACACAATTAAATCAAGTCATTCAAATGGCATCAAGAACAAGTGAACACAATTGATCATAGGCATAGAGTATTCTAGGTTTAATGAATGAACATGTGAGCGATGATACATGATTAAGCAAGCATGTGAATGCATGAGCATACAAGAGAAAGCATGAATAAGTATACAAGAGAATGCATGAGCATACAAGAATGCATGAGCATTTATTATGCATGGTATACAAGTATGAGTGAATGTGAGTGCAAGCATGCAAGGTGTCGCATAGATGATGCAAATAAGTGAAATGCAAAGTTTGAAAACGTTTTGAGTAAGAAGTGGTAAAAATGTTTTGGGGTTTTAAATGAGAAGTAGTAAAAGTTTAAAATGCAAATGATTGAAATGTTTTGGGATTTTTTTTTATGCAAATTTACAAGTGGTAAAAAGTTTGAGTGAGAAGTTAATGAAATGGTAGAGTAAAAATGCATGAGGTAAATGGTAATTATTTAATGAGATGGTAAAGTAAAAAGGTAAAAGGGTAAAAACACAATTGCACAATTGCATTTATTCACACAAGATCAAAACAACACGTTTTCAAGCACAAAATATGCACAAAAATGGCCTAAGGCCGAAGCAATGCTAAGCACAAATCACCATCAAATTTCATGCTAAAATTCACAATTAATACATGAAACAATTCACAAGACTAAACCCTAGATCATCATGCCATGTTCTAAGGTAAGCATCAAGCATATCATGTATTTTATTCTTCACAAAATCAAAGAAGTAAAAAGGCAACAAAAACCCTAGGTTTTGAAGCAACAACCCGAGGCACCCAACACCAAAATCAAGCCAAAATTCAACTTAAAATCATGAAATGAACAAAATGAACACAAGAACCCTAAAATCCATGCTATGGCCGAAGCAAAATAGGTAGGAAAACAAGGTTTTATTTCACCAAAATCATGCAAATGAGGTAGAAATGCAATGAATGATGAGAAAACACAAGAATCTTTCCTTCAAGGCCAAGGACTCATCTCAAACACCCAAGGCTCCCAATGTCCTTGTCCAATAATGTTTGAAATGAGTCCTCAAAGCTTCTTTCAAGAAGGAAAGAGGAATAGAAGAGAGATTACATGATGAAAATTAAAGAAAATGCAAGGGTTAGTGAGCTTACCTCTAGATCTAGCTAGAAAATGAAGAAGGAAAGAGAATAGAAGCAAGAACACTTGAAGAACACCACCATAACCTCTTGAACCTTTCGCAAATGCTTGATTCTTGATGGTTTTTGATGAAACTTTGATGATTATGCAAGTTTAGAAGTAGATTTATTGAAAGGATGAAGAATAAACAAGGTTTGATGGTTGATTTCTTGGAAGAATTTTGAAGAAAAGAATATGGGTATGGTGGCTGGTTTCTTCGAAGGAATGAGAGAAAGAGAGGAGAGACTTGGGTGCTAGGGTAAAAATAATGAGTGCCCTCCCCCTGGTCTCTTATTTTGGGTTTTATATGAGGTGCAAAATTAAGGGTATATAGGACATTGTGCTTTTGCAAACCATTGAGATTTGAGCTAGAATTTGAATCAAAGGCCAAGATTGCAATGCACATGGATTAGGGACAAGGAGAAAACACAAATGAGTGAGGAATAGCTGGTCATACACAAAAATTATGAGTTTTTGTTGCACAAAAATTGTTGAGGGCACCTAGGTCATTCTACACAAAGTTGTAGCCTAGGATTTGATCTAGAATTTTAATCAATGGCTAGGAATACAACTCACATGGATCAAGGGCATGAGGAAACACAAAATGAGGTGAAAATGAGCTGGAAAATTCGGAGCAAATGAGGCCTTGGTGCCCAAGTTTTGCAAGCTTGTCAAGAAAAATAGTACATTTTGTCTTATTGGGGACACTTCCTTATTTTCACCATTTTTGATTATTCTTTTCTAGATAATTCCATAAAAATCATGCCACTTTGGGCCATATCCTAGGAATCAATGATTGGGCCCAAAATTCCATGATATCACCCTTCCCAAAATTGATTTGAGACCTCACCTTGATGGAAATTCCCATTTTGCCCTTTTGCTTAAAATTTGAATTTTATGCCAAAAATCATGCATGCATGCGCACAAAAATTCATAACCCAAATCATCTAGATCCAAATAAATTCCTCTGAGATTGAACAATGATTTTTGGTGAGAAATTGCTTAATTTTGGAAATGACCAAAATACCCCTTTTGCCCAAAAAACCCTAATTTTGCTCCAAAAGGCATTCCAATCCTAAAAATGATTTTAAAAGCGCTGAAATGACTTTTAGAACCCAAAAATGCATGCTCATAGTTCTTCACATCCTTCAGAATGATGCTTCACTTCATAATTTATTGCTTTTTGTGGAAAATTAAGGTTTTGTTCCAAGCCGGACAAAATTAGGGTATGACAGCTGCCCCTCTTTATCTGGATTTTAACAAGGAATATGAATTGGCCAAAACATATTTCGAGGCAAAATAAAGATAAAGAATTCAGAAATTATGCCAATTTTGTCTACCTAA
This sequence comes from Astragalus glycyphyllos, assembly GCA_963573325.1. Taxonomy (NCBI): domain Eukaryota; kingdom Viridiplantae; phylum Streptophyta; class Magnoliopsida; order Fabales; family Fabaceae; genus Astragalus; species Astragalus glycyphyllos. The sequence continues at coordinate 92,867,830 of OY754307.1, forward strand.
AGAAACCCGAATTTTCCTTTTTCCATTTCTATTTTTTTGTTTTTTCTGATGCAGATGCGATGACATGGTATTTTTTTTTTGTTTTTCCTATGAGCGCCAACCCTCAATAAGCTGACAGAAAGCAGAAAATAAAGAAAGCAATAAAAGGGGTACTGACTCACATTGAGCCGGCGAAGGAGGCTGCCTAAAGCCTTTTAACGAATCGCGAACGATCCGAGTTTGCACTTGGGCCTGGGAGCGCGCGGGCTCAAAAGAGGTGGTCTTTCGAGCGACCAGGGGAAGGGTACTATATCAAGTCTAGATCTCGATATTTCCCTAGGACTGCGCCATGTTTTAGACCAACACGGCTATCCTTTTCGACTGGACCTATTGAGATCAGAGGGACTTACCTGCAGCTCGAATACAAGTTGAAGTCAGTCTTTTTGGGGGACACGTGGGTCAAAAGGGGGATTCGGAAATCCAATTCATCTTCTTCAGGGTCAATGCTTTCACATCGATTCAGGGGTGCCTGCTCTGGTCGCAGGACTTTTCTTCAGGTTTCTCAGGTTGGCGGTACCTGCACATGTTAGCAGATGCAATGCATGGTGCATGGAATGAATGCATGTTATGCAAAGGCCTGTTATGCGAATGCCTGCGATGCGATGATTTTGGGTGAATGATGAATGCTGGGGAAAGCTTTTCTTTCAGCTTTGATTGTTTTTTTTTTCATCTTTTAATTCTTCTTTTGATCAGCTTTCTGTTTTCTGATCATTTGTTTTTTCTTCTTTTTGCCTGATCAGCTTTTTTTTTTTCCTGATCATTTGCTTTTTTGTGCTCTTCTTTTTTTTAATAAAAGGCTTATTCTTTTGCTGGTTCAACCGACCCCCGACACTCCTGGCACGAGACTGAGGAACTGATTTACGGGACCCATGAGCCGAGTGCAAGTTTACTTTATGGTTTGCCTTCTGGAATGACTTATGAGTGCAACTTTCCTTGCAAGATTAACTTTCTTTGGGAGATTGCTTATTTCCCGTGACTTTTAAGGATTTCGCAATGATTTATAATGCTCTATGATGCATGCACATGTTTTGCAACTCAGTATTACCATCATCATAAAACGTTTATCTTGAGCAGAGAAGCGGAAAATAACAAACCGGTAGGAAAAAGTTGAGCTTTATTGATGTAGAAGCCAATCGTACAGAATGTTACGACGACTGTTCAATACATTTGAAAGTTTAAACTACAAAAAGACACGAAAAAAGAGAAAAGCTAATTTCTGACTGTCCGTCTCTGTGGAGCAGTGCCAACATCTGTGTCCTTGACCTTGATCATTCCCTCATTCAAGCCTCGGGGAAGGTTGTATGCCTTTGTTTAACTTTCCACGCCCAAGTGTTCTGACCCTAATTTTTGCCTGGATCACCCTTTCGGGTTTTCAATCCACCGGGTCGCTCTGATTTTGCCTAGGCCGCCCTTTCGGGTTTTCAACCTAGCGAGCTGATTCTTACTTGGCTTATCTTTCTCTTTTTTCGTCTATTTCTTTCAGGCATAATACTTCTTCACTTGATCAGAATTGACCGGATTCCGGAGATCCTCGCCATCCATGTCTGTGAGTAACAGCGCCCCTCCAGAAAAGGCTTTCTTGACAACATAGGGACCATCATAGCTGGGTGTCCACTTTCCTCGGGGATCAGTCTGAATAGGCAGGATCTTCTTCAGCACCAGATCGCCTTTCTTGAATTCACGAGGTCTGACTTTCTTATCAAAAGCTGTTCTCATCCTCTGCTGGTATAACTGACCGTGGCATAAGCCTGCAATCCTTTTCTCCTCAATCAGGTTTAGCTGATCCAACCGGGCCTGTACCCACTCAGCTTCTTCTAGTTTTGTTTCCATCAGTACCCGCAGGGAGGGTATTTCAACTTCAATGGGCAGGACTGCTTCTGACCCATATACCAAGGAAAAAGGGGTTGCCCCAGTTGATGTACGCACTGAAGTACGGTAGCCATGCAGAGCAAAGGGAAGCATCTCATGCCAGTCCTTGTATGTTACCACCATCTTCTGCACTATCCGCTTGATGTTCTTGTTAGCCGCCTCAACTGCCCCATTCATCTTAGGACGGTAGGGGGAAGAATTATGATGTTGGATCCTGAATTCCTTGCACAGGTCCTTCATCATTCTGCTGTTCAGGTTACTGCCGTTATCAGTGATGATCTTGTTGGGAAGACCATAGCGACAAATCAGATCCCTCTTGATGAATTTTGCAACCACAGAGCTAGTGATGCTTGAGTATGAGGCAGCTTCAACCCACTTTGTGAAGTAGTCGATCGCAACCAAGATGAAGCGATGCCCATTTGATGCTTTCGGCTCAATTGGACCTATGACATCCATTCCCCACATCGAGAACGGCCATGATGCAGACAGAACATTAAGTTTGGCAGGCGGTACGTGAATGTGATCAGCGTAGATTTGACACTTGTGGCATCTTCTGACAAAACTATAGCAGTCACCCTCCATCTGCAACCAGTAATAGCCCGCCCTTAAAATCTGTCTAGCCATGGTATGCCCGCCGGAATGGGTTCCAAAGGAGCCTTCATGTACCTCCTTCATGATCTTTTCAGCCTCCTCCTTGGCAACACACCTCAGGAGAACCGTGTCATAATTTCTTTTACAGAGGACCTCACCGCTCAGGAAGAAATTTCTTGACAGTCTTCTGAGAGTTCTTTTGTCATTTTCTGATGCCCCTGGTGGATACTCTCTGTTAATGATGTATTGCTTGATGTCATGATACCAAGGCTTGTCGTCAGGCTCTTCGTCTATTGCGGTGCAGTAATGATGTGCAGGCAAATCCCGATGCTGGATTCTGATGTGAGTCAATGTCTTATCACAGTTGATGTTAAACATTGATGACAGTGTTGCTAAGGCATCGGCCAGCTGATTTTCACCTCGAGGGATGTGTTTGAAGGTGATTTCGTCGAAAGACTCCACCAACTCTTGAACATATTCATAATATGGGATCAGTTTGGGATCTCGAGTCTCCCAATCGCCTCTTACTTGATGAATTACCAGGGCGAAATCACCATACACATCTAGCCTTTTGACTTTCCATTCTAAGGCTGCCTGAATGCCCAAGATGCATGCTTCATACTCTGCTATATTGTTTGTGACATAGAAGCTCAGCCTCGCAGTGACAGGAATGAAGCGGTTATCAGGAGATATCAGCATGGCACCTGCCCCATGCCCCCAAATATTGGATGCACCGTCAAAGATCATCCTCCACCTTTCATTTTCTTGGGACTTCCCCTCGTCGAACAATGCCATGATGTCTTCATCAGGGAAATCATGCTGCATCGGCTGGTAGTCTGGAATGGGCTGACAAGCCAGGTACTCTGCGAGTGCACTACCCTTAACTGCCTTCTGCGTGACATACAGGATATCATATTCAGACAACTGCATCTGCCAACGGGCAATCCGTCCTGTGAGAGCTGGCTTCTCAAATATGTACTTGATCGGGTCTACTTTAGATACCAACCAAGTTGTGTGGCTCAACATATATTGCCTCAGGCGGTGAGCAGCCCATACCAGAGCACAACATGTCTTTTCAAGCGCAGAATACCGTGTCTCGCAATCTGTGAACTTCTTACTTAGATAATAGATGGCACGTTCCTTCTTTCCAGATTCGTCATGCTGCCCCAACACGCAGCCCATGGAATTATCTAGCACCGTGAGATACAGGATGAGGGGCCTGCCCGACACAGGTGGCATCAAAACTGGCGGATTCTGGAGGTAGACTTTGATCTTCTCAAAGGCAGCTTGGCACTGATCATTCCACTTCAGTTCTTGATTCTTGCAGAGCAGCTTGAAGATTGGCTCGCAGGTGGCCGTCAGCTGGAAGATGAATCGGGAGATGTAATTCAACCTTCCCAGAAAGCCACGGACTTCTTTTTCTGTTTTGGGCACCGGCATTTCAAGGATGGCTTTCACTTTGTCTGGATCCACCTCAATCCCCTTCTGACTAACAATGAAGCCTAGCAACTTCCCTGATCTCACCCCGAATGTGCACTTGGCAGGGTTCAACTTGAGCTTGTACTTCCTCAACCGATCGAAGAGTTTTTGCAAGTTGACAATGTGCTCTTTGTCAGTTTTGGATTTTGCGATCATGTCATCAACATAGACCTCAATCTCCTTATGCATCATATCGTGGAACAAGGTGACCATGGCCCTCTGGTAGGTTGCGCCAGCATTCTTCAACCCGAATGGCATGACTTTATAACAGAAAGTACCCCAGAGAGTGATGAAAGTTGTCTTTTCCATGTCTTCGGGGTCCATCTTGATCTGGTTATATCCCGAATATCCATCCATGAAGGAGAATAACGAGTGTTGTGCAGTGCTATCCACCAAGACATCAATATGTGGCAGTGGGAAGTCGTCTTTGGGACTAGCACGATTCAGATCTCGGTAGTCAACACACATTCTAACCTTCCAGTCCTTCTTGGGAACTGGGACAATATTGGCAACCCACTGTGGGTATTTGGCCACTGCTAGGAATCCTGCATCAAACTGCTTCTTTACTTCGTCTCTGATTTTGAGGGACATCTCAGGCTTCATCCTCCTCAATTTCTGCTTTACGGGCGGGCATTCAGGTTTGACCGGCAGCTTGTGTACCACAATATCAGTGTCGAACCCAGGCATATCTTGGTAGGACCACGCAAACACATCAACGTAGTCATGCAACAGCTGTACCAACTTCATGCGATCTTCGTCATTCATGGCTGTTCCCACTTTGACCTCTTTCTTGTTCTCAGCTGTACCCAAGTTAATCACTTCGGTAGATTCCCCGTGAGGCTGGATTACCCTTTCCTCTTGCTTCATTAGTCTCATGAGTTCCGGAGGAGCTTCCCAATCTTCCTCAACATCCCCCTCGGCTTGGTTGATAGGATGATCAAAGTCAGAATGCGGACTGTTGACACTACTGCTTTTAGAGACCATTACTGTGGGTCTGCATTTTACCGAAGCGAAAAAGCAGAATGAAAGGCGAAACAAGCAAGCAAAGACTCATGCAATGAAGAGAAAATGATTTTTATTGATTGAGAAATTCAAAACAAACGTTTTTATTGATGATGATGATTCAGAAAATAAAAACATGTGTGCCCCTAGCAACTGGTCCTATGGCCTTGGACAGAGCCACAGGATTGCATTACAGATGATTACATTGAACCAAAGGTCACTGGAAAGTCGGCAGCTTCCCAGTTCTTCAACTCTTCACCGTCACAGCAGCGGCGAACCAGACTTGCACTACCCTCTTCATCTTCAGAGCCATCCTTGATGACAGTAACTTGGTTGGGATCCAGCAGACCAGCACTCACGAAGCTCTGGCTAATGTCACAAATTGGGATCCTCTGGGGCCATGGATCTTGGCCTTTGAACTTGGCCAACCATTTGCTCTTTCGTTCCTCTGCTATCTTCTTCCGTTCATCTTCACTTGGAGTGTATCCCAGTCCGCAACGATCTTTGCTCTCCTTCAGCTGGATGGGCGCCAGGATTCCCTGTCCAGATTTTCCTAGGCCAGAACCAACCTTATATCCTTGGGCTAACATGATTTTAGCAACCTTTTTTTCCTCCTTGGTCCTCTCAAGCACTGCATTTGCGATCTCCCAGGACTGAAAGGCCGTTTCAAGAGATTCTTCCGCCGCTTCCACATACTTGAATTCTGATGGCCTGTTCACCAGAGTCTCTTCTTCGCCAAACACTACAACAACCTTATCATCCACCACGAACTTGACTTGCTGGTGCAGAGATGACAGAATTGCCCCTGCCATGTGGATCCAGGGTCGGCCAAGCAAGCAACTGTACGAGGATGTGATGTCCATGATCTGAAAGTTGATATAGAAAACTTCTGGGCCAATTTGGATGGGAAACTCCATCTCTCCCAATACTTCCTTTTTGGATCCATCAAAGGCTCGCACCAGAGTCGAGCTTGGCTTCATGTAGGAACAATCCACGTCCAGCTTATCCATAGTGGATTTCGGCATTACATTCAATGAAGATCCGTTATCTATCAGCACTCTCGCCAACACATAGTCCCCACACTTAACTGAGATGTGGAGAGCCCGATTATGCTTTTTTCCTCCAGCGGGCAACTCATCATCAGCAAAAGTTAGGTGGCTTGCAGCCACTATATTCCCCACAATCCCATCAAATTGGTTAATTGAAATACCCTCTGCAACATGTGCCTCGCTAAGCACCTTCATAAGAGCATTTCTGTGTGCTTCCGAGCTGAGCAACAATGATAGCATGGATATCTTCGACGGGGTATGCTTTAACTGATCGACAACCTGGTAGTCACTATGCCGGACTATCTTCAAGAATTCATTTGCTTCCCTTTCCGTTACCTTTTCCTGGGAAACTTTTGGTTCCTTTCCCTTCTCCTTCCGAACTCTCTGTTCACCTTCCTTGGAAGTTTCTGTACGAAAGGTCTCTGGAGCAAACACTCTCCCGCTTCTGGTGATCCCGCTCGATCCCACTATGTTTGTTACAGTAGTAGTACTTGGAGAGCATTCTACTGTAGATAGCGCAGTGTATTTCCATGGGACTGCCCTGTCCGACTCATAGGGGAAAGGAGCCGGAACTTCAATCACTATTGGTTGAGCATTTTCTTGCACCAATCTGGGATTGTAATTGTAAGGGATTTCAATAGGTCTTCTGATTCCTCTACCTTTATCAGAGTGTAGAGCCAACACCTCTTCTTCAACATCATGGGTTCCTATCTGAACCACACACCGATCCAACAGGTCCTGCAGGATCATTTTAAAGCTTTCACAATTCCCCACGCATGTGGAATCAGCACATCCTTCTTCATGGCAACACCCCTTCTTGACCACTCCAGCATGGCATAACTCCGAGTAGACAACACCCAACGGAGTCTTGCTCTTCTGCACATCCTTCACCAATTTCCCAACAGAACTTTCTATAGCATTGGTTGCTGGCCTCTGATGGCCTGGCAATGGATTGGTTGTTGTGTTCGGGCTGCTTTGCTTAAACGAGATCCAACCAGCATCTATCAGGTCTTGCACCACATGCTTAAATGCCTTACACTCCTCCACAGTATGACCGACCCGTTTTCGTGGAAACTGCAGGTAGCATTAGCGTTGTAGTTTCTTGGGAATGGCGGTTGAAGGGCCTTCATTGACCGAGTGTTGATCAAGTTCTTTGAAGTCAGGTGATTAAACAACTCAGTGTATGTCATTGGTATAGGATCGAAACTGGTCCGTTTCTTATACTGATAACCCTGAGCTTTGTGATTGTCACTGCTTTGCTGAGGTGATGCAGGGGCAGAGAATGGAACAGTTTGTGGTGGAGGGGTATCAAAGGATGAGTTTCCTCCTGAGACTACATTTGTTTCCCCTTCTTTCCTTTTTGGGAAATGGGGGAAGTGCTTCTTCTGGCTGTGGGAGCTACCGGAGCTTCCTGAATTGCTGAAATGATTTGAAATCTTCCCACTTCGGAGACCGTGCTCAAGTCTTTCCCCGAAGACTATCATATCAGAAAAATTAGATGAGACACTCGTAATCAGTCGGTCATAATAAATTGCTGGCAAGGTTTCCAGGAACATGTACACCATTTCCTTTTCGGTCAGAGGAGGTTGAACCTGGGCAGCCAAGCTTCTCCATTTCTGGGCATATTCCTTGAAAGTCTCCTTTTCGCCCTTACTCATGTGTTGCAATTGTGACTTGTCCGGAGCCATGTCCATGTTATATTTATATTGTTTCATGAATGCTTCGGACAGATCCTTCCAGCAACGGATTTCTGAGGCTTGCAGTTTCATGTACCAATCTAGAGGAGCTCCGGCCAAACTGTTTTGGAAGCAGTAAATTAGCATTTTGTCATCATTGGCATAAGGACCCATCTTCCGGACAAACATTGTAACATGACTCTCAGGACAGCCGGTGCCTCGGTACTTGTCCACCTCAGGAGCTTTGAACTTCGGTGGTAATACCGAATCTGGGACTAAGCATAGCCCACGAGCTTCTCTAGCCCTGACGCCAGCACCTTCCACGGCTCTTACCCTATCTTCTAGTGCACGAATCGAGTCATTTGTCTGCGATCCCTCAAACATGTGGCCTTGGGGTTGACTGCCCATGCTATAGTAATATCCTCCAGGCTGAGGAACATTGTGAGGGTGTGCAACAAGCCCCGGAGCAGAGCTGAGCACAGCATGAGGACTAGGAGTCTGGACCTGCGATCTTCCAGCAGCTCCCCCAGACACGGCAGCAGTAGCCTGATGTGGCCCAACAGCGTCAGCAGGAATGGGTCTAACAATTTGCGGCATGTACTCGGCGGGCATCCCCCAAGGATATCTTTGTGACTGATTCTGCCTATTCATCCCTGAAGCAAAGACGGGATGATTGATTCCAGACCCCGGAGGAACTCTGGCTGCAGCATTAACTGACACTGGAGGAGGTATAAAAGAAATGACACCATCGGGACCCACCACAGCGGTACCTTCAGCAGCGGTTCCACTCTTTAGGCTTTGTAGCAAGGCCATCATCTCATGCATTTGGGTCTCCATGGCCCCAACCTTATCCTTTAGAACCTGGTTCTCCTGAGCCAGCTGCTCAGGATTAATAATCTGCACACCCAGATCTTCGTGCTTTGGATTACTCTCGGTCTCAATCTCTGGGTAATCTTGCAGATTGGCCATCAACTTTGCTTGCCGTCGGGTGAAGTATCGGTGACGGAGAACCAGCTTGCCTGACTTGCTCTGACGAAACATTTTTTATGAGCAGGGGTATTAATGAAATGCAATGAATGCAATGCAAATGGGTGTTAGTTTTAGTTTGTCTTATGCCGTGAACCACAGTGTGCCATGTCTTGCCATAGGCCTAACAGTGGACTTTGATTATTTTTGTTTGAAACACGACAAGATTGGAATCAATAAGTGAAACAAAACATACTCCATACATTCAAATTCAAGCAAGTACTTCAAGCCTTACATTTCAAAAGGTAGAATACTCAAATGGAAATACGGTCATCCAGAAAGAGAGAGTACAATGAAAATTACAAACAAGAGCTCAACTACATAGAGCTTTGAAATCTTCAGTTCTCTTTCTCTTGTTGCCTGTGGGAACCCTTCCAGTCTTCTCTCTAACTTCTTCAACCAAGGCCCTGCAAAACTTCACGAATTTGTAAACTGCCAGTGGAGTGTTAAAGGGAAACATCTCAACCTCAGCCTTTCTTAGCTTTTTAGGTACACCTGCAAGAGCTTGGTTGGCCAACTCTGCAAGCTCAGAGAATCTAGCCTTCCACTGTTGAATTTCATCTTTCAACTCAATGATAACTGCCCTTCAATCCTGCCAAGCAGTTCAACAAAGCGGTGTTCCCAATGCTGACTCTCATCCTTCACCTGCCTGTATGCATCACTGATGTGTCGAAGGTTTCTTTTCAGTTCATCAGAAATCTCTCGCTCAAATCCTAGAGCCTGCTTGTATTCTTTGAGAATGCTCTCAACTGAATTTCTTTCTTGCACGACACTGCTCAGTTTGCTTTCCCACTCAGCCTGTAGCAAGCGGGACTCTCTTTTTGACTTTGCAAGCAAGCTCTTCACAGTCCTCTCATCCATCTTTGTCTTTTCATAGAGATCTCTCCACTGACTGGTCTCTTCAATGGCTCTCTTTTGTTTAGCCTTTTGCCTCTTGATTTCCTCTTTGGCTACTTGCAGATACTTTTGAGCTTCTAGCTTTTCCTTCTCTTCTACTTTGAGTTTCTTGTCAAACTCCTCAATGGCAGCAGATTTGAGAGCATTATCTTCTTTTAATCTTTGGTTGTTCAGAGTCAACTTCTCTATCTCAGCTTGCAAGGATTTTTTCTCTTCCTCTGCTTTCATTAGAGCCAACTTGACCTCACCTAACTCTTCAACAACGGGAGTACCAGAGTCTATTACCTTCCTCTCAACTTGCAATAATTTCTGATAAGGCAATCGGACGCTCTGAATCCTTTTCTCAAGCCATTGAGCAAAGGTAACACCACTAGTTCTCTGAGAGATCTCTACTTTTCCATAACGAGTCACCATACTCCAAGCTTGCAAAATCTTCCTAGTCAAACTGTCATCCTTTGGACCTCCCTCATAGATGTAAAACGGGAATGCCATCTCTTCAGTAGGCGAGTTCCTCATAGGATATCCTAATTGTCTCAGCGTCCGGGAGGGATTGTAGTTAATGCACCCTTTAGTGCCCATCAGTGGAACATTTTGAAAACCACCACAGCGGAAGACTACCTCAGGTCTAGCTTCCCAGCAAGATGAAAGATACCAACGAACCGAGTGCTCGTCTAGACTCCCTAGAAACTGGATCCACTCTTGAATACTCATGGTTTTCACCTCACAAGATACAGCATAGTCAATCAACTTTTCCACTTTCTTTGGATTGGTGAAAACATGGATAAGAAGCCAGGCATATAACAGATGGGAAGAGCAAGAGATTTTCTTCCTTTTGAGTTCACAGTGGTGAGTAAGAACGGAATAAGTGTCAGCAAGCATTGCAGGGATCGGATTGATAGGATTCTTCTCATTCTGGAAAGCTAAGAAAATGCCAATGACAGTCACATCCACAAGTCTTTCAATCTGCGGAAAGAGAACAATCCCGAAGATTGTTAAGGCCAAGATTTGCTTGAAGACAACCCAATTTTTGTTTCTGGCATGAGTATCCATCATACCCTCGAGATAACTCTGCGGGAAACCTACCACAAGGTTCTTCCTCTGCCTCTGGAGCTTCAGGTCCTCTACCTTTACTTACAACAATGCAGCAAACTTCTCATCCGTGTAATACTGCTCTTGATACTGGCAGGGAGCAGCTTTGGTCTGAGGGAAACCCAAGATCTGATGATATTCTTCCAAAGTGGGAGCCATTTGGAAATTTTTGAAAAGGAAGCATCTGATTTCGGAGTCATAGAATCTGCTTAGAGCCACGATAGCCTCAGTCTGTACCTCTAGTAACAACAACTTCCGAAGGTTCCCATAAGAGCTGTCAAACGATCCCCTTTCAATAGGTCCCATTAAGTCAACATATCCTTTCAAGCTGGTGACGTCTACCTTTCTTGCACCCGGGTACCTTGGAGCATGCACTGTCTCACTTCTTGATTCCATTAAGTTCCTATGGCAAGATTCTTTGTCACTTTGTGATTCTCGGCAAACAAACTTGAGTAAGATGCAATGATGCATGCATGGGTTTTATGTAATGCGAGGATGTATGCAAATGCTGATGATGTTTTATGCATATGCAGATTAGGACAAAATCTTTATTGGCATTGATTTAAGCTTCTTTTTTTTTTTTTGAAAATACAGGCCGTACGTTGTTTCATATGGACCAGTGAGAGAAAGGCTACAACGACAACTCGTTCTCCCTTTTTTTTGAAGAATGCGGGCCACATGCTACTTCATAAGAGAAAGGTTACAACGGTAACTCGTTCTCCCTTTTTTTTTTGAAAAAATGTGGACCATATGTTACTTTATAAGAGAAAGGCTACAGCGGCAGCTCGTTCCCTCTTTTTGAAAAGGGTGGGCCATATGTTATCTCGTACAGACCGGCAAAAGAAAGGCTACAACGGCAGCTCTTTCTCTGCTTCCCTTTTTTTTTTTTTGGAAAAATCTCCTTCTACTCCTTTTGGAAAACATGCCTAGATTACAATGCAACACACAATTTGTATGTCCTTGTGTCCTACGAGGCGGGAACCTAGGTTCTAGGGCAACTCAGATGTTCCTCCCATGTTGGCTTTAATCACTTCCTCACCAGGCTACCAGAGCTAATTCTCTCTCACAATAGCACCCACAACGATGGTACGCCACCTGGTGTGAGGCATCGTGAAAGAGCATACTCCGGCTGAAACTTTCGTGAGAGTCAGAAGGACAACGGTCCAATTGCCAGTCACTACTCATTTCCACTCCTCTAAGTTTTGTCAGACCTTGGGTTTTAGGCCCCTCTCAAAGCACAATAAGCATAAGGTGTGAGTGTGTGTAGCAAGGACATACCGCCTAAAACTACCCATCATAAACCCCCACCTGCAAATGAAAACCCAGAACAGTCCAAACAAAAGCATACAATAGCGTGTTGCATATCATATAGCATTCCAATTCAAGAATTAACACAGGAAGTCAATAAGCAATCGCAAACATTGTTTACCTTAAGAAAAGGAGCCAAGAGGAAGGGATCATGATAAGGTGGGGGAGAAATGCATGAATTTACCTTTAGAAAGGGAGCAAAGAAGAGGGGACGTGGGAATTGAGGAATGCATGAACATGGTATGTGAACAAGGAGAAAATGCGCAAGGAGCACACATAGAAGGAAAACAAATGCATATGAATACAACATAACATCATGATAATGCTAGAGAAACAATCAAGCATCACAGACAAAGAAAGAAGGGAAAAGGAAAAGAAAGGAAGAAAAGGAAGAAGTAGAACAAAGCTTTCAATTCAAACGATTTAAACCACACATCGAATTAACTAGGCTTGACCCTCGCCTTTTATAAAAAGTCCCCAGCAGAGTCGCCAGCTGTTGCGCCCGAAAAATCCGGTTTGGGACTTCTCGTTTTGCAACGTGAAAGATAGTAGAGCCGCCACCAATATTTCTTTGGGAAAACATTGGAAAAACCCTTTTTTTGGAAAAGCGAGTGGTCTTTCGAAATCAGAGATCTAGGTTCGGGGGTCGGTTACGCATGGGGAAGGTATTAGCATCCCATACGTCCTTTCTACTGAAAGGGAACCATTAACTCGATGTGTGGTTTGACAAAGGTTTGAGTTGAAAGCGATTTGTTCTACTTCTTTTCTTTTCTTTTCTTTTTTTTATTTGAAAAATCGTTTTACTGAAAACGGAAGACAGGAATATTTTTGTTATCTTTGAAAAGTGGAAACAAAACAAAGATTTTTTTTAAAAGGGTGCTTGACGGGACGGACCCGCTCCTACGTACCCTCACCGGGTTGAGGGATCAAAGCTACGTAGTTCTCGGCTTTTGCGTCTGAAAACGGCTTAAGAGTTTTTCGCAATTGGGTGAGCGTTTGTGAAGACCGAACAACAACGGTTAGAATGGCCTCACTACTAACTCTTTTTTTGAAAATACAATCATCATTAACGATCCAAACGGCAACAGCGCGAGTGATCATCAATGACAATTTGTTTTATTTAATGGAGGAAGAAAATGTTTTCGCAAAGCAAGGAGCGCTTGAAAATGAGTTTAGAAAATGGGTTTTGGAAAACAAGTAGAACATTATTCAATCAATTCCAAGTCCATAACCAAATGCAACCATGAGTGAACAAGATTCAAACATACTCACCAATCAAGCAATCATAAACATGTTGATTATTAACCAAGATTAAGCATGCCAATATAATCAAGAGATCCAATTATTAAGGATGCAAGACAAAGCTCTCAAGACAATTGTGTGTGTGTGTGAGAATTGCTACGGGACGGGCAACAATCTCAAAGGGGTGCATATACCTTAATGACTCTATGCTACAACCGGAAAAGTAGGCTTACGTCTTCATTAAGAATACATACTAGTGGAAGGAAGGGCACACAATTAAATCAAGTCATTCAAATGGCATCAAGAACAAGTGAACACAATTGATCATAGGCATAGAGTATTCTAGGTTTAATGAATGAACATGTGAGCGATGATACATGATTAAGCAAGCATGTGAATGCATGAGCATACAAGAGAAAGCATGAATAAGTATACAAGAGAATGCATGAGCATACAAGAATGCATGAGCATTTATTATGCATGGTATACAAGTATGAGTGAATGTGAGTGCAAGCATGCAAGGTGTCGCATAGATGATGCAAATAAGTGAAATGCAAAGTTTGAAAACGTTTTGAGTAAGAAGTGGTAAAAATGTTTTGGGGTTTTAAATGAGAAGTAGTAAAAGTTTAAAATGCAAATGATTGAAATGTTTTGGGATTTTTTTTTATGCAAATTTACAAGTGGTAAAAAGTTTGAGTGAGAAGTTAATGAAATGGTAGAGTAAAAATGCATGAGGTAAATGGTAATTATTTAATGAGATGGTAAAGTAAAAAGGTAAAAGGGTAAAAACACAATTGCACAATTGCATTTATTCACACAAGATCAAAACAACACGTTTTCAAGCACAAAATATGCACAAAAGTGGCCTAAGGCCGAAGCAATGCTAAGCACAAATCACCATCAAATTTCATGCTAAAATTCACAATTAATACATGAAACAATTCACAAGACTAAACCCTAGATCATCATGCCATGTTCTAAGGTAAGCATCAAGCATATCATGTATTTTATTCTTCACAAAATCAAAGAAGTAAAAAGGCAACAAAAACCCTAGGTTTTGAAGCAACAACCCGAGGCACCCAACACCAAAATCAAGCCAAAATTCAACTTAAAATCATGAAATGAACAAAATGAACACAAGAACCCTAAAATCCATGCTATGGCCAAAGCAAAATAGGTAGGAAAACAAGGTTTCATTTCACCAAAATCATGCAAATGAGGTAGAAATGCAATGAATGATGAGAAAACACAAGAATCTTTCCTTCAAGGCCAAGGACTCATCTCAAACACCCAAGGCTCCCAATGTCCTTGTCCAACAATGTTTGAAATGAGTCCTCAAAGCTTCTTTCAAGAAGGAAAGAGGAATAGAAGAGAGATTACATGATGAAAATTAAAGAAAATGCAAGGGTTAGTGAGCTTACCTCTAGATCTAGCTAGAAAATGAAGAAGGAAAGAGAATAGAAGCAAGAACACTTGAAGAACACCACCAGAACCTCTTGAACCTTTCGCAAATGCTTGATTCTTGATGGTTTTTGATGAAACTTTGATGATTATGCAAGTTTAGAAGTAGATTTATTGAAAGGATGAAGAATAAACAAGGTTTGATGGTTGATTTCTTGGAAGAATTTTGAAGAAAAGAATATGGGTATGGTGGCTGGTTTCTTCGAAGGAATGAGAGAAAGAGAGGAGAGACTTGGGTGCTAGGGTAAAAATAATGAGTGCCCTCCCCCTGGTCTCTTATTTTGGGTTTTATATGAGGTGCAAAATTAAGGGTATATAGGACATTGTGCTTTTGCAAACCATTGAGATTTGAGCTAGAATTTGAATCAAAGGCCAAGATTGCAATGCACATGGATTAGGGACAAGGAGAAAACACAAATGAGTGAGGAATAGCTGGTCATACACAAAAATTATGAGTTTTTGTTGCACAAAAATTGTTGAGGGCACCTAGGTCATTCTACACAAAGTTGTAGCCTAGGATTTGATCTAGAATTTTAATCAATGGCTAGGAATACAACTCACATGGATCAAGGGCATGAGGAAACACAAAATGAGGTGAAAATGAGCTGGAAAATTCGGAGCAAATGAGGCCTTGGTGCCCAAGTTTTGCAAGCTTGTCAAGAAAAATAGTACATTTTGTCTTATTGGGGACACTTCCTTATTTTCACCATTTTTGATTATTCTTTTCTAGATAATTCCATAAAAATCATGCCACTTTGGGCCATATCCTAGGAATCAATGATTGGGCCCAAAATTCCATGATATCACCCTTCCCAAAATTGATTTGAGACCTCACCTTGATGGAAATTCCCATTTTGCCCTTTTGCTTAAAATTTGAATTTTATGCCAAAAATCATGCATGCATGCGCACAAAAATTCATAACCCAAATCATCTAGATCCAAATAAATTCCTCTGAGATTGAACAATGATTTTTGGTGAGAAATTGCTTAATTTTGGAAATGACCAAAATACCCCTTTTGCCCAAAAAACCCTAATTTTGCTCCAAAAGGCATTCCAATCCTAAAAATGATTTTAAAAGCGCTGAAATGACTTTTAGAACCCAAAAATGCATGCTCATAGTTCTTCACATCCTTCAGAATGATGCTTCACTTCATAATTTATTGCTTTTTGTGGAAAATTAAGGTTTTGTTCCAAGCCGGACAAAATTAGGGTATGACACTCACCTTATGAGATATTTGAGAGGTACCACAAATTATGGTATTACTTATAGTGGATTTCCCGCAGTATTAGAAGGATACTGTGATGCTAACCGGATATCTGATTCAGATGAGACAAAATCCACTAGTGGTTACATTTTTACACTTGGTGGTGGTGCGGTAACTTGGAGGTCAGCCAAACAATCCATTATTGCTAGATCTACCATGGAGTCGGAATTTGTAGCTCTGGAATTGGCTGGTACTGAAGCTGAATGGTTAAAGAACCTTCTAGCTGGAATTCCTTTGGGAATAAAACCGACACCATCAGTGTCAATACATTGTGACAGTCAGTCGGCAATAGCCGTTGCAAAGAATAAGACCTATAATGGAAAAAATAGGCATGTTCAATTAAGACATAATGTTGTCAAACAATTGCAAAAATGTGGAGCCATATCGATCGATTATGTGAAGTCAGAAGTGAATTTGGCCGATCCTCTGACAAAACCTCTGCTGAGGAAATTAATCTGTGAGACATCGAGGGGAATGGGACTTAAGCCAATTGAAAGTAAGAAGTGATGGTAACCCATTGCTTTGTGATTGGAGATCCCATGAATACGGTTCAAATTGTGGTAAAAACAAGTCACTTCTTAATATTGCTAGCACTGAAAAATTAATTCAAGTAATTAATTTTATTATTGTCCCTTCCTATGGTGTCATTGTGATAGTGCTAGTGTTTGCTGGTGTTTTTAGCAAACAATCACTAGTTTTATTAGAAGGTTTGTGAGATCAAACTAGAAAAATCTCAAAGCAATTGCCTTTGAATTGCAAAAGTTTTTGTTGAAGAAAACGTAGAAAAGGGGACGATTTGCAATGATTTAACAGAATCGAAAAGAAAAGAAGCAGTAAATGGTGCGTCAATTGTAAAGAAAAAGAAAAACAAATTGCATTGAATCATAAAAATGGTACACGATCACGTACAGCGATTCTTCCACTCGTTTTTCGCTCTGGCTTGGAAGTTAGAGTTTCAGGAATCGGGTGTGTATTGTGATTTTCGCGACCCCTGTTTCTTCTCAGAAACAGCTATTTATACAAAGGAAAAGAGGGGGAAAAACTGACTAAGTAACTGCCTAGAAATTCGAAAATAAGTAACTGCTACTCCTACTTTCGACCAGAACCGCTCTGTCATGCTTCGACCAACTGCTAGCCTTCAGCGTATAACTGCTCTGTTTTCTGTCTGTCGAAAGCCTGCGTCCATTTTCCTCTCTCTTGCTTTTGCTTCCCTGGAAACTTGTCAAGTTTACCTTGCGTATGACCATCTTCTCTGTCGAAATAATTTGGTCTTCGTCGAAATATAAGTCAGGCCATGTTGACCATCTTTAATGAAGCCTGTCGAAATTACAGGCTAACAAGTTTCCCCCCAAAAATGTCTTTTTCGACTGAACTTGAAGAGGAAGAAGAGAAAGACATTATTGAATTCATTATCGAAATAACTTTGCACTTGAGTAACATAGCTGTATACCTGATGTCACCACTGTTAACTGTTGTTTCAATATTCAAACCTTGAGCTTGAACAACCTGTAATTTCGGCAGTGTTTTGGCAACTTAAATGCCATGTTTTTACGCTTTCTTTATATTTATTCCAGCGTTATTTTAATTTCTTGCAACGTTGGCTTATATTTTTTCAAGTATTTGCCATTTATACGCAAAATTCTTCCATCAGCGTCAATCTCTTCGACCTCATATGCGCCGTTTGAATAAACTTGTAAAATTTTAAATGGTCCTTCCCAACTTGGGGACCATTTACCAAAGACTCTATCTTTTTTATCCGTAGGCAATAGGACCTTCCACACTAGATCACCTGAATTAAAGGTTTTAGACCTAACCTTTTTGTTATAAGTTTTAGCTACCCTCTCTTTCTGTCGAATAAGCATATCTAAAGCTAATAACCTTTCTTCGTCTAAATCAACCAATTCATCAAGCATCATATTCCAATAATAATCAGAGGGAATCTCCCACTGTCTTTGAATTCTTGTTGATTGTAGACAAATTTCAACAGGCAACACTGCATCGTGTCCAAATGTTAGCCTATAAGGAGTAGTGTTGATAGATTCTTTGGGTGAATTTCGACAAGCCCATAATGCTTGATCAAGGGTATTATGCCAATTTTTTGGTTTCTGCCCAACATGCTTTTTAATTAAATTAATAATAACTTTATTGGCAGCTTCTACTTGACCATTGGCTTGCGCATAATATGGTGTCGAAGTTAATAACTTAAAACCAATTTCAGAAGCAAACTCTACCATTTTTCTACCAGTGAAAACTGATCCTTGATCTGTAGTAATGGTTTCTGGAATTCCAAATCTGTAAATGATATGATTTTGAACAAACCTTATCACTGCTTCTTGATCAACATTGGCTAGAGGTATAGCTTCAACCCATTTGGTGAAGTAATCAATTCCCACAAGGATATATCTATGGCCCTTCGACGAAGTTGGCTTTATCTCTCCAATCACATCTAGAGCCCAACCTCTAAATGGCCAAGGTTTGACTATGGCATGTAATTCATTTGCAGGTACATGTTGTATCCCAGCATGCTTTTGACACTCTTGGCATCCCTTAGCAAATTCTATGCAATCTTTCAGCATAGTTGGCCAATACATTCCTTGTCGAAATAATAACCACTTCATTTTGTGGCCTACTTGGTGTGAACCACATGCTCCACTATGTGTATCGGAAACTGCTAAATTTGCCTCATTTTCACTAAGACATTTTAATAGTACTCCTTCAGGAGTCTTTTTAAACAATTCGTTTCCAATTATCACATAGCTCAAAGCTCTGTATTTTACCTTTTTATTGGTTTTTATTGTGGGATTTTGCAAATATTCTGCAATAGGCCTTCGCCAATCATTATTGGTCATATTGTCAAGAGCAAAAATTTCTGCTAAGTCAAAGTCACCAAAAAATTGACGTTTTTCGACAACGACTAGTTCCTCGTTTGCGTTTGTTGCCCCCCCAATTTCTGGTGTTGACAATAGTGACGAAGAATAGTCATTAGAAATGGTTTTATCCTTTATTTCGACTAACTCTTCCAGGCTTTGTTTTGAAACTTTATAGCCTGAAGCAATTTGTGCCAATTCATTTGCCACTTGATTATCAATTCGTGGTAAATGTTCTAAGTGAACAGACTCAAATCTTTTTAACAAAGCATTGGCAACAACAAAGTATCTGATAAGGCGCTCTTTAATGCATTTGTACTCTCTTGTCAATTGTTTGACAACCAACTCAGAGTCACCTTTTATTTCGACATGACTTGCCCCCAGCTCAAGTAAAATTTCAAGGCCTACTATTAAAGCCTCATACTCAGCTTCATTATTGGAGCAAACCTCTCGAATTTTAAACTTATACTTCGTTGGAATGTTAGTAGGAGATATTATTAAAATACCAATCCCAACTCCATGTCTATGGCTTGAACCATCAAAGTACAACCTCCAAGGATATACATCTACAAAACTTAATGTTTCTTCGACAACAGAATGGTCTACTATAAAATCAGCAACCACTTGTCCTTTAATTGATTTTAGAGGTTGATAAGTTAAGTTGTATTCTGACAAAGCCAAAGCCCATTTACCAATTCGGCTATGCATTATTGGTTTCGACAGCATATGCTTAATAACATCAAAATGCGAATAAATAGAAACATCAGCTGGTTTTATATATTGCTTTAACTTTGTACACGAGAAATACAAACAAAGGCACAACTTTTCTATAGGAGTGTACCTCGTTTCGGCATCATTTAAGACCCTACTGAGGTAATAAATGGCTCTTTCGACACCACTATCATCCTCTTGTGCTAACATGCTACCTATTGTTCTATCAGAAGCTGCTATATACAATTTGAGCACTTTGTGTTTAATAACAGGCAACAAAATTGGTGGTTTCATCAAATAAGACTTGATTTCGTCGAAGGCTGCTTGATGCATTGGTTCCCATTTGAACTCTTCTTCCTTCTTCAGTCTTCGACACATCCTATAGAAAACTTCGAAGGGGCCACTTAGATTTGATATAAATCTTCGAAGGAAATTGATTTTCCCCAGCAACGACTGGAGCTCCTTTTTGGTCGAAGGGGCCTTCGTTTCCATAATTGCCTTAGTCTTATTTTGATTGATTTCAATGCCTTTTTTGTGCACTATAAAACCCAAGAAATCACCTGCACGCACACAAAAGGCACATTTTAATGGATTTAATTTCAATCCATATTTCCTCATTCTTTCAAAAGAACGGCGAAGATGGTCTAAATGACCACTTTCTGAGGAAGATTTAACCACCACATCATCTATGTATACTTGCATAAAATCATCAATAAAATCATGAAACATAGAATTCATGGCCCTCTGATATGTAGCACCAGCATTCTTTAAGCCAAAGGGCATTACTACCCATTCATAAACACCCAATGCCCCTGGACATCTAAAAGCATTTTTCGACACATCCTCTTCAGCAATGAAGATTTGATTATACCCAGAATAACCATCGAGCATACTAAGATAATCAAATCCTGCTGCTGAATCTATTAGCATTTCTGCCACAGGCATTGCGTATTCATCCTTGGGAGTTGCATTATTTAAATCCCTAAAGTCTATGCAAACTCTAAGAGTACCATTTTTCTTTATTACAGGAACTATATTGGCTAACCATTCGACATACCTGGCAGTTCTGATGAATTTGTTTCTGAATAGCCTTTCGATTTCCTCTTTGATCTTAGCCAACACTTGAGGAGCAAATCTTCTTGGCACTTGCTTCACTGGTTTCTTCTCTGGTCGAATTGGTAATTGCATTTCCACTACTTTTCGACTTAACCCTGGCATTTCATCGTAATCCCAAGCAAAGCAATCTTTGAACTCCCTTAGCAATGTGATGACTTGGATTTTTAGAGAAGCATCAATATTTGCACTAATATAAGTTGGCCTTTTTATTGAGCCATTTCCCAAATCAACTTCTTCTAACGGGTCTTGAGCTTGCATATGCTTTGTCAAATCCCTAGGATCCTTTTCAAAACCTAATGGATCATTATCATAGATACAGTCAAGTTTTTCATCTATGACTATGCCATTTTCTTCATGTAACTCACTGGCTTCGACAGCCATTGTTTGTTGAATAATTTCGGCCTCCATAGCCGCTTCAAACTTGTTTTCGGCCATATAAGCCGTAATTTTGTCCCATGCATTGGGCACTGACATAAGAAAATTTTCAAGAACCAGTGTTCCACCCCGTTGGTCAAAAAACACCATCAGGATAGACACTATCATCTCCCATTATTTCTCTTTCCCAAACAAAACCATAATTTGGGTCAAGATGAACTGAGGCAAAAACATTATCCGCAGGAACATATGCCTCATTAGAAGATGAACATGGCGCAATCTTCGCCATTTGTTTCTCAAAGTTTTCCTTGGTAACTTGGTTCACATCAGCACGGAAGTAACTCTGATCTGCTTCGACATACTCTACCAAACCATCTTCCTTCCACATTACTAAACGTTGATGCAAAGTTGAAGGGATAGCACCAACTCCATGGATCCACTCTCTACCAAGGAGTAAATTAAAATTCGCTTTGGAGGCTATCACTAAAAACAATGTAGTCCTCTTTATGGAACCAACGATTAAGTCCACCTCAATGGCCCCCAAAGAATGGCCAGTTTCTTACCTTCAGCATACATAAACCCTTTTAATTTTTCGGTGGTAGTCTTGACACACTTAGGAGGGTCTGCCATCTGAGCATCCACCATGCCTACATCAGCTTCGACAGGTTCAGAGTACATAGCTTCAGCCTTAGGCAATGGATCAACATCAATCTGCATAGGAGCTTTCATTTTCTTGTCAGCAAATTTGAGTCTTCCTTCGTCAACTGCTTTTTGTACAATATCCCTGAAGAGCACACAACGGTCAGTGTTATGTCCCAAAAAATTATGGAACTTACAATAACCCTTTTTCTTTCTTTGGTCAAGAGTTGGTATTTTAAGGCCTTTAGGCACTAATATTTGACCATCAGTTACTAAAAGATCAAAAATTTCATCACATTTAGTAACATCAAAAGTATAAGTCTTAGGCATAAATCTATCATTCTTAGGCTCTACAGGGTTATTCCCATTCGCAGGCCTTAATAATTTACAGGTATAAGGAGGACCAGGCTTAAGTTCAGCCACGTCTATCTCCTCTTCTTCGACATTACTATATGTAACGTCAAATTCTTCTTCGACATATGCCACTTTTTCTTTTTTATGATACCTGTTCGACCTAGATTTTTCCTCTCTAAGCCTTTCAACTTGTCGAACTCTATCAGCCAAATGAGCCATATCTCGCAAATGAGATGTGTCTAATTTCTTTCTAATTGAGTAATCAAGGCCACCAGCAGCCATTTCGACAAGCTCATGTTCAGGGACTTGTGTGAAGCAACGAGATTTCAACAGCCTAAATCTGTTTAAGTAATCATCAATAGTTTCAGGCATTTTGCGCCGAACACTAGCCAATTCTTTAAGACTAATTTTCGACTGGCCCATGTAAAACTGTGCATGGAATGCCTTTTCTAATTGTCCCCATGTGAACATAGAACCAGGGGATAAGGTTGTGAACCAAGTGAAAGCATTTTTAGTTAGAGAATTTGGAAAGTATTTCATCTTCAAATTCTCATTTTGTGCTAAATCCCCAGCCTCAGTCAAGAAACGAGCAATGTGTTCGACTGTGGACTCATTTGTATCACCACCAAACTTAGTAAACTTGGGAACTTTCCATCCCCTTGGTAACTCAGTTTGTAATACGTTTTCACATAATGGTGATACGAAGTTAGGCCTTTGTAAACCTATGTTAAGGCCATTTTGCGCCAAAATAGTTTCGACTAAAGCAGCTATATTGTTTTCTGCGCCAACATTATGTTGTTGCACTTGTCGAACAACTTCATCAGCGTTCTGGTGTCTATTTACCAAAACTATTTCAGGGACGTGGTTTACTGCCCCTTGTGGTTCGCCTACAACTGTCGACGCTTCGACTGCAACTGCTTCTTGGGGGTTAACTGGCAATGCATTACCAGCAATAATAGGAACTTGCCTATTATTAACCGCTGGAGCCCCAAAGAAATCTGCAATCCTACTCATCTGACTTGCCAACATTTGGTAACTGTTATTGGTATTTTGAATTAATGGATTGAAAACTGTACCAATTTGTTGGGTAAGCATATTAACCATATCGTGATTACTCTCGTCTACTTGTTGTCTTAAGGCCAACAAAGACGTATTGGTTAATGCTGGGGGATTTCGACCAAATACGCTCTCAGAAGAGACATGTGTAGGGGAAAAGGTCGAAATATGAGGCATTCCAGTAGGCATGCCATACATTCCCAGAGGAAATGGGGGTAGATGCACGTTATTCAAACGTGGGTCTAAACCGTTTCCCATTGCCATGTAAGGGCTATGAAGCCCTGCACTTAACGGCAAAGACATAGGCAGAGATGCCATTTCTGACTGCGTCGAACCAACATTAGTCATTGATAATGAAGGAACGGTTGTCGACGATGATGGTCCTGCACTAACGCTCGCAGAATCCATTGTTGTCCCTTGCCCTTGTGAAACCACAGGGTTGGAACTAGATGCATTATTCGTACCAGAACGAACCATTTTACCACTTCTTAAGTGCATACAACAGCGAATACAAATAAGAGAGTACGAAAATGAACAGAATCAAAGGCAAGGTCCCACCGGGCGTGCCAATTTGTTTGCTGGTGTTTTT
Organism: Astragalus glycyphyllos; assembly: GCA_963573325.1. Classification (NCBI taxonomy): domain Eukaryota; kingdom Viridiplantae; phylum Streptophyta; class Magnoliopsida; order Fabales; family Fabaceae; genus Astragalus; species Astragalus glycyphyllos. Next base: position 92,891,531 of record OY754307.1, read on the forward strand.
AGCAAACAATCACTAGTTTTATTAGAAGGTTTGTGAGATCAAACTAGAAAAATCTCAAAGCAATTGCCTTTGAATTGCAAAAGTTTTTGTTGAAGAAAACGTAGAAAAGGGGACGATTTGCAATGATTTAACAGAATCGAAAAGAAAAGAAGCAGTAAATGGTGCGTCAATTGTAAAGAAAAAGAAAAACAAATTGCATTGAATCATAAAAATGGTACACGATCACGTACAGCGATTCTTCCACTCGTTTTTCGCTCTGGCTTGGAAGTTAGAGTTTCAGGAATCGGGTGTGTATTGTGATTTTCGCGACCCCTGTTTCTTCTCAGAAACAGCTATTTATACAAAGGAAAAGAGGGGGAAAAACTGACTAAGTAACTGCCTAGAAATTCGAAAATAAGTAACTGCTACTCCTACTTTCGACCAGAACCGCTCTGTCATGCTTCGACCAACTGCTAGCCTTCAGCGTATAACTGCTCTGTTTTCTGTCTGTCGAAAGCCTGCGTCCATTTTCCTCTCTCTTGCTTTTGCTTCCCTGGAAACTTGTCAAGTTTACCTTGCGTATGACCATCTTCTCTGTCGAAATAATTTGGTCTTCGTCGAAATATAAGTCAGGCCATGTTGACCATCTTTAATGAAGCCTGTCGAAATTACAGGCTAACAGCTAGACTGCAAGGTTAAAAGGTTAAGCTTAAAGCTTTTAATGATTATCATAGCCCTTATGGGTGGTGTATGACTTGCAGCATACATTTGATGAAATCACCTATATGAGTGTCAAGTGGGGCCGCTTGCATGAGATCCTGGCGAGATCTCTAGAGCACTCATTAATACCGAGCACGTACAGGGCCTAGTAGCGCACCACCGCGAAAACAGCAAGAATTGTGGGGGTGTAATGTGATAGTAAAACCTCTAACATATAATATGTGTCTTGGGTTCCATAGCTTGCTAAACCAATTCACTGTATGTTATGTTTTATCTGTCTAGGACTGGTTCCATAGCTTGCTATACAGCTCCGATGCATTACATCTACGATGTTAACCCAGGAAATTTCTTTTATAAATTTATTTTCCAACTTTTGAAATATGTGGGGGATTGTTGTGTTTTTTGTGAAAAACAAAATATATTTCAAAAGTGGGAAGTCCCACATTGCTTGGGTTTTGACTTGCCAAAGCCTTTATATACCAAAGCATTATGAGAGCTTGTGAACAAGCATGTAGGAGGGACTCCCTCGCGCACACAAGCAGGGACCAACTTGGTTTGGTTCAGTGCAAATCTTCCTATTCCCCCCCCCTGCGCGCACGATTAACTTGATGCTTATTTTCTACTTAATCACTTTTTAATTTTTAGACTTTGATACTTTTTATGGCTCTTAATTTTCGTGTTTGTGGCTGCCATTAACTGGTGGAGCCTTTGCTCCCATCAGGTGCATTTCTCAGCCTATAAAAACCAGCTAGTGGAGTAGCTGTTCACTCACATCCAAAATTCTTTCTCTTTCTCTATTCGAAATACTCTGTCCTGGGTTCATTTCCTGTTGCAAAAATCCTTTTTCCTTCTTGCTAGTTCTGCTCCCTCGCTTGCTACTGCCAGTGGGAAGAACCGGTTGTATCTCGGGGAACTTGCGCTGTACAGGCGAATAAGTTCTTCAGGACAGCTACCAAGCGCCTCCGGTCTTTTATCCTCACGTTTGTTGCTTGTGCAGGTTTCTTCTTTCGTTGCTGCAGTTGCGTATAAATTCAACACCTTATACCTCTCGTAATCTTTTAATTATGTTCCATCTCTTTAGCATAATCTATGGTGGATATGATTTTAATGTGTCCTAACTAATAATCTCTCTCTCTCTCTCTCTCTATATATATATATATATATATATATATATATATATATATGATGGATAATTTGGTAAGGATAATTTAGTAAGTTGTCTGTTTTACCATTATATCATACACAACAGTAGCAAAAGAGCAAGCAAATGCAATGTTTCCCAAAGCACTAAATTCTCTGAAAAATTAACGATAAGACTAAATAATTATTCAAAATACTGATAAATATTTAAAAAAAACACGTTAGAAATATATTTCACTGATATTTTAAAAAAGGAAAAGTAACTGTCAATAATATATAAAAAACAAGAAACAAATATTTGTCATTGATAATTATAATTTTTAAATACTGCTAATCTACCAAAATTAACCAATTTAACTACCAAAAAAAATTAATAAACTAGCTTTTTAGTCTCTTAGATAAAAAATAACAAGAGTGGATGACTATTCAAACTAGTAATAAATATTAAAAATAAATGTGACAACTATTTGTCACTGATACCTAACGAAAGGACAAATAAATGTCACTAATATATAAAAGTTATGGCTCAGAAATTTGTCATATATAATAATAATTTTTTTTGGTACAACATATATAATAACAATAATTTTTAAAGCTTACTATATATAAATTAACTATCTATCTTCTACTATCTACTAAAACTAATCAATTTAGCTTCTAGCATCAAAGTCTTTGACGGAAAAACATGTATTGAAGGTGTAACACCCTGGGCAGAGCCTTTTCTTTCTAGTAGGATACCCAGCTGTGCACTCATGATCTTCTCTCCCCCCCATTGAGAGTTTTTGCCTTTCGTGGGAATCGAACATGTACCCTAGGGGCTTAAGTACAAGTTCAATGCATTCCCACTAGTAGCCCAATTGGTAGTGGGAATGCATTGAACTTGTACTTAAGCCCCTAGGGTACATGTTCGATTCCCACGGAAGGCAAAAACTCTCAATGGGGGGAGAGAAGATCATGAGTGCACAGCTGGGTATCCTACTAGAAAGAAAAGGCTTTGCCCAGGGTGTTACAAAAAAAGGCGCCTTTTTTTGTAACACCCTGGGCCCTTTTCTGACTTAGTAGGCTACCCACAAGTGTACATCATGACCTTCTCTACCCCCCATGTAGAGTTTTTGCCTTCCGTGGGAATCGAACCTTGTACCTGAGGCCTAAGTACAAGTTCAATGCATTCCCACTACCAGTTTCAGTAGAAGCGGATAACATAATGACAAAAACTTCCGCACCTTGGAATAGAGATTGACTGGCTGTAGTGAAAGAAATAACAGCTTCAGTTACAGGCTGAGACAATTCAACTGATTCTGAGGAAAACCCGATGGTACGGTTGAAACAATCAATGGTAACATGATTGATAGTTATCCAATTCATCCCCAGCACAATATCCATACCCCTCATGGGCAAGCAAATAAAATCAACAACAAAATTTCTGCTTCCTATGGTAAGTAAACAGTGTAAACACAGAGATTGGGTCTGAACACGACCCCTTGCAGCAGTCAGAATAGTTATCGGTTCAGGTATAGGAGACACAGTTAATCCTAACCTATCTACACATGCTTCAGAAATAAAACAATGTGTAGCACCAGAATCATATAGTATATTAACAGATTTTTGGAATAGAGAACCTGTACCCCTCAATAGATTATCTTCTGGCTTGATGATCTTGGTATCCAAAGTATTGATGCGTCCTTGTCTTGGAGCATCCGGTGTCTCTAAGAAAGCCTTTCTTGAAGGGCACTCATTTGCATAATGACCCGGTTCCTTGCAGTAGTAGCATTGATTTGAACCCTTTTTACATTCACCTCTATGATACCTTTCACACTTGGAACACTTGCTAACTTTGAAGAAGTTAGATGATTGAGCCTGTTTCCCTTTGTAGTTATTGTTCTTAGAACCAGCCTAGGAATTAGATGAATTTGTATTCTTCTTGTTCTGATTATATGCCTTTCTGCTTGCATACAACCTTTTCAAATCAACTTCAGAAATATAAGCCTGTTGTACCATGGCAGCATAATTAACACAAGAAAAAGAACTTAAACTCTGTGCAATATCCTCCCTAAGTCCAAACTTGTATCTCTCCGTCTTCCACGTGTCATCAAGAGCCTGTCCAGCCAACCTAAAGAACTGATACAATTCTTCAAATTTAGCTGTGTATTGTCCCACAGTTAGACTTCCTTGTTTGAAATTTAGAAACTCATTTTCCTTTTCACTCCTCATGGCAGTCGGAAAGAATTGTTCCAGAAAAGTCCGACGGAAATTTCCCCAAGTCTGAGGAGTTCCCATAGTTACCATCATGGCTCGAGCATTAACCCACCAGTTATTGGCCTCACCCTTCAGCATATGAGATACCAGTCTCAGTTTCTCATCATCATTGATCTGCATAGTAAGAAAAATCTTCTCAACATCGTCCAACCAATGCTGAGCTTTCATAACATCAGGCCCTCCTTGGAACTCAGAAGGTTTCATCTTGAGAAATTCAGAATAAAGCTGCCTTGGATTCACTGGTGGTTTAGGAACGGGTTGTGGTTGGGGCTGTGTCGAAGCATTCTGTTGCATTTGGGCCATCTGGGCCATTTGTTGCTGCTGCATCATTATCATGTCATTCATCATTTTCTGTTGTGTCTCAATGACATTTTGCATCCACTCCATATGGGGATCAGCAGGTGCCTGCCCTCTGCCTCTTCCTCTTCCAGACATAATTCTACAAAATATGCACATAGTATTGAGTTGATCAGGCTCAATGTCTAATAGCATACTAATAAGAATCATATCCAAAAGAAATAAAGACTCTTAATATCTAGGTCCGATTAGGCGGAACTGCTCTGATACCAAAATGTAACACCCTAACATCTCTAATAAGTAGAAATATTAAAATGCACAACTTTAGCATACATCAGAGATCATTATTCCTGTTTAGATATTGAACACAACTAAAATTGTTCGATATTATAAAATATCTCCCATTTATCACCTGTCGGTACATCAATAAACCGAATACAGTTCATAACCTCAACATTAATTCCTAGTGTTCAACATCCTCACAAGGAAAGCGGAAACGATAAATAACTTAATACAGCTTAAGTCATTAATCGAGTACAAAGACAACAAGGAAAGATACATAAACTAAGACTTGAAATAACTAAGTCTTCAAATCCTCTCCTCGTGCACGTCATCTACTCGTGCCTTATTGTCTTATTCTTTCCCTGTTTCTCTGTAAAACAACAACATATGATGGGGTGAGATAACATATCTCAGTGAGTTTCACCGTGACCCCTAACCATGCTCTCGATTCATTTAAGAATACTTTCCTTTCAATATAATTAATTATGACGCACCCAATTCCTTTCCGAATTGGTCAATAGCATTGGGAGTTTCCTCTCAACCTAAGTACGCCTATTATTTATTAAACTATAGTTCACAACCCAATTCTTGATGGCTATGAACTATCCTTTTTCCTCAACTTAGTACAACATCTTAAACCCTTTTTCTTTTCTTCGGTTTGCAATGAACCCAGATCACCTATGCATCTCAGTGACTACATCTTTGGGTCTAGTTCGAGGGCTCATGACTTCCCTTTCCCTAGTGTACTAACATCTTGGGTCGTCACCCGAATTTGAAATAATTTATATATCACACCCGCATTGGGCCGTCAATCGTGAAACATAAACAGTCTTATGATGATCTTATAATCATCCCATATTCATTCATTCAATGTCAAGTTGAAAAGTTGAACTTATAGTTCATTTTCTTTTCAGTAAAACATGTCCTCACACGTGTACTAAATTCGGTTTTTCGAAACATTTGTAGTTCGTGACAATTCGATTTAAAACATATCATTCATAAACGTTTCGCCATGAATTACGGTTATTTTATCATTATATAAGTTGAGGGAAGGTTTAGGATTGGAAAACAATCGATTTAAGATCGAAACAGGCGAAAAATAGTGGACAAAACTGATCCTGACACGGCCACCCGTGTGGGACAACACGGGTCGTGTGAGCTAATTGGCAAAATAAGTACCAACCAGAAACTCACACGGGTGCCCGTGTTAGCTCACACGGTCCGTGTGAGTGTGACAACACCCCTGTTTTGCTGATTTTGTTTCAACTCTCGATCCGATTCGATTCCGTTCCTAATTCCAACTCCAACCAAACATCGAAACAGACATTTTAAACAATACAACCAGTCCAAACATCAATCAATAATCCAATCAATTCACATATAATTTGGTAAATAAACCGTAAAAACGTAATTTTCCGAAAAACGGTTTTTGACTCGTAAAATTTTCGAAACTCAACGAAATCAAAGACACCATCAAATATTCAAAAACAAAATCCCTAAACGTGAGTAAAACTCACCTAGTTGATGAAATCACTAATTAACGAGTCTTCACGCGAAATAATCGAAAAGTACCAACACGAACAATCCCCGTAATCGTCCGAATCGCTTCAAAACCGTAACCCATAGCTCCAACTTCGAATTCTTTGCTTCTTAGCTACTAAAATGGCTTCCAAATATCTCCAATCCACAAAGTATCTTCAGATCAACCTTCAATCTTGCTCCAAATGCACATGTAAAGCTATTAGAACCTTCAAAACTCCATTAATGTGCACTTTGAGCTTTTGAAGTTCAAAAATGGTGAAATGAATAATAGAGGGGATGAGGTTCTGAAATTGGTATCCCAAGATAGAGAATCGAAAATGAAAATGAATGATAGCAAGATTACTTACATGGATGCAATATGGAAGCTCTTCACTTCACCTTCTCTTTTTCTGCTTCTTGCGTTTTCTCTCTTCCTCTCTCTATTCTTTTCTTTTATTTTCTTGCTTCTGGATTGTTAATAATGAGAGGTGAGATCAGTCCCATGGTTAGGTGAGATGAGAGTGTAATTGAGAGGGAATTGACCAAAATACCCTTATTTCAATTTTTCACTTAAACTCTCATTTTAACCTCATTTCTCCCCAAATTACCACATAATTCATATACTAAGGCATTTTCATCTTGTGACTTAGCCAATATATCATGCTTTCTCGACTATCCCATATTCGTATCTTGATTTATTTTTCACTTCGAATAATAAATCACTCGTTAATTCCATAAATTGAATTTAACGAAGTTAGGGATGTTACAGAAGGGTTAGAGATTATTTTGTAAAAAATGAGTTGAAGACTAACAATTTAATAGGAATATTTACCATTACAGACTAATTTTATAAATAATTATTCTGCTTTTTTGTGCCAACAAGAAAAAATTTTCTCTTATATTTGTTTTTATGTGTGTGTGTGTGTCTATATATATATATATATATATATATATATATATATATATATTGTTTGTTAGTTCCAACAAGGGACATTATATATTTTTGTTAAGAAAAATTATACTTTTATTTATTTTATTTTTTATATGTATTTTTTATATACTTATTATTTTCTTCACTTATATTTTTGTATGTATTTTCTAAAAAATAATACTTATTACATTTAAAACAGCTGTGTATATTATTTTCTTATTATGATTTTATCAAATAGTTAATACCGATTACAATTGGTATTTAGTCAGAATTCTACAACTCAATCTAAACTTATTATTACCAAATAGCTAATTACCAATTAAACCAAATTGATATTAATAAGAATGACATTAAAAATTGGTTATTTTCACCTTTACATGAATGGATATATCAAACACAAAATCTTCAAGGTGCCTTGGGTATGGAGCAGCTTTAAATCCCTGGGTCAGCTGCACCACCCTTCGAGGTGCCTCCAATCCAGCGAGGGAATTAGTCACTGCGTTCGGCGGTGGATACCCTGGTCTCGACCAAAAAACACAAAATCTTTACTTCATATATTAAATATCTATATCTATCTATATATGTAAAGCAAACCTCTATGGAGCCTCCACATTGCTTCTCAAGAATTTTGTCTATTATAATATTAATTATAATTTCAAAATAAATAACACATTATTATTTTAATGAAAGCACATAATGACCACTAACTTATTAAATGATGCTATTAGTGGAATATTATTCATCTATTTTAATATTTATATGAAGCTTGAATGGAACCTTTAGGCTACTCATCTCTCTTATTTATCTAATTAAAAAAATTTATATGCATATTAATAATTGGAACACAATTAACTATTGAATAGTGAGAGTTAAATGTGTATGCATAGATGCATCTCAATATACCATTTGAAATTAGTTTTTTAAAACAAAAAAAAATATTATTATAAATTCCACATATTTAATAATTATAATTGTTTAGATGAATTTAATAAATGTTAACTTCAAGTGAAATATAATATTCACCTATAGTAATATTAATTTATAATAATGTACATTGAACGGATGTTATAATATGAAAATAAGAATATCAGTTATGGAATATCAAAAGTGAATGTGGCATTTCAATTTCTTCATTTTCTCTTTGTTTATAATAATGATTAATACTATTATATTATTGCTATTAATCATAAGACTTTAAAAGTCACATTCCTACTCACTATATAAACCTTACCCACTCACTCACATACCCTACCTTCTCACTCTTATTTTCAGCTCTATTTTTTTTCCTTTTCTAGGATAGTTCATGGGTACTCAAGACAACGGTGTCAATCTCGAGAAGTAAGAAAAAGATCAAAAAAGATCAAAATCGAGTACTTACCGTATTTGTCCCTTAAAAGTGTTAACCACTCGCCAATATATAAGTGGGGTTAGATTTTTGCTTTGGTTATTGTGGTGCATAGGTTTCTCATGGATTTGCCTTGGCTATTACAAAAGGGATTGAATAGGATATATTTTGTTTTTTCACTCTATATATGTAGTTTATTGTTTTCTCCCATTTTATATAGAGTTGGTGTTCTTACCTTAATGAGTTTGGTTTTTGTTGGAAGTTTGTTAATTGTGAATTGAAAAAGTCCTACATTGGATAGAATAAACACTTTAAGAGTGTTTATAAGTGTGGACTTTATACCTTGGGTTGGAGCCTATTGGGTACCTAATTTTGTGAAATGGAGAGAACGCACATAAACTGACCACCACACATGCGTGAGTGCCGCCGCTATCTGTCTGATCGGCTCGGTCGGGCCAGACCCGAGCTTGGGCTTGGGCTTGGGCTTGGGCTTGGGCTGTGAGGTGTAATTTATTTTTTGCGAAAATAATTAATTTATTTTATTTTGGTGCGTTGCTCGTCCAGATTCGTTGAACTGACCAGATACGTTGAACTAGCCCTTTTTAGCTGTTGAGGATTTTTCTCTAACAGCTTGACTTGCGCAGCAAGTAGGCCGTTCTTATCTGTTGAGCATTTTTCTCCAACAACCTATTGCGCAACAAGTCAAATTGAAGCCTATAAATAGGCCCCTCCCTCACCTCATTCCAGACACCACTGGACGGTAAATCCTTCCTCCAGTTTTCTCTTCTCTCCCTCATAAATTCTCTTTTACTTTAAAGGATGGTCTGCGAGCCATATTCAAGAGTGGTCTACGAACCATATTAAGAGTGGTTTTTTAACCATATGGAAGGTGTATTTCTTGAGCGAAATTTTACACTGCCACGAAACGTCTTAAAGAGAGCGACCTAGTCCGCGACTCAACCCAGTAATTTCTTCGGTGGATTGATTTTCTGAAATTATTTTCTGAAACTCAAAAACAACAATTTTAAGACGTTTCGAAATTTAGCCATGACTGCTGAAGACATTACTGGCTCTGATTCTGCTGTTTCTAACTTCAACAAATCGTTTCATTTTCAAGAATGTCAATGGCAAGAAAATAAATTTGTATTAAATATGAAAAATGTTGCCAACATTTAAAAGATGACATTCATGTGCTCACTGAAACAGTTGAATAGAAAGGAAGAGATAAAATAGCTAAAGAAATGTTCCAATAGAAAGAGAATTATTTTCTCTATACAACTTATTAATGGAAAGAGAATTATTTTCTCTATGGAAAGAGAATTATTTTCTCTATAGAAAAGAGAATTGTTTTCTCTATATAATTTATGATCATTGGAAAGAGAATTATTTTCTCTATACTATTTATCGATGGAAAGAGATTAATTTTCTATATACGGTCTTATAGAAAGAGAAAGATTATCTCTATATTATTGTTAACTCTACAGAAAGAGAATAATCATCTCTATAAGAATGAATTATTTTAATTCATAATGTTTGAGAAAAGTTCTGGCTAGGAAAGACTTGGTACTTAAGCGTGTCCGTTGTGACCCACCTCTCTTTCTTGGGAACCTACTCGACAAGAATGAATTTTCTTAATTCATATTGTTGCCTTTAGTGGTTAACGCTAACGGTTAATGATTTTAAATCATAGAATTGCTTTTTAGCAATAACATTATTTTTGAGAAGTTATACCTTTTACGATATATTGCAATATAATTTTGAGAAAACCTTTCAAAAATTAAAACAGTAATCAGGCTCAAAGGAACAGCAACTGGAATGGGACCCCCACCTAGAAATGACACTACTCCTCCATTTAATTGTTTCAATTGCGAGAGACCAGGTCATACGACACGCAAGTGTATGAACAGGCCAAGCTCTGCCCCGCAGGCTAACCTGATTGGATAGCAATTTGTTGCTATAATTTTTGAAATCAGCATTGTTGGTGAATGCGAAGATTGGTGGATGGTTATTGAGTATGTTTTGAACATACAGGTTGCTGAAAATAAGAAAATGATGCTGAGCCTAGTTAAAACTTTATCTTAAACATTGATATTTTTTTTAAAGCATTGTTTACTTCGTCTATCAGAAGTTTTGTACACTATATAATTTTTAAATGTGGTTGACTTTGCGTGTAAACAAATGCATTCTTTTCAATAAGAGCCAAATAGCATTTTTCAAAAGTTATTTTTTTTTACTTAAGAAAAAAATTGTGATTTTTGAAGTCAACCAAGAATTTTCAAGACTTCGTATAAATCAGTAAGGAAATCTGAGTATTAGTTTTGACTCACTCAGATATATGCGAATAAGATAGAACGTTAACCAGAAATGGAAAACAATAGTTTATCACTTTTATTTATAATTGTTTTGACTGCATTGTAGTATACTTTGGGAAAAATAAAAGTGAAGTGTTTGACATATTCAAAGTATTCCATTACAGATTTTTGAAAATCAATTAAGTAGAAAGGTTAAGAGTTTTTATAGCGATTAAGGAACGGAGTATGATTCTCATTAATTTAATGGAATTATACATGAAACGACTGCACCATACTTTTTCTGAAATGAATGGTAAAGCAGAAAGAAAAATAAAATCTTTATTGATTTGCTATTTTGCTGAATTCTATGACTTGATCTCTGCTGTGGAAAAATTTTATAAGTTGTTGGTTAAGTTATGAATAGATTCGCCGAATCTAAAGAAATAAAAATTTCCTTCGGAGATCTTGAAGAAAAGACAGTCCATCTTGTCTTATTTTTGAATTTGGGATAACTTGGCTTATGTTGTAATCCCAAAAAGAGTTAAACTCGCCAGTAGAGCCTATGAATGTGTATTCATTGGGTATGCAGTAAATAGCAAAACATACAAGTTTATGACCTTAATGGTAAAGTGATCATAGAGTCAAATGATGTTGACTTCTAAGAAAGTAGATTCCCTTTTAAATCAAGAAATAGTGGGGGCACCGGAACTGCTCAAGTTTCTGTGCTTAGGAGCGTTGAAAACAACGTAGAAAGGGGAATAGAACCTCAAAGAGGTAAGAGAGCACGTGTTGCTAAAGACTATGGACCCGACTATACGGTCTATACATTAGAGGAGCATCCTACTAGCCTTCAAGAAGCTCTGTCTTCATTGGATGCTGATTTGTGGCAAGAAGCCATAAATGATGAGATGGATTCTCTAGAGTCTAACAAGACATGGCACTTAGTGGACTTGCCTCGTGGTTGCAAACTCATTGGTTGTAAATGGATCTTGAAAAAAAGAAACTAAAACCTGATGGCACTGTTGATAAGTACAAGGCTCGCCTTTGTAGCCAAAGGTTTTAGACAAAGAGAGAATATAGATTTCTTCGACACATATTCACCTGTTACTAGAATTACATCTATAAGGGTACTAATTTCGATGGCCGCTATTTATAACTTAGAAGTACACCAAATGGATGTAAAAACTGCCTTTTTAAATGGCGATTTAGAAGAAGAAATCTATATGGAGCAACCTGAAGGTTTTGTGATCCATGGGCAAGAACACAAGGTCTGTAAGTTGGACAAGTCTCTGTATGGTCTCAAACAAGCTCCCAAACAATGGCATGAGAAGTTTGATAATTTGATTATATCGAATGAGTTTAAAGTGAATGAAAGTGACAAATGCATTTATTACAAAACTGAGAATGACATTTGCACTATCATATATCTCTATGTAGACGACCTACTCATATTTGGATCAAACATGCATGGTGTAAATAAAGTGAAATCATTGTTGTGCAACAACTTTGATATGAAAGACCTCGGAGAAGCAAGTGTAATCCTCGGTATTAAGATCACTAGGTCCGAGAAGGGAATTTCTTTGGATCAATCTCATTACATTGAGAAGATCTTAGAGAAATACAATTACTTTGATTGTAAACCTGCATGTTCACCATATGATCCGAGTGTCAAACTCTTTAAGAACACTGGTGACAGTATAAGACAAACGGAATATGCGAGCATCATTGGCAGTCTTAGGTATGCCATTGATTGTACTAGACCCGACATTGCCTATGTTGTGGGATTGTTGTGCAGGTTTACTAGTCGACCTAGTATCGAGCATTGGCACGCTATTGAAAGAGTCATGAGATACCTGAAAATGATCATGAATCTTGGATTACATTATCGGAGATTTCCAGCTGTACTTGAAGGGTACAGTGATGCTGATTGGAATACTCTATTTGATGATTCCAAAGCTACTATATATTTAGTATAGTCGGTGGTGCTGTTTCTTGGAAATCAAAGAAACAGACCATTTTGGCTCCGTCCACTATGGAGTCTGAAATGACAGCATTGGCTACAGCTAATGAAAAAGCTGGCTGGTTAAGATGCCTGCTAGCAGAGATTCCCTTATGGGAAAAAGCGATGACAGTTGCGTTGATCCACTGCGATAGTACCGCGGCTATTGCAAAATAAGGAATCGTTATTACAACGATAAAAGGCGACAAATATGTCGTAGGAACAACATTGTTAGAGAAATTCTCTCAAAAGGAGCTGTGAGAGTGGATCAAATACGCTCTGATTAGAACTTAGGTGATCCTTTGACGAAAGGATTAGCCAAAAAGAAAGTCCAAAATACATCTCAAAAGATGGGACTACTGCCATTAGAACCATGAGTCACTCATGATGGTAACCCGACCTAAAAGACTGGAGATCCCAAGAATTAGGTTCAATGGGTAATAACAAGTTGTGAAGTGATAGGAGATGAACATGCTACTATATATAAGTAAAGAAGCATGATTCCTGAAGCGATGTAAGGTTGAGATAATAGAAACTTTTAATGAGATCTATACTCTATGTGGAGTGGAGTACCTAGCTACAGGAGTACTCTTGATAGACTCACCTTTGTGAATGTGGAAGTGGGGCCGCTTCCTATGGAATTCTTGGCAGAAATTCCTAGAGCGTTCACTAAACTGGGATAGACGTGCAGGGCCATAAACGCACGGGCTTTTGAGAATACACCTATGGAAAAGGTTGTGTGTGGTTTTGACGATTAGAGATAGAGTTCAAGACTACAAGTCACTCTTGTTGAATCTAAATCTTAACCGCTACGCAAAGGTTCAAGTCGTATGACACCTCTGCTTATGCACAATCTTATGGAGGCGTTTGACGCTACTTCTGAAACTTCTTTTTAAATTCAAGTGGGGGATTGTTGGAACTTTGTTAATTGTGAATTGAAAAAGTCCCACATTGGATAGAATAAACACTTTAAGAGTGTTTATAAGTGTGGACTTTATACCTTGGGTTGGAGCCTATTGGGTACCTAATTTTGTGAAATGGAGAGAATGCACATAAACTGACCACCACACATGTGTGAGCGCCGCCGTTGTCTGTCTGATCGGCTCGGTCGGGCCGGACCCGAGCTTGGGCTTGGGCTGTGAGGTGTAATTTATTTTTTGCGAAAATAATTAATTTATTTTATTTTAGTGCGTTGCTCGTCCAGATTCGTTGAACTGACCAGATACGTTGAACTAGCCCTTTTTAGCTGTTGAGGATTTTTCTCTAACAGCTTGACTTGCGCAGCAAGTAGGCCGTTCTTATCTGTTGAGCATTTTTCTCCAACAACCTACTTGCGCAACAAGTCAGATTGAAGCCTATAAATAGGCCCCTCCCCCGATAAATCCTTCCTCCAGTTTTCTCTTCTCTCCCTCATTAATTCTCTTTTACTTTAAAGGATGGTCTACGAGCCATATTCAAGAGTGGTCTACGAACCATATTAAGAGTGGTTTTTTAACCATATGGAAGGTGTATTTCTTGAGCGAAATTTTACTGTGCAGTAATATTTCTTAACAGTTTTTGACTGGGCTGTTTTATCCTGGGGACGTCGTGGTTGATAGCCTGCCTGCACAATTTTGAGCAGTGCCACGAAACGTCTTAAAGAGAGCGACCTAGTCCGCGACTCAACCCAGTAATTTCTTCGGTGGATTGATTTTCTGAAATTATTTTCTGAAACTCAAAAACAACAGTTTTGTTGGTTTCTAAATATGCTTCATTTAACTTTTTCATTTTCTTTTTGGATTGGGAGAATTATTCTTCTATATGTGTTGATTATTATATATTGTTCTTTATCCAACACTTCTCACATAGACTTAGTTGTAGGTGATCAAATTCGTTGAAATTTCTAAGTAATGCTTCATTTTTGTTTAGTGATAAAAATAATTCTACTTATTAAAAAAAATATAATACTTATTTTTTAAAATTTTATGTTTCTCCATTTTAGTGAGAACTTCAACTAACACTTTCTAATTTTAAATCAATTTATTGTTGCAAATAAATGACCATTATTAACATATTTTTTTGACCAAATTACTTCATTTTTTTATCAAACAAAATTACTTACTTTAACATTGAAACCTTTCCATCTTACCATGTATTTCAATGCCATATAAAGGAGACTTTAACTCTTTTTTAATAATTAACCACTATATCATTGAATGTTAATACTCACTTTAAGGCTAAAAAATTGAGATTTATTTAATTTTATTTTTTGGAAAGCATTATATTGATTCGAACCCAACATATTCCATTCCTTTTTCCTTTGACAATACATATTCTATCCATTAATCTCTATTAAGAGCACCAATTATAACAATAATTTTAGCCACCTTATGTTTTGTAACATACCATTACATATTAAGTTCTAATAATGTTTAATCATTATTTAACTAAGACTTGCAACTTCATATTTCATCCACTTAGTCTCTATAAAAAACTAATTAAATGTAATATATTGACATGATTATATGATTACTTGAGCCAAATAACAATTCTCATTATATATTATTATCACTTTATGATTTAAGGTTTTACATCAAATAAAAACTTTGTCTATTACATTTTTTTTAATAATTTATCTTTTACACTTATCAACACTTACAAACACTATTTGGAAAACATTTATAACTACTATTTTAATTCTCATTAGGTTTAAAAAAATGATGACTTTAACATTATATTACTATTATCAATCACTAACTATACGATAAACTCCAAATAAGTATATTTTTAGAGATACTTTTGAGTCATTCTTAGAATAGTTATTATCAATTAAATAAATAAATGACTTATTCTTCTCTATATTTTGCAGCATGGTCTTAAACATCACAGAAATTCATAATGAAGGAAACAAGCTCACTAAGAGCAGATAAATAATAAAGATCAATGGAATGAAAAGTGTACTTCATTAATTATTATTTGATTACAGGAAGACACTATATATAGATGAAAGAGAGTGTACCATAGACCATAGTACAACTCAATACACCAAATAAAAAGCAAGTAAATATCTGCCAGCTAAGGAATAAAATCCTAACGGCAATATCTGTACTAAAATCCAAGACTGAGAACCTTCTAGTACTGACAGCAAATCATAGGCATCAAATGGAATATTCCCATATTAATTTGTGTAGTACTAGGTATTGTCCAAGGCACCAATCGTATTCTTCAAATCTGTCACATGAGAGGAATCAATATTGCATGTGCCAAGTACATTATTTTTAGCAGCATTGCACAACAATTCCTTGCTACATCCTTCAAATGTATCAGCACTGAGAGTTGCTGTGGTACTGCCCTTTGTATCAATTTTGCTTTCACATTTCAACAGCCCCTCACAAGCTTGACCATGATAGATATTTATCATTCCAAGCTTGGAAATAAAAGGTGTGAAAGCACTAGGAGTGAGTGCCTTGGTGAAGAAGTCAGCCAATTGCCCCTTTGAAGAAATAGGAAGTAGCTTCATCAATCCTTCTTGCAACTTTTCTCTCACGAAGTGACAATCAATTTCTAAATGTTTAGTTCTCTCATGAAATACTGGATTTGCAGCAATGTGGATAGCACTTTGGTTATCACAATAAAGAACAGGAGGTCTATCACATTTAATCCCCAAATCATCAAGTAAAAACATTATCCATTGAAGTTCACATGTAGCTGTTGAGAGAGTGTTAGCCTGTAATTTCGACAGGCTTCATTGAAAATGGTCAACAAGGCCTGACTTATATTTCGACAAAGACCAAATATTTCGACAGAGAAAATGGTCATGCGCAAGGTAAACTCGACAAGCTTCCGGGGAAGCAAAAGCAAGAGAGAGGAAAATGGACACAAGCTTTCGACAGACAGAAAACAGAGCAGTTATGCGCTGAAGACTAGCGGTTGGTCGAAGCGTGATAGAGCGGTTCTAGTCGAAAGTAGGAGTAGCAGTTATTAATTTTCAAATTTCTAGGCGGTTATCGAGTTCAGTTTTTCCCCCTCTTTTCCTTTGTATAAATAACTGTTTCTGAGAAGAAACAGGGGTCGCAAATCACAATACACAACTGTTGCACCCCGAAAAATCCGGATTGGACCTTTCATCGTACAACGTGAAAATTTGTGAAGCCGCCATCAACATTTTTTATTTAGGGACCAAAACATTGAAAAAGGGTCCTTTTTAAGGCGGGTGGTCCTTTGAGAACTAGAGATGTAGGTTCGGGGGTCGGTTAGGTGTGGGGAAGGTATTAGCACCCCACACCTCCTTTCTACCGAAAGGGAACCTTTAACTTGATGTGCGGTTTTGACAGAGTTGATTTGAAACAATTCATTCTACTTCTTTTTTTATTTGAGAAAATGTTTTTGAAAACGGGGGAAAAGAAGAATCTTTTTATTATTTTTTAAAAGTGTGCTTGACGGGATGTGACCCGCTCCTACGTATCTCCCGGTGCGATGGAGAATTCAAAGCTTACGTAGTTCTCTTTAGTCGAGAAACTTTGTGTTGGTGTTTTTTATTGTAGGGGTTTTCGGTCCTAGACTGTACAGTCCACTAGACCTAGAACAAAGACAACCCCGCCTGTACAGACGACGTGCCCCCTACTTATTGAAAATGTTTTTTGATTAAGGAAGAAAAAGATTGGTTGTGAGGTTGGTTGCTTTTATTTGAGCAAGTATCTTAGGCTCGCACGAACTGTACAGCTCGCTAACCCTAAGACGCTAACCAATACCGGATGTACATCCGACTCAATTCCTTACTCATTTTTTGAAATAGGGTTCAAGTTGTTAATTGCTTGTTTTAATTCTCATAAGTATCCCAAGATGTTTGAGCTGTACAGCTCCGATCTTAGGACGCTAGACAACACCGGCCGTACGTCCGACTTGCCTCCTTATGAGTTTTCAAAAAGGTTTGTTGTTGATCTTTGAAAAAATTCGATTGCTATAGAAAAACAATTTGAAGAAAAGTTTTAATTTGGAAAATAAATTGGAAAAAGAAATGACTTGAAGAAGAGAGGAAGAGAGTTGGAGGGTGATATTGATCACAAAAAGTTTGTTGGGATGGCGTGGCATCCAAAAGAAAAAGAAGTAGAGAATTCAAATCAATTTCCAAATCAAGAACCAAAATGTAAACTTTAACAAGTTGCAAGCAAAACAATCAACAATGCAAATGTAAGCATATACAATTAAGGTGTTGAATCCCTTTAGGTAATCTTTAACACTTGGGATATGCACAAATGCATAAGTGTTAAATCCTCTTACCAAATCATCAACACAAACATGATTTTCAAAGCAAGCAACAAAAACAAGCACAAACCCTAATTATCTCATGAAATGCGACACCAACATAGAGCTAAAACCTCATTTTATTCTTTGAAAGCAACAAAATCATGCTAGCAAATGACATAGATCAAACTTTTTGGCAAGGATTTACATGATTAAGCAAAGGAATGCACTAAAATCACACAAACCCTAATTTTTCTACAATATGCGAAATGAAACATAATCCCAAATCACAATTTTATTCATGAAAATGCAAGCACAAAATGAAAATAGCACCAACACACAATTTATTCCAAGAGAGAGATGCATTTCAAGCATCCAAACCTCCCAAAGTGTTTGTCAAAATGCTTGAAACACATCTCTCATTCAACAACAACAATTATATCAACATTTCATCAAAAAAATAGAGCACTAAAATGCAAATAGCACAAACACACAATTTATTCCAAGAGAGAGATGCATTTCAAGCATCCAAACCTCCCAAAGTGTTTGTCAAAATGCTTGAAACACATCTCTCATTCAACAACAACAATTATAACAACATTTCAACAAAAATAGAGCACTAAAATGCAAAGAAATGCTTGATATGCAAAAATAGATTGATGATCTACATTTTTTATGCTAAAATTTTGATGATGTTAAGAGTGAGAGTATACCTCAACTCCAAGCTAGAATAGCAAAAGAAATAAGGTGAATGAACACTAAACCACTTGAATCAACCCTCTAATCTTCAATCTTGAGCTTGATTCTTGAGATTTGAAGATGGATCTTTGAAGAGAATGCAAGGATGATGAAGGATTTAGGACTAGAATGTTGATTTGAAGTGAAAAAGTGAAGAAATGAGGTGAGGGAAGGAGGGGGTGATTTCGGCCAAGGGAAGAGAGGAGAGGAGAGGTTTGTGTGCTAGGGTTTTGTGAATGAATTGTGAGGCAAAAAGTGTGTGAGAGGTGAGGTTTCTAAGGTATATATAGAGAGCAACTAGGTTTAAGGGTATTTAGGTCAATATGCACTAGTTGTGCTCTAGGATTTGATTTTAATTTTGAATCAAAGGCTAGGATTGAGGCTCACATGGATTGAGGACATTGAGAAAACACAAAATGAGAGAATAGAGAGGGTGAAATTCGAAATAGCAAGGGAGAGGGTGTAGCCTTGGTCACTAAGTTTTGCAAGTTGTCATCTTGTACTATTGTACTATTATATGACCATGCTATTATCCCTTCATTTTTGATTATTCTTCTTAGGATAATTGTACAAAAATACACCCAATTTAGGCCACATACTAGGAATCTTAGGAATATGCCATTTTATGGGATCACCATGACCAAAAATATCATAAAAACCTCATCTTGAAATTTTGTAGAATATTCCTTTTTGATGCCTTTTTTGAATTTGAATTTTTATGCAATTTGAATTTGAATTTGAAAAATATATGACCAAGGGTGTCTTGCTTCAAATAATTTCCTCTAAAATTGCACAATGATTTTTGATGAAAAATTATCCTATTTTTAGAAAATGACCAAAATACCCTTTTGCCCTAAAAACCTTGTTTTTTAACAACAAATGTATTTCCACTCTAACAATGAATTTAAAAGCCCTAGAATGACTTTTAAAACCCAAAAATGCATGCACAATGCTCTTCACTCTTCAAAATAAAACCACACTTCTCAAGTTATTTATTTTTTTTTGCGGAAAATTAGGGTTTTAAACCTAGGCGGACAAAATTAGGGTATGACAGCTGCCCCTCTTTATTTGGATTTTAACAAGGAATATGAATTGGCCGAAACATATTCCGAGGCAAAATAGAAATAAAGAATTCAGAAATTATACCAATTTTGTCTACTTAGAGAAACCAGAATTTTCCTTTTTCTTTTTTTCTCTTTTTTGTTCCTTTTTGAAATATGATACAAATGCAATGAAAAGATTTTTTTTTTCTTTTTTTTGTTTTTCTTTTTGGAATCAATTGGTGCCAACCCTCAATAAGCCAGCGAAAGCAGTAAAGAAAGCAAAAAAATGGTGCCGGCCCTCATTAAGCCGGCGAAGGAGGCTGCCTAAAGCCTTTTAACGAATCGCGAACGATCCGAGTTTGCACTTGGGCCTGGGGAGCACGTGGGCTCAAAGGGGTGGTCTTTCGAGCGACCGGGGGAGGGTACTATATCAAGTCTAGATCTCGATATTTCCCTAGGACTGCGCCATGTTTTAGGCCAACACAGCTATCCTTTTCGACTGGACCTATTGAGGTCAGGGGGACTTACTCGCAGCTCGGATACGAAGTGAAGTCAATCTTCTGGGGGACACGTGGGTCCAAAGGGGGATTCAGAAATCCAATTCATCTTCTTCAGGGTCAATGCTTTCACATCGATCCAGGGGTGCCTGCTCTGGTCGCAGGACTTTTCTTCAGGTTTCTCAGGTTGGCGGTACCTGCATATGTTAGCAGATGCAATGCATGGTGTATGGAATGAATGCATGTTATGCAAAGGTCTGTTATGCGAATGCATGCGATGCGATGATTTTGGGTGAATGATGAATGCTGGGGAATGCTTTTCTTTCAGCCTTGATTGTTTTTTTTTCTTTCATCTTTTAATTCTTCTTTTGATCAGCTTTCTGTTTTCTGATCATTTGTTTTTTCTTCTTTTTGCCTGATCAGCTTTTTTCTGATCATTTGCTTTTTTTGTTCTTCCTTTTTTTTTTTTTTTAATAAAAGGCTTATTCTTTTGCTGGTTCAACCGACCCCCGACACTCCTGGCACGAGACTGAGGGACTGATTAGAATTGCTGCGGTGCACGGGCCGGGTGCAGGTTTGCTTTATGATTTGCCATCTGAAGTGTTTGATGGGCGCAATTATTTTCCTCGCAACATTAATTTGTTTTTGAGAAATCACTTCCTTCCCGTGACTTTTGGGGATTTCGCAATGATTGCAATGCTCTAGGATTTATGCACATGTTTTACAATTTAGTATTACCATCATCATAAAACGTTTATTTTGAGCTGAAAAAGCAGAAAATAGAAAAGCAAACAGATATGAGAAAAATTGAACTTTATTGATGTGGAAACCGGTCGTACAGAAAGTTACGCCGACTGTTCAATACATTTGAAAATTTAAACTGCAAAAAGACACGAAAAAAGAGAGAAAAGCTAGTTTCTAAATGTCCATCTCTGTGGAACAATGCCAAACATTTATGTCCTTGACCTTGATCACCCCTCTATCCAAACCTTCAGGAGTGCTGTATGCCCTTGTTTATTTTCATGCCCAAGTTTTCTGACCCTAATTTTTGCCTGGATCGCCCTTTGCGGGTTTTCAATCCACCGGGTCGCTCTGATTTTGCCTAGGCCGCCCTTTCGGGTTTTCAACCTAGCGAGCTAATTCTTACTTGGCTTATCTTTCTCTTTTTTCGTCTATTTCTTTCAGGCATAATACTTCTTCACCGAATCTGAATTGACTGGGTTTCTGAGTTCTTCACCGTCCATGTTGGTGAGTATTAGTGCTCCTCCAGAGAAGGCTTTCTTGACCACATAAGGTCCATCATAAGTGGGAGTCCATTTTCCTCGGGGATCGCTCTGAATGGGCAATATCTTTTTGAGCACAAGATCTCCCTTGTTGAACTCTCGAGGGCGAACTTTCTTGTCGAAGGCCGTCCTCATTCTCTGTTGATACAGCTGTCCATGACACAAAGCTGCAATTCTTTTTTCCTCAATGAGATTTAGCTGATCCAGACGAGCTTGTACCCATTCAGCTTCTTCCAACTTGGTTTCCATCAATACCCGCAGGGAGGGTATTTCAACCTCAATAGGGAGGACTGCCTCCGACCCATATACTAGAGAAAAAGGGGTTGCCCCAGTTGAGGTACGCACTGAAGTACGGTATCCGTGCAAAGCAAAAGGAAGCAACTCATGCCAATCTTTGTAGGTCACCACCATCTTTTGAACTATTCTCTTGATATTCTTGTTGGCCGCTTCGACTGCCCCATTCATCTTGGGTCGGTAGGGGGAAGAATTATGATGCTGGATTTTGAATTTTGTGCACAGGTCTTTCATCATCTTGCTATTCAGGTTACTGCCATTATCGGTGATGATCCTGTTTGGAAGGCCGTAACGATAAACCAAATCTTTCTTTACAAACTTTGCAACCACAGAGCTAGTGATGCTCGAGTATGAGGCAGCTTCAACCCACTTGGTGAAATAGTCAATGGCGACAAGGATGAAGCGATGCCCGTTTGATGCTTTTGGCTCGATAGGACCGATGACATCCATCCCCCACATTGAGAATGGCCAAGAAGCAGTCAGAACGTTTAATGAAGCAGGTGGTACGTGGATATGATCGGCATAGATTTGGCATTTGTGACACTTTCTTACAAAGCTGTAACAGTCAGACTCCATTTGCAGCCAATAATAGCCGGCTCTTAAGATTTTTCTAGCCATGGTGTGTCCATTGGAATGAACCCCGAATGAGCCTTCATGGACCTCTTTCATAATCTTTTCGGCCTCCTCTTTTGCAACACACCTTAGGAGAACCATGTCATAATTTCTCTTGTAGAGAACTTCACCATTCAGGAAGAAATTCCTTGACAGCCTTCTGAGCGTTCTCTTGTCATTTTCTGATGCCCCAGGAGGGTATTCCCTGGTGGTGATGTACTGCTTGATATCATGGTACCACGGCTTGTCATCAGGCTCTTCATCTATTGTAGTGCAGTAATGATGTGCTGGCAGATCCTTATGCTGGATTCTGAGCTGAGCTAAACTCTTGTCACAGCTGATGTTGAACATTGACGACAAGGTTGCCAAAGCATCGGCCAACTGGTTTTCGCTTCGAGGGATATGCTGGAAAGTGACTTCCTCAAAGGACTCCATCAATTCTTGAACATAATCATGATAGGGAATCAATTTGGGATCTCTGGTCTCCCAATCACCTCGCACCTGATGAATAACCAAGGCTGAATCACCATACACATCAAGCCTTTTGACCTTCCATTCAAGGGCTGCCTGAATACCCAGGATGCATGCTTCATATTCCGCAATGTTATTTGTAACATAAAAGCTCAGTCTCGCAGTGACCGGAATGAAGCGATTGTCTGGAGAGATTAACACAGCTCCGGCCCCATGCCCCCACATGTTGGATGCACCATCAAATATCATCCTCCATCTTTCATCTTCTTGGGACTTCCCCTCGTCGAATAGTGCCATGATGTCTTCATCGGGAAAATCATACTGCATCGACTGGTATTCTGGGATAGGCTGACAAGCTAAGTACTCAGCAAGTGCGCTGCCCTTGACTGCCTTCTGCGTGACGTACAGGATATCATATTCTGACAATAACATCTGCCAACGGGAAATCCATCCTACGAGAGCTGGTTTCTCAAAAATGTACTTGATCGGATCCATTTTAGACACCAACCAAGTTGTATGGCTCAGCATGTACTTTACTGCCTTAAACGATGAGCAGCCCAAGCCAAAGCGCAACAAGTCTTCTCCAGCATTGTGTATCTTGTCTCGCAGTCAGTAAATTTCTTGCTCAGGTAATAAATAGCATGTTCTTTCTTGCCTGACTCATCATGCTGCCCCAGCACACACCCCATCGAATTGTCCAACACGGTTAGGTACAAGATCAGCGGTCTTCCGGACACCGGTGGCATCAGAATTGGTGGATTCTGAAGATACTCTTTAATTCTCTCGAAGGCTCTCTGACAATCATCGTTCCATTTGGATTCTTGGTTCTTGCACAACAGCTTAAAGAGAGGCTCGCAAGTGGCTGTCAGTTGGGATATGAACCTTGAGATGTAATTCAGTCTCCCAAGAAAACCACGGACCTCCTTTTCAGTCTTTGGTATTGGCATTTCGAGGATTGCTTTGACTTTATCTCGATCAACTTCTATCCCTTTCCGACTGACGATGAACCCCAGTAGCTTTCCGGATCTTACACCGAAGGTGCATTTAGCTGGGTTTAATCTGAGTTTGAACTTCCTTAGACGTTCAAAGAGTTTTTGCAGATTCACAATATGCTCTTCATCAGTCTTGGATTTAGCAATCATATCATCCACATACACCTCGATTTCCTTGTGCATCATGTCGTGGAACAATGTCACCATGGCCCTCTGATACGTTGCACCGGCGTTTTTGAGTCCGAAAGGCATCATCTTATAGCAAAAGGTTCCCCAGAGAGTTATGAAGGTTGTTTTCTCCATATCTTCCGGAGCCATCTTTATCTGATTGTATCCTGAGTATCCGTCCATGAAGGAAAATAAAGAGTGTTGGGCTGTACTGTCCACCAGAATATCAATGTGGGGTAGGGGAAATCATCTTTGGGGCTGGCTCTATTCAGATCCCTGTAATCGACACACATTCTGACTTTCCCGTCCTTCTTCAGAACCGGGACGATATTGGCAACCCATTGAGGATACTTGGCAACCGCTAGAAACCCGGCGTCAAACTGCTTCTTTACCTCATCCCGGATTTTCAACGACATCTCTGGCTTCATTCTTCTCAGTCTTTGCTTTACAGGCGGGCATTCTGGCTTTACTGGCAACTTGTGCACAACAACATCGGTATCCAACCCAGGCATATCTTGATACGACCATGCAAAAATGTCAACGTAATCGCGCAGGAGCTGAATTAACTTCATACGATCACTGTCGTTCATTGCGGTACCGACCTTAACTTCTTTCTTGCTCTCATCTGTACCCAAGTTGATTACCTCAGTTGATTCTCCGCGAGGCTGAATGACCCTTTCTTCCTGTTCCATTAATCTCATCAGTTCTGGAGGAGTTTTCCAGTTATCCTCAACATCTCCCTCAGTTTGATTAATTGGGTGATCAAAGTCAAAATATGGATCATCGGCATTGTTATTTTCAGAGATAATTATTGTTGATCTGCATTTGCAGAGGCAAAAAGCAGAATGAAAGGCGAAACAAACAGGCAAAATAAAATAAAGCGGAGAAGACACATGAAATTAAGGGAAATGATTTTATTGATGAATTTCAAAAACGTTTTTTTATTGATGATGATAGCAATGAAGATAAAAACATGCGTGCCCCTAACAACTTATCCTATGGCCTTGGGCAGAGCCACAGGGGTGCATTACAAATTATTACTTTGAATTAAAAGCCACGGGAAAGTCAGCAGCTTCCCAATTCTTCAACTTTTCACCGACGAAGCAATGGCGGACTAGGCTGGTATCACCTTTTTCAACTCCAGGACCATCCCCAATGGCAGCGATTTGATTAGGGTCCAGCAACCCTGCACTTTTAAAGCTCTGGCGAATATCACAGATAGGGATCTTTTTTGACCAAGGATCATGACCTCTCAGTTTGGCCAACCACCTGCTCTTTCTTTCCTCTGCCATCCCCTTTCTCTCGGCTTGATTCGGCTGGTACCCCAACCCACGACGGTCTCGATTTTCCTTCAGTTGAATAGGCACAAGAATCCCCTGACCAGTCTTGCCTAAACCACATCCCACCTTGTATCCTTGTTCTAACATGATCTTGGCGACCATTTCCTCATTCCTTGACAATTTTGACCCTGGTGACAGAAGCTTGCTCCCTCCGAATCCAGCATTAGCAATTTCAAGGGACTGAAAGGAGGTCTCCAGAGATTCCTCAGCGGCTTCCACATAACAGAATGGAGATGGCTTGTTGACTAACATTTCTTCTTCACCAAACACAACAACAATCTTGTCATCTATTACAAACTTGACCCTCTGGTGTAGGGAAGAGGGAACAGCTCCTGCCATGTGAATCCACGGTCTCCCCAACAGGCAGCTATATGATGAAGTGATGTCCATGATTTGGAAATTCACATAAAAGGTCTCCGGCCCAATCTGAATTGGGAACTCCACTTCCCCTAGCACTTCCTTCTTCGACCCGTCAAACGCTCTCACCAACGTCGAACTAGGCTTCATATAAGAGCAGTCCACATCCATTTTGTCCATGGTGGACTTTGGCATGACATTTAGTGAGGACCCATTATCAATCAAAACCCGAGCCAACACATAGTCTCCGCATTTGACGGAGATATGCAGAGCCTGGTTGTGCTTTCTTCCTCCTGGGGGTAACTCATCGTCAGCAAAAGTCAAATGATTAGCTGCCACGATGTTTCCTACAATCCCATCAAACTGACACACAGAGATATCTTCAGCGACATGGGCTTCATTGAGTACTTTCATCAGGGCAGTCCGATGAGCTTCTGAACTGAGCAGTAACGACAGCATAGAGATCTTGGCTGGAGTTTGTTTCAACTGATCAACAATTTGATAATCACTTTGTCTGATAATCCTTAAGAACTCACTGGCTTCCTGTTCTGTTACTTTCTTGCCCTGGGTATCCTCTGATACTTTCTCTTTTCCTTTTCTAACCCTGTCCTCAGCATCTTTAGACGTTTCAACCCGAAAAGTTTCCGGAGCATACATACGGCCACTTCTCGTCATTCTACCCACTCCTGATATATTGGTGACAGCAGATGCACTTGGAGAACTCTCCACTGGAGGCAAAGTGCTATATTTCCAGGGCACAGCACTATCTTTCTCATATGGAAAGGGAGCAGGGACCTCAATGACTATGGGCTGAGCTTTGGCTTGAACTTGCCTCGAATTGTAATCATATAAAATCTCAATTGGCCTTCTGACTTCTCTGCCATTATTAGACTGAAGGGTCATCACGCTTTCTTCTGTTTCAAAAGTAACTACCTGAACTACACGGCGGTCCATCAAGTCTTGCAAGATCTGCTTAAAAACTTCACAGGCCCCTTTACACAGGGAATCAGCACACCCATTCTCCTGACAACAACCTTTCTCAATGACCTCAAATCGACACAATTCAGCGTGAATGGCATCCAAAGGAGTCTTAATTTTCTCAACCTCCCTTATCACCTGTCCAGTAGAATCTTCTATTGCATTGGTCGACGGATTCCCATGTCCTGGCAGTGGATTTGTAGTTATACTTGGACTATTCTGTTTGAAAGAAATCCAATTAGCGTCGATTAAGTCCTGGACTACGTGCTTAAAAGCTTTGCAGTCCTCCACTGTGTGACCGATTCCACCCTCATGAAAACTACAAGTAGCATTGGCATTATAGCTCCTAGGGAAAGGAGGCTGGAGAGGCTTCATCGAGCGAGTGTTGATTAAGTTTTTGGAGACCAGATGATTGAACAGCTCCGTGTAAGTCATCGGGATTGGATCAAAACTGACGCGCTTCTTATACTGGTAGTTCTGGGCTTTATAACCATCATTGGCTCGTTGAGGTTGCACTGGTGCCGAGAATGGTACCGTCTGCGGTGGAGTACTGAAAGATGGATTTCCTCCGGAAATTACATTGGTCTCTCCCTCTTTCTTTTTAGGGAAATGAGAAGAGGGCTTTCTTTGTCCACCTGAACTGCCTGAACTACCAAAGTGGTTGGCGATCTTCCCGCTACGCAAACCGTTTTCAAGCCTTTCCCCAATAACTACCATGTCTGAGAAATTTGACGAGACACTCCCTATCAGTCTGTCGTAGTAGATTGCCGGAAGAGTTTCCATGAACATGTATACCATCTCTTTCTCTGTCAATGATGGCTTTACTTGTGCAGCTGTACTTCTCCACCGTTGGGCGTATTCTTTAAAAGATTCTTTATCTCCTTTGCCCATGTGCTGTAACTGAGATCGATCTGGAGCCATATCCATATTGTACTGGTACTGTTTCAAAAAGGCTTCTGAGAGGTCCTTCCAACTATGGATGTCGGAAGACTGTAACTGCATGTACCAGTCTAAGGATGCCCCAGCTAAGCTATTCTGAAAGCAGTGGATCAACAACTTATCATCACTAGCATGCGCAGCCATTTTTCGGCAATACATGGTTATATGACTTGATGGACAACCAGCACCCCGGTACTTGTCAAAATCAGGTGCCTTAAACTTTGGAGGAAGGACTATATCTGGAACGAGACACAAATCACGGGCATCCTTGACTCTAACACTTGTACCTTCCACAGCCCTCAACCGTTCTTCAAGCACACGATACTGGTCTCTGGACTGAGAGTTTTCAAACACATGCCCCTGAGGATGACTACTCATGCCATAATAATTTCCCCCAAACTGAGCGGGACTTCCTACTTGATACGCAACATTCTGAGGATTGGTAGTGATCCAAGGAGTAGGACTGAGTGGATTTCTCTGTAGCGCAGCATCATGATTAAGAGCGTGGACCTGTGGTCTACCAACAACTCCACCAGGTACGACCACAGCAGCCTGACTTGGCCCTGCTACCCCAGCTGGATTGGATTCAACATTTTGAGGCGTATAACCGACTGGCATTCCCTACGGGTACTTCTGAGCAGCTGGATGGCTCTGACCGTTTGCCCCTGGAGAGTGGACAAAATGAGGGATCCCTGCTCCCGGAGGAGGAATAGTAGTTGCAGTATTAACAGGCCTCGGAGGGGGAATGAAGGTGACAACTCCATCAGGGTTTACAACGGCGGTGGCCTCAGCACTGGCCCCACCTTTCAGATTCCTCAGCATACCCATCATTTCAACCATCTGGGCCTCCATAGCCCCTACCTTATCCTTCAAAACTCGGTTTTCTTGAGCTAGCTGCTCGGGGTTGAGTATCTCTATAACCAGATCATCCGGACCCGAGTGGTAACTCTCAACCTCAATGTCTGGACTTTCTTGATTCTCTGCCATGAGCCTTGCCTGTAGACGAGTGTAGTAACGGTGATGGCGAACCAGCTTGCCTTTTCTGTTTGTTTAAATATTTATTGTGTAAGAGCCTGAATGAATAGATGCATGGATGCATGAATGGATGCATAAGTATATGTGTATGCATGCGATGCAAAATGCATTTTTTTTTTGGTATCTACAATTTCCCCGGCACTGGTGAGAATGCATGCAAAGTGTATGAATGGATGCATGATGGAAAAAAAAAATATATTTTCAACATAACAGTTTTTCAAAAGCTAGAAATTCACATACATTTTTTTGAAAATTTTCGGTTTATTTGCAAAAATCTTTATTCAGATGCAGGGGTATGCAGCTCGTTTGTGTCCTACAAGGTTTCTTAGCGACAGGGTCTATGGCTATTTCTACGGGTACACACTTCAAGGATAGCACTAGAAGAAGGACCCTGAATAAGGTTCCTAGAGCCAACGACCTCATCTGAGACCACCGATCACAGGGCCGTACGTCCAAGTGATGGTATCACCAAACAAAGCCAAACTCTAGGCGAAGTCTTCGCAACCACCCAACAAGACGTACGTCCAGTGAGCAGCCACTAATGACTTCGTTCTAGCCTAAGATATGCTCTAGCCCGGGTATAGGGCTGTCTCACCAAAAAAAATAAAGGTAAAAAGAGTGCAACGTGTGTGTAGGAGCACAACGACAAACATACCCCTCACCTGCAAGGAAAAACCAGAAACAGTCCAGACAAGGAGTCGTCTACCCTAGGGTTTTGCAAGCATATATCATTTCAATACAAACAAGTAAACTAACCTAGGGTTCCAACAACAATCATATGCACTGCTTACCTCAAGAAAGGGAGCCAAGAAGAGGGGTCATAATAGAATCGGGGGAATGCATGAACCTACCTTGAAGAAAGGGAGCAAAGAAGAAGGGATCATAGTAGAATTGGGGGAATAATGCATGAGCTTACCTTGAAGAAAGGGAGCAAAGAAGAAGGGAACATGGGGATTGGAGAAATGCATGATCATATTAAACATATAAACAAAGGAAGATGAAAGGAGAAGAAGGAACAAGAAGCGAACATAGAAGAAGAAGAGTCAAATGCACATGAATGCAACATAACAACACGAGAATGCAAGAGAACATTCAAACATCAGAAAGAGAGAAGAAAAAGAAGGAGAATAAAAGTGAGAAATAGAACAATCACATTCAAATCAAACAATTAAACTGCACATCAAGTTAATTAGGCCTGACCCTCGTTTTTTTTAAAAAAAGAAAGTCCCCAGTGAAGTCGCCAGCTGTTGCACCCCGAAAAATCCGGATTGGACCTTTCATCGTACAACGTGAAAATTTGTGAAGCCGCCATCAACATTTTTTATTTAGGGACCAAAACATTGAAAAAGGGTCCTTTTTAAGGCGGGTGGTCCTTTGAGAACTAGAGATGTAGGTTCGGGGGTCGGTTAGGTGTGGGGAAGGTATTAGCACCCCACACCTCCTTTCTACCGAAAGGGAACCTTTAACTTGATGTGCGGTTTTGACAGAGTTGATTTGAAACAATTCATTCTACTTCTTTTTTTATTTGAGAAAATGTTTTTGAAAACGGGGGAAAAGAAGAATCTTTTTATTATTTTTTAAAAGTGTGCTTGACGGGATGTGACCCGCTCCTACGTATCTCCCGGTGCGATGGAGAATTCAAAGCTTACGTAGTTCTCTTTAGTCGAGAAACTTTGTGTTGGTGTTTTTTATTGTAGGGGTTTTCGGTCCTAGACTGTACAGTCCACTAGACCTAGAACAAAGACAACCCCGCCTGTACAGACGACGTGCCCCCTACTTATTGAAAATGTTTTTTGATTAAGGAAGAAAAAGATTGGTTGTGAGGTTGGTTGCTTTTATTTGAGCAAGTATCTTAGGCTCGCACGAACTGTACAGCTCGCTAACCCTAAGACGCTAACCGATACCGGATGTACATCCGACTCAATTCCTTACTCATTTTTTGAAATAGGGTTCAAGTTGTTAATTGCTTGTTTTAATTCTCATAAGTATCCCAAGATGTTTGAGCTGTACAGCTCCGATCTTAGGACGCTAGACAACACCGGCCGTACGTCCGACTTGCCTCCTTATGAGTTTTCAAAAAGGTTTGTTGTTGATCTTTGAAAAAATTCGATTGCTATAGAAAAACAATTTGAAGAAAAGTTTTAATTTGGAAAATAAATTGGAAAAAGAAATGACTTGAAGAAGAGAGGAAGAGAGTTGGAGGGTGATATTGATCACAAAAAGTTTGTTGGGATGGCGTGGCATCCAAAAGAAAAAGAAGTAGAGAATTCAAATCAATTTCCAAATCAAGAACCAAAATGTAAACTTTAACAAGTTGCAAGCAAAACAATCAACAATGCAAATGTAAGCATATACAATTAAGGTGTTGAATCCCTTTAGGTAATCTTTAACACTTGGGATATGCACAAATGCATAAGTGTTAAATCCTCTTACCAAATCATCAACACAAACATGATTTTCAAAGCAAGCAACAAAAACAAGCACAAACCCTAATTATCTCATGAAATGCGACACCAACATAGAGCTAAAACCTCATTTTATTCTTTGAAAGCAACAAAATCATGCAAGCAAATGACATAGATCAAACTTTTTGGCAAGGATTTACATGATTAAGCAAAGGAATGCACTAAAATCACACAAACCCTAATTTTTCTACAATATGCGAAATGAAACATAATCCCAAATCACAATTTTATTCATGAAAATGCAAGCACAAAATGAAAATAGCACCAACACACAATTTATTCCAAGAGAGAGATGCATTTCAAGCATCCAAACCTCCCAAAGTGTTTGTCAAAATGCTTGAAACACATCTCTCATTCAACAACAACAATTATATCAACATTTCATCAAAAAAATAGAGCACTAAAATGCAAATAGCACAAACACACAATTTATTCCAAGAGAGATGCATTTCAAGCATCCAAACCTCCCAAAGTGTTTGTCAAAATGCTTGAAACACATCTCTCATTCAACAACAACAATTATAACAACATTTCAACAAAAATAGAGCACTAAAATGCAAAGAAATGCTTGATATGCAAAAATAGATTGATGATCTACATTTTTTATGCTAAAATTTTGATGATGTTAAGAGTGAGAGTATACCTCAACTCCAAGCTAGAATAGCAAAAGAAATAAGGTGAATGAACACTAAACCACTTGAATCAACCCTCTAATCTTCAATCTTGAGCTTGATTCTTGAGATTTGAAGATGGATCTTTGAAGAGAATGCAAGGATGATGAAGGATTTAGGACTAGAATGTTGATTTGAAGTGAAAAAGTGAAGAAATGAGGTGAGGGAAGGAGGGGGTGATTTCGGCCAAGGGAAGAGAGGAGAGGAGAGGTTTGTGTGCTAGGGTTTTGTGAATGAATTGTGAGGCAAAAAGTGTGTGAGAGGTGAGGTTTCTAAGGTATATATAGAGAGCAACTAGGTTTAAGGGTATTTAGGTCAATATGCACTAGTTGTGCTCTAGGATTTGATTTTAATTTTGAATCAAAGGCTAGGATTGAGGCTCACATGGATTGAGGACATTGAGAAAACACAAAATGAGAGAATAGAGAGGGTGAAATTCGAAATAGCAAGGGAGAGGGTGTAGCCTTGGTCACTAAGTTTTGCAAGTTGTCATCTTGTACTATTGTACTATTATATGACCATGCTATTATCCCTTCATTTTTGATTATTCTTCTTAGGATAATTGTACAAAAATACACCCAATTTAGGCCACATACTAGGAATCTTAGGAATATGCCATTTTATGGGATCACCATGACCAAAAATATCATAAAAACCTCATCTTGAAATTTTGTAGAATATTCCTTTTTGATGCCTTTTTTGAATTTGAATTTTTATGCAATTTGAATTTGAATTTGAAAAATATATGACCAAGGGTGTCTTGCTTCAAATAATTTCCTCTAAAATTGCACAATGATTTTTGATGAAAAATTATCCTATTTTTAGAAAATGACCAAAATACCCTTTTGCCCTAAAAACCTTGTTTTTTAACAACAAATGTATTTCCACTCTAACAATGAATTTAAAAGCCCTAGAATGACTTTTAAAACCCAAAAATGCATGCACAATGCTCTTCACTCTTCAAAATAAAACCACACTTCTCAAGTTATTTATTTTTTTTTTGCGGAAAATTAGGGTTTTAAACCTAGGCGGACAAAATTAGGGTATGACAACAACCCGATTCCTGAAACTCTAACTTCCAAGCCAGAGCGAAAAACGAGTGGAAGAATCGCTATACGTGATCGTGTACCACTTTTACGATTCAATGCAATTTATTTGTCTTTTCTTTACAATTCACGCACCATTTACTGCTTCTTTTCTTTTCGATTCTGTTAATCATTGCAAATCGTCCCCTTTTCTACATTTTCTGAAACAAAAACTTTTGCAATTCAAAGGCAATTGCTTTGAGATTTTTCTAGTTTGATCTCACAAACCTTCTAATAAAACTAGTGATTGTTTGCTAAAAACACCAGCAAACAAATTGGCACGCCCAGTGGGACATTGCCTGTGATTTTGTTCATTTTTGTACTTCCTTATTTGTATTCGCTGTTGTATGCACTTAAGAAGTGGTAAAATGGTTCGTTCTAGTACGAATAATGCGTCTAGTTCCAACCCTGTGGTTTCACAAGGGCAAGGAACGACAATGGATTCTGCGAGCATTAGCGCAGGACCATCATCGGCGACAACCGTTCCTTCATTATCAATGACTAATGTTGGTTCAACGCAGTCAGAAATGGCATCTTTGCCTATGTATTTGCCGTTAAGTGCAGGGCTTCATAGCCCTTACATGGCGATGGGAAACGGTTTAGACCCACGTTTGAATAACGTGCATCTACCCCCATTTCCTTTGGGAATGTATGGCATGCCTACTGGAATGCCACATATTTCGACCTTTTCCCCTACACATGTCTCTTCTGAGAGTGTATTTGGTCGGAATCCCCCAGCATTAACCAATACGTCTTTGTTGGCCTTAAGACAGCAAGTAGACGAGAGTAATCACGATATGGTTAATATGCTAACCCAACAAATTGGTACAGTTTTCAATCCATTGATTCAAAATACCAATAACAGTTACCAAATGTTGGCAAATCAGATGAGTAGGATTGCAGATTTCTTTGGGGCTCCAGCGGTTAATAATAGGCAAGTTCCTATTATTGCGGGTAATGCGTCGCCAGTTAACCCCCAAGAAGCAGTTGCAGTCGAAGCGTCCACAATTGTAGGCGAACTACAAGGGGCAGTAAACCACGTCCCTGAAGTAGTTTTGGTAAATAGACACCAGAACGCTGATGAAGTTGTTCGACAAGTGCAACAACACAATGTTGGCGCAGAAAACAATATAGCTACTTTAGTCGAAACTATTTTGGCGCAAAATGGCCTTAACATAGGTTTACAAAGGCCTAACTTCGTATCACCATTATGTGAATACGTATTACAAACTGAGTTACCAAGGGGATGGAAAGTTCCCAAGTTTACTAAGTTTGGTGGTGATACAAATGAGTCCACAGTCGAACACATTGCTCGTTTCTTGACTGAGGCTGGGGACTTAGCACAAAATGAGAATTTGAAGATGAAATACTTTCCAAATTCCCTAACTAAAAATGCTTTCACTTGGTTCACGACCTTACCCCCTGGTTCTGTGTTCACATGGGGGCAATTAGAAAAGGCATTCCATGCACAGTTTTACATGGGCCAGTCGAAAATTAGTCTTAAAGAATTGGCTAGTGTTCGGCGCAAAATGCCTGAAACTATTGATGATTACTTAAACAGATTTAGGCTGTTGAAATCTCGTTGCTTCACACAAGTCCCTGAACATGAGCTTGTCGAAATGGCTGCTGGTGGCCTTGATTACTCAATTAGAAAGAAATTAGACACATCTCATTTGCGAGATATGGCTCATTTGGCTGATAGAGTTCGACAAGTTGAAAGGCTTAGAGAGGAAAAATCTAGGTCGAATAGGTATCATAAAAAAGAAAAAGTGGCATATGTTGAAGAAGAATTCGACTTTGCATATGGTAATGTCGAAGAAGAGGAGATAGACGTGGCTGAACTTAAGCCTGGTCCTCCTTATACCTGTAAATTATTAAGGCCTGCGAATGGGAATAACCCTGTAGAGCCTAAGAATGATAGATTTATGCCTAAGACTTATACTTTTGATGTTACTAAATGTGATGAAATTTTTGATCTTTTTGTAACTGATGGTCAAATATTAGTGCCTAAAGGCCTTAAAATACCAACTCTTGACCAAAGAAAGAAAAAGGGTTATTGTAAGTTCCATAATTTTTTGGGACATAACACTGACCGTTGTGTGCTTTTCAGGGATATTGTGCAAAAAGCAGTTGACGAAGGAAGACTCAAATTTGCTGATAAGAAAATGAAAGCTCCTATGCAGATTGATGTTGATCCATTGCCTAAGGCTGAAGCTATGTATTCTGAACCTGTCGAAGCTGATGTAGGCATGGTGGATGCTCAAATGGCAGACCCTCCTAAGTGTGTCAAGACTGCCACCGAAAAATTAAAAGGTTTTATGTATGCTGAAGGTAAGAAACAGGAAGTGACCCTAAAAGAATATGATGGGAAGATACATGCTGTGTATCCAAAGGCTGAGGAAGAATTGATAGATTTCCTCAATCGGTGTAAGTGGAATAACTCTGAAGTTATGCTTTGCCCAAGGTGCAGCGCTGTCTTCGACAAAGAAGCAGCTAAAGCTGTCGAAGGTTATCAGGATCAACAACAACGTAAAAGAAAATGGCTTGATAACAGGCCGAAATTTGACTTTGCAAAAGGAGACCTTCCTGGCTATAAGGCTAATGTGTCAACGAAGCCTTCAACAAGCAAACGACAATTTGCTAAGGAGAAGTCCTCAGCGAAAGGGTATTTGAAGCTGTCAACAAATAAATCCTTTGTCCCAAGTGCTGGTGCTCCTGTCGAAGCGTGGGTGTCCAATAATCAACGTGCTAAAGCTGTCAAGCCAGGTACTGATGCTACTAAGTTTAATTGTAAGAATAACTATAAGGGTAAGAACCCCATGACTAGAACACAGTGGCGTCGTTACCAAAGACAACAAAAGAAGAAGGCACACTTTGACATTAACAAGGTTCCGAGTCATTTGGCTAATAATCAAGTTCCACGCAGCATAATAGTGGCGAAGAGTGAGGTTCACAAAGCTGAAGTTGCCACAAAGAGGAATGCTGATGTTGCTAGTCATGTGTGTGCAGCGAATAAGGCCAAAGGCAAGGCTGTGGTAACAGAAAAGCCAAGAAGGCCTGCTCTTGAAAGAATATTTCCTCCATTGTCAACAGTGAAAGAAAAGAATGCTGATTTCGACATGGATGAAGACGTGGAGTCTGATTTTGATGATTCTGAAGATGTTTTCGACGTTGTTTGCAATGTGGTATCAATACTGCCTCTTGAGTACGATGTTATCACAGTACCAAATGATGTTGAAGAGGATTTTACAGAGGATATGGCTCATCATAAGCCAATGTGTTACTATGTGATGAACGATGGTTGTGTCGAAGACCAAATGGCTACCTTCGAGAAGCCAGATATGAGTATGCAAAACCACTTGAGACCCCTGTATGTCCAAGCCAAAGTCAATGGTGTTGGAATTAACAAAGTGTTAGTGGATGGTGGAGCTGCAGTGAATTTAATGCCACATGGTCTTTTGAAGAAGATTGGTAAGTTCGACACTGACCTCAGGCCACATAACATTGTCTTAAGCAACTATGAAGGCAAAACTGGCCATTCTTTGGGGGCCATTGAGGTGGACTTAATCGTTGGTTCCATAAAGAGGACTACATTGTTCTTAGTGATAGCCTCTAAAGCGAATTTTAATTTACTCCTTGGTAGAGAGTGGATCCATGGAGTTGGTGCTGTCCCTTCAACTTTGCATCAACGTTTAGTAATGTGGAAGGAAGATGGTTTGGTAGAATATGTCGAAGCAGATCAGAGCTACTTCCGTGCTGATGTGAACCAAATTACCAAGGAAAATTTTGAGAAACAAATGGCGAAGATCGCGCCATGTTCATCTTCTAATGAGGCATATGTTCCTGCGGATAATGTTTTTGCCTCAGTTCATCTTGACCCAAATTATGGTTTCGTTTGGGAAAGAGAAATAATGGGAGATGATAGTGTTTATCCTGATGGTGTTCTTCGACCAACGGGGTGGAACACTGGTTCTTGAAAATGTTCTTATGTCAGTGCCCAATGCATGGGACAAAATTACGGCTTATATGGCCGAAAACAAGTTTAACGCGGCTATAGAGGCCGAAATTATTCAACAAACAATGGCTGTCGAAGCCAGCGAGTTACATGAAGGAAATGGCATAGTCATAGATGAAAGACTTGACTGCATTTATGATGATGATCCATTAGGTTTTGAAAAGGATCCTAGAGATTCGGCAAAGCATATGCAAGCTCAAGACCCGTTAGAAGAAGTTGATTTGGGAAATGGCTCAATAAAACGGCCAACTTATATTAGTGCAAATATTGATGCTTCTCTAAAAATCCAAGTCATCACATTGCTAAGGGAG
Organism: Astragalus glycyphyllos; assembly: GCA_963573325.1. Taxonomy (NCBI): domain Eukaryota; kingdom Viridiplantae; phylum Streptophyta; class Magnoliopsida; order Fabales; family Fabaceae; genus Astragalus; species Astragalus glycyphyllos. Next base: position 92,928,809 of record OY754307.1, read on the forward strand.
TTCAAAGACTGCTTTGCTTGGGATTACGACGAAATGCCTGGGTTAAGTCGAGAAGTAGTGGAAATGCAATTACCAATTCGACCAGAGAAGAAACCAGTGAAGCAAGTGCCAAGAAGATTTGCTCCTCAAGTGTTGGCTAAGATCAAAGAGGAAATCGAAAGGCTATTCAGAAACAAATTCATCAGAACTGCCAGGTATGTCGAATGGTTAGCCAATATAGTTCCTGTAATAAAGAAAAATGGGACTTTTAGAGTTTGCATAGACTTTAGGGATTTAAATAATGCAACTCCCAAGGATGAATACGCAATGCCTGTGGCAGAAATGCTAATAGATTCAGCAGCAGGATTTGATTATCTTAGTATGCTCGATGGTTATTCTGGGTATAATCAAATCTTCATTGCTGAAGAGGATGTGTCGAAAACTGCTTTTAGATGTCCGGGGGCATTGGGTGTTTATGAATGGGTAGTAATGCCTTTTGGATTAAAGAATGCTGGTGCTACATATCAGAGGGCCATGAATTCTATGTTTCATGATTTTATTGATGATTTTATGCAAGTATACATAGACGATGTGGTGGTTAAATCTTCCTCAGAAAATGGTCATTTAGACCATCTTCGCCGTTCTTTTGAAAGAATGAGGAAATATGGATTGAAATTAAATCCATTAAAATGTGCCTTTTGTGTACGTGCAGGTGATTTCTTGGGTTTTATAGTGCACAAAAAAGGCATTGAAATCAATCAAAATAAGACTAAGGCAATTATGGAAACGAAGGCCCCTTCGACCAAAAAGGAGCTTCAGTCGTTGCTGGGAAAAATCAATTTCCTTCGAAGATTTATATCAAATCTAAGTGGCAAAACACAAGTTTTTTCGCCATTGTTAAGACTGAAGAAGGAGGAAGAGTTCAAATGGGAACCAATGCATCAAGCAGCCTTCGACGAAATCAAGTCTTATTTGATGAAACCACCAATTTTGTTGCCTGTTATTAAACACAAAGTGCTCAAATTGTATATAGCAGCTTCTGATAGAACAATAGGTAGCATGTTAGCACAAGAGGATGATAGTGGTGTCGAAAGAGCCATTTATTACCTCAGTAGGGTCTTAAATGATGCCGAAACGAGGTACACTCCTATAGAAAAGTTGTGCCTTTGTTTGTATTTCTCGTGTACGAAGTTAAAGCAATATATAAAACCAGCTGATGTTTCTGTTTATTCGCATTTTGATGTTATCAAGCATATGCTGTCGAAACCGATAATGCATAGCCGAATTGGTAAATGGGCTTTGGCTTTGTCAGAATACAACTTAACTTATCAACCTCTAAAATCAATTAAAGGACAAGTGGTTGCTGATTTTATAGTAGACCATTCTGTTGTCGAAGAAACATTAAGTTTTGTAGACGTATATCCTTGGAGGTTGTATTTTGATGGTTCAAGCCATAAACATGGAGTTGGGATTGGTATTTTAATAATATCTCCTACTAACATTCCAACGAAGTATAAGTTTAAAATTCGAGATGTTTGCTCCAATAATGAAGCTGAGTATGAGGCTTTAATAGTAGGCCTTGAAATTTTACTTGAGCTGGGGGCAAGTCATGTCGAAATAAAAGGTGACTCTGAGTTGGTTGTCAAACAATTGACGAGGGAGTACAAATGCATTAAAGAGCACCTTATCAGATACTTTGTTGTTGCCAATGCTTTGTTAAAAAGATTTGAGTCTGTTCACTTAGAACATTTACCACGAATTGATAATCAAGTGGCAAATGAATTGGCACAAATTGCTTCAGGCTATAAAGTTTCGAAACAAAGCCTGGAAGAGTTAATCGAAATAAAGGATAAAATCATTTCTAATGACTATTCTTCGTCACTATTGTCAACACCAAAAACTGGGGGGGCAACAAACGCAAACGAGGAACTAGTCGTTGTCGAAAAACGTCAATTTTTTGGTGACTTTGACTTAGCAGAAATTTTTGCTCTTGACAATATGACCAATAATGATTGGCGAAGGCCTATTGTGGAATATTTGCAAAATCCCACAAGAAATACCAATAAAAAGGTAAAATACAGAGCTTTGAGCTATGTGATAATTGGAAACGAATTGTTTAAAAAGACTCCTGAAGGAGTACTATTAAAATGTCTTAGTGAAAATGAGGCATATTTAGCAGTTTCTGATACACATAGTGGAGCATGTGGTTCACACCAAGTAGGCCACAAAATGAAGTGGTTATTATTTCGACAAGGAATGTATTGGCCAACTATGCTGAAAGATTGCATAGATTTTGCTAAGGGATGCCAAGAATGTCAAAAGCATGCTGGAATACAACATGTACCTGCGAAGGAATTGCATGCCATAGTCAAACCTTGGCCATTTAGAGGTTGGGCTCTAGATGTGATTGGAGAGATAAAGCCAACTTCGTCGAAGGGCCATAGATATATCCTTGTGGGAATTGATTACTTCACCAAATGGGTTGAAGCTATACCTTTAGCCAATGTTGATCAAGAAGCAGTGATAAAGTTTATTCAAAATCATATCATTTATAGGTTTGGAATTCCAGAAACCATTACTACAGATCAGGGATCAGTTTTCACTGGTAGAAAAATGGTAGAGTTTGCTTCTGAAATTGGTTTTAAGTTATTAACTTCGACACCATACTATGCGCAAGCCAATGGTCAAGTAGAAGCTGCCAATAAAGTTATTATTAATTTGATTAAAAAGCATGTTGGGCAGAAACCCAAAAATTGGCATAATACCCTTGATCAAGCATTATGGGCTTGTCGAAATTCACCCAAAGAATCTATCAACACTACTCCTTATAGGCTAACATTTGGACACGATGCAGTGTTGCCTGTTGAAATTTGTCTACAATCAACAAGAATTCAGAGACAGTGGGAGATTCCCTCTGATTATTATTGGAATATGATGCTTGATGAATTGGTTGATTTAGACGAGGAAAGGTTATTAGCTTTAGATATGCTTATTCGACAGAAAGAGAGGGTAGCTAAAACTTATAACAAAAAGGTTAAGTTTAAAGCCTTTGTATTCAGGTGATCTAGTATGGAAGGTCCTATTGCCTGTGGATAAAAAAGATAGAGTCTTTGGTAAATGGTCCCCAAGTTGGGAAGGACCATTTAAAGTTTTACAAGTTTATTCAAACGGCGCATATGAGGTCAAAGAGATTGGCGCTGATGAAAGAAGTTTGCGTATAAATGGCAAATACTTGAAAAAGTATAAGCCAACGTTGCAAGAAGTTAAAATAACGCTGGAATAAATATAAAGAAAGCGTAAAAACATGGCATTTAAGTTGCCAAAACATTGTCGAAAGCACAGAATAAAAATTGCTCAAGAATAAAATGGAAGAAATTTCATTATAACGTTGCCAAGTTACATGTGCCAAAGGAGGCATTTGTGAATTACATAGTGCCGAAAGGGTAAATAAACTAGGCATAAATAAAACGCTGAATTGCAGTTGGTCTTTTTACGACCAAGTAACTTCTCTTTTGGGTGGTCTTCTTCGACCACGTTGACGCTTCCCGTCGTTCGGGGGGTCATTCTTTCGTCTGCGCGTTAGGCTTATAAGCCTTTCAACTGGGCGTTTCCTTGCTTGGTAAACCTCAGGAAGCCCTTCAGAGAGGAGATATTGATGAATCTTCCTGCTCCCATTTTGAGTCTCCCGCATAAACTCAGAAAGTTGCAAGATCAAGTGACATGAAGAAAAAAGGAGCAAAGCCATAATTCGAAGAGATCAAAAACCATCACTTTGAACCTCCAGGCAACCTCACTGCAATTATGAGAGATGAGGTTACGCGGAAGACTCAAAGCAAAGGGAATGATCCTGGAACGGGAAAGGAAAAGAGGAAGAATCATGGAGTGGTGAAGATGAGAAACAAAACTCTTCTATTTATAAGGAGAAGTATGAAAGAGCGTCAGTTGGTTACGATTTTGGCGTTCCAAAAAGTGAAGCATCACTTTAATTACGGCGTTAGTAACGTAACGGAAAATGGTGGAACCATTCAAAGTTGAAACAGAGAATCAGTAAACATAGTCAAAGGCCGAAATTACAGGCTGTTCAAGTTTTAAGGTTTGAATATGGATTATTGATGGCAACTTATGAGGTAAAAGAAGTGGAAGAATTGGAGAAGCCATATAGGAAATGGTGATAAGGCATTTACTGAGAAGTAAAACGTTGAAGGCCACGTAATACACCAATATAGGAGTAACGTCAACAACACTTAACAGTGGTGACATCAGGTATACAGCTATTTTACTCAAGTGAAAAGTTATTTCGATGGTGAATTCAAAAATGTCTTTCTCTTCTTCCTCCTCATGTTCAGTCGAAAAAGACATTTATGGGGGGCAATTTGTTAGCCTGTAATTTCGACAGGCTTCATTGAAAATGGTCAACAAGGCCTGACTTATATTTCGACAAAGACCAAATATTTCGACAGAGAAAATGGTCATGCGCAAGGTAAACTCGACAAGCTTCCGGGGAAGCAAAAGCAAGAGAGAGGAAAATGGACACAAGCTTTCGACAGACAGAAAACAGAGTAGTTATGCGCTAAAGACTAGCGGTTGGTCGAAGCGTGATAGAGCGGTTCTGGTCGAAAGTAGGAGTAGCAGTTATTAATTTTCAAATTTCTAGGCGGTTATCGAGTTCAGTTTTTCCCCCTCTTTTCCTTTGTATAAATAACTGTTTCTGAGAAGAAACAGGGGTCGCAAATCACAATACACAACCCGATTCCTGAAACTCTAACTTCCAAGCCAGAGCGAAAAACGAGTGGAAGAATCGCTGTACGTGATCGTGTACCACTTTTACGATTCAATGCAATTTATTTGTCTTTTCTTTACAATTCACGCACCATTTACTGCTTCTTTTCTTTTCGATTCTGTTAATCATTGCAAATCGTCCCCTTTTCTACATTTTCTGAAACAAAAACTTTTGCAATTCAAAGGCAATTGCTTTGAGATTTTTCTAGTTTGATCTCACAAACCTTCTAATAAAACTAGTGATTGTTTGCTAAAAACACCAGCAAACAGAGAGCTCTGTACTCAGCTTCAGAGGAAGATCTAGATATGGTTTGTTGCTTCTTTGTTCTCCAAGATACAAGAGATGAACCAATGAAGAAGCAATAACCTGTAATTGACTTTCTAGTGTCTAGGCAATTTGCCCAATCAGCATCAGAAAATCCCAGTAATTGTATCACAGAATCTCTAGGGAACATTACTCCTCTTCCTGGACTTCCTTTAAGATATCTTAGGACCCTGCAGGCAGCATTATAATGAGCAACAGTTGGAGAACCAACGTGTTGACTTAATTGTTGAATTGCAAAGGTAATGTCAGGTCTTGTATTTGTGAGATACAAGAGTCTGCCAATCAATCTTCTGTACAGGCTCACATCTTCATATAGTTCTCCTCCATCTTGATGAAGTTTGATATTACTATCCATTGGAGTAGAATTTGGTTTAGATCCCAAGTAACCAGTTTCATTCAACAAATCAAGACAGTATTTTCTCTGGCATATTGTAATTCCACTGTTGGATTGTGCCACTTCTAGGCCAAGAAAATATTTGAGTGATCCTAAGTCTTTAATCTTAAAAGCACTGTCAAGAACAAGCTTGATTCTGTCAAACTCTTTCATTGAATTCCCTGCTAGTATTATATCATCAACATATACCAAAATAGCAGTAAAATCCTCACTGTTCTGTTTGGTGAATAAAGAATAATCTGATGTTGACTGTTTGTAACCTTGAGAGATCAATAGAGTGGTGAGTTTTTCATACCATTTTCTGCTAGCTTGTTTCAAACCATATAATGACTTCTTGAGCTTGCATACTTGATTATCTTTGCTGCAATTAACTCCCTTTGGAACTTCCATATAGACATCTTCTTCAAGGTCCCCATGCAAGAAGGCATTACTTACATCCAATTGATGCAAATTCCATTTCTTCATTGAAGCTACTGCCAGTAAAATTCTCACAGTTGTGAGTTTGGCCACTGGACTGAATGTGTCAAAGAAATCAAGGCCCTCAATTTGGTTGTATCCTTTTGCTACTAATCTAGCTTTGTAGCGTTCTATGGAACCATCAGCCCTATGTTTCACCTTATACACCCATTTGTTGCCAATAGGTTTCACATTACTTGGTTTGTCAACAACTTCCCAAGTTCCATTTTTATTTAAAGCCTTCAATTCTGCCTGCATAGCATCTATCCAACAATTGTTTTTACAGGCTTCCTCATAGGATTGAGGTTCTGTGACAGCACTTAGAGCAACAGCAAAAGGCTCTTGTGCAGAAGATAAGTTGCAAAATGAATGAAATTGAGAAATAGGATATGATATACCTGAGGATGATGGCTTGGATTGTGATGTTAGGTGACTACATAAATATTCAGAGAGGTATGCTGGTGCCTGCTTCTCCCTGGTAGATCTTCTCAATGGCTGATTGTTCTCATCAGTATCATTGCAGGCTTCAATTTCAGTGTTAACAGTTTCTGGTGTGACAGTATCTGTAGTTTCTAAGTTATTAGGTGAAAAATAGTGCCATTTTGAAACAGTTTGTGTTCCTTTGTAAGGTAAGATTTTCTCATGATAAACAACATTTCTAGAAAGAAAAATTTCTCTACTGTGCAAGTCTAACAACACTGCCCCTTTCACACCAGCTTTGTATCCTAGGAATACACATTTTCTAGCTCTTGTATCCAGTTTGGTTCTGTTATTTTGAAGAGTAGATGCATATGTAAGACATCCAAACACCTTGAGGGTGTCAAGATCAGGAGGAGTACTCTTTTTGTATATGATAAGGTGACTTGTTTTGTAAGAGAGGTGTAGGAACACGATTTATTATGTAAATAGCATGGAGAATGGCATAACTCCAGAATTGTTTAGGTAGTTTAGACTGAAATAGGAGAGCTCTACCTACATTTAGTATATGTTGGTGTTTTCTCTCAACTCTCCCATTTTGTTGAGGGGTTTCAACACAGCTAGTTTGATGAACTATCCCTTTTGAGGCATAAAAATCAGGTATTAAAAACTCAGGCCCATTGTCACTTCTAATAACTTTGATTTTGGTCTCATGTTGTGTCTCTATCATGTTAACAAAAGTTTTCACATAATTACTAACTTCTCCTTTTGATTTCAACAAAATTACCCAAGTGTATCTACTATGATCATCAAGAGCAGTTAGAAAGTATTTATGACCATGAATAGAAGTGGTAGAAATGGGTCCCCATATATCTAAATGAATCATTTCAAAACATTTTGATGCTTTTCTAGGGCTTAAGGCATATGACAGTTTCTTGTGCCTAGCAAAATGACAGATATCACATACTGAACCCTCATCAATTTTCACAAAAGGGAACTCTACATTCATTAATTTCATTCTACTAACGGACAAGTGTCCTAATCTAAAATGCCACAAGGCTGATTCTGGAAGTCTGTCATCACTTCCTTCTTCATTGGCAACAGCATTCACCTTCTTAGTCTCAATCTCCAAATATATGAGTCCCTCAAACATCACACCCAAACCAATCATCCTTTGTGTCTTCAAATCCTGTATTTCACATTTTTCACCACAAAATTCAACTTTAATGTTAGCAACAAGCAATTTGGGAACTGACAGAAGATTGAGTGAGAAGCCAGGGACATATAGGACATTTGTGATGGAGAAACTAGGTGAAAATTCTACTGTGCCACAGAATTTTGCTACAGCAATGCTGCCATTAGGCAATCTGATATTTATTGGTTTGATTGGAAAATAGCTTTTGAAATAACTGAGTGATGAACAGATATGATCTGTGGCTCCAGAATCAACAATCCAAGAGCCAAGATCTTGAGAATTTAATGCACAAGCAAGAGGAAATATACCTGATTGGTACCTATCAATAGATACCATATTAGCAGAACTTGAGGTGGATGCTTGTTGCTGCTGTGTCACAGTGTTCTGTTGCAACAAGTTGAGTAACTTATCATACTGTTCTTGAGTAATACCAATCTTAGCTTCTTCATTCTGCTCTCCATTCTCAGAACCAGAGTTCACAGCATTTGAAGCAGACTTTTGCCAATTTGGAGGAACACCATGCTTTTTATAGCATGTATCAACAGTGTGGCCATTTCTCCCACAGTAAGTGCACACCTTGCTGTATCTGTTGTTATAACCAGAATTGTATCCACCTCTGCCTCTTCCCAGGCCTCTTCTTGTGTCAACATTGGCAGCTAAAATCTTACTATCATCACTGCTAGGAAACTGTCTCTCATGTTGAATAACCATAGAGAAAATTCTGTTTAAACTAGGTAGAGGATCCATCAATAAAATCTGTGACTTAGTCATTGAGAAATTGTCATTTAAACCAGTTAGGAATCTAATAGTTTTGCTCATTTCATGATGCTTACGAGCCAAATCAATACCAGTTGCACAAACACATTTTCTAGGGCATCCACAAGTGGGCTCAGGCATGTATGCCTCTAATTCTTCCCACAAAATTTTCAGTTCAGAAAAAAATTCTGTCACAGACATAGAACCTTGTTTCAGGCCATAAATCTCACACTACAGCTCAGATATGCGAATTAAATCACCTTGTGAGAAACGTTCTTTCAATTCTTTCCAAACGTCAATTGCATTTTCAAGAAAAACAATGCTTTTGCCTATTGATTCTTCTACTGAATTCATTATCCATGAATGAGCTAACATATTACATCTACCCCATGCTTTAAAACTAGGGTGAAAGGGTTCAGGTATCTCTATAGTTCCATCAACAAAGTCAAGTTTATTCTTACCTCCAAGTGCTCTCCTCATGGATCTGGCCCAGCTATAATAATTGCTACCATTTGCATTCAGTGGTGGAGTAACTGTGACTGATCCTGGACCATCACTTGGATGCACATAATAAGGGCTTGTTGGATCAGCACTAGGATCCCTTGGAGGTGGTTGAGCTCCAGCTTCAGTACCAGATGATCCTCCTCCATTGTTGTTTCGAGCCATTTGTGATTTTGTGAATGAGAAAGGAAAGACAAAGTAAATGAACAAAGCAAGGTATGCAGAGCTAGGAGTGCTTTGATACCATCTTAAACATCACAGAAATTCATAATGAAGGAAACAAGCTCACTAAGAGCAGAGAAATAATAAAGATCAATGGAATGAAAAGTGTACTTCATTAATTATTATTTGATTACAGGAAGACACTATATATAGATGAAAGAGAGTGTACCATAGACCATAGTACAACTCAATACACCAAATAAAAAGCAAGTAAATATCTGCCAGCTAAGGAATAAAATCCTAACGGCAATATCTGCACTAAAATCCAAGACTGAGAACCTTCTAGTACTGACAGCAAATCATAGGCATCAAATGGAATATTCCCATATTAATTTGTGTAGTACTAGGTATTGTCCAAGGCACCAATCGTATTCTTCAAATCTGTCACATGAGAGGAATCAATATTGCATGTGCCAAGTACATTATTTTTAGCAGCATTGCACAACAATTCCTTGCTACATCCTTCAAATGTATCAGCACTGAGAGTTGCTGTGGTACTGCCCTTTGTATCAATTTTGCTTTCACATTTCAACACATGGAAAATAAAAGATAAAAAACATGAAAGTCTAATATAATACACATATTTGGTCGAAAAAAAATATAATACACATATATGGATATATATGGGCTGTCAAGAAATAAAGAAAATAGGGCCAAGGCCTATGGTCTACTTTTTATAACAATTGGGTGTGGAAATATCAAAAGGCCATGCTTCGTCCAACTCCCTAGATACTCTATAGACACCCTTAATATGCGTGAAAAGACCAAAATGCTATTAATGAGTCCTGTGATCCAACGATGGTTCGGCGCACGGTCGTCCGAACCAGTTCGGACGTAGTGCCATCGAACCAAAAACAAACACACAGACACTCCCCTTTTTAACTGGTTCGGCGGCACCACGTCCAGTTAAAATGCTGAGTTTTTTTTTCCCGTGAGGATATTTTGAGAACATTAAATTTTTAGAGGTGTATATCGAGTAGAGGGAGGGTTGGACGAAGTATTGGCCGTATCAAACTGTTGCAAAGGTCCAAATAAATTGGATAATCACACGTGAAGAAGCCCACCTCATCGTAATCCAAAAAGAAAGTGACGTATGGAAAGTGGACGGACACAAATTGAAGTACATGATAGAGATATAAATAGAGAAAAAGGGAAGGCACAAGAACCTAGACGAGAATTACAAAGAGAGAAGCACGAAAGAATTGAGAGAGAGATAGAGCGCCGCACACCAGGAACCAACAACAGTAGCGCCGGTGAGCAGAAGATCAGAATTTACTCTATCTCTAGTTAATTTTATTTTTTGTAATTCATTACTCCAAATTTTATTACAATGTTATTGATTATTATGGATAGCTAAATTCTCTTTTAGGATCTTAGGTGGATTGTGATTGATTAGAGACCTTTTTATGTTATAATTTATACTTTGAATTGCTAGTTTTTATTTCAATTAATATTATACTATTCATTTATCACATAATTAGGATTGACAACCCTTTGCATGTTCATAATCAATTAGTTGATTAGCGACCGTACTACAACTAGTTGGTGGACCTATAGGATAATTGAGACTATAATTAATGAATGACCAAACTTTAATTTAATCTTCCAATCATTCAACCTTTTTGTACTTTATGCTTTTCTTAAATTTAAATTCTAGCATGACCAAACTAGGGTTAATTTAGGAAAAAGAATATTAATCACGAATGACCAAACAGATTAATAGTTTTAGTAAAGGGATTGGTAATTGAATAAAACAAGGGAATTCAGGTAGAATTAGACATAGAGGAATCGAAGCTAGCAAGTGAAACCGATACCCTAGGCTTCTGTAACATCCCCCAAAGTGATTTTTTTAATTGTTTTGATTGGTAAATGATTTTAGTTAAAATTCAGGTTTAGTGGGAATCATAGTGAAAAGGGCAAAATAGTCATTTTTGTCTAGCAAGCGGTTATAACTAAATTAATTAGTTAACCTAAGTATTATAGCATTTATAAATATGTGTGATGGCTAATATAATTATTTATGATATAAGTATGTGCATTAGTGATTGATTGTTGTTTAAATTGGAGTTTTAAGTGAGTAAATAGGGAAAAGGGTAGTTTGGTCACTTCCCCTTATTATTAGACCCTCCGCTCATTTATTTCTGAAAACATACCCTCACACCAATGCAAAACAATCAGAATTCAAACATTAGAAAAGAGAGAAAGAAGAGAAAAGAGGGAGAGAGAGGAGAAGAAGAAGAGTGATAACTTCTCAAATCCTTGATGCATGTGAGTTCTTTCTTCACCATCCTATTCAGTTTTTCATCCTCTACACAAAGATACTAAAATCAGTAGCTCATTTCCCATCTTTCTCATTCTACCATTTTCAAGCTTCAAAGCTCAACTTGGTCAAGAATGGAGTTTTGAGAGTTTGTAGAGCCTTGCATGTTCAAATTAGGGGTCAGATTGAACTCTAAAATAGATTGCATGTGAGTTTGAGTGCTTGAATATAGAATCACAGTAGCTGTTGGTGTGTGAAAAACGTGTGCAAGTATACACAGTCACAAACAAGTAGTATAAAAGATCGAACCCACAGAGATTGGATTAACTCTTATATATTGTTGTAAAGAAATGCAAATTAGTGAAACTACACTATTCAGAATGTTTGTTTTGGTTGAAGTTGAAATGTTAAAATAAATGAAAGCAAGTAAATTGTGTAAGAAATCAGTTGAGAATGAAAGTTGGGATGTTTTCACAAACTAAATAACTCTTGAGTGTATTGTGTTTTCTTGTGGTGCAAATGCACTTAGTGCTGTTGCATCAGTGTGTGCTGGTCAGCTACTTTCGTCAGAGTTTCGTTACAAGCTCTTATGATCCTGTTTTTTTGCGGTAAAGAGTAGGGTTGTCAGTGCCTCTCTCGCCCCCTTACAGATAATCCAAGTTGCTTAAGTAAGTACACTCTTGTATCTTAAGATCTCTACACTTTTGTCGTAAGGACTATGTTAACCTAAGACTAGGAATTAACATGGAATTAACAAGCTAACTTCATTAAAACAAGTTTAACAAAAAGCTTCATTAAACACTTATCCTTACTTAGTTCTTGATTTCTAGTTATAAGCCAATTAAGTGAATATAACTCTACTTGTTCTAAGTGATCAACCTTAAACAAGATTAAGAATAGAACATCCCAACTCAAAAGAGTTTAGCTCATGATGGGCATGATAAAGCAAATATAAGTGAATGAAAACATATTGCAATGAAGAAAAGTAAAGAGGATTCAAAAGAGTAACAAATGGAAAACTCTTGCATATATTTGCTTACAACCAATTTCTTGCACCTATTAGCTCTTTGAAGAAGTGGAGATAGAAGTTGTCAATTTCCTCTCACCTCCCTCTCAAACTAACACTATGAAACTACAAGAAAATAAAACTTTGAAACTAAAAAAAACTAAACTAAAAAGAACATAAAAAAGATTATATGATATATGATATGGTATATGGTATATGGTATATGGTATATGGTATATATTTTTAAGTGAGGAATTTTGAGTCCTATTTATAGCCTTGGAGGTTTCCTTCATGTTGAGGTTTCCTTGCTGATTTAAGTTAACCAAACCATGGTTACTTTTTAAAAGTTAAAGATCAGCTTGGCTTTCAACACTCGTCCTTAATTTGAGGTCCAACAAATGGTTGCCACATGTCTTGTAAGATAGATTTTTGTGAAGCCTTTTTGATTGTAGGCGCCTCTTTTGCAAGTGGGCATGTGCTCCCATGTGACTTCTGAGCAAGCAGCAATCCAACTAAGCATTATGGCAAAGGTAAGAATTGAGGTGCTTCCAATGTGGGGTTGTGAGCTGCTTCGGTGCAGAGTGGTGCAGTTGCACCAAGTGCATTTGTACTACCCGGTGCAGTTGCACTAACTGGTGTATTTGCATCAACTGGTGCATTTGCACTAAACTGCGGCTGCACTGAACAAACACATCAAACATACCAATATACAATAAAATGCTAAGTTATGGACATCTCTTATCTGAAAACCATAAATGTTGTTATTTTATTCATACTAACATATTTAACACATAATAGACTTGATTTAGGGCAATTATCTAAGTGTAAAAGCACAAATAACTCTATATAAAATAGAGTTATCAGCTGTTCTTGAGAGACAAGCAGCAAAGGTGGGATTTTGGGGCTTAAGTTCGTGGTCCTTGAGGGTGGAGTTGAAGATATCCACTTACAACAAATTCTGCAGAAAACTGTTTTGAATAGTCTCTGGTATTTGCTTCGTAACTCACTACACAGACATCCTTTGAAGTTCATTTCTATTTCTTTAGAAACTACACTCAAAACCCTTCAAAATAGGCACAAGAACCATCTGATTTCATTAAGTATTGAGGGAGAAATTTTAGTCACAAATTCGGTTTTTGAATCAGTGACAGTTTTCACCTAGTCACATTGTTCCGGCCATAACTCCCTAAATACTTACTGTATCAGTATGGGACTTGAACCCACTTGAACTAGACAAAATTATCTTTACAATAGGAACTTGTTTGGGTATTTTTGGTTAAGAATCAAATTAGTTACGTTTGTTTCAAAACTGCTCACAGATGCTGCCAAACGAACTTGGAATTGTTGCCAAGTATCTATGAATTTGGGGTGTGCGTGGGAAAACGATTCTTGCCTAATTGATTTATGCTGATCCGGTGAGTGTTCTCACCACGTTTTCTGTATCATTATGTGATATGTATTCTCATTTCAAGTATATGTCAAATCTGTGCTGAACTACGGAAGTGCATGACTAGAATTCTCGATTGTTGAATTTGGTTTTCGGTTTTGTTAGTGTTTTACAGTTGAATTGTCTATGATATAAATGATGATATGATGCCATTATTGCTTTCAAAATTTTCATTGGAATGTTTGTTTTGAGGTGTTGAATTGGATTGGGTGTCGTCCCTGATGTTTGGTTTGAGTTTGGAATGAAAGAAGAAGGTTTAAAGTGATATTCGGCAGAAAACCGTTTAATGTAGGTTCAGTAAATCGTATATAAAATCTTCTGTAGAAGTCCATTTGTAGTGATTCTTGTTCTTTTGGAAACTAGACTCGTTGTTCTTCAGTTTGGACACTTGTTTTGCTTGATTTGGTTGAGAATTCAATAAGAAAATTGAGTTACAAGTTGGGCAACAGCTGCTGTCCTATTTCTGGACCCCTATGTTTTATTTTTAAAAACTGTAATTTTTGGATACATAAACAAATAAATAAAAATTATATCCAGAAACTAGACACTCTAAGGTTTCCAATGAATATTTGCTTGTTTAATTCTGATATCATTTTCTATGTTAAAGAAATTGTTGAAGTTTACGTACCACTGCTGAAAATTTACTGCACCTAAACTGTTCATTGAAATGTATGCATATGATAATGAAATTGTGGTTGATCGTGATGTCGAGTATCGAGTGAGAACTCTTCAAAGGTTTTGAAATTGATTTCCTGAACATGTGTAATGTTGTTCAGTGATTAAAAATGTATTAACGGGGTGACGACTCCGAGTTATTTAGCATACTTGGTGGAGGGAAGTCATGAGCCCAGAAGCTAAGGCCCCCGCATTATCCCTTATTGGTATGTTGGATTGGGGTTTCCGTGATCTCGTGAGATTTCGTTTCCCGGATTGTGCTAAGCCAAAGAAAATTATAAAATAGTTTATTGGTATACCGAATTGGAGCATCCCGGATTAAATGGGACTCCCGCATTATTCGGTATGGAAAGCTAATGAATATTAAAAAGAACGCATGAGAGGAACCGTAAGGGGTATCGGAGGCGCTCATTGAGATTTGTAATCTCACTGTTGTTGTTTTGTGATTTACAGGTACTACTAAGCCTAAGTGAAGATGCATTCTGAGCTGAGTTCTATCTAGTGGAGTCCGAGTGTTGGACTTTTATGTTTAGTTTTTTTGTCTTGTAATCCTTGTAATTGATCTATCGATCTTAATTTTGAGGATGTGTTTAGCTATCATGGATTCTGTATTAGTTGTATCTCGAGTTTGTTTTATGTACTAACTTGTATTCTGTAACACCCTGGGACCTTTTCTTACTTAGTAGGCTACCCACAAGTGTACATCATGACCTTCTCTCCCCCCCATTGAGAGTTTTTGCCTTCCGTGGGAATCGAACATGTACCCTAGGGGCTTAAGTACAAGTTCAATGCATTTCCACTATCTCATATCATTTATATTATTTTATTATTCTTGCTCCTTAAACTCTTGTTATCTGTTTTTTTACTTTTAATGATCCCTTTAGTCTATTGGTCTTGCTACTTATAATTGTTACGTGCCTATGTTTTTTTTATCAATTCTATTTGAATTATGATTTGTAAGTCTAACTTATTCTACTCTTTTATTAGTTTTGCTCCATTATCTGTCATGTGTAGTTTTGAAAAGTACGGTTCTGTTTGTTAGAGTATTAGAATATTTGCTTACATTTCATGAGGCGTTCAAATATTCTAATTAGGTGGTAAGTTCTTTTGTTCATTATTTCTTATTTTTGCACATGAATCAAACTTTAAACTTTTATTTTTCCAATTTTCTTATTTAAATTCTTATTATCAATATCTGTATTTTTAAAATGAAATGTAGTATTAAATATTATTATTTCACTTTTCTGTTTTACAAGTTATTTTGATGAATTGAAACTAAAGTTCAATTCATCGACTTTTTATTATCATGCTTAATTTTTTAATTAATCGACTTTTTAGTCACCTCTAGCAAATGTTGAATTGCTACTATAAAATAAGCATTGTAAACAAACAAAAATATGTTCTTTACATTGAGGAATTGGGAGATTGCTCAAATAGAGGTTAAGATATTGCCGAAGATAAACTAAGATAGAGGATTGGAGGTTTTGGAGATCGGTACGGGGGTATACGTTGAATTGGATACTAAAGCCATCACATGTAATAGCTTGAAGTTTGATTTACAATTGGTGAAACTAGATGTTGGAGGCATTCAATCAAAGGAGAAAAAGCCAATGAAATGAAACCGTGAAAAAAAGTGTGATGTGGTTGTTGATGTTGTGGTCTATTTGGATGCTACAAAAATAATGGAAAACAAGTGGAAATTTGAATATTTTGGGCTTATCACTAATGTGATGTGGTTATTGTAATAGTAACATAAGAATGATGATTTTTTTTTTTTTGAAAATATGGAAACTGATAATATAACAATTTACAATATATCTATGTAAAGTATAATAGAAAAAATTGAGCTTTTAATCCTAATGGTTGGTTTCTCTGTAGTGTTTTTTTGACAAGAATAATCTTAACTCATTTCATTTAGGATAGAAATCACAATACAAACACCAATTATAATTAAAAATAAGACCTAGCATAAGATCAAGATGCTCCTGCCAAATGTGAGCTATTTTCTGTAATTAACAAGGCTTTAGTTGAAGTTTCAGTTTAAATTTTAATTTCAAATTATGATTTTTTTACAAGAATTTATGAATTATATATTAATTGGTGATAAAAATAATAAACACCGGTAACTTTTTATTTTCTTTGATTTATTTTCAATGCCCTTATATTCAACACATTAAATATTACATATTACACTTCTTCTTAGTACATTTAATGAAAAATATTTAACTACGTACTCTAAAAATTAGGATGAAAACATGTTTACAATATTTTTCAATAATAAAATATTGGGTTAAATATGTTTTTGGTCCCTATAAATATAGCGAATTTTGTTTTTAGTCCCTCTAAAATTTTTTGGCCACTTTTGGTCCCTACATTTTTTTCCGTTAGCACTTTTAGTCCATGCCGTTAGTTTTCACTAACGGCGCTGATGTGGCATAGGTTATGTGGCATTTTTTAATGTGTTGGCATGCTGAGTTGGATTCCGCGTATGAAATTAAAAAAACAAAATTAAAACAAAATTAAAAACATGAATTAGAATAGAAACCCAGAACCCAACACAAAAAAAAAAATAGAAACGCAGAACAGATCTCCTTCTTCCTCTAGCTCTCTACTTCCATCTTCAATGTCTCACCTCCTTCAAACCAAATTGTAATAATCTCTCTCACCTTGATGGCAGTAAACTCCACATGATCGAACCGTCACCAAAAGATAATACCCATCAGCAATGAACAATGGCGATACTTGATTAAGAAAAGGAAAATGTTTAATACTGCAAAAAAATATTTTATGAAAAGAAAAGTAAGTGACCTCATTCATTCATAAGCCTCATATGATGATTGGTTATACGAACATCTGTACTAATTTCCTAGAAGTCAATTAATGCAAAATACTCTTGGTCTTAGGTAAAACTAGCAGCTACTGGACCTGATTTGAACACAGATTGATTCACAAATTCCTTTTAACTGTAAACCCAGGAAACGACATCGTTTTAAAGTCCCCGCTGAGATTGAGATGCGAACGGAGATTCGATGAACAGGAAGAGGGACGCTCCCGGTGAGAAAGAACCGCAGTGAGAGAAAAGGAATCCATTGAGAGAGATGCGATGCGAAAACTGAGAGAGATGCAAAAACGATTTCTAGGGATTTATGGAATTTTTGAATGAAACGATTTTTAGGGATTTCTAAGATGATGAATGAAACGGTGAGATGCAAATGATTTCTAGGGATTTTAGAGAGATGAAGTTAGCTGCCATCAAGGTGAGAGAGATGATTTCAGTATGGTGAGGAGGTGAGACATTAAAGATGGGAAGAGAGCTAGAGGAAGAAGAAGACTGTACTGCGTTTCTATTTTAATTTATGTTTTTAATTTGTTTAATTTCATACGTGGACACTTTGTGGAATCCAACTCAGCATGCCAACACATTAAAAAATGCCACATAACCCATGCCACATCAGCGCCTTTAGTGAAAACTAACGGCAGGGACTAAAAGTGCTAACGGAAAAAATGTAGGGACCAAAAGCGCCCAAAAAATTTTAGAGGGACTAAAAACAAAATTCGCTATATTTATAGGGACCAAAAACATATTTAACTCTAAAATATTCAATAAACATTGTAAAATTTATTTCACTTTTCTAAAATTATATTTCAAATTAATTAATCTGATAAAAAATTTTAACAACTATTTATATTGAAAAACACATACACTATAAGATGGAGTTTTTATTTTCTTTTATTTTTAAAAGTGTGATCTCAACATATTTTTCGAACTTATATATATTTTTTACAAACAAATTATATTATTTTATAATACACGTGCATTTCCCTTTTAAATCAAAATTAATATAATTTGTTTTTTAAGTAAGAAATAATTAGTTGACCATTAGAATTCTTTTTTATGTAATAATTATGCATTGAAAGGAAGGAGTTTCACATTCATATGAATGATTCATTTAGTTGACAATAAACTCATGAGTTAGTATAATATCATCCCTATACAATATCTCAAATTGATATATGTTCCATGAACATCACAAATGCATGATTTTCATATATTTTAGTAGAGCTTACAAGAAATGTTGATTTCTATCAAGTATATATTATTTTAAATTTTAGAAAGATAAATATAAACAAATACATAATTTAAATATCAAAATAAAATGCAATAATTACTAAAAAAACGGAGTTAAATATATGATATTTAACTAAAACACTACATCTTCCACCAATATTCTACTAACTCATTAGTTTATTGGCAATTAAAGGAATAATTTATAGTCATGTGAAATATTTCCCTTTCAATGAATACAAGAATTTGAAAGGCCTACAAATTCACAAAATAACTAGCCGCCTGACCCAGATGAAGAAGATGATGGCAGAAGGAAACAACCAAAATATGAAAGATTTAGGCCAGAGGAGCTTGACAAAAATTACAAGTTTAAGGCTGGTTTAGAATTTGGTTCTCTTGATGAGTTTAGAGATGCAATTAGAGAGTGGACAATATTAAATGGGAGGGAGATGCAGTAAGTATTGATTTTACATTATAGAGTTTAGGAAGCAAAATTCTATCTTTTCGTAATAAGATAAGATTTATGCAGGTTTGTTCCTATTTTCCCTCAGATTAGTATAATCCATTACTTATTGCTTATTTTATAAACCTGTTTTTGAATTTTGATAGGAGTTGGCAATCATATATAGAGCGGACACTGACCGCTGAGGATGGCATGATGGCTACTGTTGATGCCTGTAACAGTTTGGCAAAGAATTAGGTCAATTGTTAAACTTGAAACAGGTGTTGCAATGTGAGAAAGGGAGCAAAAGCATTCAAAAGTAGACAAGGTCTACTGAATGGCAACAGGTTTTGTAAAGTGGTGTTGCTATTTACTTATACAAGAGTTGAATGCTACTATAAGAATGATAATCTATGTATATTTATTGTGTAATGTTGTCTTTTTTCCTTTTTTTAATGCATCTGAACCACAATTTTAAGAACTTATTAATTCTATTATCATCCAATCAATCTGCTTCCTTCCCTATATCATTCATCAAAGAGGAAAATGAAGTAAGGTTCCATTAAATTGAGGTAGGGCCCATATACTAACTATAATATACTGATAATTATCAAATATGCTAAAAACAAGTATGCTCAAAGACTATAATGTAATGCTTGATGTGACCTTTGTTATTGATTATAAAGGTTATTCTTCTCTTTATTGGCAGGGAGATGTAGTTCTTTTTACTGTCTCTCTTAGGTGACTGATTTTGAAGCTTTTTTGAGGTTCTAAAGTTATAATAAAAATATCATTATATTAAAGGGACAATGTGTGACTCAAGCAAGGGTTTACCAAATATTATGAGGGCTGTTCCTTATTCCTTCCTAACAAAATAGTAATTTACCTGTGTACTTAAGTGAAGATGATTTCATCTATATTTGATTCTAGGACACATATATATGGAGACATAAACATTGGTATATTCTAAAATAATGGGCTAAATTTCGAATTCTATATATTCAGTCTGTCCAAAAAATTATTTCACTTAGTATTTAGTAGATGAAATTGTGATCATGTGCAGGTTTAATGTCCTTAAGTTCTTATACTCCAGCAGCAACATCTCAGAAGCAACTATATGAGAAACATCTTCAATAGTAGATGTTGTCAATATTAAAGAGTCCTCAACAATTAGGCTGAATCAAAAATTTAAGTTGTTGTAGATATGGGTTAGGGGAAAATATGTTGAGAACTCAAGTAAATTAATTCTATTGAATATTCATCAATTCCGAATTGAGAAATATTCGTAGTAGCGAATATGGGGTGGAGTGGAAACTTGGAACTGAGGGTTAGAGAGATACGCAATGAAGAAGTAGATAAGATAGATTGAAGAAAGTTGTTTTTTGCTACTCTATTTAGCTTGAATTACACCTTTTAATATATTCCATATAGTTATAGTTATTCACCACGGGAAAGCAAATAATGATTAATGATTTGAAATAGGAGCTACATGATTCCTATATGATTGGTAATTATCCAACAATAACAATTTCTTTCGTTGTGACAACCATCCTACTACATGTTATCAGCATCTCAATTTATATGAACCTGTTTGTTTCAAACCAGAATGCTTTGTTGATTTTTTTCAAGAACAAGGAATTAAATGCCCTCCTTACCTTATCTTAGTATTTCTAGTGCAAGCAAACAACTCTCTACCTTAGGCCTATAACGGCCATCCCATCACTCACAATGAATGAAAATAATTTATAGTAGCAGCAATAATGTATTTATTATCCTCTGCCTCTGGTGTGCAAGAATCCGATTTATTGGGTACCGATTAAGTGTTTTATAATACAAACAAACGAATGGTAGATTTGGTTTTATATACACACAAGAGTCAAACCAAAGAAAAAGATTGAAATCAAAGAAAATAGAATAAAATAAATTAGACATAAAACTCATACAAATAAAATGGTAGGTTTTGATTCCATAGAAAAAACAATGGAATTAAAAATAGAATAAAATAAATCTTTTCTATATGTGCATGGAACAAATTTCAATTTTTGTACATATCTAATTACTTTCTCTTAGGATTTGTATCCTTTTCAAATTGTTCAAATGTTCAATTAATATAAACTGAAAATATATCTGTGGATTGGTCCAATATGTGAAGCTCGTTGGTGTTACAGTGGGCTATACAATAACTAGCTCTACAAGTATGGTGTAAGTTATTACATCCCAATTTTTATGTATAACAATTGCAAATGAGATGACATCCATCACTAACTACCTCGGACCACACCCTTCAAGGTCGGAAGTACAGTGCAGAACAAAACCCTTATAGGAGTCCCTCCTTAGGTACATTCTCTCTTGAAGTCTATTTAGATTTATGGAATACTTTATTATGATATATTTAATTATGTTAGTTCCCTTGGAAATCACTTTGATTGATGAAGATATAACTTCCATGAAACTTTTATGTAACATCTATATGGTGAGTATGGATAAATAAGATAACTTGTGTATAAATAAATGATATATATGATCTTGCTTTATAGTTTTGTTAGCCATAATATTACCTATATCATTGATGATGTTTCCTGTTGGATGTTATGTCACTCTCAGGGGCAACAAGGCAATGCAGCTGTTGGAGATCTATTTTAAAGGTTTAAAGGGTATTAACTGTTGAGGTGTAATTTTGTGAAACCAATTTTTTTGGCTTTGGTATACACAAGCATATTGATTTAGGAATCAATAAACAATGTAATCTTTATGTTCTCTTTTCTGCATATGTTCTCAAAATTCTTCCCGATGCATCAATGTGTCCTCCTGTATTAAGAGTTATGTACATTCTATAGATTCCATAATTCCATTTTGATTACACAAGCACAATACTTCTACTTTAAAGGAAACACAATATGGTGGCTACGTATGCATGTAATTTAGTGATAGATGTATTTCTTTTGAAGAAAACTTGTGTTGCCCATCTAGTGAAATAAGAAATTAACTGGGCTAAGAAACAAAGAAACGAAATGCAAATTTAATTTTTTTTTAAAAATAAAATAATGAATAGTGGCGGTTCAAACAGCCAGTAAGGTTTTTTATTTTATTTTAAAATAGTAATGTAGAATGCTGGCGGTTGCCAACCGCCGCTAAAATCAAAGGCAATTGAGGCCACTGTATTGTGGCGGTTTTAACCGCCGCAGAGCAGGTTTCTTGGCAGTTATTCCGACGGTTGGGCCAAAGCAAGGCCAATTGGAATGGCGTCGCCAAATTCTGTGGTAGGAGCAGGACCGCCGAAAAGCAAAAATATTGGCGGTTCAAACCGCCGTTAAATCCAACTTTGACCGCGCCTTGTTTGTTGTAGTGGCGTAAAGTTTTAATTTAAATATGTGTAGAGTGACCCAAACTCTACTAGAGTTAAATAGTCAGCGATACCTAAAGATCGTTTGACTACTCTTTGGAGTTAAAGTTAAGTGAAGTTTAGGCTTTCGATGACCGGTTAACACATAAGAAACTTCTAAATTATTATTTGGTTGATTAAGTGAATGATTGATTTCTTGATTTCTTTGATTGTTTATATGTTATGAAATGCTGATGTGTTATTTGTGATTATTTGTGGAATTGCTTAAACGTCTTATTTTGTAACTATGTTGAGAAGCATGATTTTACTTCATTATAAGAATATGATAAATAAGTATAATGAGAAAACTAAGATAAGATTGTACAATCAATTGGTACAGGAACTGATTATCGGTGAATCGGAAAGGGCTACCTACGGAGGGGCTGACCGTAAGACCGAGTTAAGCATTGTAGAGTGCAGCCGTCGAGATATCAATTCTTAGAGAATCATATAGATTGCATGTGTTGTAAGTCCACACCCGCTTTTGTTCTATCTTTCACTAACAACTTTCCTAATCTCATCTCTTGAATTACCTCTCCAGTTTGACAGTGGTTTCTTCCCTTGAGAATTATGAGATTGATCCTAAACAAATTGATCGTCTTGAAGTAGGTAGTGAGACTGTGATAGACAAAAGCAAATCTATCAAGACTTTCTTGATGCAAATATTTGAGGTATGCTTTTCAGTGTCCAACCAAATGGATATCATAATATGGTTCTCCTTATCACATTTGACTTGTTTGCTTGTCGTCTCATTATTGTTTAAATCTCAATCTAAGTACCTATTTGATTGGTGATTAAACCTTAGTTTATAGTATTTAATCTTGGATTGGTGGCTCTTGAGTAGTTAATTTTATGTATATCAAATAGAGCACACAGCTAAAGTGTCATATAGCTAGCTATGATCTTGGCTCTTTTCTTCCTGATTCTTTAACCGATTAGTAGTATTAACCAGTGACCATCTTCATGTAAAGTCATTAATAATATTTCGCTGTGATATGTTATAGGATGTCTGTATTGTTTATAATTAGATGTGGATTGGTTCTGTTGTCTTATGATTTTCTTAATCAAAAGTTTATTTCCATAAATTTGTAATACAATATTCATTTATATGGTTGAAACAACCAGAAATGTGGAAACACTGACATAGAAGCTGTTGAAACAACTAACGCATGCTATGGAGGAACTGCTTTCTTCAATTGTGTCAATTGGGTGGAGAGAAATTCAGTGTTGCTTTGATGGCAATTGCATAACTGATTGGGCCATAGCTGAATTATGTCAAGGCCATCCTTGTATTTAAATCTGGTTTATTTTCTATAATATATATTATGAGGTGAAAGATGGTATCATTCTTGTTATCATAATGCACTACAACAGATTTGGGGATGGGCAGCGTTTTTTTTTAGCCATGGGCAGCGTTTCTGGGCGCTGCTAAATTTGGCGCTGGTGATTCCTCCCCAAAAATGGGCAGCGTTTGAGAAGCGCTGCTCATTAATAGCCATAGGCAGCGTTTGAAGGGAGAAGCGCTGCTCATTCACCTAGCGCGTTTAGAAATGGGCAGCGTTTGGTAAGGGGAAGCGCTGCCCATTTCTAAACGCGCAAGGTGAATGAGCAGCGCTTGGTGGGAGAAGCGCTGCCCATTCACCTAGCGCGTATAGCAATGGGCAGCGCTTGGTAAAGGAAAGCGCTGCCCATTGCTGGTGAATGAGCAGCGCTTCCCCCACCAAGCGCTGCTCATTCACCTAGCACATTTAGCAATGGGCAGCGCTTCCCTTTACCAAGCGCTGCCCATTGCTATACGCGCTAGGTGAATGGGCAGCGCTTCTCCTACCAAACGCTGCCCATTGTTTAATTTTTTTTCTCCTTTTTTTCTTGTTTTTTTGTACTTTCCTTTTTATATTTGATAATTTCCTGGTATATACAGCCAATTAATACCAATCCAATCCATTATATACTAACAACATATATATATATATATAAACTAGTTATATATCCCAATGCACCAATATGATCACAAACCAAAACAAACTAGCTAACAAGTTATTATATGTATCCAAAACTTAGCAACTTACAATATTAACAAATTAATATGTATCCAAATCAAACTCTCTACCAATATGTATCCAAAACTAGCCAGATACTTACAATATGTATCTAAATTAAAACAAGTTAGCAGCTAACATATGCATGAACTAATTCATATGCATGTATCCAAAACTAGCAAGCTACTTACAATATGTATCTAAATTAAAACAAGTTAGCAACTTACATATGCATGAACCAATTCATATGCATGTATCCAAATAAAACTCTAACAATTTACAAGATTACAATCTATCTAAAATCAAAAGAATTGCGAGACATAACGGCACCACTCTCCTCTAAGCTCATCAATCTGTGCAGTAGAGTATGTCTTCCACCGACAATCGGGAAAATACTGAAATTATATAATTAAATAAAATTAGAATTGAAATATATGGTTAAACCAAAATAAAAAAGAGTTCTGTAAAGATACCTGTCTGGGGATAACCATTTGATTGTGGGTAATAATTTCCTTCATAAATCTCATTACGTAATACCCACAATCATTGTTATTTGGTTGTTTCGGACACTACAAAACAAAAGATTAGTTAATTGTTAAATTTAATTTCATACATTTTTTTGACAACAATAATGTAAATAAATATATGAGAAGATTGATTACAAACTTACCACTATTGGCACCCATTTTGTCTGTGATTGTTCTAATCCCCAATATTCCTTCAAACAACTGAACACAATTGGATATAACTATATTATTAAAAATACATATAGTTAACAACTAAAACAAAGAAATATGCAGAGTGATCGAAATACACACACCTATTAAATATGACAACCAAGTCTGGGTGGGTGTTGAAATGACCATGCACAGAATCAATATAGTACACCGTATCTGTCTTAGGATTTATTGCAAGCAAAATCCAATGATCCCTACAAAATAAAACTTTGAATAAGTAATTGACTAGTATTTAAAAAATGCATGTTATATAAGAATCGATTAAATCTCTCACCCTACGAGGCACGGTGCCAAAAACATGGTATCGACGCCTCTATGTTGAGCATCCGATAAGCGTCGAGTGATATAATTTGTAACATCTGTCTTGTTTTGTTCCACAAGGTCGTTATAATTAGACAGATCCTCCCTGACATTATGGAGGTGTGTACTATCCGGACACAAGAACACATATCTCTGTGTCCGCTCCGAAGGGACCAAAATGTTATGATACAAGCACCTACAATTAGAGGTATATGTATATATAAATTAAATTAACAATATAATAAAATAAACTCAATAATGTTAAATAATAAATTACATACGTACCTGATATATGCTCTAATACAAACACTGGTTGCCCAATTCATCTGACATAAATCATTAATATCCTGTTTTGGGATTATCAATAGTTGATCGGGATTTCCAAAAATGTTGTCATCCATCTCCAATACAAGCGGGGTTTCATCATCCATCTTGAATTGTGCATGCATTTCGGTATACAAAATAATCCTAGAATCATCAATGGAAGAGGCGGAGGGCTGACACACTATTGGAGGAGGGGCTGGCTGAGTCACTTTTGGAGCAAGGGTGGACCGAGTCACTTTTCGAGGAGGGGCGGGCTGAGTCACTGTTGGAGGAGGAGAGGGCTGAGTCACTGTTGGAGGAGGAGAGTGCCGAGTCACTTTTTGAGGGGCAGGCTGAGAAACTTGTGTTGAACGGCCGGACCGAGACACTTTCTTGCTAGTAGATATTGCCTTGCTAACACTTTTTCCCCTAGATTTTGCATTTTGGCGTACCTATATATAAATCAAATAATTCGTTAGCTAGCACACAATAAATGACAAAATAAAATAATTAGTTAGTTACAAATATATTGTCACTTACAACAATAAGGTGTGCTGGCCATGCCACAAATGTACCAACTGCATCTTGTACAGTTAGTAAATCTATACTGGGTATTGGAGCAGGCAAAATGCAGTCCCCCACAATTGCACAATCAACTCTGACTCTAACATGATTTGGAGGTATGGGTAAATTGTGCATCAAAGTTCCCAATTAGTCACATGTGAAGCCTATTGCAACCATTTGGTGTGAGTTTGAGATATACAATTCACACTCACACTCATTGTTGTCCTAAATCAATTATAAACAAAAATTAATAAATACATTGCGTAGAAGAAAGAGAGTTTAATAATTAATTTGTTATTTATCCTCAAAAAAAAAATTAATACCTTAGTTGACGGAATGGTGCAGCTATCTCGTGCGCTATCTGTGGCAGGGGATGGTACTGCAGGCGAAACCAACCCATAGTGCAATTTGATTTGACTAAGTTCAGACCTTAGACCTTCATACAATACCCGCAACTCTCTACTTTGTTTACAATCATGATGCTCCTCATAAGTTCTCTTCTTTGACCCAAGGTAGTTGGATGGATTAACGCCAAATCCACAACCCCTTGTACGACCTGGGTATTCTTCCTTTTCCAAGGCACGAGTAATGATTTCCTTTTCAGAGCAATCAGTGATCTCTCCCTGTGACACAGACTCTGATATGGTTTCCTGATTCACAAACAAAAGTATAATAAATAAAATTATTATACATTTTAAATATCATAAAAGTTTCAAAACAATATTCGAATTTTGGAAATACTTACAATTCTGTCGGTCACCTCCTTAGTTTTGGGATCCACAACCTCTCCATCCTTTTGTCTGGCTGCTACCCACAAAAAATGTCGCTCAATGCTTTCTTTAGTAGGATCTTTCCCACTCTCCTCCAACTATATTTAAATTTACCAAATGTTAAGAAATTATAAATCAAAAGATTTATTAAACAAAGAGAAATCAAGCTTATTGTGTCTTACCAATCTCTCTTCAAAAACTTGATATCCACTAGCACCGCCTCTATAAGGGTACTCACAACCAGAAGCTCTCTCTCGATTCGCTTGGCATAGTTCCTATTTAGAGACATAAGTATACATTAATGTATAATATATAATTGTCAACTATATTTTAAGTTATAACTTAATAGATTATAGTACTAACCATGAAATCTTTATCTTCGGTGCGTCTCCTAACAAATGTAACCCAATCCTCCTCCGTAATAAATCCACTATATGGCGCTGGAGGCTTCCATCTGAGGTTTCCACTATTATCAAACAACCATTTTTTTTTAGACTACCCCTGAAATTCCGATGTAGCTTTCCAGCTTCCTTCATACACCAGTCTTTTCGGGACTCATCCACATCAAAATATTTTTGCATACACATATTCAATAAAAATGATATAAATATATATGGTTACAAATTTATTAAATAAGATTACTAAAGAGATGTAAAATTATATACCTGTATTGTTAACCAAAACTCCTCTTTGTGTTTCCCCAAAACAGCACTTTTCTCACTCCAAGTACTGATTGTAATTGGTATCATTTGTTTTACCTTACTACCGAGGAAGGTAACCAAATCTGCGCGATTATCCCCAATTGGCTGGCCCTTAATATTCCACAACACCTACATTATGTCATTAGTAAATTAGTTAACAAACAATTAAAACTAAGTGTTGAATTAATAAATTAATTAGTAATTAGTAATTAGTAACTTACTGGTACTTTTCCTTTTCCTTTATTTACTCGATTGATGATATCTTTTTTGACCGTCATTCCACGAGGAGCCTGCCTTCTGATATACTTTTCAACATCACACTGATGATCGCTGTCATGATCACTGTGATGATCACTATGATCCGCCATCTAACCTGCAATAAAACATAATCATTGTTATATTTATCTATCCAAAATAAATAAATAGACAAGAAGATGAAAACTATGTAAAATAACTACTTGGAAATAGATAAAAAGCATATGATGTAAGTCTAAACTACCTTTTCCTTTTCTTGGATATAATTGTATTTGCAATTCGCGTCTTAGTATTTTTTTTTTGACGAATCGTAATCCCATCACTATGATCGTTTCTAACATACACAAAATCCTCTATAGGAGTACTTTCCCCTACAATTGGTAGTGATGTCCCAAAGAAAGGGTCGTCCTCAATACCATCATCATCGGTTGCTTGATCCTCAATGTCATTCACCAATTCTTTATTTGTCAATAAAACAATGGACCAATTTGTATCAACTAGATCAGTGACATAAAACACTTGTTGAGCTTGGGATGCCAAAATAAAAGGCTCATCTTTA
Organism: Astragalus glycyphyllos; assembly: GCA_963573325.1. NCBI lineage: Eukaryota > Viridiplantae > Streptophyta > Magnoliopsida > Fabales > Fabaceae > Astragalus > Astragalus glycyphyllos. The sequence goes on from OY754307.1 coordinate 92,957,339, forward strand.
TATCCTAACTTATTGAAATTCACCCGCATGAACCCCGACTCATCAATCTGTAAACCACTATTATTGTCAACCCACTTACATTGGAACACAGGCTCCCGAAACATGTTGTAATCCAATTCCCATATGTGTTCAATGACCCCGAAGTATGACATATTCGCATATATGGGATTTCTGCCTTTGGCACTTGATGTATGCAAAGCTTGAGCTACAAGAGTCACCCCACTATTTTGCATTTTACTTTGATCATCATGGTTTTTTGTATAGAACGTGTACCCGTTCATTAGATAGCTGGTGTAAGAGAAAATTTGCATATTTGGGCCTTTTGCTAACCATCTCAATCTTTCTGAAATCGAGGAAGGATTCATAGCAAATTCGAAATCAATGTGCTCTTTTAGCCACACTATGAAACTCCGATTATGTTCTTTTGTTAACCAAACTTGAGTCTTATATGGGTGATCACTCTTAAGTATGTCCATGTGCTTGGAAACATATGAATCAACCTCAGTATCATTGTGCAAAACATATAAGTGTGCTTCATCTAGTTCTTTCCTTGATACCATCACTATTTTTGTTCCTGACATCCCTTTACTAATGCTTCCTAAGTGACGAGACCTTGGCAGTCCCACAGAATATTCAAGACTAGATAGATAGCCGGTACAGAACTCAATAGCTTCTTCAACTATGTAGCGCTCAACAATACAACCCTCGGGTCGTGATCGGTTTTTCACATAACCTTTTAATATCTTCATGTAACGCTCAAACGGATACATCCATCTCATGTAACATGGGCCACACAATTGTGTCTCCCTAATCAGATGAACTATTAGATGAATCATTATGTCAAAAAACGAAGGTGGGAAATACATCTCAAGCTCACACAAAGTGACAGTAATTTCTCTTTGCAATGATGGCAACTTTCCAGGGTCAATCACTCTACTACAAATCGCCTTAAAGAAGAAACTAAGTTTGGTTAGGGTCTTGCGTACTTTCTTAGGCAAAATGGAACGTATACCAATGGGTAGCAAATTTTCCATTAGTACATGGCAATCATGAGACTTTAAAGACTTTAACTTGAGGTCTTTCATCGATACAAGGTTCATAACATTTGAAGAGTAACCCTCTGGAACTTTAACTCCATGAAGAAACTTACAAAACACGGTCTTCTCCTTTTTAGATAAAGTATGAGCTGCCGGAGGTAGATATGTACGTGTACCCTTCTTTAACGGACCCAATTCTGGTCTCAACCCCATACTAAGCAAGTCCAACCTCGAGTTGATGGTATCTTTAGTCTTTCCTGGCATATTGAGCAAGGTACTGATGACACTTTCAAAGACATTTTTTTCAACATGCATCACATCAATGAAGTGCCTTACATATAATGACTTCCAGTATGGCAACTCAAAGAAAATTGACTTTTTCTTCCACCCCCGTTTGGCAAGCTCTCCTGCAAAAGGCTTCCCAAATTTAATGTTCAAACCTCTCACCTTTTCAAATAGTTGTTCACCCGTCAAAGCCATGGGAGCTTTACGGGTTTCGATATTCCCATTGAATGCCTTTTTCAACAGTCGATACGAATGAGTAGATGGCAAAAACCTACGATGACCACAATAGATATTCTTCCTACCATGTTCCAACCACATCCAATCAGTGTTATCTTCACATATAGGGCACGCACACTGACCTTTGTTACTGTACCCAGATAGATTGCCGTATGCTGGAAAGTCATTAATTGTGCCAAAAATCATAGCCCTCAGGGTGAAAGTTTCTTCTCTGAACCCATCATACACCTCTACTCCAATCTCCCACATTAGCTTCAAGTCTTCAATTAACGGAGCCAAGTATACATCAATATCATTTCCCGGTTGCTTGGGCCCAGAAATTAACAAAGACAACATCATATATTTGCGTTTCATGCAAAGCCATGGAGGTAAGTTATAGATCGCCAAAATCACGGGCCATGTACTGTGGGAGCTACTCTGAATGCCGTGCGGATTAAATCCATCAGCAGACAATGCAAGTCGTAGGTTTCTTGGATCCAACCCGAAATCAGGATAATCAATATCAATTTTCTTCCATTGCGGAGAATCTGCCGGGTGTCGTAGCATGCCATCTTTAATCCTTTCATCATCATGCCATGCAAGTGTTTTGCATCTTCTGAACTATGGTACATGCACCTAAATCGAGGAATTATGGGAAAATACCACAACACCTTTTCTGGAGCAGATTCTTTCTTTTTATATCGCGATGCATTACATTTAGGACACGACTTTAACGAGGCATGTTCATTCCGAAATAAAATGCAATCATTGGGACAAGCATGTATCTTCTCATAGTTCAACCCAATGGACCCTAACATTCGTTTTGCATCATACGTCCGAGAAGGGAGCACATTGTCCTTCGGCAACATTTCTTTCAACAGTGCGAGTAATTCCGTAAAGCTCTTATCCGTCCATCCATGGCAAGTTTTCAAGTTATACAACTTTATCACAGCCAATAGTTTTGTGAATTCAGTACAACCTGAATACAACGGTGTCTCCGCATCCGTTATCAATTTCTCAAACATTTGAGGACAATCATTAAGATCGTCTTCAACAGCCTTTGCCATCTCTTCAAATTCGCCCCCTTCAAATGTAGGTCTTTCGGTGTCAACCGGTGCACATCTCTCAGTACTATTACCCATATTTGAAGATTCACTTCTTTCCTCACCATGCATTGTCCAACAAGTGTAACTTTGATCTATTCTGTAACCCTTTAAATGTCCTGCCAACTCCTCTGCATTAACTGATTTTACATAACAACAACTCAAACAAGGACACTTCATGTTACTAGAAGTCCCTAAACGTTCAACAGCACACTTCACAAAATAATCCACTCCAGCAGCATATTCCTTGGACAGACGATTGGCAGACATCCACTCTCTATCCATAATTTCTCAGTATTTATTTATAATAAAATCCTGATAAGAGAACTTAAAAACCTATTATAGGTGACAAACAACAAACAATTCGCATATTTAGGCATATTTGATTTTACTTTGCTAGTTTCATTCACCACACATATACAAGTTTACATAACTTATATTCTTGTTCAAGTATAAATCATCATGGTTCAATCAAAACAGTTATTAGCAATTGATTTTTAGAATCATTGTTGTTGCCAAGACTAAGTTAGGTATCAATCTTTCATTTCAAGCACAACTAAAACAAAAGGAACACATAAAATAAATAAGAGAGGCAATTTCAGTTTTAAATAAATAAATAGTCACTCTAGTTTTAAACAACAAAAGTACCTGAACAAGTGGAAGCAACAATGAACTCCAACCTAGGCGAACCACGCACTAGCAAATGAACCGAACTCTCGAACAGCGAATGCAAAGCTCCAACAAAACGAACTCGCAAAACCTAACAACAATTCACATATTCAGCAACAATCCTCAATTTCTCATGTTTAGAAATACATCACAAGTATTCCTTAACCTAGAACAACATTCAATTAACATGCATTTCACTAAATATCTCAAATTTATAAATACAACACAAGAATACCTTAACCTAGAGCAACATTAAATTAACAAGCATTTCATTTGGACAATTCAACAAACACTACACCTACATTTCCCCTCAAGTTTAGAAACACTTCACCCTTTCAAAGAACCAATCAACAAGCATCAAGTTTGAATCATCTAACTTAAGGTTTCAATGCCATTAAAATAACTAGAACAACAAGCAATCCTAAATATCTCAAATTTATAAAATCCCTTAACCTAGAGCAACATTAAACTAAAAAGCATTTCATTTGGACATTTCAACAAACACTACACCTACATTTTCCCTCATATTTAGAAACACCATTTCAAAGAACCAATTATCAAGCATTAAATTTCAATCATCTAACCTAAGTTACCAATGCCATTAAAATAATTAGAACAACATGTAATAATACTAACCTTAGTGAAAGAGAAACGAAAATGGGGAAGAAATGAGCTTCCAAGTACGAACCGAAATCCTTTGCAAAAATGGAGAAGTATGGAAGAGAAACGAAAATGGGAAGAAATGAGCTTTGGAGAAACGAAAATGAGAGCAGCCACGAGGGAGGGTGAGAACGAAAATGAGTGTGAGAACGAAAATGAGAGTGAGCACGAAAATGAGGGTGAGAAAAAAAATGGTGAGCTAGAGTGTGAGAGTGAGCGCGAGAGAGAAGAGAGCAAGAGAGACTGTGCGTGATACCCGTTGAGAAGAGGAAAATAACGAAATAAAAAAAAGAGCAATGGCCAGCGTTTTAGCAAGAAGCGCTACCCATTGCCTAGCGCTTTTTAACAATAGCCAGCGCTTCCTATATAGGCGCTACCTATTAGCCTTGCGCGTTTAAGCAATAGCCAGCGCTTCAGTATAAGCGCTACCTTTGGCCTTGCGCTTTTTTGCAATAGCCAGCGCTTCCAATACAGGCGCTACCTATTGGCCTTGCGCGTTTAAGCAATAGCCAGCGCTTCATATAAGCGCTACCTTTGGCCTTGCGCTTTTTTACAATAGCCAGCGCTTCCAATACAGGCGCTACCTATTGGCCTTGCGCGTTTAAGCAATAGCCAGCGCTTCAGTATAAGCGCTACCTTTGGCCTTGCGCTTTTTTGCAATAGCCAGCGCTTCCAAATATAGGCGCTATCTATTGGCTTGCGCTTTTAAGCAATACCCAGCGCTTTCAATATAAACGCTGCCTATCCCTATGACCGTTTCCCCTTACCTAGCGCTTTTTAATAAACGCTGCTTAAGGTAGCGCCTATTTTTCCTAATTCTGGCGTAGTGATGTATGAATGATTGATCTGTTCAGTTTGTTGTTTCTTCAGCCCAAGTATAGAAGGTGAAGCCACCCTGAACCTGAATTTTCAAAATGGATGATTTGGCCCTTGGCATTCTGTAAATAATATTGGTGCAATATGGCAATGCCAAATTCTATATTGTTTTAGAAGCTGATTAGAAATGTATTTTACTTATTAACATTCCAATTGGTAAGCTCAATTATAAGCACTTCTGCAAACATCAACTACTATTTGTTTGTTATTACTTGGTCCATCTATCTCAAAGTAAGTAATTTGATCTTGAAGAAAATTTATTTTTCTATATAACCAATCAGAATTTCAATCATTGTAGTTAATTCTATGTGTATGTGGCATAATTGGAGGCATAGTTGGTGGCTTGCTTTGTCTTGGTGGAGGATTTCTTATGAGACCCCTTTTCATTGGACTAGGAGTCCCTCCTTAGGTACATTCTCTCTTGAAGTCTATTTAGATTTATGGAATACTTTATTATGATATATTTAATTATGTTAGTTCCCTCGGAAATCACTTTGATTGATGAAGATATAACTTCCATGTAACTTTTATGTAACATCTATATGGTGAGTATAGATAAATAAGATAACTTGTGTATAAATAAATGATATATATTATCTTGCTTTATAGTTTTGTTAGCCATAATATGACCTATATCATTGATGATGTTTCCTATTGGATGATATGTCACTCTCAGGGGCAACAAGGCAATGCAAGTGTTGGAGATCTATTTAAAGGTTTAAAGGGTATTAACTGTTGAGGTGTAATTTTGTGAAACCAATTTTTTTGGCTTTGGTATACACAAGCATATTGATTTAGGAATCAATAAACAATGTAATCTTTATGTTCTCTTTTCTGCATATGTTCTCAAAATTCTTCCCGATGCATCAATGTGTCCTCCTGTATTAAGAGTTATGTACATTCTATAGATTCCATAATTCCATTTTGATTACACAAGCACAATACTTCTACTTTAAAGGAAACACAATATGGTGGCTACATATGCATGTAATTTAGTGATAGATGTATTTATTTTGAAGAAAACTTGTGTTGCCCATCTAGTGAAATAAAAAATTAACTGGGCTAAGAAACAAAGAAACGAAATGCAAATTTAATTTTTTTTTAAAAAATAAAATAATGAATAGTGGCGGTTCAAACAGCCAGTAAGGTTATTTATTTTTTATTTTAAAATAGTAATGCAAATTTAACTGTTAAATTACGCGAATTTTGTTACTCAATAATCGATTTGGTTAAAATGAAAAGTTTTAATAAAATACGTAAAGAGCGACCATAAGCAGAGTGTTTTGGACTACTTTTGATGCTAAAAAAAATTAACTGTTCAAACTCGTGAAGTTCATTACTAAATGACTGGGTTAAGTAAAGAAAAATTGGTTTCGTTACAAAATGCGTAAAGTGCGGCGCTGAGTATTGTGTTTTGAACTTATAGTCTAGAAAGAAAAGAATTTAACTTTTCAAATGCGAGAAGTTTGTTATTCAATAATCAGTTTGTTGAAAAGGAAAAGTTGTAATAAAATATGTAAAGTGCGACCATAAACAATGTGTTTCGGACTACTTTGGGTTCCAATAATTTATTTATCTGTTCAAATCCATGAAGTTCATTACTGAATAACCGGTTTAGTTGAAAGAAAAAGTAGTTTCGTTACAAAATGCTTAAAGTGCAGCGCTATTGTCTGTTGTGAAGTTAAAGTCTATGAAAAAATTTAACTGTTCGAATATGCAAATTTGTTCTTCAATTATTAGTTTGGTAAAAAGGAAAAATAATTTTGCAATAATAAACGTCAATTAAGATCCTCATTAGTATGTTTTGGTGTGTTTGCCATACAGAACAGAGTTGTCTGCAATTGCGGTTCCCGCCAAATGCATTTTTTTTTGTTTATATTGATTTACTAATAGCATATTTTTTTTCTATATTGCTTTTATTTTGATCACTTTGGATTAACTGGTATGAAAAGCAAACTTAAATTAGTTTTTATATTATATGCTAGTATCGTGACTTTAACCGGTACTTCACACCAAACTTCCATGTTTTTTGCATTTTTTTAAAATCTTCTTTGATATTTTAGAGTCCCAAAAATTTGTAGATGTTCAAATAGGCGGAGTTCACTCTTCAATAACTGGTTTGATAAAAAAAATTATTTACTAAGAAAAGAAGTAAAGTGAGGGAGATGATAAGTAGTATGTTTCGGTGAACCTTCGATAACTGGTTTGATAAAAAATATTATTTAGTAAGAAAATATGTAAAGTGATCGAGATGATAAGGATTATGTTTTCGTGAACTTTAGAGTTCAGAAAAAAAACTTAACTGTTCATATTTTAATGCTTTCTTAAATAATACTTCTTTTTTCCTTTTAATTTAGTGTAGTATTAATTTACTAATATCATATTTTTTCTTTATGCCTTTTATTTTGATCACTTTGGATCAATTGGTATTAAAAGCAAAATTAAGTTGGTGTTTATATTATATGCGGGTATCGTAGCTTCAATCGGTACTTCGCAGCAAACTTCCACGTTTTTGCGTTTTTTTGTTTAATTTTTTTTGATATTTTAGAGTCCGAGAAAATTTTAAGATTTTCAAATACGCGGACTTCACTCTTCAATAAAAAGTGATCAAGATGTTAAGTAGTATGTTTTGGTGAACCTTCGATAATTGGTTTGATAAAAAAATATTATTTAGTAAGAAAATATGTAAAGTGATCAAGATGTTAAGCGGTATATTTTGGTGAACTTTAGAGTTTAGAAAAAAAAATTAACTTTTCATATTTTAATCCTTTTTTTTAAATAATGTTTCTTTTCTTTTTCTTTTTAAGTTAGTGTAGTGTTAATTTACTAATAGCATATATTTTTTGTGGCTTTTATTTTGATCACTCTAGATCAATATGTAATAAAAGCAAACTTAAATTAGTGTTTATATTATATGCGAATACCGTGGCTTCAATCGGTACTTCGCACCAAACTTCGACATTTTTGCATTTTTTGTTTAAATTTTTTGTGATATTTTAGAGTCTGAAATAATTGGTTTGGTGAAAAAATTATTTCGTAAGAAAATACCTAAAGTGATCGAGATGAGATTGCCAAATTCAATACAACTTGAGAGGATTACATAGGAGTGGTGCACAATCAAACCAAACTATTGATATGCATCCACATGCATGTTAAAGAACAGGGCTCCAGATGCTCACTAGGTTAGAGTGGTGGGGGCCCTTTAACGACTTACGAAATACTTACAGATCACCCAGTACGTAGGTCCTCGCATTGACTATCGGAGTTTAACCTACGCCCTTATGAGGAATGAGACAACTTTTTACCAATTGAGTCAATCTCATATTTGCTCTTATTCTGTTCTAAATATGGAAGTAGGATTGTAATTTAAGAAAAAAAGCATCTCAAAAAATACTCACACAACACTTATTAAAAAACATCTAAAAAAATATAGATATACATTTTAATATCATTTTATGCTACCTATATTAATTTAATTATAATTTACGGTATAGTACGTACCTATATTAATTTACATAATATAAATATTAATATGTTATACTTTTATATATACAACAACCGTCCTCTAAAGTACAGAATTGACAGAAGCCTTGATTTTGTTTGTCTTGTGTGTTTTTCAGGCTGCTTGTATTTGGTATCCATGTGTGAAGGTGTATCCCTAGCTATTGTAGTGCTATATAAGAATTAGACTCAGTTTGTTAAAAAATAATGGAGAACGAATAAGTTAGTGGATTGCAGATAAGTTAGTTTATAGCAGATGAGCTTATAGCACATGAGTTAGCGGATTGAATTTAAAATGTTTGGTAAAATTAATGGTTGAATTAGCTTATAAATGTAAAATAACATATATGAAAATTTGTAATTAATGCTTGAAAATGAGACAGAATATTCATTTAATAAAGAATAAATGAGAATTTAATTAAAATAATAATGGTAAAAAAGAAAGAAAAAGTGAAACGTTATAAGCTAGTTGTGCTAAAAACACTTTCAAGTAGCTTTTTTTTTGACAAGTAGCTTATATGCTATAAAATAGCGACAGTTTTGCCTTGCCAAACAGAGTTTTAAATAAAGTGACACTCCCTCCACATTTGAAGAGGGTGTATTTATCCTTCATTGAGCGTTGATACATGATTGGACGTCTGAAACTCTTATTAGAAGATGGAGAGACTCAATAATGTTGTGCTAAATATTTATTAATACAATATTTATTAATCCAAAAAAAATTATTCAACACATAAATCATGTCTCTAGTACTATAAATAGGACTATATTAAATTTGCATTTTAACTGAAAAAATTTATCTCATGTGACACATTATAACCGGCCGTGAACATCATAAACACTTATATAAAAAAGCACCTAATGAGTTTTGTCTTTTCTAAGCCTCCAAATAAATTTTATAATTTTTCCCATTGAACTGACATTTTAAAATCAAATTTATTCCTCAAATAACTATCATAACCATGGATGCACACAGTCAGCGTCCAACAGTATAATTCGCAGAAAAACACATCAGATTTACGAAATGTCCATGTCAGCATTATTTCCACGTGATCCTTCCACATCACCCAGCAATGCGAATCCAACGGTAGAGGATACAGTGATTTAAATCACAGCGCCGCCAGTCATAGTGATCAACGTCCAGAAATAAATTAAATTGCGGCTAATATCTAAACCATCAGATTAACAACGTATTAATTAGTTACCATTTATTTCGGACAGCAGAAAAGGCCTACCATAAACGACCATAAATGTGAAATTGTCCACTGCCTAACAAATAGGAATGAATTAAAAGCAAGGGTTATATTTTTAAATAATTACACCATTGAGAATTATGGTGATCATGACCAAAAAGCTTTGACTGTGATTAGATTCTCCTATCTGCTTCCCTCTCACACCTGCGACCAAACAAGACCATACCATGCATGCAAAGTGCTAAAGAAATACCTGCATTGTTAAAATCAATTCAAACACTTAACTGTTTATTATTTGTTTTATTATGTTTATTATCATTTATTGATATGTTTCCTCAATTTCATAATTTTGCTGCTAAATTATTGCGGAATAATATAAATTTTCCTATATGATACGAATTTGCATTAGTGTGTCACATTATTACATATTTCAAATATGCAAAAGTGATTCATTTAGTAATTTGATCTTGAAGAAAATTTATTTTTCTATATAACCAATCAGATTTTCAATCATTGTAGTTAATTCTATGTGTATGTGGCATAGTTGGTGGCTTGTTTTGTCTTGGTGGAGGATTTCTTATGAGACCCCTTTTCATTGGACTAGGAGTCCCTCCTTAGGTACATTCTCTCTTGAAGTCTATTTAGATTTATGGAATACTTTATTATGATATATTTAATTATGTTAGTTCCCTTGGAAATCACTTTGACTGATGAAGATATAACTTCCATGTAACTTTTATGTAACATCTATATGGTGAGTATGGATAAATAAGATAACTTGTGTATAAATAAATGATATATATTATCTTGCTTTATAGTTTTGTTAGCCATAATATTACCTATATCATTGATGATGTTTCCTATTGGATGTTATGTCACTCTCAGGGGCAACAAGGCAATGCAGCTGTTGGAGATCTATTTTAAAGGTTTAAAGGGTATTAACTGTTGAGGTGTAATTTTGTGAAACCAATTTTTTTGGCTTTGGTATACACAAGCATATTGATTTAGGAATCAATAAACAATGTAATCTTTATGTTCTCTTTTCTGCATATGTTCTCAAAATTCTTCCCGATGCATCAATGTGTCCTCCTGTATTAAGAGTTATGTATACATTCTATAGATTCCATAATTCCATTTTGATTACACAAGCACAATACTTCTACTTTAAAGGAAACACAATATGGTGGCTACGTATGCATGTAATTTAGTGATAGATGTATTTCTTTTGAAGAAAACTTGTGTTGCCCATCTAGTGAAATAAGAAATTAACTGGGCTAAGAAACAAAGAAACGAAATGCAAATTTAATTTTTTTTTAAAAATAAAATAATGAATAGTGGCGGTTCAAACAGCCAGTAAGGTTTTTTATTTTATTTTAAAATAGTAATGTAGAATGCTGGCGGTTGCCAACCGCCGCTAAAATCAAAGGCAATTGAGGCCACTGTATTGTGGCGGTTTTAACCGCCGCAGAGCAGGTTTCCTGGCAGTTATTCCGACGGTTGGACCAAAGCAAGGCCAATTGGAATGGCGTCGCCAAATTCTGTGGTAGGAGCAGGACCGCCGAAAAGCAAAAATATTGGCGGTTCAAACCGCCTCTAAATCCAACTTTGACCGCGCCTTGTTTGTTGTAGTGGCGTAAAGTTTTAATTTAAATATGTGTAGAGTGACCCAAACTCTACTAGAGTTAAATAGTCAGCGATACCTAAAGATCGTTTGACTACTCTTTGGAGTTAAAGTTAAGTGAAGTTTAGGCCTTCGATGACCGGTTAACACATAAGAAACTTCTAAATTATTATTTGGTTGATTAAGTGAATGATTGATTTCTTGATTTCTTTGATTGTTTATATGTTATGAAATGCTGATGTGTTATTTGTGATTATTTGTGGAATTGCTTAAACATCTTATTTTGTAACTATGTTGAGAAGCATGATTTTACTTCATTATAAGAATATGATAAATAAGTATAATGAGAAAACTAAGATAAGATTGTACAATCAATTGGTACAAGAATTGATTATCGGTGAATCGGAAAGGGCTACCTACGGCGGGGCTGACCGTAAGACCGAGTTAAGCGTCGTAGAGTGCAGCCGTCGAGATATCAATTCTCAGAGAATCATATAGATTGCATGTGTTGTAAGTCCACAGCCGTGTGGTACGAGACACACGAGGTCAAGTACTGGGCCGGGTCCTTAGTAGGACATATTTATATTTATGCCGGCCAGGTGGAGTAATGATTGTTGAACCAAGGTCAAACACTCTTTGTTTTGAATGATAACAAATTACAATCTGTTTACTAATGGTTATAGTTGAACCAAAGCACAGGGCTGAACCAAAGCAGGGCAATGAACCAAAGCGCTTTACATGATATTTAAAGTGTAGAAGCTCGAAGGAGAAGCTACTCAAGCGTTCAAGACTTATGTGTTATATTGCTTTGCATAGGACGCGTGTAAGATCCCGTCACTTCTGCTTTATAACTTTTGTAGTTGAGAGATGATCTTTTAAAATTGAACTGTCTTGGAAAAATATTTTATATAAAACCATGTTTAATTAGGTTAGGCACAAAGTGTTTTTAAAGAAATAGTTTGAGTTTGTTTTTTTTTAAGAAAATAGATTCATGAGTTAGTGTTTTAAAAAGAATTTGTTTTTGAAGTAAAGAATCGATTCTTGATTTGGTACATAAAGCTAGAAATCGATTCCCACTTATTTCTAAAGCCAAGAATCGATTTCCCTCTTGCCTTGGAAGCAAGAAATCGATTTCCTCCTTCCTTTAAAAGCCAACAATCGATTTCCCACATCTAATTTGGTTTTGAAAGAACTTGTTTTGGAAAGAAAACAATCGATTGATGACTTTGTGTATTTTAAGCAAGGAATCGATTTTATAACTTGTTTAGGAAGCCAAAAATCGATTTCCCTTCTATTCTTTTAAAGCCAATAATCGATTTCTATATTAGATTGGTTTTAGAAAAGAATTTGTTTTGGAAAGAAAACAATCGATTGATAACTTAGTTTGGGAAGCAAGGAATCGATTTTATAACTCATTTGGGAAGCTCAAAATCGATTTCCATCTTACTTCTTTTAAGTAAGGAATCGATTCTCCACTTATTTTTTTTTTGTAAGCACAACTTGTTTTTGAAGCTAGCAATCGATTTCTCTCTTACTTCTTTTAAGTAAGAAATCGATTTCCAACTTATATTTTAAAGAGTAAAATCGATTTTCAACTTATTTCTTTTAAGCAATCAATCGATTCTTCACTTATCATCAATTGTGTTAAAAAGTTCTTCAACGGTCATATTTTTACAATCCCTATAAATAGGATTGGGTTTTCACGATTAGAGTGACACAACCCACGAATCAAAAAGAAAAGAACGTATACTCTCACCGTCAAACCATTTTTCTTCACGTTCTTCATCTAGGGTTTCAAAATCTCTCATCTCTCTCAACTACATCGTGTTATATTGCTTGAGTGATTGGATCCTAGCTTTCAGTTGTAATCATCTATACTTGGTTGTTGTGAAATCCTGGGAAGTTTTCTTGGGTAATTCAATCGGGGAGATTGAATTGTAGCGAAATCCTTAGCGGGGAGCTTGGGTTCTCAATTTGGGGAAAATTGAGATTGGTGTGGTAGCTATATCGAAGTTACTTGCTTGTAAGACGTTGAAGAAGTATCTTCTCATATAGTGGTTATTATCAAGTCTAAAGGTTGCAAAGCCGGAGGCCGAGGACGTAGGGCTTTTATCCCGAACCTCGTAAAAATCACGGTGTACTCCTTTCCCTTATCTTTATATTGCTTATCTTTTATAATTGTTAACTGTCGTCGCATTTGCTATTATCACGCGCATATTTAATTATCGTTATAATAATAATTGTTTCTGCCATTGCATATTTGATTATCGTTATAATTATAATTGCTTCTGCCATTGTCATAGTTTGCATAAGTTGTTGCATATAGTTTAAATCCCCTTTTCCGCATTTGATTTAAACTTGCATCGTTAACTTTTCGAAAATCCAAAAGAAGTCATTTTTAGCATATAACCTTATTCACCCCCCCTCTAAGGTTATCATATAGTCCAACAATTGGTATCAGAGCTAGAAATTGCATATAGAGCTTAACATCTCGCAATTTTTGATTATGGGTTCATTTATGAAAGAGGGGATGTCCTTCAATAGGCCACCCCTGTTCGATGGGACTAACTATGACTATTGGAGTAGTCGAATGAAATGTCATGTGCAGGCTATAAATTTCACTTTATGGAGGATCATTGTTGATGGACCACTCATTCCCATGAGAATCAAGATTACTAAACCTCGCGTTGCTGCTGACGGAGATACTACCAAATATCAAGCCACTGGTACAGCTGAGGAAGTACCTATTGAAGATATTTATGCCATTGACTTGAGTGAGCTGAGAAAGCCTGAGCTAGAAAAAATATCTCTCAATGCCAAAGCAATGAATATTCTTCACCTATCTCTATGTGAAGAAGAATATGGAAGGGTGAAAGGATGTCAGACAGCAAAGGAAATTTGGGACTGTCTGGAAGCGACACATGTTGGTACGAGTCAAGTTAAGGATACAAAGATTAGAGTTCTCACTTCTGAGTATGAAGCTTTCAAGATGAAGGAAGGTGAATCTGTTGCAGCTATGCACCAGAGATTGAACTTGATAGTGAATAACTTGAGAGCACTTGGGAAGAAGTATTCAACGAAGGATTTGAATGGGAAGATTCTTGCATCATTGACTAGTGAGTTCTTTCCCAAGACTTGTGCTATCACTGAAGCCAAAGATATTGGCACTTTACCTCAAGAAGACTTGATTGGGTCACTTCTTGCATTTGAGGTGGTGTTGGCCGCTAAGAAGACTCAAGAAAAAGAAGCGATCAAAGAAAGGAAGTCTCTTGCTCTTGCTGCTGCCAAGACTCCTAAGATGGCAAGGAAAGAGGTTGAGTCTGATGAAGAATCTGATGATGAAGACATGGCTATGTTTGCCAAGAAATTCAAAAAATTCATGAAATTGAAAAAGTTTGGGAAGGGTGGCTATTCAAAGAAATCTGGGCACAACAAAGGAGATAGTTATGAGAGAAGAGATGATCAACCAAAATGTTTTGAATGCAACAAACCGGGTCATCTCAAAGTGAATTGTCCGAAGCTAAAATCCAAGTACCCACAGAAGAAAGCCATGAAGGCTACATGGGACGATATTGACACTGAGGGTGAAACAGATGAAGAAGAGGAAGTTGCAAATGTTGTTTGTCTTATGGCAAACGACACTCCTGAGGCTACATGGGACGATCTTGATACTGATAGTGAAACAGATGAAGAAGAGAAGGCTACCAAGGTTGCCTGTCTTATGGCAAATGACACCCCTAAGGTAATCCTTGCTAACCATAGTTTTTCTGATTCACTTGAACATGATGACTTATCTGATGATGCGTGTAGTAGTCAAGATTTGAGTGAGGCTTTTGAAGCTCTTTATAATGAACATGAAACTCTTTTGATAAAATCTAAAGATTTGACAAAGAGGAACAAAAGCATGCTCACTCAAATCGAGACTCTTGAGAAGGAGGTAGCTAAGTTGAAGAATGAGCTACATAAAACTAAACCTTTCAACCTTGAGCTTCTTGAGCTTAAACAAAATTTTGAAAAAGTGAAGGTTGAAAATGAAAATTTGAAAGAATCCTTAAAAAAGTTTGAGGTTGGTGAAAAGACCTTAACCAAGTTACTTCACTCTCAACATGAATATGTTGATAGGAGAGGTATTGGGTATGAAGGTAATTCCACCTCCTCTGACTTGAAAAAGAAAATGATTTTTGTAGCTGCTACTTCAAGTAAGATACCTACTATTTTCTCTTGCACTTATTGTCAAAAAGGGAATCATAGTTCTCATAGATGCCCTATTCGTAGATTGTGTGAGCTTGGTACCCTTATACCTGCTTGTAAGAAACCAAGGTGGATTGTGAAAACAAACCCCTTGAGGACTAACCCCCATGGACCCAATCAAATTTGGGTACCTCGTACTAGTTGTTGATGTTCCTTTTGCAGGTTGGTCAGTCATCCAAGAAGAAAAATGTGTGGATGGTTGACAGTGGGTGCTCGAGGCATATGACTGGTGATGCCTCACTATTCTTGAAGTTGAGTAACAAGGCCAGTGGATCTGTGAAGTTTGCCAACAATGAATCTGCTCAAGTAATAGGTAAAGGTTGTGTGGGTAAGGAAAACACAATCAAAATTAAAAATGCTTTACTAGTTGATGGTGTAAAATTTAACTTGCTAAGTGTTAGTCAATTATGTGATAGTGATTTTGATGTGTATTTTTCTGTTGATAAATGTGTTATTGCTCATAGGACTTCTAAACTTTATATTACTGGCTTTCGAGAAAACAATGTGTATTATGTTGATTTTGACAATGTGAGTGATGATATTGTATGCATGCCTTCCTTGCTTGATGATGTGAATCTGTGGCATAGACGTCTAGGACATGCTAGTATAGAACTTTTATCTAAGTTGTGTAAGAATGAGCATGTTAGAGGTCTACCCAAGCTAAAGTATGAAAAGGGTCCATTATGTGATGCATGTCAGCTGGGTAAGTTGCATAAAACTTCCTTCAATTCAAAACCTGTTATTTCCACTAACAATGTGCTTGAATTGCTCCATCTTGATTTATTTGGTGAGATTGATGTTGTAAGTCTAGGAGGGGCCAAGTATGTCTTCGTGATTGTAGATGATTATTCTAGGTATACTTGGGTCATTCTACTTGCAAATAAAAGTGATGCTTTTAATGAGTTTGCTAAGTTGTGTAGAAAGTTACAAAATGAGAAAAGCTTAGCCATCAAGGAAATTAGAAGTGATCATGGAGGAGAGTACGAAAATTCATCATTCAAGACTTGGTGTGAAAAGTTTGGTGTTCATCACAACTTTTCAGCTCCAAGGACTCCTCAACAAAACGGTGTGGTGGAAAGAAAGAACAGAACCATACAAGAGATGAGCAGAACAATGCTGAACGAGCACAACCTTCCCAAGTATTTTTGGGGACATGCAGTTGATACAGCATGTCATGTGATCAACCGGGTGTACCTGAGGCCATCTCTTAACAAGACGCCATACGAGCTGTGGAATGGTAGAGCTCCAAATATTTCATACTTCAAGGTTTTTGGAAGTAAATGCTTCATTCTCAACACAAAGGACAAGTTGGGTAAGTTTGATGCAAAATCAACTGAAGGTATCTTTATGGGTTATTCAAGTCATAGTAGAGCATATATTGTTTACAATAAAATTGATAAATGTATGCAAGAATCAATACATGTTTCTTTTGATGAGACTAACCCATTTGCTAAGAAAGTTGATGATGAGGATGAAGTAGTTGAAGTGATCAAAGACAGAATGCCTGAATCAACCAGTGAAAGTGTGGAAGAAGCCGAGGTGAAAGTGGAACCTCATGAAGAAACTGAAGTGGAACGAGATCCCCAAGACATCGATGACCATCTCCATGGAAGAACACATGATGATTTGCCCAAGACTTGGAAATCAGTTCGAGATCATCCCATGGAGCAAATTATTGGTAGTCCATCAAAGGGGGTAACCACTCGTTCTTCTCTTAATCATTTATGCTTTCATAGTGCTTTTGTCTCTCAGATAGTTCCTAATAATATTAAGGAAGCCTTATGTGATCCAGAATGGGTTTTGTCAATGCAAAAAGAACTTGAACAATTTGAACGAAACAAAGTTTGGCATTTAGTCGAAAAACCTGTTGATAGAACCATCATTGGTACTAAATGGGTTTTTCGCAACAAACTTGATGAAAATGGTGTTATTTTATTAAATAAAAGTCGTTTAGTTGTTCAAGGTTTTAACCAAATCGAAGGGATGGATTTTGAAGAAACTTTTGCTCCGGTGGCTAGGTTGGAGTCCATTCGTATCATCCTAGCCTTTGCTAGTTACATGGACTTCAAACTACACCAAATGGATGTCAAGAGTGCCTTCCTAAATGGATTTTTAGAAGAGGAAGTATATGTAAAACAACCCCCTGGTTTTGAAGATTTTAAGAAACCAAACCATGTTTTCAAACTTGACAAAGCACTTTATGGATTAAAACAAGCTCCTAGAGCTTGGTATGAGAGGCTGAGCAAACATTTACTTGCAAATGGTTTCAAAAAGGGTAAGATTGATTCTACCTTATTCCTTAAAACCAAGGGCAAACATATCATAGTAGTTCAAATTTATGTCGATGATATTATTTTTGGGTCTACTAATGATGATCTGTGCAAGGAGTTTTCTGACATGATGACTAGCGAGTTTGAGATGAGCATGATGGGGGAGCTGAACTTCTTTTTGGGACTTCAAGTGAAGCAAATGAAGGAAGGAATCTTCATTTGTCAAAATAAGTTCTCAAAGGAGCTGCTAAAGAAGTTTGACATGAGTGATGCAAAGGAGATTGGTACTCCCATGGCAACTGCAACAAAGTTGGATAAGGACGAGCAAGGTAAACCAGTAAACGAAACGATGTATCGAGGTATGATCGGTAGTCTCTTGTATTTAACTGCTTCTCGACCTGATATTATGTTTGCTGTGTGCTTGTGTGCTCGATTTCAAGCATGTCCAAAAGAATCACATTTAAAAGCTGTAAAACGGATTCTTAGATATGTTAAGGGAACCATAGATTTTGGACTGTGGTACCCGAAATCGAGTCAGTTTGCTTTGGTCGGTTTTTGTGATGCTGATTTTGCTGGATGTACATTAGATAGGAAAAGTACTAGTGGAACCTGTCATTTCTTAGGGCCTTGTTTGACTTCCTGGTCTAGTAAAAAGCAGAACAGTGTTGCTTTGTCCACCGCTGAAGCCGAATACGTGGCGGTTGGAAATTGCGTAGCACAAGTTCTGTGGATGAAACAGACTTTGGAGGATTTTGGTTTGTTATATGACAATGTGCCAGTTCTATGTGATAACACTAGTGCCATTAACATTGCTAAGAACCCCATCCAACACTCTAGAACTAAGCATATAGACATAAGGCATCATTTCATTAGAGACCATGTTTCTAGGGGGAGCATAGCATTAAACTTTGTAGGCACCGATGACCAACTAGCGGACATCTTCACGAAACCACTAGCCGAAGCTCAATTTTGTAAGATCCGGAGAGAGCTCGGTATGCTTGATTTTGCCAGCCTGTGATTATGTGATGTATTTTTGAGGTGCTATGTGCTTGTTATATTATATGCTATGTGATTATGTGCTTGTATTCCCTCCTTTTTGATGAAAACAAAGGGGGAGAAAGTCTTGATGTTTTCTTGATGTTTGTTTATTTAACTCACTATGTTTGGTTCTCTTGCGTGTAAGTTGTTTATTTTCTTGATGCTTATGCTTAGGGGGAGCTTAAGACGTTATTTCTTGTTTATCGCCTCCCTATGCATAAGGTAATTTGTTATCATCAAAAAGGGGGAGTTTGTTGAACCAAGGTCAAACACTCTTTGTTTTGAATGATAACAAATTACAATCTGTTTACTAATGGTTATAGTTGAACCAAAGCACAGGGCTGAACCAAAGCAGGGCAATGAACCAAAGCGCTTGACATGATATTTAAAGTGTAGAAGCTCGAAGGAGAAGCTACTCAAGCGTTCAAGACTTATGTGTTATATTGCTTTGCATAGGACGCGTGTAAGATCCCGTCACTTCTGCTTTATAACTTTTGTAGTTGAGAGATGATCTTTTAAAATTGAACTGTCTTGGAAAAATATTTTATATAAAACCATGTTTAATTAGGTTAGGCACAAAGTGTTTTTAAAGAAATAGTTTGAGTTTGTTTTTTTTAAGAAAATAGATTCATGAGTTAGTGTTTTAAAAAGAATTTGTTTTTGAAGTAAAGAATCGATTCTTGATTTGGTACATAAAGCTAGAAATCGATTCCCACTTATTTCTAAAGCCAAGAATCGATTTCCCTCTTGCCTTGGAAGCAAGAAATCGATTTCCTCCTTCCTTTAAAAGCCAACAATCGATTTCCCACATCTAATTTGGTTTTGAAAGAACTTGTTTTGGAAAGAAAACAATCGATTGATGACTTTGTGTATTTTAAGCAAGGAATCGATTTTATAACTTGTTTAGGAAGCCAAAAATCGATTTCCCTTCTATTCTTTTAAAGCCAATAATCGATTTCTATATTAGATTGGTTTTAGAAAAGAATTTGTTTTGGAAAGAAAACAATCGATTGATAACTTAGTTTGGGAAGCAAGGAATCGATTTTATAACTCATTTGGGAAGCTCAAAATCGATTTCCATCTTACTTCTTTTAAGTAAGGAATCGATTCTCCACTTATTTTTTTTTGTAAGCACAACTTGTTTTTGAAGCTAGCAATCGATTTCTCTCTTACTTCTTTTAAGTAAGAAATCGATTTCCAACTTATATTTTAAAGAGTAAAATCGATTTTCAACTTATTTCTTTTAAGCAATCAATCGATTCTTCACTTATCATCAATTGTGTTAAAAAGTTCTTCAACGGTCATATTTTTACAATCCCTATAAATAGGATTGGGTTTTCACGATTAGAGTGACACAACCCACGAATCAAAAAGAAAAGAACGTATACTCTCACCGTCAAACCATTTTTCTTCACGTTCTTCATCTAGGGTTTCAAAATCTCTCATCTCTCTCAACTACATCGTGTTATATTGCTTGAGTGATTGGATCCTAGCTTTCAGTTGTAATCATCTATACTTGGTTGTTGTGAAATCCTGGGAAGTTTTCTTGGGTAATTCAATCGGGGAGATTGAATTGTAGCGAAATCCTTAGCGGGGAGCTTGGGTTCTCAATTTGGGGAAAATTGAGATTGGTGTGGTAGCTATATCGAAGTTACTTGCTTGTAAGACGTTGAAGAAGTATCTTCTCATATAGTGGTTATTATCAAGTCTAAAGGTTGCAAAGCCGGAGGCCGAGGACGTAGGGCTTTTATCCCGAACCTCGTAAAAATCACGGTGTACTCCTTTCCCTTATCTTTATATTGCTTATCTTTTATAATTGTTAACTGTCGTCGCATTTGCTATTATCACGCGCATATTTAATTATCGTTATAATAATAATTGTTTCTGCCATTGCATATTTGATTATCGTTATAATTATAATTGCTTCTGCCATTGTCATAGTTTGCATAAGTTGTTGCATATAGTTTAAATCCCCTTTTCCGCATTTGATTTAAACTTGCATCGTTAACTTTTCGAAAATCCAAAAGAAGTCATTTTTAGCATATAACCTTATTCACCCCCCCTCTAAGGTTATCATATAGTCCAACAATGATACGATTTGATTACTCTGATCTATTTCCGATAGGGAAAGACTTATAACATCCGAACTCCGTGGTGACAGTCGGATGACGTTCTGCACGGCTGTAGGAACGTTAGCGGCACTAGGATATAGCCAGAATCAGCATATAGTAATGGCGACATAAGATATTAATAAAGGATAAAAGATAGGAAATAACTTGATTTGATGTGCATAACATGTTTAAATTAAGCTTTACCTTATCATCCCATTTTTCTGACTTATACATGTATCTTAGCCCTACGTGTTTTCTTTTGTATGTTGTTTCTATCACTTTGATCCAGTCAAGGAGCCAGTTGGAGCAAATGGTGATGATTTTCTTCCACGACAGGCATTGAAGGCATCAAGGATGCCGATGCAATATGACGATTGAGTCAGGTGTCTCACTGAGAGAGCTTGTGTTTTGTTTAGCCAGTGTGTCAGTCTTTCGAGTCTCGTTAAGATAGTTTTTTTAACAAGCTTTGCTTTATGTTCTTATTTTTCCGTTGTTTTGTAAAACTCTGATATATGTTTGAATGGTTTTAGCATAACCACACCATTTTGTAAAACCTCTTAAAATTATGTTTTTTTTTACCTATGTGATGCATGTTGGTTATATTCAGATCTTAAGTTATTCATTTATTTTTAAGATTAAGAAATTAAGTGTCACGGGTTAATATGATGAGGACGAGGGTCGTCTCACCAACTCGTCCATTGCTCACCCCTACCCATGGGCACTTGGTGCCCAGAGGGTACGGGGATGGTACTATAGTACCACGCACATACATGTGCGGGCACCGGTACCGGCACTATAGTGCCCCGCCCATAGGGTACCCATTGCCAACCCTAAGAATGGATTCCTATGTGTTTTAAATTCTGACCAAACATGATTGTTACATGAATTATCTTTGTATAGAGTACTATGCGAGTAGCTAATCCATGAAGTGGAAACATTTATTTTGATGTATTCGATTTGTTATTGTAGTGGAAGGTCGTTAACTGCAATGAAGAGATAATGCAGCCTATGAGTTAAATGCTTATAGTCTCTGTATGACGTAGTTGCAACGAACTGATAATGCAACTTATGAGTTAAAATGCTCATAGTCTTTGTATGTCGTTAGCTATGATGAAGAGATAATGCAGCCTATGAGGGAAATGCTCATAGCGCTTTTATTTTGCTGTTTGTCTTGACAAAGAGATAATACGGTCTGCGATTACCGTTTGCCACAACGACAACGAAGAGATAATGTGGTCTAAGTACATATAGTATAATAAGTTGTCCTGCTTATGATGTTCGTGGTACACGTATGAAATTTTATGAGGAACTTTTTGTGCAAAGTGATTTTTGTCCTATTTGTTTACTTCTTTTGTTATTATCCTAGAGTTGTATTTGAATTGAAAAACACTTGCGCATGATCTATATTTTCTTTGTCGTAGAGATGATTTTTCATATCTCGCACATTGATATGGGTGGAAACATCAAATAAAATTATTTTATTTATATATTATTAATTTGTTATTGAGTTGTAAAACTCACTACATTTTGGGGCGATGTTTCCAGATAAATAAATAGCATTGGAAAAATGAAGTGTACAACCGAATTACTGATTAGTGCAATGTAGAGCGTTAGTAACCGGATCACAATTAGAGTCCTAGATTTAAGGGATTTATTATTGACTAAGCTAGTTATGTAAAATTAGATTTCTATTTTATATGTATAATTTGAAAATAAATTAATTTTTTTCTAAATAAATTCTCAAAAACTCGTGTTAACCTGAATAGTTGGTAGAAATGCCTTATAAAATTTAGGGTGTTACATTTTTATCAAGAGAGAAATTTGAAGATTAAAAACAAAGCCAAATCTTTAGTCGAAGTAAAACAATGATAAAATCACCGACTAGAACATCAAATCAAAGTCATTTGGTGCATGTGACTCAAATACAAAATATAATAACGCTATTCACCAAAGAGTATAAGAACATAATCTTACTATGCTCCTTTATATCCAACAAATGAGATCCAGTTCCTTTTCTTTAGGCCAAGTGCATGTTCCTCCTTATGAATGGGTATCTGTGTGTAGGATGTTAGGATTAGAGAGAATAATAAGTGGTAATTATACTAAAAAACGGTTACTAGAGCACTGAGCTACTTAAAGTGATACCAGTGCAAAAACCCCTAAGAGAAAAAGATAATTTCTTTCTCCTAGGATCAACAAAAACACATAATTGATTACACATTATTCTCTTCATTCCTTGTATTCAATTCCTTATATTCACTAAATTCCCCTAAATTCCTATTTCTCAAAAGTACAAGGCACCCGTCTCTCTCAGTCACTCTATTATTTCTATCAGCCTGTTTACTTGAGCATATGTAGGTTTGTTCATTTGGTTCAGACTAGTCGGTTCATTATATCTATATATACTACTCTGGACTCGTTGTTTGTTGCTTATAAACGAGTACAGAGGGAGTACTTAAGAAGGATGATCACCTTCTTTTACTGTAGCGCTACAGTAACATATTAGGTATCCTGCCAAGATTTTTTTTAGTTTGTTTATTAAATTTACATTTTTTTTGTTTTAAATTTTTTTTCTCCATCTCATGTCATTCTGCTTTCTCTCTCTTCTCCTCCGGCCCCTACTCTCCTTTTTGTAACTCACGTTTTTCTTGGACTACTCTACTGTCCCGCATTTTTTATTTCTTTATGCTTGAGTTTGATTATGGGAGCAATCTGGATCAAATATTAGCATATCAATCAAAGGAGTTTCTAAAATCCAAAAGGTCAATTTATTTACCTTAAAAAATTGGTCTCATTTGCTTGCTGCTCTGTGTTTGAACAGAGTAAAAATTTATGGCTAACAAAAAACTTGTTTGTGCTGTGGTGAAATTTGCTTTTGAAGAGAAGAAAGAAGTAGGATAGTATGGCTGATGGACTTTTGGCAAAGAAAATGATTGTACGCATGGCATATGACCTTGTAATGAGCCAACAAGGAGCCGAGCCATTGGTGGGAGCCAAGCCACAGAAGGATGCTGAGTCAGCAAATGAGTTAGTTACGGAAGAGGGAATCAAGGAATATATAACCAATTGTGAGCTAGAGAAAGAGGGTGTGTATTGTGTGATGTCACTATCTTTCTTCTTCTAGTCTCTTCTCCAACCGTTTTCCCTTTACAGCTTTTTGTTAATTTCCATTATCAGGAAATATACTTTGCACTTGTATTGAAAGATTCAATTAATACATTCCACTTGTTCTTGTTTGGATTTATTTGTGAATTCATTTGAGTACCATTACATTGGTGCTTTCATTATCACCATGGCAGAGTATGCATCGATTCCAGCAATAGCAAATCAATGGTCGCTTATGGAAGCAGAGCATAACGCTCGATGGTCACAATTGGCGTATTTAGATGGACCTGACTACACTATATGCGATCGAATGGAAGCGAAATTGGATCTGCAACGACATTATTTCTCACGAAGCTCTACACTATGGTATCGGAAAATAATATTAGCACCGATACCTTAGGGAAAAATGTTTTTGAATCCCCTGAAAAATATATTTTGCACCCAAGTTCTTAATTTTGCACCAAAGTCCCTAATTTTACACAACTCTAATACACACCACACTCACACAATCACTCACACTCTTATATTTTATTTTAAAAAAGTTTTTTTATCTCTCTATCTCCTTGGATCAGTTCTTGTTCTTATTATCTTAATTTTGAATCTGGTAGTACTATTTAATTCGTAATTTGTGTTAGTGTTATTTAATTAATTTGTATTTTGTGTTAGTGCTATTTAATTTATTTTGATTATTTTTGTCTATTTAATTTGAATTTTTTACTAACAGTTGATCTGAGTGGTAACTTGGAACCCGTCGCAATGTCTTGAGTGTGGCAAAAACTCAGTTGGGAGGGGAGCACCACACAGACGGGCAAACCCGAGTATACTGATGGCCAGTCGGTCCCCCAGACTAGAATAGTCACCGACAAAGCCGGTGGATACTGCGCACCAGTAATACGGTAACAAAAAAAATCTATTTAATTTGAATTTGTTTTGTATTTTTTGAATATATTGATTTTTTTAGTGCTATTTAATTAGTATTTACTATTTAGGAACTTATTAGTGCTATTTAATTTGTGTTGGTCTAGTGCAACACAAGTTGAACCTGATAAAGTCTTCTTTTGAAGCTGACACTAGTTTTGTCTGTTAACAACAGTAGAAAGAGCTTTATCTGCTATGAATATTGTGAAGAATAGGTTGCGTAACCGGATGGGGATACATGGATGAACGACTGTTTGGTGACATACATTGAAATGTATAATTTATTTATTTAAATATATTATAGTTGTTTTTAATTATATTTTTAGCAAATTGTGTATTTAAAAAGTTTGACACCCCTGAACCCGGGGTCCTGGGTCCGCCACTGGTGTCGAGAACTCAATTCGAAAAACTCCGACAGTGCCATGTTCGCCACACCTTATATCTTCCATGGCTGACTTGAATCGACAACACAATTCGCGTATTGCAAGAGGAGATGGATGCTACCAATTCTGCGAACGGTGCGCCGCTTCTGACATCGGACGAAACTCTTCCGACTTCGGATGACACCCGTCCGTCCTTGGAAACAATCGATGAATATTCAGTAACCAAGGAAGAATCTGATTGTGTGGAGGTCACGACAGAAACAGCGGTATCGCCTTCTCGCAATATCCCACAGTCATTGAATGATACACTTCTGGTCTCAGATGCGTTTCTGACTTCATTGGTGTTGCCTTGGGTGAGCGAGAAGAATTCGAAGAATGAAGAGCCGAATTTGATTAATGATTTGAATAGCAAAATTTTCAACCCATGTTTCCGTGGCACTAAAGCATCCTTAACTGTGCGATCTAATGTAACACAACTGTGGAGAAATGAGCCATATGACCCGGGACCACTAGTGTTTGGAAAGGTTGCCACTTGCCACATTTGATTTTTTTCTTGCATCAGTTGCAGGTATTATTATGATCCCTATCCTTGGTGCTAGTGGAGCTTTTATGTATAGAATAAGGAAAACAACTGAATCTACTACTAGCATAAGGACCTTATTTGATTCCCATCACGTGCTTGATGAAATGGATCTTTGTAGAAATTGGAATTTCTCACTTGTCAGCATAGATAGTTGCATTGAAACTGTTTTGCTGAGAACTGAAACTGAATCTCAGGTATCAGGAAGCACTGTTCCCTTGTTTTCCTACTGAACGTTCATCAGTTAATGTGATTTTCCTTTTGTATACCGAGACCCTTGAGTATCAGGTAATTGGAGTTCTGACACTCTATAACTGGGTTCACAGTTATGTGGAGTTCAAATTCTCATTGTTGCCTCAATTAAGACCATATATACACTTAAAGCTTTGCTTAGAGGGGTGCTGGATCTCTCTTTTGGTATTTTTAAATATGAGGACCACTTAGACAGAACCCAAGTAGCTTATGCTAGTGTTGTGACTTTTCATTCCTATGCAACTTGGTATTTAGCAAATGATATGCATGCTACTTTGAATTTGCTTGGATTGGTCATCACTTGTAGTTATGAGTTTAATTGTGTCTTGGAGACTCCATTCAGACTTCCGGCACTGAAACCACCCGATTTGATATATTGTGCAGTAGCAATCCCTTTGCCGCCACCTAAACCACCTGATAGGCGTGGCTACACTGTTGTTCACGCTGCCGCACCTATACTTCCAATTGAGTTCAGTTTTATTAGTTGCATTTGGGGCATTGATGAATATTGCATCATAAAGGGAATTGATAAGGTCCTGATGCATGAATACAGCTATATAGAGGCTCTTATACAGGGATTGCACTTGTTAAGTGGATATGCTTGCTCCATTGGAATCATTATTCCTGCTATGAATTCGGTTCTGATAGTGATAAGTATTACCAATGCATTAATATTGTGTGGGAGATTATCATGTAATGATGTTGTGGCGTGGTCTAGTTTGATTGATGGATGGTCTACTTTTCATCAATGTTGGATGGCTCATGTAGATACTTCTCTTTCAATGTTGAGGAGTGCATTGTTACCTCAACTCACTTTTTATAGCCAGAATTTGATATTGGAGTGTATTGGAGTTGGTAAACACCAAGTTCCAGAGCTTGAAAATGATCAACAACTAAAAGTAAGTCTAAGGCCTTTTGACACTAACAAGACACCTTCCATATTTAAAGCTAATTTACATGTTCTTCCAAAGATGGATATTCTTCTCAAAGTATGCCACAACAACAACTCTAAGATTCCATTTAATTCAAATATGATGACCATATTGTGGAAAGCTTCAAATCATGATGACAACATTGCTGCTCATGTATTTTATCTGACGTTGATTATGGCTGAGTTGTTTGGGCTGTTTAGTAAAGAATTCATGGAAGTCAAAAGCTTAGTAAGTGTAGATTGGGAGAAAATGGTGGTGGAAATGTTAGATAAACTTGAGATAAATTTAATTCTTCTCATTGATACTACTGTTGAAAACAGACTTCAAAATAGAGTTTCTTCAGGCATTGGCAGACTAGCACATATGGGGATTCAGCCATGGGTTTTAACTGGTGATACAATGGAGATAGTACTCAGGATTGGCTTTGCTTGTAGTTTACTTTTTCAAGGCAGGCAACTAATCATAAATTGTTTCAACACTCCAGAAACCAAATCTTTAGAGGCGAGTGTTGTCAAGTCTGTTATTGGAGTAGTATATCACATGCAAACAAGACTTCTCATTCTTGGAATCTCCAAGAGCTTTGCTATTATTGGTACAAAGTATATTGTCACGGATTTTGGTCCAGCTGATTGTGCAATGTTTTCACTAAGAGCATTCTTTTCCCTTAGTTTTGGAAGTGCACAACAATGGGATCGGGGAGGACAATTTGATATGTCAACAACAACTAGGACTTATCGGTTCAAGCAGTGGGATCCGGGGAAGTTTGTCCCAGCAACAATGAACTCCAACCTTGAGGACAAGGTTGTTTTTAAAGGGGAGGGTAATGTAATGAGCCAACAAGGAGCCAAGCCATTGGTGGGAGCCAAGCCACAGAAGGATGCAGAGTCAGCAAATGAGTTAGTTACGGAAGAGAGAATCAAGGAATATATAACCAATTGTGAGCTAGAGAAAGAGGGTGTGTATTGTGTGATGTCACTATCTTTCTTCTTCTAGTCTCTTCTCCAACCGTTTTCCCTTTACAGCTTTTTGTTAATTTCCATTATCAGGAAATATACTTTGCACTTGTATTGAAAGATTCTATTAATACATTCCACTTGTTCTTGTTTGGATTTATTTGTGATTTGAGTACCATTACAGACCTCTACAATACTTTCAGTATCTTTTAATTTTTATTGATTTTGTGATTTGATTGGTCAAAGTTTGGATAGAGGGATGGGTCTTACGAACTCAGTACTTAGTTTTTCTGACTATTCATTCATTCATTTTTCTACTATTTCCAGGTCTTAAATTTCTGGTGTTGGGGTGTATAAGAATTTGTATTTGAGGTTCTTAGATTAATTTTACTCTTATAGATTATTGTTGTCATATTTGTTTCACTTACTAGCTTTCTATTACCTGCTTTATCTATCATATTCATAATTCTTTTTGGAGATTTTATTTTGATAATTTTGGTGAATGACTTCATTCTGCTATTCCCTTGATCATACTTTGTATGGTTCTATCTGAATATAATATTATTGCTACACAAAAAGGTATTTTTGTTGTATGGGGAAAAAAATTATATAAAGTAATGAGGTCAATTTAGTATTAGTGTTATGCTATAGTCATATGAATATGTAGTTATCAAATTAATTTTACCACAAAATAAAGTAAAGAATAAGTAAGAGTTCTAAGTTAAAACTGAATTGTTAAAGTTAAAACTAATATGATCTCCATTGATTCAAAATAGAGTATAGTGTTAGAGAAATTAGTGCATTATAGTCTTTTTTTAAGATGTTTATAGCGATATACATGTGAAATTATAAGTATATTACAAAATTAAATGAGAAGGTGAAGAATTTTTATATACATTTCATTTGACTTAATTGGTTTCATTTATTTATGGAATGAAGTCCATTATATAGTGAAACATAGTTGAAAAATTGGTTCAGAGTTCAGACCAGTCAGTTTCATTTAATGCTAGCAAGCTAGCAATTCAATCCTTGCAATAGAACATTCATTCATCCTCTTAATTTGTGATTGGATGCGATCATGTAATTAAATATGTACACTTTTTTCTCCACTCCAGAGGTTTTTAACTTATATACTCAGTACACTACAACCAGACCGAGGAAAACAAAAACAGAGAAAGAAACAAAAACCAAACAGATATTATCAATCTATCATTAAAAAGTTGAAATGAAAGCATATTTCACCTTGAAAGATCTAAGATGTCAACTTCTGGAGATGGCGAGTTTTGAAGCAAGAAGTCCGCAATTCCATCGGGTAAGGGCGGAGACGGTGTAAACTTTACTTTCAATTCCTTGTTTTCCTTTGTTAGGTGCTCGACAGCTTCTTTTCGTGACAGTGACTTGCCTTTTTGTAACTTGGCAAGTCTAAGAATCGTGCATAATCGAATTGAAAGTTCTTGGTTAAGCACTTTCAATGACTTTAAGTTCTCCAAGAAATGGAGCCTAGGCTTCAATAAATCAGGAACGAAGGATAGAACCTATGCAGTAAGGGATGAGTGAGAATATGATTGGTTTAGTGCAAGTAAATCTTTCGACGAAAAAAATTAGATTAAAAAAACACATTAAGAAGGAAGTCTAAAGCACCTGAAGAGTACTTGCAGTTAGTACCATTGATTTTATACCAACAAAATCCAACAACCAGCTAAAAAGATTAAAGGCGGGATCCTCACAAACTGAACAAAGTTCTGCATCAATATCCACATGTTTAACAGAAGAAAGATTGTTCCCTTGGAATCTCATTTGAGGAACACCAGTAAAACTAAAGCTACGAAGGCTTGGAGTACATAACTCAACAATCTTCAAAGAGTTTGGATGGTGACAATACATAGATAAACGGGCAACTGTCGAGCTTGATATGCGGAGGGTTATTGCATCCCTTACCTCAGAACTATAAAGGACCAAATGATTCAACTTGTTAAAGGTAGAAAAGGGATCGGCAACATTATTGTTGGCGCAAAAGGCAAAATTCCACAGAAACAAGCTGGTTAATGCAGGTAAATTCAGAGATTTTGGAAAGAATGTTGCCTCACTACCTATTTTGGAGGAAGTTTTAAGCATAAGATGTGTTAACGTCTGACATGAAAAGATAGAAGACGGAATTTGGTCAATATCGCGATCGACAATGAGTGCTAATCGTTGGATATTGTGTGAAATGACATACTTCAGAATCCTTTTGAGCAAGGGAAGCTCTACGGAATCTTTACCGGAAAAATTGAGAGCATGTAGTGAGATTGAGTGATCTCGAAGTGAGAAAACCCTAGACACAAATTTGGTGAAAATCTTGAGAGTTGAAAAGTCTGAAGAATGCAATATAAGAGTGGGAATGTGTTTCCAGAGATGCTTGAATCTCGGAGACAAAATGCAAGTTCTAACGGCGTCTTTGGTGTTCAAAAATTGCAAAATGTGAATGAGAACACAATCGGCTAAATCGCTAAGCCGGTCTTCATTTTTGTTTTCAGCACCGTCGTGTCTCAATCTCTTCGAATCCGGTGGAATAATTATCTCGCCTTCTAAATTAGACATTCAGAAACCTAACCAAAAGAAAAGGTGAAAAAAAAAGAAGAACATAGTCCTAATCGATTGAAGCAGAAAATATAAAAGGTAAATTTGAGGAAGAAACAAGAAATAAGAAATACCTGGTTGAAGGTGTGGAACCGTAGAAGAAACCGTAGAAGCTGGTCGGCGAGTTAGCACCAGAAATAGCTCTGTGCGTGAAGTTCTTCCTGTGTGCAGACACGTAGGTTAAAGAAGAAATATTCTTATTTCAAAAACGTGTTAGGCCAACACAGGAAGTTGCAAATTCCGTGCCACAAAATCAGGGAGTTCAACTTAACAACATGATGCAATCTGTGGAGGAAAGAATTAATCCACGGGGTGATTAGCTAACGGCCAAACGTGTATATATATATATATATATATATATATATATATATATATATATATATATATAACTGTAACAAGTTATTTAATTGTAACAAGTTAGTCCTTTAAGTTTTTTTCGTACCACTTAGGTCCTTTAAGTTATTTAACTGTAACAAGTTTGTCCTTTAAGTTTTTTTCGTACCACTTAGGTCCTTTAAGTTATTCAATTGTAACAATTTGGTCCTTTATGTTATTTAATTATAACTTTTAAAGGCCAAAAAACTTACATTTTGCAGCCCCAAATTGTTACAAATAAAATAACTTAGAGGACCTAAGTGATACAAAATAACTTAAAGGACCAACTTGTTACAATTAAAAAACTTAAAGGACCTAAGTGGTACTAAAAAAACTGACCAACTTGTTACAATTAAATAACTTAAAGGACCTCTGGTGTAATTTACCCTATATATATATATATATCATAAGTATTATAAATCACAAATATGTCCACATCAGCGTCCAAATCGCCTGCCAGAAAAAATGCCACGCATTATTTTAGAAAAATACATGGCATGCCACCTAGGACAGCCAGCCATGTACTGCTTCATCTCAACGGTCCAAGAAAGATCATCTACAAAGGTTGAAAACTGAATGGCCATGATCTAGCCAACAATAGCTAAATCAGCTAATCAATTAAGATGAAAAAAGGAAACGGCTATCAAGTTAAAATGGCTGGCAACAAATGTCATTCAATTGTAATTAAGCCTTCCCTAAAATTGTGGATCCAGCAAAAAAAACAGAATTGAAGATTCATTCTTCTTAGGCAAGCCACACGCAATCAGGTAAATTCTACATTATCATCTTTCACAACAAACCAACATCAAACCTGCAAAATAAGAAGAATGCATATACAACAACAAAATTGATGATCAAAGCTAGAGTGAGAAAACTAAGAGAAAGGAGGCGTGGAAGGATGTGACATGTGCAGAGGCTTCTAGGAAAGGTTATGCCGTGAAAAGAGGTGCAAAGTCTACTTATATTGATTTTCTATTCTGCCATTTTTTATCCACTTAGCCTTTTGCTTTTGCTATAGAAGAATATGCTTTTTTAGGTCTTTTTATGAGTAATATGTGCATGGGGTGTTGATTTTGGTTCTTGAACTTCTATTTTATTATCTATTTGTTATGCTCTGTCACAACATATTCAGTCAAGGACGACATTCCTGTGATGATTTTAAACAATTTAATCTTTCAGCTTCACCAAGTTTGGATAAGTGAAGCACTTATGACTTTTTTTTGGTATTTAACTGTCTCACTCATAAGCCGTAAAATTAAGTTTTCCATATCATGTCAGTAAAAAACAGTTTAGTTGATGAGGAATTCTAACGTGAAGTTACTTGTGAGGTAAATGGTTGGTTTGATTATCACGGTGTTTGCTGGTGTTTTTAGCAAACAATCACTAGTTTTATTAGAAGATTTGTGAGATCAAACTAGAAAAATCTCAAAGCAATTGCCTTTGAATTGCGCGTAGTTTTTGTTTCAGAAAATGTAGAAAAGGGGACGATTTGCAATGATTAACAGAATTGAAAAGAAAAGAAGCAGTAAATGGTGCGTGAATTGTAAAGAAAAGACAAATAAATTGCATTGAATTGTAAAAGTGGTACACGATCACGTACAATGATTCTTCCACTCGTTTTTCGCTCTGGCTTGGAAGTTAGAGTTTCAGGAATCGGATTGTGTATTGTGATTTGTGACCTTTGTTTCTTCTCAGAAACTACTATTTATACAAAGGAAAAGAGGGGGAAAATCTGAACTAAGTAACTGCCTAGAAATTTGAAAATTAATAACTGCTACTCCTACTTTCGACAAGAACCGCTTCATCACGCTTCGACCAACTGCTAGTTCTTCAGCGCATAACTGCTCTGTTTTCTGTCTGTCGAAAGCTTGTGTCCATTTTCCTCTCTCTTGCTTTTGCTTCCCCGGAAGCTTGTCGAATTTACCTTGCGCATGACCACTTTCTCTGTCGAAATAATTTGGTCTTTGTCGAAATATAAGTCAGGCCTTGTTGACCATTTTCAATGAAGCCTGTCGAAATTACAGGCTAACAAATTGCCCCCCAAAAATGTCTTTTTCGACTGAACTTGAGGAGGAAGAAGAGAAAGAACATTTTTGAATTCACCATCGAAATAGACTTTGCACTTGAGTAAAATAGCTGTATACCTGATGTCACCACTGTTAAGTGTTGTTGACGTTACTCCTATATTGGTGTATTACGTGGCCTTCAACGTTCTGCTTATAATTCTGACAATGCTCATATGGCAATCACAACTTCTTTTCAATGCCACGTACTTACGCTTTCTTTATCTTTATTCTAGCGTTATTTTAACTTTTTGCAACGTTGGCTTATACTTTTTCAAGTATTTGCCATTTATACGCAAAATTCTTTCATCAGCGCCAATCTCTTTGACCTCATATGCGCCGTTTGAATAAACTTGTAAAATTTTAAATGGTCCTTCCCAACTTGGGGACCATTTACCAAAGACTCTATCTTTTTTATCCATAGGCAATAGGACCTTCCACACTAGATCACCTGAATCAAAGGCTTTAAACTTAACCTTTTTGTTATAAGTTTTAGCTACCCTCTCTTTCTGTCGAATAAGCATATCTAAAGCTAATAACCTTTCTTCGTCTAAATCAACCAATTCATCAAGCATCATATTCCAATAATAATCAGAGGGAATCTCCCACTGTCTTTGAATTCTTGTTGATTGTAGACAAATTTCAACAGGCAACACTGCATCGTGTCCAAATGTTAGCCTATAAGGAGTAGTGTTGATAGATTCTTTGGGCGAATTTCGACAAGCCCATAATGCTTGATCAAGGGTATTATGCCAATTTTTGGGTTTCTGCCCAACATGCTTTTTAATCAAATTAATAATAACTTTATTGGCAGCTTCTACTTGACCATTGGCTTGCGCATAATATGGTGTCGAAGTTAATAACTTAAAACCAATTTCAGAAGCAAACTCTACCATTTTTCTACCAGTGAAAACTGATCCCTGATCTGTAGTAATGGTTTCTGGAATTCCAAACCTATAAATGATATGATTTTGAATAAACCTTATCACTGCTTCTTGATCAACATTGGCTAAAGGTATAGCTTCAACCCATTTGGTGAAGTAATCAATTCCCACAAGGATATATCTATGGCCCTTCGACGAAGTTGGCTTTATCTCTCCAATCACATCTAGAGCCCAACCTCTAAATGGCCAAGGTTTGACTATGGCATGCAATTCATTTGCAGGTACATGTTGTATCCCAGCATGCTTTTGACACTCTTGGCATCCCTTAGCAAATTCTATGCAATCTTTCAGCATAGTTGGCCAATACATTCCTTGTCGAAATAATAACCACTTCATTTTGTGGCCTACTTGGTGTGAACCACATGCTCCACTATGTGTATCAGAAACAGCTAAATATGCCTCATTTTCACTAAGACATTTTAATAGTACTCCTTCAGGAGTCTTTTTAAACAATTCGTTTCCAATTATCACATAGCTCAAAGCTCTGTATTTTACCTTTTTATTGGTATTTCTTGTGGGATTTTGCAAATATTCCACAATAGGCCTTCGCCAATCATTATTGGTCATATTGTCAAGAGCAAAAATTTCTGCTAAGTCAAAGTCACCAAAAAATTGACGTTTTTCGACAACGACTAGTTCCTCGTTTGCGTTTGTATCTGTTGCCCCCCCAGTTGTTGGTGTTGACAATAGTGACGAAGAACAGTCATTAGAAATGATCTTAACCTTTATTTCAATTAACTCTTCCAGGCTTTGTTTTGAAACTTTATAGCCTGAAGCAATTTGTGCCAATTCATTTGCCACTTGATTATCAATTCGTGGTAAATGTTCTAAGTGAACAGACTCAAATCTTTTTAACAAAGCATTGGCAACAACAAAGTATCTGATAAGGTGCTCTTTAATGCATTTGTACTCTTTTGTCAATTGTTTGACAACCAACTCAGAGTCACCTTTTATTTCGACATGACTTGCTCCCAGCTCAAGTAAAATTTCAAGGCCTACTATTAAAGCCTCATACTCAGCTTCATTATTGGAGCAAACATCTCGAATTTTAAACTTATACTTCGTTGGAATGTTAGTAGGAGATATTATCAAAATACCAATCCCAACTCCATGTTTATGGCTTGAACCATCAAAGTACAACCTCCAAGGATATACGTCTACAAAACTTAATGTTTCTTCGACAACAGAATGGTCTACTATAAAATCAGCAACCACTTGTCCTTTAATTGATTTTAGAGGTTGATAAGTTAAGTTGTATTCTGACAAAGCCAAAGCCCATTTACCAATTTGGCTATGCATTATTGGTTTCGACAGCATATGCTTAATAACATCAAAATGCGAATAAACAGAAACATCAGCTGGTTTTATATATTGCTTTAACTTTGTACACGAGAAATACAAACAAAAGCACAACTTTTCTATAGGAGTGTACCTCGTTTCGGCATCAATTAAGACCCTACTGAGGTAATAAATGGCTCTTTCGACACCACTATCATCCTCTTGTGCTAACATGCTACCTATTGTTCTATCAGAAGCTGCTATATACAATTTGAGCACTTTGTGTTTAATAACAGGCAACAAAATTGGTGGTTTCATCAAATAAGACTTGATTTCGTCGAAGGCTGCTTGATGCATTGGTTCCCATTTGAATTCTTCTTCCTTCTTCAGTCTTAACAATGGCGAAAAAACTTGTGTTTTGCCACTTAGATTTGATATAAATCTTCGAAGGAAATTGATTTTTCCCAGCAACGACTGAAGCTCCTTTTTGGTCGAAGGGGCATTCGTTTCCATAATTGCCTTAGTCTTATTTTGATTGATTTCAATGCCTTTTTTGTGCACCATAAAACCCAAGAAATCACCTGCAAGTACACAAAAGGCACATTTTAATGGATTTATTTTCAATCCATATTTCCTCATTCTTTCAAAAGAACGGCGAAGATGGTCTAAATGACCACTTTCTGAGGAAGATTTAACCACCACATCATCTATGTATACTTGCATGAAATCATCAATAAAATCATGAAACATAGAATTCATGGCCCTCTGATATGTAGCACCAGCATTCTTTAAGCCAAAGGGCATTACTACCCATTCATAAACACCCAATGCCCCTGGACATCTAAAAGCAGTTTTCGACACGTCCTCTTCAGCAATGAAGATTTGATTATACCCAGAATAACCATCGAGCATACTAAGATAATCAAATCCTGCTGCTGAATCTATTAGCATTTCTGCCACAGGCATTGCGTATTCATCCTTGGGAGTTGCATTATTTAAATCCCTAAAGTCTATGCAAACTCTAAGAGTCCCATTTTTCTTTATTACAGGAACTATATTGGCTAACCATTCGACATACCTGGCAGTTCTGATGAATTTGTTTCTGAATAGCCTTTCGATTTCCTCTTTGATCTTAGCCAACACTTGAGGAGCAAATCTTCTTGGCACTTGCTTCACTGGTTTCTTCCCTGGTCGAATTGGTAATTGCATTTCCACCACTTCTCGACTTAACCCAGGCATTTCGTCATAATCCCAAGCAAAGCAGTCTTTGAACTCCCTTAGCAATGTGATGACTTGGGTTTTTAGAGAAGCATCAATATTTGCACTAATATAAGTTGGCCTTTTTATTGAGCCATTTCCCAAATCAACTTCTTCTAACGGGTCTTGAGCTTGCATATGCTTTGTCGAATCTCTAGGATCCTTTTCAAAACCTAATGGATCATCATCATAAATGCAGTCAAGTCTTTCATCTATGACTATGCCATTTTCTTCATGTAACTCACTGGCTTCGACAGCCATTGTTTGTTGAATAATTTCGGCCTCTATAGCCGCTTTAAACTTGTTTTCGGCCATATAAGCCGTAATTTTGTCCCATGCATTGGGCACTGACATAAGAACACTTTCAAGAACCAGTGTTCCACCCCGTTGGTCGAAGAACACCATCAGGATAGACACTATCATCTCCCATTATTTCTCTTTCCCAAACAAAACCATAATTTGGGTCAAGATGAACTGAGGCAAGAACATTATCCGCAGGAACATATGCCTCATTAGAAGATGAACATGGCGCAATCTTCACCATTTGTTTCTCAAAATTTTCCTTGGTAATTTGGTTGACATCAGCACGGAAGTAGCTCTGATCTGCTTCGACAGACTCTACCAAACCATCTTCCTTCCACATTACTAAACGTTGATGCAAAGTTGAAGGGACAGCACCAACTCCATGGATCCACTCTCTACCAAGGAGTAAATTGAAATTCGCTTTAGAGGCTATCACTAAGAACAATGTAGTCCTCTTTATGGAACCAACGATTAAGTCCACCTCAATGGCCCCCAAAGAATGGCCAGTTTTGCCTTCATAGTTGCTTAAGACAATGTTATGTGGCCTGAGGTCAGTGTCGAATTTACCAATCTTCTTCAAAAGACCATGTGGCATTAAATTCACTGCAGCTCCACCATCCACTAACACTTTGTTAATTCCAACACCATTGACTTTGGCTTGGACATACAGGGGTTTCAAGTGGTTTTGCATACTCATATCTGGCTTCTCGAAGGTAGCCATTTGGTCTTCGACACAACCATTGTTCATCACATAGTAACACATTGGCTTGTGATGAGCCATATCCTCTGTAAAATCCTCTTCAACATCATTTGGTACTGTGATAACATCGTACTCAAGAGGCAGTATTGATACCACATTGCAAACAACGTCGAAATCATCTTCAGAATCATCAAAATCAGACTCCATGTCTTCATCCATGTCGAAATTAGCATTCTTTTCTTTCACTGTTGACAATGGAGGAAATATTCTTTCAAGAGCAGGCCTTCTTGGCTTTTCTGTTACCACAGCCTTGCCTTTGGCCTTATTTGCTGCACACACATGACTAGCAACATCAGCATTCTTCTTTGTGGCGACTTCAGCTTTGTGAACCTCACTCTTCGCCACTATTATGCTGCGTGGAACTTGATTAATGTCAATCGTACTGCGTGGAACATGGTTATTAGCCAAATGACTTGGAACCTTGTTAATGTCAAAGTGTGCCTTCTTCTTCTGTTGTCTTTGGTAACGACGCCACTGTGTTTTAGTCATGGGGTTCTTACCCTTATAGTTATTCTTATAATTAAACTTAGCAGCATCAGTACCTGGCTTGACAGCTTTAGCACGTTGATTATTGGGCACCCACGCTTCGACAGGAGCACTAGCACTTGGGACAAAGGATTTATTTGTTGACAGCTTCAAATACCCTTTCGCTGAGGACTTCTCCTTAGCAAATTGTCATTTACTTGTTGAAGGCTTTGTTGACACATTAGCCTTATAGCCAGGAAGATCTCCTTTTGCAAAGTCAAATTTCGGCCTGTTATCAAGCCATTTTCTTTTACGTTGTTGTTGATCCTGATAACCTTCGACAGCTTTGGCTGCTTCTTTGTCGAAGACAGCGCTGCATCTTGGGCACAGCATAACTTCAGAGTTATTCCACTTACACCGATTGAGGAAATCTATCAATTCTTCCTCAGCCTTTGGATACACAGCATGTATCTTCCCATCATATTCTTTTAGGGTCACTTCGTGTTTCTTACCTTCAGCATACAGAAAACCTTTTAATTTTTCGGTGGCAGTCTTGACATACTTAGGAGGGTCTGCCATTTGAGCATCCACCATGCCTACATCAGCTTCGACAGGTTCAGAATACATAGCTTCAGCCTTAGGCAATGGATCAACATCAATCTGCATAGGAGCTTTCATTTTCTTATCAGCAAATTTGAGTCTTCCTTCGTCAACTGCTTTTTGCACAATATCCCTGAAAAGCACACAACGGTCAGTGTTATGTCCCAATTGGTACTTTAAGGCCTTTAGGCACTAATATTTGACCATCAGTTACTAAAAGATCAAAAATTTCATCACATTTCGTAACATCAAAAGTATAAGTCTTAGGCATAAATCTATCATTCTTAGGCTCTACAGGGTTATTCCCATTCGCAGGCCTTAATACTTTACAAGTATAAGGAGGACCAGGCTTAAGTTCAGCCACGTCTATCTCCTCTTCTTCGACATTACCATATGTAATGTCGAATTCTTCTTCGACATATGCCACTTTTTCTTTTTTATGATACCTATTCGACCTAGATTTTTCTTCTCTAAGCCTTTCAACTTGTCGAACTCTATCAGCCAATTGAGCCATATCTCTCAAATGAGATGTGTCTAATTTCTTTCTAATTGAGTAATCAAGGCCACCAGCAGCCATTTCGACAAGCTCATGTTCAGGGACTTGTGTGAAGCAACGAGATTTCAACAGCCTAAATCTGTTTAAGTAATCATCAATAGTTTCAGGCATTTTGCGCCGAACACTAGCCAATTCTTTAAGACTAATTTTCGACTGGCCCATGTAAAACTGTGCATGGAATGCCTTTTCTAATTGCCCCCATGTGAACATAGAACCAGGGGGTATGGTCGTGAACCAAGTGAAAGCATTTTTAGTTAGAGAATTTGGAAAATATTTCATCTTCAAATTCTCATTTTGTGCTAAGTCCCCAGCCTCAGTCAAGAAACGAGCAATGTGTTCGACTGTGGACTCATTTGTATCACCACCAAACTTAGTAAACTTGGGAACTTTCCATCCCCTTGGTAACTCAGTTTGTAATATGTATTCACATCATGGTGATACGAAGTTAGGCCTTTGTAAACCTATGTTAAGGCCATTTTGCGCCAAAATAGTTTCGACTAA
This sequence comes from Astragalus glycyphyllos, assembly GCA_963573325.1. NCBI lineage: Eukaryota > Viridiplantae > Streptophyta > Magnoliopsida > Fabales > Fabaceae > Astragalus > Astragalus glycyphyllos. The sequence continues at coordinate 92,997,014 of OY754307.1, forward strand.
AGTAGCTATATTGTTTTCAGCGCCAACATTGTGTTGTTGCACTTGTCGAACAACTTCATCAGCGTTCTGGTGTCTATTTACCAAAACTACTTCAGGGACGTGGTTTACTGCCCCTTGTAGTTCGCCTACAATTGTGGACGCTTCGACTGCAACTGCTCCTTGGGGATTAACTGACGACGCATTACCCGCAATAATAGGAACTTGCCTATTATTAACCGTTGGAGCCCCAAAGAAATCTGCAATCCTACTCATCTGATTTGCCAACATTTGGTAACTGTTATTGGTATTTTGAATCAATGGATTGAAAACTGTACCAATTTGTTGGGTAAGCATATTAACCATATCGTGATTACTCTCGTCTACTTGCTGTCTTAAGGCCAACAAAGACGTATTGGTTAATGCTGGGGGATTCCGACCAAATACACTCTCAGAAGAGACATGTGTAGGGGAAAAGGTCGAAATATGTGGCATTCCAGTAGGCATGCCATTCATTCCCAAAGGAAATGGGGGTAGATGCACGTTATTCAAACGTGGGTCTAAACCGTTCCCCATTGCCATGTAAGGGCTATGAAGCCCTGCACTTAACGGCAAAGACATAGGCAAAGATGCCATTTCTGACTGCGTTGAACCAACATTAGTCATTGATAATGAAGGAACAGTTGTTGACGATGATGGTCCTGCGCTAATGCTCGCAGAATCCATTGTTGTTCCTTGCCCTTGTGAAACCACAGGGTTGGAACTAGACGCATTATTCGTACTAGAACGAACCATTTTACCACTTCTTAAGTGCATACAACAGCGAATACAAATAAGAAAGTACGAAAATGAACAAAATCAAAGGCAAGGTCCCACCGGGCGTGCCAATTTGTTTGCTGGTGTTTTTAGCAAACAATCACTAGTTTTATTAGAAGGTTTGTGAGATCAAACTAGAAAAATCTCAAAGCAATTGCCTTTGAATTGCGCGTAGTTTTTGTTTCAGAAAATGTAGAAAAGGGGACGATTTGCAATGATTAACAGAATTGAAAAGAAAAGAAGCAGTAAATGGTGCGTGAATTGTAAAGAAAAGACAAATAAATTGCATTGAATTGTAAAAGTGGTACACGATCACGTACAATGATTCTTCCACTCGTTTTTCGCTCTGGCTTGGAAGTTAGAGTTTCAGGAATCGGATTGTGTATTGTGATTTGTGACCTTTGTTTCTTCTCAGAAACTACTATTTATACAAAGGAAAAGAGGGGGGAAAACTGAACTAAGTAACTGCCTAGAAATTTGAAAATTAATAACTGCTACTCCTACTTTCGACAAGAACCGCTTCATCACGCTTCGACCAACTGCTAGTTCTTCAGCGCATAACTGCTCTGTTTTCTGTCTGTCGAAAGCTTGTGTCCATTTTCCTCTCTCTTGCTTTTGCTTCCCCGGAAGCTTGTCGAATTTACCTTGCGCATGACCACTTTCTCTGTCGAAATAATTTGGTCTTTGTCGAAATATAAGTCAGGCCTTGTTGACCATTTTCAATGAAGCCTGTCGAAATTACAGGCTAACACATGGCCAGAGTCTGTGTTTTTGCTTGACATGATTATTTTGATTCTTTATACTTTAACTTGATATGTATTTACATTAAACTCAAGAGTATATGATAAAAGAATGGAAGTAACTCTCTGGTTCTTCGAGGGACCAAAATTCCTCTTATTCAATGTGTTTCTCAAAATTTCAGAATACCCTAATCCCCCCTAATGCAATATTTGTGTTGGTTTTCTATGCATTATTTGTGTTGGTTTTCAATCCTAATGTTTATATCTGTTCTTAATTGTTCACAGGCAGTAAAGAAGGGAGACACTATTTTTGTTGGTCAATATTTGTTCACAGAAAGTGAAACTACTTTCGTATGGCCAGAGGTAAAATATGTTTATTAACACAGAGTGCAAAATTTATTCCAATATTTTATTGTTCTTATGTATCTTTCTTAAGTAGTTTGTCTTTGTCCTTTCAACTTTGGTTATTCATTTGCTTCGTTTTGTGCATCAACCATTTATTTTGAGTTTATACTGTAATTTGCTGTCATTGAAAACAACTTTTGTTTTAAATGATATTATCTACATAAGTAGGTCCAAAGGCATAAAAAATTGTATTTAATCTATTTACATGCCTTATGAGTTGTACCTGAAATTTTGCAGGTATCTAAAGTCAGAGGACAAGATGTAAAGATGTATTATAAAGAATTCTGCTACATTGGCTTGATCATTGTTCACTTTGCATGCCTCTCAAATTCATATTGATTTGCCGACACTCACAGAGAAAGACAAAGAGGTATGTTCAGCTTTTGACTTGCATGTTTGAATTATTTACATTTCACAACATTTGTAGCGTTCGCTGCGCCTACAAAAGAGGTTATCTTAAGGTTTTGGGGTTATTAACTATTCTATATTTCAGGTTATAAGCACCTGGGGAGTTAAAAACAAAATTGATTTCCTGTCATTGTCATATACTCGGGATGCTGAAGATGTTCGTGAGGTATTTGAGCTCCAAATCATTTGCTGAAGTTTGCTATCTTAGACTCAAATTCACATTCTATTAACAAACCTTTATATGTTATTGTAATGCAGGCTCTCTCTCCCTCTCTTTCTCTTGAACTTTCTCTCCCCCATTTTCTTTCCTTATTTTGTTTTGAGCAATACCAAAAACTCACAATTGGCTCTTCATCTTCATTTGATTTGTTTTAAATATTTATATTTATTATTTCTTAATATCGGTGAATTTGAATGAGACTTTTTTGCTTTGGTTTATCATGTATGCATTCCATATTAATCTGAGTGATCTTTTTTAAAATTGCAGGTCTAGCATCCTAATTGAAGAGTTTTAATTTATTAAAACCACAATGGATTGTTGTTTGAACTATGATTTTTTTTATCACAGTTTACCTTAAGTTGCTTTGGAACATGGATGTAGCTAATTTGGAATATGTATATAGGACTGACTTGGAGGGGGTGGTGAAGTAAGTAGCATTGAAAGCAACCAATATTTCTTTTGTTATTGGGTGTTCTGTGTTGTTTGTTGCATAATGGTTATGTAACATGAGAGTGAAACATTTTGTATTCCTATTCACTCCTTTCTGTTCCACCAAATCTATATATGTTGTAATCATGAGAGTGAAAAGTGGAGTAGCCCTTTTGTTTGGACAGTTCATCAATCATCATGGAGAACACATTTACATGGGTATATACTTATGGACACTTCATTTGAGTATCCATGTTGCAACTTTGATCCTCCTTTTGGAGTTATATCTATGTTCATATGTTGACAGTGGTTTCCCATTAAGCTTTTCAGGTTTGCTTCTAACAAACCTTCCCTTTGCTTCTAACAAATTTTTCAGGTTTGTTTCTAACTTGTTCTCTTCCTTCACTAGATATCCTACTATGACCTACCACTATTTGTTGTTCTTACAATGAGTACTACCTGTTTAAAAACCTGTTTTTTGCATTTCATCATTGAAGAAAAAAGGTTTTATTTTTATCCACCATTTCATGAACCTTATTACAATAGCTTGCGAAATGACTATATTGATTTCTATCATAAAAAAATGACTATATTGATTTCATAGGCCTAAGCTCTTAGAATATCAGAGCTAATAATCGGATAGCTACTAAAGGTGATGACCCATTTAATGCCCATGTGGTATCAACTTAATGAGGCAGTACCAAGGTTGTAATAATAATAATAATAATAATAATAATAATGCTTTAATTCTTTAACGGATACCTTTCAAATTATTTACACTACAATGTAAATTGTATATCTTTGATTTCTGGAGATTCAAAGTTGTTCATTTTGATACTGTTAGTGTATATCTCCCTATTCATATGTGTTTTACATTTATGTTTATATCTCTTGCTTTAATTTCAGTACAAATCAGAATCTATAGCTTGCTATACTCTATAATCCAAATTGATGTTGACTCATACAACACAACAAAGAGATGGTCATTGTATATTTATCCAAATTGTTGCTGATTCATACTCTCTCTTGCTTTAAATTTAGTACTCATTGGAATTTATTGCTTGCTATACTCTAATTTAGTACTCATCAGAATCTATTGCTTGCTATACTCTAAATTCAGTACTCTTGCAAACATATGGTCATTTGAAATTTTTGAAGTCCAATTTGCTCTATTGCATATAGCTGCCCTCAACCAAGCCACTTAGAATTATTAAATCAGAGAAGAAATGACAATCTCGAAAAGAATTTCATATGAATCTATATTAATTGTTTTGTCATGGCTTATTAGTCTACAAAATATATTATAGCCTAATCGATTTGTTTAGTAATTTTATGATTTCTATTTTTTTAATGTTTTTTATCAGGCCCATCCTTTATAAAAACTTGACATTATAAATGCACCTGTTTGCCAAGTTCGAAAAAGATAATGACCTCACAGTTCAATAAATCAAGTAATTAAATCACCGGTTTTCAACTAACGGTGGGGGAAACTTTTTGTAATTTTGTAAAACGAGATATCTTATATAAGACAGTTTAGTTGCCTCATTGATATAAGTATTGCTTTTTAGTTCTTTTTAATTTATATGGAAGTGTGGCTCAATATGTACTAATTGAGAGCCTAATGCAGACTTATTTTGCCTTTGTTGTATTCATTCCTAATTATTTTATTTTCCCACAATTAAAACCCAGAATGACCATAGATTCCATGAGACTAAAGAACAGTAAACAAATTATGGTATAGATTATGACCAATGAACAAGGGAACTAAGCAAGCCCGATGCTACATTATGGCATAGATTATCCAAAAGAAAATCACCGTAAACAAATTGAATACATGCACCACAAATCCAAATTTAAAATAAGTAGGATAGTTCTGTCATCAACTAATCCAAAGCTACGATAGGCAGATAATATAAACTGATCAAAATTAAAACCAACATATCCAAATTGAATACATGCACCAAATCAAAAGCTACGATAGGAAGATAATATAAACTAATCAGATTCACTAATTACAAACATCAACCAACAAATTCAATATATATATATATATACCGACAAACCCACACAAAATCGTTTGTAATAATCGTACCTTTGGTATTCATTCGTCAGCCGTTTGTTGCGGAGACATTGTGGTTGATCGCAGCCCATGACGTGAAGAAGAAGATCCATAAGTTGTCTCCATTGTTGATTTTCGAGCAGGAACACTGGCTGAACTTTCGCAAATTCGATTGAGAGTGATATCGTAGAGGTTGGGAACGATGAGAAGAAGAAGAGAAAATAGTGGAAGCCGTCGCATGAATAGTGTTTAGGTTTGGAAAGTTCAGATCAACTTAAACCTACAAGATGGAAATAACCCTTAATTTTGTTAAAATACCGAAAACGCCCCCTGTTTGGAAATATACATTTTTCATAATTTGAGTATTTAAAAATCACTTTTTCTATAAACTGTTTAACAAACTTTATTTTGGTAAAAAAATCTAAATGTTTTTGATAGATAATCACTTTAAAGAGTTACTAAAAAATTCAATATGAGAGATATAATAATATTATAAATTCGACTGTGAATCGTTTTTCAGTTAGCACTACTGTTATTCTTAATAGTAAACAATAGTAATTGTAATCACAACTGCGTTAGGACAATATAGGTATGGAATAGTGCCTTCACATTACTAAATAATTACATAAATATATATAAATTTAAATTTATTTTTTTATTGAAATAGTTCTTTTCAGTATGTAATATTTATCTAAATATCTCTATTATACTAAACCATAGGTTTTACAAGTACACATCCACGTCACAAATTCACAAATAAACACCTCAGATCCAAGTCAATTCCACGTCCGCAAAATTCATGACACATCAACGTCCAGTAGTTACCACTATTTAGAGTTGACAGATCGAACGGGTAATGTTTGAAAGAGGAAGATTCAAGCTAACAAATAAAGGGCTGTTATTTGCCAAACTTTCACGATCAATCTCAACGGTTCAGGTGGCACAAAATTTCGGTTGAGTAAAAAACGGCAATCATTTAATACAATGATTGTGTTTCTGTTCTACCATTTAAACTATTTGATGACCAGTAAATGATATCCCTACAAAATTGGATCTACATTTATCTTGAAATGGCTCTTGATATAATCCTAACCACCCATGTACAAATCTTAAAACAAAAGAAACAATCACAGCCGTCATTATCATTTTTTTTGGCTTGCAAAAGTTGAACGTCCACCAACGTTAGCCATTAAGGTAATTGTTTTACTTTTTATAAATATAATATTTTTATTTTGATGTGTCACATTCATGTGTGTTTTCAATATAATCGTTTTGTCAGTTGCAACTTTTAGCAACACTAAAAGGCTTCAACATTATGGAACACTCCTAGCCCAATGGTTCAGGCTCCTGTTGGGACGTGGTGGGGGTCGATCCGGTTTGCTCCCGGGTTCGATTCCCGCCTACGTCAAATAGGGTGTTGGCTAGCGAAATGATTAAGAGCCCCAAGTAGCGAGCGCAGATTAGTCCTTCGTTGACAGTGTTGGGACACTGCGTGGGTCGCCCGCGAGAGTTTGATACCAAAAAAAAAACATTATGATGAACATAGCAACACTAAAACACAAATTTTTTCGAAGTCTTTGATTATTGAGTATTGAACACTAATAGGCTTCAACAGTTTGATGAATGCGAATTAAAGATTGAAACTTTAGCAAGTTTGTCCAATGTGCAATGATCATTTCAGAATATTCCCCATTGCTCTTTAGAATTGTAGTTTAATTTTGAGACTTTAACATTTGAAACACACAAGTATCTAATAATTTTTTTTTTGATAAGCACAAGTATCTAATAATTGATGTGCATTGCTTTACTTATGTACAATGTTGTATTTTTTTGGTTTGCTACTTTGATGTGTCTTTCCCTAATTCTCTATTTTCCTTTCTCGAGCCCCAACCCTACAAATGATCATATTTCAGATAAGCAATTAATTTGTTATTATTAGTTTTATCTATTTGTTAAAAAAATTTGGAGATCAATCGTGCTCTAACAATGTGTTTATTTTTATAAGCTACAAAATCTAAAACAATAAATCATGGTCGACTTTGGACTACCAATAATGATTTTTATTTGATTGTATTATCAAATAGATAAAAATAATAACAAATTACTTCTATCAACAACAAAAATTCACGTTCTTTATTTATCTATTTATCTATTTATTTATTTATTTATTTATTATTTTGTTCATAAGTTCATCTCACATTGCACAATTAGTTAAAGTTATATTCTTTGAAAGAGATAACCGGTATGGTAATTTATTGTTATATATATATATATATATATATATATATATATATATATATATTATTGAATCATTGAACTGATTTGGGGATGTCGTTCATATATGTTAATTTTTGCCAAAAAAGAACTCTTTGATCTAATAGTCGGGGTGGTGTTTTTTGTACACTCAAGAAGCCTCCAATTTATTAGAGCTCTTTTTTGAGTCGAAATCAGAGTATCCACCTCCGAACGCAGTGACTAATCTCCTCGCTGGATTTGAGGCACTTCGAAGGTATTAGAACTCTTTTAATACGGAGTATCCAATGAGCAAACAACAATATTGATTAAATTAATGGAAATAACACATTAAAATATAATTTTAGTAGATCATATGACATATGTAGCATGGACCATTAATGACATGGTTATTATTTTTTTACTTTAACATATGTTATTTGTTTTTTTTTTTTACAACATCTTCATGTCTATTCTTACCAAATATTAATATTTTGATTAACTTCAAATTAACTTCCATGCCAATGTGATAGTTTATTTGTTTACTTTAACATCTGTTATTTGTCAAATTAACTTCAAATTAAAAAAAAATTACTTTAACATCTGTTATTTGTTTATTTGTTTCTCACTGTGATTGTGTTTGACCAGAAAATCGTGCATCTGCAATTATCCCAAAGCTAAGATGTTCATCATACATATCTTTAAACGCGAAATTCTTGAAGCAAGAATGAAGCACTTGATTTTGATATGTTGCAGGTGAAACCGGCCTATGATCATTGTGTCTTATAATATTTTGAACTAAACTTGATATACTAGTTTTAACACGTTTTATTGAAATGTTTTTGAATGCAATACATTAGTGATTCAGCAAATAATTTGTGTTGGTTTAATTGATAAGATTTGAATATGAATATCAATTGTTTCATTCAGTTTGAAAATAAAACACACCTAATCTGAAAATAGTAAAAACCGCAAATTGTCAAATCTTCAAAAATCAAATGTAAAATTGAATATTCTTCTTTACTAGGCATGGAACATTAAAATATTGTTTTAATTAGATTTCACACAATTATGCCTCAAGACTATTTGTAATGTCTCCAAAAAAAATCACGTTCTATATGTAGTTATATAAAATTAATCCTATTTATCATTTTACATTAGATATACTCTTTAACGATCAAATAGAATTGTTAAAAAATGGTCAAATAGATTCGCCCATATTTTTTAACACTATTGAAAATGATTAGAAAACCTAATTTGTGTTATACTATTAAAATCTCAGTCCGAGGCTAATTCGTCGCAGCGGCAGAAATGCTGTTTATGGACACCCGGTTGTCGGGTTCGATCCCCACCAGGTGTCGAACCTTGGTTTTCCCATTTGTGTGTGTTAGGTCCTGGCACTTGCCAGTCCGACCATCAGACAAGAAAATACTATTAAAATCTCAATATATTTAGATCTATTATAACTTTCCTATCTATAATTTTAGAAATATATCGTTTCTATTTGAATTATATACTTCTGACTCTTTGCTCATCAATAATAAAATTGTCGATATATATATATATATATATATATATATATATATATATATATATATATATATATATATATAGACGAAAACAAATATAATGTATACCCGTGCAGCGCACGGGTCATACATACTAGTATTTTAGTCAATTTATAACTAAGATATAATTTTTATTTCTTTTACAAAAAAGTTACAAAATAAAATTCAAATGATATGTATACCCGTGCTGGCACGGGTGATACATACTAGTATATATATATATATATATATATATATATATATATATATATATATATATATATATGAGAATTAATCCTATAATTACCTCCTTAATTATGTTGCATGGTTGTTTCGTTTTTAGTTACAAATCGCATAGGAACCTATAATATATAAATGAGAATTAATCCTATAATTACCTCCTTAATTATAGGATGTTGCATGGTTGTTTCGTTTTTAGTTACAAATCACATAGGAACCTATAATTAAATAAACTCACTATGGTTGTTTCGTTTTGCAAGTAGTAGTAACCCTTTTATATATATATATATATATATATATATATATATATATATATATTCCTAATAAGTTCTCATGCTCACCATACTCTCAAGTCTCATCACATGTGTAAGTTACTATTTCACTAATGTATGTTAACCATTTGATGTCACTTATTTAACTTGTCACATCTTCATATTGATTCCAAGTTTAAAAAATTCTTATGGATGAATAAGTACATAAGGTTGGCACACCTCCTCCATTAAATTTTTCACGTTGGATTCACTAGGGAGGGACGCCTAGAAAGATATACGAATGAGTCACCTTTGAGCTATTGATATCATGCGAACAAAAAAGTAGTGGTACATACACCTCATGCTTAAGATGAGGTGATAGAGCCATAGAGGGTGGTGGTGGTTTTTGGGTATAAAAGCCAACTAAGGAACACAATATGGTTCCTGTCATTTGTGAGACAAGTCATTTGTGAGACAAATCATTTTATTCCCTTTCATTTGTTACCAGAACAGAACAACAACATGTTGGTGAAATTCTTGTTGGGAAGATACTGCACCACTTTGACAAAGAAGAAGATGTTGATGAAGATTGCACTTGAAGAAATTCAAAGAGTGTATTGTGTACACACTAACCTTTAGGTTCAAATTGCCCCCACCAATTATGAATATTGGATGCAATAGGGATAAACAGCGATTTCCCTTCAGGATACTTTGAACACCTTGATGTAATTTGCACAATCACAACAAGCCTATCTCTTGATAATATTTTACAAAATTATGTTTCTTATATTTCACTCATGCATTAGAGAAATACAAGATGATTTAAAGTAATGTAAATGGTAGATATTTGGCCTAGAATCAGAACCAAATTCGTGTTCTTTTCTGTCCTCTAAGTGCCCCTATTTATAGATAATCTTAGGCACTTAGCGAAGAGACATAACTCTTCAAATCAATTCTGCCATTGAACGGTTATGGACCGTTAACAGCAATTTCATGTCACAACGGTTGTGTTGGTTCCAGCGGTTAGCCATTGTTCTTTTTCGCTTCGAAGTCACATGCTCGAATCCCATCCGGTGCAAAAATTGCACCTTTTCGTTCTTTTATTTTAGCCGTTAATATTGGAATTAAATCCTGCAAAAACTAAAACAGGTTCGTGAATGATTCGAACTCGGGATCAAGCGCTGACAACATTACTATTCAACCATCAGACCAATTACAATTTCGTGACAATCATACAGAATTACATATACATATATATTTTGGAAATATATCTTACACAACACAGATCTCATCGCGTGGTTGGATCTGTTACAAAGAGAGACGGAGGGTGATAAGAGCGGTCACAAGGTGAACCGCGACGGCTGAGACAAGAGGGCAAGCATTGATTATGGCGGATCATGAGCAGCGGGAGACGTGAAAGGTTGAAACGCAAATGCATGTGACAATCCCATCCGGTCCGGTGCAAAAATTGCACCTTTTCGTTCTTTTATTTTAGCCGTTAATATTGGAATTAAATCCTGCAAAAACTAAAACAGGTTCGTGAATGATTCGAACTCGGGATCAAGCGCTGACAACATTACTATTCAACCATCAGACCAATTACAATTTCGTGACAATCATACAGAATTACATATACATATATATTTTGGAAATATATCTTACACAACACAGATCTCATCGCGTGGTTGGATCTGTTACAAAGAGAGACGGAGGGTGATAAGAGCGGCCACAAGGTGAACCGCGACGGCTGAGACAAGAGGGCAAGCATTGATTATGGCGGATCATGAGCAGCGGGAGACGTGAAAGGTTGAAACGCAAATGCATGTGACAATCCCATCCGGTCCGGTGCAAAAATTGCACCTTTTCGTTCTTTTATTTTAGCCGTTAATATTGGAATTAAATCCTGCAAAAACTAAAACAGGTTCGTGAATGATTCGAACTCGGGATCAAGCGCTGACAACATTACTATTCAACCATCAGACCAATTACAATTTCGTGACAATCATACAGAATTACATATACATATATATTTTGGAAATATATCTTACACAACACAGATCTCATCGCGTGGTTGGATCTGTTACAAAGAGAGACGGAGGGTGATAAGAGCGGTCACAAGGTGAACCGCGACGGCTGAGACAAGAGGGCAAGCATTGATTATGGCGGATCATGAGCGGCGGGAGACGTGAAAGGTTGAAACGCAAATGCATGTGACAATCCCATCCGGTCCGGTGCAAAAATTGCACCTTTTCGTTCTTTTATTTTAGCCGTTAATATTGGAATTAAATCCTGCAAAAACTAAAACAGGTTCGTGAATGATTCGAACTCGGGATCAAGCGCTGACAACATTACTATTCAACCATCAGACCAATTACAATTTCGTGACAATCATACAGAATTACATATACATATATATTTTGGAAATATATCTTACACAACACAGATCTCATCGCGTGGTTGGATCTGTTACAAAGAGAGACGGAGGGTGATAAGAGCGGTCACAAGGTGAACCGCGACGGCTGAGACAAGAGGGCAAGCATTGATTATGGCGGATCATGAGCAGCGGGAGACGTGAAAGGTTGAAACGCAAATGCATGTGACAATCCCATCCGGTCCGGTGCAAAAATTGCACCTTTTCGTTCTTTTATTTTAGCCGTTAATATTGGAATTAAATCCTGCAAAAACTAAAACAGGTTCGTGAATGATTCGAACTCGGGATCAAGCGCTGACAACATTACTATTCAACCATCAGACCAATTACAATTTCGTGACAATCATACAGAATTACATATACATATATATTTTGGAAATATATCTTACACAACACAGATCTCATCGCGTGGTTGGATCTGTTACAAAGAGAGACGGAGGGTGATAAGAGCGGTCACAAGGTGAACCGCGACGGCTGAGACAAGAGGGCAAGCATTGATTATGGCGGATCATGAGCAGCGGGAGACGTGAAAGGTTGAAACGAAAATGCATGTGTTGATGAGAGGGTGAGGTGGCGTAGGCATGTGTTTTGGTGAAATGGTTTTGGTGAGTCCACAAGATGCTTTAGGAGTGAGGGTGATTTTGGCAGTAAGTGATTTCACCAAAAACAGATTAACAGAACACATAAGGTGAAATGGTTTTAGTGAGAGGAGATTTTGTTTAAAAAATTGGAGAAGGGTGTATTATTCATCTGAAGAATCTAGAGGGTGAGAATGATGGTATATAAAATTTGGAGAAGGGAATAGTATTCACCTGAGACAAAAATAGAGGAGCTAGATCTGTCAACCACTTCGGACGACCACCCCACAACTGCAGTTTCCATCTCTCTCTCCACCACACCCTCTCACGAAAACTCTCTCCCTTCTCACCACCCAAATTTTTTCTATCTCTCCTGGAAAAGCCATACACAGCTACAAACCCACCTTCAATCCACTGCAACATAGATCTGAACAAGTCGGAGTGAAACCATATTTGTCTGGAAGAAGCTAGATCTGAGCAAAATGGGAGGAAACGTATGGAGGGATTGGGAAGAAATGTGGTACTACTCAGGTATGTACATGTGAAAACGCATATGCTTCAACCCTTTTATTAAAGAAAGAAAACAATGACAACCGGATTTCATTTTTAAGACCACATTATCCTTATCACGATATTTTAAATCCATAAGTTCAACACAAAATCAAAAAATTTCATTTGAGCAATCATCCATCAGTTATAGGCTTTGGACATACCAAACAACTAGAACACAAATTTTCAACATGCATTATCTTTAGCTCGAGGATTATCTTTAGCACTCACACTCTAGAATCCACACCATAGGTCAAAGAACTCACAATAATTTCATTGCATTCCACTAATTGCCACAAAACGGTGCATTAACCAATTTGCAACTAAGCCCGACACTTGTCTTAGTGTATTGAGAGCAACAGAAAATATAATTCCTCATTGTATTCAATTGAATAATGTAACTGTACAACAGAAAGGAATTGAGATATATACTCAAGGCTAACTAAAGCTAACTGTAAACTAACCATCTGGTTAGTATCTAACTGAACTAGTTAATATCATCTAACTTCTATTTACAGTAATCTAAGTGTGAGTATATACAAGGGTATCCTAATAACTTGTTTACAAAGCATTAACCAATTCATAGATAATGTGTTATGACAAGATATAAAAGGAGTCTACATGATTGATTAATAAGTGATTTTGAAGTGGAAATGGAATAGGAACATAATTGGTACTCAAAGGGATGTAAAACACAAGTTTCCAAAATTTTGGGTGTGCACCCCTCTCAGCAGCCCAAAACTCTGTTTTTATGAGCAAGATAAATGGCTGACTTGTTATCACAATAGACAGCACTAGGAGCAGATGGAGGCAGCTTTAAATCCCGCAACAGAAAATGTAGCCACTGAACTTCACAAGCAAGAGAAGCCAATGCCCTATATTCAGCCTCGGAAGAAGATCTAGACATAGTATTCTGCTTTTTAGATTTCCATGACATGAGTGACGATCCAAGAAATACACAGTAACCAGTGATTGATTTACGTGTGTCCAAGCAACATGCCCAATCGGAATCAGCAAACCCAGATAAGTTGAGGGAAGTAGAGGCAGAGAAGAATAAACCTTGTGCCGGAGCAGATTTGAGATACCTCAAAACACGAGTTGCGGCCTTAAAATGAGATGTGAGAGGCTGTCAGACATACTGACTGAGTTGTTGAACAACATATGAAATATCAGGACGAGTGGTGGTAAGATATAGTAGGCGTCCAATTAACCTTCTATAGGCTGATTCATCGGGGGAAACATCAGAGCCTTCACTACTGAGTTTGCAAGAAGGATCACAGGGTGTGGAAGCAAGCTTGGTTGCAAGGGAGCCAATGTCTTGAAGCAGATCCAGTGTGTATTTTTGTTGGTTCAGAAAAATGCCTTTGACAGTGCTATCTCAAGCCCAAGAAAAAAGCGCAAAGAACCAAGATCCTTAATTTTGAATTTGTGATCCAGAATGGATTTAACAGCCTGAATTTCTACCATAGAGTTGCCTGCAAGTACAATATCATCAACATAGACCAAAAGAATAGTAATGTGTGTCCCTGAAATCTTAACAAACATGGAATGGTCAGCTTGAGATTGCACAAAATCAAGAGATAATGGAGTAGATGTGAGTTTGTGATTCCATTGTCTGCTGGCTTGCTTGAGTCCATAAAGGGACTTGTGTAACTTGCAAACAGGGGTGGTGATGTGGGGATTAGTTGAGGTACTGCCTTGTGGAAGGGACATGTAAACCTCCTCATGTAGATCACCGTGAAGAAAAGCGTTATTAACATCAAGTTGTTCTAGAAACCAGCCCTGTACAGCAGCGATGGCTAATAACACCCTAACAGTGATGATTTTAGCCACTGGGCTGAAGGTATCAAAGTAGTCCACCCCTTCAAGTTGGTTGTAGCCTTTAGCAACCAAGCGTGCTTTGTACCTTTCAATAGTGTCATCAGCAAGATATTTAATTTTGTAGACCCATTTACAACCAATTGGGGTCTTACTAGGGGGCAAATCAACAATTGACCAAGTGTTATTCAAGTCGAGAGCAGCAAGCTCAGCTTGCATAGTTCTCTGCCAACAGTCATGTTTTGAAGCTTGAAGATATGTGGAAGGTTCGGTTTGGGAAGAAATGGATACACAAAAATTTCTATATGCAGGGGAGCAATTATTATAAGATAAGACAGAAGACAAAGGATAAAGGGTGGAAACATTACCTGAGGAGTGATTTGTCCAACTAGGAAGGCTACAATGATAGTCTTTCAAGTAACTAGGTTTAAATTTTATACGTTCTGATTGTCTAAGGGGCGAAAGTGGAGTACTAGTAGCGGGTAAATCAAGTATAGGTGCAGGTGAAGGTGATGGTGCTGGTTGGGGTGCATCAGTTTGCAATGGAGGGTCATGTGTTGGCTCAATGTCAGAATTGTCAAATAATAGTGATGAAGGGGAAGTGTTTGTGGGTGTAGGGACAGTAGGTGATGTCTTAGGTGGTGTAGAATGAAAGGGAAAGTGTGTTTCATAAAAAATTACATTTCTAGAAGTGAGTAATTGATGTGAAAGCAATTCATAGAGAAGAAATCCCTTGACACCATTGGTAAAACCAAGAAAAACAGTTTTTCTAGCTCTATGATCAAATTTAGTTCTATTAGCATGCAATGTGGAGGCATATGAGAGACAACCAAACACTTTAAGATGTATGAGAGATGATGGCTGATTGTAAAGTTTTGCATAGGGGGATTGGTTTTGAAGCAAAGGAGTAGGTATTCTATTTATGAGATGGACAGAATGTTGGATGGCAAAGTTCCATAGATTGGGAGGTAGGTTGGCTTGAAAAGTGAGGGCTCTAGCCACATTAAGGATGTGTTGATGCTTTCGTTCAACAATACCATTTTGTTGTGGGGTTTCAACACAAGATTTTTGGTGTATGATACCTTTAGAAGAGCAGAAATCATTCATAAGGAATTCAGGGCCATTATCACTTCTAAGGCATTTCAATTTAGTGTTGAATTGGGTTTCAATGTATGATATGAATTTAATAATATGGCTACGGGTTTCAGCCTTGGATTTCATAAGAATTACCCAAGTGAACCTACTGAAGTCATCTACAAGGGTTAAGAAGTACTTATGGCCAAGTATAGAAGTGTGAGAATATGGACCCCAAATGTCAGCATGTAGGATATCAAATATGTGTGTGGTCTTGGTGGAACTACTAAGGTGAGGCAGTTTCTTTTTCCTGGCAAAATGACAAGTATCACATGGTGTTTTGGTGTTTTGAAATTTAATAAATGGAAATTGTTGAGATATACAGTGATGCCTATTGAATGAAAGGTGTCCTAGCCTCATATGCCATAAAGATGCATCATTAATTAGAATCAGAATTGCAAACAAGAGGAGAGTGAACAACAGGTGCAGAAAGAGCATTTTTATTTTCAATATCAGAAACAACATTACATTTTGTAGTAGATGTATCATGTGAATCAGAAAAATTACAAGGTAATATAGCTCTAGTATATGGGCTATGAGAGGTATATGCTGAAGTGCAAGGTAAAGCAGACTTACTGGCAGTAATACAATCAAAAGAACTATGATAGAACTTAGCTTTTGGAAGACTTATCCTGTATAAACCATGTTGAAGACTAGCTGTACATATCATCCTCAAGGTAGAAGTGGCCTGCAATAAGAAGCATGTATCATTGGTGAAAAAGACATAACAATGGCTAGTGGATGCAAGCTTAGGAACTGAAATGAGGTTAGCATGAAATTCAGGTACATAAAGAACATTATGCAATTGCAAGCCATTTGAAAATTTTACTGTCCCTGCTATCTTGGCAGTGACAATTGTGTTGTTTGGGAGACTTATATGAATGGGATTAATGTAAAAACAATTTGACAAATTTCTAAAATCGAATGTGATATGGTCAGTGGCTCCTGAATCTACTATCCAAGAGTCAAAATCTGTCTTACCAGATGAAGAAGGAGTCATGGCATTTTGAATGGTGGGATTGGTGGAAATGGAATTGGCTTGGTGAAAGGATGTGGTGACTGTGTTGGCAGAGTGAGATGCAGGCGAAGCTTGTTGTTTTGAAAATTGAAGTAACTCCATTAGTCCCTTGTATTAATCTGCAGTAAGAGATATGTTGCTGTCCTTGCTCGATTCCTTGTCAGGTTCCTTGGAATTGCTAGTCACAGCAGCATTGTTGGCAGTATTGCTGGCATTATTTCTGGTTTGATAACCTGGAGGGAAGCCATGGAGGAAGTAACATGATTCAACTGTGTGATTAGTCTTGCCATAATTTGTGCAAAGACGATTTCCCCCTTGAGTTCTTCCTCCTCTACCACGGTTTCTACCACCAACATTGTTGTAGCCCCCTCTACCGCGACCCTGATATCCTCCTCTGCCACTGTTAACAGAATTTGCTTGGCTATTGCTGCCATTACCATTGCTGCCAAGGGAAGCATCATTATCTAAATCAGTGGTCAGAGGCATGTTGAGTTGTCTTTCTTGTTGGATAACCATGGAAAATGCCTTAGATATAACAGGTAGGGGATCCATCATCATAATTTGGGATCTAAAATGTGCATATTGATCATTAAGTCCTTTGAGGAACCTAATTGTGTGATCTTGATCCCTAAATGTGCGTATGGATTTAACAGCACCACAAGAGCATGGAACAACACATTTACATTGTGGTAATGGTCTGAAGTTATCTAGTTCATCCCACATAGCTTTCAATTCAGTGTAAATTCAAAAACGTCCATCTTACCTTGCGAAAGACGACATATGTCTTCTTGCAAGTCGGCAATGCGAAACATATCACCTTGGTCGAATCTGTCATGAAGATCCTGCCACGCATCGCAGGCTTTGTCGAAGCAAGCTATGGATTTCTGGACACTCGCCGATACAGCACGTTGAATCCAAGCAAGCACCATACTGTTACACCGAGTCCATTGATTGAGGAGAGGATCAGTCTTCTCTGGCGGTTTGAAACTTCCATCAACAAAGTTAATTTTATTCTTCGAAATCAAGGCGATACGCATAGATCGTATCCAAGGTTGAAAGTTCTTCGTGCCTTCTAATGCAGGATTGACCAAAACGAGAGCAGCAGTCTCACTAGGATGAAGATAATAAGGATTGCCATTGTTTGTGGCAAAATCAGAGTACGAAGTCGAGTTCTGGTTCGTCATCGTTCTTCTTCGAGAATGATTGAATAATCTTGCAATTGAACTCTGAAATTTGTTGATTCTTGAGAAACGATCACGATAAACTGAAGGATTCGTGACCTAGTTTCAGAAATTTGAGAACTCAATCAACAATCTGTGACCTAATTGAATTTTCGAATTAGGAAAAAAAAACAGAATTGAAACGAGATGAAAGAAGAAGCAATCGCGCAGAGAAGTGCAATGATTGTGAATGTGTAAATGAAGAAATAAAGAATCGCGAGGAATCAAAGGTGAACGATGAACCAGAGCTCAAGATTTGAGCTCTGATACCATCTTAGTGTATTGAGAGCAGCAGAAAATATAATTCCTCATCGTATTCAATTGAATAATGTAACTGTACAACAGAAAGGAATTGAGATATATACTCAAGGCTAACTAAAGCTAACTGTAAACTAACCAATCTGGTTAGTATCTAACTGAACTAGTTAATATCATCTAACTTCTATTTACAGTCATCTAAGTGTGAGTATATACAAGGGTATCCTAATAACTTGTTTACAAAGCATTAACCAATTCATAGATAATGTGTTATGACAAGATATAAAGGAGTCTACATGATTGATTAATAAGTGATTTTGAAGTGGAAATGGAATAGGAACATAATTGGTACTCAAAGGGATGTAAAACACAAGTTTCCAAAATTTTGGGTGTGCACCCCTCTCAGCAGCCCAAAACTCTGTTTTTCATGCAAAAAAGTTCATTCCTTTGATACTATCGCCAACTCAAATGTACCATGAATACCACCATGAACAATCAAAATAAGTATTTCAAATCAAACAATACAATCAATTTATGTGCATTAAAGGAATACCATTTGAAACACTTGAGTTATGCAATTTCATGTTCAAAAGCAATATCAAGGGTATAAACTTCCACAGTTAAAAAAATGCTCACATCTTTACAACAAGAAAAATAATCAAAATTAATCATTTCATCACAATGGCATGCATCATATGAGCAAAATTAAATAACCTACTAGTCATCATATTGAGTCAAACAAATCGTCCAATGTAACACACTTTCATTTTTAGAAACATTCAGCATCTTCACAAGAAACATTCACAAGAAATTCAAGACAGGGCCAATGACATTCAGCATTTTTAGAAACATTATTTCAAAAGCATTTTTAGAAACATTCAGCATTCCAATGACATGCAATTAGTTTAAGTTATTTTTGAACACCATCTTCACAAGAAATTCAAGACAGGGCCAATGCATCCACAAATTCAGATTATCAATACAACTCATGAACTCAATCATCACAAAAAATACAATCAACCGAGGGAAAAGAATTCACAATGGGTTAAAAGTCCAATTCCACACACATGATTAAGTCATCTGGAGTTCCAGCAACATTTATATTAAATAGTATCCCTCATAGGAGTCCAACTTTTACATCAAATAATAACTTTGCATCACATCCTCAAGGGCTCCGACAAATTCGGGCACAAACATTGAATTCGGGCACAAACATTGAATCCACATAAAACTCATAATCCAACAATGGGTTTGAAATATCAATACATAAATACTTCAACAAGATACACTTTCACATAAATATAATCAATGAACTTTTCCTTAGCCTCCAACATCGTCACCTGATCATCTGTAAAACCACAAATACATAAAGGGTGAGATTACAATCTCAGTGAGTTTTTACGTGACTCCACACCTTATGTTGTGTTTTTTGTGAAAAACAAAGTATATTTCAAAAGTGGGAAGTCCCACATTGCTTGGTCTTTGACTTGCCAAAGCCTTTATATACCAAAGCATTATGAGAGCTTGTGAACAAGCATATAGGAGGGACTCCCTCGCGCACACAAGCAGGGACCAACTTGGTTTGGTTCAGTGCAAATCTTCCTATTTCCCTGCGTGCATGATTAGCTTGACGCTAATTTTTACTTAATCACTTTTTTATTTTTAGACTTTGATAAGCCTATCCGGATATACCCTTTTTAAGCCTTTTTTTCAAAACAGAAAAATTATTTTCTTCAAACGGATATTTGTTTAATTGCTGTTTATTTCGTAACTGATTTTTTTCCAACAGCTATTTCTGCATTAACCTGTTTTATTGCCAACAGCTATATTTTGTTTTATAACTGATACTTTTTGTGGCTCTTAATTTTCGTGTTTATGGCTGCCATTAACTGGTGGAGCCTTTGCTCCCATCAGGTGCATTTCTCAGCCTATAAAAACCAGCTAGTGGAGTAGCTGTTCACTCACATCCAAAATTCTTTCTCTTTCTCTATTTGAAATACTCTGTCCTGGGTTCATTTCCTGTTGCAAAAATCCTTTTTCCTTCTTGCTAGTTCTGCTCCCTCGCTTGCTACTGCCAGTGGGAAGAACCGGTTGTATCTCGGGGAACTTGCGCTGTACAGGCGAATAAGTTCTTCAAGACAGCTACCAAGCGCCTCCGGTCTTTTATCCTCACGTTTGTTACTTGTGCAGGTTTCTTATTTCGTTGCTGCAGTTGCGTATAAATTCAACAATCTGAAGAACTTATTTCTATGGCTGACGCAACCAACAACAACAACAATGATACCAGTGCTGCCATCAGCAACAATAGCACTGTTATCGTTCCTACTGCTGTCCCTGTAACTTATGCTAAACCTTTCCCTGACTTCTCCAAAATTGAGGTCTTCGCAGGCCAAAATTTTCGCAGGTGGCAGGAGCGCGTCAGTTCTCTTCTTGACATGCACGGAGTTGCTGCTGCACTCACTGAGACCAGGCCACTGGAGTCTGCAACTCCCAAACAGATTGAGGTTTGGACCCATGCCAATAAGGTGTGTCGTCATACAATTCTGAGCACTCTTTCCAATGAATTGTTTGACATCTACTGCACCTACAAGGAAGCTAATCAGATTTGGGAATCAATGATTCTCAAATACACTGCTGAAGATGCTAGCAAGCAAAAATTCGTCATCAGCAACTACTACAATTGGGTGATGAATGAATCTGATGAAATCAAAAATCAGATTAACCAGTATCACAAATTGCTAGAGGAAATGAAGTCTGAAAACATTGTTCTCCCAGATGAGTTCATTGCTGGGATTCTTATTGAGAAGCTGCCTGAATCATGGAAGGACTACAAGCAACAACTGAAGCACAAACACAAGCAATTGTCACTGAACGAGCTGCTGACTCATATCATCATTGAAGATACCAACCGGAAAGGAAGCAACAAAGACAAGGGAAAATCAATGGCTGCACGTGCTAACATGGTGGTGAACAACTCTTCAAGGTACGAAAAAGGAAAAACTGACTCTTCAAACAAAAGGTATGATTCCAAGAAATTTGCTAATCAAAAGAATCGCAAAAAGAACAATGATCATAACCCTGCTGTTCATAGCTCTGAATTCAAGAGAAGAGGCTTTTGTATTGTTTGTGGAAAGCCAGGACACTATGTGTAACACCCTGGGCCCTTTTCTGACTTAGTAGGCCACCCACAAGTGTACATCATGACCTTCTCTACCCCCCATGTAGAGTTTTTTCCTTCCGTGGGAATCGAACCTTGTACCTGGGGCCTAAGTACAAGTTCAATGCATTCCCACTACCAATTGAGCTAGTAGTTCAATTGGTAGTGGGAATGCATTGAACTTGTACTTAGGCCCCAGGTACAAGGTTCGATTCCCACGGAAGGCAAAAACTCTACATGGGGGGTAGAGAAGGTCATGATGTACACTTGTGGGTAGCCTACTAAGTCAGAAAAGGGCCCAGGGTGTTACAAAAAAAGGCGCCTTTTTTTGTAACACCCTAGGCCCTTTTCTGACTTAGTAGGCTACCCACAAGTGTACATCATGACCTTCTCTACCCCCCATGTAGAGTTTTTGCCTTCCGTGGGAATCGAACCTTGTACCTGGGGCCTAAGTACAAGTTCAATGCATTCCCACTACCAATTGAGCTAGTAGGTCAATTGGTAGTGGGAATGCATTGAACTTGTACTTAGGCCTCAGGTACAAGGTTCGATTCCCACGGAAGGCAAAAACTCTACATGGGGGGTAGAGAAGGTCATGATGTACACTTGTGGGTAGCCTACTAAGTCAGAAAAGGGCCCAGGGTGTTACACTATGCACCTAAATGTAGGCATAGGGCGAGAAACGAAAATCCTCCTAAGGCAAACGCCAACTTGGCCGATGCTGGTGGAGATGATAATGAGGATGACGATGTCATTGCTGCTGTCGTTTCTCTGGTCAATATGGCAACTGATGTGAACAAGTGGGTGGTAGATTCTGGAGCCACCAAGCACATTTGTGCTAACAGAGAAGTTTTTACCTCCTACACTGCTGTAGGGGAAGGAGAAGAACACATCTATCTGGGTAACTCTCATCTTGCCCCAGTTGTGGGGAAAAGAAAAGTTCTTCTCAAGCTCACATCGGGAAAAACCTTGGCTCTCACAAATGTGCTTCATGTGCCTAACATAAGGGCAAACTTGATTTCTGTTGGAGTTCTGCTAAAGCATGGTATCAAAGTGACCTTTGAATCTAATAAGATTGTTCTCACGAAGAACAACACTTTTGTTGGGAAGGGATATTATGATCATGGACTTTTTTGTACTCGACACTTTTGATTTCAATAACAATGCTTCTACTTCTGCTTACTTGATTGATTCTTATAATATGTGGCATGCTAGAATAGGACATATTAATTTTCCGTATGTTATTAAATTGCAACGTCTTGGCATGATCTCGATTAGTGATAAACAACATAGTAAATGTGATGTGTGTGTTGAATCCAAGTTAACAAAGAAATCATGCCCCCCGGTTCAACTCGAATCTGAGTTGCTTAGTTTAATTCATACGGACCTAGGAGATTTAAAACAAACTCCAACTAGGGGCGGTAAACATTATTATGTGACCTTTATAGATGACTTTTCGCGATATACTAAGGTGTTTTTGTTAAGACAAAAGGATGAAGCGTTTGAAGCTTTTCTCACATATAAAGCCGAAGTAGAAAACCAATTAGATAGGAAGATTAAACGAGTTAGATCCGACCGTGGAGGAGAGTACATATCGTTTAATGATTTTTGTGAAAAAGAAGGTATAATACATGAAACAACTCCCCCTTATTCACCTGCATCTAATGGTATAGCTGAAAGGAAAAATAGGACCTTAAAAGAAATGATGAATGCCATGCTAATTAGTGCTAGTGCGCCTAATAACTTGTGGGGTGAGGCTATCCTAACTGCATGTTTTATACAAAATAGAACTCCTCATAGGAAAACCGGAAAAACCCCCTATGAACTATGGAAAGGTTATCAACCTAACTTGAAATATTTAAAAGTGTGGGGGTGCTTAGCAAAAGTTATGTTGCCTGATCCCAAGAAAAGAAAAATTGGTAGCAAAACCTCTGATTGTGTTTTTATAGGATATGCTAAACACAGCGCTGCTTATAGATTCCTTGTTGTAAAAAGTGATGTTCTAGATAAAAATACTATTGTGGAAACTAAAAATGCTGATTTCTTTGAAAATGTATTTCCTTTAAAGCATGATAGTATATCTAGACAACCATTAGTATCTACTAGTGATGAACCTCGTGAGGAACCGTATGAAGAATTAAGGAGAAGCAAAAGACCAAGAAAAGAAACATCCTTCGGAGATGATTTTTATACTTATTTTGTTGGAAAAGATCCTGAAACTTTTTCTGAAGCAATTTCTTCTTCTGAATCAAAATTTTGGAAAGAAGCTATTAAAACTGAAATAGATTCAACTTCCAAATGTAAAACTTGGACCTTAGTTGATTTACCTCCTGGAGCAAAACCAATCGGATGCAAGTGGATTTTCAAAAGAAAATATAACCCTGATGGGTCTATTGATAAATACAAAGCTAGATTAGTAGCAAAAGGTTTTTCTCAAAAAGAAAACACTGATTATTTTGATACTTTTGCTCCAGTAACAAGAATTTCTTCTATTAGAGTTTTAATAGCTTTAGTTTCTATCCATAAACTTGTTATTCATCAAATGGATGTTAAAACCGCCTTTTTGAACGGTGATTTAGAAGAAGAAATTTATATGACTCAACCCGAAGGATGTATAGTTTCTGATCAAGAGAACAAAGTATGCAAACTCCTTAAATCCTTATATGGTTTAAAACAAGCACCAAAACAATGGCATGAAAAGTTTGATCAAACTTTGATTAATGATGGTTTCTCTACAACTGATGTTGATAAATGTGTTTACACTAAAACTGTGTGTGGAGAACATCTGATTATTTGTTTGTATGTAGATGACATGTTAATTTTTGGTACTTGTCTTGATATTGTTGTTAGAACAAAATATTTTCTTTCATCTAGTTTTGATATGAAAGATATGGGTGAGGCAAATGTTATATTAGGAGTTAGACTCATCAGGGAAGGTGATAGCATTACACTATCACAGGATCATTATGTGGAAAAACTTCTTAGGAAGTTTGGTCACATTAACTCTACCCCTTTGAGTACCCCTTATGATGCTAACTTACACTTAAAGAAAAATAAAGGTGATTGGTGTTGTGTAAATAGATAACATTATGCGCAAGTATACACAGTCACAAGTTATAGTATAAAAGATCGAACCCACAGAGATTGGATTAACTCTTATGCGTTGTTGTAAAGAAAGGCAAACTAGTGTGACTACACTATTCAAAATGTTTTGGTTTTGGTTGAAGTTGAAATGAAAATAAATAAACAGAAAGCAAGTAAATTGTGTAAGAAATCAGTTGAGAATGAGAGTTGGGATGTTTTCACAAACTAAATCACTCTTGAGAATATTGTGTTTTCTCGTGGTGCAATTGCACTTAGTGCAGTTGCATCAGTGTGTGCTGGTCAGCTACTTTCGTCAGAGTTTCGTTATAAGCTCAATATGATCCTGTTTTTTTGCGGTAAAGAGTAGGGTTGTCAGTGCCTCTCTCGCCCCCTTACAGATGATCCAAGTTGCTTAAATAAGTACACTCTTGTATCTTAAGATCTCTACACTTTTGTTGTAAGGACTATGTTAATCTTAAGCTAAGAATTAACATGGAATTAACAAGCTAACTTTGTTAAAACAAGTTTAACAAGAAGCTTTATTAAACACTTATCCTTACTTAGTTCTTGATTTCTAGTTATAAGCCAATTAAGTGAATATAACTCTACTTGTTCTAAGTGATCAATATTAAAACAAGATTAAGAATTTAAACACAAGAACTAAAGTGCACACCACTTGAAAACACAATAACTTTCCTCAAAAGATCATTGGAAAGCTAGAACATCCAAACTCAAAAGAGTTTAGCTCATGATGAGCATGATAAAGCAAATATAAGTGAATGAAAGCATATTGCAATAAAGAGAAGTACAAGAGAATTCAAAAGAGTAACAAATGGAAAACTCTTGCATATATTTGCTTACAACTAATTTCTTGCACCTATTAGCTCTTTGAAGAAGTGGAGATAGAAGTTGTAAACTTCCTCTTACCTTCCTCTCAAACTAACACTATGAAACTATAAGAAAATAAAACTTTAAAACTAAGAAAAACTAAAAATAAAAAGAGTATATGATATATGATATGATTCTCTACAATTTGGAATATTTTTAAGTGAGGAATTTGAGTCCTATTTATAGCCTTGGAGATTTCCTTCATGTTGAGGTTTCCTTGCTGAGTTAAGTTAACCAAACCATGGTTACTTTTTAAAAGTTGAAGATCAGCTTAGCTTTCAACACTCATCCTTAATTTGAGGTCCAACAAATGGTTGCCACATGTCTTGTAAGATAGATCTTTGTGAAGCCTTTTTGATTGTAGGCGCCTCCTTTGCAAGTGGCCATGTGTTCCCATGTGATTTCTGAGCTAGCAGCAATCCAACTAAGCATTATGGCAATGGTAAGAATTGAGGTGCTTCCAATGTGGGGTTGTGAGCTGCTTCGGTGCAGTGGTGCAGTTGCACCAAGTGCAATTGCACTGCCTGGTGCAGTTGCATCAACTGGTGCAATTGCACTAAACTGCGGCTGCACTGAACAAACACATCAAACATACCAATATACAATAAAATGCTAAGTTATGGACTTCTCTTATCTGTAAACCATAAATGTTGTTATTTTATTCATACTAACATATTTAACATATAATAGATTTGATATTGGGCATTTATCTAAGTGAAAAAGCACAAATAACTCTATATAAAATAGAGTTATCAGTGATCCTATGGACCAACCTCAGTATGCCCAAGTGATTGGGAGCCTACTGCATTTAATGAACTTTTCTCGACCAGACATTGCGTACGCAGTCGGTCGTTTGAGTAGGTATACTCATAACCCTGGTCAGGATCATTGGAAGGCAATTGCTCACCTTATGAGATATTTGAGAGGTACCACAAATTATGGTATTACTTATAGTGGATTTCCCGCAGTATTAGAAGGATACTGTGATGCTAACTGGATATCTGATTCAGATGAGACAAAATCCACTAGTGGTTACATTTTTACACTTGGTGGTGGTGCGGTAACTTGGAGGTCAGCCAAACAATCCATTATTGCTAGATCGACCATGGAGTCGGAATTTGTAGCTCTGGAATTGGCTGGTACTGAAGCTGAATGGTTAAAGAACCTTCTAGCTGGAATTCCTTTGGGAATAAAACCGACACCATCAGTGTCAATACATTGTGACAGTCAGTCGGCAATAGCCGTTGCAAAGAATAAGACCTATAATGGAAAAAATAGGCATGTTCAATTAAGACATAATGTTGTCAAACAATTGCAAAAATGTGGAGCCATATCGATCGGTTATTTGAAGTCAGAAGTGAATTTGGCCGATCCTCTGACAAAACCTCTGCTGAGGAAATTAATCTGTGAGACATCGAGGGGAATGGGACTTAAGCCAATTGAAAGTAAGAAGTGATGGTAACCCATTGCTTTGTGATTGGAGATCCCATGAATAAGGTTCAAATTGTGGTAAAAACAAGTCACTTCTTAATATTGCTAGCACTGAAAAATTAATTCAAGTAATTAATTTTATTATTGTCCCTTCCTATGGTGTCATTGTGATAGTGCTAGACTGCAAGGTTAAAAGGTTAAGCTTAAAGCTTTTAATGATTATCATAGCCCTTATGGGTGGTGTATGACTTGCAGCATACATTTGATGAAATCACCTATATGAGTGTCAAGTGGGGCCGCTTGCATGAGATCCTGGCGAGATCTCTAGAGCACTCATTAATACCGAGCACGTACAGGGCCTAGTAGCGCACCACCGCGAAAACAGCAAGAATTGTGGGGGTGTAATGTGATAGTAAAACCTCTAACATATAATATGTGTCTTGGGTTCCATAGCTTGCTAAACCAATTCACTGTATGTTATGTTTTATCTGTCTAGGACTGGTTCCATAGCTTGCTATACAGCTCCGATGCATTACATCTACGATGTTAACCCAGGAAATTTCTTTTATAAATTTATTTTCCAACTTTTGAAATATGTGGGGGATTGTTGTGTTTTTTGTGAAAAACAAAATATATTTCAAAAGTGGGAAGTCCCACATTGCTTGGGTTTTGACTTGCCAAAGCCTTTATATACCAAAGCATTATGAGAGCTTGTGAACAAGCATGTAGGAGGGACTCCCTCGCGCACACAAGCAGGGACCAACTTGGTTTGGTTCGGTGCAAATCTTCCTATTTCCCCCCCCCCCCCTGCGCGCACGATTAACTTGATGCTAATTTTTACTTAATCACTTTTTAATTTTTAGACTTTGATACTTTTTATGGCTCTTAATTTTCGTGTTTGTGGCTGCCATTAACTGGTGGAGCCTTTGCTCCCATCAGGTGCATTTCTCAGCCTATAAAAACCAGCTAGTGGAGTAGCTGTTCACTCACATCCAAAATTCTTTCTCTTTCTCTATTCGAAATACTCTGTCCTGGGTTCATTTCCTGTTGCAAAAATCCTTTTTCCTTCTTGCTAGTTCTGCTCCCTCGCTTGCTACTGCCAGTGGGAAGAACCGGTTGTATCTCGGGGAACTTGCGCTGTACAGGCGAATAAGTTCTTCGGGACAGCTACCAAGCGCCTCCGGTCTTTTATCCTCACGTTTCTTGCTTGTGCAGGTTTCTTCTTTCGTTGCTGCAGTTGCGTATAAATTCAACACCTTATACCTTTCGTAATCTTTTAATTATGTTCCATCTCTTTAGCATAATCTATGGTGGATATGATTTTAATGTGTCCTAACTAATAATCTCTCTCTCTATATATATATATATGATGGATAATTTGGTAAGGATAATTTAGTAAGTTGTCTGTTTTACCATTATATCATACACAACATTAGCAAAAGAGCAAGCAAATGCAATGTTTCCCAAAGCACTAAATTCTCTGAAAAATTAACGATAAGACTAAATAATTATTCAAAATACTGATAAATATTTAAAAAAAACACGTTAGAAATATATTTCACTGATATTTTAAAAAAGGAAAAGTAACTGTCAATAATATATAAAAAACAAGAAACAAATATTTGTCATTGATAATTATAATTTTTAAATACTGCTAATCTACCAAAATTAACCAATTTAACTACCAAAAAAAATTAATAAACTAGCTTTTTAGTCTCTTAGATAAAAAATAACAAGAGTGGATGACTATTCAAACTAGTAATAAATATTAAAAATAAATGTGACAACTATTTGTCACTGATACCTAACGAAAGGACAAATAAATGTCACTAATATATAAAAGTTATGGCTCAGAAATTTGTCATATATAATAATAATTTTTTTTGGTACAACATATATAATAACAATAATTTTTAAAGCTTACTATATATAAATTAACTATCTATCTTCTACTATCTACTAAAACTAATCAATTTAGCTTCTAGCATCAAAGTCTTTGACGGAAAAACATGTATTGAAGGGTTAGAGATTATTTTGTAAAAAATGAGTTGAAGACTAACAATTTAATAGGAATATTTACCATTACAGACTAATTTTATAAATAATTATTCTGCTTTTTTGTGCCAACAAGAAAAAATTTTCTCTTATATTTGTTTTTATGTGTGTGTGTGTGTGTGTGTATATATATATATATATATTGTTTGTTAGTTCCAACAAGGGACATTATATATTTTTGTTAAGAAAAATTATACTTTTATTTATTTTATTTTTTATATGTATTTTTTATATACTTATTATTTTCTTCACTTATATTTTTGTATGTATTTTCTAAATAATAATACTTATTACATTTAAAACAGCTGTGTATATTATTTTCTTATTATGATTTTATCAAATAGTTAATACTGATTACAATTGGTATTTAGTCAGAATTCTACAACTCAATCTAAACTTATTATTACCAAATAGCTAATTACCAATTAAACCAAATTGATATTAATAAGAATGACATTAAAAATTGGTTATTTTCACCTTTACATGAATGGATATATCAAACACAAAATCTTCAAGGTGCCTTGGGTATGGAGCAGCTTTAAATCCCTGGGTCAGCTGCACCACCCTTCGAGGTGCCTCCAATCCAGCGAGGGAATTAGTCACTGCGTTCAGCGGTGGATACCCTGGTCTCGACCAAAAAACACAAAATCTTTACTTCATATATTAAATATCTATATCTATCTATATATGTAAAGCAAACCTCTATGGAGCCTCCACATTGCTTCTCAAGAATTTTGTCTATTATAATATTAATTATAATTTCAAAATAAATAACACATTATTATTTTAATGAAAGCACATAATGACCACTAACTTATTAAATGATGCTATTAGTGGAATATTATTCATCTATTTTAATATTTATATGAAGCTTGAATGGAACCTTTAGGCTACTCATCTCTCTTATTTATCTAATTAAAAAAATTTATATGCATATTAATAATTGGAACACAATTAACTATTGAATAGTGAGAGTTAAATGTGTATGCATAGATGCATCTCAATATACCATTTGAAATTAGTTTTTTAAAACAAAAAAAAAATATTATTATAAATTCCACATATTTAATAATTATAATTGTTTAGATGAATTTAAAAAATGTTAACTTCAAGTGAAATATAATATTCTCCTATAGTAATATTAATTTATAATAATGTACATTGAACGGATGTTATAATATGAAAATAAGAATATCAGTTATGGAATATCAAAAGTGAATGTGGCATTTCAATTTCTTCATTTTCTCTTTGTTTATAATAATGATTAATACTATTATATTATTGCTATTAATCATAAGATTTTAAAAGTCACATTCCTACTCACTATATAAACCTTACCCACTCACTCACATACCCTACCTTCTCACTCTTATTTTCAGCTCTATTTTTTTCCTTTTCTAGGATAGTTCATGGGTACTCAAGACAACGGTGTCAATCTCGAGAAGTAAGAAAAAGATCAAAAAAGATCAAAATCGAGTACTTACCGTATTTGTCCCTTAAGAGTGTTAACCACTCGCCAATATATAAGTGGGGTTAGATTTTTGCTTTGGTTATTGTGGTGCATAGGTTTCTCATGGATTTGCCTTGGCTATTACAAAAGGGATTGAATAGGATATATTTTGTTTTTTCACTCTATATATTTAGTTTATTGCTTTCTCCCATTTTATATAGAGTTGGTGTTCTTACCTTAATGAGTTTGGTTTTTGTTGGAAGTTTGTTAATTGTGAATTGAAAAATTCCTACATTGGATAGAATAAACACTTTAAGAGTGTTTATAAGTGTGGACTTTATACCTTGGGTTGGAGCCTATTGGGTACCTAATTTTGTGAAATGGAGAGAACGCACATAAACTGACCACCACACATGCGTGAGCGCCGCCGCTGTCTGTCTGATCGGCTCGGTCGGGCCAGACCCGAGCTTGGGCTTGGGCTTGGGCTTGGGCTGTGAGGTGTAATTTATTTTTTGCGAAAATAATTAATTTATTTTATTTTGGTGCGTTGCTCGTCCAGATTCGTTGAACTGACCAGATACGTTGAACTAGCCCTTTTTAGCTGTTGAGGATTTTTCTCTAACAGCTTGACTTGCGCAGCAAGTAGGCCGTTCTTATCTGTTGAGCATTTTTCTCCAACAACCTATTGCGCAACAAGTCAAATTGAAGCCTATAAATAGGCCCCTCCCTCACCTCATTCCAGACACCACTGGACGGTAAATCCTTCCTCCAGTTTTCTCTTCTCTCCCTCATAAATTCTCTTTTACTTTAAAGGATGGTCTGCGAGCCATATTCAAGAGTGGTCTACGAACCATATTAAGAGTGGTTTTTTAACCATATGGAAGGTGTATTTCTTGAGCGAAATTTTACACTGCCACGAAACGTCTTAAAGAGAGCGACCTAGTCCGCGACTCAACCCAGTAATTTATTCGGTGGATTGATTTTCTGAAATTATTTTCTGAAACTCAAAAACAACAATTTTAAGACGTTTCGAAATTTAGCCATGACTGCTGAAGACATTACTGGCTCTGATTCTGCTGTTTCTAACTTCAACAAATCGTTTCATTTTCAAGAATGTCAATGGCAAGAAAATAAATTTGTATTAAATATGAAAAATGTTGCCAACATTTAAAAGATGACATTCATGTGCTCACTGAAACAGTTGAATAGAAAGGAAGAGATAAAATAGCTAAAGAAATGTTCCAATAGAAAGAGAATTATTTTCTCTATACAACTTATTAATGGAAAGAGAATTATTTTCTCTATGGAAAGAGAATTATTTTCTCTATAGAAAAGAGAATTGTTTTCTCTATATAATTTATGATCATTGGAAAGAGAATTATTTTCTCTATACTATTTATCGATGGAAAGAGATTAATTTTCTATATACGGTCTTATAGAAAGAGAAAGATTATCTCTATATTATTGTTAACTCTACAGAAAGAGAATAATCATCTCTATAAGAATGAATTATTTTAATTCATAATGTTTGAGAAAAGTTCTGGCTAGGAAAGACTTGGTACTTAAGCGTGTCCGTTGTGACCCACCTCTCTTTCCTGGGAACCTACTCGACAAGAATGAATTTTCTTAATTCATATTGTTGCCTTTAGTGGTTAACGCTAACGGTTAATGATTTTAAATCATAGAATTGCTTTTTAGCAATAACATTATTTTTGAGAAGTTATACCTTTTACGATATATTGCAATATAATTTTGAGAAAACCTTTCAAAAATTAAAACAGTAATCAGACTCAAAGGAACAGCAACTGGAATGGGACCCCCACCTAGAAATGACACTACTCCTCCATTTAATTGTTTCAATTGCGAGAGACCAGGTCATACGACACGCAAGTGTATGAACAGGCCAAGCTCTGCCCCGCAGGCTAACCTATTTGGATAGCAATTTATTGCTATAATTTTTGAAATCAGCATTGTTGGTGAATGCGAAGATTGGTGGATGGTTATTGAGTATGTTTTGAACATACAGGTTGCTGAAAATAAGAAAATGATGCTGAGCCTAGTTAAAACTTTATCTTAAACATTGATATTTTTTTTAAAGCATTGTTTACTTCGTCTATCAGAAGTTTTGTACACTATATAATTTTTAAATGTGGTTGACTTTGCGTGTAAACAAATGCATTCTTTTCAATAAGAGCCAAATAGCATTTTTCAAAAGTTATTTTTTTTTTACTTAAGAAAAAAATTGTGATTTTTGAAGTCAAGCAAGAATTTTCAAGACTTCGCATAAATCAGTAAGGAAATCTGAGTATTAGTTTTGACTCACTCAGATATATGCGAATAAGATAGAACGTTAACCAGAAATGGAAAACAATAGTTTATCACTTTTATTTATAATTGTTTTGACTGCATTGTAGTATACTTTGGGAAAAATAAAAGTGAAGTGTTTGACATATTTAAAGTATTCCATTACAGATTTTTGAAAATCAATTAAGTAGAAAGGTTAAGAGTTTTTATAGCGATTAAGGAATGGAGTATGATTCTCATTAATTTAATGGAATTATACATGAAACGACTGCACCATATTTTTTCTGAAATGAATGGTAAAGCAGAAAGAAAAATAAAATCTTTATTGATTTGCTATTTTGCTGAATTCTAGGACTTGATCTCTGTTGTGGAAAAATTTTATAAGTTGTTGGTTAAGTTATGAATAGATTCGCCGAATCTAAAGAAATAAAAATTTCCTTCGGAGATCTTGAAGAAAAGACAGTCCATCTTGTCTTATTTTTGAATTTGGGATAACTTGGCTTATGTTGTAATCCCAAAAAGAGTTAAACTCGCCAGTAGAGCCTATGAATGTGTATTCATTGGGTATGCAGTAAATAGCAAAACATACAAGTTTATGACCTTAATGGTAAAGTGATCATAGAGTCAAATGATGTTGACTTCTAAGAAAGTAGATTCCCTTTTAAATCAAGAAATAGTGGTGGCACCGGAACTGCTCAAGTTTCTGTGCTTAGGAGCGTTGAAAACAACGTAGAAAGGGGAATAGAACCTCAAAGAGGTAAGAGAGCACGTGTTGCTAAAGACTATGGACCCGACTATACGGTCTATACATTAGAGGAGCATCCTACTAGCCTTCAAGAAGCTCTGTCTTCATTGGATGCTGATTTGTGGCAAGAAGCCATAAATGATGAGATGGATTCTCTAGAGTCTAACAAGACATGGCACTTAGTGGACTTGCCTCGTGGTTGCAAACTCATTGGTTGTAAATGGATCTTGAAAAAAAGAAACTAAAACCTGATGGCACTGTTGATAAGTACAAGGCTCGCCTTGTAGCCAAAGGTTTTAGACAAAGAGAGAATATAGATTTCTTCGACACATATTCACCTGTTACAAGAATTACATCTATAAGGGTACTAATTTTGATGGCCGCTATTTATAACTTAGAAGTACACCAAATGGATGTAAAAACTGCCTTTTTAAATGGCGATTTAGAAGAAGAAATCTATATGGAGCAACCTGAAGGTTTTTTGATCCATGGGCAAGAACACAAGGTCTGTAAGTTGGACAAGTCTCTGTATGGTCTCAAACAAGCTCCCAAACAATGGCATGAGAAGTTTGATAATTTGATTATATCGAATGAGTTTAAAGTGAATGAAAGTGACAAATGCATTTATTACAAAACTGAGAATGACATTTGCACTATCATATATCTCTATGTAGACGACCTACTCATATTTGGATCAAACATGCATGGTGTAAATAAAGTGAAATCATTGTTGTGCAACAACTTTGATATGAAAGACCTCGGAGAAGCAAGTGTAATCCTCGGTATTAAGATCACTAGGTCCGAGAAGGGAATTTCTTTGGATCAATCTCATTACATTGAGAAGATCTTAGAGAAATACAATTACTTTGATTGTAAACCTGCATGTTCACCATATGATCCGAGTGTCAAACTCTTTAAGAACACTGGTGACAGTATAAGACAAACGGAATATGCGAGCATCATTGGCAGTCTTAGGTATGCCATTGATTGTACTAGACCCGACATTGCCTATGTTGTGGGATTGTTGTGCAGGTTTACTAGTCGACCTAGTATCGAGCATTGGCACGCTATTGAAAGAGTCATGAGATACCTGAAAATGATCATGAATCTTGGATTACATTATCGGAGATTTCCAGCTGTACTTGAAGGGTACAGTGATGCTGATTGGAATACTCTATCTGATGATTCCAAAGCTACTATATATTTAGTATAGTCGGTGGTGCTGTTTCTTGGAAATCAAAGAAACAGACCATTTTGGCTCCGTCCACTATGGAGTCTGAAATGACAGCATTGGCTACAGCTAATGAAAAAGCTAGCTGGTTAAGATGCCTGCTAGCAGAGATTCCCTTATGGGAAAAAGCGATGACAGTTGCGTTGATCCACTGCGATAGTACCGCGGCTATTGCAAAATAAGGAATCGTTATTACAACGATAAAAGGCGACAAATATGTCGTAGGAACAACATTGTTAGAGAAATTCTCTCAAAAGGAGCTGTGAGAGTGGATCAAATACGCTCTGATTAGAACTTAGGTGATCCTTTGACGAAAGGATTAGCCAAAAAGAAAGTCCAAAATACATCTCAAAAGATGGGACTACTGCCATTAGAACCATGAGTCACTCATGATGGTAACCCGACCTAAAAGACTGGAGATCCCAAGAATTAGGTTCAATGGGTAATAACAAATTGTGAAGTGATAGGAGATGAACATGCTACTATATATAAGTAAAGAAGCATGATTCCTGAAGCGATGTAAGGTTGAGATAATAGAAACTTTTAATGAGATCTATACTCTATGTGGAGTGGAGTACCTAGCTATAGGAGTACTCTTGATAGACTCACCTTTGTGAATGTGGAAGTGGGGCCGCTTCCTATGGAATTCTTGGCAGAAATTCCTAGAGCGTTCACTAAACTGGGATAGACGTGCAGGGCCATAAACGCACGGGCTTTTGAGAATACACCTATGGAAAAGGTTGTGTGTGGTTTTGACGATTAGAGATAGAGTTCAAGACTACGAGTCACTCTTGTTGAATCTAAATCTTAACCGCTACGCAAAGGTTCAAGTCGTATGACACCTCTGCTTATGCACAATCTTATGGAGGCGTTTGACGCTACTTCTGAAACTTCTTTTTAAATTCAAGTGGGGGATTGTTGGAACTTTGTTAATTGTGAATTGAAAAAGTCCCACATTGGATAGAATAAACACTTTAAGAGTGTTTATAAGTGTGGACTTTATACCTTGGGTTGGAGCCTATTGGGTACCTAATTTTGTGAAATGGAGAGAATGCACATAAACTGACCACCACACATGTGTGACCGCCGCCGTTGTCTGTCTGATCAGCTCGGTCGGGCCGGACCCGAGCTTGGGCTTGGGCTGTGAGGTGTAATTTATTTTTTGCGAAAATAATTAATTTATTTTATTTTAGTGCGTTGCTCGTCCAGATTCGTTGAACTGACCAGATACGTTGAACTAGCCCTTTTTAGCTGTTGAGGATTTTTCTCTAACAGCTTGACTTGCGCAGCAAGTAGGCCGTTCTTATCTGTTGAGAATTTTTCTCCAACAACCTACTTGCGCAACAAGTCAGATTGAAGCCTATAAATAGGCCCCTCCCCCGATAAATCCTTCCTCCAGTTTTCTCTTCTCTCCCTCATTAATTCTCTTTTACTTTAAAGGATGGTCTACGAGCGGTCTACGAACCATATTAAGAGTGGTTTTTTAACCATATGGAAGGTGTATTTCTTGAGCGAAATTTTACTGTGCAGTAATATTTCTTAACAGTTTTTGACTGGGCTGTTTTATCCTGGGGACGTCGTGGTTGATAGCCTGCCTGCACAATTTTGAGCAGTGCCACGAAACGTCTTAAAGAGAGCGACCTAGTCCGCCCAGTAATTTCTTCGGTGGATTGATTTTCTGAAATTATTTTCTGAAACTCAAAAACAACAGTTTTGTTGGTTTCTAAATATGCTTCATTTAACTTTTTCATTTTCTTTTTGGATTGGGAGAATTATTCTTCTATATGTGTTGATTATTATATATTGTTCTTTATCCAACACTTCTCACATAGACTTAGTTGTAGGTGATCAAATTCGTTGAAATTTCTAAGTAATGCTTCATTTTGTTTAGTGATAAAAATAATTCTACTTATTAAAAAAAATATAATACTTATTTTTTAAAATTTTATGTTTCTCCATTTTAGTGAGAACTTCAACTAACACTTTCTAATTTTAAATCAATTTATTGTTGCAAATAAATGACCATTATTAACATTTTTTTTGACCAAATTACTTCATTTTTTTATCAAACAAAATTACTTACTTTAACATTGAAACCTTTCCATCTTACCATGTATTTCAATGCCATATAAAGGAGACTTTAACTCTTTTTTAATAATTAACCACTATATCATTGAATGTTAATACTCACTTTAAGGCTAAAAAATTGAGATTTATTTAATTTTATTTTTTGGAAAGCATTATATTGATTCGAACCCAACATATTCCATTCCTTTTTCCTTTGACAATACATATTCTATCCATTAATCTCTATTAAGAGCACCAATTATAACAATAATTTTAGCCACCTTATGTTTTGTAACATACCATTACATATTAAGTTCTAATAATGTTTAATCATTATTTAACTAAGACTTGCAACTTCATATTTCATCCACTTAGTCTCTATAAAAAACTAATTAAATGTAATATATTGACATGATTATATGATTACTTGAGCCAAATAACAATTCTCATTATATATTATTATCACTTGATGATTTAAGGTTTTACATCAAATAAAAACTTTGTCTATTACATTTTTTTTAATAATTTATCTTTTACACTTATCAACACTTACAAACACTATTTGGAAAACATTTATAACTACTATTTTAATTCTCATTAGGTTTAAAAAAATGATGACTTTAACATTATATTACTATTATCAATCACTAACTATACGATAAACTCCAAATAAGTATATTTTTAGAGATACTTTTGAGTCATTCTTAGAATAGTTATTATTAATTAAATAAATAAATGACTTATTCTTCTCTATATTTTGCAGCATGGAAAATAAAAGATAAAAAACATGAAAGTCTAATATAATACACATATTTGGTCAAAAAAAATATAATACACATATATGGATATATATGGGCTGTCAAGAAATAAAGAAAATAGGGCCAAGGCCTATGGTCTACTTTTTATAACAATTGGGTGTGGAAATATCAAAAGGCCATGCTTCGTCCAACTCCCTAGATACTCTGTAGACACCCTTAATATGCGTGAAAAGACCAAAATGCTATTAATGAGTCCTGTGATCCAACGATGGTTCGGCGCACGGTCGTCCGAACCAGTTCGGACGTAGTCCAGCTAGTTTGATGAACTATCCCTTTTGAGGCATAAAAATCAGGTATTAAAAACTCAGGCCCATTGTCACTTCTAATAACTTTGATTTTGGTCTCATGTTGTGTCTCTATCATGTTAACAAAAGTTTTCACATAATTACTAACTTCTCCTTTTGATTTCAACAAAATTACCCAAGTGTATCTACTATGATCATCAAGAGCAGTTAGAAAGTATTTATGACCATGAATAGAAGTGGTAGAAATGGGTCCCCATATATCTAAATGAATCATTTCAAAACATTTTGATGCTTTTCTAGGGCTTAAGGCATATGACAGTTTCTTGTGCCTAGCAAAATGACAGATATCACATACTGAACCCTCATCAATTTTCACAAAAGGGAACTCTACATTCATTAATTTCATTCTACTAACGGACAAGTGTCCTATCTAAAATGCCACAAGGCTGATTCTGGAAGTCTGTCATCACTTCCTTCTTCATTGGCAACAGCATTCACCTTCTTAGTCTCAATCTCCAAATATATGAGTCCCTCAAACATCACACCCAAACCAATCATCCTTTGTGTCTTCAAATCCTGTATTTCACATTTTTCACCACAAAATTCAACTTTAATGTTAGCAACAAGCAATTTGGGAACTGACAGAAGATTGAGTGAGAAGCCAGGGACATATAGGACATTTGTGATGGAGAAACTAGGTGAAAATTCTACTGTGCCACAGAATTTTGCTACAGCAATGCTGCCATTAGGCAATCTGATATTTATTGGTTTGATTGGAAAATAGCTTTTGAAATAACTGAGTGATGAACAGATATGATCTGTGGCTCCAGAATCAACAATCCAAGAGCCAAGATCCTGAGAATTTAATGCACAAGCAAGAGGAAATATACCTGATTGGTACCTATCAATAGATACCATATTAGCAGAACTTGAGGTGGATGCTTGTTGCTGCTGTGTCACAGTGTTCTGTTGCAACAAGTTGAGTAACTTATCATACTGTTCTTGAGTAATACCAATCTTAGCTTCTTCATTCTGCTCTCCATTCTCAGAACCAGAGTTCACAGCATTTGAAGCAGACTTTTGCCAATTTGGAGGAACACCATGCTTTTTATAGCATGTATCAACAGTGTGGCCATTTCTCCCACAGTAAGTGCACACCTTGCTGTATCTGTTGTTATAACCAGAATTGTATCCACCTCTGCCTCTTCCCAGGCCTCTTCTTGTGTCAACATTGGCAGCTAAAATCTTACTATCATCACTGCTAGGAAACTGTCTCTCATGTTGAATAACCATAGAGAAAATTCTGTTTAAACTAGGTAGAGGATCCATCAATAAAATCTGTGACTTAGTCATTGAGAAATTGTCATTTAAACCAGTTAGGAATCTAATAGTTTTGCTCATTTCATGATGCTTACGAGCCAAATCAATACCAGTTGCACAAACACATTTTCTAGGGCATCCACAAGTGGGCTCAGGCATGTATGCCTCTAATTCTTCCCACAAAATTTTCAGTTCAGAAAAAAATTCTGTCACAGACATAGAACCTTGTTTCAGGCCATAAATCTCACACTACAGCTCAGATATGCGAATTAAATCACCTTGTGAGAAACGTTCTTTCAATTCTTTCCAAACGTCAATTGCATTTTCAAGAAAAACAATGCTTTTGCCTATTGATTCTTCTACTGAATTCATTATCCATGAATGAGCTAACATATTACATCTACCCCATGCTTTAA
Organism: Astragalus glycyphyllos; assembly: GCA_963573325.1. Lineage (NCBI taxonomy): Eukaryota > Viridiplantae > Streptophyta > Magnoliopsida > Fabales > Fabaceae > Astragalus > Astragalus glycyphyllos. The sequence goes on from OY754307.1 coordinate 93,036,554, forward strand.
AACTAGGGTGAAAGGGTTCAGGTATCTCTATAGTTCCATCAACAAAGTCAAGTTTATTCTTACCTCCAAGTGCTCTCCTCATGGATCTGGCCCAGCTATGATAATTGCTACCATTTGCATTCAGTGGTGGAGTAACTGTGACTGATCCTGGACCATCACTTGGATGCACATAATAAGGGCTTGTTGGATCAGCACTAGGATCCCTTGGAGGTGGTTGAGCTCCAGCTTCAGTACCAGATGATCCTCCCCCATTGTTGTTTCGAGCCATTTGTGATTTTGTGAATGAGAAAGGAAAGACAAAGTAAATGAACAAAGCAAGGTATGCAGAGCTAGGAGTGCTTTGATACCATCTTAAACATCACAGAAATTCATAATGAAGGAAACAAGCTCACTAAGAGCAGAGAAATAATAAAGATCAATGGAATGAAAAGTGTACTTCATTAATTATTATTTGATTACAGGAAGACACTATATATAGATGAAAGAGAGTGTACCATAGACCATAGTACAACTCAATACACCAAATAAAAAGCAAGTAAATATCTGCCAGCTAAGGAATAAAATCCTAACGGCAATATCTGCACTAAAATCCAAGACTGAGAACCTTCTAGTACTGACAGCAAATCATAGGCATCAAATGGAATATTCCCATATTAATTTGTGTAGTACTAGGTATTGTCCAAGGCACCAATCGTATTCTTCAAATCTGTCACATGAGAGGAATCAATATTGCATGTGCCAAGTACATTATTTTTAGCAGCATTGCACAACAATTCCTTGCTACATCCTTCAAATGTATCAGCACTGAGAGTTGCTGTGGTACTGCCCTTTGTATCAATTTTGCTTTCACATTTCAACACATGGAAAATAAAAGATAAAAAACATGAAAGTCTAATATAATACACATATTTGGTCGAAAAAAAATATAATACACATATATGGATATATATGGGCTGTCAAGAAATAAAGAAAATAGGGCCAAGGCCTATGGTCTACTTTTTATAACAATTGGGTGTGGAAATATCAAAAGGCCATGCTTCGTCCAACTCCCTAGATACTCTGTAGACACCCTTAATATGCGTGAAAAGACCAAAATGCTATTAATGAGTCCTGTGATCCAACGATGGTTCGGCGCACGGTCGTCCGAACCAGTTCGGACGTAGTGCCATCGAACCAAAAACAAACACACAGACACTCCCCTTTTTAACTGGTTCGGCGGCACCACGTCCAGTTAAAATGCTGAGTTTTTTTTTCCCGTGAGGATATTTTGAGAACATTAAATTTTTAGAGGTGTATACCGAGTAGAGGGAGGGTTGGACGAAGTATTGGCCGTATCAAACTGTTGCAAAGGTCCAAATAAATTGGATAATCACACGTGAAGAAGCCCACCTCATCGTAATCCAAAAAGAAAGTGACGTATGGAAAGTGGACGGACACAAATTGAAGTACATGATAGAGATATAAATAGAGAAAAAGGGAAGGCACAAGAACCTAGACGAGAATTACAAAGAGAGAAGCACGAAAGAATTGAGAGAGAGATAGAGCGCCGCACACCAGGAACCAACAACAGTAGCGCCGGTGAGCAGAAGATCAGAATTTACTCTATCTCTAGTTAATTTTATTTTTTGTAATTCATTACTCCAAATTTTATTACAATGTTATTGATTATTATGGATAGCTAAATTCTCTTTTAGGATCTTAGGTGGATCGTGATTGATTAGAGACCTTTTTATGTTATAATTTATACTTTGAATTACTAGTTTTTATTTCAATTAATATTATACTATTCATTTATCACATAATTAGGATTGACAACCCTTTGCATGTTCATAATCAATTAGTTGATTAGCGACCGTATTACAACTAGTTGGTGGACCTATAGGATAATTGAGACTATAATTAATGAATGACCAAACTTTAATTTAATCTTCCAATCATTCAACCTTTTTGTACTTTATGCTTTTCTTAAATTTAAATTCTAGCATGACCAAACTAGGGTTAATTTAGGAAAAAGAATATTAATCACGAATGACCAAACAGATTAATAGTTTTAGTAAAGGGATTGGTAATTGAATAAAACAAGGGAATTCAGGTAGAATTAGACATAGAGGAATCGAAGCTAGCAAGTGAAACCGATACCCTAGGCTTCTGTAACATCCCCCAAAGTGATTTTTTTAATTGTTTTGATTGGTAAATGATTTTAGTTAAAATTCAGGTTTAGTGGGAATCATAGTGAAAAGGGCAAAATAGTCATTTTTGTCTAGCAAGCGGTTATAACTAAATTAATTAGTTAACCTAAGTATTATAGCATTTATAAATATGTGTGATGGCTAATATAATTATTTATGATATAAGTATGTGCATTAGTGATTGATTGTTGTTTAAATTGGAGTTTTAAGTGAGTAAATAAGGAAAAGGGTAGTTTGGTCACTTCCCCTTATTATTAGACCCTCCGCTCATTTATTTCTGAAAACATACCCTCACACCAATGCAAAACAATCAGAATTCAAACATTAGAAAAGAGAGAAAGAAGAGAAAAGAGGGAGAGAGAGGAGAAGAAGAAGAGTGATAACTTCTCAAATCCTTGATGCATGTGAGTTCTTTCTTCACCATCCTATTCAGTTTTTCATCCTCTACACAAAGATACTAAAATCAGTAGCTCATTTCCCATCTTTCTCATTCTACCATTTTCAAGCTTCAAAGCTCAACTTGGTCAAGAATGGAGTTTTGAGAGTTTGTAGAGCCTTGCATGTTCAAATTAGGGGTCAGATTGAACTCTAAAATAGATTGCATGTGAGTTTGAGTGCTTGAATATAGAATCACAGTAGCTGTTGGTGTGTGAAAAACGTGTGCAAGTATACACAGTCACAAACAAGTAGTATAAAAGATCGAACCCACAGAGATTGGATTAACTCTTATATATTGTTGTAAAGAAATGCAAATTAGTGAAACTACACTATTCAGAATGTTTGTTTTGGTTGAAGTTGAAATGTTAAAATAAATGAAAGCAAGTAAATTGTGTAAGAAATCAGTTGAGAATGAAAGTTGGGATGTTTTCACAAACTAAATAACTCTTGAGTGTATTGTGTTTTCTTGTGGTGCAAATGCACTTAGTGCTGTTGCATCAGTGTGTGCTGGTCAGCTACTTTCGTCAGAGTTTCGTTACAAGCTCTTATGATCCTGTTTTTTTGCGGTAAAGAGTAGGGTTGTCAGTGCCTCTCTCGCCCCCTTACAGATAATCCAAGTTGCTTAAGTAAGTACACTCTTGTATCTTAAGATCTCTACACTTTTGTCGTAAGGACTATGTTAACCTAAGACTAGGAATTAACATGGAATTAACAAGCTAACTTCATTAAAACAAGTTTAACAAAAAGCTTCATTAAACACTTATCCTTACTTAGTTCTTGATTTCTAGTTATAAGCCAATTAAGTGAATATAACTCTACTTGTTCTAAGTGATCAACCTTAAACAAGATTAAGAATAGAACATCCCAACTCAAAAGAGTTTAGCTCATGATGGGCATGATAAAGCAAATATAAGTGAATGAAAACATATTGCAATGAAGAAAAGTAAAGAGGATTCAAAAGAGTAACAAATGGAAAACTCTTGCATATATTTGCTTACAACCAATTTCTTGCACCTATTAGCTCTTTGAAGAAGTGGAGATAGAAGTTGTCAATTTCCTCTCACCTCCCTCTCAAACTAACACTATGAAACTACAAGAAAATAAAACTTTGAAACTAAAAAAAACTAAACTAAAAAGAACATAAAAAAGATTATATGATATATGATATGGTATATGGTATATGGTATATGGTATATGGTATATGGTATATATTTTTAAGTGAGGAATTTTGAGTCCTATTTATAGCCTTGGAGGTTTCCTTCATGTTGAGGTTTCCTTGCTGATTTAAGTTAACCAAACCATGGTTACTTTTTAAAAGTTAAAGATCAGCTTGGCTTTCAACACTCGTCCTTAATTTGAGGTCCAACAAATGGTTGCCACATGTCTTGTAAGATAGATTTTTGTGAAGCCTTTTTGATTGTAGGCGCCTCTTTTGCAAGTGGGCATGTGCTCCCATGTGACTTCTGAGCAAGCAGCAATCCAACTAAGCATTATGGCAAAGGTAAGAATTGAGGTGCTTCCAATGTGGGGTTGTGAGCTGCTTCGGTGCAGAGTGGTGCAGTTGCACCAAGTGCATTTGTACTACCCGGTGCAGTTGCACTAACTGGTGTATTTGCATCAACTGGTGCATTTGCACTAAACTGCGGCTGCACTGAACAAACACATCAAACATACCAATATACAATAAAATGCTAAGTTATGGACATCTCTTATCTGAAAACCATAAATGTTGTTATTTTATTCATACTAACATATTTAACACATAATAGACTTGATTTAGGGCAATTATATAAGTGTAAAAGCACAAATAACTCTATATAAAATAGAGTTATCAGCTGTTCTTGAGAGACAAGCAGCAAAGGTGGGATTTTGGGGCTTAAGTTCGTGGTCCTTGAGGGTGGAGTTGAAGATATCCACTTACAACAAATTCTGCAGAAAACTGTTTTGAATAGTCTCTGGTATTTGCTTCGTAACTCACTACACAGACATCCTTTGAAGTTCATTTCTATTTCTTTAGAAACTACACTCAAAACCCTTCAAAATAGGCACAAGAACCATCTGATTTCATTAAGTATTGAGGGAGAAATTTTAGTCACAAATTCGGTTTTTGAATCAGTGACAGTTTTCACCTAGTCACATTGTTCCGGCCATAACTCCCTAAATACTTACTGTATCAGTATGGGACTTGAACCCACTTGAACTAGACAAAATTATCTTTACAATAGGAACTTGTTTGGGTATTTTTGGTTAAGAATCAAATTAGTTACGTTTGTTTCAAAACTGCTCACAGATGCTGCCAAACGAACTTGGAATTGTTGCCAAGTATCTATGAATTTGGGGTGTGCGTGGGAAAACGATTCTTGCCTAATTGATTTATGCTGATCCGGTGAGTGTTCTCACCACGTTTTCTGTATCATTATGTGATATGTATTCTCATTTCAAGTATATGTCAAATCTGTGCTGAACTACGGAAGTGCATGACTAGAATTCTCGGTTGTTGAATTTGGTTTTCGGTTTTGTTAGTGTTTTACAGTTGAATTGTCTATGATATAAATGATGATATGATGCCATTATTGCTTTCAAAATTTTCATTGGAATGTTTGTTTTGAGGTGTTGAATTGGATTGGGTGTCGTCCCTGATGTTTGGTTTGAGTTTGGAATGAAAGAAGAAGGTTTAAAGTGATATTCGGCAGAAAACCGTTTAATGTAGGTTCAGTAAATCGTATATAAAATCTTCTGTAGAAGTCCATTTGTAGTGATTCTTGTTCTTTTGGAAACTAGACTCGTTGTTCTTCAGTTTGGACACTTGTTTTGCTTGATTTGGTTGAGAATTCAATAAGAAAACTGAGTTACAAGTTGGGCAACAGCTGCTGTCCTATTTCTGGACCCCTATGTTTTATTTTTAAAAACTGTAATTTTTGGATACATAAACAAATAAATAAAAATTATATCCAGAAACTAGACACTCTAAGGTTTCCAATGAATATTTGCTTGTTTAATTCTGATATCATTTTCTATGTTAAAGAAATTGTTGAAGTTTACGTACCACTGCTGAAAATTTACTGCACCTAAACTGTTCATTGAAATGTATGCATATGATAATGAAATTGTGGTTGATCGTGATGTCGAGTATCGAGTGAGAACTCTTCAAAGGTTTTGAAATTGATTTCCTGAACATGTGTAATGTTGTTCAGTGATTAAAAATGTATTAACGGGGTGACGACTCCGAGTTATTTAGCATACTTGGTGGAGGGAAGTCATGAGCCCAGAAGCTAAGGCCCCCGCATTATCCCTTATTGATATGTTGGATTGGGGGTTTCCGTGATCTCGTGAGATTTCGTTTCCCGGATTGTGCTAAGCCAAAGAAAATTATAAAATAGTTTATTGGTATACCGAATTGGAGCATCCCGGATTAAATGGGACTCCCGCATTATTCGGTATGGAAAGCTAATGAATATTAAAAAGAACGCATGAGAGGAACCGTAAGGGGTATCGGAGGCGCTCATTGAGATTTGTAATCTCACTGTTGTTGTTTTGTGATTTACAGGTACTAAGCCTAAGTGAAGATGCATTCTGAGCTGAGTTCTATCTAGTGGAGTCCGAGTGTTGGACTTTTATGTTTAGTTTTTTTGTCTTGTAATCCTTGTAATTGATCTATGGATCTTAATTTTGAGGATGTGTTTAGCTATCATGGATTCTGTATTAGTTGTATCTCGAGTTTGTATTATGTACTAACTTGTATTCTGTAACACCCTGGGCCCTTTTCTTACTTAGTAGGCTACCCACAAGTGTACATCATGACCTTCTCTCCCCCCATTGAGAGTTTTTGCCTTCCGTGGGAATCGAACATGTACCCTAGGGGCTTAAGTACAAGTTCAATGCATTCCCACTACCAATTGGGCTACTAGCCCAATTGGTATAAGTACAAGTTCAATGCATTCCCACTACAAGTTCGAGAGTGCATTTGTTTTGTTTTTAAAATGAGTGCATGGATCAATATTGCATTTTGTTTCTAATTTTAAAATATATTTTTAAGAAATTTCTCTAATTGTGACTTCCAAAAATTGTCACTAAAATTAATTATCATCAAACATAATTATAATGTGAAATAATACAAAATATGATTCAAGGCAGTTTAGACTCATATAACATAGTAATCCATTTAATAAATTTTTACTAAACAGACTACAAAAAGTTTGCAGATTTATATTATGTAATTTGTTTACAAATATTATAATTTTACTCTTAATTTAAGCTAACTTAGATTATATGTTGTTGCAAAAAAAAATCATTATATTAAAATATTTTTTCATATTGTGAATAATACCATTATTTTTTAACCCTTTAGTCACATCATTATAAAAAATAGAAATAAAGAATCGATCTTTGATTGTTATCTCTTTCTAATTTTCATGTTAAACCTCTAATCTTTATTTTCACTTTTATATTGGGTTTCAACTGTTGTTTTAATTAGTACAAATTCATTAGCTTCCTTTATTGAAATTCATGTCCATTAAAAACTTCTTAAACTTAATGTAATAAATTTAGATTTAGATGTTGTAACTGAAATTTGAAAGAAGAAAAGGAAAAAAAAATCATTATAAAATTAAGAAAAAAAACTGTGAGGCACAGGTTGACGATCATTATTATTTATCTTCAATTACTAACATTATGAGTTTTATCCTTCGACTTCCACGTGTTAAACCATCATTTGGGTTCATAAATAAATAAAACAATGAGTAATATTTGCTTGACATATTTTCTCTAATGTTTTTCTAGAGGAAAATATTCTATATTCTTGATGTAATATTTATTTACATTATACGCTAGAGGAAAGAATAGATTTATTTATTGTTTTTATATAGATTTAATTTAAATTTCTTTAATTCTAACTTTTAATTTTAGGTTCACTTTATAAATTATTAATTGGTGATGAAATCAGGTGAAAGAAAAATTCCAGTAAATTTTGAATTCTATGATATATGTTTAGGCATACATTTATTATAAAAATTTTAAAACAGAGAATAGATTTGTTGATCATTTTCTTTTTCTAAATTTAATGTTAATTGAATTTCTTTAGTTTTAGTTTTAGTTTCAATTTATGAAGTATTAATTGGTGATAAAAGTCGATGAAAGAAAATAGTAAAGACGAGTAGTATTTTGTTTTCTATCATATGTTTTGCCATACACAATGATATGACTCTATTATTAAAAGTCATGTCCATAAATTACTAATTATAATCGGAAAAAAAATTGTATTCCTATAGAAACTAACATGAAAAAATATTTACAAATTCTTTAATAACATATTATCAAACGAACTTTCTAAAATTCATTAAACTTACGTAAAATTTGATAGTTAACAATATACCTCATAATCAATATTGGCATTTATTAGCTTAAAAAAATCAATATTAGCTGAAAATAAATAATTCTTTAATATAATAAACGCAGAAATATATTTACATAATATTATTTTTTAATATACATAATTTATGTTAACAAATTATATATTTTTACATAAAAGTTTCATAAATTTTTTTTTTAAAAATGTGTGATAACGATCCGTGCAGCGCACGGGCATTCCCCTAGTTATATATGTAAAGGAGACTTGCACTTCTTTTTAGTGAAAACTTCAGGTGTCAATTATCAACTTTAATGTAATAGAAAACTAAGGGAATACCCGTGCGTTGCACGGATTGTTATAAATTTTTTATGAAACTTTTATATAAAAATATATAATTCTTTGTTTTAAATTATCTATTTTAAAAACATATAATTATATAAATATATTGTTGCACTTTTTAAAGTAAAAATTTATCTATTTTAAGCAATATTCTTATTGAGTATATTTGTCTTTTCATATAAATGTTAGCCAATTTTTTTTTTGAGCTTAGTTATTGAAAATAAATTTTTATTAAACTTCATTATATTTAGTAAGAATAAATGTAATTATATTTAATATGTTGAATCTTTATAATAGAGACAGATGAGTATATGGGCCCGTTTGGATGAGCTTATTTTCAAGCTTATGGAAAACAACTTATGGAGATAAATAAGTTTTCATGTTAACCCATAAGTTATCACTAACAAAATTTATATCTCTATAAGTTGTTTTTCCATAAACTACATTGACAAGCTTATGAATAATACAAAAAAAACTTATTTATTTGCATAAGCTGTTTTTCATAAGCTCAAAATAAGCTCTATCCAAACGGGCCCACATAGAGAATGAAAACTTATCGGTCTTTATTATTTTGTCTGTGATTTTTATTAAATATAAAATTTTATGTTGCATTTTTATATAAAAATATTAGTTGTTGTATACAACTTTTTATATAGTGTGTGCGTTTTTAATACAAATTGTTTTCAATAAAAAATTTATAATATTTTGTTAGAGTAGTAGAACATTTTTCGTTATATCTATTAATAATAAGTAACATTAATTACTTAATGTTTTGAGTTTATGGCCACAAATTTTTATAATTCATTGTTCTTTATCATTTAATTTAAATAATATCTTATAATATATGGGGCTTGTCATTGCCTTCCAAATTGGCGCCAACCATTTCCTTTTTTTTTTTTCATTCTTTTCCTTTGTTCTCTTTCCTTTTTTTTCTTCTTTTATATTTTAACATTTTGTTTTTTTGTCTTCCCTTTTTTTCCTCTTCTTCTTTTTTGGTTTCATTTTTTTTTTCTTATGTTTTTTTGTTTTGTTATTTTTTCTTATTTTATATATTAAGATTTTTCATATTTTCTTTTTTATATTTTAACGGATATTTTAAGGTCTAGAAAAAATTTAGATATTTAAATATATAAATTTTTTTCTTCAATAATCCATTTGGTGAAAAAAGTTTTAATTTCATTACAAAATATGGAATGAGATGCTTTTCTTTGACAGGCAAATATGTAATGAGATGCTAAACAGTGTGTTTTGGTGTATTTGATGGTGAAAATGCGTAAAGTGAAATGTTAAGCAGTATGTTTTAGGTACTTTAGGATTCATAAAAAATTCTAACTTTTCAAATACCAGAAGTTTCTTCATAAGTAAATGGTTTGGTAAAAAATAATAATAAGTTTGTGACAAAATACGTAAAGTGTGATGCTTTTTTGAGATACTTTATGGTCCAGAAAAAATTTAACATGTCCAAATTGGTGTTTTTTTTTATTTTGATAATTTCGCACCAACGAGTATTAAAAGCATACTTAAATTGGTTTTTAGTTTTAAAGTAGACTCTTCATGATACCTACGTACATGTTTTCACTTTCTATTTGTGTTGTCTTATTTTCTTTTTAATTATGGGTTAAGTTTTTATATTTTTGACAAATATAGATAACACTATGACATAGTAAGGCTTTGTAGATTAGTCACAGGTTCCCCGACGTAGATTAGTCACCGACAAATTAAGCCGGTGGAAACTACGCACCAATGACATAGTAATAAAAAAATTGGCACAAAAAAAGGGGTTGATTTAATGCATTTATATCCATTTTTTATTTACTATTAAATTTCTATAAATATAGGCTTTTTAAACAGCTAAAAATTGTTGGTCTTTAATCTCATATCACTAGACTACTACAAATCAGATACCCAAGTGTTTTTGTTTTTAATTGTGTTGTCTTCTTTTCTTTCTTATTATGGGCTAAGTTTTTATATTTACATTTGATAAATATGGATTATGTTATTAAAAGTTTTAAACATTTTCTTCCCATTATCTATGGACGTTTAATTTCAACGTTTTTTGTCAATATTCTTTTTAAATTTTATAATCTTCTTATTTAATTTATAGCTATAATTTAATTTCAATCCACAATTGTTTGACTATATATTTTACAAACCAACATCATTGGTCCACTGGCATAAGCTACCCTGGGACACGGAGTCGACTTAGTGCTCCTGAGTTTGATTCCCGCAGTGGACAGAAAACTGTTGTCTTGAATGATTAGTTTATTAAAGAGGTTTTCTCCTTCTGATTTTACTTTAATTTTGCTAACTAAAAATTAGTCAACCCCGTGCGTAGCACGAGTCAGGCGGCTAGTTATTTTGTGAATTTGTAGGCCTTTCAAATTCTTGTATTCATTGAAAGGGAAATATTTCACATGACTATAAATTATTCCTTTAATTGCCAATAAACTAATGAGTTAGTAGAATATTGGTGGAAGATGTAGTGTTTTAGTTAAATATCATATATTTAATTCCGTTTTTTTAGTAATTATTGCATTTTATTTTGATATTTAAATTATGTATTTGTTTATATTTATCTTTCTAAAATTTAAAATAATATATACTTGATAGAAATCAACATTTCTTGTAAGCTCTACTAAAATATATGAAAATCATGCATTTGTGATGTTCATGGAACATATATCAATTTGAGATATTGTATAGGGATGATATTATACTAACTCATGAGTTTATTGTCAACTAAATGAATCATTCATATGAATGTGAAACTCCTTCCTTTCAATGCATAATTATTACATAAAAAAGAATTCTAATGGTCAACTAATTATTTCTTACTTAAAAAACAAATTATATTAATTTTGATTTAAAAGGGAAATGCACGTGTATTATAAAATAATATAATTTGTTTGTAAAAAATATATATAAGTTCGAAAAATATGTTGCGATCACACTTTTAAAAATAAAAGAAAATAAAAACTCCATCTTATAGTGTATGTGTTTTTCAATATAAATAGTTGTTAAAATTTTTTATCAGATTAATTAATTTGAAATATAATTTTAGAAAAGTGAAATAAATTTTACATTGTTTATTGAATATTTTAGAGTTAAATATGTTTTTGGTCCCTATAAATATAGCGAATTTTGTTTTTAGTCCCTCTAAATATAGCGAATTTTATTACCAAACATTTTAAATTCAATCCGCTAACTCATGTGCTATAAGCTCATCTGCTATAAACTAACTTATCTGCAATCCACTAACTTATTCGTTCTCCATTATTTTTTAACAAACTGAGTCTAATTCTTATATAGCACTACAATAGCTAGGGATACACCTTCACACATGGATACCAAATACAAGCAGCCTGAAAAACACACAAGACAAACAAAATCAAGGCTTCTGTCAATTCTGTACTTTAGAGGACGGTTGTTGTATATATAAAAGTATAACATATTAATATTTATATTATGTAAATTAATATAGGTACTATACCGTAAATTATAATTAAATTAATATAGGTAGCATAAAATGATATTAAAATGTATATCTATATTTTTTTAGATGTTTTTTAATAAGTGTTGTGTGAGTATTTTTTGAGATGCTTTTTTTCTTAAATTACAATCCTACTTCCATATTTAGAACAGAATAAGAGCAAATATGAGATTGACTCAATTGGTAAAAAGTTGTCTCATTCCTCATAAGGGCGTAGGTTAAACTCCGATAGTCAATGCGAGGACCTACGTACTGGGTGATCTGTAAGTATTTCGTAAGTCGTTAAAGGGCCCCCACCACTCTAACCTAGTGAGCATTTGGAGCCCTGTTCTTTAACATGCATGTGGATGCATATCAATAGTTTGGTTTGATTGTGCACCACTCCTATGTAATCCTCTCAAGTTGTATTGAATTTGGCAATCTCATCTCGATCACTTTAGGTATTTTCTTACGAAATAATTTTTTCACCAAACCAATTATTTCAGACTCTAAAATATCACAAAAAATTTAAACAAAAAATGCAAAAATGTCGAAGTTTGGTGCGAAGTACCGATTGAAGCCACGGTATTCGCATATAATATAAACACTAATTTAAGTTTGCTTTTATTACATATTGATCTAGAGTGATCAAAATAAAAGCCACAAAAAATATATGCTATTAGTAAATTAACACTACACTAACTTAAAAAGAAAAAGAAAAGAAACATTATTTAAAAAAAAGGATTAAAATATGAAAAGTTAATTTTTTTTTTCTAAACTCTAAAGTTCACCAAAATATACCGCTTAACATCTTGATCACTTTACATATTTTCTTACTAAATAATATTTTTTTATCAAACCAATTATCGAAGGTTCACCAAAACATACTACTTAACATCTTGATCACTTTTTATTGAAGAGTGAAGTCCGCGTATTTGAAAATCTTAAAATTTTCTCGGACTCTAAAATATCAAAAAAAATTAAACAAAAAAACGCAAAAACGTGGAAGTTTGCTGCGAAGTACCGATTGAAGCTACGATACCCGCATATAATATAAACACCAACTTAATTTTGCTTTTAATACCAATTGATCCAAAGTGATCATAATAAAAGGCATAAAGAAAAAATATGATATTAGTAAATTAATACTACACTAAATTAAAAGGAAAAAAGAAGTATTATTTAAGAAAGCATTAAAATATGAACAGTTAAGTTTTTTTTCTGAACTCTAAAGTTCACGAAAACATAATCCTTATCATCTCGATCACTTTACATATTTTCTTACTAAATAATATTTTTTATCAAACCAGTTATCGAAGGTTCACCGAAACATACTACTTATCATCTCCCTCACTTTACTTCTTTTCTTAGTAAATAATTTTTTTTATCAAACCATTTATTGAAGAGTGAACTCCGCCTATTTGAACATCTACAAATTTTTGGGACTCTAAAATATCAAAGAAGATTTTAAAAAAATGCAAAAAACATGGAAGTTTGGTGTGAAGTACCGGTTAAAGTCACGATACTCGCATATAATATAAAAACTAATTTAAGTTTGCTTTTCATACCAGTTAATCCAAAGTGATCAAAATAAAAGCAATATAGAAAAAAAATATGCTATTAGTAAATCAATATAAACAAAAAAAAATGCATTTGGCGGGAACCGAAATTGCAAACAACTCTGTTCTGTATGGCAAACACACCAAAACATACTAATGAGGATCTTAATTGACGTTTATTATTGCAAAATTATTTTTCCTTTTTACCAAACTAATAATTGAAGAACAAATTTGCATATTCGAATAGTTAAATTTTTTCATAGACTTTAACTTCACAACAGACAATAGCGCTGCACTTTACGCATTTTGTAACGAAACTACTTTTTCTTTCAACTAAACCGGTTATTCAGTAATGAACTTCATGGATTTGAACAGATAAATAAATTATTGGAACCCAAAGTAGTCCGAAACACACTGTTTATGGTCGCACTTTACATATTTTATTACAACTTTTCCTTTTCACCAAACTGATTATTGAATAACAAACTTCTCGCATTTGAAAAGTTAAATTCTTTTCTTTCTAGACTATAAGTTCAAAACACAATACTCAGCGCCGCACTTTACGCATTTTGTAATGAAACCAATTTTTCTTTACTTAACCCAGTCATTTAGTAATGAACTTCACGAGTTTGAACAGTTAATTTTTTTTAGCATCAAAAGTAGTCCAAAACACTCTGCTTATGGTCGCTCTTTACGTATTTTATTAAAACTTTTCATTTTAACCAAATCGATTATTGAGTAACAAAATTCGCGTAATTTAACAGTTAAATTTGCATTACTATTTTAAAATAAAAAATAAAAAACCTTACTGGCTGTTTGAACCGCCACTATTCATTATTTTATTTTAAAAAAAAAATTAAATTTGCATTTCGTCTCTTTGTTTCTTAGCCCAGTTAATTTTTTATTTCACTAGATGGGCAACACAAGTTTTCTTCAAAATAAATACATCTATCACTAAATTACATGCATACGTAGCCACCATATTGTGTTTCCTTTAAAGTAGAAGTATTGTGCTTGTGTAATCAAAATGGAATTATGGAATCTATAGAATGTACATAACTCTTAATACAGGAGGACACATTGATGCATCGGGAAGAATTTTGAGAACATATGCAGAAAAGAGAACATAAAGATTACATTGTTTATTGATTCCTAAATCAATATGCTTGTGTATACCAAAGCCAAAAAAATTGGTTTCACAAAATTACACCTCAACAGTTAATACCCTTTAAACCTTTAAATAGATCTCCAACACCTGCATTGCCTTGTTGCCCCTGAGAGTGACATATCATCCAATAGGAAACATCATCAATGATATAGGTAATATTATGGCTAACAAAACTATAAAGCAAGATAATATATATCATTTATTTATACACAAGTTATCTTATTTATCTATACTCACCATATAGATGTTACATAAAAGTTACATGGAAGTTATATCTTCATCAATCAAAGTGATTTCGGAGGGAACTAATGTAACATCCCCAATTTGGCTAATTTCAAATTAATGAAATTAGCAAGTGTTTTTATTTAATTAGTTAGCTCATTTGAGTAAATTAGCAAACTTGGATATGTGATAGCAAATATAATTGCTAAATAAGGTTAAATTATTGTGTGATTGTTTCAATTACTTAATTGGGTAATTGTTGGCTTGTTAAACTAAATTGCATTGGGTAGTGTAGGAGTAACTAGTGGGGTGTGCATCACTTAAGGGCGAAACGGTCATTTCCCTTGGCTCTTACCACTTCAGCTCATTAAAGCAACCCATACACCCACACACAAAACACACACACACACTTTGAAATCAGATTTTGAGAAAAGAAGGGGAGAGAGAGAGAGAATACGAGAGAAGAGTGAAAAGGGAGAGAAGAAGAAAAACATAAACTCCAACCCTCACTTTGACATTTCCATGGCTGAAATAGAACCTCTATCTCTCACACCACTTTCTATCCACTGAAACCTAGTGAATCATACATCAAACTTCAGAACTTGAACAACCATTCTCTTTCCACCTCCATCTTGTTGAAGCCATTTCAAGTTGCATGCAAGACCATGAGTTGGAGTGAGCTTGAAGAGTGAATGCATGTTTGTTTTGAGAGCTAAATTGTGATTAGCAACCCTCAAGGAGTGAATTGGGAGCTGAAGATTCGAGCTTTTGGTAAATAGAAGCTTGTTGGTGCCTAGGATGCAAATTTGGGGGTGCTTGAGAAACTAGTTGTGTTTGGAGTTCCATTTACTGCTTGATTGTTGTTATTTCCACGAATTTGAGGTGAGTTCTTCGATTGTTTGTGTGCTATGTGATGTTTCAGCTATTGCATGTTTAAAACCTCTTATTTTGATATTCTATGTTTGCTGAAATTGTTTGAGAATGTAGAGGTTTATTGGGGAAGTTTTGTGTTGTTGATATTGAATTGTAAATGATGATATGTTTATTGAGCTCATGAGATGTATGGTTTGCATAGCTTCTTGGATGTTTGTAATTGCTTTAAAATATGCCTAAATTGTAGTTTAGAATCTGTTTTTAAGAAGGAAATGAAATGGGATAGGTTTGGGTACCAAAAACATTGAAAAAGGAACATTTTAAATCACTTACAGCAGGCAAAAGCGCCCCAGACGCATCACCGTGCGCCCAAGCGCACCTATCAGTTTTAAAACATATTTTTAGACAGAACCAAAATGTCCAAAAGCGCTTCAAGCGCTTGGCCGTGCGCCCAAGCGCACGAGAGACAGAACCTAAATGTCCAAAAGCGCCTCAAGCGCTTGGCCATGCGCCCAAGCGCACCTATCAGTTTTAAAACTTATTTTTCTCATTCTTTTGTGTACCAATGGTGTTCCAAACCTCTCCCAATTGTATTTCCAACCTTCCCCAATGCTAAACGAATAATTATACTCCACTTATGATTATGTTGACATGTAAATTGTTTGACATTCAAGTTATCAATGTTATTATAAATCGATTTAATCTTTTACCGAGAGAGAAAATATGGCCAAGGCCGAGTAAAGGACACAAGTGTCCAAGTAAACATAAGACATTAAGCGGATGACGATCCCCAGTTATAGCACACTTGGCGAGGGGAAGTCATGCACCCTAAACCAAGGCCTTCTTTAGTTGACTCGACAATAATTATTGTTGGGTGGGTTTCCCGTGGTATGAGGCTTGCAGTACCTGGGTTTGTGCTAAGAGAAAGATGAGTTAAAACGCCGAGAGTTTAAGGTGAGGGGTCGCGAAAGAGCTCACTGAGATTTGTAATCTCATCCCTCATATTTGTTGTTTTTCAGATAAGCAGGTGAAAGAAAGCGCAGTGAAGAAATCCGATAAGGAGCGGATTACAAGTTACGGAGTTAGCTAAGGTTTTGGTTAACTCTAGTAGTAGGATCCTTGAGATTGTCTAAATTAAGACAATATTTTGGTTGTATCAAGTCTTTAAGCACTTATGTATTTAAATTGGATTAAGTTAAGAGTCGGCTCCGATAGGTGATTTTTGGACTAAGTTTTTATTTTGTTGAAAAGCCCTATCATTATGAGTTCTATAAGTTTGTTGTATTAATCCAATTTTAAGTGCGTACTCTGAATGATCTAAAAAGTAATGTCTAAGATTTTTATTACCGGTTAAAAATCTAGGATGTTACAACTAACATAATTAAATATATCATAATAAAGTATTCCATAAATCTAAATAGACTTCAAGAGAGAATGTACCTAAGGAGGGACTCCTAGTCCAATGAAAAGGGGTCTCATAAGAAATCCTCCACCAAGACAAAGCAAGCCACCAACTATGCCTCCAATTATGCCACATACACATAGAATTAACTACAATGATTGAAATTCTGATTGGTTATATAGAAAAATAAATTTTCTTCAAGATCAAATTACTTACTTTGAGATAGATGGACCAAGTAATAACAAACAAATAGTAGTTGATGTTTGCAGAAGTGCTTATAATTGAGCTTACCAATTGGAATGTTAATAAGTAAAATACATTTCTAATAAGCTTCTAAAACAATATAGAATTTGGCATTGCCATATTGCACCAATATTATTTACAGAATGCCAAGGGCCAAATCATCCATTTTGAAAATTCAGGTTCAGGGTGGCTTCACCTTCTATACTTGGGCTGAAGAAACAACAAACTGAGCAGATCAATCATTCATACATTATGATAACAAGAATGATACCATCTTTCACCTCATAATATATATTATAGAAAATAAACCAGATTTAAATACAAGGATGGCCTTGACATAATTCAGCTATGGCCCAATCAGTTATGCAATTGCCATCAAAGCAACACTGAATTTCTCTCCACCCAATTGACACAATTGAAGAAAGCAGTTCCTCCATAGCATGCGTTAGTTGTTTCAACAGCTTCTATGTCAGTGTTTCCACATTTCTGGTTGTTTCAACCATATAAATGAATATTGTATTACAAATTTATGGAAATAAACTTTTGATTAAGAAAATCATAAGACAACAGAACCAATCCACATCTAATTATAAACAATACAGACATCCTATAACATATCACAGCGAAATATTATTAATGACTTTACATGAAGATGGTCACTGGTTAATACTACTAATCGGTTAAAGAATCAGGAAGAAAAGAGCCAAGATCATAGCTAGCTATATGACACTTTAGCTGTGTGCTCTATTTGATATACATAAAATTAACTACTCAAGAGCCACCAATCCAAGATTAAATACTATAAACTAAGGTTTAATCACCAATCAAATAGGTACTTAGATTGAGATTTAAACAATAATGAGACGACAAGCAAACAAGTCAAATGTGATAAGGAGAACCATATTATGATATCCATTTGGTTGGACACTGAAAAGCATACCTCAAATATTTGCATCAAGAAAGTCTTGATAGATTTGCTTTTGTCTATCACTACCTACTTCAAGACGATCAATTTGTTTAGGATCAATCTCATAATTCTCAAGGGAAGAAACCACTGTCAAACCGGAGAGGTAATTCAAGAGATGAGATTAGGAAAGTTGTTAGTGAAAGATAGAACAAAAGCGGGTGTGGACTTACAACACATGCAATCTATATGATTCTCTGAGAATTGATATCTCGACGGCTGCACTCTACAATGCTTAACTCGGTCTTACGGTCAGCCCCTCCGTAAGTAGCCCTTTCCGATTCACCGATAATCAGTTCCTGTACCAATTGATTGTACAATCTTATCTTAGTTTTCTCATTATACTTATTTATCATATTCTTATAATGAAGTAAAATCATGCTTCTCAACATAGTTACAAAATAAGACGTTTAAGCAATTCCACAAATAATCACAAATAACACATCAGCATTTCATAACATATAAACAATCAAAGAAATCAAGAAATCAATCATTCACTTAATCAACCAAATAATAATTTAGAAGTTTCTTATGTGTTAACCGGTCATCGAAGGCCTAAACTTCACTTAACTTTAACTCCAAAGAGTAGTCAAACGATCTTTAGGTATCGCTGACTATTTAACTCTAGTAGAGTTTGGGTCACTCTACACATATTTAAATTAAAACTTTACGCCACTACAACAAACAAGGCGCGGTCAAAGTTGGATTTAGCGGCGGTTTGAACCGCCAATATTTTTGCTTTTCGGCGGTCCTGCTCCTACCACAGAATTTGGCGACGCCATTCCAATTGGCCTTGCTTTGGCCCAACCGTCGGAATAACTGCCAGGAAACCTGCTCTGCGGCGGTTAAAACCGCCACAATACAGTGGCCTCAATTGCCTTTGATTTTAGCGGCGGTTGGCAACCGCCAGCATTCTACATTACTATTTTAAAATAAAATAAAAAACCTTACTGGCTGTTTGAACCGCCACTATTCATTATTTTATTTTTAAAAAAAAATTAAATTTGCATTTCGTTTCTTTGTTTCTTAGCCCAGTTAATTTCTTATTTCACTAGATGGGCAACACAAGTTTTCTTCAAAAGAAATACATCTATCACTAAATTACATGCATACGTAGCCACCATATTGTGTTTCCTTTAAAGTAGAAGTATTGTGCTTGTGTAATCAAAATGGAATTATGGAATCTATAGAATGTACATAACTCTTAATACAGGAGGACACATTGATGCATCGGGAAGAATTTTGAGAACATATGCAGAAAAGAGAACATAAAGATTACATTGTTTATTGATTCCTAAATCAATATGCTTGTGTATACCAAAGCCAAAAAAATTGGTTTCACAAAATTACACCTCAACAGTTAATACCCTTTAAACCTTTAAAATAGATCTCCAACAGCTGCATTGCCTTGTTGCCCCTGAGAGTGACATAACATCCAATAGGAAACATCATCAATGATATAGGTAATATTATGGCTAACAAAACTATAAAGCAAGATAATATATATCATTTATTTATACACAAGTTATCTTATTTATCCATACTCACCATATAGATGTTACATAAAAGTTACATGGAAGTTATATCTTCATCAATCAAAGTGATTTCCAAGGGAACTAACATAATTAAATATATCATAATAAAGTATTCCATAAATCTAAATAGACTTCAAGAGAGAATGTACCTAAGGAGGGACTCCTATAAGGGTTTTGTTCTGCACTGTACTTCCGACCTTGAAGGGTGTGGTCCGAGGTAGTTAGTGGTGGATGTCATCTCATTTGCAATTGTTATACATAAAAATTGGGATGTAATAACTTACACCATACTTGTAGAGCTAGTTATTGTATAGCCCACTGTAACACCAACGAGCTTCACATATTGGACCAATCCACAGATATATTTTCAGTTTATATTAATTGAACATTTGAACAATTTGAAAAGGATACAAATCCTAAGAGAAAGTAATTAGATATGTACAAAAATTGAAATTTGTTCCATGCACATATAGAAAAGATTTATTTTATTCTATTTTTAATTCCATTGTTTTTTCTATGGAATCAAAACCTACCATTTTATTTGTATGAGTTTTATGTCTAATTTATTTTATTCTATTTTCTTTGATTTCAATCTTTTTCTTTGGTTTGACTCTTGTGTGTATATAAAACCAAATCTACCATTCGTTTGTTTGTATTATAAAACACTTAATCGGTACCCAATAAATCGGATTCTTGCACACCAGAGGCAGAGGATAATAAATACATTATTGCTGCTACTATAAATTATTTTCATTCATTGTGAGTGATGGGATGGCCGTTATAGGCCTAAGGTAGAGAGTTGTTTGCTTGCACTAGAAATACTAAGATAAGGTAAGGAGGGCATTTAATTCCTTGTTCTTGAAAAAAATCAACAAAGCATTCTGGTTTGAAACAAACAGGTTCATATAAATTGAGATGCTGATAACATGTAGTAGGATGGTTGTCACAACGAAAGAAATTGTTATTGTTGGATAATTACCAATCATATAGGAATCATGTAGCTCCTATTTCAAATCATTAATCATTATTTGCTTTCCCGTGGTGAATAACTATAACTATATGGAATATATTAAAAGGTGTAATTCAAGCTAAATAGAGTAGCAAAAAACAACTTTCTTCAATCTATCTTATCTACTTCTTCATTGCGTATCTCTCTAACCCTCAGTTCCAAGTTTCCACTCCACCCCATATTCGCTACTACGAATATTTCTCAATTCGGAATTGATGAATATTCAATAGAATTAATTTACTTGAGTTCTCAACATATTTTCCCCTAACCCATATCTACAACAACTTAAATTTTTGATTCAGCCTAATTGTTGAGGACTCTTTAATATTGACAACATCTACTATTGAAGATGTTTCTCATATAGTTGCTTCTGAGATGTTGCTGCTGGAGTATAAGAACTTAAGGACATTAAACCTGCACATGATCACAATTTCATCTACTAAATACTAAGTGAAATAATTTTTTGGACAGACTGAATATATAGAATTCGAAATTTAGCCCATTATTTTAGAATATACCAATGTTTATGTCTCCATATATATGTGTCCTAGAATCAAATATAGATGAAATCATCTTCACTTAAGTACACAGGTAAATTACTATTTTGTTAGGAAGGAATAAGGAACAGCCCTCATAATATTTGGTAAACCCTTGCTTGAGTCACACATTGTCCCTTTAATATAATGATATTTTTATTATAACTTTAGAACCTCAAAAAAGCTTCAAAATCAGTCACCTAAGAGAGACAGTAAAAAGAACTACATCTCCCTGCCAATAAAGAGAAGAATAACCTTTATAATCAATAACAAAGGTCACATCAAGCATTACATTATAGTCTTTGAGCATACTTGTTTTTAGCATATTTGATAATTATCAGTATATTATAGTTAGTATATGGGCCCTACCTCAATTTAATGGAACCTTACTTCATTTTCCTCTTTGATGAATGATATAGGGAAGGAAGCAGATTGATTGGATGATAATAGAATTAATAAGTTCTTAAAATTGTGGTTCAGATGCATTAAAAAAAGGAAAAAAGACAACATTACACAATAAATATACATAGATTATCATTCTTATAGTAGCATTCAACTCTTGTATAAGTAAATAGCAACACCACTTTACAAAACCTGTTGCCATTCAGTAGACCTTGTCTTCTTTTGAATGCTTTTGCTCCCTTTCTCACATTGCAACACCTGTTTCAAGTTTAACAATTGACCTAATTCTTTGCCAAACTGTTACAGGCATCAACAGTAGCCATCATGCCATCCTCAGCGGTCAGTGTCCGCTCTATATATGATTGCCAACTCCTATCAAAATTCAAAAACAGGTTTATAAAATAAGCAATAAGTAATGGATTATACTAATCTGAGGGAAAATAGGAACAAACCTGCATAAATCTTATCTTATTACGAAAAGATAGAATTTTGCTTCCTAAACTCTATAATGTAAAATCAATACTTACTGCATCTCCCTCCCATTTAATATTGTCCACTCTCTAATTGCATCTCTAAACTCATCAAGAGAACCAAATTCTAAACCAGCCTTAAACTTGTAATTTTTGTCAAGCTCCTCTGGCCTAAATCTTTCATATTTTGGTTGTTTCCTTCTGCCATCATCTTCTTCATCTGGGTCAGGCGGCTAGTTATTTTATGAATTTGTAGGCCTTTCAAATTCTTGTATTCATTGAAAGGGAAATATTTCACATGACTATAAATTATTCCTTTAATTGCCAATAAACTAATGAGTTAGTAGAATATTGGTGGAAGATGTAGTGTTTTAGTTAAATATCATATATTTAACTCCGTTTTTTTAGTAATTATTGCATTTTATTTTGATATTTAAATTATGTATTTGTTTATATTTATCTTTCTAAAATTTAAAATAATATATACTTGATAGAAATCAACATTTCTTGTAAGCTCTACTAAAATATATGAAAATCATGCATTTGTGATGTTCATGGAACATATATCAATTTGAGATATTGTATAGGGATGATATTATACTAACTCATGAGTTTATTGTCAACTAAATGAATCATTCATATGAATGTGAAACTCCTTCCTTTCAATGCATAATTATTACATAAAAAAGAATTCTAATGGTCAACTAATTATTTCTTACTTAAAAAACAAATTATATTAATTTTGATTTAAAAGGGAAATGCACGTGTATTATAAAATAATATAATTTGTTTGTAAAAAATATATATAAGTTCGAAAAATATGTTGAGATCACACTTTTAAAAATAAAAGAAAATAAAAACTCCATCTTATAGTGTATGTGTTTTTCAATATAAATAGTTGTTAAAATTTTTTATCAGATTAATTAATTTGAAATATAATTTTAGAAAAGTGAAATAAATTTTACAATGTTTATTGAATATTTTAGAGTTAAATATGTTTTTGGTCCCTATAAATATAGCGAATTTTGTTTTTAGTCCCTCTAAAATTTTTTGGGCGCTTTTGGTCCCTACATTTTTTCCGTTAGCACTTTTAGTCCCTGCCGTTAGTTTTCACTAAAGGCGCTGATGTGGCATGGGTTATGTGGCATTTTTTAATGTGTTGGCATGCTGAGTTGGATTCCACAAAGTGTCCACGTATGAAATTAAACAAATTAAAAACATAAATTAAAATAGAAACGCAGTACAGTCTTCTTCTTCCTCTAGCTCTCTTCCCATCTTTAATGTCTCACCTCCTCACCATACTGAAATCATCTCTCTCACCTTGATGGCAGCTAACTTCATCTCTCTAAAATCCCTAGAAATCATTTGCATCTCACCGTTTCATTCATCATCTTAGAAATCCCTAAAAATCGTTTCATTCAAAAATTCCATAAATCCCTAGAAATCGTTTTTGCATCTCTCTCAGTTTTCGCATCGCATCTCTCTCAATGGATTCCTTTTCTCTCACTGCGGTTCTTTCTCACCGGGAGCGTCCCTCTTCCTGTTCATCGAATCTCCGTTCGCATCTCAATCTCAGCGGGGACTTTAAAACGATGTCGTTTCCTGGGTTTACAGTTAAAAGGAATTTGTGAATCAATCTGTGTTCAAATCAGGTCCAGTAGCTGCTAGTTTTACCTAAGACCAAGAGTATTTTGCATTAATTGACTTCTAGGAAATTAGTACAGATGTTCGTATAACCAATCATCATATGAGGCTTATGAATGAATGAGGTCACTTACTTTTCTTTTCATAAAATATTTTTCTTTAGATATTTATATTGATTGATATTGATAATATTGATATTGATTAAAATTAGTAATGGCTAAAATTTCCCCCCAAAAAGTAAAATTTACGAAACTTTCCTTCACCCATGATCTTGCAACAACCCATCCCACTCTCCTTCCTCTGGACATTTCTCACAGCGTTACTTGAAATTGCTTGCTCTTGCCTAAGGGGTATTCTTCAACCCAGAGAGCATTTCATTTTGGGTTCTGCATCATTGGGGGCTGGAAACCCTTTGAGCTGGAAATATCACCCATGGTGAGATACCTCACTTGCCCATATATGCCACGAGCAGGTCACAATTGTTGCCTCTTAACATCAAACAATTACGAGCCACAATAAATTCTCACATAGGTTTAATTTTAATGCAAACAGTTCAGAAAACAATCATATACACCATGCAATAAGACCTACAACAAATACTAGTCAAGTAACCATAGCATATTTATTAGGTTTTTCGACTTTCACAATTACATAATTAATAGGGGGGAAATACAGATAAAATACACTGCTATAAAATTTTCACAGGGTTATTGTATCAGAAGCCACCTGATATAGAAGTATATCTGAAGCCATCAGAACAGGATAAGTCAAAAGGGCAACCCCAAATTCATCATCTCCCTAAAATGCAAAATATACAAGCCAATCGAGAAGTAAAATAAAAACAAGGGTTAAAAAACTTGTATTGGCCAAAGACAAGCAAATACAGATTCATAAAACTTCAGCAAATCAAATTAGATCCATAAACAGGGAAAGTAAGAAATAAATTATAAATGGAAATTTGAAATGCATACAGCAATAAACGCACCGTCTTGCGAGATTTATCTCTCAACTGTATCATTCTGTTCAGCCAGCCGATTGGTGTTATGGAACTTAGCAGCCACATCAATTCTACATGTGCACGGACAAGACGATCAATTTGTTTAGAATCAATCTCATAATTCTCAAGGGAAGAAACCACTGTCAAACTGGAGAGGTAATTCAAGAGATGAGATTAGGAAAGTTGTTGGTGAAAGATTAGAACAAAAGCGGGTGTGTTTGTTTGAGGTGAAAGAGTGAAGAGAGAGTGAGTGAAGAGAGAAATATGGAAGAGAGAGTTGTGTCTCTTGGTTTTGAAAGGACAAAAACACCTCTATGTTTTAATTTAATTTTTTAATTTAGTTGAGGGCAAGATGGTAAAAGACAAATTTAGGAGCCATTTCTCTCCACTTTCTCTCCACTTGTGGAGAGATTACAAAAACCACTAAACTAATCTTTCCTCCCTCTCTCTTTCTTATTTCTTTCCTTAACCAAACATGCTAAAATCACTCTTTCTTCCCTTACTCTCTCCTCCCTTACTCTCTCTTCCCCTTTTCACCCCAAACAAACACATCGTTAATGAAAACTAAAGTAGAAACCTCATTTCAGATGACATTTTCCATCTCACTACAGAATGACATGCAATCTTGTCCAAGTCCAATTGTATATTTCCCTTTGCTGGCACCATCATGAGAAATAGGAAGATTAGAAACAACCTGTCGAATAAGAAAATAGGTCATACAAATTGGATTGAAATTGAACAAATAGGAAGCATGAAATAACTAATGCCCAACTATATAACAGATACAACTTTCAACCAAAATAACTAACTATTTACTCTAATAATACTTCCTATTAAGATGAAGCATGAAATAGTAAAAGTACATTATGATTGCATAATTAAAGTGTAATCTCTTATGATAGGAGCTTACCAATAGAACACCCCAACAAATCAATATACCTTAACAAAAGGTAAAGCCAATACCCCGCTGTGCATCACCCCACCTGGATCCAGTGTGTATTGGACACTACTCTACAGGCACTTACTTGTCCCAACAGCTTGTGCACTCGCCTCACCTGTAACATTATTAACAAATCTGCATTAAAAAAACACCAAAGCTAATACTTGGCCTAGCAAGCAGCCACAAGATGCTCCAAGAGCAACGATTTTTTGTGCAAAATTTCCTATTGATGATATCTCCAGCTAACACATATGGAATCAACCAGAATGCTTCTACTGTAAAAGAGAGGGAAAAAATAGCCACTGGTTATATCTCATGTTTTGTTCAATGATACATTTCAATGATGAAGTAAGAAACAAAAAAGAAACAGGCAACCATAGAGCCATGGTATCAAAAATATTGAATTATGGTCAAACCAAATAGTATAAAAAGTCCTTCAATACTTGTTGAAATTTAATCCTAAACCTATATACAATGGTGGTCAAACATATGTGCAAAGCTATATCCTTAACCATATTGAAGAAAAAATGAAGGAACATAGAAAATTCATCTTTTTTGTATTAAGACAATCATCCAGCAACACTACCTCACAGAAATCATATAAATTCATGATTTATGGTGAATATAAATTTATGGAAAAAAACACATAAGATTTAATGGATGCAAGCACCAACCTTGATCAACTCTATGTTCGGGCTGCTGTGAGTCTTTTGACGCATCACCTTTTCCACCATTTGCAACCTTGTCCACTTTTCCTCCTTTGCTAAAATCACCTTGAATTTGAAAAGAACATAAGTTCAGGAAAAATAAACATGACTCAGAAAGCAAGAAAAAGAATGAGCAAACAATCTAAAGAGTAATGAATATGTACCAGAATGTGAAGTCATCAAAATAATGAAGACAATAATAATTTCGGGAACTACACTTACCATTTCCATATAATGGACTGTTTATTCTTGATCCAAGTGGACCTATAAGATACAACATAACATTAACTTCAGTAAGGTGAATGCATAATTTGTTGTAAACATGGCATCTCAAAGTCTTCAGCTTAAGTGGATACTGCGTCATAAAGAAGGTCTAGTACTTGCATACTCTACTCAGAAGCAGTACAAAGATAATAGGATAATAATGCTAACCTTCTTTTGAAAACTGAACCTTTCTTCCCTTTGCTGATTTTGGTGCACTATCATCTTTCCCTTTCAGTCCTACCGAGAGGGAAATTATCAAATGGTTCAAAGTATTGACACCAACCATATGCCACGGATTGATGAAGCCAAGATGAACTCAACCCTCATATACTATGCAGCACTGACACTTCCGGTTGAAGACACATAAAAAATCACTCCTTTAATTAAGTTGCTCCTACGTTGCTTTGCGTTCATTGTATCCACAATGTTGCCTCACTAATTACCCCATGCAAGTTTCTTGTCTCAGTTGTAATACAGTCCCTATCAAATAGAGCAGACACGACATGAACCCCTTCGAGACTTGCTGAGTACCCTACATCAAGTGTGTGAGCTAAGTGATATAATCCCAACTAAACTCCAGAGTACCCTAAATTCCCACTAATGAAAATGTGCTGAGTAATATAATCCACCCTCCAAACAAAAAATAATAAAAAAGAAAAGCAATATGAACATTTAAGCTCCTTAGACTAGAAAAGGACGCAACATGAATGAGAGATTAAGTAATATAATTTCCAGTGAGTACATTTCATAGTACATTACATCTTTGATCTACAAAGTCTAGCTACTATTTATATTATAACAAGTATAATTTGTTAGGATTCTGGTTGAACTTTAAATTTTAAACATCTAAACTGGCAGAAAGGTGAACTTAAATTATCCTGGATTATTATTCTTAGTAATAAACTACAGCCTCCTCATTGAGAAGAAACCTCAACTATTTATGTAGCCAGTGTACATTGGTCCCGGAAATAGCAAATGGTCCAATATCAAGTCCACACATTGTCAGACCAAAATATCTAGTTATATGAGCTCAGACCTGTAGCTCAAAAAATAAAAAGAGAATAATGAAAGGCATCACTGGGAGCTTCATGAGTCCAGTTAGTATCAGAAATTTCGGACATACCGCATGCAGGTCCACAATGAAGAAAAGTGTATCATAGACATTCTGCAAAATGAAAACAAAATCATTTCATACTGAACCTAATTAATTCATATACATAACCAAACTATACTTATTTGTCTGAGTCACATTATCCCACACTAGTAATAGACATATTTTCTCCAAGCTGAAGTTCTTTAATTACATGTGATGTGAGTCATGAGAAATGAAAAACCAAACAAAATGCAAGTCAATATTTTCATTCTAAAGTCAAAATTAAGTTAAATTTGAGGTTTCAATACATGGTAGTAAAAAAGAGCAACTGAATGCAAATGGGAGTTAGATTATTTAAAAATTCCAAGTGAGAGAGGAAAAGTGCAAATGTCAAACACCTGAAGTGCAACCCAATTCTTGATAGCGCCAAAGTAGTTTCCAAGGTGAATTGAGCCCGTTGGTTGAACTCCAGACACTATTCGTTTCCTGTGGAAAGAAAACATTGATGTCAAATTCAAATGAGCGGCGAATGCGACTTAATTTAGATGAAGAATAAAATGCGAATTACTTGACAGATGTTGGAGTCGGAGTTTCTGGAGAAGTAGTAGGTAGAGTGGTACAACATCGAATGCACGAGTTTCAGCACAAGACCTGCGGGTTGTAATCTGTAAACAAAAATTGCAAGAACCGAACTAGGAGATAAAGATAAGAGTAAACAAAAGGATTGTGTGAGTAGTACAGCGAAGGGGCGAAGAATGACGGAACCGCGTAATGCGAAACACTCATCTTCTCTTCTCTTCTTTTCTTCTTCTTCTTCTTCTTCTTCTTCTTCTTCCTCCTGAAAGATCATTGTTAATTTCCATCGTGTAAATGTCTAATATGCCCCTCTTAATGTTGAAATTCCCATCGTACCCCTCACTAGTAATTTCGCAAATCACAAACACGGAACAAACAATCCTACTCACTCTAAAACGCCAACTAGGCGACCCACCGTCGCTCCGATCATGGAAACCGTCACCGTCTTCGCCGTGCGACTGGCCGGAGATTTGACGCACCGGCGGCGCTGTTAGGGAGCTTCTCCTCCCAAGCAAAAACATCACTGCACAGAACTTCCCAGCCACAATCTCCAACAACTCCATCGCCGGCGAGTTTCCGACATCGCTTCAAACTCTACACCTCTATCAAAACAACTTGAACGGAACATTTCCAAAAGAAATCGGAAACCTGCTCAATCTTTTTATATTCTTTTTTTGAGTTTCAATTAAATACATAAATTTTAATAAATTCAACCTAAATAATATTTCCAATCAAGATATGAAGATAGAAGATATGAATCAAAAAATCAAGAAATGACCTATCAGTTAAGTGAAGAGTGAAGATAGAGAAGGTTTTTAAACACGTTCTATAGTCCGTAGTTCGACAAATCAAGATCAAACTTGTCATCATTTACAAACAAAGTATATAGGAAGATTCAAGTTATCGGTTCATCCGTTCATGTAGTTAAAAGAAAGAAAATAGAACATCAATTATTGTGGTTGACCACGGTCCTCTAGATCTTCAATGTTGACCACCGTCCTCTACATCTTCATGGTTGATGGACAAATTCCAGTGCCACTTGATTCGCCAAAATCAGCATTGCAGCTATAGATCATAGAAATAAAAAGTAAGAAAAGATTTAAAAAGAATAATGCTGATGTAACAAAAAAAAAAAGAAGATTAAATTACTTTGTTTCGTGCCAAACACATTATCGCATCCCACGCATCTGCAATCCGCTTTGCATCGCAGAGCTTCGAAGTAGCATTCACAATCGGGAGTTAAACACATGATGTTACTGTTGCATCTACACCTGACGAGTGCTAGCCGAGCAGCTTCCTCCTGGGCAGCTTGCTGTTGAGCAGCAAGAGCAGCTTGCTGAGCAGGTGCAGCTTGCTGACCTTGACCTTGCTGAGCTTGCTGACCTTGACCTTGCTGAGGAGCCTCCATTGTTGAAACTTGAATGGATTTTGAGGTTAGAAAGTGAGGTGATGATACAAAAACAGTTAGATTCACAGTTCCTCAGAATCAACTTGCGTCTTGCACTCATCGCGTGCATTGAGATATATGAGAGTTTGTTACGAGTGAGTGATCCTAACCGCCAAAACAAACTGAAAATGACTACTCCTTATCAAAAGGGTCAACTACTTATCACATAATAAGACCTATGACTTATTAAACAAAAGTGATATGTACAAAGAATGATATGAACGGATATAAAAGAGGCAGCTCATTAACAAAAGGTGAGAAGTGGTACTTAAGGGTGAGGATTGAGCTACTTCCGAACATCAAGAGTCGAGACTATACCTTTCATTCTTCTTATCACTTTCATTATTGGGCAGAACCCAATTTGTCAACTAAAATAGATCTTTCGCAATTTTTAATTTCCATTATGTCAAAATCAAAATCATATTAACGAAAGTTGCGGACCCGGTACAAAATCTTTTAACACACACATCTATAAAAATATAAATAAATTATACTATAACAGGTTCACAACTTGTGTTGCATTAAACCAACACAAATTAAATAACACTAGCAAGTTCCTAGATACAAAATTAAATAAATTTTCTTTTTAACTCAAACTAAAAACATAATAAAAAAATGGTTTTTATTAACTCTTAAAATAAGTAAACTTACTATTTTTAAAATTTTATTTAACTATACATAGCTAATTAAGGTAACTATTTCTCTTAGTTAATTAAGATAACTATTTTTATGCAGAATACAATAATCGATTTCTTAATCCATATTTCGTGTTAAAGACTAGTTTTGAAATTATTTTAAATTTTCTAAGGTTTTCCTTATCAAACTAAGGACATGTTTGGATTAACTCGAGCAGTTTATTTGAGTTTATTTATTGGCATAAACACTTACTTTACACATGTTTCATATGTTGTTTCTAGCTCTCTTTTGATAGGTTTTCTAAGATAATTTATAAAAATAGCTTATCCTATAAGGGTTTAATTCTGTTGTTTCACTACAACAGAAATATTAAAAAAGATCGACCCATTAGTAGCGCCTTTGATACGGGCGCTCCCTATAGCTAACACGGAACCACCATTAGGAGCGCTTAGGGGACGAGCGCTCCTTATTGATAAACACGGAACCATCATAGGGAGCGCTTAGGGGACAAGCGCTCCTTATTGCTAAACACGGAACGATCATAGGGAGCGCTTATAGGACGAGCGCTCCTTATTGTTAAAGACGGAATGATCATAGGGAGCGCTTATGGGACGAGCGCTCCTTATTTGCAAAACACGCGTGGGCTTTAGTTGCGCTTTGCTTAACGAGCGCTCCCTATGGTCCTTATTTTAATTCTAATTTTCTATCCAGCTATAGCGCGCGTCTTTTCTTCCTTCCCGTTGCAAACACTCTCGCTCTCTCACTGTCACGTTCCTTCCTCTAGGGCAACAAACGCCATACGACGCCGTCTCACCTCCGTTTGTCGCCGTCCAACCTCCCTTCGCCGCCATCACCTCCTCACCCACGATTTCGTACGCTCCTTGCCAACACAACGGCGCCGTCGACCACGCCGTCACCTCCTCACCCACCTCGTTTGTTGCTGCCGTCTCACTCTCATTTGCTGCTGCTCTGTTTTTGTTACCTCTTTTTCTGTAAGTTAATTGCTCTCTCTCATCTCGTTTGGTTTCTTTTTTAGGGATTTTAGATTTTAGGGTTTCTGTTTTTAATGAACCATCAGGTAGAGGAAACTATTATTCTTTCACAGATTTATGCCCTGTTTGATAGTAGGATTTGAAAGGAGGTTGACCTATTTTCTTTGAACTGTGGCTGGTTGTGGGTGTGGCATATAAGTATTGTCATATATATGGTTATTTCTGGAGTTTTGGCTTTAGAGTATTGCCACTTATCACATTCTGGTTTTTGATATACGCAAAGTGTTGTTCAATAGTTTTTTTCCTCAATCTTAATATTTCTTTATTTGATGTTAGCTATGAAGCTTTTAAGTTTACTCACTAATTTTAAAGTTTTGGTATTCCTGGACTAAATATATAGGGGTATCTGAGTTATTCCTTTAATATTGTGACCAAGTTATCTAATGGATAAGATAAGCCGTTAATATTTTGTGTATTTCAATGTTAATTAGTTTAATGATAAGTATATATTGCTGGCAGTGTAAAGCACAATCCATGAAATAGATGCTGCTAAATCTAAAAGACAATTCAATCCACGTTAATGAAGAAGCAAGTTTTCCAATTTTCACATGCATATCTTTATGCCTATTATCTGTATGAAATAAGATCTGTAATAGTTTGTTTTTGGTGGTTAACACAAAAGATAAGATTCATAAAGGTAAGATTCTTTGATGGTTAACTAGTATTATTTATTCTTATCATTGTATGGTTAACTAGTATTATTTTTTGCATTTGTAATTATAGTAAAATCGGAAGCTGAAGAGGAATGAGTTCGTTGTGGCAGAGATTTAACTAAAAGTGTATGAAGTAAAGGTCCAGCTTCTGTTCTTCTTTTTAGCAGCTTAGCTTTTTGAGGTAAAGCTTTTCCGCAAACTAGCTTTTCAATCACTTGTGAGAACCATTATTATCTCTTGAAGCACCATTAATAATATGTTTCTTCATTTTGTTGTGATGATTTGGTTCATTTGATAAGGATAAATCACATGAACCATTTCAGAATGGTACTATTGATTTAGAACATGTATCTGATATAGTGTTGCTCTTTACTGATATAGTGTTGCTCTTTAATGTGAAAGGTTGGTTTAGAGGGGAATGAATGAAGTTAATTTTAAGAAAGTTATTTTTTTCTCGTGCACTCTTTCTGGTTCAACTCTCTACGCTCTCTCTAGTTCATCTCTTTGCGTTCAGGTACTTTTTTTGTTCTTTTGTATTTGTTATTTGTTATTGTTTATACACTTGACCACAACACTTATTTTAAAACTCTTCATAATTGGTGTATTTGAATGACTTTGAATGTGAGTTTGTAATGAAAATTCTGCTCTTGAAATTGATTGATTGGTTGACTTATAGTTGAAATTGCATGGAAAATTGGATTAAATGGCATGCTAATTAATGTTTATTTTATGCACAATTAGTAAATACTGTGATTTTCTTTTGAGCTCAAATAAGGAGCTCAATCTATGATAAAAGAACATAACATCATATTAGTAAAGACCTTATCCAAGGTCCAATATCTTAGGTTCAAAAAATTGTACTTTGTGTGTTTTTCACCTATAACATATTTAAGTTCTCTTATCAGGATTTTATTATCAATTTTGGTTAAATATGGATCGAAAGTGGATGTCTGCAAATCGTCTGTCGAAGGAATATGTCGATGGAGTAGAATATTTTGTTAACTTTGCTGTTCGACGATTGGGAACTTCTAGTAATATCAAATGTCCTTGTTTACGGTGTTGTTATGTAAACCCAGTTACTGCAGTTGAGCTGGAAGGACATTTAAAGGCCTACGGAATCGATCAAAGTTATACTTGTTGGACAATGCACGGTGAGGCAAGTGCGACTACTATTAGAGCTTATATCAGGTACATATCTATCTTATCATTTCACCTAATGATGTTATTGTTGTTATTATTATTATTATTATTATTATTATAATTTGTATACATTTTAATTAAAGGTATTTGTACTATGAGATATTGGTCCCGAAGAAACAAACAAAAAGATTTGTGTTCTTATGCCCCAAAAGTACTTTTCTACTTAATCTCCCCGTGGATCCTAAGAAAATGACAAAAGAACAAATAAAAACAAGCAAGGAACAAATAAAAACAAGCAAGGAACAAATGAAAAGGAACAAGGAAGAGGTTACAGCCAGTATCAGTCGGCGCTTGGCACTAGCACGTGAATCATGCTGTGATAGTTTGTTTTTGGCACCCATCAACTTAGGGTGAGTAATGAAATCTATATATATCAATCATATATAATATGTCTTTGTGAAATATTTGCTATTAATTTGATTATTCAAAAACTTTATAGGGTCCATTGGATATTGTTGGCGGTTGATCCCAAAAGAGATGTGATTTTCTTTTTGGATTCACTGCTAGGTCATTACAACTACTACACCAAGTTGGTGGGAGTATTTAATAGGTGTGTATTTAGATACCTCACATATTTCATAATTTAAATTATTTATGTATTTCGATTAATATTATAGTTAATTATATAAATGATGTTGTTTCAGTGCTTTGGCATCTTATTGGGGATTGAGTGATGCCAGGACTGTGTACAGGAAATCATCATCTTCTACAAAATGGATAGCAATAAGGGTAAGTTTATAATAAATATTCTTATGCATATGTAATTAATTAAATTTAATAACCAAGTCATATTTTGTTTTATAGGGTCCACTCCAACCAAACAACATTGATTGCGGGTACTATGTAATGAAATTTATGAAGGACATCATCAATCACAACGAAATGCAAATCCCAATCAATGTATATAATTTGATAGTTTGTTTTTTGATAAGTAGTTCAATATTTGATTGATATTGATATAATTCTAAGTTCATTTTATTTTACTTTTTCAGTATTTTCTTGGATATGTGTCTGGAGTTCCTTTTTCTGATGAGCAACTTATTGAGCTCAAAGGAGAGTGGTGTCATCATGTTGCCGGTGTTATTCATGAAAATCGAAATTGATGTAATGTTATTCATGAGTATGGACGATTGGCATCGTTACTTCAAAAGAAAAAACACAAGATCTGCTTCCCCTTTTTCTTGTATTTTTCCAGTTTAAAAATTTTTCAATGTACTTTCAATTGGCGTGACCTTCTGCACGTCCAGTTTCCATAACAATAAGAATTCAACTTTTTCTTCCATGTGTTTGCTTTTCGTGTCTTTTATCTTCACTTATTCTGTCTCTTTGTTTTAAAATAAATGTTTTTATGATTGATGATACTGAATTGTGAAACCTGTGCATGAGTCAAAAAGCATTACAATCATTGCGAAATTTCTGAAAATCACAGAAAAGAGGGGATCCCTCAAATAAATGAATTGGCAAAAAACAAACGCGGGCACAATCACTTCAAATGGCAAGCAAACTTATGCGCAGCTCTGGCATTGCTATTACCCTAGATGGTCCTCATGTCTCAGGCCCAAAGGAAAAGATTTGCACCAAAGATTAAAACAAGGTTTAGTGATCACCAAGTCATGCCAAAAGTCAAGACATTCATAGAGAACCAAAGATTTTCACTGAGAACACCACTCAGATCCAAAAGTTGGGGCATTCTCTTCACCACCCACCCACCCACCCTGGTCTTGGGAAAGTTTGTTCATTGTCCATCCCATTCATATACCACCCTCAGTTCATAACCAGTACCATAACTTCATCCCCTTTCACAAACCCACTCAAAGAACCCATTTGAAATTGTCATTCTAAAGTGGGGCATTTCCATAACTGTTCACTCCCGCTCAAATGAGCAGAGTTCTCCCTAAAGTCATTCACATCCATAAATTCCTGTCGGGGCAGTCTCTCAACTCACTGTCCTAAACCAATCCCAAGTTAACTGACTCACTCGTCCACATCGGCACTCTTATGCATACTTACTAGTCAATGCTTCAGAGAGAGAATACAAATTGATCACGTGGTGTTTAAAGTTCAGTCATCATGGAAATGGAAAGGAAAATAAGTGAGCTTGTTAATAAAAACCTTGAGAACACCAGAGTTTGAATCAAATCTAGTTTTTCCAAAAAATGGTCCATAGCCATCTCAATTCCTTGCATTCAAAGTCTCGCGTCTCATCATCATAAAAATGTTTACAAAAATGTTTAAATACTCCAATCATTCATCCTCCTCATGCATGTAGGCATTTCATGTTATTCAAAGCATTACATTCGCATCATCCACATTCATCACAATAAAAGCAAAAGAACACAGACATTCCATAGCATTTATCATCATCACATCAAACATCAAATCAGTTTTCAAAACAAAAAGAGGCATTCTTAATAAATAGTCATAGTCGTCACGATAGGACGCTTGAATTGATCACTCAAGAATCCTAAAGTCCCTATGCTAAAAGAAAATTAAAAACATTCATTGCATCACGTGCATTCGCATAACCTGCCTTTGCATAACATACATTTGCATTACATTTGCATATCCACCTCTTGTGCATTCATCGAAAAAAGAATAAGGAGCATTTCATGAATATCCATGTCTTTGCTAAATTTTTCTGCATCCAAATAAGTTGCTATCTGCTAGTAACAGCTCAAGTCGCCGATGGTCGATCCTACGAAACTCGTGTTCGTTCGATCACCACTAAGGTAAGAAAAAACTTGCATTCATGCACCATTCCTTGCATCAACTAACGTATGCATGTACCCTGGATCGGTGCGGCAGCATTGACCAACTGAAGAAAACCAATTGGATTTTCAAATCCCCTTTGGACCCACGTGTCCCCCAGAAGATTGACTTCACTTCGTATTCGAGCTGCGAGTAAGTCCCTTTGACCTCAATAGGTCCAGTCGAAAAGGATAGCTGTGTTGGCCTAAAACATGGCGCAGTCCTAGGGAAATATCGAGATCTAGACTTGATATAGTACCCTCCCCCGGTCGCTCGAAAGACCACCCCTTTGAGCCCACGTGCTCCCCAGGCCCAAGTGCAAACTCGGATCGTTCGCGATTCGTTAAAAGGCTTTAGGCAGCCTCCTTCGCCGGCTTAATGAGGGCCGGCACCCTTTTTTTTGTTGTTGTTTTCTTTACTGCTTTCGCTGGCTTATTGAGGGTTGGCACCAATTGATTCCAAAAAGAAAAACAAGAAAAAAAAAAATCTTTTCATTGCATTTGTATCATATTTCAAAAAGGAACAAAGAAAAAAAGAAAATTCTGGTCTCTCTAAGTAGACAAAATTGGTATAATTTCTGAATTCTTTATTTCTATTTTGCCTCGGAATATGTTTCGGCCAATTCATATTCCTTGTTAAAATCCAAATAAAGAGGGGCAGCTGTCATACCCTAATTTTGTCCGCCTAGGTCAAAACCCTAATTCTCAACAAAAAAATAAATAAATTGAGAAGTGTGGTTTTATTTTGAAGAGTGAAGAGCATTGTGCATGCATTTTTGGGTTTTAAAAGTCATTCTAGGGCTTTTAAATTCATTGTTAGAGTGGAAATGCATTTGTTGTTAAAAAAACAAGGTTTTTAGGGCAAAAGGGTATTTTGGTCATTGTCAAAAATAAGATAATTTCTCATCAAGAATCATTGTGCAATTTTAGAGAAATTTATTTGAGGCAAAACATTTTTGGTCATGTATGTATGTATGCGCATGCATGCATACATTGTGCACAAAATTCAAATTCAAAAAAGGCATCAAAAAGGAATATTCTACAAAAATTTCAAGATGAGGTTTTTATGATATTTTTGGTCATGGTGATCTCATAAAATGGCATATTCCTAAGATTCCTAGTATGTGGCCTAAATTGGGTGTATTTTTGTACAATTATCCTAAGAAGAATAATCAAAAATGAAGGGATAATGGAATGGTCATATAATAGTACAATAGTACAAGATGACAACTTGCAAAACTTGGTCACCAAGGACCCCTCCCATGTGTGTGTCGCCTATACCATCCTTCCCTCTCATATTTTCATTTTTTTGACCTCAATCCATGTGTGATTCAATCCTCACCCTCCATTCAAATTTTAAATGCAATCCTAGAGTGGGATGAGATGCACAATGACCTAAATACCCTTAAACCTAATTACATTCTATAAATACCCTATTAACCTCACCTCTCACAAAACTTTTGGCCTCACAATTCATTCACAAAACCCTAGCACACAAACCTCTCCTCTCCTCTCCTCCCTTGGCCAAATTTCCTCTCCATTCCCTCCTCCATTTTTCTTCATTTCACTTCCATTTTCTCACCTCATTTCCATTCCTACTTCATACATCTTCCTTCTCTCCTAATTTGATTCAAGCTTGCATCATCAAAGGGCATTTTTAAGCAAGCATTTCGTGGGTTTCATTGAAGTTTGGTGAAGATTCAAGTTGATTTGTGGTCTTGTTCTTCATATTAGTCATTCCTTAGCTTGGATTTGAGGTAAACTTCTTAAAACCTAGCATCATCTTCAACTTTTTTTTTGCATCAAAATGTAGATATCATGCTTTTAATTTTGCATCCTACCATATTCATGCATTTTAGTGTTGTTATATTGTTGATTTGTTGATAGTTGTTGGTGAGAGGTGTCTCAAACATTTTGACAAGCACTTAGGGAGGCTTGGGTGTTTGAGATGCTTCTCACCCTTGAATAAATTGTGATTTATGTTTGTTTTCACTATAATTTTGCATTTTGTTGAATAAAATGATGTGATGCTTCGCAAATCATGATTAGAATTAGGGTTTGTTAATTTTCTTGTGAAATGGGTTTGCAATATTGGGTAAAATGATTTCTCAAGTTGTTTTGGTTTGGTTGTTATGTACTTTGCTTGCAAAATTATTCTATGTTGATGATTGGCAAGAGGACTCTCACTTGTGCCTTAGGCACTTTCACTTTAAATGTTGAGGATTGCCTAAGATGACTCAACTTCCTTTGTGCAATTTTTGTTTAAAAATGCAAATGCTAGTTTTCTAACTTGATTAATCAATTTTGGTTACAAAAATGACTTGTTAATGCCCTCTTTTGGTCACTTTTGGTCTTGCAAATGTGATGTTCTTTCTAGGTCAATGTTATGCTTTAATGTTGATGATTTGGTAAAAGGACTAGACACTTATGCACTTGTGCATTGTCCCAAATGTCAAGGATTACCAAAAGGGATTCAACCTTGTGCTTTATCTTGTGTTGACACTTAATTGAATTAAACCTTTGCATTATCCATTTGTGTGCCTATTCTTGCAATCTATTTGGTTAATGTTGATCTTACATATGCATGCCATTAGATGTTGATGACTAAGTGTCATTCTTGCGCTCAAATGTTGTAATCGGTAATGTTTATGCTTATGCTTGCATTGTTGATTGTTTTGCTTGCAATTTGATAAATGTTGTGCTTTGGTTCTTGACTTGGAAATTGATTGAATGTTCTACTTTCTTTTCCTTTTGGATGCCACGCCATCCCAACAAATCTTTTGTGACCAATGTCACCCTCAAACTCCCTTCTCCTTTCCTCAAATCAATCATTTTCTAAAGCTTTTCCAAACTCAATCTTTTCTCAAATCGTTTTCATAAGACAATCAAATTCTTTCTAAGATCAACAGTAAACCTTTTTGAAAACTCATAAGGAGGCAAGTCGGACGTACAGCCGGTGTTGTCTAGCGTCCTAAGATCGGAGCCGTACGGCTCAAACATCTTGGGATACTTATGAGAATTAAAACAAGTAATTAACAACTTGAACCCTATTTCAAAAAAATGAGTAAGGAATTGAGTCGGATGTACATCCGGTATCGGTTAGCGTCTTAGGGTTAGCGAGCTGTACAGTTCGTGCGAGCCTAAGATACTTGCTCAAATAAAAGCAACCAACCTCACAACAAATCTTTTTCTTCCTTAATCAAAAAAACATTTTCAATAAGTAGGGGGCACGTCGTCTGTACAGGCGGGGTTGTCTTTGTTCTAGGTCTAGTGGACTGTACAGTCTAGGACCGAAAACCCCTACAATAAAAAACACCAACACAAAGTTTCTCAACTCACGAGAACTATGTAAGCTTTGAATTCTCCATCGCACCGGGAGATACGTAGGAGCGGGTCACATCCCGTCAAGCACACTTTTAAAAAAATAATAAAAAGATTCTTCTTTTCCCCCGTTTTCAAAAACACTTTTCTCAAATAAAAAAGAAGTAGAACGAATTGTTTCAAATCAACTCTGTCATAACCGCACATCAAGTTAAAGGTTCCCTTTCGGTAGAAAGGAGGTGTGGGGTGCTAATACCTTCCCCACACCTAACCGACCCCCGAACCTACATCTCTAGTTCTCAAAGGACCACCCGCCTTAAAAAGGACCCTTTTTCAATGTTTTGGTCCCTAAATAAAAAATGTTGATGGCGGCTTCACAAATTTTCACGTTGTACGATGAAAGGTCCAATCCGGATTTTTCGGGGTGCAACAGCTGGCAACTTCACTGGGGACTTTCCTTTTAAAACGAGGGTCAGGCCTAATTAACTTGATGTGCGGTTTAATTGTTTGATTTGAATGTGATTGTTCTATTTCTCTCTTTTCTTCTCCTTCTTTTTCTTCTCTCTTTCTGATGTTTGAATGTTCTCTTGCATTCTCGTGTTGTTATGTTGCATTCATGTGCATTTGACTCTTCTTCTTCTATGTTCGCTTCTTGTTCCTTCTTCTCCTTTCATCTTCTTTTGTTTATATGCTTAATATGATCATGCATTTCTCCAATCACCATGTCCCCTTCTTCTTTGCTCCCTTTCTTCAAGGTAAGCTCATGCATCATTCCCCCAATTCTACTATGATCCCTTCTTCTTTGCTCCCTTTCTTCAAGGTAAGTTCATGCATTCCCCCGATTCTATTATGACCCCTCTTCTTGGCTCCCTTTCTTGAGGTAAGCAGTGCATATGATTGTTGTTGGAACCCTAGGTTAGTTTACTTGTTTGTATTGAAATGATATATGCTTGCAAAACCCTAGGGTAGACGACTCTTTATCTGGACTGTTTCTGGATTTTCTTTGCAGGTGGGGGGGTATGTTTGTCGTTGTGCTCCTACACACACGTTGCACTCTTTTTACCCTTATATTTCTTGGTGAGACAGCCCTATACCCGGGCTAGAGCATATCTTAGGCTAGAACGAAGTCATTAGTGGCTGCTCACTGGACGTACGTCTTGTTGGGTGGTTGCGAAGACTTTACCTAGAGTTTGGCTTTGTTTGATGATACCATCACTTGGACGTACGGCCCTGTGATCGGTGGTCTCAGATGAGGTCGTTGGCTCTAGGAACCTTATTTAGGGTCCTTCTTTTAGTGCTAACCTTGAAGTGTGTACCCGTAGAAATAGCCATAGATCCTGTCTCTAAGAAACCTTGGTAGGACACAAAGGAGCTTCATACCCCGGCATCCATGCTAAATAAAATATTTTTGCAAATAAACCGGAAAAAAAATTATCAAAAAAAATGTGTGAATTTTCGGCTTTTGAAAGCCTTTGCATTGTAAATAATTTTTTTACTCATTTCCTTTTGCATACATCTTCATCCAGTGAAGATCATGATTTTTTCATGCATTAAAAATTGCGAGTATCATGATTTTTTCATGCATTAAAAATTGCGAGTATCATGCACTTTCTCGCATATAAAAAAAAACATTTTTTAGAAACATCTCTCGTGCATTGTTATTTTCCCTTGCATATAAATATGTGAACCTCTCATTTTGCATATAGTTTCATTTAATAAAAATCACGTCTCTCGTGCATTTTAAAAATAATTGCGAGTATCATGCATTTCATTTCATTGCATAAGAAAAATGAAAACGAAAAAAACAATTATCATCTGTATAGCATAAGCATTTCAGTCATCCATAATCATGTACAAAAACCTTCATCAAATAATGTGGGCGTCGAGCCAATGTAGCATTTATGCATCATTTCATTAACCTCATAAGCATTATTTCAGACAAAAGACGAAGAAGAACTACGTAGCTTTGATTCCTCATCACAATGGGGATACGTAGGAGCGGGTCATACCCGTCAAGCACCTTTTTCTAAAAACCTTTTTCCCCAAATAAAGCACCTTTTTCTAAAAACCTTTTTCCCCAAATAAAGCACCTTTTTCTAAAAACCTTTTCCCCAAATAAAGCACCTTTTTCTAAATTTTTTTTTTTTATAAATCACTTGCATCTTCAAATCATTTTTTAAATCATTTTCCAAAAAAAAAATGAAATGAAATAAGAGAAACTCTTTATGCAATCGTTCCATGGGTAGAAGTGCATCTTTGAATGATGAAGGGTAATATCTCAAATTTGTTTGTGCACTACAAATTTGAGATGATACTCTACGATATCGGGGCACTTTGACCCAATCAGGCGCAGTTTGTTTTCAAATAAAGTGAATAAGTAGAGTCAACCAAATGTCGAAGCATTTCAGTATATTGCGTGAAGTATTGAGTCAGGATCCACTCAATGTTTCATGCAAGTTACTCAGAGTAACGACAATTGGTTGCCTCACGTCATCATTTTTGCAAAAAGGGGCATTGGTATTTCAGATCTTGCCGTGCCTCTAAAGAATAAAAATCATTTTGAAAAGATATCATTCTTGCATCTTGCATCATCCAAAAAATTCATTGGAGTTTCGCATTTCATCTTGCATCGAAGACAAACAAAAAAATCTCCTTTAGAATAATTACACTTTTCAAGTGGTCATTTTTCATGCATTTGCTTATCATGATTTGTTCGTTCATACATTGCATCAACCAAATAAAAAAGTTGTGATGAGAGACGAGACGCTTTTGCAAAATAATCTGTTGAAAAAGTTTACCCTTACTTATTTGCAAACTCAAGATGTTCCAAGGCACTCAGTTTTTCAAATCAACAGTTCATTTGCATTTTCTTCAAAAAAGGCATTGCATCTCATCCATTCCATGATAAAAGACTGAAACAGTTCATCAAAAAAAAAAAATTCCATCAGGTTTTAACCAATGTTAACTCTCTACGAAGCATTCTTCTAGTGGGCGTGCCTGCCATGTGCAGTTTCTCTTGTTTGAGTCTGTCAGTTTCCTTCCCTTATCATCATTCTCCATCCAAGTTTGATACAACCCCATCCCCGTGTCATACGCCGACCTATGCAGCTATCTAATCAGTCATGGATGGATCACTCCTCGCAAGATGAGATCAGTTCAACCTCCATTCCCAAGCGGGTACAATCCAGAAGCAACTTGCGAGCTCCATGCTGGGGCAATTGGGCATTCTGCTGAAAATTGCTATCTTTTGAAAAGTTTGGTTCAGGGCTTCATTGATTCCAAGCAGTTAACTTTTGAGAAGGGGGGAAGGATCAAGTTCTCAGGGTCTGTGGACTATTAAGCAAGGATAGCAGTTGTTGAAGAGGGTTGAAGTGGTGAAAGCGGCATCATCAAAATATTTGTGTCTTTGTCATGCATTTCATAGCATTTATGAGTGATTGTTGATTTTCATGTAGTTTTTCAGTTCAAAACAATTTTCTGTAATGCAATCCTTTGGCTCTGCCCAAGGCCTTAGGATATTTCAATAAGGGCACACATGTTTCCTTTTAGTATCATCATCAATAAAATGTTATTTTGAATTCCTCAATAAAATTTCTTTCTTTCATTTTGTCATGTGTCTGTTATTTGCTTTTCAATTCCTCCCAACGCGGATCAAAAATAATAATAAATGAAAATAATCTTTGAAAACAACGACGTCAATGGTTCATATTGTGACTC
The DNA here is from genome assembly GCA_963573325.1 of Astragalus glycyphyllos. Taxonomy (NCBI): domain Eukaryota; kingdom Viridiplantae; phylum Streptophyta; class Magnoliopsida; order Fabales; family Fabaceae; genus Astragalus; species Astragalus glycyphyllos. The sequence goes on from OY754307.1 coordinate 93,079,713, forward strand.
TGATTACCCGATTAACCAAACTGAGAGAGAGGCTGAAGACAACTGGGATGTTTCTTCGGAGTTAATAAGTGAAGAATTGGCTAAGGCTGTAGAAATTCATGATGCCACAACTAGGTTGGGCAATGAAGTCAAAGCACAAGTTCAAGCAAAGTGGAGCAATGCTGAGGAAACCAAACAAATGTTACAAGCGAACCTCTTTCGCGACCAAACCCTTTCCCTTCCTCAGATCAACCAACTTTCCCATTTCCCATTACAAGTACCCCATCACAAAAAAAAATTCATAACCAAATGCCTGCCATCGCCACCTTCCTCACTACCAGTGGCCCTTCTACAAAATCAACCCATCTCATTTGCTCCTCCCTCTGAACCTCCTGTCATCCCAGTTAATACCAGAACCCAATCAAGCATCCTCCAACTGCTGCAGGGGTTTCATTGCCATTATCTCTCCAATCACCCCAGACAAGGATCACTTCAAATATCCAAAAATAGTGTATCACTTTTATCAGCTCACTCAACTCAAAAGCAAAAAGGAAAAAAATCAGAAAAAATGAAACAAAAAAGAACAGATTCAAAAAATGAAAATCCCAAAAATGAAAAAACAAGGGAAAAAGAGACGAAAGAAATATAAGTTGTGAGCTGATACATTTGGCCATAAAGCGTAAGAGATCCTTGTCTCAATGAACCTTCCTACACCTTGTTGTGTATGACCACCCTTTCTTCCATAAACCTTCAAACACTTCATCATTCCTATACATCTCTCCTTTCATAAAACCGCAAACACTACCTCGACCTCGTCATCCGCCCTCCACAAACCCTCAGTCATTCCTCAGACTCCACCATCAGATTTGCAATCAAGCTGTTGTGCAAGAATAAGAGAACAAAGTGGTCCGTCCTCATGAGGAATCAAGTGACATGATCAATTTGATCAAAGGAGAGGATTGACGCCATGATAAAGAGCAATGAATCAACAAGTTTGTGTAAATCACCCTTCTGACATAAGACACTTGCCATTATAACAAAGTCTGTAATTACCAAAGTTCGGTCTGTTGCGCAGCTTTCCAAGCTAAGGTAGTCACAAATGACAGTATGAAGACTCCAGGTCAAGCATCATGATCCCTCCCTACGCCACCCTAAAAATGGGGCAGTTAGAGACAATCAACAAAGGATATCAAGGACGATGATGACCTTCATGGAAATCAGGCTTCGTTTTACACTCTAACAGGGGCAAACCCCATATGATGGAAGTAATACTTTCATTGAGCCTTATCAAACCAAAGTACATTTGTCTTATGTCAGAAGAAGAATAAGAGAAAGCTCAAACCGAAGAAAGCTCATCTTCAACAATTTCAAAGAAGACTCAATGCTCAAAAAGATCATGAACCTCCAAAGGGATTCCCATGGAGATGAACCCAGTATCATGAAGACGAAGAACTTATTCTCCGGAGGGGCCTTTAATTCTCGCAAAATGGGATGCAAGAAAAGAAAACCCCAGTTTTCAGTAAATTCAGATGCAGTCAGAAAGGAGTATGCCTAAAGAAATAAATGAAAAAAGAGAAAGATGAGCCAAGTAAGAATCAGCTCGCTAGGTTGAAAACCCGCAAAGGGCGGCCTAGGCAAAACCAGAGCGACCCGGTGGATTGAAAACCCGCAAAGGGCGATCCAGGCAAAAATTAGGGTCAGAAAACTTGGACTTGAAATGAAAAAGGCAATCAGCACTCCCAAAAGTTTGGATAAAGGGGTGATCAAGGTCATGAGTATGGACGATTGGCATCGTTACTTCAAAAGAAAAAACACAAGATCTGCTTCCCCTTTTTCTTGTATTTTTCCAGTTTAAAAATTTTTCAATGTACTTTCAATTGGCGTGACCTTCTGCACGTCCAGTTTCCATAACAATAAGAATTCAACTTTTTCTTCCATGTGTTTGCTTTTCGTGTCTTTTATCTTCACTTATTCTGTCTCTTTGTTTTAAAATAAATGTTTTTATGATTGATGATACTGAATTGTGAAACCTGTGCATGAGTCAAAAAGCATTACAATCATTGCGAAATTTCTGAAAATCACAGAAAAGAGGGGATCCCTCAAATAAATGAATTGGCAAAAAACAAACGCGGGCACAATCACTTCAAATGGCAAGCAAACTTATGCGCAGCTCTGGCATTGCTATTACCCTAGATGGTCCTCATGTCTCAGGCCCAAAGGAAAAGATTTGCACCAAAGATTAAAACAAGGTTTAGTGATCACCAAGTCATGCCAAAAGTCAAGACATTCATAGAGAACCAAAGATTTTCACTGAGAACACCACTCAGATCCAAAAGTTGGGGCATTCTCTTCACCACCCACCCACCCACCCTGGTCTTGGGAAAGTTTGTTCATTGTCCATCCCATTCATATACCACCCTCAGTTCATAACCAGTACCATAACTTCATCCCCTTTCACAAACCCACTCAAAGAACCCATTTGAAATTGTCATTCTAAAGTGGGGCATTTCCATAACTGTTCACTCCCGCTCAAATGAGCAGAGTTCTCCCTAAAGTCATTCACATCCATAAATTCCTGTCGGGGCAGTCTCTCAACTCACTGTCCTAAACCAATCCCAAGTTAACTGACTCACTCGTCCACATCGGCACTCTTATGCATACTTACTAGTCAATGCTTCAGAGAGAGAATACAAATTGATCACGTGGTGTTTAAAGTTCAGTCATCATGGAAATGGAAAGGAAAATAAGTGAGCTTGTTAATAAAAACCTTGAGAACACCAGAGTTTGAATCAAATCTAGTTTTTCCAAAAAATGGTCCATAGCCATCTCAATTCCTTGCATTCAAAGTCTCGCGTCTCATCATCATAAAAATGTTTACAAAAATGTTTAAATACTCCAATCATTCATCCTCCTCATGCATGTAGGCATTTCATGTTATTCAAAGCATTACATTCGCATCATCCACATTCATCACAATAAAAGCAAAAGAACACAGACATTCCATAGCATTTATCATCATCACATCAAACATCAAATCAGTTTTCAAAACAAAAAGAGGCATTCTTAATAAATAGTCATAGTCGTCACGATAGGACGCTTGAATTGATCACTCAAGAATCCTAAAGTCCCTATGCTAAAAGAAAATTAAAAACATTCATTGCATCACGTGCATTCGCATAACCTGCCTTTGCATAACATACATTTGCATTACATTTGCATATCCACCTCTTGTGCATTCATCGAAAAAAGAATAAGGAGCATTTCATGAATATCCATGTCTTTGCTAAATTTTTCTGCATCCAAATAAGTTGCTATCTGCTAGTAACAGCTCAAGTCGCCGATGGTCGATCCTACGAAACTCGTGTTCGTTCGATCACCACTAAGGTAAGAAAAAACTTGCATTCATGCACCATTCCTTGCATCAACTAACGTATGCATGTACCCTGGATCGGTGCGGCAGCATTGACCAACTGAAGAAAACCAATTGGATTTTCAAATCCCCTTTGGACCCACGTGTCCCCCAGAAGATTGACTTCACTTCGTATTCGAGCTGCGAGTAAGTCCCTTTGACCTCAATAGGTCCAGTCGAAAAGGATAGCTGTGTTGGCCTAAAACATGGCGCAGTCCTAGGGAAATATCGAGATCTAGACTTGATATAGTACCCTCCCCCGGTCGCTCGAAAGACCACCCCTTTGAGCCCACGTGCTCCCCAGGCCCAAGTGCAAACTCGGATCGTTCGCGATTCGTTAAAAGGCTTTAGGCAGCCTCCTTCGCCGGCTTAATGAGGGCCGGCACCCTTTTTTTTGTTGTTGTTTTCTTTACTGCTTTCGCTGGCTTATTGAGGGTTGGCACCAATTGATTCCAAAAAGAAAAACAAGAAAAAAAAAAATCTTTTCATTGCATTTGTATCATATTTCAAAAAGGAACAAAGAAAAAAAGAAAATTCTGGTCTCTCTAAGTAGACAAAATTGGTATAATTTCTGAATTCTTTATTTCTATTTTGCCTCGGAATATGTTTCGGCCAATTCATATTCCTTGTTAAAATCCAAATAAAGAGGGGCAGCTGTCATACCCTAATTTTGTCCGCCTAGGTCAAAACCCTAATTCTCAACAAAAAAATAAATAAATTGAGAAGTGTGGTTTTATTTTGAAGAGTGAAGAGCATTGTGCATGCATTTTTGGGTTTTAAAAGTCATTCTAGGGCTTTTAAATTCATTGTTAGAGTGGAAATGCATTTGTTGTTAAAAAAACAAGGTTTTTAGGGCAAAAGGGTATTTTGGTCATTGTCAAAAATAAGATAATTTCTCATCAAGAATCATTGTGCAATTTTAGAGAAATTTATTTGAGGCAAAACATTTTTGGTCATGTATGTATGTATGCGCATGCATGCATACATTGTGCACAAAATTCAAATTCAAAAAAGGCATCAAAAAGGAATATTCTACAAAAATTTCAAGATGAGGTTTTTATGATATTTTTGGTCATGGTGATCTCATAAAATGGCATATTCCTAAGATTCCTAGTATGTGGCCTAAATTGGGTGTATTTTTGTACAATTATCCTAAGAAGAATAATCAAAAATGAAGGGATAATGGAATGGTCATATAATAGTACAATAGTACAAGATGACAACTTGCAAAACTTGGTCACCAAGGACCCCTCCCATGTGTGTGTCGCCTATACCATCCTTCCCTCTCATATTTTCATTTTTTTGACCTCAATCCATGTGTGATTCAATCCTCACCCTCCATTCAAATTTTAAATGCAATCCTAGAGTGGGATGAGATGCACAATGACCTAAATACCCTTAAACCTAATTACATTCTATAAATACCCTATTAACCTCACCTCTCACAAAACTTTTGGCCTCACAATTCATTCACAAAACCCTAGCACACAAACCTCTCCTCTCCTCTCCTCCCTTGGCCAAATTTCCTCTCCATTCCCTCCTCCATTTTTCTTCATTTCACTTCCATTTTCTCACCTCATTTCCATTCCTACTTCATACATCTTCCTTCTCTCCTAATTTGATTCAAGCTTGCATCATCAAAGGGCATTTTTAAGCAAGCATTTCGTGGGTTTCATTGAAGTTTGGTGAAGATTCAAGTTGATTTGTGGTCTTGTTCTTCATATTAGTCATTCCTTAGCTTGGATTTGAGGTAAACTTCTTAAAACCTAGCATCATCTTCAACTTTTTTTTTGCATCAAAATGTAGATATCATGCTTTTAATTTTGCATCCTACCATATTCATGCATTTTAGTGTTGTTATATTGTTGATTTGTTGATAGTTGTTGGTGAGAGGTGTCTCAAACATTTTGACAAGCACTTAGGGAGGCTTGGGTGTTTGAGATGCTTCTCACCCTTGAATAAATTGTGATTTATGTTTGTTTTCACTATAATTTTGCATTTTGTTGAATAAAATGATGTGATGCTTCGCAAATCATGATTAGAATTAGGGTTTGTTAATTTTCTTGTGAAATGGGTTTGCAATATTGGGTAAAATGATTTCTCAAGTTGTTTTGGTTTGGTTGTTATGTACTTTGCTTGCAAAATTATTCTATGTTGATGATTGGCAAGAGGACTCTCACTTGTGCCTTAGGCACTTTCACTTTAAATGTTGAGGATTGCCTAAGATGACTCAACTTCCTTTGTGCAATTTTTGTTTAAAAATGCAAATGCTAGTTTTCTAACTTGATTAATCAATTTTGGTTACAAAAATGACTTGTTAATGCCCTCTTTTGGTCACTTTTGGTCTTGCAAATGTGATGTTCTTTCTAGGTCAATGTTATGCTTTAATGTTGATGATTTGGTAAAAGGACTAGACACTTATGCACTTGTGCATTGTCCCAAATGTCAAGGATTACCAAAAGGGATTCAACCTTGTGCTTTATCTTGTGTTGACACTTAATTGAATTAAACCTTTGCATTATCCATTTGTGTGCCTATTCTTGCAATCTATTTGGTTAATGTTGATCTTACATATGCATGCCATTAGATGTTGATGACTAAGTGTCATTCTTGCGCTCAAATGTTGTAATCGGTAATGTTTATGCTTATGCTTGCATTGTTGATTGTTTTGCTTGCAATTTGATAAATGTTGTGCTTTGGTTCTTGACTTGGAAATTGATTGAATGTTCTACTTTCTTTTCCTTTTGGATGCCACGCCATCCCAACAAATCTTTTGTGACCAATGTCACCCTCAAACTCCCTTCTCCTTTCCTCAAATCAATCATTTTCTAAAGCTTTTCCAAACTCAATCTTTTCTCAAATCGTTTTCATAAGACAATCAAATTCTTTCTAAGATCAACAGTAAACCTTTTTGAAAACTCATAAGGAGGCAAGTCGGACGTACAGCCGGTGTTGTCTAGCGTCCTAAGATCGGAGCCGTACGGCTCAAACATCTTGGGATACTTATGAGAATTAAAACAAGTAATTAACAACTTGAACCCTATTTCAAAAAAATGAGTAAGGAATTGAGTCGGATGTACATCCGGTATCGGTTAGCGTCTTAGGGTTAGCGAGCTGTACAGTTCGTGCGAGCCTAAGATACTTGCTCAAATAAAAGCAACCAACCTCACAACAAATCTTTTTCTTCCTTAATCAAAAAAACATTTTCAATAAGTAGGGGGCACGTCGTCTGTACAGGCGGGGTTGTCTTTGTTCTAGGTCTAGTGGACTGTACAGTCTAGGACCGAAAACCCCTACAATAAAAAACACCAACACAAAGTTTCTCAACTCACGAGAACTATGTAAGCTTTGAATTCTCCATCGCACCGGGAGATACGTAGGAGCGGGTCACATCCCGTCAAGCACACTTTTAAAAAAATAATAAAAAGATTCTTCTTTTCCCCCGTTTTCAAAAACACTTTTCTCAAATAAAAAAGAAGTAGAACGAATTGTTTCAAATCAACTCTGTCATAACCGCACATCAAGTTAAAGGTTCCCTTTCGGTAGAAAGGAGGTGTGGGGTGCTAATACCTTCCCCACACCTAACCGACCCCCGAACCTACATCTCTAGTTCTCAAAGGACCACCCGCCTTAAAAAGGACCCTTTTTCAATGTTTTGGTCCCTAAATAAAAAATGTTGATGGCGGCTTCACAAATTTTCACGTTGTACGATGAAAGGTCCAATCCGGATTTTTCGGGGTGCAACAGCTGGCAACTTCACTGGGGACTTTCCTTTTAAAACGAGGGTCAGGCCTAATTAACTTGATGTGCGGTTTAATTGTTTGATTTGAATGTGATTGTTCTATTTCTCTCTTTTCTTCTCCTTCTTTTTCTTCTCTCTTTCTGATGTTTGAATGTTCTCTTGCATTCTCGTGTTGTTATGTTGCATTCATGTGCATTTGACTCTTCTTCTTCTATGTTCGCTTCTTGTTCCTTCTTCTCCTTTCATCTTCTTTTGTTTATATGCTTAATATGATCATGCATTTCTCCAATCACCATGTCCCCTTCTTCTTTGCTCCCTTTCTTCAAGGTAAGCTCATGCATCATTCCCCCAATTCTACTATGATCCCTTCTTCTTTGCTCCCTTTCTTCAAGGTAAGTTCATGCATTCCCCCGATTCTATTATGACCCCTCTTCTTGGCTCCCTTTCTTGAGGTAAGCAGTGCATATGATTGTTGTTGGAACCCTAGGTTAGTTTACTTGTTTGTATTGAAATGATATATGCTTGCAAAACCCTAGGGTAGACGACTCTTTATCTGGACTGTTTCTGGATTTTCTTTGCAGGTGGGGGGGTATGTTTGTCGTTGTGCTCCTACACACACGTTGCACTCTTTTTACCCTTATATTTCTTGGTGAGACAGCCCTATACCCGGGCTAGAGCATATCTTAGGCTAGAACGAAGTCATTAGTGGCTGCTCACTGGACGTACGTCTTGTTGGGTGGTTGCGAAGACTTTACCTAGAGTTTGGCTTTGTTTGATGATACCATCACTTGGACGTACGGCCCTGTGATCGGTGGTCTCAGATGAGGTCGTTGGCTCTAGGAACCTTATTTAGGGTCCTTCTTTTAGTGCTAACCTTGAAGTGTGTACCCGTAGAAATAGCCATAGATCCTGTCTCTAAGAAACCTTGGTAGGACACAAAGGAGCTTCATACCCCGGCATCCATGCTAAATAAAATATTTTTGCAAATAAACCGGAAAAAAAATTATCAAAAAAAATGTGTGAATTTTCGGCTTTTGAAAGCCTTTGCATTGTAAATAATTTTTTTACTCATTTCCTTTTGCATACATCTTCATCCAGTGAAGATCATGATTTTTTCATGCATTAAAAATTGCGAGTATCATGATTTTTTCATGCATTAAAAATTGCGAGTATCATGCACTTTCTCGCATATAAAAAAAAACATTTTTTAGAAACATCTCTCGTGCATTGTTATTTTCCCTTGCATATAAATATGTGAACCTCTCATTTTGCATATAGTTTCATTTAATAAAAATCACGTCTCTCGTGCATTTTAAAAATAATTGCGAGTATCATGCATTTCATTTCATTGCATAAGAAAAATGAAAACGAAAAAAACAATTATCATCTGTATAGCATAAGCATTTCAGTCATCCATAATCATGTACAAAAACCTTCATCAAATAATGTGGGCGTCGAGCCAATGTAGCATTTATGCATCATTTCATTAACCTCATAAGCATTATTTCAGACAAAAGACGAAGAAGAACTACGTAGCTTTGATTCCTCATCACAATGGGGATACGTAGGAGCGGGTCATACCCGTCAAGCACCTTTTTCTAAAAACCTTTTTCCCCAAATAAAGCACCTTTTTCTAAAAACCTTTTTCCCCAAATAAAGCACCTTTTTCTAAAAACCTTTTCCCCAAATAAAGCACCTTTTTCTAAATTTTTTTTTTTTATAAATCACTTGCATCTTCAAATCATTTTTTAAATCATTTTCCAAAAAAAAAATGAAATGAAATAAGAGAAACTCTTTATGCAATCGTTCCATGGGTAGAAGTGCATCTTTGAATGATGAAGGGTAATATCTCAAATTTGTTTGTGCACTACAAATTTGAGATGATACTCTACGATATCGGGGCACTTTGACCCAATCAGGCGCAGTTTGTTTTCAAATAAAGTGAATAAGTAGAGTCAACCAAATGTCGAAGCATTTCAGTATATTGCGTGAAGTATTGAGTCAGGATCCACTCAATGTTTCATGCAAGTTACTCAGAGTAACGACAATTGGTTGCCTCACGTCATCATTTTTGCAAAAAGGGGCATTGGTATTTCAGATCTTGCCGTGCCTCTAAAGAATAAAAATCATTTTGAAAAGATATCATTCTTGCATCTTGCATCATCCAAAAAATTCATTGGAGTTTCGCATTTCATCTTGCATCGAAGACAAACAAAAAAATCTCCTTTAGAATAATTACACTTTTCAAGTGGTCATTTTTCATGCATTTGCTTATCATGATTTGTTCGTTCATACATTGCATCAACCAAATAAAAAAGTTGTGATGAGAGACGAGACGCTTTTGCAAAATAATCTGTTGAAAAAGTTTACCCTTACTTATTTGCAAACTCAAGATGTTCCAAGGCACTCAGTTTTTCAAATCAACAGTTCATTTGCATTTTCTTCAAAAAAGGCATTGCATCTCATCCATTCCATGATAAAAGACTGAAACAGTTCATCAAAAAAAAAAAATTCCATCAGGTTTTAACCAATGTTAACTCTCTACGAAGCATTCTTCTAGTGGGCGTGCCTGCCATGTGCAGTTTCTCTTGTTTGAGTCTGTCAGTTTCCTTCCCTTATCATCATTCTCCATCCAAGTTTGATACAACCCCATCCCCGTGTCATACGCCGACCTATGCAGCTATCTAATCAGTCATGGATGGATCACTCCTCGCAAGATGAGATCAGTTCAACCTCCATTCCCAAGCGGGTACAATCCAGAAGCAACTTGCGAGCTCCATGCTGGGGCAATTGGGCATTCTGCTGAAAATTGCTATCTTTTGAAAAGTTTGGTTCAGGGCTTCATTGATTCCAAGCAGTTAACTTTTGAGAAGGGGGGAAGGATCAAGTTCTCAGGGTCTGTGGACTATTAAGCAAGGATAGCAGTTGTTGAAGAGGGTTGAAGTGGTGAAAGCGGCATCATCAAAATATTTGTGTCTTTGTCATGCATTTCATAGCATTTATGAGTGATTGTTGATTTTCATGTAGTTTTTCAGTTCAAAACAATTTTCTGTAATGCAATCCTTTGGCTCTGCCCAAGGCCTTAGGATATTTCAATAAGGGCACACATGTTTCCTTTTAGTATCATCATCAATAAAATGTTATTTTGAATTCCTCAATAAAATTTCTTTCTTTCATTTTGTCATGTGTCTGTTATTTGCTTTTCAATTCCTCCCAACGCGGATCAAAAATAATAATAAATGAAAATAATCTTTGAAAACAACGACGTCAATGGTTCATATTGTGACTCTGATTACCCGATTAACCAAACTGAGAGAGAGGCTGAAGACAACTGGGATGTTTCTTCGGAGTTAATAAGTGAAGAATTGGCTAAGGCTGTAGAAATTCATGATGCCACAACTAGGTTGGGCAATGAAGTCAAAGCACAAGTTCAAGCAAAGTGGAGCAATGCTGAGGAAACCAAACAAATGTTACAAGCGAACCTCTTTCGCGACCAAACCCTTTCCCTTCCTCAGATCAACCAACTTTCCCATTTCCCATTACAAGTACCCCATCACAAAAAAAAATTCATAACCAAATGCCTGCCATCGCCACCTTCCTCACTACCAGTGGCCCTTCTACAAAATCAACCCATCTCATTTGCTCCTCCCTCTGAACCTCCTGTCATCCCAGTTAATACCAGAACCCAATCAAGCATCCTCCAACTGCTGCAGGGGTTTCATTGCCATTATCTCTCCAATCACCCCAGACAAGGATCACTTCAAATATCCAAAAATAGTGTATCACTTTTATCAGCTCACTCAACTCAAAAGCAAAAAGGAAAAAAATCAGAAAAAATGAAACAAAAAAGAACAGATTCAAAAAATGAAAATCCCAAAAATGAAAAAACAAGGGAAAAAGAGACGAAAGAAATATAAGTTGTGAGCTGATACATTTGGCCATAAAGCGTAAGAGATCCTTGTCTCAATGAACCTTCCTACACCTTGTTGTGTATGACCACCCTTTCTTCCATAAACCTTCAAACACTTCATCATTCCTATACATCTCTCCTTTCATAAAACCGCAAACACTACCTCGACCTCGTCATCCGCCCTCCACAAACCCTCAGTCATTCCTCAGACTCCACCATCAGATTTGCAATCAAGCTGTTGTGCAAGAATAAGAGAACAAAGTGGTCCGTCCTCATGAGGAATCAAGTGACATGATCAATTTGATCAAAGGAGAGGATTGACGCCATGATAAAGAGCAATGAATCAACAAGTTTGTGTAAATCACCCTTCTGACATAAGACACTTGCCATTATAACAAAGTCTGTAATTACCAAAGTTCGGTCTGTTGCGCAGCTTTCCAAGCTAAGGTAGTCACAAATGACAGTATGAAGACTCCAGGTCAAGCATCATGATCCCTCCCTACGCCACCCTAAAAATGGGGCAGTTAGAGACAATCAACAAAGGATATCAAGGACGATGATGACCTTCATGGAAATCAGGCTTCGTTTTACACTCTAACAGGGGCAAACCCCATATGATGGAAGTAATACTTTCATTGAGCCTTATCAAACCAAAGTACATTTGTCTTATGTCAGAAGAAGAATAAGAGAAAGCTCAAACCGAAGAAAGCTCATCTTCAACAATTTCAAAGAAGACTCAATGCTCAAAAAGATCATGAACCTCCAAAGGGATTCCCATGGAGATGAACCCAGTATCATGAAGACGAAGAACTTATTCTCCGGAGGGGCCTTTAATTCTCGCAAAATGGGATGCAAGAAAAGAAAACCCCAGTTTTCAGTAAATTCAGATGCAGTCAGAAAGGAGTATGCCTAAAGAAATAAATGAAAAAAGAGAAAGATGAGCCAAGTAAGAATCAGCTCGCTAGGTTGAAAACCCGCAAAGGGCGGCCTAGGCAAAACCAGAGCGACCCGGTGGATTGAAAACCCGCAAAGGGCGATCCAGGCAAAAATTAGGGTCAGAAAACTTGGACTTGAAATGAAAAAGGCAATCAGCACTCCCAAAAGTTTGGATAAAGGGGTGATCAAGGTCATGAGTATGGACGATTGGCATCGTTACTTCAAAAGAAAAAACACAAGATCTGCTTCCCCTTTTTCTTGTATTTTTCCAGTTTAAAAATTTTTCAATGTACTTTCAATTGGCGTGACCTTCTGCACGTCCAGTTTCCATAACAATAAGAATTCAACTTTTTCTTCCATGTGTTTGCTTTTCGTGTCTTTTATCTTCACTTATTCTGTCTCTTTGTTTTAAAATAAATGTTTTTATGATTGATGATACTGAATTGTGAAACCTGTGCATGAGTCAAAAAGCATTACAATCATTGCGAAATTTCTGAAAATCACAGAAAAGAGGGGATCCCTCAAATAAATGAATTGGCAAAAAACAAACGCGGGCACAATCACTTCAAATGGCAAGCAAACTTATGCGCAGCTCTGGCATTGCTATTACCCTAGATGGTCCTCATGTCTCAGGCCCAAAGGAAAAGATTTGCACCAAAGATTAAAACAAGGTTTAGTGATCACCAAGTCATGCCAAAAGTCAAGACATTCATAGAGAACCAAAGATTTTCACTGAGAACACCACTCAGATCCAAAAGTTGGGGCATTCTCTTCACCACCCACCCACCCACCCTGGTCTTGGGAAAGTTTGTTCATTGTCCATCCCATTCATATACCACCCTCAGTTCATAACCAGTACCATAACTTCATCCCCTTTCACAAACCCACTCAAAGAACCCATTTGAAATTGTCATTCTAAAGTGGGGCATTTCCATAACTGTTCACTCCCGCTCAAATGAGCAGAGTTCTCCCTAAAGTCATTCACATCCATAAATTCCTGTCGGGGCAGTCTCTCAACTCACTGTCCTAAACCAATCCCAAGTTAACTGACTCACTCGTCCACATCGGCACTCTTATGCATACTTACTAGTCAATGCTTCAGAGAGAGAATACAAATTGATCACGTGGTGTTTAAAGTTCAGTCATCATGGAAATGGAAAGGAAAATAAGTGAGCTTGTTAATAAAAACCTTGAGAACACCAGAGTTTGAATCAAATCTAGTTTTTCCAAAAAATGGTCCATAGCCATCTCAATTCCTTGCATTCAAAGTCTCGCGTCTCATCATCATAAAAATGTTTACAAAAATGTTTAAATACTCCAATCATTCATCCTCCTCATGCATGTAGGCATTTCATGTTATTCAAAGCATTACATTCGCATCATCCACATTCATCACAATAAAAGCAAAAGAACACAGACATTCCATAGCATTTATCATCATCACATCAAACATCAAATCAGTTTTCAAAACAAAAAGAGGCATTCTTAATAAATAGTCATAGTCGTCACGATAGGACGCTTGAATTGATCACTCAAGAATCCTAAAGTCCCTATGCTAAAAGAAAATTAAAAACATTCATTGCATCACGTGCATTCGCATAACCTGCCTTTGCATAACATACATTTGCATTACATTTGCATATCCACCTCTTGTGCATTCATCGAAAAAAGAATAAGGAGCATTTCATGAATATCCATGTCTTTGCTAAATTTTTCTGCATCCAAATAAGTTGCTATCTGCTAGTAACAGCTCAAGTCGCCGATGGTCGATCCTACGAAACTCGTGTTCGTTCGATCACCACTAAGGTAAGAAAAAACTTGCATTCATGCACCATTCCTTGCATCAACTAACGTATGCATGTACCCTGGATCGGTGCGGCAGCATTGACCAACTGAAGAAAACCAATTGGATTTTCAAATCCCCTTTGGACCCACGTGTCCCCCAGAAGATTGACTTCACTTCGTATTCGAGCTGCGAGTAAGTCCCTTTGACCTCAATAGGTCCAGTCGAAAAGGATAGCTGTGTTGGCCTAAAACATGGCGCAGTCCTAGGGAAATATCGAGATCTAGACTTGATATAGTACCCTCCCCCGGTCGCTCGAAAGACCACCCCTTTGAGCCCACGTGCTCCCCAGGCCCAAGTGCAAACTCGGATCGTTCGCGATTCGTTAAAAGGCTTTAGGCAGCCTCCTTCGCCGGCTTAATGAGGGCCGGCACCCTTTTTTTTGTTGTTGTTTTCTTTACTGCTTTCGCTGGCTTATTGAGGGTTGGCACCAATTGATTCCAAAAAGAAAAACAAGAAAAAAAAAAATCTTTTCATTGCATTTGTATCATATTTCAAAAAGGAACAAAAAAAAAACAAAGAAAAAAAGAAAATTCTGGTCTCTCTAAGTAGACAAAATTGGTATAATTTCTGAATTCTTTATTTCTATTTTGCCTCGGAATATGTTTCGGCCAATTCATATTCCTTGTTAAAATCCAAATAAAGAGGGGCAGCTGTCATACCCTAATTTTGTCCGCCTAGGTCAAAACCCTAATTCTCAACAAAAAAATAAATAAATTGAGAAGTGTGGTTTTATTTTGAAGAGTGAAGAGCATTGTGCATGCATTTTTGGGTTTTAAAAGTCATTCTAGGGCTTTTAAATTCATTGTTAGAGTGGAAATGCATTTGTTGTTAAAAAAACAAGGTTTTTAGGGCAAAAGGGTATTTTGGTCATTGTCAAAAATAAGATAATTTCTCATCAAGAATCATTGTGCAATTTTAGAGAAATTTATTTGAGGCAAAACATTTTTGGTCATGTATGTATGTATGCGCATGCATGCATACATTGTGCACAAAATTCAAATTCAAAAAAGGCATCAAAAAGGAATATTCTACAAAAATTTCAAGATGAGGTTTTTATGATATTTTTGGTCATGGTGATCTCATAAAATGGCATATTCCTAAGATTCCTAGTATGTGGCCTAAATTGGGTGTATTTTTGTACAATTATCCTAAGAAGAATAATCAAAAATGAAGGGATAATGGAATGGTCATATAATAGTACAATAGTACAAGATGACAACTTGCAAAACTTGGTCACCAAGGACCCCTCCCATGTGTGTGTCGCCTATACCATCCTTCCCTCTCATATTTTCATTTTTTTGACCTCAATCCATGTGTGATTCAATCCTCACCCTCCATTCAAATTTTAAATGCAATCCTAGAGTGGGATGAGATGCACAATGACCTAAATACCCTTAAACCTAATTACATTCTATAAATACCCTATTAACCTCACCTCTCACAAAACTTTTGGCCTCACAATTCATTCACAAAACCCTAGCACACAAACCTCTCCTCTCCTCTCCTCCCTTGGCCAAATTTCCTCTCCATTCCCTCCTCCATTTTTCTTCATTTCACTTCCATTTTCTCACCTCATTTCCATTCCTACTTCATACATCTTCCTTCTCTCCTAATTTGATTCAAGCTTGCATCATCAAAGGGCATTTTTAAGCAAGCATTTCGTGGGTTTCATTGAAGTTTGGTGAAGATTCAAGTTGATTTGTGGTCTTGTTCTTCATATTAGTCATTCCTTAGCTTGGATTTGAGGTAAACTTCTTAAAACCTAGCATCATCTTCAACTTTTTTTTTGCATCAAAATGTAGATATCATGCTTTTAATTTTGCATCCTACCATATTCATGCATTTTAGTGTTGTTATATTGTTGATTTGTTGATAGTTGTTGGTGAGAGGTGTCTCAAACATTTTGACAAGCACTTAGGGAGGCTTGGGTGTTTGAGATGCTTCTCACCCTTGAATAAATTGTGATTTATGTTTGTTTTCACTATAATTTTGCATTTTGTTGAATAAAATGATGTGATGCTTCGCAAATCATGATTAGAATTAGGGTTTGTTAATTTTCTTGTGAAATGGGTTTGCAATATTGGGTAAAATGATTTCTCAAGTTGTTTTGGTTTGGTTGTTATGTACTTTGCTTGCAAAATTATTCTATGTTGATGATTGGCAAGAGGACTCTCACTTGTGCCTTAGGCACTTTCACTTTAAATGTTGAGGATTGCCTCAGATGACTCAACTTCCTTTGTGCAATTTTTGTTTAAAAATGCAAATGCTAGTTTTCTAACTTGATTAATCAATTTTGGTTACAAAAATGACTTGTTAATGCCCTCTTTTGGTCACTTTTGGTCTTGCAAATGTGATGTTCTTTCTAGGTCAATGTTATGCTTTAATGTTGATGATTTGGTAAAAGGACTAGACACTTATGCACTTGTGCATTGTCCCAAATGTCAAGGATTACCAAAAGGGATTCAACCTTGTGCTTTATCTTGTGTTGACACTTAATTGAATTAAACCTTTGCATTATCCATTTGTGTGCCTATTCTTGCAATCTATTTGGTTAATGTTGATCTTACATATGCATGCCATTAGATGTTGATGACTAAGTGTCATTCTTGCGCTCAAATGTTGTAATCGGTAATGTTTATGCTTATGCTTGCATTGTTGATTGTTTTGCTTGCAATTTGATAAATGTTGCGCTTTGGTTCTTGACTTGGAAATTGATTGAATGTTCTACTTTCTTTTCCTTTTGGATGCCACGCCATCCCAACAAATCTTTTGTGACCAATGTCACCCTCAAACTCCCTTCTCCTTTCCTCAAATCAATCATTTTCTAAAGCTTTTCCAAACTCAATCTTTTCTCAAATCGTTTTCATAAGACAATCAAATTCTTTCTAAGATCAACAGTAAACCTTTTTGAAAACTCATAAGGAGGCAAGTCGGACGTACGGCCGGTGTTGTCTAGCGTCCTAAGATCGGAGCCGTACGGCTCAAACATCTTGGGATACTTATGAGAATTAAAACAAGTAATTAACAACTTGAACCCTATTTCAAAAAAATGAGTAAGGAATTGAGTCGGATGTACATCCGGTATCGGTTAGCGTCTTAGGGTTAGCGAGCTGTACAGTTCGTGCGAGCCTAAGATACTTGCTCAAATAAAAGCAACCAACCTCACAACAAATCTTTTTCTTCCTTAATTAAAAAAACATTTTCAATAAGTAGGGGGCACGTCGTCTATACAGGCGGGGGTTGTCTTTGTTCTAGGTCTAGTGGACTGTACAGTCTAGGACCGAAAACCCCTACAATAAAAAACACCAACACAAAGTTTCTCAACTCACGAGAACTACGTAAGCTTTGAATTCTCCATCGCACCGGGAGATACGTAGGAGCGGGTCACATCCCGTCAAGCACACTTTTAAAAAAATAATAAAAAGATTCTTCTTTTCCCCCGTTTTCAAAAACACTTTTCTCAAATAAAAAAGAAGTAGAACGAATTGTTTCAAATCAACTCTGTCATAACCGCACATCAAGTTAAAGGTTCCCTTTCGGTAGAAAGGAGGTGTGGGGTGCTAATACCTTCCCCACACCTAACCGACCCCCGAACCTACATCTCTAGTTCTCAAAGGACCACCCGCCTTAAAAAGGACCCTTTTTCAATGTTTTGGTCCCTAAATAAAAAATGTTGATGGCGGCTTCACAAATTTTCACGTTGTACGATGAAAGGTCCAATCCGGATTTTTCGGGGTGCAACACTGGTTGATTTGGAAATTTCATTTGGAAGTTTATTGTTGGTTGATGAATATGAACAGGGAGCAAGGAATTGGTAATAGAGAAGAAACAAAAAAAAATCTTTAAAAAAAAATTAGGCATAGGTAGCGCTTTCTGTAAAAAGCGCTACTTATGGTAAAAGAGAAATAAAAAAAAAAATAGGCATAAGGGGCGCTTCCTGTAAAAAGCGCTACTTATGGTCTAAGCGCATCTAGGAATCAGGAGCGTTTGAACAAAAAAGCGCTACTCTTGGTCTATGCGCATCCGGGAATAAGGAGCGCTTACGCTTAGAAGCGCTACCTATGGTTTATGCGCATCTGGAAATAAGGAGCGCTTACGCTTAGAAGCGCTCCCCTTTCCTGTTTATTGGTAGCGCTTTTCGAGCGCTACCTTTGGGGGATTGGCAACAGGAGCGCAAGCTTTAGGAGCGCCCGAAAGCGCTACTGATGGCCTAAAAAAAGCGCTCCCAATCCTCAAATCTGTTGTAGTGTTTAGACTCTAAATCGAAGGCTATTCTTGAATTTTGGTAGCCACTAGTATATGAACAATAAATATTGTTGGCTCGTGTGGTTCTCTCCTCCCAACAGAGTTTTTGCCACATCTAATATTCAAACCTGAGACCTTGGGGTGGGATCCGAATATCCAGTTACCACTCTGAGGAACCCTTGTTGGTATTATTGTTTTGTGTTTAGCTCTAACCTTAAAATAGTTTTCTGCTAAAAAAATGAAAATAAGTTTTTAAGCCATAAATAAAAAACCTTAATTCCTATTATTTTTTTTCTCGTATGTTCAATTTCATTTTTTTAATAGAAAAGGAAGTTTATTTTTTTGATAAGCAATGTTAGCAGGAATGGGGAAATGTAGTCTTGACAGGGGACAATCTACATGAAATCCAAAGGGTCTGATGATCAATTTAAAATCAAGGATCTAGGTACATTGAAATATTTTCTGGGCATTGAAGTTGCTAGATCAGCCACAGGAATTGTTTTATCACAGAGAAAATATGCTCTTGAGCTCATTGAGGAGGCTGGTCTCCTTGCTTGCAAACCTGCCTCTACTCCAATGGTCCCTGGTTTGAAACTTAGTTCACAAGATGGTTCTCCTTTGGATGATCCAACTTCTTACAGGCGTCTACTTGGGAGATTAATTTATCTCACCAACACTAGACCTGACCCGTGTTATGCAGTCAATAGACTGAGTCAATTTTTAGCCAATCCTCTCTCAACTCATATGGAGGCAGCATTGCATATCCTGAGATATCTCAAATCATGTTCTGGCAGTGGTCTTTTCTTTGCTGCAGTTTCTAACCCCACTGTCACTGGTTTCAGTGATGCTGATTAGGCTGCTTGCCCTGACAGTAGAAGATCAACTACTGGTTTTTGTATATTCTATGGTTCATCATTGATCAGCTGGAAATCCAAGAAACAAGGGACTGTTTCCAGGTCATCTTCTGAAGCTGAGTATCGTGCCTTGGCAATCACCACTTCTGAAATTCAATGGATCCTTTACTTGTTGCAGGATCTCCATCATCCACACACTGACTCTGTTTCACTCTTCTGTGACAACAAGTCAGCTATACATATTGCTCAAAACCCCATTTTTCATGAACACACCAAACATATAGAGCTGGATTGTCACTTGGTCAGAGACAAGGTACAAGACAGAACTATACATTTGATGCCCATTCCATCAGCAGCATAGATTGCAGATATTTACACTAAGCCTCTGCATCCTTCTCAGTTCAAGTTGTTGTTGTCCAAGCTTCACATGAAAAACATACATGCTCAGCTTGAGGGAGGCTGTTAGATTGTAAATTAAATGTATTTTAATTTGCTTTATGTATTTCCTTATTAGGCTCTTTTTACTCTCAAGTTGTAGATATATTGTTATTTACACAATGTACAATTTCTCTCATAAACTGCCTAGTGTGCAGGTTGTATATATAGTTTTGACCCTCATCAATAATATTTAGAAGTCATTTTTAACACATCATAACACCCCTCTCTCTCTGAACGCTCTCTCTCTCTCTCTCTCTCTCTCTCTCTCTCTCTCTCTCTTTTCCCCCACATCTCATCTTCTTCTTCACCATTCACAAAAAGGAAAATCCAGAAAACCCTCTTCATGAGCTGAAAATTTCGAAACCCTTTTCCCTCATCCCTAACTTCATCAAGGTGACTGTTAATCCCTCTTTTTCCTTTTTTACGTTTCTCTTTTCCTCTGTAAGTAGCCCGCCTTCCATTTATTCCACAGAGAAGAGAGATGAATGAAACAACAGCGAAAGAGACAATTTTTGGGTGGTATGCAGAGGTCTCCTGCGGAGGTGTTTGTTGTTCCATTATGTATGTATCCTTTTTTAGAACCACCAAATAGGAACCCTAGAAATGCTTAGTTTCTGACTTAAATTGTTAATTGTTGTCTACATTTCATAGTTTGTAGTACGATAAAAGTAGTTTTGGATTGTAAAATAAGATTGATGAAGACCTAATTGTCGTGGTTGATAAAAGATGAAGAAGCAACCATGAGGGTGCACTAGCTCCAAGTCCTTCAATATATTTTTTTTGACAAGAAGTCCTTCAATATTATATAGCCATATATAGGTAATATTTCATTTACTTTTCAACTTTTTGTTTTGACGTGTTGCTTTGATAACAGTTGCTGGATTTATATTTCCTTCCATCCATTTTGTCATATGCTGCATATGCTTATTTTAACAATAAGTGTCTTTTTTCTTTTTCAACATTTTGCTTCAATTATGTGTTTATCAACATTTGTTTTTATTTTTTTGTTCATGCATTTTTTTTTCCTAATGCAGATTGTGATGTTTTTCCCTTGGCCAAAATAATTTCTACTTGGTGTTGGTCTTTATTCCCCACTTAAGACCAAAAGAATATAACAAGTTAAAATGCCTTTGTCTTTATTCCCCACTTAATGTATATAGGGCT
The DNA here is from genome assembly GCA_963573325.1 of Astragalus glycyphyllos. Lineage (NCBI taxonomy): Eukaryota > Viridiplantae > Streptophyta > Magnoliopsida > Fabales > Fabaceae > Astragalus > Astragalus glycyphyllos. Next base: position 93,100,236 of record OY754307.1, read on the forward strand.
TACTTAGAAGGGGTGGTGTTTTATGCTTTCATGAAGAATTAGTGAGTTGAAGTTCTGCTTTAGAAACACAAGTCCTGCTTTTGGAGCTTTCTTTGATGTATTGAAGAAGAATGCACCTGACTAATTTGTCTCATTTGTATATCAATCATGTAGATTTCTCTCCTATCTTATGAAGACTTGAACTCAAGTGATGCAAGAATGGGGAGCCTATAAACTTCAAAATTATCTGGTAAGCTACCTTTCTTCTGTGTTTCTTTGAGCTATGATATTGATTGATGTTATCTTATAGGATTCTTGCTGTTGTGGACATGCCAATCATGGTGTTTGCTTAGTTTTTCCAATTGTAATCCTTTTGTCATGAGCTGGAAAATAGAAAAAAGGAAAGATCACAATGGCATCTAACTAAATCAATTGACATTGTTAATTGACATTGTTAAGTTGGATTTGATTTGTGCATTTCTTAAATCGTTTAGTTTGAAGGGCTGATTTTTCTCTCCTTATATCAATTGTTTGTCATTTTCCATTGGGATTTTTTGCAGGTCTATTTATGCATTGCGTTTTAGAAGGTATATTTATGCATTGTAGTAGAGCTTCAGAAGGTATATTTATGCATTGGGTTGTGACTGAATCTATGAATATTATTTGCGAGGTGTTAGTTTACCTCTTTGTTATATGCAAATTCTATTCTTTGTTTTATTGTCAAAAGCTGGCAATGGTACAAGTATGCTAAATAAGTAGCAATGGTGCAAGATAGTCTAGAAGTATGTTAAATTTGATTTTAACTATATTACGATTTTCTTTGTAAACTATTCAGTAGTGTGTTACTATTACCTAGCTTTGGACATTCAGACACGCCCTCTCTGAGTATGAAGTAGGAGTCACTTTGACAGGGTGAGAATAGAATAGAGAGGGAGAGAGAAAAGAGTGCTGCTAGATAGTCTAGAAGAAAGAAGAAAGGAAAATATGGGTAGAAAATAAGTGTGCTTAAAAGGCAACCAAGGTATACATGGACATAAATCTCTACCTATATTTAATTTAATATATACTTATTTACTTATTTATTTATGCTTTCCTTGCAGAAAAGACTTAACAGGCTGTGCAGATGTACAAATAAATAAGTCTTTTCTGTATATTTGAACCCAATCACTAAGTAGGCAAGCACAGGTTATGCATATGTATGCTCCAGAGAGTTTGGAGACAGAGTTAAACATTGTAATGACTAAAGCAAGTTACGGGAAGTAGAGCTAACATAGTGCTCAATATTTTGATTGAATTTGAATTCAATGCAGAAGTACTTAGGACATAACTATGTTTCGTGGTAACTTATTATGCTAACTAATGCAAATTATAAAGTTGTCTAGGGTCTTAATTTATGGTCATGAGTCATGACAAGTGATTCACATTATATATGAGGTTGTTATAATCAAACTGATATGATTACAAGGTGTTTAGCTTTATATAGAGTGAGCTGCATTATTCATTAGCTTTGTTATAATGATTCTTTTTAGGGCAGACCACTAAAACAACCAAATGTGTTTTTTCACTTACCTTAATATTTGTGTTTGATTTCATAATTGAAGGTTGAATGATGAGAAGTATATAATCTAGGAATTGAAACATTGCATGTGTTAAATAGTTTTTCTTACATTGTGGGTTCATAGCTTAGCAGCTCACCATCTTTATGCCAGCCAATATTGTCATGTATTTGCGAAGAATAGTTCTTTCACCCTCACTTTCCTTTTTAACTTTTGGTAGTTTTGGCTTTGCATTACAGGAAGGAAGAGGCATGCTATTTATAAGGGAGATATCCATGGACATGGTTTGGATCTGTGATAAAAGAGGCTTATCTTAATACGAATATATTGGAATTATGAAAGTGAAGAGTATTTGCAACGGTCCTTGCAAAAAATTAATTAAAAGCTAACATAAATGATGCTAAGGTGACAATTGCTAGCCACCAAAGTTAAGGTCTATATGGGTGTGAAATATAGGTAGAGCCGGTGAACATTTCGGATGGAAAACATGCTAGATGTTGTGAGGCCAAGTTACTTTAGATGGAATACCTGTGGGATATTCTAGGAGAATTATATTTGTAATTTATGTTCTGGAAGAATTTATATTTTTTTGCTGCCATGAACTCTATTTTCTACAGTCATGAACTTTATGGTGTGATAAAATAGTATGCTAGAAACTAATTTATATTCAACTTTAGTATCAGGGGTCAAAACAGTGTGATACATAAATGTTACAAATCTTCTATCACTTCTACTATCACTATATACAACCAATCTCCAAAATTATTTTTCCTAAAAAATAAATTAAACCTCATCCACTTTTTTTAGCCACACGGGAAAAGCAATGAGAGCAATAACGATAGTGCCAACGGGGATGCCAACATGACTGCCAACGAGTAGCTGCAACGAGAGTGCCAAGATGCGCTTAAACGAGAGTGCCATTATTATAAGATGTCTCCATTATTACATCTCATTTTCTTTTTTTCTTTAATTTTTACTCTATTATTTTTTTTTGACAAGAATTTTTACTCTATTATTATTATTATTATTATTATTATTATTATTATTATAAGATGGTGCCAATTTTTTTATAACTTTTTGCAACACAACTATTTTAATATATTTGAAATATCACATTTTATAGTGTATTTTCTTTTTCTTTTATTATTACATTTTGCAACTTTCAAAACAAATTATAACAAATACAGTATCACCCGTGCGTATGCACGGGTTAAGTACTAGTTGTCCCTTTAATATAATGATATTTTTATTATAACTTTAAAACCTCAAAAAAGCTTCAAAATCAATCACCTAAGAGAGACAGCAAAAAGAGCTACATCTCCCTGCCAATAAAGAGAAGAATAACCTTTATAATCGATAACAAAGGTCACATCAAGCATTACATTACTACTTTGAGCATACTTGTTTTTAGCATATTTGATAATTATCAGTATATTATAGTTAGTATATGGGCCCTACCTCAATTTAATGAAACCTTACTTCATTTTCGTCTTTGATGAATGATATAGGGAAGGAAGCAGATTGATTGAATGATAATAGAATTAATAAGTTCTTAAAATTGTGGTACACCTCAGCTTGAATCAGACCAACTGTCCATCAAGGACCTAACCTATCAACTATCTCGGATTTCCTACTAGCTCGGGGATACGATACAGAACAAAAACTACGCCCAAAATCTTTAAAATGAAGTCTATTGTCAATCCTAAAATATGTTAGTATCAACAAACAGTTGAAAAGAAAAAAGTAATGATGGTTATGTCATTAGTGTGTAGTTTTAAATAACCCAAGTTATCCGGTGAAAAATTCCACCATGACTAATTTGCCATAAATCAGTCATGTTTGAATAAAACTCTTTTTATTTAATGAAAGCTAATCACCCTTTAATTTGATTCCATCATTTCCTTTGTCACACCACACTCGTGTCCCTCACTGAAAGACTATTGTTATTGTTAATATCATAATCATAATCATAAGTATTATAAACCATGGCTTTGTCCACATAAGCTGACAAGTAGGACCAATAAAAAAAAGCCACACACTTCTCAAAATAAATACGTGGCAGTCCACCAAAGCAACCATAACCAGCGAACAACATAATGGACGGCCCAGATTTAATTAAATTAGCTGTGTCTTCAACGGATGGTTAAGACCATGTTTCAAAAAGTTATGCTGCCAATCCAAAACGCAAAAAAAAAAGGATCTGAATTAAAGACTCTTAATTTCAATTTCTTCTCATGCAAGCCAAGCAAATCAGACCCACACATCTCCTAATTTGTTGGATCCAGAGTTAATTCTCATTAATTCCCATTCTTCTCTGCGATAAGACAAAAAAAGTGGCAAAGTCAGCCCTGCAAAACACAAGCAAAAACAAACCAGTATATATCAAACTGAAATGGAAATTGAAATATCCAACAAACGAAGCTAATACTATCATTCAGTGCATGTTATTCGTAACTATAACTGTAATTAGGTCGGCAAAGCTTGCAGTGAGAAATGAAAAACTATGACTGAGGCTGTGAGTATTTCGATAATAATTATTTATTTTCGTTGCTTCACACTATTTTATTAATGCTTGAGTTTTTGATCGTGGTTGCAATTTGATTGATTTAGTTTAGTGAAATTAAATAAATTGATGTTTTCTGATTCAATTTTTAAATCTATTTTATTTTATTTAATTATTCAGGACAAGGCTCCCTATGTTGCTACTTCTGAGAAGAAGAAAGAGGAGTATGAAAGAATCAAAGGACTATTAATGCTTACAATAGGAAGCTGGTAAGAATTCATTCTTCTGCAATCTTTAAGTTTTATTGCTCTATCGATTTATAGTTATTGATTCAATTTTGTTTTGTGATGCTTAGTTGAAGTTCATTTTGTAAAAATGATTTTCAGGGTGTTTCGGTGAATTGATATGTTATATGAATTGAATGAATAGTGTTGATAAGAGTTTCTTTTAGATTTGTTCTTAGTGATACTTTAACATTGTTATGGTAATAGTTTCTATATGCTATTAACACCCCTAGAAGGCCCATTTTCTCACTGGCCCATCCTCTTAGGTGAGCCCATAATTCAACGCTTGAGATACAGCCAACGCATCCAACGGTTCGTGATCATTAGGTCAACACCATTCAAAGCCTATAAATACCACATTCAATGCTTTACTTTTAGCGAGTCGGAAGTACAACGCAGAGAGTATATAGCGAGTCGGCGACTGCAGTATAAAGAGCTTTACTTTTAAGGTTATGCATTGCTCTTCTTTTTGAAGTTGTTTCTCACCTTTTTATGTTTTCCACCGTTTCTTAACACTTTATGAAGAAAACGGGTATAAAAGCACAAGGAGTGTTCACTTTGGTGAATAATTTACATATTCCCTGTCAAGCTTCAGTTGAGTGGGAGTGATAAATACTTTTTTAAATGGTAAATTGAGAATCATAAAGGCTAACTCTATTTTGAAACACACATTTATAATGATAATTTGAACATTTGAAATGCTTTACTCGATGAACAGATAAATGAAGATTATTGATAGGTAAACCAAATTCAAATTCATTGAGTTTTTCATTTATGAGTCCACTATCTGGTGATTTGAGCTGCAGTCATCCAAATTCATTGAGTTCGGTGGCGGCGATGGGAAGCGACGACAAGGATCAGCGTTAACTCGGTTAGAATTGATCATGTTAGTTCGCAGTTTGTTTATATTATTCGAGAATATCTCATTTTCACTTTCAAAAATAGCAAAGCTTAATTCTTTTAGAGTTTAGTCTGCTTCCAATGATCAATATTACCATGCTCCTAGATGTGATTAATGTCTGATGCATTGAACCAATATACCTGTTGTGCTCAGATTTATATCTTAAGAAAAATGTAATTAAGAATAAACTAAGTTCTTCGTCTGTGTCTGTGTAATGTGCCGCCTACTTTGTTTTTTGATTTTACTAATCAATAAGTGCTTTTTCAATCATGTTGAATTTCTGATTCATAAATTAATTCAGATTTGTGAGAATTTGAATCCCATTATACCTTTCAAAAGGCTCTCCCAGTAAGAATTAATGCATTGAATCTGTGTTTGTAGGAATGTACAAAAATGAACATTTGTGTGTTGCTTGCTGGAGAGGAAGGAACATCTGTCTTACAAGCTTCTCATTGATCATGTTCAAGAGTTACTCTAAGTTGTGTATACTCCAACTATTGTATATGGGAGCATATTATGCATTTCCCAGGGTCTTCATATAATTATGAAAGATATGTAAGTTTGACTATGACTATTTTTTTATCTTGCTGCAATTCTTTGAAAATTGTTTCCATTATTTGTAGTGCTTATATTATTATTGAAGTGCCTTTATTGTTGACTGCCAGATTTGAGTGTTGTTATTATTGACTGAAAGAAGCATAATAATCTTTGGATATAGCGGGTGTGCTTCTCCGTCTCTTTTTTTTTTTGGATCAAAACTATTTCATCAATTAAATGGTTGATAATGCATTCATCTATCAGGGTGAATCTCAACTTAATAAATTGGATTCAGGGTAATATAAGAACCACACTTTCTTTTTTTGAAAGCTATTTGTAACTTGCCAAGTACAAAACCAGAGTTACTTCTGCATATCACAAGACTATGTTCTGCGGACTTTCAATGTCCAGATTAACCAAAAAGCATATGTAGGTATGCTCATTAGTCATTACTCTTAATATGTCCTGTTATGATCAACATGCTATCAGGTACTATGATTTTGAATTGGTCCAATGGATTCGTCCTTATTGAGTTGGTAATATGTTCCTTGAAGAACATATTCAAGTTTTGTGACTTTGTTCTCTGTGTTCTTAACAGACCTCATTGCGTTGACATGTACAAATGAAGAGGTTTGGTGCATGGAGCTTTAGTGTTCCATGCAAATGTTCGAGAAAAGAAGACATATCGTCATGGCATGGCAACATGACAATTTAAGCTTTTGCTGCAAATAAAAGCACATGGTTGCAAAAACTATATTGCTATTTTACCATGGTCATGTGATTTATTCATGACTGAGTATGTGCTTTGTGTGTTGTAAACACAAAGGATGAGACATATAGTATTTGTTTCATTCCCATAACAGGATGCTAGCTAGGACATTGGCAATTAAAGTGAGCTTCACACCAAGTTCTACACAGGGAAATATTAGTAAATGCTCTGAAGATCCAGAATTGGTTGCTACAATCTTGAGCCAAATTCCTAAAAAAGTCTTAGATCAGATCCTATGTGCTGCTATCTCTAAAATTTACCAACTTTGTGTCAAACAGGACCAAACCAATAACCTTCAAATTGAAATCAAATTGAAAACATGCTATTAGAGAAGATAGTCACTTTGATATTGTGTATTGATCTCTTTTACTCATACATGCCATTCATTTATATTATCTCTTGCTTTAAATTCAGTACTCATCGGCATGTAAAGCTTGCTATACTTTATAATGTGTGCTGCTACACTGTTTCTATATAGGCATTTAGTCATTATTCCTTCTAATGCAACAATCTCTATTGTAATTGCTGATCATGATCGAAGACAAAACCTTTAGCATCATAATCGTACCTCTTGGTTGGAAGTCGCAGCTGATTGACGAGAGCTCCCGGTTGATGCGTGACACCCAAACCGTGAGGACGAAGATGATTAAGGTAGAATTTTCTAATCATCCATAATTTTCTATTTATTTTAGTAATTAAGGTAGGAATGATCATAGTAACTACTTATCAAATTACCTTTGAAAAACTATACATGTTTTTACCGTTTCATATACTTTATAGAGTGAGCAAAAGAAGCAACATCATAAAAATAATAATTTTTAAAAGCTCAATATAAATTCTTAATTAACTACCGTTTATTACTATTAGGATGAAATAGTGATTGCAATTACGAATACGTTAAGGTAGTATTGGGAAAAAAATTAATACACTTGCAAATCTAATTAAGAATACCAAAAAAATTCAATAATTGACAACATAAGTTTATAAACCAATGTCTTCATTTTTAATAGTTGTTTATCCTAAATCGTTACTTAGATTTTTCCCGTTTATAGAATTTATCGGAACGTACTAAATACCGACAAGGGTATTTTCGAGATTATCGAATATACATATTTTAATCAAAAATCAATGTATATAATAGACTAAAATAATTATATTTAAATATATGCAAAATATATATATTATATAACCTAATGATTTTATAAAGGACGGTGTACAATGAAACACAGATGCGTCACACAATAGACGAAATTTAATTCCCAAACAACGAATTCAAATGTTACGCTAAAAAGAAATGTATACCGTGCTGGCACGGGTGATACATACTAGTTAGTAGTAATATATAACCTGAATTCACAAAGGTGTTAGATATTTTTATTTAGTAAGACACTCACATCAGAGAATGGAGACAGAAGTGAAACAGAATCAGCAGCTCTCCATGTTTGAATTTTGACGACAATTTCCCGGCAAATATTATCCCTTCGTCTAAATGTCTAATATGCCCCTCTTAATGTTGAAATTCCCCTTGTATTTGTTTCTCTTCCTGAGTATCACTAACCCCTCAAGAGTAATTTCGCAAACAACAAACACCGAACAAACAATCCTACTCACTCTAAAACGCCAACTCGGGGACCCACCGTCGCTCCGACATGGAAACCGTCATCGTCGTCGCCGTGCGCCTGGCCGGAGATCCGTTGGACCGGAGGCGCTGTGACAGAGCTCCTCCTTCCAAGCAAAAACATCACTGCACAGAACTTCCCAGCCACAATCTGCGACCTCAAGAACCTCACCAAACTAGACCTCTCCAACAACTCCATCGCCGGCGAGTTTCCGACTTCGCTTTACAACTGCCAACCTCCTGTATCTCGACCTGTCACAGAACTACTTCGCAGCCCAAATCCCTAACAACATAGACCTCCTCAAAACACTCACGTACCTCAACCTCGGCGGGAACAGTTTCTCCGGGGAATCCACCGGCGATCGGAAAACTCCGTGAGCTTCAAATTCTACACCTCTATCAAAACAACTTCAACGGAACATTTCCAAAAGAAATCGGAAACCTGCTCAATCTTGAAACCCTGGGTTTGGCTTACAACTTCAAACTTAAACCCATGGCGATTCCGTTGGAATTTGGAAACCTAAAGAGCGTGAAATTCGTGTGGATTACACAGTGTAACTTGATAGGTAATATTCCAGAAACCTTTGGAAAACTCACGAGTCTCGTGCAATTGGATTTGTCAACCAACAATTTAACGGGAAGTATTCCTGGTAGTTTGTTCTTGTTAAGGAATTTGAAGTTTTTGTTCCTTTACCGTAATAAGTTATCTGGTGTTATTCCAACTTCGGTTCAGGCTTTGAATTTAACTCATATAGATTTGGCAATGAACAATTTCACGGGTTCCATACCCCAACAATTTGGAAATTTGAAGAATTTAAATATACTGTAGCACTTGTATTCAAATCAATTGTCTGGTGAGATTCCAAGAGGCTTGGGGCTAATCACAAGTCTTAGGAATTTTAGAGTTTTTGACAATAATTTGAATGGAACTTTGCCTCCAGAATTGGGACAGTATTCAAAGCTTGTGGCTTTTGAAGTTGCTGAGAATCAATTCATTGGTGGGTTGCCAGAACATTTGTGTGATGGTGGTTCTTTGTTGGGTGTAATTGCTTTTTCCAATAACCTTAGTGGAGAGTTGCCTACGTGGTTTGAGAATTGTTCTTCTCTTACCACTGTTCAGCTTTACAATAACAGATTTTCAGAAGAGGTTCCTTTGGGTTTATGGAGTTTGCAGAAATTATCCACCTTGATGTTGAGCGACAACTCCTTTTCTGGTCAACTTCCAAGAAAATTGTCATGGAATATGTCTAGATTTGAGATCAGAAACAACAACTTTTTGGGTGAGATATCTCTTGGGATTTCTTCTGCTTTAAATTTGGTGGTATTTGATGCGAGAAACAACATGTTTTCGGGTGAAATTCCGAGGGAATTGACAGGTCTTAGTGGACTCACTACCCTCATGCTTGATGGTAATAAACTCTCTGGTTCACTTCCATTGGAGATAACATCATGGCAATCGTTGAATACTTTAACACTCTTTAGAAACAATTTCTGGCCAAATCCCTGTGGTTTTAGCTTCTCTTCCTAACCTTGTTTACTTGGACTTGTCTGAAAATGACATATCAGGTGAAATCCCATTTCAGCTTATCAAATTGAGGTTCATTTTTCTCAACTTGTCCTCCAACAACCTTTCCGGGAGCATCCCTGATGAGTTTAGTAACCTTGCATATGAAACCAGTTTCTTGAACAATCCTCATCTATGTGTTCATAATGAAATTTTCAACCTCAAAAGCTGCTTAACCAAAATCGTGCCACACTCCAGCAAATCGTCTTCGAAACTCCTTGCCTTGATTATTGCTGTTACCATCACTATGTTGTTGGCCACTGCCTCCTTGGTGTTGTATGCAGTGAAAAAACAATGGGGGGAAAAGCGGTACCCGCGTAAGGTTTCAACATGGAGGCTTACCTCATTCCAAAGGCTTGATCTCACTGAAATAAACATCTTCTCAAGTTTGACAGCCAATAACATCATAGGAAGTGGAGGGTTCGGGAAAGTTTGGATACCTTCGAATCGTCCTGGTGAGTATGTTGCGGTGAAGAAGATTTGGAATCGCAAAGATGTCGATGACAAGTTGGAGAAAGAGTTTATGGCTGAGGTTGAGATCTTGGGGAATTTTAGGCATTCCAATATAGTGAAGCTTTTGTGTTGTTATTCTAGTGAGAACTCCAAACTTCTTGTTTATGAGTACATGGAAAATCATAGCCTAGACAAATGGCTTCACCAAAAGAAGAAAACATCAGCAGCTTCTGAATTGAGTTCACCCAACAAGAACCCGCTATTGAGTTGGCCAACTAGGTTGAAAATTGCCATTGGAGCTGCACAAGGCCTGTGTTACATGCACCCTGAATGTTCAATGCCAATCATCCACAGAGATGTCAAGTCTAGCAATATACTGCTAGTCTCGGACTTCAAGGCGAGGATAGCAGATTTTGGGCTCGCCAGGATGTTAAGGAAGCATGGGGAACCATACACCATGTCTGTTCTAGCAGGGTCTTACGGGCACATTCCACCAGGTAAATGATGCACCAACAAGGTTTAAAATTGTCCGCATTGCAGTCTTTTGATATTGCAAAGAGTCGCAGTTAAATGTTGTTGATGTGACTTCAATCACGATTGCGATGCAGTCTAAAACAAAATGTCTTACAAAATATCTTATATTCATTCATGTTGTTCTCAACTGATTATAGACTTCACATGCATGCAATATTGCAGAATATGCATACTCAACGAGGATTGATGAGAAAGTTGATGTGTATAGTTTTGGAGTTGTGCTTCTAAAGCTGGTGACAGGAAGAGAGGCTAATAATGGAGGAGAACAAGGAGAACAAACATGCAGTTTGGTTGATTGGGCATGGCAGCATTATAGTGAAGGGAAGAGCATCATTGAGGCCTTTGATGAGGATATCAGAGAAACGCGTTATGCAGCAGAGATGTCTTCAAACTAGGCCTCATGTGCACAAGCTCTTTGCCCTCCACTAGGCCTACCACAAAGGAGATTTTGCAAGTTCTTCGTCAGTGTTGTTCTGCAAGTAATTGTGTGGCAACTGAGTTTGTGTTGGAGATAATTTCCAAAATATATATTTGGAAGATTGCAATTGGTTAAATACGTATGACTTTGTTTATTTGTAAGAATGTTGTGTTTGGCCTGGTGGTTGGACTTCTTCTGTGTGTCTTTAAGGTACCAAGTTCGAGTCCTATGCGTGGTAGTTTTTATTTTGGTGCGTTGTTTTAATTAACGGACTAAAATGAAATTAAAAGGGTGTCCGAAATGCCACCGGATGGATTCGAACTTCGGACTCAAAATTGGAGAGGCACAACGCTCAACCGTTAGAGCAACACGTCGTTTGAGTATCTTGTAGTACGCAAACGGTACATAACCGTTGCAGACAGACTCTTTGAAGAGTTGTTTTTTCCTCACCAGGTGACATAAGTTTCTCTATAAAATAGAGACACTTTTGGGTAGAAAGATACACGAAAATTCATGTTTACATGAGCCAAATTTCTGCCAAAATTATATCTAAGTCATTTCTTCTTTTCTCTAGTGCAAGAGAGTAATTGGGGAAACTTTATTCTGTAAACTACCATTGATCGATACGCTTGGTGTGGGTGTGCAGACCATGTCAAGGAACTCCATTGTATCCTGAAGGGGATTCGCTGGTCATCCTATTGCATCCAATCTAGAGTGATTGGTGGGGGCGAATCGAACCTAAAGCTTAGTGTCATACACGCCTTGGAGTCTAGTGCAATGATAAATTCTTCTTCTCCTTGTTATTTATGTTACATGTTATTAACAATTAACTTTTACTAATGATTTTCTATGTCTGGTTGTTTTTCTTAGTTGCAGCATTATTCCCACCAACAAATTGTTCTAACAATCTTTAGGTTCGATTTTGCATTTTGTTGAATGATGGCTGCAATGTGAAAGAAGATATTTTTGTATTTACATCTTGAGAGATATATGCTTCATCAAAAACCTGTTGATTTATAATAATGGTGAAAGGTACACAATTGTTTTTATGAATATGATGATATGGTTGATATAATCATTTGAATATTAAATTATTTATCTGTATTTGCTTCATGTATAACGTGCCATTATTTTGTAAAATTGTTATATGTGCATATTGATCTAATCTTTAAATTAGGGTGTTCTTAAATTTGTTTTCATGCACGGTGTGAACAATTGGTAATGGACGATGTGAAGCATAGACATAAAAGATACTCATAATAGGATTTATTATGTGTCAGTTTCGTTGGTTTCAAGGGTTTTCCCATTTTTAAATTTGAGTTGATAGTTTAATCCATTTTTAATGTAAAATTCATCTCAAATGTTTTTGTAAAATATAAAATCACAAATCGAATAATTTCTGGAAGATATTAGAACGCAAAGTTTGGAAACAGATTGCGTTGGTTTATGATGCGGTGGTTCAAACTGTTTGAAAAAGATATTTCAACTTTTATAATGTTTTTATTAGCTACTTTCCATGAAAATTACTTGGTCTGAATTCCAAGATGTTATAAAATGATTCTCACTCAAAAATAATTCAAATACGACACGTTTTATTGAATAATTACATTGGTACGTGAAGGGTCGCAATAAACCAGTTTTCTTTTTGTTTTATAGAGTAAACCAGTTTTCTAAAACAGTTTAGTTTTTATATTTGGGTATGTTTGAAATTTCTGTAAGTTGATAAATGTTCATGGAAGAAAGTGATAGAAAATATTAATGATTTCGGTTCATTGTTTATTTTCTATTGCGATTATTATTTTGTTTTACTATGGAACATATATATATATACATGAAATTGGAATTTGATATTTAGAATTTATGATACTTGTATTAGTGATGAGATACCTAATATGAAAATGTTTCTCTTTCACAAAATAGGAATAAATTCTAAACTGTTTAATTTATTTTTATGTCGAGTTATGACTCACATGTCTAGACCCGTTTTATGAAATTAAAGTTGATTATGACAAATTTTTATGATCATGGTTGTTGTTGCTTTATATATTTAATTAATGCATTGAATGTATGGTTTCTTTAATATATTCAAGTGGAGTAGAACTTCAAATTGAAGTGGTTATTAAATATTTAATAGCAAATGAAGAATGATATAAAGTTTGTGTATATGACACAATGAATGACAAAACTGTCATGGTGATAGTTAGTTTAAACTATTAATAAAATATAAAGGTAATAGCTATGTGATTGATTGAATATTCAAAGATTTATTGAAGTTGGAAAAAGTTTTGCAATTCTTTGACGAAAGAGTTGACAAAGATATGATGTCTTCGGATATAATGTTAAAGGTATTGAAGATGTCATTAGGGATGTGGTACAAGCCCATATCTAATTGATTACCAATGGTGGAATCCCAACTCACACTTGAGTAGTATCAAGTCTTGAGTTCAATGAGGAAAGTACACTATTAGAGTAATTGAAGTACTTGACAATAGATACATCCCAAAGGGTAAAAGTACTTGGACCATAAGAATAAAGTGGTAGGATGAGGTTTTCCTCTTAATAGACATATAGCATATATTTGCTGAGTTGCATAATTATGGGTGCATTTTTGATATAGTCTACCTATATGAGAATGAAGTGGGGCCGCTTCATAGAGTTCAAGGGCTTAACTCTGAAAATTCTCATGAAAAGGATATCGGACACAAGGCCTAAACAAATGTGTCATTTTATAATTCGATCAATAGTACCGAGATTTCATGTGTGAGTTATGCACACTTGTTCTAATGAATAATTGGTTCAAAGCTTGTCTACCAATTTATTTAGGGATGAGTGAAAACTTAACTTACGAAGTGATGGTTCAAATCGTAAGATACCTTCATCTGAAAACATGAGATTTCCGGAATAATGGATTTGGGTATATTTTGAAAATGGTGGGGGATTGTTGGAGATAATTTCCAAAATATATATTTGGAAGATTGCAATTGGTTAAATACGTATGACTTTGTTTATTTGTAAGAATGTTGTGTTTGGCCTGGTGGTTGGACTTCTTCTGTGTGTCTTTAAGGTACCAAGTTCGAGTCCTATGCGTGGTAGTTTTTATTTTGGTGCGTTGTTTTAATTAACGGACTAAAATGAAATTAAAAGGGTGTCCGAAATGCCACCGGATGGATTCGAACTTCGGACTCAAAATTGGAGAGGCACAACGCTCAACCGTTAGAGCAACACGTCGTTTGAGTATCTTGTAGTACGCAAACGGTACATAACCGTTGCAGACAGACTCTTTGAAGAGTTGTTTTTTCCTCACCAGGTGACATAAGTTTCTCTATAAAATAGAGACACTTTTGGGTAGAAAGATACACGAAAATTCATGTTTACATGAGCCAAATTTCTGCCAAAATTATATCTAAGTCATTTCTTCTTTTCTCTAGTGCAAGAGAGTAATTGGGGAAACTTTATTCTGTAAACTACCATTGATCGATACGCTTGGTGTGGGTGTGCAGACCATGTCAAGGAACTCCATTGTATCCTGAAGGGGATTCGCTGGTCATCCTATTGCATCCAATCTAGAGTGATTGGTGGGGGCGAATCGAACCTAAAGCTTAGTGTCATACACGCCTTGGAGTCTAGTGCAATGATAAATTCTTCTTCTCCTTGTTATTTATGTTACATGTTATTAACAATTAACTTTTACTAATGATTTTCTATGTCTGGTTGTTTTTCTTAGTTGCAGCATTATTCCCACCAACAAATTGTTCTAACAGTTTGATATAACTCCTCTTCTTGCAGATGCAACTTACATTTCAAGCTACAAGGACAGTAGGAACGTGAGTGAAAACGAAGAGAGTTGCTTATATAGTGTGTAGCTGTAGTATTTCAGACGAAGAATAATTCCAAATAATGATATAATGGAACATATAGCTACCTTGGTCTTCTAGTGAAATCACAGAGTATATATTATACAGAAAACTTGTTCACCGGGCTAGTCTTGCTCAAGTTTTGGATATAATGACCATGTTTTTACTATGGGAACTACATCTTTATTTGGGCAAAGCAATTAGCAAGTAGCGTACTCTCAGTATTATTCCTTTCTTGCATTGTGTTTATCAGCCATAGTCCGAGACGTAATAAAACACCGGGTTGATAAAGTATGCAAAAACAGAAGCAAACAGCAAAGAAAGACACACAGAAATACAATTTTAACCAAAGGGGTTGTGCTCGCCAATTCACTCATCCACCTGAGTGTATAAAAGTGTGTGTGTGTGGAATTTTAAAGAATTGTTTTAGCAAGAAAAAAGTCCTATGAATTTTAAATGACTTCATAGGAATTTTATGAATTTTAAGATTTTTAAGACTTTTTAATTTGGATTCTGATGAATTTATATCAGCGTGGGTCAGAATTTTCCACGCTCGCTTTCCAAAGATTTGAAATGAGTTTTAGCATACATTCAAAGTTACAAGAGTTAAGACAAAAGTAATAAAGTTGTGATAAAGAAGAGTAAAATCAATACAATTATTAGTTAATTCACTCTTAGTCTATGTTTTAATATATATATTTGAGATTATAAAAAATTAAAAGAATAACACGATAGATAAATAATAATATACAATATTTTATCACACTTCATTTATGTTTAGAAACATTTTATAGCTTCCACAATTTAGAATTGAAAAATAAGTATCCTCCTCCTAAAACTTCCTCACGAACCTACCCTAAGAGGATAGGTCGGGTTGATTCTTATATGAGTGAGCCAACTATGATGGTCAGCAGCCCCCAAGCACGGGTCGAAAGGGGTGAATTGCATAAGTGATAGGTCGAGTTAATGTACTTGCTCGTATGCAAAGCAACTTAGTCGACCATTTTCTTTTGAAACACGAGTGAGTAGTGTAACTGTGAATTAATCCTTTGTTAAGAGCTACTTAGCAAATCTCTCATAGTTAAAAGTAAACTTTCATCTTTAAGGAGAGCAACACAAGATTATAGGTGTGATTAGCCTTAAAAATATGTCTTCTTAGGGAGGATTTAGTAACTCATCCTCGTGTTAAAGTTATTATTGTTGGTAGAAGTCAAACCAAATTCAGAAGCTTTATTTGTGGTGAAAGGTAGCTCCATCAATAATTTGTCTCTTTCGTTAGGGGTGAGTATGGGATGAGTATAGGGCGGATTATAACTAACCTTATCTGGTCTCAAATTTTGATCGGGTCATTTTATAGATATGAACTTGTCCTTATTCCCGAACAAATCCGATAAACTATGGGTCAATTTAAGCCTGGTTTTATTCAAGAGGGGAGTGGATTGTCCCAAAAATATAAATAATATTATTTTTGAAAACATTGTTTCTACTTTTTATTGATAATGAATTTTTATACATAAATTTGGTAAAACTTCAATAAAAGTAATGTTGATATGTGTCCAACTTAGCTAAACATACATTCCAATGTTTCTATTTTTCTATAAAATCTAAGTATACTTTCTATTGCTATTGTGACTACTAAAAAATTAAAACATCATTGGTACACTATAAAGTTAATTTTTAGTTTTAAATTCAAAAATTAAATTTTTGATCAAAAGTCAAATTATAAGAGTACATATGCATATATTTTTTATTTATCCTTTAAATAATTTTTTGTCACATTAAATATATATATATATATATATATATATATATAAAAAATAAATATTTTATTTTAGTTTATAAGTTAATTATACAGCTAGTTTATCATTTAACATAACATGTAATATTAAAAATATAGATATAAACTTTTATAATTCAACTACAATTCAACTATTGAGCCTTGAATATATTCCTTTACCAATTCAATGACAAGCCCGATATTCAAAATACTACAAATCCAATAGAGGAGTTACCAAAAAGAAAAAGGAAAAAAAAATCCAATAGAAGAGCTACGATGAACCTGAGCCATAGGATTCAACTCAAACGGACGTTTAAGATGAGCAGAAATATTGGTAACCTTGATAACAAAGCACTATATAATAACGAATTGTTTCTTTGGGGAGTTTACTCTGTTTTCCTCTCTCCCAGCAAGTTGGTTAGTCCGAGCAAGAAAGCGTCGATATCAGGGGAAGAAGAAGAAGAAAATGTCGTCGTCTAACATAGAGATTAGGGCATCACACATATTGTTAAAGCATGAAGGTTCTAGAAGTACCTCTTCGTGGACGGATCTAGAAGGCTACGTCATCAAGAACACCACCAAAGAAAGTGTCATTGCTCAGCTAAAGGCAATGCGCGTTGACATCTTATCTAGAAAGGCCAGCTTCAATGACATTGCGTCTCGCTACTCCCATTGTAGCTCTGCCAAATGCGGCGGCGATCTTGGTCAGTACTCCGCAAAACTCTCTCCAATAGATACTTTTTGTTCTTCCTTTTTATTCCAAGCAAATTGTGCTTTTCGATTTAGAAGGCTTTTTCTTTTTTCTTTTTTGTTTGCTTAATTTAACAAAATTGTCCAAGATTGTGACGCTACCTATTTTTTGAATCCATTTCCGTAACTCTCTGGATTATAGTGTGAAATATATGCCTAAACCTTTTTTTTACCAAATCTTATTTAATCAAATTAAACTAACACAGTTGATTTCCTGGTGCAGGTTGTTTTAGTCGCGGCAAGATGCATATAAGTCTTTTGAAAAAGTAGCGTTTGCTCTTGATGTTGATGAAATTAGCGATGTTGTGGAGACTGAAAGTGGAGTCCACATAATCAAGAGAACACGATGATTGTTACAGAGTAATTGTTAAGAAGTAGTAATCTCCTTTTGGTGAGAACAATTACATGTATAGAAGATTTCCAGAATTATTCTTCAACTTCAAATTTGTTCATAGACTGAGCCATGTTTCTGGATTTGTGGAAATATTATTTTCACACCAATTATAAACTTGTAGCTATATACTTGTAATTTTGAAAGATGTTCATGTGATTTGTACTCTGGAATACAACATATACTTAAAATTTCACCGGAGATACACCTATTATAAACTTGTAGCTATCTATTGAGAATTTCACTGAAAGTGAAATCTAAATCATTCAATGCATTTTTTTTTCTCTTTCTTGATTTTCAATCAATAGTTGAGATTCCACGTAACAGTAAAGTCACTTAGAATTCTCAAATTTTCTTCCAATGTTAACTTGATTACTGAGTTTTTCTTCTCATTAATGTACCAAAATATCCTGAAATTCACAAATCGTCTTGGAAGGGACCTGATCGAAATCTCAAGTGGCAACTATAACCTTTTTATGGGACTAATACGGTACGCAAGAAATAGAAGAAATCAGTGAGGACACAGAAAATACATTCTATCACGAGACCTCTGACTGCAGAATGATTTTCCCTACCGTCTTGACTTCCAACTTAAGTAGAATTGGGCATGTGATATGATGGAGTACTAATGCTACCTAACTGGGCCTGTAACTTAGATGCAAAAGTTAAATGTAATTAAAATTGGTATCTATAGTTCAAAAACAAGCAGAAGAATGTTATATATACCATGCTTTAGGCTTACCACAACTAGCTATCTAGCTAATAATCGACATTAAATGATTACCTTGAAGGAGAGGGAGGAAGAGAGTGCATAAAATCAACGGAAGACTTGGAGAGTAATGGAAAGAGAAGGGGTATGTATACGAAGAGAAAAATTTTATTGCTATTTTGAACTTGTTTACAAGAGAGGCAGATATGCCTTAAATAGAGAAAACAAAGGCTTACTATTTAAGCCGGTAAAAAGCTACTGTTACATTCGGTAGCCGGTAAACAAAACGACAAAAATCATTATCAATGCCGGGTACGCTTTTGTGGGCCCCATAGGCACATTCATAATGACAAAAGACAAAATTAAAAAAGCAAATAGTAAAAGCATTATTTTGCTTTTGACTTAATTGTCTTCACGGGATGATTTGGTAGAAATCATTGATTTGGTGATGTCATGGCTTGCATCACTGATTTGGTGATGTCATGGCTTGCATCATTATTTTTGTTCTTTTCCCTTCTTGGTCTGCTGAGTCATTGACTGGATCATTGCATCCCAAAAATCTTCGGGAGTTGGGTCTTCTTCTTCCTGAGATTCTCCGGCTAAGCAATCAAATGCATTTGAGTCCATTGAACCCTGTGATGAGCTAGTCTTCATAGAAACATCTTCTCTTTTAACTTGGAAAGTTTTAAAGAATTGATTTTTCATATGGTCAAGAGTTCTGACCATAATTTGTTCTTCAGTTTCATTTGGGTGAATTTTTTGGAAATAATTTTTTAGATTGGCTATTGAAAGCTCTTGGGAACTTTGTTCTTTTGTTTTGCATTGGTCATCAGCTATTGCCGTTTCAACCTTGGCCTCCATGTATTGAAGGTCTTCAGTAGCCATTCTGCTCCACCATTTGTAGAAGAAATTTCTTCTAAGAACAGGGATATTGTAACTATCCTGGGCTATGATAATAGTCCATCTCCATATCCATGGGATCTGGAATTTAATAAAATATAAACATGGACCTTGTCCTGTAATCATTTTAGAAGCATTCTTCAAAATTAAGGGGCTATGATTGCACCAATCATCATATAAACGTAGTAAATCTACTGGTAATATTTTCAGAGAAGGGCCAAATTTTACCCACCAATTATAAAACCAATTTGGTATAGGTTTCTCAACCACTTCTGGGTTGATACTAAAGAACCGAGAATGTTTGTTCTTTGGATTTTGATAATAAAAGGCTAATGAAAAAGCTTGGATATAATCCCAATAGTTAAAATATACGTATTTTCCTTCGGCAATTTTTATTGCCTTTTCTCCATTAGGATTTAATCCCCATTCTCTGGGTGACAATATCTTATTGATATGGCACTTGCTGAAGTTTATAAAACTTTCTGGATTATTGTTTTGGTGGTGATGGGTAATTGTCACTGATTCAGTGGCTAATAATAATATTTCCAAATGGGGTCTAGACTTACCATAGAGTCCAGGATATCCTCTTGATTCGAGGTATCTTGTTTTGATCGACCACCCATCATTAGGGGCTAAGTTTATGTCTTCTTCTTCGACATACATAATGTCTTCTGTAACAGGGTTTTCAAAATACTCTGTTACTTCATGAGGTTCATTAACCATGGCCTCTTTGTAAGATGGCGTTTTACCTGTTGAGGAAGAAGGAATATCTTCTTTCCTTGGGGGCGCAGGCAATTGCTGCAAGTTTCTTGTCCTATGGACTGTAGTCCAATCCCCTATTAGAGAAATGTTCATTTCTTGATAGGGCAACATATTGTTGCTCCCACGTCCATGGCCACGGCCATAGCCACGACCTCTTCCCCTGTTGGGGGTAGTCATTCTCCCTGCAAAAATTCACGGGTCAAATAGTCAGCAAGAGAATTATTTTCTCCTTTAATATATTGGATATCAAATTCAAAGACTGATAATTGGGCCTGCCAATTTGCAAAAATTTGTTTTGCTACAAGATTCTTGACATCTTTTTCAATAATTGATTTAGCTGAACTGCAACCAATTCTCAGCAAAAAATTTTGGTTTAATAAATCATCCTGAAATTTAGAAATACATTTAATAATGGAAAGCATTTCTTTCTTAATAGTCGAATATTTCGACTGCGTTGGATTCCATTTTCCAGATGAAAATCTCACCAATATCTCTTTATTGGTATCTGGGATAACCTGTTTTAAGATACCTCCGTATCCTATGTTTGAGGCATCTGTTTCAACTATTTTGAAAAACTTGGGATTGGCTAGATTTAAACAAGGTAGACACTTAACTTTATTCTTTATCTTTTGGACAGCTAAGGAATGTTCTTCTGTCCAAGGTCCTGGGTTTTTCCTAAGCCTATTGTAAAGGATAGCTGTATCCTGAGATAGACTTTCATAATAATCAGAAATATAATTTAAGCTTCCTAAAAATCTTTGGAGCTGCTTTTTATCCGTAATAATATTGGGGAACTTTGAAGCAAACTCTATGCTTCTGCTGATAGGAACAATTGTCCCTTGGTCTATTTCATGACCCAAGAACCTTGTCTTTGTCTGGAACAACTTCATTTTTGGGGCAGATAAAACAAGACCATTGTGTCTAACTAAATTTTTGAAAATTTTCAAATGTTTCATGTGTTGGTCTATGGTTTTTGAGAAGACTAACACATCATCAATATAAACAATCATGAAATCGGAATAAGGATTGAAAATATCATTCATGATATTCTGGAATTCAGAAGGAGCATTTTTAAGTCCAAAAGGAATGACGTTCCATTCGAAGTGTCCAAAAGGGACTGTAAAAGCCGTTTTGTATTTGTCAGACTCATTGATCTGTATTTGCCAATACCCTGATTTCATATCAAATTTTGAAAAAATCAAAGCATCATTAAGTCTATCTAATAAATTCTTTTTATTCGGAATCGGATATCTTATCCATTTCAAAACCTTATTAAGGGGTTTATAATTAATAACCAATCTGGGAACACCTCGTTCCTGTTCAGCATTCTTATTAACATAGAAAGCTGTGCAACTCCAAGGTGACTTGGATTTTCTGATTAAACCTTTTTCTAAAAGAGCGTTAATCTCCTTTTTACAAAGATCAAGGTATTCTTGATTCATTTGGGCTGGTCTAGCCTTAGTGGGAATTTGGCTTTCATTAAAGTTATCTATGTAGGGCAGAAAAACGATGTGTTGTTTTCTGTCCCAAAAGGCATTAGGTAGATCATTACATACCTCTGTTTTGAACTGTTGTTCAATAACTTTAATCTGTCGCTTAGTCTCATCTTTATTAAGATGATCATTAATATTTAAAATATTTATTTCACTTTTAAGAAAACATAATTGTCTTTCTTTATTAAGGAGAATATCCTTAACCTCATTCAACATCCTAGTCTGAGGATCGGTAATAAATTCAAAAATAATTTTCTTATTATTAATGATGGTGGTAATACCATTCTGATCAATATTTACCATAGGCATGATACTATGCAAAAAGGGAGTTCCTAGTATAATTCTATGTGTCAAATTTTTGACTAAAATGAATGATGTTGGTAAACAAACATCTTGATTGCAAATATATGCGTTAGATAGTTTATAATTAACTTGTAATTTATCCCCACCAGCCTGAGTTAGGGCTTGTGTGGTTTTCGAAAAATACTTAGTAGGGATAATTCCCTCCTGTATGCAATTAAGATCAGCTCCGCTGTCTACTAGAGCTATCTCATTTTCCAAAATAAAATTTCTGCTAATAACTAGAGTTACTTTGACAAACCATTTTTGTGAAGTTACTCTATCTAAAAGAGATAAATAGTTATTACTAGTGGAAGTGATTTCTTCCACGTTGGAAGGGATTCCTTCAATTTGTTTTGGAATTTCCAATAAAGAAATTCTCTGGGATAAGATATTATTATCTTTTTTAATCTGAGATATTTTAGATTTTAAGAGATTTATTTCTCTTTTCAAATCCATGGTAGAAACAGGTGTTTCCTTAATATTGGATTGCCTAAACCTTGATAATACCTCACCTATTTGGTAAGGGGCCTCTATGATTAGAGGAGATTCTTTCTTCGCATTTTCCTTTATTAGGAAATTGATTATTTTTCTTTTCAGATCATTATCTGAAATAGTTTCCAAAGCCTTTAAGGCTTCATCTTGTTCTGCTGTAAGAACATTTAATCCATTCATATCAACAATGGATTTCCAATAATTCAATTCATTACATTGACAATCATTATTGTCAATAGAAGAAGACTCCGAATAGGTATCATTGATAACCTCTATATCTTCATTTGAAGATTCTTGTTCTGATTCAGAACTAATTAATAAGACTTTTTCCAATTGGGTCATTAATTGGTCGTCCTCAATGTCATTCAGGGCTTTTTTGGTCCAACATTGATTGGCATAATGTCCCATCTTGCCGCATTTATGGCAAGTAATGTCCAATTTTTTGGCTTTTCTTTTGCCTTTGCTTTGGTAGGGCTTGTCCTTGGGCTTATTTTTATAATAATTTCTTTTATATCTTTTCTTTTGAGGAGATTTATAAAATCCATTTGTCTTGTCCTTATTCTTTTTATAAAACCTATTATTAATAGTCCTTTGTTTCTTATCTTTTAAGCCTGGAGGCTTATCAATATCAAAAGAGAATTGTTCACAAAACTCACCTAATTGGTGTTTTTCAGATAGCTTTTGCTTCTTTAATTGATTCTTTAGCTTTATGTCATTACATAGAGCTAATCCTTCGTTAATACAAGTACTAATAATTTGACCATAGGTCAAGTCAGCATAATTAATATTAATGCCGTCATTTTTTATTCTCAAAGATTGTCTGATTTTTTCAGCAAAAAGATAAGGAAGACCATCAACAAATTTAGACTTCTAGTGGGTAGAGTTAGGGTTATCTAATTGAAAAACCCTTGATAAGAAAGTATCTTTATACCATCTAAAATGGGTTAAAGATGGACATCTTAAATTCTGAAGGAGAGTTTGTAATTTTTCTCCTATAGGAATATTGGTTCCTACAAAATGTTGTAAGATGGAAAGACATAAAGTATAAACAGCATCTTCCTCACCAGAGGTGGAAGTAATATTGCTAGTATTTTGTTCGATTTTAATTTCTTTCTTATGAGAAAGAGTTTCTTTCTTTTGGGTATCTGTGAGATAATGATCCCACCAGCCTCTTAATTGGCCAACAAAACCAGTAGCTATAAAGGATGCTATGGAACTGTCAAAGTTCCCATGCTGTTTACAAACAGTAGAATACATAATCATTCTATGTATAGTATCCTACTTAATTGAATCGAGCCTCTAGTTCTCACCCAATAGAAGAAATAGAGACGATAGAAAATATAAGAATTAGTGAGAATAAAATTCCCCATGGAATTTACCAGAGAAATCAATCTTAGAGTAGAGAATCACCTACTCAATCAAAAATGAGTTTTCATTTATGATGACAGAACTCATAGACTTCTCCCCAGGGAGCGAGATGAGAAGACTCATTAATAATGAGTTCCAACATGATAGGAATACCCAATTTAGACAATGGTATTTTAAGAAGTTTTCATCCCCTGAACTTAATGGGTTCAAAGATGATTATTACGAAGAGTTAACCATAACTCAGAATTATATTCCTTTTGTTAAATGGTTTGTAAATTATTTTAATAATAAGATTAAAAATGAAATTTTGGTTCTTCAATCAAAAACGTGGGAGACCACTAAAGGAGAAAAAATCAATTCCCTTTTTCCTCCTAAGCAAACTATCATATTAGGCCAAAATGCCGAGGCCAATGCTTTTCTCACTTTGCAAAAAAGAGAAAGTAACCATGTTACTATCAAAGAATTGAATTCTATAGTTAGATCCCAGAACTATACAAATGCTTTTCTTATCTGTTTAGGAGAACAATTTGTTTCTCTTGAAAAGGATTTATTATCCCTTAAGGACATGGTTGAAAAACAAATTTCTCAACAAAAATCAATTTTGGATCAAATAGGTGAGTCGAAAGCCCCTATGGTCACTGAAACTCCCATAATTCAACCTCCTCTATCAGTAGAAGGTTTTAAAATGGAAGATAATAATACTGAGTTTACTCGTATTTTAGAACAAAAATTAAAGGATTTAAAATTGAATGTTTTATCCCAAAAGGATAGTTTAGATACTTCTGGAAATAGTTCAGAAGAAAGTGAAAATATCAATAATATTGACGAGTTAGCAAGGATGTTTAGCAACCAGAATATTAATCAAAATAATAGTATTAATCTGGTATATACTTCTAAGTCCATAGAGAAGTATTATTATAAGAGGCCTTCTCCTCAAGACCTTCTTTTTGAAGAGAATGAACCATACCAGAATTCCTATGGTAAAGCCATTTATGAATGGAATATTGATGGCCTAAATGACAAGCAAATTATAGATAGCTAGTTGTATATATATACACACACCATAATCTGATTACTTCAATAATAAATAACTCAGAGCTGGTTGGCCAGTAGTCTCAACTATTCATTGATGCTATCATGTATGATTTTATGCTAAATAATTGATATGATATTATGAAGAGAATGTCAGAGGCACATGGTTTTCTGCAATAGCACACATCAAAACTACAGTGTAGTCTCTATATCTCATCTAGAAAGGAAATTTAATTAGAATTATGCAACTGTTGAAATATGTTGATGTTGTTTTGTTACACATTTAGCATCTAGAAATTGACGTGGAAAGATGGTAGATTAATGCTAGCTGTACAAGTACATTTCTGCACAAATTTGTTGTGGTTAATTATGTGCGGGTTGCGCGGTAATTAGTATCATTGATGCGATTCTTTATTCGTGTCGTGCCGGGGGTGAAAGCCCTAAATATAAGGTCATAAATAAATAGGAGTTGCAACAGAAAATATATAAAAATTACATTTCCATAGTAGTAGAAGTTTCAACAAAGGTTTGAAGATAAAGAAAAAAAAAAGATAAAATGTCTTTTTTTTTTGTCAAGAAAAGATAAAATGTATTGAGAAGAGTCATCACATAATAATAGGATTTTGAGCGCTTTGTCCAACTTCTTCACGATGAGAAGAGTCAGTCCTATGAATAAGACGGCAGCCTCCATGAAGTTAGAGCATCTGAATTGGAGCTGACTGGTTGCGCATTATTCTAGGACGAACACGTCCAACAATCATCGGACAATGGATTTTGAAACGGCCCGGAGGGAAGTCATTTTAGTAGAATATCAGTAAACAAAGAAGCTTTTGAAATGCATCTTAAAGTGACCATTTGAACATGTTGTGTGTTAAGGTTGATATCTTAAGGAATTTTAAGATTAACCGAACCAGATTATTGTAATACATAATTATTATAATACTAAAATTTGTCGCCTAAATTACAACAATACAATTTATATAAACATTAAAATAGGGAAGTGTAATTTACAGACAAATATTTGGATTCCCCTGACCATTTAAACTTTCCTGTTCAACTCAATTAAAAGTGCAGTATCCACTCAATCACCTTTAACTACATGATTCTAAATAAATAGTAAAATGATCCTAACTAATAACAAATCCTTGGAGCATCTTCAACAATTTACACTTTATGCTCTTTTATAAACACAACCTTTCAGTCCCATGGAAGCTACTTCATAGATAAATGATTTGAATGGATTTCAAGATATCCAACCACTGCATAAAAGAAAACACGGTCAATTTCAGGAATATTTGTTGTATGGAAAAGATGAATCTTATTTTACATGTAAAAACCATGTGATTACAACTAACTAAAAGGTCATCATTCTGAACAGATTAATTTCTTATAAGTTGTAGTAAATGTGATATGATATTGAATAAAAGAATGCAATGCATCTTAAATAGAAGATTTCACTCACATTAGAATGACTGACATAAATGTCTAATAGAGTACAAAATGTAGTATACAATTAAGTCAAGATCGGGTTAGAAAGTGCAAATTGTGAAGAATATACCAAAGACCACATTCACATGTATGAATGAGTATATGTACTAACTAACAGGTTTGAATGAGTCCTGGCATGCATGCAGGACTTATTTATTGGCTTAATGACCTACTAACTACCCACATATTATTAGTTGAACTTAAAAAAACAATTATGGATAATATGTCATAGGAAACCATTTGGAGGTGATTCAGATACAAAGAACATCTAAAAATCATCTCCTTATAACTATCCTTTGGCTGATCCAGCCACCATCTTTGGTCAGCTATCTGCAGAATTGCAATGAATGTTAAATCTCTCAAGTGAATAAAATATACACATGCAAGGAGATAAACTTTGAGAGAGCAATTATAAACAAAACAACAAACAATTCTGCCACTGTTGTTGATACCCAAAAACCAAAACCTACAATTGCAATCTCTCAAAATTCCCCAAGTTTCCACAAACGTCCTAAACATACCTCTTCCTTGTTTCCGCTGTTGTTTCCTATTTGGCTTCCTCTTCAACTTTGCCGGTGGATAAGCCGTCGTTGTCAGATTCGCTCTCAACCTCAGCGTCTTCATCGTTCAATCCCAGTGTCTTCATCATTGTTGGGGAGTGTGAGGCAAAAATTCCAGCATCCCACTAAGGGCCAGTTTGGATAAACAGCTTATGGCATAAGCGCTTATCGTATAAGTGCTTATGCATAAGCTGTTTATATAATAAACAATAAATAATGTTAAAACTATTTTCTATAAGCCATAAGCTATTTTCATAAGCTATCTTGAGGAGTTTATGGAAATTAGCTGAAAACGGCTTATGAACAAGTCATAAGCTGTTTCCATAAGCTCTACCAAACAGTTTCATAAGTGCTTATAGCAGTAGATAAGCCCAAATAAGCCGATACAAACGGGCTCTAAGTCAAACTGCAGAGACATAGAAGAGAGGTTCTTATGTTACATTTCAGCCCTCCTTGCAAATTAGTCTGCATCCTCTTCAATAAGCTTAATCATTGCTTTGACTTTGGCATTCATGTATGTAAAAAAATATAAACACTTAGAATCACCACTTAAATGTTTCCAGACCATGGATTTTCATGAAATATGTTAGTATAAATGAAATGCATGGACCATAAGTTCATCTTGCAATATATTCAAATCCTTCTAGCACAATGGGAGACATTCAATATATTCAATATATATAGGGGAAAAGACAAACCTGTAAGGTTTTCCTGAAGCCATATAGAATTCTTTGGGCTAATGTGGCTATCCCACCACCAAGAATATAAGCGCCTAGACTCAGAATGGAGAAAGGTTGCCATAACTCCAACAAAGATCAACAGTAAAGCTGGTTTTGATTTGGCAAAACTGCCAAATCCGGATGACGAATCCAGGCCAGACTATCAACTTATGAATTTCCATCACCGATTCTATCTAATGTGAGACTTCTCATCTTCTCCTCTTCTTTTACCTAACATCAAATAAAAGAGTTTGTGGTAAGCATATTTATGGAACCCAGTCTCAGAATAGCCCAGATTCATTAAGTCTTTAATCTGTAAGAAACTTAGATTAGATACTCTTTAGGCAAGAATGTTAAACTACCTGTTCAATTGCACACAGTTCCAGTGTCTTTTTATTATAAATGGTATTTGCCTGTTCCGGCCGCTCCAACACTTCAAAATCAGGACAATTGTGAAATAATAAAAACAAATAGAAAGCATTCAAAAATGAAAACAACAAAAATCAGATATAACAATCCTTCCCCCAAAATGGAAAACAGGTTTGACAAAATCCAAGAACATAATAGAACATCATTAAACAACTGTCTTTTTCATCCTTTTTTGAAAGAATTAGCAAAACCAAGAGATCTTGAACATGAAAGAAAAATGAAAAATCACATGAAACAAACGACAAAAAAGAACTATCGTATCAGACAAAGGACAAAATTAGGCCACCATATTGTCTATTTCCTTTAACTGAAATTAAGGGATTTAAAATGGCGCACACATTTATCGTATCAGATTAGTCTCAGTCTGTCAGACCACCATATTAGTACTCCAAATCAGCAATTCATATCAGCATACATAGAATTATAGTATTTCCATAAATTAACTTGAAAACAAGGTTATGGGAGAAGACCAACCTGAGTTGTTATCCTAAAAAGATTGCACAACTAATGGTTACAGCAGCAACAAACCAACTGGTCATGTGTCATCATCAGTAGGAGAGTAAATTGTCCTTTGGGAAGCTATCAAAGAGCAAAGGGAACAAAGGAGAAAAACAACAGTAAAAATCTAGACAAAAATAGCTACCAAGGTTTTTGCATCAGATTGAAACAACAACACAGTGTAGAAGATACAAATGCCCAAAAAAACAGATAAGACAACAACAACATATATGAAGCAGTCTTGATTAACAGATATGAATTAGAGAAGAAAATCACTATAGATGGTCAATGATATAAACAAATAAGTGTATTGGAATTTTAAGGGAAAAATGAAGAGTGTGTTGCTCTAAAAACACAATACATACTTGATGAATCTAAGATAAGCAAAGAAACAAAGCTTGAGGAGGTACTGGGGAGAAGGAAATGCTAAGCAGCTTAAATAGAAGACTTTAAGCTAAAGAATCAAAGCAACCAAACAATGATATAGAGGAAACCAGGAAATTTAGCCAATCAAATTAAAGTGTTTAAACATGCACTTCAAAAATACCACCATGTACTAACCAAGATAGCACAAGATTTCATTATAAACAGAAGTATCAGATTGACAGATATGAAGCAGCTTTGATTAACATGACTGAATCATTGTAGGAAAGTATAAACAAAAGCCAGAGAAGCATTATTTGATGAGGAACAAAATTGAAGCATATTTGTGAGGAAAATACTTGGCAAATCTAACTTCTAGAACCTCTCATACAAACTACCTACGATACCCAGTTATATCTGCTATTTAATGAGTGGCCAATAAGTATCTACCTGAGTTGGAAATATGTTTGAATTGAACTGAGATATAACTTCTAGAGAGCAGGTGAACGAAAAATAGGTAAGAAAAAGGAAGATTTTAGAGAAGATAGCACCAACTAATTTCTTACTTGCATATAGCAAGCTCCATGCAAACGGTTTTAAAGACATATCATCAAATGGTTTCAAACATATACCCAGACATAGAAAGCTCCACAAAATGAGGAAACAAATGCCATCATCATCATCCCAACAAATGAGGAAACAAATTATCATCAATTATAAAGTGACATATCAGTGATTCAGCTAATTATTCTCAATTTAATAGGCAATTTGATATTCTAAAGTTATTCTCAAAAAATTGATGGTAACCCTTGAACTAAATATAAATAAATACGCTCTTAAATTCTGCAATTTCTCATCACTAATAGATTACAGGTTTCAAAGAGTTTGACAACAACAAATAGTATTATAACAAAGAGAAATAATTGATACAAAACATTCACAAGTTTCCCCCAGATGTTTAAATAACAAAACTACAATAAAAACTACAAAGAAATGAGGATAACGTACATGCTAAGTATTAAAGGACAGTATAATATACTTAATAAGAGAAAGGCTCACTACCATCCTTTCTACAGATCCCTCCCCAATTCCCCAAGTCTTTTTTTCCTGTGAAATTAATACAAAAAGCTCATCAGTTAAGCGCCACAGTCATCATAATCAAGCAGTAGTTAAAAAGAAAAACTACCAAATACAAATATTAATTTAAATCATGTTTATGTGCGTTAATGTTTTTAGAGCTTAATTTTTGCATTTCCATTCTCTGTGGCCAGAACCAATGGCAACTCCTTCTTGGAATCCTCCTCCATATCCACTAATTTTGAGCTCACAGCTAGAGTTGTTCAAAATGACTTCATGTGTTATAAGATTGAGGAACTCACTACTGCCTGTATATCTTGGACTGAAACTTGGTGGCTTCTCAAAATCTCTTTTGCTTCCATGAATGACAGCTTTGAGATTTGCTATGGACCTTGAACATCCTGACCATCCTGCTCTTTTGGTCATGACTGTGTAGAGCTATCTCTCCTTGATAGCTTACACATTGATTACACTACAATGCTTCTCAACTCTTGAGTTTAACTTTCTTACAATTCTCATTCTCAAAAGGCTCCATGTTTGTCTCCCTTTCCATTCTTCCACTTCTTCTTCCTAAGTGAAAGCTGAGAAAATGAAGAGAAAAAGAAAAGCCCAAAATCCTGCAAAACAAAAAGTTTAGCAAGCAAAGTCGTGTGAGTTAAAATATTGCCACACCAAGCGGTTTCTCTCCTGTCATTTTAACATCCTGTCATGCTGTCAAAGATAATCCACACCATTAAATAGATCCAATGCCTCATATTTAACCACATACGTTAAAACTAAAGAGAAAATTAAATTATAGAATTAAAAATAAAATAAGGGCTTTCATTAAAAGGCCGGAAAGGCCACACCATTTCTTTCCAACATTTAACGTTTCAGTAAGATATCTCTTTCTTCTTCAATCAAGTATGAGATTACAGATACAGGGATAACAATGAAGGGTTATGAAAGCATAAGTAAAAACATAGCAACAATGTCTTTATTTTATAACAAATGCATAATTTAGGAATAGAACTGGGTAACAGAAATCATTAACCCATAACCCAGATGGGCGTTTTGCTTGCTAGCTACTATAGTCATATTCAATATTTAGTATTTAATATTATCTAAAGTAAAGTCAAAATATGAAGTAGCAGTAGAGTTAGATTTTGAATATGCATCTGATTTAATATCTATCTGGAAAGTAAGAGCCCGTCGGTGAGACACTGAGAAAGACCAGCGTTGCGGCGGTGAGATGATCGGCGACGTCGCGGTGATTACCTGTTGCAGTATGGAGCAGACATTTTGTCAAACACCTTGTCTGCAAACTAACAAAAGGATTAAGAATTTGTAAAAGGTGAAGGTGAAAGGGGAAAGGGGAATAAGAGAAACTCTCACAGTCACCACCACACCTTAACCACCAACACCGTCGCTCACCCAAAATCGCTGCCGCAACAACCGCCGTGACCTCCCCCTCTCACCATCGCACCACCCCTTTCGTCATCGCTCACCCAAAATCGCCGCCGCAACCGCCGCCGTGAAGCCTTCTTTCTCTTTCTCTCTGAGAAATGCGAAATTTTCTCTCTCTCTCTCTCATGGTGAGAGTCAGTGTAGAAGAGGAGAGACTGAGAGAGAACTGATAGAGAGAGATGAGAGTGCAGAGAAGATGAGAGGAAAGAACAGAGAGTGAGAGAATGGCGAGGAGAGAGGAAGAAAGAAAAAAATAGGCTATATTATAGTTTTGGTCCTCCTGTTTTCTCAAATTCGGACATTTGTTTCCCCTATTTTAAAATTCAAACATTTAGTCGCCTATTTTAAAAAACTCAATAGATTTAGTATTTTTAGGTTTTTTTGCTGATGTGGATTGTTGTCCAAAAAATAAGCTTATGTGGCACTCATTAAATGATGTGGCAGCTGACACCACTGCACACGTGTGCGCCACGTCATTTAGTGATCCAGTCAGCATGCCACATAATATTTTAATGATTAAAATATTAAAATTAAAATCAAATTAAAATGTAAATTAACGGAGAACAAAAACAACAACAATCTCTCATCTCATATACGAACCATCATCATCATCTACGAACAATCTTTCATCTCTCTTCCAACGTTTCATCATCACGAAGAACAAAAATATTAGTTTTTGAGATTTGGAAATCGAAATCGTCTCTCATTTTGGAAAAACAACAAAGCTTTAAAATGGAAAATCGTCTCTCATTTTGGAAATCCTGGAAAAACAACAAAGCTTCAACCTGAAAATTGAAATCTCACATCCTTTCACCCTCGAAAATCGTGCCTTTCTTGAAGCTGGAATCGTGGAAAGATCTTAAAGTCCGATTAGGTTTTGAGATTTGGGGATAATGGGGATAGTGGGTTTGGGATTTGGGGTTAATGAAAAATCAGCAAGAAGAAAGAAGAAGAAAGATTGTGGGTTTGGAATTTGGGATTTGGGGATAATATAAAATCAGAAATAGAAGAAGAAAGATTAGGTTTTGGGATTTGAGGATCAAGTATTGTAGGAAGAGAGAGGGAAGGAGCTTTATTAGTGAGTTTGTGTTGCTGTTAAAGAAGATTGTGGGTTTGTAGACGATGATGATGATGAAATGGTGGAAGAGAGATGATGTGATTTATTGTTGTTGTAGTAGATGATTATGAAGAAGCGATGATTTTTTGTCGTAACTTTAATATTTTTATATTTTAATCTATTAATTGTATGCGGCTTGTCATGCCGCGTGGAACTCTCGTTTTTTTTTTCCTTTCAGTTTTTTTTTTTTTTGTTTTTTTTCTTCTTTTTTTTCTTTCAATTTTTTGTTCTGTTTTTTTTTGTTTTTACTTCTTTTATATTTTGAAGAGTGCTTTACGGTCTCGAGAAAAATTAGATGTTTAAATATGTAAATTTTGGTCTTCAATAATTGATTCATTGAAAAAGTAATTAATTTCATGAAAAAATAGGTAAAGTGAGATGTCAAAAAGTGTGTTTTGTTGTACTTGATGGTATAAAAAAACTATTTTGTAACGAAATGCATAAAGTGAAATGTCAAGTTGTATGTTTTGAAGTACTTTGGGATTCAAAAAAATTTAACTCTTCAAAGAAGTTTTTTTGTAAATAACCGGTGAGGTAAAAAAAATAAGTTTGTGAAAAAATGCGTTAAGTGGGATGGTGACAGTGTATTTTGGGATGCTTTAGGGTCCCGAAAAATTTTAATTTAATTTTCGTTTACAAAAATTCCAGTCACATTTACAACACATCCCTCAACCGTACTTTTTCAACTTTCTTTAGGTGCTTCTAATATACATGTAATTTCCATCCAACTCTGCACGATTTCATGTGTTTCACTTTCTATTTGTGTTTTTCTTCTTTACTAGTATGGTGGACCCGTGCGATGCACGGGTTTACGTATATGTTTATGTTAGTGTTCGAACACCGAACAATAGCAACAACATTATACAAATTAGCATGTAGACACACTTAGCACTTTGTTACGTGAATGCCCTTACCTTTGTTTTTGAAGTCACAATAGCAACAACATTTTAGGAGCATAAGTAAACTAATTAGCATATAGATAATTGCTACAGCCAACCAAATAAAAAGACTACAAACAAAGGTAAGCATATTTATGTAATATTAGTTGTAAAATATAAAGATTTTAATAGTTTTGTTGACTTAAGGACAAATTTAGAATGGGGCTAAAATATTTAGATTTTGTTTAGTAAATTATTAGTCCTGTAACCAATTTTCTACCAAATAATTTGTAAATGAAAGAAAAAATGGTACAAACTGAGAGGAGAATGAAAGTTCCTTCTAATTGCTACCGCAAAATTGCTACCCGATGCATTAACACATTTATTTATGCAATTGAATTCAGCTTCTTCATATGAATAGGATTCTGTACACATTATTCGGATTCTCAAATTAACACAAAACTAAGACCATATTATTTTCTAAGAAAAGAATTAATCATTGCCTTGCCATACAAACATTCATCATTGTTCCATTGTTCCATCAAGAAAACGACATTAACATCTAAGGCATGTGTGAAAGAATTGATGAAGATCTCCTTTTCTCTTGTCTTTGATGGATCCTATGGTTGACTCTGTAAAGGTAGCTGCAGACAAATTACCAAACTCAATAACCAAAGCTATGGTTCTTTACCTTAGAACTTCGGAAGCCTCCCAAGATCTCATGTTGCAACATGCTATCCCAAACTTTTTAGCATACAAAGCAAACACATCCAATTGTTGAGAAAGGAAAACTGCTACTTGCCCATTAGAATGAGAAGAAGTGACCATAAAAAAACGATATACAAAATATAACAAATGAAGGTTTCACTGTCCATACAAAATAGCAACAACATTTTAGGAGCAGAAGTAAACTAATTAGCAAATGATATGCTACTTGCCCATTAGAATTAGGTTTATAAAGAAACAATATACAAAATATAACAAATGAAAAAGAAGAGGAAAAACAGATTAAAAAAATAAAAAGAATCATCAATGATTAATCAAACGTTGTGCAAACAGACGCGTGCACCTTCTATTGAAAAATCGTTCGTGGACCTGTCTTTTTTTTGGCGTATTTGATGTTTGAATGCTCAATTTTTTTACTTGGTTCAGTATTTGTTGAAGAAGAAGAAGAACAGAGGTTTTGTCAAAAAAGAAGAAGAACCGAGGAATTGGAAGGAGGAATTTGTGGTAACTGAAATTGGGAGGAAATAATACATTCATTTTTAGATCCACAAAATATGGGATCACATTTAATTGCCAATTTAATTGCATTAAACATATTATTTCCGGTTTTATTTGATACTGCATCAACCGTTGGATATGCCCTTGAATCCCAGCCGCAATTTTAGACGTTTTACACCGTAAGATCAGCAATGTTGGCCGTTCGTGTGGTCCTGTGTAGTGCACTATAGATCTAAACCGTTGGATATGTTTTGTATGCTGATTTGTCCGCGATCGGTTGTTCGCTGCTTACGTGGAAATGACGTAAGAATGACGTAATATTTGTGAATTGATGACGTGTAGTAGACCATGTGGTTATCCATGGTTTATTATAATTAAGATTTTGGTCATTTCGCACCAAACGGGTATTTAAACCATTCTTTAATTGGTTTTTATATTTTTATATTTTTATCTTTCTTTATAATTCGAGTACAACGTTGCTACATTGACTCCTGAGAGAACTTCAGTCATATTACATAGAACCTTCCTCATCTTCTTATTTTGGGGTACTTTAGGGTCCCGAAATTTTTTAAAATGTTTAAATATGTGAAGTTTGTTCCTCAATAACCTTTTCTTTTTAATTTTATAATCTTATTATTTAATTTATAGTTTTAATTTAATTTTTATTTACGTAAACTTTAGTCACATTTACAATAGGTCCCCCAATCGTACTCTTTCAACTTTCTATAGGTGCTTCTATTTTATTTGTAATTTCCATCCAACCCTACACGATACCACGTGTTTCACTTTCTATTTGTGTTTTCTTCTATGTTTTGGTCATTTTGCACCAATGGGTATTTAAACCATTCTTTAGTTGGTGTTTATATTTTTATCTTTCTTTAAAATTTGAGTACAACATTGCTGCATTGACTCTTGTGGGAACTTCAGCCACATTTACAATACAACCTTCATGATCTTCTTTCAACGAGAACTTCAGTCGCATTTACAATAAAATCTTCAAAATCTTTTTCAATTTTGTATAACTACTCCTATTTAATCATGGGTTTCCTTCAACCATGCTTGATATCCAGCGTGTTTCACTTTTTAATTGTGTTGTCTTTTTTTTTTTTCTAATTATGGGTTAATTTTTTATTTACATTTGATGAATGTGGATTATGTTATTAAATTTTTTTAGACCTTCTGATTTTATCAAAGGTTAATGTTCTTTTTAAAATTTATAATCTTTTTATTAAAATTTATATTTATAATTTAATTTTTATTCACAGTTATTAGATTTTATATTTTGCACACTAACACCATTTGCCCAATGGCATAGGTTACCCTGGGGCCCGGGAGTCGATCCCGTGCTTCTGATTTTGATTCTCACAGTTGACAAACTCAGTGTTGACCAGTGCAAAATTTGCATTCAAGCACAATGAGATATTAGTCTTTCGAAAAAATTTAATTACTCGATATACGATAGAATTTAGCCAACCCCGTGCGGGAATTGCCGCACTTTTCTTTTTTAACTTTAGTTTTTTTTTTGTTTTGTTTTGTCCTCTTTTTTATTTTAATGTTTTCCATTTTTTCCTTTTTAATATTTTAACGAGTACTCTACGGTCTCGAAAAATTTTAGATGTTTAAATATGCGAATTTTGTTTTTCAATTATCGATTTGGTGAAAACAAAATTAATTTCATGACAAAATACATAAAATGAGATGCTAAACAGTGTGCTTTGGTATACTTGATGGTGAAAAAAATATTTTTTTAACAAAATACGTAAAGTACGATGTTAACCAGTGTGTGTTGAGGCACTTTAGGATTCAGAAAAAAATTAGCTATTCAAACACTCGAAATTTTTTCCTCAATAACTGGTTTGGTCAAAAAAATAATAATAGATTTTTGACAAAATAGGTAAAGTGTGATGCCAACATTGAATTTTGGGGTACTTTAGGGTCCAGAACAAATTTTATATGTTCAGAATCTTCAGTTACGTGAAGTTTGTTCCTCAACAACCTGTTTGACGAAAAATAAAAAAAATACGTGACAAAATACGTAAAATGTGATGCCAAACAATTTGTTAAGGTACTTTAGGATTCAATTTTTTTTACATGTTCGGATACACAAAGCTCATTCCAAAAACCCGTTTGGTGGAAAAAATTTGTGACAAAATATGTAGTGCGATACTAAATAGTGTTTCTATGTGCTTCTATTTTATTCAAATATGCGAACTTCTTTCTTCAAAAATAGTTTCAACTTTGTATATGTGCTTCTATTTTATTGGTGGTTTTAAATCAAACTTTGCATGATACCTATACGTACGTGTTTCACTTTCTAATTATGTTGTCTTATTTTCTCTTTAATTATGTGTTAAGTTTTTATATTTACATTTGATAAATATAGATAACATTATTAAAGTTTTTTAAACTTTTTCTTCTAATTGTCTATGGATTTTCAATTTCAATGTATTTGTTGTTATTAATATTCTTTACGTTTTTTTTCTTATTATCTATGGATGTTGAATTTCAATGTCTTTGTTAATGTTTCTTTTTAATTTTATAATATTTTAATTTAATTTATAGTTTTTTAATTTAATTTTTATTTACGGGAATTTCGGCCGCGTTTACAATAGATCCCCTCATCGCCCTCTTTCAACTTTCTATAGGTGATTCTATTTTATTTGTGGTTTTCATCTAACCATGCACGATACCCACGTGTTTCACTTTCTATTTGTGTTGTCTTCTTTATTTTTGTCTTTTCGCATCAAACGATATTAAAAACATAATTTAATTGGTGTTTAAATTTTTATCTCCTTTCAACGGGAACTTCAGCCACATTTATAATACAAACTCCACCATCTTCTTTCAACTTTGTATAACCGCTCCTATTTTATCATGAGTTTTCATACAACCATGCATGATACCCACGTGTTTTAGTTTTTAATTGTGTTGTCTTCTTTTCTTTCTTATTATGGGCTAAGTTTTTATATTTACATTTGATAAATATGGATTATGTTATTAAAAGTTTTAGACATTTTCTTCCCATTATCTATGGATGTTTAATTTCAACGTTTTTTGTCAATACTCTTTTTAAATTTTATAATCTTATTTAATTTATAGCTATAATTTAATTTCAATCCACAATTATTTGACTATATATTTTACAAACCAACATCATTGGTCCACTGGCATAAGCTACCTTGGGACACGGGGTCGACTTAGTGCTCTCGAGTTTGATTCCTGCAGTGGACAGCAAACTGTTGTCTTGAATGATTGGTTTATTAAAGAGGTTTTCGTTTTCCCCTTCCGATTTTACTTTAATTTTGCTAACTAAAAATTAGTCAACCCCGTGCGTAGCACGGGTCAGACGGCTAGTTATTAAAATATTACTTGGCTTGCTGACTGGATCATTAAATGATGTGGCGCACACATGTGCAAGCTGTGTCAGCTGCCACATCATTTAATGAGCGCCAGATAAGCTTATTTTTTTGGACAACAATCCACATCAGCAAAAAAACTTAAAAATCCCATTTGGACTAAATCTATTGAGATTTTTAAAATAAGGGGACTAAATGTCTAAATTTTAAAATAGGGGGACCAAATGTCCGAATTTGAGAAAACAGGGGGACCAAAACTATAATTTAGCCAAAAAAATAATAAAGAGAGGCAGAGGTTTTCCAGTGACACACGTTTTGTCAGTCATAAAGCATGTTGGAGCTGAGCTGAAAACCCAAGTTTTCAGAGGAAAACGGACACTTGGAAGAAATCATCTGCACCCAAATCTCTTCACCATCAGCAAGGAAGATATGCTTCCATCATCTTTATCTTCACAAGCAACTCACTGACAAGGACCAAGGTGGCGCTGACTCATTGCTCACATCCGACGTGGTTCCACTTAGCCGCGTCTCACCGACGGAGTTGGGGACGCGGCGACCAGAAAAAATGGCGGGAATGGCCAGCTGGAGACTCCTCAAGATTTAGATTGATTATATAAATATATGATAGCCCCAGATCTAATCAATGAAGGTATAATGTCCCCAGATTAGATTTTTTTACTTTTAATTGATGATGATAAGGAGAGAGTCAAGTCAAGTAGATAATAAATCCACTAGAGCAACAATGGAGAAAGCAAACTATCGAAGAAAAAGACAACACAGAGATGCTTTTTTTCCTCTTCATTTAAAGTAACAAATCGGATGCAACCAGTACTATGTTATTTGGGTAAAACCATCCACGTGTAATAATTTAATTGGGGAACAGTTTGAACAGTATATAAGCAACTGTACCTAAGTTTTGTCCAAAAAAGGGCATATCTGTGTTGTCTTCTTCTTTGGTAGTTTGCTTTCTCCATTGTTGCTCTAGTGGATTTATTATCTACTTGACTCTCTCCTTATCATCATCAATTAAAAGTAAAAAAATCTAATCTGGGGACATTATACCTTCATTGATCAGATCTGGGGCTATTTCATAACAAAAACACAACAAATAGATAAATAAACCCCAAAAAGAAAAGAGAAGAAATTGATGAAAGATTTTACAAATTGATTAAAGGTTTTACAGAAAGATTCAAAATTTTGAGGAGAAAATAAAATCTTTGGAGAAGAATCTAACTTGGGTGTTTGTGGGTTTCCAACTTCACATTTTTGAGTCGGTGATTGTTTTCAGATGGAGAAGAGAAAGAAAAGGGAAATAGATATGGCGATGAAAATGGTAATGGCGGACGCTTCAGCAAACTGTTGAATTATAATAATTCAAAAAAACCCCGTAGTGTATTTAACAGCTATATTTCTAACAAATTGATATAGCTGTTACTATCTAAAGGTTGTTGCTTACAGTTAGTTTGTAACAAATACTGTTACAACAAACCAAATCGGTTATAACAGTTTTAAACAGCCTGTAACAATCTCAATACAAGGCTTATAAATACCTAGTAGCTATGTACAGAATTTACAGTTGAATAGAAATTACAATTTACAGCTTTAATACTCTTTGAGCTCCAAGATTCTGTTAACAGTTTCTTCTCCATTCTGTGTGTTGCTAAGTTTTGTTTCATCTCAAAATCAACAAGTGTTGTACCTTGCAAGAAGAGAAATTAACAGAGCGAGTGTTATTTCTCAAGGTGAGGAACGAGAGTGAAAGAAATAGAGCAAACAGTGAGAGATAGTGAGGAATATACCTTGCAAATACTGTGTTTGTGCTATTGAAGATCCTGGTTGTGATTTCACAAGTGGTGAAATCCCTTTTGGAAGGTGAGAAAGAAAGATAAACGAAAATCACAAGTGGTGACTCTGTACCTTCGTTTATCTCGTTCGTGATCATCGTTGTTCATCATCTCAGTAGCAGAATCGTACATACAAGTGAAGCAAAACAACACAATCAGATTCGCAGCTTTTAGGGTTCTACAAACAGTGAAATCAACAAAGAAAGCAAAGGGGTTTTCTTAAATACCTGATTGTTGACATATATGAAGCTTCGTTGCTGAGTTTAAAGCTTTGATTGCTGCAAAATCAAAGCAAGATCAGAACCGGCAGAGAAGAAGAAGAAAGAAACGCGTGAGAGAAAAAAGAGTAGAGAGAGAAATAACATGTCAAGGGTGTAAACGGCAGCAAGGGTTTTTGTGTTTCTAAAACCGGGTCAAATTCGGGTTGCGGGTTGCTGTGGTATTTTGGTATATTGGGCCTACCCTATTATGTGTTGTGGGCTGTGAAAGTGTTATTCACACCTCCTGGGTTTCTTAATTGAGACCCAACACAAACAACCCTGCAATTTTTCTTCTCTCTTCAATCGCGGCACGACGACATCAGCCACTCCTTCGCGAGCACCATTAGCGTTGCCCTAAGGGCTCCTCTACGCAAACAACACCGACGCTTGGGTGAAATCACAAGTAGCTAGTACTATGTTATTTGGGTGAAACCATCCACGTGTAATAATTTAATTGGGAACAGTTTGAACAGTATATAAGCAACTGTACCTAAGTTTTGTCCTTTTTCTCTTCATTTAAAGTAACTAATCAGATGCAACCAATACTATGTTATTTGGGTAAAACCATCCACGTGTAATAATTTAATTGGGGAATAGTTTGAACAGTATATAAGTATATAAGCAGCTATACCTAAGTTTTGTTCATATAAATAATCATTGTCAAAATATGATAACTAGATGTGAGTAGACGTGTGTGTGGTGTTTATTTAACATTTCACCTAATCATTGTGAAAAAATGGTAACTAAATGTGATTCTTACTCTAAAACGTGTGTGTGGTGTTTATTTGTCATTTTATCTAAGTAGACCAAAAAAATTAAGAACGAAGCTTATGTAATAGTTATTACTTAGGTCCTATTTATAAGGAAAATTTGCAGTTTTAGGTTCATTGAATAATTGATCTATCTGGTATAATATTATAGACCAGATAGACGATTATTCAATGAACCTAAAATTGTAAATATTTCTTATAAATAAGATCGGAGAGAGTAATTAGATAGATCTTCTCATATAGTGCTTCTTTCTTTCTTTCTTTTTTTTCTTTTCTTTTGTAACACATGGATTTGATAGTAGACATTGTCTATTTTTAGCAAGATAGATCTATTCCAACGCTAGCCTACGTTTTTGCCTTCTAATATGTTGTGGTTAAGCACCCATTTTCACAAGTTAAAATATACAAAAGTCCCTATTCTTAAGCCCGAATTAAAGCATCTTGAATAAATATGTGCCTCAACCACGATGCATCACCATTATGTTTGATATTGTGTGGGATTTAAAAGAAAAAATTCCACCATGTCAAATAATGGTAAATCCACTGATAATCCAATTACAGAAGACTATGGAGAACCTCCTAGTTATTTACCACTAGATTCATCAAAAAAAATCTTGCTAACCCTTAGAATCAGGTGTTTAACAATGAGACTGATAGTAAGAGCATTTGAAGCATACGCCACTAGAAGACTTGAAGAACAAGAGACGATATAACTAATTTGGTATTAGTCTTTCACTAGAATGTAACTTAGTTTTCTTACATTTGTTGTTTTATGTTTTCTGCTATGGATATATGTATTTTGACATTATATAAGCTTCTTTTGTGTTTTATTTTTATAAGCCAAAAAAAAACTTGCTTTAGTTGCTTATGGAAAAGCCTTATAAAAATTTAAAGGTGGGAATTTGATTCCCTGCTACTTTCTTTTCAAAAGTGCTTGGTTCATAATCCCTAGTGAGCATTATAAGCATCAAATCCTTCCTCCTAAGATTCGACATTCGCAAATTATTATTTGGTTATTTGATTCATATTTATATTTGGTTATTTAATTTATATTTATACTTTGTAACAGGCGAGAAGAGAATATTTTAAGAAAAATCAAGGAAACAATAAATACTACCACACAATGGCGCGAGGAGATTATAAAAAGTTGAAGAAGGATTTGAAGGAAGTTCTGGGAGGAGTCTGGTGATCCTGATTTGGAGGTGGAGCCTACATCTCCAGAGCGACATGAGCTGTGGAAGGTTGCCCATAAAAAGAAGTTGGGATCTTATGTAACCGAGGAGTCAGAATCGGTTGCATCTAAGATTGTAAGTGAAAGCTTCAATTAATCATGTATTCAATTTGATTGTGATTTAAATTAATTTAATTCTAACACGTGAACATGCTTTTGTTGTAGGACGAACTTGTGTATTTGAGCAGCCAAGGATCTTTTGTTTCACAAGGAAAGAATGATATTTTGACCACTACCATTGAAAAACTTGAGCATCCTGGTCGTGTTCGAGCAACTCACAATTTGATCCAATGCAGATGACGAAACAAACTACAGAAATGTTGGAGAAGAAAATGGAAAAAGGAGTTAGCAAGGAGCCAAATACTTACCTTCATCATATATTTCCAATTAAAGTATATCCTTTAGAATAACTTAGCCCATGTATCAAATTAATTAAAATTGTTAATAATAATATTTTAACTTAGCCCATGTAGAGTATCAAAAGCACACACACGCACAAGTGAATGTGATGTAAGGAAGAACAAGTTGTTGATAGAGATGTATAATATTTTATGAACATTCATTCTTAACTTCTGCTTTTAAGATTGTGGCTTTATTTTATTTGTGTTGTTCCACTCAACAAAATCGAGAGTCACGTGACAGATATTGCACGCTCATCACTGAAATTACACCACTTAGATTATTATTCGACTAATACTGATAATGTTCATCACTTCCTCCATAAACTGTGGTCCTCTTCCCCACTGACTACTAAGTATCTATAGATATTACCCCACCAATCACCATGCAATCTCACTTGGATACTCTTCCATTTGTATTATTATAAGTAGCACCAACCTCACCTAAAAATGATTCCCTCCGGAGTCATTGTAGGGCAGAACCCAATTTGTCAAGTTTCATAATTGTTTCCACTATGTCAAAATCAAATTCATATTAAGGAATGTTTGAATTGATTTGAATGTTTATTTTGCTTTACTTATTGGCTTAAACATTTACATTATGATCACAGACTATAGAAATAACTTATGACATGTTCTATAAGTTGTTTTAAGCTTATTTTCATAGGTCTCTAAGATAATTTATATAAATAGTCTATTCTATAAGTGTTGTATGTTGATTACTTAAACAGACTCTAAATCGAATACGATTCTTGTTTTTCCCACTTTTGCCACAATTTTGGTAGCCGCAAATATGTGAACAATAAAATATATTTTTAAAGAATAATTTTTAAGAAAGAATAACAAATTTAAAAGAGCTTAAGAAAAAATACTTAAAAAATAAAATAAAAAGTAGTAAATTAATAAAATTGTAGTATTCAAAATATGTTAATCTCAATTTAGTTTTTAGCTTATAAAAAATTAAGACTGAAAATACAAGAGATCATGGATAGTATTCACAAAAAACCACTAAATAGTTTTAACTTTACTTTTGATGTTTTTTGTTTAGTTCTAACCTCAAAATAATACTCTGCTACAAAAGAAAATTAAGCCATAAAAGACCTGCTTATCAAAAAAAAAAAGCCATAAAAGACCTTAATTTATATATTTTTTGTCTTATATGTTCAATTTCTTAATTAAACAAATTGAAAAGGATACATTTCTTTAATCGAGATTTCAAAAGCTAAGAGAAATAATTAGCTATCAATAAAAGTTGGAATTTGCTCCGTGCAAAAGATAGAAATAATTTATTTTATTTTATTTTATTTTTAATTTCTCTGTTTTCTGTGAAACCGAGAACTACCATTCTATATGTATGTGTTTTATATCTAATTTATTTTATTCAATTATCTATGATTTCACTCTTTTTCTTTGGTTTGACTCTAATAGATAAAACCAAGTCTCCCATTTTATTTGTGTGTTTTAAACAATGCTGAATACCTAAAAAATCAGATTGGGGCACACCAGAGCCAACCAGAAGATAAGAAATACATTATTGCTGCTACTTCAAATTATTTTCATTGAAAGTGATGTGATGACCGTTATCGGCCTAAGGTATAGAGAGTTGTTTGCTTGCACTAGAAATACTAATAAGATAAGGGAAGACAGAGCATTCTGGTTTGAAACAAAGTTCTAGCTTCCTTCACAGGGAGGAAGGATTGTTTCATTGAGATCCAGTAGTAGTAGTAGTAGGAATCAATCACAAAAATGGAAACTGAAAAGGTTAATGTTGTGTCTAGGAAACACTCAAATGATGAGGAACTTGATGATGATGGCAGAATCAAGAGAACTGGTATTATATTTTTTCTTTC
Organism: Astragalus glycyphyllos; assembly: GCA_963573325.1. Lineage (NCBI taxonomy): Eukaryota > Viridiplantae > Streptophyta > Magnoliopsida > Fabales > Fabaceae > Astragalus > Astragalus glycyphyllos. Next base: position 93,144,730 of record OY754307.1, read on the forward strand.
TCTATCTTTCCCTCATTCATATTATGTCACTGCATCCATCTTAGGCAACATAGGAATTATTATATTCTAACATCGCATTTTTATTCCTTCAACCTAAGCATGTAATATTAGTAATTTAGTATATATCTTCAAGAATTTTCATCTATATGGAAAATGACCTATATAATTACTAAAGTATAAAAAGGAGTATCGAAACTGATTGTGATAATATATGCTCTCTTTAACTAATTAGTTAGATATTTGATGCAATTAATTGAAATATTTGGGTATGGTTGCTTGTAGGGAATATATTGACAGCTACAACACACATAGTAACAGTGGTGGTGGGAGCAGGAGTATTGGCACTAGCATGGGCAATGGCTCAACTAGGATGGATAGCTGGTGTAGCTGCTATGATCATTTTTTCATGCATTTCTATTTACACATACAATCTTATAGCTGATTGTTATAGATATCCAGACCCAATCAATGGCAAGAGGAACTACACTTATATGCAGGCTGTGGAGTCATACCTAGGTATCATATATTGAATTTAATCTAATTTACTAGTTATGCTTTTTTTATATAGATATATTAGTAATTAGTAATTAGTTAGGGTACAGGGGAAATTTTACTTTCGAGGATTTGAATATGAACCTCCTTCATCAAACCCCTTCATATCACTTAGCTCGCTCACTGAACCACTTACCTTCTTGCGACTTGTTATGCTTCTACATGAACATTATATTGCTAAAATATGCAAAGTGCTACACTATAACCACATTTCCACTTTGTAATTAGGTGGAGCAATGCATGTATTTTGTGGATTGATACAGTACGTGAAGCTCACTGGGGTTACAGTGGGTTACACTATAACAACCTCTACAAGCATGGTGTATGTTATTTTGCTAATATATACTTATGCTGTTGACTATGTGTAGTAATATATATATGAGTTGCTCTTTCATTTTGGCCTTGATTTATGGTAATCTATATATGTGACAGGGCTATAAAAAAAGTAATTTGCTTCCACAGAAGAGGTCATGAAGCATATTGCAAGTTTTCAAACAATCCCTATATGATTGGTTTTGGGATTCTCCAAATTTTTTTGTCTCAAATCCCAAATTTTCACAAGTTAACATTACTTTCAACCGTTGCTGCGATTACCTCGTTTGGTTATGCATTTATTGGAAGTGGGCTTTCTATATCAATCTTGGTCTCAGGTATAATAATTTTTAGTACATATAGTTGCCCAAAGAGGTTTCCAACGTTAATCCAAAATTGTATGGTAATTTTCTTCCAACTCAGTATTTAATACAAAGGCATTTTGGTGTTGAACAGGAAAAGGAGCAACAACCAGTTTATCTGGAACCAAAATAGGACCAGAACTATCTGGGGAAGATAAAATTTGGAGGGTTTTTAGTGCTTTGGGAAACATTGCACTTGCTTCCTCTTTTGCTACTGTTGTCTATGATATCATGGTAAAGCCACACAACTTACTAATTACATTGTCATTATTATTACGGTAGATACTTATGTACGTAGTCGTAGTTTATTATACTACAAATTGGAAAGGAAAATAAATAGAGGACTTGGCTATTGCTGCAAGTTGGATTCATCAATTAGTTCATTAATTTTGATTATCTCTATGATTTATTTAGGACACATTAAAGTCATATCCACCAGAAAGCAAACAGATGAAGAAGGCCAATGTGTTGGGGATCACAACAATGACAACACTTTTCCTTCTATGTGGTAGCCTTGGATATGCTGCTTTCGGTGATCACACACCAGGGAACATTCTTACTGGCTTTGGATTTTATGAGCCCTTTTGGCTGGTTGCAATGGGGAATGTTTGCATTATAATCCACATGGTGGGAGCATATCAGGTTGAATTCCTCTTAATTATTAAATTTAATGTTGGTATTATTTAATGGTTGTAGATAAGTTTATTTATAATGTTAACCCATGAGATATTAATATTATGCGGCAGGTGATGGCTCAACCAATATTTCGTATAGTTGAGATGGGTGCTACTATAGTATGGCCAAGTTCATCTTTCATAAACAAGGAATATCCAATGAAAATGGGCTCGTTATCATTCAGAATCAACTTGTTTAGGTTAATTTGGAGGACTATATTTGTGATTGTGGTGACAATTATTGCAATGGCAATGCCATTTTTCAACGAGTTTCTTGCCTTGCTTGGAGCAATTGGGTTTTGGCCACTCATCGTCTTCTTTCCTATACAAATGCACATTGCTCAGAAACAAATAAGAAGAGTGTCACTAAAGTGGTGGGTGCTCCAACTATTGAGCTTTGTGTGCTTCCTTATTTCAGTAGCTGCGGCAGTTGGTTCCATTCATGGAATTAGTAAGAATATCAGGAAATACAAACTCTTCAAGTATAAACAATAACCTATTTCAAAGTTAATCTAGCTCAATTAAAATATTTTCTTTTATTGAGAAGAATATATTTTTTAAGACAATAATTAGCAAACACAAGCACACTCATGTTGTCCAAAGTTTTTGCTAGAGATCTAGAGGAAACCATGAAGTTGTACTACGGTGGATCATCTTAGTTATGACTTATGGGTCACTATTGGTGATATGCTTCTTGTTAGTGACAATTTTAGAGAATGAATGGTCAGCTCTGGTCTAAGAAAATTATTAATTTTGGGGCATGCCTTCCCGTCATATATTCAATTAATATTGTATGGTGTACTATAAGTGACACAAATTGATTGCAGAAATTGTAAAAATTGGCTTATTCTCAGACTCTTGTTACCTCGTGTCTAAGTCAAACATGTTGCTTGCTCTCATGAGCATGTCTATCATGGTACACATTTTTGTTTGGTAAGTTAAACCAGACTCATGACAAAAGTTATTCGTAAGTCACATCTTTTTGTCATATTTTGGAATTTAAAATATGGAAAAGGCACATCTTGGGCTGTTATGAGATTTTATATTAAAATTGTTCTTGATGGCCATTAGTCGTACTTTATATATGGTTTTAAAAATACAAAATATACAATTTGTTAAACATAAATATCCATTGCTTATTAGTTGAATGATAAAGCTTAAGTTAACTTGTTAGTTTGTTAAGTACGGTTTGGGATTAGTTGTGGACCTCACCTGCTCTCTCCCTTAAAACGACAGCACACAACGCTAGGGTTTCGCAAGTTAGGGTCCATCGCCGAGGTGGGGGGAGTCCCCCCTTCGCACTGCCCTCTGACTCCCCTCACCCCCTATGTCTCCTCGCCATCCTATCTCCCCCTTTTTGTTGGGGTTGTCATGGCGTAACGCTAGGCTTTCTTTGTTTCTTGTTTCTTTGGGTGATTGTAGTGGGTGTTGGGGTTATGTTGGTGCTGGTATTTCCTGGCTTCGGTTGCGTTTTTTTTTGCTATTGTGGGGGTTACGTGGTATGTTGGTGTATCTTGACTTTCGGCTTTATTGAAGTATACATGTATTTGTATACGTATTTTGTATCAATGTACAATCAGTTAGCTGACGTGTTTCACTTTAAGTTAGTTAAGTAGTTTAGCATTCCTTTTATAGTTAGTTAAGATACTGTTAGGTCAGTTATGGTTGTTAAGCCAACACTTGTATAAATATCAATATTCAGATCAATACAATTCTAATTCTTTCTTCCACAATTTGAAGATTGAATCCTTTTAGGGTATCAGAGCAGAGAAATATGCTCTGCGTCCCAATCGTTTTCTTCATCACAAACCTCACCAACAACAATGGCGGATATAATCACTTCCACAGAAGAACCCGATCAATCAATACAAACTCAGAAAAACGATAATCAACCAAAGGATCCTGCGTTAACCCTAACCAGTCCTTACTACCTTCATCCGGCGGAGAACCCAGGCGCCATTCTTGTTACGCCGGCGATGAATGGGAACAACTACGATACTTGGAGCAAGAAGATGAGAAGAGCGCTACTCATGAAGAACAAGATCAAATTTATCAATGGAAAGATCACGGCACCGGCGGAAAGCGATACTCTGTATGAAGCGTGGGAACGATGCAACGGAACGGTGGTTTCTTGGATCGCCGGATCGTTGACACCGGAGATAGCACAGAGTATTGAAAACGTTGAAAATGCTCACGATCTATGGAACAAATTGAAGAACCGATTCTCTAAAGGGGATGCCTTTCGCATGTCTGATTTGATGCAATAATTGCATTCGATCAAACAGGGAGAAAGGGGCATCAATTCCTACTACACGACCTCAAGGTAATTTGGGAGGATCTTGAAACCCTAAGACCGATCAATGCCTGCGCGTGTGGAGCAGTGGATACAAACACCAAGAAGCAACGTGAAGAGGAATATGTAATATGCTTTTTGAAGGGTCTCAATGATCAGTACAATACGGTGAAGACTCAAATTATGATGATGGAGCCTCTACCGAGGATTAGCAAGGTATTTTCTTTAACTTTGAAACAAGAAAGACAACTAAATGGGAGCATTGTTGGTGAGGGTCCTAAAACAGCGTTAATGGCGAATACTGCTCCTAATCAAGGATCTCAAGGAAGAGGAAATGGAAATTTGCGTGAAAGAGGTCGTGGCAGGTTTCCAGGAAGAACACAGAACAACAATTCTGGCAAAGTGTGCAGTTATTGTGGGAAACAAGGACATACTGTTGAGGTTTGCTATTTCAAGCATGGTTTTCCCCCTGGATTCAAATTCAAGGACAAGGAAGGTGCTGCCAACAATACAACAACGGATACCAACACCACTCAAGATGAAATTGCTGTGCCACAAGCCAATGAATCATTTGTTAGCATCAGCCCAGAAATGTATCAAAAGCTGATGGCCTTACTGAACAAGAATAATGATGCAGGAACAAGCCAAACACACCACATAATTGCATCCAACATGACTCAGGATTCCTCAGGTAATGTCACATATACTCTTTGGATAGTGGACACAGGAGCAACTGACCATATATGTAATAATTTGTCACTATTCTACTCATATCATAAAATAAAACCAGTTAGTATTAGAATGCCCAATGGGACAAGAACCTATGCTAAATATGCTGGAACTGTGATGTTCAATTCTGATTTAATTTTGCATAATGTGTTATATGTGCCTGAGTTTGGTTTTAATCTCATTTCCGGATATAAATTGTCTCATTTCCTGAAATGCAAAATAATTATTGATGATGATGATTGCACCATACAGGAAAAACCTACATTGAGGATGATTGGGCACGCTAGAGCTTTTCATTCCCTCTATGTGCTTGATCAGGAATCTAAATGCCTGTCTGCTTTTTCTATATGTGATGACTCTGATTCAATTACTTGTAAAAATGTCTTTAACAATCCCCAATATAGCCATGTGATATCTGAAAAAATTTCACTATGGCATCATAAACTAGGGCATCCCTCACACAATGTAACAAAGCACATTTGTAATCATTCACCATATATACAAATTGTTCCTAATAAAGTGTGTGATACTTGTCATCTTGCAAAGCAACACAAATTATCTTTTCCTGTTAGTACTACTGATAACTCTATTTTATATAGAGTTATTCATGTATCTAAACTTAGATAATTGCTTAAAATCAAGTATAATATGTGCTAAATATAGTAGTATAAATAAAATAACAACATTTATGGTTTTAAGGTGAATGATGTTCATAACTTAGCATCTTGCATGTATATTGGTATGTTTGATGTGTTTGTTCAGTGCAGTTGCAGTTAGGTGCATCTGCACCAGAAACAATTCTCACAGTGCATCTGCACTTGGTGCAACTGCACCTTCCTACACCGAAGCAGCTCACAACCCCACATTGGAAGAACCTCAATTCTTACCATTGCCATAATGCTTTGTTGGCATGCTGCTTGCTTAAGAGTCACATGGAGGCACATGGCCACTTGCAAAATGCGGCGCCCACAATAGAAGACCATCATGAATAATCATTCTTAAAGGACACGTGGCAACTTCTAATTGGACCTCTCTTTAAGGTTGAGTGTTGGAATCAAATCCTATCATCATCTTTTGAAAAGTAACCATGGTTAAACACCTTTTGGTTAACTTGATCACCAAGGAAACCCTCGTATGAAGGAAAGCTCCAAGGCTATAAATAGGACTTCATTTCTCACTTGAAAAATAGAACTTTTCATATTCTTTTCCATACTAGTTTTTCGTAGTTCTCTAGTTTATTTCTTCTAGTTCTTTTTACATATTTTCTTAGTTTAAATTAGTGTTAGTTTGAGAGGAAGGTGAGAAGAAACTGACAACTTCTCTCTCCACTTCTTCAAAGAACTAATAGGTGCAAGAAATTAGTTCTTAAGCAAATATATGCAAGAGTCTTTCATTTGGTGTAATTCTTACTCTCTTGAATACTCTTGTAATTTCCTTTATTGCAACATGTTTTCTTTCCAATATATTTGCTTTGCTATGCCCATCATGAGCTAAACTTCTTAAGTTGGGATATTCTAACTTTCCAATGATCTTTTGAGGAAAGTTATTGTGTTTTCAAGTGGTGTAAGCACTTTAGTTCTTGTGTTTAAATTCTTAATCTTGTTTTAAGGTTGATCACTTAGAAAAAGTAGAGTTATATTCACTTAATTGGCTTATAACTAGAAATCAAGAACTAAGTAAGGATAAGTGTTTAATAAAGCCTTTGTTAAACTTGTTTTGATAAAGTCAGCTTGTTAATTCCATGTTAATTCCTAGCCTTAGGTTAACATAGTCCTTACAAGTAGTGTAGTGAGATCTTAAGATGCAAGAGTGAACTTATTTAAGCAACTTGGATTATCTGTAAGGGGGCGAGAAAGGAATTGACAACTTCTTTCTTTACCGCAAAAAAACAGGATCATAAGAGCTTGTAACGAAACTCTGAAGAAAGTAGCTGACCAGCACACACTGATGTAGCTGCACCTAAGTGCATCTGCACCACAAGAAAACACAATACACTCAAAAGTGATTTAGATAGTGAAGACATCTCAACTATCATTCTCAACTGATTTCCTGCACAATTTACTTGCTTTCCTTTAATTTATTTTCATTTCAACTTCAACCAAAATTGTGAGTAGTGTAGCTGCACTAGCTTACAAGTCTTTGCAACATATAAGAATTAATCCAATCCCTGTGGGTTCGATCTTTTATACTACTTGTTTGTGACTGTGTATACTTGCACACGTTTTTCACACACCAACTACTAAAAGTAAAAGAGCTTTTGAACTAATACACATGGACATATGGGGTCCTTTCTCAACTCCATCTGTCCATGGTCACTTGTACTTCCTTACTGTTGTAGATGATTTCACAAGACATACATGATTATTTCTTATGAAAAACAAATCTGAGACAAGAGGATTGATCAAAGACTTCATCAATATGACTCATAATCAATTTGGAGTAACTGTGAAGGGCATTAGAACTGACAATGGAAAGGAGTTCATAATGACAGAGTATTACCATGAGAAAGGCATCATGCACCAAAGGACATGTGTGGAGACTCCCCAGCAAAATGCAGTGGCCGAAAGGAAGCATAGACACATACTCAATGTGACCAGAGCCTTGATGTTCCAGTCACATCTGCCTAAGGTATTTTGGTCTTATACTGTAACTCATGCTGTACATTTGATAAACAGGTTGCCTACAGTTGCGCTGGAAAATAAATCTCCATATGAAGTGCTACACCAACATGTTCCTGACCTAAAATACCTAAGGGTTTTTGGATGTCTTAGCTTTGCTTCAACATTGTCTCAAGGCAAAAACAAACTTGATGCAAGAGCAAGGAAGTGTGTATTCCTTGGATACAGACCTGGCACAAAAGGATACATTCAAATGGATCTCAATAGCAGAGAAATTTTTATATCAAGGAATGTTCTTTTCTATGAAGATACATTCCCATACATTACTCTCCACAAACAAAAATCCCACTTTATACCTACTCCTAGCACATATGATCTGACTACATTTGATCCTGAAAACCCAAACAGTGATAACTTACCTCCAACACAAGAGATTCTAACACCAGATGACCCTACTGAATCTCAACCAAATGACTTGACAAGCACTGAAACCTCACCAGAAGATTCACCAGAAAACTCACCAGAAAGGCCAATAGAGAACACTGAAACTGCCACCCTATAGAGACCTACCAGAACCATTAGACCACCAATTCGTTTCAATGATTATGTGTGTGGTGCCAGTCTAACCAAACACAACTGTCTGTACCCTATTAAGCCTGTCATAGGCTATGAGAAACTCATGCCCACCTACAAAAATTTTGCTCTATCCATCTGCTCTCTAAGTGAGCCAACTACATATAATCAAGCTTCAAAATCTGAGCATTGGACACAAGCCATGAAATCAGAACTTGAAGCCCTTGATCAAAATCAAACATGGGTATTAACTGCTCTTCCACCTGGAAAGAAAACAATAGGGTGCAAATGGGTCTATAGGATCAAATACAAGGCTGATGGGACAATAGAGAGATACAAAGAAAGATTAGTGGCCAATGGATATACTCAAACAGAAGGAATTGATTACATGGACACCTTCTCTCTTGTAGCGAAAATGACAACTATAAGAATGCTTTTGGCAATTGCAGCAAGTCAGTCATGGCACCTACAGCAACTAGATGTGAATAATGTCTTCCTCCATGGTGATTTGGATGAGGAAGTCTACATGGATGTGCCTCAAGGATACAAGAAACACAATGAAAATCAGGTCTGCAGACTGCTAAAGTCTCTATATGGACTGAAGCAAGCAAGCAGGCAATGGTTTGCCAAGTTATCTGGGTTTCTAATGTCACTTGGATTCAAACAATCACAATCTGATCATTCCCTATTCACAAGGACTACTACTGGAAACACTACAGTATTGTTGATCTATGTTGATGATCTAATTCTTGTTGGGCCCAACATAGATGAAATCAACACTGTCAAGCACTCTTTGAACACAGTTTTTAAAATCAAAGATTTGGGTTGTCTAAGATACTTTCTTGGAATTGAAGTGGCTAGAAGCTCAAATGGAATAACAATATGTCAACGTAAGTATGCTCTTGATCTTTTAAGTGAAACTGGCCTGTTTGGATCGAAACCAGTTTCCACTCCAATGACCAAGGCATCACAACTAGACACTGGTGAAGACACTGCTGATGTTGATGTCAGCATCTATCGTCGCCTAATTGGAAAACTCTTATATCTAAATACAACCAGACCAGACTTGAGCTTTGCAGTACAACAATTAAGCCAATACATGGCAAGTCCCAAAACGAAGCATATGCAAGCTGCGCATCGTGTCCTCAGATACATCAAGCAGGCTCCTGGACAGGGTTTATTCTTCTCTGCATCCTCCAAACTACAACTGAAGGCATTCAGTGACTCAGATTGGGCAACTTGTGTTGTCACTAGAAGGTCTGTAACAGGGTTTTGTGTGTTCCTTGGAGAGTCACTTATTTCATGGAAATCAAAGAAACAAACCACTGTTTCTAGGTCTTCAACAGAGGCAGAATACCGTGCCCTTCCCTCCACAGTATGTGAACTTCAATGGCTCACATATATTCTCAAAGATTTGGCCCTGAACATCATCACACCTGCTCTATTATACTGTGACAGCCAATCTGCAAGACACATTGCTGCCAACTCCAGCTTCCATGAGCGCACCAAACACATTGACATTGATTGTCATGTGGTTCGTGAAAACTCCAAGCTCAATTATTTCATTTGCTGCCTGTTCCTTCATCATCTAAACTAGCTGACATCCTTACAAAGGCACTGGATCCCCAACATTTCACAACACTTTTGTCCAAGCTTGGAGTGCTGAGTATTTACCCTCCAGCTTGAGGGGGGGTATTGAAGTATACATGTATTTGTATATGTATTTTGTATCAATGTACAATCAGTTAGCTGACGTGTTTCACTTTAAGTTAGTTAAGTAGTTTAGCATTCCTTTTACAATTAGTTAAGATACTGTTAGGTCAGTTATGGTTGTTAAGCCAACACTTGTATAAATATCAATATTCAGATCAATACAATTCTAATTCTTTCTTCCACAATTTGAAGATTGAATCCTTTTAGCCTTTTCTTCCTAGCCTTACTGTTGCTTATGCTAGGTTTTATCAATAAAAAATCTTTAATTGTCGGAAAAAAAAAACTTTTTATGATTAGTTGGTTGGTTTACCACCTAAGCATTGTATTTATTATTTCTAGAAATTCTTGTGACATACTTTCTAGATTCAAGCACTGTCTTCTAGTTTATTGTAAGTTGCATTTAAAAATCAAAGAAATTAGCATCTTCTAAGAACTACCAACAATATTCAAAGACACAAATGGTAAAGTGGGTTTGGTCTTCAAGAGCGAAGTTGCAAAGGAAGCTGGTTATGGGAAATCACGGAGCACGACCGTTTTAAAATTCAAAGTGTATTGAATAGGAGGGGTGGAGACCCTTCTAGTTAAATGATGAAGGCTTTTGAACTTTTGACTAACTACAGAAAAAATAGCAACTTTCCTAACCACCATTTGACATTCCATTGCCACTAATCACAGTTGGTTCATGAGTGCTACGTGAAAATTGACAACCAGGACAAGTCATGTAAAGGCTTTGTGCTGAAAATGGACTAACTACAGTTTGAGTTTGACTCTAAAATATCATGTGTAGTGTATGTCAATGTTTTAAAACCTAACTACTTACTAAATCAGTAAAAACACTTTAACCAAAAAAAAAATCAGTAAAAGTAAAAACACCTACTCGAATTGCTTCAATCTTACCAATTTCTTAAAAAAAATAACGACTTAAATATCATTTTGTTGCTGTAATTACAGCAAATATCCATATTGGTCCCCACAAAATTTAAAAAAAATAAAATAGCAATTGCAAAATTTAAAATTATTCATTTTGGTCTCTGAGGTCATTTTAAAGCTAATATGTCACATTTTTTTGGACAGATGATTTGTCACGTGTGGAATGGAGTGACATGGATGTGATGCTTATGTGGACTACCCATGCGAAATACTAATCTGAATTCCCTAATTGGAAGTTGTAAAATTGGAAGAAAAAAACAAGTTAGGTCAACAGAGAGAGGGAGAAGCTCGAAGGCGAGGTTGCAGTGCGAAGGTGAAGGTGAAGGCAAAGTTGTCTGCGACGGTGAAGGGGGGAGGTTGGAATCGAATGATTAGATCAATAAAAACAAAATCAAGTCAACCTCATTCGAAATCACAGTAATATGAACAACTCGATACTAATCAATTTGCACAAACCCGATTCAATTACCCAGATCGGATCCACAATGGCGGCAGTATAAAGATAAAAGGACATATCCGTTTAGAAGCACATAGTGCGAAAATGAGGAAAATAGAAAGAACAAGGAAGAGAATGAGGAATCACGATTGAGCGAGAAACAAGGAAAATATAGAGTGCCAAAATGAGGAAAATAGAGAGAACAAAGAAGAGAATGAGATGGAGGAATTCATTTCAATTCCATTTTTAATCAAATTATTAATTGAGCAGTGATATTTAGTACGGGCCAATTTTTGACAAAATATCGGAAAGCTAAGTTGTCAAATTTTTGAGACATATTTAACACCGAGACCGATGACAATAAATGATGGTTGGTGTATGCCAGTAGTTTACTACTTTACCGCACTGCCATGTTTCGTAATGTTCAGTATTTCCCTTATTAAATCAACTTCATCCGAAATCATATTTATCAAACACCAACAGAACCACTCCCAAAATCATTAAAATGAAGTCTATTGTCAATCCTAGAATATGTTAGTATCAACAAACAGTTGAAAAGAAAAAAGTAATGATGGTTATGTCATTAGTGTGTAGTTTTAACTAACCCAAGTTATCCAGTGGAAAATTCCCACCGGTGACTAATTGGCCATAAATCAGTCGTGTTTGAATAAAACTCTTTTTATTTAATGAAAGCTAATCACCCTTTAATTTGCTTCCATCGTTTCCTTTGTCACACCACACTCGTGTCCCTCACTGAAAGATTATTGTGTTATTGTTAATATTAGTAATATATAACCTGAATTCACAAACGTGTTAGATATAGAATTTAGTAAGACACTCACATCAGAGAATGGAGACAGAAGTGAAACAGAATCAGCAGCTCTCCATGTTTGAATTTTGACGACAATTTCCCGGCAAATATTATCCCTTCGTCTAAATGTCTAATATGCCCCTCTTAATGTTGAAATTCCCCTTGTATTTGTTTCTCTTCCTGAGTATCACAAACCCCTCACGAGTAATTTCGCAAACAACAAACACCGAACAAACAATCCTACTCACTCTAAAAAGCCAACTAGGCCACCCACCGTCGCTCCGATCATGGAAACCGTCACCGTCTTCCCCGTGCGACTGGCCGGAGATCCGTTGCACTGGCCGTGCCGTGACGGAGCTTCTCCTTCCAAGCAAAAACATCACTGCAGAGAACCTCCCTACCACAATCTGCGACCTCAAGAACCTCACCAAGCTAGACCTCTCCAACAACTCCATCGCCGGTGAGTTTCCGTCGTCGCTTTACAACTGCTCCAACCTCCTGTATCTCGACCTGTCACAGAATTACTTCGCAGGCCAACTCCCTAACAACATCGATCTCCTCAAAACACTAACGTACCTCAACCTCGGCGGTAACAGTTTCTCCGGCGACATCCCGCCGGCGTTCGGAAAACTCCATGAGCTTCAAACTTTACACCTCTATCAAAACAACTTCAACGGAACATTTCCAAAAGAAATCGGAAGCCTGCTCAATCTTGAAACCCTAGGTTTGGCTTACAACTTCAAACTTAAACCCATGGCGATTCCGTTGGAATTTGGAAACCTAAAGAGCGTGAAATTCATGTGGATTTCACAGTGTAACTTGATAGGTAATATTCCAGAAACCTTTGGAAAACTCACGAGTCTCGTGCAATTGGATTTGTCAACCAACAATTTAACGGGAAGTATTCCTGGTAGTTTGTTCTTGTTAAGGAATTTGAAGTTGTTGTTCCTTTACCGTAATAAGTTATCTGGTGTTATTCCAACTTCGGTTCAGGCTTTGAATTTAACTCATATAGATTTGGCAATGAACAATTTCACGGGTTCCATACCCCAACAATTTGGAAATTTGAAGAATTTAACTATACTGCACTTGTATTCAAATCAATTGTCTGGTGAGATTCCAAGAGGCTTGGGGCTAATCACAAGTCTTAGGAATTTTAGAGTTTTTGACAATAAGTTGAATGGAACTTTGCCTCCAGAATTGGGACAGTATTCAAAGCTTGTGGCTTTTGAAGTTGCTGAGAATCAATTCATTGGTGGGTTGCCAGAACATTTGTGTGATGGTGGTTCTTTGTTGGGTGTCATTGCTTTTTCCAACAACCTCAGTGGAGAGTTGCCTACGTGGTTTGAGAATTGTTCTTCTCTTACCACTGTTCAGCTTTACAATAACAGATTTTCAGGAGAGGTTCCTTTGGGATTATGGAGTTTGCAGAAATTATCCACCTTGATGTTGAGCGACAACTCCTTTTCTGGTCAACTTCCAAGAAAATTGTCATGGAATATGTCTAGACTTGAGATCAGAAACAACAACTTTTCTGGTGAGATATCTCTTGGGATTTCTTCTGCTTTAAATTTGGTGGTATTTGATGCGAGAAACAACATGTTTTCGGGTGAAATTCCGAGGGAATTGACGGGTCTTAGTGGACTCACTACCCTCATGCTTGATGGTAATCAACTCTCTGGTTCACTCCCTTCTGAGATATCATCATGGCAATCATTGAATACTTTAACACTCTCTAAAAACAAAATTTCTGGCCACATCCCTGTGGTTTTAGCTTCTCTTCCTAACCTTGTTTACTTGGACTTGTCTGAAAATGACATATCAGGTGAAATCCCATTTCAGCTTATCAAATTGAGGTTCATTTTTCTCAACTTGTCCTCCAACAACCTTTCCGGGAACATCCCTGATGAGTTTAGTAACCTTGCATATGAAACCAGTTTCTTGAACAATCCTCATCTATGTGCTCATAATGAAATTTTCAACCTTACAAGCTGCTTAACCAAAATCGCGCCACACTCCAGCAAATCGTCTTCGAAACTCCTTGCCCTGATTATTGTTGTTACCATCATTATGTTGTTGGCCACTGCCTCCTTGGTGTTGTTTGGAGTGAAAAAACAATGGGGGAAAAAGCGTTGCACGCGTAAGGTTTCGACATGGAGGCTTACCTCATTCCAAAGGCTTGATCTCACTGAAATAAACATCTTCTCAAGTTTGACAGCCAATAACATCATAGGAAGTGGAGGATTCGGGAAAGTTTACAGGATACCTTCGAATCGTCCTGGTGAGTATGTTGCGGTAAAGAAGATTTGGAATCGCAAAGATGTTGATGATAAGCTGGAGAAAGAGTTTATGGCTGAGGTTGAGATCTTGGGGAATATTCGGCATTCCAATATAGTGAAGCTTTTGTGTTGTTATTCTAGTGAGACCTCCAAACTTCTTGTGTATGAGTACATGGAAAATCATAGCCTAGACAAATGGCTTCATCAAAAGAAGAAAACATCAGCAGCTTCTGAGTTGAGTTCACCCAACAAGAACCCACTATTGAGTTGGCCAACTAGGTTGAAAATTGCCATTGGAGCTGCACAAGGCCTGTGTTACATGCACCATGAATGTTCAATGCCAATCATCCACCGAGACGTGAAGACTAGCAATATACTGCTAGACTCGGACTTCAAGGCGAGGATAGCAGATTTTGGGCTCGCCAGGATGTTAACGAAGCACGGGGAACCATACACCATGTCTGTTCTAGCAGGGTCTTACGGGTACATTCCACCAGGTAAATGATGCACCAACAAGATTTTAAATTGTGCTCATTGCAGTCTTTTGATATTGCAAAGAGTCGCAGTTAAATGTTGTTGATGTGACTTCAATCACGATCGTGATGCAGTCTGGAAAACAAAGTGTCTTACAAAATATCTTATATTCATTCATATTGTTCTCAACTGATTCTGGACTTCACTTGCATGCAATATTGCAGAATATGCGTACTCAACGAGGATTGATGAGAAAGTTGATGTGTATAGTTTTGGAGTTGTGCTTCTAGAGCTGGTGACAGGAAGAGAGGCTAATAATGGAGGAGAACAAGGAGAACAAGCATGCAGTTTGGTTGATTGGGCATGGCAGCATTATAGTGAAGGGAAGAGCATCACTGAGGCCTTTGATGAGGATATCAGAGAATCACGTTATGCGGCAGAGATGACTAGTGTCTTCAAACTAGGCCTCCTGTGCACAAGCTCTTTGCCCTCCACTAGGCCTACCACAAAGGAGATATTGCAAGTTCTTCGTCAGTGTTGTTCTGCAAGTAAATCTGTGGCAACTGAGTTTGATATAACTCCTCTTCTTGCAGATGCAACTTACATTTCAAGCTACAAGGACAGTAGGAACGTGAGTGAAAACGAAGAGAGTTGCTTATATAGTGTGTAGCTGTAGTATTTCAGACGAAGAATAATTCCAAATAATGATATAATGGAACATATAGCTACTTTAGTCTTCTAGTGAAATCACAGAGTATATATTATACAGAAAACTTGTTCACCGGGCTAGTCTTGCTCAAGTTTTGGATATAATGACCATGTTTTTACTATGGGAACTTTTACAAACTACAGCTTTATTTGGGCAAAGCAATTAGCAAGTAGCGTACTCTCAGTATTATTCCTTTCTTGCATTGTGTTTATCAGCCATAGTCCGAAATAGTGGCGTATCTAGGATCCCGGGTTAGAGTGTGCAAAATTTCTTAAACACATGCAACGCTATAAATATAATAAAAAAAACTTATATTTAAATAGATAAATTACACAACTCATAATTGGTCGCTTAAAGGAGGAAGAGAAGAAAGAAGAACATGCTCGAGAGTGGGAAAATGTGTTGAAAGAAAATTAGAAAAGTGTAAGATTGTGAGCAATTGTGTGAGTATGATGTATTAGATTGATGCAAAACTACGAGTTTAGGTGCAAAAAAATAATTGTAGGGTGTGCAAAATATTTTTGTAGTAGGATATTATACTAATATTATTTTTTAATAGGCGTATTAGTACTAATATTATTTTTCCAGAGTGGTCAATTGACCACCCTGGACATAAGGCAAATCCGCCCCTGGTCCGAAACGTAATAAAACACCGGGTTGATAAAGTATGCAAAAAGAGAAGCAAACAGCAAAGAAAGACACAGAAATACAATTTTAAGCAAAGGGGTTGTGCTCGCCAATTCACTCATCCACCTCGGAGTGTATTTAAGTGTATGTTTGATGTGTGTCAGGATTTGAAATGACTTTGTGGACTTATAAGATTTGAAATGAGTTTTCGCATACATTCAAAGTTACAAGATTTAAAGACAAAAGTAATAAAGTTGTGATAAAGAAAAGTAAAATCAATACAATTATTAGTTAATTCACTCAAATTTCATGTTCTCCACAACACCCCAAGCATAAGGCCTACAAGGGAGAAGTGCGAGGGTATGTTTGAAAAGGAGTTTTTGGAGGGTTTTGAAAGGGAGAGCTTTAGAGTGCTTAGTCTATATTTAAAAATAGATATATATATATATATATATATATATATATATATATATATATATATTTGACATCATAAAAAATTAAAAGAATAACATGATAGATAAATAATAATATACAACGTTTTATAACACTTCATTTATGTTTAGAGACATTTTATAGCTTCCTCAATTTAGAATTGAAAAATAAGTATTCTCCTCCTAAAACTTCCTCTCGAACCTACCCTAAGAGGATAGGTCGGGTTTATTCTTATATGAGTGAGCAAACTATGATGGTCTGCTGCCCCCAAGCATGGGCCCAAAGGGGTGAATTGCATAAGTGATAGGTCGAGTTAATGTATACTTGCTCGTATGCAAAGTAACATGGTTGATCGTTTTCTTTTGAAAGACGAGTGAGTAGTGTAACTGTGAATTAATCCTTTGTTAAGAGCCGCTTAGCAAATCTCTCCTAGTTAAAAGTAAACTCTCATATTTATGGAGAGCAACACAAGATTATAAGTGTGATTAGCCTTAAAAAAATGTCTTCTTTAGAGAGGATTTAGTAACCCATCCTCGTGTTAAAGTTATTATTGTTGGTAGAAGTCAAACTAAATTCACAAGCTTTACTTGTGAAAGGTAGCTCCATCAATAATTTGTCTCTTTCGATAGGGGTGAGCATGGGATGAGTTAGGACGGATTATAACTAACCCCATTTGGTCTCAAATTTTGATTGGATCATTTTATAGATATGAACCTGTCTTTATTCCCGAACAAATCCGATAAACTATGGGTCAATTTAAGACTGGTTTTATTCAAGAGGGGACTGGATTGTCCCAAAATTTAAATAATATTATTTTTAAAAACATTGTTTCTACTTTTTATTTGATAATGAATTTTTATAAATAAATTTGGTAAAACTTCTATAAAAGTAATGTTGATATGTGTTCAATTTCGTTAAACATACATTCGAATGTTTCTATTTTTCTATAAAATCTAAGTATACTTTCTATTGCTATTGTGACTACTAAAAAATTAAGACGTCATTGGTACACTATACAGTTAATTTTTAGTTTTAAATTCAAAAATTAAATTTTTGATCAAAAGTCAAATTATAAGAGTACATATACATATATTTTTTATTTATCCTTTAAATAATTTTTTGTCACATTAAATATATATATAATAAATATTTTATTTTAGTTTATAAGTTAATTATACATCAGTTTATCACTTAACATAACATGTAATATTAAAAATAGGCTAAATACCACTCTTGGTCCTTTATCTTTACACGAAGTTTCACTTTCGTCCTTTATCTTTTTTTTGGTCCGTTTTGGTCCTTTATCTTTCATTTTCGTTTCATTTTGGTCCATGCCGTTAGTTGTTGTTAACGGACGCCACGCTGGCAGTTAACTGCTGACGTGGCGTCTTAAATTCATTAAATGACTTGGCAAAATAAGTATTATTTAATTTCAACAGATTTACACATAAGCAATTTTGTTTTTGAATTTTTAAAAAACAAAACATAAATAAACAAATAGCTAAACACTTTAAATGAAACTAAAAATCTTAGAATCAAAAGGAAATCTGGAAAAATTGAAGAACAGTTAAGAACATCATCATCCCCTTCAAAACCCCATCTTCATTTTCTCCACCACATCACCCCCATTTGAGCAGGTAAACCCTAAATTAAAAAGCGTCATCTTCATCTTCTTCCCCACTAAGTCAATGGCATCTTCCAATTTGAAGAGCTACTCATCATTTGGTCCATCTCGTCAACCTTCCCATTAATGGGTTGTTCAAACTGTGAAGAAAGAAACCCCAAACAAAGGACGAAAGTTCTGGGGCTGTAGGTATTTCGTGGTAACATTAATGGTGGTTGGACCCTCTATTCCGCCATTGTTGCAGATCTGAGTTCCAGATCTGGGATTTCTGCTGAAGCTTGTGTTGTTTCGTTTTAGTCCTCTATGTTTTTGTTTGGTTTCATTTTGGTCCCTCTCATTATTTATGTTGTTTCAATTTGGTCCCTCTCAATTTGGTCCCTCTCAATTTCTTTTAAACATTAATGGTGGATGTTTAGTCCATTTTTTGTTGTTTAATTGGATGGATGTTGTTTATTAATAGCCAATAGACACATGCTGACAACACATATTTGGTCACTTTTGATTGACAATAAATTGGTATGGTACGTTTCATTTTGGTCCTTCATGTTTACTATTTGGTTTCAATCTAGTCCTCTATCTTTTTTAATAGTTTCACTTTGGTCCCTCATTATCCCTCATTTTTAACTACTATATAAAGCAATAATGTCCTATAGGTGTCGAGATTTGAAACACAAATTACACAGATTTGGAACACAACTTACACATATTTGAAACACAACTTACACGGAATTCAAAATATTGTTCTAAATGAAATTGAAACACAACTTTGAATTCAAACACAAGCTACCACCTAACTACTGGCTAAAGTTACACCATTACACAAATTTTCTAGGTTTGACAATAAGCATTACACAAGCTACTAGTTAAACTCAGAATGGCATATTCAAAAGAAACTAAGAGGGACCAAATTGAAACAAAATAGATAATGAGAAGGACCAAAATGAAACCAAACAAAAACATAGAGGACTAAAACGAAACAACAGGAGCTTCAACAGAAATCCCAGATTTGGAACTCAGATCTGCAACAATAGCTCTTCAAATTGGAAGATGCCCAGATCTGATGTTAAATCAAACCAGACCCAGATCAGAAGAAACGAAACGAAACAGATTGCAATGAAATCAAAACGAAATCCAACCTTAATCGATTTCAAAACGAAATTCAACACGTTTCCAGATGAAATAAAAACAAAATCCAACCCTAAAGCCCAAATCGAAATCAAAACGAAATTCAAACCTAAAACCCAAATCGAAGTAGTAGATGAGAAAGAAACGAAAAAAGAAAGAAGATGAAGTTTTCCATAAAGAAGAAGATGAGGTTAACGTTGTTTCAAACCCATAATTTCTGGGTTTCTAAAATGGCATTGTTTCAAACCCAGAATTTCTCCTCAATTCATTTTAATCTTTTAATTGTTTTAATTATTTTCATGTTTTTATGTTTTGTAATATTTTCATTTATGTTTTTATCAATTTAATGTTAATGCTGATGTGGTATTGCATATATTAATAAAATAATATTAGATTTGCCACGTCAATTAATGAAAACGGACGCCACGTCAGCAGTTAACTGCCAACGTGGCGGCCGTCAGTTTAAACTGACGGCAGAGACGAAAGTGAAACAAAAATGAAACATAAAGGACCAAAACGGACCAAAAAAAAGATAAAGGACGAAAGTGAAACTTTGCCCAAAGATAAAGGACAAAAAGTGATATTTAGCCTTAAAAATATAGATATAAACTTTTATAATTCAAGTACAATTCAACTATTACCAATTCAATGACAAGTCCGATATTCAAAATATTACAAATCCAATAGAGGAGTTATCAAAAAGAAAAAGAAAAAGAATCCAGTAGAAGAGCTACGATGAACCTGAGCCATAGGATTCAACTCAAACAGAATCCAGTAGAGGAGTTATCAAAAAGAAAAAGAAAAAGAATCCAGTAGAAGAGCTACGATGAACCTGAGCCATAGGATTCAACTCAAACAGACGTTTAAGATGAGCAATAAATATTGGTAACCGTGATAACAAAGCACTATATAATAACGAATTCTTTCTTTGGGGAGTAGTTTACTCTGTTTTCCTTTCTCTCCCAACAAGTTGGTTAGTCCGAGCAAGAAAATGTCGATATCAGCGGAAGAAGAAGAAAATGTCGTCGTCTAACATAGAGATTAGGGCATCACACATATTGTTAAAGCATGAAGGTTCTAGAAGTACCTCTTCGTGGACGGATCCAGAAGGCTACGTCATCAAGAACACCACCAAAGAAAGTGTCATTGCTCAGCTAAAGGCAATGCGCGTTGACATCTTATCTAGAAAGGCCAGCTTCAATGACATTGCGTCTCGCTACTCCCATTGTAGCTCTGCCAAATGCGGCGGCGATCTTGGTCAGTACTCCGCAAAACTCTCTCCAATAGATACTTTTTGTTCTTCCTTTTTATTCCAAGCAAATTGTGCTTTTCGATTTAGAAGGCTTTTTCTTTTTTCTTTTTTGTTTGCTTAATTTAACAAAATTGTCCAAGATTGTGACGCTACCTATTTTTTGAGGGACAGCTGCACTACGTGTTGGCTGATTTCTCCTTGCAATTTCCCACACATGTAGCTGGGTCATTTGCAATTTGAAGAGCCACTGTAGTTGGTCTATCAATGCCCTCCCATATTTTGTCATTCCTTTTCTTCCACATCGCCCAAATAGCCATTGCAAAAGTCTTTTGTTGTTCAACAGATAACTCATCCAACAGCTGAAAAAGACAAGTTGAGAAATCAAAATTCTGCTGCATGCACCGATGGACAACAGCAGGAAAACTTGTTGCTTGCCACACCTGTAAAGCTTGTGAACATTGAAAAAACAAATGCAAATCAGATTCAGGACCATTATTACACAAAGAACACTCTTCATCACAAGGCACATGACGTTTAGACAAGTTGCATCTAGTTGGTAGACACTCCCGCGCTAGAGATTTGAAATGACTTTCTGGACTTATAAGATTTTTTTTTACCAAAACAAATTTATGTCATTTCAATATCAATAATGTTTGTTACACACAAAGGAGCAATATAATGAGAAAAGGAGCTAGCATAAAGTCTTAATGCCCTTGCAAGAGTATGAGCAACAAGATTGGCTTGCCGCCTAACATAGCTAATCCTATAGCTTGAATATTGAGAAATAAATTTGATACAATGGGAGATAATAACACCAAAATCAGAGTTGTTGGACGTCTCTTTATTCACCGCATTAGTCACTGAAATACAATCTGTCTCAATGATTACTGCTTCCAAGCCTAAGTCTTTCAACCAATTCAATGCTTGCCATAGCCCCATTGCTTCCGCTTCTTGACGTTCCGGAGTGCCTTCAAACCACATAGTCTTCCCCTCCATGAAACTACCATTCTCATCTCGAATACACATACCAATACCATACTTGTTTTCAGAATCAAATAGCGCCGCATCAATATTGCATTTGAGAGTACCTGCTGCCGGTTTAGTCCATGTCATTTGAACACCATCAGTTTGAGGGACAGCTGCACTACGTGTTGGCTGATTTCTCCTTGCAATTTCCCACACATGTAGCTGGTCATTTGCAATTTGAAGAGCCACTGTAGTTGGTCTATCAATGCCCTCCCATATTTTGTCATTCCTTTTCTTCCACATCGCCCAAATAGCCATTGCAAAAGTCTTTTGTTGTTCAACAGATAACTCATCCAGCAGCTAAAAAAGACAAGTTGAGAAATCAAAATTCTGCTGCATGCACTGATGGACAACAGCAGCAAAACTTGTTGCTTGCCACACCTGTAAAGCCTGTGAACATTGAAAAAACAAATGCAAATCAAATTCAGGACCATTATTACACAAAGAACACTCTTCATCACAAGACACATGACGTTTAGACAAGTTGCATCTAGTTGGTAGACACTCCCGCGCTAATCGCCAAAGTAGAATCTTAGCACGTGGAGGTATTTTTAGACGCCAAATTTGCATCCAATTACCCGGCACACGGAGATGAGAACTATCAATAAGGTCCTCCATTATCCCAAAATAAGTGGATTTAACTGAGCACACTCCATTACGACTTCTCCACCACACAATCTTATCCTCCTCTTCCAAATTATGAAGAGCCATCTTCTTGATAAGTGTCGCTTCATGGCTATTAAAGAGAGAATCAACAACCATGTCATTCCAACCATCCTTTGTATCTTTCCAAAGATCAACCACTTTCAGGTCCTCCATTCCCCCCACAATAGGAGAACGTATAAAAGCGTCTTTCCTACCTTTCCCAAATTAACCACCACCCAGGAAGAATAGATACTACGCCATATATAACTGAGATTATGGCCCAAGCGGGCCCCCATAAAGTCACTATCCGGAAAATATTTGGCTTTGAAGACACGCCCAACTATAGTATCAGCGTGGGTCAGAATTTTCCACGCTTGCTTTCCAAAGATTTGAAATGAGTTTTAGCATACATTCAAAGTTACAAGAGTTAAGACAAAAGTAATAAAGTTGTGATAAAGAAGAGTAAAATCAATACAATTATTAGTTAATTCACTCTTAGTCTATGTTTTAATATATATATATTTGAGATTATAAAAAATTAAAAGAATAACACGATAGATAAATAATAATATACAATATTTTATCACACTTCATTTATGTTTAGAAACATTTTATAGCTTCCACAATTTAGAATTGAAAAATAAATATCCTCCTCCTAAAACTTCCTCACGAACCTACCCTAAGAGGATAGGTCGGGTTGATTCTTATATGAGTGAGCCAACTATGATGGTCAGCAGCCCCCAAGCACGGGCCGAAAGGGGTGAATTGCATAAGTGATAGGTCGAGTTAATGTACTTGCTCGTATGCAAAGCAACTTAGTCGACCATTTTCTTTTGAAACACGAGTGAGTAGTGTAACTGTGAATTAATCCTTTGTTAAGAGCTACTTAGCAAATCTCTCATAGTTAAAAGTAAACTTTCATCTTTAAGGAGAGCAACACAAGATTATAGGTGTGATTAGCCTTAAAAATATGTCTTCTTAGGGAGGATTTAGTAACTCATCCTCGTGTTAAAGTTATTATTGTTGGTAGAAGTCAAACCAAATTCAGAAGCTTTATTTGTGGTGAAAGGTAGCTCCATCAATAATTTGTCTCTTTCGTTAGGGGTGAGTATGGGATGAGTATAGGGCGGATTATAACTAACGTTATCTGGTCTCAAATTTTGATCGAGTCATTTTATAGATATGAACTTGTCCTTATTCCCGAACAAATCCGATAAACTATGGGTCAATTTAAGCCTGGTTTTATTCAAGAGGGGAGTGGATTGTCCCAAAAATATAAATAATATTATTTTTGAAAACATTGTTTCTACTTTTTATTGATAATGAATTTTTATACATAAATTTGGTAAAACTTCAATAAAAGTAATGTTGATATGTGTCCAACTTAGTTAAACATACATTCCAA
Source organism: Astragalus glycyphyllos (assembly GCA_963573325.1). Lineage (NCBI taxonomy): Eukaryota > Viridiplantae > Streptophyta > Magnoliopsida > Fabales > Fabaceae > Astragalus > Astragalus glycyphyllos. The sequence goes on from OY754307.1 coordinate 93,168,331, forward strand.
TGTTTCTATTTTTCTATAAAATCTAAGTATACTTTCTATTGCTATTGTGACTACTAAAAAATTAAAACATCATTGGTACACTATAAAGTTAATTTTTAGTTTTAAATTCAAAAATTAAATTTTTGATCAAAAGTCAAATTATAAGAGTACATATGCATATATTTTTTATTTATCCTTTAAATAATTTTTTGTCACATTAAATATATATATATATATATATATATAAATAATAAATATTTTATTTTAGTTTATAAGTTAATTATACAGCTAGTTCATCATTTAACATAACATGTAATATTAAAAATATAGATATAAACTTTTATAATTCAACTACAATTCAACTATTGAGCCTTGAATATATTCCTTTACCAATTCAATGACAAGCCCGATATTCAAAATACTACAAATCCAATAGAAGAGCTACGATGAACCTGAGCTATAGGATTCAACTCAAACGGACGTTTAAGATGAGCAGAAATATTGGTAACCTTGATAACAAAGCACTATATAATAACGAATTGTTTCTTTGGGGAGTTTACTCTGTTTTCCTCTCTCCCAGCAAGTTGGTTAGTCTGAGCAAGAAAGCGTCGATATCAGGGGAAGAAGAAGAAGAAAATGTCGTCGTCTAACATAGAGATTAGGGCATCACACATATTGTTAAAGCATGAAGGTTCTAGAAGTACCTCTTCGTGGACGGATCCAGAAGGCTACGTCATCAAGAACACCACCAAAGAAAGTGTCATTGCTCAGCTAAAGGCAATGCGCGTTGACATCTTATCTAGAAAGGCCAGCTTCAATGACATTGCGTCTCGCTACTCCCATTGTAGCTCTGCCAAATGCGGCGGCGATCTTGGTCAGTACTCCGCAAAACTCTCTCCAATAGATACTTTTTGTTCTTCCTTTTTATTCCAAGCAAATTGTGCTTTTCGATTTAGAAGGCTTTTTCTTTTTTCTTTTTTGTTTGCTTAATTTAACAAAATTGTCCAAGATTGTGACGCTACCTATTTTTTGAATCCATTTCCGTAACTCTCTGGATTATAGTGTGAAATATATGCCTAAACCTTTTTTTTACCAAATCTTATTTAATCAAATTAAACTAACACAGTTGATTTCCTGGTGCAGATTGTTTTAGTCGCGGCAAGATGCATATAAGTCTTTTGAAAAAGTAGCGTTTGCTCTTGATGTTGATGAAATTAGCGATGTTGTGGAGACTGAAAGTGGAGTCCACATAATCAAGAGAACACGATGATTGAGTAATTGTTAGGAAGTAGTAATCTCCTTTTTGGGAGAACAATTACATGTGTAGACTGACACATGTAATTTCCGGAATTATTTGTTCATCTTAAAATTTGTTGATAGACTGACACATGTTTCTGGATTTGTTGATATATTGTTTTCACACCAATTATAAACTTGTAGCTATATACTTGTAATTTTGAAAGATGTTCATGTGATTTGTTCTGCGGAATACAACATATACTTAGAATTCACCGGAAATACACGAATAATTTTTGCTTTTATACTTTGGAGGTGCCACCAACATCAACTCCTATCACATAGCTTGATTCTATGTTTTCCAAGAAGGGATTCTCTCCATTGAGAATTTCACTTCAGAGTGTCGAGTGAAATCTGAACAATAGTGCATTTTTTTCCTCTTTCTTCAGGTGTCAAAGTTTCTCTTTCTTGACTTTCAATCATCAATTGAGATTTCACATAACAGTAAAATCACTCGAGAAAATCCATTCTCAGGTTTTTCTTTCAATGTAACTTGTGGGTTTTTCTTCTCATGTACTAACAAAATATCCAGAAACTCACAAATCGTCTTGGAAGGATTGAACCTGATCGAAGTCGCAAGTGGCAACTACAACCTTTTTATGGGATTAATATAGTAGGCAAGAAATAGAAGAAATCAGTGAGGACACAGAAAAAATACATTCTATCACGAGACCTCTGACTCTGAGAAGAATGATTTTCCCTACCGTCTTGACTTCCAATTGAATCCGCCAAATTGTTTTTTTTTAATATTTTCTCTTCCAAACCACTTAAGCCGATACGACTATTTGATTACGTTTACACGATGTATCAGCCACATCCACATACAAGCAAACAAAGTTCTCATTCCTAGAAAATCCACGGTACACAGATATGTCTAGTATTATGAGACAATTCACAGTTCTGCAGATAAAGCGAGCCCATGTTTTACACAAAAAGGACAGCACCGCAATTTCCAGAACCTCCATCATGTCGTTCATCTATGTGCACACAAAGTGACGGCTCCGCAAAACTCCAATCTAATTAGCTACCATCATTTGCATCAGTTCCCCACTGTTTAAATATAGCCCTATTCCCACATTCAGAATCTCAGCACAGCAACGGCCCCAACATAGCATAAGGTAGCGGCATGCACAGCACCTTCAACAATTCACCTCTGATGCACTCCAAACTCATTGTCCTACAAAGCCAAAATTTAAGATGACAGTATTTACACTTAAAAAGAGTTGAAAAGCATGACTATCACAAGCTTCTGTAAAGATTCTGACCTAGCCCCATCTTCAATTTATACAACACTCCTGAGTCGGACATCTAGCTATACACAATATCAAAAATAGAAAGAATGATAAAGAGTTAGGAATCCAGTAAAGCAGTATACAACAAATTTTAAAATGAAACAAAAGGAAGGTCTGGTCTCTGAGCCTCTATACACAAAACAAGTCAGGTTGTTAAGCAGGGTTACTGGAAAGTGGAAACATAGCACGTATAGTGGTGCAAGACCTGCGACCACATATTCACCAGTCAGAAAATTGACTAAGAAATTCAATTACCATTGAAATTTATAGCGAAATCATAGTAAGAAGACCCCACAAGATAGGAAGACAACAGCGACAGACCATATTCTGACTTAATATAATATATAATTCTGACTTTATATTATATATAATGTTAGCAACAAGCTATAAAAATAGGGGGAAATAGTAAAATCTGTTATTTTTTCTGAAAAGACCGTTAAATGTAGAATTCTCGTAACAGAGATTAGAAAATTCAAAACCTTAAATTCTTCCGCCACGATATTTTGAAATACCCTATTTCCATGAAAACACCCACTCTTCAGAACTGATCAGGATCAGCCACACAAAGATCACCCTGCAAAAATCCCTGACTCTCCCAATCTCTCAGACTCCCAGTTTTTATACTGCCATCCAAAACAGTAACAAATCCAAAAGTCCTCAAATGAAAAAACTCACCTCACAATTGAGGGTCTGTGTGCTGGCATTTGGTACATAATCCGGACACTCAGCCCTTGTGAAATTACATGCTTTGTCTAGTTGTTGATCCATACCAACAGCACCGTCTTTCCACCTTGGCGAGCTTTTGGTAGATGCAGTTTCTGCACTTCCCAAGCAATCTAAAGCGATATCCCGAGCTTTGTCCCCATCGACTCCATTCTGAAATGGATCACCAACTTCTAATTAAGGAATTTCACATGAACCAAACAACTTCCTAAGCGAAGGTTCTTCCATTTTCAGCAGGCTTACCTCATTCTGAACTTCTAAACCCCTTGATTGCAGCATATCATGCACGGAGTCGACAAAACCCACTTCATTAATCTGCACATCACCTACTTCAGTAATTGTACCACTTCCTAGAAGCCCATCATGTAACATCATTTCGCAATTTCTGTTTGCATCCTTCATTGTTGAACCAATTGACCTAACCTTTTCAATACTAGACTCAATATTCATTTGAAGTGTACCACCCGATTTACCGGCAGAACATTCAGGCGAAACACACTCCAGCCTCTGTGGGCTAACAGATGACCTCTTCTCTGGTTTGTCAGGCTTCACGTCCACCATTTCATGGCTGTTCTTCCTCTTGATGCACCTTTCGTGTGGGTTAGATCCAGAGTAACCTTTTGTGGCATCATCACCCATTTTTTCAGCTGAATGGCTTATCTGCCTTGGCATTCGAGTGCGTTTGTAGCCATCTGGAAAGACAAATGCAGGGAGCTGCTTTCGACGAACATGAGAAACATATATTTCCATTCCCGGCTTCCAGTATACATACATATTAATTTCTTGTCTGAATTCTTCAACCGTTCCACGGATATCAAATTGCTGCCCTTCTTGACCTCTTTCTCCCTCTTTTCTTTGCAAGCCCATGAAAAATGCAGAATGTGCACAAGGCTTGGATGTGTCTGCATACTCAGTTGGATAAGGATGACACTGCAGCATCCCATTTGTATCTCGCTCAATCTGCTCATATTTAATTGATCAGCTTGTGTTAATATATCAGGAATTTGTTAAACTGTTCAGAGATCAGATATCTTCAACAAATAAAACGCAGACATGAGACATAGACTAAACTCGGAAGAGGAAAGCCTTACAAAAAACTGACAAGATTGTACCTTGAGGGTTAGCTGTCTCAATCGCGATTCTACCCAACCTTTCCACGCAAGTAAATCATCAGCATCTAATGCAATGATGTCTACTTGTAAATAGTTTTTGTATGCCTCAAAAAAGACATATGGTTGAAAAAGAGCACTCCATTGGGCTTTGTTAAGCTCGATTTCCTAACATCAGAATTATCAATCAAGTTAAGATAATCCTAAATTTATTTTGAAAAGTAAGGGAATAATAGACTCCGCTTACGTCACAAATCTTATTGCCATAGCGAAACTGTTCCATCATAACGCGAAGAGTGCTTGTTGAGACATTGTAGCTGGAATTCATGCAAGGGTATGCAGGAGTAATTATTGGCATAATGTGAAACCTGTCCCTGGGGTTTCTACGAGGATCCCATATAGGGAAACCCAGTTCGTTCTCTTCGATAGAGCATAGCATTACGGGGTTTGGCCACCGCCACTGTGTATAGACCCTGAAGAATCGAGAAACCAACATACTGGGGATTGCATTAGGATAAAGCTGGCAAATTCGAGCAACTAAAATAGCCCAATTTACACCTCCAAGGAATCCAGTAACCTGAACATACCAAAACAAGGCAATAGAGACAGAAACATAAATGCTCATGCAAATTGCTATTAAAACTAAATAAAAACCTATTTAAGGTTTTAGGTGTAGTTCTTACATTTGAATAAACACCACGACTTTTAGCCCAAAACTTTAAACATCGCAGCGTAGTTCGAAAGTGCTATCATTGTCAAGGGTTAATTGACTATCAAATTTTTAATAAGATAAAAAATCATTAAATATATCAACGAACAAAACTAATGAACACATATATTAACCTCAATATTTGGAACAAGTTTAAGAATTTGATCTGCTACCCGGCAGCCATTAAGACTTCGAACAGTTTGTTCATCGACATCGTGTAGAATGGAACCATGTGAGATATCCAGGTCCTGTGGATAAGTGTGTTTCAGAACCATATTAAAGTGAAGTTTAAAAGGAAACTAGACTCTGAGAAACATGTTTTCTATTGGAAACAAAATAAGAATGCAAAAGGTGACACAAAATGGATGCATAGTAACAAATACAGTCCTGAATCCTGATTAATACCTATCACCAATATAATGAATCAAACTCAACAAGATACATATATAAATTTAACGAGAAAAACATGCATTTAGCAAAACTTATGCGCGTTAAATGAATGCTGGCACACCACACTAATTAGTTGAACAAAGAGTTACCCTAAACATTAAAAATAACTACGCATTCCTAATCCCTACAACAATGCCATAGAAGGTGGCAAAAAGATAGAGATATTAGAGTTCAAATCAAACATGCCATAAACAGGAAAGAGGGATAAAGAACATCAACACACAGTACATGAAATGAAGAAGACATGGTCGCATTCAAATTTAAAGGCCCTAGGGAACTCAAGTTTACAAAGGAATAAGTGCTTGTGTTACAGAAGCCCTCATATTCTAAACCTAAGAAGCTAAGACAAATGCTGTTTTAGATAAAATTTAGTAGAACATAATGTCCCTGCTAAATAAGCAACCAAACTTACCTCTGGCACCACCAAAAGAGATATACTTGCATACAGCAAATCTATAGATATTCCCTGGAACTTGAATTTCATCACTGGAACATGTGCATCTGGAACTGGTTGAAGTTCAGTAACTTCTTCCATGTCAGCCAAGATGTTATGCAAAACAATGAAGAAGTCTTCCTACAAAAGAGAGATATCTGGGTTAAAATATTTCCAATGCAAGGGATTTTACTAAACTGGGGAAAAGTAATTAGCTGCAGTGTGTTACCTCTCGATTCACATAGGAAGGACCGATGCACAAAGTGTCTATGTCAACTCCAGGCCCATGAACCTGCAAATGCTTGAATTGGTGCCACATATCCAAACACTCATAGAGCAACTACTTACAGAACAGGCCAAAAAGTATAATATAAATTGATAAGCACCCAAGCACTTGGGGGGAACCCTCCCTTAAAAGCTAGCTATTAAGGGAGAAGAACCAAGTCACTTAAGTACTCAGCCAGCATAACATACTATTCGATGTGGGATTTAGGCGCCCCATAATACCTAAGTTCACTATCATAAAACAATATTTAGATTCGTTTACTGCTTCATACTATTTTTGTCAGAATAGAACATCCTTTTTTCGCTACAGGAATGTACGAGGGAGGGAGTGGGAAGGGAAGAAGCTGATAACATTCTTGCAGGGTAAAAGATTGACACCTGCAATGATGTTCTGATTGAAAATAATTTGCAATAGAAGCTATGGCCCACCAGTCATTTATTGACAGTCACTGAAGCATGACTATTGTTACAGACAAACATCTGACGTAATCAGAGTTCAAAACTCTCCAAACCTGGGGAATTGTGCATTATTGAGAATTGAGATGCTCACCAGTATATACCAAAAAACTTCGGATGACTCTGTTAGACTTCTTATTTATAAAGTTTATACAAGAAACTGAAACTGAATGCGGCAGTTTCTATTTCTATGCAAGAGCAGTTATTGTGTAGTTACTTTTCTCTTATATATTTTCTTATGTTAGTCATAAATGGGACAAGACAAGACTTTGTTGGTTATACACTTATACTAGATATTGGAGTGATTATTTGGGAGGGAGAGATCCAAGACTCTCGAATTTTTTGAGTAGTCTGTTTCTGATATGCTGTTTTTGTAAAATAACTTGTGTAAGTTGTAAACCAGAACCTGTTGAGATTTATTACCCCGGGAAATTATCTATACATTTCACTATTTCTTTCCTATCTACTTCATATGGGTATCAGTTTCTATCAGACTCTTTCTTGAGAGGTGGATATAAACCATTAACCATATTTATAAAGGTTTAAGCATATTCTTAGAATCTTAGTCATTCGCCATAACAATTGTGCTTCTATAAATCTTTCCAATATCCTGATTTAAGTTCTTTCCATTATTGTCAACTCATTTCATAGGCAATTTCTGCAATGAATAAAATTCAATGCAAACCATGAATTGAAGTCGCCCGCACTTCGAAAAAACAAAAGATGGAAACTTTTCCAAGTATGGATATTTTCAGAATATGCAAGCACTAGAACAAGTCAGCAAAAAGGAAACACCAACACACTCACCCCTAGTCGATAAGAGCCAAAAGTGAAAATGATGGCGTTTGCGTCCTCAACCATCTGATCTGTGTAGCCTCGTTGGCGAGTCAACAGCTTCACCCAGCTTTTCACAATCTACATTGCAGGTTAACCTTATCACTATAAAATTATAATTAAACAGATGCAGTGAAACACCTCAACCACAGCGAGAAAGGGTACCATCCCCAAGTCATTGTAGCACTATTGGGGTTGCAGAAGAAAACGAATCCTGAATAGGTATAGATCTAGCAAAGTTCCAAACATTGTTCCTCAATAAACTTCTTCGGGACTTCGAGGACAATCATTGGCATATATAAATATATAAATATAAAATACACGAGTGAGATCGAAGTAGGTAACCTGATCGAGGCGGCGAAGAACTTCTTGTCTGATTTCAGATTCTCCATTGCTCTCGTAAAGCCCGGAATCAACCAAGAACTGAAGTAAAAAGAAGAAGAAGAAAAAGGTAATTTGATTTTTATTGGTTAGAAAGAGAAAAAATGAAACGAAACAATGATGTGATGTGATGAAATGAATCGGTGATTTAATTACCTTCTCCAATTCAGTGTTACGATGGAGATCAGTATCGGTGGGACCGGCAAGAGAGATGGGCTTTGTGAACCCAAACGTGTTGGCTTGAGGTGGCGGTGGTGGTGTAGAACCACCGTTAGGACTATCGGAAACCACCATTTCGACGACGAACCAAACCCACTACCAATCCTTACTTTGCAGTTTGCATCTGTCAAATCGCTGGCATCTGAACGATCCAGTTCAGAGATGCCCTAAATTCAAACACGGATTTGGGATTTGGGGGTTTGGTTTGGGGGAGTAAGTCAAGGGTGCGTTTGGGAATAATTATTTATCCATGTCAATCTAAAACCTTTTTTTTTATTGCACGGAGTGGGGCTGTCAACGTTGTTGTATTGTATCCACTCTAACCATCCCACCTGTCTTGCTTTTCCTTTTTTTAGAATTTTTTCTCTCACTTCACTTATTTTTCTTCCCATCATTTTGTCTTGTTTTGAACTGGAGGTCTGGAACTTTCTTTCAAATCTCCTGTGATTATTTTTTTTCTAAAATCTTTACAAATATTTTCAAAAACTTTATTTAATTCTTGTCAAAAAACTTAATGTAGAGTCTAATTTATATACGCATTTCTCTCACATATTTTCTTTATAATTTTTTTATTATATTATATATATATATATTACTATATAACATTATTATAAACATCACAGAAGGAATTAGGAAATGATATTTAGTGCGATCCAAATTTTGGTTCTATTTGGATTAGTTTATTTTTCAGTTTATGAAAAACAACTTATGAAAATAATAAATGTTTGTGTTAATTTATAAGTTCTCACTAATAAAAATTATATATACACAAGTTGTTTTTTCATAAACTATATTTTAACAAACTTATAAATAATACAAAAAAAACTTATAAATAATACAAAAAAATTTATTTATTTGCATGAGTTGTTTTTGATAAGCTCAAAATAAGCTCTATCCGAATACACACCATTTTTTATTGACAAATTGCACACAGTGTCTATTACTATTCTGTCCAATATTGTAGTTTCCACTTTCGACTTTCTAGTCAAGTATTTACATGTTTGTAATCCAAATGGACCCTAAGCCTTATCGAACGAACATAGTCTTGGTATTTTTTCCCCTAAAAATTTAACTTAGCGCTACTTACCAAAAAATCGTGTAAAAGGTGGTGTCCAAAATCAGGGGGCGCATGACAGTGTGACACCTTTTAACAGTGGCCGGTATCAACGCGCTACCAGTTTTCTTCAGCCACCGCCCACTGCTTACTGCTTACTGGATTCTGGATTCTGGTAAAACGAGTCATTAGATTCCAGAAGTTTTATTCTTACACACACAACTCCACTCTACAGACAGTTTCAAGTTTTAATCTCGACCGTCCATCTTCATATTCTTTTCTCTTGGGAATGAACAGGCACGGACGGTCCAGATCCATCGTGACCTGTCAGCAATATTTTATTGTTAAACTAGCTCATCGCCGCAAAACTAAGCAAGCGTTTCTTCAATATTCTCATTCATTCTACTCTCTTTCTTTCTTTCTACTTCGCCGCTCACTCCTAAATACAGAAACCAAGAAAAAAAGGCAACGGGAAATTGCAAAGATTCCGCAGAGGGAAAAATGGCGTTCAGCGAAACTAGTTCACAGATGAAGATCGTTCATGGCGAGGCTGGTTACATACTCGAAGATGTTCCTCACCTATCCGATTATGTTCCAAATCTCCATGTGTTTCTCTCTTTCTCTTCTTTCATGGAATTTTTCAGTTACATTTGCGATCGCATTCACTTGCGCTTCATTTCTCTTACACTTGTTTTTGCTTGTAGACATATCCGAATCCACTGCGATCCAATCCAGCTTACTCGGTTGTTAAGTAAGTGAACCACTTCATTTAGTATCGTGATTGTGATCTGAGTATGGAATCTGTTCTGCTTGAAATACTGATTCTCTGTTTTTTGCGGTATCAGGCAATATTTCGTGCACATGGACGACACTGTTCCTCAGAAGGTTCTCCATCTAATTTCCATTCAGTTCATGCAGGCTACCTGTTTGTTAAATTCTTTATCTCATTCTATCTCGAACACATTTACTGTATTAATTGATCTATCTATCATCAAGCAACGAATACTTTGTACTTGATTTCGTTATATGTTGTTTTGTTTTGTTTGCCTTGTGTTAAAGAATCAAGAAACTCTGGTCATAGATTCTAGTGGTTAATTTAATTTAATTAATTCTACATAATAGAAAAATTAAGCAATTCTTTTCTGATGTTTTTCGCAATGCAGAGAAAGAGGAAATAAATTAACAACACGGCACTTATATCTTATTTATCAGCTTTAATAGCAAGGTGCATTGGTGTATAAACTTCTATTTGGCCTTTCCTTAGGTTGTTGTTCACAAGGATGGCCCAAGAGGTGTCCATTTTCGACGTGCAGGACCTCGACAAAAGGTTATTTATATTGTTGTCTGCACATACATTGTCACAAATATATGATTCAATTTTGATTCTTTTCACTAATGCCCACTAATTTTCTGTTTAGGTTTATTTTAAATCGGATGATGTCCATGCATGTATCGTTACCTGTGGTGGTCTCTGCCCTGGCCTCAACACTGTCATAAGGGAAATTGTCTGTGGTCTTTCTTACATGTACGGTGTCAACAAAGTCCTTGGCATTGATGTGAGTGGGTATATTCTCTTTAATTTATGCTCATTACAATATCTGTTGCTTTGGATTATATAGTCTGTGATTCATGGGAAAGAAAGCTTATATAGTTGTGAAGTACTTCTCTTGGTTGCTGACTACTTTGTGTGCAGACAACTTATTTCATTTTTGTGAATCAAATTGCATGGATTATAGCCTCTTGAATTAACTAGATGTTTTAAGATAAATATAACTATTGTTGTAAAGATATTGTTGTAAAGATCTTTATGTTGCTTGGTTTTTCTTTGTCACATTAAATTTGGGAATTAACTTTGTTGCTGTTGTTGTGACTTGTGAGTATAAACTAAGTACTCGGGTTTGAAATTTCTCACAACAAAACAATTGTTGTTCATTTTGAAATCTTGATAACCTGTGTAACAAGTTAAAAACCATTTTTCTTATTTTTGTCCCCATGTCGGTGAACATGTTCATGAAACATGACACTGGTGAAGATAAGCTGGCTAGCAGCTGTATAACACAGCATTAAAATTATTGGAAAGGCAGATAAATCTACATTTGGCATTCAATTTCAGAAAACAGCTTCATTAATATGAAAGGGTGATGCAGTGTTTACATGAGACAAGGAAATTTATTATTTTGTGAGGTCTAACAACTGCAAATGTTTTAACGAATACTTCCTATAGATGCAAGTCAAGCTAAATAAATTTTTAATTAATAGTTTTCACCGCTAAACTGTATCCAATTTTACGCAGGGTGGCTATAGAGGTTTTTATTCGAAGAACACCGTTACTTTAACTCCTAAAGTGGTCAATGACATCCATAAGCGTGGAGGAACGATTCTTGGGACATCACGAGGGGGGCATGATACTGGCAAGATAGTTGACAGCATCCAGGATCGGGGAATTAATCAGGTTTACTATGTGCAACTTTATTCTATAAAAGTTTCATATGATACTGGATGCTGGAATCATAAATTTGGTATTTATTATGTCAATATACTTAACTTGAGTAGGTTGTTGTTATGACATGGATTTTCATTGTTTACAGGTTTATATTATTGGAGGAGATGGAACACAGAGAGGAGCGGCAGTAATTTATGAGGTATGGTGACTCAAAAGGTTGTCATAATAGAGTATTCCCTCTTTGGACTCTAGTAAGAAAAATAAGAGTTTATCTCAATCAATGAAGAAATATTTTTAATATGCTTTCTCTAGACTACAAATTCACACATTTGCATAGTTTACATATGATCATTTGTTCAATTTCATGTTTAAATAAACTAGTTGTCTTCACAAGCAATCAGGTTCTCCAAATTTAATTTGAACTGTATACCTCAGTCAAGAAACATTTCAAAGCTTTCATATGTTCACTTTAATTGCAAGCCCACATAAAGAGATAATACGGATAAAATCATTTCAAATGATAAATTATATTAATAAATTACAAGTATCACATTCGTGAGTTCTCCTTTTCCAAATTTGAGCTGAAGTTGTAAACCGATGCCTTCCGGGAACTGGCTTTCTTCATATTAATGCATATTTTTTGCGTTCTTATTTGCTATTTTTTCCCCTCCCGTCCTTTATTCTTTCCAAAACAGTGCAAATGATGATAGTTTATACTTAATACGTAAAAGTTAAATGTGGTTGGAATAACAATTGTTGATCGATACCTTCAAGCTCAAATTCAATAGAATCTTAATACCTAAATTTTAAACTTCAAATGTCTTCCATGTGCTGATATTCTAAAATGTCTTCAAAAATAATTGTCAGTTTCTAACGATCTAGTAAATTACATTACGTTGATTTCCAAAAATATAGTTTATATGTGGTGCAGTACTACCTCTTATGGCCAGTTCAACTAAGTTTGATAATAGTTTCAATGAACTACTGGCGGCACATGATTCATTGTACTAAAGAATTGTTACTAATATTTTCTACGTAGAATTGCCTCATTGACTTGTTGTCATTCTTGGCGCCTTTTGGTATAGGAGCTAAGCATTCTGATCATATTTGGTTACCATACAGGAAGTTAGACGCCGGGGTCTGAAGGTAGCAATTGCTGGAGTTCCTAAAACCATAGACAATGATATTCCGGTATGCTTGATCTCAGTGTCCTAATCATTTTTTCTCCAGAACTCTAACTGTATCATTTGAGTTACATCTAAAGGGTCAGTATCTATGTTCATAGAAACTTAATGTGGTTTTTCCTCTTTTTCATTAGGTTATTGACAAGTCCTTTGGTTTCGATTCTGCGGTTGAGGAGGCTCAACGTGCCATTAATGCAGCACATGTTGAAGCTGAAAGTGTTGAGAATGGCATTGGTGTTGTAAAGCTAATGGGTCGTTATAGTGGTATGTATTCACATTTATGTTTAATATTTTATAAGCCTCTGATTTATGATATTTAAATTAAACCCTATTTCCTCACTAAATCCAAATGTAAATGACTAAAATGCTTCACTGTATGCTGCCTTTTAATCAAACTTGTTTGTTTTTTCGACAATACTTGTTACTATGATCGCAGGTTTTATTGCGATGCATGCTACTCTTGCTAACAGAGATGTGGACTGTTGCTTGATTCCAGAGTCACCCTTCTTCCTTGAAGGAAAGGGTGGGCTTTTTGAATATATTGAGAAAAGGCTGAAAGAAAATGGACATATGGTCATAGTCATAGCAGAGGGAGCAGGACAAGATCTTCTTACGGAAAGCATGCAAGCCATGGACCAGAAGGATGCATCTGGAAACAGGCTACTTCAAGACGTTGGTTTATGGATATCTCATAAGATCAAGGTACTAACTTGTATATAAGAAGATTCTTAAAACACGATTCCTTTTCATCGTAAATTTGTATAGGATAAATTGGATAATGTTGGTTTCCTTTTTATACTATGAGGAAAAAGTGCACTCACTCCAACCACAGGTTAAATGGTTAGAAAGTGCTCAGATAAGATTCATTAGGCCCAGTTTGGATTAGTTTATAGCTTACGGTGCTCCTCAATTAAAATAAGTATATGTTTCTTATCTTGCAAAAACTCTCTGCAAAATTTTAGATGTTTATAGAGAAGTTAAATGAGATAGTTCTGTAAAATTTAAGATTCAGAAGGAAATTTCTAACTTATACAAGAATCTATTGTTTAAAAAGCTCATAGTTATTGCAAGCTTTTGGCTTAAGTATTTGTTGAGAAGTTTATCTAAACTGGAACGTAATTGATTTGAATCTTTGTGAGATCAGTATTCACTCTCTTAATATTGCCCATAACTTGATCTAAACTCCTGCTGTGGTCGAGCAGAAAAAACTTATTTGGACTACTTGACAGTACGCTGGTATCAAGATGTTTGATATTTCTGCAACCTGGCTTCTAAACTTTTATTTAAACCGGTGTTTTATCTGTGGCTGCATCCCCTGGTGGTCAGACATCTTTCCTTGTAGTTTATTTATTGCACTAAATCATGCCAAGTCATCAACCAATTAAATATTAAACCTTGTTTGTTGATTTAGTTGATACTTTTTCTTCTATCTATCCAGCATTAACTTTCAGCAAAAACTTCATACCTCTTGGTGCATATATTACTTGAAAATATGATAGGATTATTGGAAAATGAAAGAAAAAAGGTGCAATTTCAAAGGCCCGCTGGTTTTATAAAAAAGATTGTTGAAGTGGTTCAAAATATTAAAATAAGAGTGATGCTAAACAGTACTAAATGTTTCGTACCGAATTTGGCGGCAGTGTTACAAAACTAACATTACATGGGTAAAGTGGTAAAATAGAAAATATGTGAAGGATTAAATAGTAATAACAAAGTAATGTTAGTTTGTTTCTTGCCTTTTGTACAACCTGATTTCGAAGCATCTAACGCTTCTTAAAATAACTAAGGATTTTTTTGCAAGTATCATTTGACACTTTTTGAGCTGGGTCTCCTTATTTTTTTCCCTGGCACTACGATTACTGTGTATGTCCATGCCTATCAGTAAAAATCTCCCCATTTATCAATTTTTGAGCTAGGACTACACCCTTGTAGATTATTATAGTTTCATATTGTTTTTCCAGATTTTTATATTTACTTTCTGCAAGTCAGTGTGTTAAAAGTAAAAGCCCATCTATCCAGATCAGTCAGTTTGTGCAACTCTCTCCCTTTTAATAAACTTTCGCCTTGCTGTAATAGGATCATTTTGCAAAGGAAAATAAGATGGCCATCGTTCTTAAATATATAGGTCAGTTTGGCTAAATGCATCCTTTTCCCTTTTGATCTATTTATATCATCGACAACTATGACTATATTTCTTAACTTGGTTATCTGCCAGATCCAACATACATGATCCGAGCAATTCCAAGCAATGCATCGGACAATGTCTACTGCACACTTCTTGGTCAGAGTGTAGTTCATGGTGCAATGGCAGGGTATACTGGATTCACATCTGGACTTGTCAATGGCAGACATACTTATATTCCATTCAACGTAAGTTACTACATATCCTTAAACAAATTCTGAATTGTTTTTTATATCTTATTGCTCTTCTTTTTGGGCACTTTAACTTCCTGTTATTGCTTTATATCAACTGATTGTAAATGATGCATGCTACTATATCATTGAGATGGAAAAACAAAACTACTATATAAATCACAAGATTAGATGCATATCATGCCTATTCGCATCAAATTTTCTATTGATGGTTTCTGTTTTTCCAAGATCAGAATTGTTCTAACAATATATACTTTCAAAACATTTGGATACCCAGAGAATCACCGAGAGGATGAACAAGGTTGTGATTACTGACAGGATGTGGGCAAGACTCCTTTCTTCAACCAACCAGCCAAGTTTTTTGAAACCCAAAGATGTTCATGAAGCCAAGAAAGCAAAACAACCTCCGACACAGTTGTTAGAAGGGGACAATTGCAATGGTGTTCTGGAAGCCGAGAAAGTAGAACAAATTCCAACTCAATTGTTAGAAGGGGACAATTTCAAAAATGAACAAAAATCAGAAACATCCGAAGAATCTAATGCTACAGCTAGTTGTATCTAGAATGAAAAGTAGACACAGGCTTGTTTATCCACAATTGTATTTGGTTTTAACATTTTGACCTATGTATTGCAAGCTGGTACGTCTGAGACTACCCTCCAGGTCATTAAGAATGAAACGTAGTATTTATTTTCTAGGAACAGGTTGTCAAGTGACTAGTTTGATGGTTATCGCGGTCTATGTTTTTGGAATTGCGGCTGCATGTGACTTCAGTATCTAACTTTCTATAATATGTTTTTCTGGAATGATTTGACTTGTTATTTCTTTAGTATTGTGCCGAAAAGTTCGAAGGTTTAGTGTACGAAAGTGAAGAATAATACCTCTTACATGTTAGATCATGTTTTTAACTCTCTTTTGTTATTCTTGGCACACTGCATCTTACATTTCGTGTCGTACTATTTATTATTGCTCTAATTTTATATACTGGAGTAACTGGACCCGCCAAATAGTTTATATAAGGGAGCTTCATAGACCCTGAATGAAGGTTGTTAGACTCTCACTACTGATGGCATTTTCTCCATAAGTCAACTTATGAATTCCTATACAGAGAGAATCATCACAAGCCAACACTCCTGACCTTTCTATTCCCCCTTGCTTGGCAATAGCACGGGCCACTACAGATTCCTACCTTCCTTTGGAAATTAGGTCATGGGAAGCTCATGAATAATAAATAACGCAAGAAAAGAAACGTCAGCTTTGGTGCTACTTGTCCTCATCAAGTCTACTAGATTTATTCACTTTGCATGTTTTATGCGACTGTGATGATGTCCAGGAATACTGGGACCAATTCATTCAAGAAGATCATTAGAGTAAGTTATTTGCTTTGGGTTAATTTGAGTGGCTTGAATGGAACTTATCCACTGAAGGCATATGCTCAAATCGACCATTATCAACTTTTTTTTGGTGTTACCATTTGGTTGTTTTTGAAAGTGAAAGCGATATTGGCACTAGTTTGACTCACTAAAATTCATAGCCAAGTCTCTCGTATTGTTGCCGATAGAGATAAGTCTACCCCGCTTTACTTTGGCAATGCAAAGAAAGAGCTCCATATTACCTAGATTCCGCATTACTTCAAATTTAATGTACATGGATCCTATAACAAAATACTGGTCCTTAGCTTGTAGAGGCTTAATTTGAGACTCCAAAAACTTCTTTATTCAAGGATTCCACTACAATGTTGGAACCTCCACTGCCATCTTCGCTCTAGAGTCTCCTCCTAGACCTCGAACTTGCAGGACCAACTTCATTTATCTCCGGTTATGGTTGAAATGACATCAAGAACTTCTCTCCAACCTCTTCTTGATGAGATTTTGCATGTAGTTCACCACCCCAGTTGGATAGTGACTACTTCTCATATTATCTATAAAGAAGCTAATGCTTGCACAATGCTAATTTGGGACACCATGGTCAATTTCTTGGACCGTGTTAGATTTTCCACCTCCCCAATGATGTTCAGCTTCACTTTGTTGACATGGGTGCAGTACATCTCGGGTTCCATTATATATCAAAAAATATCGGGTAGGAAAACAGACTACGCCCCTATTCTGAACCAATAATGATTTTATTTCATTTTCACAGCTAAACCTTGCATATTTATATATAAAAATAAAAATAGTAAGGATGTGAGGGACAAGACTTTTTTTTAACACATTCCAAAAAAAGAAACTTGGATTTAGCAAATCGATTATTCCGTGTCTAAAATCACATGATAAGGAACAACTAGCTTTGGATAAGAAAGTGTATGCCAGGGATGTGATCAAATGATCTTCTCGAATAAATGCTTTCTTTTCGTCGGTCAACCATATGCTTTTAAATTTATAAATTCTTTCAAATAGTTTGCATCATCTCAGAGATGATTTCAATTATTTCTAAGAAGCTGCTCTTCTGAAGATTTCCATGATTAAGATATTACAAATTACAAAACATTGAGGGCCATCAGGGACAGATGAATTTAGTAGAATGGGGGCAAATTCCCCACTAACATTTGGCCCATATTTATACTAGTCATATGAAAAATCACAAAGAACAATATAGTTGAATATCCACACTATCCCCTATATATACCGGACGGCTCCGCATTCTGAACAATCCAAGGGTGTTCTAGGAGCTTGTGCAATGGTAGACGTTGAGAGGAATCCTTGACCAACATCTGTTAGTGAAAAGAACAGAAAGAAATGAGCACTCCAGCAAAATACTTTGAACATATATATATATATATATATATATATATGTCAAACTGGAAAGTAAATTACTAGACCTGGCTGATGAGGTCTTTCGCAGCGGAAGACACAATTGGCTTGGGAGGGAACTTGAGATCTACTTGTACTATCCTGTTTAAAATAGACAGAAGCAGCACTAAGCACGACAGAGTTCATAGCACATTAGCACCCCATAGTCTGTTCAAATTTTTTCGTCTTTATATGGTTAATACATCGTTACTTTTCATTGGTCCCCTTACTATTACAAGACGGCATTCATTCAAATGCAAATGCTAATTCAACTGCTTAGTGCTTACCTCCGGTAAGTATCAGAATGTTCTTTAGCCTCAAAGGGGGGGACTCCATAAAGAAACTCATAGCAAAGGACACCAAGGCTCCATATATCCACACTGGCATCATGTTCTACACTCTCCACTGTTAAAACCACAAAAGTGTTTTAGAAGAAATATTGTGGTGCATCATATATAGAGATTAACATTAAAACATGAACAATTCATGCGAACTAAACATACCCATCTCAGGAGGAAGGTAATCCAGCGTGCCACACATGGTCCGCCTGCGATTGAATGTGTGTACTGACCACCCGAAGTCTGCTATCTTCAGCTCACCCTGACAGTGAAGAAGATTTTAACATAAGCACAAGTTGAAGACAACAACCAAAAGGTCCATAGGAGACACAGTAGTTTAGGTATGGGGGATCACCTGTGCCCCAATAAGAAGGTTCTCTGGCTTAATGTCCCTATGTATTACATGCTTTCCATGGCAATATATAAGGGCTCGGGCCAATGATGCAACATACTGCCTCGACCACAAAAGGAAAACATTTAACTCGTCAATTAGAGAAGAACATCAAGTGGAACACACACACGACCAATCAACTGCGCACCCTATTTTACTCAAGTCAGATTTGCCATCATCACATGATGTTTCAGTATTTACTAGGCTTACAATATAGAGAGAATTATTAGCACTAGTATGACTTACGGTTGCTGCACGTCTTTCACTGAAATATTTGCATTTCTGTAATTCCTTGTAAAGTTCACCTTTGGGCGCATACTCTAAAATCAAATAAACTCGTTTCTGCAATGAAGTGTTATTTGACAGAGAATGTAAATAGCAGTAGCAGTGTATGTCTTCAGCAAAACACGTGAACAGATTCTAAGGATATTAGCACAACCAAAAAGTATACCTGATCATAAAAGTATCCATAAAGGCGTAAAATGTGGGGATGTCGGAGATGACTTTGAATTTCCACTTCTCGCCGAAGCTGGTGCTCAACTTGGGATTGTTGCAATTGGCTCTTAAAAAGCACTTTCAGAGCAACGATGTGATTACTCTGTATCAGAATCACGTTTTACATTTAAATAAATTAGCACATGGAGACAAGGTGAAGAAAAACTTGAAAACCCAGCAACACAAATCAACAACAATAACATATTACAACCAGTTCAAATATTCAGTCAGATATAAAATTCAACATCTGCCATATACATTTGGCCCCCCTAAAAAAACAAAAATACGATACCAACCGTGTGCTAGCATAGCGCAAACTTTCCCCCAAATAAAGTCCAAAGTAAGCATTAGGTAAATCAGGAAGGGAATGAAACAATTTGTTGAAACTAGCACACAGTGGTGAACTATCTATGACCATACCAACCGTGTGCATAGCGCAAACTTTCCCCCAAATAAAGTCCAAAGTAAGCATTAGGTAAATCAGGAAGGGAATGAAACAATTTGTTGAAACTAGCACACAGTGGTGAACTATCTATGACCAGGAAAACACAACAAGAACAAGAACAACAGAATGAAATCCTGACATGCAGATCAGCGTAAGTGGGAGAAAACTTGAAATAACTGAGGCATGAGAAGTCAAAAAAACTCACAGTCTTTTCTCTGGCCAAATAGACATGGCCAAATTTTCCCCTTCCAAGAGGTTTTCCAATATCAAAATCATTAAGAGTCCACCTTCTTTGCTCCGCAGCTGAACCCGAAGACGCCTTCCAAAAACAAAGAACGAAACAATCCATAAAACCAAAATATCCTTTAACTTACACATCATTATCATCGGATCTTGCTGCCAATAAGAACGATTTCATTTTCAAAGTTCAAATTTGAGCAAAAAGGTCCCTTGGCTAGGCTTCAGTTAAAATTCCGTAGCTAATTGTTGAGAAAACAGATATTATTAGGATAATTCTAAAAAAGAATAGGATTTAGAGGAAAAACGAAGGGAGAAATTCGTTTGAGGCTTGCTTCGTGAACCTCAATGACAAATCCAAGTTTCGAGAAATGTGACGGTTACATTAACGAAATCAACACTAAGAAAGAGAAATAAGCTTTAACGATGAAAACAGAATGAAACCCTAGAATTGAGAAAGGGGTGAGAGAAAATAGAGGTGTTTAAGGATTACCGTGTGTTGATTAGGGAGACATTGAGGTTGAGTCTCTGTTGCGATTGCCATGTGAGGGCGCGGCGCGGTGGAGAGAGAGGGAGAGATTTACCGGAAATGGGGTTTATTTGTGTTGCGAGAATTGAAGGCGATGATGGATGTGGCAGCTCCGCTTCTTCAATCTTTCCTTAAACATTTTTCTGTGTATAACGGTCGAATAACAACGGATAGATGCCACGTGTCCCAATCCCGCTTCTCTACTCTTTTCAAATCCTTCCTTCTTTTTTCTTTGTCTTTATGACATTACAGATCTCACACTCCGCACCTTTCCAACTCTCAAGTCTCAACTTGTACAAAAATAACTCTCAAAGTCTTTGTTTTCTCACACTCCGCATCTTTGTTTTCTTATTTTTAACGTTACTTAGTGTAGTTTTTGTTACTTCAAAGTCTTGAAAAAATTTAAGTGTTCAAAAGCGTGAAGTTTATTTCTTAATAATTGTTTTGGGGAAAAAATAATTTCGTGACAAAACATATAAAATACGACACTTAATAGTGTGTTTTTGGGTTCTTTAGGATTTTTAAAAAGTTTTAATTGTCCAACAATGTGAAATTCTTTCCTCAACAACCGCTTTAAGCCAAAAAAATTATTTTCGTGACAAAACATGTAAAGCGGATATATATATATATATATATATATATATATATATATATATATATATATATATCAGTGTCTTTTGAGGTGCTTTAATGTTTGGAAATTTTTTTAACTATTCAAATATGTCGAGTTTCGACCCTCAATAATCGATTTAGGGTAAAAAAGTTCTTTATAAAATAAGGAAAGCGTGACACTTATTAGTTATTAGTGTATTTTTTTGTACTTTATTGTTTGGAAAAAAATGTTGTTCAAATATGTCGACTTCAATCCTCAATAACTGTTTTGGGCTAAAAAAAGTTGAAAATAATTTGAGTGAAACTAATATGGCCAACCACATTTGAGCAACACAATTAACTAGTTAACCAATTAAGCAACCTCTACTTACTTTTTTTTGCCCAATTCACTATTCACTCGCATTGTGACTGTGTAAGAGACCTAGAGGACCCTAGTAATACACCAAAATGATGTTTTATGGCAGATGGTAGTCATTACTTAAGATTGTACACTAAAACCCAAGTTAATCAATTGATCAACTGAGTGAACCAATTTTTTAGACACATACATCAACATTTGTTAACTTGATTAATTCAACATGCATTCACGTAGTATCTCTTTATGATGCCTTTAAAAGCCTACTTAGTCTTTAGTAGCCCCTAAGAGCCTACTAATGACTAAGTACTTAGATGACCGGTATAGTAATGATTATGATAAATATTTAGTTAGTTATTTATTTATTTTTTATTATATTATTACAATTATATTATATATATATATTTAAATATTAATAATAATATTCATTTTTAATTAAGAATAAAACATAATCAAAAAAGGTTTTAACTTATTTTATATAATCACTAAAGTAACCAAAGAATTTGCTTGAAAAAACACCAAACAAAGAAATTGTGTCAAAAAAGTGAAAAGCTAAACAAGGAAGTGATAATATTGATTTTTAATTAAAAATAAAAAATAATAAAAAAGTTTATAACTTATAACTTATAACTTATTTTATACAATCACCAGAGTAACCAAAGAAATTGCTTTAAAAAAACCAAACAAACAAATTATGTCAAAAAAGCTAAACAAGGAAATTCCAAATCTATCCTTAATTGAGGGTTTGCTAAAAAAAAAAGCAAATCCTGCAACACGACGTCGTTCCGTTGGTGCAGGGCCGTTCTGAGGGCGCGCTTGCTCTCCCTCGCTTACAAGTTACAACCGGAAACTTTCGAATGTCGGAAACCTAAATTGGTGAATCTACAAGGAGGAATTACAAGACCGCGTGAATACTCAATACTTCGAAGATCGAATTATGGTATGAGACCGTAGTCTAGATTCTACGCTTCTTCTTCATATTGTTATTACTGTTACAGTGTTATCTTTCTCGTTGGCAGCTACTTGCATTCCCCTTGTTTTTACTAACTAGTTTTGAAGTATTCATTCTGATAAAAATTGCTTTGGTTTTGCTTTTTCAGTTCTCAATTGCCGCTATCAATGATACTGACTCCAAGACTAAGTGGGAACCACTAGCTCCCACGAAAGAAGCTCAGGTATGTTTCGAAAACTTTGCTTAGGTTACAAAGATTAGGGTTCTTTATAATCTTTAATTTAACAGCCTTTTTTAGTTCATGTATGTGCAGTTTAATTATGTGTGTATAAGTTGCACCCTGTTTTAGAGGATCCAAATTCACTTGCTACATTTCCATTATTCATTTAATCAATGTAAATTTTATTCTTGTTATTTCAGGAATTTCATCTTTCTCAAACTTATCATGAAGGACTTGTTAAGTTACAGGCAAAAGAATATGAAAAGGCTCGTGAGCTCTTAGAATCTGTTCTTAAAGATCCTCTTATTGCAAATGCTCAGGTGGATGGCAGTGCCAGTGACGGTCATCTATTGCAGCTGAGGTTTCAAACTCTGCACTATATACTCTGTACCAACTTGTCCATTGTTTTGTCATTGTAGCATCCTCGTATAGTTTCCAATTTCAATCTATAGTTTAGTGATGCAACTTTGGACACAATTTTTTTTGCAATAGATTCCATTATCTCAAACTTTAGGCCTCTCTATTGATTCTCATATCCTAATAAATTTTCACTTCTTTTTAATCTTCACAATGCACTTAGTTGGTGAATCATGAATGTTAGTTTTCAAACTACCTTCGCCGGGGGACGTGGAGTTAAATAAAGGCACATCATTCATACTGTTTCATTCACACGTACTGTTTCATTCTTCTTTCTATCTACACAAACTGTTGCTTTTCTTGTAATCCTTTGGATGTTAGATTGGGTTGATTCAATATCTGCTCAGCATTGTTGTGTGCTTAGTGGTTAGGATTAATTAGCAATTTTTGACAACTGTTTTATAGTATGTCCAGTTGGGTTTGTAAGTTCTTCTTATGCATTGCTAATTTTCTGTTCACTTAAGGATATATCAGTGTTACTTACAGAGGTTTCTACAGATTTCTGGCATTGAAAAACCTTGCCGCTGTTTTTCTTCAGCAAGGTTCTATTCATCATGAGAATGCTCTACACTGTTATCTTCAAGCCGTGGAGATTGATTCTAAAGATTCTGTTGTCTGGAACCAGCTGGGAACATTGTCATGTTCAATGGGCTTACTGAGTATTTCACGTTGGGCATTTGAGCAAGGCCTCTTGTGTAGCCCTAATAACTGTAAGCACATAATGTTTTTAATGTCATTTTTCTAGTGGTTAATTGATGAAGCACTCATTAGTATTTATTGTCTATGAGATTCAGTTTTCTGTTATCATCTGAGTCATATTTACCCTTCATGTATTCCAAGTGAGTGTCTTTTGAACTAACTATCAATCTCTTCTTGTGTATATATGAGCATGTCTGGATAAAAGTGAACCACGGCATCCACACTTCAATTTCATATTGGACCCTAGAAGTGAATTTTTGTTGCTTCTCTCTGAATTGACATTCATTTAGCGCCAATCCGTTCTGGCTTATTTAGCACATAGTCAATAGTTTTACAAACATGTTCTCGTTCATAGAACTTAATTAGTAATCTTAATTATTTTTAAACTTATTTTTGTCAAAACTAATATTCACCTAGCACTATCTAAGCGTAATAGAAAAAACAATCCTGTCAGGGGAAGATCAAAGATACGTATACTTTTAAGTTTTACCCCTGTTAGCACAGCTGCTCTAGGTTGATATATTTTTGCTGTACTAAAGCCCAAAGGTCATCCTTATCCAGACGAAACTAGTTATTTTGAAATTATTAAGACCATAAAGTTTATCCGTTGAAAGTTAGTTTCATAATGCATTCTATTGAACAGTAATTCAATTACGATTATGCGAACATGCACATATTGTATGCAAGTGTCTTTGTGCATCTGTGATTTTCCAACCTTGATATGTGCCTGTAGGGAATTGCATGGAAAAACTTTTGGAAGTTCTTATTGCAATCGGTGATGAGGTTGCTAGTCTCTCTGTAGCTGAGTTGATTTTGAGGCACTGGCCATCACATTGTCGTGCTTTGCATGTTAGAAACACCATTGAGGAATCAGAACCATTGCCATTTGCTCCCAGAGGCATAGACAAACTGGAACCTAAACATGTGCGGCTCAGATTTCCTGACAAGAGAAAAGCTAATGATGAGAACCTAGACGAGGTTCTTGCATTTAAGAAGCTGAACCAAAACAGAGATCTAGACCTGACAGAAGCCTCCTGGGTAGCCCTTGCTGATGCACTGATGGACATCCTCCTGCCTTTAAATCTGCAAAGTTCTAAGACGGAACCCGAAAAAACAAATGCAAACATTAGGCTAAGAATAAGCTTACCTTGTAGTTCAGAAGCTGTTATGAACACTGTGGAAGAGAAAGGGTCAAATGATGAAAAAGAAGCAAATATAGGACACTCAAGTGTTTTTAAAGAAAAAGAAGCAAATATCCAAGAAGAACAACCATACGAAAGGCGAAGTTCTCGACTTGAAAGGCTTCGGAGTCGTAAACCAGGGAAAGAAGAATCAGACTCTTCTTGTGGCAAGGACCCCGCCAAGGTTGTCATTCAATCTCTAGAATCTTTTATTGCTAGTGGATTGGGTGATCAAGATGTTGTTGATAGTGATACCATGACACTATCTTGTACGGGAAATTCTGAATATGATAACGTTTCTGCATTTTTAAAAGAAACTTCAAACAATTATGGTGCTTACCATATGGGACACTTTCTTTTAGAAGAGGTTGCAAGACAAAGCCTGTCATACCAGGATGCTTTTGTGAAATTTCTGGAGTTGGAAAAGTTGACTAGGCATTGGGGAAAGGAGAGAACTGCTGAATGCAATATTTTTCTTGCCGAGCTGTATTATGATTTTGGGTTACGCTGCTCCCCCACTGGTTCTAAACAGCTGGAATTAATGTCAGAGACGTCTTATCATCTGTGCAAGATCATAGAGTCTGCAGCTCTAGATTATCCTTCTCACTTGACTAGTGCCTTGAATTTCCAAGAGACTAGCGGAACATCAACTGATACCTCCACTGCAAACAACTCACATTTAGACAGCTTACTTCAGATGAAAAACAGTTCATTCTGGTCTCGGTTTTTCTGGCTAAGTGGGAGGTTGTCTATTTTTGAGGGCAACAAGGCAAAAGCGTGTGAAGAATTTTGTATTGCTTTGTCACTTTTTGCGAAGAGGGAGGAAATGGAACATTCTCCTGGTTCAGTGCCCCGCCCTCACTGCAAGGCTGTAAAAGAGTTAAACATTGATAGAGTTCTTTACGAAATTAATATATTGAAGGTCAATTTTTTGATGGAAAAATCTGTCATTGGGATGATGGAACAAGAAAACTTTTTGGAATGTGTATCCTTGCTATCTCCTCTCCTGTTCTCCACAAAGGATGTCTACATCGATTCATTTTCTTTATCCATGACAGATAAAAAAGATAAAAAGATAACGTCCCCTGAACTCATGGCTCTAGATGTTCTAATAGAAGCATGCCAGAAGACAAAGCCGATGGATGTGGAGATGTATTTCAATTGCCATTACAGAAAACTGAAAATACTAATGGCAATGATGGGTTTGGATACATGTATTGCATCATTTAAATCTTCTGATCAAACAATAAGTGCATCTACTAGTTTTGATATTGACTCAAATGAAAGTTCTAGCAAGAACTGTAGTCACCTGGTTGCCGAGGAAGTGAAGGCTCTCTCTGACTGTATCTCGCAAGTGAAGAAAGTTATTGATCAGCGTGGAGATTCCGTGAGTAAATACCATTGTCAGTAGTCTTGGGTTCTAAGCTGTCTGATCCTTGAGGTGTATTTCTCAAAAATCACTTTTGGGTTCATCCATGAAGTTCATGAACTATATATGTCGTTAATTCCCCTTTCTGTGCACGACTTAAATAAACCCATTAATTAAAAATATCTACTGCTTATCTATTATGAGAATGTATATAATTACCCTAATCCATTATCTAGATATAATTACTTCTTGTTGAATAAAATTGAAATGCCTCCTCAATATGGTAAAAGAAGTTTTTTATTGCTTGTAAAAACAAAAAAACTCATTTGCTATATATTCAAATTGGACGGTCCTTTAAATTTACCGAATATATTAGGTATAACTCGGATATCTTTGATCCGGATATATTTGCCAACTCATTAGCTATATGTCAGATGGGAAGGTCCTTTAAATTTAGCTTAGCCAGCGGGATTATCGATTCTCTATATTATTTTTTATTTTAAACCTGGTTAGGTTGGGATGAAAACCCATTTTTTGGATCTTTAAAGAGAAACTTACAGAGCTTGTCTGTACAATCAGTATTTGATAGGACAAATAACATGTTGCTGATTTGTAGTCCCCTCTCAGACCTTTCTACTGTGTGGCCCAATTAGTTTGTCATTGTCACGTGCTACTTTTGATTGGAATAAATTGTTTGATATGCTGGGTCAAACTTGAGTGTGCATTTTGACTTTGCATTACATTAATTCTCTACGGTTCATTTTATATATTTTAAAAGGAACAAGGACCATACATCTTGGCAATAAGCAATTTTTACTGTCCAATTCTGTAATTGGGTGGAGTGGAATGCTCGGCTTTTTAAGGAACTTCAACTGCTACTAGATATGCCTGGTTAGGTTGTGTTTATACTCCTCTCTATTCCATTGCTCGTGGATGTTTCGAGTGAGTCTCCATTTCCGATAATAGAGAGGCTTTGAAGCTCTGCTGCACTCTTGATTTTCTCTTTTTTGTTACCTTTGTTGCAGATAATATCCTATTGTCCTCCCAATTGTACTTTTCTCCATTTCTGATAATAGAGAGGCTTTGAAGCTCTGCTGCACTCTTGATTTTCTCTTTTTTGTTACCTTGTTGCAGAGTATATCTTATTGTCCTCCCAATTGTACTTTTCTCCCTTTTCATCATAAAATCAATTTTTCTATGGAAAATGAAATAGCCATTATCTGTGAGATTGCTAATGTTAATGTCACTTGATTTTACTGCACCTTCTGTTTCCTAATTATGTTACACCACAGAATGTCATTTGTAGTAAAGCATTTGTGTTCATTCGCTTCAGGATGGCCTTACTGTTCCAACAAGCAGCATTTGTCAAATGCAATCTCTAATGTTGTTAATCATGAGCTATGTCGCGAATGCACTTGTCTGCAACAAATCCTCAGCACAAGTAATTTCTGATCAAGTTGAAAGTAGCTGTTTTGTTGATGCAGCCATTGTTTTCTGCAAACTCCAGCATCTTAATCGAAACACGCCTATCAAAACTCAAGTTAGCTATCTCCTCCGCGAACTAATTTAATTTAAGTGATTGGTTGTTTTGGTGATAATTTTTTTTAATTGAAAACCTTACTTTTCTTTACTGAATACTTAACTTAGGTTGACTTAATTGTTGCAACACATGAGTTGCTTGCTGAACATGGGCTTTGCTGTCTCGGTGAAGGTGGAAAAGGTGAAGAAGGAGCATTTCTTAGATTTGCAATAAAACATCTCCTGGCCTTGGATATGAAGCATAAATCCAGCTTTAACCTTCAAAATAAAGAATCAATGCAATGTGAAGAAGTGTCCAAAAACAGTCTTGCCAATGTACCTATGGAAGATTCAAAATTAGATACATTAGATATCCGGATGGATTGGTTCAAAATTGATGAAATTAACTCTGGGAAAAAGAATGTTTCGGAAGGAATAATATCCCAAGGCATTTCATCTTGTAAAGTTCTGGATAAAGACAGTAAAGAAGTAGAGTGCGAAAATCCTGGAGGTGCTGGGACTGACTGTAAGTTACTTAAGGGTGAAAATTCATACAAGCAATTGATTGAATGTGAAAATGAACTTTCTGAAGATGAAAGGGAGGAACTTGAGTCTAGAATTGATAGTGCCTTAGATCAATGTTTTTTCTGTTTATATGGATTAAACCTAAGATCTGAGGCATCCTATGAAGATGATGTAGTGATGCACAAAAATTCAAGCCGGGGAGATTATCAGACAAAGGAACAGTGTGCAGATGTTTTCAAGTACGTTCTTCCTTATGCGAAGGCATCTTCTGTGAGTGTTCTGGTTCTTTAATTTGTATAGTTCAGTTTCTTTACAACGTTATACCAAAGTAGCATTTTTTCTCCTGCTAAAACTTTTATATCTGTTAGAGGACTGGACTGGTCAAACTTCGCAGAGTTTTAAGAGCTATTAGGAAACACTTTCTTCAGCCACCAGAGGACCTCTTGACAGGAAATCCTATAGATAAGTTCCTAGATGATCCTAATCTATGTGAAGATAAACTCTCAGAGGAGGCTGGGTCTGATGGATTTCTTGAAACTATAACTAAGACCATGTTTCCCGATGCGGGAGGCCTTGGACAGTATAACACAACACTATTGAGGAGGTATAGATTTGCACAGTAATATAGGTGCTTATTTTGAATATATCTTATGCTTAACCTGTCGCTTCTAATTCATATTTGATGTCTTGGATATATCCATGATATTCCCTGTTTTATATTTTTAGGTTTATCTGAAAGTGTATTTGACTTTCAGGTCTGAGCCATATTTGGAGGTCTACTGTAACTTGTATTATTTCTTAGCTCTGTCTGAGGAAATGAGTGCAACAGATAAATGGCCTGGATTTGTGCTGACCAAGGAAGGGGGAGAATTTGTTGAACAAAATGCAAAGCTCTTCAAGTATGATCTCATGTACAATCCTCTGCGGTTTGAAAGCTGGCAGAGACTTGGTAATATTTATGATGAGGTAAGTTCAAAATGCTATTTGATGGGGTTAGCCCTTAATCCTGTAAAATTTACAGATAAGAAATTACGTCTTGATTTCTAACTATGTTACCGTATTAAATCTCACTCACATACATTTCTTGGATACATTGAGCCAGGAAGTAGATCTGTTGCTTAATGATGGTAGCAAGCACATTAACGTAGTAGGATGGAGGAAGACTCTTGCTTTATCTGAGAGAGTGGAAACAAGCCGAAGGAGAAGTAGGCGGTGCCTACTAATGAGTTTAGCTTTGGCAAAGACATCTGCCGAGCAGGTTTTACCCTGCATATGTTTACTCCTTTTAAAATTTCCTTTTCTTATATGAGAATAATCAATATCCTCTTGTTTACTTAGATTTAATCAGATTTAGAATATAACTAGAAAAACAAATGTTTATATCCCCAAAAGTTCCATCCAAATGCTACCTGCACTTATATATTAAGATGATGGCCCTCGATGTTTTTTGCTAGCTACTTGGTTACACTATTTAAGGTGACAAATGCGCAATGAAGTTTTTACTTCATGCTGTAACGTACAAGATTTGTATTATGGATTTGCAACTTGAATAAAAACACTCTTATTACTTTTTAGATATAGGTTGTGTTTGTCTTCGTAGACATATTGGTTATGTATTTAACTTTTTTTGTGTTTTTATTGTATTTCCAGTGTGAGATACACGAGTTATTGGCATTGGTATACTACGACAGTCTTCAAAATGTAGTCCCGTTTTATGATCAGAGGTCTGTTTTGCCCTTAAAGGATGCGGCATGGATGATGTTTTGCAAGAGCTCGATGAAACATTTTAAGAAAGCTTTCGCACTTAAGTACATCATCCTCTTTTCTTCTGTAGTCTTATTTTCTGTATTTCTCTAGTGTTTTTACAATGTTTATAGAGTGCTTTGGTTCTTTTACAGGGAAGACTGGTTGCATGCATTTTACTTGGGTAAACTTAGCGAAAAGCTTGGATATTCGCATGAAGTTGCATTATCATATTACGATAATGCTATTACTTTGAACGTATCAGCTGTTGATCCTGTCTATAGGATGCATGCCTCACGCCTGAAGCTATTATTTAAGTGCGGAAAACAGAATGTGGAGATTTTGAAGGTTCCTTCCCCTTTCTGATCCTATAATCTATTTTATTTTATTTGTTTGCTTTTGCAATGTCCATTTATTCTGATTGCATTAACTTTCATACTTTTGTTTTTATGTCTTTTACAGTTCCATTTAAAGATCTACTTTAATTTTTTAACTGACTTGATTATCTGGTGCACTTGATCTATATTCTTGACTGTTGTTTGGTCCTCAACAGGTTCTTTCAAAAAATTCGTTTGATCAATCTATTAAAGAAGCTGTCACGAGTATCCTTGGCAATATGGATAACTCAATTTTTGATAAAAAGGAGAGATGTATTCCTGCTGATTCTGTGGAAACAAAGCATGAGGGGATACACAAACTGGATACGGTATGGTCCATGCTTTACAAAGATTGCCTTTCTGCGCTTGAAACTTGTGTAGAGGGGGATCTCAAACATTTCCATAAGGCCAGATACATGCTAGCTCAAGGGCTATATAAAAGGGCTGAGAGTGGTGATATAGAAAGGGCAAAGGATCAGCTATCTTTCTGCTTCAAATCTTCACGCTCATCATTTACCATAAATATGTGGGAAATTGATAGCATGGTAAAAAAAGGAAGGTACACTTTTATTACTAACCTTTTGTTATCTTTTCATTTTAACCTTTTGTTTGTTTGAACTTGAACAAAATGAAATTTGTACATACAAGTGATTATTGATTGCTCATACGATGGGTAATTTCCCAGGACGGGTAAATTCTTTGATGTTATTAACTAATGTCTTAACAAAGCTTTGAATATTTAAAACATATACGGGTTATGTAAGTTTTTGGACCATAAAAACATTCAGTCTCTATAGTCTATAAAATTTAATGGGCATGTTTCATCCATCTTAAGTTCTCCGTTATGGATTTAGTCCTTGCTTTTAAGTCTGAGCGTTAAGTGTTGATGTGGCCTTACACGTGTCACTGCCACATGTATCATAGATGACATGACATCCATGTGTATTAATTTTACTTTTTAATTGTTAAACTCTTCAATTTTTAATTATTATTTAAACCAATTTTAAACTAATTAAACCCTAACCCCCAGCCCTAGTCCCTTCTGCCAATCCAAAGAAAAACCTAATTCCCTTTTCCTTTTGTCTCCCCTTCTTCCCTTCCCACCCCCTCTCCTACCTTCCAGGCCACCACCCCAATCAAAACTGACCCCATTCCAACCATCCATGGACACTCTGTCACCATGGTACCTTTGGCATGTGGCTGAGGGAGAGACTGCCACAGACAGTGGCATGGCGGTGGCTTGCGACTCACGACCAAACTTGGGGGCACGGGATGCAGACAGTAGCAGAGGGTTTGGGTTTCTGTTTCAAAGGATGGAGTGAAAGTTGTGTTCTGTTTCGGTTCCACGGGATAAAACTTTAGCAGTGGGTTTGGGTTTGGATCTATGGTGAGAAACAGGCTCGCAGGAAGCAGTGGGTTTGGGGTTCCTTCTCCTTTTGGGTTTATGTCGTCGGAGGTGGATGGGAGTTTCCAGCATCAGCGCTAGATGATGAAGTTCTCTTTGATTGTTGTTAGGGTTTCAGTTATGGTTGAATCTTGTGTTGTATATGTGTTGGGGTCCGATGGTCCTCTGGTAGGGGGAAGTGAAAGGGGTTGGGTGGCGGAGGGGAAGGGAAAGAGAGTTCTCTTTTCATTATGATGATTCTTTTGTATCGCGCGACTGTGGGGAGGGAGGTGGTGGCCGACCAAGGGAGAGCAGGGGGGCATGGAGGGGATTGGGGGTTAGTTTTTTATGATTAAAATGAAAACTTTAAAATTTTCACACTATAATAATAATAAAGAAGTTTTGCCATGTCATATACTGAATCCACATGGCAGTGGCAAATTATTACTTAACGGTCAGACTTAACAGCAAGAACTAAATCCTAAACAGAATTTATGGGGGACGAAACATGTTCATGAAATTCATTGGAATTAAAGACAAAAGTCTGCATATTTATAAGGATCAAAAACTTATTTAATCCAAGATATAAACTCTTGGAAACTGTTTTTTCAAATTAAAAGAAATCTTTCCTGAATTGCCCTTAATAACAGGAGGGGTTACCCCTCACTTACGAAACTTTTGATGAATTTGTTATCGTTGCTGTGCGGTGCTACGAAACAGCGATATTATCAATTACTACGAACTAACCTACTTTGCATTTAATGATATCAGGCGCAAGGCACCGGGTTCTGCTGGGAACAAGAAAGCCCTTGAGGTTAACTTACCAGAAAGTTCTCGAAAATTCATTACTTGCATACGAAAGTATGTGCTTTTTTATCTAAAGCTATTGGAGGAGACAGGAGATAGATGTATTCTTGACCGTGCATATGTTTCTCTTCGGGGAGATAAGCGGGTAAAGAGCCTGATTTAGAAGTTACAAATAAACAATAGCTGCTATTGTTAGTTATGCTTCATCTGTTTAGTTATCCTTTTCCTCTACTTGATGAATGTGAATCATTTGCTGATTTTGACTTACTGCCTTTTAGGTAATAAGAATGGTGGTTATTAATTGGAGTATTGAAAATTTACCTTCAGAGATATGGATTACCATTTTATGCAGCCTTAAGGGAAAGAAGCCACCTTCATGCCCATATCAAAATCTGATTTCAAATTGAAGGATTTACAATAAGCTTTATCTGAAAAAAAGAAAAAATCTTGCCCATATTTTTATATAAAATCAATATGATCTTGTACCTTATCCACCTTTTTCTCTGCAACTTTTACCCGTCTCAGTGATTTTCGTATTTTATATCAAAAGTTATAGGACTGATTATGAATCTTTCACTGCTTTATACCACTTCATTAATAATAAACAATTGCAAAATCCAAATCTAATTTGGTCGATATTGCCTTCAACGTAAAATTTGGAAGTTTCTGTTGCCGATTTCTTTAACTACATAATCCAATCCAATAGATAGTGGTTTTCCTAGTTCTTTCAACAATAATAAAGTCAACCTCATTAGGTATTTGCTCTTTCTTCTCCTAGACACCTCAAAGGTGTTTCTTAAGCAGCCCTTGAAACTTTCCTATTTGTCTTCTTTTTCTTTTCTTTTTAATTTGGATATTTGCTGTCATGAGCACAAGTGCACAACCCCTCTCCTCACCCCTAAAAATGTGTAAAACTTCCTAATAATGTCTAAATCTGGTAAATATTATATGTTAGTCACCTTCAACTAAAACCTGCATCATTTCTTCAGTCATATTACCCTGTCCTCAGATCTATTAGTATTTATAAACCTTATCTGTATTGTGTTTCTCTTTTACTACATGCAGTTTTCATTATGTATTGAAGATCTCGTACCAGTGGCCATCGGGAGATACATAAAGGCCCTGATTTCAACCATGTCCCATTCTCAGACTGCTGCATCTGGTCCAGTGAGCAGTCCTGACAATGTGCTGGAGAGATTGTTTACTTTGTTTATGGAGCAAGGAAGCTTATGGCCAGAAATATGCAGCTTGCCTGAAATTGAGAGCCCAGATACATCAAAGAGTATCATATATGGGTAATTATATTGAAAAGAATGACATTTTTGAACAAATTTTAAGTTCACTAAACTTCAGCTTCTCTGGTTGAAATGTAGTGACTTTGTTACCTGCTTTGTCGATGGTAAAACTAATTCAGATCCTCAAATCATTGCAGGTATCTTCACGAACATATAGTATTATTGGAGGTAAATGGGAAACTGGATACTCTTGAAACAATAAATGAAAAGATTCGGAAACGTTTTAAGAATCCAAAGCTCTCAAATAGTAGCTGTGCTAAAGTTTGTAGGCATGCTTCTTTTGCTTGGTGCCGGTCTCTTATATATAGTTTGGCACAAATCACTCCTGTATCTTCGTCTCATGGAATCTCAAATGGGGCTCAAGTCCTTAATTTGACTGATGGTGGGCTGGACAATAGTCAGTTGCTTTGTATTGATTTACAGCCACATGATATATGGAGTACAGATTTTGAAGATCCATCTTATTTAAAAAAAATTGAAACAAAATGGAGCGCCGTTTTATCAAAAATAAAGAATATACTGATCAAGAAAGCTTCTGATGAAAATTTGGAAACTGCAAACACTTTGCTCAGAGCTTGCTATAATTTTTACCGGGAGAGCTCTTCCGCGGTGCTTACCTCTGGCCTCAAATTCTATTTAATTCCATCTCCTCAACTAGTAACAGAGTCACCGTTCAACCCAAGTCTGTCAGGGATTGAAGAGCTTGATTTGAGCATCCCAAGGAAGCTTCTTTTGTGGGCCCATGCGCTATTGCATGGAAGTTGTGCAAATATATCCATTGTTGTTAAGCATTGTGAAGAAAGTTCAAAGGTATGCAATGTTTTTTTTGTGCTAGAACTTCTTGTTAGCAAGAAAACCCTAGATGGAATCTGTTTAGAGAGATATATAAAAATCATTGGCATCTTCTCATGAGCTTGTGAGATAGTTGCTTTATGACAATCTTTGAGAAACGAGACTTTCAGAATTTTGCTTGGTTGAGGGTGACAGTTTTTCTCCTTTGGGAGCTGTAAGTTTGGGTCAGAGATTCTCTGCATTTGGAGAGCTCCATTACCATGATTTTTTTTTTTTGACATGACCATTACCTTGATATTTAGTAAGAGCTTTTCATTTCTTTTGAGAAATGTAAAAAATCTCTACTAGTAAGTTTGGAGTACATAGAGGCGCTAATTTTTTTTTTAATTTTAAATATTAGCACTATTGACACTGTAAACTCTAGTTTTTTCTGGCAAGCATGCTTGAACTGAGGATTATGATGTTTCTTCCTTTATCGAGTTTACTGAATTATGCATGACTCTGAATTAACCGATTAACTGTCACTCCTAACTTTTGGTTTCTATTCTGCAGTCAAAGATAAAAAGGGGAAGTGGAATGTCACCCGTTTATTCAAACACACCTCTTCCTGCCCCCAATCTTCCAGGTTTTTATCCTCAATAAATAACAATTACTAGCTCTGTTATTTGGATGTGTTGTGATCCTTGAAAGGATAGTTTATAAAAAAGGGCGTAACAAACAATACTTGCTGGTTGTAGGTATCAGTAGAAATGGACCAAATTCTGCCGGAAGCATCGACATTAATTCTGCCCCTTCTGTTTGCTCCGAAGACATTCAGAAGAATCTATTTACTTCTCCCCAACTGCATCGATGTACCACTAACGCAGCAGAAAGAAGCAATGTGATGGCGCGTGAAGGAGAGTCAGAAGATTGACCTTGTCCACGTGTGGCGCAGTTGATCATTGCAGTTGTAGTCTAACAGATGCCAGTTGCTCCATGTAAATGTTAGATGGTTTAATGGTAGAACTTGTATATCCAGATGTGTATAAAAAATGCAGTGGCCATACTGTAAGATGTATATCGGTTTCTAATCAGAGAGCATCGAACTTTTTTTTGCCTAGTACAAATTGTTGGAGAGAAGTAATGTGGCGTTATTTACTTGGCTCTCTTCTGATGGGCCAACAAACTAACTGACTGAGAATAAGATATTAGCCAGTTTAGTCTTTGAAATTTCACAAAAGTTCGATTTAGTCCATTCGTTATGTCAGTAGAGGGGCTTTTGTGAAGTTTAAGAATCAAATTGGATAACAACTCAACTGACAATGCCATTTGTTTTTACCGCATGATGGTTGTGCTCAACTAATTTGAAAATTAGCCCAACTAAAGTATGTTCTTTTTTTATGTAACACAAAATGACAAATTAAATGAGATGGACGAGGTGACATTGGCACGAAAGAGTTTTCCCAATATACTATCTCTGTCCTATTTTATAGGAGTATCCAGTTTAAGATTTTTGCACATTTATTAAGAAAAATGATTGGTAGTCTAGATTTTATAAAGTGTTTAAATTATTATTTAGCCATTTATCTCTCTACATAGATAAGTAAATAGTTGTAATGATTAGTAAGGGCACTAGTGGAATAACATATTAGATGTTTATTTGAAAATGTAAAACAACAATTAATTTGAGACAAATTGATTATGCTAAAACAACTTATAAAATGGGATGGAGGTAGTATAAATTAAATAAAAGAATTATAACCCTTAATTAAGGGTTAATTAATACACATGCCCCTGAATTATTTGATAACTTTTAAGTAGGTCTTCCAACTTTTCTTTTGTAGTTCTTTTTTTGTAGTTAAGCCCTCTAAACTTTTAAGTAATTTATCAATAAGTCCTTAAATTTTCACATAATTTGTAATCAAGTCCTACCACTGTTTTTTCTCCGCGGTAGCAAACACTTATATATGTTTCACAAAAAAAAAAACACTCGAATTATATATACGTCGAAGTCTGTTTAACTTCAACATTAAAAAAACACTCGAATTATACTATAGTACAACTTCCTCCCTTTATATATTATTTAATGTCGCTCATCTATAGTAGTTTACCTTTTTTTTCTTGCCCAATCATTTATCCATAAAAGCAAGAGAAAAGAACAAGTATACTTTGATCTTAAAATAGCTTATAATTTGCATTAGTTTCATCCAAACAAATATATATGAGATTTAAGAATAATATAATATAGCCTTTGTTTGTTTGTTGCAATCCAATTTGAATCGTTGGGTATTGATAGTTAAACTTTACCTAATTTAATTCGTCATCATGCAGAAATAGTGGTCTAATCAACAAGTGTTATAATTAATGTGAGTGTGAAAATAGTTAATAAAATGAAATATACAAAAAGTGAAAATAATTTGGAAATCCACAACACCTAGCCTCTTGGCATTTGATAGTTTTAACAGCTAGAAGACCATATATCTAAGAACACGGCAAACTATCACAAGGTACTCTAAGCGGAAGGAGGTTGATGATTTATGACCAATGGAGGACGCAGAGCTCGGTGAGCTTCCTGTTTCTGTTTGCGAGCCTGGTACATCTCCTCTGTCTCAACAACAACTAACCTCTTGACCTATATGGATTACAAATGTTAGTATTATATATATCGAGATATGTGATTTGAAGATAAACTTCTTAGAGCTAGTGTTGAAACCTGTTGGATCATTCCCCGAACAGTAGGTGTGTTCCATCGCATGACAGTTCGATTGCATTTGCCTAGGCGTAGTGCTTCCAAAGTGCGTCTATGTTGCTTCCTGGTCCCCGGAATTCCCCTCACCAGAGTTATGTAGAGATTAGGGCTATAAGCAATGGGGACACAGGCCTTGTATGCCTTGAATGCATTCATGGCCATGCCTTCAACTTGAAGTCAGAACAGCATTAACAAAAATCAAGTCAATATAATGCCTTATTTTCTAACCAGGTAGCAATTATATACATATATTTTCTTTTGTGAGAATATACATATATAATAATAGATAAAGATAAACTTAAATAAATTGGTAGCAATCATTCGTAAAAGCATCAATGAGGAGGGTACACTAAATGGACAAGTCTAAAACATGATTTATAATAGGCTATGTAACTCATCGTTATGATTGGAGAAATCAAACTTAACTTCCCACTGATTCCCTATGCCCTATTACATAGAGTTAGGAACTACTCAAGAGGTTAGATCAGTGTAACAATCTCATAACAGAAAGCTAACAACAAAACCAACTAGGCTAACAGTTACAACTAACCGAGTGCTAGAACATTAGGAATCTTATATTCTCAAGGAAATAGAAGTTATTTTAAATTCACACAATTATAACTCGCCATTACCACGTCCACTTTCACAAATATATTACCGGGAATGCTTACCAAAATTTGTTTGTGAACTTTACCTAGGAATAACATTTTTTCACTATAAAAACACAGGATTTAACATCGGTCAAAAGTAAGGTTTAGGGTCAAAAGTGAACTTAGCATCCAAAAAATCCAGATAATCATGCTGAAATTAAAAAGCTGAGAAAACACTGAGTAAGAATAAATAGATTTGAACAATGAGATGTGAATAATGAATATCCATCAAGTCAAGCATTTTCAATATTAAGAATTTAAACGCCTTAAATAGAATTCAGTAATATTTGGCAAAAACTCAATCATATTTAAAAAGTAAGAAATAAGAATAAGAACAAGCTCACATCAGGGCCTAAATAGACACTCTAATGGATAACATGATAAATATCAAGCACTTGACAGAAACAAAATAAATGGCACATTTAGCCCGCTTTCAGCAAAAACAGAAGAACAACAGAATTTGGACCAACCCAATTTGTTGCACTCTGTTTTGAGTTCGCATCAATCATCAATTATTTCATATTTTCATATTGATTGGAAACAATATGAGTATCTAACAAGCTGGGAGAAATAAAATGATATGAAAGATGGGTGTATATTAATATGTGCAAGCATTATGTATAGATTTATTGACAAAATGTATTCCTCTATCATCCTGTGCATCCAATAAATATGAACAAAAACAAAGAGCTGGAGGATCAATTCATCACTACACACAAAAAACTATATTTGAGATATACAAATTAAATATACCAACAGAATTTCTTAACTCCGGCATTTGATATCTCTGGTTTTGTTATTGGTTGTGTCTGTTTGAAGTAAAATTTAGCAGTTCCAAATTATCACTCTTCCTTATTGTCATTGTTTTGTGTTACAGAGTTAGACTAAATTAGACTCCAACCTTTGCTCAACTAAAAGAAAAAAAGAAAACAGTGAGCAATTGCCAATTACTGTTGTAAACCAAATAATACTATTGATCAAAATAACTGCTGCATAGTAGTTCAAAACCTATGAAGAAGCAAAAGATGTGATGTAAAGCTAGCAGTCCCACCATGTACTGCACTTGAACCAAAATTTGACAAATAAGCTCACAAACCCAACACCGAAAAGAGCTGACAGATTCATAGAACTCACTACTAGAACCATAACAAAGTTATATACCCCAAAGCTAATGCTTGTAAAACATTTGAAATGACTTTTCTGTTAGCACTCAACCTAACCATATCGAAAATTACCAACACTCCCAAAACCATGCTACAGAAACCACAATACTAAATCCAAGGCAGTGTGACTCCTCCCCCAAATTAATTAACAAAAAATGTGGAACAATATAGCCACATATAAAGGGGAATACGGTCAATCTATCCAGAATATCCTATACAGTAGATAAGCCAGGGGCAATCAGAAATAGATTGGATCAACAAGAGCATTGCAAAGAATATATAAAAGAAGACTCTCTCCGTCAACAAAAAAGTGCTGGTGTATGATGAAAGTTAAAAATCAGAGAAGGCCACATTATGATTAAGTAGAAAAGCATATACAATGCATAATGCATTGTTATAAAGAGTTATACATAGCAATTAAAAATTATCAAGAAATAATAGGAGCTGGGTCAAGTCGCTATGTTGCACAATTTAAATGTTTATTTATGAAAATTGAAATACATCAGGCAACCTACATTGATACAGCAGTAGAATCTGTTTTTGACAGTGAAAGAGAATCAACTCATTCGAGGTTCTGCTAGCCACAGAAACCGTAAGCAAAATTGATTTGAATTACATTTTTTTTTAATTACATCTTTCTATAATTATATCTCAAAAAAAAAAAAAACAAGTGGCAGAAAAAATTCTTGCAAGTTGGAACAACTAAACAACCAAGCAGAAGAAATCAAATTTGGAAAGAAACGCTTTGAAGACAGTGATGATTTGAAGATTGGTGAAGGTGCGATTTGAGTCTGAGAACCAGACGAAGAGAGGGAGAGAGATAGAGTGTGAGAGTTAACTCTATCTATTTTCATTCTCCCTCTGTATTGAGCCCGCACGCCGCTTCCGTCCACCCAGGGCCGCCGCATGCCGCCATCATTAAGAAGCCGGCAAGCCCCCTACCTCCGACACTCATCTTCGGGCACTTTCTCTAATACAATTATCTATCTCTTACTATGATTATTACGAAAGTAAAAGAAAGCAAAGAAACATACATACCTGTGAAATGAATCGCCTAAATTGGTGAGGAGATTTACGAACAAACGAATGAACAGTGTGTGACTGATACGAAGAAAGAAAGCACTCCTCAAACTGAGGATGAAGAAGGTTCGTGGGTCAGGCGCAAATGGGCCTGCCTGTTCGTGGGTCAGGCGCAAATGGTCCTGTTACTAAAGGCACCCCTCACTTTTTCTCCGCGCGCACCCCACTCGCACGTTACCATAAATTATGAATTATGATAAGCATAATTTTTTATTTCTGCTGCAAATAGCATATTTACGGTATGAAAAAAACTACCATGATTTTGATAGTTGTCGCAGTGGTATGTAAATTTATTATTTTTTTGTAGTAAAAAATTATTGTGTTTCTTTTATTACATTGTTATTGGAAATGAAAAAAATTTAAACACTTAATTTTCACGAAGGGGATAAGTTTAATAACCATACGGATGCTCATACAAATATTGTCAATTGTACTGAGGTCTTCACTATTGAGCAAGTAATATTAATTATGGATTAATAGTATATCTTTGATTTTAACATCAACCCAATTCTATTTTTCTATCTTTCTAGATATTTTTAAGTTGTTGTGATTGCAAAATTATACATTGAGACAGGACAAAGGAAGGAAAACAAAATTGGTTATGAGTTTTGAAATGAGTGGAAAGTATAGGATGAAAAAGGAATCGCGGTTGTCAAAGGAGACTTAAAGGAAGACCTTTTTCAACTAGTGAAGGATGGATTCTTAAAGTCATTCATCAATCTTGCACTCATCAGTTAGCGGAGACATTGTTCAATTATAAGATGTTAAATGAGGCGTATTTTCTGTGGCTAACGCCAATTTTTATCTATTGCTCTAGGAGAAAATAATCTTTAATTCTACTATAGTGACTCCATGTTTCAATTGAGTGAACTTCATCCCCGGTTTATAGCAAGTCGGTAACTTTGATCTTCCTTGCAGTTAAGCTTCTGATAAAAATCCAATGTGTTAGATGACCGACTCGTAAAACAATAGTTAAGTAATTGTTATTAAATAAGCATGATAGTCATTTCCCCATCAATCAAAAAGTTCGGTGACCACACCAAAGTTATATTGTGACAAACATGTACTAACCAGTGTTTTTATTTACCCACTCACTTACCACACAAAAACTAAATTGTGACTAATATATACTAACCAATTGTATAATGATTACCGAATATTTAGTAATAACTAAAAAAATTTCATAGTATCATAAGTCGTTGCCCTCTTAAATGTAGGTTATGGGTGAAAGTTGCCTATAAGATCATAATTATGCTACAAAGAAATCTTGAATCACATTCCCACTAATGTTAAAATGTCTATTCCACTCCACTCATAAATAAAATAAGTAGTGTTATTTAGCCAAAACTTACCAGCGAAAAATAACCAAAAACCACATTATAACAATAATTAATCAAGTTTTTTAAGCCACTAACCAACTTGCTTTTTCACAGTTTTCTAAATCATTGACTAAAAACTTAATTAATTAGTTAATGGCCTAAAAAACTTCCTTAATTAGTGTTGCAAAGTGGTTTTTAGCTATTTTTGACTGAGAATTTTTTAGCTAAATAACATTACCTTAAATATATACTACATAATATTATTATATTTTAATTCATTTTAACTACGTGTGAATTTCACATAATATTAGGCTAAAAAATTAAAGGTATAATCCTGGCTATGTAAAAATTAATCAGTTTGGATATGATTGTTTCTTTGCACAAAGCAACTACAAAATATTGTGCCCCATAAGTACTGATTGTACTGATCTAGAAACAGACACTCGTTTTTTTAAAAGAATAACTAATAAAGTTGGATTTGTAACCATACACAACTACCAAGTAGTTGGTGCAAATTTTCCTTTTTCTTTAAAAATAGCACCACCAACACCTATGGCCAGGGTCGCCCCAAACAATTAAGTGGCCCTATTCAAATCTTAAAAATTAAACCCCTAATTAAGCCTTATTTTCTATTGGTATATAGATAAATTTTCATATTAAATATAGTATATACATTATTTGTAAAGTCTTGCAACTATCAAGTAGTAGGACTGAAATTTGCAACTAAAAGCAACTGGGTTCAACTCTCAAAATCGAGTTTTTATGTTGATTTTATTTATCCACCAATGAACAACAATAAAACGAAAAAAAATCAAGGTCGAGGTTCGATTCTACAATGACCAGAAGAAACAAGGAAGCGCTTAAACCAAGGCACATTCGTTGTTGTTAGTTGAAATAACACCTATATATATATATATAGGTGTACTGTATGTAAGTTTTTGTTTATATAAAAGGCATGTACGATAGCACAGGCCCATGGCCGACCCTACCTATAGTACTGTATGGAAGTTTTTTTCTTCTACAAAAACCATGAAAACCAACAAATTTTATTATTTTTAATAAAATTATTAGTCTTTTTATTATGATACCTTAAATTATTATTTGTAAATCACACTTATATAACTCTACAATGAATAATTAAATATATAATTGATATTGAACTTAAATAAACTATCGACGAGAATAATTTTTGTACAAGTAGAATAATTTTTCTTAGCAACTACTACCTTCAATCTTTTATATAAGCAAAAAGTTATACGATTCTGGCCCATATTGGACTACCTATGGTAAAAAGTTATATGCAACTAACCCATATTGGACTAGATACGTGTAACTTTATGGGTTAGATACGTGTAACTTTTTGCTTATATAAAAGACCAAAGGTAGTATCGGTGAACAAAGAAAGCAGAGTGAGACAAATGGGCCTACAGATACAAAAGCATCCCTTTTTAATATAACTTGGTGAAATAAACAATTAACGAGAGATTTGAGATTAGGTGTGTTGCTATTGGAGAGAAACTGACCGTTATAATGACTAATTAAAATAATAACAAAAATTTAAGACATTAAAAATGAAACTGCTTTAAAATATTAATAAAATGCTAACTTCACAAGCGAGAGCTCTAGTTCATGAAGCATGTCACTGGATTGATATAAATAAATGAAGATTTGAACGCAAGACATGCAACACCGATGCATTAAATTATATGCATAGAAGGATTGCCTGGATTCCACAAGCGCTTTAAAGATTCACTCAACCATAGTTGTGTCGTGATGTATTATCGCATCCATGCCAGAATTACGAAATCAGGATCATGGCAAAAGCAATACTATTAAAATTCACAACAAAACTACCACCACGTCAGTTAAGCTAAGGACCTCTTGGCTGCTTAACGTGTTGGGAGTTATCCTGTTCCATAAATAATGGGCAAAAGCTCACCCAAAGGCTATCCACTCCATCCAAATTAACACCTTTCTTTACTCAGTTCATGAGTTGAGACAAAAAAAAAACCAAACCCACCCCAACATAAATACTAACCCAACTCCTCGTGAGAGTCTCGAATCTACAGAATTGAATCCAATAACAAAAACAACCATCATGTCATAATTATAATACATGGAACATAATTCTACTCCCTCAATCAAAACTTCAGCTAAGTAAATAATTACACTAAAAGCAGTGAGCACAAGTAACGGTAATACAAATAACCGAGCTCTGCTTATGTATGGATTCGGGTTCAAAATGAGGCCGTCCTTACATCTGCCTGCACTCTGCTTGCAGGACTACTAGTATTAACCCACCCCGTGCAAGGCAGCAAAACTTCCCAAGCATAAATTATTATTGGAGTTGAAGTTTATGTTTAGGTTTTACTTATTATTGAGATGCGAAAACATAAATTACAAAACGTACTTTGACATAAACCTAAACCCAAATTCTCACTTTGCTGATTTTACTGGATTTTTTAAGGCGTTTG
The DNA here is from genome assembly GCA_963573325.1 of Astragalus glycyphyllos. Classification (NCBI taxonomy): domain Eukaryota; kingdom Viridiplantae; phylum Streptophyta; class Magnoliopsida; order Fabales; family Fabaceae; genus Astragalus; species Astragalus glycyphyllos. Next base: position 93,212,433 of record OY754307.1, read on the forward strand.
CCAGATGAACAAAATGAAAAGCAACTATAACTTACGAGTAGTCACCAAGATATTCTGAGTAGTAGCAGCTTGATATTTACACATTGGGGAAATTCATGGTGGAAGTGAGTTAAATTTTTAAAATAATTATTGAACATTATGTGTTACAGTAACAAATGCCTCTACACCGTCTACTTTGGATTTTTGTAGTTCTATTTCTCCCCACCTCAAATTTTCCTATCATCTCTATGTCAATCTTTGACCTATTCTAGACGACCATACTCAAATTGAATGATGGATCCAGAGAAAAGGTAAAGGAGGGGAAGTTAATGTTGAATATATGCTGTGAACATACCATCATGACTGCCAGAACAGCTCAAAATCGTTACTATACAAGGAACGGTCTTGAATTTCCAGATTGGCAACATGCCAATTGATGAGTTGAGACTGGAATATTTTACACAAAACCAGTCCAGCTGGAAAAATCCACCATTCATTTTCGTCCCTGCACTCCGTAAAAATTGAGAAGTAAATAACAAATCAGATATTCCCAAAAACCCATGTCTTATTGAAGCTAGGAATATCCTTACATAATACTCCATGGCTGAATGCTGGGGTGTCTTTTACTGGAAGACGATTGAGAGTTGTAATGAATATATCCGCAAAGAAATGCAACCACCTAATGACAAAGATAGTAGCATAAGATAATCAATCAAAACCGCAAAAAGGATGAAAAAAATACCAATCAGATGAAATATGATAGAAAACTCACAACATTTATAAAGGACGTAAGGTTCCACAGAGCATAGAGACGTGCAAGGCCTGCAGAACGCCTTGGTCCATGACTAAATAGAGCATTAATTCCAACAGGAAATGGGAGAAGAATGCCAAAAGGTAATATAAACAAAACAAGAAAGACATCCACCAAAGAAATTGAGTACAACTGAAGCAGGGTAAGTAATACTAAACTAAAGTCTCCTAGAAGCAACATTGAGATTACCAAACCAACAAGATCCTGCATGCAACCATAAAGGGAGAAGAAGGGAAGTTAGTTCACAGCTGATGCAAGCACAAAAACCGGCAATTTTGTCTAACAAGTCCGGAAAAATTATCAATACAAGATACCTGATGCCCAACAGGTCTTGTATTCTGAAGTATTAAAGAGAGAAGATAAAAGATATCTCTCTTCTCATCAAGCATCTGCAAATTGTCTACATCTAAAGCAACTCCATGCATCTTTCGCCGTGTATAATTGTCCTCAATTCTTCCACCCGGGCTTACATAATTTGCAAGCCCCAAAGGTCGCTCATTCTGAACCCTGGAAATCAATTTTTTTATATAAATAAAAACACAAAAACATCATGTCTCAGACTAAATAAACCATACCACAAATCCCTATATTTGTTAGAATCTTAATATATAAAAGGTAAAGAGTGGTTTTCCCTCCAATTTTTCACCACTTTTGCCATCTCATATATATATATATATATATATATATATATATATATATATATATATTATCTTAATATATAAAAGGCAAAGAGTGGTTTTCCCTCTAATTTTTCACCACTTTTGCCATCTCATATATATATATATATATATATATATATATTAGAATCTAAAAGGTAAAGAGTCATGTATGCGCCAATTTTTTCGTGAAAAATTCAGCAAAGTTTGGCCGCAATTTCCATTCCCGCCGGTGATAATTTGAAGTTGTTTTCCAGAAGTGGTGTTTGAAGCGATTGGAAAGGGGTTGGCCCATGCACAGTGAGTGTGTGAATGTGATTAAGTGGTGATTTGGCTGCTTCCTTCTTAGAGTTATTATTATTTGCGTGAGTGTGTGAATGTGATGAATTGCTATTTTGGAAGTTAGTGTGTGTAGTTTTTTATGGATGTGATAATAATGTCAGCTGTTTTTTATCTATTTTAGGTTGGTGTGGGTGTAAACAGTTGATGAGGTGCACATGATTGATGTTCAGACTGTCTTGTGTCTTGGGAAAGAGGAAAGGAGAATGAAGGTTTGAGTGTGGTTTTCATATTGATTCAATCAGAGTGACAAGGGAGTAGATGTATGGTGCAACTTTTTATCTATTTTAGGCTAATCACAATAGTGTAAATGTGAGTGTAAACAGTTGATGAGGTGCACATGATTGATGTTCAGACTGTTTTGTGTCTTGGGAAAGAGGAAAGGAGAATGAAGGTTTGAGTGTGGTTTTCATATTGATTCAATCAGAGTGACAAGGGAGTAGATGTATGGTGCAACCAGGGATGGAGCAACATGATCAGCTGCCTGTCGTTTGCAAATAGTGGACTGATGTGGTGAATAGTGACGGTGGTACTGTTGATCTACAGTACACGTTTGCATGTGTCAAAAACCACTACAGTTTGTGTACAGTTTAAGGGGATGAAAGTAGAAAAACACTGTACCCAATCACGTGCTCTGCAGAACTGACTCTTCCTTCAAAAAGAGAGAAAAAAAAACTACACAGAAATTCAACGGGAAAAGAGAGAGAAGACTGAGAGAGAGAGATAGGGGACGGGGCGATGGGGAGGCACAGTGGGACGGGGCGATGGGGAGGCACAGTGGTGCGGAGCGGTGCTGCACGCGGCGGCGACGGCGGCCGGGGGGGGGGGGGGGTCCTCACGGTGGTTGCACCAAGGATGGTGGTGGTGGGACAATGGTTACTCTCTTTTCATGGATAGAAGAAAGGATAGAAATAAATTTTCAAGACTTTGAAGCTTTCTTTGCAGATCTTGAAAGGAGGAAAAACAAGAGTATTTTTTGAGAAAATAAAATCAACATAAGAAGATTTGGGAAGAAAGGTATATAGAGAGGAAGATGGAGTTGTGTTTTGGTCAGTTAAAAGAGAAAGAGAGATAAATGAAATGGGGTTGTGAGGAGTTGGTGAGAGAGTGGGAAACGTAAAGGAGTGGTGGGGCTGAGAGAGATTGGGATATGGGAGTGTGTTGGAAATTGATTACATTTATTTTTCAACTTTTTTTTCACCTTTTTTTCAACCGAGAGAGATTGGGAAATGGAAACGTAAAGCTTTTTTTTTCTTCACATTTTTTCAACTTTATTTTGTTTTTTTGACACATTTAATTTTAGTTTTATTCTTTGATAAATTGATTAGCGCACAAATACACAAATAAATATATTTATCTATCAGATTAAAAAAATTAATTAATAAAACACAACTTGGTGTTAAAATAATTGCTATATTTACCATTAAATATGTTTGTTTTGTCTTTTAGGTTTATGTAAACTTTTATTAAATCTACTTGAACTACTAAAATTAATCATTTCTTTTGACAATGGTAAAATTAATTATTTTAACCACTATCCATTGTCAAAAAAGATGTACCTTTAACAAAAGTTTAAATTTAATTTTTTTCAAAAATTAAATTAATATTATACTCAATAATTAAATAATCAAAAATTACTATATACTATAATTTCTCTATTAAAATCATTGAATTTAACCACAAAGAATTGTAAAAAAAAAAAAAAAAAAACTTTCACCACTACCAAAAATTACAAAATAAATTTTTATAAATAAACGAATGATTAAATTATATACAAAAATAAGTCATAATACATGGCAACGAGAGCGGCAACAAAATTAATTAAACGAGTATGATTTAATTAATATTTAATCATATAGAAAAATATGATTTAACAAGTGACAACGGGAGCGGCAACGAGAGACTGACAATGGGAACGGCAACTAGAGCGGCAATGAGAGTGCCAACGAAAGTGGCAACGAGAAACTGACAATGGGATCGGCAACTAGAGCGGCAACGATAGAGGTGACGAGAGCGCCAACAGGAGTGCCAATGGGAGGGCCAACAGGGATGCAAACGGGATGGCCAACAGAATGCATATTTTACCTACAGTCTCATTTTCATTTTTCTTCATTTTAACTCCATTATTAACATTATAAGAAATACCAAATTTTTTTAAACTTTTTCAAACACAAATAATAAATTTGAAAATATAGCCTTTTATCAAGTTTTCCTCTTTTTTTTTAATATTTTACAAATTTCAACATACTTATAATTTCTTAATTATAATAGATACAGTATCACCCGTGCGTATGCAACGACCAACGAGAGACTGACAATGAGATCGAGAGCGCCAACGGGAGAAACAATGGGAGCACCAAGCTTTGCGCCAACAAGAGCCACAATGGGGGTGCATATCTTATATTAAATCTCATTTTCTTTTTTCATAATTTTTACTCCATTAATAAAAATTTATTAGAGGTTAAAAATAAAAGCTCTATATTATACAGGACCTAAAATTGGTCAAGGGTTCCATCCCTGACCGGTGCGTATGGAAAAATACCTGGTGGGAGAAGTCAACCCCTTAAATGAATCTCAGTACCTTGGGGGATTAGTCTACGCAGTTGCACGGGGGATATATTGGTTTATCAAAAAAAATAAAGGACCTAAAATAAACTTATAACCAATTTTTGTCACATTAATTAATAATGATAATACTTCTTATAACACATTAAATTCATTTATCGACAAAATTTACTCTGTCCATTTTAATTGTATAATTAGTTTGGACGATAAAGGACGTTCACTGAACTAATAAAAATTTGATGACATGACATACTGAAATACATTTAAAAATAACGCAAAAAAGAGATAAAGTTGACCAATCTGCAAATGGAATAAATTTTTGCATAAACCAATTAGGCAGGTAGCCAATATTCCTCTTGACCGTCAAATATTAAAACACAAAATCAATGGTTGTGAGGTAACTTTCCCAATTTGAACAAAAAGATGATTTTGAGAAAAGTAAAGGCAAGAAATGAGCTGTGTATGTGGCTTGAAGGAAAAAAAGGGAGAAAATCCTCTCATTCTCAACAAAAGGTATTAAGTTGACATTATTCCTAATGAATACGAATAATAACCTCATTATGTTGACAATGATCACTTTTTTGTTTCGTTACATTCCAATGGTGAAAGTTTTAGTAATTTCATTTGCTTTTATTTACATGATTTTATGTATTGAGTGTAAAAGAAAGTTATACAACATACTTGCATTATAATTATTTTCATATTGGTTGACATATATTATCAAAAAATCAACAAAATAAAAAATAATCATATATAAACATGATTTTAAATTGATTTTAAACCTACTTTACCCGTGCATGCACGGGTGCAAAATCTAGTATAGGAAAACAATATGATAGCATGCCACGAGTATAAACGATTACCGTGATCTTTCCTCGGTTTGTAAAGCTTCATCAGTACTTCCTCCAGCGGCCGGATAACCTCCCTCAAGAGCATAAACCACAAGCCCATAGTGGCAATAGCCATTATTGGTATCATGAAACCAGGCAAGATCAACACGTACACCATGGACGCTCAATGCAGGATTGGCATGAGTCTCAAGCCATCTGATAACAGGACGAAGTGTTACTCTTAGTCGTCCACGGCGCACCAACCGCAATTGTGCATTCAACCCAGCAACCAATCGATACCATGTTGTAGGTTGAACTGACTGCAAACAAGATTAAAAATAAGCATGTAAATCAAGTTCTCCAACAGTGGAACAAAAGGTAATGTTAGGAGCCAAACAGCAAAGAAAAGTAATGACAGAAAATAATGATTATAGCTAGTAATAGAGAAGAATAGTGAGACTGTTAATTAACTGAGTCTAGATCCTTACAAATAATTCTCTCTCTCTCTCCTGATTTCTAAATCTCTCACACCTATCACTACCTGCCACATGGCCATTCTGTTATGCTCCCCAATGATTCCCAAAATTTTCTTCTCTCTCTCCTCCTTGCACACACCCATGCCGTTACCCAAAGGCTCCCCCTTCTCCATTGCGGTCACCTGCCCTTTTTCTTCCCTTTATCCTCCTTTCCCCCCCTCTTCTAATATAGAAATGTTTAATGAGCAGAACAAGTAACAAGATATACATGTATCTAAGTGCATCTGTACATAAATTGTACTCCCAAAATCAACAAACAAACCTGGCTCATGAGGCTGGTAAGGATATTATCATTGTGAAGGATGAATGGCGCCATATAACTTCCATCACCACCAAAAAGCAATGTCATCGGGAACCGTTCATGTAATCGAGGAGGAAGGTCTGTCCTCTTTTCATCCCCACCAAGAAAGAAGTCCACATATGCAAGCATCAAGTCAGAAGTTGCATTTACCTACATAAATGTATTGGCCAATTAACATCGAGTTCTGCCACGGCATTAGAGACGAGAATTTACTCCCATTCCAACTGAAATTAAAAGCTGAAAAGCTATCTCAAGAATATTTTAGTTCTAATGAAAAATATTAAATTTAAATTACAAAAAAAAACCTGAAGATTATACAATCCTTACAGATCAGAAAGGACAAAAAGAATATGAAATTTTAAGTCATCGGCAGAAAGGACAATTTTATATGCCCTAATGTAATGGTTTTAAATCACTGATCTATCCTGTCTGTCTAAGCAAAAGAAATGATATCATTTTATCAACAGTGATGCAATAAGATAAATAGCATCTGCTAGGACAAAAAACCATTGGTTTAAAAGCAAACCAATCAGTCAGCATGCGTCCAGTTACCCATATTTAATAAATTCGTTGTTTATATTTGACCATGTGAATGCACATTATAACAAGACAAGATCAAGAGACGCACGTTCAAAAAATTCATTAAATTTCAAAAATTTAATTGTCAACAAGTCAAACCTTAATCCCTTCATAGAGAGCTCGTGATCGGCAAGAACGAAGGCAAGCGTGATCATACTCAGATCGAACAAACTCACGCAATCGTTGCAACTTTAATCTTCTGCGCCATTGTTGCCAGGACCATGCAAGTGGATATGCAACAACAGAAAGAGTGCTATATATTGCTCCCTCCCACCACTGATAAGCTGCAATAGCATTAATTTCATCCACAAATGTATTGAAGGCACTCTCATAACTGCCACATCAAACGTAGAAAGACTTCCATCTCAATATCATAACCAAATAACATAGACCAACCAAATAAAATAGTTAACATCTTTAAATTTCAACCAACAAATCTAGAAGGAACAAACAAGAAAAAAGTTTGACTTACACAATATCCTGTATCTGATCAGAAGGTGTATGTGGCAGGTGCCAGGGCTCACTGAAAGTATTAGGTCCCATAAAGTACATTCTGTGAACATGACTCTGGGACTCCTCAACTCTGTTTGTTTCCAAGACCTAGGTATCGCAAAACAAGTAATTATTATGCCGTTAACAGAGATCGCTTGAAGAAAATAAGAAACAAAATACTAGTTAAGGGATATGATCATCTTAATTCACAAATCAAAATAAGGAAACAAAAAACAGGAACCAAAAGTGTTAGATAAACCTCATTTAGTGACTCCAGGAAAGGGAAGGAATGATCTATCTGAGAACCATGATGGGTGGGTGCGGGACCTGGTAATTCATCAACTCCAACAAATTTCATTCTTGCAACACTAAGCACCAAAGCTAACAGGATCAAGAGACCCGTTAGAAAAAGTCCAAATAACCAAGGTCCACCAAATGTGTAAATTAACTCTTCGAGAGCTGTATAACAATCCGGCATGTGATATCTGTCTGAAATGCATTGGTAAGGGCAAGGGGTTTCAGTAATACCACCTGCACATTGATATGTCAAATACTCCGCCCAAGAAAAAAAAAACTAAAACAAAAATTAAAATCCACTACTGTAACTAAAATATACTAGAATTTCAGTACAATCCTTCAGCTTTCAAAATATAATACTTTAAATTGCACGAGAATAAAGTCTCTGGCATGCCTGTTTAAACAATCATTTATTAAAATGTAAAATCTACCTCGGACAGAAATATAAACCGCGCGATGAGGAAGCTCGTTAACAGGACAAACTTGACAAAGTGATCTCTCAGATCCAGTAACATTCTTATAAGTGCCTGCTGGACATTCCTAAAGCCATGCAAAAAATACAATGTCCTCAGTAACAATTGAGCACAAGCATCGAGTAGTCAGCAAATAATGGAAAGCAAGAAAGTAGTCGGTAAACAAAGACAGAGGGTAAAGAAAGCTCCTATTACTTTGAGTAAGCTTGGCATTGGATACCAGTCAAGTGGCTCGCCAGTATCAAGGCAGAAAGGGTGGGGTAGCCCTACCCAATGTGATTCTAAAGTAGCCACATCTAAATAGGCTAGGGCAACATGTGATGCGCAAAAAGCTTGCAATTATGAGATTACAGCAAAATAAATAAGTAAAAGAACTCGGTTTTCATCTTCTGAAAATTTCTAGTAAATACTAAGCAATTCCAGTCGCACCAAGGATCAATGAAAATCAACGAAGTTACAATTCTAAAGCCACAGAAAGTCTTTCAAGTATATATCTATGTTTTCCAAGTGAAGTGTAGAAGACAGAAGTAGGTGCGGCAAGAGGTCTAGGCAAAGACATATAACTGACTAGGGGTCGAGTAATTATAAGTATTTTTGCCCCCTTTTTTCAAGCATTTCTCCCTCTTGTCTTCTCAACCCAAAAACCAAAGTCAACCTGTTTTCCTAGCCATCCGCTGTCAAATCCAGAAGGGTTAGTGGAGGGTTAATTGTTTGATAGTAAATAGGCATTTACGGGTTAGTTTAAGATATTAACGAATGAATATAATCAGTAAGGAAATAATTTAGAAGAGGTTAAATGTTTATTCTGTGCAAATAACCAAAGTGGTTCTAAGAAAGTTATACCTTGAGAAGGAAGATATCTTGTGTAAGGACCTAACATCTTCAAAGATTGATTTCATTGTTTGTTCTCTTCCGAAATTCTCTGTTAAAATCCTAGTTCTCCCCCGTGACCCATCCCCATTAATTCTAGATATAATTTCAGTTGCCTAACATTATACCTCCACACACACTCGTGAATATGGGAAAATTTCACGAATATAAAACTATCTAGAGCATTAGATATGGAACTGTAATAGAATAGGGAGATTGGAAAATGTATTTGTATACCTTACAAAATGTACCGTAGAGCCCTTTGGGGCAAGCCTTCCCGGTTATTGTCCCATTTGCTCCAGAGCCTCCCAGGCCTTTACCATTTCCTCCCCTACAATAACCATTTAATTTAGCTACAGGAATTTTAAGACACAACAACAATGGCCTTCCTTCATGCTTACTTGCAGTCAGAGATAGCAAGCAAATTCAGATTTAAATAAATAGTAAAATTTAACTAAAATCTTTTTGTAGACATACCCAGTGTGAATGTCTCCTTTCACGCTAGCAATGGGCTGGTAAACATCTCCTGTGGGAATGTTAGACCAATGGAAATGAATTCTTCCACCACCACCCCCACCACCTCCACTAGAACTGCTATATCCCCCCATGCTAGAAAGAATAGCGGTTTCCCCAATGGCAAGGGTATGTAGAAACAATAGTATAGTGCCACCAGACCCACCACCAGGACCTCCAGTAAAATTATCAAAAAAAGCAATTTTTCCCCTTCTGGTGGCTGGATCAGAATTCTCTCCATCAGCATTTACAGAACCTTGAATTGACAAACTTGACAAAGGATGTTCTGATGATCCAATTACTGCTCAACAGATATAACACCAGTAAGCAAATTAAGAAACTAGTGATTAACATCTTCTATGACTAAAAAATAATTCATTAACAGACCCCGGAAACTTACCTATGATACCACCCCCAAATGTGGTACCAGTTGAGCTTTCATTTCCACTTCCACTACCAAGTTCACAGGGCAGGTCTGGAGTACCATATGAGATGCCACCATCAACACAATGATCATTGAAACATGCATCCCCACCTTTACCACCATGCCCACCACCACTTCCAATACCATTACTTAAAACATTTCCATGGCCCAGACCACCAGTACAACCTGGAATTTTTTTATGCACAGAATCAGTATAGGAAATGTACAGTTATTTGAGTAAGGAACCTCTTCGATAACAAGGAAACTGATGAGGACATTATAAATGAGGGGCAATCTGGGAAAATCACAAAGGTATATGAAAGAGGTAAGTGGAGGAAAATGCAAAATGAAGATTATGCTGCTGAGGGCAGCAGCACACGCCCTTCTGCTAGTAACTAACTTCTGCCACGTGGCAGAAGTGGATTGGAGAGAAATATTCAGATTGATTTAGAGAGAGAATAGGGGGTATAAGAGGGGGAATTAGTTACTGTTTCATTAGGCTTGGATTGGGATAGGACTTGGGCTGGGAATTGGCATTGTTCTTGCCATTTCACTGTTTCTATCTTTTCATCTGCATTTCCTTGTAAACATTTCATCCAATTCTGAGAGATTCTCAGAATTTAGTAAATAATACAAAGAATTGTTCATTTTGTTGTTCTATGTATTTGGGTACCCATCAAGTGGTATCAAAGCACTAGACTCTTAAGTGCATGGTACTTGGGCGCCTGACCATGGAGAAACGTCTCGACGGCATTGAACAACAAATTGCTGACCTGAAGAATTTGATCATTTCACGCAGCAAGTCTCGCAGTGGTCGTCCTCGCAAACGCCATTCTCACCGGCGACGTCAAAACCGACCCGACCCGATTGACGAAGATGAAGGAGTTGTCAACTTTGACGACGCCGACGACGACTCAAGCACCACAACGCAAGATCGAAACAAACCAGAAGAAAGAATCGAAACGGAGGAATTGAAAAGGGAAAGAGATGAAATCGAAGGTTCTGCCATGGAGTTTATGGAAGAAGTGGATCCAGAAATTGAAAATGAGGGAATCAAAGGTGGAGAGTCCATTAGCGAACCTTTGGAGGTTGTTACGATACCAGAGGGAGCGGAGGTGGAAGGAGATGAGATCGGTGGTGACCTAGAACTACCGCGGGAGCAAGCGACGATGGAGGTACAGAAAGAGGAGGAATCACTGACGGAGGAACCACCACCGGATCCTCCAGAACCACCGGAAAGAGGCATTGTGTACGACAAAGAAGGAGAAAAGACGAAGGGAAAGGGCGATTGGAAATTAAAGAAAGTCGACTATGCTTCTGACCGAGAACCGCCACCGGAGGAGAACGCCGGTAGAGCGACGGCACCGGACGACGAAGCGGAGCTGTTGGCGCGCAATGGGGAAGAATTCTTCTCTCTTGCAGCACTGTTGAAGGATCGAGAGTGGGAAGAGAATGGAATTAGGGCTGATTGGATCTCATGGGAATTGGGTTTCTGGACTGAAACAATGGGCCAGGCCCAATATCTATTAATTACACCCCCGCAGATTACTAATACTAGAGGAGTGTTTCAAGAAAAACAGGTTGCAACAACTGTTGTGGGTTTATTTTCCTCAAGTAGTGATATGCTCTCACATGTTTCTCAAATGGATTTTCCCACTGCTGGGCAGCACATCAACGTGGACATTTTCCAGGTTTCTTTAACTTCTCTAATTGCTGATGCCTTTTTATCACCTACGTGTTTAGGGGATATGCATATAGAATTGGTACCTTTTGACAAGTATGGAGAATGCATAGAAAAGGTGAAAATAACACTGCCTGATAGCCAAAATTATCTCATTGAAGTTGTCAAACTAAGCAAGTTACTAGTGGGAGTTGGTGGGAACTATAGCAATGGATCAATGCAATTAACAAATATTTCAATCTTGGAAATGCATCCACTTGTCCATCATTGGGAATTAGGTGGCCTTAAAAAATATGGGTGGGATCCAGGTGGCAATAAAAGAGATATGAGCAAGCAAAGCACTAGTGCAATGGAATACCAAGGAAATCAAACACAACAATATTATAAATGGTATCATCAGGTATTGTTCACCTTCCAGCCAATTACAAACTTTGTTGACAACTGTGGGACTGTTTCTGTGAGCTCTAGGGTGCTTAAGAATCCTATAATCAGGGCTGTTCAATTTAATAATGAGGTGAGGTGGTTGAAAATAGCAAATGAAATAGAAAATAAACAACTACTTTTCAATGCTGGTGAAATTCTGAATTGGAAGCAAGGCATAGGAGCTGAAATTAATGTCACAAGGAAAAACCAATGTGTGCATGTAGGAATTGGTCGTGGTATGTACTCCAACAATCTCCACATAAAGAATGTGTTATTGCATTGCCATCTCGTTGCAAAAATTCGTGGTCACAAGCCACCTTTGCTATATAACACGAGGAAGGCTTGGCTTGGAAAATCTTCCAATGGATTCAAACATTCTCAGAGCAAAAAACATGTAGAGTTGGAACATGAAACTAATATACAGGGCCTTGGAGCCATGCTACTGGAATTTGTTTTGGGAATGACAACAAAGAAAATCAATGATGTAGAAGCTTTTAAAGATCTGCTACAAGTTGATAGAGGAGTTAATAAAGAGCATCGGAAGAGCAATATTGATTCGGAAATTGGCAAGACATACTTAGCTCAATCACAGAAGGCACTGAAGGAGAGTTGTGTTGAGCATTTGATTAGAGGGTCAGAGTTTTCAAGAATGCAATTGTGGGAAGCACTTCTCAAGTTGGGGGATCCGGGTGAACCTGAATACTCCTCTTGCATTATTAGGACATCTTGCTTCAAGCTATGGGATCCTGGTGGAAGACTGGTAACGGTTTGTTTTTGGTATCTTCACCTTGAGGACAAGGTGAATTTTGAAGGGGATGGTGTTGATGAGGACATTATAAATGAGGGGCAATCTGGGAAAATCACAAAGGTATATGAAAGAGGTAAGTGGAGGAAAATGCAAAATGAAGATTATGCTGCTGAGGGCAGCAGCACACGCCCTTCTGCTAGTAACTAACTTCTGCCACGTGGCAGAAGTGGATTGGAGAGAAATATTCAGATTGATTTAGAGAGAGAATAGGGGGGTATAAGAGGGGGAATTAGTTACTGTTTCATTAGGCTTGGATTGGGATAGGACTTGGGCTGGGAATTGGCATTGTTCTTGCCATTTCACTGTTTCTATCTTTTCATCTGCATTTCGTTGTAAACATTTCATCCAATTCTGAGAGATTCTCAGAATTGAGTAAATAATACAAAGAATTGTTCATTTTGTTGTTCTATGTATTTGGGTACCCATCAGAAACATACCCATTCCAGAGGCAGATATTGTTCCAGAAGATTCGACAGTTATAGTCCTTGCCCGGTGGAAATGAACAACAGAACCTTTTATAAGGCCTTCAACAAGGACGTCTTCAACACGGCAGATCTAGAAAAGCAACATACAGAAATCTCAAATTTCAAAAAGATATATAAACATAACAAAATTTACCATACCAACAAAACTTCATAAAGCACCTGAAGTGTGAAAGACAGGGATGAGTTCACATTGCAATCTTCAGGAGGATGAAGTAATTCATTCGGGCAATTTTTGTTTTCACAGTAAAGTTTTGGAGTACTGTCAATCATAAGTGTATAGTTCAGCAGATTTAGAAACCAAGCAAAAAATACGAGTTATTAAGAGATCAACAATGATGACTTAACAACAACCAAACATACATATCATCAGTTGTTGCATTCTCCAATGGACCACGCAAGACTGATCCAGGCCCAACCTACAAAAAAAAATATCAAAAGCAAACTCAAGTTTTTTTAGAGGTAAGAACAAATAAATCATAGCCAAACACAAGAACATACATTATTATCACCTGGATAAAGAGAAAATTAAGAAGAAACAATAACAAGTGATGGGAAAAGAACATTAGGAAGATTACAACTGAGCCACCCAAAAAATGACATAACAAAAACAGTACATTGTACCAGAGAGTATGCAAAAAGATGAGATGCCAATAGCACCAAATTTCGCTGTAATCATTAAGATATTTTTTAGTTGGCTTCCTATCAAAAATGTGTATGTCAGTCATAAGCCCAAAGTCCCAACTAATTAGGCCCATATTAAGTAAGTAGGTGTGCAATTTTTTAAATAGAATAAGGATGGGGAATCATTCTTCATTCAGTTGTTGTCTTTGGTTGGGGTCAGGAGAGACTAGGCTTTCTAAGTCCTACAGGTCTTGTGGGTAGTTATCAGCAGTTATTCTGCAGTAAGAACAAGTTACTATCAACAACCTATCTTCCATAACTTCAGTAACTGCCAATAACTATCAATACTATTCTGACGGTTTCTGCTTTCATTATTAGCATAGTCACAAAATAACAGTTTCTATAAATTTTTTATATTATATGTTCCGGGAAGGCATAAGGAAGATAAAAATCTATGGTTATGAGCTTTAAATGCATTGCTTTGGGAAATTTGTTTGAAGCAGAATCATTGAAGTTTGTGTAGTCGTCGTGTTGACCTTATATCTGTTTGTGATAGGATTGTCTCCATGGCATCTGCTTGGTTTTCACTCAGCTCAAGGTTTCTGACAATTTATCTGGCAGTTAATCAGAGAGAATTGAAGAGCATTGTCGTAATTGCTTTCTTTTACTGAAACTACGTTTCTGACCAAAGGGAAAACTTTCTTATATCTTATACTTATACTTCTATTAATAACTTAATAAACGGAAAAGGTATTCATGAACGAACAGCATTACAACATATAATAATGTCTTGGTTTTTAACAGGAAAAAATGGAGAAATAGGCAAATTGCATGCAACAAACTTTAAATTTATAGTAAACATGCTCTCTAGCGGACCAATATATGTAAAAGAATAAAAAACCTATTGCAAATTAATAGCGGCAGAATAGTGAAAAAGAAAGTTAATTTAATTAAAAAGAAATGAGTTCCCTCAATTCATTACTCTAAATGATTCCGGTGGGAAATCAATCATTTATACAATGAATGTTATCAGAGGTGATAAACAAAACAATGTCTTACATGAATGCTATAAAACAGGGATAAAACCAGACGCTGTGCTTCAATCCAATCTCCCGGACCTGATAAATTAAGTAGACCTTGTCCATGAACTCCAAGGTTTGCATTAGAATGTATAACAGAAGATCCCTGTTGACAAAACCTGATGAGTCAAATACAATAATAGCTCTATTATGCAACAATAATGCACGGCGAGGGAATTGTTAAGTACCCTGAGAACAATCAAATTACTAGCTTCAAGCAAAGAAGTTGCCACTGTTGTATCCTCCCCACCATCTATGAGCATTTTTGAGTTCCACATCAAGAACATTTTTACAGACATACGAAGAGCTCCATAAACCTATGCAGTGTTAGTTAAGTGAGAGGCATTAGAAAATGACATCAGACCATGACTAGTAGTATTATTAAAAAAAAAAATAGTGCACCCATCATGTCTGATATCATCATTTAGGTTCAGTTCTAATTCACAATTCAAAGATGCAGTGGATAGTGGAAATCAGGCTAAAAAACAAGATCTACAAAGCAAACACTCAGATTCCTACCTTCATCACAGAATCACTCATCAACAGTTCTTCGGCCAATAACTCAAACTCTGAAGAAGCGTAGTGAGGCAACCCAAAGCTCATAACCGCACCCTGCAAGATACTTATCTGTCCTTGCACCTATATAATGAACGACAAGTAAGAGATAGTTCAATTAATGCTCTCGCATGCCAAATAGATTTTTCAAGACAGGTAATAGATAAGACAGAACATGAATCAAAGAGAAATAAATGCTACGCGCAGTTGCTCGGGCACTCTCAAATAAACACTCGCTCAAATGTTACGCCTTGTCATCTTTTTTTCAAAATTAGTTACCTGTTCACCTGATAGGAACCAACTAGTATATTGAACGAATTAGGATGATTACAATGTATTTCCTAGAGTATTCGAGAGACTCTAGACTCTCCATAGTGCCATAAGGCCCCAACTGTTTACAAATGATTACACCCACTCCTTCCTAATCCCCCTTCTCTATTTATAGGCTATATGCCTTATTGGTAATCACTAACAAACTAACCAACTCAACCCCCAACTAACTGTTAACTCGAATAACAAATATTAACTAATTGTAACTACTATAACAGACCTATCAATACTCCCCCCGCGACATTCACCTTGTCCTCAAGGTGACTGGAAAAGGAAGAAAATTTACATCAATTACAAACAATTCTACAAGAAGATTATTGTGTGACAACTTGCTTCCCAAAATTGCCATCATCTACTGCAGTCCACTTGCACCCAAGGAAATAGCCCTCATATGCGCCATCATCAAAATCAGACCGCCACATAGCTTTACACATACTGCCTTTGGGAGGTAATTTATTGTTGGCTGCTTCCCATATTGGAGAACCTATTACTTCAATAATTGAACCACAAGTAGAGGAGCTAGAAAACTCGGTTGAAGTATCTAGTGAAGGTACTGTCACATTAATTGTACTCAGACTTTCAACCAAGCACCCCTTGATTTGAGCAACTGAGAGTGTAATTTGAGCAACCCCACTTGATTTTATCTCTTGGGATATATACTGGAAAAAGAGGAATAGAATCTCCCCAACTATGAAGCTCATTTCTACACAACCTTCTAACTTCAAAATTCTCAATATTAAGAGTGCTAGACCCACCCAAATGACAAGGGAATTCCCACTAAGTTTTATGATAAACCCAGCTAGATGCTTCCAGAATTTGCACAAACCCGTAATGAAATTGCTTAGCACTGTATTCTTACCATGGAGAGAGATGTGGAGTTGGTATTGACAATTTTCTCCTTGCAAAATATTACTGTGAAGGGTCAATGTATTTTCCCAGTATTGCTCTTCTAGCAATTTTGTGATAATGGTCACAAGTCTTTTTCCTAAAAGAGTCCCTTTATACTTCAGCCCAAGGGATAAGAGGATTAAAAACTCACTTGAAAAATTGTCTAAAGCTGCCATCTGTACAATACTCAGCCACATGTCATAAACTTCGGGTATATCCTTTCTCCATAACATAGCTGACCCATTTTCTATATTTTCTTTGGAAGAAATCCCCTTCCCAGTAGGTGACAGTGTTGATACCAGTATTGATACTCTTTCTGCTTCGCGAGAACTCCAGAGCAATAGCGCTGGTTGTGGGTGGATCCTCGCACGGGATTCAACGTCCGACGGCTTCCGCGACAGACATATAGTGGCAGGATCTCGCACCAGTTGGGACCTTGCTGCTGTTGCTTGCAATTTCTGATCTAATGGTTTCAGGTCTGGCGGTTCCATCGGCACAATCAAATATGGCAGCGGCGACTTTGGTAACTGAATCAACAGTGACAAAACACACACCATGGTCGGCAACGATATAGCATTTGAAAATTGCCGAGACGGAACTCGCAACAGAGACGACAAAGATGGACGGCATCTCCCTTGCGTATTCGGGTCGGATCCTCCCTGATTTGGGTTTGACTCGAATAGTTTCATTTCTGGACTTCTCAATTTTACCTTACCCACGACATGTTGGTCCTGGCCCATTAAGATTGAAATGGAGCCCAACACAAAATTTTGCACCGGATCCAACTCGCAGAACATGGCCCACAACGACATTGTCGCACCCTTCTCACCGTCTTCACATCGAACTTCTCGCACCCCCATTTGGAACAAAGGAAACGTTTGCCGGTTTGCCCTTTCTCCGGCGGTTGTGAAGACGTCTGGTGGCCTGGACGTGGACGGTGGTGACCAAGACCCTCTCACCTTCCATCTCCTTTTCTTGACCGCTTCTATGTTTCTCCTAATAACAAGCATTTGTTTATCACCGTTTCCGTTCGTTGACCATGGCGGTTTCAGGTTCTTGAATTTTCTGGCAATGGCGAGTTGCTTCTGCCTTCGTTTATTCAACACGGCTCTTCTATTGACGACAGGTTTTAATGTTCCGACAGTTGCGAATTCCTTCTGTTTTCGTCTATTCAAAACAGCCCTTCTATTGACGACGCCTCCACCTATAGAACATCGATGGTAGTGTCCCCTTCGACCCCCAAGAGGGCTCTTGTGGATCTCCATCCCCTTTCGTTCGCTTGGTTGCTCCTTCTCCGTCAATGTGCGATGATTCTTTTTCTTGATTGCGATACCCTTCATCTTCATGGCTTACAATGTATATTGATACCAGTTGATAGGAACCAACTAGTATATTGAACGAATTAGGATGATTACAATGTATTTCCTAGAGTATTCGAGAGACTCTAGACTCTCCATAGTGCCATAAGGCCCCAACTGTTTACAAATGATTACACCCACTCCTTCCTAATCCCCCTTCTCTATTTATAGGCTATATGCCTTATTGGTAATCACTAACTAACTAACCAACTCAACCCCCAACTAACTGTTAACTCGAATAACAAATATTAACTAATTGTAACTACTATAACAGACCTATCATCACCAGATCTCCAAGTTCAGAATTTTTAACACTTCTAAAAAAATGTCCACATCTCGAAGACGGCATTGTCAAAATGAGACCACGATTCACTAACTTTTCCATATAGAACCTACAGCCCGTAACTTTGTTCAGAAACTTCATCACACCCTCCTTATTCATCCCCTGAACGTACAGGTAGAACAGGACCTCCCTTCCTCCCTGTCCTGTCCACCTCCTTCACCTACTACAATGCAATGCCAACTTATATAGCCATCATAAGGACCATCGCCTTCTTCACTAATAGCGAATATTTACTACCATCACTATCCACTAGGGTAGGCAATGAGGAGAGGAGTGGGGTGCATAAGAAGAGGGTTAGAGGAAAAGAAAGGCACTCTCAAGTAGAACAGGACCTCCCTTCCTCCCTGTCCTGTCCACCTTCTTCACCTACTACAATGCAATGCCAACTTATATAGCCATCATAAGGACCGTCGCCTTCTTCACTAATAGCGAATATTTACTACCATCACTATCCACTAGGGCAGGCAATGAGAAGAGGAGTGGGGCGCATAAGAAGAGGGTTAGAGGAAAAGAAAGGCAAACAGTTTTGGGTTAGAATTTGGGACTGCAGAATGAGATTTTTCTCATTTCAGTAACGGGCATACTTCCTTAGGTATTTATCTAGTTTCTTTAATTGTAATGCCATATCTCCAAGATGGTTATTCCACCATCCATTGTACTTGTTATCCGCTGTTTTTACTGTAATTGTAAGGGAAATTTCGCTTCTGTTTGTCAATTAATAGAAATGTTCACTGTTTATCTTCCAAATCTGTTTTGGTTCTATTGAGTCGCATCCTATGAAGCACAAACAAAGACGCGAACATGACAGACACGTTGACACCGCTAGTGTTCAGTGAGATTATTCAGGCCTGACAGTTAATTGAAAATCCAAACCAACACTAGGGAGTTAGTTACCTTGGAACATGGCTTCTTTGGAGGAGTCAATTTTGGCAAGCACAATAATGACAATATAAAATATAAAATACTTATGCCTTATTCAAAATATTGAATGAATGGGAGGGGAATAACCAGAACTCAGCAGATACAAAACTGGGTGAAGCGGACATTAAATTCTCTATCTCAACGCTTTTGGCTTCAATAAGATGATTCAATTGCCTGAATTATTGTTTTTCTTCTCACAATGTTTTACTGGAGGTAATCATATAGGTGCATGTACTCATTCAAAATTAATTCAAAAAATTTAGAAAGACACAAGCAGAATTAGAGAAAAAAAGAAAAGAGTATAAAAAAGAGAAGAAAAAGGCTGTTTGAAGACAATGAAGAGAAGAAAAGGGGTTGACTAATAGAAAATCAGCATTGGGATTATCCAACTAATTTAATAATCTGCATTTTCAAACCTGAACACGACTCCAAAGCAATGGAACCGTGGCCCTAGCCTTATTACGAACATAGACATTAGTCCAAAGAGGTTGATAAGGAAAGTCCAAGAGAAGTGTCTCGGTATCAGTTGTCATGTTATAGTTGTCAACTATAAGGCTTCGAGGAACTGCATCATAAAGAGTCCCAGCAGCACCCGCATTTTCAGGACAGGCAAAGCTACTACCACCTGAAACAAAGAAATTAGTTTTGCAGTCAGAATGACTGATGATAAGTTTGAAGTCCCAACACGGGAAAAGACAACAATAAAGTCATAAGAGAATTTCAAAATCATCTAAGGAGAGGCCAAAGTGGTGGACTCATTCAACTAATTGATGATCTATTGCCCTAACTCCAGAAGATAGGATACTGGACGAGAGCCAATAGTAAAAAAAATCTCCAAATCCTATTTGTTTTAACTCAAGCACACTTTCATTCTAAAGAGCAATCTACGCTTTATTTTGAAATGTTAAAAGTTAACAATTCACCATAAACATTATGCTTCATTCAACTGCAACCAGGTGCTTGGATTCTTTACAATATTATTCTACCAAAAGAGCAATTTCCTACGCAAAAATTCTATTACATATTGTGCTTGACTAATAAGAACTAATACAAATTCTCTGAGAATTCAAACTACATAGTCACTTATGTGCACACTTCATTAGCAACTATAAGGCTCCTCCTCCCCCCAACCCATACACTAGGAATTAAAAATACTACGTCACCATATAAATTTGGAGCTGAGCATATATCAATGCTTAATTAACAGGAAAGGCGGCCTCTGCAAAGTATGTTTAGAAACAGCTAACCAGTGCAAAAGCATACAATCCTCACCATGCACATAAATTTTGGGCTCATCATGCCTACTGAAAACATCAACTGAAACTCTGCCACCGCCGCCGCCAGCAAAACCATTACCTCCACAAGCACTTATCACCCCATTTCCAGTCCTGCCCTTGGAATAAAAAAACAGATGAGTAACTAGATTCATGAAAAGTGCATTACATTTTAATTGCAATCAAGCACAAGATTATTTTACTACATTAGATTATTGGCTAAATAAATCAGAAATCAAGGCATATATATGTGTGTGTGTGTATATATATATATAGAGAGAGAGAGAGAGGTCGTTCCAAATGTATAATTCGAAAACCGAACATGGAATGGTTCTAGGCTTCAGTAACAAGATTTCAAAGAAAAGAAATGCAATCAGCTATGTCCTTTTTTTTTTACAAACAACTATGCCCTAATTTAACACAACATATCCGGAGAGAGTCAACAAAACATTATCAGTTATGTCCTTATTTCACAAAAAAACAGTGATTAAAATAAGAACGAAACATTATCAGTTATGTCCTTATTTAACAACACAACATCGAGTCAGAGAGTCAACAAAAAGCCTTGATCATATGTGTGTGTTAAATTCACACAAAAAAAACAGTTATTTAAGTCGTGATCAAACTAACAAGGAAACATATAGAAATAGAATACCCAAAAATTTTGAAAGGGGGAGAAAAATAGAGAACAGTGCAAGAATGAAGAATTACGATTGAATATCCAAATTGTAATCAAGACAGCGCCCAGCCAAAGACCTACTAAAATAGTAAGATGACTTGCTAGTTATGACTAATCAAGATTATGCGCATTAAAACAAAATAAGACATAAATAAATACATAAATAATAAATAAAACTATTACATTCTGTAACCCTTGATGTAGATGCTGCCTCCAGAGCCACCGCCACCCTTGGTCCCTCCATCGCCCCCATCAGCCAAAACACTTGCATTCATTTCAATAACTTTATGAACAACCATCCACACAACCCCTCCACCCAAACCACCATAGTCACTCTCCTTGCTTGTCGACCCACCACTGCTCCCATAACTACATGGATTCTGCAGCGAAGCCCACGAATACGCATCTCCTCCCCAAACATCCTCCGGGAGCTTCGTCGTATCTACTAGACAGCTGGCACCCCTACCACCGTGGCCCCCACCACCCCCAACAACTCCTTGGGGAGTGCCACTCGTCTGAGGCGGAGGCTGCCCCGCCATAGCCGTCGTGTTGACCACCGAAAAATTCCCAAAACCAGCATTTTCTGCCTCCAACTCAAAAGCTCCGGTGACAATCGACGAGTTGTTACCTAAAGTAAAATTACCAGTAATATTAACGGTTATCATGCACCCGGGAATCTGACAATGAAACCTCACCCCAGGTAGGATATTAAAATTTCCCTTCCCTGCTATGTACACGTCGTGAGTGAGGTTCGCATCGTTCGCTATCTTGCACGTCGTGTCCAGAGATCCAACTCCACCGAGATCGTCCACACACGAAACCGACGGCGGATGCGGCGGTGGCGGAGGTGGAGCCGGTGGAGAGTAGTCTTGGTGAAAAAGGTTCCAATCAAAATCAGTTATCGAAAAATCGCTCTCCAACTCGTTGTTCTTCGATTCATCGCAAACGCACTGCCTCGCAGAGACAAAGACAGCGAGCACGAAGACAGCGAGGAAACGGAAGTGCCGGAAACAAAATCGAGCCATTCACCGGCGGCAATAGAAGTCATTACATTAGGGGAACTGAGATTCCGATTTCAGAAGTGAAATTTGATTCAGAAACCAATGCATTGTTGACACTCGCGGTCACCATGAAGAAGCGAAGATGAAAAACCCTAACCTCAACGTTTGTACGGAGTTTCAATCTCACTGAAAACCCTATAAATCTCTCAGAGACGCACGCACGGGAAGAAAGATCGAAAGGAATTAGAGAGAAGAACCACGATGTTGAACACCGAGCTTTATTAATTCTGGTGGTAAAGGAAAAAGGGGAGTGGTTATATACGGAGAGGTTCACGTGAGTTTCGTTATGCTTCTATTGATCTATCTTGAGTTCTGTATTTTCTTTGACTTGGAGGATTTTGATTGGGTAGACTTTGGGAAATACCGTGAACTACACCGTTGGGGATATTTTTCTTGCAATACCGAATCTCACGCCGCTTTAAAGGAGCGTCAGAGACACGGCCTTTCTAGTTCTAGTTAGCGAAAATATTTAACGAGCGAAACGAAACACATGTGGAGTGGGAAAATAAGTAAGGACAAGAATGGTAGGTTATTAGTTACGTGGATGTCACGCTCTGGCCACGATCAGGGAAAGGCGCGTGTGGGAACACGACGAGAAGCGAGGAATGAGGTACCGTCATCTGACTTGACGAATGAGGTACCGCCAACGGTGACGCCTGCTGGCGTTGTGGTTGATTTTATGAGCGAGAGGATTTGGAAGCGGTGTCAGTGGGAGTGCTTTTCAGCACGTAAGTATTGGAAATATTGATATTCAGATCAAATTGGTTTGGAAAAAAACAATTTAGGTGACTGGCCCTCTTTGATAATTTAATAATTTAATAATTTAATAAATATAAAAATATTTGAAAGGCGAGATTGTTTGACACAAATTTTATAATATTTTTTTTTGAAAAAATTTAGAAACGTATTACCATTTTCTTTGAACATGTTCAATTTAAAAAAACACACACACACATTTATTAAAGTAAAGTCAATTCAAATATGTTTTTTTGGTTACAAGTCGACAGAATATGTTAAAAAGACAATCAACAAGAGTTCAGATAGATAAAAAGGCTCATACTTCGTCTAACCTCTAGCTCTTTAGTAGACACTTCTTAACACTCGTGAAAAGACTAAAATGTCATTAATGAGTCATGTAATCCAACAATGGTTCGGCGCACGATCTTCCGAACCGGTTCGGCCAACAGTGCGCCGAACCAGAAAACAACACACAGACACCCCCCCCCCCCCCCCCCCCCCTTTTAACTGGTTCGGTGGCACCACGTCCGAACTGGTTCGGCCAACCGTGCGCCGAACCAGTTAAAATACAGTGTGGGGGGATTTTCCACGTGAGGGTATTTTGGGAATATTTAAGGTTTGGGGGTGTCCACTGAGTGGCAACGGGGTTGGACGAAGTATGGGCCGATAAAAATGGATTACTTAGTTTTGGGGTGCTTTTAAGTTGTCCAATTGGGGTTGAGCTAATATGGGCAATTCAGCCAGTCGTCCAAGTGAGGTTGAGCTAATTATCAAACTAGTTGATTCCTGATTCAACTGATTACTGACCAGTTCGGTCTGATTCTCACAACACTAATTTAGATGGTGATTGTTGTTGGGGAGTCCAGAGGGCACCATAAGCAACAACGAGTTAATGATCAATAATACCAAAAGACTTAGACATTGCATCTTCCCTCAAAACCTTAAGACATTAGCTATATGAGTTGCCATAGCAGATTCCCTCATGTTGGAAAAAAATATGAGGGGGTTATGTTTTTAATCTCCACCATTAGATTCTCTAGTCTCCCCCTTTAATATTTTACATACACACTTTCTCTCTCATTTTACATAATAAGTGAGTGGTTGTGATTGAACACGAGAGAAAATAACATGAGCGAATCCTTTTCAGTAGAGTCACCTATCTTATATATCATTCATTTAGCCGATTCCTATATTATGTGAAACTAACCACTCATACTTTAATTTCCAACAATCATCTCCTCAAGTGTGTGATCCAAATTATTATTACGGTTTTGGGTGGAGATGTGGTGTATAAGTATATTGTCGATCTTTGTCATTAACTCATTGTTGCTCCTACCGCTCCTTAGACTCGCCAACAAGTGGTGTCAAAGTCAGATTTGACTTGGTGCGGGGGAGCATAAAGAGGATCATGGTTTTGATCAAGTCTAGTAATGTGAGTGATTAATTCACACTTGAAGGGAAGATTGTTGGAAATTCAACTGTGAGTGGTTAGTCCAACATCGAATGGGAATAATAAGCTAAATGAGGATATGTGACTCACATACTCAGTGCCTTAAGGTTTTAGGTGAAGATGTATACAAGTCTCCTAGTAGTCCTCGTCATTAACTCCTTATTTTTTGTGGCACCCCCCAGACTCCTAAACAATTTTAACAACTAAAAAATGCCTTGTTTATTATGATTTCATCTTTATTTATTTTTACATGTTATTAGTGCGTAGCATTTACCGACTTTGTTGGAAACATGAATGGACACGTATACCCAATTTTATCGGCTCATGTGATTCTCACATCCCAAAAGAATTTTTGTCATGCTCACAATTCGAACTCAAAACATTAGATTGAGATCTGTTCTGTACCGTACTTCTGACCTTGGAGGTCGGTCCGAGGTAGTTGGTAGATGTGGTCCTTGATGACGAACGCTCCGGTCGAGGTTGAGGTGTTGGTCCTGCAATGATACTCCAACGATCAAGTCAGTGAGGTAGTCAAACAGAGTATTTTTATGAGTTGAATAGCTTACCTTTAATGAGCATTGAATGTGGTATTTATAGGTTTTGAATGGTGTTGACCTAATGATTAGGAACCGTTGGATGTGTTGGCTGCATCTGAAGCGTTGAATGATAGGCTCACCTAAGAGGGTGGGCCAGTGATAAATGGGCCTCTGGGGACTGCAAATAGTAACAGTCCAATTACCATAACAGTTGCCCCCAAGTCTGGTCGTCTGATAGGCGATCTTGACTTTTATAACTGTGCGAGCGATCTTGACCATGCCGATTTATACGAGGTTAGAAGACGTCGACGTCTCCGAGCTTCATATGTCACGACGTTAAGAGACTGTACGCCTTCTAGGAAATCAGAGAGGCGCATAAAGACAAATCGTCGTGATATGTGCCACGCATTAAATGCCTCTGACAGGGTACGTCTTTTCATAACTGCTAATGATGGTGACTCATCGTTTTGCGTGTGCGGTTTAATTCCTGTTGATTGGACCTGTCGCTTTGTTTCTGAGGCCCAGCTTCTTGGCCCACTATAAATAGGGAATCAGTTCTTTCATTGCGTTTGTTACGAAACTCCACTGCTCTGACTGACGATCTTGGGGACTGACCTTGAGTGAGCAAGTAGAAAGTGGCGAGGGTCGGTTTGTTCCAGTGCATTTCGAGATCGCAAAGCCAGACTTCCGCTTGATCCTAATCCCTTCATACGTCGTTGTTGCACCCCGAAAAATCCTTTGGAGGGATTTCTCTTCGCACAACATGAATTGGAGTCGCCACCAATATTTTTTTAGAGGTAAAACATTGAAAAAAACCTTTCTTGAAAGATAATGGTCCTTGGAACCACGAGATTTGAGTTCGGGGGTCGGTTATGCATGGGGAAGGTACGAGCACCCCACACATCCTTTCTACTGAAAGGGAACCTCGATTTGACGTGTGATTTAAAAGGTTGATTTAAGAAATGCTTTGTTTTTATCTCTCTTTATCTCTCCTTACTTTATGGAAAAACTTAAGGAAAATTTAATCTTTTGCGCTTGACGGGAGGGCACCGTGCCTACGTATCCCGGGGAGGGAATCAAAGCAACGTAGTTCTTGTTTTCGAAAATTGTTTTGTTTTTAGAAATTGCCTTGTTTTGGAAAAGGGTTTGTTTTTTTGAAAAGAAAATGGTTTTCATTTGTCGTGCTTGACGGGAATGTGACCCGCTCCTACGTATCTCCCAGTGCGATGGAGAATTCAAAGCTTACGTAGTTCTCGGTTGTCGAGAAAAGGTTTTTATTTTTTAGTTGTTTAATTGTGAAAATTGAATGTTCGCAGTGATCAAACAACAAAGGTTTCGAGTGATCACCACTAGCATCCCATTATTGACGATCGTGCAAGCAAAGGCTTCGCATTATCCTCAACAAAGTTTTTAATTTGTGAAATGAGAGTTCTTTTGAAAAATGAGTGTTCATGATAATCAATTGAGCAAAGACTCCAAGTGATCACCACTAGCACCCCATTGTTGACAATCGTGCAAGCAAAGGCTTCGCATTATCCTCAACAAAGTTTGATTTGTGAAAAATAGTTTGAAATTGTTTTGAGAAGAAGTGAAGTTGTTTATCAATGATTATGTAAATGCAAAAAAAATGTTTTGAAGTTGGAACGTTACTAACGAGTAACAAGTTGTTCTTTGTATGCAACATGGTTTTGAAGTTTTGGAGAGTTACTAACGAGTAACAATTGGTGGAAATCAAAACAAGCAAATTGTGAACACCAATTCAACATTTTAATGCACCACAACAATTTAATGCATCAAGGCTCTAAGTGGCCTATCCTTTGCCAAAACTTCACAAGCTTCAAACAACAATTTACATTAAACTCAAAGAGCAAAGAAAGCATGATTAAACTTGAGGATGCATCAAGGTCATTGGAGACCAATCATGTGCGCAAATTCAATTGTTTATAGACCCCTTTTTGCTCACATTTCACAAGCACATCAAGTGGGAATTGAATTTTTAAATGCTTACAAGCATAGGCATCAAGGTTGAAGTAACCTATCTCTTGCCAACTTAGCATAACCCAAGATCATTTGTGGACCATAAATGAATCAAAACCCAAATTCATTTTCTCAAATCACAAATTAATCATCAATTTATTTCAACAAGTCAACCAAATCAAGCAAGCAAATGACACTAGCAAGACTTAGGAACATTTATTCACAAGATCCAAGCGATCAAACACCAAAATCAACAACTATTCATATTTTTTGATTTTTGTGAAAGTAAGAAGGCATGAAAAATGAATATTTGCAAAATCAAACAACATGTTTGGACATGGGAACTTCAAAATCAAGCCCCAATAACAAGATTGCATAAAGAAATGCATCAAAACTCGATTAAACCTATTTTTATACTAAAGGTGCGAAACATTCATAGCTTCCTAACACAATTTTATTTCACAAAATGCAACAAGCAAAATGATAACAACACAAATCACAATTTATTCAAGGGTGAGAAGCAATCTCAAACACCCAAGCCTCCCTAAGTGCTTGTCAAAATGTTTGAGACACCTCTCACCAACAACAATCAACAAATCAACAATATAACAACACTAAAATGCATGAAGATGGTAGGATGAAAAATTAGAAACATGATATCTACATTTTGATGCAAAAAAGTTGAAGATGATGCTAGGTTTTAAGAAGTTTACCTCAAATCCAAGCTAAGGAATGACTAATATGAAGAACAAGACCACAAATCAACTTGAATCTTCACCAAACTTCAATGAAACCCACGAAATGCTTGCTTAAAAATGCCCTTTGATGATGCAAGTTTGAATTAAATTAGGAGAGAAGGAAGATATATGAAGTAGGAGTTAATATGAGATGGAAAATGGAAGTGAAATGAAGAAAAATGGAGGAGGGAGTGGTTGTTGGTGGTTTCGGCCAAAGGAGGAGAGGAGAGGAGAGGTTTGTGTGCTAGGGTTTTGTGAGGCCAAAAGCTTTTTTTTTTTGAGGTGAGGTTAATAGGGTATATATAGAAAGTAATTAGGTTTAAGGGTAGTTAGGTCATTGTGCACTAGTTGTGCTCTAGGATTTGATTTTAATTTTGAATCAAAGGCTAGGATTGAGGCTCACATGGATTGAGGACATTGAGAAAACACAAAATGAGAGAATAGAGAGGGATAGGCGCATAAATGGGAGGGGTCCTTGGTGACCAAGTTTTGCTGGTTGTCATATTGTACTATTATATGACCATTCCATTATCCCTTCATTTTTGATTATTCTTCTTAGGATAATTGTACAGAAATACACCCAATTTAGGCCACCTACTAGGAATCTTAGGAATATGCCATTTTATGTGATCACCATGACCAAAAATGTCATAAAAATCACATCTTGGAACTTTTTGTAGAATATTCCCTTTTGATCCTTTTTTTGAAATTTTGTACACAATGTATGCATGCATGCGCATACATACATACATGACCACAAATGTTTTGCCTCAAATAAATTTCTCTAAAATTGCACAAAGATTCTTGATGAGAAATTATCTTATTTTTGACAATGACCAAAATACCCTTTTGCCCTAAAAACCTTGTTTTTTAACAACAAATGCATTTCCACTCTAACAATGAATTTAAAAGCCCTAGAATGACTTTTAAAACCCAAAAATGCATGCACAATGCTCTTCACTCTTCAAAATAAAACCACACTTCTCAATTTATTTATTTTTGCGGAAAATTAGGGTTTTAAACCTAGGTGGACAAAATTAGGGTATGACAGTCGTTTACGAGGTTAGTTTTGTCCAAAAACCTTTTTCCTCCTTTCTTTTTATGTATAAGGTCGAAACTACCTTGGTCCTCTTACCCTCCCTCAGAGTGGGGGCCGTCAGGCCGGGTTCCGACTTGCTCGTGAACCCATTTGCGGCATTTAACCCTGACATCTCGTCCCCCATTTCTGCAGGTCCGATCTGGCGGTCACTAAGCAAACTCCGAGACAAATCACCGCCAAACCCCCAGAGTTAGCAACTAAGATGTCCTCGGGCGGTGGAGTTCCTGCTGGGGATCTCCGAGACGATCGCGTCGATGCTCCTGATGTTCAAGATAAGATTGAATCTACTACTCCAGACGAACAAGACCACCTGGATTCGGCTCCGACCAGTGAGCAAGCTGATGAGGATCTAGACGTTGAAAATCTCACGCCCGACCCCAACGCTTCTGAAGCAAATGACGAATCATCTGGAGATCGAGGCGAGGAAGGAGATAGCGACGACGATGGTGATGACAATGACAACGACGATGGGGACGACGAATCTGGGGACGATATGTCCGAGGAAGAAATCCAATCTGGGGAAAACCAAGGGAGCTCACAAACTCGTGGATCAGGCGAGGCTGAAAATATGATTGATGATCCTTCGATCGAGGATTCCGGCGACGCGCCTGTTGATCAAGAGAGAAGAACTGCCAACCCTCCAGGAAGCACGTCCTCTATATCTGCAGATGGATATTCCAGCACTGGCCTCGGTGTTTCAAGTGTTCCAGCCAGGGAAGCTCGTCCTTATGATTGGGTTTCAAGCTCGGTTTTGGAGACAGAGTCGGTTTATCGATCTGTCCATAATCTCGGACCTGTTATGAAGAAGATTAATGGTCGTTCGGACAGAATCTGGAGGGTCGAAGGGATGAGGGACGGTGAACACGTGGCTACTTGGGCAGGGGATTTCAAGTTTACGATGTACCACGTGACGATCAAGGATATGAACATCCGACCTCCTTTTACTTGTCTTCAGCAAACCGTACTGGCCAGGTTGGACGTTGCACCTTCTCAACTGCACCCTAATGCATGGGCATTCCTCCGAGCTTTCGAGCTCTTGTGTATTCATTTGGAAAGACCGGCGTCGCCCACGCTGTTCTTTCACTTGTTCGAGTTTAACCGGAATAGTGGGAAAAAGAAGGCCGCTAATTTCGGGCGTGAGTATGTGAGTTTCCGATCAAGGCGAGGTTCGAAAATCTTCCGAGCTTACACTGATTCCTTGCGAGGTGATTGGAAGAAATTTTTCTACTGGGTGGAGCCCGTGAACGACAAGGCTGTGGACTGTGTGGGGAAGTTCGGATCCGATGGTCAGACGCTGGAATCCACTAAGTTTCCTATTGGCTGGAGCAATGGGCATTGCAACCGATCTACGCATTCTTATGCCGTTGGTGAGAAAAAGCTGGGTGTGGAAGATCGTCTTACCAAAAAGATCTTGGCCTATATTTCTGACCAAATCCCTTACAAAAAGGCGAAGTACAGGGGTATTCCTACCGACGTCATTGTTAAGGCCGCTAAGAAGCGCGACGTGCAAAGAGTTTTAGGTTTGATTGAGATCATTACCGTGCCTTTTTGTTTTCCTTTCGTATTTGACTAACAATTTTTCTTTGTTCACATTGCAGATACTATGGCTTCTAAGAGGCTCGCTCGGATGAAGGAGTTGGCTTTCAGGCAGGTGGAGGAGGCTGTCGACATTGACGACGATTCCCAACGATCTGATCCTATTCCCGATGCTATTCCTATCAGTATTGTCAAGCAAGGTGATCTGAACGCCGATGATCGGGGCAAAAAGGTGCAGTCCTCTGATGCCACATCTCTTCAGAAAAGATCTACCGACGTTGGTCCTTCGGAAAAAAGGAAACGTGACGATCTTGAAGTCGAGAAGAGCGTCAAAAAGGTCAAAGACTCAAAAAAGGTGAAGCATAAGGTCAAAGCTGTTCCTCTGTCTGAGGAATTTCTGGAACAGAACTTTGAGGAATGGCGGGTTGATCCTATCGCAGCTTCTGCGCAGATCTTCCTGAATTTGGCTGAGGTGCATAAGGTTCAGAAAGAAAAGTATGAAAAACGAGCTGAAGGTAACGTCGTAAACCGAGCATGTTGTTTCTTTCAGGTCGTCGAGTTTAAATTCTAAGTATAACTCCTTTTTGTTCGTTTTCCAGAGTTGGCGAGTGCGGAGAAAGAGAAGAATTTTCAGACCCTGCAAGAGCTGGCCGCAAGAAACGCTGCTCTGGCCAAAGCTAATTTTGATCTTGAGATGTTGAGGAAAGGTAGGAAAAGTCTTGAAGAAGCCCGAAGCGCCTCTTTGACAAGGGCCGACAATCCCGAAGCTAAGGTAAGAGATTTGGAGGGTCAAATCAAGGTTTTGGAGGCGTCGGAGGGTGAAGCCAAACAGAAAGTGGGAATACTCGAAGGTCAGGTGGTCGAGCTTCAGAGAAAACTTTCAGCCGTTGAAGATAAAGCAGAGGTTAGTTCTGATCCTGAAGCTCAGATCGCTGTTTTACGAGCCCAGCTTGCGAGATCCCAGACCGCTCTTAAGAAGAGTCAGGAGGAAGCTCAAGAGGCTGCTCGAGAGGCGGGCGGTCTTTATGAAGATGGTTTTAAGGAGGCTTTGAAACAAGTTGCTTTGGTTCATCCTTCCCTGCAGTTGGATGACAAGATCATCAACGCCGAGCATGAAGTGGAAGATGATCGAATTGTTGAGACCGACATGAAGACGAAAGCGAAGACCGTGATATTTCCTCTTCTCGATGCTTGATACTTGTGTAACAACTTTCGCAGGAGTTCTGAGTCTATACATCGCAAAACGATCTTGCATAGACTCAGAACTGTGCTTAGTTTTCTTTTCTGGTGATAGGAGTGTGTGATTTTGAACTTGAGGACTCGGCCGTATCCGAGATGGTCTGTAATGAAATTTAACTTCGTATTCTGTTTAAAGTTTATTATCGTCGCGTGCTAGCTCGATATTTAACATCGTGTTTTCACATCGTTTTGTGTTTACGAATGCATTTAATGTTCGCTAGTCACGTACGTCGTCCTAAGGGCAGTTTACCGAGACTCGGCCCAGATTCAACTCGCCCTTTTGGGATCTTGGCAACTGTGGCCAATGGTCGTTCTAGAAATCTGTGTTCCTGAAGACCAGCTCTCGTTAAAATGGTTTCCCGAGACTCGGCTCGGATCTAACCTGTTTTAAAGAGTCGCGACCTGACATGGTCGCGGGGAGATCGTAAGATCGGTCCCTGTTCGATTTATCTTATTTGAAAAAATAAAGATGTTATGAACGTGGGTGCCACTTTAATTGATGAGTAAATCATTACAGCGGGTTGGCACGCCTAGAGGCGGCGTCCTTAAGGAGAAAATTGCCTTTCGAGAAAAGGACTTTTTAAACGGATGCAACGGAGTTTTTAAACATAGTATTTCTTCAGCTTGGACGCATTCCAAGTTCGCTCGATCGACTTTCCACTGAGGGTCTCAAGTGAGAAAGCTCCGTTGCCGGTCTTGGATTTGACACGGTAGGGTCATTCCCAGTTCTGCGCGAGTTTTCCTTGACCGGCATTCTTCAGTCCGACGTCGGCCCTTCGAAGCACTAAATCCCCGGCCTCAAAATCTCTTGGGACGACCTTGCCATTATATCGAGTTGCCACTCCTTGTTTGACAGCGGCCTCCCTAAGAGAGGCCCGTCCTCGGACTTCGTTGATTAGATCAAGTTCCTCTAGGAGGGCTTGGGTGTTTTCATCTCGAGGCTTGGGGTGTGACGTCCTCCAGCTCAGTTCCCCAATTTCGACAGGGATGACTGCCTCGCTGCCATAAGAGAGCCTGAAAGGTGTTTCTCCTGTTGAGCTTTGAGGAGTCGTCCTATAACCCCAGAGGACGTATGGTAATTCTTCGACCCAATTGCCTTTGGCGTCGTCAAGTCGTTTCCTCAGGCCGTTGAGGAGGACCTTGTTTGCTGCTTCGACTTGGCCGTTAGTTTGGGGGTGTTCTACCGACGTGAACCGGTGCTTGATTTTAAGGTCGGCCATTAACTTTCTGAAACCAGCATCAGTAAATTGAGTTCCATTATCCGTTATTACAACTTCGGGGATCCCGAATCTAGTCATGATGTTTTTTTAAAAAAACTTGATGCAGTTTTTAGCCGTGATGGTGGCCAAGGGCTCTGCTTCTATCCATTTGCTCATGTAGTCGACTGCCACTATGAGGTATTTCACCTGCCCGGGGGCTGCTGAGAATGGCCCTAGTAGATCAATCCCCCACCACGCAAACGGCCACGCAGAGGACAGGGTCGTCAGATCACTGGGCGGAGCGACGTGGACATGGGCGTGGATCTGGCACTTCTTGCATTTCCTAACGTAGTTCTTGGCGTCGGCATCCATGGTGGGCTAGAAAAAACCGGATCGGAGTGCTTTTCGAGCTAGCGACCGGGCTCCAAGATGTTGGCCACAGATCCCTTCATGTATTTCTTTCAAAATATAATCAGCCTCTTCTCCTTGTACGCATTTTAGCAAGGGGGAAGATAAGCTTCTTCGGTATAGAGTTCCATCGATTACTGAGAATGCTGAAGCCCTTCTTCTGATGAGCTTGGCTGCTTTTTCGTCGCCTGGTTCTTGACCGGAGTTGATATAGTCCAAGATTGGCCCGATCCAACTTGTGCTTTCTTCCAACACACAGATAGTCGAAATAAAGTCGGTTTCAAGGGGAACACTGGCCTGGTGGAGCGTTTCTTGGATGATAGTCCTGTGATTTCCAGGGATCTTCGTACTGGCGAGCTTTGAATGAATATCAGACCTCTGATTCTCCAACCTCGGTACGTGTTTTACTTCTGATTTTTCGAATTTTGATAATAGTTCCCGAACTCGGACCAGGTACTTCTGCAACGTCGGATCCTTCGTCTCATACTTTTCTGAAACCTGGGAGACCACCAAGAGAGAGTCGGTGTGCAAGCGTATCCGAGGGACTCGGAGGTCGATTGCTAGTCGGAGACCGGCAATGCAAGCTTCGTATTCTGCTTGATTATTTGAAGTTTGGAAGTTGAAGGCTAAGGATACCTCAATGACCACCCCATCCGGACTTTCCAACATGATACCCGCACCACTTCCCTTGGGGTTCGAGGATCCGTCCACATGTAGGGCCCAGATCTCGTTTTCAGGGTCAGCAGGTGTCATTTCAGCTACAAAATCGGCGAGGACTTGGGCCTTCAATGCAACTCTGGTTTCATACTTAATTCCGAACTCCAAAAGCTCGACCGCCCATTTTATCATTCGGCCTGCCAGGTCGGGTCTGTGCAGTATATGTCTGATAGGGTAGTTAGTTCGCACGACCACCTGGTGAGCCACGAAGTAAGGTCGTAGACGCCGAGCTGCGACAACTAAGGCCATCGCTATCTTTTCAATCTTTTGATAACGAGCTTCGGCCCCATGTAGGACTTTACTTGCGAAGTAAACTGGGCTTTGCCCGACCTCGGTCTCTCTTACGAGAACTGCCCCCAATGCTTCTTCCGAGATCGACAAGTATAGGTACAGAATCTCTCCCTCATTGGGCCGAGTCAAGATCGGAGGTTCGGATAGTACCTTCTGGAGTTGCTTAAGTGCTTGGTCTTGTTCGTCAGTCCAAACGAACTCTTTCTCTTCCTTTTTTAACAACTTGAATAAAGGGAGGGACTTGAAAGCTGCATTCGAGATGAAGCGAGATAGGGCGGCAATCATGCCGCCGAGCTTTTGGACTTCTTTCTTCGATGTTGGGGTGCGCATTTCCGTGACTACCTTGCACTTGTCAGGATTTACCTCAATCCCTCTTTCAGTGAGGTAGAACCCGAGGAATTTTCCAGCTCGGACCCCGAAAGTGCATTTTTCAGGATTCAGCCTCATGCTATTTTTTCTTACCTCAGCCAAAATCTCTCTAAGATCGGATACGTGAAGGTTGCCTTCCGTGCTCTTTGCAATCATATCATCAAGGTAGACTTCTACATTCCTCCCAATCTGCCCTTGGAAAACCTTGTTATCATCCTTTGGTAAGTGGCACCAGCGTTTTTCAAACCGAAGGGCATGGCCTTGTATGCAAAGTTTCCAAGGTCCGTCATGAAGGCCGTCTTTTCTTGATCAGGGGCGTGCATGGCGATTTGGTTGTAACCAGAGTATGCGTCCATAAACGATAAGAGTTGGAAACCCGATGCGTTGTCGACCAGATGATCTATGCTGGGGACCGGGAAGGCATCTTTTGGACAAGCCCTGTTTAAGTCCGTGTAGTCTACGCACATACGCCATTTCCCGTTGCTCTTTTTAACTAAAACAGGGTTGGACAACCAGGTCGTGTATTTTACCTCGGTGATAAAGCTTGCTTTGATGAGGTCGTCCACCGCTCTGGCAGTTGCAACTACCTTCTCCTTACCTTGGACTCTTTTCCTTTGGGCCACCCATTTCGCTCCCGGGTTGACGGCTAGCTGGTGACATGCGACCTCCGGAGGGATTCCGGGCATATCCCCGGCCGACCATGCGAACAGATCAGCTTGATCTTGGAGACATTGGATGAGGTCCTTCTTGATTCCTTTTGCTAGGTCGGAACCGATTCTGACGAATTTTGTGGGGTCTTTCCCTACCTGGATGTGGAGAAATTCTCCGTCAGGTTGGGGTCTTCTCATTTTCTTCTTTAATTCCTTTGCCAGATCGTCATCGCTTTCTTCCTCGGAGCTCTCTGGGTTGTACCTAGCATCCAAATCCGTCGCATTAACCTCGTTAGATCGTCCCTTGTCCGCTCTTGGATGATCGGGATTTTTCGGAGGTGGGACCCCTTCCGCGTCTCGAGCTTTTTGCTCAGTTTTAGTCCACAGGAAAAAACATCTCGCAGCTGATTCGAGGTCGGATTTTATGGTGATTTCTTTGTTACAAAGGGAGTGGAACCTCATCTTCAGGTGGGTGGTTGAAGTTACTGCCCCGAGTTTCCCAAGGGTCGGTCTACCGATGATACCATTGTAGATGGATTCGCAAGGTAAAACTAGGAATTTGGTTTTGATCATCCTTACCAATGGTTCCTCTCCATAGGATACCATCAACTCGATGTGGCCAAGTGGTTTAGTTCGAGATCCATTGAAGCCAGAAAGAGCCGATCCTGAATAAGGGGTGAGATCGTCCCTGTCGATCTCCATTCTGTCCAGAAGGCCAAGAAAAATTATATCTGATGAGCTCCCCTGATCTACCAAGATTATTCTAACCTCTCTGTTAGCTATAATGGCTGATATTATCAAAGGTATGTGTTTGTTGGGCTTACCGTCAATTAGATCTTCATCTCCGAACGACAAAAGCGGTCGACTTGATGTGGTCGGGGTCGTCGAAGCCGACGCTACACTTAATAATTCCTTCCATTTTCGCTTCATGGTTTTGGTGGATTCCTGGTGTTCGAAACCTCCCGAGATCGTCATCAATACGGGATGACCCTTATGTCGTCCGGGGTCGGGTTCATCGTCATCAGAGCTCGCATTCTTCCTTCCTCTCTTGACATTAGTCTCCTTTTCTTGTTTGACCTCGGCTGCCTCGTTTCCGGGCTTCTTAACATAAGTAGACAGTTTTCCTCTTTTGATGAGATCTTCAATGTCGTCCTTGAGGGCGTTGCAGTGGTTTGTCTCATGACCATTACTTTGGTGGTACCGACAGTACTTATTGAGCCTTTGGCCTGGACGGTGTGGAAGGGGCTTGGGAGGTCTGACATCTTTAAACTCTACGTCCCAGCATTCGCCATAGAGTTGTGCATTGGAAACGTTAAGCTCAGTATAAGAGCTATGACGATTTCGAGACCGGGGATCCCGATTGGCTCGACCGTCGTACCCTCGGTTGTCGTTCTGGCGAGGGTTTTCGTTTCGTGATTTTGAAGGTCCGAGCGGTGTTAGGATTTTTCCGGTCTTGCCGCTTTCTTCTTCGTTGATGAAGCATTGCGATATTTCGAGAAACTCTTGCAAGGTACTGGGTTCCCACCTAAGGGTATGCTTCTTGAACGGACTTCTGGGAAGCAGACCTTCGGTCATGAAAAATATCCGGAACGCGTCGTCCAAGTCGCGGACTTGGGAGGCTTCTCTATTGAATCTTTCAATGTAATCTCTCAGAGGTTCGCTCTCCCCTTGCACCACAGACATTAGTACGATCTTGTTTTTGGGCTTGCTTTTGGCGAAGTTAAAGTGAACGCTGAACATCTTTGCTAGCTGATCCCAAGTTGAGATGGAGTTCGGCTTCAGGGATCGGAACCACTCCGACGCTAATTTGTCGAGCTTTAAGGGAAAAATCCGGCATTTCATTTCTGCTGGGACGTTCCTATATTGCATGATATGGTCAAACTGGTCGAGATGTCTGTCTGGGTCGTTAGTCCCGTCGTAGGTCTTCAATCCTTCAGGTGGTTTTTCTAGGTGCCGAGGGACTCGGTAACTGTCGATATCCTCCGTAAAAGGTCCTTTTCGCTTGGATGTTTGCGCTCGTGGAGGGGTTCGATGACGACGATGAGGGTCGACGCGTCGTGCCTGTTCCTTGGGTGAATTCCCCCTGCTCCTCGACCGCCTACGTGGGGACGACGACGCCCAGGATGAATGTGGTCGTGGCGAGCGATGCCGTACTCGATCATTTCGGGATGGGGATCCATGATTCCTTTTTTCCGGTGGAGATCGGTTCCTTCTTTCCGGAGAGTCTGGTTCTGGGGAGCCTAGGTCGGCGATTCCCCGGGCCCGGAGCTCAGCCACGTCTGCTTCAAGTTCGGTGAAACGGAAACTTCTAGCCTGGTTGGCCAACTCCTGCCGGGCTAGCAGTTGCACGAGCTGCTGGACTGCGTCGGCCGGAACGGAAAGCGCCGGCGGAGCCGTTACAGGAGGAGGGGGCGGAAGTCGGTTCCTTACCGAACTTGCAGGGACTAGTACGAAGTTGTTGTTCGGATGTTGAAGCTGAGCTTGAGTTGAGTTCGGGACGTCTTGCACATGTCCCTCCGGGGTTGCTTGTGGGACGGTCTCTGGTAGTACCTGCTGACCAGGATCGGCCACAGGTTCGACCGCCAGGTTAGTGGCCTTCGGACGTAGGACCGGAGCCATCGTCGATCAAGGTAAAGGGACGAGGTCTGAGTACTGACCCTCCCACTGTGGTCGCCAATGTTCTGTACCGTACTTCTGACCTTGGAGGTCGGTCCGAGGTAGTTGGTAGATGTGGTCCTTGATGACGAACGCTCCGGTCGAGGTTGAGGTGTTGGTCCTGCAATGATACTCCGACGATCAAGTCAGTGAGGTAGTCAAACAGAGTATTTTTATGAGTTGAATAGCTTACCTTTAATGAGCATTGAATGTGGTATTTATAGGTTTTGAATGGTGTTGACCTAATGATTAGGAACCGTTGGATGTGTTGGCTGCATCTGAAGCGTTGAATGATGGGCTCACCTAAGAGGGTGGGCCAGTGATAAATGGGCCTCTGGGGACTGCAAATAGTAACAGTCCAATTACCATAACAAGATCTGAACTAGATTACCGCTCAGACTAATCATTTTTGGCTAGGGACTAATATTTTGTTTTAACTCAATTATTAAGAATTCATATAAACATGTATTTCAATTCAAAAAATCGAATAAATAGAATTTGTTTCAAATTAAAACTACTTTTTTTTATCCGTCGATATATTATATTGTACGTAGATATTATATGACTAATTTTGAATAAACTTGCCCTTTAAAAATTAAGTTTAGTAAGAAATGTTCTAAAATAAAATATTGTGGCTTTTGTTGCAATCAACCACTATCAAATATGTAGTTTTGTAACGAAAAAACACTATCAAATTTGCAGTTAAAAATGTAATGAACAAGTGTAGGAAGAAGAAGATGAAGATGGAGTTTTTTTAAAAAAATTATCACGTGATTTTCATGTCATGTAAATAGATATTTTTTTTATAACCTCCAATGTGATTTACTTGTTCTTAAAACCCGTTTAAACCTGTATCAAGAAAATAACTTATATTTCTTTCATTTCTAACACATCCTTTTATTTTGTGGCAGTTTTTAATAAATACTCTAACTCTAACAACACTTGCAGCTGGAGCCGCCACTCATGGCAGGAGCCAAAAATTGCTATCAAAATGATCATTTGAAGGATACGGATAAACGCGTATAAACTTAGATGTGCCAGGCAGTGTGGATGAAGCTTACTACTCCAATTCAGAGCACACAGCCACACACCCTTTTGTGAAAGACAAAACTATTTCCAAATTTAGTAACACAGTAGAAACTATAAATATTTTTTAAATACATTAAACACTACTTTCAAAATAGGCATATGTTCACAGTAGGGCGACCGGTATGTAGAAGGCTCGGCTGGACATAGTGCACTCAATGGAAGAAGAACAAAGTAGGAGCTATCCTTCGATTGGCCACATTTCTCGGACGGTCGACCCTTGCAACAATTCGGTCATCGGTTCGGCCTATATGTTCGGTCACCTACATCGTTCGGCTCGGTCGGCCTATCCATCGGTCGGTCTATCCACCGGTCGGCCTAACTATCGGTCGGCCTAACTAGCGGTCGGCCTAACCATCGGTCGACCTAACTATCGGTCGGCCGGCTTATCTGTGACTCTAAACATGTAGTTAAGGAAATCCCTATAATTACTCCTTATGTCTTGTAACAGTCATGATGGCCATAATATGTAATAAATAGTATTAATCACACATGTACTATATATAATGCCCTTAGAGGCCAATAAAAAGGGACAACCACATTGGGATCACATGATTTACACTCTATTATCTGTATTATTCTCCTAGTTGTGTCCGACTTAAAGGAACAGTTAGGAACATTGGTGGTTTCATTGAGAGCTGGTAAAACCATCTCTTACCTTCCCAAACTCAAACATTAAATCTATTTCTTAAGAGCAGATTCCGATGGAAAATATCACTTTCATTGGTTCCTGCATCTGTTCATCACTCCCTACTTCACAGCAACTAAACCACGGAAACCATGGTACCCGCAGTATTTGGTACATGTTTTCAGTCACCAAAAACTATACATGCTCTAAAAAATTAGAAGAAAATATGTATCTCTCCAAATGGTTATGCTACTTGACGGTTGATTGGTCTCCATATATTGGTTGGTCTCCATATATTTCACGGAGTGTCGAATTAAGATCGGAACATCATTTGCAACCGGTTGGTTCTTGCTCTGTCTAACTAAGCTTATGCCAGGTTTAAAAGTATTTCTTCATATTTCTCTTACCTTTTGGTTGATGGAGTTGTTACAATACTGTATGAAAATAAAATAAAATAAAATAGTCTGTGCATATCAATCAAATGAATAAGTTTTTCACAAGTGATATTACTTAATATTTTTGGAGATGAGCCGAATGCTACTGGACTTTGAAACATTGATCTCTTCTTACTCTCTAATTGATGTGCATCAAAGTTTTAGTATTTGATAACGCTTCTTACTGGAAATTAAATACAATTAAATGTCATTAATTTTGGTGCAATAGTTACATTGGGCAAATTATAATCATATTGAAGTTACTAATGCCTTACTTTGAGTAAGTTTCAGATACTTTTCAAACAGAGACTAGCCAAGCAAAAATAAGGAAGACCGACAAATCAGAAATTGAGTAACCAATCGGTCGAAAGGTGTCTCCGAAACGGACAGATTCATTGCTACTTTTCTCCGATAGTTTCGACATAGAATGTGCCGAAAGTCCCAAGAGGTAAAAACCGAGCAACGTCTCGACGTTACCCTTGGGACAACCTCATGGGAAAACAGCAAAGCCAACGCGCTTGCCGCACCATGAGAAGTCCTCTTAGACTAAAAGCGAAGCTAACGCGCTCGCTGCAATGAAGACAACGTGCTCATTGCTCTGAGAGTGAAACACGACCATTCTGAACGTCAAATTAACGGAGCAAAGTATCCAGTAAGATATTACGAAGACGAGCACCTCAAAGCCACAATAACTCTTGAAGGACTACCACTTAAAGACCTGAAGGACTGGAAAGAAGAATTGCTTAAACATAGCCGAGCCTATCTTACTATTAGAACGACTTCGCACTCCTTGCTCGTCGCTCGAAGGACTATGTTCACAGTCGGGCTGACCGGTATCCAGAAGGCTCGGCTGGACATAGTGCACTCAATGGAAGAAGAACAAAGTAGGAGCTATCCTTCGATCGGCCACATTCCTCGGACGGTCGGCCCATATTCCTCGGACGGTCGGCCCTTGCAACCATTCAGTCATCGGTTCGGCCTATATGTTCGACCACCTACATCGTTTGGCTCGGTCGGCCTATCCATCGGTCGGCCTAACTATCGGTCGGCCTAACTATCGATCGGCCTAACTAGCGGTCGGCCTAACCATCGGTCGGCCTAACTAGCGGTCGGCCGGCCTATCCGTGACTCTAGACATGTATTTAAGGAAATCCCTATAATTACTCCTTATGTCTTGTAACAGCCATGATGGCCATAATATGTAATAAATAGTATTAATCACACATGTACTATATATAATGCCCTTAAAGGCCAATGAAAAGGGACAACCACATTGGGATCCCACGATTTACACTCTATTATCTGTATTATTCTCCTAGCTGTGTCCGGCCTAAAGAAACAGTTAGGAACAGCATATATATACCTTACTCTTTACCTAATTCCTTTTTGGTTTGACTAAAAGCTTAAATTATTTTTTACGGGTTAGAATTGTTCCTCGGCTGTTTTTTTGTGCCCCTCTTGCTCATACTTAAGGGTGTCAAAATGGATGGATTGGATGAATATGGATTTGGATTGTAATGGATGGATTGGAGAAATCCATTTAAAAATTTAAATCCATTGGATTGTACCAAACAAATCCAATCCAATCCAATCCATCCATTAACAAAAAAAAGTCTATCCAATCCATCCATTAACAACCTTTTTATGGATGGATATCCAATCCATCCATTAATAATGATTTAATAAAAAAGCTGTTCTGGAGTGGGCCGAAGGCCCAGTCCAATCAAAGAGCTGACCAAAAGCAAGCAAGAAGAGCATATCAGATCTCGACGGTCTGGATCCACCTACGTTGATCCAACGACTCCCCACGATTCACTGACTCTATAAATAGGGGATTGACCCCACTTGTCAGGTACATTATTCACCCTTACTGTTACTCTGCCAAACTCTACCCACTGACTTGGGCGTTGGAGTGTCATTGCAGGTACAACCCGAGCTCTGGATACGACTATCAGTCAATCAGGTCGACCGCCCTCATCAGCATCAGGTCGACCACCCTCATCAACATCAGGTCGACCACCCTCGTCAGTATACAGATCGACCTGATACCTCAATCACAGCATCAGACGACCTGTCCCTTGACCAGCGCTACAGGCGATCTCAAGGTACAGATTATTGGCCACCGCAATGGGAGAACACTATCCCACCAACATTCTCGATGCCTCCAAAGGCAACCCGAGGCAGACCGCGGTCAACCCGCCTACAAAGCATGGTCTTAACAGCAGTTCGACCACCTCCTGCACATGGGGGAACGACGACCAACACTGAGGTCGTTGCCCCCGGTCCCCAGCCATGCACGACCCAGCAGGTTGACGTCACTCTTCCGGCCAATCTAGTTCAGGAGCTTCCTGACTTGCTCCATGACAGGGATCAACAGATCGCTCACCGAGATGACCTCCTC
Organism: Astragalus glycyphyllos; assembly: GCA_963573325.1. Lineage (NCBI taxonomy): Eukaryota > Viridiplantae > Streptophyta > Magnoliopsida > Fabales > Fabaceae > Astragalus > Astragalus glycyphyllos. Next base: position 93,254,754 of record OY754307.1, read on the forward strand.
ACCCAGATGGAGGAACTAATAGCTTCTTGACGAGGGAACACAGCGCCCGAGCCGCTCCGTCGCAACAATGGGTCGCCCATCCCTCGGGCCAACCCAGCAAGGAGGCATCGTTCGCCTCCCCGCGGACAGCCCATCCATAGATCTCCGCCCCGTCGAAGGGGAAGAGGGGGAAGATCCATAAGGCCACGACCCCAGGAGCGGACGTCAATCATGACTTAGTAAAAAATACTTAGTCAAAAATAAGATAATAACAGAAGGTAGTAGCAAGTCGCCCTACCTGCCCGCTTGGGGGAACAAGTCGCCCTCCTTGCCTGGTAGGCCGCCCAAGTCTTTGGCCGCCCAGAAGTACATGTCTCGTGAAGGAGCTCGCCCAAGAGGGGTGCTCTCGCCGTGATGAAGACTGTTCGATCAAACTCAATCCCAACCGCTTTTTCACGTTCCCCTTCGACATCAAAAAGTTTCTTGTTCAAGACCTCGGCCTTAGCAAGCTTCTTGTTCAAGTTATTCTATGTCATTTTAGATCCTTAGCAAATCACTACATCAAAATCGGATGGTGCAGTAGGAAAAAGAGGGAAGAGGGATCCAAAACCCTATTAGGTCGCCCAAGGTGGGTACCCACCATGCGTGAAGAACAAAGCACGCTACAAGTCCTACTGGGTCGCCCAAGGTGAGGTGCCCATTTTGCACGAAGAACCGCGTACGCTCCAAGCATGAAGAGGTCGCCCAAGATGGGGGCAACCACTTCTTGGTCGCCCGCACGCAACCTTGGAGCGCTGCCTAGTCGGGAGACCATAACTTCATCCATGTTTATCCGATTGCAGCGTGTGAGCGTGCGTTAGAAAGCTGAGAAGCAGAGCTACAACTCGTATGTTAAGCTCAAAATCTAATTCGAAAGTCTTTGACCCCTTCTGGTCGCCCAAGATTAGGGCGACCACTTCTTGGGTGCCCGCGCGCAACCTTTTAACGCTACCTAGTCGGGAGACCATAACTTCGTCCATGTTTATCCGATTGGGGAGTGTGATCATGAGTTGGAAAGATGAGAAGCAGAGCTACCACTCTTATGTTAAGCTCAAAATCTAATTCGAACGTCTTAGACCCCTTATGGTCGCCCAAGATTGGGGCGACCACTTCTTGGGCGCCCGCGCGCAACCTTGGAGCGCTACCTAGTCGGGAGACCATAACTTCGTCCATGTTTATCCGATTAGGGAGTATGAGCATGCGTTGGAAAGATGAGAAGCAGAGATACAACTCGTATGTTAAGCTCAAAATCTAATTCGAATGTCTTTGACCCCTTCTGGTAGTCCAAGATTGGGGTGACCACTTCTTGGGCGCCCGCGCGCAACCTTTGAGTGCTACCTAGTCGGGAGACCATAACTTCGTCCATGTTTATCCGATTGGGGCGTGTGAGCATGCGTTGGAAAGCTGAGAAGTAGAGATACAATTCTTACGTTAAGCTCTAAATTTAATTCAGACGTTTTCGACCCCTGCTGGTCGACCAAGATTGGAGCGACCACAGCACGAAGACGGGATTAAAGAAGACTTACCCAAGTAGAATCTTGGTAAGATGCCTGAAGGGCAGGGTCGACAAGAGGTCGACCAAAACGATTAGAAAAGACTTATCCAAGTAGAGACTTGGTAAGCTTCCTGAAGGGCAAGGTCGACAAGAGGTCGAAAAGAGGTCGACCAAAGCGATTAAACATAGAATTTATCCAAGTAGAGACTTTGTAAGCTGCCTGCAAGGCAGGGTCGACAATAGGTCGAAAAGAGGTCGACCAAAGTGATTATAGAAGACTTACCCAAGTAGAAACTTGGTTAGCTGCCTGAAGGGCAGGGTCGACCAAAACGATTAGAAAAGACTTATCCAAGTAGAGACTTGGTAAGCTGCCTGAAGGGCAGGGTCGACAAGAGGTCGAAAAGAGGTCGACCAAAGCGATTAAAGAAGACTTACCCTAGTAGAAACTTGGTAAGCTGCCTGAAGGGCAGGGTTGACCAGAGGTCGACCAAAACGATTAGAAAAGATTTATCCAAGTAGAGACTTGGTAAGCTGCCTGAAGGGTAGGGTCGACAAGAGGTCGATCAAAGCGATTAAAGAGAATTTATCAAAGTAGAGACTTGGTAAGCTGTCTGCAAGGCAGGGTCGACCAAAATGATTAAAGAAGATTTACCCAAGTAGAAACTTGGTAAGCTGCCTGAAGGGCAGGGTCGACAAGAGGTCGACGAAAGCAATGAAAGAAAACTTATCCAAGTAGACACAGGCCTCGACGTGACCTTGAAGACCAAAAACATCAAAAATATTCTAAGTCATTTGGGTTCTATCAAATCAAGATTATTGATTGGCCGCAAGAGTAGGATCCAAGAGCGAATGCCCAAGATTGGTCGCCCGTGACTCGCCCCACGCTAGACGAGAAGCGGGTGGCCACTACGAACAAGGAGAGGTTGCCCCACCACGGACGGGCTGAGGTCACCCCGGTTGACCAGCAGGTCGCCTAAACGAATAGCCAATCGCACGATGAATTGAACTCGCCGTAGAGCGACCAAGTCGCAAACTCACCCAAACATCGGGTCGTATGGTCGCTCACCTCCGCAGATCGCCCAAAAGGAAGAGCCATTGAGTATTGGGCGCTGGTCGCCCCTTGAACGTTTGACGCGAGAAGAGGACCCAACCCAGAAACCAGCAAGCAGTCGCCCAACGAAGGTGAGAAGTGCTCGCTCAATGAATGAGGGAAGTACTCGCCCAACGAATGTGGGAAGCGGTCGCCCTCCAAGTGTTTGTTGTTTGGAAAAATTGAGCCGTGGGAGAAGTAGAGGGAGAGAATGAGCTCAAGGCAAATCCTTTTATTCATATATAGGCCCATGAATGATTAAAATATTCAAAGCAAGTCCAATGGGAGTTATCAAGCACACCCCCTTCCTTTTTATCAATGACCCGATATGATCTCAAGCACCGAAAAATTCACCAAGTAACAACTGGGGGAACAACGATCAGAACCACACATCAAGCCTAAGCCCGCTCAATGATCAACCTTGGCTTGGGGGGCAACTGTTCTAGAGTGGGCCGAAGGCCCAATCCAATCAAAGAGCTGACCAAAAACGGCCCAAAAGCAAGCAAGAAAAGCATATCAGATCTCGACGGTCAGGATCCACCTACGTTGATCCAATGAATCCCCACGATTCACTGACTCTATAAATAGGGGATTGACCCCACTTGTCAGGTACATTATTCACCCTTAATGTTACTCTGCCAAACTCTACCCACTGACTTGGGCGTTGGGTGTCATTGCAGGTACAACCCGAGCTCTAGATACGACTAGCAGTCAATCAGGTTGACCGCCCTCATCAGCATCAGGTCGACCACCCTCATCAGTATACAGATCGGCCTGATACCTCAGTCACAGCATCAGACGACCTGTCCCTTGACGAGCGCTACAGGCGATCTCAAGGTACAGCTCAAAAGCTTTGTATTAGTCAAGAATAAAATAAAAAAAGTCAAAATTTACATAAATAAAAAAAATTGTATTGCATTAACAAATACATGTTTATCATATATATATATATATATATATTGTCAAAAAAATATAATATATATATATATATGAGTATTTAAAAATATATATATATATTATAATTATATATATATATATATATATATATATACTTATATATTATATGAATAAAGTATATTTATTTAATAATTATATATTGTGGTGGTAGCAGCGGCTGCCGGCGCGATGGCCGACGGTGGTCTCCGGAGGCCGGTACGGTGGTCCATGGTGGTGCTCCGGCGCCGACGCGGTTGCCAACAGTGGTTCTCCGGAGACCGGTGGTGGGTGTTAGTGCTCCGGTGAGAATATTATATAATAATATATATATATATATATATATATATATATATATATTTAATATTAAAATTTATAAGTTTTTTTTTGAACTTTTTAAAAAAAAAACTAAGAAGTATTTCTTTTTGACAAAAAAACTGAAAAGTATTTTTTTTTGACAAAAAAAAACTGAAAATTATTATTCATAATATTTTTTGGTAAAAAAATAGTTTTTATAATAATCCATTGGATTTTCATTTTATAGATATTGTAATCCATTGGATTTGAAAAATTTGGTGGATGGATCACATCCATCCATAAAAGAAGTGGATGAATCCAATCCAATCCATTAAATTTTATTTTTTTGTAATGGATGGATTGGAAGGATTTTATTATGGATGGATTGGATATCCAATTGACAAATGGATCATTTTGACACCCCTACTCATACCCCATATTTGAGTTTAACCACAAAATACCCCTCTGAATTTCATTCAAATTTAACTGAAAATTCCTTTTTAAAAAAATTCCGAAATTATCATTCAAAAGGTATTTCCGGAACTAAAAATACATTTCGGATTTGTCAAAAAACATAAATCCGGAACGAAAATTTAATTTTGGGAACTGTTTTAAAAAAATGACTGTTACCTACGAACAAAAACCGTAGATAAAAGTCAATCTGTATATATATAGTTTCTGTCCATAGGTAAAAGTCCTTTTTTTAAAAATAGTTCCAAATTTAATTGAATTGTTCCGGATTTACTTCTTAACACGTAATTCCGGAATTCATTTTTTGATTTTTTCTGGATTTACTTATCAACACATAATTCCGAAAAGTTTTTATAAAAAAATTTGACTTTTATCTATGATTTCTATTCGTAGGTAAAATGTTTTTATAAAAAAAAATGAACTTTTACCTATGGTTTCTGGCCGTAGGTAACAATTTTTTTTAAAAAAACCTTCCGAAATTATGTTTTGATACGTAAATCTGGAAAAAAAAAATCAAAAAATGGGTTCCAAAATTACGTGTTAAGAGGTAAATCCAGAAAATAAAAAAAAATACATTCTGAAATTACGTGTTAAGAGGTAAATCCGGAAATTTGATTGATGAGTAGGGTAAAATTGACAGTTTGGTCAACTTTGGGGAATTGGGGGTATGAGATATATAAGAAGGGTATGAAAAAAATAGCCTCATCCCTCTGTGCTACATAGCACGTTGTATTCTAATGTATCACGTTAATTAGTACTAGGGGAAAGACGGCTCTCCGGGCCCGTCTTTCATGTGTTGGTGTGTTGGTGGGTGGTTATAGAAGTAATAGATAAATAATATATAAATAATAAATAATAATATAGTGAAATAGTGTTAGTGGGTAGTTATAAGGGCATTTTGGTCAGAAAAATCTGACACCAAAAAATCAGTTACAAAATGAATCCCCTTTATATATAGGTATAGATGTATTTCATTATTTCAATTCAAATTGGTTCCTAACTTTTGTTATTATGGAATTTTTATGAAAGAGACATATTGGTCCCTTTATTACAATTAGTGGGAAAGACGGGCTCATGTGTTGATGTGTTGGTGGGTGGTTATAGAAGTAATAGATAAATAATATATAAATAATAAATAATAATATAGTGAAATAGTATTAGTGAGTAGTTATAAGAGCATTTTGGTCAGAAAAATCTGACACCAAAAAATCAGTTACAAAATGAATTCCCTTTATATATAGGTATAGATATTATTTAGTGTAAGAGAAATATGAATTTTTTTACTCCACTTGCTAGCAAAGAAAATCTCAATTATATCCCAATACTTTAAATATGTTGGAAAATCACTCATACCTTCGAATTTTGTCACTTTCGCCCATAGAAAGATTATTGGAAGGTGGAAATCAAGACTTCTAAATATTAATCTTCATTCTAGACGCTAAGCAAAATGTTTTGTAATTTCCTTGAATAGCCTGACTTGAGATTACTTGATTTGAGTGGGAAACTTTTAGTCCAATGGAGAAACTTTTATAGGCAACCATTTGTTAATATCGTTGTTCTCTTAGATGAGAATAATCAATTTCTCCATGCACATGAGAAAAAGGTAAAAAGGCATTGGATCTCATTGTCGCAAGCCACGAGTAGGAGTAAACCTATCCAACCTTTTGTGATTCCACTTCTAAAAAAATTAAGCAAATTTAAAACTAGAGAAGATAATGAAACACCCAACTTAAGAAAACTATAGCAGGAAAAATGAGTCGATCCGCACGGGCCTGGCCAGAAAACCCCATAAAATATAGGGCTTTACGCAACTAAAGTGGAGTTCACTTTTAAAGCTCGAGTCTATATAGGGCTAACCCAGTCAGACCTTGGGTAGCCCACACCATAAAGTTATAATAATAATAAAAATATTCTAATTTTTTAAGATCACTACTTGTTACTCACGCCTTGAATAACCAAAATTTCCAACTATTTTCCACAATATATGCACGTGCACTATATGTTTTTGTAAGTACTATGCATTGTGTCCCTCTTGATCCTTCAAAGTGCAAACAACCACGTTCGATATACATTTTTTGACAACTCTGGTAATTAGATTTATGTTTTGTTTTTTTAAATTCGGGCTAATAATTTCTTGGGGAGAGAAAATAAAAGACGTAAGAATTAACATGTGTGGGCTGGTACAAAAAGTCCGCAACCTGTATTGGGTTGTGGCTTAGGCATTAACGTATGACATTACAAGAATAAGTGGATTTACCGGTCAGGACTTTCCGGCGAATTTAAGGAGTTGTTGGCGGATTTTATCCCACGAAAAATTACCGGCGGATTTTATCTCACGAAAAATTACCGGCGGATTTATTTCCCCCGGTACATTTTCGGCGGATTTGTATGTGTTACCGGCGGATATTTTCGGTCGAAAATTTTTTTCAAAGAAAGAAAAAATCCGCCGGTACTGTCCTTTCCGGCGGATTCGGAAAAAAAAGAGGGAAATTTGAATTGTGCCATTAACTACCATTTCCGCCGAAAAAGACCGTATATCCGCCGGTAACTACCATTTCCGGCGGATTTCAAAATTCAAAATTTTAAATCTGTCGGTAACGCTCCTTTTCGGTGGATTTGTTGATTTTTTGGTCTGCACGTTTGACCGTTACAATCCCCTTGCACTTCTTATATAAACAACTATTCTCTCACAATTCTAATCACTCACATCACCGAATTTCTTCTTCTCCCTACAAAATCTCTTCATCTCTTTGTGAAATTTCTTAAATCTAAGGTATGTTTATAACACGAGTTTATAGTTATAGTTTATGAATTGTTTTAGAATATGGGTTTAGTTACTAATTGTGATGTTGTTTGTTTAGGAGTTGTTTGAGTGTGGTTCCTCTGTGTTTGTTCGAAGGAGTCCAGGATTAGCATCAAGCTAGAGTCTTCTCTTCACTACCGGTTAGTTATCAAAGTTATTAGCTGTTATAAAACGTTATTTGATGTTATTAGTTAGAATTTTTTTGGTAATTAAATATGAAATATTATAATTTAATTTCTGTTAATATTTTTTATTTTTAACTTTCTGTTGTTAATTGGTTAAAAAATAAATAGTTAATAAATAAATACGAAATATAATAATATAATAGTTAATAAATAAATACGACATATAATAATATATTAGTTTATAAATAAATATGAAGTATTATAATTTAATTTCTGTTATTATTTTTTATTTTTAACTTTCTGTTGTTATTTGAAAAAAAAACATTCTGTTGTTAATATTTTAAAGATAGAAATACGAAATATAATAATATATTTGTTAAATATTAAAATAAGTGTATTTATTAATTTTTAATTTCTGTTTTTAATATTTTTTAGATAAATACGAAATATTATTAATTTCTGTTTTTATTAAGTTTTAGGTAAATACAAAATATTATATTTACTTTATTAATATATATTTATATATCAATTAATCAGTTAATATATCAATATATATTAAAAAGTAATATTTGGTATTAAAAAGTAATATTTGGTAGTTTATATCATTTACTTTGAATAGTTATATTTAATTTATTGTTAATAAAAAATTTGATAGTTTGTTTTGCCAGTCTTAGAAAAAACCTGATTCCAAAATACCAAGCTTCAAAAAAATTCTAATGAACGCGATCATATTTTTTTTTCAAAATCGATCTTGAACATAAGAAAGTCAACTTTACATTTCTTCTTTTTTTTATGCATGAAATGAATTAACCTCCGAGCAAAAAAGTATTATGAGTAGTGCATTGGTTGAGATAAAATTTCTCTAAAGAGGGCCAATAATGTCATATATAGGGTCTTAAGATCACAGAGGTCAATTTAAGCATAACATTCCTCAAGTTGATAAGCTTAAAATCCCTCAATTTGTAGGCTTATCAATCATAGGTGAAACAACAATCACAGTCTCTCATCTATGTCTAGTGTGATTTGGTCTCAGGAGAAAGCATTATTAGCAACCAATTGTGGATTACATTTCCATTTTAACTTCCATAAAAAAACAGGTCAAAATCCTTCTAAACCCGAGGTTTTATAAGGATCATAGAGAAAATAGCTTCTTTAACTTTCCACTTAGATACAGGTTATAAAAGCAAACTAGATAATTCTCTGTTGATACGAGGAGTGCAAATTTAATTCTGTAAAAAAGTTAAAAAATCGAAAAGGGTAAATGGTGCACAAATTAAACCCTATTTAACGAAATGTGCCTCCAAAATTAATTATTGAGAAACATATGTTGACAAAAAAGGTGGAAATACTATTATATATTTTTCAAATAAAAACAATTTCGAGCACTTACGTCACGTATGAATTGTCTTCCACCGTCGTCGGCTGGGGGGTAAAAGAAGCTCCATTATTTGCAGGTTTCTAGAAAAAGCATGGAAATCAGGACATGGAAATATCAAACGTAAGGATTTGTGAGTGATACACAGTCGTGGTAACATTGACCAATAAATAAAGTTAACAAACTGTAATTATAAAATATGTCAGTTTAATGACCATGACTTTTATTTTTGACAAATTAATGACCATGACTTAAATATGGGAGAATATATATTTTGTTAATTTATTTTCATACAATTTTTTTTTAAACAATTTTCATACAACTTATTAAAAATTTACAAATGACTGTTAAATAAAAAAACGTGTCAAATATTATCTGAATCAACTTAAAAATGACCTAGAATCTCCTAGAAGAGAAAAAAATACTATCAAAATGAGATGGTGAAAAATGTTGTGGGAGAATGAACCAATACAAAGCGCGTCCTTAAACTAGAGAAACTATGTGCCAAAATAAAAATAGAATAAATAAATTAGTTAAAATGGAACAAATGCCAAGAGAGCAGTTGATATGTATGCTCCTATGGTTTTCATCAAATTTTAGAAATTATCATGAGTGGTTAATCCTCATGTGACATTAAGCGTTTAAATAACTTTAATTACTAAGTCACTCAAAAGAGTAAGGCTAAGATAAATTGTACACCATGAGGTAGGCATTCCAATGGGGCGGGGACAAGTTTTACATTCCCCATTTCCATCCCCGAATTTCATATAATTCCCCGTTCCCCTATCTAAACCTAACGATGATGAATTATTGATCCCCATACCCGTACGGTACCCAATGGGTTTGGGGATCTCCGCCCCAAACCCGTCCCAGCGGTGAAATTAATTTATTAAATAAAAAAATAGTTTTTACTTGTCCGAAACTCAAACCAGCCCAAACCCACAAATTATCCCCGCCCAGAACCCGTCCCCAAACCCACCTCGAACCCAAATTTTAATGTAACAATTAATATAAAACTAATGCAAGACAACATATAGCCAAAATATCAATGTTCTAAATTAACCGATAATCTAAATTATTAAAAGACAAATTACACTAAAAAACCTTTAAATTATTAATTTGTAACAAGTTGGCCTTTAAATTTTTTTTGGTAATAAATAGACCCTTTAGTGCTAATATTTTTGTCAATATAATTAAGAAGAAGGAGAGAGAGAGAGAGAGAGAGCGAGAGAGAATAGGGGGTTGAAATGGAAGGGGTCAGAGTCAAGGAGTTAGGAGTTGAACTTGAAAAGTCCTTACAAGGCAGGCAGGCAGCTTCGAGATGCATGGAATCACCGGTCTCATTCCCATTCAACTTGTGCTATAACTACTTAAACCACCTCATATCTCACGCGCCTCTGCTACTACCTATTTCCCTTCCAACACCACATGGCTTCCGTGATCTCAGACTCAGAACTAACACCTCAAGTTCAACAAGCAGTTAATGAAAGAGCCTCCAACAAGTTTGAAGTTTACAATGAAATCACCAAGACGAAGAAGTTGAAGAAGAAAAAGAAGAGATCGTATTTCCCCAGGTTTGGTTGTTTCCGAATCGAACATGATGCTACCGGAGAAAATTTTGATATACAAGTTGTTGATGCATCTGGTCACCGTCCTAACCCCACTCACTTGATCATAATGGTTAATGGTCTCATTGGAAGGTTTAGCTTCTTTCCTTTCTCACCTCATTTCCTACTTCTTTCATTTCGCTTTTATTTTTCATATCTGTTTATGTGATTATGCTCAATTTTTAATCTCTCTGTTATTAAGTAATAGTATTGCATTACCTCTTTATTGCAGTGCTCAGAATTGGAAATTTGCTGCAAAACAGTTACTCAAAAGGTATCCCTACGATACTGTAGTGCATTGTAAGTCCACTCAATCTTGTAGCTTCCTTTTTTTTTCTGCCATTTTTGTACTCTATTTATTTTAAGATTATCATCAATTTGATGTTTAATATCATAAAATCGGTACAAGGAATATCTTTCTCAAGTAATTACTATATGTACCTTGAATTTGACAATGCATAATGTTTGTTTGTTTTCACATGGTAATATTATTATACAATTTCATGTGTTAAGGCCTTGATTGGAGTTCTATAACAAAACTTTGATGCTGTGTGGTTCCGTTAGTCATTTACATTAATTTTATCATCATAATATAATTTTAAAAAAATTGGATTATGTAGTTTGCTTAATTGATTTATTTTGACAGCTAGTGAAGCAGTTTTGATTTTCTTCATTCTCTTCTCTTTTGCATTCTTTCACAGTAACACTAGCTTCCATAATGTAATAAATCGTTATTGTGCAATGCAGGCAGTGAATGTAATTCTTCAACGATGACATTTGACGGCGTTGATATAATGGGAGACAGATTAGCAGAAGAGGTGTGTAATGTCTCTCACATTTTTGTAATGCTTTATTGCTTTGGCAGCTCATATTGGTTTTCATTGCATATAAGCTGTTTGTCTCTCTAGCTTTGAGTGGCTTCTTATCTCAATCTAAAGATGTTCAATTGACTTCAACTCTTTTGCATCAAATCAAGAAAGATAAAATGATTTTTTTTCCTCTTCCTTTTATTTTCTCAGGTTATATCAGTTATAAAACGCCACCCAAGTGTTCAGAAAATTTCATTTTTTGGCCATTCTTTAGGTGGTCTGATATCAAGGTATGCAATAGCCAAGCTTTATGAGAGAGATATTTCTATGGAACTTTCTCAGGGGAATGGACATTGTGAGAGCCAGATTTTGGATCAGGAATGTCATGATAGAAAATATGAAGGAAAAATTGCAGGACTTGAGCCTATTAACTTTGTTACATGTGCCACACCACACCTTGGTTGTAGAGGGCATAAGCAGGTAATTCTTTGGAAACTTTAGTATATTATGTTTATCTTTAAATTTCTTCTGGACTAAGTGAGTTGTCTGATATAACTTTACTGCAAATTATGTAATTCCCGTGGTGTTTACGATGTGTGGTTACATTGCAACAAAGTGATGGACACTGGTGTTAAATTATGACATGTCTTTTTAATCTGCATTGATAAAGGCTTCATCTTCATGACACGGTTTTGGAATTTCACATACTCTAGGTTCCTTTGTTCTGTGGGTTTCACTCTTTGGAGAAAACAGCATCTCGCCTTTCATGGTTTCTCGGTAAAACAGGAAAACACCTATTTTTAACTGATGGTAAAAATGGAAAACTCCCTCTTCTTCTCCAGATGGTTCGTGACTCTGAAGATATTAAATTCATGTAAGATTTATAATATGGTTAGTTTAATTTTTTGACATCTAAGGGCTTAGAAACCGAGTCATGACAAGAACAAATAGCAGATTACACCTATTTCTCTCCACAGGTCTGCTTTGCGGTCCTTCAAACGGCGTGTTGCCTATGCAAATATTCGTTACGATCGTATCCTTTTGTTTAGTTCAGAAGAGTTAACCATTGGATGTCTAATCTATTCTCATCACAACTTAGTGCACTATATTTAATGCTTACATGAACAACTTGACTCCTAAATAGAACTTGTTGGATGGAGTACATCATCTATAAGGTGTCGAAACGAACTTCCAAAGGTAAGTTAGCAAAGCTCATGCAGTATTATATGTATAATTTATGTAAGTTCTATCTAACTAATTTTTTTTATTTAGCGCCGGCATCTAAAAAGACATGAGAGTTACCCGCATATTGTAAATATAGAGACAGTAAGACCCACTTCTGTTCCTGAGGAGGTTCCTATTGAATCCAAAGTGAGTGAAGGACCTGCTAAAATCGACTTGGAAGGTATTTCACCTTTTTAGAACTGAGGAACTTCATTCTGTACAGGCTACGGCCTACTTTAACAATATGACAAGGTTTTGTCTCTCACTGGCGAGAGTTTGGCTGAAGCTCAAAAGATGGGCAGTTTTGCTAATCTATGAGAGATCAAACGTTCCAACAAAACTAGAAAAGGAAACCCCAAATCAAAGTTGATGCCATTTGAAAATTATTTGAGTTTTGGTTGATTTTTCATATTTTAGTAGGTATTTTGGTGGAGTAAGATCCTGACTTCCTAAGTGTTTGTCTTTCTTAAGGGCTATTAGATATGAGAAACAAAAATGATTCAGTTTTTGATATGACATATACCATTTGATATCTCAAACTCAAAAGAAGGAAATATTCCAAGGTCCAGTTTGGTTTAGCTTCAGTTTTTTCCCCTTATGGAATAGTCCTTTTGAGCTTATAGATGTTTATGGAAAAGCTAAATAAGAGAACTTTTGAAAGTTGAGATGTAGAAACTAATTTAGCATATACAAGAATGAGAAGCTGACATTTATAAACTCATAATTATAGCAAGATTTTTTGGATATTTCTTTTTCCAAAAGTGTTTCTTGAAAAGTTTATCCACCTCTCAAACAAAAAGATTTTACATGAATTGAGAGCCATAATTTTGTTTACGTGCTAAGGTATAACGTGGTACCTATATGGAAGAATATTGGATACACGTTCCTTCAATTGGAAAAGCCATATTAGTACTACTAATGAATAAGAACCTTTAGAACCAAGCCTGCCACATTATCTGTTTTTCTTGTGAGTTTACATGTTTAATGTTTCTGTCTCTATTTGAAGATGAAGAATTGATTATTTATATTTTGGATAGTTGCTAAATTGTATCGTTTAACAAATCAACAACATTTGCAGAGGAAATGGTCAGAGGCTTAACAACTATGAGCTGGGATCGAGTTGATGTCAGCTTCAGTGGTAGTAGGCAGAAATATCTCGCACACAATACCATTCAGGCAAGTTTCTGCTACATAGAACACATCACGTGAACACAACCATACCTCTTTGTAAAACTAGCACGACAATGTTGTGGTCTTCAATGTTACAAACTTTCTGTTAGTGATAGCTATTAACAATATATATTCTATGCTGTATTCTGTTTTACATTTCAGGTGCAACATTACTGTATCCATTCCGATGGAAAAGACGTGGTCCAACATATTATTGACAATTTTCATTTATAGATTTTCCCATATTGAACACTTCTAATAGATAGGGAAATGCCATTCTTTTTTCTTCTCGACTGGAAAATGCCATTCTTTTTAAACCTTTAAAATTAATACACCTCAAAAAGTTTAATTTTAAAGCTTTAAAGCACAAAAGAAGGGCAAGATGAGGGGGGGGGGGGGGGGGGGGGGGGGGGGCGCTGCTCATTGTACCACTGCCACGAGAGGATGCCTTTGTATTGTATCTATTGATTAATCTGTTTTATTATATATGTGTATATATAATTAAGTTTTTTGAATTAGCTCCTTTTCGTTAATTTTCTTGAAGAAATTTGATTTTTATTGATAAAAATTTCTCCAGTGAGTTGACTCAATAAGGTACTACTATAGCCCAAATGACCCACCATTCCAACATCTTTACGTAACAAATCTTCCTATTGCCCATATTACATTCTCCTCCTAACACTTGCACAATTTTTTTTCCTATGTGTCGACTATATCAATATTGCCATATGATTAGGGTGTCTGCATTCTCCTCCTAACTCATTGTGTGTTTGATGTTTTAGATTTAGATTTTAGACTGAATTGTTCGTAATTTTTGTAAGTCAACTTTCGGGCTGAATTAAAATTAGATACATTTTTAAAAGACTTAAGTTCATTTTTAGTCCTCATTATCACAACTTGGCAATGAATAAAGTGGGTTACTCAATCTTTATCTCCAATTGTAATTTTGTGCCTCCTTTATATTCACTCAGTTCAACACTTACATTATCTCTAAGGCCTTGCACAATTCTGTTGTTAGACTAAATATTTTTTCCATTTCGAGCCTATCTCTACTTTGCGTGTACGAGTTTACGAGTGATACTTGTCACTCTATCTATAGAAAAAAATTCAACTCATACATCAACGTTTTAATCCCATTGGACGTATACTTTCAACTGTCCTTAGTGACATGGTAAAAATTAATTTTAATTAAAATAACTAATAAAAATAAAATAAAAGCCCAAATTCATTTTCTTTTTTTTTGAAAAAAAAAATCATTTTCCAAACTCGTCTCTTTTCATGTTTTCATGAACACACAAAAATATAGAGATTGTTACTCTCTGATTTTTTGATCTGTAGTTAGGAATGTGTATCCTCCCAGCATGCTAATTAGACATTTGAAATCTCTCTTACCACATTAACAACTTATTTTACATATAAGTGCGGGACCAAGCCATTAATTCACACAGCAGATTCCTACACCCGTGAGTTACTTGGGAAATATAAACAGTGCTGATCATGTTTTCCCCCCGCTTAAGAAGGATATCTACACATATATACATAAATAAATTGTGATAATTAACCAATGAAACTGTCACAAACTTCCTTAGGTTTTTCTCTTGTATTTTGGTATTTGCAAGTTTGCTATAGCCGTGGACATTACTGCATCTGCATATGCTCACCCTAGTTCCAAATTTGTCCTCATATATGATGCAACTTGCAGTTTTTGAGGCTCAATAAACGAGGTTTAGCTGTGTGTCTGAGTGAGGTCCTTGTTGTTTATAAAATTATACATATATCTTTTCTCTCTCAACGTCACATTATTGAAATTGAAATCTACCTTTTGCAGTCCTACTTTATCAATTGATGAGGAAATAATAAGGGTGGTAAAAATTTGAACCAATACTACTTTATGTTAATTTTACTAACTTTATGCAAGAAATGACACGAACATTGTATTATAGATGAGGGAGGGTGGGGGTGGCATTCAATATCTGACTCATTTTAGGACACCTTTTTCAGAATTTCAACTTCACTGCCTTCTCTACTGCCACATCTCTTCTCTCTCTCTCTCTCTCTCTCTCTCTCTACAATACACTGTTGTTTTCTACCAGAATTTATTACTATCTCATCTCTCTATCAAGTTTTTAGTAGTATTTAGTTACATTACACTCAAAAACAATTAACTGCTCCCATTCTTTTCTTCTGCAGTCTCTTTACATTAGTTACCCTTATAGAAGATGGCCAGAACTCAAATGTGTGTCTGTTGCCACAAATATAGACAAACTATCATATGCTTCATTCTCTTTGCTTCAACTTTTCTCTTCACAAACATTCTTTTCATCGCTGAAGGTTATCTATCCTTGCCTACTAACCAAATCTCTTGTTTTTTAAAATCCAGCGTTTAATTTTGCTTACTTTTAACTGATGTGTTTATATGCATGCTGCAGGAAGACAAATTTCCAATCTCAATGAAGTTCCCCAGGTACAAAAAAGTTCAAAATCACATAGAGAATATATATATATATATATATATATATATATATATATATATGTCGCAATGTGTTAATTAGCTTGTGTTTAACGTGTGATACTATCTATGTGTGTGCAGGAGGGATCAATGTTAGTGGAAAAGGCTCAGATAGGTTCAAGACCTCCAAAGTGTGAAAGAAGATGTAGAACATGTGAGCTTTCATGTGAAGCAGTTCAGGTTCCAATTGTACCTCAAATTCAAAGGCATAGAAGCCATTATTATGCAGCAAATATTATAACTTATTCTACTAGAGGAGATGGCCTTTCCAACTACAAACCCATTAGCTGGAAGTGCAGGTGTGGGGACTACCTTTTCAATCCTTGATTGACCCAAAGGGAGAAGAAAAAAGACTCGTATATTTCTGTTCTCTTGTTTTTTTTTGACAAGAATTTCTGTTCTCTTGTATACTACTATATGGCAAGAATTTCTTTTTGCCTAAACCACTTGTTTGTATATCTGAAGCATTTTTATATATTTATGTATTAATTTTATTTATTTATTTCTCACTTTTTCCATTATGTATGTACCGCAAATTCACCACAAAGGTAAAACCTATTCCTATATGGAGTTTTCTGATTATGATGAATTAACAAGCATATAGATATAGATAGATTTTTCTATTTCTGCTATAACAAATTCGGTGTTGCTCAATGCGAAATTTGCCTCTAAATGTATGAATCCAAAAAAGCTAATGCGAAATTTGCCTCTTGTACTTGAGTGTTCGGATTGCTCACTAGGAGAGCCTAAATACTGAGGGGAGCTCCTGCCAACTAAGGAGGGGTACTCAGGGAGCGCAATGGACACCCGAGCAAGTGTAGACAGTAGTAGAGAGAACATTTGTATCATCTGCGTCGTCATACGGTCCAAACGCAGACTAGAAGACAAGCAAAGGGGATGGCACGACATTTGCTTGTATTGGGGGTATTGGCCATCCCACTACCTGGATAGTAGGCTATGTACGATGTTACCTTGTAGTAAAGAAAATCATAAGTCCCTTAGCTAATATAAATAGTGCATGTTATTATTGTATTAAAAGATATATTTTTCTCATTCTTAGAAGGTCCCCTTAGTTAAATTATCTGCTTAACAGGAGAATGAGAATCAGCCCACCTTAAAAATCTCCGAATCCAAAAAAGCTAGCATGTGGATAAGCATCTGGGTATGTTTATTTTTTCCTTGTTTAACTAAGGAAGAAAAAATGTGAAGTTAATTGTGATTAATAATAAATGTTGATGATATCATGTGATGATGAAATGAATGGAGTGGGATTGCAAAAAGGAGGTAAGAAGATGTGAATAGGAAGAGAAATAGTGTGTCAGAGAGACCTGTTTTCGTATGTTACAAGATTAAGATTTTTGCATCAGGTCAGGATGATGAGGCATGAGCTAAAGCAAAGCCACCTCGAATGGATAAATCATAAACCGTGGACGACGACGACGACGACAGCATACGTGCCTACCTAGAAGAGTAGAGTATAGAGATCTCATTCATTATTTATTCACTCCTTCTATTCACATTTTCGTCTTTCAGTTAGTTAAGTTAGTTTGTTAGCAGTAGCACTTGGCTTAGCTGACACAAATATTTCAGTGACAACACAACGTAGTAGTAGTAGTAATTACTATGAAAGTTTGTTGAAACAGTTTATGGTTAAGGATAGTTAAACACAATGTTTTTTTGTTATTGGATTTTGTTAATGCCAGTATAAAGGTAAGATCTTTTTCAGAAAATAGTTTACTGAAATATATAGTAATAGCTGTTTTCTTTTTAATAAACATTTTTATTTTTATATTTTTAATATTAATTTTAAAGTTAATATTTATTATTTTCAATTCTGAATAACACGAGTGTGGAGAAGAAGAATGGTATCATATCATCAGTAACATTGATTTCTCAGTGAGTTGCATTCACTTTTTATGTCTCTTTTTGGTCCAGACACTGGAATGCATTCAATGTAATTTGCTTGCTTACACCGTAGTACCAATTATGAGGGACACTGGTCATTCATCACCGTCATCACCATCTTTATGCTGCTGCTGCTCGCCCGTGCTCTTTTCATCACGCATCGATATATTCAAATTGTATCATTCGAGTTTTCTTCTCATAATTACTGCATAATACTAATCAAATGGAAGAAGGGAAATGCGATACCCACTTTTATATAACAAATAAAATAAAATCCGCAGTTGCACCAAAAACTTGATTGGATCCTTTCACACGATATGCTAGTCTAGCGAAATCTCTAACATCCACTCAAAGAGAGACAAAATGTGTTTCCATTGTGTTTGGATCATAAGAGAAAGAGGGAATTCTATTAAAGAGAGACAAAATGTGTTGCCATTGTGTTTATCGAGTTTTATTTATTTATTTATTAAATTTTACAATTTTCAAAATATTTATAGATTTATAGTAAATTCTATCAAATACAGTATATCACCCATGTGGTTGCACGGGTATACTACTAGTTAAACTAAAATGTTGATCATATGGGGCCTAATACATTTCTCGCTCACCCAATAAACCATGGCAATGAGAGAATGAAGCCTAAGGCATATGCCTTAATTTCCTCATGCTTTACACGGCCATGAATAAAATAAATAGAAGAGTTTTAATTTTAAGGGTGGGTTTCTCATCATAAACAAATATGAACTCACCTATGGTGATTTAAAATATAAATAAATGTTAACTAATTTTACTATACATAGTAATATTTATTGGTAAATAAACGCGGGTATGGTTGAGCTAGCGGTTGGGGCTCATCCTGTCTTAACCAAGTGTCGGGAGTTCGATCCTCACCTTGGGTATGGAGCAGCTTTAAATCATTGAGCCAGTTGTCCCACCCTTCGAGGTGCCTCCAATCCAACAAGGGATTAGTCACTTCGTTCCGCGGTGGATACACTTGTCTCGATAAAAAAAATTATTGGTAAATAAATGTTAGTAAATTAAGAAAGGCGGGGTCTTCATCTCCTCACTCAAACCATCACTAGTAGAAAAAAGGCTTTTAACATCAAAATTTAACATCGGTTAAAACGGACCACAGTGACAAACTTGTAAATAAATTCACAAAACAAGTTTTTTAAAATCGATTACTAAATGATGCTTAGAGTGTTAGTAAATAATTGTGAATCCTTTTACTCAACTTTAGTTTCATAGTTAAGAATAGTGATAGTTTCTCTCAAATCTATTGAATTCGTCTTACAAATACGCTCTCTAGTTTCGAGAATTAAATCTGAATGTTTTGTGATTGGTTGACATAATAAAAAATCTTGTATATTGACGGTGTAAAAATATTGATAACCAACAAGTTACTCGGAGTAGTTTCCTTTAGATTATTCTATCTAGCTAACATGGCTACCCAACAAATTTGTTATGGTTGGCCCGTGACAAGTATGTCGTTCACGAGAGATCACCATCTTCTGTCTCACTATGATTGTGGACTTTGGCTTTGCTTGCTAGCTCCACTGAATTCAGACGAACTATCAGAGCCAGCTCAGAGACACTGTCTGCATTTTTCTCCGCATCTTCTTAGCTACTGGCTTATTGGAAAGGATAGGATATCTTCCACTCTTTCCTTTTATTAGCTTCTACCAAATTTTGTAAGTGGCAATCCCCCCACTTCATTCAAACCATCAACTCATTTTATTTATTTAGATTTCTGGGTTGTTTTTTTTCCTGCTAACTTATTTTTATGCAGATATATAGTTAGTATTTTATTTTAAGTTGTCATTTGGTTCTTAATTAGTCACATCCATGCGCGCGCGCACACACACTCATATATATATATATATATATATATATGCTATATCCTATTTTCTCATTTTATTTAGATTTCTGAGTTGTTTGTTTCTGCTAAATTATTTTTCTGCAGATTGTTAGTAATTTATTTTTAGTTGTGATTTGGTTCTTAATTAGTCACATCCATATGCATGGTTCCTTACACACACACATGTACATATACATATGTTGCTTCCTAGCTATAATACCAGGTTTTGATATAGTTGCAGGAGAAATTTATTGATGATGTTGAAGCAATCAGCTAAGAGAAACTTGCAGAGGATAAAAGGATTGAAGGTAAATCAAGGTTTAAAGATATTTACTGTTATCGTTATTGGAATCTGGTTGCTATACCAACTCAAACACTACTACTGCTCACGTGATATGAAGAAGTCGTATGAAGAAATTAGTTATTCAAAAATATTTGAAAAAATGAATCAAACCAACGTATTACTTGGAAGAAAAGGATTCCTGCAGCCATGGATAAAGAAACAGTTTGAATTTATGGATGAAGGCATAACTGAAAGGGTAATGGGACTAGGCAATGATCAAGATAGAGTACTAGAAGAGGAAGAACCTCAGGATCTGATTGACGAAGAAGACGAGGAAGAAGATATGAGCTTATTGGAAGATCGATCAAGGTGAGAAAAGGCAAACAAGCAAGCAACTACCGGTAGCGATTGTGTCTTTGTCTCTCTTACTGCAACTGTCTAGTAATTGGACACGATCTCAACCCTATCAGTGGTGGGTGACATAGCAGTTTAGGTTCAAAATCTGAACAATATTGATGCCCTTTTCCAAATGTCTTTGTTTACAAAAGGAGACTTGATTTTTCAGAGGCTAGCTATCGTAAGAATTCATGATCAATTTCATCTGAGTAAAATTGTGTTTGCAAAGAAGGATACCAATTTGTTATATAGGTTGGGAATGAAGCAAGAATGCTAATCAACTAAACTAACAAACTATTGCAAACCAACCAAACTATTGCAAACCAACCAAACTGATTAAGTAGGCTCCAATACAACCCCAATCCCCACAACCTGAGGAGTGGATGGTTTTTTTTGGGTGAATGTAGTGGGCTAGAAGCTCAAAGCGAAAAACAGAAAATTACATGGGTTGACCCGGCCCAAAGCGCTCCATCTTCAAAACGGAGTCAAGGAAGCTAGGGCAACGATAAAAAATGTTACAAACGGTTCCATTGGTGGATGCTTAGAGCATCTTTAATGGAGAGCAATTAAGTGAGTTGCTTAAGTTGCTTTTTTGTGGGCTCAAAATGCCATGCGGGATTTAACCATTTCTTAGTTGACTCAAATGGTTTTTACTCAAATGGGGGTTGCTTATAAGAAATTATACATGATCCCACTTTTTTATATTTTTTATTTATATTTAATTTTTATTCAAATTTAAAGTTAATTCAATTATTTTAATTAAAACATGTTACAAATATTAATTTTTTTAAAATGCAAAAATATATTTCAATCAATTAGTCGTACAACTTTGTGAGTACATCAAACAGCACGCACAAGCAAGCAATAAGCACACACTGTATTAGCCATCACTTGTACATGTGCCAAGTTGCAATATATTGTTAATAAACAAGAATTTTAAAAGATATCTGTTGATCAAGAATTTTATGGTCAATACAAAAAAATATCACAATCCATTGGTCTATCACATTGTCCACTATCCAGAACCTTCTTTCATTATAATAATAATTGTTATCACAATCCATTGTTATTAAAGTTTATCACTTTATCTCTCTCACAGTCTCCCTTTATTCTTTTCATTTCCTAGACAACAAACACCAAGCTTCATCTCTGTCACCCAACAACACTCACCCCATTACAAAACTTCTCACCCCTTCAAGTACTGATTTTCTCTTTACAGATTCAGTAACAATTTCCATGCTAGCCATCTCCCCAACCTCTCCCTTGGCATCATCATCGTCGAAACCAATCTGTATTGGTACTTGGGGAACTTTAAAATAGAAGAAGGTAGCACTGGTGCTGAGGAATTAGAGATGGTGATTGAAGATGCCATTGTAGCAGAGATATGGATTTAGGGTTCTGTGGATCTCAACAAATCAGTACATCTAGAGTTTGAAATGGTGTGCCCAATCTGTAATTTTTTGTTAATTTTTAATCTAAAGTTCTATTCTTCTGGTTTTCTTTGATTGGGAGCTTGAATTTTTTGTTAATTCCAGTAAGCTTAAATTTGTGGATTTTGTAGTTTTGTGTTTTTTTAAAAATTATCTGTACTTCATTTTATGTAAATTTTATTATTTTTAAATTAAAAATTAAAGATAAAACCAATAGTCACCGGCTACTATTTAGTCGCCGACGCCAGAAATTTTTTTATCAAGAGCTCCACGTAGGATGAATTTAATGCAAGTTTACTATAGTCACCGCTTCTTATAGATACTTACGGGTTTAAGCATCTTGCGATAAAGATGCTCTTAGAAGACTAAATATAGTGGATAAGTTCCTGCACAAAATGTTTATTTGATCTCCATATAGATAGATTGGAAAATTACATAACAGTCCGTAGGTACCTGATGCAAGTTCCCATTTTTTTTAATATTCCAAGCTCCTCTTTTTTTTTGGTATATGGGTCTTGATCCTGCCCTACTATCCAGGAGAAAGAGGCTTCTAAAGATAAGTAAGAGTGCTCTGGCATTATAAAAAAAAAAGTAAGACTGCTGTGGGATTATCGCATAAGAATAGGAAAACAAGTGCAGGACTTTAGAGCATCTCCAATGGTCCATTCTTATCGAGTTCATAAAGCTAAGAACTCACTTTTGTGAAGTTCAAGATTGGAGTTTGACAGGTGGCAGAGAGAGAGTAGGAAAAAGACTGAGTTTTTCATAAGAACTCATTTCTTACATTAAGAACTCACATTAAATTAGTGTATCTGCTTTTTGGAGAGAGAAACTAAAAGTGGGATAAATTGTGGAAGTGAGTTCTTAAGAAATTTACTATTGGAGTAAATATTGGATATATTTGTTAAAAGTGATGGGAACTATGATCCCCCCTTAAAAACACAAAATGGATTCATGGTTGGAGATGCTATTAGATATTTGTTTTCACTTTATCATTTTTTATTGTTAAGTAAACTTTCATGTTCCTTTTATTATTTCTTTAATAATGAGGATTTTTTTGTCCTTAAAAGTTTCAAGTGGAAAGATTACCCACTACACCAACTCGTGATAACCTTTGATAATGAGGTTAACATAAAAACTTTACTTTTTAAGGGATATAAAATTGTACTTAATATTTATAATACAAATATGTTGCTAAAATTTCTGAAATACTATTGATGGACTTATCAAGCCTAGTCCAAGCTTATCAAAAATAAAAAAGCCCTAACCATATTTTTTTTGTTTAAAAAAATGAGCCCAACAAGCATAAACTAACCTACTAATTAGGACCTCCGGTATTTGTTCACAATACCTATTGAAGTAGTGATACTTATATATATATAATAATTTTTTTACTTTTGTATATTCACATGTTTTTAGTTGTCAAAATTAGATCAACATAAGTTGTGAGATAGTGAGTTTTGTTTTTGAAAATGATGTATAAAATAATGTCACTCATAATGGAAGTTATGTAATTTCAAAAACTATTAGAAAAAGGTTGTAAAAAAAGAACTAATGGAATTTGCACACGAAGTGACGTAATAGGGTTTTCTTTTTTTAATATCTCTATTATACTAAACCATAAGTTTTACAAGCTGCTGTCCACGTCAGATATTCACAGTAAATTACGTCAGATCCACCTCATATCCACATACGCATAGATTATCCACATGGACAACACAAGGATAACCAATACAAATGAAATCAACGTTCAATATTTTGCTACATTGTACGATGGAAGATCTAACAGCTCCTGTATGTCGGGAAAAAATAGAACACATAAGCAGACGGCAGTGATTTGCCACAATCTCATCCAATATCTCAACGGTTGTAATTGCACTAAATAACGGCTGAGAAAAAAACGGCAGCAAATCATGACAATTATTGTCTCTCTTTCATAGCATTTACACTACTTGATGAGTAGTAAATGATATCCCTACAAAATGCGATTTATCTTGAAATGTCTCACCACTAGTGTGAGTAACCCGTGCCATGCACGGGTAAACAATTTATGTTAAAAATTAACACTTAAGGTTAGGGGAAAAATTCGTGACATTTTAAAAAATGGAAAAAGATAATGGAATGCACGGATGACGTAAAATTGAATTAGTAATTTTTTTTGGGGAAACACCAGAAAAACCTATAGATTCTACTTGCTCATAACTACTAAATTGTTAATTTTCTATTAATATTATTACTATTGTGTTGATTTCATTTAATTTTGAAATATAATTTTTTTGACCAAGTTTCAAATTATTTAATAGAATGTATAAATAAATATGCTATACACAAATAATACTAACGGTTATGTTATATTTTTATATTTTTATGTTTTTAGCATCAAAGTGATTATAAATTCTTAAGTTATTCTTAATTTATAACGTAAGATTTAAGTGCATATCATAATATTAACCTTTTTGTAGTCTTTGAGCTGTTGAATAGTGGCACGTTGGGTCCACTAAACAAATCTGGTGTCTCAGTTGCAGACTTTCCAGACTTGCCTTCAGAGAGCTGACTCAAAATAGTGTTTGGAGATTCTAATGCTACATTTTGAACACGAAAAGAAAAAAGCACTACAAACTTTGTAATTCAAAATCTATACTGATAAGAATGTGTGAGTACGAATTAATAAAAAAAATAAACTTATGGTGTATGAGGCAAACCTATTTCTGAGCTCAACAGCCTTTGGGATATTTGGGTTTATCAGAAGCCGGGAAGCATGCATTTCGCTATTGATGGTTGTCTGACCTACAAATGGAAACACATTTCAAGAAGATGGGGTATTGTTAGTATACGGTATATAAGCATAAGTTATCATTCAATAATGTTTGTGACAATAAGGTATTCACATTATATTAGTGTACTATACAGTTCATCTTATATTACCTTGAAAGAGTTTCACCCTAGCAAAAGTGATTGCAACAATTGGATGACTGGCCTCACCAGCGATTAGGAAAGCGGTGAGTTCGTCAACCAGAGCACCGAAAAAAGTAAATTTGACTCGATAGCTGTTAAAACGTTAAAACAATATCAGGTTTAATTACCCAACAGTTAGAATCGGTTTACATAAGTTATGGAACTTATAACTAACATACGTACCCACGGTTGTCCAACTCTATCACAACCAACTTGGACATTTCACCATTGAAAACATACGGAAATTGTGATCTGACTCCAGTGAGGACACCGATGACATCTTAACCCAAAACAAAAAATAAAAGAAATGTTGGCCTGGATTTAAACATTTAAAAGCAAATATTTTGATCAGGATGGATATATGTATTATGATACATACCAACCAGATAGTTAATATCGAAGCCCTTTTCGAAACAATCAGAAGGGTGGGTAAAGGTGTGCACATAAGGTGGCACTAATTCCATGTCAGCCCTCTTGAGCAAAGTTCCGATTTTAAAACTCAATTTCCATTGATGATTAGTTGAGCGGAACTCGCCGAGATTTTCAACAACTTCAAAGTTTCTCATGTAATACACGACACCTCACTACAACAAAAAAGGCCTAAGACAGCGCTTTTTTTGAGCCTATTACAGCGCATAAAAGCGCTGTCTATTCCAGTGTAGTAATAGGTTTTAACAGCGCTTTGGTGCCAAAACAAAGCGCTGTAGTATTTTACCTTTGACAGCGCTACGTTCATTTTCAAACGCCATCAAACCTCAAGTTGAACAACGCCTCAAAGATATAACAGCGCATTGGAGTATAAAAAGCGCTGTTATAAGTTCCCTTAGACAATACTTTTGCGTTAAGAAGCGCTGTTATAAATACCTATAGACAACACTATTGTCTTATAAAGCGCTGTAATAGCTAACATTTCACTGCATTTATAACTTACAAGTGTTGTTATAGATCTTTTTTGTATCACCTACAACAGCACTTCGACGCTGTAAGCGCTATCAAAAGTAACATATGAGAATACTTTCATAACATTTTTATATAAGCGTTTCCGGTATACTCTTCCCAAAGCCTACAACGTCATTGTAATATATTGCGTCATTTTATATATATTGTAAAACACCTCAAACACATTATTTTGCATAATTGAATTAATAATTTTATATTGATAATCTCTTGTACAAGTTCAAAATTACATCACGTTCAAAATTACATCACGTTCAAAATTACATATCCAAAATTAACATAAACTAAAAAAAAATTCAGATACAAAATTAACACCGGCATATACCAATGCTTTTGCTTCTCAAAAAACCAAACCGTTGGCTGTATCTATTTGGAAAGTGTAGAAACGGCCTGACTCATCAACAATAGCCCTTAATTCGAACATTCTGAAATTAAAAAAAGACCATCAACAAATAGGAAGTCAACTTGATGCATTCATAAATGTGTGATTAATGGAAAAAGTAAAATCTCCATATACAAATGACAATAATTTCGAGTTAATTACATGTAACTCACCTAGTACATAATTATCATATAATTCTTAGTCCGAGCACATATTGACACCATTCTTCTTTGATTTCAATTAGTTTGTCTCGAGAGTAACTTGGACATCTAAAATCTTGAAAATACTGCGGAATATAATATCAAAGTAGACATAGTTAATAAAAAAGCTAAATTTTAAAATTATAATATAACAAAAATAACGTACCGTATTTGGAATTGTACTTTGATTGGCATTAAGCATCTCCTTCATGAATCGCATGACATAGTACCCGCAATCTATGTTATTAGTTTGATGGGGACACTACAAAAACAAAATCATGGAATAGTAAATAAAATACAATCCATAACAGGAGGTTTGAAAGTGAAGAACCATGATTTGTTGTCCACACCTACAGGAGCTACCAAGTTAATTCTTACTAGCTTTTGTAAACATGGAATCAAAATCAAGTTGAAAGCCAATGTTCTTTTAAAAAAGAACATTTAGAGTGTTCTTAACCTTCCCAACCCATTCAGAAAATACCAAGTTAAATCCCTAATTAGCACCTAGTCCCTCTATGGTTGAATGATAATAATCATATGTCCCTTAACTCTCTTTTTTTTCGGTCAATAAAATAGTTAGCTAATGCCATATCAAAACTATTACATAACATTTCACTAACGGTTCTAAATAAATACAATTAGATTATGTCAAACCTGTATCGTGATCCATGTGATATTGCTTGATTTAGACTTGGACACTGTAGCTCCCCTTTGAGCGCGGGAAATTTGTAAAGCTCTACAAAATGCAAATGAATATTCAAAATAATTACACACAAACATACAGATATTTATAAGAATAAATGAAGATACTTACGTATCAATCACATTCTTCATTCCTGAGTGAACTCTATAATTCACATGCATTGGATCCAAATAATATACTATTTCCAATGTGGCATTAATGACAAACAACAACCAATGGTTCTTACAAAAATATTTTATTAGTAAACTCATCCTAAACAAGAGAACTAAATATCATAAAAGACGTGAATGTCTTACCCAGAATTATATGGTGCAATAAACAACTTGTCATCTTCGTTATTTTTCACAATTACATCAACTATGTAATCTTGAACTCTTTTTGGATCACTTTCAAATGCAGATGTCCTATGGGGGGATAAGAAGAAGAATCTACTATTTAACTGACGCGAGCAAACAAGTTTCTCATACAAGTACCTAAAATGCAAATATAAAATCATGTTAATGATACAAGTTTCATTATTCAAGGTAATAGAAAGCATTGCATGTTGAAGTTATTTAGAGTACCTGATATATATGCAGATCACAGTTGCACCTAGTATCTTATGGTGAAGAATTTCATTTATTTCCTCTTTCATAATATCTTCTTCATAAGAAACACCAAAAATACCTTTCTCCATTTCTATCTTATGTATATCTGTGTCCTCCATACATGTTTCTACATTTATATAAAGGCAATTACGAAATCGAGAAAGATTTGCACGACCAACTATAGGGGAGGACTCTTGAGGAAGAGATTTTCCATGGCCCTGTTTTGGTGCTACGGCGAACATACTGCTAGACCCAGCCTCCTTACTATTTCCTTTAAATTTTTTTGGAACCTGAAAAATCTGTAATTAAGTCAATAAATGCTTAAATAGTAAATTAAACATTTACAGTGTAGATCAAGCAACCTGTTTTGGAGACGTAACTGACTCGTTGTGACGCCCAACCTCCTTACCCTTTTCTATAGACTTTGTGGGAATCTAAAGAATGTGCGGTAGTTAAGTCAATTAGTAGCTTATCAACAATAAGTTAAACATGTGTGGTGTGTGTATGTGTGTATCAAGCAACCTGTTTGGCAGAAGTGACTGATTCGTTGAGGCGTCCAACCTCTTTACTTTTTTCTTTATAGCTCATGCCATGTGCTATGCGAGTTACTTTGAAGACCATGCGGGTTACTTTGAAGACCATGTGCTATGCGAGTTACTTTGAAGACCATGCGGGTTCATTCCATCAGTAGATAGTGCAAGGCGTAGATTTCTCGCATCTTGCCCAAATGCGGGATAATCATTATCTATTTTCATCCATTGCGAAGAATCTGCAGGGTGTCGAAGCATTCCATCTTTAATTCTTTCATCTGCATGCCAAGTCAAGAGTCTTGCATCCTCCTTACTACGATACATGCGCCTAAATCTCGGTATTATCGGAAAGTACCATAGGACTTTTGCTGGAGCTGATTCTTTTTTTATATATCGAGAGGCTTTACATTTAGGACACACATTTAACGATGCATGTTCATGTCGAAATAAAATGCAATCGTTAGGACATGCATGGATCTTCTCATAGCTCATGCCGATGGAGCACAACATTCGTTTAGCGTCATATGTTCGACTGGGAAGAACGTTATCTGATGGCAACATATCTTTTAGAAGGGTTAACAAGTCCATGAAGCTTTTATCAGACCATCCATTGCCCGCTTTTAAGTTGTACAACTTCAAAACAGCTGACAATTTTGTGAACTTACTACAACCATCATACAACGGCTTCTCTGCATCACTTACCAATCTCTCAAACATTTTAGGACAATCCCGAAGATCCTCTTCAACTGCATTTGCAATCTCTTCAACTCGATCCCACTCATATGTATCTGTTCCATAATTATTTGATGCATAAGTCGTATTATTACCCAAATTAGTGTCCTCATTTGTTTTCTCGCTGTGCTCTGTCCAACATGTATAGCTCCGATCAATTCCATTTGATCCTAAATGCTCTTCCAATTCAGACGCGGTAACTCGATCTCCATAACAACAACCCAAGCAAGGACAAAGGATTCTACTAGGATCGTCTGCATGCTCCACAGCAAATCTAACAAACTTCTCCACTCCATTCGCATATTCTTTAGACATTCGATTGGCATACATCCATGCCCGATCCATAGTTTTTTGGTCTACTAAGTTAATTATAACAAAAAGTTAATTCATTTAAGTTCGAGAAGAAAAACAGATATCAAAATGGAAGGACCGCATGTTTTCAAGGTAGAGAAAAAATCTTAAACTATCTCAACAATTCCCAAATAGTCACAATGCTTATAAAAAAAGTGCATATATAAAGCACATCCATAAAAACATGCTTATAACAAAAGGCCTGTTGCATCATCAGTCACTGCCAAAACCATAAAATAAAAAGATAAAAAAGATATCTCATGCACTACTCACTCAACACAACACTACAGTCAATCATTCAAAACTTTATACAACATTGCAATGAGAATTAATTAAACAAACACCTAGTCAAAGAGAGCAACATCCCAATTTAGACATTACACAAAGCAATCAAAAATAAAACCTGGTAATGGAATTTCAGATTATAATATTATCTTATAATCTGAAATTCAGACAATAATAGTTATAGTAAATTTCACATAAATAGGAGTTTACAGAATACTAAAGAGATTCGGATAACATACAGGTATTGAAGATGCTCCAACATTTCAAGTTCAGGTACCAAATGTCCAGATAGGTTAGAATTTCCAAGATTCCTGTAGAAAGCATCATAAGATGACAAGGAGAGTACTAAGTGCTTTATTAATCTAACACATTTAGTTTACACTATACTGTTGCCAATAAATTAAGCCCCGAGCAAGAATTTAGAATTTTTGGTTTAGAAAAATCGAACAAACATCAAAGAGACACTACCTAATACCATAAATATAAATAATAATATACAATAAGGATATCTAAATTAAATAACGTTCAACCTTTTCCAAAAACTAAAGAGTATTGAAAACAAAAAAATGAAACAACCGAAACAACCCTAAATATCCCTAAAGAAACAACCTTCTGAATTCACCATTTCCTAGTTGGCATAACTAGTTGTCACCGTTCACATCAAATGTGACCCAAAGTATGTCCATAGGGGATTTCATTATTATTTGTTCAGAACTCAAACATAGAGCAAAAAGAGCAGTGTTTGTTTTGGTGAAAAGTAACCAATTCCAACATCAATGATACAACCTCAAACTTCAACCCTAGCAATATAATTAATAGAACCATCAATTTCCTTCCAATTGACAAGTATAGAAATTCTTAAAATAAGCACAGAAACAATGCACCCATTATATACTTTCTATATAAACTCTTAAAATAAGCACAGAAACAATGCACCCATTATATACTTTCTATATAAACTTGGATTGAGTAAGGGAAACCTATTATATAATTTATATAAACTTGCATGGGTAAGGGAAACCAATTCTTAAAATAAGCACAGAAAGAACCATCAATGACAAGTATAGAAAATTCTTAACAAAGCGATGCTTTAATTTATACAAATGCAGGGACTGTAGAGCATCAAGAACTAAAATATGCAAGCATTAACAAGGGTTTATATCATTGATCAAGAAACTTGTGAAATTAGCTGAAGATTTCATTGTTCTTGATTTGTTTCCTTCTCAAAAGTGGATCCATGTTATCAATGGAATGAAGTTGCATTAACTTTATCACCTATTCCCATCATCCAAGAAATTAATTTTATAGGCAGAAAGTTAACAATGCATGCAATAACATCATGAAACCAATGAAAGGCTGAAGATCATTGAAGTCACTTACAGATGAATATGCAGAGATGCAGTAATCAAGATGCCAAAGCAAAGGCAATGTTGTCTCTGTAACAGAAAGTCCCAATAACACAAAGCAAAGAGGAAAAATTACAAAACAATAGCATTATATTCACAAAATAGAGGCTTGAGAAAGCCCCAACATTTACAAAACAGAGGATTTCAGAGAGAGGGGGAGCAAGAACAGCAAGAAATCAATAGCATCAACCTCAATCGAAGTTTAGAGACGTACCTGGAAGCAACCTCAACCAATCGATGCTCCTCTTTTCTCCATCGACTTCTCACCTGTAGAGTAAAGATGACGGAGAAATCGTTCGTCGAAGTGTAGCGCTACTTCTGAAGGAAAAGCGAGGGTTAAGGGTTTTTTGACAATAAAGGCGCGGTTAGTGGGATATGGCATATGGGAATAGGCGCGCTTAGTGGGATACCGGGATATGGGAATGAATTTCTTTCCTAATGAAGTTTGGGACCATAAAGTACAAAATTGAATTCATAGTTTTTTTTCGGCGGTGCGTTGTTAGGAATTCAGTTTTAGTTTTTTATATTTTTTTATGAAGATGAATTTAGACTTGTCTGTGGCTGAATGAATATAGAATCAATTCGTTTGTTATCTTTTCATATACTAAGGGATTGTTATATAATAATAATAATAATAATAATAATAATAATAATAGTAATAATAATAATAATAATAATGAATAAAAAAAAATCTCGGTGACTGCCGCATGCGGTGATGGTGTGAGCCGTGACGATGGGCCACAGCGCCAGCGAGACCTACAAGTAGGGGTGCAAAAAATAACCAGATCAACGGACCAACCATATCCATATCCATACTTGGTTAAAAAAATCCGGATATTTTGTAAATATTTACAACCAGTTACTTCTTGTCCAAAAAAAGTTATGATTTTTATCCATCGGTCATTCATCTTTCATTTATGTGTCATTTTGGTATTTCATGTCCATCAACTTAACCCCCAATTTCTTGACAGCGACTGAAGCTTCAAACCTTCAATTATTTAATTATGTATTTATTTATTAATTCAATTGGATAATTATATGGTTGAAGAATATTCTCAATTTCATGATCATTGCATCGAATACTTGCATTACAATTCGCAGTTTCCCTATTCTCAAACGGAAGATGGTGGACCCAAATTAATTTAGTTTGCTCAGAGACAAATGTGGAAAAATTGGGGGTTGAAGAGTTTTGGTATTAAGTTAGGGATTGTGTTTGAGAAATTGGGGGTTTTGGGGTTTGAGTTTTGAAGTTTTGGGTTTTGGGGTTTGAGAAATTGGGGGTTTTGGGGTTTGAATTTTGGGTTTTGGGGTTTGAGAAATTGGGGGTTTTGGGGTTTGAGAAATTGGGGGTTTTGGGATTAAGTTAGGGATTGCGCACCAATGACATGGTAATTAAAAAAAATATTTTTTTTTAGAAAGAGTAGAGACTAAACAGCGTCGTCCCAAACAATTTAGGGGCCCTGTTCAAATCTTAATATTTGGCCCTAGTTTTATCAAATTGGGCCCCATATATTACTCCAATATTTTAAGATAAATTGAAAGCCACAAAAGATATATTTTTTATACAATTACTTATTATTTAGACATTGAATAAAAAAATCAATTACTATTGCATTAAAAATATTATTGTGTACCAAATAGATAATATTATATATGGTTTTGTCGTAACAAAAATATTAAGTTCACAAAAATTAAAACTTCAAATTTCAGGATTCGAACATGGTACAAAGGGGGCGTAAAGATCCATTCCAACCATCAAACCAAGTGAAAACCTTATGCCATCTAAACTAAGTTAGTTTTATATATTTATACGTTGCAAATACCTCAACAAAATTGGGGCCCTCAATAAATGGATTTGGACTGGGGCCCTGTGCGGTAGCACAAGCCACACAGGCCCAGGGCTAGCCGACTAAATAAAGTCACAAATTTTATAGGGACGTTTAAAATGATAAAAAGAAAATTAACACTTAAATTACATGTTTAAACTTATGCAAGTAAATTGTACCCAAAAAAATAAGGATTGTACCAAAAAAAATGTATGGAAGTAAATCCTAGCCTAGTGCCTATGATAACACTTTTCAAAAAGTGCTGTAATAGATTTTGCCTATGAAAGCGCTTTTGTAATTAAGCGTTGTTATAGATATCCCTCTAAAAAACACAACACGGCGCAGGTACTATGACAGCGCTTCTTTAACGCTTTGTTTTTCTAGCGCTTTAAAATACAACCACTAATGACAGCGCTTCTTGACACAAGCGCTGTAAAAACCCTTCGTGTAAGTTTTAACAGCGCTGTCTTCTAATAAGCGCTGTTAAAGGCTCACTGTTAAAACCAAATTTTGGCGTAGTGCCTTCACATAGTTCTTTTTCATACTTGTAAATCAGTGATTTTTTCCATTGATAATGAAGTGATACTAATGCAAGTATGTGTATGCTACAATTAGAGGTATGAAGTGTGCATTATTTATATAGGAAATAATGGGTTGACTTGAAAATACCAAATATGGAAATTTCTGATATAAAATCAGTACATCAGTAATGTTGTTTTTAATCTGAATGAATATTTGAAATTGGAATGCCGAAAATCTGGTGATTGGTTATGTAATATGGAATATTAGCTGTCAGTATATTCTTTACTATTGATTATTGATTTGAATTTGAAAGCATAAACATTAAACATTAAGGAGAAATGGTGGAAAATTTGATATTGCAAGATATAGATTATAAACGACAGTTACAAATTAAATCAATTTTTTTAGAAGTAATTTTTTGTTTTTTGAGACGTGATATTGTTGTGCAGGAATATTAGCCGTCACCTTTTCTTTGTTATTGATTATTTATTTGAATTTAAATCTAAAAATCAACAATAACTTAAACATAAAGGAGTAAAGGTGGCATAATTTGTTATTGCAAGATTCAAATTAGAAATGAGAGTTAGAAATTATTCCAATTTCTTTTAGTACTCCCTCCCTCCGTTCCTAAACTTTGGTCCTTTTGGCCTCTCTTTTTTGTTCCAAACCTTTGGTACTTTT
The DNA here is from genome assembly GCA_963573325.1 of Astragalus glycyphyllos. Lineage (NCBI taxonomy): Eukaryota > Viridiplantae > Streptophyta > Magnoliopsida > Fabales > Fabaceae > Astragalus > Astragalus glycyphyllos. The sequence continues at coordinate 93,288,669 of OY754307.1, forward strand.
GAGATACCAATGTATATTTTACCTAATTTTTCCAAGTTTACACTTTATCTTTAATTAATCTCCAAATTAAAATTAATTGTCACTATTCACAAGATTAACTCATTTAGATTCCAAAGTCAGTGGGCTTCTTGAAGCCAATTCTTTTTCTCTTTCCAACTCTTTCAACTGTCCACTAGTAGTTGGTTTACCATAAATTCTTACTGCTCTATTATTGGTCAGACTGTACAAAAGCCATTGAAACTACGAAATGCTCCTTGTAAGAATAGGTCCACCGTCTAATTAGTTTTAAAATTTGCACCGTCTTCTTATATAAAGTTTCATCTTATATAAAGTGTCATCTGAAGAATGGAATACTACTGTACATTTTCTACTTCAACTTTCAAATTTGCACCATCTTCATTTTTATAGACAATTTTTGGAGGTTTAAATTATTTAAAAATTTCATTTTAGAGGGAATATATTTGAAGCAAATACACATATTTTTTTGGTGGGATGAGTGGAAATTTTTTTGACGCGAATGAATAGAGAGGATGATGAAGTGTTTTTAGTTTTGTGCTGAGTTAGTTATGCAGCCGTGTTTTAATATCAACACCGGCTATTTTTTAAAATTTATTACCAGCTGCTTTTCTTTTCTCTTTCCAATAATTCCAAAAAATTAAAATAAAATGCAAATTGGGTATTAATGCTACAGTGGGGTACTTTAGTCATTAGGTATTGCAAATTTATGATTTCTTACTTTGTGTGAAACACTCTAAAAGGACCAAAGTTTAGGAACGGAGGGAGTGGTAATTATTTGGATTTATTTGTCTTAAATTTGAACCTAATTATGGAAGAAGAACATGTTGTATGTGCTGTCAGAATATTGAATATTGTCTAATTGGATTCAAAATTTTAAATCGTTAATGTTTGAAATTCCTATTATTAAACCAATTTGAATTGTCATTTATTGTTTGACTTTAAATGATCAAAAACATGTTAATGTCTGCTAGTATACATTGTACATTATACATATACATGTTTATTTTCATTTATTGTTATTTGTTCATATTCTATAATATAATTGTAGGATTATGTAATACTTTTTTCAGGATTTGGAATAATTAATGGCAGGTACATGTCAGCATTGTTTGGCTTGAAGGGAGGCTTAAGTGATGACGTGTGGACGATAATTTATGGAGCTAAATTCCTAATTGTATTATTTATAGATTATAGATATGATCCTACCCACCCATTTAACAATCGTATAACCAAAGAAACAATCACAGCCATCCTTGATAAAATTAAATACAATTTAATAAAATTATGTCATAGAATATTAAATTAGTTTAGTTGATAAACACCCTTATTGTGTAGCCGGGTTGCTTGTGATCATCGATAAGCCATTATTTTAATGCACAAAAAAAATTAATTGTTGATGAATAATCATATTTTTAAAAATAAATTTAGATAAGTTATTTTCATTTAGATGATAAATAGAAAATCACTATGGTATACATCTATTATTCACGAAGGTATACATCTACAAAAACACTGATAAATACAAAATCATATTATTTATATATCTAAAAGGTTATGACTAATTTGCTTCAAAAAAAAATGTTATGATTAATGACCGTTTATTAATAGGAAATTATAGTCTAATCACAATGAATCCTAAAATCATGGGGGCAAATAATTGTCAAGCTAACATAATGAATGGGGGGTTAATTGTCAGTTTAAAATGCACTTTTGGTTTTACCTCCACTCAATTCGAATTTTGAATTACCATCTAAGGATAAACATGTCAAACCATCATTAGTAAACAGCGCACCATAGACGGAGCAACAAACGCACACCATGTTACAGGTAAGAATCTTTAGAAAATGCTTTTTTTAGAAAAATAATTAAACATCACAACTTTGTCGCCCTTTGGTTCCTATCTTACTAAAGCAAATACAATAGAGTGATATTTAACTTCTCATTTTCAGAAGTTGATACCGGCAATATAGATAACCGCCCCCTTCTATCTCAAATTAATGAAGGTAATGTAGTTTAGTATGAATCTGTAAATTAGTATTAATAGAATGATGATTTAGAGTAGCCCGTAGAATGATGGTCTGAATATTATTCTAAATCCAGATTTATCGCTCCGACGAGATTGAAGGATGCACACACAAATGGTAAATTGCAGTAACATGTTATTAATACTTCAATCGAGTGTACATTGAGATAAACGATTAAATTCAAAATCTTCTACAATATACTTAAAAGTTTACATCAGTCATAAATTTACACCAAACTATTATATAACATAGTAGGTTATTTTTAGGTCGTGTCCATTGTATTTAATATCTCACACAAACCACTTCAAGATACAAATTCTAATTTTGAATTTCATAAACAAATTTGTTAAGCATTGTAATTTACAAGTTAATGTCGACCCGTGCAGCGCACGGGTGATACATACTAGTAAACATATAAAATGAAGATTTATACAAATCAGTCATTCGATGTTGTGGAAATGATTCACAATTAACAGCAGCAGATTGTGGGTTCAAAACACTGAGGATTTTTTGGGGAAAATCTCAGCAACCCGTTCGCCCACCAGTTTGTATGCACCCTACTCGGCCGGTTCACTCCGAGTTGTGGCCGTTCGATGGTTCGCAGCCGACTTGGCTGCATATCCGATCTGTTAGCCTGCTGGAACTAGTCCAATACCAAGTTGCTGGTTGGGCTAGTCGAACAGGCCGACGCGAGCTGGTTTTTAAAACACTCCGACTTATGAACAATAAGTTAAAACAAAATACCATCAAGAAATAACGTTCTTAAAGTTTCAAAGCTCTGTTTGGAAATCATCATGCTCCTAATTACAAAATGCAAACCCATACGTATGCAATACAAGCATCTCATTTAACAAAAAAAACAATATGGACTAGAATTCAGTGTCCAATTGTTGATGCTAGCTATCTTATCTCTTAAAAATCAATCGGAGCCAAACTTTCCATTTCCGTACAAAGCCAAAAATGATTTGTATTTTGATTTGATAAAGCGGATAACACCATTCCAACACTGACATCAATTTTGTAAACCAGCAATGGGTAGCAAAACTTGATCACAACAACTTTAAATGGAACCTAAAATCAAGTAAATGGTCAAGGATGAGATAGATATTTAGAGCCACGACTCTTTGCTCCCATGTGTTTTTGCTAGCTAATCCTTTCTATTAGAGGGCTTCAAATGGACTTTCAGGTGCGCATTCCATTGCACTAGCATCCATACTATCGATGTTCCTATTATTGAAAATCAGTTCTTAAAATGCATCTCATCCATGAGTAAATAATAATGCTGAAACCAGACAACAAACCAAACTGAGGAGTGATGACGTTCCAAAACAATTATGGGCTGGAAGGTATACATTAGAGGACATGGATATGGAAATTTGGATACAAGTAGATTTTTCTTTCTTTTCCTTTCTTTTTAGTTAACTTAAACTCGGGGGACATAAGTATAAAGTAGTAACAGATCATTCCTACAACAAGATATAGTATATAGAAAGATGATTGACACACAAATACACCAGATTAAACAGATAACTGACTGTAATTGGAAAGAATAAAAATGACAGAGCTTTGTAATAAAATCGAGGAAAATAAAGTAATGCAATTAAATTTGGTAAGGCATGGGTAGAAATAATACCTGCAAATATGCCGACGGTAGTCAGATTCGAAATCGCCATTGTATGATAGATTAGGTATTCGGTCAAGAAATGACCAAACGCGTAAACGAATGACAATAAAGTAGCCAGGTAAAGAGGCTTATTTTCAAGATTGAATGCACAGATATAGCAAAGAGTGCAGGTCAGCAGTGTCCAAGTCCCAAATGTGCGTCCATGAACTTCAGTCACTGCAACAAATGATAGACTCTTATTAGTTCTCATAAATCAGCAATGGCAATTAGAATAATGTTTGAAATTATACTTAATATAAAGCTAAAAGAAATGCACAATTTTTTTTTCCAAACAATTGTGAATTTGTGTTCTCGCCTTCTCGGAATATTAGTGAAGCCTATAAGACAAAATCAAAAAATTAATTATCGTTAGAGAACGAAAATCAATTATTTGGTAATATCAAATCCATGTCATATACATGACATCTTATAAACACGAAAATGAAGCCTGATCTACCAGGCCATGGCCATTACTTACAATTAAGACTTCAATCAACCAAACCATGGAAGATGAGCGCTCAATTTTGTTTTAATTAATTTTGTCCTAACAGATACATATTGCACAAACACTTGTGGCTACGCGGACGAGATAAAAGTATTGACACTAATTCAAATAGCGGTTAGTTAGTTAAAATGTGTTACCTGCTATAAGTATGACAGTTAGGTTAGTTATTTAATAACTAACTCGCTGTATTAGAGCCACATAAAAGTGATTAGTTATGTGTAAATGAAGCATCAGTGAATAAGATCTGAAAATTCAGAATCTTTCTTTCTCTCCTTTTTTCAATTAGCAATGTCCATGTGCGCGCGAGTTACCTCCAACAAGAAGGATTCAAATTCAAATGTCCAGTTACTTCCACTGTATACATTGGGCTTAGCGTGTTAACAAATTTCAATGTTTCATTTTCAAATTTAAACACATTTGATGTTCAAATTTTAAACCCAGGATACAGGACAGGAGGGCTATGCAAGCAGAAGAAAAAGCATGAATTAGATAGGGATCATAACAGCATTGAATTATGGGTCAGTGTTAAATCTCTACACCAGAAAGAAATACTACTACATCATAATTTGAAGACAGTGAAAAACACTAATTAATCAACTTGCTTCCTACATCTCCTAAGTTCTAAAACCATATTCCACGGACTCCACGTCGATAACTTATGACAAAGCACAATTCATTTATCACAAGTAGACTTGGGAAGTCAAATAAGGATCAGATTCACTGTTTTTGCTAATTAACCAAAACCCAACTTGCACACGTTGTTAGGAGACAAGTCAAAATCAACCTTATGCATTCCTATTGACCACACAACCCTACCCATAAAAAACGAGAAATATGCTAACCACTAACCTAAATCAAATCAATTTCTCAGCATTGCTACGCCACATATACTACAACGCATCATCATATCATAATAGATAGATACTACTAGTAATACTCCACAAATAATGCATTGGGATCTAGAAGATTTCACTAAATCTCATACATTGGATCTAATGTGTTTCAATAGTCTCATTCATAATAACTCAGACAGTATCACTGAAACAGCAAGCAACCGAGTCATGTAACAGAACCGACACAAAATCTAGTCTTGAAATATGTGAGGATGCATTCATTCATTGATGTGAGTGAGTGAATTAATTGAATAATCTATCTAAGGAAAAAAAGTAGTCGATTAAGATTCGTTGGAGTAAAATGCGGAAAGAAAGAGAAGAGAAGTTACTGGAAGTGTTGGAGAAGACGGCGAGTTTAAGAGCCCAAATGTCGAAGAAACCGAACCATACGGAGGCCAATCGAAGTGTGCCAACCACTATCAGCCACCATCCCAACGCCTTCATTCCCGCTCTTTTCTCCCCTTTCCCGATTCAATCGTCAACCACGCTCGCACCACAAACGATGTCGTTTCGGACAAAACCCTGCTATTACTATTTGGCAAGCCGCAAACCAGTGTTTTTTCAATCTCGGCCGTGTGCGGTAACTGAGATTAATTGGTACTTACCGTGGTGTAAAACTTTTGCCAACCAATTAGAAATGTGTGCCTCTCGTGATATTTAGGAATTTAGGATGAGATTAAGAGTTTAATTGGTATTAACATACGATGTATAGACTTTTACAACTACAATCAATTAAACTTCATAGAATAATTGGTTATCAATTGAATAAATAACTAGTAATTACTCGCTGACTAATTTGTTTTTAATAATGTCACAACCATTAATTGGTTGATAATGTTTTCTTTTTTGACCAAAAAACTTAGATCTTTTCATTATATAAAATAGTCTCAATACATGATGGAATCAAATCAAAGACATTGAAGCTAACATATAATCTTGATGTCTGTGCTAGAGTATGAGCAGCGAGATTTGATAATGTTCAACACTTATACACTTATTGTGTATATAAATTAAATATCAAAATTAATTGCTACGTACAATCGGCATCAAGATTTTACAACTATGGCCAATAAAAACTCATTGTATGATTGACATAAGGTGGTTATTAATTGTTGTTACTAATTGACAAGCTTCTTTTTAATGATGTGTCAACTTTTAATTGGTCGCTGATGTAAAACGCTTATACACGTATTGTGTATATAAATTAAATTCATTTAAGATACAGTTTGATTGGATAAAGAATTTGGATATTTTAGGATTAAAGGGGTAAGCCCAAAAACAAATTACATTTGAATCAAACAAAGAGAAAGATTCCCAAATTGAATTTTGATGAAAGACAAAGGACTTAAAGTGCATTTTGGTCTTAATAATACTATTAAGTGGACAATCTAGGATAATAGTTCCTCTACTCAAGGGATTCACATTCCGAATTAGCTAAGCTATGAGGTTTTTTTTGCCTCGATGTAAAGATTTCAAACGTGATTTTTTATTGGTTGTTAGTAAAAAAATATCTTTGCACTGTCAAAAAATATCGATCTAACTCAAAGGTTTTCTACACCCAATAAGAATTCAGGGTTTAGGGTTTATGTGACATTTTAAGATTATGAAGATAAAGGTTAATCGTCACTTGTTGTTACTTAACCAATTATTTACACAATTATAAGTACTAACTAAATTATTTTATTACAACCAACCAATTAATTTCATTCAAAATAACTGAAGAGTTACATGTGGGAATATCAAAGTAATAGTGAGGACTACCTAAAAACAAGGTCACCAATGTTAGAATGTGAGCAATCTTGCTAGCTCTCCTCCTAGTATATTGAACATGAGAGTAGCGTAGTGACCGATTTTTAGTTGCACGCCATGTACACATTTAACTGTTTTGCATCTCACTGTGCTTTAAACACCCTAGCGCACACACCCTCAAGGTCACCTTTGTAATGTCTTTTCCAGCCAAGGCGCGACCTCACTTCATGTTGAAAATGAACTTTACACCTCATGGGGCCAAGTAGACATCTAATACTAAATTTGACATCAAAATCCTTGAAGGTACCAACACTTTGCACCCTTTGAAATCTTTTACCCACTATTTTGACCTCAGATCATTGTAACCCTTTTACTCAATTGGTTATCTTTTTCTTTTAACAATTAAAAAATATTTCAATTTAACTAACATAGTTAGTTAATATGAAATTATCTTATATTTTAATATGGCTTGAAGTATTCCTCATAGATCCTCACACATTCACTTTTGTACTTGCATAGAAATCAAGAGACTACCTCATTAACAAGTTAGGGTTTTGGTGTAAGAGTAGAGTCTCTTTTGTACTTGTAGAGGACTTATTTATTCCTATAGAAGTTTCAAAATCAAATAAAAATAAAACACTGTTACGAGTCGGTCCATCGACACCCTGGGAACCAAAGCAAAGTCACAAGTCACCCACCCCAAATAGCTGCCTGCTATTGCCAACGTGATTCTTAGCTCGCAAGTCTGTTGTTCTCTTGCCTGACCTAACCTATTAAGCAAGTGTGTAAGAAACAAAAAAAACAATTAATTGTTTGATCAAAATTATTCAGACGCTGTCAGCACTACAGTACCCAGTACCAAGTGCTCCCCCACCTCAACCTACCCTGGTCCCTGCCTTCATTAATTAATAAATATATAACAATAATACTCCTTTTTATTTATTTTTTCATATTAACTTCCCTTTTTATATAGCTTTGCTTCTATCTACATACAGCAAGTTGATCGAGGATATCAGGCACTGGTCCTTTGCTTGGCCAAAGTTTGGTGCCCAAAGCCAAAGGGATGAGAAAATGGCTTTGCTTTGGACCACTCCCTATCCACGCACGCACACGTCAGTGCGCCACCAACAACCTCAAATAACTATACTCTCTCTCTCTCTCTCTCTCTCTGACTCTGATAACCTTTTTTTATTATGACTCTGATAATTTTGTTTAATTCATGATGAGTTGTAGTAATATGCGTGAGCCAGATACAGATGCGGTTATGACTCTTCTTTTGTTTCCCTGTATTCGTTGCTTGATGAAATACGAGTCTCTGATTTTACCAAATACAATAAAAAAATAAAAATCAGTAGTATTCGTAAATAAGGTCAGAGTATAACGAATATCAGATAAACATTGATCGATTACCTGACTGAATCGAAATCTTGAGAATAATAAGAACTTTGACCTAGGCCTCTAATTGGTGTGAAACATGATCTCAAGCAACTTAAACCTCTAATTGGACTTGATACTGATTACCTCTATTTGCTCTTGAATTGCCTATGCCTATTGCTTGATGTGATTTTATCTCGGGTTCCTAACTCATTGTGTCTATTTGTTCCTCTTCTTACTTTGGCCATAGTGATTGCTTGAGGACAAGCAAAGTTCTAAGCTTGGGGTAATTTGATGTGTCCATATTTGCATTATATTTTCATTGTTTTATTCATGCATTTTTAGTTTAATTAGTCATGAGTTCTTTAGTTTTGTTTAATCTTTTAGGTAGATTTGGATAACTGCATTTGTTATATTGTGTTTTGTAGGAAATGAGCATTTTAGTGTTGGAAAGTGGCTTGGAGGAGTTGATATGGATCTAGGAGTCATTTTGGAGAAATCAGATGAAAAAGAGACAAACAGATCAGTCCACCGCCAGGGTGTGTTTCGCGCCACACCCTGCTGTGAAAATTTTAAGTACTGTTGCGAAACACCACCTCGGTGTGTTTCGCCCCACACCCTGCTGCTGCTGTTTCGGGTTTAGCGAGTTTTAACCTAGTTTTTGGGCTATTTTGGGCCCGTTTTGTGCTTAACTATAAATAGGAATTAGAAATACTTGCCTAGGGTTCTGAACTTCATATTGGAGAGAAGCTTTAGAGGCAATGATCAAGAGTCTTCATCTTCTTTTCTTCTCAAAAATTCTGGTTTGAATGTTTCTTAACTTTTTCCATTGATTATAACTTTAATATGATTGAGTAGTTTTCTATTTCTAGGATTGGGTAAAACCCTTGGTTTGTTTATGAGAATGAATTGAACTATTCTACCCTAATTTATTAAATTTGATCATGCTTTGATTCTATTCTTATTGTGTTTAATTCTTGTGAATTTGTTGGCCACTTATTTGCATTTCATAGATAATTAGGGAAGAACTGAGAGGTGAACCTAATTGTTAGAACTATAATGATTGAACTTGAGACCTAATTAAATCATGAAAGTAAGTTTAGTCTTTCGAGGAACCGATGAATTATCATAGAACTTAATGGGTTTAGTTTGAATTCGATTACCACGAAAGTAGAAATTGTTTCAATTGAACACGGTTTTTGTTACTTGAAAGAGAACATTAGCTTCCTTAGGATAATTCACTTTCAAAGAAGATCAAAGTTAATAAAAGGAAAATCAATTTGCAATCATAAATAATCCTTGTGGAAATCCCAATCCTAGGATCCCTTCCTATTTTATAACAACAAACTTTATTTTCTTGCAATCTTAGATTCTATTTGATTTTTCACTATTTCGTTATTACAATTCTCTCCAAATTAATTAAACCTTTTTCCTTCTTAATTTAATTAGATTATAATTAGTTGATACTCAAAAATCATAGTCCCTGTGGGATCGATCTTTTAACTACTTGACGAAAACCGTACACTTGCGGATTTTTCACATCACTATTGTTCGTTGTTTGTATGATTTCCAAGAGATGAGATTAGAGTCAAAGTAAACAATGGATGATTTCCAACATCATTGTACGCTATGAGGGAAGAGTCAGTCAATTTTGAAGAAGAAGACCATGGAAGACGGTTTTGTTAAAATAGTGTATAGCTCTCTTAAGTGCTGTCAAATGTGTAGTGGTTAGTCATTGCGTGAATTGAGCAAGTTTGTTTACTGAGAATGCAATATCAGGTAGTGTCATGGATAGATATTGGAGATTGTCTTTGGTGATGCTGTAGGAGGCAACATCGGTGGTGGCGGAACCATTGTCTTTTGTTAATATGATTGATGTTTAAAGTAGGGTAGAGACAGTTTTGGAATCAATCACTTTGTCCTCCCAAAAAATCTCTAATATACTTGGGTTGGGAGAGAAATAGGCCTCTAGAGGGGGGAATAACCCCAAACACCAGGGAAGTAGTGCAATGAGCCCATATCTTTGGTGGAGAGAAGGTGTTGGCAAGCTTGCTGATGCGCTCATTGATCTTAGCACTCATTGCCAAGCTTGGATATGTGTATAATACCATATATTGATTTTCGAGAATAAATAGATACTAGCCCCATAACCCGTGCGATGCACGGGGTTGGCTAAATTCGTTCGTGTAAATGAGCAATAAAAATTTTACTAATTTATTAACAAACCTTATAAACATTCATACTCCGTTTATTTTTTTTAACTGTCGAGAGCTTGTCCGCTGCGGGAATCAAACTCGGGAGCACAAAGTCGACCCTGAGTCCCAGGGTAGGTTATACCGGTGGAGCAATGGTGTTGGTTTGTAAAATATATAGTCAAATAACTCGAGGGTTCTTTTATAAATGTGGCTAAAATTCCCGTGAATAAAAACTAAATTATAACGATAAATTAATTAAGAATTTTATAAAATTAAAAAGGAACATTAACAAAGACATTGAAACTGAACATCCATAGATAATACGAAAAAATTCTAAAAACTTTAATACGATAACCCATATTCATCAAATTTAAATATAAAAATTTAACCCATAATTAGAAAGAAAAGAAGACAACACAATTAGAAAGTGAAGCACGTAGATATCATGCCGAATTGGTGAAAACAACCAATACAATAGAAGAAGTTAGACAAAGATGAAAGAAGATTCTATTTTAAATATGACGGAAGTTCCCCAGGAATCAATCCTCCAATGCGGTATTCAAAACTAAAAGAAGGATAAAAATATAAACACCAATTTAAGTATAGTCAAATAATTGGTTAACTTTCTAATACTTGCTGGTGCGACATGACCAAAATAAATAAGACAACACAAATAAAAAGTGAAACACGTTGGTATCATGCATAGTTGGATGGAAACCAACCAATAAAATAACATCACCTACAGAAAGTTGAAAGAATATGATCAGGGTTCTTTTGTAAATGTGGTTGAAGTTCACGAAAATAAAAATTAAATCGCAATTATATATTAAATAAGAAGATTATAAAATTTAAGGGGAATATTAACAAAGACATTGAAATTGAACATTCATAGATAAGAAAAAGAAAAAGTCTAAAGAATTTTAATAACATAATTCATATTCAGCAAATGTAAATATAAAAAGTTAACCCATAGTTTGAAAAAAAAAGAATACAACACAGTTAGAAAGTGAAACACGTGGTTGGATGAAAACCACCAATAAAATAAAAGCAGTTATCCAAAGTTGAAAGAAGATGATGGAGGTTTTATTGTAAATATGGTTGAAGTTACGAAGGTTAACCCATAATTAGAAAGAAAAGAAAACAACACAATTAGAAAGTGAAACACGGGGGTTCATGCAATGTTGGAAAGATAATCCATATTTATAAAATGTAACTATAAAAACTTAACCCATAGTTAGAAAGAAAAGAATACAACACTATTAGAAAGTTAAACATGTGGGCATCATGTAGGGTTGGATGAAAATCACCAATAAAATACAAGCAACTATACAAAGTTGAAAGAAGATGATGGGAGTTTTATTCTAAATGTAGCAGAAGTTCCCGCGAGTGTAAGTGAAGCAACGCGGTAGTGGCGGTACTTAAAGATCGAAAGTTGAAAGAATATGATGTGAAGTTCTTTCGTAAATGAGGTCGAACTTCTCGTGAATAAAAATTAAATTACAACTATAAAGCACTTTATGTTTTGCACGATTTTTTTAACCAGACCAGTTACCAAGGAACAAACCTTGTGTATTTGAACAATTAAAATTTATTCAGAACCAAAAAGTACATCAAATCACACTGTTTAACATCTCACTTTATGTATTTTAACATAAAATGAAAAAAAATTCACTCAATCGATTATTGAAGAATAAACTTCATATATTTAAACATCTTAAATTTTTTGAGATTGTAAAGTCTTTCGTAAAACATAAAAAAGAAAAAAAGTAGCACATTAATAAAATATAAAAGAAGAAAAAAAGAGAAAAAGAAAAAAAAACTGGAAAATGGAAAAGAAGGAAAGAAACAAAAAAAAAAGTAAGAAGTTGGCGCCAATTTGGAGCAGCAGTGCCAAGCCGCATATATTATAGAAGATGAGTTAGACTTGGAAGTTACGAAATCATAGTCACAAAGAAACTTACTCGGAGTGTGGTACCAAGCACGTGGTGCTTGTTTAAGCCCGTATATAGACTTCTTGAGGAAACAAATATGACCAGGTTTACTAGGATGAATGAGAGCAGGAGGTTTGTTGCATGTAAACTTCTTCAGTTAGAGCGTCATGCAAGAAAGCATTCGTGACATCAACTCGACGCAGTGGCCAGTTATCTTGAATGATTTGTACTCAGCCAAACCTTTACTTATACACTCTTAATAATAAATATAATTTACATTTTACAATCAAGTTAATGAAATTACTACTTCTTAGGTGCGTGAATTATATTTCCTAGGTGCGCGACTAATTGCATGAATGATATTTCCTAGCTAGGTACATTGGTTGACTATGTACATGAATGAATTTGCTACAAATTCCAATGATCTCACTAATGCTCTAATACACTAATCAACCTTGACTAACAGTGTTCTTTTTTCATCACACATTGACATGTGAATTATTTGTTACTATATTCGTCTCAAACTTTTTGATGTTTAAGCAAATGATACATGAAATAATAAAATATTAATTAGTAAATATATATATTAAAATACCCTCAAATATATTATCCACAATTAGTATAGCTAAAATTATCATAGTTTCTCTTTAGGATGCATATTGGAAGCTCAAAATTTAATTTTCCATAAAAATTTATCATTTACTATACATATATTGGAGAGTTTTTTTTTAATATCACAAAAAAATAATAATAATACAAATATGCCACAAACGTAAAACTATTTCCCTAAATGCCACACTTTTTAAAATAGTTAGGATATTACATATTAAAAATACGATAGCCTAACATAACAATTCATAATTTTTTTATTATTTTTTTAAAGTTTTACTTAGGCTATCGCACATTGCAATAGCCCTTAGTTAATTATTTTTTTTCTTATTATAAAGTTTTTCTTCTTATTTTAATGTTATTTGGTGTGTTTTGAGGTACTTTAGTATCCGGAAAAAAATTTAGATGTTTAAATGCGCGAAGTTATTTTCTCAAAAACATGCATGGTGAAGAAAAAAAATTAATTTTATGACGAAATATGAAAAGTGTCATGCTAAGCAGTGCGTTTTGGGATACTTTTGGATTCGAAAAAAAATTAACTGTTCAACTACGAGAACTTGGATTCATAATTACCGGTTTGGAGGAAAAAAAATTCGTGACAAAATTTGTAAACAGTGATGCTAAGCAGTGGGTTTTGGGATACTTTAAAGTGTGAATTTTTTTATCTATTCAAATATGTCAAATTCAATCCCTAATAACTTATTTACGCAAAATATAAATAACGTTTGTGATAAAATTACAAAGTATGCAGCTTATTAGTGCATTTTTGGGTACTTTACTTTTGGAAAATAATTTAGCTATTTAAATATGTCAAAATTTATCTTCAATGACCAGTTTATTTCGAATATTAATAAATCTTTTGATAAAATATGTAAACCGCGAAAGTATTTAAAGATCAAGATTGGAAGAAGAAAAAACATGTAAATTTGTTATTATCTTTTGGTTATCAACAATCAACACATAATCAGTGGTGGCCGAGGTGTCCTCCAGTTCCACATCGAGGAGGTCTTCTGTTTCGTTGTGGTTGTTGGCGGCGCCTCGGTAGACGAACTTGTTCCTCTTCCTCCATCGTTGGTGTGTCTTGTGATGGTGCAGTAGGCAACGTTGACTGAGGTGTTAACTCTAGCACACGTGGTGCCGAACAACTAGAACCACCACGATCCCAAACTGATGTTGACCCAAGCGGACTATACGGTTGGCCAAATGAGGGCATTCTATATATGTGGTCAAACTCTCGAGCTGTTGATTCAGGAGTTTTGACATGTGAACCAAACAAGTTGCCCAAGAGCTCCTCATCACTTGAAGCAAGAGATTGTCGACGATTTTGTTCATGTTGGTACTGGCCAAAGTCATACGATTCCCCAGGCGTGAAGTTGAGAGAATTCCAATGAGATTCGAAGTCATCTGCCTGTAGTGGGTAACAGAATGAAGTCGTTGGCTTGTACCCAAGTGTTTTGTCATGAGGTGGATGTTCATTTGCGTTCACTCTATCTTGAACCAGTGGGCTAGATTGTGGTGGCGCCCTACGACGTTCTCGATTTCGTTGTGATGGAGCTTCGGGAGGAATTTCTTCTTGTGGTGGTGGTTGTGCATGAGCTCGTGGGTCAGCCAACTGTAAGTCCATAGATAGGTATGGTCTTGAATTATTGTAAAACCAAAACATGTACTCATCAGAGGGCTTTACTTCACCCTCGAAAGGTTTTCCAAGTAACACGGCTTTTTGTCGCCCCCTCCAAGTCCTGATCGGTTCAGCATGCACTGCAGACCATGACGCATAGTCGTCGGATGTCAAATCTATGTTGTGGTAGTACTCCATATTGGCTGGTGAGTCTGGTATACCTTGTGGTAGACCAAATTGGAGTCTTGCCCTGTCTGTTTGATGCCATTCTACAGTTGAAAAGCATATTAGAACAGTAGTTGTGTTCCACTTGTCTCTATCGCTGAGGGCACGTTGTGGAACTCGGTCCAGTAGATGTCGATAAGGCCTCCAAATAAACTGTGCATATAAACATTATTAGAGTTTGTAATAGATAATTTATAAAACTTAAAGATAATTTAAAAATTAAGATAGAGTACGCCATATTACATCATCAGCTGTCATGTGATCGATTCGTGATTGAAGTCCAATAGTGTCGGTCGGACCATCCTGAAAATTTAGTCCCCCTCCGGTCCACCTGTGGAAATATATGCCCTCATTAATGAACTACTCATATAGCCACATCAAGAAAAGTTCACCTACAGTTAGAGATTTACCGTTTTGCGAATGGAAACTCAAGCGGACGCTCCACATATGGTGAGATGAATGGCATGCGTAACCAAGCCCAACATTGCAGAAGTTGTGTGAAGCCCCCCATAGACACCACACCGGGTTTGGATGCACGACACATCTCTCTGTATAGATGGGCCAAGCAAGCTGATCCCCAACTGTACTTACCCGCATTGTCGAGGTCCCTCAGCAACTCTAACCACATAAAGTGAACTCGGTTGTTAGATTTGTCAGGCATCAATAAGCCACCAATCAGTTGTAATATGTAACCTCGACAATGGGCTTTTCTTTCGAAATCAGAAGAGTCTTCAGTCATATTGGAGAATCTCTCCCGTAGCCATGTAAGCTTAACACACTGACCCACCTTTCCCTCCCTATTTGGGAATGCACCCAATAACTCCATGAAAGTTTTCTCCCAGTCTAAATAACTGGCGCCAATAACAGAGGAACCCCTAACGCGTAGTCCAGTGAGCAACGCAACGTCTTCAAGTGTTATTGTGCATTCACCAGTAGGAAAATGAAATGTGTGAGTTTCAGGCCTCCACCTCTCCACCAACGCAGTAATTAATGCATGGTTAACTCTACACTTACCAATTTGTGCAGCATATAAGAAACCGGCTCTCCTCAACAATGGAATAATCAAGGGATTAGGTGAAGGAGGGGTGTTGAGATGCGACTTGAGATTATCAGTGGATGGGAGCTACAATAAATAATAACACAATAACAAGTGTAAGTAAACCAACTAGTTATATCCATGAACATACATATCATCAAACACATTAAAATACAAATGACATACAAAATTTTCTATGTGTTGGAGATCTCCTCTGTGCTCTAAATGCAACAAAGCCATTTAGTTGCGGAAGGAAAATGTTCTTTAGAAATGAATAAAAATGAAGCGAGGAGTAATGATGTTTGTAGTTTGTCTGTTGAGATACTGAGGTAGAAGTGTTTATTTATAGACAGAATGACCAAGCGTAAATTGAAATTCAGTTAACCAAGTAACCAACTAAATTACCCACTTTTTAAACAAAGATAACCAACATCTATTAACTTGGTTGGTTCACTATGCATTCACGTGGTACCTATTTTTGAGGCTCCTCTCACTCCAATAATACACAAAAAGGCTGTTTTATGGCAGAGGCTAGTCACTTCTTGTATGTTTGTAAATTGATATTCAGTTAACCAAGTAACCAACTGAATTACCCACTTTTTAAACAAAGATAACCAACATCTATTAACTTGGTTGGTTCACTATGCATTCACGTGGTACCTGTTTTTGAGGTTCCTCTCACTCCAATAATACACAAAAAGACTGTTTTATGGCAGAGGCTAGTCACTTCTTGTAAGTTTGTAAATTGAAATTCAGTTAACCAAATTACGAACTGAATTACCCACTTTTTAAACAAAGATAACCAACATCTATTAACTTGGTTGATTCACTATGCATTCACGTGGTACCTATTTTTGAGGCTCCTCTCACTTCAATAATACACAAACAGGCTGTTTTATGGCAGAGGCTAGTCACTTCTTGTAAGTTTGTAAATTGAAATTCAGATAACCAAGTAACCAACTGAATTACCCACTTTTTAAACAAAGATAACCAACATCTATTAACTTGGTTGGTTCACTATGCATTCACGTGGTACCTGTTTTTGAGGCTCCTCTCACTCCAATAATACACAAAGAGGCTGTTTTATGGCAGAGGCTAGTCACTTCTTGTAAGTTTGTAAATTGAAATTCAGTTAACCAAGTAACCAACTGAATTACCCACTTTTTAAACAAAGATAACCACACAATATTCATTTCTATAAATACACACACTTATAATCTTAATCTTCAGACCACAACTCTTCAACCCCCTCTTTCAAAATCAATTTCTTACCTTCTTTTCTACACTCTGTTATCCTTCTCTTTCAATACCCATGGCTCCTCCTGTAGTCAATGTGTTTGTCTACTATAACGGTGCGATTATAGACACCAACATTGGAACAACATTCCAATGTGACCACCCAAAAGCACTTAGAGTGCGTGATGGTTGTTCACTAGAACACTTGAAGGAGAAAGTTCACAAAAAATTAAGGCTTACTAACCACCAGCGGGTGGCTACTGTGGTCTACCGGTACCCTATGTTGATTGGACAAGGGTCTGATCATTTTCAGATATTGAATATTGAAGATGACGATGACATGGGATGCATGTGGAATGTTTTCCATAGCTACTCCAATATAGGGACTATCGAGGTCTATGTTACCTTTGAAGATGTTGAGCAGGTACATACTCAACCACAGTACGACCCTACCTCTCAATTTGATCTAAATCAGACACACAATTACCAAAATTATTATGACCAAACCAACCACTACACTCCATCACAACCTCACCAACTTGAAAGACAAGGACACTCACAGACCTACCATTCATACGAAGACCCGTCCCAATTTGAGCAGACCACCTCAGAAGTTCCGTCACAACTCTCCCAACCTGATAATCAAACATACCCTCAGAACATCCATACACTCCATGACCCATCCCCATCAACAACCCACATAGGGCCCCCCATGTCCCACCGATTAGCTTCGTCGTTGGCATTCACAATGAAGAAGTGGGTGAATTCAGCGAGAATGAGGATGACTTGATGGACCAACCAGTCGACGACGAAGAAAGTGACGTTGGCAGTATGGAACCTTCTCACATCCCTGTCTTTGACCCACCCAAACACTTCAGGACATTAGACCTATCATACAGTGACCCGTTCAGTGGCTATGATCACTTATTGACACCTTCGAACTCGCAGCCCTCACATGAGGACAATTGCCTTTCTGTGGGGATGCAGTTCCATACAAAGGGAGATGTTGTGCGAGCAATCAAAAACTTCCACATATGAAGGTCCATATACTATGAAGTTTATAAATCTGATCCTGAAAGGTACCTAGCAAAATGTGTGAGTTCTACGTGCAATTGGAGGTGCAGAGCCTTGATTCGCAAGAAAGACAACAAGTGTCTTATCAGCAGATTGGAAGGAGAGCACACACGTGTGTCAACTTCCTTGACACAAGATCACCAGAATCTTGACTCTGACATAATCTGTGAGAGCATCAAGACAATGGTTAAAGAGAACCCTCCTATATCTGTGTCGGTGATGATTGCACACATTCGATCCAGGTTCAACTACACAAACACGTACAGAAAGGCGTGGATGGGCAAACACAAAGCAATCGAGCAAATTTATGGAAATTGGGAGAAGTCGTACAACGACCTTCCGACGTGGCTTCTAAACATGAAGACCTTCCTTCCAGGCACAATAGTAGAGATGGAAACACTGCCAGCATACAATGGACTTTCCATATATCCTGGTCACAGGATTTTCCATCGCTTGTTCTGGGCTTTTGAACCTTGCATTAGAGGGTTTGCATTCTGTAAGCCCATTGTCCAAGTTGACGGAACATTGTTGTATGGAAGGTACAAAGGGACTCTACTCCTAGCTGTTGCTCAAGATGGGGATAACCATATTGTTCCCTTAGCCTTCGCCATCGTGGAGGGTGAGACAAGGGGTGGATGGAGCTTCTTTCTAAAACACTTGAGAAGGCACGTGACACCCCAACCTGGACTTTGTCTGATTTCAGATAGGCACGAATCAATTAAGAGTGTGTATCTGCGGCCAGAAAATGGATGGCTAGAACCTCCAACGGTGCATGTGTTCTGCATTCGACACATTGCACAAAACTTCATGCGTGAGTTTAAGAATATAGAGATGAAGAAAGTTGTGATCAACATGGGTTAGTATTTAATCCGTGCAACATTTCATTGGATTTATTTACTTTTATATGTGTAAATACTAACAACTTTTATTTACACCCACGCAGGATATGCCTTGAACAATCCTCAGTTCAACTATTACCATAGTATACTCCGCAGGAGTGGCGAAATTTTTTCAAAGTGGGTGGACAACATTCCCATAGAGAAATGGACTCAATCACACGATGATCGCAAGCGGTGGGGACACATGACAACCAACCTTGCTGAGTCCATTAACGCAGTATTAAAGGGAACGAGATATCTACCTATAACGGCATTAGTCACGTCAACCTATTATAGGCTAGGTAAACTATTTGGAGAAAGGGGACGACAAGTTGAAGCTCAAATTGCATCCGGTCGAGTTTTCACAGAAAAACTAGTTTAACATTATTGAAACTCAAAATGAATTTGCCAACACCCACCATGTCACCACATTCGATCGTTGGTCTCAGCGCTTCTCTGTTGAAGAGACAATAAACCCAAGGGAGGGGCGACCTGCGGGAAAATTCAGTGTCGACTTGCAGATGCAAAAGTGTGACTGCGGCAAATTTCAAGCACTACACCTTCCATGCTCACATGCCATGGCCGCTGCCGCACATTCCCAACTTAACCAGTTGACGCTTGTGGCTGATATTTACAAGCTAGAGCATGTCTTCAACGTATATAGAAACGAGTTCATAGTCATCCCCAATGACCAATATTGGCCTATATACGACGGTGATGTAATATGCCACAATCCTGAAATGCGACGGTCAAAAAAGGGCCGACCTCAATCTAGTCGCATTCGCACTGGCATGGATATTAGGGAAACCGGACAAAGAAAAAGATGTGGCTTATGTCGGGAAGAGGGTCACACCAGAAAAAACTGTCCAAACAAGGCTGACATCGGCACTTCTTCACAATAGTTGTAATTTTATTGTGAAAAATTAATAAAAAAACTATGACTTTTTTTTCCAATTTTTTCCACACTTTAAAGTATCCCAAAACCCACTGCTTAGCATCACTGTTTACAAATTTTGTCACGAAATTTATTTATTTTTTCTCCAAACCGGTAATTATGAATCCAAGTTCTCGTAGTTGAACAGTTAAATTTTTTTCCGAATCCAAATGTATCCCAAAACGCACTACTTAGCATGACACTTTTCATATTTCGTCACAAAATTAATTTTTTTCTTCACCATGCATGTTTTTGAGAAAAGAACTTCGCGCATTTAAACATCTAATTTTTTTTTCGGATACTAAAGTACCTCAAAACACACCAAATAACATTAAAATAAATGAAAAACTTTATAATAAGAAAAAAAATAATTAACTAAGGGCTATTGCACTTCTAATGTGCGATAGCCTAAGTAAAACTTTAAAAAAAATAATAAAAAATTATGAATTGTTATGTTAGGCTATCGCATTTTTAATATGTAATATCCTAACTATTTTAAAAAGTGTGGCATTTAGGGAAATAGTATTACGTTTGTGGCATATTTGTATTATTATTATTTTTTTGTGATATTAAAAAAAAACTCTATATTGGAAACTAAAAAATCTTCCATAATTAATTTATATAAATGTAATTTTTATGGAGCTAAGCTATTATTAAATCCCTTTTTTTGACAATAAGAAACTTATATAATTTCATTCAAAAGCAAAGTTGCAATACAAGGTGGAATACAATCAAAGACATGGGAGCTAGCATGAAGTCTTGAGGCCCTCGCTAAAGTATGAGCCAGCAGGTTCGCTTGCCTCCGGGTAAAACTAACCACATAGTTTTGTAAATTAGGGAGATGTTGCTGACATGCTTTTAGTATGGAACCATACTCGGTGATACAATAAACAACTCCGCTAACACCATCTACTACCGCTTTGCAATCAAGCTCGATGGTTAATCTTTGGACGCTGAAGTTTTGTAACCAAGTAATAGCTTCTAACAAACCCACAGCTTCAGCCTCTTGAGGTTGGGGAGTCCCATAGTACCAAACCGTCTTCGCTTTCACAAAAGCTCCATCCGCATCTCGAATGCAAAGACAAATCCCAAATCTACCATCATCAAACAACGCGGCATCGACATTGCATTTCCACTCACCCGCTGCTAGCTGTGACCACGCAACAACGGCATTACTACGCGAAGAATGTGTCGCACTAGTCATCAGCGCCTTCGACTTGTGAGCCTCTTGCCAACAAAAAAGTAAATCCGATGCAACTTGAATTGATAATTGGATTGGTTTAATTACATTATCCCATACTTTGTCATTCCTTCGCTTCCATAAGCCCCAAATCATCATAACAAAATAATTTCTAGCATTTTCCGGGAGCAAAGATAGAATCTCAAAAAAGGAGGATTTATAGCTAGTAGCGTTAGTAATTACCGACCTGATATCATGCCACAATCCGGATGCTTTCCAAATCTCCTCTGCATGCATGCATCGGAAGAATAAGTGCAACTCATCTTCATCCGCCACTTCGCACATCGGGCACGTCGCCGGGCAAGGAACGCGCCGTCGACAAAGATTGTACCTGCAAGGCAAAACTCCTCTAGCAACACGCCAAAGATGAAGTTTGACCTTAGGAGGAACCTTCAATTTCCAGATTTGCATCCAATTACCATCCACCCGGAAGCTTGTAGTATCAATAATTTCATTCATTGCGGAATAATAAGCCGATTTCATGGAATAATGACCATCACGACTACACTTCCAAATCAACCTGTCCTCCTCCTCCCTACATCGAAGTCCCATACCAAGAATACGGGTCCGAGCCTCATCATTAAAAAGAGTCTCAACTAAGTGAGTGTGCTAGTTATCATCAATGGGATTAAAAAGATCACTTACTCTCAAGTCTTCATATCCAGGAATCACCGTCGAAGAAACAAAAGAATTTGAACCTCCCCTTAACCACGGATCATGCCAAACATTAATATTGGTGCCTTCCCCAATTTTCCAACGAGCTCCATAATTAACCAACACCTGTGAAGCATGGATGCTACGCCAAACATAGCTGGGATTATGGCCCAAGCGAGCCCCCAAGAAGTTCCCATTAGGAAAATATTTAGATTTGAAAACCCGAGTAACAATAGCATCTTTGTTGGTACATAAGCGCCAACCTTGCTTCCCTAGCAAGGCTAAGTTGAAACCATAGAAGTGGCGAAAGCCCATACCTCCAAACTCCTTCCGCATTGTTAACTTATCCCAATTAAGCCAATTAATGCCTCTCCGGTTACCACGATTTGTGCCCCACCAAAAAGAATTGATCATGGGCTCCATCTCCTCCCTTAAAGTTTTAGGAAGGAGAAAGGTACTCATGCAATAAGCCGGAATAGATTGAGCCACAGATTTTACAAGAACCTCCCTGCCTGCTTTGGACAAATGTCTGCCTGACCATTGCTGAACTCTGCGCCATACTCTGTCTCTCAAGTACCCAAACAACTGCTTCTTGCTGCGACCCACAATAGAAGGCAGGCCCAAGTATTTACCAGTTCCCAAGCACTCTGATACTCCAAGATTAGATATAACACGCTCCTTTTTGTCAGCACCTGTATTTCTGCTAAAATAGACTTCGAATTTTTGAAGGTTGATTGATTGTCCCGACGCCTGTTCATAGAGTGTCAGCACCTCCTTTAAGTTTCTGCTCTCCAAATCATCAGCCCTACAAAACAAGAAACAGTCATCTGCAAATAATAAGTGTGTCAGGATAGGAGCCCCCCAACACACTTTAACACCGTGAATATCTCCTCTTGCCTCATATTTTTTAAGTAAAGCTGTAAGACCCTCTGCACACAATATAAATAGGTAAGGTGACAGTGGGTCACCCTACCGAAGTCCTCTCCTTGGTGAGACTGAGCCAGCTTTCTCGCCATTCGTAAGCACTGAGTAGTTAACCGTTTCTACACATAACACCATCCACTGAACCCACTTCTCATGGAAACCCAACTTCAACAACACCCTCCTCAAATACCCCCAGTCCACCCTATCATAGGCCTTACTAATATCAATCTTCAATGCCACTTCTCCCACCTTTCCTTGCACCTTACACTTCATATGATGAATAACTTCGATAGCAACCATTACATTATCTAAGATTGACCGATCAGCCACAAAAGCGGATTGCTCTTCGGAGATACATTTATGAAGCACCCTCTTTAATCTATTTGCAAGGACTTTGGAAATAATTTTATATAGAACATTGCAAAGAGCAATAGGCCTCAAGTCACGCATGGAAGAAGGATTATCAATTTTTGGAATGAGCACAATATTAGCATCATTTAACATAGGAGGAAAAACACCATCATTAAGCCACGACACACCTGAATGAAACAATTCCGGACCACAACATCAGGCCCAGGTGCTTTGTCAGAGTGCATAGAAAATAAAGCATCCTTAAATTCACCAATATCAAAAGGAGCAACCAAAGAATCATTATCCAAATCAGAAATTTTGGGATTTAAACAATTAATAACAGGTTCATAGTTACCCAAACTCTCTTCAAATAAATTTGTAAAATAAGAATGAGCTACACCATTTAAATCAATTTGAGATTCAGCCATAGTACCATCATCACGAGTTAAGGAAGAAATAGTGTTGCGCCGACGTCTCGCACTAGCCATAGCATGAAAGAATTTGGAATTAGTGTCACCATCACGAAGCCAATGAACTTTTGCTCGTTGCTTCCAAAATGCGTCTTCTTGAGATAAGAGAGTACTAAGCCGCAGATTTACTTCCTTATAAAGTGAACTAGCATTGGGATCCTGTGAGCTTCGCAAAACCTCCAACTCCTCCCTACACTTCGAAATCTCCAATCTATATCTAGAGCGTAGCTTTCTTCCCCAAGAATCCACAGCCATCGTACAATCCTCAACTTTCGTCGTGAAATCACGTCCACCAGTCATCATCCAACTCTCGCTAACCACCATCGGAAGATCCTCCTCTTCAAGCCATGCGTTTTCAAAACGGAAAGGCCGTTGTTGAGGCCTTCTCCTTCTTCGCTCCCAAAGACTCAACCAAAGAGGAGTATGATTGATAACTCTATTTTATATAGAGTTATTTGTGCTTTTTCACTTAGATAAATGCCCAATATCAAGTCTATTATATGTTAAATATGTTAGTATGAATAAAATAACAACATTTATGGTTTACAGATAAGAGAAGTCCATAACTTAGTATTTTATTGTATATTGGTATGTTTGATGTGTTTGTTCAGTACAGCCGCAGTTTAGTGCAATTGCACTTGGTGCAACTGCACCACTCTGTACCGAAGCAGCTCACAACCCCACATTGGAAGCACCTCAATTCTTACCATTGCCATAATGCTTAGTTGGATTGCTGCTTGCTCAGAAGTCACATGGGAACACATGGCCACTTGCAAAGGAGGCGCCTACAATCAAAAAGGCTTCACAAAAATCTATCTTACAAGACATGTGGCAACCATTTGTTGGACCACAAATTAAGGATGAGTGTTGAAAGCCAAGCTGATCTTCAACTTTTAAAAAGTAACCATGGTTTGGTTAACTTAACTCAGCAAGGAAACCTCAACATGAAGGAAATCTCCAAGGCTATAAATAGGACTCAAATTCCTCACTTGAAAATATTCCAAATTGTGGAGAATCATATCATATATCATATAATCTTTTTATGTTATTTTTAGTTTAGTTTTTCTTAGTTTCAAAGTTTTATTTTCTTATAGTTTCATAGTGTTAGTTTGAGAGGAAGGTAAGAGGAAGTTTACAACTTCTATCTCCACTTCTTCAAGGAGCTAATAGGTGCAAGAAATTAGTTGAAAGCAAATATATGCAAGAGTTTTCCAATTGTTACTACTTTGAATCCTCTTGTAGTTTTTCCTATTGCAATATGTTTCCATTCAAATATATTTGCTTTATCATGTCCAACATGAGCTAAACTCTTTTGAGTTGGGATGTTCTAGCTTTCCAATGATCTTTTGAGGAAAGTTATTGTGTTTTCAAATGGTGTAAGTACTTTAGTTCTTGTGTTTAAATTCTTAATCTTGTTTAAAGTTGATCACTTAGAACAAGTAGAGTTATATTCACTTAATTGGCTTATAACTAGAAATCAAGAACTAAGTAAGGATAAGTGTTTAATAAAGCTTTTTGTTAAAACTTGTTTTAATGAAGTTAGCTTGTTAATTTCCTTGTTAATTCTTAACTTAAGGTTAACATAGTCCTTACATTAAAATGTAGAGAACTTAAGATACAAGAGTGTACTTATTTAAGCAACTTGGATCATCTGTAAGGGGGCGAGAGAGGCACTGACAACCCTACTCTTTACCGCAAAAAAACAGGATCATATTGAGCTTATAACGAAACTCTGACGAAAGTAGCTGACCAGCACACACTGATGCAACTGCACTAAGTGCAATTGCACCACAAGAAAACACAATACACTCAAAAAATGACTTAGCTTGTGAAAACATTCCAACTCTCATTCTCAACTGATTTCTTACACAATTTACTTGCTTTCTGTTTAATTTATTTTTATTTCAACTTCAACCAAAACCCAAAATTTTGAATAGTGTAATTGCACTAGTTTGCATTTCTTTACAACAACAATATATAAGAGTTAATCCAATCTCTGTGGGTTCGATCTTTTATACTATAACTTGTGACTGTGTATACTTGCACACATTTTGGTATCTATTTACACACCACCAAGTTTTTGGCGCCGTTGCCGGGGATTGCCATTATTTTTTTTTTTTTGTTGTTTTAAAGATAGTAGATTAGTGTTTATTTTCTGTTTTGTTATTCTGGTATTTTGTTTTTCTGTGCAGAAACAGGTGCTGTTACACCTAGTGCAACTGCACTAGCTTATGCCCAGAGACAGGCCACCAGAATTTGAGTTAAATCCAGAGATAGAAAGACAGTTTAGAAGGTTGCGTAGACTCCAGAAACAAAGACTTCACAGTTGCAGCAATACCATGTCTCAACAAAGTGAAGGAGAAGGCTCAAGACCAGCCTCAGTCAGAGGTGGTCCCGGATCACAAAGAGATGCTGAAGCAGATCACAGAAATCAATTCATTCACATGGGACCAATAGGTATGATTAATGATAGAGATAGACCTATGAGAGATTATGCTATGTTTGATCATCAAAACATGCAAACAAGCATAGCAAGACCTCACATAGAAGCTGTCCATTTTGAATTTAAACCTATGATGTTTCAAATGTTACAAACAATTGGTCAATATGGTGGACATCCTCATGAGGATCCCCATGAGCATTTAAAACAGTTTTTAGAAATATGTAGTAACTTTATCATTCCTGGTGTTAGTGAAGATGCATTTAGACTTAAGCTATTTCCATATTCTTTGAAAGATAAGGCTAAATCATGGTTAAACTCTTTGGAGCCTAATTCTATTCATTCATGGAATGAAATGGCTGAAAAGTTTTTGGCAAAATATTTTCCACCCATTAAAAATGCCAGAATGAGAAATGATATTACATCTTTTAAACAAAAAGACCAAGAATCATTGTTTGAAGCATGGGAAAGATGGAAAGAACTTTTAAGAAAATGTCCACACCATGGTCTTCCAGTTATTATTCAAATGGAAACATTTTATAATGGTTTGGAACCACAAACTAGAATAATGCTTGATGCATCATCTGGTGGCGTATTGTTAAATCTGTCTTATAATGAAGCATGTGAATTGATTGATAGAATTGCTACTAATAGTTCTAGTTGGCCTACTGAGAGGGTAAGTGCCCAAAAGAAATCACCAGGGGTACATGAAATTAGTGAAATATCTGCCCTATCTGCTCAAGTAGCCTCACTAGCAAATCTGGTTAAAAACCTTAACAATACCAGTGCAACTGCACCAGGTGCAATTGCACCAGTTGAGAACACTGCAGCAGCTGTAGAACAAGCCCCTCCAGGAACTGTAAGTTGTGTCTATTGTGGAGGAGGTCACCTTTATGAAGAATGTCCTAGCAACCCTGTCTCTGTAAATTATGTAAGTTATGACAGGAATAACAACCCTTACTCCAATACCTATAATGCTGGTTGGAAGAACCATCCAAACTTCAGATGGAACAATACTAGTGCACCTGCACCAAGTGCAACTGCACCAACCATTCCACCAAGATTTCAATCTCAAAACTACCAAAGGCCACCACAACAACAACCTGCTACTGATAACTCCTTAGAAGGTTTGCTCAAATCTTTCATTAGTGAAACTAGAACAGCTAGGCAAGCCCAAGATGCATCAATCAAAAATTTGGAGAATCAGGTAGGTCAGTTAGCAACTGCTCTGTATCAGAGACCAACAGGTACATTACCCTCTAATACAGAAGCAACTCCGTCTCAAAGGCCAGGTAAAGAACAAGTGAAAGCTATATCTCTCAGAAATGGGAAGGATCTAGCAGAACCTTATGAGAATGAAGGTACAGGTAAGGGAGAAAAATATAAAAATGAAAAAAATTCTCAAAATGCAGAAGCACCTGATGCATCTGCATCTCATGAAGTTCCAACTCCAAGGTTAGTTCCTGAATACCCTCCTCCTCCTTTTCCTCAAAGATTAAAAAAGGCACATGAGGAGAAGCAATTCAGTAAGTTTTTAGATGTTTTAAAACAATTGCATATTAATGTTCCCTTGATTGAAGCATTGCAACTAATGCCTAATTATGCTAAATTCATGAAAGATGTTCTTTCAAAAAGAAGAAGATTAGGTGAATTTGAAACAGTTGCTTTGTCCAAAGAATGTAGTTTGATTTTGCAAAACAAAATTCCAAGAAAATTAAAAGATCCAGGTAGCTTTACAATTCCATTTTCAATAGGTAATTATTATACAGGTCGTGCATTGTGTGATTTAGGAGCAAGCATCAACCTGATGCCTAAATCAGTCTTTGCACAGTTAGGAATTGGACATGCTAAACCTACATCTTTAACATTGTCACTTGCAGACAGGTCAATAGCTTACCCAGAAGGAATCATTGAAGACATCTTGGTAAAGGTTGACAAATTTGTATTTCCTGTAGATTTTGTTATTCTTGACTTTGTTGCAGATGAAGAAGTACCAGTTATTCTTGGAAGGCCATTTTTAGCAACTGGGAAAACATTGATTGATGTGCAAAAAGGAGAACTAACCATGAGAGTAAATGATCAAGAGGTGAAATTCAATGTAATGAATGCTCTGAATTATCCTGCAGAGGAAAGTGAAGAATGTTCAGCAGTCATCTCTCTTGATCATTTGGTGCAAAAGCAGTTCAACAAGCAGTATGATCATCTTACCAGTGCACTTGCACCTGATGTAACTACACTTCCTGAAGAAGAAATGCTGGAAAAAGACATAATGCCAAAGGAAGAACCAACACCTAAGGTATGGGCTAGAACTTATGAATCTCTTAATTTAGAAGACCCTAACCTTAAACAAAATTTACCCTCAATTGAACAATCTCCCAAATTAGAATTGAAGGAACTGCCTAAACATTTAAAATATGCTTTCTTAGGGGAAGATAATACACTTCCAGTAATCATTGCATCTGATCTATCTTTAGAACAGGAAAATGATCTTATTAGTACCCTGAAAAAGCATAAAAAAGCTATAGGTTGGCAGATGGCAGACATAAAAGGAATTAGCCCTTCAATATGCATGCATAGGATCATTTTAGAAGATAATTCTAAAAATTACCTAGAAGGACAAAGAAGGCTAAATCCTATAATGAAAGAGGTTGTTAAGAAAGAAATTATTAAGTGGCTAGATGCTGGAATCATATACCCCATATCAGATAGTGCATGGGTAAGCCCTGTACAATGTGTTCCTAAGAAAGGGGGTGTGACAGTAATAGCCAATGAAAAGAATGAGTTGATACCAACTAGGACTGTCACAGGTTGGAGGATCTGTATGGATTACAGAAAACTCAATAAGGCCACAAAAAAGGATCACTTTCCTTTGCCTTTCATTGATCAAATGTTAGATAGGTTAGCAGGAAAAGAGTTTTATTGTTTCTTAGATGGTTATTCAGGTTACAATCAAATTGCAATAGAACCTAAGGATCAACAAAAAACTACTTTTACATGTCCCTATGGTACCTTTGCATTTAGAAGGATGCCTTTTGGACTTTGTAATGCACCTGCTACTTTTCAAAGATGTATGATGTCTATATTTTCTGACTTCATTGAGCAATCAATGGAAGTTTTCATGGATGACTTTTCAGTTTTTGGAGAAACATTTCCATTGTGTTTGTCAAATTTTAAAAAAATTCTCCAAAGATGTGAAGACACCAATCTGGTGCTCAATTGGGAAAAATGTCATTTCATGGTACAAGAAGGCATTGTGCTTGGGCATAAGGTATCAAAGAAAGGGTTGGAAGTAGACAAGGCTAAAATTGAAGTCATTGAGAAGCTGCCACCTCCATCAACTGTTAAAGGAATTAGAAGCTTCTTGGGCCATGCTGGCTTCTATAGAAGATTCATTAAAGATTTTTCAAAAACTTCTAAACCATTGTGTACTCTTTTACAATTAGATACACAATTTAACTTTGATGAACCTTGTATGGAAGCATTTCAAAAGCTTAAAAAGGCACTGGTAACTGCACCAGTAATTGTAACACCAGATTGGAGCAAGCCCTTTGAATTGATGTGTGATGCTAGTGACTTTGCAGTAGGAGCTGTCCTAGGGCAAAGGTATGATAAAATATTTCACTCAATCTATTATGCTAGTAAAACACTCATAGAAGCACAAATGAATTACACTGTAACAGAAAAGGAATTATTAGCAGTGGTATTTGCATTTGATAAATTTAGATCTTACTTGGTTGGCACCAAAGTTATTGTTTATACTGACCATTCTGCCATCAAGTATTTGCTTTCAAAGAAAGATGCAAAACCAAGGTTAATAAGATGGGTTCTCCTCCTTCAAGAGTTTGATCTTGAAATTAGAGATAAAAAGGGAGTGGAGAACCAAGTAGCAGATCATTTATCTAGACTTGAAGGTGAAAGTACAGGTACACAAGAGATCAAGGAGAATTTTCCAGATGAGAAGTTGTTGGCAATTACCACCAATATAACTAAAGCTTTTGCACTAGATGCAACTGCACCAAGTGCAAATGCACCATGGTATGCTGACATAGTCAACTTCCTTGTGAGCAAAGTTGTACCAGTGGACATGAATTATCAGCAAAGAAGGATATTTTTTTATATAGTGAAGCAATACTATTGGGACGATCCCTATCTATATAAGAGGTGTCCAGATCAAATCATGAGGAAGTGCATCCCTGAAACTGAACAGAAGACAGTACTTCTGCACTGCCATGCTGCACCGTATGGAGGTCACTTTGGAATCAACAGAACAGCAGCTAAGGTATTGCAATCAGGTTATTTCTGGCCTACTTTATTTAGAGATACTTATTTTTTGGTCAAAACCTGTGACAAATGTCAAAGAAGTGGGAATATTTCTGAAAGACATGAAATGCCTAGAACCAATATTTTAGAAATTGAACTTTTTGATGTTTGGGGCATGGATTTCATGGGTCCTTTTCCACCTTCTTTTGGCAATGAATATATCTTAGTAGCTGTTGATTATGTGTCCAAATGGGTAGAAGCAATAGCATTGCCTAATAATGATGCCAAATCAGTTAGCAAATTTTTGCAAAAGAACATTTTTACAAGATTTGGCACCCCAAGAGCAATCATTAATGATGGAGGCTCACATTTTTGCAATAAACTTATTGAAAATCTTCTTGCAAAATATGGGATCAAACACAAGATAGCTACAGCCTATTATCCACAAACTAGTGGACAAGCTGAATTGTCCAATAGGGAGATTAGAAGAATGCTTGAAAAAATGGTTGGACCAACAAGAAAAGATTGGTCCTTACACTTAGATGAAGCATTATGGGCATATAGGACTGCATTTAAAACTCCATTAGGTATGTCCCCCTATAAGATAGTTTATGGCAAAGCATGCCATCTGCCTATTGAGTTAGAAAACAAGTCGTATTGGGCTATTAAAAAACTGAATTTTGATCTCAATAAGGCAGGAAAACAAAGGTTTTTAGAGCTTAATGAATTAGAAGAATTGAGGCAATTCTCTTATGAGAATGCAGAAATTTACAAAGCTAAAACCAAAGCATGGCATGATAAGAAAATCCAAAGGAGAGAACTTAGAGAAGGAGGATTGGTTCTATTATACAATTCCAGGTTAAAATTGTTCCCTGAAAAATTGAAATCAAGATGGACAGGACCATTCAAATTAGTTAAAGTCTATCCTCATGGTGCAGTTAATCTTTATGATGCAGCCTCAAATACCACTTTCAAGGTAAATGGGCAAAGAGTCAAAATGTATTTTGGTGAACAAGTGGTGCAAGATGAAAGCACCACACATTTTGAAAATCCTTAATAAACATGGGAAAGTCAGGCTGAAAGACTATTAAAACAAGCGCTTGATAGGAGGCAACCCATAATTTTTTGATAAATATTTAATATTTTGTGCAAATTGATGTTTTTCAAGTGTTATGTAGAAAAACAGGAATTGGTGCAACTGCACCAGGTGCAACTGCACTTATTACTCATCAAGAGCAATTACATCGAACCACTTTCCAGTGCTACTGCACCAACAATTTCAAAAAGGGAGGATGATTTTGGTAAAGTGTCAGCGCAACACAACGTAATTCAGTTTAAATGGTGTGGATTCACCTAATCAGACACGTGTAGCCTTGCATGTTAGCCCACATAGCCTAACGGCTAGAAACATCCATCAAATCAACCTCCACTCATACCTTTACCTCATTAAACCATCCCACTAACCCAAAAGTAACCGTTCACCACTTCTTTCAATACACAAATAGTAACCACGTCTCACAATCTCTTCTTTCTCAGAAAATTCCCAAATTCATACACTGTTCATCTTCAACTTCTCAACAAATTCAAACCCCAATCTCTCACAATGGCACGCAAACAGGTAGCAACAAAATCCTCTGGCAAGAACGCAGGTGCAGAACCATCAAAGAAATCTTCTGGTGCAACTGCATCAGTAACCGTCTCCATTGATACAGCAAATCCTCACTTTTGGGAGATGAAATTCTGGCCGGAACGTGGTTATAATCTGATGAGGGCACATCCCAACTTCTTAGCAACTGTTGATGCTCAACATTGGGATTTGTTCGTTCAACATAGGGCTTACTACTTGGAGCAACTGGTGAGAGAATTTTATGCTGGAATTCTGAATAGCAAGGGAGGTAAATCTCAAAACTTCTCTATTGTTAGGGGTAGAAAAATCTATTTTGATGAAAAGAGACTGAATGATCATTATAATCTGTTATATAATGGCCCTAATTTTGATGAAAAAATGGAAACCTACGGGAAGAAACAAATGGAGATCATTAAATCAAGGGTAGCAGTACCTAATGCACCATGGGAAAAGTTCACTCATACTGAGTTTAAGGTGAAAACCAAATATCTTATCCCAGAATTAGGAAACTGGCACACATTCATAAACTGCTCCATTTTACCCACTTCACACGCTTACACAGTCTCTAAAGATAGATTGATCATTCTTGATTCAATCTTGACTGATGAGAATATGAACATTGGAAAAATCATCAACAAGGAAATCATAGATTGCTCAGAAAAAACAGAAGGATTTCTTTATTTTCCATGTTTGATTACTGAACTGTGTATGAAGCAAGGGGTTCATATCACTGTTGAAGAACATCAATACAGAAAATTTCCACCTGGAGCCTTATCTGCAGAATTGAAAGAAAGAAGAGCTGCAAGGGAACAACCAAACTTGGTGCAGGAGCACCTAGTGCAAAAGCACCAAGCTGTTTGGAAATTCCAACAAGAACAACATGAGTGGCTACAACAAAGGCTTTTGGAAATTTCTCAATTACCCACAGTGTTAGACACCCCAGAGTTTCCATCATGGGTATTTGAAGAAGAAGTAGATAAAGAAGAGGAGGAACAGGAAAAAGAGGAGAGTGAAAAAGAAGAAAAGAAGAATAAGGTATTGAAAAGAAAGAGGGAGACCAAAGGAAAAAGAAAGGGAAAGAAGAAAAAAGTGGAGGAAGTTCTGGATGAAGACTTGGAGGATACTGATGAAGACCCAGAAACTGTTAAAATAGTGAAAGAAATGGAGAGAAATGAAGATGAGGAAAGTGATGAAACTATATCTGATTTAGATTTGACCATGGAGGAAATGTTAAGGAAGAAGAAGGCTGCTAAAAAACAAGCAGAACCAATTCTCACTCCAATAAACCCATCCAAGCAACAAACCCAAATCACCCCTGAACAAGAAAAATCCCCATCCATTTCACCAATTCAATCACCACAACACAAATCACCAACTCCAAAAGAACCAACACCACCAACACAACCAAAAACCACTCAAGCTGACACTATTGTTCCAACTAACTCCAATATTTTGAAAGCAAATGTGTAGGTTACTAATGAAGAACCAGGGGAGAAAACTGGAACAGGAGGTCCTGAAGTATCAGCAGCTGGTGCAACTGCATCTGATGCTACTGCATCAAGTGCTGTTGCACCCCAGCATATTCCAACAGCATCTCTCTTCACATCAGATCAAGTGCAAAACACAATTGCAGTAGTGCTCAAAGAGCTAGCAGATAAAAGAAGAGAAGATTCTGCAACACTGCTTAAGGGAATTGCTGAGGCAGCTGGGATTGCTCAAGAAACCCCAACAACAGGTGAAGTTGAAAAGGAGGTGGATAAATCTGGTGAAAAAGGAAAGGCTAAAGAAACATCTGAAGTGCACGCAAGGGAAGTGGAGGAAGGTCAAAAACAACAAGCCAAGGAGAAAGAAAGAGGTCAAAAATCAATCACTGAAGAGACTGCTGCAAAGGAGAAGCAACCACAAGAAGTTGCTGATCAGAGCAGTGCAGTTGCACTTAGTGCAACTGCACCAACAGAAACAATTGGTGCTGATGCACCACCTGAAGCAGAGAAGACAACAACAAAACCAACTGAGCCTGGAGCAACTGCATCCAAGGCAGCAGCAGCAAAGAGGCCAAAGAAATTACAAGTCAAAAGAGCAGCAACAAGGGCTAGCAACAGACTCAGATCTGGAGCAAAACCCGAGTAATTTTAAATGTTGTTTTTAAATATTTTCAGTACTTTATGAACTTATATAACTGTGTTATCTGTTATAAACCCACATGTATTAACCCCCCTCCCCCATTTTGAACAAATTTCTTTTGAAAACTCAACTTAAGAGCAGTGAGGACACTGCTCACTTTTAAGTTGGGGGGAGAACATCAAAACTTTTCATGCATGTGTTAGTATTTATCTTATGTGTGTTTGTTTCAATTGTTGTGTCTATTATGTGTGTTTTGTTAATAAGTGTCATGTTTTAATTTGTTTTAGATTTACTTAACAAAGTATTTAATTAACTAAATATTCTGAAGATTTGATGAATCTTGAAGCATGATCAGCTTAGTATCTTTTTCAAAAACTTAAAGAAAAATGCAATTTACCAATTGATTTTTAAAATGATGAACAAAAGAGAAAGAAAAAAAAAAAGAAGCCTTATTTTCCCAAAAATGACCATAGTTATTATCACTTTGACACATCAAAGTTGAGTTTTTGAAAAGAACCTTGCTATGTGATAAGCTATCTGATGCAAGAGGAATTTTTAGAAAACTAAGGTCAAAAATAAATTTTTATTAAAAATATAGAAGAGCTTAAAGAATTAAGTTTGGGGGAATTTTTATGAATACAAAGGCTTGAGTATGAAAAACTTAGAGTAGTCAATGCATATAGGTTACCAAAAGAGCTCAAAATGAAAGAAAGCTTTATTGCCTGAGTCATAAACTGTACCTGTTCCAATAAATGCATTTGGTCAGAAAAAAAGAAAAATTCAAAGAAAAAGAAAAAGAAGAAAAGAAGACAGAACTGACCAAAGGAAAAAAGTATGCATAAGGAGGACAGTGAGGAGGGCAATATTAGCTAGAAGTCTTGAAAAGAAAAATCAAGTGCAGTTGCACTAAGTGCAATTGCACCGTCAAAAAATACCTAGTGCAATTGCACCTCAGAAAAACAATGCACTTGCACTCACTGCATTTGCATCAAGAAAAAGAACCACCAGAAATACAAAAAGTGCATTGACTCAACATTTTGAAATACTCTATCCAAGCCCTTTGTTGTGCTTAAGGCCCCCACTCTTGAGGACTCTGTTAGTCTACTCTATATTTTGAAACATCTTTGTTTTGACCGAACGTGATCTAAATTTTTCAAAGGCTAGGGGAAACTTGTTACTTGGGTTTGGAACTGATTGAATCTCAGTGGGACACACACTCACACAAATGAGTTTTAATAGCTTTGGATGTTTTGGAATTCAAAGGCACAAAGACAAAAGTTTCTGAAAAATGAAGTTCATGAGTTGCATTTATTGAAAAATCATTTTTACGAAAAAGATGTGAGCTGATCTGTTCTTCTTGATTCTGGAAATCTTAATTGTATTTTCTTTTAGTCATTGCTTGAGGACAAGCAACGATTTAAGTTTGGGGGTGTGATAACTCTATTTTATATAGAGTTATTTGTGCTTTTTCACTTAGATAAATGCCCAATATCAAGTCTATTATATGTTAAATATGTTAGTATGAATAAAATAACAACATTTATGGTTTATGTAACACCCCCCTTTTACTATTACAACTAAATAGACAATTATCAGAGTCACCTCGAAGGGCGCTACATTTTTCACCATTTTAAAAAAAAAACACCATTTATTCCAAAAAAAAAATCTCCAAAATAATTTATATAAAAGAAATCACCAAGCAGCGGAAATATTAACCTTTTAAACATCTCCAGAATTAACAATTAGAGACATCTCCAAAATTAATTAAAACAATTTCCAATAACTAAAATAATAGTTCAAAACGATAACTAACGACTCCCCGGTGCTACATATCAGAGCTGACACAGACCCAAACGAGAGAGGAAGCAAAACCTAGCAATTCCTCCACGAGCACTAGCGATCACCTGCAGCGTTGCCGCATGAGAGCAACATTCCAAGCAGAAGGGGTGAGTCTAACAGAGGTAATAAGCAGATGATAAAAATATGCTAGCATCAGGTAACTACAGCAACACAATACAATTACACCATATCACAGCACCAGATACCAAAGGAAAAGTCCATTTGACAGTGAACCACCAAAGTTATAACATTCATAGACAATGGGATGATATGCAACCCCTCCAGTGGGCATATGCATGCGGTACCGATCACCAAAATGAGCCACGACGGGCATATCACCAATAAACACCAGAGGCAGAGCCTATATCACCAAAACATGCATATGACAATGCGACACCATGATTATGCACCAACTCACCATAACAAGTATTTAAAATAAATACTATATCACCAGAATCAAAACAAATGATTTCACCAAAAATAGCACCAAGTTGTAGCATCACAGTTACCACTAAACTCTCCTGAGCATACCAGCACCGCACCTGAAATATTAACACCAGACGGCTCCACAACGCGGACATAACGCACGCACACCACGCACAAGACTGGCGCACAGCGCCTAGGCACATCGCACCTACTTCAGCGAATTAATTAAAATAGCAAACGACATCGGATTTCAACAAATAAATACTTGTTGGAAAGCCCTATGGGTCTGGTTATCATCCCTAAGTTCAGTTTTTGAAGGAGAGTGTCCAATAGGTACAGTTTTCGAAAAGCACACAGGCTAGTTGCAAAAGAGGACAGTTTCTGTCCTTCAAATTCAAGCAATTCCAAAGTGACCAAAACTCAATCAAATTGCATGAAACTTGTGCATAAACTGGGGCAAATTTTGTCTAGTTTTCAAAGAAATTGGATTCGTTCGAAAAGGAGTTCTTTTGAAAACGTGGTAACCAAAACACTGACCCTGTGTCTAGATTGTTTCCAGAATCTTACTCTAACTTGTGGAATTCATATCTCGAGCTACACAACTCTAAACGCAACCAAACCAGTGCCAAATTAACAAGCATTAAGTCTATTTTCCAGAAAGATAAACCACATAATTTTTCGGTCAATACAACGTTCCCAGTCACCGAAATACCGAATCTATACCCAAATCGTTTCCAGAATTTTAACCTAACTTGTATCGCCTATAACTCGAGCTATACAACTCCGAATTTGACGAAACCAGTTCCAAAACGACCGGCGTTAAGTCTATTTTCAAAAACAATCAACCTCATAATTTTTGGATCAACCAAACAGCGCCAGTTTTAGAAAAACCGAACCTGTGTCCAGAATCGCTAAATTGCCAAACACCAAACCCTAACGGCAACGACACCGCAACCACCACAACAAAAACGACAATTCGACAACAACAATCAACCACGCACAGCAACAACAAAAACACGAACAATAACAACACCATCATCGTGATACAACAATCACGCAACAACAAATAACGAAACAAATCACAATAACGTGCAATAATCATCAAAGCACCAATCTCAACGAAAACACGATATGCAACAACACGAACAATTCAACAAAACCCTAGACTACCCACACATAATTATCATCAACCCATTATCAAGGTTAAGCCCACCCTTACCTCGAATAACGTAAGCTCCAGAACACGACGAACGAGACGCGAACAAAACCACAGCAACACGAACGATCTCCTTTTGAAATTCTTCGCGAAACCCTCCTCTTCTCTCCCTCTTTGCGCCGCGTGCTCTCTCTCTCTCACCCTCACTTTCGTTTTTCTTTTGCTTGCTGCGAATGAGGGTTTGGCTTAAACCCCCAGGGTTTAAATTGAGGGCTCAGTAAACACTGGGCTCTCTACGTCACCACCTCCTTTACTCGTTTCACCTCCTACGCATATAAAATATTAACCTTTTAATTTATCTATATCCCGCCTCCAAATTATTTTAATAATTCAATCAACTATTTTAATTAAATTATTTCCGGGGTGTTACAGTTTACAGATAAGAGAAGTCCATAACTTAGCATTTTATTGTATATTGGTATGTTTGATGTGTTTGTTCAGTACAGCCGCAGTTTAGTGCAATTGCACTTGGTGCAACTGCACCACTCTGTACCGAAGCAGCTCACAACCCCACATTGGAAGCACCTCAATTCTTACCATTGCCATAATGCTTAGTTGGATTGCTGCTTGCTCAGAAGTCACATGGGAACACATGGCCACTTGCAAAGGAGGCGCCTACAATCAAAAAGGCTTCACAAAAATCTATCTTACAAGACATGTGGCAACCATTTGTTGGACCACAAATTAAGGATGAGTGTTGAAAGCCAAGCTGATCTTCAACTTTTAAAAGTAACCATGGTTTGGTTAACTTAACTCAGCAAGGAAACCTCAACATGAAGGAAATCTCCAAGGCTATAAATAGGACTCAAATTCCTCACTTGAAAATATTCCAAATTGTAGAGAATCATATCATATATCATATAATCTTTTTATGTTATTTTTAGTTTAGTTTTTCTTAGTTTCAAAGTTTTATTTTCTTATAGTTTCATAGTGTTAGTTTGAGAGGAAGGTAAGAGGAAGTTTACAACTTCTATCTCCACTTCTTCAAGGAGCTAATAGGTGCAAGAAATTAGTTGAAAGCAAATATATGCAAGAGTTTTCCAATTGTTACTACTTTGAATCCTCTTGTAGTTTTTCCTATTGCAATATGTTTCCATTCAAATATATTTGCTTTATCATGTCCAACATGAGCTAAACTCTTTTGAGTTGGGATGTTCTAGCTTTCCAATGATCTTTTGAGGAAAGTTATTGTGTTTTCAAATGGTGTAAGTACTTTAGTTCTTGTGTTTAAATTCTTAATCTTGTTTAAAGTTGATCACTTAGAACAAGTAGAGTTATATTCACTTAATTGGCTTATAACTAGAAATCAAGAACTAAGTAAGGATAAGTGTTTAATAAAGCTTTTTGTTAAAACTTGTTTTAATGAAGTTAGCTTGTTAATTTCCTTGTTAATTCTTAACTTAAGGTTAACATAGTCCTTACATTAAAATGTAGAGAACTTAAGATACAAGAGTGTACTTATTTAAGCAACTTGGATCATCTGTAAGGGGGCGAGAGAGGCACTGACAACCCTACTCTTTACCGCAAAAAAACAGGATCATATTGAGCTTATAACGAAACTCTGACGAAAGTAGCTGACCAGCACACACTGATGCAACTGCACTAAGTGCAATTGCACCACAAGAAAACACAATACACTCAAAAAATGACTTAGCTTGTGAAAACATTCCAACTCTCATTCTCAACTGATTTCTTACACAATTTACTTGCTTTCTGTTTAATTTATTTTTATTTCAACTTCAACCAAAACCCAAAATTTTGAATAGTGTAATTGCACTAGTTTGCATTTCTTTACAACAACAATATATAAGAGTTAATCCAATCTCTGTGGGTTCGATCTTTTATACTATAACTTGTGACTGTGTATACTTGCACACATTTTGGTATCTATTTACACACCACCAATGATCTGATCTATCTGCAACACCATTAATCAAACAATTATTAGGAAAGAGATCAAACCAATCTTGAGTCGCAAGCATACGGTCTAGTCGCTCCTCCTTGAAATTATCTGTTCCTCTCCCCCTACTCCATGTGAACGGATGACCTTGCATAGGAATATCATGAAGAGAACAATCTTGCAACGATTCTCTAAAGCCTCTAATTAGCCAAGGCGCTCTATCCACACTACCACATTTTTCATCATTTGACAAGAGATCATTATAGTCACCAACAACACACCATGGCAAAGAATTATCACGAGCCAAGAAACGAAGGAGATCCCAAGATTCACGCCTACGACCAGATTCCGGGAAACCATAGAAACCTGCGAGTCTCCAAGAGGGACCATGAACACTAACTACCTCTGCATCAATGTAATTAGATGAGTAGGCAGTTACAGTACAATCAAAAGGATGACGCCAGAACAAAGCCAAACCTCCACTTCTACCTCTACTATCCACCGCAAATGCCGCATCAAAACCAAGCCGAGCACGAATTTCTTCAATTTTATTAGCGTGTACCAATGTTTCACACAAAAATAATACGTCCGGTTGGTACGTCCGAACGAGATCACGCAAGGACGGAACTGCTCGTGGGTTACCTAGACCCAAGCAGTTCCAACTGATGATACTCATTTCTCTTGGCAGGCCTGACTGCCAGATCCTGCCCATAAAAAAGGATCATTTGATGACACGTTGAGGACTGGTATTGCATTAGTTGTATTTGATACTTGGCTAATATTAGGAGGTTCTGTAGTTCCAAGTCCTTCATTTCTACGTCTTTATTTTTCACCTTCAGTGACGTCACAAACACCATTATTTAATTCCTCCATTTACTGATCTGTATTAACACTTGACACATGTGCACCACCTGGCTCATTTAATTTGCCGTTTCCAGCCTTTGAAAAAAGCATTTGCGGATTC
Source organism: Astragalus glycyphyllos (assembly GCA_963573325.1). Classification (NCBI taxonomy): domain Eukaryota; kingdom Viridiplantae; phylum Streptophyta; class Magnoliopsida; order Fabales; family Fabaceae; genus Astragalus; species Astragalus glycyphyllos. The sequence goes on from OY754307.1 coordinate 93,329,066, forward strand.
TTAAATGCAGTAATCATTCGCTGCAAAATTAATGCTCCTTCTTTATCGATTTCACTGTCATTAACTGCACCTCTTGAAACAGATCCATCCCAGTAACTATGCCGCCTTTCACGCCCTAGGTTTTGGCCAACCAAAGTTGAATCATCTCTCAGCCACCGTGTGCCGCCGGTGCCTGTTGATAGTCTAGTATCAGCGCGAATTTCTGGACCCCAACCACGAACGCCAGTATCATTCCTTATTGTTAGTACTAGTGAGCAAAAATCATCAGTATGGCCAAGCAAGCTGCATAAATAACAAAAAGGACCAAGCTACTCATATTTGAACGAGACCACAACCGGGACACCTCCTTCTTTAAGTATCTTCTTGGTACGGAGAAGAGGCTTTCGAACATCAAGAAGAACTCTCAGTTGCATATACGACCGCCATACACCGGAATTATTCTTCACATCGTATTCCAATAACTCACCAAGGCAGCTAGATAGGCTTTTTCCCACCGCTTCAGACATGAAACCCGGAGGAAGGTTATGCACTTGAACCCAAAACAGCACGCCAAATAGATGAAGTTGATTCGGCATGACACCCTCTTGCATAGCACTGATGATCAACAAATGTTTGTCGAACGACCAAGGTCCACCCTTCAAAACTCGCTGAACATCTACCGGATGATAAAACTGGAACAAAAAGAGGCCTGGTTCCAACTCTCTAATGGTAACACCCCCTAACGGTCTCCAAACACCTGCCATTCTTTCCTTCATGATATGCACTCTGATAGGTCTGTCAGTGAGGAAACGACCCACCAAGCACAGGGCAGTATTGTTTTCTTCTTCTTCACCTTCCTAGTTTGGAACAACCACTCCAGGATCATCATCTTCAAGTGACAAGTTCTCAAACTCTTGAGTGGCCATGAGACCAACGACAACGTACACACAGCGGCAAGCAACAAACAAAACACACCACTTAGGGCAATTTCTCACTCAGCGGCGGAGGAGAGAAAACATCTTTTATTAAATCCTTATTTATTCTTGATAAAAAATTAATAATATATAAATGACACGAACAGTATAGTTAGATAATAATACGCCAACTGTCAAAAAACATAATATAGACCAACACATATTGACAATTAGAAATAAATCAGTTTGTAAAAACTGGTTTTCTAATAGATAGTAATTGATTTACAATCTAAACAATTATTATTATAGTTAATAAAAATAGAATGAGAAAAAAATTTGGAAAGCAAGCCAAAAGAAAAGAACGAAAGTGCAACGAGACCATGTTTTTTTTTAGGACCAAAATTGATATTCTACTATCCTGTTTTTTGGTACAGAGTGATATTGTATCCAATAATCAAAAGAATTGTAAAAAGTGTCAGAGTTGAGTTTCAAACCCCGTGGCAACACCTGCAGCAAACAAAACTACCGTCGCACCATATACAATATCATTTAATGGAATTGCGAACAAACAATATAGTCTATGAAATTAGTTTCTGGGGGCCCCAAAATAATTGTGTTGGGCTGAGGCCCTATGCTGTAGCACAGACTCAACAGCCCAAAGGCCGGCCCTATATTAACTATACATGCTCTCTTCAATCTAGATCTCGATTTTCAAATGTATACAAAGCTAATCTGCAAGCTTATAACTGATAACTTATAACAGATAAGTTTGTTATAGGTGTTTGACATGACTAGCTTATAACACTTTTTTTCACTAGCTTGAATCATTTTTTTAAACACTACTTAAAGCAATATTTGAGCTTATAGCATATAGTTTTTTATTTGTAAAAAAAATATATATATAGTTTTTTATTTTTGTCTCACTTTTTTCCTTATTATTTTATTTAAATTTCTCACTTATCCTCTATTAAATGAATCTCCTCTCTCAGTTTTAAACATTAATTGCAAATATCAATTTATGTCATTTTATATTTATAAGATGGTTTAATTGCTAATTTTACTAAACACTCTAAATTCAATACGCTAGCTTATTTTCTATTCATTAACTTATTTGATATTCGCTCATTTTTACCAAACAAAGCCTAAGTAGAATTGAACTATTTTTACTCACTTAACGACATGTTTTTCAAAGTACTCTTAAAATAATATAAATTTTATTTTTCAATAACTCTTATTCTTAACAAATTTTTATAAGTGAGACTATTAAAAAAGCAATTTCTTTTGGTAAAAAAAGAGTAATTTCTCTTTTATGATTACTTTAAAAAAATAATTAAAACCAATTAAACCTTCTAGTAAGAGTGACAATATGATATGCGTAATGCGTCCGTGCTTTGTTAGCAAATCAAGGCAGAAGCTACGCTTTACGGTTCCCTACTATTACTAATTAATTATGGCTAGCACAAGCCACAAGCCCCTCCAAATCCCATGACTTTGTGGTACCGGAAATCATATGATTACGTGCCTAATTTCTCATTTATAATTACTACCTAGCTTAAAGCACGCCGGAACTGAATCTGAGCACGCACAAAACACTGCGTTACAGCTATCATCCATAGTACTAGTACTCAATTTTACCTTCAAACATAGTAGCGTGCACGCACATACGTAGAGTATTATAAACTTCAAAAATCAAACTAATCTCCAAGAGGCTGGTACTCAATGTCAATTGTACCTTCAACTGCAGCTTAAACAAACATATATGTACAAAAAACCCTTTTTCTAATCTAAAACTCTAGCTTTAAGCTTCAAAAACGATTTGTCATTAGTTTTTATAAAGTCAAAAGACCATATATTACAAACTTATTTACTTGATTCTTAAATTAAAGAGATTTTTAAACATTATGAAAATAATAAGTAATTATTAGAGTTTACGAAATTTGTCTGGGCATGAGATTAATAGCGATTCTTTAGTGTTGTGGAGAAAAACTATTCCCCAAGCCCCCGTAAACTCCTCTCCTAGTTTATTTTTTGAGCTACTCTAAAATCCTCCAAATTTGGGAGATAGTAAAATTAGAAGAGGGGTTTGTAGGGGGGTGAAGGATAATTTTTCTCTTCAAAACGGTTAGTCTCATGCCCTTTGTTCCCTTCCCTTCCAGTATCCCAAATAGATCCTTAAATGAATGGATCTTACAAACTTTAAAAACTATTATATTGATGATGCACTTTATAGACTAACTAACTAAGATATAGTATGAATTTTAAAAATAAAAACGAGAGTTTTATTTTCTTCAAATGGAATGACAAGTACCACCTGTAAACTAACACATGTTAAGTGAAGACTCCAAATTCCATCCCTAAGTAATCACAAAAAATATTCAGTCTAATAAACAAATTGTGCTAAGCCTTTAAAATAATTAAAAAATGAGAGCTTGCTCAAAATAAAAACTGTTGAAGGATAATCTTACATATTAAATTTTACCCTTCCTTAATAAACGAGTAAAACATACTCCATACTTCAAATGTTTTATCAAAAATATTTATGTCTCAAGTATTTTGTTATTTCACAATATCAAAACAACATTAACTTATTTTTTGAAGTTACAGCCTATTTATCTAAGGGTTTTTTCTTTTGTACCCCCACCCCTTTGACACTATACCCCCCACGCACTCTCGAAAAGACCAAAATACCCTTCACAAAATTTAAAAACCCCAACATATCCCAACTAAAAAAAATTGGAAATTGGATTTAGGTAAATCCGATTTTCCCCTAAAAATTTTTAAAATTAAAATCGGATTTATCTAACCCATAGGTAAATCCGATTTGGAAATCGGATGTACCCCACCCATAGGTAAATCCGATTTTTATCCGAATAATAAATAAATAAATCATTTTAAAAATTAAAATTATATTTTTTTTAGAAAAATAAATTAGATATGAATAATATAAATATCGGACGTTTTTTGGTTCTGTTTAGGGTGTAGTTCTTTAACACGTGACGATGTTATACGTTGAGCGAAAAATTTAGGCTAAAAAATTGGTTTTCGGCCAACCTACTTTGATTGTAATGAAACCACAGCCATTAAATCCGAAAAAAATCAAGGATCAATACTCCTCAAAAAGAAACTTCTTTTAAGAGGCAGGGCTCAAATTCCCAAATTCCATCGTTTACTATTTTTTATTAATTTTTTTAACTTTTCACAATCTCCAAAAAATAAAAAAAATTTCGCATAGCCTTATTTTTGTTTTATTAGATTTTTAGTGGTGTTTTTATAATTTTTGAATGAGTTTTGACTCTTTAACGGATTTTTAGAAGCGTTTTTATAACTTTTTTTAAAAGATTAAATAAAATTTTTTTTAATAACAAAATCAGATTTACCTTAGGGGGAGGTAAATCCAATTTTCTTTTTTTAGGGAAATCGGATTTACCTCCCCCCAAGTTAAATCCGACTTTGAAAATTAACAAATTAGATTTATCTCCCCCCTAGGTAAATCCGATTTGTTATTTATAAAGTCGGATGTATCTACCCTTCTACCCCCACTAGATACATCCGACAGTTAAAAATTAACAAATCGTATTTATCCCCTAAAAAGGTAAATCCGAGCGAGTTTATTTTAGGCAGGGGTATTTTCGTCTAAAAAATTCTTGTCGGGGTACTGAGGGAAAAGGCGGGGATAAAAAAAATACCTTTATCTATATATGATACTTTAATACTCTCTCCGGACTCTTTTATAAGCAAAAAACATTGTTTAATTTTTGGTCTTTTTTATAAGCAAAAGTTAACTACTTTTACCATATTTAATGTTGTTGTTCCATATACACCCTTCATTTAATTGAGTAATTGAGAATAAAGTCAAGTAAAAGATTCTTTTCATTAAATATTAAAAAGGTTAATATAGTAAATTTGGTTAACTTTTTGTATGAAAACAAGACAATCAATTACATTTAACTAACTTTCTTAATCACCGTAAAAATAGTTAATTTTACTTATAAAAAAGACCGGAGGAGTATCGAATAATTCGTCGACTCAATTCCTATACGCCAAGGTCATTTTAGTGAAAAACAAATTATTTTATCATAAAACTAGTTGGATTGGATGTAAAGCAAACAATTCTTCATAGAAGAAAACGTCACATTTGCTAGTTGCCAGCTGTCTATTGACATCGACGATATATTAAAAGATTACCGGTAATTACAATTTAAGCCTTAATTACTCGAGTAAAACAAGTTACAAAAAAATTACTACAAGGGGAGAAAAACACAAACACATGAGCGCTGAGTCAGTGCAACAATTCTGCAAAAAGAAGTTACTAAGAAAAAAAAAGCTTTTTCTTGATTTCCCATAATTGACAAAAAACAGAGAAAATCAATGAAAAGGCACACGTGAATACAAAACGCCCACTCTAAGTAACCCATTCCTGTACAGCCTGTAAATTGTTTGTTAGTAGTAAAATGACTCACTCAAAATGAAGAACCCATTAAAAAATTAATTAAAAAAACGACAGGGGCAGCAATAGCACGAAACGACAGAAAGATTCATCCATGTAATTCCAGCTGCTGACAGAGCTCCTTCCGCAACCGTTGAGAAAATAGCCTGCAAGCATCTACGCTAAGATCAACGGCTGCGGCTAAAGCCACAAAAGCCGCCGCATCCTCCGTACAGTTCACGTGCGGTACACTCACCTCCACCGTAGGCTTGCTGCACCTACCCTCACCTTCCACACTCGCCGACATCACAAAACCTCTGTACATACAATAAGGCCAAAGTCCATATCCATAGTCACCGCTGCTCCTTGGACTACACACCGGAGACGTCGCGCTCCCCGGGGTAGCACGACCGTTCGTTCCTCCGCCTCCGCTGCAGCGGCTGCTCATGTCGATAACAAACTTTCCTCCTTTGCTTGTGCTCAACGTGGACTCCGCAAGTACTATCCCGGCGGCGCTCATACCGCCGTTGGTGTCCGGCATGAGCTCGAAACGGTAACCGATGCCATCGGAACCTCCGCGTTCACGCCATGCTTCAAGTCTCCCCCAAGGTTTCCACGTGCCATCGCCGGGGCGAAGAATGAGCCATGAACCGGGGTTAGAGCAACTTACTCGGTCAGAACCTGGTGATGCGACGAAAGGCGTGACCATCGAAGCAGCTGCAACCGGTGAACCGGAAAGGTCGTGAACCGTTATGGACCATCCCTTGCGTTCCTTTCCCGGTCGCTCACGTTCGCTTCCGAACGAGCTTAACCAGCTTCTAGAACTACCAGAATCTGACTGTAATAATCTGCAAGCAAACAGAGAAAATAAACACTCAACGTGTAACAGAAGCGGTTACAGACTTTGAAATTAGTAGAAATTAAAATCCCTAAAATTGACTCCTAAACCACTACTGAAACAAACTAACTCCTCCAATATAGGGTGTAATTTGGGGGAATTAGTAACCGTAATAAGATTTTCAGCATGTCAAGACATTGTTATTTTCTTTTCAACTTTAGCATTTGTATTTTCCTTGTTCACGAAGAGTAAAGTACGAGATAAAGAGCGCAAAATGCGTCCACACAAAGTGATCAATGGTTGTTGCTTTTGGAATTTCTAGTCTAAAACGACGGAAATTTAAATTTAAATTTAAATTAAAACTAACTGACTAACGTGAAAGATGGAGAGAAGTGAGTTAACTGACCTAGAACGATGATTCCGGTCACCGGTGTTTCTGAAACTGAACTTGCAAGTGAATACAGGTTGAGAAATGTTGCCTTGGATCTGAAAAACTTGAGGACTACATTCCGGTTCACCGTCGAACTGGAAAACGAACCTTGGATCAGGTTCAGCCTTAACATTCAGATGAAACTGTGCGGAAGAGCCTTTGGCTTCCTTTCCAACCGTAATCCATCCGTTATGAAACACTGTTGCCTTCGCCGCAGTTCCCGCCAGATCTAAAGGAACGGAAACTTCACCGAGAAGTCTCCCGGAGTTAACGCCACAAGTAGTCCCCGTCCGGCCGGTATAGATTGAGATTTTCAAGCAAAGTTTCTTAGCGAAGATGGATTTTCCGGCGAGTCTATCAAGATCAGCCTTGTTGAGATGGAAAGTAGCGGCTATAGGTTGTACCTGTGAGTCCGGTGAGTTAGTATCTGGAGCGATGAACGGAACAATAGCAGATTGCAAGGGAAAGTTCTTAAGCTTGATTTTGCAGAAGCAGGGAGATGAAGAAGGATGAACAACGGAGCGAGCAGGTTTGGAAGCAACGGGAATTTTAAGAGCTAGGTTACCTACGGTGAGGCGCACGAAAGGGCAAGGATCCATGATTGTTGAAGTGGTTAGTTAGGGTTCACGAATTAATTCACGAAAGGGAATGCTAATGCTAATGCGAATGAGTGAGTAGAGGAAGCAACATGAGGGGCGAAGAAGAAGGAGTGTTGTTGTTTTAGTTGTGGATGAAGCAGAGAAGAGAGGAGAAAGAGAATTGAAATGGTTGGGGGAGAGAGGTTGAAGAGGTAAGTAACATAAAGGGTAATGGAAAAACTAAGAGAGGGTTGGATACAGCTGGTTACAGGTTGTCGCTACTCTAGTGGCTGGGGAACCCAGGTTGGCGGTATCTGTTACTCTCTTTCTCTCTCTATCTTCGCTTGCACTTTACTGGGCTCCACTCTTTTCTTATATCAGCATACTCTCTCTGGCCCCTGCTATTCAGTCGACGCAGCCAGCCCATTGGATTTTTTATTTTATTATATTTTATTGAAATATCAATTTATTAAGTTCTCTTTATTGCCCCTACGCTTTTTGTTATGCTGCTGCCTACTACTATAAGCGTAAGGGTATAAGGCAGGATGAGCATGAGCCGCATCTGCCACGCCACACGTGGAGTTACTCTTCATTATTGTTGCCACTCAACCAATGCACAACCACGAAGGAATCGTATCGGGATTGGTGAGAGATGCGGATACCATTTATTTGTAAAATAATAAAATAGCTTCATTTAATTTATTTATTAGTAATTTTTATAAACGGAATATAGTAACTGTCACAAGAAACTTACGCAGATAACTGCAAGGTTTCTTGTTCGAACCCAGAAATATTAATGGTTTATTTTGGCAATGTCAATCCATTACTTTATAGTGGTTATTATAGGTGTTCAACATGACTAACTTATATTATTTTTTTACTAAGTGATAGTATATTTTGAAACGTTACTTTATTTAGCATTTGAGTTTATAGCATTTCAATTTTTTCTCCCATTTTTATCTTTATCATTTTAATTAAATTTCTTATTTATCTTAAATTAAACAAATATTATATCTCATTTTTAAGCATTAGTTACAGATCTCCATAAGCTGGGGGGTGTGGTTGAGCGGTTGGGGCTCATCCTCCCTTAACCAAGTGTCGACGGTTCGATCCTCGCCTTGGGTATAGAGCAGTTTTAAATCTCTGGGCCACTTGTCCCACCCTTCGAGGTGCCTCCAATCCTGCGAGGGGATTAGTCACTGCGTTCAGCGATCGATACCCTGGTCTCGACCAAAAAAATTCCAGATCTCCATTTAAGTCATTTTATATTTATAAATTAGTTCAATCGCTAGTATTACCAAACACTTTAAATACAATCCGCTAAGGTTTATCAGCCATCCGCATTTTTTTTGCCAAATAGAAATTTTGTCCAACAATTTCTGCATTTGCTAGTTGTGTTGAGCTAGGATTTACGGATCAATTAATTTAATTTATTACTGGCCCTTGAATAATTCTTTTTAGGGTATAAACCATATATGGATTAAACAAAATCAAACAATCTATAGTTTCTTTTTTCCAAACGAATGTACTCTCTACACCGTAGAGATCAATCTTTCAAGATATCAAAGGGGCTTACTTTTCCTAACAAATATTTTTTTCATACGTGCCGTCTAAGCATCATATAGTTAAGAGACTCAAATATTTATCACTTGTGCTACATCACGTTGGTAATTTCTTTTTGACCTTGTAACAAAAAAACAACCTATTGAATTTTCAGCTTTTCATTATTTATTATATTTTTTTGTCTAAAAGGTTATTATATTGTTTTTTATCAGGTCCAATTGTATCATTTTTCCATTTAATATCCCATTCTTTTTTTTAAGATGCAACAAACAATTGTTACTACACTTAATGTGTGACTAACAACGACTCGTCATTTGCGGTTTGATTTGTGTTAAATAACCCTAATTGGCCGTACAAGGATAGAGCTATTACCTAACATGACAGTGGCCAATCAATAAATTTTTGTTAGTTAGAGCAAAAATATTCTATATGAAATTTGCAAAATTTATTTTTAGTTTCTATACAAAACTTTGCTTGCATTTTGTTTCATATTTTATTCCGCCAATGCTTTTAGTCTCTCTTGATATTTCCTTTTGCGACTTTTATAGCATTTTTAAGCGTTACTAAAATTAGTGAATGACTAAAAACGTTGACAAAAATATATAAGACTAAGAGGGAGTCAAATATTTTTTTAAGTTTTTACGAAATAAACAATCTCGTTAACATAAAAGTAAAATCAAACGACTAATATTAAAGTATTTTGTGTGACCGTATATATTTAGTGTTATTTATATAGTAAAATTAGAAGAGATAATTGGTACTAATTAATTATCTCTTCTACTCCATGTTTTATGATTTTGTTCATCTACTTTTTTAAAAAAAATTGTCTCTATGGGGGCAAAAAAGTACTATTAACTATATTTTAACAAAATTATGTTATATGGTGGAGGCAATTTCCCCCATAGGCTATAACTTGCATCTGCAATGATAGCGGTGAATGCTTAAAATGTTGGTACTCTAATGCTCCAAACTTCATCCGCAATGACATTATAATGCTTAAGTTAGTAGGTGGTGATTTTGGGTTTTAGTATAGGATAAAACTTAGAGACAATTCTATGCATACTCTTAGAATTGTTCTCCTTTGCGCCTAAATTGCGAAAGTGGGTTATCCCTCTTTCCTTTGACGTTAACCTCCATCCAAGCCTTTTTAAGACAGTGATTTCACCACCAACTATTTGTGAGCCACTATTGTTTCATCTACTTTCAGTATAATGCAGTGGTTTTTAATTTAATAATAAAAGCCCCAACCTTAAAAGTCCAGATGACTAAATCCTAATGTATCTTCTCCATTTTTTCCTATACAGAACGATTAGCCCTCTCCCCACTAATTTAATAGTGTTTCTTCTCATTGCTTGTCCTTTTTGTCTTCTTGATAATTCACTCCAGTGAACTCCCATGGAAGTGAACCGCCATGGAGGGAGAAATGGAATCCAAGAAAAATAATTAATTTAGGATAACGTTAATTTCCTTCAAACGGTGTGATGGACACTTGTCTTTTATTTGAAAAACAGTACCATTAGTATTGTTTATAAGTTTTCTCCTTTAGTACATTTATGGAGATAGATTGTGTACTTGGCTTCATGCGGGCAAAGTAACAACCCAAATATCATGTTTTAATGTTAATGACATGTTTAAGGTCTGTTTAATTTCATGTGTGATTTTAGGACTTGAGAATAATCTAGGTATGTGGTTTGGGATAAAAAATGATAACAAATAGGATTTGAGGCAACATCTTAGTCGCTAAGCGAGCGGCATTCAGTTAGTTCATGCTGACAACAAGGGCTGCCGATATGGTGGGACGTAACTAGGCGTTTCACCAAGAACACCTGCATGTTGTATAGCCATTGTGTCAGTCTTTTTGGATGCGTGTTAGGATAAATGCTTAATTTGTCATGTACTTTGTGTTTCTTTTCTATTTTTCATTGTATGTGTACTCTCACGTAGTATTTTGTTGGTGCTAGGATAGACCACATACATGCACATGAATGTAGCGGCGTCTTGCCGGGTAACGTCCCAAGCTTACATGGTGACGCCATATCGGACCATGTGCTTTGTAAACAGATTTATGACTGATATATCTATTTATGATCAATGCTTTCTTTATATATGTTTTCACTTTTAAGTTTATTCACATTTTTAGAGGTTAAGATTATGAGTAAGTACAAGTTACTATGTAGAGGACAAGGGTGGACTCATACGTGGGCATGTACATTATTTTTGTAGTATCTAGATGTTGATGTCTATTTGTGTTTTGAAACGGGGATGACAGGGAAGGCTATGGGCAATCATAAGCAATTATAAGTTGGCTTTGGTGCTTAGTTGTAAGAAGAAGGTTTAACGGTCATCAAAGAGGTAGGCATTAATGGTTTTCACGGTGGCTTGCGATTTGGGAACTGGGGTGTAATTGGAAGGGCACTTAGAGGCGGGTAGAGTTGTCAAATTAGGTCCCCCGATCCAGCCCATATATCTATTGGAATGTTTTGTGTAGCCACCCATGTCCAAAACACCATGTTGGCTCAACCCTCTTTTTTAAAAGAAATTACTAAAATGTATCTTAAAAAGCAAAAAAAATAGACTTGATCATGGCTGGCAGGACATTTTAGGCTGAGGATTGAACCTCTATTTAGCTAGTCCAACCTAAGTTAAAACATCATTCCATCAGGCTGACTCATTGGATTGGACCAAATTGAAAGCTCTGGACGCAGGGTATTAAGGGAGGGTAGTGAGGGTGGAGGTTGTCGTGTTTACCAAAATAATATGGTGTATATACTAATTATCGTGTTTCCATTCTACCTCCACGCCTTCATATATTGGGTTTTTTTTACCCCCCACTTATACACACTATACCCCCATGTTGAGTGTGAAAAGACCAAAATACCCCCATATTATACCCCCACTTCCATTTTCACCTACGCAGAAGTACCTACTTCCGATTTGAGAAATAACAAACCGAAAGTACCTTCAAGCAGCATATTTTTATTTTGTTATTTCTCAAACCGGAAGTACCTAAATTATCTAACTATGCAAACGAATATATGTTGTAAAAAAAACAACCAAACAGATTTATTAATCAAAACAGATGTATATTGACCAAAAACAATGGAACGAATTTAATGGAAACAAATGTATATTGATAAAAAAAAATGGAAACAGATGTACAATTTTTTCTTGTAATTCCGTTTGAAAAAAAATTCAAACGGATTTATCTATTTAGAAGATAAACCCGTAGTGTAATTGGTAACTACGGATTTATGTACTAAATAGATAAATCCGTTTTGAATTTTTTTAAAACGGATTTATCTTCTATTTAGAGAAATCCGTTTAACAATTTCTATATGGGTAAAATAGGAATAAAAAAATTGGTGGGGGTAAAAAAAACCCTCATATATTTTGCTACTAAGGCCCAAACCCAAAAGAGATCTTCGAAGCGTTCAATGGGCTTTGACCAAAAAAAGATTCAATGGGCCAATCCATTATTAGTTACGAAGGAGGTAGATGGGATCCAAAAAAGGGTAATTTAGGAATTAAAAGAAAAAATGCAGAGAGATAAATGATAAGGCAGGAGAGATGAGAAAACGCAGAGAAGAAAGCAGAGCATAGAAGAGAAACAAGAGAGAGCGTAGAAGAGACGATGTCGGTATCAAGTTTGTTTGGGTGTGCGGTGGCGACAGTGCCACATTCAGTGGGAAAGAGTTCAATTCGAATTGAAAGGAGAAATGGATGTGGAGGATTGTTGATTGAATGTTCATCGAGGCCACAGAAGAAAGGTACTGCACATCACATGAAGACAAGGCCCCGTAAATCGCAGCCGTGGGATATTAAACGGAAGCCAACGGTGCACCCTGAGTTGCCTCCTCTACCGCCGGATTGGACTGTTGTTATTCCTGCTGTTGCTGATGCCTCTGCCTCTTCAACTGCTCCCTCTCCATCTCCCTCTCCCTAGCCACTCGCGGTACTCGTAAATCTTTTTCAGTTTCCATGTTTTCGCTTTTTTTCTTTCATTGAACGCTGATGCTAAATACTCTTTCCCTCTATCTATTTGATTTCTGAATGAACTGGGCTTTTCAATTTTCATATTTCCTCTCAAACTTAACCGTCACGATGCCTTTTAGTTACATTGATTTGCCTTTTGTAATAAGTTTTTACTTTTTAGCAAGCGTATGCATCCTTTTTTGATAAGCCTTCATTTTTTTCATTTTTTTCTTTAATTTGGTATTTAACGCTTCTTTACGGTTGAATAGAAAATTTTGGTGAGTAACAACATAAAGCAAATTTTAGTCTCACATCTAGTGGAAGGGTTCACAATTTAACGTTCGACTGTAGAAAATTGTGGGACAATGATTACTCAAATGGAGGGAACTAGTAGAATTGTAGGAAGGATTCGTCGAGAGAATCAGGGAAGTGTACACATAAATTAATTGGGAACAAGTGGAAAAAAAAAATGAAGCAATTTGTGTCATTCAGTTAATTTGGTTTTCAAAACACTATTCACAAATCTTCCCTGTTATTCACGAGTTTAACACTATTTAAATCAGAAATAGTGTTGGGTCATGTTTTAACAAGATTCGATTGATTTGATTTTTAAAAAATTATTTACAAATCTTATCTGTAATTCACGGACTTAACACTACTTAAAGAGTGGAGATCAAGTTACTCCAAGCCTCTTAATATCTCTTCATACAATTTAAATTTCGCCGATCCAATAGTCAAGTTAATAGTTCCAAAAGAGTAGATCAAATATGCAAATTTTCATAAAATTTTAAAATTTTTGGATATTTGATCAAATAAGTTCAATTCAACGTATATTTTGCTTTTAAAAATACATGTAAAATATAGACTATAAGTTTCTATAGCTACGGATATTTAATATCAATAATATTTGGTATGCTCGATCATTAACATAATATGAAACTATGGATTGATAAAATTTAATTTCTACAAAGAGATATTAAGTTGAGTAACTCTACAAAAGTTACTCTTGGAGTAGCTTGATCCCCACTCTTATTATTTAAATATTAAGAAATTTAGAAAGTATCTAAAACTATAAATGAGGATAAGATTAAGAGCTCATTCCTCAACGTATCACTTCAACAAGGGGAATAGACTAGAATAAGTTTAGTGATCTATAAAGCTCCGATACTCCAAAATAGGTCACGTACTCGTGTCGGATACATATCCGATACCGATACCTGTCGGATACTTTCGGATACGTATCCTGGGAGTATCCTAGAATTTATATTTATTTTTAAATTGAAAAAGACAAGATACTTACTAGATACTTGAGAGACACTTTAGGGATACGTATCCTGGGACTATCCTGAGAATGTCTCTTGATGAACCAGAGTTGGAAGCCATGTTATTTTTTTACCATGGAAATGGAGGAGAGGAGAATGACGCAGTTAATGTTAAATAGTGAATAGTAGGCAATTCTATAGATCCTAAATTTCTTTCGGATATGACTTATGATGTTTTTTCCTATATTCTAACTTGAGTAGTAGACTGTATATCTTTTGTGACATGTTCGTAGGAGAAAGAATATATTTTAAAATGGGTGGGGAAAGTATATTTAACTATGCTTACTTATTTTGATCAGAAGTACCTTTTTTGTAAATGTGATTTATTGAATATTATAAGCAATTGTCAATTAGTAAAGTGAAGTATCTTTAGTTATGTTTTATATTTTTAAATTTTGATTTAATTTTTTATTGAAGTATCCCTACCGTATCGTATCTTGATTTTCAAAATTTTCCCGTATCCACATATCGTGTCGTGTCGTATCCCGTATCGTATCACGTATCCGGGCTTCATAGTTAGTGATCCAGTTGTCTAATGATATAACAATCATTTTAATCCTATTTGGCATTATTATTAATCAACATATAAACAAAATCCCAACTTGGGAAATGGATGAATTTACCACGCTCATTTAAAAGAATAAAGATAATTATGGAGAATAAAAATTAATCTCACTTTGAATAATGAGACCCTTTTTTTTGTGAATTTAGAGACCCAAAATTAAACACAAGCGAATCGACATAAAAAATATTATGATTAGAAAAGTAAGCCAAATTGAAACAAATTATAGTATTATCACATGACAATGTTGCTATTCCAAAAGTCATTTTTTTGGAAAAACTATCGACAAAAAATAAATATATAATAATACAAGATTATATTGAATGTAAATTAGTCAAATGAAAAGATACTTGTATGAAAAACAAAATTGACCCCATAAACCGTTATTTTAAGAGGAAAAATATACTCACTTTATTTTAAGAGGAAAAATATACTCACTTTGTAACATAATATAAGCTAAAATGGGTTAACGAAAGTTATATATTTGTTTCAAGTTTGGACCAAATACATCAACTTTTGTTGACCCATTTTTGCTTATATATTATGTTACGGATCGAGTGTGTGAAAAGTGTCATTGCAAAGTCAATAATTTACTTGTTTGGATGATAACAAAGACTTAATTTGCCTAAAATATTTTTACTCCTTAAGGTAATTAATGTGTTAGTTTAAGTGTGTAGATCATACCTTGGTTAACCTTACACGAAGAAGCAAATCTAAATATTCAAGAGTGAAGGCGCAACTTCAAAAAGAAGAAGAAAAGTGAATGGAATGACGTGTCACGAATGAATGAATTCTCTCTATTGAGAGTTTCATTGCATGTTGTCAAGTGTTAGATCTCAACCATTCAACACTACACTCTCTCTCTTTCTCTATTATTCTTGTGTTAAAGTCTCTCGCTTTCAGCCTCTGGAGGAGATCCAAACATGATATCTGAGATTTCAATTTATTCGAGGAAGCATTTTAGTAAATAACATCCTGATTTCGAAGACATTCAATCCATGCGATATCTCATATGTCTTGCGTCTATCAAAGTAAGTTGTTACGCGGCTAAGGATTTCATGCAAGACTTACGAAGCTCAATGAATCTACATAAATAATTAATTGCAAAATTCATGAAGTCCAGCTTCTCATAAAAAACGATCACCTCAAAGGCTCAAACTACATTACTATAATGAAGAAGACAAAATTGTCTCTTATCTGGAACATCTATAGCAACTACGTTAAAAACTCGTCATGTTCTATCATCGAGCCTCTACATCCTCGTTGACCGCCTACAAGGCACGAGACTCACACACCAAACTCGTCATGTTCTCAATCTCAACATCGTTCTAAACCTCGCTTCAACATATGCAAAAACGAGCAGGACAAGGATGGAAGTGATGAAACACGAGAATAAAAAACAACTTGCAATTCTCACTTATGATTGATTCCATTTGAAAACGTTCATAAGCCACCAACCCTTTCCTTAGTTGGGTAAAGTAGGCCTCTTCAATTGAAGATAGCATGCTGAAATCCCTCTCCTACCATGTGTACATTTCTTCTTCTTTTTTGGGCAAATGTGTTGATTTCTAAAAGTCTCAATGAACCTTAGGTTGCAATCAAAAGCAAGACAACCCATCCTCAGGAGGAGGGGCAGCTTCCCAAATAATCTCTCACGATTAAATTTCATAATCTTAGAGTGACCTCTACCCAACTAATTCTCAGTAACTCACCCAACTTACTCTTCTTCCCAATAGGAAATAGAGAAAAAGCCCAGTCTTTCTCACGTGAGGAACTCCAAAGAAGATGGGGTAGATTACAAGCCTTTACCCCATTAGCCAAGTTGATGTTGAAGTTTGTTCCTTAACGAGATCTACAGTAATAATATAATCAATCCTAAAAACAGATATTTCACCTTCACTCAAGACCCATGAAGATAGTTTTTAGGATTCCTACAATTGATTCCACGTTCCTACACACATGCGGGGGCCTACTTTGTACAAGAAATTTAAAGTTTGTTTCTCCCTACATCAGTGTTGAGTCAACAAAAAAGGTACTGCTCTCTCGAATCAAATGTGCATGTGTTCAGCCGAATAAAAAAAGTGAGGCTCAGTTAAACGAGGATGAGTTGTTAAGAATTCTGCATAAATAATTACAACCAAATAGTATAGAATATTGAATTAGATTTTCACGACTAAAACGTTTAATGAAACTTTGCATTAGATTCCTTTTTTCAATAATTTATACTATATACAGCAAAGAACAGTCGGCACCTTCAAATCCAACTTATGAAATCTGAAGACTATATTATCGGCATTAATGGTCAACACCTAGTAGCTTAGACAAATCTTCCAAATTACAGCCTCGCCGGTACCACCCTCTTGGGTCACGAAGTTACCGGCCAGACCTCCATGATTAGCACATGGCCCTGTGCAACGTCGTTCGGTGCTGGCCCAAGTTCCCAAAAGACCTAAAACACGAGCCCTTCAAAGATTTTCCTGGCACTTTCATTACACGAGCGTAATGCAGAAATTATTAATACCACTGGTATTACGGCAATGATTTGGAGCATTAAACTAAATAAGGTGCAAAGGTGCTTACATTATGACAGGCCTCAAATCACAAGGGCGGAAAAAGTTGGTTTAGCCAGAGTTTTTCTTGTAGTCCCCCTTCCCCAAACCCAAGAGGAAGTCTGTAAATATGTGTTCATATTCTGGCATTTTGCCATATCCTGCCAGATTTAAAAACAAAACAAAAGTTTTAAAGGCAACTCTTCGGAATCCCATGATATTTTTGCAAAATGGAGAGTTGCATAACAATTTTGTACATACGAAAAAGAAAGGTGGTTATCTGGTCCAGATAGATACGTGATGATCATAAATAAATAAATTGTAAATGGAAATATCAATTGAAATGAGTAAACATCGAGATCTTTTACATGAAGAAAGATCTTCACTCACCCGGGAAGTAGTTAATGTCAATGACGTAAAAGTGCTCTCTTTTTCCATACTCACGGATGATATCCAAATTGAATAGACGAAGACCCTACAAATGAGAATAATGAAAAACACATACTTAAAGTCCTTGTATCAAAGACACGCAGCTGTCACCCAAAGGGATGAGGAAGTTACCAATCGATAACGAAGTTCCATAGCTAGTTTCTCAAGTAGAGGTCTTGGAGGAAGCTCTGCAACGAAAAAGAAAGATGAAGAAAATCAGGAGATTAGCAAATGCAGTGACGTCTTCAAGACTTTCAAGAGAGCAGCAGCATATATTTGCTGCCTCAGAAACCTTGGCCTTTATGTACAATCCTTTACTCTAATGTATTAATAGCCTAATCAGTCCGTTCGTTGAGTTTAGACTTCACTTTGACAAGTCATATCGGCCCTATATTAGGTGGGTCAAGGAAGGCATAGTTTCCTTCAAAGGGTTTTTTCTTCTTAATGTGAAGGTCCGTTGAACTTTCAAAAAGCAGAAATCCACAGAAAGCATTTGATCCAGAAGACATTCAAGATTTGATGAATTACCAGCAACATTGGGGTCTAGATCTGCATCGTCTGCAGAAGCTGCAGCACAAGAAACCCTTGGAAAATTATATAATCCAGCATCATTGGAGAGCTCCCAGTTACTAACATCGGGTAATGAAAATCGTCTGACTACCTTAATAGCATCACCAACAATATAAACCTTAAAGAGAACACCTCCTGCACCAAAAAGGAACATGTATTTTTCACTTTGTACTTCTAGCCATTGATTGAAGAGTAAAAGATTGATAAATAAACAACAACTGCTTACCATGGTTGACAAACTCCTGGAGAACAAGAGGAGGTTCAAGTTTTTGAAGTGAGTACTGCTCATAAGCAAGGGATAATTCATGGGACTTAGGACTTCCATCAGCAACCAAGGGCTTTGCAACTAGAATGATTTTGCAGTTTCAAACATAACAAGGAAACTTTAAATTAAGCATTACAAATTAAACTATGGAGTAGTGTGATCAGACATAAAAAAAGATAGCATTACCATGCTATTTTCATAAGTTCTAACGACTTTGCCTCAAAAACACAACCCTCGTAACAATAAATGTCCAAGCGTCCATGCTCTGAAAAATCGCATAACTGCAGCATCTAAGAGACTAAAAGTAGCAGTAAAACCAACAAATACATACCAAGAGGTAAAGTCATGCCAGCTCTGTTGACCAATTCTGGGATGGTGGAAGCGTCTCTCTTAATAACTAATTGCCGAGGAACTCCAACTTTGCCTGCATGGATAATTAATATAGGAAATTCATTAGCTATCAACTCAATTTGACTACAGATACCGCTTAGCTATTCAAGCCAGCCATAAATCAAGGTCAAAGAAATAAAATACCATAGGAATCAGAGAGGTTCATATCAGCAACAGCTTGAAGCATGTACTGACGATTGCGCAAATGTTGTATGGCATCGGGAGGATCCAAAACAGTAACTTCTGGGTTTGATATTCTATAATCCTAAAATATAGCCAAAAGAAGTTAGGAACTAAGAATAGTGGTGAATGGTTCTCTACAAAAACAAAAACCTAGGGATAGTGGTCAATGGTTCTCTAAATGTTATAAAAATAATCCATTCATTTGTATAAAAAAAGTTATAAAAATAAGCACACAGATTAGGCTGTGAATAAACAGTTAAGCAGGTGCAGTGAAAACATTATTTTTCTCCTAATGAATTTACAGAATCTTTTTTCCTCATAAAACATGGTAGGAGTAAACATACAATTAGGTTCTTAGTTATGTAGAATCTTTAGTGTTCACACTTTCTCCTAAACAGTACTCACAAGAAACATGCAACACTTATGTTCATTTAAGAATACACTGGAATGCAATGTATAAGGCTCCAAGTCAAAGAACATAAAACGCAGCTTGATTCAACTTCCATTCATAGAAACATAAAAGCTTAATCCTAATTAAGGATCAACTGACCAGATGACAAGAATGCAACGTATAAAGCTCCAAATCACTAAGAAGGCAGTAAAATTGTTTCAGTTTTTTTAATGCTGAATAAAGGAGGACCAATGCTTTTAATTTTTTCTTGAAACAAAAAATAGAAGAATATTCTTAGGCTCATGGTAGAGCAGTTTTGAGCGCCAATGGGGTTGACAGAAGAACTAGAAGTGATTCACCTCAAGTAGAAAGTTGTGTCGTGTGAGTCAAACTAGAAGTGATTCACCTCAAGTAGAAAGTTGTGTCGTGTGAGTCAGTCACGAATTTCATGGATTACAAATTAATCCAATTTTAGTCTGTCAAGCATTCCTACTCGAGGCTACAGTACAAACAACTTACATCCACACGAGGACTACCATGCTATTCTTGGTAGTGGTATTCTAGTCTAGAACACCTAGATCCAATTCCAATCTAAGTATGGCATACACTAATACAAGAGGAAGGGGAAAATTGATAGGGCATCTGTCTTGGCACCAAAAGGGTAAACATTGCACCCATAAAAAATGAACCTACTTAGAAGAATTTCAAAGAATTGCCATAGCCAGACAATAAAAAACAGCTAGATAACACCCTTACTAGCAGGAACCTTGAAACCTTGTCCTTAACTACAGGTTCATGATTCATAACGAAGGTTTGGACAATCACTTTGCTAATTATCTCGGATAGGAAGTTAAAAAAGTCGGTAGTTAACCAGCTTTTCAAGTGTTCATTTCTTTCTTCCCATTCAGTATCAAATAAAATGCATAAGAAAACAATATGCATTCAGTAAAACAAAATCACAACCTAGAAAACAAACAAACAAATTAAGACCAACCTCGAGAACCTGGCGCCACTCTTTCCCTGATAACTGCAATTACCAAGAATAAAAAAATGGAAGGATCAGTCATAGTTGAACAGAACATATATTCAATAAAACTGTAAACAGTTGGCACAATACATGGAACTTTCCTTCTCGTGTGACACAATATAAAAGAAAGAATAAAAGAGAAAGGACAAGGAAATCAAAGGCAGGAAATATTATAACCTTATGCAGCACAATATCAAAGGGACCTTGATCAGAAAGCGGCCTATTATGGTCAATGGCCACAAATAGTATCCCCTTGTTCCTACAGAAAAGTAAAGAATGAAGGAACTGTAATCAGTAAACAAGCAAGTACTAAAACACAGTACAAACGACAAAGAATCAAGATAACATTATTAAACAATAAATCTGTAAGACATTACAACCCATGTATTCAGTCAAATAAACTATGATTAAACGACTAATAGCCAGAGATCTATAATTTTATTTTATTTTTGAGATAGGATATGGTTTTTTTTCAATATTCTCCTTTAAAACATGGAAAAAATTGAGAAATATCTTCTCATAATTAGCAGATACTCAGCAGTTCACATATTTTCCTTTCTCGTCATCCAAATGAAAACGACATACGTTGGAAGAACTTTGTGAGTTAAAAAGATCCAAACAAAAATGTTCCCTTGTCTGAATCGAAAGCAGCTTTTCTAAAGACCACAAAAAAATCAATTTTCTTTATTATTTTTTATTATTCTTTTTAGAAAACCGGAACCAGAAATAATGAATCAACGGCGTTGAGGATTGCGATAGATATTTGTTTTTACCTAGCCAAACCTTCAAGCTTTGGCTGCAAAAAACTCTTTATCTTTTTAGAAGTAAGAGCATAACCAACGATAACCACTCTCTTTGGCGAAGAAAACCGTGCATTCGCGACAGGACACCATTGATTCTGTGCAATAGTTAACTCTTCTACTACATCGTCTTTCTCACCACCACCACCACCACCGTCGACGTTTTCCCTCAACCTCATATTCTCACGAAAACCTAACCCTAACGAACTTTCTGACGAAAGGGAAAATAAAGATAAAGAAGAAAAAAATAGAAGCAGCGATAAGAGAGAGTAGAAATCGACGTTCGTGTTTTGTTTAATTTGTTTGTAATGGGAGATTGGAAGAGGAAGGAGACGAAAGAAGGGGAAATTGCTTGGCGGAGAAAGAAAGTGAGAAATGGAGTAAGAAGAAATGAAGGCAAAGAGAACGGAAGAGTGAGAGGAGAGTGAGTGAATGAAAAGAGGAGGGACCGCAAGAGGGGTATATATATATGGTGAGAGTGGGGGAGGGATTGTATTGTGTGATGCTGAGCTGTAGTGTAGAGAACTGAAGCTATTACTATCCGTTTTCAATTGAAACGTGATCATTCCACGCGTTGGAATCACGCTTCATTTCTATCTGGACATACCGTTACCGCTCGATTCCATTGTCTGCACTCAGGTTCAAAAATGGCACTATTTCCTCCATGTCAATTAGAGCTCTTTTGGCATGTCGATTTGCTATTGTTGGATAGCAAATAGTAGATAAATTAAGTGATGAAATTTAAAGTCTTCGGAAAAATTAACAGTTTTAACTAATTTATAAATACTAGTGGGGAAAGACGTGGAGTGCCCGTGCCCGTCTTTCCATGTGAGTGTGTTAGTGGGTGGTTAATGTGTTGGTGTGTTAGTGAGTGGTAATCGTTTATTAGAAATTTGTACTTACAATAAGGGTATTTTGGTCAGAAAAATCTGACACCAAAATGACAGTTTTTTTTAGAATCCCCTTTATTAATAGTCATAAATAGATATTATTTTAAATATATTTATAAACAATAAATACAATTATAATTTAATTGAATAATTGATGTATCTCGTCCGTAACTCAGATCACATACATTAGTTATTTGATTAAACTTAAACTGTATTTATTGTTTATAAATAGATCAAAATGGAGTATTTGTAATTAATGTTTAATATGAGAAAATTAGTGCCTATGTGTCAACATATAAAAATTGATTGCTTTAAATTACCGACCGTTTTAAAATTTCAAGAGATTATTATTAATTTAAGTAACACTCTTATGACAAAATACATAAATAGTGTCTTTTTGGTACTTTAGAAAATTTCTAACAAAATACGTAAAGTGCAATGCTAACAAAAAAAAATTCTAACAAAATACCTTAGTGCTTTTTGTTTTTTCTCCTTTGTAACAAAAAAAAAGAGGCTAGGAAAATTTTTAACTGTTCAAATACGCGTCAGCCCCATCCTCCTCCCTTTCCTGTTTCTTAAATGAGTACTCACGTTCGACCAAAAAAAAATGAGTACTCACGCCGACCCCCTCCTTTCTTATGACCCTTATTTTGGTCATTTAACACCAACGTGTATTAGAAGCATACTTAAATTGATATTTATATTTTTTATTTTATTCTAGCCTAAATTGATGTTTTTATTAGAAGCAAATATTCTTAAATACAGTTTTAGTAGCACGCATGAATAATAGAAAATTTTTTGGCTTCCTTTTCATAATTTGTTTAAAATTTTAATATGCATTAACAGTGCAACTCACCTTTTTATTAATTTTACCACTTTAAAATATAAAATTATTATATTTTTCTGAACCATTAAATGATTAATTTATCTTAATATTTCTTCTCCTTATTAATTTTTCTTTCAAAAAAATATTTATTTTTCACTTTTTCCTTTTGGTTAATAAAAAAATAGAATTAGATATTTTGGGTAATTACTTATATTTATTTTAATTGATTAAGTTGACATGTTGGGTTTCATAAAAGGCTATAATACGTTTTTTTTCTTTATCTTTCAGAGTTTTTTTATTTTTGTCTTTAATCTTTTAAAATTTTCATTTACATCCTTTGTCGTTCAAAGTTAATAAGTTGATTAAGTTACTATTAATTATGGCTTAAGTGAATAATGTGACATGAATAATTTACCACATAACCACCTGACTGTATTATTAGACCATTAAATACTTTTTGCTTTTGTCATTTATCTTTTCATCACTTACATCATTTGCCCTTTTAAAATGCCCGCTTTCGTCCTTTATCTTTTAAAATTTGAGTTTGTGAGCTTTACCTTTTCATAGTTAATTAAAGTGGTTTTTTTGTTAAGTGCATATACTCTTAACTATGGATTACATTGATAGTGTCATGAATGTAAGTATGCTGATTGTGTCACGAGAAAAAAGAACATTTTAATTAACACACTATCCAACGAAAAAGGGGAAGATTTCTTCTCCTTATTAATTATTTTTAATTGAATTTGAAAATATAAAAGACGTAAACCAACATTTTAAAAAATAAAAGGTGAAAACAAAAAAAAAACAGTGAAAGATAAAGGACAAAAATCATATTTTAGCTTTGTCAAAAAAAAGTATATTTTAGCCTAAATGAAAAGATGGTTTTAAAAAAAATATCATAAATGTAAATATAAATTATTTTTTTGTTAACATACATTGCTTTTTTAGAAATGGTTAAATAGTAAAAGAATTGTGCTGATGCCCTAGCTCAATGCTTTTTATTTCAGTTCACAATGTAATTTCATATTACCTGCAATATCTTTGTTTCCCAATAATCTGAACTCGTTTGACTAGAAAATACTATTTTTTGCACTTGGCAGGAATGAGACCCAAACACATTCATACTACGATGAGAATGTAAAGATTACGTATTTCTTGGGTAGAAAATATTTATTTGTTTGTGTTTCTCATGCATGATTTCTTTGGTATTTTTTTGTGGTTTGCGTAATGTCTAAATTAAAAGTAAGTCTGAAGTGGTCATTACCGATGTTTTCATTTTAAATTTATCATTGAAAATGTTTGCGATGACTAAACCAAAATTCAATCCAATATAGTCATCTATTTTGTGATTTTTTTTTGGTGCACATCATCTATTTTGTGATTTACATGGAGAACATAAATAAAAGTATGTATCCAATGTATATGTAGAACCTGTTAATATCTTTGTCATTCAATCAGTCCTATCCAACTTCTATCCAACTTCACCTTCAAATATTTTGTCTTTTTTCATGTTTCCTTTCCAGCTTCCACGGGAAGATGAAAGGCCGGATGAAGTGGAAAGGAGGTAACCATGGTTGAGTCGTCCAAATATATACTTAATATTATACACCAAGGTTGTATCAGATAGTGTATTGTTAAATATGAGGTTGGACATTTTTTTAACCCAAAATCTACTGTAGGACATAAGAGCATTTGTATAGTTTATATGAAGACCTGATTCATTAAGCAACTATATTATATTGGTTACATCTATTTGGAGGAGGTGAGGTATTTAGTATTCTGGATGGGATTACGTAATTAGAGAGTTGAGACACTTGTGTTTAACTGTAGGGCTATTTAGGGTCTAAGCCTCTAAGGTGAAGTGTCCTTAACTGATTGTGTAACAGGTCATGGAGAGGAACTTGATGTTCAGTCTTGCCGCCTATTTATGTTGTCGAAGATTTTATTAGGGGTGGACAAAAAAATGATGCCCGACCTAATCCGCACTATCCGTTAAAAATTTTAGAGCCGCGGACGGTTTAAATCGGATATCGGGTTACTCGGTTGAATAAAATGAGTAGAAACGGATTAGATTGGTCGGAAGCGGATGCACCTAGTATGACCCAATGGTAACCGTAACCGACCGAATCCAGCTGGTGTTTAATTGTTTTTTAATGTGTGCAGTACAACTTCAACCCCAAAAGTTGAAAAGACTCCACAATGCATTCTGCTAGAGCACAGTGCAGCAGGTACTAAAGTTAACGTGTGTAGGCTGTAGGCTACAACACTCCAATCCAATGCCATACGTTTCTGCACGCCTATGAATTTGTAAAAAGTAGGTCTACTTTTTACTCTTTTTTATATTTTATGTAATAAAGTAATAAAGTAAGAACTATTCTTCTTCTTCGACTGTTTTTCCAGTTTTGAGAAAAAAAAACCAGTTGGCAGAGATTTGCTTCTTTTCTCTTATTCTTCTTCATTTGGTAACCGACAGAGCCCACCCGACCACCCGTCTAACCGCCGTATCCGCCACCCGAAGTAACCGATAGACAAAACGGTCGGAGATGGGCCTCATCTCTTCAACCGCAATTTGTGACGGATTGGGGTTTTTTGGACCGAATCCAACCGTAACCGACTGGTGTCCACCCCTAGATTTTATCATGGCTTTGACTCACTTATTATATATAATTTTGTCAAACCGCCTATTTACGATTTTTTAATTCTTAAGCTGAATTCACTTATTATAAAAAAAAAATACATGTAAATAGAAAAGAGTGTAGATAAAATAAGTTCTTCATAAATTAAATTCTGTATATTTCTATTTTCTTTAATAATTAATTATCTTATCATTACTTGCATATATTATTTAGACAAACCATACAATTCTCGTGCATCGGGTGATAAGACTGCTAATTAGCTAAATGCCATAGTATATAATTTGAGCTTATAGTGTTTTAATTTGTAGATATAAAGTTCTATCGCCCTCAACAGCACGAAATCAAAGATATTTTGTTTTGGTTTAAATATGTTTTTAGTCTTTGCAAATATAGCTGTTTTTTAAAAAAATTCCTGCAAAATATTTTTGTTTTAAATATGTCATTCTGTTAACCCTCCGTTAGCAAATGCTGATGTGGCTAACAGAATTACATGTTGGTATTGACTAAATCTTATTTAACTTTCCATGTCATTACTTTTTATTTTCTTTTATTTTAAATTGTTGAATAATGGATTAATTCCCAAAATTGAATCTAGGGTTCATCCCCTATTTCATTCATTCAATCCTCCTCTTTCAGTTTCCCAATAATCTTCTGAGGGAGAAGGAGGGGCAACGGTGGAGTGATTGGTGGTGGTGGAGACTGAGATTGGTTGTGAGGATTTCGTGAGAGGGAGATGCAGAACCAAAAGAGAGAGAGAGAGAGAGAGAGAGTGAAGCAGAGAGAGATGCGAGTGAGAGGAGGGAAAGTTGTGCACTGGTACTTCGCCGATAGTGTCGGAATCGAGTTCGCCGAAATCGGTGGAGGAAGGAAGGGAAGAAGGGTTTGAAGGTGTAGGAGGTGGTTGTTGTTGAGGGTGGTGTGTGGGTTTCTGATGGAGTGCGGCGGAGACGGTGGGGAAGTTGGTCGATTTGTGACGGACAGGGAGAGATTTGTGGTAGGTGTGAGGTTCAATGTGGCACTGACAGAGAGAAAACAGTGGTTGGGTTAGGAGCATTGACAGGATAAGGAATCATATCCACTTCTTGTTTGCAATTTGCAATTGGATAGATGAGAAAATGTGGCACTTCAAATTTGTTTGTCTCTACACTTCAATTGGATATCTGTGGCATTGACAGAGAGAAAATGGGGGTTGGATATCATGTTTGTTCTCACTAATTTATCTCTAATTAAGTAATGGAGTAGAAATTAAAAGGAATAGGAATAAATTGGAATTTTTTTTCTTGCATTGAAGAAACTTGCAGAGATTCATAACTAATGAAGGAGTAGAATTAATGAAGCAAGGAAGGTGCAGAGTCAGAAGACGGTGAGAAATGAAGACGAAAGCTTGCAAATAATTGGAATTTGTTTTTTTTTCTTTATTTTTCATATTGATTCTGAGCCGTTGGATTATTGCTGTAGGGACCTTTACTATAGAGGATCCAATTGAGCTTTAAACAAATTAAAAATAGAAAAAAATAACACATCAGCATTCCGTTAGCCACATCAACAGGGTATATTTAAAAAAAAAAGTTATTTTGCATGGACTTATTTAAAAAAAATAATTTTGCAGAGACTTATTTAAAAAACAACTATATTTGCAGGGACCAAAAACATATTTAAACCTTTTCTTTTAAATCATTTGATGAAAACTCAATACACTCACTAGTCCAACTAAAAAATTGAGACAACGCACTTCTTAATAAAAAATGTTGAATCTTCATCACCAACAACAGTTTTTTAAAGAAAAAGTAGCACACAGTTTGGAGCTATAGGAGAGCCCGAGTGCATTATAATAAATTTGATTAAAATTAAAATGGGTATATTTTTTTAAGCAACTAGTAGGATACCCGTGCATACGCACGGGTGCCGTCGCGCTTTTTTATGAATGAACTTAGACATAGTTTAAATAGTCCGAACATTACCCCGTGAAAATAAAGACAATTTTTAAATAGATAAAAAAGGAGTCTAAAAAAAAATAGATAAATATTAAAATCTAAAAATGTAAAAGTATCATTTAAAAACAATCTGTGCATTTATCCGGTGTATTTTATATACTAGTGAAGTATTTTTATATATCAGTGTTTTTATCCCGTGTTTTTTTATATATCAGTGCAGTTATTCTGTGTTTTTATATATATAATTGCAGTTATCCCGTATTTTTTTATATATCAATGTAGTTATCCCGTGTTTTTTTATATGTCAGTGCAGTTATCTCATAGTTTCAATTGATTATTTTAGTTGATTAGTAAATTATAGTAGATAGTAAAAAAATTAGATAGTAGATTATCAATAAGAAATACTTATCCTGTGTTTGATTACATATCAATACATTTATTTGTCCTTTTTGGGTATCAGTGACAAATATTTGTCACGTGTGTTTTAAATATTAATCAGTAGTTTAAATAGTCGTTAAGTCTTCTTGTTTTTTTAGATAATAATCTCGTGTTTTTTATATATCAGTTCAGTTATCCCATTTTTTTTTTATATACATCAGTGCAGTTATCTCGTAGTTTCAATTGATTAGTTTAGTTGATTAGTAGATTATTGTAGATAGTAAAAGATAGATAGTAGATTATCAATAAAAAAGATTTATCATGTGTTTTATTATATATCTATAACAATTATTTGTCCTTTTTTAGGTATTAGTGACAAATATTTGTCACATGTGTTTTAAATATTAATCAGTAGTTTAAATAGTCACTAAGTTTTCATTTTTTAGATATTAATCTCGTGTTTTTTATATATCAGTGAAGTTATCCCGTGTTTTTTTTTATATATTAGTGCAGTTATCTCGTAGTTTCAATTGATTATTTTAGTTGATTAGTAGATTATAGTAGATAGTAAAAGATAGATAGTAGATTATCAATAGAAAAGATTTATCCCGTGCTTTATTATATATCTGTGACAATTATTTGTCCTTTTTTAGGTGTTAGTGACAAATATTTGTCACATCAGTAGTTTAAATAGTCATTAAGTTTTAATTTTTTAGATATTAATCTCGTGTTTTTTTATATATCAGTGAAGTTATCCCGTGTTTTTTTATATATTAGTGCAGTTATCTCCTAGTTCCAGTTGATTATTTTAGTTTTTTTAGAAAAGCAAATTGATTATTTTTGTTGATCAGTAGATTATGTTAGATAATGGGAAAAGAAAGTGGGTAGGTTTGATTTGAATTTCGAAAGTTGAAAAAAAAAGTGGGAATGAGAAGGTCACATATGTTTTAAATATTATTCAGTAGTTTAAAGAGTCATTAAGTTTTCTTTTTTTAGATATTAATCTCATGTTTTTTTATATATCAATGAAGTTATCCCATGTCTTTTTATATATTAATGCAGTTATATCATAGTTTCAGTTGATTATTTTATTTTTTTAGATAAACAAATTGATTATTTTAGTTGATCAGTAGATTATAGTAGATAGTGGATAAAGAAAATGGTGGGTTTGATTTGAATTTCGAAATTCGAAAAAAAAAAGAGAATGTTGAAAAAAAAGGGGAATGAGAAGAAAGTGCACTGGGAGAAGAAATTTGAAAAAAATGTGATAGTAAATTACAATGTTGCCCTTAGTTAGATGAGTTGTTAAGTAAATAGGGTGGCTTGTTTAGGTAATAATTTAAGCGTGGTTTGTTTGTATAAATATATATTAGATTAGATTAGATAAATAGATAGTAGATTATCAATAAGAGATATTTATCTCGTGTTTTATTATTTATCGTTACAATTATTTCTCCTTTTATAGGTATTAGTGACAAATATTTGTCACATGTGTTTTAAATATTAATCAGTAGTTTAAACAGTCATTAAGTCTTCTTAATTTTTTTAGATATTAATTTTGTGTTTTTTTATATATCAGTACAGTTATCCCGTGTTTTTTTATATATCAGTGCAATTATCTCGTAGTTTCAATTGATTATTTTAGTTGATTAGTAGATTATAGTAGATAGTGAAAAAATAAAGTGAGTAGATTTGATTAGAGTTTTGAAAATTGAAAAAAAAGTATGAGAAAGTAGGAAAAAAGTAGGAATGAGAAGAAAATTTAAAAAAATGTGTGATAGTAAATAATAATGTTGTCATTAGTTAGATGAATTTAAGTAACAATGGAAAAAATAACACATCAGCATTCCGTTAGACACATTAGCATTTTTGTAACGGAATGGTAACAAAAGGGTATATTTAAAAGAAAATTATTTTGTAGGGACTTATTTAAATAAAAAAATTTGCAGAGACTTATTTAAAAAACAACTATATTTACAGGGATAAAAAACATATTTAAACCTTTTCTTTTAAATCATTTGATGAAAACTCAATACACTCACTAGTCCAACAAAAAAATTGAGACAACGCACTTCTTAATAAAAAATGTCGAATCTTCATCACCAACAACAGTTTTTTAAAGAAAAAGTAGCACACAGTTTGGAGCTATAGCAGAGCCCGAGTGCATTATAATAAATTTGATTAAAATTAAAATGGGTGTATTTTTTTATGCAAGGACACAATTGAGTAGTTTTTAAATTTTCTTCTCATAGTCACTTTACCAAGTGACCCTATCATCTAAGCTTTGGTTGTTGTTTGTTTGCGGTGGACCGTAGATGAGAACTTGAATAAATAAATTATAGCAGAATTGTAATAAAAGCACCTCGATTATTTTTTAATAAATAAAAATAAAACCCATTTGCGATTGCTGAAAGAAACCTTTAAACAGATCGTGCTTCTACTGAAGCAACAAAGCTCCTGGTGAATTAGTGCAGCCAGCCATTTGCAAACATGAAAGACTCGGGCTTCTTGGATTGTATTTTGGTTTTGAAAACTTCAAAATTGTTAATAAAATAGTTTTGAAAAACTTTTTTTTCAAAAATAAATAAATCTGTTTTTGATTTTTTTTAGTTTTTTTTGACAAATTTTGTTTAGTTTTAAAAATAAGAAAATAAAAAAACAAATTCATAAAACAGTTTCATAAAATAAGTTAATATTTTTCAGATGTTTAAGATTTTTTTTTAAAAAAATTAAGATGAGAACAGTGAATCATAAATAATCAAAGCCAATTTTTCATGTTTATCGACAAGATAAGCACTCATTCCTTAATTTGTTTTCGACTCAAAGATAAGCACTCCTATTCAATTGCTTATTTATATATTAGCATTATGAAAGTCTCGCACTATATTTTATGGTCATGATTATTGTTATATTAAATTGATTTCACCAGATTTGTTAGTAACGTGTTTATCCGAAACCATATATTATAACAAAGACAATTGTCGGGAGATTACATTGCCTTGTACAATTGGCATTTGGCAGGTTCTAATCACACATTGCAGGCTACAAACTGTTTATTTAATATAAAAATATAAATAGAAGCAGAAAACTCAGACAGAGATTTGAAAATATGACTACAAAGATTTGTTTCGCAAAATTGGCCTACAAAGGTATATTCCAAAGGTGCAGGGAGAACAATGTTGAAAAATATGATACTTATAAGTTTGTTTAAAGGGAATGACATTTTATCTTTTTATCTACTCCCATGTTTTTGGTAATAAAGCTAACGTGTCCCATGTTAGGCTTGTTAAATATTTTTTGTTTATCAATTCATCAATTGTGGATATAATCTCCATGTGTTTTAAGAAATGAACCAATTGTGCGGTTCAATCGGTTAAATCATGATTCAATGTTGTCTATGGTTCAATTATTTAAGCAGTTCGACCGCAGTTTCTTTTAGATTTAAATGATTGAATCATGACTTGAAAGTCTCACCAGTTTAACGTTTGGTCGGAGGATTTTCAAAATATTGATAATCTCTCTTTTGCATAATATTAGCAATCTTCAAGAGGACAACCGAATAGGCGAATAGTCCATTATATTTATACAGGAGTACCACTATAAGCCACTTTAAAATTAAAATGCTTTCTATGAATGTTCACAAGCGTTGACTGCATGTGGATGAGGTATATGTGCTATTCAATCCATCTTTCTATTGCAATTTCGTTTTAAGATATGGTTACATCATTTTCTGAAACACATATTAAACTCTGACATTGAAAAAATATATTCTTTTTAGAAGGGAGAATTTAGACCTAACTAAGAAATTTTTATGTAATTATCATACTATCAAATAACCCTTTTCCGTTTTAAATCAGCTTAGACCTAACTAAAAAATCTTATGTAATTTTTCTTTATGTAATTATCATACTATCAAATATGTTTTCATATATGTGTGTATATAGTGAATTCAGGGGGTGTTCCCTGTGTTTCTCAAAAGTTGTCATTGTTCTCAAAGTAAATGACCAACAACGAACTTAACCTTCAAAATAATAAACGTGGGATAAAAACAAAACTTGTGACGTAAGATTCCCTTAAGAGTTTATTCACTCAAAACTAATGATATGTTTGGTAGCCAAAAAAACTTAGAGAAAAGAAAGGAAAGAAAAGTAGGGGAATATTCTATTTTCCTTTGTTTGGTTGCCATATAAAATAAGAAGGAATGAAAAGTTTTAGTGGGTCCCATTTTGAGAAGAAAAGTAAAGGAAAACACTTTTTATGCAAATGACATATTTAA
The DNA here is from genome assembly GCA_963573325.1 of Astragalus glycyphyllos. Taxonomy (NCBI): domain Eukaryota; kingdom Viridiplantae; phylum Streptophyta; class Magnoliopsida; order Fabales; family Fabaceae; genus Astragalus; species Astragalus glycyphyllos. Next base: position 93,361,194 of record OY754307.1, read on the forward strand.
CCTTGCACTAAAATTAATGTATTGCAATGTAAAAAATATTTTACTTTATTAATAAAGGTTAGTTTTGTCATTTCTTACATATACACTTTTCTTTCCTCTTATTTTATCTCCTACCAAACAAGGGAAAAGAAACATCCCATTTTCTACTCTTTTTCTTTCCTCTCATTTTCTTTTTTAACCAAACACACCCTAAGTAATATGAGACTTCTTCATTTTTGAAATATCACATCAAAATGCAACAGCCATTGCCATCTTTAACCGAGTGATAATATATATGCGGGACAAGGTTCCAAGTTGTTGGGCATATATAATGCCAATGAAGGAGAAACGTGCAATGATGTGGATGTGAAATTTGATTAGATGTACGAGTGGACATTACTGCTCACGGGTCACCATGTTTGTTCTATGATTCTAATTCGACACTCCTTCTCACAATCACAGTAGAAAATAAAGGATAAGACTAATTATTAAAGAGTAAAGAATATATATACTCATACATACTAAAAACAAGGTCAACTGCAAGTACTCTACATAATTGCCTTTCACTAATTTGATTGATGCAATTCCCCGAGAACCACCACCAATTCTAGGTGGTTGCAGCATCTTAACAAGCTAACAAGCTGCGTTATTTCAAAAATAAGAAGTCCCATATTATCTCTGTATATAGATTGATGATGATGAACTGATGATAGTCTTTGGAATCTAGAGATTTTTGACTAAAATGTGTAAAAGATGCAAATCAGGTGTGTTATGGATTTCAACATGTACAGTGCAGAAGACTAGTTTATATGCTTGTGAAGAATAAAACAAAGGGAATGTTGAACAAGTGAGATGCAAAATGCAATAACACAATTACACAAAAAAGAAGCAAGAGCACCCAAGAGAAGAGAAGGTCAAAGATGTGAGGAATTTCCACAATATGGAGCACAAAAGCACTGAACAAGAAATCTGCCTTTCCATGAGTTTAAAATTCTTCCAAATAAATGTGATCTATTGTGAGCGTATGTAACAAGAGATATACTTAATCAGAAACAAAAAGTTACACTATTTTTTTTTTTTTTGAAAGGGGGATAATTTCATTAAACTGAAATTGGTCTAAAGCCAGATAATACAACAGGGTCTAAATTTGACAGAAAACTATCTGGGGGATATCCGTCCCAAGCATTACAACCGTGGAATTTTGCAATAGAAACTAAAACATGAGCCTGAACATTAAATTGTCTACGGATATGAAACAGTGAGTAGGATGGCAAATTCATCATCAGATCCCAGCAATCTTGAACAATAGGCATGATGGCAGCAGTAACAGATTGCTTCCTAATACATGATACAACAGACAATGCATCAGATACAATTGCAAAATTGGAGAGGCCCAAACTGATGGCCTGCTGCAGACCCCATCTCACACCCAAAGCCTCAGCAACAATAGGTTCCACTGCAATGAAGTCCTTCTTGCAGGCACTGTGAAGAACATTTCCTGCAGAGTCAACAGCACAGAAACCCCAGCAAGTGAAGCTTCCTTCAAAACACCCTGCATCCACATAGCAAATAACTTGGTGGTCCTGAATGTCAATGGAGTGATCAGATGACATGCTCATAGGTGTTGCAATGGGATAAGGGTTTGCTAGATTGAATTCATTGACAAATTCAATAGTAGCAGATGCTATAGCTTCAGGGTTAAGTTTCTTGCTATTAAAAACTGCATCATTTCTTCCCTGCCAAAACTTCCACAACAAAATAATGAATAATTGAGCTCCATAAGTGTCATCACAGGTTAGCCATTTGAGCATCCAATTGTTGAGATCCATATTGAGAGGGATGTGGGAGCCCAAATGAGAAGCAAAAAGAGTCATTTTAGCAAGAGGGCACTCCATGAAAATATGCTCCAAAGTTTCTGGACTTGAGTGGCAAAGAGGGCAAGTGGGATCAATGAGCAATCCTTTCCTACAGAGGTTGACTTTGCAAGGCAGAATTCTCTTAGAGATTCTCCACAGTAAATTCTTGACTTTGTTTGGAGCCTTAGCTTTCCAAATTGCTTTCCACACCATCTCATCATTTGAAGTAGAACTACTAGGAACAGACCCCAATTTCTCAGCACTGAGGGCATGATAAGCAGAACGCACAGAGTATTGGCCATCTTTCTCCAAGCTCCACACAAATCTATCCAAGGAGAGTCTGGCTGATAGAGGAACACTTATCATTTTAGAGGCCTCTCTAGAGTCAAAAAGGTTAAAGATCAGCGACCTATTCCATTGCTTGAGATCAGTATCAATGAGATCAACAACACAGGCCTCATCACTGAGAGTGTTGCCTGGGAGTCTTGAGCTCACCATATCAGCCTTTGGCAACCATTTATCCTTCCAAATCTTCACCTTTTCTCCATTGCCAATGATCCATTTACCTCCCATATCAATGACCTTCCTTGCACCAAGAATGCTCCTCCATGCATAACTGGGTTGATACCCAACAGTAGCATCAGTAAAGGTTCCTCTAGGATAATACCTGCTCTTCAAAACAGCTTCCAAAAGAGTAGATTCCCCTGATAAGAGCCTCCAGCAGTGTTTCCCAAGAAGAGCAGTGTTAAAATCTCTGAATCCCCTAAAACCCATACCACCTTTACTCTTAGCAATGGACAATTTCCCCCAGCTAATCCAGTGAATTCTTCTCTAACAAAAAGTTACACTATTGCACTAAGTCTTTTCATATTATTGTGTATCATTCATTTCGCCAATGTGTCGCACTCTAGCCACTTAGAAAATAGAATCTTACAAAAAAAAGTAATCATTCAATTGTACCAAAAAAAAGTAATCACTCAACATAACAAAATTACTTTTTAATACTTCTGTACTTGATAGTTGATACACCTAATTGGATCATTTGTCATGTATTTGTGTAGACTTTTGACTCACTAATTCAACATTGATAGAAAGTTTTTGATTCTTTTGGTTGAAATAATAATATATTACCAAAAAAAAAACAGTTGGAAAGAATAGAAAAAAAATACTTCGCCATTTACAATATTTTGGATCTACGACAACGCCTAAAATTACACGACACCATATATTCTTGTGTCTCCACAATAATACTATCTTTTCAACAACACTTGACAACACTTGGCCACACTTATTTTCTCACATGTTTATTATGTCAATGACTCAACACTCTACAAACTAGCCTTTTGACTAAATTGCCTTAGACTTTTGACTTACGAGTCACACTATTAGTGACTTATTGGACTCATGTGGAGACATATTTTAATCCGACAAGTGTTCTTTAGAACAGTTGCTTGGAGATCGATGCACTTGATATGGCCATATGTCTTCCAATATTTCTTCAATAGTTTCTTCATTAGGACTTTCTGGAAATTCAATTTCCATTGGGTTTTTGCTAAAATTCATTATTGCTAGTTGTCTTTCAATAGTCATCTAGAGTTCTCGTTTTGATTGAGGAGTTTGACTAGAACCTTCTCCATTTGCAACGCATAAAAGATCGTTCTTTTTGTATAACAATGGGCAACATTTTTTCGATCTCGTTGCTGTGGGAGTTTTTTAATTTTTTTTATAGGCAACGTTTAGAAATTGTTGTTAGAAGATAAAAGGCAATAATTTTTTTATAATTTTTTGCCAACGAGTTTAAACCGTTTTGCAAAGCTTTAATTTTTGTTTATTATTAAAAAGGACAAATAACTTAATTAGTCGCTATCTCTTTTGTGGACCGCATTTTTATTTCACAAGTTTGCATATTCGATGGTTAAAATCCAAAGGGATTTTCTTTGGGGTATCAGAGATGGGGAGAGGGGAATGTGTTTGGTGGTTTGGGATAGTATTTGTAAACCAAAGGAAGAGGGAGGTCTCGGGATCAAAAACCTGGAATTATTTAATATAGCTTTGTTGTCTAAGTGGAAATGGGGAGCTTTATCGGATCCCTAGGTGAGTTGGAGTCGTATGTTATCTTGTAGGTACGGAGATTTGGCCTCTTCATTAGTTCAGGATTTGGTGGATGGTAATCGTCGTAGGGACTCGGGATCCATTTGGTGGAGGGATTTGGTGAACTTGGATGTTAATGTAGAGGAACAAAGAAGGTTTGCTTGGTGTGTTAGAAGAGGTTTGGGTGATGGTGCTTCAATTAATTTCTGGAAAGACCAATGGCTTGGGATTCACCCTTTGTTTAAGGTCTTTCCTCTCCTGTATAATGGTGTTGGACAGCAGAATTTAACAGTGGCTGAATCTGGTGTCTAGCATAATTATTCTTGGCGTTGGTTGGAACCTTGGCATCTTGGTAATGATGCTGTCCGAACAGTTGAGGCAGATATTCTGCGAGATATTCTCCAGCCCGTGGCTCCAACGAGAATGAAGATGGATTCTTGGATTTGGTCGCTCGATAAATCGAATAATTATTCGGTTAAAACCTTTTATATTCAGCTGGTCCGTGGTGATTTATCCTCTAATGTCTCGGTGAAGTAGAATTTTTTTGCAGGTTTATGGAAATCAATAGTGCTTTCGAAAGTGTTGGTTTTTGGCTGGCAGTTGCTGTTGGATGCATTGCCGGTGCGCGAGCAACTATTGCGCAAGAATGTTCTCCACTTGGAAGACGATGCTCGTTGCTCATTCTGTCACGTTCAGCTTGAGTCCGTGAATCATTTGTTCCTCCATTGTGGGTTCGCGAATTCGGTTTGGAAGTGTGTTACATCTTGGATTGGTGTTGCTCTTGATTTGTCTCTGGATGTTGTTGGTCTTGTCCACCAGTGTTGCTGCTTGTGTAAGAGGAAGAAAGCAAAACGCACGAAGCACGTGGTTTGGTTAACTACTTGTTGGAGCATATGGCTGGCGAGGCATGGAGCTATTTTCAATAATGAGGAGCCTAATATCGAGAGGGTGGTGAATCGTATTAAAAGTCTTTCTTGGTGTTGGTGTATTTATAGATTGAATTGTAATTCCTCCTTTTCCATTTCAATGTGGTGGTCTAATCCACTACAATGCTTAAACAATTTGTAGTCTTTAGGGGGAGAAACAGTGAGTTAGGTTGCTTATCCTCACTGTAGTGCAGGTGGTACGAGGTACTCTTTTTCCTCCCTGAGTCTTTTTCTCATTGGGTTTTGGCTTAGGGAGGTTTTGAGGAGGTCCTCCCCCTTTCCTTTATTCCCATTGTAAGGGCTGGGCACACCTTGTGCTCCCTTCAATGAAATTATTGCTTATCTAAAAAAAACTAAGTTTGCATATTCACAAATCATCCAAAACCCTTATTCTCACAAATCCCTGAATCAGTTTCTCTCCAAAACCCTTATTCCATTCACAAATCAATTTCGTACTTCATGTCTCGTTGCCCTACGAATCACTGCATCGCTACTTTCTTTCATCTAAAGGTGTTGTAGAGATCTTAATTGAAATGTTGAGATACATACAATTATTTGTTTTCTTTCACTTACTTCACTTTGTCCGCGTCTTATTCTCTGTTTTTTTATGAGAAAATATCAGTTTCAGAGGGAAACACGAAAATGACTGGAGCTTCATTTCCTTGTTGCTTCTGTTTCTTTTTGAACTACGTATTGCTTTGGATTTGATGAAACTCAGCTCAAATAAATCAAATTAGGGTTTCATTTTGTACGGCTGAGATTGATGTGTCCATTTAGCATTATTAGATAAGTTATGCTTTATGTTGGCTTCCTTGTTTCTATTTGAATTAGGTTTCATTTGTTGAACTGTGCCTGCTCATTTTAAGAGAATTTGGTATTATGAGAAGTATAAAAACTTGCACTCTTTACCGAAACATAGATCATTAATTCTTTAATTTTTGGTTTACACCTCTTTAGTTGTCATTCAGTCCCAGGTTCATTCTGCATCCTCTCTTTTAGAGTCTATCATAAATTACTCCCAAAAAAAACATAGCCAATTTTGAGCTAGGCTGAGGTAGAATAACTGAAGTAAAAGGACTAAAATTAAAAAGACAATTTTCGAACTAATACACGTTGGATATGTATGACAGTGAGAATTGAAAAAAAAAAGAACATAGGTGATATTTGCAAGCACTACTAGAATTTTCGTCATTTCCTGTGAAATTTTCTGCGGATTATGGTTTCCAGTTATTTCATTCGTGGGTAATTGTTTCCTGCGGATTTTAAAATCGGCAGGAAATTTCCGTAGGAAATTCCTCAGGAAATTTCGCAGGATGTGCGCAGAAAATTCCGCAGGAAGTTCCACAGGAATCTCACAGGAAATTCAAAATTTCCGCACGAAATTCCGTAGGAAAGTTAGTTCCACACGAAAGCCAAAATCTAATACATTTTTTTCCACTCTGTATATTATTTATTACATGACAAAATAAACTTCATAAATCAGAGAAGGATTAATAGATGGGAAAATGCATAGAAACAAAATCACATCACAAAAGATAAAAGGTGTATTCTTGATATTAATCCAATGGAATTTTGATTTTAGTATGGGTACAAGCCAAAGACCCTAAAAGTAAGTTTAAAATAACAAGTTCACTTAGTTGCTATTGCTGCTAATTTTTTTGTGATTCATCATGCATGTTGAGTGCTAGAAGTCTCTCTCCTTCCCTCTGCATAGATTTCTTGTTATCCTTCATGGCCAAATCTCACTCTGTTGCACTGCAAATAAAAAATATAGATTTGAAGACAATCACAGATTTAAGCACAAGCAAATATTTAATAACTACTATTTCTAAAATAGAAGAGCAGAATGATGCATATCAAACCAAGCACAGATTCAAAGACAAACACAGATTTAAGCACAAGCACAGAATTAAGCACAAGCACATATTTAATAAAAAACATAGATGCAAAAATCTGAATAGATTTAATAAAAAACATATTCATAAAAGCAAAGCTATCTGAACAGATATAATAAAAAAACACAACTCAGAATTTTGATCAAACACAACTCAGCCTTCAATCATTCAATGAGACATCCATATTAAATATCATATGGATACACTGTAAATCACTCATAGCAGAACTCATAGCATGAAAATCACTCAAAATGTAAGAACGTTTTCACACAAAAATGGGTTTCAACAAATTGAATTCCTAGAATACAGAGGCATCACTATCATAGTATCAATCCTAGAATTGAATTCAACAAATTGCATCACTTCAATTTTCAATCCAAACTTAAATTGTTATATAACTAAACAACATATGTAGTAAGTATATTTAATGGCACCAAGAAATCAATTAACACTGACTTCTAACAATATTTGAAAGCTCAAACAATTGCATGCTAATTAATATGAAGCATAAACATAAATCCAATCACATCACATTCAAAACAAAACAAAACATAACAGAACACAATAAAACCAAATTATGATTTTCAATTCAGGAGGTGATACTCATCTAATCATCACATATAAACATTAGATTTTCAAATCCTAAATTAATAACAAACACATGATGAAATCAGAAAAGTAAGATGAATCATTGGTGCGTTAGGGTTCCAACTTAGTTCATCTTTACGATGGGAAAACAACTAGTTAGTAATATTGAAGATTTGCATTCAAGATAAACACTTCATATCCAAAAATTTGGCTTAATGAATTAGAGAGTTTCAGTTTCTTTAGTCATTTTATAGAACATTGATTAATGGATTAATGGAGAACACAGGAAAAAGTTTCCATGAAGGGGTATCAATCCACCATGACCAAACATATGGCTTCAGTTTAAATGTATGTATCTAAATAAATGCTTTAGATAAGAGAGGTACCAAAGATATAATTCTTATGGCTGCTACCAAATGTCCTCAAGCAAATGCCTTGCACAACTTGCATTTCCTATTAAAGCACTGCGAGGCACAACAAACTACAGTCATTGTTCATGTTTTTGCAGAACCACACTTAGATGAATGAAAGACCTGCTGTTGGAGCCAAAGAGGCATCATGATCAAAGAGATCTGCACTAGCGTTTATTCTATGATCCTCCCAAAGAAATGAATGTAATAGCTGCAACACAAAGAGATGATGAGATTGATTCAAAGTTTCAAACTCAAGAAAAATAAGCAGCAAATTCTGAACAACATACAAACTATGTAAGGAGGCACTGATTCAAATCACAATGTCAACATTATACCAGAATTAAACATGGCCTTTAGAGCAATCTTAATATGGAAAGGGAAGTTTCAACACATTAATATGGTAACACACTCTAACATTCAATTTTCAACACTCTCTCCTATCACTCAAACCCCAAGACGCTTCCCAAGAAACCTTATAAAAGCAATTCAAATAAAAACAATTGCATATCATGTTTACATCTGTCAAGAAAATACTCCCACATGATAGTTCAATCAAAAACCCATATAAAAGCCCCACAAGTATGTGATGACAGTAAGCTCAGATACAACAAGAAATTTATATTGTAAAAGGATACAAATATCTCAAAACTCAAAATATTACCTAAGTGTATGATACATCTTGCCACCAACAAAGAACCTTTCAGAAACCATCAATGATATGAAGTTAGAAAATACTTTTTCTTAACTTAAAGCTTCAAAATTAAAGTACATCAATCTAAGTTGTACAGGTTTTCAAAATACTGACAGATTCCACAACGACACCTTCCCAATGAAATATGATGTAAAGAAAGAAAAACTTTTCCAGAATAAGCTTGCGCATGAAATCTTCTACAGTAGAGCTGCAAAGCAAAAGAAAGAAATTAAACCTTATAGAATGCTATAATTAGGCAAATCAATAATCAAACCATGATATAAAACCCTAATTACATCGCTGGTGGTAGAAATTGAAGACCAAATAAATAACATGGATACTGCAAGAACAGATCTAAGAAGAAAATATAGAAACCCTAGCAAACTTTTTGAGTTTGAAAATCTAAGGAACAGATTAAAAAAACGAATGAATTTGTGACAAAATTCTAGAAAACGAACATTAAAATAGCAAGTTATCGATATAAAAAATAGGCAAAATTACAGCAGAAGACCTTTAACTTATTTATTTGTAACAAGTAGGACCTTTAAGTTTTTTTTTGTAACAAACAGGAAGTTACCTAACGTTGACACCGTTAACCTTTTAGTAAACTTCCGTTCCAAAAACGTTGAGGTGGCGTGAACGATGCTTATGTGTCAGTTATGTTGCTGACTTGGATATTAATTTTATTTAACATTTAAATAAATACCTAAAAATGTCTTCTTCTCCATTTAAACCTCCAATTCCCAATCTGAAACCCTAAAGAACCAGAACCCCCAATCTTCTTCTGCGTTTTCGTTCTTCTTCTTCTTCGTTTTCGTTTTCGTTATCTTCTTCTTCGTTTTCCTAAAACGTTTTCTTCTTCTTCGTTTTCGTTTTCGTTTTCTTCTTCTTCGTTTTCGTTTTCTCTTTCTTCTTCTTCCTTAACGCAGCAGAAGGGTTTCTCACCCAGGAACCATTGTTTTCTTCTTTCTTCTTCTTCGTTTCCTTTTCTTCTCTGTTTCTATTTCAAATGTTTCAACTTCTATTTTTTTAATTCCCTTTCCTTTTATTTTTATTAATTCTTTTTATTTGATATATTTGTTAATTGCTATTATATAGTTTTAAATCAAATTAATATCCAACTCAGCAAAGTAACTGACACCTAAGCACCGTTAACGACACCTAAGCATTTCTGGAACGGAAGTTTACTAAAAGGTTAACGGTGTCAACGTTAGTTAACTTAAAGGTCCTATTTGTTACAAAAAAACTTAAAGGTCCCACTTGTTACAATTAAATAAGTTAAAGGTCATCTGCTGTAATTTTGCCTAAAAAATAACTATAGTGGTGAGAAAACCTAGAGAAAGGAGTGTGGCGAAAGGGATTGATGAAGAGAGAAAACCTAGTAGATGAGAACAATACCAGATGAAGCTATGATTCGAGTGAGCTATGAGATGACGGGAGAGATGATGGTGAGACGATGATTGGGGTTGAGAGAGATTTAGGGTTCGATGATTGTGAGAGGAGTGGAACGCGTTTCTGTGTTTTACGTTTTACAAGTTTTTTTTGTCTTTTTAAATAAGATTTAAAAAAAAAACATTTCAGATTTTTTAATTTTTATTTTTCAAATATTTTTTAAGTAATAAAAATGAACAAACGAAAGAAACTTTCCTGCGAACTTTCGTTCTTAGCAAAATTCGCAGGAAACTCGTAAATTTCCTGCGAATTTACCAGCGAACTAAAATGCGCAGAAAATATTCTACATATTTAAAAATCGGTAGGAAAGTTCTCAGGAAACACCTGCGGAAAATTTTCGCAGGAAATTCCGCAGGTAATACCGAAATTTCTAATAATGAAGAATAATAGATGGAGCTTTGTCAAACAGTTTTAGCATTTGAGGCTCAACCAAATCTGGTAATACATAACTAAAATTGGTCACTATCACGCTAAAAAACCTTCTCGTGTTTTGGGATAGTTTGCAATTTTATCTACTTTTGTAGATTTCTAGTTATGCATCTCTTGCAACTAAAAGAGACTGAGAGGGTTTATATACACGAGGGTTTTAGGAAAAGCATAATCTAACTTATATGTAAAATCAGTGTAATACCTCTTATTTGAAGAAATAATGATTGCAGAATGACCCTGGGAATGAATGAGGTTTTATGATGATTATAAGTACATAATCATACATAACTAGTTTCCTAGGCTTATGAGTGAATGACATTGCCATTTCTAAGTCCACTTTTAATGGTTAAAACCAAAGGAAAGGCAAAAAAAACCGGACCTGCGGTACCCGTGGGTAAAACCCGTGACGGGTCCGGGGCGGGTAGTCAAACGGGTACCCGCGAATTGAATAAACGGATAGTCAAACTACCCGTTAGTCAACGGGGTGGGGCCGGTAGCGAGGTACCCGTGCCCGCGGGTACCCAGACCCGTACCAAAATATACTTAAATACCCCTCATATATATACCCCTCATATAAATACTCCTCATATTTATACCCCTCATATAACTATATTTGATAATGTTAGTGACTTGTTATTTTCAAAGTTGGAATTATTATAATTTTAGTGTTTTTTAACTCCATTCATTAACGATTATATATTAGTAAATAGTTGATTAGATAAATGCATATCGATATACCTAAAATGAACCGAAAAATAGTATTCAAAAGATTAATTTTACATGTTATTTCAAATTTTATTATTATTTTTATTTTTTTTATTAATTTACAAATATCCGTGGGTTCCCGTTAAGAAAAATACTCATTTAAGGCCCACTAAGCGGGTACCCGTGCGGGTACAGATCCCGTTTATACTAAACGGGACGGGTAGCGGGTAGTTGCTACCCGTGCCCGCCCCGCCCCGTTGACATCCCTAGAAAAGTATATTTAGTTAGTCCTTGTTGAAATAATAAAGACTTTGAATATAATTGAGAATGATTTGATAGCTTGATTGATTACAAAAGACTAAACACTAATCCCTATTTATAGGGATAAATAGACTCAACCCTAAATAACTAAATCAGGAAACAAATCATAATAATAATGACGTAATATGAAAACGTATCCTAGGAGATACTCTATGATACTAAAAGATATAGACTAATCCTAAGAGATAATTCAAGATTTCCTAGATACTATGTGTATTCTAACACTCCCCCTCGAGCTAAAACTTACTAAGTTTTAAGCTTGTTACAATTATGCCCCTTTGAAAGAGAATCAGGCCTAAAAAGATATCTTGGACAATCCAATAAATAGTGGGAGAACAATCAACCGATGATATCACAACTTCAAACCAAACCAATGAGAAATACCAAACCATCATAAGATAAACGCTACCAAAAACTTCAATGATATTGAGCCAATGCTTGACCACTAAAACCTTTTTGAAGGTGCCGCCACTTCAAACCAAACCATAATGATATTGGGCCAGTGCTCACTCCGGCAACTGAAACCCTAACTAGAAGTGTCACAACTTCAAAACAAATAAGATATTAAGCAAGTGCTCACTTTGGCAAGTCATACCTTCACAGGAAATGTCACATCTTCAAACCAAACCAAAAACAATATTGGACCAGCGCTATTAGCAGCTGAAGTCCCAAATGGGAGAAGTACATCTTCAAACCAAACAAGAAACAATATTGGACCAGCGCTTACAACAGTTGAAGTCCTAACTAAAGGTGTAACAACTCCAAACCAAATTGAAACATTTCATATGTGACAGGATCAGAACGTGCTCTGATACCATCTTAAGAGTGTGGATTGGGCTTCCCACTTATAAGCCGGTTTTGTGAGGTCGAGTTAGGCCCAATCCACACTCTTAAGAGTGCTCTTTAACTTTGAGCCATTTTCAATGCCACTGCAAACTACGGACTATGAAGTTGTTTCATCCATCCAAAACTCCATGCGAGTGAAAGATAAATTTATTGATTCTTAGTTCTTTTGGTTGTGTATTTTTTGACAATTAGATATTTTTCGGTCCCTTCTAATAGGGGTGTTCAAAACCGAACCAAACCAATACAAACCGCAAACCGAACCGAACCAAACCGAAAACCGCAAAAAACCGCTTTTAATCGGTTTAGTTCGGTTCTTTTTTTCATTGCACCGCGCGGTTCGGTTTGGTTCGCGGTTTTGATTTCAGAAACCAAACCAAACCAAACCGCAAGTAACACTAATTCTTTGACTCACTTACAAATAATCCATATTGTTATGATATATTTAAAAATTACAATAAAATATTTAATTCAAATTCTTTTAAACATTGTCTTAGCTATCTTAAAAGAATTAAAAGAGAGTAATTTATATACTACGTATATTTGAGTAGACTTTTTCTTAAAGATTTATGTTAGCAATTTCTTATGTTAGTTAATTTAACTTCATTTTAAATTATGTTTTGTCTTGGAAAAAACCGAACCAACCGAACCAATCAAAACCGCATTGGTTTGGTTTCATTTTATTTTAGGAAGCCAACCGAACCAAACCAGACCGCATGTAATTTTACCTTGCGGTTCGGTTCACTTTTTGTCTCAAAACCGAACCAAATCGCACCGCGAACACCCCTACCTTCTAGTAACTTCAATGGACAAGGAATGGATGGAATTAGTAAGGGATTTGTTTATTCCAAGCTTATGGGGACAACAAACACTAATCGTTCATTGCCAAATGATGTTGAGGTGAGGCAGATTAGGGAAAGTCGATCCAGCAGAGAAGAAATTGGACAATTCACACTCATATGAATATCAGATGGCTTTTAACACAATTTTAGATTATTCTTGAAGGCATGCAGAAACCATGTCATCTGTAGTAGTTAAAAACCTCAAAACAGGATTGTTCAATGTTTTAATGTTTTTTCTTTATATATGGAATTTAAATATTCACAAGATTCAATAATTATTTCATGACATTTTTGTGTAAATATTATTGCAATATCAAAACCAGTTGGTTCTTTCATGGTGTTGACAAATCAAATAATTTGAAGTATACTTTACTCAAACCTCTTATTTTTTGTGCAGAAACTTCAAAAGGGATGAAGGATGATTTACAAGCAATAATTTGAAAGAGACTAGGATTATTAGTTTTGTTAATATGGTGACTTTAACTCGTGATGATAATGTACTTAGTCTCTTGAGATATATTTAAGTAATTTTTTTCTAAATATATTCTGAATATGTTGGTTGTTTGCTCCAAAAATAAAGTACGAACCTAGGGTTTATAGATTTCTGTAAGACATGTATAGGATAGGTAGGTTTCTATAAGACATGTATTTATTGGTTGTGTAATTAATCACTTTTTTTGTCTCAAATTTGAATGATATTAAACTTAGCTTCTGTTCTCTTGCATGTGGATGAAATGGACATCTCAAAATTCATTAATATATATATATATTTTTAAAATTTTTATTATCTATGGCAACAGTTTTAAAATCATAAAATGTGTGTATGATTTGATTCTGCAACGGTTTTGTTTTAGACAGCAGTCTAAAACAGTTGTCGTTGACTAGAACGGTTTTACACCGTTCTCATAGAATGTTTCAAAAATCGTTGTCCATGCTCCCTCAAAGGCAATGGTTTTGCAATGGTCTCGCCTTTGCCAGTGAAAAACCGTTGCCTAAAGAATAGGCAACGCCTGCGAATACTACAATTTCAAAACCGTTGTTGAAAGATACGAAATGATTTTTTGACTTTAGGCAACATGTTTTAAGCGTTGTTGTTTCCTTAAAATGTTTCCAAGGACGTAAATTACATTGTAACTTAATTGATGAAATATAACATTCTATTTGTCTAACTAATACAAATTAAATGATGATGACTCGTAATAATATTGTTTTTAGTGGGGGAGTTTGATTTTACTCAAATGTTGTTTCAAATTAAAACATTCTCACGGGGTGGTTTATCATTACGGTAGGGCGCAATTTATTGTTGAATTTCGCATGTTGGTGTAATAATCCTATAACTTGCTTGCACTCTATTTCTTGATGGTATTTGGGTTAGGGTATTCTTTGTACCTCCTTTAATTTATTTGACTTCATAATTAAGAACCGCCACTGTAAGATTTCCAAATCCTGTGAAGTTTGTGTCCGAATGATTAAGGTATGGCAAGATCATGTCAATCGGACAATTGAGGTATTTGATCCTTAAAGACATTAAAATTTGAAAATACATATTGAAGGTATAATTTTTTTTGGATGGTTCTAAATCTTCCCAAGTGCCAACTAATGGTCATCAAAGTGATTAAATTTGTTTATGTTCAAAGATTACAAGTATTGTGGGTGGTGACAACTTCATACAACAATAAGGAGCTCATAGAACTAAGATTTACTTATTTGCATTTGTGTGAGTGGAAAACGTTAGAGAATCCATAAACGTTGTTAATATCCAGTTGATTTATTAAAAGAATTTGGTAGTTGGCACTTTTGTTTTTTTTTTTTTTGACAAAATGGTAGTTGGCACTTTTTGTTGGCAGATAGGTCCTTATTCCAAATTTTAAACATGCCTACCAAAGCAAGAGCGGGAGCCAATTAAACATGTATCTAATTATATGATAGAGTAAATAATAAGCATTAGCAATTTCAAAAAGAAACACCAAACTCAATTTCAAATGTGACTTATATTTATCTACCAATTATATGCCAACGGCTTCTTGGCTAAAAGCTTGGCCACTAATGTGACTTATATTTATCTACTAAACCATCAACATTATATTTCACTCGGTAAACCCATTTATTACCTCTAGGAATTTTACTTGTAGGCAAGGTTTAAATAGACCAAGTTTATTGAGGTCCAAAGCTAGAAGTTCCTCAACTCTAGCCTTTTGCCAATGAGGATGTCTGATAGCTTGATGAAAAATTTCTTGTTCAAATACATTAGTGACATGAAGAACAAAAATTTTATAAGATTGAGAAACTTGTTTTTCAAAAGGAAATTGTTTCTCATGAAACATATCTAGTGAATAATAAACTTGCTAGTTTTCAAATTCAAGAGCCTCTAACCTTTGATACATGAGGGATACCCCATGAACACACATGGTGCATAACAAAGACAACAAAAAGTTTTAAACAAATTTCCAATCAAGTTGTTTTTAATATTAACAATTAAACTTTTGTCAAAAAAAATTAACAATTAAACTCTTAACTTTTTAATACTTGAATTTTACGTATTAGTTAAAAATAAAATGAGAGGAGTTAGAAAACAATTATAAAACAATTTTATCAAAAAAACTTATAAAAAATTAGAAAAATAAAATGAAAGAGGGATAGATATGACAAACAACGGTAACAAAATGTAACGAAATCGAAATTCAAAAATAAGCGAGTCAGGCTGGGAAAATGTTAAGATTCAAAAATCCTGACTGTCAAACAAACAAACAAACCAGGGTTAGCTAACCCTGGTTAATCCGTTACCAACCGTTCATTTCACAATTAGCCCTCTTTCTTTCCATCTATATAACCACAACAGAAACAAGAAGCCAGTCACAAATTGAAAGGGGAGAAGGCGTCTTAATAAACGCCGCTCACTCAATCTTCCTTGTTCTTTCTTTCTTCTTCAATTTCCATTCAATTCGTTTCTAGGTTCTTCGAATTTCTGCAAAAATGAGAGAGTGCATTTCAATTCACATTGGTCAGGCTGGTATTCAGGTCGGAAATGCTTGCTGGGAACTCTATTGCCTTGAACACGGCATTCAGGTACGATATATAATCACGATCTAGGGTTCATGGTTTTGATTTTTCTAAGATCTAGGGTTTTCAGTTATCACAATGTATGTATGGTTTTGATTTTTCTAAGATCTAGGGTTTTCAATTATCACAATGTATGTATGTCTGTGTTTGATTTTAATTGTTGCGTTACGGTGTCGTTTTACAGCCTGATGGTCAGATGCCAAGCGACAAAACCGTCGGCGGCGGAGATGATGCCTTCAACACCTTCTTCAGTGAAACCGGTGCCGGAAAGCACGTTCCACGTGCAGTCTTCGTAGATCTGGAACCTACCGTCATCGATGAAGTCAGGACCGGCACTTACCGCCAACTCTTCCACCCTGAGCAACTCATCAGCGGCAAAGAAGACGCCGCCAACAATTTCGCCCGTGGTCATTATACCAGTAAGTAGTCTTTTCGTTGTTCAAGATATAGATCCTTGTTTATTTCGTTTTAAATTTAGATCTGTTCAATTTCTGACATGTGAATCCGATCTGCATTGTATTTCAGTTGGGAAAGAGATTGTTGATCTGTGCTTGGACAGAATCAGGAAGCTGGCAGATAACTGCACAGGTCTGCAAGGTTTCTTGGTGTTCAATGCCGTTGGTGGTGGAACCGGTTCTGGTTTGGGTTCCCTTCTCTTGGAGCGTCTCTCCGTTGATTACGGTAAAAAGTCCAAACTAGGCTTCACCGTTTACCCCTCTCCCCAGGTCTCAACCTCCGTAGTAGAACCATACAACAGCGTCCTTTCAACCCACTCCCTCCTTGAACACACCGATGTCGCAGTCCTCCTCGACAACGAAGCCATCTATGATATCTGCAGACGTTCCCTCGACATTGAACGCCCTACCTATACCAATCTGAACCGCCTTGTTTCTCAGGTGATATCATCCCTCACTGCCTCTTTGAGGTTCGATGGTGCACTGAATGTTGACGTTACAGAGTTCCAAACCAACTTGGTTCCATACCCTAGGATCCATTTCATGCTTTCCTCATATGCACCTGTTATCTCTGCTGAGAAAGCGTACCATGAGCAGCTATCCGTTGCTGAGATCACCAACAGTGCTTTTGAACCATCTTCCATGATGGCTAAGTGTGACCCACGTCACGGCAAATACATGGCTTGTTGTTTGATGTATCGTGGTGATGTTGTGCCTAAGGATGTGAATGCTGCTGTTGCAACCATCAAGACCAAGCGCACTATTCAGTTTGTAGATTGGTGTCCAACTGGATTCAAGTGTGGTATCAATTATCAGCCTCCAACTGTTGTACCTGGTGGTGACCTTGCTAAGGTTCAGAGGGCTGTGTGTATGATCTCTAACTCAACAAGTGTTGCTGAGGTGTTCTCCAGGATTGATCACAAGTTTGATCTTATGTATGCTAAGCGTGCTTTTGTGCATTGGTATGTTGGTGAGGGTATGGAAGAGGGTGAGTTCTCAGAGGCTCGTGAGGATCTTGCTGCTCTTGAGAAGGATTACGAGGAGGTTGGTGCTGAGTCTGGCGATGGAGATGATGTTGAAGGAGATGATGATTATTGATTAGATCCATGATCATGTGTTGTTTGCCTTTGTTATGTTTTTTCCTTTTATATTTTCGTTTCTGACAAAAAATTATGTGTTGTGTTTGTGGATGTTGCTCGTGATCATCAGTGTTTGTGCTGTTATTAGCACAAGGGTTTAATCTACTTATTCTATAGCCTAATTTGTCTTAGTAATTTCCAGCTTTCTTTTCTGTTATTGGCTTCAAGTTTTTAAATGTGTGGATAGATTGTTAGTAATTTCCCAGTAAAATCGCAGCTCGGCGAACCAATCAAACTAGCAGCATTTAAAATAATTTCTCAGTAACAGCATCATCTCTGCAATTTTTGCGCTAAAATTGAATTGGGAGAGATCGTTTTAACATTCATATTTTAGAATCAATTCAAAATATATGTTTTGAATGTAAATGCTACAGTGCTTGCTATTGATAGTACTAGTAGACATGAATGAAAAGGAAAGCGTTACGAGGAGTCCTAACTCCTGTGATAAAGTTTTTCTACATTGTGTTGTTAATCGATGGCTAAGATTTTTCGTCACTTGAGACTTGAGATTTGAGATAATCCATTCTGCTAGCTTTGCAAACGTGGTAATAGTAGTTCAATAAACCACCTGCCGGTAGCTTATGACATTAGTTTGTTTCAACAGCTAGTTTATTAAGGTATCAATTTCAATGTCTAATCCTTGGATTGCTCAACCTTGTAACTTCCTTCTGGTACCGCACTTTCAAATCTCTATTTAGGCCTAAGAAAGGCTGAAGCAGACTTTACCTACTTCGAGTGCCACGAGCTCTTTATTCAACCATGGAGGACTCATGGCAAATCAATCGTCGATCTTCTCGGGTGCTCCCATACTCAATCAAATCGGAGAATAAGAATGTCATCTTATGGCATCAACAAGTGGGAGAAGTTATTACATCTCATAAACTCAAAAATCCCTCAAAAATATGCAACAGATGAAGACCATTTTCTAAATTGTGTTTCAGATGATTACATCAAATGGTTAGTTCAAGACCCAGCTCTGTTTACTTCGCTTCTATCCACATTTTCTAATTTGGTTTTGTCTCACATACTTGCTTGCAAACACTCACATCGAGTAAGGGATAATTGCACAAATGTTACAATGCACGACTTAAAGCAGGTTGAGGCGGCTGAGATGTGAACTAAAGAACACTAATAAAGGAAATCACTCATTTTCAAAATATGGAAATGTGTATCCACACCTCGACAAACTTCTTACTAGCTATTGGTGCTATTGGAGAGGATATCTTAAATCAAGACAAAATTGATATCTCACTTGATAGTTTACTCGAAAAGTACAACAATTTTGTCATGAGGATCTATGGCAGATCCGACTCACCTACTCCAACGGACATTGGAGCCTTGTTGCTAGTATATGAGGCTCAATTGGAAAATATCTCCTAGAACTAGTAGTGGCAAATGTTACTGCTAATGTTGCTCAAATGTTTCGACAACGAAGTCATGAGTGGGTATATGCTCATGGTACACAATATCAAGGGTGTGGGCGTAGGTAGAAGCATCAATTTTGGTCGAGGTCGAGGATTAGGTTCACACCCAACTTGCCAACTATGTGGAAAATATGGCCATGTTATGCTTGTTTCCTAACGCATGTATGCTGAATTTAAATGTGCATTATCATTGTTACATAAATCAAAAGAGAAAAAATATATGTAAAAATATCTGTGAATTTAAGATCGTGGTTAGTGCAATTCAATAAGTGATTAATGATTATTATATTATTCATTCCAAAGTGGTTAACGATGTTTAAATTCATTGTTAATTTACCCACTCATTAACCACTCACCTAAATGCATTGACCACAACTTTAATGCGTTAACCAAGTGTGACATTTCAAGTGTGTGCAAATAAGTTAACTAAAATTAAATATATATGTGGCTTATATTGAAATTAACACACACGACTCAAGTAGGGATGACAACGGGAGAGTCGAATGCAGGTTTTGACTCCACATCCCCGATTTCCTGCAAAAACTCAAACCCCCTCTTGCTATCCTTTAGGGTTAAAGATAGAAACTCTTTTATTTGTATTTGTGTTATGTCATTGACGACATATTTTATGATTGAGTTTGGTTCATTGATGCTATAAAACTTTTTTTTTGATCTAGAGGTTTTTGACCTAGAGCCCTAACTAATTCGGACTTTGACCGAAAGGTAACTAAAGTTTTACTCAAATTTGTTCTATCATTAGGGATTGAACCCCGATTTTTAGCCGAATCCGTTCCTTTATATGAAGATATAAAATATAAAACTATTTGATCACGAAAATAAAATACTACTATCTTGTAAAAAAAATGATAATACTATATTTGACGAATAGGGTAGGAGTTAGAAGCAGGGGCTTAATTCTGTGAAAAAATATGTGGAGGCCCAAAAATTGTGGGCTGGTCGAATAGAAATGGCCCATACGTAGTCCACTCCTAAGAGTTCTACTGTTTTTTTTTTGACATGAAGAGTTATACTGCTTAGGTCACATTGGAGAGGTGGGAATTCGTTACTCATCTTTTCGGTTCCGTCGTTCTCCGCCCTCAATCGTCGACGCTGGTGCTGTTTCATCACCCCCTGATTCTTGAAGGTTTGAGTCACGTTCTGATCTTGACACTACAACTTTCTTTTACTATTTTTTTTGTTCTTTTATTTAATTTTGCAGTCTCAGACCGTAGGGTTATTGCATTAACAAACAAATGATTTTAATGAAGATATTCTCTATCAAAAGTGTATACTTTGAATTTATTTTCTCATTGTAGTTAAGTGCTTATATTAATTAATAATGTTTCGGTGATATGCAATAGGTGTATCATTGTTTTGTACTCACATTCAGTTACAATGACAAAGAGACAGAAAAGAGCAGAGCAAAATGGGAAAGGAAAACGGCAAAAATCATCAGGTGGATTTTCATCGTTAGATGTCTCTGCTGGGAGTGTTGTGTTTCGTATGCTATGTCCTTCTTCTAGAATTGGAGGTGTTATTGGTAAAGGTGGTTCCGTTATATCACAAATTCGTCAAGAAACTGGTGTGAAGCTTAAGATTGAAGAAGCTATTCCTGGCTGCGACGAAAGGGTTATCACTATTTTAGGTTCTGATAAGGAAACTGAAGAAGATACTGTTGAGCAAGTAAAGGCCAATAATGACGAGACCGAAAGCCAGGGGAAGGATGACGAAGGGAAAGAGAAAGAGAAAGATCAAATCGAAGCGAATGAAGATAATAAGGATTCTGTTCCCGTTGAGGATTCGCAGTGTGAGAAGGGTAATTCGGCTATTCACAAGGCTGTATCGCTAGTTTTTGAGAAGATGGTTGAGGGAATAGAGGATACAGCGGAAGGCGACGAAGAAAGTAATAAAGAAAGTAATTCTTCCTTGGTTTTTAGGTTGCTTGTCCTTTCTAATCAAGTTGGCTGCCTTTTGGGAAAGGGTGGGAGTGTAATAAAGAAAATGTCAGCCGATAGTGGGGCACAGATTCGGATCCTTCCGAGAGACAAACTTCCTCGGTGTGCATCGGCTTCTGACGAGTTAGTTCAGGTACAATGTCTGCACTAATTGGGGATAAGTTTCACATCATTTTTACATGAAATTACTGTTTGCTAATTTCATTTCATTTGAAGTAGCAAAAATCTGGATGGAATATTTGCCCTGTCAAATGTTATTTGATTAACTGTCATATGAGTGCTTTGCATCTATGCATTTTTAGTGGTTCTAGTGACATACAGCAAGAGGTTGAAGTACAAAATTGTGGTTCTGTAGTTGCTATCTTGTTGCATTATGGAGACCTGTTCATGCTTGTTGCTATGTTATAACATTTTTCACTTTTGTGCTATGCTGTAGATCACAGGGGACATAGAAGTTGTCAGGAAAGCTCTTCAATCCGTTACTCAACAGCTTTTGGAAAATCCGCCCCGCGATCATGAATCTTTGTCTGCCAATCATACTGGGCCGTCATCTCATTCATCTGGTCAATTCCCACCACACAACCGTAACTCTGCTGCTCAAGGAGCATCTTTTGCTACTGGGCCTAATGATATTCCTCTCTTCCATTCCGCTCCTCCTTTGATTCCCAAATTCCATGAAGGTGCCATCCATGGTCACTTGAGGCCTTCACAGGAAATGCTTACTCTTCGTTTATTATGTCCTGCCGAGAAGGTAGGGAATTTAATTGGTAAAGGTGGAGCAGTCATAAAGACTATGCAGCAAGAGACAGCTAGTGAAATCAAAGTTATAGAAGCCATTCCGGGTTCAGAGGACTGCATTGTTGTCATATCTGGTCCAGCGGTAATGTGAAATTTTCCCATTTTCCCATTTGAGTTATTGATATGGAGTCATATTTGCTTTTCACTAATGTTAGATTAAAAACTGCAGCACCCTGATGATAGGATATCTCCTGTGCAAGAGGCTGTATTTCGTGTGCAAAATAGAATAACCAGGGCCATACCTGATGCCAAAGATCATAGTATGTTAGCGAGGATTCTCGTTTCTTCCAACCAAATAGGTTGTCTCCTTGGAAAGGGTGGTTCCATCATAGCTGAAATGAGGAAGTTATCAGGTGCCCATATCCGTATATTGGCAAAGGATAAGGTTCCAAAGTGTGCTTCTGAAGATGAAGAAGTAGTTCAGGTACAATTTCAATTGAGTCTAATATTGGTGTACATTTAAAATCTGTCATTTTATCGCTTGCGAGTATTATTTGCATAATAATGTTGGTATATTGCAAGTATTTAGATTAAATTAAACTACCCCCATTGGATTTTGGAGATAAAAGGTCGACATCCACTAATTTTTAAAACGGAATAACCATTATGTCTTAGGAAAAATACAGATAACATAGTCTTACTGTCAAGTCGTGTGACTTTTCAAACTAGCAGTTAGAGTTACTGGCTGATAATTGCATTTAAATGGTAGTAATGATTTATCAGTTCCATTAACATGCCAAATGTCTGTTGCTTATACTTTTGCCAGGTAAATGGAGAAATTGAGGCGGTGCATGATGCCCTTTTGCACATAACCATGCGATTAAAACATCATTTCTTTCGTGATATATATCCATCTGTCAATTTTCCTCCAAATCCTGCATTTTTGGATCAGCATTCCCCATTCCCACCATATTTGGGAAGGCGGGGGCTTTCACCTCCCAGAATGTATTCTGACCTAGGTCCTCCTCATGCTAGTTTTCCCTTTGATGATGGCCCCCCTTTTTTGAACAATATTCACAGACCCGGAATTCCTCCTCACATATCTGAAAGGAAGCCTTGGGGTCCTCAGGTACTGGATTATTATTGTTATTTTTTATTGTGTTTGGACTTATTTTGGCTTACTCACTACCTTTGCAGCATATTCACATGTGATATATCATATAGGTTTAGGCTATCGTTTATCAAACACTGGATCTGAATGTTGAAATTATTGTTATGGAAATTATTAAATTAAAATTGAACTTGATAAGGAGGGGACATTGGTAGAAAATGCATTGTTTGCATCAAAATAAATATGTTTGTAATAATACTATATTTCATAAAATGTAGCTTATTTCTGTAAAATGTTTCATTTACAATGTGGGTTAATCAAACAGAAACCTAAAATATTAGAAAAATATTCCAGATCCTTGAAAAGTATAGTTAATTTATTTATTTTCATATCGCACATTAGATTGTTGCAACATCCCAGACAAATCCCCAGAAAGAACTTTCTTCTAAGAGTCTTTAGGCATATTCAGTGCGAAGCTGTAGAACCCATTTTTAGATAAGTATCTGTCAATAAAAGAGGACAGGACTTTAGACCTATATGACTTAATGCCATTATCCCTGCCAGACTAGCTACTATGGTTCTCCCAACTGTAAATTTTAGAAGGAATGGCATATCAATCTTTGGTTGCGAGAAGCAATTATGTTTTAAATACGTTTTTACCACATACTGATACGACTACTTAATTGTTTGAGTTAATCTTTTTGTTTTAAATATGTTTTTTTTACATACTGATGCAGCTACTAAATTGTTTGAGTTAATCTTTTTGGAAATCTGGCTTCTAGGGGATACATGAAGGTGGTAGACCTATGGGCTTGCCAGACTTTGCAGGAGGTCCACGGAGAATTCCTGGATTTGTAGGGTGTGTTATCACTGTCAATAACGCTGTAGTCTATTCATTGTTTTTCTCATCTCCTGATTCGCTCTCTTTCTTCTTCTCATTTTTGTCTGTCTAGTAATAACTGAGCTTTTATCACGCAGAGCAAGCCAACCGATTATCACAAGTACCACTGTTGAAGTTGTTGTTCCTCGAGCGGTGGTACCTGTAATATATGGGGAAGATGGCGAATGCCTGAATCAAATACTTCAGGTGAACCCACGGCATCTAACAATTTATGATTTTAATTGGTGCAAACTATTTTAATAGTTGCTTAGTCACTCATATATCCATACCTGCACCAATATTACATTGCAATTTTGCATATACTTGTGTGATTTTGCAAATTCTCACTGAATAGACAGAAAGGGACATTTTTTGAATTAATGGATTTGATTTTCATTTATCTTTTGTCTGTTTTAATTACAAAATTTAAAAATTCCTTGTTGGATGGTGTGATTGTTGATGAAATAGTTGTATGCTTTTAATGATTTTTACATTTACCATGTGGTCTACACTACAGATCTCTGATGCAAACATTACTATTACTGATCCAAAGCCTGGAGCTGTGGAAACTAAAATTATAATATCGGGAACCCCAGAGCAAACTCATGCTGCACAGAGTCTTATTCAGGCATTTGTCATGAGTGAGAGGGAGTCTGGTTGATCTATCCAATTGGGTAATACACTAATTCATTGATTTTCAAGTCTGGGAGATGTAATTCAGCTAAGTTTTTTGCTTAATATTTTTTCTCCTTGTTACAGTTTTTAGTAGGAATGTGGTGTAAATTGTAAAATGTTGTCCTATAAATTATGGCTATGCACTAGCTTTCCTTTAATGTCCATTTAGTTTGACCTTTCCAAACTCAAGTCACATCCTATTTTTGATAGATTTTCATAATGTCCTAAATGTATGCATTTTCAGTCTCCCTGAAAACCTAGGTCAAGTGTTTAGAGGCTTATAGAAGATAAGCTGTTAGGAACTCGTGTCACGGATCGCAGAAAATAGTGGAAAGTCAAAAACCCGCTATGTGAAATAGTGGATAGCGTTGCTGGCAAATATAAGTCAAATAGTGGGTGAAATAAGCCAATTATAATTTAAGAAAATATGCAATTTACAAACATAAATTAGTTGCATAAAAATAAACATAAGTTGTATAAAAAAAGTGATATAATTGATAATACTAACTCAAGCTCTTGGATAAAAAAAAACTCAAGTTCAATTCTTCTAAACGTAAGCCGTCCAGCATTTATTGGTATGATTAAGTCAATCAAATTAGTGCTTGCTTACTCCTTTTGTTGGACGCGTTTAGTTTTTAGGTTACTTGATTAACCTGAATGAGCCCTAATAATCTCGGATCTAATGAATTCTTCTATTTATGATATTGGTGGCCAGAAACATGCAAGAATATTGGTAGGACATTTCAGTTGGACTTGTTTGACAGTTGAGAAGTGGAATATGTAGTCAAATAACATTCTGTGCTTACTGATTTAAATGCTTAATTTTACTTTTATTGACCTTGCCATCCTAACTGAAGATTGTTTTCCACTGGCTTGTGAAAACAGAGATAGCTGTTGATTCAGATTCTTTCCCACTGATACAAGCTGAGTGCAGAACCCACTTAATGAAGTGGGTATATATTGTGCATGTACAATATGAAATGAAATCACCTGCCACTTTTCTTACCCCTCCAATCAAAAGTAACAATTCGACAGAAAATTAACCAAGTTTTTTTCCCCGTTGTTGAGGTGTTCTATATTTTTTATAATTTTATTAAACCAACAGAGAAGGGATGGAAAAAGTGGACATGTTTCAGTTTGTACCATAGATAGCTACTTAAAATACTAGTTCTGACTTTCAAACATAGGAATTATTCATATATACACTGCAGCTAGATGTTTATGTTCTTTCTTTCATAAACACCTGATAACATTACACAAGCATGTAGTTACTGATGACTAATTACTTATTTAAACTAAGAGAAGTTACAGAGAATACAAAAAACAATATAGAATTTTAATATCTATTATTGCTGAGTTTTGAATGGCTTATATGTTTTGAGATCATGAGCAAGGCCTTGGATGGAACCAACAGCTGAGATGATAGAAACTATTAGGCAAGCCCAGCTCAATATCTTGAGCCATGTCCATGTGAATGAAAATCTTTGCATCTTAGACTGCTTTATGTACATCTCTATTGGGAAGTAAACTGTTAATGGCCAAAAGGAGAGTGAACCAATCAGTCCTAGGAAGTCATTGAAGAATGGAAATATCATAGCTATCAATGCTGTGATGATAACATATGTTGTTCTCCACAGTGCCCTGAAGAAATTCACATAATAGGTTCCACATAGTGGAATGTTTAGGGCATGCTCTCCATTTACAAATTGGCTATTGGACCATTTTTCCTTACTCTTGGTCTCTACAAATCCAAATATGGGCTGGCAAAAGACCTGCAATCCATGAACAGTTGCACACATTCAATAACAAAAATATTAGCTTGGCAGGTTTTTCTTCCTACACTCCCTCGTCCCCCACTCCCTGCACTCCTATTACACACTCGGTATTTAGATAAAGAGTGATAAAATTTGTCACTCGGATATTTAGATACCATGTGAAGGAAAGTGTAGGGAGTGAGGAGAGTGCAAGATTTTCTCTATGTTGGCTTGGTTGAAGTTGTTTACCTGATATGCTCCAATTAAGTGCACGGCTATGCAGACATTGGCTAAGTCAATTAGCCAAAAGGGTTCGTAGAAGCCGAACCCTGTGAGGAAATTTCCTGGAGCATCATTTCCAAATGCGGCATAACCTAATGTCCCACATAGCATATAAAACATTGTTGTAGTCAAGATGCCAATCAAACTTGCTCTTTTCATGACTTTATTCTCTGGTGGGCTTGACTTCAGGGTATCCTGTAAAAGTGCGGAATACATTCCTCATTATAGTGGCCATGAAAGCAAAATATCATTACTGCGTGCTAGTATTTGATAATGATAATGATCCTTCAGTTCTAATGACAATGAATCTGATTTCTTTAGAAAAGCATTACGCGCTAGAGTTAAGGATTTTAATTTTAGTGCTAAACCAACCACCATCAAATGAGGTTGGTAGCACAGGTGATAGAAAATGAACTTGAAAAATTATGCCGTGTTTGACTGGGATAGCGAGTTAGGATTCAGTGTACCAAAATAAAAGGCTAAAATAGTTCTCTACTAATTTTTTGATAAAAAAAATGAAACACTACTATTTTTTTGATAAATTTTTGTTATTTCAATTGAAAAATAAAACACTAACAATATTTTTTATTTTTAGTTTTTTACCGTGCTAATATTTTTTCTTCAAAAAATAACATTCTCTCAATTTTTTTACTGGAATGCATTGTTTTTTGTTAAAAAGAAAACTGAAAGGGACATATATAATTAGTTAGATTTTGTATGCAAATGCGTCCCTGTGATGTGAAGTATCAGTTTTCTTTTGGTAAGGCATATCTTTTCTACTTTCCACTAACAAATGAGAAAAAAAGGACCAAGAATCTTTAGTCTTCATCGTAATAGATCCCACTCCTTTTTTGTGGAGAAGTAACAAAGTGCATTTGAGAATTACTCCCTCCGTCCCATATTATATGTCGTTTAAGATTATGGCACATGAATTAAGAAAAGTAGTTAATTTTGTATAGAAAAGAGAGATTGTGAGTTAGTTTACCAAATTGTCCTTCATTAATGGCATTGGAAACATAAAAAGTAGAATTGTAACGAGAGATATATTAAATAATGAAGGGTATGACTGAAAAAGAAAATTGATGTTGCATTGGTATTCTAAAAAGTCCTGTATTATGGGACAATTTTTTTGGCTAGAAAGACATATAATATGGGACGGAGGGAGTACATGTCAATATCTGGACCAAAAATATGTCAATATTATATGATATATTATTCTACGACTACTAAAGACAAGGGGTGGGAATAGGCTGGGTCGAGCTAGGCTTTGCTTGGCCTGGGTCTGGGCTGCGTTGAAAGTGCTAGGCCTGAGCCTGACCTGTGGTCTATCATAGGCCCAACTTTTAGACCTGACCTGGCCTTTGCGAAAGTCTGGCAAGGCCTGATAGCCTGTTTAGAAGTCTATTTCACAACCTTTTTTTACAAAAACCTACAATCTTTAAGTGATGTATGCTTTTTGTAAATAACGAAAAAGCTAATAGATTAGTAAAATTAAGTTCTATTTTATATGACATCCTATTTAAATTCTATTTTATAATAATAACTTTAAATATGTTAAAAATGGATGTAGGTTAATAGTTTAAATTAACATAAAAATTAGTAAATTTATGATTTAACATGAAATACAAAATTTAATACAACAATAATAATATTTATTTTTACTTGAATAAGCCGGCCTGATAGGCTTAAAAGACTTTTTCAATGGTCTGTGGCCTGACCTTTTTAGCTAAATAGGCTTTTTAAAAAGCCTAAGCCTTATCTGTTTAAATAAAAAACCTGGCTTGACCTGACGTAGGCTGGGCCATATGCCCCTGTCGATCGACCTGGCTTATTCCCACCCTAATAAAGATAATTAATATATATATATATATATTAATTGTTAAAAAAGCATAGTTCATATATATATATATATATATATATATATATATATTAATTGTTAAAAAAGCATAGTTCATGAGAACTGGTTTTGGGTTAAGCTCTATATCCCCCACAAAGAATAATAGCAAACAAAGTTGGTTTTATTTTTGGTTAATGAAACAAAGTTATTAGTTAAAATTTGAAAATCACATAGTGGCCTAATATTTAATAAATTGATGTTCGCAACTTGGCCACTTTGCCTTTGTTTTTCATGAATTATGCATGCATGCAAAACAAATACCCCTACCAGAAAGACAGTATTGAAATTAATGTAACGCATACCGAAAAATCCTTGCTACATACTATATAGATCTATCTGTATCAATGGTGCAGATAGGGGAAATCTAAGTAGTTTTGTATCTTAGAAATATTAATACATTTTTTACCTAAACTCTTCACTACATGCTTCACGATTTATATATATTTTTAATTTTATAAAATAAAATGCACGAGAGTGTTTTGAAAAAAGCATTTAACCATATATCGTCATTATCAATGGAAGAGGCTATAATAGCATACATTAAATTAATGGCTTTTATTTTTCACTTTGAAATAATAATAATAATAATAATAATAATAATAATAATAATCACTTGCCTGAATCTCAATGAGGACATTAGAATAAGCATAAGCAAAGGCAATGTCACCAATAGCTTGAAAAGTTCTCCAAACTTTCTCAGATCCAGTAACATCCACCCCAACTTGCACTCCTGTTAAGGATGTCCGTACAGGTCCCCCACCTGTTACTTTAGCTATGGATAAACCTAATCCAATGGATGAATAAGCAAAAGACATAACCGCTGCAACAATGGATAGCCACGACAGCTTATGAAAGTTTGGTATCTGACTAAGAACTATTTGAATGCAAGCAAAGATTATCATGAAAGGATAGTTTGATATATTGCACTTAGCATGGTGTCCATGTTTGTGAAAACAATTTGACCTTTTCACCGCCCTAATCAATAACACAAAAATAAATAAATTATTTAATTTAATAATATAGTGAAAGAACATTTATTATTTATTATGTGGAAACTTACACCATACTAATTGAAGCAGTTATTGTGTAACCGATTGTTACACCGATAAGATTTAGATACTGAGCTAATCCACAAAGTTGGAATTTCCTTCCTCCTACGCAAGCAAGCAAATTGGAAAGATAAAGTCAAAATTTTCAAGTCGGCAATATAGTTGACTATGTTGTTCTTAGGTTTACTACGTACGTACCTAGGACAGATCTGACAACCTCGGAATAGGTGTAGTTACGTTTGCCATGAACAGGATCAGGTGAACGATAACAATCAGCAAGAAGGGTTGATGTGAAGTATGTGATAAAAGAGAAGGCAAGGAGAACAGCAGGTCCAGCTATCCAACCCATTTGAGCTATTGCCCATGCAAGTGATAACACTCCTGATCCTATTACTGCTGTTATTATATGAGCACTCGCAGTCACCCATGTACCTTCAATTCAAACATAAAATAATTCCAATTATATATTTACTTTCATAATCATTAGTAGCAACGAACATATGAGTATGTTAGAGCGTTACTTCCATTAATTATTTACCCACATGAGTCTGTTCGAACAGTAACTCAGTTCAAATATCATTTTAAGGTTTGAAGTTCGAGTTTTGAGTGTTGTAAAAACTCT
Organism: Astragalus glycyphyllos; assembly: GCA_963573325.1. Lineage (NCBI taxonomy): Eukaryota > Viridiplantae > Streptophyta > Magnoliopsida > Fabales > Fabaceae > Astragalus > Astragalus glycyphyllos. The sequence continues at coordinate 93,391,266 of OY754307.1, forward strand.
ATTAAGAGAGAAGAAATACACGAACCAACAAAGCTAAGTACACCTTAACTAGTTAGATTACTCGACATAGATTAGATACTTGATAAAGCTGCTTCCACTAATAACATAACAAAAAATACAACCATTATTTATATTTGTCCGTGTATTTAAATTAATTAATTACCGGTTCTTTTGACACGTCCATCATCGTCAAAGTTTTTGCCACCATCAAGAAAAGCTTCAGGGGTTTCTATGTACATGGTGCTCTTCTGAAACTGATCACTACTCATCTCTTCTTTTGAATGAACTAAACAAGGGGGAGAAAAGGAGAGAGGAAGAGTGTGATGCTGTGTTTCTAAAGCTAGGTAGCAAGAAAGAAGAATGATATAAGTTTGTGAGGAAGACAAGAAGGGGTTAAATAGAGAGAGGGGGAAGGGAAGTCAAAGTTGAGTGAGTGGGGGAGTGTGGCACTGGCACATGTACTTAAATTATAGGTGAAGAATTTATTGAAAAAAGTGAGATTTAGTATACTTTATCAAAAGCTATGGAATGGATGGAAGTAGAGAAAGGCAATATAAAATTGAAAAGCTTATATATTAGTGAAATAAATAATAAATATATAAGAAGCTACTAGGTAGCTAGGTTGGATTTGTATGGGTGGAATTTTTGACACGAACTGTGAACCATTGAAGGTGGCAAGTTCTGGTCTGGCATGTGGAACCCACGTGTCCCTACGCCAGATCATTTTTAGTTTTAGTCCATCCATTTGGAGAATTTTATGGTAACCACTGATGATGGTTTTTTGTGAAGTCAAATGAAATGAAATGATATTGATGGTGGCGGAAAGGAAATGAAATGAAATCTCTAAACACTAAACGCACCTTGCATGGCCTCTCTATCGCACTAGATTCCTCCAACTTTTTGGTCTCCTTGGCCTTTTCTTATGTCAAATTTTATAGCCTTTTGTGTTAATTAATTAATTAATTAATTAGATACTCGTTTTTTTACAGGTATTAATTAGATAGTCTTTTTTTTTGGTTACAAAAGAGAAATAAAACAAAAACTACGGCCTAATAAAAGGGAGACTACGAGCATCAGCCTGAAGCAGATGAGTCATTGCCGGAGGAGGCATGACATACGGAGATATGTTCTCGGTACCAAGCTTTGCCAGAAAATCAGCACAAAAACTAGCTTCACGAAAAATATGTTGAACCTTCATCTCCCAAGACTGAGACAAGAGGATTCTAATATGGGCAATATCATTACCAAGTTTATGAAAAACCGGATCAACACTCTCAATAAGTTTTAGCGTGTTCATAGAATCAGATGAGCAAATGATTTTCTTGTATCCCAAATCCCAACACAATGAAAGACCATAGAAGATAGCCATTAGCTCAGCATGCATAATTGTGGAATTCCCTAAATAACCATGAAACCCTCTTAGAAAATTACCATGTTCATCCCTGATCAGTCCCCCAAATTCGGCTACACCAGGATTATGGAGAGCGCTGCCATCAACATGAAGAGCCACCCACCCCGTAGGAGGCCGGTTCCAAATAACCTCAATCCCTGAACTAATTCTTACTCTATTGACAGTAGGACCATAAGCTGATAACACATCAGCAAGCAAACCATATGACTGAGCAACTATGTCAGGAGGCTTAAGGTGCTTACTTTCAAAAATGAGAACATTCCTCGCACACCAGATTTTCCAAAGAGTTATACCACATAAGATGGATCCATGTTTTTGGATGGATTGTTGAAGCCACGTTAAAGGAACAAAATCATTAGCTGGCAATATAAAATTACCATTAAACATGCTTCTCCAAACTTCATTGGCACTGCTACAATGAAAGAAGCAATGCAACAAGCTTTCCTCAAGTGATATACAACGAACACATGAAGCATCATTAATAACATGGCGCTTCATAAGGGTCACACGAGTAGGCAATGCATTATGACAAAATTGTCACAAGAAAAATTGGATATTAGCATGTATTTTCAGCTTTCAAAGCCATAATCAATCAGTGGTTTCGTGAGAATTAGTATTACCTGATAAAAGCATTTGATAGGCTGATTTTTCAGTATAAGTACCTGAAAAATTAAAAGCCCACGTCCAGGAGTCTTGCACACCTGACACTAACGTTGGTGCCAAGTTCAGAATATTATCTTTAGTGGCTTGAGGAATCTGAGTATACAAATCTTCAAGCCTCCATTGACCATCCACATAAATGTCCTTAAGCTTCAAATGAGTGTCATGAATATCTACAAATGGCAAGGTTGAAGCCAAAGTCGTTGTAGTGGCCCAACAATCATACCATATGCTAGAATTACCCTCACCAAACTTGAAGTGGAAACCTGGCAGTAGCTTGTCACGAGCCTTTATCAAAGAATTCCAAGTACTAGAACCATTGGATTTTTTCACTCCAAGGAAAGACTGATGCTGAAAATACTTAGATTTCATGACATTCACCCAAAGCTTGTGAGGTGCAACATTAATATCCCATACCATCTTGCCCAATAGAGCTGTGTTCTGATGGCGAGCAACCCTTACCCCCAAGCCTCCATCCCGCTTCGGTCTAGTAATTGTGCTCCACTCCACCATATGCATCCCAGCCTCATTGTTACCATGCCATAAGAAGTTTCTAATGGATCTATCAACTTTGTTACAAACAGATTGTGGAAACCAATGTACTTGCATACCGTAGGATGGAATAGCAGCTAACACCGAGGAACCGAGGGTGAGCCTCCCTGGTTTATTAAGTAATTTCCCCTTCCACGAAGCCAACTTGGAGTTAACCCGATCTAGAATGAAATCAAAATCGTCATTCTTAACTCTACCTTCAAACATCTTAAACCCCAAATACTTTTCAATACGAGTTGTAAATTGGATGCTCAAGATATATTTAATCTTCTCTTTCTTAGGTGCTGGGACACACTTAGAGGTAAGAATAGCTGATTTGGCTAGGCTAACTTTGAGGCCAGAAATATCAGTAAAGGTATCCAACACACGCTTAACGACTTTAGCTTGAGAAGCTTTTGCCTTAGCAAAAAGAAGGACCTCATCCGCAAAGAATAAATGCGAGATATTCGGTCCGTTCTTAGACAATTGCAAAGGCAACCACCTTCCATTTCCAACTTCACTAGAAATCATCTCACTAAATCTTTCCATGCAAAAAACAAACAAGTACGGAGATAAAGGGTCACCTTGCCGAAGGCCTCTCTTTGGTGCAAAGCTCTCCATACGGTTTCCATTCCACAATAAAGAGATAGTAGAGGAAGTGATTCCATGCATAATCAGATTAGTTATGCCAATAGGAAAACCAAACATGACAAGAGTTTCATTCAAGAATAACCAATCAACACGGTCATAAGCCTTCTCTAAATCAAGCTTGAGAATCATATCACCTTTTTTACTCTTCTTTTTCCCCATGTGATGAACAAATTCTTGAAGAATAATGGCATTTTCCTTTGTCCCCCTACCTGGAATAAAGCTACTTTGAAGAGGACTAACAACCGAGTCTAGGTGAGGACGTAACCGATTAACCAACACTTTCGAAATGAGCTTATAGATAACATTGCACAAGGTAATAGGGCGAAAATCCTTAAAGGAGGTTGGACGGTCTTCTTTAGGAATGAGAACCAAAAGAGTCTCTGATGTTTTACAATCAAAGAAACCAGTGTCAAAAGCATTCTTAATGAACAGCCACACATCATCCCCAACTGAATCCCAATACATCTTAAAAAAGATTGGTTGGAAACCATCTGGACCAGGAGCTTTATAAGACTTCATTGACATGAGAGCTTCATAAACTTCGTGCTTAGTCACAGGTTCCACTAACGCCTTCCTCACAGACTCCCCAAGGGGATTACTAATTAAACCAAGTTGGCTAGAGTGCACATCTTCTGTTGTACAAAAAAGATCCCTAAAATAATTGACTGCTTCTAACTGAAGGGTCTCTTGATCAGTACACCAAGAACCATTAGGAAGATGTAAGCCATGAATTTTATTACGTTTTCTCCGCACCACTGTCTGAGTATGAAAAAAGGCTTCATTTCTACTACCCAACCGAATCCACTTTTCTCTAGACTTTTGAAACCACAGAGATTCCTCTTGGAAAAGAATAGACTCATACTATCTAAAAAGTTCCTTTTGAAGAAGCACCAACCTGGCTGAGTCAATATCTTCTAAGGCACGTTGAATCCCCCTCAATCTAGCTTCTAGCTTTCTTTTCTTAGCAAAAATATTGCCAAATATATTTTTATTAAAAATAATGGAGTCTTGTGCTACACAATGAAGAGAGTCAAGCATCCTAGGTTTACCTTTTTGCCACACATCCTTCACCACTTGAGCATAAGAATCATGGGTACACCAAGCAGCCATGAAACGGAATGGCAGAGAAGTTGAGTTCTGATCATTTTGGCAGCCACGCAAAAGCAAAGGGCTGTGATTTGAACTTCTCTTAATCAAGTGCTCCACAGTAGCTTCGGGGAAAAACATTCTCCAATTATGATCCCTCACTGCCCTATCCAATCTTTTAGACACTAAACGATTTCCTCTACAAATCCCCTGCCAAGTAAATTTAGTACCATAATACTCCAAGTCAATAAGATCATTTGCCTGCAAGACATTGGCGAAACGACCAGCCTTGGAAGGATTAAAATTTCCGCCCTTTTGCTCCAAAGGAAGAAGAATCTCATTAAAATCCCCAATCAACATCCAAGGGTCCTGAATCGTAGGTTGTAAGCTCACCAAATAATCCCAAAGATGCAACCGAATAGAGTAATGAGGACTAGCATAGACCCCTGAACAAGTCCATCTCTGAACCCCATCATCTATATCTAAAGTTACACACTGATGCATGTGGGCTCTCATAGTTATATTATAAGGCCTGCCCTTCTTAGCAAGAGCCCAAATACCTCCAGAAAATCCCCTAGCTTCCTCTAAACCCACCGTATCACGACCCACGCGGTTCCAGAACTGAGTGGCTATAGATAAACCCGTCCTAGGCTCAAAAACAAAAACAATATCCGGGTGATACTTTCGCAACAACTCCTTCATGTTTTTCCTGCTACTCTTACTAGCAAAGCCAAAAACATTCCAAGATAATATTTTAAAATTGTTGTAATTCATCATTAAAATATTATACTTAAAGGAACCCCAGCACCATGCACTATCCTTGAAGCATCTCTGATGTCTTCTCGACTGTCTCTTCCATGTCATCCTCACTTGAGCCAAAAACGTGACCAATGGCTTCTAAAGCCACCACTTGATTAGAAAATGTTGGATCAGGTGGTTTTTTCTGGGTCACCACATTTTTTTGCGTAACATCATTCTCACCAGCATGTGATATCTTAGCCTCAATATTAGTACAAGTATACCTTAAAGCCTCCATTTGACTCTTTCCTGGAAGCCTTTCCTTACCTTTATTAGCTACTATATTAATATTTTCCTCCAGCTTGTGCTTGTTAATGCTTGTGGGACCCTCTTTATAACAATTCCTGCATTATGTCGTGGTTGGCTCTTCATGGGATTTGATTCCTGACGTTGCCTCTTTTTCTTGACCCACGTCTTGTCCCCACCGTTTGATGAGTCTCCCACATTAAAAGTAACACCCCCCACGCCAGCCTTCTCAAGAGTCTCAGTGATATTCGCCTCGTATTCCCCCAAAACCTGAAACTGATTTGATTGAATATTCTTTTTTGTTCCAACACCTCCTAAAGTTGCGCCGTTATTCTTCCCCTTATTCCTTAACGGTTTCCGAATGTTTTCCACAATCAAAGTGTCATGATGAAGTGGACCCCACGATACTGAATGTGGGATAACTGCATCTTCGATAACCGCTACGGCAACATTCTGGTCACCAATAATAGCAGCGTCTGTCGGCGATTTGGGAATTCTGGCGACACCACCATTTACTGTTACGTCATCCTGAAAACGTTCCGAAGGTTTCACCAATTTACAGTTTCTTCCAATATGACCATATAGGCCACACTCTTTGCATAATAGATGCAAACCTTCATATTGAATATTGAACCATCTGTTCCTAAACCATACTTTTCCAACAACAGGCTCATCAAGATTGATTTCTACGCACACACGAGCAAAACGACCTCGTGAAGCGTCAATAGTACGAATATCAACTTTGATAGGTTTTCCCACTGCTGCACCTAGAGCCAAAAGAACACTCTCATCATAGTACTCCCATACCAAGGAAAGGAAAATGAATCCACACCATAGTGGTATTGATCTTAACCTCAGAAGCAATGAAATCTGGTGTCCATGGTCTCACTGCCACATAATGATCAAAAATCATCCATGGACCATCACTTATAACCTTCTCACTATCCGCTGCCATATCAAACTTGACTAAGAAATAGCCACTCCCTATATCCACCATCTCCATTCCTCCAGTAAGCCTCCATGCAGCCTTCAACCAATCTCTCATAGTCAAACATCCCAGTGTTTTTCCAAGCAAAGTCACAATCACTGCATCCTTTCATGGAGTTCACAGCTCTTCTAAAATACCCTCATCTATAAAACATCTTGGTTTCAAACGGTCCCCTCCTTCCAATTCTATCTTGAAGAGATTCTTTGCCAATAAATCAACCTTCTCCCTTCTTGGTAGTGGTTCCTGCACCCCCATCAACTTATCTCTAAAGGACATCCTTCCCTTGGCCCCCCCTCCGCCATCCGGTGGTTTCGGGGGAACCATACCAATGCCGGCGCTCTCTCCACGTTCGCTCTCCATCTCTCCACTACTAATCAAAGGCATAAACAAAGGGGAAATTATTAGAATCTGATAATTCTCGTATTAATAGATAGTCTTATAAGTGGAAAATAATTTCGGATGTTAATCGGCTATTTATATGTCTATAATTTTTTCTGATTACTTTATATCCTTTCATTTATTTTAACATTAATTGAACACGAATATTTAAGTTTTTATAGTTATTTTATCTAATAACAATTTTACAGGTTCATTATTATTATTTACTAATTTTTTTTTAAAATTTACTAGTGATTTAAATAAAAGTTTTGACCTGTTTTACTAATAATTTTTGTACTAGAGCATCTGATCAACAAATTTAAAATAAAACTATCTCTATTTAAAAGTTATTCTATTTTTTGTCAAAAAAAGGTACTACTCTATTCAATTTATACCGGTGCTTATATATAAAATTGCACACTAAACTACGACCTGTATAAAAGCACTGTTGAGTATAAATGATTCCATTCTTGTCAAAAAGAAAGAAATGATTCCATTCCAGAAAAATTAAATAGAAGAACTAACAATAGAGATAATTTGTTTTTACAAAAATTTGATTAGAACTTAGAAGCCTAATAAAAGAATGTTAATAAAATAATCGGTCGAAAAGATATTAAAAAATTAACTAATAAAAATTTATAAAAAAAAATTAACCAAGCGAATGAGTTTTCTTATTTCTCATATCTATAGAGAAGGAAACTCTTGTGCGAATAAACAAACTAATTACGAGTTTTTTACTACTATTCTTTAGGGCGTTAGCCCTCGTTCAATACCAAAAGAAAAATGGTTTTCGGTCAAAAAAGAAAAATTCGGTTAAATAGTTGACCATCAAATAAACAAATAAGTAGACAAAAAATAAAAATAAACAGATAAGTATATCAAATTTATCCATAATTAAAACATGCTAAAATATAATCGAATAAATTAAGTCCACAACATTATATATGGTTAATCGGTTGATATGAACTTGACCTAACTTCTCAAGTTGTTTTCTTGAGGCGCAATGATGAGGATCATATCTAGTGCACCTCATGCTAAGATTAAATAATCCTTAGTTGCCGACTAAGCACCCTGGATCTGCATTTCATTGGTTCCAATATCAGAGGCAATAAATCATGGTCAAAAAAGTGGTTTTCTTCAAAACACTACTAATATTCTAGTTGTCCTTTTTTCTTTTAAAAAAAGGAACTCAGCTTATCCTCCACTGTATGTATGTATGCATGTGCCCATTGTTTTCATCACTAGTACGCTTCAAATGGATGGTCTTTATTGATGCCCATCATGTGGATATAACTTTAGCGGTGAATGGTGTACAAGAGCTTTTAAAGCGATATTGAAATTTGTTAGGTCTGAGTTTGGTAAGTGGTATGTAACAAACTTGTTTTTGATATTTGACTTGGTCTTTTTAAAAGTTTGATAATGTCTGAAAGTTTGTTTAAAAGTTTATTTTATCAACTTTTTACGAAAGACTAGAATCTTTGAGTAGTATAGACTTTTGTAAATAGACTATCAAACTAATACATCAATGAGATTGAGAGATAATTCGAGATCTAACAAAACGTTTTAGAGAATCATCTTGATATGACAACCTATTTTATCTATGTCAATATGTTTAAAACAACAAAAAATTATATAAATTTACGATTTGATACAAATTACAAAATTTCATATAGTAAAAGTTAATAGAATGTCACTGGAACGTTACACAAAGTATAAATATCTAGCTAACAAACAAAGGAAGCACCCATACCTCTGGTAGTGGATTGAACCAAATCTGGTATAGCTGAAACTCCTTAAAAATAACACTATGCATGAGCAACACCTGAAACAACCAAGATCCTAATAAACTAACTTAATTAAAACATAAACAAACCCTAATGCAACCTAAGACGACCTACAATCTATGTTAAAAAATAGATAGTAAGCATAGGGCCTAAGAAATAGTGTATAAGTGGGAGGCATTCCCCACCTTACAAGCTGGTTTTGTAGGGTTGAGTTAGGCCTAATGCACATTCTAAGATCTTCTTCGGGGTCTTGCTTTGTGTTGGGAGCTTGGCTATAAAAAGGTAGCTTGCTATTCAGATTCACTGAACACATTGAAGCTCCAATAAAGTGCTAATCCCATTTATCATTCACAAGGTTTAGCTTGCGTGGCACAGGGAGCTTTTGGATCGTGCTTGGGAGATCAAAATTCAACATGTGTTCCGTGAAGCTAATTTTTGTGCAAATTTTTTGGCGAAGTTTGGTACCACGATCTTGTCTCCTTTTGTTTTGTTGGATGCTCCGCTGCCTGATATGCGTCAATTGCTTGAAGCTGATGCTCTCGGGACTTCCTTTATTAGGTCTTAGTTTTTTTTTCACTAAGGCACTAATGATGGGTATTTTTTATGTACATGACTAATTAATTGCTTATGGAGAAAAAAAATTGTTAATCTTATATCTCCGACTTTGAACTCCTCTAATGCTCTTTTTTTAATAAAAACTAAAAACAAATTCTTAAACAAAAATATTACAGGTTTTATTTGCTCCCAGGATTGAACCCCGCCGCCCCCCCTCTAACTATTAACACACTAATTTCTAACCACTTTGCTTATAAAAAAAGCTAAATATTTTGGATCCGCCATTGAGTCCAAAACAATAATGAAACCCTAAGCAATTGTTTTCCTTCACCCAAACAACTTTATGTTGTATGTGAATGAGAGGCCCTCTTTTCCGATATGGTCTTACACCTTACACCCCATTTTCCCCCTCATCCCAAAAACTTGTTTATTCTAATGAAACCCCAAAATACCCTTCTTATTCCAAACTTAACCCAAATTTCCACCAAATACCCCATCCAATCCCACCACCACATGTAACCATACCCACCCTAATCATGGGTTCATCGCCGTCTACCGCTAGAACTCTGGCATGACACCACCTCCTCCTCCCTCATGGCTCCACCACCTCTCTGCTCCTCCACCCCACACGCACATGTAAGTAAACCCAACACTCTCAAAGCATAACCACCCCTCTATCACCTCACAACCAGTGTCCACTACCGTCGCACCTGAAATACCATCGCACCATCTCTCCCCTCCACAACAATATATCGTGCCTCCACCACCACCCACCGGAGTTGCAAAATCATAGGTATCATGGTTTTCAGAAACTCAATTTCCGAAACACCTGTGGTTAAGTAGATGATAAACTCCACGATGAGTTTGGTCCACGTCTTGAAATTAATTTTCTGAATGTATAAATTAAATAGTCGTTTGAAAACTAAATTTCTGCAAACTCAATTGATTTATACATATATATATATATACAAGTGATTGTTAAAGTTAGAGGTAAACAATTTTTTTTTTGATGTAAGCTATGAAATACAAAAAATATTACCATAAATAATTAGTTTTTAAATAAAATCAATGCTATTGGTACCATAAATTAACTTTAAAATAAATTTTGGCATATAAAATTATAATTAAGTGCAATTGAAAATCTACTTTTATTTCACAAGTATATAACTGATTATGGGCCATGGGGACATGTATAACTTACTCTTTTTTTCATCAATACAAGTGTAACTTACTCTAACATCTTTTATATTATTTAAATGACACTAAAATAAAATTATAATTAAATGCAATTGAAAAATTATTTCTTTTATTTGAGATTTAAAAAGTGATATTACTAACAACTTTCGAATCCCCCATGGTCTCGAGTTCAAATCTTGAGTGTGGAAAAAAATTTGGTGGGAGAAGAGAACCACACGAGCCAGCAAAGCCGAGTACTCGTGGCCGAGGGGTGACCCTAAGCATGGGCAAGAAGGGCAACATCAAAAACTCTTTTACTTATTATTATATAGATATATTTAAATAAAGTAGAGATTTTAACAACCGAATCAAAATCATGTTATACAATACTGAGTTCTTTGAAGACAATTAATTGATTCCTAATGGTTGCAGATAGATATATAGCGTAATATTAACTATTCATGTTACTAAAAAAATATTTTTCATTGTCAATACTAGATTGAAATTGTTAAAAACTTATTTGCAACCTATAATGTCTCAAATTGGATTAAGTAGTCTCATTTTAATTTCTATTGAAAATAATTATTAAAAAACTTTAATTATGAATGAATTTCAACAAAAATGCACCGAGAAATTCATTCAAATAACTTCAAGGGCATCACTTTAGCGGTTCGTCTAGGACATCCAAAGTCTCAAGATCGGCTATGTAGAGAGCCCATATACAACTTTTTTTTGACGTGAAGAATATATATACAACTTAGTATTGAGTTCTCTGTGCCCTAATAAGATCCTGGTAAATTGTTTTTGACTTATTAAAGTACATTTTCTATGAGTACTTATGCATCTTTTGTTAAGCTAGTAAAATAAAAAAATGTTAACGGATTACATGTTAGTTATAATGTCATACAAGTCACCTTATGTCTTCATTTATTTTTTGCCTGAAAAACTACCACATTAGAATTGCATGTTTACATGACAACTAGTAAAGATTTTTAAACATAAAAACACAATATTGTTGCTCGATAGTAAACATGATTGTCACGTGATACTCATACATGATAACAAAGCCCCTATATCTTATAAAACTTTATGCAACCCTCATTTACTTTCTTACTTTCTCTCTTCGTTGTATTCTCACTATCTTTTATTTTATATTAAAATTAGTGTGTGACTCGTGTATTGCATGTATATATAATAATATTATTTTCTATTTTATTGAAAACAAATTGTTTTAAATAACAATGATAAATAGTTAATTTGAAAGATAAATTTTCTAAACATATATATTTTCGTAAATTGAAATATGTAAATAAAGATTTGAATTTTTTTTGGTTATCTATGTTTATTTTATTTTTATGAGATATATTTATAAAAAAATAAAATAAAGTTGATTAATATTGCCATAGATATACACTAACAAATTATTTCACATAATATTACGGTCTTTAATAATAGCACTAATAAACTTGAGGCTAAAATATATTTTTGGCTTAAATATATGTTTTACCCCTACAAATATCACCATAATCCAGTTATACCCTGTAAAAATAAAAACTTTAAAATTACCCTTGCAAATATAAATCGCTTACGGTTATGCCCCTCGGTTAGTTTCGCATCCAAAAAAATAATTTAAATAAGGTTTAAATATATGTTTTACCCCTACAAATATCACCATAATCCAGTTATGCCCCTGCAAATATCACTATAATCCAGTTATGCCCCTGTCAAAATCTTTAATTTTTCTATTATGCTGATATTTGCATGGGCATAACTGGATTATGGTGATATTTGCAGGGGCAGAACATATATTTAAACCTTATTTAAATTATTTTTTTGGATGGGAAGCTGATCGAGGGGCATAACCGTAAGCGATTTATATTTGCAAGGGTAATTTTAAAGTTTTTATTTTTACAGGGGTATAACTAGATTATGGTGATATTTGCAGGGGCAGAATACATATTTAAGCCTATATTTTTTAATAAACTTGAGAATAAAATATATCTTTGGTTCCTATTTTCAAAAATCGAAACTTTTAGTTTTATAATTATGACATTGTTCATCTAGGGCATCCAAAGTCTCAGGACCAGAGTTTTGCGGCAACGGCAATTTAGCTCATATCCACGGAAAAGTGCTCATGACGAGCCGCTATTTACCCACCCAAATATTTTCGAGGTTGGATACGACTATGGTGGTGCCCAACACATATCTCGCCCTCTCTCTCTATATATATACATATTATTTATTAGTAGTTACTATTATTACAATTTTAATTATACCAATTTTAAGAAAATAAATTCATTGAATATATATCTAACTACTAATATTTTAGATAAATATTATTATTTGTAATATTTTAATAATTAGATACTCACATGGAGTTGGAAGTACATGCTTATTAGGTAATAATTCTGTTTTTTTTTTTTGTGAACATTGTGAATCCAATTGTTCGGCCGGAGATTGTGGACGTCGGCGTATCGTTGGTAAGTGTTAGTTGTTCATGGAATCCGACCCCGGCGGAGACAGGGGAGTCAGAGGTTTCCCGCGGCGCTTCTCTCTGCGAACTGGAGAGGTGTCATAACGAGCTTCCTTGTGGCGAGGTAGACTTCGGTGCCGTCGAGACGCGGCTGTTTGAGGAGGAGAGGACGGAAGTCGGCCTGCAGGCTGGACGGCGGCCGCTTGGGCGACAACGACTATCTCTAGTCGGGATTGCTCTTGTTGGACTAGATCCCGGCTCCGGAGGAGAGGACGGAAGTCGGCCTGCAGGCTGGACGGCGGCCGCTTGGGCGACAACGGCTATCTCTAGTCGGGATTGCTCTTGTTGGACTAGATCCGGCTCCGGCGTTCCAATACGTCAAGGAGATGACTGACGGCCTGGATCTGAGCAGGGATGGCATCGGCAGTTGGGATTGGAGCCAGTGGTGGAAGTCGGCTTGTTTAAAAAAATTGTTAATTTATATTCTTCTTGTTCATTCATTTCAGCTAGAATCACATTCATGTCATAAAGCGTGTTTGATGGGACATATGGGTCCTCAGTAAAAATACACTGCATAGATAAAAAATGAATTAAGATATTTGAATTATAATGAATTCATTAGCATACTGACAGGCAGGTGCAACAAAGTTTAAATGATAGGATACAATATTCATTGCTATCTGAAACAGTCATAACAGACAGCTACAGTTCTACTAAAATATGAACCCTCAATTATAATGAACTAAGGCTCTCTTTGGTAAAAAATAGTGGATAACGGATAAGTTAGCGGATAGCGAATGAGCTTATAGCGGATAGCTGATAGCGGATAAGATAGCTGATGACAGATGAAGTATTTGGTAAAATTAGCGGTTGAACTAGCTGATAAATGTAAAATGACATATTTAATTAATGATTAGATTTATTTAACCAATATAAAATATGTTAAAATATATATGTATAACTTTTCTATAAATTCTTGATAATTAAACTAATTATTAATTTATTTAGGAAATGAAATTTTAAAGTATATATTTTAATAATCTAATTTATATATTTATTTGAAAGTCTAACTTTAAATACAATTAAAATAAAAAAAGATAAAGTATGAAAAAAAATGGCTGCATTATGTAGTTGAAGCTTCAATTGACCATAAAAAATGAGATGGAACAAGCATTTTTTTCATTTCTATTGGATACACTTATTGACCATATAATATAAAAAGTAAAGAAATAACAAAAACAATTACAGCCATAACGTGGGCCTGCTGGCCCTCAATTTCACCAAAAAAAAATTACAGCCATAACGTAAAGCTATACCTTCAGCGATAACCATATTTTTGAAACGAAAAAAACAACAAATGAACTATAATAGGTTGCGAAGACACGGTGAAGAGGAATAATAAAAAATAACATTTTACTTTATTGAGGATATAGATGGAATATTATAAAATTAATAGGGGTAAAAGTGACTAAAAATATGAAACGCTATAAGCTCAAACGCTACTTGAAGTAGCGTTTCAAAAAACGCTATAAGCTAAACACCTCTAATTTTTTTCATCTGCTATCCGCTGGTCAAATCCGCTAGTCAAATCCACTATAAGCTAACTGATTTGGTTTGCCAAACAGAGCCTAAGTCAAACAAGCAACATCCTTCAATTTATGGAAATAAATTCAACAGTGAAATAAACTCATTCACATTGTTAATTGTAATAAGCTAGTTAGTAGTTAATAGACTCACTTAACGGAATCTGTTGTAATTTGTAAACTACATTTATGAATAAGAGGTCACTTTCAATTGAATAACAGATCAGTTTTTATCAGACAATTTGTGATCTTACATTTGGTAGCAGAGTTGAATTCGAATTGTTAGGGTTGAAAACGGGAGAAACTGTTGTTGAATATTTCTCAAGAACCCTAGCTATTGTCAATAGAATGAAGACGCACAGAGAGAATGTCCCTCAAACCACTGTTGTTGAGAAAGTCCTTCGTTCTTTAACACCAAGATTCAACTATGTGGTGTGCTCTATTGAACAATCGATTGATGTAACTTCCCTTACTATTGATGGTCTTCAAAGTAGTCCCATTGTTGAAGAACAGAGGATGAATGGCCAAAAGAAAGAGGACCAGACTCTCAAAGTCACAAATGTGGGAGAAAGACCAACAAGAGGAAGAGGTGGAACATCTGCAGGTAGAGCAGATCTAGGTAGAGGAAGAGCTCTTAGCAAAGAGCAAGTGGAATTCTATAAATGTCACAAGTTGGGACACTATCAGAATGAGTGTCCAGAGTGGGAGGATAATGCTCAGTTTGCAGGACTGAATGATGAAGAAGAGCTATTGTTGATGGCAACAATAGGAGAGTTTGAATCTGCAGAGGGAACAATTGGTGAATTTGTGTCTGCAGACAGTGAAACTGTGACATACATTGATGAGGGGTGTCTCCTTCTCATGGCTCAAAATGATCTTGAAAACAGTCCAAGAGAGGTAGTATGGTATCTTGATTCAGAGTGCAATAATCATATGAGTGGCAACAAGGACCAGTTGTTCGATCTTGATGAATCTTTTAGAGAAACAGCGAAGCTTGGAGACGATTCTAAGATGACAATGCAGGAAAAAGACAATGTCAAATTGCAGATTCATGGAATTGTTCAGATAATTACCGATGTGTTTTACATTCCTGGATTAAAGAACAATCCGTTTAGTCTTGGACATCTTCAATTAAGAAATTTGACAATTATATTTCAAGATAATGTGTGCAAAGTCTTTCATCCTAAAAGGGGTGTATTATGAACATATTGATGTGTGCAAATAGGATGTATGCTATTTTAACCCCTATGATCTTCTCTACACGTCTTCATGTGGCAAGGGAAAATACCACACAGTTGTGGCACTCAAGATACGGTCATCTTAGCTGCAAAGGGCTAAGAACTTTGGCACAAAAGGAAATGGTTGAAGGCCTGCCAAACCTCAAGGAATTGGTGGAAATTCGCAGTGAGCCATTTATTTCCTAAGCAAACATCTTGGAGAGCATCTAAGAAGTTAGAATTGGTGCACTCAAACATTTGTAGGCCCATAAATCCTGAATCAAACAACAAAAAGAGGTACTATATTACCTTTATTGATGATTTTAGTAGAAGAACTTGGATATATTTCTTGCAAGAAAAATCTCCTGCACTTGAATGTTTTAAGAAGTTTAAGGCACTAGTTGAGAAGGAATCAGAATATATGCTGTTTGAGGACACACAGAGGAGGGGAGTTCAATTCAGGTGAATTTGATGAGTTTTGCAGCACTCATGGTATCAAAAGGCAACTCACCTCAGCTTATACTCTACAACAAAATGGGGTAGCTGAGAGAAAGAATAGAACCATCATGAATATGGTGAGAAATATGATCTCAAGTAAGGAGGTCCCTAAGAAGTTTTGGCCTAAGGCAGTCAATTAGGCAACCTATGTCTTAAACAAAAGTCCTACTCTAGCTGTAAAAAATGTCACTCCTCAAGAGACCTGGAGTGGAATCAAACCTTCAGCAAGTCATTTTCGTGTGTTTGGGTGTGTAGCTCATG
Source organism: Astragalus glycyphyllos (assembly GCA_963573325.1). NCBI lineage: Eukaryota > Viridiplantae > Streptophyta > Magnoliopsida > Fabales > Fabaceae > Astragalus > Astragalus glycyphyllos. Next base: position 93,407,562 of record OY754307.1, read on the forward strand.
CACATGTACCTGATGCACATAGGAAGAAGTTGGATGGGAAGAGTTCTAAGTGTGTTTTGTTTTGATTAAGTGAAGAGTCTCATTTGATTTATGTTTAGAGACATTTTATAGCTTCCTCAATTTAGAATTGAAAAATACGCCCTCCCCTCCCTTCCCCTCGCAAAACCCCCTCCCAAACATACCCTAAAGCATATAAACTTTATGATCATGTTGCTGAGAAGATCCTCATTAGCAGGGATGTTGTTTTTAGTGAAGAAGAGAAATGGAATTGGGATGAAAAGGAGAACTGGAATAAGGGCAAAGAGGGGGATATTCTCATTGATGATACTAATGAACATGAAGAAGTGAATGCAGACAACAAATGTTGTTTCTGATGCTGTTTCAGAAACTGATAGTGAGACAGAACTTGTGAGCACGACTGAGGATGGTGAATCCTCACAAGCACAAAACATTGAAAAGCAAACTAGGGTGAGAAGGCCACCAGCTTATCTAGATGATTATGTCACTCAAACTGAAAAACAATCTGATGCAGAATTACACAATTTAGCAGTACTCACTCCAATCACTTATGAAGAAGATGCTAAACAAAACAAATGGAGAAGAGCAATGGATGTAGAGATTGCTGCTATAGAAAAAAATGAGACATGGGAGCTAACAACCTTACCTGCAGGTGCAAACAGGATAGGAGTTAAATGGGTATACAAAACTAAATACAAAGAAGATGGCAGCATTGAGAAGCACAAGACACGATTGGTTGCCAAGGGCTATTCTCAACAACATGGCATTAACTTTCATGAGGTATTTGCACCAGTTGAAAAATGGGATACAATTCGTTCTATCTTAGCAATGGCTGCTGTGAGTTGAATGTGGTAGTGTTTGTGGAACAACCTTTGGGATATCAGAAGCAAGGTGAAGAAGACAAAGTCTACAAACTCAATAATGCCTTGTTTATATGGGCTGAGGCAAGCCCCAAGGGCATGGTATAGCAAAATTGACACTTACTTCTGCCAGCAGGGGTTTGAGAAGTGTCCCTATGATCACATTTTGTATGTGAAGAGTAGGAAGAATGACAAACTGTTGATTGTGAGTTTGTATGTAGATGATCTCATCTACACAAGGAATGATGAATCCTTGTTCAAGCAATTCAAAGGATCAATGATGAAAGAATTTGATATGGCTGATTTAGGGAAAATGAGATATTTTCTAGGTGTTGAAGTCACTCAAGATGATAGAAATTTTTTTATCTGTCAACAGAAGTATGCAGCTGAAATTGTGGAGAGATTTGGACTTGAGAATGCCAACTCAGTGTGTAATCCAATAATCACTGACTGCAAACTGTACAGAGATGAAAATGGAAAGCTTGTGGATGCAACTATCTATAAACAAATAGTAGACAACCTTATGTATCTAACAACTACTCGACCTGATTTGATGTTTGTGGTTTGTTTAATTAGTAGGTTCATGGAGAAACCTACTGAATTGCACACGGCAGCAGCAAAAAGAGTTCTTAGATATGTGAAAGGAACCATGGCATATGGAATTAGATACAAGAGAAAGGGATCAGGTGATTTGATGGCATTCACTGACTCGGATTATGCTGGTGATCTAGATGAGAGGAAAAGTACCTCTGGGTATGTTTTCATGCTTGGGCAGGGAGCAATCTTTTGGGCCACAAAGAAGCAGCCTACTGTAACACTCTCCTCTACTGAGGTAGAGTATATTGCTGCAGTGTCATGCCCTTGTCAAGCTCTGTTGCTGCAAAGAATTCTTGAATCTATTGGTCTGCCACAAGAAGGAAGCATCACTATACTATGTGACAATAACTCAACAATCAAGCTTTCAAAGAATCCAGTAATGCACGGAAGGAGCAAGCATATAGATGTTCGCTTCCATTTCCTTCGTGACTTAGTTCAAGAGGGTTCAATTGAATTAGTTCACTGTGGTACAAAAAATCAACTATCTGATATAATGATTAGGGCACTCAAACTCGAGTCCTTTGTGAAACTTAGAGATAGATTGGGTGTTTGTGAATTGAATGTATAATCTGTATTGTAATCGACAATTCAGATTAAGAGAGGGTGTTAATTGTAATAAGCTAGTTAGTAGTTAATAGACTCATTTAATTGAATTTGTTGTAACAGTTAGTAACAGAATTTGTAAACTGCATTTGTGAACTATAAGAGATCACTTTCAATTGAATAACAGATTAGTTTTTACCAAACAATTTGTGACCTTACATTTGTTTCCTGCATTGTTAAAGTCTTTTATAAGTTGAACATTTTCTTTGAATATTTGATATCGCAACTCCTTCTCAATAGAGTTCTTGTAGACTTTTCCATACTGAGCCATCCATTGCTCATGCCTCTGATACATTGAAGCATCTTTGAGAGTCCAAGCATTGTGGTTGCTGCATAAACAAATGTTTAGGGGATGCTGCTGCTTTTTCCAAGGTGAACAATGCAAAGCTGAATATAAATGCATATTCGGTATGTAAATGCATGTAACTTTTTAATTTAATTCTTAATTCTTTCTATTAAATTTAAACTTTTTAACTTTATTTAGCGACAGTTATCGAAAACGCCAATCATAAAGACTTTGTTTGTATTTGTTTAGGTAAATTCCAAATGGCATAATGTAAACTAGTGTAAATGAAAGATATTTTTAGGTAAATGAAATATTTTGTTACGATAAATAAAGTTCCATCTTATGCAATATTTATTTGTAAATTTTGTCTAATTTATTTGTAAAGTTCCATCTTATACAACATTTAATTTACAAATCATCAAAACAATCCGTCTATAAATTACGATCTCTAAGATACTGAAATTACAAAAGTAAACATTAATAGTTGTTAAATGGTTAATGGATATATTATTTTACTTTGAAGATAAATATATCTAAGTAATGACTTTGTCAACCTCTCACTACTAGAAATTTGACCTAGAGTGGCAGCAAAAATCCATGGGTAAAGGAACAAAAAGCGTAGGTATAGGTCGTAAAGCCTATACCAACGGACGTTTGTTATCGTGATCGATTTTGGACTAGGACCGCGAATTTTTGCTGTCGTTATAGCCTATAGCGACGGTACTTTCAGTCGTTGGACAAAACCTTGGTGTTATACCTACGGTTACTTTTCCATTGGTATTGGCCTTGACAACACCTTTTTATTTTTGCTATACCCACGCCTATATTCTGTTGGAATAAGTCTTAAAATCAAATGTTAGTTTTGCTATACCCACAGTTGAACCTCCATCACTATAGATTTAGTAAAAAAAAATAATTTGCAACATCTGCAATTTTTATTAACATTAATTAACAGTTATGATAATTTTGTATTTCTTATTAAATATTAAACCAATTAAAAACTAAATATAAAACAAAAATAAAGTAAAACTCTAATCATATTGAAAATTAGCATAAGTCTTACAAGCACATCAAATTACAAAATAGTTAAAAATGTCAATATAAGAGTACCATATTGGCATTTAAAAAACTTATAATAATACCAAAATTACAAAGAAAAGGAATTCCATTCACTTAAACTTCTAAGCCTACTCCCTCAACAGAAAATTAGCTTTTAGTCTTCATTAGTGTCATTATCTTCACCATTGTCTGGACTTTGAGAATTCATTTTGCCCGGGACACTCGAAGCATCAGTAGCCTGTTGAAAATAAAAGAATATAACTCATATATTCAACTTAAATTTTTTCTTACATAATTCATAAAAACTCTAGGAGTAAAAGATAATATACCTGTCTTGCAGCCTGCAAAATGTCATTCACATCTTCTCCAGAAAACCGATTTTCAATCAATCTCATAACATTTAGTAAAATGTTCTCCGTGTGCTTAACTCTATTGTGTAACTCTTGATTTTCAGACAAAACAACTTTTTTCGACCTTTTAGCTTTAGGAATCTTGCCTACACAACGCGCACGTCCTCTCTTGTCAGGTCCTTGTACTTTTTCATATATGTTATCCTTCCATGGCATGTGACTTTGTGACTTTTGGGTTACTTAAGATGTTCCAACCTTAGAATTGTGTTTGTTTAATTCTTCCCATAACATCACAAATATTAGACAGATATTAGACAAACAACATCAATTATTTTGGCAAAAAAAGTGCTGGTGATTGATGACAGTTAAAAATCAGAGAAGGCCACATTATGATAAAATTTAAGTAGAAAAGCATATAGAATGCATTGTTATAAAGAGTTATACGTAGCAATTAAAAATTATCAACAAATCCTAGTTGCTCAGTAAGGTCGCTGTGTTGCACAAATTAAATGGTTTTTAAGAAAATTGAAGTACATCAGGCAACCTACATTGATACAACAGTAGAATCTATTTTTGACAGTTAAAGAGAATCAATCAACTACTTGAAGGCAACAGGTTTATATTAAGTTTATACCAAGACAACAGGTTTATACCAAGACAACAGATAACGTTTACAACAAACCAGTAAGCATATATAACAAGTTTATACCAAGACAACAGGTTTCCAATATATCCTTTATCATATGACCATATGATCCAAAACAAACCAGTAATACTAAAAGACTTCAGTAATACTACAAACCAGTAAACATATATACCTATCACACAAAATATGATCAAGATAAACCAAAAACAACAAACACATAAGCAGTTTGCTATTGCAAAGCTAATTACAAGCATAATTTCTTACAATCACTCTTACAGCTTTTTCATTAACAATTGATTCATCTTTACGAGTACGTGTTTCAATGTAAATCTCTTTATATTACAAATATTATAATTACTTTAATTTTATATTTTAATTTCACCTTTAATAAGATCCATTAAGTTAATATTTAAATGACATTAAGTTAATATTTAAATAATATGTCGTATAAATAAGGATATTTTGATAATTACAATGTTTTTTCTAGGAATATATGACATGAACCAAATAAGGTTGCAAACTACTCTAGGAATTTCAAGAAAGATTTCCAGGAATTTGAGTAACTAACCAAACATGATTTAGAAAATACTTGATAATGACGTTCACGATAATAGGATTACTAAGTACATGATTCCAGGGAATGAAATTTCTAATGGAGAAACAAACTTCTCCCAAGAAAATTAGAAAAGGGTAGTGGAAAGGATTCACACGTCATTTTCTTCTGGGGTAAAAAAACCAAGACCGTTGCAATTCCCACCAAAATGGACATTTTGAGATTAATCGGTTCATCCCACGATCCATTCTTGATTATTAGTACATTAATTAATAATCAATAATTCGATTTTGATACACAGATCAACACAAACACATGCACCTACCTCCCCCAAATTGTGGCTATTTCGAGCCCTAGAATAGAATCTACATCCTTCCCTTTTCAGATCTTCATTTTCAAATATCCGTATATGTTAATTTCATTGTTCATTATTCTGCATTGCTGCAATTCCGAGTTGCTACGATACTTCTTCGGGGTATTTCTCCTCCTTAATCACCAAGCTTTCTTTCTTTTATTCCCTGATTATTTTTTCAAAAAGATAAAGAAAAATGCAATATTGTTTTAAATAAACCAATTTAATCACGTACCTTGAATAATGTCAATTTCCACCTTCAATTAGCTAAATTGTTCAATTATTGTTATGTGCAGATTTAATTTCCCAAAGAGGGTTACATTATCGTTAATAATATCTCACCTAAAAAGGAGAAATGAGTATGCTGATTATGTTGGCATATAAATGCATAGTGAAGCTGGCAGATAGAGAGGTTCCGTGATGCAATGCCTCGTTTGGTTAAGGTTCAAAAGCCAGTGGTTATGTTGGAAACTGTACAGGAGATTGGCATCTATGTTCATAGGTTTCACAATCTTGATCTTTTTAAACAGGGGTATACATGTGTTTTTAATTACTTTTTATTTTCTGCTTTCCAATTTTTAGTTTTGAATTTCTTAACTGAGGATGTGTGTTTTGTTTTATATAGATGGTATCGGATAAAGATTACAGTAAGATGGGAAGACAGTGAAAATCATTCTTTAGGAATCCCAGCTAGAATTGTTCAATATGAAGGTAATTTGTCGAAATTATTCTCTTATTTGTTCATACCTTAGCTAGGATTCATGATCCTTTTAGCATATGGAGAATACATATTTATATAAGCCACTTATTTTGATTATAGTTTGCGGATTGTTTAGTATCCATACTCTATATTTTTGGAAAAACATGCATTAAGGCTCCTCAACTACCTGTATACAAATACAAACAGACACTATGAACTAGTACAATTTAATAATGTTAATAATCTCTAACTATAACCATTATTCCATTTGGCCCTTCCCTTTGAAGTTTGTTCATTCTCTATGGCTAAGCAGTCATCAGATAAAATTACAGGGATAAAGGCTCTTGCTATGTAGACTGCTGATTTCGTAATTGCATATAAGGGCTAAGCTATTAGAATTAGGCAACAAAATGGGCTGCCATTTTTTTTTATGGGGAAGAAATGGATTGCACTTTACTATGAGCTAAAGATTGCAAACAAAAAGGAATCAATACAGTTGAAGCATAAAAATTGCAGCAAGTGCTTTGCTGATTTGAAATAATTTGAAGAGTAAATTACACTCAATTATCCTGAAGTTTATCTAAGTGACAGCAAATCCCAAATTTGATTTGATATTACACTTGACCCCATTTTGATTTTTATTTGATGTTACACTCAATTTGATTTGATATTATCCTACAGTTCTAAATTCTAATTGCTTAAATCAAGTCCCCGTACTTTTCAAATCAACGAAACTTGGTCTAACCGTTTATGCTTTGTCCAATAATAACATCTAAGTTGACATTTTATGACATGACAATATGTTTCCTTGGGTGATGGATGTTGAGACTTGACGCATGAAGTAGTTGAAAAAGAAATGAGAATTATTCCATAAATCAAGATTGCTTTTGTATTTTCCTAAGTATTTCATATCTATGCATGAAAATGTGGGTTTCTTGTTTGGTTACTTTTGACACTACTATCAGTAACCTCTCTCTCCAGTTTTCTTTAGATGGTGAATATTCAGTTTTCTTCAATTAAAAACTACAAGAGAAACTTTTTCTGAAGTGCAAAATTAATAACTGAGGTTGAAATTTTTGGGTTCTGCAGCTCCTGATCTGGATCAAAGCAATATTTATGGTGTATGGAGGATTGATGATACAGAAAATAGTTTCTCAACACAGACCTTTCGGATAAAATATGCTAGACAGGATGTTCATTTATGTATGATGATCTCGTTCAACTTATCACGAAGTAAATCTGTGGTAATGATCTCTAAATTAAATCTGTGGGAGTCAAATTATATCTTTGATGTCATTGTGCCAATTGACTAGTAGTACTACCGGATATGAGGATAGATATAAGAGCACTACATCAGGATATACATCTATCAGTTTACTACCTCCAAATAATTGGGCCATTGGGCTGGGCCAAAATTGACTGCTCTATCGATGTGAGGACCTCGTTGATGAGTGATATGTAACTGTATGTGCCTCTATAAGTGCTCTTTGAGTCTTGAGGCTTTCTCTGACTTTGTTGAACCCTTGAGACCCAACTCTCCTAAACTTCCTAATATGAACAAACTCAAAGTTTAGGCGCATGTGTTAATATTTTCCCCCTTTGTAAGGAAAAAACACATGTTAGGGGGGATATTTTAAAAAGAATATGTTCCTCTTAGAAATCTGATTTTCTGCCATTTTTTTTGAATTGTATGCTTTGTGTTAAAATTATGTGTTGGGAAATGAACAAGAAAGTAATTGAGGTAGTTCAGTTTAACACATCTTTCCATTTGCTTTTGGATGATGATTAAATCAAGAGTAAGAATAAGAATTTGATTTGTATTTTTTTTAATAACAAATTTGTGATTTGAATTATAGAAAGAAACGTTTAAATGCATTAATGAGAAATATTTTCTAAACATGTAAATCAGTTTAATAACTATACACTACCAATGTCAACGGATTTGACACAAAGGTGTAAAATTTGCCAATATTAAAGATTGCTCAACCTTATACGAGAAATTGAGTAGCATAGACATGTATTATCCATAACTTGTTGTCCTCTAGTCCAATATTCTTATCACATTGAATTGTTTTGTGTGCCTCTTATTTACAGGATTTAGCTACAGATGCTGTTATTTTGAAGTTTGAGCTTATCTATGCTCCCACATCTGAGAATGAGTGAGTCATAAAAGTCTCGTGTTTATTATTAGCCCAGTATATGATCCACACATGCTGACTGGCGCGTACGATTTACAGGGCGGACGTTGAAGCTTCCCTAGACGCTTCCTCTGCTGCTATCCATGAATTCCGAATTCCTCCTAAAGCTTTGTTAGGGTTGCATTCGTATTGTCCCGTCCATTTTGATGTTTTGCATGCAGTGCTTGTTGATGTAAGTGTACATGTCAGTCTACTGAAAGCCGCCTCTTACTCATCTGCATCGAAGGTACCCAGGTTTGTTAAATGTTCTAATTTTTAGTATGGATCTATTTTACTTCACTTTAGCATCATTTATTCAATTCATAAATTAATTATAGAGCAACTTTGGTTGCCAATTTGTTTTTGTGCATGTTTGGGTACATAGATTAAGCTGTTCACTTAATTCATTTCTGCAAGCTGCCTACACTTAAGACTTTGTTACTATGAGGCAGACATGAGACAGACATGACTCGACAAAAATGTGCACAAATCCTAAATTTGAATATATACATCAATATTTCTTAAGTAAACTTTTGTTTACAAAAAACACTTCCATCTATTTCATCATCCTGGAATTCCATTTGTATTGGTACAAAAATCAATAAATAAGTGAAAGGCGTGGACAAGGAGTATTCTAACTAGTCTGGCTGATACACCAACGGATAACGGTATCAACAATCATTTTGAATTATCGCTGCTTCTTATATGTCTATATTTGGCTTCAAGCAGACTGGCATATTACTTTGTGCTTGTATGATGATACTGCATCGAAAGGTGCCTAGTCAAAACATTTTCTCCATTGAGAAATGCTAGCGACAATCGTTCTGTCACTCGCGTTTGAACACTCACACTTGTAGGAGGCCACATCAACTTTCTCTTTTATTGTTGTTACCGGCAACCGGTTCTACTAATAGAATTCTTAACGCCACACAAAGCCTGACCGCTGAAGCTCCATGACCACCGATTGTCAACACCAGGCCACCACCAGAAACCCAATATCATGGAAACCTAGTATCACGGAAAGCAAATATACATCCACCATGAAATAATTGTTCTGCACCTCTCATTCACGATAAACCCGCATACATGATGTCACCATAGATCACTAAAAGAAGAAAATGGAGTAGTTGCATCACAAAGGGGGCTTATGTGTCTGTCAAGAATTATAAGAAGAAAAGAAAAAACTACCCATAATAACGAATTGGGACCAAAACCCCTAACATCATTAACAAATCAGTGAAAGGAATGCTGAATTGGGATTGAAATCCCTAACTTCCTCCACCGCCAAATCCCTCGCGACCTCTTTTGAACCTCTGCCATGTACTTACAATCTTGCATCAGATTCCTATTTTATACTTCTTCACCTCTGTTTGTGGGATTTTATTTTCTTTGATTTCTAAAATTTACTTTCAAAGAGAGGATGTGGGAGTTCACCACCAAACCTGCAGAGTTGGTAAGCAGGTTAATGGTTTAAAATAATTAGCAACATGGCATTTAGTTTGAGCGAGTGTTCAACAGCGTCTGACAGAGCGCCTGCCCATAGCACTTCTCTTCTTTATTTGATTTCAGACCTCTACACTCTTATGTCCCCAAAAGCCACATGTCCAACAAACTACCAGAAATCAGAGTATCTCCCAGGGAAAACCTCATCTGTCTTGCTTGCGCGAAGCACTAACCTAGTTTTTTCCTTTGTTTATTTTCACAGACTTTGGTGAAGGGAAGCTTTGGCATAATGGTTGGGGTTGTTGTGTACCTAGGAAGTCATAGGTTTGACTTATAGAATTATTTATTTGTTAATGCAAGGAAACAAATAGACCATGTGGTGTGGATTTATCTATCCTCATACAAATCCAAGGCAAGGATGCCTGACCTATAATGGATTTGAACCGATCCTTTTTTGGATCCTACCAGAGGATGAGCTTTATTGTACCTGCTTTCCCTTCTTTATTTTCATTTATTTGTGATAGAGTTCCAAAGGAAGTTCTGATAGTTTTTCTTAGAACGCCTGAAGCACCAGATTGCAGATGCCCATGGTAGGCATTTGTACCGTTACATTTACAAGTACAACATCAACAGACAAACAAATATTTATTTTGAAGTATTATGCCTTTAGACACTTATAAAACGCCTTGCACCAGTTCTGAAATTGGGTGGAAGTTATTTAAAGAATGTTATATAGGACATATGGTAATTTCAATATTAGTGTTTGTACGTCAGTAATGAAGGATGCTGAAGATCCTTATTCTTTTTCAAAACTATATTCTATTATGTTTTAATCTTTAATGTTCTTCTTTCAAGCATTAACATAATATTTTGTGCGACTGACCAGGACTTCGGTAGAGTTGCTTCTCAAGATGTGAAAGATATCATGCTTGTCAAAGCATTATTAACTGCACGAGACATATTGCTAGAAGAACTACACAAAATTAGCAAAGCAATTAATGAAGCTATAGATACTTCAGACTTTGAGTCAAAAATGAATAATATGAACTTAATGAATTTTGTGGTGCAAGCGAATCTTTTTGCATTAGATGATGAAGTTTTAGGACAAGGCAAGCTACAAAATAGTCTTGAGGTCCTTGCTTTTATTTCATGCAACAGAGTTCTACTTTATGTTTGGCATTTATATTGTTTTTAAGGTTTCTTTTTATTGATTCTCTGTTCTCTTCCTGCACAGGGAGGAAATGGTGGTCAGGAGATTCTGAATGTTGAAAAGCTTCATTCCCTATCTCAGAATGAACTATTGGACTCTTTTTATTCACTGGGAGATCAGTTGTTCTATTTATGGAAGATTTTTTTAAAATTCCACAGGTTTGCTTCTTATCCTGTATCATGAGATTCATTACAATTTGACAAAGATGCGTGGCTCTTTAAATTTTGCACTTGAAGCAGATCCATGTTTTGACTTTATTTTTCATATATATTACAATTTGACAAAGATACGTGGCTCTTTATATATTTTACGATTTGATACTAGCGTAATAGGTTAAAGGTGTACAAGTCCATATGGGTGATATACCGATGAAACAAAAATCTTAAAATACCTAAATATATATAAATTACATAGCTAAAAAGGTAAAATTAGTACCAACTTATTCTGTATTTTATTTATCTCTTGTAAAATTTCTACATTTAATTTAAAAAATTATCTTATGGGAGCAACCTTAAATTTATGGGGGAAAAATAGTTTTTTTAAAAAAAATTGTTATATATATTCTTAACCGAATTAAGTTTTTAAGTGTGGGGGCATATGCCCCCAATTTATTACAAGTGGATCCGTCCTTGGGTAGGGGTAAATGATATCATCAACCTTTTTGCCCTGTCAGCCACCTCTTTTCTGGTTTGTTTCCGAAGATATTTCCAAATGAATGCTCGGAACAATTAAGCCACACTCGGGTACACATGCTTACATGCATATAACATGATATTGGTCTAATTTACAGCCTGAAAATTATAAGCTGTGGTCTCTGCGCAGCATACAATAGTATCACAGTTCATGGAACTTTTATCTTACCCTGCCTAATCAGCTGATAGTTGCTTCTTCACAGGGAAAACAAGACAAAGATTCTAGAATTTTTACGTGATTCATGGGCTAAGGATCGGAAAGCTGAGTGGTCAATATGGATGATGTATTCTAAGGTAGAGATGCCTCATCATTATATAAATAGTGGGAGTGACGAGTCTTCCCGCCGTAATATGCACAAAAGAGTTGCCAGTTTGTGGAAGTTACCTGATGAGGTAAGTGCTTGTATGTTCTTTCTTATTTTATTGTCATGTGAGTTGCTTTTGAGAAGAGAAAGATGGGGAAGATAAGGAGGTCTTTTATGCAATAGACTTAGAAGAACTACTTTTGTCTTGTGAATCATACAGCCTCTTGAGACTGCAATGACATGTGCTGAACTTCATCGAAGGAGTATTGCACAGATGCGGGTGAGCTATCAACTTGAATGTGGTAACTCTTATTTTACATTTGAATACGGCCTTTCATGAATTATCCATGCTAATTTGCAGATTAACAGCCGTTCAATTCAAGACATGCAGATATTCGGAGATCCTTTGCGTATACCAGTTGTGATTGTTGAACGAGTGGTGAATGTACCACGACGTAGTGTCAGTGAAATTTCACTCCTTGGACATGTTGGGCTTGTAGATTCACATAACTTAACAAATGGGCTCAGCAATGATACTATAGGCAAGAAGTCTGCACCACAAAGTAATGCTCGTGTGTTGAAGATTGTTGTCTTTGTGCATGGGTTTCAGGCATGTCTTGCGGATTTTATTGCGAAATCGTACTTTTTTTTTATGTGGGACTTGAGCTTGTCATGTTTATCTGCCTATGTTAGTTAGTGATAAGTCATATACCGTTGATGAACTATAGCATTGTCAGACGGTATTGTCCTGGCATAACTTATCAAACTAAGCTACAGGAGGGCCAGCCTAAAATCCTAACCCAGTGAATTAAGCCACTAATCATAGAAAGTTCAAAAAGTTTTGACTTTTAACCTTCGGTTAAATAAAGTAGAAATTTGAGAATCATAACCTGTTGAATTTGGAAGTTAATCGGTTTGGATTTAGTTGTCTAGACTATTATCGATTATAGTTGTGCTTCATGATCAGATTTCAAACATGGATGTAATAAATAAGCAATACTACTCAATTCTCATACAACCATGAATGTTGCAAGACTGGGGTTTGTTGTTGTATTAAGGATCTCTTCTCTTCTTTGTGATAGCTTTCTACTAAAATGGGTTGTAGAGTTTCTTCTCTTCATTTCCATTGATTTGTTTCGATCTGTCTTAGGACTTTACGAAGATTGCTAAGCTCTTTAGCAAGATAGGCCAGTGTTCCTTGTCGTGGACATTCAAGATACATCCATAGGTACTACTTGACAACAGTGGTTAACACTTTACAAGAAAGTATATTATTAGGAATAGTTAGAATTTTGTCAAAAAAAAGGAATAGTTAGAATAGTTCCCTTAATAAAAAAGATGGTAGTCTTAGGTGCTTTGGACATGTTTGGAGAAAACAATTATTTGCAACACCAGTAAGGAAGGTTGACCAAATGGGCGATACTTCAATGATTAGAAATAAAGAGAGACCAAGAAAAACTATAGGTCAAAGAGGAATACTAGTGTCACATTATCTAGCACACCTTTTCAACACTTTATTTTATTGGTTGAAATTCATTTGGGTCACTTCATATCAAGTTTACATAGGATCCACATGATTGAGCGAGACCCATTTGAATTTCAACCAATAAGAGAGTGTGCATTAGGATGTGAGTGTTAGAGAGTATGTTGTTAGCACTCCTCTAGGTGAAAACATCAAAAAAGATTTATGGATAGACAATTCATCTTTGAGTTTAATACGAAGGGAAGGTTTTGACGCAATGGTGGGAGGAGTTGTTATATGACTGAGGTTATGGGAAATCACCGGCGGATTTACTTTGGAGAGACTCCCCTCCCCAGCTAGGATTTTGAAAAACTCAATATCATATATGTATTATTATTATTATTATTATTATTATTATTATCCTAGCATATACTATTGATGTCATTTAGTGCGCATGGGCATAGGTTGGTAATGGATCGGTAGTAGTACTACTAATTAGTAATATGAGTAAGGGTATTAAGTTTAACGAAAAAAGAAGCGAAGTAAGAAAACTATACAAAAAATACTAAATTATATTGAACAAACTTAAACCAATAATTGCTGAGTAACTCTATGTACAAGGGATCTGAGAGCCTCAGCTTGCTTAACTTTACATGAACTCAAGCTTGAATTGATGTTACTTTTAGCTTTGAAATGTGGGTTCAAACCTTGCTAAATAGGAGAGCTACCGAGTTCACACGATTGAGCTTTTAAGTAAATTCATATCATGTTACCCTTAATTTATCTCAAACTTTTTGTTTTTGCCACTACTGTTTACAATTATAGATGAATTTACAGAAAAATGTAAAATACGAAATAAAATTTTGGATGAAAAGTCTTCAATTGTTTTTCCTAAGTACACTAAAGATGGTAATAATCACTAATCTCGTTTTATAGTATAGTTGAGCTGACATAAACTGAGCCCAGATCAAACAGTGCTATGTGGTTTGGAAATGCATGATTTGTCTACTCCCATCTTTGTTTTTCAGTATTGGTTTTCTTATAAAAATGAAGAATCATCATATACATCAGATGTATCAGTTTCGTTTCAGCTGTATTTAGATGTATCTGGTTGAAAGTTGATTAAATGCTTATTCTTCATCTCTCTAAATGTTTTAGGGGCATCATCTGGATCTACGACTTGTCCGGAATCAATGGCTTTTGATAGATCCCAAAATAGAATTTCTCATGTCAGAGGCTAATGAAGATAAAACATCTGGAGACTTCGGAGAAATGGGACATAGGCTAGCTGAGGAAGTTATTTCGTTTGTTAAAAACAAAATGGACAAAACATCAAAATATGGGAAATTGGGAGATATTAGGCTAAGTTTTGTTGGCCATTCTATCGGTAACCTCATTATAAGAACAGCAATAGCAGGTAAGAAAAAATTAGAAGCGATGCTGTTAATCAGTTGAAATCTTGTGCTAAATTCTGTCCTGTGTTTGCAGATAGCATGATGGAGCCATATCTAAATTGGCTGCATACCTATGTATCAGTATCTGGTCCACACTTGGGTTATCTTTATAGCTCAAATTCTTTGTTTAATTCCGGAATGTGGTTCTTGAAGAAGACAAAAGGCACACAGTGCATTTATCAGCTCACCTGCACAGATGATCCAGATTTGGAAAACACGTTCCTATATAAACTTTGCAAGGTAGGGAAGGTGTCCTACTAAGTTCTAGATCAATGACTCAGGCATGAGCTCAAAGGTCTTGCCATCTTGAATGACTTATTGTTATATGCTTTGTTTACAAACTATACTGCCATATTATAAGCACTTAACATGCTTGATCTTCCATGTTTTAAAAGCTGGCATGCATGATCTGCATTATGAATTCCTCAAAGCCAATGACAACTTTCTTGTGAAATGAATTCCATAAAATCTTATTAATGGTATGAAATTAGGTTGGGTTCATCTTTTCCATTCATTTGAATTGGCAATTGGGCCTGTCTCTTTGACAAAAATGTTTCGATGGTTACGTTGCATTTGTGCATAATGGCTACTTTTGGTATGAGTAGTTCAACGAAAAAATAGTGATGGGGAGCTATAAGAGCATGTTAATGAATATGAATTGGATAATAGAAAATGAATAGCA
This sequence comes from Astragalus glycyphyllos, assembly GCA_963573325.1. Taxonomy (NCBI): domain Eukaryota; kingdom Viridiplantae; phylum Streptophyta; class Magnoliopsida; order Fabales; family Fabaceae; genus Astragalus; species Astragalus glycyphyllos. The sequence goes on from OY754307.1 coordinate 93,423,011, forward strand.
GCAGCTAATATTAAGATTTTGCTCAAAGTCGTGGGGAGTAAATTTCTTGATATGAAAATTGAGGTGTTGCTTTCACAAACCCCCTAAGTTAAAGAAGCTGCTATAGACTTTTTATGAATCATTCGTACACATGGAAATAAATATTTTGACGAGTTTTTAAGTGAGTTATTTCTTTTGCATTCTTTTTTCAGAAGAAGACCTTGGAACATTTTAGGAATATTATCCTGATATCTTCCCCTCAGGTATATCCTTATATCAGTGTTCTTGAAATCCTTTTTAGGAATGTTGTATGCATTAATCTTATTAGCATTGGTTTTGGTTCATTAGCATCAACATGAGTCTAATGCGGATCTGTGTAATTTTGGAGCTCTAATATGACATCATTTTTCAGGATGGTTATGTACCGTACCATTCTGCTAGAATTGAATCATGTCAAGCTGCTTCACACGACACTTCAAAGAAGGGAAAACTGTTCTTGGAGATGCTGAATGCTTGCTTGGACCAGATCCGTGCCAACCCCACCGAACATCGAGTATTCCTGCGATGCGATGTTAACTTTGATGCCTCTGCTCATGGCAAGAATTTGAACTCATACATTGGACGGGCTGCACATATTGAATTTCTTGACTCTGACATATTTGCCAAGTTCATAATGTGGTCTTTCCCAGATCTATTTCGATAGCATTTTGCAGTTGTTGTCGTTTGTCTTTGCGCACCCACACACAATGGGCCTAGTATGTAAATGTGAGTTGTATATTTATTTATCTGTCTTCAGGGTATATTTGGAACACTGATGTATACATGTCTCCGAAGAGCCAATTACATGTTGATGTAGGAATAATTATTTTAGATTACATAGGTACATTCACTTAAAAAGCCGTTTAAGCTTAGCAGCTATCTTGGATTGGGTGGGTCACTACTGCCTTTCTTTATGTTGACAAGTAATTTATAGTAATTTTTTTATGGAAATTGATTGTTTTTCTTAGCTTCAGATAAAAAGAGCTTTTCTTTATCCGATTAATTTAACAAAATAATGTTAAAATATTTATAACTTTTTTTTGACAAGTTAAAATTTATAACTGATCACAATATATTATAGAATAATCTCTTGGTTAGTAAATACAATACATATATACAATATTGAATTACTCAAAACCAACATTAAATAATAAATTTATTAAAATATAATACACACGTGTAATAAACAAAGCAATACCTATCCTTCCACTAGTGTAAGGAATATCCATATGAAAAAAGAAATTTGACACGTGTGGATTCTCTGCCTTGAGGTGGGAAAATGCACCGTTTTTATCTCTGACTCTCGTCTCTCATTTTCTCTCTCATATTTTTTTACATTCTCTCTTCTTTTTCATGCCTAAAATTATCTAAAGGTAAGTACATTTTCTCGCCATCAAAATAGATATTCGATTTCCTTAAATCATTTATCATTCCTAATCATTTGCCTATGTATTCTCTATATCTACTACATAAAAATGTTTTGTTAATACTATTATATAAGAAACATGTCAACAATACATTCAATTTGGTTTGAATAAGAAAACAAATTTATTTAAATTAAACTAATTTACTGAAAATCTCTATCTTATAAGCAGCTTGGCAATAAGGCGCCAATGCTGCAACAATTTTTTAGCCTCCAACTCCAACCAGATTTACACAAATGCCATTCTTTGCTTCCTTTTTTTGTTCCAGTTTTTGGCTTCAATTTTTTAAGTTTTTTTGTTTTGTTTTTTTTCTTCTTTTATATTTTAAAGTTTTTTATTTTTTCTTTTCATATTTTAAGGGGTATTTTATGGTTTTGAAAAATTTTAGATGTTTAAATATGCAAATTTTGTTCTTCAATGATTGACTCGGTGAAAAAATCATGACAAAATACCTAAAGTGAGATGCTAAACAATGTGTTTTGGTGTACTTGACGGTGAAAAAAATTATTTTTTAACAAAATGTGTAAAGTAAAGTTTAATGTTAAACAGTATGTTTTGGGGTACTTTATGATTCAAAAAAAATAAAGATAACTCTTCAAATACCAGAATTATTTTCGTAAATAAACCGGTTTGGTAAAAACATAATATAAAGTTTGTGACAAAAACGTAAAGTGCGATGCTAACAATATATTTTGGGGTACTTTAGGTCCAGGAAAAATATTATGTGTCCAAATACACGAAGTTCGTCAATGAATAACCTGTTTGATGAAAAACAAAAAATATTTGGGACAAAATGCGTAAAGTGTGATGCTAGACAATGTGTTTTAGGGTATTTTAGGGTCCAAAAAATTTTACATGTCCAAATTGGTGTCTTCTTTAGTTTGATTATTTCGCACAAACAAGTTTTTTCTTTGACATAAAAATGATTTCATTAAAACTATTAAATCGGAGGACAAAACTAAAACAATACAAGGAGGAATTTCCTTTATTCAAATGGTAGGTGTGTTTACCAAAGCAAATTTAGCTAAAGTGTGAGCTACAACATTGCCCTCACGTCTAACATGTAATAAATCAATGGATTTCAACTTCTTAAATAAGTTGGTACAATCAAATAAGATTCTATCAGAGTAAGAACATAAGTCTCTTAAATTCTTCATTTCCTTCACCAATTGCAAGCAATCCGATTCAGCCTGTAAATCAAAAAACCCATATAAAGTGAAAAATTAAGAATATAGCGCATTTCAATTACCTCAGCTAAGAAAGAATCTGGAGGACCTTTAATTGACCACGTGGCAGCAGCAAAAACAACACCTGCTATTTAGAAACATACTTAAATTGGTATTTAGTTTTAAGCAAAAATAACTACTTTTACAACTACTAAGGATAGGAATTTTATAAGTTAAGTTTTCTTGGATTCCTGAAAAAATAAATAGAATTACTAAACTATCCCTAATTAATAGTCACCTTCTCACAAATTAATGAGTTTTTTGGTAAAAAAAATGAGTTTTTTTATAGACAAATGTTAGTGGGTGGAGAAATGTTAGTTTTCAGGATTGAACTCTGAACCTCCTTTTTGCAACTCATTCATATCCATTAGCTCGTCAACTGAGTTAAGGGATATTCATCGATACTAACTCACCCCGTGCATCTCACGGGTAATGAGGCTAGTAAATATTTAATCTTTAGTTCTTACATGAAATTCAACACTCTATTCATTTGATACTTTTTTATCTAATTACTATTTTATAAATAGTTAATAGATAGATAGATAGATCGATAGATAAATAGTTGTTTAAAATTTTGTGATCTTTATCGGTTCATCCAAGTAATAATTTGTTCTCATCCAAACCACAAGTTATTAAATCACCAAAAAAAACCAAAAGCTATTTATAAATAATTCGGTGAGCACCTCTTCCAAATCCATCACTATCTCATCTATCTATCATCGTAAGCACGAAAACGAGTGTTGCGATTCATTCCAATGGCCGATTTCTCTCTTCCTCAAGACTCTTATTTTCTCGGATTTGATAGTTCAACCCAGTAAGTTCATATTTATATATAAATTTCCATAATTGAATCGCCATTTTCAGTTTTCATTTTATATATAATATAACATGAAATGCATGTTATTAAAATTTTGATTTTTATTCGTTTTTGAAGATCGTTAAAGGCAACGGTTTTGGACTCCAATCTCAATATCATTGCTTCTGAGCTGATTCATTTTGATTCTGATTTACCTCACTACAAAACAAAAGATGGTGTATATAGAGATCCTTCTGGAAATGGAAGAATTGTTTCACCCACATTGATGTGGATTGAAGCACTTGACCTAATGTTTCAAAAGCTTTCCAAATCAAATTTAGATTTTTCAAAAATTGCTGCTATTTCAGGTAGTGGACAACAACATGGTAGTGTTTATTGGAAAATTGGTAGTTCTAAAATATTGTCAACATTGGATTCTAAGAAACCATTGTTGACACAACTTGAAAATGCTTTTTCTATTAAAGAGTCTCCTATTTGGATGGATGGTAGTACCACTTCCGAGTGTAGGGCAATTGAGAAAGCTTGTGGTGGTGCATTGGAATTGGCTAAGGTTACAGGATCACGTGCTTATGAAAGATTTACTGGTCCTCAGATTAAGAAGATTTTTGATACTCAGAAAGAAATCTATGACAATACTGAAAGGATTTCACTTGTTAGCTCCTTTATGGCTTCTCTTTTTATTGGTGCTTATGCTGCTATTGATCATTCTGATGGTGCTGGCATGAATTTAATGGACATAAAGGAAAAGTCTTGGTCTAAAGTTGCACTTGAGGTTTTTAATGCTATTAACTTCCTTTTTATTTTTATTGAGTTGGTTTTTGATGTGGTCATAGGTTAAGTGATTAGCATATATGAATTCTAATTGTTGTTATAGGCAACTGCCCCTGGTTTGGAGTTGAAACTTGGAAAGTTGGCCCCTGCATATGCAGTTGCTGGAAATATTGCTCCATATTTTGTAGAGAGGTTTGTTGCACCTTTTTATTATTTATATCTCCTTTGGATTTTGAAATGCATCTAAAACCAAGCTATTTTGTTACATTCCATGTGACATGCTGTCAATGTCCAATGAATTTTATAGTTCATTAACTAGATTCACAACAAACCAATATTATCTGCTGCAGTAGATGTCTAATAGTTCAATGAGAAATTGCGTTATCTGAAATCTCCATTGATTGTAGATAATTGTCATCAAATCCCGGCTACTCTATTCATCCTCTACATTGATGGCATGCCTTAGATCTATTTTTTAGCGAAATATAATTATGGATGACTCTGCATTTTTTGTTGACAGACCCGTAAATTCATCTGTATGCTAGCTGTCTGCAATAAGTATTTTGTATTGTTTAAATATGAAATTGTTTCACACCTACTTGCTAACCATAACGTTATTTCTGATTACATATTGAGTGTATGCGCAAATCTTTGCATAAATTTTCTGATATGAAACTGCTATGAGCTACGTCAAATGGTATAGGTTGATGACTGAAGTTTATTTGTTTTGTGTTAGGTATCACTTTAACAAGGATTGCTTGGTTGTTCAGTGGTCAGGAGACAACCCTAACAGTGTGGCAGGTGCCATAATTTCTTTATCAACATCTTTGATCATTTACCTCTGATTTTATATATTCTTTCTAGAGTGATTTAATTATATAATTCAGTCGAAGTTTAGCTGATGAAGATCAAACTCCTCTGGGGAACATGAAAGGCCGAAAACTTAATTCTTGTAGTGTTTGTTGCTGCCACTTTCGGCTGAAAAGATATTTATATTGTCCGAACTTTTCTCTGCTTATCCTAAAAAATCATCATTATTTGCAGGTCTGACCCTAAATATTCCAGGAGATCTCGCCATCAGCCTCGGCACCAGTGACACTGTATGTTAACATACATAGTATTAGTTACCTTAGATCTGTTGGTCTCTCCCCTACTTTCTTAGTGGAAAACCTAGGAAATGACAGCAGCTGAGCTGCATATGTTTCCAATGGAGGAATAGTAACTGTTTTATAATTAGATCCAATAATATGCCTTTCATATTAGCATACACAAGCAATTTTTTAAAATGTAAGCTAACACCTTTGCTTTTAGTTATAATACACTCCAACTTATCTCTCAGGTATTTATGATCACTAAAGATCCTAATCCAGGGTTAGAGGGACATGTCTTCCCTAATCCAGTTGATGCAGAAGGTTACATGGTAATGTTAGTATACAAAAATGGATCCCTTACTCGAGAAGGTAGTGATGTTTATCATTATTTTGTGATACATGTATCATTTGCTTGCACATGCAGTTCATGTAAATGTATATTGTAGTTTCTAATTACGGGCCCTATCTCAATTGTCAGATGTGCGTAACCGTTATGCAGAAAAGTCTTGGGATGTTTTCAATAAATTTCTACAGCAAACACAACCTTTAAATGGTTGGTATCATGAAGCTTCCTCAATGTTATCAGTTATCGACTCTCCGATCTCACAATGCTTTTTTTGTTAACAGGTGGAAAGTTAGGTTTCTACTACAAGGAGCATGAAATTTTACCTCCCCTTCCAGGTCGGTGCTTAATTTTCCTACCTGTTAAATCACTTGTACTAAATACTAAATTGACTTTGGGTATCCGTAAGGCCTAGCTCAACTGGCAAATGCCGAAATTGCTAGGCTAGATATCATGTCCCGGGTTCGAACTCGTGACATCACACAGTTGTGTGTGAGTTTCAAGTGGCACTTGTCACTTCGTTTACAGATCCAAAAAAATTGACTTTGCTTTACTCAAGAAGTTGCTAACAATTCTTTTATGGTCCCAGTTGGTTACCACCGCTATGCTATAGAAAATTTCTCAGGCTCACTAGATGGAATGAAGGAGCAGGAAGTGAAGGAGTTTGATCCTCCATCTGAGGTTAGGAAATACCTAGCAACTCATTGTGGTAGTTGAATTCCAGGATAAAAGCTTTTATGCTGAACAAGAAGCAAAATTGCAGGTACGGGCATTGATTGAGGGTCAATTTCTGTCAATGCGAGCCCATGCTGAAAGATTTGGCATGCCTTCTCCACCAAAGCGAATTATAGCCACTGGTGGAGCATCAGCGAATGATAGCATCCTCAGCTCAATAGCTTCAATTTTTGGTTGTGATGTCTATACAGTTCAAAGACCTGGTAAGCAACAATTGGCAATCTCTGCATTAGACAGTATTAGTGATAACATGAAAGTTTCTTTGACTCATTTATGTACATGTTATTATGTAATGTTTAGATGCCTTTAAATTCTGCCTTACTTCTTTAAATAGATTCCTATAATGAATTGTGAACCAAAAATTGTTCAACTTGGTAACAGATTCAGCTTCTCTTGGAGCTGCGTTGAGAGCTGCTCATGGATGGGTGTGCAACAAGAAGGGTGGTTTCTTACCAATATCAGATATGTACATGGACAAATTGGAGAAAACGTCTCTAAGCTGCAAACTTTCAGCTAGTGCTGGAGATCAGGAACTGGTTTCCAAGTATGCTGCTTTCATGAAAAAGAGAACTGAGATAGAGAATCGTCTTGTTCAAAAGCTTGGACGCTGTTGAAATATTTAACTTGCTATTTTGGTCTCAATAATTTGCCTGAAATCCGCTGTGAATAGCATAAATAAGTGTTTGGAACTACGGTACAGGAGTAGTATGCGGCAATTCAAAAGCTCGGTGAAGTGTCGTGCCATCGTGTATCCAAACACTCAATAAAGTGATTACATTAGTTTAAGCGTAGTATGATTTTGTTTTTCAAATTCTCTAATTTGTGTCCCCTAACAATAACAGATCCATGGCATATACCTTTCTAAATGTTAAAAATTTCTATTATGAAAGTAATTATTGATCACTTTTTCTGTTTGAATGTTTTTTAAATTATCCCATCACGTTGATGAATGTGTTTAGTATGATTTTTGGTCCCATAACTCGAGTTAAGACTTCTTCTCACGCTTTCCTTTTCATTCCTGTTTATATTGTGCGTGTATCTGAAGAGAGAACACGATAGATAAAGATGAGAGGGATTTTGTAAGGCGTAATACACACATCTATTTGTTAAGATGCATGGTGGTTTTATCTCTCTGGCTCACTATGGTAAGTAAAAGGATTGGCCAGCAGAAGCAATTATGTAGTATGTTGTTGTCACATGAAAAGCTTTGGCTACCAGTACTTATCATCTGTCCTTGTTCCCTTTTTAATTGGGTGTGTTGTACGCAAAGAACCAAGTTTTTATTTTACGGGAAACCTAATAAATGGAAATTGGGTGTTCATTTTCTAGATCTAACGGACAATATTAAATGACAGGTTTAAGGATAAAATTGTCCAATATTCTCATATCCAGCTTTGGCGACTTCTCTCTGTCATTTGTCAGTAGCCAGCACGTCAGCATCATCAAGCTCGACATCACGCCAATCTCCGACAATAACATCTACTTTGTCTACAAAACTTCAATTACATTCAATATCTCAAATTATTACCAGTGTCTAGTGTCGCTTTCATGTTAGGTATCGTGCGTGCTCCATAGTTCACAATGCCCTCCACTTGGATGTCTAGAATGCATGTCGCACCCAATTTTGTTCACGGCCTCGATTACATTCACAAGAATGGTTTGAACATTAATTTCGTCTACTACCACATCAAGTGTAGTGGCATCTAAGTTATCGAGCAACAATTCAATGCAAAGGTTTGCCATTTTGGCACGACACAACTTTGCGGTGAAGCCATCGAAGAAAACAAATTCATCGGCGAACAATTGAGGGAAATTACTGATGGACGTGAAAATTAACGTCTGACACGATGGACGTGTAATGCAGTTACTACCCGACAACCTAGTGCACATCCAACAAATGAATTACATGCAGGAAAACAAAATTATTGGACGTATAATTGATTTACACATCTAAAACAATTTGGTTGTCAAAATATATTTAAAATACACTTCCGGCCATTGAGTTGATGGATAGTAAGAGAAAGTGAAACTAAGAGAGAGATAGAAAGGATGGAGGGAGATGTAGGGAGAGTGGAAGAAGAGGATCCAAAGTGATTACGGATTTGCAGAAGGGGGCGTTGGGTCTTGGGTGTATGTTTTGGAAGGGAGAGAGATTATGGTATTTTGATCATTTACAAAGAAAAAAATGAGGTTGGAATGTGAGGAGTGGATTTCCCTAATTGATTTCACATTAACACAAATTGAGACTTTCCAAATTACAAAACCAAACCTTATTTTGTTTTCTATTTCAAAACGGTCCTATGGGCAGTAACTGCCCTTTTGTCGTCTCAGGAATCATATTTAAAACATAAATCAATATCATATTAATTAATGCCAATTTTACCTAAAGGTGCATTTGACCCACTAAGTGAGGAGTCAAGCAATGTTGCATTCCCAAAAGTTGCAGAGATGATTTTATTCCTGGGTTTTTTTATTAAAATGCTACGTTTGATAAAGTGAATGGAGCTGCGCGATTACTACCAACAATATGAAGCAAAAAAAAAAGAAAATGGAGATGAAAATTACTACGGCAATAGGAAAGTAGATTAAACTTGTGCTAATAACAGCACAAACAAACACCGATGATTACACCAAGACACAAAGCAACATCCAAAAACAACAGATATGATAATTGGTTGTCCCAAAATAAAGACGAAAAGTGCAAACAACACACAGATCATTATTCTTGTAATCAATAATCGTCATCTCCTTCAACGTCATCTCCATCACCAGACTCAGCACCAACTTCCTCGTAATCCTTCTCAAGGGCAGCAAGATCCTCACGAGCCTCGGAGAATTCACCCTCTTCCATACCCTCACCAACATACCAATGCACGAAAGCACGCTTAGCATACATCAGATCAAACTTGTGATCAATCCTGGAGAACACCTCAGCAACACTTGTTGAGTTTGAGATCATACACACAGCCCTTTGAACCTTAGCAAGATCACCACCAGGCACAACAGTTGGAGGCTGATAATTGATACCACACTTGAACCCAGTTGGACACCAATCCACAAACTGAATAGTTCTCTTGGTCTTGATGGTTGCAACAGCAGCATTCACATCCTTAGGCACAACATCACCACGATACATCAAACAACAAGCCATGTACTTGCCGTGGCGTGGGTCACACTTAGCCATCATGGAAGATGGTTCAAAAGCACTGTTGGTGATCTCAGCAACGGATAGCTGCTCATGGTACGCTTTCTCAGCAGAGATAACAGGTGCATATGAGGAAAGCATGAAATGGATCCTAGGGTATGGAACCAAGTTGGTTTGGAACTCTGTCACATCAACATTCAGTGCTCCATCGAACCTCAAAGAGGCAGTGAGGGATGATATCACCTGAGAAACGAGGCGGTTGAGATTGGTATAGGTAGGGCGTTCAATGTCAAGGGAACGTCTGCAGATATCATAGATGGCTTCATTGTCGAGGAGGACAGCAACATCGGTGTGTTCAAGGAGGGAGTGGGTTGAAAGGACGCTGTTGTATGGTTCTACTACAGAGGTTGAGACCTGGGGAGAGGGGTAAACTGTGAAACCTAGTTTGGACTTTTTACCGTAATCAACGGAGAGACGCTCCAAGAGAAGGGAACCTAAACCAGAACCAGTTCCACCACCAACGGCATTGAACACCAAGAAACCTTGCAGACCTGTGCAGTTATCTGCTAGCTTCCTGATTCTGTCCAAGCACAGATCAACAATCTCTTTCCCAACTGAAATACAATGCAGATCGGATTCACATGTCAGAAATTGAACAGATCTAAATTTTAAATTTAAAACGAAATAAACAAGGATCTATATCTTGAACAACGAAAAGACTACTTACTGGTATAATGACCACGGGCGAAATTGTTGGCGGCATCTTCTTTGCCGCTGATGAGTTGCTCAGGGTGGAAGAGTTGGCGGTAAGTGCCGGTCCTGACTTCGTCAATGACGGTAGGTTCCAGATCTACGAAAACGGCGCGTGGAACGTGCTTTCCGGCACCGGTTTCACTGAAGAAGGTGTTGAAGGCATCGTCTCCGCCACCGACGGTTTTGTCGCTTGGCATTTGGCCATCAGGCTGTAAAACGACATCGTAACGCAAAAATTAAAACCAAACACAGACATACATACATTGTGATAATTGAGAACCCTAGATCTTTGAAAAATAAAACAATGAACCCTAGATCGTGATTGTATAACGTACCTGAATACCATGCTCAAGGCAATAGAGTTCCCAGCAAGCATTTCCGACCTGGATACCGGCTTGACCAATGTGGATTGAAATGCACTCTCTCATTTTCGCAGTAATTGACAGAACCTAGAAACGAATTGAATTGAGATTGAAGAAGAAAGAAAGAACAAGGAAGATTGAGTGAGCGGCGTTTATTAAGACGCCTTCTCCCCTTTCAATTTGTGACTGGCTTCTTGTTTCTGTTGTGGTTATATAGAGCGAAAGAAAGATGACTAAATCTGAAATGTGTGGTTGGCAATGGACTAACTAGGGTTAGCTAACTCTGGTTTGGTTGTTTCACAGCCAGGATTTTGAATTTTCCCAGCCTGGCTCGCTTCACTACTAACCGCTAGGCTTTGATTTTTGAATTTCCATTTTTTTTGCATTTTATTACCGTTACTACACGAAATACGGGGAATGCCATCGGTTTACCTTCTTGCCCCCCAACAAACACCATTGTCATTTCCCTTATCCAATCCTTTATCTGTAGTCTATAACTTAATAACTTTTTTTTGACAAGACTATAACTTAATAACTTAATCTATATATTTTGTGTCAAAAAAAATTAGTGCGTATTTAGGTTTAAATTAGTTTTCAGTTCTTAAAAATGGGGATCATTTGATTTTAGTTTCTACAATTATTTTAAAGATAATGCTAAGTAGTACGAATATTTTAGTAAGAAAAGGACGAAGTAAACATGAAATCACTCTTCCACTTCTTCTTTCTCTTCTAAATGCCTTGAAGTTTCTTCTTTATCCCTCAAAAACAGTAAATAATCCCCACATGGGAAGAAAGTTTCGCGAGTCAAAGTAACACATTTTTTTCACTTAAAATGTGTTCCTTCTCCCTCACCTTTCTCTACCTTGATTATTCAATTTCGTTCTTTTTGTGTAATTCAACGTGAAACTTAACTATCAACGTACAAACTTTTCTCTTTGTATGTGGTTTGTCGGTGGTGGATTATTCTCTAAGGCTCTGTCGATGAAAAAACAACGGCGACTCAATCTTCCACCAACGAGTCTCAATGATCCTGCTCAACACCATTTTTCACCACGACCTACTAACTCGTAGACGACTGCACCATAAACGATGTGATTTCCTGGAGCGACACATCTACATCCTTAATGTCCGGAACACTACCTTTTTCATCAAAGATTTGCTTCCCAAACATTTCAAGCACAACAATTCCATTCTAAAATATTTGCTTCCATTCACTTTGTTCGCCTTCAACCTGGGAGGACTCCATTCATATAGTATTTGCTTCCATTCTCATTTTTCCTACCCCGTTAACTTTTTTGAGTTGTTTTCTTACCAATCCTCAATTCTAACCAACAAAAGTTCTATTCTAGTTAAGAAAAGGGCATTTGTGTTACTGCATGAGAGCAAAATCGAATGTCAGGTTTCCTTAGTTCTTAAACGCAAGCATACAAGTGTGACACGTTTTGTTGAAATTTCATCGAAAGGGAGGAAGATGAAGACATTCTAGTTCAATTTGTGAATTGAGGTGTTTACCCGATCAATATTTTATATAAAAGAAATGAAAAACAACGATGTAAAAAACACAAATAGAACAGACGTGTGCCAACTCAACAATAAACTAACAAAATGACGGAAATGAAATTAGCAAAGCCAAATAAATCCCTTTCTTATACAAGACTCAAAGAGATTTTAAGTTTTATTTTAAAAATTTATATATCATAGATCAAAGATTAATAGTTTCTTTTACAAAAATTATATATTAATGGTTTATATACATATGTAGCCCTTGCAAAATAAATCCATATTTCATGCTATCACATTCCTCTGATCTTAGAAGTGATCATAGGAACACTGGATCAAAGTGAAGAATATATGAATTATGGTTGGTTAAATACTTTGAATATGCCATAGTGATTTGATTGTTTGTGTTTATAACCTTTGATAGAGGTTAAAGATCCATAGAGGTAAAAAAATTGCGAACTTGAGAATGATTTGGGAAAAAGAAATGGATATTTTAGATAGTTACAAATACAATGGCAGGGTAACAGAATGGAAAAAATTCGGTCACTTTAGTACTAGGTACCTGTTCGTAACTATTTCCTGAGCCGGATATAGCTAGAACGTGTGAACAATGTGAGAATATAGTATAGAGAGCAGAGAGTGTAATCTGATAAGAATATGGGTTTCCTCCTCTTGCATTGGCCTCTAAGGCATATATTTATAGTACAAGGAATAATCAATGCCAATAATGGCTGTACATTAATTCAGCAAGATCTTAGGCAAGATTCTCGGACTTTCCTAATATATTCTACTTGTATTTATCTTGTAGCCGAGTGTGGAGACGAGGCCGAGCCGCAAGTGGAGGGGGCCGCTCTGCGTGGCCGATGAGTCCCTCGGCTCTTATAGAGGGTCGAAGCCTTCGACTGTCTTGTCTTGTCTTCTTGAGACAGTCGCGCCGGTTTGGAAGCGATGTGCGGCCGAGCCTTCCTGGGCGGTCGGCTGGGAACAGTACCTTTGGTACCTTTAGGCTTATTTTGGCTGGAAAATGATGAGAGAGAAAATTGAATATGATGAAAGAGAAAATATTTGAGAAGAGAGTTAGACACAAAAAACTAAAGATATGTGTGTTTTCCCCGCCCTAAAGACACTCAATCCCTTCCCCCAAAAGAATAAGCATATTTACAAGGGCATGTGTGGGCCCGGATTCTGGTGCAGACACTACATCCTACTGGGATTAAAATTGAATGATCAAGATTCACTGAATGCATGAATGCACAACATTCCGACTGCACTGAATTTGAATCCCTGACTGGGATTATCAACAATATTGGTTCCTACGTTTCTATTGCGGTCCCAAGTTTTGATGAGTTTTACATCTAATTTAAATTATATAAGTACATTATCTAATTTAATTATATAAGTACATCTAATCTTGAGCATGCAACAATGTTAAATCTCTTGAATAAAATTTTTACTGTTCATTGTGGTCTTATCCGACTCGAGAAATTAGTTTCTGCAGTTGCACGATATCCCGTTTATAAAAAAATTATATAAGTGCAACAATGTTAAATCTCTTGAGGGAGAGCTTTACCGCTCATTGTGATCTTATCCGGCTCGAGGAATTAGTCTCTACAGTTGCACGCAGATGATACGCAGTTTATAAAAAAAAAATTATATAAGTACAAGCATTTTTTTTCCAAACTGGAATATGGGGATAAACAATATAATACCCTGTCGAGAGAGTGTCCATACTCATTCATGCTTCCAAGTTAGAGTAAATGCCAATTTTAATCCCTGGCAATTTTTTGGGACAATGTCCCCGACATTTTTAAAATGTAGACAAATTAGCCCTACACGGACCAATTTGGAGGCCCTAGAATATTGGATTGGGCTTGGGCCCTGTGCAGTAGCACAGGTTGTACAGCCCAATAACCGGCTCTGTATATACTGATGTTTATCGCTCTATCTCATCAAAGTAGTGAATGACAAATACATTAGTGGATAGAGATAAATTAGCTTATAGTAAGTAAGATGATAGCGAATAATAGATAAATAAGCAGATTAGATTTAAAGTATTTAATAAAATCAACGTTTGAACTAGTAGTTTAAATAGTCAATAAGTCATCTTGTTTTTTAGATAGTAGGTTTGTAGTAGTAGTCTTCAAAAATTTTAATTATCAATGACAAATATTAATATCGTGTTTTTTATATATTAGTGCAGTTATCCCGTATTTTTTATATATCAGTGCAGTTATCTCGTAGTTTCAATTGATTATTTTAGTTGATTAGTAGATTATAGTAGATAGTAAAAGAGAGATAATAGATTATCAATAAGAAATATTTGTTTTAAATATTAATCAGTAGTTTAAATAGTCACTAAATCTTCTCGTTTTTTAAATAGTAGGTTTACAGTAGTCTTCAAAAAGTTTTAATTATCAATGACAAATATTAATCCTTTGTTTTTTTTTTATTTATATATTAGTGGTTATCACGTGTTTTTTTAAATATCATTGCAGTTATCTTATAGTTTCAATTGATTATTTTAGTTGATTAGTACATTATAGTAAATAGTAAAATATAGATAGTAGATTATCAATAAGAGGTGATAGTAGATTTTCAATAAGAGTGTAAACAGGTTTTGGAGTGAAAAATTAAAAATTTAAGGTGATAACCTTTACAAAAAGGTGATAGTTTTTTTAGTGCGACTCATTTACATTTTTATAGGTAATTTTAGTAGAGTAGTGTTTGTATAAATTTAGAAATTTAGTTAAAAAATTAAAGTTAGGTGATAAGAGAAAGAGAATAATTTTTTATGGGAAAGGTAGAAGTAAAGTAAAAAGTAAAAAGGAAGAACGAGAGTGTAAGAGAAAAGTGAAAAGGATGAAAGAGGGTGTAAGAAGAAATAGAAAAAAAGTAAGAAAGAGGGTGTAAGAGAAAAGTAAAATGAAGTGATGAGAGAAAAAGAATAATTGTTTATGAGAAAAGTAAAAGTAAAATAAAAAGAAAAAAGGAAGAAATAGGGTATAAGAGAAAAGTGAAAAGGATGAACGAAAGTGTAAGAAGAAAGAGAGAAATAAGTAAGAGAGTGTAAGAAGAAAAAGAAAGAAAGATAAGGTAATAACACTTTTATCATTAAATTAGATGTGTCTTGTTAATAAGAGATCCAAATTAGTAATTTCATAAAATGTTTGTTTGTATAAATAGATAAATAGATAGATAAATATTAATATTAATAGATATTAGATTAGATTAGTTTGTTGGGGCGGCATATTCACGAGGGTGGAATTTTGTAAAAATCATATGTTGCGCCTCAATAGTGCGTTGTTAGTCTCAGTGCATGAGCCAATTTGATGATCAAGATAAAATGATAAGATGTGACAAGTTTATTATATTCTGTGTGAGGCTAATCAATGTGCAGATTGCTAGAAGCAGTGAAGGTTTGGTGGTTTTATTCTCTCCTCTTTCAAAATTATTGTCGTTTTTGGTCGCGGATGCCAGAGGGTATCCTTTGTGCGGATCTAGTCTAGTTTCTTTTTTCTTTTGGTGCACTCCTTTTTTTGCCTTTGTAACCATTTTTTTGTGTTTGTCCAATTTTTGTTGAGTCAACATTATAAAATAACTTAATTTGGTGATTTATTGTATCTCGTCTCTTTAGTTAAAATCTGATAATGGATTTGAGTTGTGTTAGAAATCAACAAAATATTATAAGAGAATAAATTATTCATTTACTCTTCTAAAATATATTTTAAAATAATAAAATACGAAATCTAATTAAAAATAAATTTATTAAAAAAAAACTGATGTTAAATTAAAATTTAATATATTAGTACTTAATTTAAAAAATGTATGGTTTTATGATAAGAGTAATTTTGTTATTTTGTATAATCTAAAAATTAAAAATTTAGAATAAGTGAGAAAAATAAATTTATTATTAAAGAAATAGAAAAATAGAAAACTAATTTAATTTTTCATCAAATGAAATATAGTTGTCGCAATAGTTGATTTTTCATCAACATATAATGTATATCATATCATTGTTTATATGCTTATCTAAAATATATTATGATCTTTGTATCTAAGATTGGAATAATATATATTATCTTATACACTGTGTAAAAAAAATCATCTTATCAGGTGTTGCACATCAAACACATGATATGATAGTGTTATCCCTCTATATCATGCTTCTAATCATACCATGTCTCAATATTATCTTGACCATCAAATGGGTACTTACTGTATTCTTTGTGGCTTTAGCCAACTATGAATGAATTATTACTTTGTTGACAAAAAACTCTCATATACTTGCCATACACTCTAAAATGTATTTCATTCTTTTAAAAGAGGTAAATCTTTGTCATACAATTGTGTCAAAAAAAATCCTTTTCTTTTTTTTTTTTGACGAGAAAATGATTTCATTAAGAAGCTAAATCAGCTGCAACAAATAAAGCAATACAAGGAGGGCATTCCTCAATCCAAACTGAATCAGTAGAAACTAAAGCAAACTTAGCTAAGTGGTGTGTTGGAAAATTAGCAGTTCTTCTAACATGTTGTAGCATAAAAGCACTAAATGAACTAATAATCCTGCGACAATCATTAATCAACAAACCAAAGTAGGAGTGATCAGAAGTGGTTCCTTGCACTCCTCGAATCACATTGAGTGAGTCACACATATGGGCATGAAATTTGGGTTGGATATGGGTTTTTTTGAAAAAAAAAATCCTTTTCGCACATATTTAAATAAAAATTTGAAAATTTATATAATCATCACATGATGAAAATAAGATAAATAAATAAAAGGAAACTAGGATCCAAAACAAATTTCAACACCTGAAAAAATTGCTCCTCTCAATATTTAGAAATAACCGTCTCTCTCCGGCCTTTTCTTTTCACACTCTCCATTTTTACTCTCTCACTCCCTAACTCAATAAAATTACTAAAATACTCCAAAAATTAAAAAACATATTTCCTCCCTCTTCTCCACCTTCCTCCACGCTCTCATCAACCTCAATCTCTTCACCACCCACCTCCAACCCATACTCCTCTTCACCCACACAATCCTCCACCTCCACAAAACAATACATCATTTTAGCAAGTTGTTTTCTTTCATACGATTTGCTATTTTTGAACGAGAACACTAAATTCTTCTTCTTTCATGCCAGACATGTATTTTTTAACCCAGTCGATGCTTTGATACTAGACGATTTTTATTCTAAAGTACCAGACGCATATTTTTTGAATTGTCTTATACATGTCTGGTGCGAAAGTGCCAAAACTGTCGCACACCTGAACGATACCCAATTGATATTTTTTTTTTCGAAAATGGAGAAGGAGAAGAAGGGAGAAAGAGGTGGTACGGGGAGGGAAAGCGAGGTCTGACGCAAGAGAAAAGAGGAGATGGTGGTGGTCAGAAGGAGGTGGTGATGAGAGTGAGGGAGAAGAGGAAGGAAAAGTGAAAGAGTGGGAGTTGAGGTATTTTGGAATTTTTAAAAAATTGGGGAGTGGGGGAAGTAAGTAGAGGAGTGGAAAAAGAATTTTGTCATTAAATAACCATGTCTTGGACTTGAGGTTCTTATCTAACTATCTTTCATATTTTGGGGTTCTTATCTAATGTTGGACTTGAGGTTCTCAGTGTTAACACATAATGAACACAATCTGGCTATTAAACAGGTTCGGTTGTTAAGGTCTGAACCGGTTCGGTGAAAAGGTTTGGTGAAAGAGATTTCGGATGTCGTTGTTCGGATTAGGTTGGTTCGGTTGTTGGTACGTACCAAAGAAAGTTCAAACAATGGGTGTGTGTCAAAATAAATCAGGCAGTGAACCTCCGAACTGGTTCAGTTGCTTGTCTCCGAACTCATTAGACAAACATGCTTGGGAGATTTCGCTTCATTAAAGGTATTCCGGTACTTTCGCTAGTTTAGAAATGTGCGGCGAGTAAGAAGGGGTTGGGAAAAGCATAGACATATTTTGGAGCCTTGTAAAATTTTCCTTTTCTTGACACAGGAGCCTTGAAACTTATGAGGCCCATAATTGGAGAACGATCCAAATTAAAAAGGGTTTTTTTTTTGTACCCCACAATCTTCCCATATACCCCCATGTACCCTGCGAAAAGACCAAAATACCCTTCACAAAATTTAAAAAACCCCAACATATCCCCAGGTCAAAAAAAATTGGAAATCAAAACGTGGGTGTATATACGAATTTCCCCTAAAAATTTTTAAAAATTAAAATCGTATATAGGTATATATGATTTTCCCCTAAAAATTTTAAAAAACAAATCGTATATACCTACGTGGGTGACAGGGGCGTAGCTTTGTTGAGGCGGGTGGGGGCCACGGCTCCTACAAAATTTTTAATTTTAAAAAACTAAAGGTAAATAGTCATTATTCAAAAAATATTTCATATATATAATATGATTGCTAACATATCTAAACTTAGCAAGACAATTCCTCGGGTAATATTTTGGTCCCCCAACTGTTGGAACACGAGTTCTATCCTTGGGGTAGGCAATTACTGAAGCAGCATTCAATTTTTTTTTCTTTTTCTTTTTCACTCATGTGTTATCTTTTTATATTCTATTCCACATTTGTATATTACGCTAATAAACGTTTATTATAATATGTTTAATAAACGTTTTATGATTACATGTACGTTTAATAATTTTTTTAAAAAAGCTTAAACTTTTAAAATTAATAATTTACATTTTAAGAATACGATTTTAGTTTTTTTTATTAAAATTTCTCCATTGTCAATTGAAAGTACTTTGGGGTTAATTTATTTTAAATTAATATATTGTTTTAACTATTTGGCCCCCACAACCAATTTCATCAAGCTCCGCCACTGGTGGGTGTATATACAATTTGTTAAAATACAAATATATTGTTTTAACTATTTGGCCCCCACAACCAATTTCATCAAGCTCCGCCACTGGTGGGTGTATATACGATTTGTTAAAATACAAATCGTATATACCTACGTGGGTGTATATACAATTTGTTAAAATACAAATCGTATATACCTAGGTGTGGGGGTACATAGGATTTGTAATTTAACAAATCGTATATACCCCCACCCATAGGTATATATGATTTTGTAGCCAAATAATAAATAAATAAATCATTTAAAAAATTAAAATTATATTTTTTAGATATGAATAATATGAATATCGGCCGTTTTTTGGTTCTGTTTAAGGTGTAGTTCGTTAACACGTGACGATGTTATACGTCGAGCGAATAAATTAGGCTAAAAAATCGATTTTCCGGCAACGTACTCCAATTGTAATGAAACCACAGCCATTAAATCCGAAAAAAATCAAGGACCAAGACTCCCCTTGAAGGGACTTCTTGTGGGATTGTGGGGCTCAAAATCCCAAATTCCATCGTTTACTATTTTTTATTAATTTTTTTAATTTTTCATAGTCTCCAAAAAATCTAATTTTTTTTGCATAGCCTTATTATGGTTTTATTAGATTTTTAGTGGTGTTTTTATAATTTTTTGATTAGTTTTGACTCTTTAACGGATTTTTAGTAGCGTTTTTATAACCTTTTTTAAAAATTTAATACAAATCTTATTATCAAAAAAAAGGGAAAAAAATTAATACAAATCGTATATACCTACGTGGGTGTATATACGATTTGTTAAATTACAAATCGTATGTACCCCAACACCTAGGTCTATACGATTTGTATTTTAACAAATCGTATATACACCCACGTAGGTATATACGATTTGTTTTTTAAAATCTAATCGTATTTAATAACATTTACGTATATACGATTTAAATTTTTCAAAGTCGTATATACACCCATGTAGGTATATACGATTGTGTCCAATTTTTTTAGGGGTATTTTCGTCAAAAAAATTCTTGTGGGAGTGGTGGGGGTACAAAAAAAACCAATTAAAAATCACTATACAAACAAAATAAAGAAAAAAACACTACAGATGAAAATTTTTGGGCTCACATGGAGAAAATGATATCTCATATGCTCCTTCAACATGATATTTAATTCTAAACGAACAACATCCATGTGACAAAAAGAACGAACAACATCCTTACAACAAAAACGAACAATATCATGTCAAAGGAGAAGGAAACGTAAAGGTCTCACTAGTGGTACCTTTGTCTAAGGTGTTAAAATTATTTAACTAAATAAAATTCTATATTATAATAAATAAAAATAAAGACATAATTATTCAAATCATAAAGCTAGTCAAAAAATCGCACATATATTTATAATTGTCCCCTATACGACTTCGTGTTTTGAAATCACATACATATTTTTATAAAACTATAAGTAGCGCTTACATAAAAAGCGCTACTCATTAGTTTCCGTGTTTTTCGCATCAATAGTGCTTTTATAAAAAGAGCGCTACTTATTATGTTCTGTGTTTTTCGCACCAGTAGCGCTTTTTAAAAAGCGCTACTTATTCTGCTTCGTGCTTTCACTTTAAGTAGTGATTTCAAACAAAGTACTACTAAAGATATTACATAATTAGCACTTTATTGGAAGCGCTACTAAAGCGTGCACTCCTTTTTTTAAATTCCGGCGTAGTGTGATCAACTCAATGTCAATATTCATGAACACTTCTTTCTCAATATAAGTAACTAGACAATCATTCCATTCATCAGACATCACCCATTTGATTACGCAACCTATTATTCACAATCTTCATTGCAGAAAAGGCTCTTTCAACGGTTGTTGTGGCTACGAGCAAAATCATTGCTAAATTCAATAGAAGATAAACTAATGGATAAACAATATGTCTATCAATTTCAACCAACTTCTCTGAAAGATGAACAATTCCTTTCAAAGATGCAAATTCAACACCCCTTCGCAAATCAATGATTGAACTCCCAAGTTGATTATCAACCTTCACCAAATGAGTTGAAGAGAATTCATGTGGATAAAACTTTGCAAATTCAACTAGTTTTTCCATATCAAAATGAGATAACAAGTTGGTTG
Source organism: Astragalus glycyphyllos (assembly GCA_963573325.1). Taxonomy (NCBI): domain Eukaryota; kingdom Viridiplantae; phylum Streptophyta; class Magnoliopsida; order Fabales; family Fabaceae; genus Astragalus; species Astragalus glycyphyllos. The sequence continues at coordinate 93,444,138 of OY754307.1, forward strand.
GACCAAGACAAGCCCGCCACACAAAATTAGCAATTGAGAATTTGTTTCAGAAAAGGATCATCTATTGTTTCCACAATATTGATGTTCTATTGTGACAACTAGAGATTTGCTTCCACGACGTGATTTCCCCACATAAAATATATCTTCCATGTTAGGAAGAGGAGAGAAGAGAGAAACGAGAGAAGACAAATGCAAGAAAAAGATAGAGAGAAGAGGAGAGAAGAATTAGAAATGATAGACGAGAGATGAGAGAGTAGGCCAGAGATGAGAAATGCGACTTAAGAGTAGACTTCCATTGCACTGTTCGGTCACTTCCTCCTAGTAGTAGAGTCGCAGAGACTGAGAGACTGAGTAGCGGCAGAGTAGCTGGAACAATAGATGGGTAGGGAGTGAAAAGTATTACAACTAGTGTGATTAAAATGTAAATTTTTTAGAGGTATTGGTGCAAATTTTAAAGATTAAGGGTGTGCACCTGCACCCTCTCAGCAATGCCTATATCTGCCCTTGTCCTCACTCTAATCAGTCTAATGGTATGCTTGGTTTTTAAGAAAAAAACGATAAAGAAAATATAAGAAGAGATGCATTGGTGAAAAATAAGGTGTATTTTAGGTATTGTTTGATATAAAGGCTTAATTGTATTCTTGGCCCCCTTATTTTGTAAAATTCGTCATTTTAGTCCTTCCATTTTATTTTATACAATTTTGGTGTCCTAATTTTATCAAATATGCAATTTTAGTTCCTCCATTTTTTTCTCGCAATTTTGGTTCCTCATTGTTATCAAATCCGCAGTTTTGATCCCCATTTAAATTGCCATCCAATTTTTTTGCAAATACTTTAATGGCAGAGGCGTGTCTTGCTGGCGTAACCATTAGGTGTTGACATTGCAGGTAGATGTCATGCTTACACCCAATGATATTCAAAATATACAGTTAATACATTTAATACTCTTGGTTTAGTCTAATAATATACAATATATATAAATAAAATGTGAATATCCAATGATTACGCTAGCACGACATGTGTATGCCACTTCACCATCTTACTGCCACGTCAACATTTTAATAGGGGGATTAAAATTACGGATTTGATAAAATTGGAGTGTCAAAATTGCAAGAAAAAATGGAAGGACTAAAATTGCGGATTTAGTAAATTTGGGGGATTAAAATTGCGAAAAGTAAAATAGGTGGATTAATATTGCGAATCCAATAAAATAGAGAGGCCTAAAGTGCAATTAAGCCTAATATCAAAGATAAAGGAGAGAAAAATGATTTCATAAACTGACACAAAATGCTTATCTAATTTTTTTATCGTATTATCTACCAAGTAAAATGCTAGATAAATAAATTTTTTTATTTTAATTTGGGTCAGATATGTTTATGGTCCCTACAAAATTTGTTTTTTTTATTAAATTTTTAGTCCCTTAATTTTTTTTTACCTACTTTTGTTCCCTATAAAAATTTAGGTTTTTGGGTTCTAGTCTCTCATGACTTTTAATAACGCTTCACGACTTTAAATAGTATTTTTTTGAGGGACTAAAACCAAAAAAAAAAAAAATCAAATTTTATAGGAACCAAAACATATTTAACCCCTTTAGTTAATCAAACTACTTGATCATATAAATGAACAATTTATTTTATTTTAATTTATTAATATGTCAATTATTTGGCTTAATTATTAAATAAATAATTTTATTTGTTGTATTATGTGCTTATTTTTTTGTGTTAGAGTATTATACTATTATTACGTATGTTTCTATTCCATTATATGATTAATATAATTTACTCTAAAAAACAAATATCCAGATTCAGTTAGAGCTGTCAATTTTGGCCCAGCCCAATGGGCCGCCCCAGTGGCCCGATTTTTTGATTGGGCCGGACTCTAAAAATAGAGGCCCAAAATCAACTGTACCTTTTTTGGCCCGGCCCGATTGACCCGATGTTATATATGGGCTGGGCCAGGCTGGCCCGATTTGTTTTTTTTCTAATTTTTTAACAAAAAAAATTATTCCTAACTCCACTAAACCCACACTCTCGGTTCTTTGACTCTCCATTTCAATTATACTAGCCCTAATGCGATGCACGGGGTTGGCTAAATCTGATTTGCATAAGATATATCCATTGAGTTCGAACCGTTGTTGGCTACCCATTGAGTGTCTCAGCGCTTTCGACGAAGGACTAATCTTTGTTCGTGCTTGGGAGCAAATATCGCACTGGTCAAAACCGAGTTTGTCCAGTGCGCAAATTTTGACCCCCGTGTCCCAAGGTAGCTTATGTCAATGTGCCAATGGTGTTGGTTACTAATGTTATAATTATAAATTAAATTAAATTATAACTATAAATTAAATAAGTCTGGATTTAAGTTGAACTATAGGATTTCAACAAACAGAACAAAAGAAACCAATATTTGTCCTCTTCTATATACGCATCTAATACTATTTACAATCAAATACTAAAAGCGAGACTAATTAGAACAACTTCCATTGAGTCTCTGAACATATCCTTTTTTGTTTAATTTGAACTTTATGAACTTCTATTTGTGTGGCTGAAGTTCAGGGGAAATTAAATTATAATTATAAATTAAATAGAAGATGATAAAATTTAAAGGGAACATTAACAAAGACAATGAAATTGAACATCCATAGATAATAAAAAGAAAAAGTCTAAAGAATTTTAATAACATAATTCATATTCAGCAAATGTAAATATAAAAACTTAACTCATAGCTAGAAAGAAAAGAATACAACACAATTAGAAAGTGAAACACATGGATATCATGCGTGGTTGGATGAAAACCACCAATAAAATAGAAACAGTTGTCAAAACTGGAAAGAAGTAAATATGGTTGAAGTTTTCGCAGGTTACCCCATAATTAGAAAGAAAACAAAAGCAACGCAATTAGAAAGAGAAACACGTGAGTATCATGCGGTGGTAGATGAAAACCACAAATAAAATGGGAACAACTATACAAAGTTGAAAGAAAAAGTATAAAAATATAAGGAGAAAAAGTATAAAAATAAATTATTTTTTGAAATGTTCAAAAAAATATGGTCATAAAAAATATAAAAAGAAGTTGATTTTTTAAAGTGCTGAAATTAATAAAAAGGCGTGTTGCACATTTTAATGTCATGACATTTTTATTTTTTCACCAATCATGTTATTGAGGAACGAAATTTAATTATTGGAATAGGTTAAAATTTTTTTGAACACTAAAGTATCATAAAATACACTCCTTAGCATCACACTTTACGTATTTTGTCACAGAATTTATTTATTTTTCACCATACCGGTTATTGAGGAACAAACTTTGTCTATTTGAAAAGTTAAATTTTTTCTGAACCATAAAGTATACTAAAACACACTACTTAACATCTCACTTTATGTAATTTGTCATGAAATTAATTTTTTTACCTAACTGATTATCCGGTTATATTGAGGAACAAAGTTTGCGTATTTGAACAATTTAATTTTTTTTTCCGAACGCGAATGTACTCGAAAATATACTGCTTAGTATCACACTTTACATAATTTGACACAAATTTATTTTTTACCAAACCGGTTATTGAGGAACAAACTCTGTGTATTTGAATCAGTAAATTTCTCCAGAACCATAAAATACACCAAAACACACTATTTAGCATCTCACATTACATATTTTGTCACGAAATCAAATACCTTTTTCACCTAACTTATTGAGGAACAAATTTTGCGTATTTAAACGGCTAAAGTTTTTTTATACCTTAAAGTACTCTTTTAAAATATAAAAAATATAGAACTTAGGAAAAAAAAAACACAACTTTACAAAATGAAAGAAGCAAAAGAAAAAAAAAGACTTGTCAACATAAAGCAAAAAAAATAAAAATAATGTTGGCGCCAAATTGCAGCGGCAATGACAAGCCGCATACAATTTAAGGACTAGAAAAAATTAGCACTCACATGACTTACAAACAACAACAACACACCACACAACACACTCACATTATATATTTACATTATTCATTATGTATTAGCTAGTGTATAAATTCGGTTCCAGATTATGTGCTATTTTTTATCTAGTGTATTACAATTTAGTTCATCAAAAGATAGCTAGTGTATTAGCTAGTGTATAGTTTCAATCCGGTTCCAGATTATGCCCACATCATATTCAAGCGTATTAGCTACTGTAAGTTCTCTTCATTGTTTTTTTGATATTAATGTGCCTTTAACTCTTGATTGTTTTGTATGTCTAACTCTTCATATTATATTGGTGTGCCTTATGTTATGTTGCTGCCAATTATATTATGTTGGTGTGCTTTAATTGTTGTGCTTTATGTTATGTTGCTGCCAATTATATTATGTTGGTGTGCTTTAATTGTTGTGCTTTATGTTATGTTGCTGCAAATTATAAAATCAGATTCAAGGAATAAAAAAAATGTCCAAAAATAAAAAAGGAAAAGTCAAAAGTTTGTGGCCCATGGGCTGGCCCGATGGCCACGGGCTAATGTTAGGCTGGGCTAGGCTGGGCCATCAAATATGCAGCCCATTAGTTTATTGGGCCGGCCCAGCCCAGCCCGAATATGCTGTTTGGCCCTATGGGCTTGGCCGGGCCGGGCTTGGCCCATTGACAGCTCTAGATCCAGCACATGAGCGTCACTTGTGTGATGTTTGGATCCGGAAAATTATGATTTGTTGGAACTTTGGTAATTGTGAATTGAAAAAGTCCCACATTGGATAGAATAAATACTTTAAGAATGGGTACCCAATTTTGTGAAAATGGAGAGAACGCACATAAACTAACCACCACACATGCGTTAGAGCCGTCGCCGTCTGTCCAATCGGCTCGGTCGGCTCGGGCCGGACCCGGGCTTGGGCTTGGGCTTGGGCTGTGAGGTGTAATTTATTTTTTGCAAAAATAATTAATTTATTTTATTTTGTTGCGTTGCTCGTCCAGATTCGTTGAACTGACCAAATATGCTGAACTAACCGTTTAGCTGTTGAGGATTTTTCTCTAACAGCTTGACTTGTGCAGCAAGTAGGTCGTTCTTATCTGTTGAGGATTTTTCTCCAACAACTTACTTGCGCAGCAAGTCCAATTCTCTCCTATAAATAGGACCCTCCCTCACTTCATTCCACACACCACTGAACGATAAATCCTTCCTCCTGTTTTCTCTCCTCTCCCTCGATAATTCTCTTCTATTCCTTAGAGTGGCTTACTGCCACGAAACGTCTTAAAGAGAGCGACCTAGTCCGCGACTCAACCCATTAATTTCTTAGGTGGATTGATTTTCTGAAATTATTTTCTGAAATCAAAAACAACATGATTAAACTGTGAAAGAAAAGTCACAAATCCACTTGGGTATTGTTATGGAATGGCTTTTTTCCATATATACACCCCCTTTTCGGCATCTATTCACACCCCCTGTAGGCCTAATGTCAATAGGGCCCAACCCAAATATCAAGGACTCAGATCAAATCACCAGATCAGACGGACCTGATTCGTTGGAATCAACCCCAACCCACTCTATAAATACAACATTCATTGCCTCATTAATGGTAAGCATTCTGATATATATCACTCGCCAACGTCATTCTTCTGACTTTAGCATCGGAGTGACTTTGCAGCTACAACACCAGCTAGGATCGGACGTAAGTCATTTAACTAAGGATATCAACCACTAACTACCTCGAAACCCCCTAAAGGTCGGAATTACAGTGCTGAACAGGTATTAAAGGAAAGATGTGAGAAAATATGTTCTCATCTCTATTTTATGCCTTCACGAGAGAGCTTTGGTGTCTCTCTTTAATTCTCTAGCTGCAATATCTTTCATTTGCATTTCATGCCAGCAAAACACACTGTAATAGGGAGCTAGCGGAACTGACGGTGTGCATTGAAGTCCATGTGCCATAGATAGCACTCAAGGATTATCAACTTCAGATATTGGTATGAGAGAGTGAGATAGGGAGGAAGTAATTACATGGAGGTCAGATCATAAGTGCTAAGTTTCCGCATTTCCCGCACCATATGTTTTTTTTATTTAATGTTAAAAGAGTTACTCCCTCCGTCTCAAAACTGTCTTTTAAGGTTTTGCGCGGTTCTTAAGAAAATGATTGGAGATGCTATTATTTATGTTTAAAAAGTATCGAAGGACTAAAGTACCCCTATATTATTATGGGGAGAGAGAAATGGAAAAAATGGAAATACAAATAAAAGTAAGAGTATTATTGGAAAAATAATAATAAATGTTGCATTGGAATTCTAAACTGACGGATAATCTAAGACAAAGAAAAGTAGCAAAGATGACACTTAAATTGAGACGGAGGGAGTATGAAATTTTAATGAAGCAAGATGCAAGTGGACAAACAGTACTTTCATAAAACAATTAATTGGCGGGTGAGGAGGTGGAGGAGGATCATTTATCATTTACCACATGCTTTGCCTACACGAACGGCCAGGTTTCAATGTAATGGAATCCATACAGAAATTTGAAAGTATCACATTTCCTACCGAGGAAGTGTTGGGAGACAAAAATGCAGCAAATTATGTTATGTAATGATAATTAAGTAGTTAATTAATTATAAGTGATAAACTAACTCTCCCTTTGACCTATACGGTTGGTCCAGTGGCATAAACTACTTGGGACACGGAGGTTAACTCGGTGCGCTCGGATTTGATTTTCGTAGTGGACAAACTCGATGTTGTCAGTGCGAAATTTACTTCTAAACACGAGAGAAGATTAGTCATTCGTTGAAAGTGTTGAGATACTATGTGGGTAAGCCAACAATAGTCCAAATAAAAAAGCTAACTCCCCTTTTCATAAGGCAAAGTGATAAATTAACAACTCCCTCCCCTTGCTGTGGAGAATCATTAAACCCTATATATCGACTGAAACGGAAAGTTTCAACTAATAGATTAACGTTTAATATCACACTAGTCAGCATACACAAAAAATAAACAATGAGAAATTAATATTAGAACACATGTCCACTTCCTTCTAAGAGGGGGAAAAAAGATTTCACAACAGGACGAAGAATTATGCACCTTAAAGAGAGTCCAAATGCAAAATAACACAATAAACACCTAATTTATTGACAATGTGAAGAAGGAGAAGGAAAGAATCACTGAACAGCATGTAAAACAGTGGTATAGTCAACCTGTTATGATGATTATAGTTTCGAAAGATAATAGATATAGTCATATAGTTTCAAACATTTGAAGAGAAGGTGAAATTGTGTAGGTAATAGTAATATGTATTAGTTGGTATGCTAAAACAGGAAAACGATTAGAGGAAGCGTGACAGAGAATTAAAACATAAACAGGACTACTAACCACTAAAAAACAAGAAATTAGAGCAGAAAACGAATAACAAAGGTGAAAGTAATAGTAACAAACCATTCAAAATGTATGTAGCTACTACTACTATTAGCTAGTATAAGTAAAGGTTTCTGTTTCTGAAGGTTTTGGTTTTGTTGACCTGAACACTGTATTCCCGTGAGTCTTTCTAGTCCTACCAGTTCAGAGATCTTACACTTCTTCTTCTTATTATTAATTACTATGTCATAGATGGATAATCTAAAGAATTAATCAATACTAGTACTAAACTCACTGTTACTAATGAGACAAATTAGTATAGGTAATAATAAGGTGATAAAAAACAAAAGAAGCCCCACTTCTAGTGTCAAATCACGCAACAAAGTTGCTACATGAGTGACCAAAGATTTCAATCTTCCTGACATTCTTGGACCACATTTGATCAAACCATTTTTCCCCCTTTTCTCCCCCTTCTATACCGTACATTATCCCCCAAACAATACTCCAAATTAGAAAACACAAATTGAGAACAGAAAATACGAATGACCTAATTAATATATATAAAACAATTTAATAATAATCTATTTAAAAAAAAAATACGTACATACATCATCATCATCATCATCATCATCATCATGATAGTATCAAGAGTACAGCTGCTTTAGATACATAGATGTGGAAAGTCAATAATAATGATTCAAGAAAAATCTTCCAAAAATAGCTTTATCGATGACGAGTTGTATGCTCCTCTTTCTTCGTTTGAATCTCAGGTTACTTACCGCAAAATAAAAAAATGAGCGAAAAAAGAAAAAGAGTGTTGGTGGAGAAGAGAAGCCAAAGAAAGAAAAAATCATATTGAAAATATATAATATAAAAAAGAAGTTATGCCTGCCTGGCTCCATCCTGTCTGCCTTTTTGGATGCTGAGAGCTACATTGTACTACTGCCGCCTATGTTCATGTCTCGTCTGTGAATAATGGAGGGTAACGAGGTTGGATTTACAAAGAGAAGATGAGCAGGTACCTGTTTCGGAGAAGAAGAAGAAGAAGAAAGGGTATAATGGTCATTGCATGCTATCCATGAACAAGAACAAACCACCGCGTCATCCTCCTCCTCCACCACGACATCACCCATTGCTTGTTGGATGCAGCTGCAAACAGAATCACACGCACTCTCTCTCTCTACGATTTGATTTGTCCGTTGTTTTGCTTCTCTCTCTCTCTTAAGAGGTGGATCTTAGAGAGAGAGAGAGAGAAAATATTTGGTGTTGTCTAATATGGGAAATTTGATTGGTTGGAGTAGGGAGTTGTTGCAGGCAGAGCATTGAGGTTTAACTTTTTGGGTTTAGGGAAGGAAAGCCGGTGAAAGGCCATTTTCAACTTTCTCTTTCTTTCTCTTTCCGGTAATACTCACCGTTTTGTCTCTCCTAAACCCAAAAAGTTAAACCTCAATGCTCCCTCTCTCTCTGCCTCTATTCTACTATTTCCCTTTTATTTTAAATAATAAATAATAAATAAGAATATTTTATTGTTTGGTTGTGTTGACAAGGGTGCGTGCCCTGTGACTAACCCGGTTTTAACTTAAGGTTACCCCCATTGGGTTTTGGCACAGATTTTTTGCTTATCAAAAAAAACTTAAGGTAACCCCATTTTGCGAGCACCGGTTGTATAAAAAAAATAATTATTAATTAAAAAGAGAAGAGAATGAGCGAATTTGGGGTTGCTCTGTAAGCTGTTTGGCCATTTTGACTGTGTAAAAATGAAATGACGTTAGATCAGTGTCACAGGAATTTTTGACTTTCCTTCCTAAACTGTGTTTTCATGGCTTTTATTGCATTGTCCAACGATTTTATTGTGCACCCCCCTTTTGGTTTTCCTTTTCACCTTTTAGCTCTCTTTCTTAATTCTACCTTTACCTGACCTGACCTGACCTGACCTGAGTTCAGAATTGTTATTTTTCCCAAATGCCTAATATCATCATCCTAAATAAATAAACCATCATCCCAGTTTAGTGGTACTACTGAATTTGGATTATTATTAACTAAATAAAGTAGAATAATAATACGAGTACTTTATAAGATTATATTGTTTAAATATATATATATATATATATATATATATATATATATGTATGACTGAACAATTTGAAGTATGGGATAAAATTAATTTCTTTTACCATACAAATACTAGGACTTTTTATGGCAAATTGGTATGATCATATTACATCAACGCATTTATAATCTGTGTCGTTGTTTGTAATTGACTGTTTTTTATTGTTTGTGTTCATTGATTGTTTTTCATTATTTATCCCACATCTTTATTACTATAAACTCTTTCAATCCTACAAACACATCGAACAATTTTTACCCTCTCATCATCACTATCATTCTCCATTGTAGTATAGTAAAAATCACAGTTTTCCGTGACAATTACGTATTCGCCCTGACATATATTGTACTGTATTTAGTTGTGAATGGATCAGAAACGTAATTTTTAATTGTTTTCACTTTTCAGTTTATTTTTGTCACTCTAGTTGAATTAACTTTTTGGTTTAAAACTCTATTTTTGTTACATATCTTATATCATGTGAAATTATTATCATACCCCCTATTTAAAATCATAAATGTTAGTTATACTAAATTGTACATATAGCTGACCTGAGCTGAGTTTTAGCCGGTTGTAGTCTGAATACAGCTCTGGATCACCTTCATGAATGGGAGCTCGCAAGAGGAAGCACAGGTCATGGTAGCGTGTGATACTTAAATGATGTGGAACAATAAGATAGAGTCTTGTGTATATCCGATTTAAAATTTAATATTATATCTAAATATCACCTATATAAATTATGATTTTATATAATCACCCATAAGGATAGATTATTTTCACAAACTAATCCTTAAATTAAAATAAGAATATAACCCTAAATTAACAAGAGCGAAGCTTCACATCGTCAAGCAACTTTTTAGATCTTTTAACCAAAGCCTTCTCACCTGTCACGATCCTCCAAGAAGGATTCTTGACTTGGTGTTAGAGTCCATTGATACATCAACCTTGTACTCATCTTTTAAAAATAAAATCTATATTTTTCATCAATTATTTTCTCTCTTATCTGATCTTATTTTCCCCCCATCTTAGACCACATATCCCCCATTTTACCCAAACTTCCAATTTTACCCTTTAATTTTACAGATACCCCCTACATTTTTGTTCCTTCTGAATTTATGCAAAAAACATAATCTAGAATGTAAAAAACATTCTGGATTTATGCTTTTGACATAAATTTGAAATTAAAAAAATACATTTAGAATTTATGTTGAAAATATAATCGTGAACTGAAAATTCATCTTTGGAAGTGTTTTAAAAAAATTTGACTTTTACCTATAGACAGAAACTGTCACTAAAAGTGAAATATCTATAATCTATTTAACTACTTCTTAATATCCACAGATGCCTCACATTTAGTGACGGTTTCTGTCTATAGGTAAAAATCAATTTTTTTTATGTTCTATGTTGAAAATATAAATCCAGACAAAAAAAAAACGACTAGATTTACGCCTAGTGCATATTTCTGGGAATTAAAAAACAGCTCGTGATTTACACTTTAGTACATAATTCCAAGAGTTGGTGCTTTTGAAAGGTATTTTGAGATTAAAAGAAAATTGGGGAGTATGGGGTCTAAATGATGGGGGTACAAAAATCGCCACCCAAGTTATTAAAGATACGATAAGTTAAAGGCTGATCCAAAACCTACAATAACACACTACCCTTATCCATATCTCAATTTTCTACTCATATCTCAATTTTCTACTCATTATTAATTACATTTAACTAGTGCTTTCATTGATCGCCCAAACCAAATTTTTGCTCTACATTTTGTTTTAGAGTGAGTGATTGCCAAAAACAAATTATCATCTGGCAGCAACGCTAACTCAGCAAAGTACGTTCACAAACAAAAATTGTTGGATAAAATGCCATCAAGAAAACTGCTAAGATAGACATTGGTATTTTTTTGGTCATAACTCATAAGTCAACACTCTTTTTATCCTTTTTCTGTGACAGCTTTTTTTTTACTGAAATTTTCTGCGACAGCTAAACATCAAAACAACAGGATGCTATATTTAAAGAAATGTTAGAAGGTAGATGAGTGCAATTAATTAATTGTTAAATAACTAATAAATATGTTGGTAACAGTAAATGAAGTAGCCGTCCTCTCCTTCATTTATGTATGACAGACATATGAAAGCTGTTTTGTTTTATGTTCTGTTATGGATTTGAACGCTATGTTACACCTTATAGAATCAAATTATCAATTTATTAATTTATAAATATCTAAAACTAAATTATTGATAAATAATTTAATGATGATGAAAGAAAAAAAAAGAACAAGATGTAATGAAGTTATTGATAAGCTTTAAAGAGTAAAATGAAATGAAATATGAAGATTTTCTCTATGGCAATTGGTTTGGTTTCTTAATGTAGCTGTAGTTATGTTTTTCCAAATCTGAAACAAAGGCACTCCTACTCTCAAAGGGCACTTCTTGAATAATGTATAACATACTAGTATACTAGTAGTACTACTTTACACTATACAGTATATTAAAATTCTTCTATGATAATACTATTCTCCAAGAGTGAGAGAGTTTTTCTTCAAGTGAGAGTCTGAGCAACATGTTGTGATAACAGATTTGCGGTTAGGAGGTGAAGAGGAAGAGGAGTTTTTGCGTGTCTCCTTTATCAAGCTAAACCAATGTAGTTTGGATTGATTCGTTGGTTTAGTTTTTGCGTGACAAAAAATATAAAATATTGTTAAAATTAACAAATTTAATCCTAAATCTAAATTTTACTCTTTTTTTTTTATCTAAGCAAAAGAAGTTTTTCTAATTCTAGAGTGAGAAGTATGAGATAGTAAACAATGAAATCAGATTTTGAGTTAGTAAATGAGTGATAGTTGTTGTAAGTTGAAACCCAAATAGCGAGCAAGTCAAGGAAGGCCGTAAGTCGTTGGTTTACTTGCGAGTTCGGTTGGTGAAACAAAAACCGCGGGCCGAACTATACCGCGTGGTTGACTCAAAAGGAAAACCAATTTTATCTGATAAAATCAAATTTTTTTTTGCGGTTTTCGATTTGGGTTGGTTCAGTTTGCGATTTTTATGATGTGTGGTTTCGCGATTGACTGATGTTGTAAAAAAAAATTCTACACGAAGATATATATTAATTGTTAAATTAAATCGTTTGACCACTCTGGACCAAAGTCCCATATACGCCACTGCGTAAATGTTCTTGTATATAATATAGGGTTGGTACAACTCTTAAGGATATACCTTATAAAGGGAGACCTCACAAAATACGTAGAATCAAATATCACATTAGCATGCACTATTTTGACTACAAAGGGAGTCCTATGTTACTCTTTACTGCGAGGTAGTGGTATGGCCACTACTTCGGTACGAGCCAATGATCGGTTGCCACGTCCTTCTCGTTTGTCTTCCAGTCCGGCGCGTCCTGACCTATACATGGTCCTTACGCCGGCGCATACGGTACGAACGCCCTCTATAGTACTATCAGTATCGATTGTGCTCCCCGACACCTCTCCTCAACTAGTAGGGGTTCTCCTCGATTTTGAGGAGCCTTAGCCGGCATTTCCAAACACCCCAGTATAGTAAACACAAAATTTATTGGGTTCATTAGTTTGTTATCTTACAAGGCAGATAAAAATTGAACGGAGGTGGGATCTTCATTTGGTGGTTTAAACCTCTTAGCACAAAATGGGACAATACCTGACTTTTCGGTTCGGACCAATGCAAAGGCTTTCAAAAAAATATTTATTTTCACTCGTGCTTAAGAGCAAGTTTTACATTGACTAATACTGAGAAATCAAACATAAGAGCATTGGATCCATCTGTATCAAAGATAGCTTCTTCTACCACTAGGCTAGCTGTGTTGGTTAGGACAATACCCTATTACTAATGAAAGGGGCTGTTCAATTTTTTTTTGTAAATCTCCTCATGAACATTACATTTTCAAAACTTTGCAACTAGGACAACACTACTTTTTAATTCACTGTGTCTCGACGTGGGTGCGCCACTATATTTTTTTAGCACACACTTGGCATCCTCAATTTCTGAAGTGCCCAAGATTGGCAATGTTCCCAACAACGTCAACAACGTCCAATTGATCGATCAATTGGAACTTGAAATCATTACTACTACCTGCTAACTATAGTACTAATTTTGTCTTATTAACTAGGACTATTGGAGTTGACAATTATTGTCTTTATAATGCTTCATTTTGATTTGTATGGCAATATATAGTACTAGTAGTTGATAATCTATGATGAATTGGTCATTTTACACTTCAGGTATTGGAGTTAAATTCATAGTATTTAACAATTCCTTGCTGTGCCAAATGGTATGTGCTTTCTTCAAACAAACATCAATTACTTTAATTTGATTGGAGTAACTTCAGTAAAAATCATGTGTTCCACCCTTTTGTGTTTCTTGATGAGACAAGACAATAGATATTGCATTTAAACTTTGGATATCATTTATTTATAGTCCATAAAAAACAGTAGAATATGCACTGATTTTTATTAAATCTATTGTTGTTGGGTATCCGTTGTGTCTGATTTAAACAGTCTGGTAGTTCCTACTGTACTTAAGGGGAGTATACATGTCCTGAAACCAGCTTATTCTCACAGCCAAACAAGCTTTAGAAGTTGATGCCTTGTGTCTTTTTCTTGAGAAAAAACTATTCTTATTATCGAACCTTCTGACTTTTTTCCTATTGATATATGGACTCTCCACCAAGCCTAAAAGAATGTTTGTATTTGTGAATCTCATTCTTCTAGTGTGACCCCTCCATCCACTAGTAATGCAAATGAATGTATAGAAAGGCAATAATAATGTTGGACACACACGTGTGACTAACTATGCTTATATTTTTGGATTCAATACAAGGTAACAAGCAAGCACGTGTCAATGTTTTTGCATACAATACAGAATCGAAGTTTATGACTTCCAGAATGATATGGTTTTTTTAGTGTTCTAGAACTTTGGGAGATAGCTAGGGTGGTTGATAATGCAGGTGATTATGCTAATTGGAGGCGAAGTGTCGTTGAGGTGTACCCATAAAGTCACTCTGACGCTTTAGTCAGGTCGCCCTCTAGTATTTTAGTAGGGTTTCAGGCATACCTGGATAGCGTAGATGAGACCCTTTTTATAGGTGTTACACAGGCTTTGTAATATTGGGCCTCTTATTGGGATTAGTTGATCAGTCGGCTCAACTGAGAATATCTGATTGGGAATATAGAGTCGGATTAGACAAAAGGACAAATAAACATCATACACACCATCACACAGTCACACCTGAGTTCGAACTCAGAGTCATCGTTTCCATGCTGTTGAAATTGTCAATGCAACCTATAGTGAGCACCCAATTTGTGATATGGTTGATACCACACTTAAATTTCCTTTCAATAAATTAAAAGGGCCATTCAACTTGTGAGTGGAGGTTCTTGGCACACTAACTACGGTTAACTATGGTTGATACTTGATACCTATATCTCTATTTCCCCCCTAGCTAGGTCTAATCTCATTCAAACAAAGTAATCAATCTATACAAGAAAAAGCAAGCAATAAGATGCAAAAGGAAAAGCTAAAAATGCTGCTACTTTTTCTTCTCTTTCCCTAGCTAAATAAAATGGCGACAAGATGCTCTCATCAATCAATCATTCCATTCATCTTTTTTCCAGTGGATATCTTTGGTAGTAAAGAGGTCCCTCCACACACAAATAATGCCTCAATATTGTATTCAGAATCTAGAACCCTTTTTATTTATTTTAAATATATAAATATAATAAAGCAGCTCCATAAGAATCACATCCTTCTGGTCCTCACCAATATATGCTCTTTTTCATTGGAGCTGTGTTCAATCGTTCAATATAAAAGTGATGATATAAAGTGAGAAAAAACAAAAATTCCACAAAGCAAGTAGAAGAGAATTATCTCTAGTGTATGTACCTTATTGAAAAGGTGGGAGAACAAACTAACTGATATCAAAATTTTACAAAAGTTCAAAACTCAAATAGTAAAAAGATAGAATCTACAAACTACTTGTCTAGAAAGAAAGAAAAAAAAGATTATTACAAGTAATTTGTTCTCCACTTTACAGTGAGTCTCTAAGTTACATAAATGGAGACCCTTTATCTTAATTGTTATATTATACTCCCTGGTCCTACTTATTTGCAGTTTTGAATTCATTGTAGAACTGATATATCTGATTTATATACATTATAGATCAGATATATTAGTTATATAATAAACCTAAAACTACAAATTTTTCCTATAAATAGAATCAGAGTGTATACAATATGCTCCCTCTTGCTTATCCTTTAAGCTACTTAATTAATTATAGCTCAAAAGATTTCTTTACTAAGGTGACATTTGAAACATCTTTAGATGACAACTTGCAGGAATCAGAACTGCGTGGCTGTGCCTCAATGAGAAGCTGAACAACCTCTTTCATGGTCGGTCGACTAGCTGGGGCTTTGTAAGTGCAGCGAATTGCAATCCTTAAAACTTTAATCATGTCATCCTTGAATGAACAAGACAACCTAGGATCAAATATTTCACTTGGTCTAGCACCTTCTTTGCCTTCTACTTTGTTTGAAACCCAAAAGACAATGTTTCTGTTCTCCCCAAACTCTGCCTCAATTGGCTTCCTCCCAGTTAACAACTCCATTAATATCACTCCAAAACTGTACACATCACACTTTGTTGTTGCCCTTGTTGAATATGCATATTCTGTTACAGCCATCAAAACGAAGTGCAATTAATGATATATTCAACACATTTACCATATGATATGGCAGTTAGCAGTTTTTACATGGGTCACCGCAATGTTTTGAAAATCAAACTGGTTATTAAATCGGTGAAACATTCGAGTTATGATTCAACTGCTTAAAAGCGCTCAAACCTAGATAAAACCGCGTTGAACTGTTGAAATAACCTACCTGTAGAAAGTATCGGGTCATGGTTTAACCGGTTCAATCGTTCGCTAGGTTCAGTTTTTAAAAGACTACCAGAAATAGAGTCAACGACCAATTTAGTCTCTTAAATTGGAAGGTTCGCGCAATTTGCTTATTGATTTTAACGAAATTTCATAATACTCGCTAAAATTGAAGTTTCTCGATCATCTTAGTCCATGTCAGACAATTTTAAAGACTAGATTACTTGATCCGAAAAGGCTAATTTGATCTACGACTTTCAAATTTTCAAAAACTATTTTAGATTGTTATTATTAATATTAAGAACTAAGCCTAGAACCCCTACAATTTCTATGATTGGCATCTTAGGAGCGATCAAGGCTTTCAGAATGCTGTATTTGCTCTATGGCTAACCTTTTAGTTAGACCGTAACAATAAACTCATAATTATCAAAAAAAATTACCATTTCAGGAAAATAAATAGTGAAAATTTAGATTCTCTGAATGGTAAATTTAAATGATGATCACTTTATGTTTGAGATAGAAATTACCTAGTCCATAGTAATTTAAATGATGATCACTTTATGTTTGAGATAGAAATTACCTGGAGCAAGGTAACCATAAGTTCCAGCAATAACAGTTGTAGTAGAATCCTTAACTCCTCTAGCTTGCAAAACCTTAGCAATACCAAAATCAGCAACTTTAGGGTGATAATCCTCATCCAAGAGAATATTAGTTGACTTAATATCTCTATGAATAATAGGAAGAACCAAATCATGATGAAGATAAGCTAAACCTTGAGCAATCCCAACAGCAATCCTATACCTAGTAACCCAATCCAAACAACCCTTATGCAATGAATCCCATAAAGTACCATTTGGCATGTACTCATAAACCAACAAACTACAATCCAAACTTGAAAAACAACAATATAACTTCACTATATTCTTGTGTCTTATACTCCCCAATGTCTCCACTTCAGCTTTCAAAGCCTTATCAACAAATAACCCTTCTTCTTCTGAATAACCATCCTTTGATTTTCTACTCCAAAGTCTCTTAACAGCAACAACAATACCACTTTTCAATTCAATTTTGTAAACTGTTCCTGAACCTCCATGTCCCATTATGTTCTTATCAACTAAAGACTCAAGTATCTCTCTTTGATCAAAACTAATCTTATGAAAACTCTTAACATCATAAGAGAAATATGAAGATGACAGTGTATCTTCATGTTCCACTGCTGCTGTATCTTTACTACACCGTCGTTTTAAGAACAAAGCTGCTCCGACGAAGATCAAGACGACAGACACACCAGCTACCCATATAGTGTTCATTTTGTTACCTTTGTTGTTACCATGTGAGTTACATAAAGGAAAGTTATGCTGAGATGAATTAGCATATACTGGTATAACACATAAACCAGGGTTACCTGCAAAGCTTTCAACTAATCCACCTTTAACTAGCTTCGGAGGAATTGGACCAGAAAGCAAGTTATGTGAGAAGTTAATTGAATTTGGTAACAACACTGATAAACTCTCAGGAATGTTCCCAGTTAAGAGATTATTGGAAAGATCTAGAAGGTTTAGTGACTCTAATGATGAAAGTGAACTTGGGATAGAAGAATTCAACTTGTTAGCTTGTAACATAAGCAAATTAAGCCTTGTAAGGCTACCAATTTCTGAAGGAATTGGACCAGTTAGAAAGTTATAACTGAAATCAATTTTAACAAGGCTAATTGCTCTAGAAATTGTTGGAGTTATAAGACCTGAGATTTTGTTTCTCTGTAGAAACAGTTCTGATAAGTTTCTAGTATTTCCATTGATCTCAGGAATTGTACCAGTCAAATTATTACTACTCAAGTCAATGATTGAAACATGAGGTAAACTAAAAAGTCCTTTGGGAATAGAACCCTCTAGACGGTTATTACTAACACGAAACCTCAACAACATCATGCAACTTGCATAACTTTCTGGTATCATACCAGAAAAAAAGTTATCCAAAACAAGGAAATATAACAGTTTACCTCCTTTGCAAACTTCTATTGGTAAAGGACCAGATAACTTGTTTTCTGATAAATCCAAAACAACCATACCAGAAAACTGTCCAAGTTTACTAGGAACATGTCCGGTTAAGAAATTGTCATAAAGTGACAAAATTCTTAACGTTGTTGAGTTTTCAATCTCCTTTGGAATTTCACCACTGAGGCTATTATTGTAAAGTTGCAAAACTTGAAGCTTAGGAAGTGAACAAACCGAAGCAGGAATATTTCCAGTTAACTTATTAACTGACATATCCAAATCAACAAGCTCAGTTAAATTTCCAAATTCTTCAGGAATATTACCAACAAGATGGTAATTATAGTAAAGTTCAAGTTGCTTCAAGTTTTTAAGTAAACCAAGCTCAGGAGGAATTTGACCAGTTAAAAAATTTCCACTCAACTCAAGATCAATAAGTGAAGTGATATTTGAAAGTGATGGGGGAATTCTACCATGCAATGAACATGTTGATAAAACCATGAACTTAAGATTCTTCATTGCTTCAAAACTTTTTGGTAGTTCCCAGAGTTTGAACCCTGCGTTTTCGTTGAAGTTGAGAACCTCAAGAGAGGTAAGGTTGAAAACCGACAAGGGAAAATCACCAGTGAAAAGGTTGTTAGACATGTCGAGGAATTTGAGGGATTTTAAGGAAGAGAAATCTGGGAGTGTGCCTGATTGTGACATAGCATTCATGCTGAGTTCTTGTAAGTGTGTGCAGTTGATTATGTTGTGTGTTGGAAAGTTGAGTTTTGTTTGGCCTCCTAAATTAAGAACACGTAGTTCTGGTAAGTAAGTGCAGAAATTTGAAGGGAAATTACCAGAAAGTGAGTAACGTGATGTGAGGGTGAGAGTGGTAATTTGATCTTTGTTGTTGCATGTGATTCCTGTGAAGTTGCAGATTGGTTTGTTGTTGAGTTTCCAATCAAGAGGGTAGTTTCCTGTGAGAGATTGTTTCATCAGAGAAATAAACTCGGATTGGTTAGTTATAGCATGTGATAGAGTAATTAGCATGAGTCCAATAATAACAGAGAGGAAGAATGGATGTTTCATTTTGAGGGAGAGAGAAAAGAGAAGAAGGTTGTTGTTGTGTTTGTGTAGTGAGTTGCAAGGAATTGGTTTGAGTGAGAGATATATGTATATAAGATGGAATGGAATGGTTTAAGTGAGTGGATGAGAAAAGAAGGATTGGGTGATGAAATGAATGGGAAAAGTAGGTTCTTACTTGCTAATTGGTATAGTACTGTACTACTGGGGTGAACATCTTTGCTAAAGAGGCTTTTACGTTTATTCTTCAGAATCAACTACATTACCTGTCTTTGTCTCTAGCTCCTTTGTGTAACCAAGAATAAAGAGTGTGAGAGGTGGTGCATCAAAATAAAATATGTGAATGTGTTAATTAGTGATGTAATAAAATCTTTAGTATTTTTCTTCTCCCAGGGGTGCGTGTGTGTGACTTTCTTCTCGTGGATTCCCCAGCCTAGCCAAAATCAAAAATATATTTAACCTTCAATAATATTAGAAGATAGTATAAACGAACAAAATCACTTTTTTTTTTGTGTGTGCTCATGAACCAACTTATTACTTTTTATATTTTATATTGCTTTAAGCAAATTAGAACAAACTTCACATAAAAATATTTTTAACAAAAGGAGACATTTGTTTCCATCAATGCACATTCATCTTCAATTTTTTCGTAAAAACTATTTCAGTGGTTTTAGTACATAAAAACTTAGAAGTATGTGTTTGGTTAGATGGTTAAACGGCCTAAACGCATGACAAACGTGATTTAGCCATCATGCCTAGGTGTTTGGCTATAGAATATTTTATTTCTAAAATCAATTCTAACTTAATACGGATATTGTAGCTTTTACTTTTTTGTCGATTTAGAAAAAATGACAAATAGATAACACATAGACACTCATTATCATATGCACACACTCGAGTTCGTACTTGGAGGCCAGCGTCTCCGTGTTCAAGAGGTGGACCCACCCTCTAATGAGGGTGGTCAAACGCACCCCCTGCAAAAATAAAATTAGACTTACATCCCTATAAAAATATTTTACACACCTCAAAAAACTAAATTACATTCAAGTACTTAATTTTACAACCAACCCACACTAACAGAATCACTCATCAATTCCTTTCCCTCTCGTATGCATAGAAGACAACTATGAGTTGCATAATTTATTTAAGTGAACTAAAGTTTTATTTTTATTTAATTTTTTGTGATATGTGATTTTTTTTAAATATTTGACCCCTAACAATAACTCCAGCACCCAAGATAGAATTATTCTCAAGGAAACTGCCGTCCACATTGAGCTTGAACTTCCCTATTGGAGGAGGGGTCCTGTGGGCAATGAGCCGATAGTAAGAGAGATCAACTCCCTAGCTCGAGCAATGAGTAATATAATCTTCATGGAAGGCATGCACTTTCCTCAACGCTTCATGAGCAAGCCGAGGGTGCTCCTCAAAAATCATGTTGTTTTGCCAAACCAAGGTAATCCATAGTCCCGCCAAAAAGAGGATAGGAGATGGACCCTGCGCATAGTACTGAATACATAGGAAAGCATCATTAAAAATTGATCCACGCATCGTGATGCGATTGAAAACAGCATCGACCACACATTTGGAATCACACCTAAATTTTGTCCATCTGTAGATGTATCCAAACATACTTAATTCTAACATACTCAATTCGTCACACCGCAAAACAAAACACACGCAAAGAATTTAGACGGTAGTTAATATGCATCGATGGAAGTTACATTATCAAGTGTGAACAATTTCAAAAATGAAGGGAACTTGAAAATTTAGACGGTAGTTAATATGCATCGATGGAAGTCTATACACTAGTATTAAGTAAAAAAATTGTTTGTGTCCCAAAAATCCCCCCAATTCTCAATGCCACCACAGATTTTAGGGACAATTAAAAAAGTAGTAGTTTTTTTATCAAAATTAAAAAAGTAGTAGTTGTTATTGGCTTTCACGTTAAATTCCACTTATTTGTTGTGATCAGTTTCTAATTCGTACAGTAAATTCGACTTATGTCTCCATATATTAAATATTCACAATAAATAACTTTTGACATTTTTTTTGACACTGGATTCCATTATCACATAGTTGGAATGGCTGAAAAAATGGGGTAGTGTATTCCTCATGTTTCTATTTAATCTTTTATTGAAATATTCCTTTTCTTTTTTCGAATTTTACACTCAGATAAAATATGAATTCCTATTGATTGAATTGTCTTTGGAATAGTTTGCATCAAATTTGCTTATAAAAAAAAAAAGTTTGCGTCAAATTTAAAGGGTGGAGACTAGGGACTATATTCTATGTTTAATCAAAGATATAGAAAAGAGAGGGGACCATGCAGCTCATTCTTGAAGTGTACCCTCCTATCAAAATCTATAGTTGGTAAAGCAAATGCATTAACAATATCCTAATCATAATAATGTTTTTTATGAAAAAGAATAAGAACATGCTACAATACAAGGATTACTAATATCTCTGCTGCGAGGATAAATTCTGAGAAAGCCAGCTTTCTGATTTGTTTTCATTACAGAACAAATGAGAGTGAGTGGAGAACTAAAGGTGCTAAGACAAAGACAAGGTCCTCTTTTCCTGTCCCTCTTTACCCTTTGTTCTTATCTTTCTCCTCCAAAGTTAGTCAATAAATTTTTTACATTCATCAAATAATGGACAACGTGTTATGCCTTTGGTGTCAAATTCTATCCAATTCTTGCATTTCATAGAATCTATACTTGTGTAGCTTTTGAATTCCCTGAAAATTATGGATTGAGACTCGCTTCTATAACTTTTGTGCTGAACTCAATTTCTAACAAATCACATCCTTTATCCCCATAATTTCTTTCATCAAATGCCTTCAAGTAATTGTAAGCACTAATAGCATCTCTACGTATAGCATAACTTGTTCCTTTGCAATTTTTTAAAGACACGACTAGCTAGTTGCTTCATACATATTTATCAAGCTACAAATAGAATTGAAATGTGATCCCTAACGAATATCCCCATCTCGTTTTAAAGTACCAATTTTATTTTGACCTTCATTAGTTACAATTTCATAAATCTCCAATAAATTCTCAATTTCTTCTAATTGGGCAAGAGCAAACATCATTGACAACAAAAGTCGGCTTCTTAAAGAATTTATGAATTGGCTTGACTTCTCTTGATGCAGTAACCAAGGCAAGTTGCAATCGATGAGCAAAACAATTGGTGTAGTATGCATAAGTATAATCCTTCATAAATGACGCTCGTAAACTATTTCATTTTCCTCTCTTATTGCTTGCACCATCATACCATTGATCACGAAGGTTAGAAACATCAAGGTTATGTCGAGAAAACATATTACAAATTGCTTTCTTAAGAGTTAAAGCTATAGAGTCTATAAGATGTGCTACATCAAAAATTCGCTCTTGTATTAAACCAGCTTTATCAACAAATGTTAACTCTAGACATTTTTCTTTTTGACTCATCACGAGCTTCATCTACAACGATACAAAACTTATAATCACTAATTTCTTCATGAATATGTTTTTTCATCCTGCTAGAAAGAATACTCAAGAGCTCTTTTTGAATTGAAGGTGAAGTATATTTGGCATTATATATATGGAGCATTATCTTACACAACTTTTGCAACTTCATCATTATAAGATGCCAAGAGTTTTATTAAATGAAGAAAATTATCTTGTCTTTTGACTCGCTAGTTTCCTCATGACCCCTAAAAGAACAAACTTGAATTGTTAACCAATGAACACCATCAGTTGAAGTCTTGAGACGTAGCCAATTCTTCATAATTTGGCTCGAGCTTTGTTTTTGAAATACATTCTTAATATGACCTCATTGATTCAACAATTCTTGACAAGCTTTCATTGCATTGTTGTGTGGTGAGCAAAGATCCTTCCCTAGGTGCTTAAGAAAAGCAGCATGCTTTCCATCTCTCACTCTCTTCCGACCTCCACTTAGTCCTTTGCTAAAAAGATAACATGGTGAGAAATATGCGACATTCTTTGAGGGAAATTAACTAGAATCTTTTTTGATAAATAAGAGTATTTTCGTGCACTGTCATGGAACTTTTAGATGCAAATGGAGTAAGACTACATCACAACAATCAAAATTTTGGTTGGAACATAAATTACGGTTACAAAAATAAACTTGATTTTCTCAAGTGTACTACTATTTAATAAGAATAGTTTTTGAAAAAAAATGTAAGAAATATATTAGAAGCTGAATTAAAAACAATTTAATTATCACATTCCAATGCTCTAACTTATCAAGTAGTAATATTTGTGGTGAAGTCCCTGTGATCAGTTGTCTGGTTGGAGATATCGAAAGTGACTCTTGAACTCTTGGTGTTCTGTGGTGTGGCTCAGATCCTTCTTGTGTCCCTTCCCTCTTGCTAGTACGAGTTTTTAGACTAGTTTATTTCTTGTCGAATTTTATTTTCTCCTTCTATCAATATGGTGTTTTAGACTACATTGGGTGTATTTCTTATTCCATAGCGGTAGCACATGATTAGACGCTCTCTCAAACCTTTCATAGAATGTGGGAGAGTGTGTGTCAATGATGCTGAGCTATTTGGCTATCAATGCAATCCTCTTTATTTATTGAAAAAAACTTCCTCGGATGGGTGCACTGCTTACAACGGAATTACAATAGTGTGATATGATAGTATAGTATCCAAGTTCACAAGCATATTTTGTCAAAAAAAAATTCACAAGCATACGATAAACAATGTGTAGATTTGAATTGGAAGCTGAGATATATTTCTTTCTCGTATACAAGTAGCCAAAAATAAAGAAAACTCTTCATTGAATATGTTAAAAATGGTTGAAGCCCGAAAACAATGCGAACGGCCTATTAGCATGATTAGTGTAATATGTTGTGTCCAAAGAAACCACCTCACCAAAATATCCATAGTCCAATATCATTTTTACATCAGCCCAAAATACATTTGTGATTTGTTCATCACATCCATTTGATGATAAAATGATGGATTCTCCAATAGCTGAAGTTGAAAATACTGCATTAGACTACCAATTTCACTATAGACCATGCCACATTGTCTTCGTGCTTTGAGATAGTTTTTGATATCCATTCGTATATATCCAAGATTAGTTCTACCTCCTGCGTGTGTACTCATAAGCTGAAATGTAGACTTTTGCCCCAATCCAGAGTCCTCAGCCATTTCAATCTCACATGCCTGAACTTCAGATATTTTTCGATGTGATGCTAACATGTGTGTTGTTTCTGCAAGTTGTAAAGCATGATTATGATCCTCCACAAACTCATGGATTACAAACCTCCCATTTTTTCACTAAAGCAAATTCTTGCTTCACAACCAGTTCTTGTCTCAGCCCTTGGCTTCTTTATCAAAAATGACCTTTTATTTACCACTCGATCGATGGCCCTCCTTGCAACAAACAAATCTACCTGATCTAATAGAGCCATATTTTTTTCTCTTGTTCAACCACAATGCTTGAATTTGGTCAACCACTACTAGAAAATGGCTTATTAGCGTCCATTTTTTAGCGTCGGTCTCGACACCGACGCTATTAGCGTCAGATTAGAGTCGGATTGGCCCACACTACCCCTGAATTTATTTGTTCTTGAAAAAAAGGAATTTAGCGGATGTGGCGGACGCTACCTCCATTTATTTTTTATTAATTTTTTTAGCGTCCAACGTGGCGGACGCTACTTCCTTTTATTTTTACAAAAAACTCTAATTTTGCCACTCTTTCTTCCCTCTGTTTTCATTTCACTCACAGCGTTCACTCTCTTTCCCCTTTCACTTACAGCGTTCACTCTCTTTCCCTTTCACTCACAGTGCTCATCAGTCAAGATCATTCCACTCTCATGGTTTGTTTGGGTTGAAGCCATTTCTCCGCCTTCCACTTACGAAGCTTCACTCGTTTGGTTCGTTCTCGTTTGGATTCGTCTCTCTGTCGGTTCTATCTCTTACTCTCTTGGTTCGTTCTCTCTTTATCTTTTGGTTTGTTCTCTCTCTCTCAAAACAATTTTTTTGACAAATTTTCCTCGGTTAATAGGGTTTGTTGATTTGTGTATCTAGGGTTTTGTTGATTTTGTGTATTTAGAGTTTATCAATATCTGTGTAATCCATCTGCTATTATTGTTTGATTGACAAATTGTATCCTCTTCATGTCTGTTTCTCACACCAGTCCTATTGTGAAACCCATCTGCTATTATTGTTTGATTTGCATTATTGCTCTTGCAAATTGTCTGTAAGCAAGCAGGAGGAGAATTGAATGTATATTCTGGTTTCATGTTGTGCCAATAAAGCCTTTTAAAGCAGGGAAATTGAAATTGGGATACTAATATAGATTAACTTATATTATTATGTTTTTCACTTATTGAAGGAGAGTTTTATCTGGTGTAAAACAACTATAAAGAATTGGGCTATGGAACTAAGGAGTTTTATGTTGTATGAAGATTCTTATTAACTTTTTGAAAATTAGCTTGCAGCAATATTTCAATGATCCCTTTGATGTGAACTTTAGTGTTGGAGAAAGTATATCATGCAATCATACTCTAATAGCTTGATTCAGGTTTGTATTTTGTTGTCTTGAGATTAGAACAGATAAATGAAATGAAAAATGTGTTAGTTCAATGACTAAATGTCATTTCTTCTACTTTTGATGAAGAGTTGAAATGAAGAGTTGTGATGAATGGAAACCTTTTATGGTAATTATAGCAATTGATTTTTCTCTTGTAGCAGTGAATATTCTTCTCAAGAAAGTCCTTGGGGAAGGAATGAACCATTTGGTTTTAATCAAATACTGTCTCTCAATTGCTACCATTTTAGTAGCCCCAATAGGCTACTTCTTGGAAAGGTAGGTACCCTCAGTTCCCTGATATGGTCTTCTTTCTCTTCTTCCCTAATTATTGTGACTCTATGATATTGTTAATGAATGATGAACTCATTTTAGCCTCAAGAATATTAAGCTAATAATTGTGAGTCTATGATATTGTTAATGAATGATATGAAATCCTTTATTCTCCATAGCAGGGACTTGACATATCATATGCCTTAATAGTTCATTAGTTCATTTTAGTCTTCTTGACTCTTAATAATTCATACATCAAAATAATTGTAGGAGGTTTCTACTACAGCAGAGGTTAAGTTAACTCCAACTCATCCAGTCAGATTGAGCTTGGCTTTGAACTTCTCTGTCTTCTATTATGATATTTTGAACTTTCTTGAAAGGTATGTACAATATTACCTTCTTACTGGAAGTTTATCCCACTATTTTCATGTGCTCATGTTATGTCAGTGTGTGTAACTTATTTAACGTGTTACTCTCTTGTATTGCAGGGCTTTTCACCTTGCCAAGCAAGCACTTGATGTGGCAATCTCTGAGTTGGATTCTCGCAATGAGGAGTCTTACAAGGACAGCCCACTGATCATGCAGCTCCTGAGGGACAACCTCACCTTGTGGACTTCTGACATCCCTAAAGAAGGAGGTGGAAATTAGTATTTTCCTATAACTTTGCTAATCCTTGATATATAGATAGCTATAGATAGATAGGTGCTTTATTTTAGTGTGATAGATTTAATGTTTTGCTTAATCCAAGTATGAAGTCATGTACTATCCTTATGAAAACGCCTGTATTTCGTTAGACCTTTTATTCCAGCTAGCTAGTTTCTGCATCAAGTTTGTACTGGAGGCCAAGAATAACATCCATGCAATTTAATTATATAAATGTGTGTTGAAAGGAGCATTGAAAGGGAGCTTGCTTCAAGAATTCAATTATCTTGGCATGTCTATTACTAGCAGTAGCTTGAAAGAGGTTATCTGAGAAACTAGATAGCCTTTCAATTATGTTTGTCAGTGACATGCCATCATCTCAAGTTCTTCGTTCATTTTTGGAAGAGGTTTTGAGGCTGACTCTCCGGCAACCCTCCCAAATTTCTCCAACCCAGGATGCAGAAAGGTATTAGTTCATAAAGTCATATGGGTATGGGTCAGCATAAGTAATAAAAGGTTGGAGTTTTGTCTTTAGAAAAGGTTTGCTTTATGTGTATATATGGTGAAAGGTAAATCTAAATAGTCATTATCAAGCTTTTCAACATCTCTGGAAAGCATATATACTGACTTTCAAAATTTGTTCAATGTCATAGAAACACAAATCTTAGTATATATGCTATATTTATAGTTGGAACAAATGAAACTAGGTGTTTTTGTGTTCTATATATTATTTTTCGCCTCCATTGATTGTTGTACTTTTTTATGTTAACTATGTTATTGGCAGGCAATGCAAGGGAACATATGGTCAGTACCCCTCATGGTGGATCAACTTTTAGGCTTTGCTTTGGTACCAATTACTCAGATTGACATTTTGTAGTTTCAGGATGAATGTTATATAAGTTGTAATTTCAGGATGATTAACTTGTTATGATATTTTGTAGTTTCATGTGTTTAATCCATTATTCATTTTGATGTTATTCTTGCTTTTAAAGTTTCTTAAGTATTGGGTTTCACAGATATAATGTAGAAAGAGTATTTTGTACAAAAAACTATGCAGACATTGTAGTTTTGTAGATATAATTAGGTGCATTTTTATTTATTTTTAAAATGTTACATTAGCGTCGGCCTAGCGGACGCTAACCTATTTAGTTGAAAATTCTTCGTTGACTTTAGGTCGGCCTAGCGGACGCTAACCTATTTAGTTGACTTTCCAATATGTTGACCTTAGCGTAGGTCGGAGTCCTAGCGTCGGATTTAGCGTGGGGATGCTACATTTAGCGTCGGCTTAAATTACGGGACGCTACATTTAGCTTCGAGCATTTTAGCCTCGACACGTGGCCGACGCTACTCCGACGCTAATTCACTGTTAGCGTCCGTTTTTGGTCTGTTAGCGTCCGCTTTTGGCCGACGCTAAAAACTGTTTTTCTAGTAGTGAACACAGTTAGAATGTGGTCAAACTCATGCACTTTTGCACTCCACACCGTTATCGAGTAAATTGTTATCATGTGATTCTGTTGTAATGGCTACCTACTACAACGTACAAACAGAGTCACATGATAACAATTTGTTGGGGAAGATACTACAACACTCAAACAATGATAAAGATGTAAAGATAAGTGTTTATACCTTGTATAGTAAGTTAGGTGTTGTGCTAATTATAATTATAATTTATAATTTATATTTATAATTATAAAATATGAAGTTAAAGATTCTTTATATTATATTTCCTTTCATGTAAAGGTGAAAATAACCAATTTTTAATTTCATTATTATCAGTATCAATTTGGGTTAATTGATAATTAGCTATCTGGTAATATAATAAGTTTAGATTGAGTTGTAGAATTCTGACTAAATACCAATTGTAATCGTTCTTAACTATTTGATAAAATCGCAAGAAAAAAATATTCACAACTGTTTTAAATGTATAAAAAGACATATAAAAAATACACATAAAATATAAAAGTATAATTTTTCTT
Organism: Astragalus glycyphyllos; assembly: GCA_963573325.1. NCBI lineage: Eukaryota > Viridiplantae > Streptophyta > Magnoliopsida > Fabales > Fabaceae > Astragalus > Astragalus glycyphyllos. The sequence goes on from OY754307.1 coordinate 93,472,918, forward strand.
AACAAAAACATATAATGTCTTCTGTTGGAACCAAAAAGATATATATACATATAAAAATAAATATAAGAGAAAATATTTTCTTGTTGACACGGAAAAGCAGAATAATTATTTATAAAATTAGTCTGTTATGGTAAATATTCTTATTAAATTGTTACTCTTCAATTCATTTTTTTGACAAAATGAACTCTAACCCTTCAATACATGTTTTTCCGTCAAAGACTTTGATGCTAGTAGTTAAATCAATTAGTTTTAGTAAATTATAGTAGATAGTAGAAGATAGATAGTTGGTTTATATATATTTAAAAATTATTATTATATAAGACAAATTGTGTGTCATATTTTTTTACATATTAGTGACATTTATTTGTCCTTTGTTTAGGTATCAGTGACAAATAGTTGTCACGTTTATTTTTAATATTTATTAGTAGTTTGAATAGTTATCTAGTCTTGTTATATTTTATCTAAAAGACTAAAAAGTTGGTTTATCAATTTTTGTTGGTAGTTAAATTGGTTAGTTTTAGTAGATTATAGTAGATAGTAGAAGATAGATAGATAATAGATTTATTGTAGTATTTAAAATTTATAATTATCAACGGCAAATATTTGTTCCGTGTTTTTTTTATATATTATTGACAGTTACTTGTTCTTTTTTAAATATCAGTGAGATATTCTTGTAACATTTTTTAAAATATTTATTAGTATTTTTTGAATAATCATTAAATCATATCATTTTTTCTAAAACACTAAAAATTTATTTTGGAATTTTTCCTAGTTATTAAATTGCTTAGTTTTAGTAGATTAGTAAATGATAGTAGATAGTAGATCAGTAATAACTATTTGATAAAAAGCATAATAATAAGAAAAAATATACGTAATCAGTATTACTTTTTAGCAAAATACATATAAAAATATAAGTAATGAAGATAATAAGCATATATATATATATATATATATATATATATATATATATATAAGAATTCCACCATACCTAATTGAATTTTGTTAGATATGATAATTATAAGCAAAATTAGTACAATATTTTTAAATATACAAAAATGAGATGTCATTGAGTGATTGATTGTTGGGTATCATACCCAACAAAATAACTTATTAAATTTGTTGATGTTCCTTAGACTTGTAACAACTTATTCAATACATAGTTAAACTCATGCGCTTTTGCAGTTCACACCGTTAAAGCATGCTATACGGCTACCTACTACTATGTACAAACATAATCATGTGAGAACATTTTTCTTATAAAGAAATCATTAAAAACAAAGGGAGAAATACTCCATTGTTGGGCTCTTTATTGTTGGCCTCCTTGTTATCATTTTCTTATATATAGTTAAGTAGTTATCATTTTCTTACATGATTGAAAAGAAATACTCTATTGTTGGGCTCTTTATTGTTGGCCTCATTGAGCCTGTTAAATCTTGAATGAATCGTCAACAACAAGTAGGCCAATTGGCCAACAACAAGAGCCAACAAAATAGAGCAATCATTACTGATGCCAACGAGATAAACTAGTAGTGCATTTTGTATATGCTTGACTAGTGAACGTTGCCAACGATTTTTTCCAAAGTTTCGTTCGTATTTCTGATCGTATCAGCTATATTACAAATTTAAAAGTAAAATTAGTAAAAATTTAAAAATGTTGAACAATCTTCATTCATTATCCATCAATTGATCATCTTGTTCACCACTTGAGTGGAGTCAGTCATTTATCCTGTCTGTGCAGTTTCGTTCGCCTCTCTAATAGTTAGCCTTACGAAAATTAAAAATTTTAACAATTACCTTCTCTGGTTCCAAACGAATTTCAACAAAATAGAGCAATCATTGCTGATGCCACGCGTTGCAGTGTTGAAATGAGATAAACTAGTAGTGCATTTTGTATATGCTTGACTAGTGAACGTTGCCAACGATTTTTTCCACAGTTTCGTTCGTATTTCTGATCGTATCAGCTATATTACAAATTTAAAAGTAAAATTAGTAAAAATTTAAAAATGTTGAACAATCTTCGTTCATTATCCATCAATTGATCATCTTGTTCACCACTTGAATGGAGTCAGTCATTTATCCACGTCTGTGTAGTTTCGTTCGCCTCTCTAATAGTTAGCCCTACGAAAATTAAAATTTTTAACAATTATTTTCTCTGGTTCCAAACGAATTTCTACATCTATACAGGTGCAGCTTGGGTTACAACCTTCTACTTATGTAAAACATGAGCATCTCTCAGTGAGACATTCACTATGCAACCATAACGGGTGGTAATTCTTCCACTTGTTCCTCGGCTATTTCTACTTCCAACTTCTATAAATGCTGTGAACTCTGCTATAGCTAATTCATCTTCTACTGGAGTTCATGAGCATCCATCTTTATTTCAAGAAAGAGAAAAAAAAATATAAAGAAATGTTTATAGGAAAAAAGGTGCAACTTTGAAATGCTTCTATAAAAAAAATTACAACTTTAAAATGCTTAAGTAGTACCTCTCCTTGTTCTTGGTTTTCTTCCATAGCTCCTTCTTCTTGTGGGAATTCATGATCAGGATCCATCTCTGATTCAAGAAAGAGAACAAAGAGAGAGGAGAGGAGAGGAGACGGAGAGCAAAGTTTGGAAAAAAAATGCAAACTTTGAAATGCTTATATAGAATAGAAAAAGGTGCAACTTTGAAATGCTTAAGTAGCAAGGATGACAACACCACTTGTAGAATGGGACTCTATCTTTATTCTCGTCTGATTAATCATTTCTTCAAAAGATCCATCAGACTATGTTGGAGTGACTGATTTGATTAATGAATATTACATTTTTTCTTCAAGTTGGAATTGGAATTCATTTGATTCACATCTTTTGTGATCGAAATCGAATCGAAATATTTCCAAATATAAGTTTGTAATTTTCATTAATCAACTGAAATAGTATTTCAGTAAATATATATAAACATATATATGTTTATCCTTGATCCTTTCTGGAATTTTGATAGAAGGATTCATTTCCTACTGCGAAAGGAAATGTTGTCAACTCCATTTGTTAGAACAGCTTCCATCGAGTCTCTGCACCTATCCTTTTTTGTTTAATTTTAACTTTCTTTTATTTTTTTGTTTTCGGAAAGCAGGATTTGTGTAACATCCCAAAATAATTATTTTGAGTGTCTAATCGATTGAGCAATTTTATTATCCATGATTCTTTGATTTATTTATTATTTTGGTTTAATTAAATGACTAGTGTACAATTGTGTGAATTGTGTAAATTGTGTGTGATTGTTTGGGTAGGAAATAGATATAAGAGGGAATTAGAAGAAAAGGGCGTTTTAGTCATTTTGCGATATTTTTAAGACAACCTCAGCTGACCCACTTAATGCTCACTCTTTTCAATTAAAAACAAAAACACATTGTCACTCTCTCTTTCAGCTAATTCTGAGTTTTAGGATAGAAAGAGAGTGAAGAGAGTAGTGAGAGGCATGAGGAGAAGAGGAAGAAGAAGAGTATAGAATCCAATCAAAACCCCTTTGCATGTAAGTTATTCTTGGTCCATTCTCTTCAGTTTTTCGAGCTCTATCTACTGATATCAGTTTCGAAAGTTCATTCTTCTTCTAGCTCTTTCCACCATTGTTGATATTCAAGCTTTATTTTTGACAAAACTTGAAACTTTGGCTTTGCATGTTGTTTTCTTGAAAATTTGAGAAGAATCTATCCAAAATCAGAAGTTGTTCTAAGGATTAGAGCTCATTTAAAGGTAGTTCAGTAACTGGAAGTTGGATATCGAATTAGAGTTATTCGGGAGCTTAGGAGTTCGGTTCGTGAGTTTTGAGTTTTAGTTCGTCAAAGTCTCGAATAGTTCGTCAACCGGGTGAGTGTTCTCACTACGTTATATGTTTTAAAATGTAGTGTGTGTATTCTGAATTTACAGCATGAATTGAATTGGTTGCTGAATTTTGGTGATTGGTAGTGTTAAGTGTGCATAATGTTGTGCTGAAATTCTGTTTGGGACTGTTTAACATAGCTTCAGTGTTTTTGTAATTCTGAACGTTCTGTGTGTTAAAAAAATTTAAGGTTTGCTTTCCTGGAAAAAAGACACAATTTTCTACATTTTAGGCACTGAGTTTAGTAAATTTGGATAAATATAACTAGAGAAATTGTAGTCACAAGTCAGATCAAAAATCTGGGACTATACTGGGTGTAGGTTCGGTTATACAGTAACTGGGAACAATCTAGAGGTCCAAAAATTAGGTGGTTCACCTTTTAGAAACTACACTTAATTCTTGTCAAATTGGTACTGGTTTGGTTGTATTTGGAGTTGTGTAGCTTGAGTTATGAGTATACCAAGTTGGGTCAAATTTCTGAAGTTAAACTGAGTATAGGTTCAGTGTTTTGGGTCTTGTGGTCTCAATTGAACTCCGTTTTGAACAATTCTTGTCCCGTTAGAAAGTAGACTCAATTTTATTCTGGTTAGGCTCAAATTTCGTGTCATTTGGTCAAGTTTTGGTCATTTTAGAATTGCTTGAAGTCAGGAGACAGATTCTGTCTAAGTCTGAGAACCATTCTGTCTATTTTTGAAAACTGTACTAATTGGCTCATTATTTTGCAAAACAAAAGTCATTTTCATATAATATACATCCTTAGCTTTCTGTAGTGGGGTCATTTGTTGAATTTCGTTGTCGTTTGGTAGGTCAAATAATTTTCCGAAGTTTATGCATACTTGCTGAAAATTTACTGCACTAATACTGTCTATTGAAATGTATGAATGAATATTTGTTTGCTTAATTTCGATACTATTTACTATGTTAATGAATTGTTGATGGGCTGAAACACTGAATATCGAGTGAGAACCTTTAACGCATTCCAAAATGATTCCGATGATTATGTATATTTATTTTATGATACATAAGTAATTAAGGGATGACGATCCCAGTTATTTAGCATACTTGGTGGAGGGAAGTCATGAGCCCGGAAGCCAAGGCCCCCGCATTATCCCTCATTGGTATGTTGGATTGGGGTTTCCGTGATCTCGTGAGATTTCGTTTCACGGATTGTGCTAAGCCAAAGAAACTTATAAACATGATTTATTGATATAACCGAATTGGAGTTTCCCGGACCAAATGGGAGCTCCCGCATTATTCGGGGTGGAAAGATAATGAGTTTTAAAAGGAACGAATAAGAGGAATCGTAAGGGGTCTCGGAGTCACTCATTGAGATTTGTAATCTCACTGTTGTTGTTTTGTGATTTACAGGTACCAAGTGAAGAAGCAGTTTGAGTTGATTATCATCTAGTAGAGTCTGATGACTGGACATTATGCTTAGTTGTATTTTGTATAATCCTTGTACTTGATCTATGTTGATCAGAGAACTTAGAGGATTTGTTTATCTGCTATGGATTCTATTTTAGTTATCTCGAGTTTGTATTATTACTGACTTGTATTTTGGCATGTTATGGTTCTCGGATCGTGACTTTTTATGCTAGTAGTGGGTTGATCCCGTTATTTTGATTAGTTGTGTGTCGGAATCCATAGTAGTTCGTTATACTCTGATTATCATTGCCTATGTATTGATTGTCGCTTTAATTAGTATTGCGGGGTGTTACAATTTGGCTCAGGATTGCCCATTGTGAATTCCAGGGTTTCTCTGAATTTGAAAGTTTTCACTTGGTAAGTTTCCATACCAAGGCTCAATCCAATTAAGTCCGTAGCGTCTACCAATTTCGCCATATCCCCCCTTTTTTTTCTTTGAGATTGGGATCTCATTAGGATGTTTTTTCATTTGTATTATGAGAATGGAATACCTATTCCCATTTTGAAAAAAAAAGTTTCCTTCTATCATTGTTTAATTGATTCTCTTTCATCTATATTGGATAGCCATATTTGGTCGAATCAAAAATGATTCTATTATCTCTGTATTCGCAATTCAATATAGAGAGATATATACCACATATCTATCTCTTTTTTATCTCCCCCCTTCTATCATTTTTTGATAGAATTTGGAATACTCGAACGTTCGATTCTTTTTTCATTAGAGCGGACAGATACCGACCTTATAATAAGAATTCTATTCTAATATAATAAAAAAACCAAAAGCAAAAATCCATTTATTAATATTAATTTCGAATTCGATAGAAATATCGTCTTTCTAATTACTTATTTATATATTTTAATTTAATTTCTTTTGATAATCCATCCAATTTTTTAGAATTCTAATGTAGAATTCTATTCTATACATTATTCTATACATTATATTAATTATATTCTTTTTTTCTTTTATTATATATTAATTAAATTATTATTATATTATATAAATATATTATATATTATATTATTTAATATAAATTACTTTGTCCTGTAATCTCATTATTCATTATAATAAGAATATTAAATTCTAATATTCTTTTGAATTTGAAATATAATCTACTACTATTAGTCATTATTTCAAAGATTGAAATAAAGATTTGTATTTGAAATAGTATTTGACATATCTATTATATTTAGATTCTATTTATATATATATTTCAATTAAATATATATATTTCAAATAGAAATAGAAGGTATTCTAGTTCTAGAATTCTTATTATATTAATTATTAATTATATTACTATATATATAATAATATATATATATTATAGAAAAAATTGATTATTAAATAATAGATCATAGAATAGAAGAGATATAAAAAATAAGAATTATGTGTTAGATGTAAATATTTTATTTCTTATTTATATATATTATTTATATATAATATATATATATATATTATATATATATTGTTATATATTATTAATATTTATTTATCTATTATATAGAATTTTTAGAGATGAAAACTATGTTATGAAGAGCTAATAAATAAACAATTAATAAGTAATATCCCAGTAGTTTATGAAAGAATTCATATGCATGCACAATTTTTGTTATGTGAGCCCGCTTAGCTCAGAGGTTAGAGCATCGCATTTGTAATGCGATGGTCATCGGTTCGACTCCGATAGCCGGCTTTTCTCTATTTATTTTGATTTTTTACATAATGGAGAATTTCTTTTTTTTTATTTTCTATATACAATAGAATAAAATTCGGATAATGATAGAATCTCTCTAATTCTTCTTTGTAGTGCAATACTTTAGTAGATTTCGCTTCATTTATGATATTTGTCAGTTAGTTTAGTTTTAATTTTTCTTTATGAGATTTTCCATTTTAAAAAGGAGTGTTTATGTCACGTTACAGAGGACCTCGTTTCAAAAAAATACGCCGTCTGGGGGCTTTACCAGGACTTACTAGTAAAAGGCCTACAGTCGGAAGCGAACTTAGAAATCAATCGCGTTCCAGTAAAAAATCTCAATATCGTATTCGTTTAGAAGAAAAACAAAAATTGCGTTTTCATTATGGTCTTACAGAACGACAATTGCTTAAATACGTTCGTATCGCTGGAAAAGCGAAAGGGTCAACCTGTCAAGTTTTACTACAATTACTTGAAATGCGTTTGGATAACATACTTTTTCGATTGGGTATGGCTTCGACTATTCCTCAAGCCCGCCAATTAGTTAATCATAGACATGTTTTAGTTAATGGTCGTATAGTAGATATACCAAGTTATCGTTGCAAACCTCAAGATATTATTACAGCAAAGGATGAACAAAAATCTAGAACTCTGATTCAAAATTCTCTTGAATCAGCCCCCCGCGAGGAATTGCCAAACCATTTGACTCTTCACCCATTCCAATATAAAGGATTAGTCAATCAAATAATAGATAGTAAATGGGTTGGTTTGAAAATTAATGAATTGATGGTTGTAGAATATTATTCTCGTCAGACTTAAACCTAATTAAAATAACAAGAATTTTTATCCGAGGATTTCCCCCCATTCTTGTATAGACGTGGGTATTGGAAAATTTTTATTCCTTGCCCACTTTTTCCACTATTTTCTGTATTACAGAAAGAAATTAGCATAGGAATATATAATCCATATCAAAGTTGGAATAAGGGTATCCATTGCTATTTCACAAATTGCCGTCAGTAACATCGATGAATTGGGTAAAGGTGCGGAAAGAGAGGGATTCGAACCCTCGGTAAACAAAAAGCCTACATAGCAGTTCCAATGCTACGCCTTCAACCACTCGGCCATCTCTCCTACATAATGATTATGCCCAGAAACCGAAGTGATTCATATTCCATTGGGGTCGGCGCACACAATATAAAAATAGAAAGAAAAACTTTTTATCAAAAAAAAACCTCCTTCGAGGCCGGGCCTAGGATAAAGTAAAAAGTAAAACCCGATGTCGTAGGTTCAAATCCTACAGAGCGTGATTACATTATTGTTATATCGAATCGAGAATGACACGGAAATAATGGGATAACAGTCTAATCTAATCTAAAGTCTGAATTGGATCTCCGTTGTTAATTTTAATCCTAAAACAACGAAATAGGAGTAGGAGGTCAATAAACAAAGGAGATGTTACTTAATCAAAGATCCAATTGATCACCACGTCAAGTGGTCAAATTATATATTTCAACCACAATGCTTGAATTTGGTCAACCCAATTAGAATGCGGTTAAACTCATGCACTTTTGCACTCCACACCGTTATCATGTAGAGTAAATCGTTATCATGTGATTCTGTTGTAATGGCTACCTACTACAATGTACAAACAGAATCACATGATAACAATTTGTTGGGGAAGATACTACAACACTCAAACAATGATAAAGATGTAAAGATAAGTGTTTATATCTTGTATAGTAAGTTAGGTGTTGTGCTAATTATAATTATAATTATAATTTATAATTTATAATTATAATTATAAAATATGAAGTTAAAGATTCTTTATATTATATTTCCTTTCATGTAAAGGTGAAAATAACCAATTTTTAATTCATTATTATCAGTATCAATTTGGGTTAATTGATAATTAGCTATCTGGTAATATAATAAGTTTAGATTGAGTTGTAGAATTCTGACTAAATACCAATTGTAATCGTTCTTAACTATTTGATAAAATCGCAAGAAAAAAATATTCACAACTGTTTTAAATGTATAAAAAGACATATAAAAAGTACACATAAAAAATAAAAGTATAATTTTTCTTAACAAAAATATATAATGTCTTCTGTTGGAACTAGAAAACAATATATATATATATACATATAAAAATAAATATAAGAGAAAATATTTTCTTGTTGACACAGAAAAGCAGAATAATTATTTATAAAATTAGTCTGTAATTCTAAATATTCCTATTAAATTGTTACTCTTCAATTCATTTTTTTGACAAAATGAACTCTAACCCTTCAATACATGTTTTTCCGTCCAAGACTTTGATGTTAGTAGTTAAATCAATTACTTTTAGTAAATTATAGTAGATAGTAGAAGATAGATAGTTGGTATATATATATTTAAAAATTATTATTATATATGACAAATTGTGTGTCATATTTTTTTACATATTAGTGACATTTATTTGTCCTTTGTTTAGGTATCAGTGACAAATAGTTGTTGTGACACCTTTTACCCCGAAAGTAATTATAGACGAAAAAATGCGGAAAAAGAGTAAAGTTGTTTTTTCAAATAAAATTGTCAATCTATTTTCGAAATGTCTTTCGCAAGTAGAAGATGTCAACCAACTCCTTAAATCATATAAACATGATTTATACTAACATTAACGACTAAATCGATAAAACATTTATTTTAATACAGTAACCGAAAATGACCTAAAATATAATATTGAAAATACAACACAAATCCCGATGTCACATAATCAGAGCAATAAACATTTAATCAATTAAATAAAAATAAATTAACATTAATGCGAGGTGTCCTACTTCAAGTCACTGGGTGATCGTAGAGACCACATATTCACCGCTGCCCGATCATAGAAGACTGCTCCAACAACACCTGGAATTCGATCTAAAAAATGGTGCATGGGTGAGAAAGAGCGTCCAAACCATATAAGGAACATAAGACCGAACCTAAAATAGCAAAGACTATCACATAACAACTAGCAATCAACAATAGTATACAACTTTCATAACGCACATGCCCAAACAATCCTTAACTAATCTTCAATTAATCCTAGTATCGCGACCTCACGTATGGTCCTAGGACTACAAGCAGCAACAACAGCGTCAACAGGATCAGGACCATCAGCATCATTGACAACAACAACAACAACAACAACTATAGGACCAGGATACCTTGCCTGAACGGGATACCATGCCCGATAATGCCCTACAAAAACAATAACTATAGGACTAGGATACCTTGCCTGAACAGGATACCTTGCCCGATAATGCCCTACAAGAAACAACATAAATAGGACCGGGATACCTTGCCCGAACGGGATACCTTGCCCAATAACGACCTACGAAGAACAACATCAAGAGGACTGAGAGGACCAGGAAACCTTGCCCGAACGGGATACCTTGCCCGATAATGCCCTACAAGAACAACAAGACCGAGTCACTCGAACGGGATACCTAGCCCGATAATGCCCTGAAGAACACCCAAAAGAGGACTATGAGGACCGGGATACCTTGCCCGATAATGCCCTCACTAACGACGACAACAACAACGACGACAATGACAATGACAATGACAACAACACCTATCACCATCCTTGGAGGTACGAATCGCTCATACTGCGACGAGTCCTTGCCCATACTGCGACAAGATTCCTCCTAGAATTTAAATTACTAAAGTACGGCTCGCTCATACTGCAGCGAGTCCTTGCCCATACTGCGACAAGGTTCCTTAAACAACTCTCGATTACGAAGATACAACTCGTCCATACTGCAACGAGTTCTTGCCTATGCTGCGACAAGATTCTTCAACACGAACCAGCTTGCTAATCATCGAAGAAGGACAACTTGTCACTTGTGCGACAAGTCTCCCATAACAATACACGAGTCAACCAGTAATCACCACAAGCAGGAACATCAAGTCGTTCAATGACTTAACAATTCCGAGTCAATCTCGACTACGTTACAGAGATTAAGCTATCGATCGGGAAGTCAATCAATACTAATTTGTATCCTTTAGTCATACCTATCGTTATACTCCATTAGCACTTTATTTACAGACATTTAAATTATTACAGTCATCCTGTATAATCACAGTCATCTAAATTATCTACAGACATTTAAATTATTACAATCATCCAGTATAATTACAGTCATCCAGAATAATTACAGTCATCCGACATAATTACAGTAATCTAGAATAATTACAGTCATCCAAATTAAATAGACAATATAAATAATAAATAAAAACAAGTAAAACAAAAATAATGATAATCGACACCATTCTAGTCCTATCCCTTATTCCCCATATAGAATAGAAACTCTTTCCCCCCGTACCCGATATCTAATTGCAATAGTTACTGTAGCACAACAAATAGTTACTGTGGCACAACGAAAGAACGGGTCACGAGGTCTTGAGTCTTACGTCAAGATCTACGTACTTCTTCACAAACTTCCCTGACAACTTTCATGCAAAGCACATGCTGAAAGCTTTCTTAAACTATGGGGACTTTGAAGAAGTAGTAATACCAGCAAAAAGAGACAAAATTGGAAAAAGGTTTGGCTTTGCTAGAGCAGTCAACATTAGAGAACCCGAACGATTTGCTGTGAAACTTGACAACATCATCATTGGAAGAGAGAAGATAATGGTAAATTTACCAAGGTTTAAGAGGAATGAAATTTGGAAAACAGAAACTTTCAAACCAAAAACAAAACACGGTAACAACACCTATGATTCCTCAACCAACCTTGGCCCCTCCATAACAGGACCATCCTCAAAACCTATACCTATAGCTAAAACAGCGAATTGCTCTAACCCTCCCCAGCACCAAACTCAAAAACCCTTCCCCAAAAAACCTGACCTACCTTGTGAACCAGATTGTGAAGTTAACCCCAACCAAATCGCCCAATACAAACCTCCTCCGAGGCCAAGATGTGCCTGGGCTCATAGGAATTTTACAGTGGAAGAAGAAGAAATTCAGAAACTGTCAAAGGCATATATTGGGGAGGTAGAAAATCCGGGAATGGCATACAACATTCAGGAAGAGTTTATTCAACAAGGCTACTTCTCAGTGAGAGCCACCCCAATGGGATCTAACTTGGTATTGCTTGAGAGTCTAGAAGAAGGAGAAATGGAAGCGTTACTAGAAGATGCTCAAGATTGGTTGGGTAGATGGTTTAAAGATGTGCGAAAATGGAGTCCGGGAGAAATAGATAATGAGAGATTAACATGGGTAAGATGCTATGGAACTCCAGCCCATGCATGGAACAGTGACTTTTTCAAGTTTGTGGTTGCTGGAACTGGTGAATTTATTAATGTAGATGAGAACACAGAAAAGAGAAAGACAATGGATGTCGCAAGAATTTTGATAAGAACCAAGGTTCATGATATTATAAATTTTGTGGAGAGATTTAACATCAATGGGGAACTATTCGTGATCAAGGTGGTAGAGGATTGGTATGGACCCCTTCTATGGAACAAGTTTAGTGATGCAAAGATCCCAAAATACTCCTCATCTTCCGGCGAAGAATCCGGCGGGGAATATGATGATGAATCTGATGGTGGTGAAGGAGATGAAGAGTTCCATGGTGTAGAATTGGAGAAGTCACAATATGAAAGTGAGAAGACCAAGGCATGTAAGACTCAGAGCCTTGTGAGTGGTGAGGCATCAAAAGTGGCGGCTGATCATGGATTAGGAGAGAGCACGTGTGATGTTCCCAAAGTAAGCAATATGATGGTGAATATGGGAATCAGTGATAAATTTAAAAATAAAAATAAGGAAGTTGAAGGAATTATTAAAAATAAGGAAGTTGAAAGAATTGTGGAAGGCGAAGAGAGTGGTTATTTTGCGGAAGTTACCGAAAAGGAAGGTGAAAGTCGAAACTCATTTACGTTTCCCTTGCCAACCACGGTGGAAGATGGTCTTTTAATTGAGCCCAACTTGATGATGAGCCCGGTAGTGGAAAACCAAACTACTCATTCTACTACAAACCAAAGCCCAAATTTTCTTAGCCCAAAATCAACATCCGAAATTAACCCAAAATCAACATCCGAAATTAACCATGATCCATGGGACCAATCAACCCCCTCTCCAACCTCTCCAAAATCCCCAGTGAACCTTCCCCAACCTCTACCCGAACCAACCCTATTCTCTTCACTTAGCCCACACCTTTCGACCCAATCTCAGAGCGCATCATCATCTCACCTCATCGCAATCTCACCAGCCGAAGAAGTATCCCTCACCGATTCCCCTGGCTCAGATTCTCAACCCTCAATTCCCCTTGTCGTAGACCTTCCCCCGCTACCGGTTCTCACCCCGATTCCATTCGACTCTCAACCAATATTGATAAGTGACTCAACTGTTGGAGAGAGCAGCTCAGATATTTCGAATTTGGTGGTACCCAACTCATCACTCATATGGGCCAATTTGAGATTGTCGAAAGAGGAGAAGATATGGAAGTTTGCTCAACAGATTGGGGTAGTAGGAAATGATGAAGATCAGAAAATTATCAGAAGAATTTGTGAAATGGAAATTAGAGACAAAGAGTCACGAAGAAAGATGGAGGCAAGAAATTCATCTAAATGAAGATTGTGTCCTTTAACATGAGGGGGATTGGCAGCTCTGCCAAACAAAGGCGATTCAAAAGGCTTGTACAGAGAGAACGGTTTGATTTGTGTTTTATACAAGAAACCAAGAGAGCGGAGATTGACAACTCAATTGTGACTCGATTATGGGGTGGTGATGATGTAGAATGGATTGCTCAACCATCAAATGGTCTTTCGGGTGGATTGCTGTCATTTTGGAGGAAAGGTATGCTTAATGTTCTCTTCACTTTCTCACAATCTTGTTATGTGGGTGTTGCTGCCCAAGTGGGTGAAAGGGTCATATACTTTGTAAATGTGTACTCCGGATGTTCTATTAGAAGAAAAAGGGAATTATGGTCGAGTTTGATCAGGGAAAAGTCGAGGCTCAATCCGGGACTGTGGGTAATTGGGGGGGATTTCAACACTATCACAACGAGAGCGGATAGAAAAGGAAGGTGTGTGAGGTATAGTGAGATGGAATGTCAGGACTTCAGATTCTTTATGGATGAAATGAATGTGGTGGAGCCTCCTAGTTTGGGGAAGAAATATTCGTGGTATCAACCGAATGGGCCGGCGGCAAGTAGAATTGATAGGATATTGGTATCACACGAATTGGTGGACGAGTGGAAGATTAGAGTGCAATGGATTGGTGAAAGAGACGTTTCGGATCATTGTCCGGTTTGGCTAGTATCATCTAGGAAGAATTGGGGGCCTAAGCCGTTTAAGTTCATTAATGGATGGCTCAAACATAATGATGGTAAAAAGTTTATGGAGGAGAAGTGGAAGGAGTGTAGAGCGGAGGGGTGGATGGCACATGTAGTGAAGGAGAAGCTCAAGTTCTTGAAGGAGAGTTTAAAGGTGTGGAACAAGGAAGTGTATGGCATACTAAATCTCAACTTAGAAAGCATAGTAAAGGATATGAATCTAATGGAGGATGAAGAAGGAAACATGGAGGAATGGGATGAGGAGAAGTGGAGGAAATTGAATACTGAATTTTGGAAGGAGTTACACCATAAAGAGGCTTTATTAGCCCAAAAGGCTAGGATATATTGGATTCAACAAGGAGATGGTAATACTAGATATTTTCACAATGCTATTAAATATAGAGAAAGGAGGAACCAAATAGAAAAGTTGAAAGTGGGAGAGGAGGAGTGGCTTGATGATGTTAACGATATTAAAGGAGAAGTAAGAAGACACTTCCAGGAAAGATTCCGTGAAGAATGGCATTGTAGACCGACATTAGATGGGGTGGAATTTAAGGCAATTTCAAGTGAGCAAGCCCGTAGGATGATTGTCCCTTTCTCAATAGAAGAAGTGGAGGAAGCCGTGTGGAGCTGTGAAGGTGATAAGAGCCCGGGACCCGATGGTTTCAACTTTAACTTCATCAAAACTTGTTGGGGAACCATAAAAGAGGAAATTATGGAGTTAATGATGCAATTTCACGCTAATGGGAAGCTACCAAAAGCCTTCACATCATCTTTTGTAGCACTAATTGGTAAGAAGAAAAATCCGCAAGAAATCTCGGATTTTAGACCCATTTCCCTTATAGGGTGCATATACAAAATCATATCTAAGGTGTTGGCAAGGAGACTCAAATCGGTATTGTCGGGTATTATATCTACCACTCAAACGACATTCTTGAAAGGAAGACAAATTTTGGATGGTGTTGTGGTTGCAAATGAGGTGATCAATTTGGCAAAGAGGAGGAAGATGCCTCTATATCTCTTTAAGGTGGATTTTGAAAAAGCATATGACTCGGTGAGTTGGAGATTTATAGAGTACATGATGAGTAGAATGGGATTTTGTGACAAATGGAGGGGCTGGATTTCGGCTTGTATATTCACGGGCAATGCTTCGGTTTTGGTAAATGGTAGCTCAACCGAGGAGTTTCTCTTAGAAAAGGGTCTAAGGCAAGGGGATCCTTTGGCCCCGTTTCTTTTTTTAATGGCAGCCGAAGGTCTCACTGGGCTGATTAATAAGAGCCTAGCAAATGGATTCTTGGAAGCTTTTTCGGTTGGTGAAGGTCTCCCTTTTCCGATTCTTCAATTCGCGGATGATACATTGATCCTATGTAACAAATCAAGGGAGAATTTGTGGTGTTTGAAAGCGGTTTTGAGAGTCTTTGAATTGGTCTCGGGTCTTAGAGTTAATTTCCATAAAAGTGGCTTGATTGGTTTAAACATAGAGGATGAGGAACTAAGAATAGGTGCTAGATTCCTTCATTGTAGCATTGGGGATGTTCCTTTTAAATTTCTTGGCATTCCGGTGGGGGCAAACCCGAGACTTGGTTCTACGTGGCAACCGATAGTAAAGAAAATGAAAGATAGGTTATCGTTATGGAGGGGGAGACAATTATCAATGGGCGGGAGAATAACTCTTATTAACTCGGTCCTTGCAAGTCTACCACTATACCATTTCTCTTTCTTTAAGGTGCCCAAAAAAGTTGTCAAAGAAATGGTGAAGATACAAAGGAATTTTCTATGGGGTGGTGGTCAAGATGTTCATAAGATGGCTTGGGTGAGATGGAGTATGATATGTTTACCAAAAGAAAAGGGAGGACTAGGCATAAGAAATATGGAGATCTTCAATATTGCTCTTTTAGGGAAATGGAGATGGAGGATCCTTGTTGAAAAGGAAAGCATTTGGTATGCACTATTGAATCGTTTATATGGTGAAGGGGGGATTTTGAAGAGGGCTCAACATTCAACTTGGTGGAAGGATTTAGAAAGACTTGATGTAAGCTTGACATTTGGTAATAACTGGTTTAATGATTCTGTGAAATTAAAATTAGGGGCTGGTTCAATTGTAAAATTCTGGTTGGATAATTGGTGCTGCCCATGGCGCCTTCAAGACTTGTTTCCTCAACTGTTTCAACTATCAACAATGCGAAACGGCACGGTGGCGGAGTTCGGTGAGTGGCAAGATGACAGATGGACGTGGTCTCTTTGCTGGACTGAATTATTGACAGGTGAAGATGAAATTGCAGCTGAGCTACTGCATGAAGTGCTGCAACAGGTTCGGCCAGACAAGGAGAAGCAAGATAAATGGTGCTGGTTGTTGACAGATTCAAAGAATTATACTGTTAAATCAGCGTACAGGTACTTAATTAATCGAAGCGAGGATCCGCAACTTGACGAAGACAAAAGGAAGATTATAAAGAAGATTTGGAAGACTTCAATACCATCGAAATTCTTAGTTCACGGGTGGAGATTATTATTGGATCGACTGCCAACAAAAGTATTGCTGCAGAGAAGAGGAATTATGGCTGTACAGAACAGCACCTTGTGCGCCCTATGTCAAAGCCATGATGAGGATGCTGCACATTTATTCATCAAATGCAATGTTTCGGTGGAATTGTGGCAAAAAATCAGCAACTGGTTGGGAGTGGCTGTAGTGGACAGCAGTGACATGTGGGAGCACTTGATACAAAATGAAATTAAAGTAGGAGGAAAGAGGAATAAAAATGTAAGGTTTCTCATATGGTTTGCTGTCATGTGGGTGTTATGGATTAATAGGAATGCTGTAATATTTAGAAGGGGGTCTCCAAATGTTTTGCAAATGTTCAATCATGTTAAAGTCTTATCATGGGGGTGGTTTGTTAATAGGGTGGGGAATCATTTGTTACTTGACTTTGAGAGGTGGAACTTAAGCCCTCTAGAATGTATCAATCTCTTGAACTAAAATGTAAAAGGGTTGTGGTACCCCTTGTACCCCCATAATAAAATCATTTGGCTTATCAAAAAAAAAAAAAAAAAAATTCACTTTGGTGCAGTAACTCCATTTCTCCTCTTCCGCCAGAATCCTTGTCGCCAACGCATTAAGGGACAATATCATAAACAAAATAAGTATATCTGCTAATATAACTATGGAACCCCTATTTCGTTGCATGGTCATTTTAAAAGAACATACTAAAATATGGCTAACTTCAATTAGCTAAATACTGTATAGTATCAAATTAAAATATTAATTTATTCTAAATTAATATAATTTTGTAAAAGAGGTTTATATAGAAAGGTCACGTGTATATATATAAAGCCTGTGGGATAAAATATTTAATCTATTAGAGTTTATAATAAAACTTTCATATACATATGTAGTTTACTTGATAACTTAATTAACACAAAGGGTCATTGGCGGAATACAACTTATTTACAGAATGATAATAAAACTCGGTGACCTTTTGTGGGTAATAATAAGCTTCCTTCCATCTCCCTTTTATGCTTCAAATAAGAATGTTCATCCAAAGAATTACTCTAACCTTAAAACCATGCTATGGAGAAGTCATGAAATAGATGGCAGAAGGCCTTTATGAACCAACCATTAATGTATCAAAAGCTTTAGGTTCCTCGACTTTTTCACTGACAGGTCTTGATTCCAATTTAATCCATGAATTTGGGTAGCTTCAATATGATGTTGTGTGGATTCACTTACTAAAAAGAAAAGGTGATGATTTTGCACTAAATTACACATGTAGGAGGAATTAATAAATTTGCAAGATGAAGGAGTATATTTGCTGAAAACAAGGTGAAGTGGTATACGGAGAATGGGAGAGCATGACGGCTGTGGCCGAGAGAAAGTGAGGCAAACTAGGTCATTATATTATATATTTTTTTGAACATTAATTTTTATTATAAAAACCTTCACATGTCTTAGTACTTATTTAACCATAATATGTGTCCCCTAATTTTATAGTTGAAATACTTTTATTTTATAAAAATAAAATATTTAAACAAAATAACAATATATTACCAATATACTCTAAAAATACGGTTTAATACGATTTCAATATATTTTAATAATTCAAATACACATAATATATAAAATCACTTAAAATAATTAGCACTATTAAAATATATTATTACCAAGGCCTATTATATTCACACATAGACTAAAAAGCACAACTAAGAAATTTGGGGTGTTACACTTGTCACGCTTATTTTTGATCTTTATTAGTAGTTTGAATAGTTATCTAGTCTTGTTATATTTTATCTAAAAGACTAAAAAGTTGGTTTATCAATTTTTGTTGGTAGTTAAATTGGTTAGTTTTGGTAGATTTGTTAGGTGCTATTAGTAGTATTCAGTGTATTTGGGCCTGTTATCTTAGCCCATGTTTGTAATAGCCCAATACTGTTAGGTTGATTCTGTTTTTCTGTTAGCTATCTGTTATTCCAGTAACAGTTTTTCATCCAATGTATAAAACTCTCAGCTTGTGCAATCAATACAACCAGTTGATTCACCATTCCTTCTGTTATTCTCTTCTCTCTGTATCTCTTGTGCATTATCATTTGGCATCAGAGCTCTGAAAAGGGGCCTGATTGCGTTCTCTCGAAAGTGCAACGCGTTCGATTTTTCAAGCAATGGCAGAAGAAAAGCAATTCGTTCAACCAGCAATCCCGAAGTTTGATGGATTCTACGATCACTGGTCTCTCCTCATGGAAAATCTTCTTCGATCAAAGGATTATTGGAATCTTGTAGAATCAGGAATTCCAACACCTCCGGAAGCGGCCACACTGGAGCAATTGAAAGCAATTGAAGAAATGAAGGTGAAAGACTTGAAGGCAAAGAATTATTTGTTCCAAGCGATTGATCGAACAATCTTGGAAACCATCCTTAAGAAATATTCTGCGAAAGATATCTGGGACTCTATGAAAATGAAATTTCAAGGTTCAACCAAGGTCAGACGGGCCCAATTGAATGCTCTTCGAAAGGAATTCGAAGTTCTGTGCATGAAAGATGACGAAACAGTGAATGAGTACTTTGCGCGAACCCTAGGCATTGCGAACAAAATGACGGCGAATGGAGAAAAGATGGAAGAAACCGTCGTGGTTGAGAAAATACTGAGATCAATGCCGGCTAAGTACAACTACGTGGTGTGTTCGATTGTGCAGGCAAATGACACCACAAGAATGTCCGTTGATGAACTACAGAGCAGTTTATTGGTTGAGGAACAAAGAATGAAGGGACAGAAGGAAGAAGAGCAAGCGCTCAAGGTCACTGGTGGTGGCAGATCCAGTGGCAGAGGCAGGG
The DNA here is from genome assembly GCA_963573325.1 of Astragalus glycyphyllos. Lineage (NCBI taxonomy): Eukaryota > Viridiplantae > Streptophyta > Magnoliopsida > Fabales > Fabaceae > Astragalus > Astragalus glycyphyllos. The sequence continues at coordinate 93,492,517 of OY754307.1, forward strand.
GAAGAGGAGGTTATAGAGGTGGGCGTGGCCGTGGAAGGCAATCCTCCAACAAAGACCACATTGAATGCTACAAATGTGGAAAGAAGGGCCACTACCAATATGAATGCAAGAATGAAGATGACAGTGCTAACTACGCTGAATTTGATGATGAAGAGGAAATGTTGCTGATGGCTCAAACAATCTCAAAGGAGAATCCCTCTAAACAGGTATGGTTCATTGATAGTGGGTGTAGCAATCATATGTGCGGATGTAAAGATTGGTTCTATGACCTAGATGAGAACTTTAGGACCACTGTGAAATTAGGAGACAACTCTAGAATGGCTGTTGTAGGAAAAGGCAACATAAAACTTAAAATTGAAGGCAAGATTCAAGTCATCACTAATGTATATTACATACCAGACTTGAAAAACCACCTACTAAGTGTGGGTCAATTACAAGAGCACAAAGTGAAGGTTGTCTTTGAAGATAACAAATGCAGAGTCTATCATAAACGTAAAGGATTGTTAATGAGATCATTCATGTCATCAAACCGCATGTTTGCCATTTGTACTTCACCTGTGTTGCCAGAATGTTTCAGTATGACAGGGGAAGAAATGTCTCATCTATGGCATTGCAGATATGCCCATCTCAGCATCAAAGGGTTGAGGACACTTGCAAGAAATGAATTGGTGAAAGGACTGCCTCTCATAGCTGAAACTGATGCACTGTGCAGTGATTGCTTAAAAGGAAAACAGCAGAGAAGACCATTCCCTCAGCAAAGTACTTGGAGAGCTTCAAGGAAATTGCAACTTGTTCATGCTGATATCTGTGGCCCTCTTAAACCAATATCCAACAGTGGTAAGAGATACTTGATAACCTTCATAGATGATATGACAAGGAAGACATGGGTGTATTTCATATCAGAAAAGTCTGCTGCTCTTGAGAGTTTCAAGAAGTTCAAAACTGTTGCAGAGAAGGAATGTGGTGAAGTCATTGAGTGCTTGAGAACTGACAGAGGAGGGGAGTTTACCTCACTGGAATTTGAAGAGTTCTGCACCAAGAATGGGATAAAACGACAACTGACAGCAGCATACACTCCACAGCAGAATGGAGTGGCTGAGAGAAAGAATAGAACCATCATGGAGATGGTTAGGAGCACTTTGTCGATGAAGAAAGTGCCTAAAGAGTTCTGGCCTGAAGCTGTGAACTGGATTGTCTATGTTCAGAATAGAAGTCCCACAGTGGCTGTAGAGAACTCTACACCAGAAGAAGCATGGTGTGGAATCAAGCCATCTGTCAAGCATTTTCGTGTATTTGGATGCTTGGCATATGTGCATGTGCCTGCTCAACAGAGGAAAAAGCTTGATGATAAGAGCAGGAAGTGTGTACATCTTGGAGTAAGTGAAGAATCCAAAGCCTATAGGCTTTTTGATCCCATCACAAAGAAAGTTGTGATAAGTAGGGATGTCGTGTTTGATGAACAAGGTGAATGGGATTGGTCCAAAGGAAACAAGTATGATGAAGAAAATGACACTGATCTATGTGATGACAGTGAGACAGTTAATGAAGGAGATACAAGTCACCATGAAAATGATGCTGGTACTGATGCTGTTCCAGAAAGCAGTGCTGATACAGCACCAGCAAACACTGCAGATGCAACTACAAGCAGTCCTGCTACTGTGGCAAATACTGAAGGAATCTCAGATCTGCATCAAGGGAGGAATAGAAGGCAACCTAGTTACCTCAAAGACTACCACATTGGATACATTGGCTCTCTTGACTCCAATGATGAAAGTGATGAAGATCAGAGTGACTTTGCAGGACTTGTTGAAGGAATTACAACAAGCATTGGTGATCCAGCAACTTATGAAGAGGCTAGAAAGCATGATAAATGGAAGGAAGCTATGAAACAAGAACTGGAGGCCATTGAAAAGAACAAGACATGGGAATTGGTCACACCTCCTGTGAATGCCAGAATCATTGGTGTAAAGTGGCCGTTCAAGACAAAACTTAATGAAAAGGGTGAAGTAGACAAACACAAGGCTAGATTGGTGGCAAAAGGGTATGCTCAGGAGTATGGAGTGGACTACACTGAGGTATTTGCACTTGTTGCAAGGTGGGATACCATAAGAACAATCCTAGCACTTGCAGCACACAAGCATTGGAACGTGTTCCAACTTGATGTGAAGAGTGCATTCCTTCATGGAGAGCTACATGAAGATGTATATGTAGAGCAACCACAAGGATATCACAGACAGGGAGGAAATGATAAAGTGTATAAGTTGAAGAAAGCTCTATATGGTTTGAAACAAGCACCTCGGGCCTGGTACAATAGAATTGAGAATTACTTCATCAAAGAGGGTTTCATGAAATGTGCCTCTGAGTACACACTGTTTGTAAAACTGAAAGACAACAATAAGATTTTAATTGTCAGCCTGTATGTGGATGATTTGCTGTTTACAGGTAATGATGACTCAATGATGGAAGAATTTAAGAAATCCCTGACAAAGGAGTTTGATATGTCAGATCTGGGAAAAATGAACTACTTTCTTGGTGTGGAAGTAGTGCAGAGCAAGCATGGTATCTTCATCAACCAAGCTAAGTATGCAAGAAACATTCTGGAGAGATTCAATATGCACAATTGCAAACCTGTGAACAACCCCATTGTTCCTGGCAGCAGGTTAACAAAGGAGGGAAATGGAACAAGAGTTGATGCTACCAAGTATAAGCAAATGGTGGGGAGCCTTATGTATTTGACAGCATCCAGACCAGATCTTATGTATGCAGTTAGTCTAGTGAGCAGATTCATGGAATCTCCCACAGAAGAACACCAGCAAGCCATCAAGAGGATCATGCGCTATGTGAAGGGAACTGAAACAATGGGGATCCTGTATAGCTCTGACAGTAGTGGAGAGCTAATATGCTACTCAGATTCTGACTATGCTGGTGACACCAGCGATAGAAAGAGCACATCTGGTTATGTGTTCGCTCTTGGATCTGGAGCCATCTCTTGGGCTTCTAAAAAGCAACCAATTGTCACATTATCTACCACTGAAGCTGAGTTCGTGGCAGCAGCATTGTGTGCAAGTCAAGCAGTTTGGCTTGAGAGAATTGTCAGAAACTTGAAGCAGACACAGAGGCAGTGTGTGACAATTTTCTGTGATAATAATTCCACAATCAAACTTACTAAGAATCCAGTGATGCATGGAAGGTGCAAGCACATCGATGTGAGGTTCCATTTCCTCAGGGAACTCACAAAAGATGGTAAGATTGAATTGGTGTACTGTGCAACAGATGAACAACTAGCTGATCTTATGACAAAGCCTGTCAAGTTGGACACTTTTGTGAAGCTTAGGAACATGCTGGGAATGTGCTCTACTGCTGATATTAAACTATGATGCATGCATCCAGTTTAAGGGAGAATTTGTTAGGTGCTATTAGTAGTATTCAGTGTATTTGGGCCTGTTATCTTAGCCCATGTTTGTAATAGCCCAATACTGTTAGGTTGATTCTGTTTTTCTGTTAGCTATCTGTTATTCCAGTAACAGTTTTTCATCCAATGTATAAAACTCTCAGCTTGTGCAATCAATACAACCAGTTGATTCACCATTCCTTCTGTTATTCTCTTCTCTCTGTATCTCTTGTGCATTATCAAGATTATAGTAGATAGTAGAAGATAGATAGATAATAGGTTTATAATAGTATTTAAAATTTATAATTATCAACGGCAAATATTTGTTCCGTGTTTTTTATATATTATTGACAGTTACTTGTCCTTTTTTAAATATTAGTGAGATATTCTTGTAACATGTTTTTTAATATTTATCAGTATTTTTTGAAAAATCATATCATTTTTTCTAAAACAAGAAAAAATTATTTTGGAATTTTTCCTAGTTATTAAATTGCTTAGTTTTAGTAGATTAGTAAATGATAGTAGATAGTAGATCAGTAATAACTATTTGATAAAAAGCATAATAAGAAGAAAAAATATACGTAATCAATATTACTTTTCAGAAAATACATATAAAAATATAAGTAATGAAGATAATAAGCATATATATATATATATATATATATATATATATATATATATATATATATATATAAGAATTCCACCATACCTAATTTGTAACATCCTAGATTTTTAACCGATAATAAAAATCCTAGACATTACTTTTTAGATCATTCAGAGTACGCATTTAAAATTGGATTAATACAACTAACTTATAGAACTCATAATGATAGGGCTTTTCAACAAAATAGAAACTTAGTCTAAAAATCACCTATCAGAGCCGACTCTTAACTTAATCCAATTTAAATGCATAAGTGCTTAAAGACTTGATACAACCAAAATATTGTCTTAACTAAGACAATCTCAAGGATCCTACTACTAGAGTTAACCAAAACCTTAGCTAACTCCGTAACTTGTAATCCGCTCCTTATCGGATTTCTTCACTGCGCTTTCTTTCATCTGCTTATCTGAAAAACAATAAATATGAGGGATGAGATTACAAATCTCAGTGAGCTCTTTCGCGACCCCTCACCTTAAACTCTCGGTGTTTTAACTTATCTTTCTCTTAGCACAAACCCAGGTACTGCAAGCCTCATACCACGGGAAACCCACCCAACAATAATTATTGTCGAGTCAACTAAAGAAGGCCTTGGTTTAGGGTGCATGACTTCCCCTCGCCAAGTGTGCTATAACTGGGGATCGTCATCCGCTTAATGTCTTATGTTTACTTGGACACTTGTGTCCTTTACTCGGCCTTGGCCATATTTTCTCTCTCGGTAAAAGATTAAATCGATTTATAATAACATTGATAACTTGAATGTCAACCTTACATGTCAACATAATCATAAGTGGAGTATAATTATTCGTTTAGCATTGGGGAAGGTTGGAAATACAATTGGGAGAGGTTTGGAACACCATTGGTACACAAAAGAATGAGAAAAATAAGTTTTAAAACTGATAGGTGCGCTTGGGCGCATGGCCAAGCGCTTGAAGCGCTTTTGGACATTTAGGTTCTGTCTCTCGTGCGCTTGGGCGTACGGCCAAGCGCTTGAAGCGCTTTTGGAAATTTAGGTTCTGTCTCTCGTGCGTTTGGGCGCACGGTGATGCGTCTGGGGCGCTTTTGCCTGCTGTACGTGATTTAAAATGTTCCTTTTTCAATGTTTTTGGTACCCAAACCTATCCCATTTCATTTCCTTCTTAAAAACAGATTCTAAACTACAATTTAGGCATATTTTAAAGCAATTACAAACATCCAAGAAGCTATGCAAACCATACATCTCATGAGCTCAATAAACATATCATCATTTACAATTCAATATCAACAACACAAAACTTCCCCAATAAACCTCTACATTCTCAAACAATTTCAGCAAACATAGAATATCAAAATAAGAGGTTTTAAACATGCAATAGCTGAAACATCACATAGCACACAAACAATCAAAGAACTCACCTTGACGGACGAAATTACACCAAGCAAGCAAGGAGATGAACTTGAAATCACCACAACAAGCAAGAAATTAGGACTTTGAGCACTAAACAAGCTCCAATGCACCCCCAACTCGAAATCCAATCTTCAAATCCCCTTCTTGATGGTTCTAATCCACAATGTGACTTCTAGGAATGCCTAATCCATCTCTAAAACCAACATGCAAGCCAAGTTCTAAGTCATTCACTTCACTTTTGACCCTTTTTCGAAATTGAAGAGGAGTGTGGGAGAAATGATGTAGCTGAGTTTCTTGAGTAGAAATTTCAGTAAATGTTGGTGAGAAGAACAATGTAGATGAAGAGAAATCAAAGAATCTTCAAGTGGAGTAGCTGATTGGGTTGGAACTCTCCTCTTTTCTTTCCCTCTCTCTCCCTTCGAACTCTCTCTCTTTCTCTCAACACTCTCTCTTTTCTTTCTTTGTTAAATGAAATGAAGACTGAGGGAAAGTGAAGCTGAGTTAATAGTGAGAGGCAGTGTTTTTGTGAGAAACCCTCTTGTCTTTCTTCCTCTCCCTTCTCTCGGTTTCTCCCTTTCCCAAAATCTGATTTTTTTTCCCCCAAGTGTGTGTTGTGTGAATTTTAAAATGTTTTTGTGTGAGTTAGTGAAGTGTGGGAAAGATGTTGGGTCAAATGAGGGTGTACTTAAAATGAGTGAAATTCCTACTTTACCCCATTAGACTGTTCAAACCCATTTCTACTCATACACTACCCAATACCATTTACTTTAAACTAACAATCAAGCACACAATCATTCAACAAAATCACGTAGTCATGCATTCAAGGGATATAAGATAATCAATCTTTATTTCGAACAATAATCAATTTACTTCATTTAGCAATTAAATTCGATATCCTAAATTAAACTTTACTCAATTACTTAAATTAACAATCTATTAAATGAGCAAAACACTTGGGGATGTTACAATTCACCCCAACTTGAAAGATTTTGTCCTCAAAATCGTTAAGTCCTATTCACAGAGTTAACAAGGCCAAAAATTCGTCAATTGATCGACTATACATGATTTTCCTATCGCATACACTGGTAATCATTGACCTATAAGTGTATACACAATTATTTTGGAAAAACATTCTTACGACCTAGGGTCGAGGCATATTTTCGCATTCAACAAGGTGAAACTCGGATTACGCATACTTAGACGTAATACTATGTTGGAAGATAATCTTTATGGGGAGAGTGGTTTGCAATAGAACGCTAATTTATTCGGAAGAAAGGTCTTTTCATCCAATGGCGGTACATTTCAGGAGTGGAGGGGAGCCGTGGCATCCCCTAAAAAAAATAGATTTTTTTTTTATATACTGTACTAAAACGGGACGTCATTTTAGTTGATAAATAACACTCATAGTACCCATCAAGAAGTGAATTTAAATCAACACATTCTCAACACCTAATCAAATTCCAAAAATACATATACATATATGTCATGGAGTACCACTAGCTAAAAGCTAAAGCATGTGATTCACTTTAACATTGATAAGAAAATTTGTCCTTTTAAAACTTCAAAACAACAACTATCAAGGACATATACTTATAAGTGATACTATCTAACTAAAATAGGTAACAATGGTATATGGCGTACTAAACAAAATCACAAAATGATATTTATTCGTAAAACCTATTCTTTCACATTGTATAGCTTTTCCAAATAGTTTTGTACTCACCCCAACTTGGTTTAATCTTAATCAAAACATAACTCCTATAACAGATCAAAGTGTACATGGTGGTGATGCAAGCAAAAAAATAAAATTTTGAGAAATTTAGGGATTCATAGCCACTCATCTGCACTAGCAAAACATTTAACATGAGATATTTATTGAAACGTACAAGTCCAAAAACAAGATCCACAACTTAAAATCACAACCAATGACCACATAATACTTTGCAAGCCAAATTTTTATTTCCATGACTGCTAATCGCAAACCCCTTAATGACAACAATGAGTAAAACTTCACACAACACTTAAATAATACTTGCTAGAACAACAGCCTGAACATAGGTTAGATTAAAGTTACTAAACAATTCTTTTGTAAGCCTATCTTTGCATCAGCACCATCATAGACAATTGAGATGTCCACCCAAAATCAGCAAAGTCTATAATTCATTCATAATCAATCCTAGCAATTGTCAATTCATTCCATTTTCACACTAAGCACCAATTTCAGTTTCACCAAAAAAATGTCATGCATATTTATGAATTAAAACTAAACCCTTTTTATCACAAGGAGGATCAGGTAACTATTTATAACATCTTTACTTTAAGCGTATTTCATGTAGGGAACTAACATAAGCACTTCACACAAAATAACAATTCTTATTCAACAAGGTTCAAGGATCATCATTCAACCTAGCATTTCATCATGGTAGAGTGATTAGAGCAGCACATATGAACTCATCAACATACTAAAATGGTTAGATCTTTAAATACTATTCAATCTCAGACAATTGCAAGCAATCCAATCAGTCATCCAAATACAATTTGACATATCAGTCATTCATTCGCATACATTGTACCAAATTCTGAGCAAGATTGAACTCAGCGCACACTCATTCAATTGACAAAGCATCTACCGAACACTATAAAATAAGGACCTCACTTTGACCTGTCAAAGTGACTTGAGTCAAAACAAACCACGACTAACCTTCACAAACGAGAGGTTAACAACTAAAACCTTACCACCGTAGTGGAGACTTAGGTGGACACGGTGGCTCATGAACTATTGCCCAAAAACCGCTAAACACTTCTACTTTTCCTTACTAATCAATGCACTAGCACACTCGTCCCAAATTCCACCCTTAGAGATAGAAAAATTTGGATAATTACTTTTCGGTTCTCTTAGAGGCACCGCTAGTGTTTTGGGTCAGATTCGGCACAATATTGTTCATGACCGACTCACAATCGGGTAAGGTTTTTTTTTTTTTTTTTTTTTTAAAATTATTGCTTGAAAACGTTTAGATATAAAACAATTTCTCACATACCCATATGAGTCGGTCTTGTCACTAACCCGAAATACTAGCAAGGTGTGTCTTCAAACCTTATGAATCGGCCTTTGAAATACAACCCTAACACCTGATAGTCTTATACGGGTTACAGGCTTTTCAGAAACTTACAAGTCAGACGACCTTTTTTTTTTTTTAAATACTAACTGCCCCTCTTGACATGACGTAGCTGAGTACTGTAACTTACATCCTATTGAAGTCTCAATTACTCCGATACCAATGGATTAAAAGTTCAAGACACTAGAAACCTTACGGCAACCATGGCAACTCTCCCTAGAAGGCAAAGATACTATATCTCCATGAACTTTATTGATCATTAGTTGATTCTAAGTGTAACATTTACATTCGGATTTAGTATTGAGTTAGAATTGTATTAGTACCAAGGAAATTTTCGTATGTGGAAAAGATTCGTTAAGGAACCAAACGGGCACACCATTAGTGCTTCCGTACTGATTCGTAAGACTAGGTCTAAAATTATCTTTAAACATTCCCTTGGTCTTTCCGAATTCAATAACATCCGAGTATAGTTGTTACAGCTATCGCATTCAACCAATTTCAGAACGGCCTCTACTTCTAGAACAACACGGTGTTCGACTCCTAGGTAATTTGAACCCCCTTCTTTTTCGGCATACATGTGCGGTGACTAATAGTCGAAGGCTTTTAAGGATTCTAGAGATTGCTGAAGGGTTATAACTACTATTGACTATTTCCGAGAGGTAGATCTTTTGAGAACTACAAGGAACATTATCTTGATCTAATGTCTAGGAACTTAATCTTTTTGGTTGGGAGTTCTCTTCCAACTTCCCATGCAACTGGAGGGTCTACGTTCTACGAACGCTTTAGGGTTTAACTGCTGAGGGTAAAGCAGAAGTACCCTTAAAAATACGAACTAGAAACACGGTCCAAAACATACTCAGATATGTAAACATTTTCATTAGCTTTCCAACTCATCTCGGAACATAAAAATTGGAGTTCCGGATTAGAAGTTACGAATAAAACAAGTCGGAAAACTAGCGAAAATTTCTCACAGAGTGAGAGTGGTATGCTCCTAGTCAGAGGGTTATAATAAGGTCACTTCTATTTGACATTGCATACTAATCTCTTTTTGCAAGGGCTTGGGTCAGGAAGCTTGATCAAGAATTAATCTGATCAATAAAGGGTAAATCTGCTTGCCAGTAATGAGAATGAACTACAGTTTACTAGGCTAACTTGATAACATTTCGGAAGGTTGTTCTGGGGAAAACGGAACCTCATCTAGACTTGGGATTTATCCGACAGGATTACACTAAATTGAAACATAAGTTGGGGTTAATTGCTAAACAGTATCTCAGTCAATGATAGGCTGATACAACAACGGTTAGGATTTTAAAGTGTCAGCTAATCCTAGCAGATCTCATAACACTAACACTACTACCGCCTGAAGGCTTTTCTTAACTTGTAACTCTCTGAATGACTTTTAACTATTTACGCGGAAACACTACGGTTGCATCGGTTCCAAAGACTGAACAGTCGCCCTCAACTCCCTCGAACCAACACGGATGCCCATCTTTTGTTTCGCCAAGTCATCAGTAGCACTCAGTTTCCACTGCGCGTGATGATATAAAAATGAGGCCGGAAATCCTATAGGTCGGTGTTTTCGAAAGTTTTCGGGGCTAAGGCAACCAATTGTTGTTATTCTCAGTACATTGTATGAAATATTGAGTTGATCAAGCTCAATGCTCCACACAACATCCTGAGAGGTTCTAACACTTACTTGTCATAGTCCCTGGCTGACTCGATCTATCTAATCTATTAATCGTGACATAACTAAGCCCGACTAGGTCGAACTGCTCTGATACCAAAATGTAACATCCTAGATTTTTAACCGGTAATAAAAATCTTAGACATTACTTTTTAGATCATTCAGAGTACGCATTTAAAATTGGATTAATACAACTAATTTATAGAACTCATAATGATAGGGCTTTTCAACAAAATAGAAACTTAGTCTAAAAATCACCTATCAGAGCCGACTCTTAACTTAATCCAATTTAAATGCATAAGTGCTTAAAGACTTGATACAACCAAAATATTGTCTTAACTAAGACAATCTCAAGGATCCTACTACTAGAGTTAACCAAAACCTTAGCTAACTCCGTAACTTGTAATCCGCTCCTTATCGGATTTCTTCACTGCGCTTTCTTTCACCTGCTTATCTGAAAAACAATAAATATGAGGGATGAGATTACAAATCTCAGTGAGCTCTTTCGCGACCCCTCACCTTAAACTCTCGGTGTTTTAACTTATCTTTCTCTTAGCACAAACCCAGGTACTGCAAGCCTCATACCACGGGAAACCCACCCAACAATAATTATTGTCGAGTCAACTAAAGAAGGCCTTGGTTTAGGGTGCATGACTTCCCCTCGCCAAGTGTGCTATAACTGGGGATCGTCATCCGCTTAATGTCTTATGTTTACTTGGACACTTGTGTCCTTTACTCGGCCTTGGCCATATTTTCTCTCTCGGTAAAAGATTAAATCGATTTATAATAACATTGATAACTTGAATGTCAACCTTACATGTCAACATAATCATAAGTGGAGTATAATTATTCGTTTAGCATTGGGGAAGGTTGGAAATACAATTGGGAGGTTTGGAACACCATTGGTACACAAAAGAATGAGAAAAATAAGTTTTAAAACTGATAGGTGCGCTTGGGCGCATGGCCAAGCGCTTGAAGCGCTTTTGGACATTTAGGTTCTGTCTCTCGTGCGCTTGGGCGTACGGCCAAGCGCTTGAAGCGCTTTTGGACATTTAGGTTCTGTCTCTCGTGCGCTTGGGCGCACGGTGATGCGTCTGGGGCGCTTTTGCCTGCTGTACGTGATTTAAAATGTTCCTTTTTCAATGTTTTTGGTACCCAAACCTATCCCATTTTATTTCCTTCTTAAAAACAGATTCTAAACTACAATTTAGGCATATTTTAAAGCAATTACAAACATCCAAGAAGCTATGCAAATCATACATCTCATGAGCTTAATAAACATATCATCATTTACAATTCAATATCAACAACACAAAACTTCCCCAATAAACCTCTACATTCTCAAACAATTTCAGCAAACATAGAATATCAAAATAAGAGGTTTTAAACATGCAATAGCTGAAACATCACATAGCACACAAACAATCAAAGAACTCACCTTGACGGACGAAATTACACCAAGCAAGCAAGGAGATGAACTTGAAATCACCACAACAAGCAAGAAATTAGGACTTTGAGCACTAAACAAGCTCCAATGCACCCCCAACTCGAAATCCAATCTTCAAATCCCCTTCTTGATGGTTCTAATCCACAATGTGACTTCTAGGAATGCCTAATCCATCTCTAAAACCAACATGCAAGCCAAGTTCTAAGTCATTCACTTCACTTTTGACCCTTTTTCGAAATTGAAGAGGAGTGTGGGAGAAATGATGTAGCTGAGTTTCTTGAGTAGAAATTTCAGTAAATGTTGGTGAGAAGAACAATGTAGATGAAGAGAAATCAAAGAATCTTCAAGTGGAGTAGCTGATTGGGTTGGAACTCTCCTCTTTTCTTTCCCTCTCTCTCCCTTCGAACTCTCTCTCTTTCTCTCAACACTCTCTCTTTTCTTTCTTTGTTAAATGAAATGAAGACTGAGGGAAAGTGAAGCTGAGTTAATAGTGAGAGGCAGTGTTTTTGTGAGAAACCCTCTTGTCTTTCTTCCTCTCCCTTCTCTCGGTTTCTCCCTTTCCCAAAATCTGATTTTTTTTCCCCCAAGTGTGTGTGTTGTGTGAATTTTAAAATGTTTTTGTGTGAGTTAGTGAAGTGTGGGAAAGATGTTGGGTCAAATGAGGGTGTACTTAAAATGAGTGAAATTCCTACTTTACCCCATTAGACTGTTCAAACCCATTTCTACTCATACACTACCCAATACCATTTACTTTAAACTAACAATCAAGCACACAATCATTCAACAAAATCACGTAGTCATGCATTCAAGGGATATAAGATAATCAATCTTTATTTCGAACAATAATCAATTTACTTCATTTAGCAATTAAATTCGATATCCTAAATTAAACTTTACTCAATTACTTAAATTAACAATCTATTAAATGAGCAAAACACTTGGGGATGTTACATAATTGAATTTTGTTAGATATGATAATTATAAGCAAAATTAGTACAATATTTAAATATACAAAAATGAGATGTCATTGAGTGATTGATTGTTGGGTATCACACCCAACAAAATAACTTATTAAATTTGTTGATGTTCCTTAGACTTGTGACAACTTATTCAATACACAGTTAAAACACGGTTAAACTTATGCGCTTTTGCAGTCCACACCATTAAAGCATGCTATACGGCTACCTACTACTACTAGAGTAGTTGACCCGTGCCTTGCACTGGTATAATTAGGACACTGAAAAACTGTTACTGAATAATAATATTTTGTAAGTTTTTTTTTGTTACAATATATAGAAAAGTATATTTTGGAAGTTAATAAATAAGTATATAGTAATCAATATTATGCATAATTTGAATATTAAATTTTAAACTATTGAATTCGTTATCTTTATGTATAAATGATAAGTGTCAAATTTACTTGAAATTGGTTTAAAAAAAAACACTTGTTGAATTTGTTTAATGAATTTTCGATTATCTAACCTTGAAAAAAGTGTTAATTTTATTTTATTTTTATTTATGAAAGTTATGCATGTGATCGTGAGTTTTTTTTTTACATTTTAATCCCTTTTTTGTAGCTCGAAACAGGTGAAAGAATTGTAAACTAAGATTTGATAAAAAAATTTAAGCAAAAAGATTGAAGAATGAAGAGAAAGAATAATTTTTGAGCACTCTAGCTAAGCCAAATCTACTACGGCTAAGTCAAATTGATACATGGAGAACGGAGGCAACATTGAGAATTGTGGCTAAGTCAGATCTACTCTGACTAAGCGAAAATAAGTCAGAATGTTTTATTAAAAATTGGCTAAGTCATTCAGCATTTCGCTAAGCCAAAGTAGCTTTTTTCAAGACATAGTAATCTCTTTTTTTTTTTGGTAAACCAAGGTATGGCGACTGTGGAGACTAATCCTTCGAGATATTTGACATCCATTTAAGGGGTTAACCTCTCCCAACAAATGTTTTTTCATACGCAGCGGCCATGGATTGAACCCAGGACCAAATGGTTAAGGGACACCAGTACCTACCAGTTGTGCCACATTATGTTGGTAAGACATGGTAATCTTCGAATAGACTATCTGGTGGATAATATCATGCTAATAACTATAAATTGATTGCCTACACTATGGACGATTTATTTTAAAATCTCTATAAATTTGATATTAAAAAATTCATATTCATGTGGCATTTATAGATTTTCTTAAAAATATGTTTATGCAAAAAGTTCATTCCCCGTGTGGTATCTTATTACTCCTAAAATTTTATCCGAAATTGAAACATTCTCATGTTTAGTTTGTATAATTGTTTTTTTCTGACATAAATATATCCTTTTAACTTGATATCAGAAAATAAATACTCATTCCATCCCATATTATATGACTTTCTAGCCAAAAAAAAATTGTCCCTTAATATATGACTTTTTAAAATACCGATGAAACATTAATGTTCATTTTCCTACCATACTCTTCATTATTTAATAATACCTCTTCTCATAACTCTATTAATTTATCTTCCTCATGTCATTAATGAAGGTTAATTTGGTAAATTAACTCACAATTTATCTTTCTCATACAAAATTAACTTCTTTTCTTAATATGTGTAAAATGAGCCAAAGTGACATATAACATGGGACGGAGGGAGTACTTTTAATTTTAACTTAGTGATTATATTCTGTTATTGTTAACCTATTGGCTCAGTATGGTGAAAAATATTTATAATACTAAGAGAGATAAATATTATTTCTAAATTGAACAAAAAATGGAGAGGGTGGTGTATGGTGTGCTTCGTCTTGTAATATTTGGTTAATTTTAGCCTAATTTGTGTTAACTGTTAAGAACTCTCCTACAGCAACAATAATAACGATGATCTGTTGTTAAAAATGTCAACCTTAATTCTTGTTTATCATAACACATTTGCAACTAATATTTTATACTCATGAAGGGACATGACTATTACAGAGTGAATACGTACAACAGTCGAGATTTGAATTAATGGGTGTGTCTATGAGGTTTCTCAAAAGTGTTGTGAGAAGACTAACAACTGTGGAGATACGAAGGGGGTGATGGAGTTCACGATAGACCCACCTGAGGAAATGATGTGCATTGGGGGTTACTTCTAGGTTTGCATAAAGGAATAAATCGTGCTAGAGAATGATCACTTGCATAGAGACTATGCACCGAGCCACCATTCTTGCCTAAAATTGGGCTTCATGACATGGACTTAATGTTTTGACATTCAATTTTATTATGTGATTTCAAATTTTAAATTTGTTTCATATTTGCTTTATATGCTTTAATTTTGATTTGATAACCAATTGAAATGAATCACGGAAGCATTTATATGTAACCGAAGGAATTCTAAATATTTTTTTCTTATTTTATTTGCTACTTATTTACTGACATGAATGTAAACCGATTAGTATTTATCATTCCATAAATTATTTCTTAGGTTAAAGAGTCAATATTTATCATTTTGTAAATTAATCCTTATGTAGGCGTTCTTATTGCATTTAATTTTCAAACATGTCACGTAATTTTTAACTTTCTATTTCGAATTCTTAAAATTATTAATTTAAAGTATCTTTAAGATTCGAAAATATGTCGTAATTCCCATAAAAAATGAAAATATGTCGTAATTATTGATTGTCCAATATCCAATTTTCAATCCAATTTTCAATATAATTTATTTATTTATTTATAAATAATCTTAAAGAATTCTTAGCTAAGGAAATAATGGAAATATTTCAAAGTATAATTGGATGTGAGGTAAATGTGAGAATCACAACATAAATGAAGATAATAGAAATAATGGAATAATCTCGTATATTCAAATCTGTGGCGTTAATATTGATTATCGATGATTTAAAATGGTGTCTTTTTAGAGAATCATATAAAATTTCAGTAAAAAAAGCACTACAAGAAAAATTGGTTTTTCCGGCGACCAAAATCCGCCGAAAATGACCAAAATCCGTCGGAAATTTGGAATTTCCGGCGGATTTTATTCGCCGGTAAAACCGTGGTAGCAAACGGTTTCCGGCGGATTTTCCGAGGGATTTTATACCCTCGGAAAATTTGCCGGAAAAGTAAGTCAAATCCGCCGGAAAGTCGAAAAATCCGCCGGAAAGGTTTTTTTTTTAAAAAAATGAAAAAATCCGCCGGAAACTAGAAAAATCCGCCGGAAATGTCTTTTTTTTTTAAAAAAACAAAAGAATCCGCCGGAAATATTTCAAAATATTTTTTAAAAAAAAACTGGAAATGTATTTAATAAATAAATATTATTGATTATAATATATTTTTTAAAAAATTATTAATAAAAATATTAAATAAATTAAATAATAAATATATGACTTAAATATAATAAATTTAGTAATATATTTTTAAAAAAATTAATAATAAAAATATTATTGATTTAATAATTGAAAATATATTTTTCAAAGAAATTATTAAGAAGAATATTAAATATACGAATTTATTAATAAATTAAATATAATACATTTTTTATTAAAAAAATTATTTAATAAAAATATTAAATATAATTAGTTATTTAATAACATTATTTATTACATTAAATTAAAAATATTATGAAACTTTATTTTGATTGTAAAATAAAAATTAATAATTAAATTTAAATAATAATATTAAATATACGATTCAAAATCAATACCCGGTCTTAAAACGATATATTATCCAAACAAGTGAAACTAAAAGATCCCAACAAAGTACGCAAATTAACATTCATAATTAACCAATACAAATTAAAACTTAAATATCCAAAGAACAAAATAACACAAGTAAAAGCTACTGGGGTGGGTGCTGGGATGGGAGCTGGTCTGAGTCATCGCTATGATTATAATAGCTGCCACCTGTGACGTCATCAGATGCAAGAAAACCACTAATATGATCGATATTATTCAAATCGATACTTGAGTTGAATTGCTGGGGCTATGCCCTCAGTACCCTCAGGAATCACTGGATGTGCACTAGTAGAAGCTCCATCTGTATGAGGTCGAGGCACATATCTGCCACTAGGAAAAACAACACGAGCGGGTTGCTGACGACGCCCAAGGCGAGTAGAAGTCTTCCTCCTACGACTGCTGCCAACATCCTCCGCAGGTGGAGGAACATATGTGTCATCATGATCAGACCCGGATCCTGAGTGAGCCATATGACCGTATATATCTAAAAATATATATATAGATTTTAATATTAAAAAATAAGACTTAATTAATTTAAACACCAAAAGATAAATTGTACTAATTAATTATTATTAATTATTATTAAATAAACATAAAATTAATATTGATATCCATAAAATTAAATACAACAAACATGCATAAATTAAGTACTAGCTAATTGGAATCATATTCATTCTCAAAATCATCATCATCAGAGGAGTCATGAATTCTTGATGGACCAACGTGCTCTTCTGCATCTTCATTAGCATCTTCTTCATAATATTTAATATTTTTATCTAAAAATGAATAAAAAATAGAAATAAATAATATAATTCGCATTTATATAAAAATAATAACATTAAATATTTAAAAAATAATTTTATTTTTATTTTAAAGTAAATATAATAAAATTACTTATCATTAATTATTTAAAAATTACGTTATTTAAAAACTAATTTTAAATTTATTTTTTATTTTAAAGTAAATATAAAAAATATTAACATTAATTATTTAAAAATTAACTTTATTTTTATTTTAATAAAATATTTTTATTTATATTTAATTTAGAAATGAATATTAAAGTAAATATAAAAAAATTACTTCGTTTTTATTTATTTTTTATATCAATTATATCAATATAGTATATCATATTTATCTAAAAATATCAAAATTAATAAAAAAATAAAAATTAATAATATTTCGCATTTATATATAAAATTTATTACAAAAATTAAAATTTATTTCTCATTTCATTTCGTATAAAAGTTAAAATAAATTAAATATACAAACAGAAATTAAAATTACAAAAATATAAACACAAATTAAAATTTATATTAATAAAAACATAAATTTTAAATTTTTTTCGTATTTACTTATTGAAATTTATTAAACAAAAAATAAAAATATATTACTTTAATTTTGTAATTATATATTAACTAATTTATATATTAACTAATATATTAACTAATTATTATAAAGTTTTATATTTAACTATTTAAGAAATTCTAATCTAACTAATAATATATCAAATAACTAACTAATAATATATCAAATATTAAATTGGATATCTAACCGGTTGTGAAGAGAAGATTCTGGCTGGATGCTATTCCAAACTCCTTCGAGCAGAAATCAAAGCAAACCAAACTCAAACAACTCCTAAACAAACAATACAACAATTAAAAACTAAACCGTTATTGAAAACAATACATAAACTC
The DNA here is from genome assembly GCA_963573325.1 of Astragalus glycyphyllos. NCBI lineage: Eukaryota > Viridiplantae > Streptophyta > Magnoliopsida > Fabales > Fabaceae > Astragalus > Astragalus glycyphyllos. The sequence goes on from OY754307.1 coordinate 93,510,584, forward strand.
AAACAAATAGAAGAAGAGAAAAATCTATCAAAGAGAGGAAGAAATCATACCTTAGATGGAAGAAATCTACCAAAGAGAGGAAGAGAATTTGTAGAGAGAAGAAGAGAGAAATTTTAGATGTGAAAAAATGAAGAAGATGTGAAATGGGAGAAGGAAATCAGTGGAATATATAGAGGAGCGAGGGTAACGGTTAAAAATTTGAAATCCCTCAAAAATGTTGGTTTCCGGCGGATTACAGAGTTTTCGGCGGATACACTATCCCTCGAAAAAAGCATTTCCGGCGAATTTTGTCGGTGGTGGGAATTTCCGGCGGATTTACGAGTTTCCGGCAGATCCCCTATCCCTCGGTTTTACGATTTTCCGGCGGATTTACGAATTTCCGGCAGATTTAGGAGTTTCCGGCGGATTCCTAGACATTTGCGGCGGATTACAGGATCCCTCGGAAATGCAATTTACGGCGGATTTTGAATTTTCGGTTTCCCCCCTTTTCTGCCAATCCGCCGGAAATGGCTTTACCGGCGGATTTTTAATTTTTTTTTTATCCGAAAAAATCTGCCGAAAACGCTTCAAAATCCGCCGGAAACTTACTGTCTACTACAAATCCGCCGGAAATGCTCCTAAATCCGCCGGAAATGTTCCGTGGTATCAAATCCGCCGGAAATCCCTTAAATCCGCCGAAAAGTCCTCGACAATAAATCCACCATTTCTTGTAGTGAAGAGAATCATATTAAGTTATTAATTTATAGAATTTTTAAGATTTCAACAAATTATAAATTGTCATCCAAAAACTATGATGAATTCAATTAGATAAATGTCATTTTTTTTACCAATATCAAGTAGATAAATGTCATTATCAAAGCATAAGTGAAATTGCGGAAATTATGATAAGTAATTGATTTCAAATAAATAGTTGTAATCATATGATGCTAATTGCTATCCCCACATAATTTTTTTCCATTTTTTCCAAAGTCTATCAATTTCAAGAAATTTAATAACTCCTTTATATTCATAAATTGATTATTTGAAAATGAATAGGTAGATATTTGCTCTTAATAAAGAGTTAAATCACAATATTTGATTGTGATTTCGATGGTAATTAAACTACTCTAAATGGATTCTATTTGAAATATTGGTGAGATTGGTCATAAATTAATTTATATATTACTACTATTATACATCTCTGAAATTTATGTTGTTTATGTTTCATTTTTTTTTGTGGTGATAGTCTTTTTTTGGTGGTGTATGTTTGAAAGTTGTCGGAAGTTAAATATTAACCAAAGCAATATTTTAACTTGATGATTTTTTATACCAATTGAGTGGTGGTAATTAATCAAGTATTCTATTTTATTAAATATTATTTCTATCAATGAAAGAAAATAAATATAATAAATATATCATTATAATAAATAATTTTGCTTGTATTTTATTGTTAATTTGGTATCAGCATGTTTCAAAATGACTTTGTTTGGAATTTGATTTTTTTTAAAAGTTCAAGATTAGTTCGTCTATTTGTCAAAAAAAAAAGATTAGTTCTTCTAATAAAATTTTTATTTTGTTTATTTAATAAAAAGTTGATAGAAATAATTACTTATGAAAGCAATGATCTAAATTTATGATATTATAAGTCAAATGAGATATCAATACTAATTCTGGTGTAATCATTCAATTCAAAAATTAATTGACAGGCTATAAATACAATTATATATTTAAATTATTAGGTCAATATTTAAATTATAAATACAATTATATGTTCTGAATTGATTTTGATGATTGGATTTTATTAGGTCAATAATTAAATTATAGAATTTAAATTTTTAATAAACATATTCTACAATTTATTCGATATCATGACGTTCTAAGTTGACTTAATTTGAAATCTGTAATTTGACTTTTCTTCAAATTTATGTTTATGAAAAAAATTAAAAATTAAATTGATTTCGAGAATCTTTAATAAAACCTTTATATATAAATTAGTTATTTAAAATGAAATTTGATTTGAAAATTATTTTCTGTTAATAAAGTGTTAATTGATGATTTCTGATTATGATTTCAAACGTTAAACAAAATCAAAGTTTATTGTAAAAATTATTATATTAAAATAAATAGTTACACCAACTATTCTCTTAAATTAAATATACAAATACCTAAAATTATTAATATTACCACAAAATAAAGTAGAGTAGAATAGGCAATTAAGAAAAATTGGATAACAATGTCGAAAACAAATTTGAAAGTTACATGGAATTAGAAAATCTAGTTACTTATATAAAACTTAATAGGACACTGAGATTAAATATCTGTATCAAACGTAACTAATTTCTATACATCTGTTAGCATTGTCTTCAACAAAATCCATATTGATATGAATTTTTTGATCGTCCTTAATCGCATTATCTGCAGTAACTTCGGCAGTAATTGGAATCTCTTCATCTTCATTGGGGAAATATTCATTTCAGTGATTTTCATCCTACAACGAAATAAACCAACATAGATTAGTTTTTTATGGCTATTATATGTAAGAAATAAAAGGCTTATTAATAACCATACATGTGATTCACCAACGGTATGAGTGTATTGGAAACAATCACGGTCACATAGATAATCCTATTTTATGGATCTAAAGCAGTTCAAAAGATTAAAAAAATGACGATGTCTTGCTAAGAAAAAATCAAAACGAAGAAATTAAATGTTACGAATAAAGGTTTTAAGAAAAAAGGTTTTACGAATAAAGGTTTTAAGAAATTAGATGTTGCTAAGAAGTAACGATTGTCATTAGTTTTCATGTTTTCCTCTCCTTCCCTATGCAACCAAACCTTTTCCAAACCTCAATTAGCTGATAAACAACATAATTGTATATATATTTGGTACACAGACATCACATTTGCTTTATTTTCTATCATGTTGACTTCTAACCAAATAATCAACTTACCATGTAGCAACCCACAAGACTTCTCCAGTAACAACAATAGTGCATGCTGCTAAATTAAGTTATAAACTAGCATTCAATTAGAATCCACTCCTAATTTATCGATTAAATTCAAACTCATAAGATTTAAAATTATCATTTTATTCAAATCCATTATCAACAACTTTTCAACCAATACACATTGGTATACTCAATGTTATTAAAGCCGGACCGGTCATCGAGCCGGTCGAGACACTGGGTCACTGGTTTTTTGGTCGGGCCGGTGGGTCTTTGGTCAGACCGCATGAGCCGGTCTATATTAAATAAATTCAAAAATTATAATATATACTAAGAAAGTATTTGTATTTATAATTGTAATTAAGTAAAATGATAAAATATTTACATTTAATAAAAAATAAAATATCCGCAAAATTATAAATATGTCATGATGACCGGTCCGACCGGCATGATGACCGGCCCAACCGGCATGATGACCGGCCCGATGACGTCATAGCCGGCCCAAATGCAGAACCGGACTAACATAATGTATACTTAATAACACTGGGTATACTTAATGTATAATCTCATGGATCATCATAATATCAGCAACATCATCAATCAAAACAACACAAGTGGAAAATTCATTAATACATAAATAGATTTGTTAAATTCTACATACAAACCACTCTCGTATATTGTGCTAAATTCTGGAAAAAAAAATCGAATTCAGCTCATACTCATTCTATTGACAATCAACCAATAGAACACTAAAACGGAAACCTCGCCTTGACTTGTCAAACCGACTTGAACCAAAAACAATTTACTGTTAACCTTCACAAACTAGAGGTTAACAACTAGAACCTTACCACCGTAGTGGGGATTTGGGTAGACATAATGGCTAATGAACTATTGTACTAACACTGCTTAATACTTCTACTCTTTCTTACTAGACAAGGTACTAGCCTACTCGTTCCAAATTCCAACCCTTCCGGGTAGCATGATGTGGAACATCACTATTTCGGTTGCTTTGAAAATACCTCTAGTGTTTTAGGTTAGACTTGGGAACAATCATTGTTCGCAGCTGACTCACTAAAGGGGTGGGGTCTTTATAAAAAGTTTCCTTGAAAACATTTGAACATAAAACAATTTTCCTACGTACCCATAGAAGTCAGCTTCACCAACTAAACCCAAAATACTAGCAAGGGTGTGTCTTCATACCTCATGAATTTGTCTTTTGAACCCGACTATAAAACATAACAATCTTACACTGATGCCTGGACTTTTTGGGAAATCTATTGTTCAGACAACATCTCCACAACCGATTATCCTCCCTGACAAAACTTTCCTGAAACTCTATAACTTATCCGCTTGGGGTCTCCTTCACTTAGACACTAAGATATGAGGAGTCCTAGGCAATGGGGATCTCACTGGGAAGGCACACCAAATACCCCAGAAAAGCAGGGCTCTCAAGAAGTCCACGAACTTCATTGACTATCAAATAATCTAGGTGTAACATTTACATTCGGATAAAGTGTGGAATTGGAATAATGGTAGTAGCAAAGGAATTTGAGAATGAAAGTACTCTTTCGAAGAATCAAACGGGTGCACGCTTAGTGCTTTCGGTACTGATTCAAAGAACAATTCTAAAATATTTTGAACATTCCCTTTGGCTTCCATCTTTCCGAATTCCATAACCCATCCAAACATAATCATTACGACTAACATATCAATCAGGTTCGGAACATGTCCTGCATAATTGCCTAGTGCTTTTACAGGCTAACAGTTATCCATATGTGTAGACATCTACGCTAGCTTTCCAACGTATCTCAGAACATAGAATTCGGGGTTCCGGATCGGAAGTTACGAATGAAACATGTCGGAAGACTAGCGAAAATTTCTCACAAACCAAAACCGGCATACTCCTAGTTGAAGGGTCGTAATTTGGTTAATCCTATCAACATCACATACTAGCCTCTTTTGAAAGGGACCTGATTCGGGAATCTTGATCAGGAACTAGTCTACTCAACATCAGGTGGTTTTACTTGCCAATATTGCAAATGTAATTATGGTTTACTAGTCCGGCTTCATGACATTGCGAAAGATGGTTCTGAGGAAAGAAAACCTAATATAGACTCACGACTATCCGAAAGGATTTCACTAAACTGTGACATAAATTGGGGTTAGCTCGTATTACAAGGTAGGATAACCACTAGACATTATCTCAGTACTTGAGAAATTGGCTAAACAGGGATCGGAGTTTTAGGGTGTCACCTACTCCTAAACAGATCTTCGGCACTAACACTCTTACTATCTGAAGATTTGATTAGATTGTGACCCTCTGGACAACCTATAACGATTTACAAGACAACGCAACAGTTGTATCAGCTCCACTGAATGAACAGTCGCCCACAGCTCTCTCGAACCATCATAGATGCCGATCTGTAGCCCTCTGCTTCTACTGCACGCTCTGATGAAACAAGATGGCTAGAAATCCTTTGGTTTAGGCTTTTGGACATTTCCGGGGCTGAGACAACTAATTGTCATCATTCTCAGTAATTCACATGAAACATTGAGTGGATCCTGACTCAATAAGTCACATAATATACTGAAAGGTTCTGACATTTTAATTGTCTAAGTCTCTAGCTAACTTGATCTAACCTATCGACCATAAGGTCTCTACGTCCGACAAGGCTGAACCGCTCTGATACCAAAATGTAATACCCTAACATCTCAACAATAGAAGAAATACCAGGATGCACCTTTTTAGCATACATCAGAGTAAAAATTCTTGTTTCTAGATATTGAACAAAACTAAATATTGATGATAAACTCATCAAATATGCACTCTTAGTCCATAACTTCAAATAGAAGTGTCTGATTAATATACAAACCATATATTTTAATATGCTTTCTACATCCTAATGTTCAATATTCGTAACAGAAATAGCGGAAACGATATACAACTTCTAATATAATACAAGTCATATATTCGAAAGACATAAAACTAGGAAATGACCTAAACAAAGTAACTAAGTCTTCAAGCCTTCTTTGAAGTGCACCACTTAGCCATATTTCTTGGCTTTAACTTTCCCTGCGTCTCTGAAAAACCACAATAAATAATGGGTGAGATTGCAAATCTCAGTGAGCGCCTCCGAGACCCCTTATGGTTCCCCTCATTCGTTCCTTTTAATATTCATAGCTTTCCATCCGAATAATGCGGGAGCCTCCATTTAATCCGGGATGCTCCAATTCGGTTATACCAATAAATCATTTTATAATTTTCTTTGGCTTAGCACAATCCGCGAAACGAAATCTCACGAGATCACGGAAACCCCAATCCAACATACCAATGAGGGATAATGCGGGGGCCTTGGCTTCTGGGCTCATGACTTCCCTCCACCAAGTATGCTAAATAACTCGGAGTCGTCACCCCGTTAATACATTATTAATCGCTGAACAATATTACACATGTTCAGGAAATCCATTTAAAACCTTTTAAGGGTCACAGAACAATATTACACATGTTCCGGACATCACTTTAAAACCTTTTATGGGTTCCCACTCGTTTTTACGACATTCCAAACAATCGACAATTTAACACATAAAAATATACTTAATCCAGTTTAAAAAAAACATATTTCAATGAGTAAAACATCATTACATGGAGCTAAACACATTCAGAATTTCACATATACTTCACAAACCGTAAAAACACGAAACACAACTTCAATCCAATCGATTACTCAATCGCATCACATATTATCATTGCATTGCAAATAGGACACATAAACATATACTAATTTCACATAGCGTAGTGAGGAACTCACCCGGAGCGACGAACAATTCGAATAACAGAAGACGCGATCAAGCTCTACCCATACCGGATCTATTTTGGACAGCATCTGTGAGTAATTTTTGAATGAGCATAACGTATTCAATTTCTAATAAAAATCATTCAAACCAGTTCCTAATGTGTAGATGATTCTGTCTATTTCTTATGGTTCAAGTTCCAAACTGATATGCCGAGTATTCAGGGAATTACAGCTAAAATACCGAAACTGATTCTAAAATGTTACTGCAACAAAAGTGAAACTTGTACTTAACTTTACTCCCTCAATACTCAACCAAATTAGGTCACTCTTGTGTGAAAACTGAAGGGTTTTAAGTGTAGCTTCTGACTATGATCTTTGTTTTTCAAGACAATGAGCCAATTAGTACAGTTTTTAGAAACAATCCAAATGGTTCCCAGACTGGACAACTTCTGTCCTTCAAATTATATTCACTCTCAAATGACCTAAACTTGACCAAATGTCACGAAACTTGAGCCTAAACAGAAGCAAATCGAGTCTAGTTTCTAACGGGACAAGAATCCTTCAAAATGGAGTTCAATTGAGAGCACAAAACCCAAAACACTGAACCTATACCCAAATTAACATCAGATATTTGACCTAACTTGGGATACTCATAACTCGAGCTACACAACTCCAAATTAAACCAAACCAGTGCCAAATTAAAGAGCATTAAGTCTAGCTTCTAAAAAGGTAAACTACTTAATTTTTGGACCAATAAATTATTCCCAGTTATTGTATAACCGAACCTATGTCCAAGAATTCTCTAACAGTAAGTTAACATTATAATTTGCACAATTTAGCACCAAAAACCAGCAACTTAACCACATAATTTTCCCATTCAGTAACAGGTGCATGATTTATAGAAAACACAAGAATTAATTTCGAAAAACTCACCGATTGTGATGACAATCACAAATAATCGAGAATCACAAGCTTCAACGACCACGAAACCACACGAACTAAGATTCTAGCACCTCCGACAACTACGAAATCGAAAACCAAGCTACCCAAATCTGAAACACAGCCCTATTATCTCCTCTCCAACTGAAGTGAATTTGAAATCACACATAGAAACCTCCTTTCCACTTCAAATGACCAACATTGTCAAGATTGAACCAAAAGCCCACTTGCTCCCTCAAAGTCGAAATGAAGAGATTTATGGGTGAAGATGATGGAGCTTAAAACTCAGAACAAAAGTGGTATCAAATGATAGAGGAGAAGAAATGGAGGAGAATGGTGGTGAGAAAAAGCGCATGCATCAAAGATTGAGAAGCTTCACTCCTCTCCTTCTCCTTCTTCACTCTCACGATCTCTCTTGCTCTCTCTAACTCCTCTTTTTCTGTTTTCTTTCTTTCTTTTGGTTATTTCTTGTGTTTGTAAACCATTTAATGTGTGTGAGTTAATGTGGATGGTTCAGCTGGGAGTTTTGAGTACAAATAGGAAAGTGTTTGACAAGTGGAACCCCAAACTACCCCCTAATTCACTAATATACCTAAAACTCTCATTTTTGTTTCATTTTCAACCCCACTCCTAATTCCTCTAAATCAAACATAAATCCCCAATTAACACTCAAGTCCCAATCAAATAATCAATCATGAATTCACAATCCCGCAATACTAAAATTAATCTAGCTAACACATGGACTCAATTATGCTAAATTACTTTAATTAAGTAATCTATTTAACATGACCTCTTGCTAATTTCAATTATCGAAATTAGCCAAATTGGGGATGTTACAAAATGACATTTGGCAATGCATTAATTGAGATGCATTGTCAAATGTTTATAGTATAGATGTACAAACATAATCATGTGAGAACATTTTTCCTATAAAAAAAAATCATTAAAAACAAAGGGAGAAATACTCCATTGTTGGGCTCTTTATTGTTGGCCTCCTTATTATCATTTTCTTATATATATAGTTGAAGTAGTTATCATTTTCTTACCTGATTGAAAAGAAATACTCCATTGTTGGGCTCTTTATTGTTGGCCTCTTTGTTGTTGACCTCCTTGTGGCCTGCATTGTTAAATCTTGAATGAATCATCAACAACAAGTAGGCCAATTGGCCAACAACAAGAGCTAACAAAATAGAGCAATCAATGTCACGCGTTGCAGTGTTTAAATGAGATAAACTAGTAGTGCATTTTGTATAAGCTTGACTAGTGAACGTTGCCAATGAGAATTTTTTCCACAGTTTCGTTCGTATTTCTGATCGTATCAGCTATATTACAAATTTAAAAGTAAAATTAGTAAAAAATTTAAAAACAACAAATATTTGATTGAATTAAGAATATGTAACCCAAAAAAGATTAAATCAAGAAACCTTCTTCCTAGCTTCTTCGTCCCAAATATTTGTTGTTTTTAAATTTTTTTACTAATTTTACTTTTAAATTTGTAATATAGTTGATATGATTAGAAATACTAACGAAACTGTGAAAAAATTTCTTCTCGTTGGCAACGTTCACTGGTCAAGCATATACAAAATGCACTATTAATTTATCTGTTCTTAAAGAAAGAAAATAGAAAATCGCTTTACGTTAATCCGTATTCTCTTTAGATCTTCAATCATTGTGGATTTGTGGTGGACCGACACATTGCAGCGCCACTTGGGGTTCGCGATCATGCGCATTGCAACTATTAGTAAAAGATTTAAAAGAATTAAGAAGATATAACAAGATTGAATTCCTGCCCTGCTTTTTCCCAAAAACATTGTCAGTGGTGCACCTGCACACAGCTTTGCAGCGTTGACGTAATGAGTGCTCTTTCTTGTTGATGTTGAGCAGCTTGCTGCAAGCCTCTATCCTTTACTGAATGGTTTAAAAAAATGATATATGTAACACCCCATGTTTTCTTAAATAGTATAATATTATCATTAAATGTTACTTGCTTTTAAACTATTGAAATACGATTTCATTGTATTTTTATATTATATTCGTAATATTTTATTTTTAATATGTGTTGTTTTTATTTTATTCTACAAGATACAAGTGTTTAAAGTATAATTAGTTCTGAGCAATTATTTTGAGTTTATGAAATGTTATTATAGTGTGTTTAAAGAAATGGCCTTTTAATCGATAAAATAAAAGAATAGGGCTTTAAAAATCTTAGTAATATTATGTGGGCTTTAAATTTGAATGCGTGACCTAATTTAACTTCACATTTTCCTTACTTGGGTTAGTAGTGCCGTAACATTAGGAAAACAAAGTCCTCATCTGCGCTCTTGATTTCAACCTCCATCCATCTTTAATCTGTTTGATCCACTTCTTATTCTACTCAAAGATCCCTTATATCCTCACCAATCATTACACGATAGGAAAGAAGAAAATCACTACCGCTACAGAAATTTCCAATTGGTCTATGGTTCCTAATGACGTAATTGCCTTCAAAATTCAAGCATTGTGGTTGAAATATATAATTTGACCACTTGTTTTGGAAAAGGGGGAGAAAACTTATTACTCATAAGATTGTTGGGATGGGAGCTGTCTTCAAAGTTTCTGGTCTAAGCTAGTATCTACAACCCCATGTGAAATCACGCCACATTCATTGAAATGGATCTGGTTTGATGGTGGCTTGGTGCTTTAATGCTCTTTTCCATGTGCTTCTATTTGGAGATGGATCTGGGTGGGAAGCGCAGAGAGAGAGAGAAGAGGGAAGATTGAAAGATGAAGTGTGTTGTGTGTCTTTGCTGCGAGATGAATGGCCGAGAGAGATGGAGAAGTTGAATTGATAATTTAGGATTTTTATTTTATATACGTGATTATGTGGCAATACTAGTCACTATAAAAAAAAATTAGAAATTGAATATAAAATTCCAACTCAGAACTCTGTTAGCCATGTAGACGTTTTTTTAACCCCCAGCTAACAAAAGGACGAAAATCAAAAAAGTGGAATTCGCAAGGAGTTTTTTTAAAAAAAAATTGCAGCGGGTAAAAGCAAAACACCCCATATTTACAGGGGGTAAAAACATATGGACTAGATAACTTGTTTTCTGATAAATCCAAAACAACCATACCAGAAAACTGTCCAAGTTTACTAGGAACATGTCCGGTTAAGAAATTGTCGTAAAGTGACAAAATTCTTAACGTTGTTGAGTTTTCAATCTCCTTTGGAATTTCACCACTGAGGCTATTATTGTAAAGTTGCAAAACTTGAAGCTTAGGAAGTGAACAAACGGAAGCAGGAATATTTCCAGTTAACTTATTAACTGACATATCCTGTTGTTGTCAGAGTTTTTTTGGAAAATATACAGAAGAAATTACCGGGTTGAGTCACGGACTAGGTCGCTCTCTTTAAGACGTTTCGTGGCACTGCTCAAGGTCAACCACGCCGTCCCCAGGATAAAACAACCCAGTGCGATTATCATTGCACAGTGTATAATCGCTCTAGAAATACACCTCAATATGATCCGTAGATCACTCTGAATTATGATCCGTAGATCACTCTGAAATATGATCGTAGATCACTCTAAAAGAATGGCTCGAAGGCCGGAGTAGAAGAGAAGAAAATATTTCGAGAGAGAAGAGAGAAACACTTGAGGAGAAAATTCTTGATCGTCAAGTGTTCGGTGTGAAGAATGAACTGAGGGAAAGGCCTATTTATAGGCGTCAGAATTGACTTGTTGCGCAAGTCTAGAGGATAAGGACGGAGCTGCTTGCACTCCAAGTAGCTCTCGTTCAACGAATCTATACGCAACGGTTAGTTCATCGTATCCGGACGGTTCAACGAATCTGGACACGCAACGCACCAAAAAATAAAATAATATTTAATTATTTTAGCAAAAATTTTATTTACACCTCACAAGCCAAGCCCAAGCCCGGCCCGACCGGTCGGACGGAGGACGGCGGCGGGGCGCGCGCGTGTGTGGTGGTCAGATGGTGTGCGTGCTTGCCCGTTTACAAAATTGGGTACCCTTTGGGCCCCAACCCAAAGGTGTGAAGTCACCACTTATAAGCACTCTTCAAGTGCCTAGTCCAAGCAATGTGGGACTTTTTAATTCACAAACCATGTTCCAATAATCCCCCACTTGAATTTAAAAGGAAGTTTCAGAAATAGCGTCAAACGCCTCTATAGGATTGTGCATAAGCAGAGGTGTCATACGACTTGAACCTTGCATAGCGGTTGATTTAGATGCAACAAAAGTGACTCGTAGTCTTGAACTCTATCTCTAATCGTCAAAACCACACACAACCCTTTCAATAGGTGTATTCTCAAATGCCCGTGCTTTTATTGCCATGCACGTCTATCTCAGTTTAGTGAACGCTCTAGGAATTTCTGCCCAAAATTCCATAGGAAACGGCCCCACTTCCACATTCACAAAGGTGAGTCTATCAAGAGTACTCCTGTAGCTAGGTACTCCACTCCACGTAGAGTATAGGTCTCATTAAGAGTTTCTATTATCTCAACCTTACGTCGCTTCAGGAATCATGCTTCTTTACTTTTAATAGCATGTTCATTCCTATCACATCACAACTTGTTATTACCCATTGAACCTAATTCTTGGGATCTCCAGTCTTTTAGGTCGGGTTACCATCGTGAGTGACTCATGGTTCTAAAGGCAGTAGTCCCATCCTCTGAGATGTATTTTGGACTTTCTCTCTGGCCAATCCTTTCGTCAAAGGATCGGCTAAGTTCTGATCAGTGCGTATATGATCCACTCTCACAGCTCCTTTTGACATTAACTCTCTAACTGTGTTGTGCTTACGACGTATTTGTCGTCTCTTACCGTTGTAATAACGATTCTCTATTTTTGCGATAGCCGCGGTACTATCGCAGTGGATCAACACAGTTGGCATCGAGTTTTCCCATAAGGGAATCTCTGCTAGTAGGCATCTTAACCAACTAGCTTCTTCACTGGCTGTGGCCAGTGCTATCATTTCAGACTCCCTAGTGGACTGAGCCAATATGGTCTGTTTCTTTGATTTCCAGGAGACAGCACCACCGGCTATACTGAATATATAGCTGCTAGTAGCTTTGGAATCATCAGATAGAGTATTCCAATCAGCATCACTGTACCCTTCAAGTACAGCTGGAAATCTCTGATAATGTAATCCAAGATTCATGGTCCTTTTCAGGTATCTCATGACTCTTTCAATAGCATGCAAATACTCTATACTAGGTCGACTAGTAAACCTGCACAACAATCCCACAACATAGGCAATGTCGGGTCTAGTACAATCAGTGGCATACCTTAGACTGCCAATGATGCTCGCGTATTCCGTTTGTCTTACACTGTCACCAGTGTTCTTAAAGAGCTTGACACTCGGATCATATGGTGTACATGCAGGTTTACAATCAAAGTAATCATATTTCTTTAAGATCTTCTCAATGTAATGAGTTTGATCCAATGAAATTCCCTTCTCGGACCTAGTGATCTTAATACCAAGTATCACACTGGTTTCTCCGAGGTCTTTCATATCAAAGTTGTTGCACAACAATGATTTCACTTTATCAACAGCATGAATGTTTGATCCAAATATGAGTAGGTCGTCTACATAGAGACATATGATAGTGCAAATGTCATTCTCGGTTTTGTAATAAATGCATTTGTCACTTTCATTCATTTTAAACCCATTCGATATGATCAAATTGTCAATCTTCTCGTGCCATTGTTTAGGAGCTTGTTTTAGACCATACAGAGACTTATCCAACTTACAGACCTTGTGTTCTTGCCCATGAACTACAAACCCTTCAGGTTGCTCCATATAGATTTCTTCTTCTAGTTCGCCATTTAAAAAGGCAGTTTTTACATCCATTTGGTGTACTTCTAAGTTATAAATAGCGGCCACCGAAATTAGTACCCTTATAGATGTAATTCTTGTAACGGGCGAGTATGTGTCGAAGAAATCTATATTCTCTCTTTGTCTAAAACCTTTGGCTACAAGGCGAGCCTTGTATTTATCAACAGTGCCATCAGATTTTAGTTTCTTTTTCAAGATTCATTTACAACCAATGGGTTTGCAACCAGGAGGCAAGTCCACTAAGTGTCATGTCTTGTTAGACTCTAGAGAATCCATCTCATCATTTATGGCTTCTTGCCACAAATCAGCATCCAATGAAGACAGAGCTTCTTGAAGGCTCGTAGGATCCTCCTCTAATGTATAGACCTCATAGTCAGGTCCATAGTCTTTAGCAACACGTGCTCTCTTACCTCTTCGAGGCTCTATTTCCCTTTCTTCGTTGTTTTCAACGTTCCTAGGCACTGAAACTTGACCAGTTCCGGTGCCCCCACTATTTCTTGATTTAAAGGGAAATTCACTTTCATAGAAGTCAACATCATTTGACTCTATGATCACTTTTGCATTAAGGTCATAAAACCTGTATGCTTTGCTATTTACTGCATAACTAATGAATACACATTCATAGGCTCTACAGGCAAGTTTAACTCTCTTAGGGTCTGGGATTCTTACATAGGCTAGACAGCCCCATGTTCGAAAATAAGACACATTTGGTTGTCTTTTCTTTATTATTTCATAAGGAGAAATTTGATTCCTAGACTTAGGAACTCTGTTCAGTACATAACACACCGTTAGTAAAATTTCCCCCCACCAGTGAGTTGCAGCTTCAGAGTTGAGCATAATGGCAACCGTCAATTCAGTAAGAGTTCTATTTTTTCTTTCTGCTTTACCATTCATTTCAGGTGAATATGGTGCAGTCGTTTCATGTATGATCTCATTCAACTTATAAAAGTCATTAAATAATTGGGAATCATACTCAGTTCCTCTATCACTTCGAAAGCGCTTTATCTTTGTCTCAAATTGATGTTCAATTTCTTTTAGAAAGATTTTGAACATGTCAAGCGCTTCACTTTTATTTTTCATAAGATATACAAAGGTATAGTCTGAGCAATCATCAATAAAAATGATAAAATAGCGTTTACCATTTCTGGTCAACGTTCCGTCTAGTTCGCAAATATCAGAGTGTATCAAATCTAACGACTCTAATTCTCTTATAACAGATTTGTGTGACGCTTTCGTAATTTTGGCTTGACTACAAAATTCACATTTATGAAAATCATTTAACGATACTTTCGGAATTAATCCTAAATTGCTCATATTCGAAATAACGCGCTTATTGACATGACATAAACAAGAGTGCCAAATATTAAAATCACACAACATATAAGCAGAGGGAACAACTTTATTAGTTTCAACATTCAATTTGAACATGCCATCAGTGGCGTACCCTTTCCCAACAGAAATCCCATTTTTAGTCAAGGTATACAAATCCCCTTCAATAGTCTGAGTAAACCCTGCCTTATTCAGAAGGAAGCCTGAAACTAGATTCTTCCTTATCTCTGGAGTGTGCATCACATCCTTCAAGATTAGAATCTTTCCAGAGGTGAACTTCAGCTCAACATCTCCAATACCTGCAACAATAGTGGTGTGAGCATCGCCCAACAACACTTTCTTATCCTCAACTACCTTGTATGTTTTAAACATAGCACGGTTATTGCATACGTGGCGAGAGGATCCAGTATCATTCCACCAGTCATCAGATCCACCAACCATGTTGATTTCAGTGATCATAGCAGTGAAATGCTCTTCAGTCAGGTTAGCCTGCGGAGCAGGGTTTGACCCGTTCCTACACTTGCGTACCATATGACCTGGTCTCCCACATTTGAAACAAACGAAGGGAGAAGCATCATTCTTTGGTGGTGGTGGAGGCTTAGCATTTGGGACCTTTGGAGGGTTCCCATTCTTTTTGTTGCGGTTCTTTTGAATCTGGTTACGGTTCTGATTCTTGAAAGGTTTGTCAGTTGGCTTCAGAACCACTCCTACTTTCTTGTTTGGAAGAAGCAATACTTCATCTTTCTGATCTTGCTTCCGAGATTCCTCCTCAATCCAGAATCGAGTAATCAAACTTTCCAAAGAAAACTCATTGGTCTTGTGCCTGAGAGAATTCTTGAAATCCTTCCAGGCAGGAGGAAGTTTGTCAATAATAACAGCTACTTGAAATTGTTCATCTAAGGCCATGCCTTCAGAGATAATTTCATGAGCTATTTTCTGTAACTCATGTGACTGAGTCTCTACAGATTTGTCATCTGTCATCTTGTAGTTGAGGTAGCGGCTCACAGCATATTTTTTAGTACCTGCTTCCTCAGTGTCATATTTCTTTTTCAGAGCATTCCAGACTTCTTTGGCGGACTTGCAGATGCTGTAATAATCATAAAGATCATCACTTAGTCCATTGAGAATGAAATTCTTACAAAGATAGTCATGCTCCTTCCAAAGTAGTATTTCTTTGGCTGTTTTAATTCGTACTTCCTGTTTTGCAGTTTCGTCTTCCACTGGAATCTCATCAGTCAAGACATTAGCAACTTTCTTCATAGTCAGGAAAAATTCCATCTTTTGTTGCCAACGCTTGAAATGAGATCCCTCAAACCGAAAAGGCTTGTTGTAGTCAGAAACATTGGGTCCAGTAATCTCTTCGGTAGTCATGGTTGATTTCGCAAATATCTGACCGAGCGGCACTACAGGGCTGCTCTTAGATCGTCTCACCTAGCAAGTGATAACAATCAAATATGATTGTTATTACCTCTTATTTCAAGCTTAAATCATTGTTAATTCTTAAGCAATTGAGTGAATTATGTTGTAAATATGTTAGTTTAGAATAATTTAAGGTGCAAGCTTTATTTTGTTATAATGGGCACTTTGGTGCCCAATTGTGGTCTAATGTGTTTGATCTATTGCTGCAGCAACTAATGCGGTCGCAATTGTTTATTGCGCAACATGAGAGAGAAGGCAATGGAAAACACGGAAATATTGGAAAGGACACCTGTCAGCTGTCACCCATCATCAGTGTGCGTGCCAATCATTGAAGATTCCTTGGTGACCTAGGGAATTGGGTAGAAAGGACATTTTGCCCTCACAAAGGACAAAATGCGCCTCCACAATTAGGGTTATTCTCTGCCCAAGGGATCTCCTATAAATAGGCACACTTTCCCAGAATTAGGTTAAGCCGAATTTCAGAGGTATAGGAATAGCCTCTTGATTTCGTGCCTCCATTGTTACTTAGAATCAGTTGCTGGAATATTGATTGCTGCAGCAATACTGGAACTACTTCAATTTCGAAGGAGCTACATTTTGAGAGCTGGAATCGCTTGGTGGATTACCATTGAAGCTGTCTCAGTATCAAGACTTGTAGTTGAACTTCTCTTCTCGGGTTTTAGTACGAAATTCCTACTTCCCTTGATGTTTAGTTTAGTTGTAATGTTGTGTAAGCTCAATATGAGCTAAACCTCTGTAGTTGGGATGCTATTATGAATTTAATGAAGTTAATTTGTTCTTGATGCTTATGTTATTGTGTTGAGCACTTTATCTTGTGTGTTTTACTACATCCATCTTAGCTTAGGGTTGGCCATCTAAGTTAAGTAGAAATACATTCACAGGAATGGTTTGTATTTATATCTCACAAGATGACATGGTATGTTGCACTATAGGAATATAGTTGTTCCTTGCTTGAGTCCTAGGAATAGGAGAGGCATAAGCCATGAGGTACAACACTTAGGTGTAAAGCTGCTTGTTCTCCAGTAGCCTAGGGAAATAATCCTCTCTGAATTAGGAATAATTTGGGAGGACTAAAGCATAGTGTTAAGCATTAGGAATAATGCACAATTGCGGCAGCACCTAGTGCTGCAGCACTTAGCATAGCATTTTGAGCATTTTAATGGATTTATTGAAGTATTGCATCTCAACTTCTCCCAAATCTGATTTTCATTACCCTGATACTTTTCACCTTTATTGTTTGTTACCCAAAATTGTGTGTCATTTACTTTTTACCCCAAATCACTATTTGTTACATTGATTAACATTTGTTTACAACTTAATCCTCGTGGGAACGATCTCACTTATTCACTGTATTACTTATTGCGATTGTGTACACTTGCACAAGAAACAATCACACGTTTCTACGCAACAGCAAGCACATTAGGGCTACGCTTAGGATGATTCGAAACGTCTTAAAATTGTTGTTGTCAGAGTTTGTTTGGAAAATATACCGAAGAAATTACCGGGTTGAGTCGCGGACTAGGTCGCTCTCTTTAAGACGTTTCGCGGCACTGCTCAAGGTGCAAGCAGACTATCAACCACGTCGTCCCCAGGATAAAACAGCCCAGTACGATTATCACTGCACAGTGTATAATCGCTCTAGAAATACACCTCAATATGATCCGTAGATCACTCTGAATTATGATCCGTAGATCACTCTGAAATATGATCGTAGATCACTCTAAAAGAATGGCTCAAAGGCCGGAGTAGAAGAGAAGAAAATATTTCGAGAGAGAAACACTTGAGGAAAAAATTCTTGATCGTCAAGTGTTCGGTGTGAAGAATGAACTGAGGGAAGGGCCTATTTATAGGCGTCAGAATTGACTTGTTGCGCAAGTCTAAAGCATAAGGACGGAGCTGCTTGCACTCCAAGTAGCTCTCGTTCAACGAATCTGTATGCAACGGTTAGTTCATCGAATCTGGACACGCAACGCAAAAATTTTATTTACACCTCACAAGCCAAGCCCAAGCCCGGCCCGACCCGGCCGGAGGACGGCGGCGGCGCGCGTGTGTGTGGTGGTCAGATGGTGTGCGTGCTTGCCCGTTTACAAGACTGGGACTTTTTAATTCACAACCCATGTTCCAACATATCCAAATCAACAAGCTCAGTTAAATTTCCAAATTCTTCAGGAATATTACCAACAAGGTGGTAATTATAGTAAAGTTCAAGTTGCTTCAAGTTTTTAAGTAAACCAAGCTCAGGGGGAATTTGACCAGTTAAAAAATTTCCACTCAACTCAAGATTAATAAGTGAAGTGATATTTGATATTGATGGTGGAATTCTACCATGCAATGAACATGTTGATAAAACCATGAACTTAAGATTCTTCATTGCTTCAAAACTTATTGGTAGTTCGCAGAGTTTGAACCCTGCGTTTTCGTTGAAGTTGAGAACCTCAAGGTTGGTGAGGTTGAAAACCGACAAGGGAAAATCACCAGTGAAAAGGTTGTTAGACATGTCGAGGAATTTGAGAGATTTTAAGGAAGAGAAATCTGGGAGTGTGCCTGTTTGTGACATAGCATTCATGTTGAGTTCTTCTAAGTGTGTGCAGTTGATTATGCTGTGTGTTGGAAAGTTGAGTTTTGTTTGGCCTCCTAAATTAAGAACACGTAGTTCTGGTAAGTAAGAGCTAGGGATGGCAAAAAAAAGGGGACCCGCGGGTACCCGTGGGCAAAACCCGTGACGGGTCCGGGGCGGGTAGTCAAATGGGTACCCGCGGATTGAATAAACGGATAGTCAAACTACCCATTAGTAAACGGGGCGGGGCCGGGTAGCGAGGTACCCGGACCCGTAAAAAAATATACTTAAATACCCCTCATATAAATACCCCTCATATAAATACCCCTCATATTTATACCCCTCATATAACTATATTTGATAATGTTAGTGACTTGTTATTTTCAAAGTTGGAATTATTATAATTTTAGTGTTTTTTATCTCCATTCATTGACGATTATATATTAGTAAATAGTTAATAAGATAAATGCGTATCGAAATACCTAAAATGAACCGAAAAATAGTATTCAAAAGATTAATTTTACATGTTATTTCAAATTTTATTTTTTTAAAATTTTTTTTATTAATTTACAAATATCCGTGGGTACCCGTTAAGAAAAATACCCATTTAAGGCCCGCTAAGCGGGTACCCGTGCGGGTACGGGGCGGGTACGGATCCCATATATACTAAACGGGGCGGGTAGCGGGTAGTTGCTACCCGTGCCCGCCCCGCCCTGTTGACATCCCTAGTAAGAGCAGAAATTTGAAGGGATATTGTAGCTTTTTTTTTGTCGATTTAGAAAGAATGACAAATAGACAACACATAGACACTCACTATCATTGTCAAAAAAAAGACATATCATATGCTCACACTCGAGTTCGTACCTAGAGATTAGCGTCTCCGTGTTCAAGGGGCGGACTTACCCTCTAATGAGGGTGGTCAAGCACACCCCCTGCAAAAATAAAATTAGGCTTATCCCTATAAAAATATTTTACACACACAATAAAACTAAATTACATTCAAGTACTTAAATTTACAACCAAACCACACTAACAGAATCACTCATCAATTCCTCTCCCTCCGTATGCATAGAAAACAACCATGAGTTGCATAATTTATTTAGTTAAGTGTACTAAAGTTTTAAAAAAATAAAAATTGACCCCTAACCTCAGGTTGTAAATCCGCCATTGTCTGTGTTGATGAAATTATCAATGCAAACAAGCGTGGGAGATGGATATTATAGCTTCTACGATTGTTTGCTGGTGTTTTTAGCAAACAATCACTAGTTTTATTAGAAGGTTTGTGAGATCAAACTAGAAAAATCTCAAAGCAATTGCCTTTGAATTGCAAGAGTTTTTGTTTCAGAAAATGTAGAAAAGGGGACGATTTGCAAATGATTAACAGAATTGAAAAGAAAAGAAGCAGTAAATGGTGCAGGAATTGTAAAGAAAAGAAGAACAAATTGCATTGAATCATAAAAAACGGTACACGATCACATACAGGGATTCTTCCACTCGTTTTTCGCTCTGGCTTGGAAGTTGGAGTTTCAGGAATCGGTTGTGTATTGTGATTTTCGCGACCTCTGTTTCTTCTCAGAGACAGTTATTTATACAAGGAAAAAAGGGGGGAAATTCGAACTAAGTAACTGCCTAACAATTTGAAAATAAGTAACTGCTCCTACTTTCGGCCAAATAACCGCTCCTACTTTCGACCGAAACGGCTCTGTCACGCTTCGACCCACTGCTAGTCTTCAACGCATAACTGCTCTGTTTTCTGTCTGTCGAAAGCCTGTGTCGATTTTCCTCTCTCTTGCTTTTGCTTCCCTGGAAACTTGTCGAGTCTACCTTGCACACGACCATTTTCTTTGTCGAAACAATATGGTCTTTGTGAAATAAATATAAATCAAGCCATGTTGACCATCTTTAATGTAGCCTGTCGAAATTACAGGCTAACAAATTGCCCCCCAAAAATGTCTTTTTCGACTGAACTTGAGGAGGAAGAAGAGAAAGACATTTTTGAATTCACCATCGAAATAATTTTGCACTTGAGTAAAAATAGCTGTATACCTGATGTCACCACTGTTAAGTGTTGTTTCCATATTCAAACCTTGAACTTGAACAGCCTATAGTTTCGGTCTTTGACTATGGCATGCAATTCATTTGCAGGTACATGTTGTATCCCAGCATGCTTTTGACACTCTTGGCACCCCTTAGCAAATTCTATGCAATCTTTCAGCATAGTTGGCCAATACATTCCTTGTCGAAATAATAACCACTTCATTTTGTGGCCTACTTGGTGTGAACCACACGCTCCACTATGTGTATCAGAAACTGCTAAATATGCCTCATTTTCACTAAGACATTTTAATAGTACTCCTTCAGGAGTCTTTTTAAACAATTCGTTTCCAATTATCACATAGCTCAAAGCTCTGTATTTTACCTTTTTATTGGTATTTCTTGTGGGATTTTGCAAATATTCCGCAATAGGCCTTCGCCAATCATTATTGGTCATATTGTCAAGAGCAAAAATTTCTGCTAAGTCAAAGTCACCAAAAAATCGACGTTTTTCGTCAACGACTAGTTCCTCGTTTGCGTTTGTTGCCCCCCCAATTCTTGGTGTTGACAATAGTGACGAAGAATAGTCATTAGAAATGATTTTATCCTTTATTTCGATTAACTCTTCCAGGCTTTGTTTTGAAACTTTATAGCCTGAAGCAATTTGTGCCAATTCATTTGCCACTTGATTATCAATTCGTGGTAAATGTTCTAAGTGAACAGACTCAAATCTTTTTAACAAAGCATTGGCAACAACAAAGTATCTAATAAGGTGCTCTTTAATGCATTTGTACTCTCTTGTCAATTGTATGACAACCAACTCAGAGTCACCTTTTATTTCAACATGACTTGCCCCCAGCTCAAGTAAAATTTCAAGGCCTACTATTAAAGCCTCATACTCAGCTTCATTATTGGAGCAAACATCTCGAATTTTAAACTTATACTTTGTTGGAATGTTAGTAGGAGATATTATTAAAATACCAATCCCAACTCCATGTTTATGGCTTGAGCCATCAAAATACAACTTCCAAGGATATACGTCTACAAAACTTAATGTTTCTTCAACAACAGAATGGTCTACTATAAAATCAGCAACCACTTGTCCTTTAATTGATTTTAGAGGTTGATAAGTTAAGTTGTATTCTGACAAAGCCAAAGCCCATTTACCAATTCGGCTATGCATTATCGGTTTCGACAGCATATGCTTAATAACATCAAAATGCGAATAAACAGAAACATCAGCTGGTTTTATATATTGCTTTAACTTTGTACACGAGAAATACAAACAAAGGCACAACTTCTCTATAGGAGCATACCTCGTTTCGGCATCATTTAAGACCCTACTGAGGTAATAAATGGCTCTTTCGACACCACTATCATCTTCTTGTGCTAACATGCTACCTATTATTCTGTCAGAAGCTGCTATATACAACTTGAGCACTTTGTGTTTAATAACAGGCAACAAAATTGGTGGTTTCATCAAATAAGACTTGATTTCGTCGAAGGCTGCTTGATGTATTGGTTCCCATTTGAACTCTTCTTCCTTCTTCAGTCTTAATAATGGCGAAAAAACTTGTGTTTTGCCACTTAGATTTGATATAAATCTTCGTAGGAAATTGATTTTTCCCAGCAACGACTGAAGCTCATTTTTGGTCGAAGGGGCCTTCGTTTCCATAATTGCCTTAGTCTTATTTTGATTGATTTCAATGCCTTTTTTGTGCACTATAAAACCCAAGAAATCACCTGCACGTACACAAAAGGCACATTTTAATGGATTTAATTTCAATCCATATTTCCTCATTCTTTCAAAAGAACGGCGAAGATGGTCTAAATGACCACTTTCTGAGGAAGATTTAACCACCACATCATCTATGTATACTTGCATAAAATCATCAATAAAATCATGAAACATAGAATTCATGGCCCTCTGATATGTGGCACCAGCATTCTTTAAACCAAAAGGCATTACTACCCATTCATAAACACCCAATGCCCCTGGACACCTAAAAGCAGTTTTTGACACATCCTCTTCAGCAATGAAAATTTGATTATACCCAGAATAACCATCGAGCATACTAAGATAATCAAATCCTGCTGCTGAATCTATTAGCATTTCTGCCACAGGCATTGCGTATTCATCCTTGGGAGATGCATTATTTAAATCTCTAAAATCTATGCAAACTCTAAGAGTCCCATTTTTCTTTATTACAGGAACTATATTGGCTAACCATTCGACATACCTGGCAGTTCTGATGAATTTGTTTCTGAATAGCCTTTCGATTTCCTCTTTGATCTTAGCCAACACTTGAGGAGCAAATCTTCTTGGCACTTGCTTCACTGGTTTCTTCCCTGGTCGAATTGGTAATTGCATTTCCACTACTTCTCGACTTAAACCAGGCATTTCATCGTAATCCCAAGCAAAACAATCTTTGAACTCCCTTAGCAATGTGATGACTTGGGTTTTTAGAGAAGCATCAATATTTGCACTAATATAAGTTGGCCTTTTTATTGAGCCATTTCCCAAATCAACTTCTTCTAACGGGTCTTGAGCTTGCATATGTTTTGTCAAATCTTTTGGATCCTTTTCAAAACCTAATGGATCATTATCATAGATACAATCAAGTCTTTCATCTATGATTACGCCATTTTCTTCATGCAACTTATTGGCTTCAACAGCCATTGTTTGTTGAATAACCTCGGCTTCCTGTTGGCCTGTAATTTCGACAGGCTTCATTAAAGATGGTCAACATGGCTTGACTTATATTTCGACGAAGACCAAATTATTTCGACAGAGGAAAATGGACACAAGCTTTCGACAGACAGAAAACAGAGCAGTTATACGCTGAAGGCTAGCAGTTGGTCGAAGCATGACAGAGCGGTTCTGGTCGAAAGTAGGAGTAGCAGTTACTTATTTTCAAATTTCTAGGCAGTTACTTAGTCAGTTTTTCCCCCTCTTTTCCTTTGTATAAATAGCTGTTTCTGAGAAGAAACAGGGGTCGCGAAAATCACAATACACACCCGATTCCTGAAACTCTAACTTCCAAGCCAGAGCGAAAAACGAGTGGAAGAATCCCTGTATGTGATCGTGTGCCATTTTTATGATTCAATGCAATTTGTTCTTCTTTTCTTTACAATTCCTGCACCATTTACTGCTTCTTTTCTTTTCAATTCTGTTAATCAATTGCAAATCGTCCCCTTTTTCTACATTTTCTGAAACAAAAACTTTTGCAATTCAAAGGCAATTGCTTTGAGATTTTTCTAGTTTGATCTCACAAACCTTCTAATAAAACTAGTGATTGTTTGCTAAAAACACCAGCAAACAAATTGGCACGCCCAGTGGGACTCTGCCTTTGATTTTGTTCATGTTTATACTCTCTTATTTGTATTCGCTGTTGTATGCACTTAAGAAGTGGTAAAATGGTTCGTTCTGGTACGAATAACGCATCTAGTTCCAACCCTGTGGTTTCACAAGTGCAAGGAACAACAATGGATTCTGCAAACATTAGCGCAGGACCATCATCGTCGATAACCGTTTCTTCATTATCAATGACTAATGTTGGTTCAACGCAGTCAGAAATGGCATCTCTGCCTATGTCTTTGCCGTTAAGTGCAGGGCTTCATAGCCCTTACATGGCAATCGGAAACGGTTTAGACCCACGTTTGAATAACGTGCATCTACCCCCATTTCCTTTGGGAATGTATGGCATGCCTACTGGAATGCCACATATTTCGACCTTTTCCCCTACACATGTCTCTTCTGAGAGCGTATTTGGTCGTAATCCCCCAGCGTTAACCAATACATCTTTGTTGGCCTTAAGACAGCAAATAGACGAGAGTAATCACGATATGGTGAATATGCTTACCCAACAAATTGGTACAGTTTTCAATCCATTGATTCAAAATACCAATAGCAGTTACCAAATGTTGGCAAATCAGATGAGTAGGATTGCAGACTTCTTTGGGGCTCCAGCGGTTAATAATAGGCAAGTTCCTATTATTGCGGGTAATGCGTCGCCAGTTAACCCCCAAGAAGCAGTTGCAGTCGAAGCGTCGACAGTTGTAGGCGAACTACAAGGGACGGTAAACCACGTCCCTGAAGTAGTTGTGGTAAATAGACACCAGAACGCTGATGAAGTTGTTCGACAAATGCAACAACAGAATGCTGGCGCAGAGAACAATATAGCTACTTTAGTCGAAACTATTATGGCGCAAAATGGCCTTAACATAGGTCTACAAAGGCCTAACTTCGTATCACCATTATGTGAATATGTATTACAAACTGAGTTACCAAGGGGATGGAAAGTTCCCAAGTTTACTAAGTTTGGTGGTGAAACAAATGAGTCCACAGTCGAACACATTGCTCGTTTCTTGACTGAGGCTGGGGACTTAGCACAAAATGAGAATTTGAAGATGAAATATTTTCCAAATTCTCTAACTAAAAATGCTTTCACTTGGTTCACGACCTTACCCCCTGGTTCTATGTTCACATGGGGGCAATTAGAAAAGGCATTCCATGCACAGTTTTACATGGGCCAGTCGAAAATTAGTCTTAAAGAATTGGCTAGTGTTCGGCGCAAAATGCCTGAAACTATTGATGATTACTTAAACAGATTTAGGCTGTTGAAATCTCGTTACTTTACACAAGTCCCTGAACATGAGCTTGTCGAAATGGCTGCTGGTGGCCTTGATTACTCAATTAGAAAGAAATTAGACACATCTCATTTGCGAGATATGGCTCATTTGGCTGATAGAGTTCGACAAGTTGAAAGGCTTAGAGAGGAAAAATCTAGGTCGAATAGGTATCATAAGAAAGAAAAAGTGGCATATGTCGAAGAAGAATTTGACGTTACATATAGTAATGTCGAAGAAGAGGAGATAGACGTGGCTGAACTTAAGCCTGGTTCTCCTTATACCTGTAAATTATTAAGGCCTGCGAATGGGAATAACCCTGTAGAGCCTAAGAACGATAGATTTATGCCTAAGACTTATACTTTTGATGTTACGAAATGTGATGAAATTTTTGATCTTCTAGTAACTGATGGTCAAATATTAGTGCCTAAAGGCCTTAAAATACCAACTCTTGACCAAAGAAAGAAAAAGGGTTATTGTAAGTTCCATAATTTTTTGGGACATAACACTGACCGTTGTGTGCTCTTCAGGGATATTGTGCAAAAAGCAATTGACGAAGGAAGATTCAAATTTGCTGATAAGAGAATGAAAGCTCCTATGCAGATTGATGTTGATCCATTGCCTAAGGCTGAAGCTATGTACTCTGAACCTGTCGAAGCTGATGTAGGCATGGTGGATGCTCAATTGGCAGACCCTCCTAAGTGTGTCAAGACTGCCACCGAGAAATTAAAAGGTTTTATGTATGCTGAAGGTAGAAAACAGGAAGTGACCCTAAAAGAATATGATGGGAAGATACATGCTGTGTATCCAAAGGCTGAGGAAGAATTGATAGATTTCCTCAATCGGTGTAAGTGGAATAATTCTGAAGTTATGCTTTGCCCAAGGTGCAGTGCTGTTTTCGATAAAGAAGCAGCTAAAGCTGTCGAAGGTTATCAGGATCAACAACAACGCAAAAGAAAATGGCTTGATAACAGGCCAAAATTTAACTTTGCAAAAGGAGATCTTCCTGGCTATGAGGCTAATGTGTCAGCAAAGCCTTCAACAAGTAAACGACAATTTGCTAAGGAGAAGTCCTCAGCAAAAGGGTATTTGAAGCTGTCAACAGGTAAATCCTTTGTCCCAAGTGCTAGTGCTCCTGTTGAAGAGTGGGTGCCCAATAATCAACGTGCTAAAGCTGTCAAGCCAGGTACTGATGCTATTAAGTTTAATTATAAGAATAACTATAAGGGTAAGAACCCTATGACTAGAACACAGTGGCGTCGTTACCAAAGACAACAGAAGAAGAAGGCACATTTTGACATTAACCAGGTTCCAAATCATTTGGCTAATAATCAAGTTCCACGCAGCATGATAGTGGCGAAGAGTGAGGTTCACAAAGCTGAAGTTGCCACAAAGAGGAATGCTGATGTTGTTAGTCATGTGTGTGCAGCGAATAAGGCCAAAGGCAAGGCTGTGGTAACAGAAAAGTCAAGAAGGCCTGCTCTTGAAAGAATATTTCCTCCATTGTCAACAGTGAAAGAAAGAAATGCTGACTTCGACATGGATGAAGACATGGAGTCTGATTTTAATGATTCTGAGGATGATTTCGACGTTGTTTGCAATGTGGTATCAATACTGCCTCTGGAGTACGATGTTATCACAGTACCAAACGACGTTGAAGAGGATTTTACAGAGGATATGGCTTATCATAAGCCAATGTGTTATTATGTGATGAACAATGGTTGTGTCGAAGACCAAATGGCTACTTTCGAGAAGCCAGATATGAGTATGCAAAACCACTTGAAACCCCTGTATGTCCAAGCCAAAGTCAATGGTGTTGGGATTAACAAAGTGTTAGTGGATGGTGGAGCTGCAGTGAATTTGATGCCACATGGTCTTTTGAAGAAGATTGGTAAGTTCGATACTGACCTCAGGCCACATAACATTGTCTTAAGCAACTATGAAGGCAAAACTGGCCATTCTTTGGGGGCCATTGAGGTGGACTTAATCGTTGGTTCCATAAAGAGGACTACATTGTTCTTAGTGATAGCCTCTAAAGCGAATTTTAATTTACTCCTTGGTAGAGAGTGGATCCATGGAGTTGGTGCTGTCCCTTCAACCTTGCATCAACGTTTAGTAATGTGGAAGGAAGATGGTTTGGTAGAGTATGTTGAAGCCGATCAGAGCTACTTCCGTGCTGATGTGAACCAAGTTACCAAGGAAAACTTTGAGAAACAAATGGCGAAGATTGCGCCATGTTCATCTTCTAATGAGGCATATGTCCCTGCGGATAATGTTTTTGCCTCAGTTCATCTTGACCCAAATTATGGTTTTGTTTGGGAAAGAGAAATAATGGGAGATGATAGTGTCTATCCTGATGGTGTTTTTCGACCAACGGGGTGGGACACTGGTTCTTGAAAGTGTTCTTATGTCAGTGCCCAATGCATGGGACAAAATTACGGCTTATATGGCCGAAAATAAGTTTAAAGCGGCTATGGAGGCCGAAATTATTCAACAAACAATGGCTGTCGAAGCCAGTGAGTTACATGAAGAAAATGGCATAATCATAGATGAAAAACTTGACTGTATCTATGATAATGATCCATTAGGTTTTGAAAAGGATCCTAGAGATTTGACAAAGCATATGCAAGCTCAAGACCCGTTAGAAGAAGTTGATTTGGGAAATGGCTCAATAAAAAGGCCAACTTATATTAGTGCGAATATTGATGCTTCTCTAAAAATCCAAGTCATCACATTGCTAAGGGAGTTCAAAGATTGCTTTGCTTGGGATTACGACGAAATGCCTGGGTTAAGTCGAGAAGTAGTGGAAATGCAATTACCAATTTGACCAGGGAAGAAACCAGTGAAGCAAGTGCCAAGAAGATTTGCTCCTCAAGTGTTGGCTAAGATCAAAGAGGAAATCGAAAGGCTGTTCAGAAACAAATTCATCAGAACTGCCAGGTATGTCGAATGGTTAGCCAATATAGTTCCTGTAATAAAGAAAAATGGGACTCTTAGAGTTTGCATAGATTTTAGGGATTTAAATAATGCATCTCCCAAAGATGAATACGCAATGCCTGTGGCAGAAATGCTAATAGATTCAGCAGCAGGATTTGATTATCTTAGTATGCTTGATGGTTATTCTGGGTATAATCAAATCTTCATTGCTGAAGAGGATGTGTCAAAAACTGTTTTTAGGTGTCCAGGGGCATTGGGTGTTTATGAATGGGTAGTAATGCCCTTTGGCTTAAAGAATGCTGGTGCTACATATCAGAGGGCCATGAATTCTATGTTTCATGATTTTATTGATGATTTTATGCAAGTATACATAGATGATGTGGTGGTTAAATCTTCCTCAGAAAGTGGTCATTTAGACCATCTTCGCCGTTCTTTTGAAAGAATGAGGAAATATGGATTGAAATTAAATCCATTAAAATGTGCCTTTTGTGTACGTGCAGGTGATTTCTTGGGTTTTATAGTGCACAAAAAAGGCATTGAAATCAATCAAAATAAGACTAAGGCAATTATGGAAACGAAGGCCCCTTCGACCAAAAAGGAGCTTCAGTCGTTGCTGGGAAAAATCAATTTCCTACGAAGATTTATATCAAATCTAAGTGGCAAAACACAAGTTTTTTCGCCATTGTTAAGACTGAAGAAGGAAGAAGAGTTCAAATGGGAACCAATGCATCAAGCAGCCTTCGACGAAATCAAGTCTTATTTGATGAAACCACCAATTTTGTTGCCTGTTATTAAACACAAAGTGCTCAAATTGTATATAGCAGCTTCTGATAGAACAATAGGTAGCATGTTAGCACAAGAGGATGATAGTGGTATCGAAAGAGCCATTTATTAC
This sequence comes from Astragalus glycyphyllos, assembly GCA_963573325.1. Classification (NCBI taxonomy): domain Eukaryota; kingdom Viridiplantae; phylum Streptophyta; class Magnoliopsida; order Fabales; family Fabaceae; genus Astragalus; species Astragalus glycyphyllos. The sequence continues at coordinate 93,539,899 of OY754307.1, forward strand.
CTCAGTAGGGTCCTAAATGATGCCGAAACGAGGTACACTCCTATAGAAAAGTTGTGCCTTTGTTTGTATTTTTCGTGTACAAAGTTAAAGCAATATATAAAACCAGCTGATGTTTCTGTTTATTCACATTTTGATGTTATTAAGCATATGCTGTCGAAACCAATAATGCATAGCCGAATTGGTAAATGGGCTTTGGCTTTGTCAGAATACAACTTAACTTATCAACCTCTAAAATCAATTAAAGGACAAGTGGTTGCTGATTTTATAGTAGACCATTCTGTTGTCGAAGAAACATTAAGTCTTGTAGACGTATATCCTTGGAGGTTGTACTTTGATGGCTCAAGCCATAAACATGGAGTTGGGATTGGTATTTTAATAATATCTCCTACTAACATTCCAACGAAGTATAAGTTTAAAATTCGGGATGTTTGTTCCAATAATGAGGCTGAGTATGAGGCTTTAATAGTAGGCCTTGAAATCTTACTTGAGCTGGGGGCAAGTCATGTCGAAATAAAAGGTGACTCTGAGTTGGTTGTCAAACAATTGACAAGAGAGTACAAATGCATTAAAGAGCACCTTATCAGATACTTTGTTGTTGCCAATGCTTTGTTAAAAAGATCTGAGTCTGTTCACTTAGAACATTTACCACGAATTGATAATCAAGTGGCAAATGAATTGGCACAAATCGCTTCAGGCTATAAAGTTTCAAAACAAACCCTGGAAGAGTTAATTGAAATAAAGGATAAAATCATTTCTAATGACTATTCTTTGTCACTATTGTCAACACCAACAACTGGGGGGGCAACAGATACAAATGCAAACGAAGAACTAGCCGTTGTCGAAAAACGTCAATTTTTTGGTGACTTTGACTTAGCAGAAATTCTTGCTCTTGACAATATGACCAATAATGATTGGCGAAGGCCTATTGCGGAATATTTGCAAAATCCCACAAGAAATACCAATAAAAAGGTAAAATACAGAGCTTTGAGCTATGTGATAATTGGAAATGAATTGTTTAAAAAGACTCCTGAAGGAGTACTATTAAAATGTCTTAGTGAAAATGAGGCATATTTAGCAGTTTCCGATACACATAGTGGAGCGTGTGGTTCACACCAAGTAGGCCAGAAAATGAAGTGGTTATTATTTCGACAAGGAATGTATTGGCCAACTATGCTGAAAGATTGCATAGAATTTGCTAAGGGATGCCAAGAGTGTCAAAAGCATGCTGGGATACAACATGTACCTGCAAATGAATTGCATGCCATAGTCAAACCTTGGCCATTTAGAGGTTGGGCTCTAGATGTGATTGGAGAGATAAAGCCAACTTCGTCGAAGGGCCATAGATATATCCTTGTGGGAATTGATTACTTCACCAAATGGGTTGAGGCTATACCTTTAGTCAATGTTGATCAGGAAGTAGTGATAAGGTTTATTCAAAATCATATCATTTATAGGTTTGGAATTCCAGAAACCATTACTACAGATCAAGGATCAGTTTTCACTGGTAAAAAAAATGGTAGAGTTTGCTTCTGAAATTGGTTTTAAGTTATTAACTTCGACACCATATTATGCGCAAGCCAATGGTCAAGTAGAAGCTGCCAATAAAGTTATTATTAATTTAATTAAAAAGCATGTAGGGCAGAAGCCAAAAAATTGGCATAATACCCTTGATCAAGCATTATGGGCATGTCGAAATTCACCCAAAGAATCTATCAACACTACTCCTTATAGGCTAACATTTGGACACGATGCAGTGTTGCCTGTTGAAATTTGTCTACAATCAACAAGAATTCAAAGACAGTGGGAGATTCCCTCTGATTATTATTGGAATATGATGCTTGACGAATTGGTTGATTTAGACGAAGAAAGGTTATTAGCTTTAGATACGCTTATTCGGCAGAAAGAGAGGGTAGCTAAAACTTATAACAAAAAGGTTAAGTTTAAAGCCTTTAATTCAGGTGATCTAGTGTGGAAGGTCCTATTGCCTATGGATAAAAAAGATAGAGTCTTTGGTAAATGGTCCCCAAGTTGGGAAGGACCATTTAAAATTTTGCAAGTTTATTCAAACGGCGCATATGAGGTCGAAGAGATTGGCGCTGATGGAAGAATTTTGCGTATAAATGGCAAATACTTAAAAAAGTATAAGCCAACGTTGCAAGAAGTTAAAGTAACGCTGGAATAAATATAAAGAAAGCGGGAAAACATGGCATTTAAGTTGCCAAAACATTGCCGAATTTACAGGCTGTTCAAGTCCAAGGTTTGAATGTGGAAACAACACTTAACAATGGCGACATCAGGTATACAGTTGTTCTACTCAAGTGCAAAGTCTATTTCGATGGAGAATTCAAAAATGTTCTTTCTCTTCTTCCACTTCAAGCTCAGTCGAGAAAGACATTTTTGGGGGGCAATTTGTTGGCCTGTAATTTCGACAGGCTTCATTAAAGATGGTCAACATGGCTTGACTTATATTTCGACGAAGACCAAATTATTTCGACAGAGGAAAATGGACACAAGCTTTCGACAGACAGAAAACAGAGCAGTTATACGCTGAAGGCTAGCAGTTGGTCGAAGCATGACAGAGCGGTTCTGGTCGAAAGTAGGAGTAGCAGTTACTTATTTTCAAATTTCTAGGCAGTTACTTAGTCAGTTTTCCCCCCTCTTTTCCTTTGTATAAATAGCTGTTTCTGAGAAGAAACAGGGGTCGCGAAAATCACAATACACACCCGATTCCTGAAACTCTAACTTCCAAGCCAGAGCGAAAAACGAGTGGAAGAATCCCTGTATGTGATCGTGTGCCATTTTTATGATTCAATGCAATTTGTTCTTCTTTTCTTTACAATTCCTGCACCATTTACTGCTTCTTTTCTTTTCAATTCTGTTAATCAATTGCAAATCGTCCCCTTTTTCTACATTTTCTGAAACAAAAACTTTTGCAATTCAAAGGCAATTGCTTTGAGATTTTTCTAGTTTGATCTCACAAACCTTCTAATAAAACTAGTGATTGTTTGCTAAAAACACCAGCAAACACTTCCATAGCCGCTTTAAACTTGTTTTCGGCCACATAAGCCGTAATTTTGTCCCATGCATTGGGTACTGACATAAGAACACTTTCAAGAATGAGTGTTCCACCCCGTTGGTCGAAAAACACCATCAGGATAGACACTATCATCTCCCATTATTTCTCTTTCCCAAACAAAACCATAATTTGGGTCAAGATGAACTGAGGCAAAAACATTATCCGCAGGGACATATGCCTCATTAGAAGATGAACATGGCGCAATCTTCGCCATTTGTTTCTCAAAATTTTCCTTGGTAACTTGGTTCACATCAGCACGGAAATAACTCTGATCGGCTTCAACATACTCTACCAAACCATCTTCTTTCCACATTACTAAACGTTGATGCAAAGTTGAAGGGACAGCACCAACTCCATGGATCCACTCTCTACCAAGGAGTAAATTAAAATTCGCTTTAGAAGCTATCACCAAGAACAATGTAGTCCTCTTTATGGAACCAACAATTAAGTCCACCTCAATGGCCCCCAAAGAATGGCCAGTTTTGCCTTCATAGTTGCTTAAGACAATGTTATGTGGCCTGAGGTCAGTATCGAACTTACCAATCTTCTTCAAAAGACCATGTGGCATCAAATTCACTGCAGCTCCACCATCCACTAACACTTTGTTAATCCCAACACCATTGACTTTGGCTTGGACATTGTTGCGACCGGAAAAATCCGGAAGAGGGATCCTTCCTCATTTCGAAGATGAAGCCGCCATCAATATTTAATTGTTAGGGAAAATATTGAAAAAAAAACCTTTATTTTGGGTTCGGGGGTCGATTATGTATGGGGAAGGTGTAAGCACCCCACAACATCCTTTCTAAAAAAAAAAGGTTACCTTTTAATTAAATGTGTAGAAAAAGCTAATTCTAAAAAATTTCTATTTACCCTTTTTATATTTTGTGAGTTTGAAAAGAAAGGAAGACTTAATAAAAATTAATTATTTTTGTGCTTGACGGGAGTGTGCCCCCGCTCCTACGTATCTCCGGGTGCGATGGAGAATTCAAAGCTACGTAGTTCTTGGGTAGAAAATATTTGTTTGTTGGTGTTTTTTTTTATTTAAATGTTTTTGAATTTGTAGGGCATTCGTAGTGACCAAACAAGTAAACTCAGAGTGGTCACCATTAATAGTCCTTTAGAAAATAAAAGGTGTTTACAATGTTCAAACGAGTTAAACCCAGAGTGATCATTGCAAATAACCGATTTGTGGTTGAGTGTTTGATTATTTGAAAATGTTTGCTCGGAAACACAAAAAGGAGTTGAGATTGTGTGAAAATGAGTTGGACTCATTAGTTTGTAAAATGTGTGACGATGAGTCAAGCTAGTTGGTTTATAAGATGTGTGAGAGTGAGCAACATGAGATTTGCGCAACAACTTATAATGGCTTGTTTCTGATTTATTGCTAAACAAAGACATAATATAATAAATAAAAGGAATTAACAAAATAAATGATAAACTAGAAAAATGGGAAGGGGGTTACGAGAGAACAAGAAAGGGGGTGCATTGCAGAATCTAAAAAAGGGGGAGCATTATTAGAAATAAGGAGTGCAATCAGTAATAAACAGTGGGTCGTATCAGTAAAACACGTGGGTTGTGAGCATAAGTCTGGATTTAAAAGACGGGGGGGGGGGGGGGGGGGGGGGGGGGGGTTGTCATAAAAAATAAGAGGGTGCGAGTATCATTCTGATCTAAATAAAACAAAAAAGAACAAAAGTGGAGGGGGTGCTGTCATTAACAGTAAAGGTGTAAAAATAAATCTGATGCAAAAATAAAACAAAAACATTGAAACACACAAATAATCTAATGGGACAGTACATATAACTATATAAGCTTATGATTAAACCCTAAATTTTTTACACTCATGCGCAGCTTTACTCACCAACAGAGAAAAGAGAGAGTTTTGGATGAAGAAGAAACAAGGAAGAAGAAAGAGAGAAAGGAGAGAGACACGGAGAGAGAGAGAGAGAGAGGTACTTTCGGTGGTTGACGGTGGTGGTGTGGTGGCGCCCGTGATGAAGGTTTCGCCGGCGGTGGTTGCGACGCTGTGGTGGTGGTTATTGTGTTGTTGTAGTAGTGGTGTAAGTGTTGAGAGAGATGAGTTTTTTTGGTGGTTGTGAGGTGAAGTTTTTGGTGATGGTCATGGGGGTTGTTTGGTGGTGGTCGTCGGAGCTCACGGAGTCAGTGGTGGTGGTGGTGGGCTTACATGACTATGGAGGTTTCTCTTCCTCTTCCTCTTATTGTTTTGAAATTTTTCCTCCTCTATCTATTTTTCTCTTTCTATTTCCTATTCTGAAATTTGTTCTCCCTCCTTTCAGTTCTGAACCTCGACCCTTTTATAGAGAGGAGCATTGCTGTCTGGGGTATGTTGTGTAAGGCTGTGAGAGAGAGGCCAAGAAACTGATGTGTTCAAAGCAGTGAGAGGGCAGCAGAGAAACTACTGTGTATTGAGGATTTTTATATGCAAAAATGTGTGTTGTGTGCAGAGAGGGTGGCGTGAAGTGTGGGGGTGTGAAGCTTGCTGAAGCAAACTTGTTGCTTGTAGAATTGGTGATTACTTTAGCTAAAAATGGGAAAAAGCAAAAACAACTAAAAAGGAATTTGACTTTAATTCTAAAAATACAATAACAGCATCCAATGACACTTTATTGTATTTAATTCTGATTTATATTTTTTTTACATTTTGTGATTTAAAACAATAATATTAGTTTTCTTAAAAATAAGTTCTACTAATAAAAAGATAAGTAAAAATAATGCAAATTTGCCAACAAGGAATGAAATAATCCCAAAAAGTACAATAAACAATATTTTTGATCTTTTTTAATAAATTTGAATACGTCGGACAAAATTAGGGTGCAACAGCTGCCCCTCTTTATTTATATTTTACTAGAAAAGTGAAGGGTTTTCAAATTTCCATAGTAAAATAGAAATAAAGATAAAGAACATTAATTTTGTCCCTAGAAAGAAATATTTGGGAAATTTGGAAAAGGTGATCAGCACTTGGGGTGCTAATCAAAACAAAATGGAGGATCAACACTTGGCGCATTGATTAACAAGAAATAAAGAAATCTGCTCATGGTGTGTTGATCGAAAAGCAATAAAGAATGATCGCCGGGGATCTGAATGACCAATTGATTTGAAAAGGTGTCCACCAGGCTTAGTAGAACTATTTTTTTAAGCCCTCTTTTTTATGAGAAAACAAATAGCAAAAGAGAGAAATTCTAATAACAAACATCATTTTTGTAAAGATTTTGGATAAACCAGACACAATTAGGATAATTTCAAAATTTTAAAAGTAAAAGATAAATATACAAGAACAACTAATTTTGTGTCAAACTATGAAATATTTTATTCGGAGAAATTCATAATAAATGCAAAATAAGGTTGACTAAAAAACACAGTAAAGAAGGATCGCTGGGGATCTGAAGGAGCACTAGGGCTCTGAAGGACCACTCGGGGTCTGAAGGATCGATGCCTTCAAGTGTTGGCAAAATGATCTGAAAGTCTAGTTCAGAATCAATGCTTGGCGCATTGACTTGCGTTCAACTGAAGGACCGACGGGGTCTGAGGGGCTGCCTGGGCCTAATGGACCAAAGATGGTCTGATGGACCGCAACTAGCTATGGTACTAGTAAAGCGGTCTGAGGGTGACCTACGCGGCAAGCGGTCGTGAGGGTCAAGATCAGATCTAGAACTGATATGTTGACCACGAATGATTTACACCGTGTCTTAGGCAGACACAGCTAATCGGAAGGACTGCCAGGGGTCTGAAGGATCCGCCGTGCTCAGTGACGACGTATGATCTGAAGGTAGAGTTCGAAGGCGTCGTTTTGACGTGTTAAATCAAACTGAACTGAAGGACCGATTTGGTCTGAAGGATCTATGCTAGACTTTGTGCTAACACTGCGATCTGGTGTATGATGTAGGATCAATGCTCATCGTGTTGACTTAAAACTGGAATGATCGACACTTGAAATCGATAAGCAATAGATGCTATGACATGCATGTAATGTACGCATCTGTAATGATTGATTTTGAGTGAAATGATGAATGAAATGTAATGGATGACTTCTGTGTTTTTTGCTTTCCCATTTCTTTGCTTTTTTCTTTTGTTTGCTTCTCTCTTTTTTTGACTTTCCTTCTTTGGCTCTTTTTATTGGTCTCGTCAACTCGCATGACTTCCGGTGGGGGGGATGAGGGTCTTCCAGAGCAGTGGTATCACGAGATTAAAGCGTGACCTATTGTTATTCATCGTTTGAAGTGATCATGCATGTATTTATTCTTTTTTTTCAATTTTGTTTATGAGAGATCATTTCCTTTCTGTGATTCTTAGAAATTTCGTAATGATTTGTAATGCTCTTAAAGCAAATAGGGGAAAAAGGAAACCGAGAAAGTGTTTAATATTAAAATGGAAGCCGAGTGTGCAGAAGGTCACACTGACTGAATATTACATTGAGAATTTTAAACTAAAAAAAAGGAAAAAAGAAAGAACAGATCTATTGACAATTTGTATCCTTGAAGTAACGATGCCAATCACTCATACGCATAACCTTGACCACCCATTATCTGACTTTTGGAAGTTTAATTGCCTCAACGTCTATTTAGTCCAACTTCTTGACCCTAATTTTTGCCTGGATTGCCCTTTTGGGTTTTCAATCTACCGGGTCGCTCTGACTTTTGCCTAGGCCGCCCTTTCGGGTTTTCAACCTAGCGAGCTTATTTTTGCTTGGCTCATCTTTCTCTTTTTTCATATTTTTTTTTAGGCATAGTACTTCTTGACTGCATCTGAGTTCACTGGGAGTGGGAGGTCTTTGCCATCCATATTTGTGAGAATTAAGGCTCCTCCAGAGAATGATTTCTTTACCACATAAGGTCCTTCATAATTCGGGGTCCATTTCCCACGGGAATCCTTTTGGATATGCAAGATTTTCTTGAGCACCAGATCTCCTTCTTGAAACTGTCGAGGACGAACTTTCTTCTCATAAGCCCTCTTCATTCTTTGCTGATATAACTGTCCATGGCATAAAGCAACTACTCTCTTTTCTTCGATGAGATTCAACTGATCCAGTCGAGCTTGCACCCATTCCGCCTCTTCTAATTTTGTCTCCATTAGCACCCGTAGAGAGGGAATTTCAACTTCAATGGGAAGAACTGCTTCCATTCCATATACCAGTGAAAATGGGGTTGCCCCTGTTGAAGTACGAACTGAGGTCCGATACCCATGCAAGGCGAAAGGGAGCATTTCATTCCAGTCTTTGAAGGTCACCACCATTTTCTGTACAATCTTCTTTATATTTTTGTTTGCCGCTTCAACTGCCCCATTCATCTTTGGACGGTACGGGGAAGAATTGTGGTGTTGAATTTTGAAGTCATCGCACAAATCTTTCATCATTTTGTTATTCAGATTAGTCCCATTATCTGTGATGATTTTACTGGGTAAGCCGTAACGACAAATCAAATCTCTTTTTATGAACCTAACGACCACAGATTTTGTTACACTAGCATAAGACGCAGCCTCAACCCACTTGGTGAAATAATCGATAGCGACCAGAATGAAGCGATGCCCATTTGATGCCTTAGGTTCGATGGGACCAATGACATCCATCCCCCACATTGAGAACGGCCATGGTGCTGTTAAGACATTCAAAGAAGCAGGTGGCACATGGATGTTATCGGCGTAGACTTGACACTTGTGGCATTTCCTCACGTAGTTAAAGCAGTCGGTCTCCATTGACAACCAGTAGTATCCAGCCCTCAAGATTTTTCTTGCCATGGTATGCCCACTAGAATGAGTTCCGAATGAACCTTCGTGGACGTCTTGCATAATTCTTTCTGCTTCTTCTTTTGCTACACATCTGAGGAGGACCATATCATGATTTCTTTTGTAGAGCACCTCTCCATTTAGGAAGAAACCCATTGATAATCTTCTAAGTGTCCTCTTATCATTTTCTGATGCTCCAAGAGGGTATTCTCTGCTTGTGATATAGTGCTTGATATCGTAATACCAAGGTTTACTATCTGGTTCATCCTCAATTGCCATACAAAGATGTGCTGGTAGCTCACGATTCTGAATTTTTATGAATGTCAGACTCTTGTTGTCGTTGATATTGAACATTGATGACAGAGTGGCTAAGGCGTCAGCTAACTGGTTTTCTTCACGGGGGAGATGGTGGAAAGTGATCTCATCAAACTTCTCAATCATCTTTTGGATGTGATCACGATAAGGGATCAATTTAGAATCTCTTGTTTCCCAGTCACCCTTTATTTGATGGATGACCAAGGCTGAGTCTCGGTATACATCGAGTCTTTTAACTTTCCATTCAAGAGCCGCCTTGATGCCTAGAATGCATGCTTCGTATTCTGCGATGTTGTTAGTGCAATAGAAGCTCAATCTAGCAGTGAATGGTATGAAGCGATTATCTGGGGAGATTAATACAGCTCCGACCCCATGCCCCCACATATTGGAAGCGCCATCAAATGACATTGTCCATATTTTATCGTCTACAGATTTTTCTTCTTCGAACAAAGCCATTATATCTTCATCGGGGAAATCACATTGCATCGACTGGTAATCCTCGATGGGTTGGTGTGCCAAGTATTCAGCCAATGCACTGCCTTTGATTGCTTTCTGAGTAACATACAAGATGTCGTATTCGGATAGTAGCATTTGCCAACGAGAAATCCTCCCTGTGAGTGCGGGTTTTTCAAAGATGTACTTGATCGGATCCATTTTAGACACCAACCAAGTTGTGTGGCTTAGCATATACTGCCTCAGACGATGTGCAGCCCAGGCCAAAGCGCAACATGTTCTTTCCAACAATGAGTATCTCGTCTCGCACTCAGTGAACTTCTTGCTTAGGTAGTAAATGGCATGTTCTTTCCTTCCAGATTCGTCATGTTGCCCCAGCACACAACCCATCGACTTGTCTAGCACTGTTAAGTACAAGATGAGAGGTCTGCCCGGCACAGGTGGAATCAGAATCGGTGGATTTTGGAGATACCTCTTGATTTTCTCGAAGGCTTTCTGGCAATTATCATTCCATTTGGTTTCTTGGTTCTTGCACAGTAACTTGAAGATAGGCTCGCATGTAGAAGTTAGTTGAGATATGAACCTAGAAATGTAGTTCAACCTTCCTAAGAAACCACGAACTTCTTTTTCAGTATTCGGTGTTGGCATTTCCAGTATTGCTCGCACTTTGGCCGGATCCACTTCTATTCCCCTCTGACTGACTATGAACCCCAACAGCTTTCCTGATCTTACACCGAAAGTGCATTTGGCGGGGTTTAATTTGAGTTTGAACTTCCTAAGACGTTCGAAGAGTTTTTGAAGATTGACAATGTGCTCCTCTTCAGTTTTGGACTTTGCAATCATGTCATCAACGTAAACCTCAATTTCTTTGTGCATCATATCATGGAATAACGCCACCATTGCTCTTTGGTACGTCGCACCCGCATTCTTCAGCCCAAACGGCATAACTTTGTAACAGAAGGTCCCCCAGAGGGTGATAAAGGTGGTTTTCTCCATGTCTTCAGGGGCCATCTTAATTTGGTTGTATCCGGAATATCCATCCATGAAGGAGAAGAGAGAGTGTTGCGCTGTGCTATCTACCAGGACATCAATGTGAGGCAAGGGGAAGTCATCTTTAGGGCTAGCTCTATTCAAATCTCGATAATCGACACACATTTGAACTTTCCCATCTTTCTTTGGGACTGGGACAATATTGGCTACCCATTGAGGATATTTTGCTACTGCTAAAAACCCAGCATCGAATTGTTTCTTAACCTCATCTCGGATTTTCAGTGACATCTCTGGCTTCATCCTTCTTAACTTTTGTTTTACCGGTGAGCATTCAGGCTTTACTGGTAACTTATGCTCGACTATGTTGGGGTCCAGTCCCGGCATGTCTTGGTAGGTCCATGCGAAGATGTCAACATAGTCAAACAAAAGCCTAACCAACTTTTCACGTTCATTGCTTTTCATTATGGTACCAATTTTGATCTCTTTTTTGTCTTCCTCTGTGCCCAAGTTGATTGTTTCAATCAATTCTTCGTGGGGTTGGATTACTTTTTCCTCTTGTTCCATCATCCTCATTAACTCTGGAGAAGCTTCCCCATTTTCTTCAACATCTTCCTCAGTTTGATTAATGGGGTGATCAAAGTTACAGTATGAATTGTGGGCGTTGTTATTTTCAAAGATAATATTTTTAGATCTGCATTTAATGGAAATTGGCGAAATGAAAATGGGTAAAAGGAAAGGTGGGACGAGAAAACGAGAACAAATAAGAGAAAAACGAAGATTACTGGAGAATTCGAAATGCTATTTTATTAACATTGATACTGAACGAAAACATGTGTGCCCTTATGAAATGTTCTAAGGCCTTGGGCAGAGCCATAGGATTTGCATTACAAGGAAATTACTTTGAACTAAAGACCACAGGAAACTCGACGATCTCCCAATTCTTAAGCTCTTCACTTGCTGAACAGAGGCGAACGAGGTTGACGACATCGTCTCCATCATTCTGATCGTCCTCAACAGCCGCAATCTGATTTGGATCTAGCATTCCTGCGCTCTGAAAGCTTTGCTTGATATCGCAGATGAAAATTTTTCCCACCTTCGGTTCTCTGCCTTCAAGCTTGGCCAACCTCTTCTCTTTCTTTCCTCTGGCGATCCTACTTCTGTCAATGCGATCCGGCTGGTACCCCATCCCATATCTATCCTTGTTCTCAGGCAGCTCGATCGGTGCTAGGATCCCCTGCTCGGTCTTTCCCAAACCCTTTCCAACTTTGTATCCTTTGGTCATCATCACTTTAGCAATCATCAGGGCAGCTTTGGACAGCTTTGGTTTTGGTAGTGGGGTTCCCTCCCCTATAAACGTGGTATTGGCAATTTCCAATGCTTGGAAAGCAGTCTCGAAAGATTCCTCGGCAGCTTCAATGTATCGAGTGGAAGATGCCCTATTTACCAGCATCTCTTCTTCCCCAGAAACAACTACAAGCTTGTTGTTTACTATGAATTTCAGTTTTTGATGTAGGGAAGAGGGAACAACCCCTGCAGTATGGATCCATGGTCTCCCCAAGAGACAGCTATAAGACGGAGCAATGTCCATTACTTGAAAAACCACTACGAAGGTTTCAGGGCCCACCTGCACAGGTAGCTCCATTTCTCCAATGACTTCTCTTTTCGAGCCGTCAAAGGCCCTGACTATGATAGAACTTGGCCTCATGTACGATCCATCCACCGATAATTTTTCCATAGTTGTCTTAGGAAGGACATTCAAACATGATCCGTTATCAATGAGCACCCGAGCGAGAGAGTACTCTCCACATTTTATGGAGATATGTAGTGCCCTGTTATGCCCTCTTCCTTCAACAGGGATTTCATCATCAGTGAAAGTGAGGTAATTGCTTGCAACGATATTGCCTACAATTCCATCAAACTGGCTGACAGTGATATCATGAGTGTCATGAGCTTCGTTCAATACTTTCATTAGTGTCGCTCGATGAGCTTCAGAGTTGAGCAGTAGTGAAAGCAGAGATATCTTGGCAGGGGTGTGGTTTAGCTGATCCACTATCTTGTATTCACTCAGTCTCATAAGCTTCAGGAACTCACAAGCTTCTTGTTCAGATAATGCTTTCTTGCTGGTGTCTTTCTCAGGATTATCTTCCTCTTTGCCTTTTCCTTGACGGGCCCTTTCCTCTTCTTCTTTTGACTTTTCCCTGCCAAGCCCTTCAGGAGCATAGACGCGCCCACTCCGGGTCATCCCACTAGCTCCTGAGATATTAATGATATCAGGATTGTTCTGGAGATCTTTCGCCTGAACTTTCACATTATAATTCCATGGGACTGCATTGACATCCTTAAAGGGAAAAGGAGCCGGCATTTGAATCGTTATAGCTTTAGGTCTAGTCAGGGCCATCTTTGAATCCTTGTTGAAACGTATCTCTAGTGGCCTTCGAGCATCCATATTCTTACCATTGTTTGACTCGAGAGTTGACACATTCCCTTCCCTTTTTAGAGGGCCCACCTGTACTACATGTCGGTCCAACAAATCTTGAAGGACTTGTTTGAATGCTCCACAATTCCCAACACAGCGAGGGTCATTACACGAATCCTTTCCGATGCATCCTTTCTTAATAATTCCAAAGTGGCACAGCTTAGCATGAATGGTTTCCAAAGGTGTGTTAATGTCTTCCACATTCCTAATTAGGGCCTGCTTTTCAAAATTTTCAATTGCGTTGACAGAGGATTTCCCATGCCCTGGTAAAGGGTTAGTGGCTACATTCGGACCGTCTTCCTTGAAATTCAACCATTTGGACTCAATCAGATCCTGGACCACATACTTCAGCGCTTTGCAGTTTTCTATCGAATGGCCAACCGTCCCTGAATGGAATTCACATGTGACGTTTGGGTCATAACCCCTGGGGAAAGGAGGGTGGATTTGTCTCATAGGGCGAGGAGTGATTAATTTGTGGCTGATCAGATGGTGAAATAGATCAGAGTAAGACATAGGAATTGGGTCAAACTGGACAGGTTTTCTTTCTGGGTAATTTGGCGGTCTATAACTTTGATTGGTTTGGTTTGGTGGGGCAGGTAAGGTTTGGATTGGGAGTTGAAAGGTTTGTGGAGGATTATTATAGGGGGATTTTTCGGGTCCTGTGATGGAGTTGGCTTCTCCTTCTTTCTTTTTAAGAAATCCAGAGAAGGGCTTTTTCTGGTTATTAGTTCCGGTGAAGCTATGGGCAATTTTTCCACTCCTCAGTCCATTCTCCAATCTTTCCCCTATGACAACCATGTCTGAGAAGCTTGACGACACACTCCCAATCAGCCTGTCGTAGAAGAGTGATGGGAGAGTGTCCATGAACATGAATACCATCTCTTTTTCAAGCAGAGGTGGTGCTACTTGTGCTGCTAACCCTCTCCAGCGTTGGGCGTATTCTTTGAACGACTCATTATCTCTTTTTGTCATGCTCTGCAGTTGTGTCCTATCGGGAGCCATATCGGTATTATATTTATATTGCCTTAGGAAAGCATCAGCCAGATCTTTCCAACTTTGGATATGGGTGCGTTCCAACTGCATGTACCAGCTTGAGGCTGCCCCAGCTAAGCTGTCCTGAAAGTAATGGATGAGCAGCTTGTCATCATGCGCGAACGCTGCCATTTTCCTGCAGTACATAGTTAGATGACTAACAGGGCAGGTTGCTCCTTTGTATTTGTCAAAGTCCGGCACCTTGAACTTGGGGGGAATGACCACATTTGGGACAAGGCACAAGTCATAAGCATCTCTTGCCCCAATATTGGATCCCTCAACTGCTCTCAAACGTTCCTCAAGCATTTGTAACTTGTTCTTAGCTTGAAGGTTCTCTACAGGGTAACCTTGAGGGAGCCCACTCATACCGTAGTAAGGATGAATCATCGGGACTACGGCTGGGGTCACATTTGGGATATGTGAATGAGTAGGGTTCCTGAGGTTGGATCCCTGAGCTCGAGGATCAATTGTTAGCGGTGGAGTGTAGCCAAGTGGGAACCTTTGTGGAGCGACAACAGGGCTTGGGACTTGAACCTGTGGCGCTCCCGTATCACCATTATGTCCTATTGGTGTAGATGGTTTTTGTCCCCCGACTCCCGAAGGACCATCTTCCGAGTTGGCATCGGCAGTTGGAGGTGTGTAACCTGGCGGAAGTCCATAAGTGGGCCATTGCATAGCTTGGAGGTTCGAACCATTGACTCCAGTAAGATACACGGGATGTGGGATCCCGGGTCCATTGGGAAGAGGATGGTTGGTAACTTGATTTTCAGTAGTCCCAGCAGAGACATCTTCATCGGTATTTCCGTTCCTTAAAGCCTGTAACACTTTTAAAATGTCAGCCATTTGTTTTTTCATCTCGTCCATTTCTGCCCTAAGCTCTTGATTGCCTTGGTTTTGATTACCCTGAATTGGGTTGTCCTGATGTGGATTATCCTGATTTGGATGGTCCTGAGGCGGATTGTCCTGGTTTAGATTGTCTTGATTCGGGTTGTCCTGATTTGCTGCCATGTTTCTAGCCTGAGAACGAGTCCAATAACGATGTTGACGAACCAGCTTGTCTTTGTTCTGTTGATGGAATACATGTTATGAGTATATGAATGAATGAAAAGATGAATGGATGGGAATGCATATGTGCATGAGTCTTATTGTTCTAAGCCGGGAATCGCGAGTGTAGCTTAATTTGTCATAAGCGTGTAAATTGACGTTTCGAACGTTTCTAAGAATATGATAAAATAGGAATCAATAAGCGAAACAACCAAACTTCATTCAGTACAACATTTTTAAACTTCAAAATAAAAGTACAACGCTCTTTTAAATTTCACTCAAGTACATATAGCTTTCATCTTTCCACTCCTCTCCCTTTTTTTACTAGTAGTGTAACCAGCTTTCTCTCTAAGTTCTACAATCAGAATTTTGCAAAACTCCACAAACTCGAAAACCTTGACTGGGGTGTTTAATGGGTGCATCGCCGCATCAGCCTTCTTTAGACGTTTTGGGATGCCTATGACAGCTTGGTTAGCCAGCCATGCTAACATTGAGAACTTATCCTTCCAATATAAGCTCTCATTCTTCAACTCTATGAAGACTTCATGATTTTCGATCCTGCCGACCAACTCCACAAAGCGACTCTCCCAACAAATGCTTTCAGCCTTCAACTGGTGGTAAACTTCCTCTAGGTATCCGATGTGGTTCTTCAGCTCATCAGATCTTTCTTGCTCCCCCCTCAAAGCCTGCTGGTATTCTTTGAGTATTTCTTCAATGGTTTCTTTGTCCCGCCTAATACTTTTCACTTGATCTTCAAATTCAGCTATCAATATCCGAGACTCTCTCTTGGATTTTACCAACAAGCTCTGTGCGGTTTTTTCAGCCATCCTTGATTCTTCCCACAACTCCTTCCACTTGTGTGCATTATCAATGGCCGTGTTCATTTTCAAGTTGCATCGCTTTAGCTCTTCCTTTGCACCCTTCAGGTACTTTTGAACATCTTGTTTACTCTTTTCCTCTAACTTAAACCGCTTGTTGCTATCTTCAATGGCCACTGACTTAAGTGTATTCTCCTCTTCCAATTTCTGGTTTTTCAAAAACATTTTCTCCAGTTCTGCCCGCAAGACTTTCTTTTCTTCTTCAGCTTTTGATAATGCCATTTTGAGCTCATTTAACTCTTCAACAGTGGGGATATTGGGTTCAAGTATTTCTTCCTCAACCCGTAGTGCGCTCTGGTAAGGCAATCGGGTATTTTGGATCCTTTCTTGGAGCCATTGACGAAAGGTGGGTTCCTTTTAGCCACTCCTCTTAGTAAGCTCATCTTTTCCTTTGCGGACAACTTTATCCCACGCTTGAGAAATCCTCCGAAGCATGTCAACATCTTTTGGGCTTCCCTCATGAAGGTAAAAAGGGATTAGCATGTCTTCGGTGGGTGGATTCCGCATGGGGTACCCTAGCTGTCTTAGAGTCAGAGAAGGGTTGTAGTTTATGCATCCTCTTGTTCCCATGAGCGGGACATTTTGAAAGCTTCCACATTGAAAAACCACTTTAGGCCTATCTTTCCACCATGATGGGTACCAACGAACCTTGTGCTCATGGAGGTTCCCTAGCACTTGCAACCATTCATGAGTATTCATTATTTTCACATCGCACCCTCTCGCATCTTCAACTGGGCAGTCTGGTCTACCTTTATTGGTAAAAGCATGGGTGAGAAGCCAGACATACAAGACATGTAGGGAGCACGATATCTTACTTCCTTTTAGTTCACTATAACGAGTGAAAGTGCAATAAGTATCTGCAAGAATGGCTGGAATTGGGCTGACTGGATTTTCCTTATCTTTGAAGGCTAGGAAGACACCAATAGCTGTTGTGTCTACATATCTTTCAATGCGTGGAAAAAGAACAACACCAAAGATAGTCAGAGCTAACACCTGTTTAAAAGGACCCCAAATCTCGGTGTCAGCAAAGAACTTCATTCGACTTTCCAGATATTCTTGTGGGAACCCTACAATTTGATTCCGATTTTTCTTTTCGAGCTTCAAATCTTCTTTACTGACTTGAAGCATTGAGGCAAGTTTCTCGTCTGTGTAGTAGTGCCCCTGATACTGGTAGGGCCTGATGTCTTGTCGAGGAAAACCAAGGATTTGTATATATTCTTCCAAAGTAGGTGACATTTGGAAATTCTTGAAGATAAAACATCTCAGGGTAGAGTCATAGAACTGGCTCAAGGCGGCAATGGCGTCTGTTTGCACTTTTAACTGTAGTAGCATGATGATCTTCCCGTAAGTTCTGTCAAAAGACCTGCGCTCCATGGGTTTTAATCGACCCGCAAACTCCCTCAAACTCGTCAGATTAGGCTGTTTCACAATAGGGTATTTCAAGGTCCGGATTGCTTCGCTGCTTGATCCCATATCACTTTGCTTATGACAAAATTTTCAACCTCTTACAATTCCCGGCAAACCTAAATGAGATGAAGAAAATGCATGTAAGGATTTTTATCTTCTTTTTTTTTTGCGAAATAATGATTTTGTATGATGAATGAAAAGAGTGATGTACATGTTAAAAATAAAATAAAAGGTTTTGGCGACTCAACTTTGAGAAAGCATTAATTGTATGTCACCTCATTTACATTTTTTTTTAAAAAAAAAAAGAAAGGAACAAATGGTTTTAAAGATTCAATTTTTCTAAAAATATTAACTGTATTGATGCAGCAAATAGGTGAAATGCTTTTGTGCCCTAAGAAGGTTACACCTTATATATGTCATGATCTAGGGCTACTTTTGTGATCACTCTTTTAGGTGGCTCTATTCACTTCCTCACAAAGGTCTCCAGAGCTAAAGTCCCTTTCACGATATGACCCACAACGATAGATGACTACCAGGTGTGGGACACCATAAAAGAGCGCACTCTGGCTGAAACTTTCATGATAGTCAGACAGATAAATTCAGAATGACTATCACTAATTATCTCCACTCGTCCTAGGTTTCTTTCAGACCCGAGTATAGGGCCCCACTCAGAAGTGTGTGAATAATCGTGTGTAAGTGAGGTGTGTGATAAGGGCACAATACCTAAACTACCCAAGCTGCAAAACAAATACAGATATAATAGTGCAAAAAAAGTCTTCTACCCTAAGGTTCATTAAAGCAAATAAACTTTTCATGCATAAATATAATAGACATGTGAATACAAGGACTAAGGGTAAACAAAATACTAAATTAACACTAATCTACACATTTAATTAAATTAGGCTTGAAAATCCGGAAGAGGGATCCTTCCTCATTTCGAAGATGAAGCCGCCATCAATATTTAATTGTTAGGGAAAATATTGAAAAAAAAACCTTTATTTTGGGTTCGGGGGTCGATTATGTATGGGGAAGGTGTAAGCACCCCACAACATCCTTTCTAAAAAAAAAAGGTTACCTTTTAATTAAATGTGTAGAAAAAGCTAATTCTAAAAAATTTCTATTTACCCTTTTTATATTTTGTGAGTTTGAAAAGAAAGGAAGACTTAATAAAAATTAATTATTTTTGTGCTTGACGGGAGTGTGCCCCCGCTCCTACGTATCTCCGGGTGCGATGGAGAATTCAAAGCTACGTAGTTCTTGGGTAGAAAATATTTGTTTGTTGGTGTTTTTTTTTATTTAAATGTTTTTGAATTTGTAGGGCATTCGTAGTGACCAAACAAGTAAACTCAGAGTGGTCACCATTAATAGTCCTTTAGAAAATAAAAGGTGTTTACAATGTTCAAACGAGTTAAACCCAGAGTGATCAATGCAAATAACCGATTTGTGGTTGAGTGTTTGATTATATGAAAATGTTTGCTCGGAAACACAAAAAGGAGTTGAGATTGTGTGAAAATGAGTTGGACTCATTAGTTTGTAAAATGTGTGACGATGAGTCAAGCTAGTTGGTTTATAAGATGTGTGAGAGTGAGCAACATGAGATTTGCGCAACAACTTATAATGGCTTGTTTCTGATTTATTGCTAAACAAAGACATAATATAATAAATAAAAGGAATTAACAAAATAAATGATAAACTAGAAAAATGGGAAGGGGGTTACGAGAGAACAAGAAAGGGGGTGCATTGCAGAATCTAAAAAAGGGGGAGCATTATTAGAAATAAGGAGTGCAATCAGTAATAAACAGTGGGTCGTATCAGTAAAACACGTGGGTTGTGAGCATAAGTCTGGATTTAAAAGACAGGGGGGGTTGTCATAAAAAATAAGAGGGTGCGAGTATCATTCTGATCTAAATAAAACAAAAAAGAACAAAAGTGGAGGGGGTGCTGTCATTAACAGTAAAGGTGTAAAAATAAATCTGATGCAAAAATAAAACAAAAACATTGAAACACACAAATAATCTAATGGGACAGTACATATAACTATATAAGCTTATGATTAAACCCTAAATTTTTTACACTCATGCGCAGCTTTACTCACCAACAGAGAAAAGAGAGAGTTTTGGATGAAGAAGAAACAAGGAAGAAGAAAGAGAGAAAGGAGAGAGACACGGAGAGAGAGAGAGAGAGAGAGAGAGAGGTACTTTCGGTGGTTGACGGTGGTGGTGTGGTGGCGCCCGTGATGAAGGTTTCGCCGGCGGTGGTTGCGACGCTGTGGTGGTGGTTATTGTGTTGTTGTAGTAGTGGTGTAAGTGTTGAGAGAGATGAGTTTTTTTGGTGGTTGTGAGGTGAAGTTTTTGGTGATGGTCATGGGGGTTGTTTGGTGGTGGTCGTCGGAGCTCACGGAGTCAGTGGTGGTGGTGGTGGGCTTACATGACTATGGAGGTTTCTCTTCCTCTTCCTCTTATTGTTTTGAAATTTTTCCTCCTCTATCTATTTTTCTCTTTCTATTTCCTATTCTGAAATTTGTTCTCCCTCCTTTCAGTTCTGAACCTCGACCCTTTTATAGAGAGGAGCATTGCTGTCTGGGGTATGTTGTGTAAGGCTGTGAGAGAGAGGCCAAGAAACTGATGTGTTCAAAGCAGTGAGAGGGCAGCAGAGAAACTACTGTGTATTGAGGATTTTTATATGCAAAAATGTGTGTTGTGTGCAGAGAGGGTGGCGTGAAGTGTGGGGGTGTGAAGCTTGCTGAAGCAAACTTGTTGCTTGTAGAATTGGTGATTACTTTAGCTAAAAATGGGAAAAAGCAAAAACAACTAAAAAGGAATTTGACTTTAATTCTAAAAATACAATAACAGCATCCAATGACACTTTATTGTATTTAATTCTGATTTATATTTTTTTTACATTTTGTGATTTAAAACAATAATATTAGTTTTCTTAAAAATAAGTTCTACTAATAAAAAGATAAGTAAAAATAATGCAAATTTGCCAACAAGGAATGAAATAATCCCAAAAAGTACAATAAACAATATTTTTGATCTTTTTTAATAAATTTGAATACGTCGGACAAAATTAGGGTGCAACAGACATACAGGGGTTTCAAGTGGTTTTGCATACTCATATCTGGCTTCTCGAAGGTAGCCATTTGGTCTTCGACACAACCATTGTTCATCACATAATAACACATTGGCTTATGATGAGCCATATCCTCTGTAAAATCCTCCTCAACGTCATTTGGTACTGTGATAACATCGTACTCCGGAGGCAGTATTGATACCACATTGCAAACAACGTCGAAATCATCTTCAGAATCATCGAAATCAGACTCCATGTCTTCATCCATGTCAAAATCAGCATTTCTTTCTTTCACTGTTGACAATGGAGGAAATATTCTTTCAAGAGCAGGCCTTCTTGGCTTTTCTGCTACCACAGCCTTGCCTTTGCCCTTATTCGCTGCACACACATGACTAGCAACATTAGCATTCTTCTTTGTGGCAACTTCAGCTTTGTGAACCTCACTCTTCGCCACTATCATGCTGCGTGGAACTTGACTATTAGCCAAATGACTTGGAACCTGGTTAATGTCAAAGTGTGCCTTCTTCTTCTGTTGTCTTTGGTAACGACGCCACTGTGTTCTAGTCATAGGGTTCTTACCCTTATAGTTATTCTTATAATTAAACTTAATAGCATCAGTACCTGGCTTGACAGCTTTAGCACGTTGATTATTGGGCACCCACTCTTGGACAGGAGCACTAGCACTTGGGACAAAGGATTTACCTGTTGACAGCTTCAAATACCCTTTTGCTGAGGACTTCTCCTTAGCAAATTGTCGTTTACTTGTTGAAGGCTTTGCTGAAACCTTAGCCTCATAGCCAGGAAGATCTCCTTTTGCAAAGTCGAATTTTGGCCTGTTATCAAGCCATTTTCTTTTGCGTTGTTGTTGATCCTGATAACCTTCGACAGCTTTACCTGCTTCTTTATCGAAAACAGCACTGCACCTTGGGCAAAGCATAACCTCAGAATTATTCCACTTACACCGATTGAGGAAATCTATCAATTCTTCCTCAGCCTTTGGATACACAGCATGTATCTTCCCATCATATTCTTTTAGGGTCACTTCCTGTTTTCTACCTTCAGCATACATAAAACCTTTTAATTTCTCGGTGGCAGTCTTGACACACTTAGGAGGGTCTGCCAATTGAGCATCCACCATGCCTACATCAGCTTCGACAGGTTCAGAGTACATAGCTTCAGCCTTAGGCAATGGATCAACATCAATCTGCATAGGAGCTTTCATTTTCTTATCAGCAAATTTGAGTCTTCCTTCGTCAATTGCTTTTTGCACAATATCCCTGAAGAGCACACAACGGTCAGTGTTATGTCCCAAAAAATCATGGAACTTACAATAACCCTTTCTCTTTCTTTGGTCAAGAGTTGGTATTTTAAGGCCTTTAGGCACTAATATTTGACCATCAGTTACTAAAAGATCAAAAATTTCATCACATTTAGTAACATCAAAAGTATAAGTCTTAGGCATAAATCTATCGTTCTTAGGCTCTACAGGGTTATTCCCATTCGCAGGCCTTAATAATTTACAGGTATAAGGAGGACCAGGCTTAAGTTCAGCCACGTCTATCTCCTCTTCTTCGACATTACTATATGTAACGTCAAATTCTTCTTCGACATATGCCACTTTTTCTTTCTTATGATACCTACTCGACCTAGATTTTTCCTCTCTAAGCCTTTCAACTTGTCGAACTCTATCAGCCAAATGAGCCATATCTCGCAAATGAGATGTGTCTAATTTCTTTCTAATTGAGTAATCAAGGCCACCAGCAGCCATTTCGACAAGCTCATGTTCAGGGACTTGTGTGAAGCAACGAGATTTCAACAGCCTGAATCTGTTTAAGTAATCATCAATAGTTTCAGGCATTTTGCGCCGAACACTAGCCAATTCTTTAAGACTAATTTTCGACTGGCCCATGTAAAACTGTGCATGGAATGCCTTTTCTAATTGCCCCCATGTGTACATAGAACCAGGGGGTAATGTCGTGAACCAAGTGAAAGCATTTTTAGTTAAAGAATTTGGAAAATATTTCATCTTCAAATTCTCATTTTGTGCTAAGTCCCCAGCCTCAGTCAAAAAACGAGCAATGTGTTCGACTGTGGACTCATTTGTTTCACCACCAAACTTAGTAAACTTGGGAACTTTCCATCCCCTTGGTAACTCAGTTTGTAACACGTATTCACATAATGGTGATACAAAGTTAGGCCTTTGTAAACCTGTGTTAAGGCCATTTTGCGCCAAAATAGTTTCGACTAAAGTAGCTATATTGTTTTCTGCCCCAACATTGTGTTGTTGCACTTGTCGAACAACTTCATCAGCGTTCTGGTGTCTATTTACCAAAACTACTTCAGGGACGTGGTTTACTGCCCCTTGTAGATCGCCTACAACTGTCGACGCTTCGACTGCCACTGCTTCTTGGGGGTTAACTGGCGACGCATTACCCGCAATAATAGGAACGTGCCTATTATTAACCGCTGGAACCCCAAAAAAGTCTGCAATCCTACTCATCTGATTTGCCAACATTTGGTAACTGTCATTCGTATTTTGAATCAAAGGATTGAAAACTGTACCAATTTGTTGGGTAAGCATATTAACCATATCGTGATTACTCTCGTCTACTTGCTGTCTTAAGGCCAACAAAGACGTATTGGTTAATGCTGGGGGATTTCGACCAAATACGCTCTCAGAAGACACATGTGTAGGGGAAAAGGTCGAAACATGTGGCATTCCAGTAGGCATGCCATACATTCCCAAAGGAAATGGGGGTAGATGCACGTTATCCAAACGTGGGTCTAAACCGTTTCCCATTGCCATGTAAGGGCTATGAAGCCCTGCACTTAACGGCAACGACATTGGCAAAGATGCCATTTCTGACTGTGTTGAACCAACATTAGTCATTGATAATGAAGGAACGGTTATTGACGATGACGGTCCTGCGCTAATGTTTGCAGAATCCATTGTTGTTCCTTGCCCTTGTGAAACTACCGGGTTGGAACTAGATGCATTATTCGTACCAGAACGAACCATTTTACCACTTCTTAAGTGCATACAACAGCGAATACAAATAAGAGAGTACGAAAATGAACAAAATCAAAGGCAAAGTCCCACTGGGCGTGCCAATTTGTTTGCTGGTGTTTTTAGCAAACAATCACTAGTTTTATTAGAAGGTTTGTGAGATCAAACTAGAAAAATCTCAAAGCAATTGCCTTTGAATTGCAAGAGTTTTTGTTTCAGAAAATGTAGAAAAGGGGACGATTTGCAAATGATTAACAGAATTGAAAAGAAAAGAAGCAGTAAATGGTGCAGGAATTGTAAAGAAAAGAAGAACAAATTGCATTGAATCATAAAAAACGGTACACGATCACATACAGGGATTCTTCCACTCGTTTTTCGCTCTGGCTTGGAAGTTGGAGTTTCAGGAATCGGTTGTGTATTGTGATTTTCGCGACCTCTGTTTCTTCTCAGAGACAGTTATTTATACAAGGAAAAAAGGGGGGAAATTCGAACTAAGTAACTGCCTAACAATTTGAAAATAAGTAACTGCTCCTACTTTCGGCCAAATAACCGCTCCTACTTTCGACCGAAACGGCTCTGTCACGCTTCGACCCACTGCTAGTCTTCAACGCATAACTGCTCTGTTTTCTGTCTGTCGAAAGCCTGTGTCGATTTTCCTCTCTCTTGCTTTTGCTTCCCTGGAAACTTGTCGAGTCTACCTTGCACACGACCATTTTCTTTGTCGAAACAATATGGTCTTTGTGAAATAAATATAAATCAAGCCATGTTGACCATCTTTAATGTAGCCTGTCGAAATTACAGGCTAACAACGATACAGTGGATCAATTCTACTTGATATATTTGTTTACATTGCCTTTTTTTGGTGGTGTTACAACGTAAGAAAGACAAAAACGAAAAAAGGAAAAACAACACTAAGAACCTAGTTTATCCAGTCAGATAAGCGAATCCGCCCCCGGGAGGAGGGGGGGGGGGGGGGGGGGGGGGGGGGGGAGTTCCAGATGGTGGAACAAGATGAATGGGCTCCTTCTTTAGCCAGGAAATCAACACACTTGTTTGTATATAGTCCCCAGAAAAACAAGTCTGTATATAATCCCCAGGGTCATTTGAGCATAAACGTGAAAGAGGTTTATATCCTTCGTCGAAACAAGAGTGACGACCTCTAAACAATCACTTTCACAGGTTAAGAGTGCGTCATCACTGTTTTCATAATGAGAGAAACCACCTCCATAGCCCTTAACTCAGCTAAGAGTGCGTCATCACTGTTTTCATAATGAGAGAAACCAACCATCCAATCGCCATTTGAGTTTCTAACAATAACGCCAGCACTCAAGATAGAATTATTCTCAAGGAAACTGTCGTCCACATTGAGCTTCAACTTCCCCGTTGGAGGAGGGTCCAGTAGGCAATGAGCCAATTAGAAACTGAAAAGTCGAATTAAAAAAGTTATTTATTGGCTTTCACGTTAAACTCCACTTATTTGTTGTTTTCAGTTTCTAATTCGTACAGTAAATTCGACTTACGTCTCCATATATTAAATATTCACAATAAATAACTTTTAATATTTTTTTTTGACACTGGATTCCATTATCACGTAGTTGGAATGGCTGAAAAAATGGGGTGGTGTATAGCAAGAAATCCCCCAAAATAAGGGGGTACCCCGATCATTCTCTCATGTTTCTATTTAATCTTTTATTGAAATATTCCTTTTTTTCTTCAAATTTTACACTCAGTTAAAATATGAATTCCTATTGATTGAATTGTCTTTGGAATAGTTTGCATCAAATTTAAAGGGTGGGGACTAGGGACTATATTCTATGTCTAATCAAAGATATAGAAAAGAGAGGGGACCATGCAGCTCATTCTTGAAGTGTACCCTCCTATCAAAATCTATTAGTCTTATGAACCGTGCGATGCACGGGTTGCGCACACATTGAGCTATAGTTAACGACTTAAAATAATTTAAATGATTTATCTACATCGAGGAACTTGGCTAGCCACGTCTAAACTCGGCTTGCCAGTCTGTGTGGCTCTTCCCTACCAACAGAGTTTTTGCCACACTCAATATTCGAATCCGACACCTTGGGGTGGGATCAGAGCCTAGTTACCACACAGACCAACCATTGTTTGTGGGTTTTAAGCAGATTGATAACAATTGAAATCTATAATGGGTTTTTGGAAATGTAATATTTTTATATCAATATATAACTGAGATAATTTCTAATGCTCGTGTGATGCAGGGGATGCGCTAGTATCGATGAATGCAAATACACTAAGTTAATAATGGTTAGTAATAATTTAAGTATAATTAAGACCTCCAATAAAATTAAACAGTAAGAACCAATACATTCCATCAAATTAAAAACGAACATTAAAACTGAGTTTGTTAATTGTCGGAATCAAGTTCAAGAGCACCAAGTCGACACTTGTGTCCCAGGGTAGCTTATGCCTACTGGCCAACAACGTTGATTTGTAAATATATAGTCTAATGAGATGGAATAAAAATTAAATTATAACTATAAATTATATAAGAAGATTATACAAATAAAATGAACATTACCAAAGACACCGAAATTGAGCATCCATAGATATTAAGAAGAAAAGGTCTAAAGAATTTTAATAACATAGTCCATATTCATCAAATGTAAATATAAAACTGAACCCGTAATTAAAAATAAAAAGAGACAACACAATTCGAAAGTGAAACACATGGTTCTATTGTAAATGTGGCTGAAGTTTTCGCTGGAGTAAATGTAGCAACACAGTACTCGAAAGTAAATGAAATATAAAAATATAAACACCAATTTAAATATACTTTTAATATTTTTTATTGAAAAATATACTTCTAATACGTGTTTGTGGGAAATGACCAAAATAAAGAGGACAACACAAATAGAAAGTGAAACACGTGGGTATCATATAGGGTTGGATGAAAACCACTAATATATAGAAGCACCTATATAAAGTTGAAAGAAGATGATGTGGGGTTCGATTGTAAATATGGCTGAAGTTTCCGTGAATAAAATTTAATTATTATAAATTAAATAAGATTATAAATTTAAAAAGGAACATAATAAAAGTTAGTACGAAATGACCAAAATATAGAAGGTAACACAAATAAAAAGTGAAACATGTGGGTATCATGAAAGACTCAGTGAAAACCATAAATAAATTAGAAGCACCTATAGAAAGTCGAAAAAATATGATGTGGGGTTCTGTATATTGTTGATGTGGCTAAAGTTCCCCTGAATAAAAAATAAATAATAACTATAAATAAAATAAGAAGATTATAAACTCTTAAAATATAATATTAACAAAGACATTGAACTTTGTGTATTTGAACACCTAATTTTTTTTCCGAATGGTAAAGTAACTCAAAAGTCACTGCTTAGCATTTCACTTTACGTATTCTAACACGAATTTATTTTTTAACCAAATCAGTTATTGAGGAACAAACTCTAAGTATTAGAACAATTAAATTATTTTCAGAACCAGAAAGTACATCAAAACACACTGCTTAGTATCTAACTTTATGTATTTTGTTATCAAATCAGTTTTTTTCGTCCAATCGTTTATTTTTTTCTGAACTCTAAACAGTACTTGAATAGTTTAATTTTTTTCTGAACGCTAAAATAAAACCAAGCACACGACTTAACATTGCGCTTTACGTATTTTATCATGAAATTATTATTTTTTTCGGAATATTAAAATATTCAAAAAAGAGAAGAAAAAAGTTGAAGTTTAGAATTTAAAAAAATAGAAAAATGGCATAAAAGAAAAAAAAAAGAGGGAAAAACTAAAAATTATAAATAAAAAAAAAAACTAAAAGTTGGCGCGCTTCAGCGGCCAACTCGCATAATATATAGAGATAGTTGGTAAAGCAAATGCATTAACAATATCCTAATCATAATAATGTTTTTTATGAAAAAGAATAAGAACATGCTACAATACAAGGATTACTAATATCTCTGCTGCGAGGATAAATTCTGAGAAAGCCAACTTTCTGATTTGTTTTCATTACAGAACAAATGAGAGTGAGTGGAGAACTAAAGGTGCTAAGACAAAGACAAGGTCCTCTTTTCCTGTCCCTCTTTACCCTTTGTTCTTATCTTTCTCCCCCAAAGTTAGTCAATAATTTTTTTACATTCATCAAATAATGGACAACGTGTTATGCCTTTCGAGTCAAATTCTATCCAATTCTTGCATTTCATAGAATCTATACTTGTGTAGCTTTTGAATTCCCTGAAAATTATGGATTGAGACTTCCTTTCTATAACTTTTGTGCTGAACTCAATTTCTAACGAATCACATCCTTTATCCCCATAATTTCTTTCATCAAATGCCTTCAAGTAATTTGTAAGCACTATTAGCATCTCCACGTGTAGCATAATTTGTTCCGTTGCAATTTTTTTAAAACACGACTAGTTGCTTCAAACATATATATCAAACTACAAATAGAATTGAAATGTGATCCCTAACAAGTATCCCCAGCTCGTTTCAAAGTACCAATTTTATTTTGACCTTTATCAGTTATGATTTCATCAATCTCCTATAAATTTTCAATTTCTTCTAATTGCGTGCAGCTTGTAACATATCATGGCGCTTAGAAGAAGAGCAAACAACATTGACAACAAAAGTTGGCTTCTTAAAGAACTTATGACTTGACTTCTCTTGATACGGTAACCAAGGCAAGTTGCAATTGGTGTAGTATGCATAAGGACAATCCTTCATAAATGATGCTTGTAAACTGTTTCATTTTCCTCTCATATTGCTTGCACCATCTTACCCTTGAGCACGAATGTTAGAAACATCAAGGTTATGTCGAGAAAGCATATTACAAATTGCTTCCTTTAGAGTTAAAGCTATAGAGTCTATAAGATGTGCTACATCAAAAATCGCTCTTGTATTAAACCAGCTTTATCAACAAATTTTAACTCAAGAGACATTTATTCATTTTTTGACTCATCACGAGCTTCATCTACAACGATACAAAACTTATAATCACTAACTTCTTCATGAATATGTTTTTTCATCCTGCTAGGAAGAATACTCAAGAGCTCTTTTTGAATTTAATGTGAAGTATATTTGGCATTATATGGAGATTATCTTACACAACTTTTGCAACTTCATCATTATAAGATGTCAAGAGTTTTATCAAATGAAGAAAATTATCTTGTCTTTTGACTCGCTAGTTTCGTCATGACCCCTAAAAGGACAAACTTGAAGTGTTAACCAACGAACACCATCAGTTGAAGTCAATTCTTCACAATTTGTCTCGAGCTTTTTTTTCGAAATACAATAATTCCTAATATGACCCTGTTGATTCAACAATTCTTGACAACCTTTCATGTTGTGTGGTGAGCAAGGGGATCCTTCCCTGGGTGCTTAAGAAAAGGAGCATGCTTTCCATGTCTCACTCTCTTCCAACCTCTAGAACCTAACATGTAATGACGATGTATGATCCAGAACGTCCACTTAGTCCTTTGTTAGAAAAATAACATGGTAAGCAATTGCGGCATCCTTTGAAGGGAATTAACTAGAATTTTTGTTTTTTGATAAACAAGAGTATTTTCGTAATTTCACATATGTTAAAATTTTATATAGCGCGCTCTATTGATCCCAAACAAAGCGCTGCCATTGAGCATTGTCCAATATATTTCATAATTTTATTTATTTAGTTACTAAAAATTTACAAAATTTACAATTCTAATTATCAAAACAATAAATTTATATAATCAAACTACCTTTATTTTTGCAAAATATAATTATATCATCTTTTTCTTCATCAACATTATGTGTATTTAAAGATAAATGTGAATAAATCTAAAAAAAAAAGATAAATGTGAATATCCGTCCACCAAAAAATTAAAATAAATGTGAATATCCTCAAAAAGTAAACTCACCAATGGAATCATGACACACATTCCTCAAGATCACTATCCAACATGGACACTATCATGCAACTTTTAGCTGCAAATGGAGTAAGACTACATAACAACAATCAAATTTCGGTTGGAACATAAATTACGGTTACAAAAATAAACTTGATTTTCTCAAGTGTACTACTATTTAGTAAGAATAGTTTTTGAAAAAAAATGTAAGAAATATATTAGAAGCTGAATTAAAAACAATTTAATTATCACATTCCAATGCTCTAACTTATCAAGTAGTAATATTTGTGGTGAAGTCCCTGTGATCAGTTCTCTGCTTGGAGATATCGAAAGTGACTCTTGAACTTTTGGTGTTCTGTGGTGTGGCTCAGATCCTTCTTGAGTCCCTTCCCTCTTGCTAGTACGAGTTTTTAGACTAGTTTATTTCTTGTCGAATTTTATTTTCTCCTTCTATCAATATGGTGTTTTAGACTACATTGGGTGTATTTCTTAGATTTTCCCAATAGCACTGTTTTTTAGTAAGAAATAGTTTTTGTAAGAAATATAAGAAATATACTGTAAGCTGAATTCAGGGGCGGAGCCAGAATTTTTGTCCAAGGGGTGCCGACGATAAAATGTATGACTTAATAAAATACACTTCTATAAAAAATTGATATAGGTAATAATACTAGCCAATTAAACCGTGAGAATGATATAAATACTAGGTAATAAAAAAACAAGAAAAAGAAAGGAAAGTAGATAAAAATTTGATATAATCTATAAAAAAATATTGTTAACAGAATGATATAGAAGATTTGAAAAAGGAAAAACAAATGAAAGATTTGGAATTTTTTTTAATATATATAGGTAATAACACTAGTCAAGTAAAACGTGAGAATGAGATAGTGGGGCATAACCAAGTCAACCGTGAGAATAATATAGTGACTTGCAATTCCACATTGACGTAGTGAAACTCCAAACTCTGAGTTTTTATCAATTCTGAAAGTGTCGTACCTAATTTTTACTACTTTATTTTTAATTTTGAAGATAGTGGAGAGCTTGAGTATTTTTTATATAAAAACTAATATTTTTCAGAATTTTGGGAGAGACCATGGCCCCACCAGGTCCCCCCTCCCTCTGGTTGAATTGTAGACACCAACTAACACTAGACACTAAGTGTCTGCTTAGGGGTGTTCAAAACCGAACCGAACCAATGGGAAAACCGCAAACCAAACCAAACCAAACCGAAAACCACTTCTAATCGATTTTGTTCGGTTCTTTTTTTCATTGCACCGCGCGGTTCAGTTCGGTTTGCGGTTTTGATTTCAAAAACCAAACCAAACCAAACCGCAAGTAACACTAAGGCTTGTTGAATTACATCATTCCTTACTAACTTACTAGCCCAAATGCAACTAAAACCCAACTCTCACTCACTTGCTAGCCCAAATCCAATTAATTCTTTGACTCACTTACAAACAATCCATATTGTTATGCTATATTTAAAAATTACAATAAAATATTTAATTCAAATTCTTTTAAACATTGTCTTAGCTATCTTAAATGAATTAAAATAGAGTAATTTATATACTACATATATTTGAGTAAATTTTTTCTTAAAGATTTATGTTAGCCATTTTTTATGTTATTAATTTTAACTTTGTTTTAAATTATGTTTTGTCTTAGGAAAAACCGAACCAATCCAAACCGCATTGGTTTGGTTCAGTTTTATTTTAGGAAGATAACCGAACCAAACCAAACCGCATGTAATTTTACCTTGCGGTTCAGTTCACTTTTTGTCTCAAAATCGAACCAAACCGCACCACAAACACCCCTATATGCTTTATTATTCTTACTTTTCTTTTTTTACAGTTTAATATTTCTCTTTTCCCAATTATAACAGATCCGAATCAAATAGGTGACAATTCGAATTACTTTTGACGTCCATAAAAATGAAATTACTATTATGCTTATTTGTTGAAAAGACCAATCAAGTTTGAAGGAATCCACACTATTCAATTACTGTTATTTGAATATAATTTTCAAAAGTTATAGGGTATGTTTGTTATATATTAAAAATAAGTGATTTTCATATCAAATAATTTAGATATTAATTTTTACAACTTTTTTTAAAAAAATCCGAAAAATCCTTGTCAAAAAAAATCCGAAAAATTCTGTGTTTGTTTGTCATCATAAATTTCAAATAGTCTTTTTTAGGGTAAATACCACTTTTGGTCCTTTATGTTTGCACGAAGTTTCACTTTCGTCCTTTATCTTTTTTTGGTCCGTTTTGGTCCTTTATGTTTCATTTTGGTTTCACTTTCGTCCCTGTCGTCAGTTTAAACTAACGGACGCCACGCTGGCAGTTAACTGCTGACGTGGCATCCGTTTTCATTAATTGACGTGGCAAAATTAGCACAGGTGGCTTTTACACATCAGTTATTAAAATTAAAACAATTTGGAAAAACTAAATTAAATGAAACATTAATAAAACATAAAACATTTTGTAAAAACAAAAGAATAAAACAATTTTGAAACACCAGAATCAAAGTTGAAACTGGAATTAGAAAGAAAAAATTAAGAAGAGAGAGTGAAGAAAGCGACGAACAAAGAGAGTGAAGAAGAGAGAGCGACGAAGAAGACGAAGCAAGAAACGGAAGGAAAAACGTGAAATAGAAGCACCAACAAAGAAGACGAAGCACAAACGAAGCAAAAACAAAGGCCAGCTTACTGTTTTCGCCATTATTGAAGGTAAGAAGCTTGAAATTTCTGCCATTGTTAGGTTTTAGGGTTTTAGTTACTGCTTTTCTTCTACTGGTGTTTTTTGTGTATTTCGAGTTCCTTAATGTCTCGGTGTATGATTATTGTTGAATTTGTGAGGTTGTTTGAGTTTAGGGTTCGATTATGGTTTGGGTGTTTTTGGGTTTGTGGGGTCTGTGTTGTGTAACTGTACTGATACATGGGTTTTGTAGGTTTGTGGGAGGTTTTTGCTTTTGATTATTTGTGGTTTATGGTGTTTTTGCTTTTGCTTTTGATTATTTGGGGTTTGTGGGGTTTGATGAAGACAGCTATTGTTCATTGTGGCTATTGTGCACGTGTCTTCTGTTTTGTCTCAATTATTGTACAGTTTTTGTTTTTTTGGTTTACCTATTGTTTATTGTTATTGTTTGTTTATTGTTGTAACAGTTAAATGGAGACATTGAAAGTTGAATTGCATCATGGGGGATATTTTGTGGATGAAGAAATGAGGGAATATGTAGGGGAATTGGATACCTGGGAACTTGACCCTGATAAGTGGTCTTATTTTGAACTTTTGGGTCTACGAAAGGATATGGGGTATTTAGAACTTATTGGCATTTGGTATGACTTGAATGGGGTCAAAAAATTGTTTGAGAATGACCAAGCAGCCATGGAGATCCTCAAGTGGGCCCAACGTAATGGATGTGTGCACTTGTACATCATTCACCCAATATCTCAACCTGTTGAAGTTGAAATACCTCCTGGGCCCCAACTTAATGAACCAGCCCCACACTTGAGAAAAGTCTATAATTTCTCTCAAGCCCAAAATACTCCTCACCACCAAAATACTACTGAAACCCAAAATAGTCCTCACCACCAAAATACTCCTCACGCCCAAATTGTCATAGATCTTGAAAGCAACTGTGATGGTCAGAGGGACGAAAATGAAACCAATAGTGATGGTCAGAGGGACAAAACTGAAACCAATATTGATGGTGATAGGGACCAAACTGAAACTGTCCATGTTGGTGGAGAAGTGGAAGGTGAAGACGTTGAAGATGAAGGAGAGTATGATAGTGATGAGAGTGGTCCAAAAATTAGGTTTAATGATTCTGATGATGAGGAAGGAGAGTATGATGGGTTTGAAGAAGAAGTGGTAGAACAAAATGATGGTGTTGAAAAACAACAGAAAGCTACTGAACCAGAGAAGGTGGTGGAAAAAAATAAAGAAGCTGCTGAACAAGAAAAAGCTACTGAACCAGAGAAGGTGGTGGAAGAAAATAGAAGTAAAAAGAAGAAGACTAACAAGGGTAGGCCAAAGAGAAGGAAAGGCAAAGAGCCTGTCAAAGAACCAGCACAAAAAGCACCAGTGGATAAACATAGTGATGATGGTGACCAACTAATTATTGGTCTAAAGAGAAAGAGAAGAAGAAGACTCATTGATAGAGGTCTATCCGATGAAGAATACTACAGTGAACAGTTAGAGACAGAAGAAGAAGACTCATCTAATGAAGATGGTCAAAAAAAGACAACCAAATTTCCATCTTTTGTTATGCCAAAGAGCATGGAGGACTACAAGTGGGTTAATGGGACTCTTTTTTCTTCAAAGGAAGAATTCATAGATGCAATTAGAACTTATCCTGTACATAATGGCAGGGATGTATGTTTGGTAAAGCATGACAAAGCACGATGTAGAGCTGTATGTAAGGAAGGATGTGACTGGGTGGCCCTATGTAGCAAGATGCCTACTGAAGACACATGGCAAGTAAGAACCTTAGTTGATGAACATAAATGCAGCAGGGAGTATAGGGTGAAAGCATTAAAGTCTTCTTGGTTGGGAGCTAAGCTATACAAAACAATTAAGGAGAATCCCAATGTCAAGTTACTAGATATTGTAGACAAGATACATTCAAAGTGGACTGCTGGAATTAACAAGACAAAGGCGTTTAGGGCAAGGAAAAGGGCTCTTGATCTGGTTAATGGATGTTTTAGGGAACAATATAAGAGATTATATAACTATTGTCATGAATTACTTCGATCAAACCCGAATAACATAGTTAAATTGAATGTCGAAGGTACTATTGGAGGTGAAGATTACGTGGACAGACCATTGTTGCCTAGTTTTCAACGGTTGTACATGTGTCTTGAAGGATGCAAACTGAGTTTTTTGAGGTGTAGACTAATTATTGGTCTAGATGGCTGCTTCCTTAAAGGTTATTACGGAGGTCAGATTCTAGCAGCTGTGGGTAGAGACCCAAATGAGCAAATGCTTCCTATTGCTTTCGCTGTAGTTGAAGGAGAAAACAAAGACTCTTGGTCATGGTTTTTGGAGTTGCTTGTTAATGATCTGGGTGGCCGAGGGGCCTGTCAGAATTACACCTTCATGTTTGATCAACAAAAGGTTTGTTTCACCTTAGTCCCTTATTAATTTAATTGGTTTCATTTTAGTCCCTTTAGTATTTAATTTGTTTCATTTTAGTCCCTTTAGTATTTTAAGTTGTTTCATTTCAGTCCCTTATTAATTTAATTCATTTCATTTTAGTTTCCAACTTATGACATTAAACCTTATGTAGGGATTGTTGCCAGCTATGGAAGAGTTACTCCCTGGCGTTGAACAAAGGTTTTGCGTTAGGCACTTATATAGTAACTTTAGAAAGAAGCATCCAGGAAAGATATATAAAGAGTTGATGTGGAAGGCAGCAAAGGCAAGTTACCCACAAGAATGGGAGAGGCTCATGTTGCAAATAAGGAGCAAAAATGAAGAAGCATACAAGGATTTATTTAAGATACCTCCTAGATATTGGAGTAAATCTAGATTTTCATTTAGCTCAAAGTGTGATGTCCTTGTAAATAACATGAGTGAGGCTCATTTGGTATTTTGGATGTTTAATTGGCTGTATGTTTATTAATAGCCAATAGGTATTTTGGATGTGGATGATGTCATCCTTTTTTTGTTGCTTAATTGGCTGGATGTTTATTAATAGGCAATAGACATGATGACAGAACATATTTGGTCACCTTTGATTGACTTTAAGTATGTATGCTATGTTTCATTTTGGCCCTCTATGTTTATTATTTGGTTTCAGTCTTCTCCTATATGGTTTTTAAGAGTTTCACTTTCGTCCCTCAATTTGAACTACTACATAAAGCAATAACCTCCTACATGTGTAGACAGGTGTAAAACAATTTAAACACATTTGATACACAACTTACACGAAATTCAAAATACCGTTCTAAACATTGGGCAAATGTTCACAAAATTGAAATACGACTTAGAATTCAAACACGGTTGCACAATTACACATAATTACTGAACCTACCACCTAACTACTAGTTAAAGTTACACCATTACACAGATTTTCCACCTTTCACAATAAGCATTACACAAGCTACCACCAAAAGGAAAATACTATACAACACAATTTTCAACAAATAATTTGTAGACTCTCCATCCTTCTTCATGTCCTTAATAGTCTTTCTCAGTTCAACTATCTCCATTCCTTTTTGAACACAATCTGCACATTCCGTCTTTCCATGTTGTGTCTCTGCTCGTATCTCTGGCCACTGTGTCTCTAGATATTGTATTTGTCTTCGTGTCTAAGGAGGTCATGGATCTGAAGTCCATTTCATATATGCGCATCCAGGATCATCTTCAGACTGTGTAAACAAACAAATATACATCAACCACATAATCCCATAAGAAAGTGAGGGACCAAAGTGAAACAAATTAAAAACTGAGAGGGACCAAAATGAAACCAAACAAAAACATAGAGGACCAAAATGAAACAAAGCGTGAGTTGCAGAAAACCCAGATCTGCAACAATGGTGAAATACAAGGTTCAACAACCATTAATCTTACCATGAAATACCTACATCCCCAGAACTTCCTTCCCTTTTTTGGGGTTTCTCTCTTCACTGTACGAACAACACATTTTTCCTTACACAAACACATAGGTGAAGGTTGAGTTTGGGTAGATGGACCATACAATGGGTAGCTGTTCGAATTTGAAGATGCCATTGATTAAATGAAAAAGATGAAGATGAAGATGGGGTTTTCAGATTTGGCTCGTGGAGAAGATGAAGATGGGATTTTGATATTTGGGGCTTGATTTAGGGTTCTTCTTCCCTTTTCTTTTCTAGGTTTTGTTCTTCAAAGCTTCTAATTCTGATTTTCTCCTTTCAATCTGTTCTTCAGCTTCATGTTTTTCTTTTTAGTTATAATTTCAATTTTTGTTTTAATTGTTTTATTTATTTAAATGTTTTAATGCTGATGTGTGTAATGTGTCTATAATAAAATAATATTAGATTTACCACGTCAATTAATGAAAACGGACGCCACGTCAGCAGTTAACTGCCAGCGTGGCGTCCGTCAGTTTAAACTGACGGCAGGGACGAAAGTGAAACGAAAATGAAACATAAAGGACCAAAACGGACCAAAAAAAAGATAAATGACGAAAGTGAAACTTCGTGCAAACATAAAAGACAAAAAGTGGTATTTAGCCTCTTTTTTAATACAGTTGCACAAAAAAAAATTAGGCAAAATTACAATAAAAGACATACAACAACAATAATAAAATTTGATCAAAAAGAACAACAATAATATAATAATGTTTGATGAGTTGTAGGGATAATTTTGACAGAGAAGAAAACTTCCATGCTTCTCAAAATTTCTCTCTCATCAAATCGCAACCCATTTTTTAGGAAGTTAGTAAACTGTAAAAGCAGCTTTTTCATTTTAAGGATTTTGAGAACAGTTGAAACAAATACAATTGGAATCATTAAAAATGGGTTTTCAGTTAAACAAAAATGATTTTCTTATAAAAAAAGTGGTAACAAATAGGCTCATAGTAGATAAGTTTTATTAGATTTCCAATGGAGAAAGTTTTTTTTTGGATCTGATGGTCAGAATGACAAGTGTCAAGACTTAACACATAAATAGGAAAATTAAAGTTCAACACTCAACGGGGATCGAACCTGACAACTAGGTGTCCATAAACAGTATTTCTGTTGCTGCAACGAATCAGCCTCGGATTCTATTGGAGGAAGTTAACATCAAATCATGTCATGTGAGCAAATTAAAAACAATTTAATTATCACATTCCAATGCTAACTTCCTCGGATGAGTGTCAACCACCGCTTACAATGGAATTGCAATAGTGTGATGATAGTATAGTATCCAAGTTCACAAGCATAGTGTCAACCACCGCTTACAATGTTGTGTTGACAATGCTTGCATGCGTATTAGTCTGACAATACTCCTCAACAATAAGTTGTAGCGCTTTCGTGAGACAAACTCATGCAACCTCTCATTGGACAAATGGTGTTAGCATATCACTTTACGTATTTTTTTATGAATTGATTTTTTTCCCCATTGAATTGATTATTGAAGAACAAAATTTGCATATTTAAACATTTACATTTTTCGACACTGTAAAGTACTCCTTAAAATAAAAAAGAAAGAAAAAAACCTGAAGCATAAAACAAAAAGAAACAAAAAAAAAACTTAAACAAAAAAGGAAGAAGAGGAAAAAAACAAAAAGAAAAAAACTGAAATGAAAAAAATAACCGAAGTTCGCGTTGAAAGCAAATTTCATACCGGCCAACACTGAGAATCAAACTCAGGAGCACATTGCAAAATATAAAATCTAATAACTGTAAATAAAAATTAAATTATGAATATAGATTAAATAAAAAGATTATCGATTTTAAAAGGAATATTAACAAAGACATTTAAATTGAACATCCCCCATAGATAAAATAAGAAGAAAAAGTCTAAAGAATTTTAATAACATAATCTATATTCGTCAAATGCAAGTATAGAAAATTAACCCATAATTAGAAGGAAAAGAAAACTACACAATTAAAAAGTGAAACACACAGGCATCATGCATGATTGAAGGAAAACCCGTGATAAAATAGGACCAGTTATACAAAGTTGAAAAAGATTATGGAGGTTTTCTTATAAATGTGGCTGAAGTTCCCGTTGAAAGAAGAGGATGAAGATTCTATTGTAAATGTGGAAGTTCCCACAGGAGTCAATGCAGCAATGTTGTACTCGAATTTTAAAGAAAGATAAAAATATAAACACTAATTAAATAATGGTTTAAATACTTGTTGGTGCGAAATGACCAAAACATAGAAGAAAACACAAATAGAAAGTGAAACACGTGGTATCATGTAGGGATGAATGGAAATTACCAATAAAATAGAAGCACCTATAGAAAGTTGAAAGAGTCTGATTGAGGTTATTGAGGATCGAACTTCGTGTACTTGAACATTTAAAAAAAATTCGGGACCCTAAAGTACCCCAAAATACACTGTCACCACCGCACTTAACGCATTTTTTCACAAACTTATCATTTTTTTACCTCACCGGTTATTTACGAAATAACTTCTTTGAAGAGTTAAATTTTTTTGAATCCCAAAATACTTAAAAATATACAACTTGAGATTTCACTTTACGCATTTCGTTACAAAATAGTTTTTTTATACCATTAAGTACACCAAAACACTTTTTTTTGACAATACCAAAACACACTTTTTAACATCTCACTTTGCCTATTTTTTCATGAAATTAATTAGTTTTTCAATGAATCGATTATTGAAGACCAAAATTTACATATTTAAACATCTAATTTTTTTCGAGACTGTAAAGTACTCCTCAAAATATAAAAGAAGCAAAAACAAAAAAAAATGAACTAAAAAAATTGAAATAAAAAAAGAAGAAAAGAAACAAAAAACAGAAAAAAAAGAGTGGAAGTTCCCGCGCAGCATGACAAGCCGCATACGTTATAGAGATAAGCTATGGGAGATATCAAAGTTTTTTTTGGCCAACTAGGGATATCGAGTTTTTTTGGCCAAAATAAACAGTACGGTGGGTCCTCAAGTGAAAGCCCAAACGATATTGATGAGCCCATATAGCATGATAGAGTGGGGGGTTTTTTCTTTTGTACCCCCACCCCTTTGACACTATACCCCACGCACCCTCGAAAAGACCAAAATACCCTTCACAAAATTTAAAAACCCCAACAAATCCCAACTCAAAAAAAATATTTTAAATCGAATTTAGGTAAATCCGATTTTCCCCTAAAAATTTTTAAAAATTAAAATCGGATTTATCTAACCTATAGGTAAATTCGATTTGGAAATCGGATGTACCCCACCCATAGGTAAATCTGATTTTTTATTCAAATAACAAATAAATAAATCATTTAAAAAATTAAAATTATATTTTTTTTAGAAAAATAAATTAGATATGAATAATATGAATATCGGGCGTTTTTTGATTTTGTTTAGGGTGTAGTTCGTTAACACGTGACGATGTTATACGTTGAGCGAATAATTTAGGCTAAAAAGTCGGTTTTCGGCCAACCTACTCCGATTGTAATGAAACCACAGCCATTAAATCCGGAAAAAATCAAGGTTAGTACATATGATATTTGGGAGGTCATTAAGTTAGCTGTTGGGTAGTGGCAATAAAACTTATTTGTATTGGATAGAAAATAGTGTGTTATTGAAAAAATCGAATCGAAATTTTGACAAACATAGGATTTGAACCTGTTACT
Organism: Astragalus glycyphyllos; assembly: GCA_963573325.1. Classification (NCBI taxonomy): domain Eukaryota; kingdom Viridiplantae; phylum Streptophyta; class Magnoliopsida; order Fabales; family Fabaceae; genus Astragalus; species Astragalus glycyphyllos. The sequence continues at coordinate 93,579,556 of OY754307.1, forward strand.
TGACTGTGATACACATTCCGACTTACCACTAACCCACAAGCCACACTCTAAAATTTAAAGCACTTAATATGTATATATCTAATATCACTATCTTCTTCAGAACCAAAACCGAATTGAATCAGAACTAAGAAACAAAAACGAGTTTCGTTTTGATTGTGAAGATTTGAGTTTCAATCAGATCTTCGTTTCACATGAGTGCTTCCAGATCTGTTCCAGATTCATTTTTGTTTTCCATATCTGTTTCGATTTCACTTTAATAATGAATATCTGCAGATTTCGTTTTAATGATGGAGAAATCTTTGATCTTCAATCTTCCTCTTCGTAATTTCGTTTGCATTTTAATTAATTAAATCCATTTTCCTTGGTGTTTCCGTTTGCATTTTCTGGGTTTCTAAGGTTGAAAATGAACTTGTCAAAAAAAGAAAAAAGGTTGAAGATGAAGATCAGTATTTTTCCAGATTTTTTTAAAAAACTAATTACGAATTATGTATTATATATTTGTAAGTGGATCATTATACACAAGTGTTTGTGTGGTTTAGTGGTAAAGGGGAGTGTGTTTCACTATGGGGTTGTGGGTTCAACCCTTACCCTTGTATACTACATTGTCAGATAATTTCAATATCTTCTGTGGGTACAAATGCAGCTTTAACAAAAAATGTATCTGTGTTTGTGATTCATGAAAATATATACTAGTAACAGTATCCAACTTTAAAAAAATTAATTTCCTTTGCTTCAATTTTTTTTTAATTCCCTCAAATAAACATTTCCAAAACAGTGATGGAATACATGCTGTGTGACTCAAATAAACATTTCCAAAACCGTAATGGGCATCAGAGTGGGAATCAGAGTGTGATGAGTGCTCATTGCTCAATGATGGAAATGCAAAGCAACTAGCAAGCAAAGATGCCCACTCTCAAAAAGTATTGCTGATTTGGCAAAGAGGGATATTTGCAAAAATGATGATGACCTATACAATTTCTCTTGATGGTACCAATTTTTAGTTCTCTTAGAAGAAAACAATTGGTTATGCTTGCGTCGAATTGACAACCATTATGGATGGATAATTATGCTCTATCAATATTGGGCTATTCATTTATTCAATATAAATGAATAATAAATTTTTTACGCAAACCCCTTATAAACATTCGTGTTTGGTTTCTTTTTTTAATTGTTAAAAGCTGAAACTATGGGAATCGAACTCAGGAGCACTGAGTCGGCCCCATGCCCTAGAGCGGTTTATGCCAGTGGACCAATGGTATTGATTTGTAAAATATATAGTCAAATAACTGCGAATAAAACATAAATTATAGCTATAAATTAAATAAAATAGATTATAAAATTTAAATCCTATACTCCCAATTGAAAAAGAAATATCTGGATTAAATCTTATTGACTTACAAACCCAATTTCAAAGGCACTTAAAGATTATCAAAATCATGAACAAACAAAAAGAATAGATGGACCAGAGTTATAAAATCATTTTTGAAGGCAGAGATTGAAAAAATGAGAATAAATTCCAGAATTTCCCAACCTCGAAGAATAGATATTCTCCCTCTATCACTAATTCTACTTATAATGCAACAGACCTCCAACACATACTCCAAAATAACAGAACCTCATGCCTAATTTAGAAATGTTACAAAATAGCAGTACCAATCTTCAATTTTGTAATGCGGTAGCAGTCTCTCCTCTAATTTTTCATTAATTACATTTCCATGATATCCAAAATGAACCTCTTCTGGATCCACGTGGTGAGACACGTCTTTCTGCAAAATGAAATGAAAATTTAAAAGCCCTATAATAATAAATCAAAATGAAAACTAAAAATAAATAAATAACCAAACAGGATGAAAAAGAATTGGATAAGCGTCATCTACTTATCTAATGCATATGGGAGAGCCAGCTACTTTTATTGGCATAAGGAGAACAAACTTGTCATTGATGATTAAGGCTCAACCTAAACATGTTTAAATTCTGCAATATCATATATAAAATATACATACTTAAGTATAGATGCTATGTATAAATATATGAAGGCCTAAACATAGTAACTTACTACCTTAAGTGATACTCATACACCTCCGATCCCAAGAATGCTGATTATGCAATAAAAAATTTGTAGAACTTTAATAAAGGGTTGTTGAATGTTGAACTATTTCTAGACTTCAAGTTTTCGACTTACAGACATAATAAATAAAAAAAATACAAACAATCAAGCACCATTCATTCCATAGTCGATACTCGATAGCTATAATAATCACAAAACCTTGCCTTATAACCAAACACAATACAAAAAAAAAAAACCAACACAACCGTAGTACCTGTCCATGGCTTCCTTGTCTTTGCATCCTAAATTGATGCATTTTGAATCAAATGCCTTTTTCCATCAAACTACTTATTGCTTAGTGCATGTTTCATAGATTGTTCATGTTTGTAATTGCTGCTACTATCTTGAAAACTGGAAGACTTTTGCTCTTCTTCCAATTTTTCAAGTTCATTAGTATATCTTCATCATCTTCAGCAAAATCATCAGGGTGATAGCAAAAATCAAAACTTTCAGAGCTTCTCTCATCCCCAAAATCAAAATCCTCTGCAATTTGTTCATTGTTTTCCAATGTGTCATCCTCAGAAATATGTGTCTGACAAAAAAACCATCACCTAATCAACGGATAGAATCTGGCTCAGAACCTGAACAAATGAAATCATCATCAGAAAGAAAATTGTGTGCATAGTGTTCCAAAGTTTTTTGTTTTATAGACACCACACCCTTTAACTTCTGTGACATCTCATCTTCATACAAATTTTGTGAGAAACTATCAAGAATTTCAGCATTAATAATTTCTTCACTTTTTTCTGGCATGAATTTCTTCCCTAATAAGAAACCAGAATCATTGGTAATTTCATTTTCCAATGGAAAATGATCATCTGAGTGAAGAAAACATTATATGACAGTAAAATTTGCAGCGTCCGTTTCATTCAAGAATTGGCCGAAATTTTTTTGGGTGAGATAAACTCATACCCGTTGGTGCTTGTAGAAAATGTGTCCCTCCTCTCAATATCACTACTTTTCACAACAGTTTTCCTTAAATTCTTCCCTAAAAATGTAATTCCAACTTTGATATTGGAATTTGATAACCAATTTTGATGTCTCTTCTTCTTCTATGTCAAAATTCCCACTATGATCAACAATTTCAGTACTACATTCTCTTGTTGAATCTACTTCCTCAAGTATACAATTAGACTCAATTTGATTCCTTACATGTGAAAGAGAATCAAAATATTCAGAATCTTTAGAAGAAAATCCTGCTCCCCAGCATCCTCAGTATTTGACTCAATTTGAAGATTTTGAAGAGAAAATTAAGAAGAACTGTTGCGTTAAAAACACACTTAGAGCAAGTGTACTCTCTCGCAGAAGTAGTATAAAAGATTATCGTGTCCACAGGGATTAATTAACAAGTACCAAACTACTTAAAATTATTTATTGTTTAGACAAGTGAATAATTGAGATATAATTGAAAGAAATAAAAAGTAAGCAAATAACAAATAATAAAATGCAGAATATAATCGATGGAGAGAGAGGTCTAGCACTACAAGAAAAACTGGATTTTCCGGCGACCAAAATCCGCCGGAAATGACCAAAATCCGCCGAAAATGTGGACTTTCCGGCGGATTTTTGGCGCCGGAAAAACCCTCGTCGCAAACAGTTTCCGGCGGATTTTCCGCCAGTAATTTCCTGCGGATTTTTGGTAGTTTCCGGCGGATTTTCCGCCGGTAATTTCCGGCGGATTTTTGGTAGTTTCCGGCGGATTTTTGGTAATTTCCGGCGGATTTTTGCAAAAAAAAAAAAAAAATTTATAAATCCGCCGGAAAGTCCAAAAAATCCGCCGGAAATTTCCGGCGGATTTTTGGTATTTTCCGGCGGATTTTTGCAAAAAAAAAAAAAAATTTATAAATCCGCCGGAAAGTCCAAAAAATCCGCCGGAAAGTTTCTGTGGGATAAAAATCCGCCGGAAAGTCCAAAAAATCCGCCGGAAACTACCGTGGGATCAAATCCGCCGGAAATCTATCAAATCCGCCGGAAAGTTTCCGACGGATTTATATCCGCTGGAAAGTTTTGGACAGTAAATCCACTATTTCTTGTAGTGTAGGGTCGCGGTTTCACTTGCAAGCTTCGTTTCCCGTATGTCTAATTCTACCTGAATTCCCTTATTTTATTTAATTACCAATCCCTTTACTAAAGCTATTAATCCGTTTGGTCTTCGCGATTAATATTCTTTTTCCTAAATTAACCCTAGTTTGGTCATGCTAGAATTTAAATTTAAGAAAAGCATAAAGTACAAAAAGGTTGAATGATTGGAAGACTAAATTAAAGTTTGGTCATGCATTAATTTTAGCCCCAATTATCCTATAGGTCCACCAACTAATTGCAGTACGGTCGCTGATCAACTAATTGATTATGAACATGAAAAAGGGTAGCTAATCCTAATTATGTGATAAAAACAATAGGACAATATTAATTGAAATAAAACTAGGAATTCAAAGTATAAATTAAAACATAAAAAGGTCTCAAAGAACACAAGATCCACCTAAGACCCTAGAAGAAGATTTAGCAATCCATAGTTATCAAGACAATGAAATAAAATTAGGAGTCATAAATTACAGAGATAAAAATAACCCGGAGTAGAGAAATTTATGATCTTGATAATTTAGTCTCCTTTTTCTGCTCCAGAGCTCTCTCACGGTGACAAGAACAGGTACCTAAATTCTTCCTCTCCTTCCGTCAGCGTCCTCGTGTCAGGATGTGTGAATAGTTGATAATGTTGTGCAGCTCCTCAATTTTGTGATATGTACGGCTAGTTCCTTTTTGCAATACCCGTATGCCTTTTATAATAATTCCTTTAGGGTTGTGTAATTCCCATCCATATCATTAGCCTAGATTTCTTTCCTTTTTATCTTTGATGCTAACTTGATCACCAAGTTTGTTGCTTGCCTATTTTGCAGCTCACGTGCCTTCCTCCAATTAACTCATGGGCTTCCTTTCTTTCTTTTGCTTTCTAGCCACACACATATAATATATTATATAATATACATATATAATATTTATAAAATATTATATACATACATTAGTAATATATATATATATATATTATTTGCATTTTTATCTTTCCTTCATTCCTACAAAATATAGAGCAAATTTAGTCAACAATTTATATAATTGATAATAATTGCTCTAAAAAGTAATCCAAAAATATCTCTAAAAATACACTAAATTGGAGTTTATCAAGAACAAATTGGGTTCATTGGTTCAGGATTATAGAGTCTGAAATCAAGAAACAAAATAGAAATAGATCATTAAAATGTTATCAGAGAGAGAGCAAAGTGGAGAGAGATATCAGAGAAACAAACACCAATCTAGAACAATCCGTTGGGAGAATAAATCTTCTATGACTTCAAATTTGGTTCTTGATCGTCAACAAAACATGCTCATCCACAAATTTATTATATTATTGAAGAGTTATATTTGAAATTTAGGGGAAGAATTCCTGATTACTTTGAACTTTTCAATAATATCTAGAGAAGCATATTATGAATTCCAGGCACATGATGTAACTCAAAGAAATCAAATGAGAAGCCCAGCTTCACGGAAAACGCGAATGCATAGAATAAAACAACTTAAAAATCAGGTTTTGATGTCCAACGTGTGAAGGAGAAAAGAGATGTGATAAAAACCAAAAACACAGAGTTATGAGGGGAATAGGCTAGAGCAGAAACCTGAGAAACTTCTAGTGCAATTGATGAGCTCCATTGCAAATTATCTACATTATATAGAAATAGGTATCAAATTGTCAGCACAGTAATTCATAAATTCAATATGCAAAGTGCACAAGTTAATTAGAAAAACTAAATGATTATCTTCCTAATTCATACCTCAACAATATCAAACACAAAATGAGAGACAATGAAACTAACCATGAAAAATCTATCTGCCGTTTTCGCTGAATCAGGTTATTCTCTCTTCTCTCTACTTCGTCTCTCTCGTTTCTCTCTTTCTACTCACTGTTCCCTTCTTTTCTTTGACTGAAATTGATGATTCTTTGTAGGTTATTGACTGCAACTTGTTCAATTTGTGATCAGCAACAACAATATGAAGGAAATAATCAGAAACCCCTTTCTGATTTGGCGATTTCGTTTAGTTAGCAAACCCTAGGATTCACAAACAATGATTATTCTGTTTTCCTATTGTTTGCATGAACGAAATGTTGCTGGATGTGTTGAATGCGAGAGTTAGAACCAAACAATGGTAGAATCGAAGGTGAACGAAGGTAAACAATAGTACACTTAGGTGGAACTACCTCTCGAAGGTTAACGAATGTTGCTGGATGTGTTAAACCACCTTTCTTCATTTTCTTTTCATAGTTCCCATCATTGTTATATATGTTGGCCTCATATTTCCGAAATAACAGGACATGGAAGAGTTGATGAGTCCACCACCAGAAAAAATCTTGTTGAGGTGGATGAATTTTCATTTAAAGAAACCGGAGTATAAGAAGACTGTCACAAACTTCTCCTCTGATATACATATGCTATCATCAACCAGTACTATTTGATGTCAATGTGTGTTTTGTAAGTTGTTCATTAGATTGGCAGTTTTCAAAGCTTAATTTACAGGCAACTTGGAACTTTTAGTATTAATTGAAATCTTATTCATATGTTACTAAGTAGGAAATAAGTAAGTTGTAATATTGAACTTTAGTAGAAATGAATTATCAATTATGTCAAGTGAGAATTTTTAAGTAAAAAAACAGGAGATATTCCATGTTGGATTCTTGTGATGTTTTCTACTTTTCCTTTATACCTTTTCAAGTTAGGGTGAAATCTGTAGTCAAAGTTATGAGCTATTAATTAGAAAGAAGCTTCTTAATACATTTTTTGTAAACAGTCTGTTCATTAATACATATGGTTCTGACATTGCAGGATGCAGAGGCATATGCTCACCTTCTAAATGTTCTTGCACCTGAATACACTAATCCATCCACGTTAGCGATCAAAAATCCTTTTGAGCGAGCAAAGTTAGTTCTGGAGACAGTTTTTGGGAGCCACAGTAAGTAAACCTCAACCTGATTTAAGCTGATATATTTTGAATCATAGAAGCTCACTAAGGTGGTTTTTGGTGTCAGATCAAAAAAGAAAGGAGACAATGTTCCTCCTTTTTTAACTCATTACTGCTGGTTAACACAAACAAATGAATAATTAAATGTTATGAAAAATGCAATACTTGTACCCAAAAAGCATAGATTCAAAATGTGTTTTCCCTCAAATAATCGTTGAATGTGTTTTGAAACCCAGACTATCTGTCGATGCGTTAACGATTGAGCCACATTGCTATATATAGTTATAAATATAAGACACAACAACAATAGATTTTGTTCCAAATGACAATGTAAATCCAAAAGATGTCAACAAAGTGTAAGATGACATTTCAGTGACATTAACATTGATAGGAAGAAACAACTTTATTGATAGGAAAATAAAACCAATATAAATAGAAAAAATGATATATAGATAGGAAAGTAGGAAACTGTTAGATACAAAGCAGTTTTAAAAGAATTTTTAACTTATACAGTGGAGGTAAAGTTTTATTTATGCTTTTGCTATTTTAAAATGAACACTTACTTAAAAGACATTTACTACCTTCATCTTCTGTAATTATTTTAAAAGTGTGTAACTCAGTTTCTGTGTTTTGATATTCTTGGTAATCTTTGTAGCATATTGCTGGGTTGTTCTCAAGTGGACTCATGAGATCATCATTGTATTCCCTGAATAGGAACTCTTTTTGTTGGAGTAGCCACCTGCAAGGTCAGGATCAGCCATAGTAGAACGAGTTTGCTGAAAGAGGACATTTTCAGAGGTGTGTAAGTGTGATACTGATAGATATGCCATAGAGTGTATAATATTGAATCATTGATGGGTGAATTTCTGAAACTCTTTTACCAAATCAGTTTATGGAGGCAATACAAGTTATATTTATACAATTTATATTTATAGTATTAATTGTATTAAGTACTATTTATCTTTTAAGGATATATTGTTATCTATGAAATCAAATAATTTATATTTGATGTTAGAAGAAGCTTGTTACTTGATAGTCAACAAAAAAGAAAAAGCTTCTTACTTACTTTTGAAGAATATGAAGGTAGAGTGTACTGTTTGAAAATCTGAACCCTTTTACCTTACCAAATGGTCTGAATCTGAAAATCTCAAACCTTGAAAAGAGTGTAAAAGAGAAATGCAAAGGAAACATAATAAACATAATGAGATATTATAACAAAAGCATAATGAGATTGAAGTAGCATAATGAGATTGAAGTATTTAAAAGTACAACTAACCACAAATATGAAGACCGAATGAACTTTAACCAATTTTTGGCAATTTTGTTTCAGGTTTCTGTTATAAGAGAGAAAAGCAGAGATAATATGTTAGCCAAGATCAAATAAAGTTGGGATTGTTGAAATTGTTGAAGGGAAGAAGGGAAGAAATTGTTGAAATAGTAAGAGAGGGGAAACCATTTAGTGAAGAAGCATTGAAGAGAAGTTTTAGCTTTTGAAATCATTTGAGAACCAGCTGTTGTGCTTGCAAAGTTATTTGAATTTGGGATTGCACTTGCATTTTGAATTTTCTACGCGGAGGACAGCAAGATATGATGTGAGGTATATCAATAGCTAACCACTTTGTCAACAAAATTGCTGTTCATTGTCATAGTTGCAAAGAGGGCATTAAAGTCAATGTGAATATTTAAATCTTGAGTATGGTTGTTTGTGTTGGTGAGAGCAATGAAGAGAGTATAGATAGAGTAGCAGGCATTTAATGGTTCATAAAGAAAAGCAGAGTTGAATGGTTCATAAATCTTGGTGAATATTTAATTCTTGGTATATAGATATAGTATTAATGTTTATGCTGTTGCTGTTAAAAAGACAGACTTGTACTTCATTACACTTTGGTTTTGTTGTAGTTGTAAAGCAGGTGCATATAATTAATATTGGGGTGAGAATTAAGTGTATTGAATGGAACGAGTTGAGTCGGCCACACGTTTTTACTCCCTCGGTTCCTGATCTTTGGTACTTTTGGCCTTTTATTTTTGTTCCAAAACAGTGGTACTTTTAAAAATCCAATGTACAATTCACCTAATTTTTCCTAATATACCATCTATATTTATTTATCCTTTTAGAGTTCCAACGCATGAGTTAATTGTCCCAAGACTATTTTACTTTAACTTCAATTATCCCAATACAACTACAAGTGGGGCATTTTAGTACTTAAACAACACAAATTAATGGTACCTTAATATGTGTGTAACAAGCTAAAAGTACCAAAGATTAGGAACGGAGTCGGTAGTTGATTTTTCTTCTCAACCTTCAATTTGAGGTTAAAAAAATTGTGGTAATGCAACTTTAAATGTTTGCTGCACTTTGGCTACAGTGCACTACAACTCTTGCATCTTTTGTAGCTGAAATCACGTTGTTGCATGCAACCAATTTCTATTGCCGCCTATTAATCTTGTAACCCACGTTAATTGCTGCTTGGAAAATTTCGTTTCCCGCTTCCATTCCTGCTACACGGGTTAGCATTAAAAAATAAAGATATCTACTTTTTAGTTGCTAATAAAATACTGTTTATCAATATTTTCCGCTGTTCATGTGCACTATTCATAAAAATTTGTCACTGTTTATCAACCACAAATGTGGTGTCACGTGAATGGTTTTTTAAAACCATTGGGCCCACAATTTCTAATTTACCCTCCCAAACTTGCCTCCAAAATTTTGAATACATACACAGTCAACGAAAAGCCAATGATGCGTGTTATATACACTTCTAGCAACTATACACTCAAACCTTTATATAAGTGGGTCCCACAATGAAACTAGCTTTCCTTCTCCTATACTCAACTTTGGCTACATGTAGTACTCACACTCCCGTACAGCTCTCAGGCAATTGATAGAGATATAAAGAACTTTTCTCTTTCTCTCTCCATATACTCTTCTTCTTTCTTTCAAATTCACCATCCTCTCCATATACTCTTCTTTCAAAGTAAACAAAAACCAGCCTCTCAATAATGGGTTTGGTTTTGCACCAACACGCTAACAAATTTAAATTTGCTGCAAATTCAAATTTCATTTCTGCAACTTACTCTCACAACAGTAACCTACTCTGCAAAGTCTACTTTCTTGATATTCTCCAAATATCTCTTTCACACCATGGATATTATCTTCCAAACAAACCACTTTAGAGAAAAGGAAGAGGCAACAAAACCACAATCAGGTTCTGCTCACCGAAGGAACAAATACAGAGAGAGAGAAAACGGAACGAAGAAGGAAACACAGCAGAAGGAAGAGAGAAGCACTGGCGCTTCTGGTCACCGAACCACCGCTAACGATGACGAAGGAAGAAGAAGAAACAACGATAATACTACCATAATCAGGTTTTGTCTCTGTTAACCCTACATCAACTCTCATTTCCCTAAAATATGATACCTATTTCGACTTAAATCTGTATTTTTGCTTTCTATTTATCTTCTAGGGTTACAAATCGCATCCAACGCTTCTAGTCACCGAACCACTGGGAACGACGACGAAGGAAGATGAAGAAACGACGACAAGACTTCCACAATATCTGTTTCTGCAAAGGCTACGATTCAAGTAAAAGTTTCATCCCTCTTTCTCATTCTATTATAACTTACATGACCTCTAATGTTTGCAGGGTTTTGTAATTGTTTATTCTTTTTCAATTTTCACTGATGTTGTTTGGGGGCTTTTTCCAGGAATAGATAAAGAAGGGGTGCGATTAATTGCAAAAAGAACAAAAGATTTTGTAAGACCCTCTAGGTACCAGTGAGAATTTAACTGAATGGACATTGGTAATATTCTTGATATTGTCAACAACTGAATGTTTTTATTTAGTCATTCTCTTTCCTTTTTATCTTTCAATTTCCACTCTTTCATTTGTAATTGCATTGCTGTCAAAAAAATTAGTTATTGCATTATATATCATACCAAAAACTCATTATAATATATTGTGCTTACTTTTAATTTTACATGAGTGTCTGACAGGTGCCTCATGAGTTAATGTAGGAGGTGGTGAAGTCTCTAATTAATCTTGGATTGACAATTTTTTGTATTTCCATTTTTGTTAGTTTGTCTTTGTGTGGCATACAAACATTTCGATTTCTTCTATCTTTGTATTCCTTTTATCCTTCTTATAGGTCACATGCTTTCACGATGGTCACCCTTTGGGATTCAACTACTAGTGCTTCTTGCATAGATAGTACTGTGATGAAATTACAAGTATTCTTGAGTAAGATACTTTCCAGCATTATCTTGATATTGGAAGATGTATTCTTTTTTATGTATATTCTGATCTAGAATGAATGTTTGAATTGAAAATTTTCACCTTTTCATGTTTTATGGCATAACCAAGACTTAGAACAATGCTCTATATAGATTTATAGACCCCAAAAGTTGTGACATACCTCTAATTCAAACATTCATTTTTGAGAAGGAAGGAAATTTTGGTTTGAGTTTCTCAAATTCTATTAGGTAACTAATTTTTGTTTGTCATTTGCTTCTTCAGGCATTTGACAACAAGAAATATGGAGATGATGAGGCTTGGAGGCTTGATTCTAAAGGTAGCTGATTGACTATGCATTCTAGAAGTTTGATATTGTGAAATGATAATTTCTTCATTTGGATACATTATAGTTGTCTTAATCTTGATTTCAATTTATGGTTTGAGCTTCTTTTTTCTCAACATGCTTCATAACACTCTAAATATGACCCTTATCTTATGCAAATTTAGAAGACCGTGAAAAGTAATAAGGTAAATGTGGTGGCAGCGCCAAAAACAGGTTATGCTTTGAATTGTTAAAATGTGATTGAACCACATGTTCTTATAACAGTCCACATTTTTTGGATTATAGCAATAGACTAGAATAGCTCTCCCGGCTATCAGCCAAATTCAGGTATTCACTACTTTTCTTCTAAATTTCTCTTCTATTTTTTCTTATGAAATTGTTTTATGCATGATTTTGTAAAGCTTACTTGCAATTCAGCAATGTTCTTGCTCTCTTTTATTGGATTTCGAAACTTTGTCAGTACCGTGAATTGTACACGTGATAAGAACATTTTAATTGAGTTCTGATGAAGGAAAATTTGATGCTTCTGAATCTATATAATGCTTTAAAATGGACAAATTATTAACTGCAACACATATTCTTTTCAGATTTCAAGACCATTAAGGATTTTCAAGGTATGTTGAATGGGTAAATAGCCATATTTTCCTTCATCAAAATACATTGTCCTTTAGTGTTTTAACATTTGTGGATGTTTCTTGAAAGTAGTATCTTCTCTTATAAGCATTTATCTTGCTGTGCTCATGCTACTCTTTCAGACTGCTCCCAATATGGCTAGCAAAAAAATCACATGAAGATATATTTTGTGTTACAGTTTTGGGTAATTTCTTTTATAGGATCGTGTCAATACTTATATTCCTAACCCTTCTTCTTTTACGTGCATCCATGGCATACACTGACCCACAAGTTTTGGTCCTGACTTATCTTCCTATGTAATTGAAAAATGTTTGCCTCTTGTGGTAGATAGCATCCCATCTCTTACATCTTTTTTTCAACCCCTAAGTTGCTTTACATCAACCACAATTTCTAAGTAGTAGGTACCTATATGTGAGGAACATCTAACTGTTTTTTGATATGGACATGATTCCTAAGGTATTATGTTTAAATGGGAGGAACATCTAATTCTTCGATATGGACATCATTTGTCGCTGACATAGTTTTTAAAATTTTTATAGTGTTCTACCTAAAATTTATATTATCTATTAAAAAGCACTTCATATGTTCAATTTTTTAATGTTGACAACTTAAATAATGGATGTGGCTATAGTTGGATAACTGTTTTTTGGGTTATTTAGCGATAGTGAAAGAGGTTAATTGAAGCATCTGATAGTTCTTTAGTATCGATAGTGAATAACAGGAGCGTAGTTGACAAAATGCAGTGGTGTGTTTGAGCAAATGTGCAGGGAAAGACTTCGGTACCTAGAAGCCATGGTGTGTATGTATATGTTAACACGCATAATGCTATGTGATGCTTGAAAATTATAATGTGGGGCTGAATGCTTTCATTTTAGTATTGGTGGTGTGAGATGGTTAAGTGTGGTTTTATTCTTAGTTTAGTTTTTGATGTGGAGGGTTTGTTGGTTGCAGGCTATATATTGCAATGGTTGAAGAGTATCATCAACCTGTTTCTATGTCTAGCCTTGCTGGAATTAGAGATACTGGTAGTCTTTATTCACAGTTCGGATTGAGGAACTCTCCTCAGGTTTTGAATTGTTGTTACTGCATATATAATTTGATTAAGATACAAATATGAAATCTGTGTGAAAATGTTGTTGATCTTGGTACTAGAAAATTTGAGTTATCAACATATAGAGAACAATTATAGTCTTTTTTACCAAATGCTCTGTATGGGAAATGCTCTATCATATTATAGTTGATAATTTCTTGGAGTTAGATAATTAATCTCTTCTTTTGTATATAATTCCATTTTATATGTAACTTCGTATCGAAACTCAGCCACATGAAGTGTTCTTCATTGCAAAAATAATTAATAACTTTCTTTATATGAATTTTAAAACAACAAAAACAAGTTAATCTCTTCTATGTAATTTGAGGGTGATTAGTGTTTTGTTATATATGTAATTAATGGCCCGAGTGCGCTTTAGTTAATTTTGAAATTGTTTGACTGAAATTGTTTGAAATTGTGTACCTATAATTTGAAATTGTTTGAAAGTGGAACTGAAATTGTTTGAAATTGTGTAGGTGCAAGTGAACACCTATTACAAGCTACTACTATACATCGCCTACCTTGATGGCCCAGTTTTATCGTGACCAATTAATTGTAGACATCCCTAATAATATAAATCTAATAACAACCAAAGTTGAAATTGTATAGTCAAAAAATGTTATAACCATCCCTAATAATATAAATCTAATAACAACCAAAGTACCAATCACCATTACAATAGTAGGAGATCCATCGCCCGGTGAGTATGCACGGGTGTTCGCCCTAGTACTGAAGTAATAGGTAGACACTAGCATTCATCGGACGGTTTCGGTTTTCTTTGGATTTGAAACATAGAACCATCACCGACCATTTATATCTGTTTTAATCCATTAACTGCCATTTCGGGTTCTGGAGCCCGAATAGACTTAACCGCATTCAGCATTTCTGTTTCGGGTGCATCGGGTTGCGGTCGGGTTATCAGATTTTGTCCACCCATTATCAACATTGGCCACACCACACATTCTCCACACATTCTCATTATCCAAGTTTTCATGCTGCGGGATGCCACATCCCATATATATTATGGCAAAATATTCCAAAAAAGAAATCGCATCACTTTTAATTTAATTTTTGTAGAGTGAAAATCTCTAAACAATAAATCTTGAGAACTTTCCTATTAGAATTTTTTGGGTCATACATGTAATAAATTAATGTGTTAGGGCCATTATTTTAATTAGCCAAATTAAAGTGATCTATTTAATATAAGGTTTATGGCTAATGATATAATTGTCATGAAAAATATTGTGCAGATACCAAAAGTCTTATTTGTATTTTTATGATGGGTGGAAATAGAAATAAGAAAACTTGAATAATCATGACCCTTCATGAAAGGGCATGAGATTCTTATAAATAAGGGGTTATGGTCCCCAATTGTAAACATGACAAGACAATATTTACATAATATTGATTCTCTTTATCCCATTGGAATAGAAACTAAGGATTTAAGAAATCTACAATTGGAAGGTCATTGCCCAAATTATTGAAGAATATGGTATCCATTGAAGATAAGAGAGAATGATTAAAAGACTTTAGTATTCATCAAAGGGAATTGATACAAAATGATAAGAGTTGTTTTCAATTGATTACATGAAGCCTATTTATAGGCATATACCAATAATAAACTCACTTATAACTACCAACTATCTAACAAACTCACTTATAACTAACAACCATCTCTCTAACTACTAACTAACTATCTCCCTAACTTCTAACTAACTATATATCTAATACAAATATCAAGATCATTGTCTTCCCATTAAGAATACATGAATCCTAAAGGTACGCTTCCGCTTTCTATTTCATCTTGAATTCGGGTATGGGTTCATAAAGTATTGATTTAGGGTTTTCTATTTCTGGGTTTCTATATGGGTAGAAACATGTGGTTAGGACAACTCTTGATTGTTAGAAAACCAACAAGTGGTATCAGAGCCACCCATACTTGATTCATGTTTGAAAATTTGGGAATTCTTGAAATTAGCGTTCCAAAATTGGAGATTAATTGTATGTTGAATGACATTTTTATTACGGTCCATGCATGAAAACTATTCATTTGGATCCTAGAAGTTATTTGTATGTTATGGTATAATAAAATAGTTTCATGCCCGTGGTTGTGAATATTAAAGTACACATAACACATAAGATTAGAGAAACAATATTAATATGTTTTGATGATTTAGTTTGTTTTTTGGGTGATGACTAAGACCCGAATTCTTGAGGTTTGGGACAGATTGTATTTTGGATGAATATGAAACATGAAGTAATGCAAATCCTATCGTAAGCATTTTCATGGAATTATTGAGAATGTTCTCGGTATTGAAAGAATCACACTAATTGTTTATATAAAACATGAAGTAATGCAAATCCTATCGTAAAAGATCCATAACGATGTAAGATTTGAGGAAGAATTGTGTTGCTTCATGATGGGTTGCCACAAGACCCATTTCTGGAATTATATTTGTTTCTATTGAAATCAGAGTGCTGAGAATGAGAAACTGATAAAAGGAAATGTAATGTTTTCATTATTCATCTTAACTTGAATAATTACAACAAGGTGTTATATATACAGAATGCTAATCTAACTGAATTAGTTTGACTAAAACAGAATTAGTCACATAAACTATGGTTAGGTAAATAACTAACTATGCTAACTCTGGTTAGCAGTATTTACAGTAGGTAAGAGCCCCCCACAAGCTGGACTATGAATGTTGAGTAGGCCAAGCTTGGAAACCAAAGTAGAAAATGTAGGAAGTGATAGAGCTTTGGTGAGGACATCTGCTAACTGAGAAGAGGAAGGTACTGGCAGCAGATGAATTAAACCATTTTGGATCCTTTCACGAATGACATGGCAGTCAATTTTTATGTGTTTTGTGCGTTCGTGAAATGTGGGGTTATGAGCAAGATGAATAGCGCTCTTATTATCACAGTAGACTGAGGTTGGACCTTCTATGTTGATATGCAGATCTTGAAAGAGATATTTAAGCCACTGAAGCTCGCAAGACAGACTTGCTAAGGCGCGATACTCTGCCTCAGAACTTGACCTGGATACTGTGGATTGTTTCTTTGATTTCCAGGACAGCAATGAAGAGCCAAGAAATACACAGTAGCCAGAAATTGACCTGCGTGTGGCTGGGCAAGTGGCCCAGTCAGAGTCAGCAAAACCAGAAAGTTTCATAGCAGAAGTTGTAGAGTAAAAAAGTCCCAATGCTGGAGCATTTTTGATGTATTTCAGGACCCTTAAAGTAGCACAGTGGTGAACCTGTGATGGCTTTGAAATAAATTGACTGAGTTGCTGGACAATGAAAGCCAAATCAGGCCTTGTAGTAGTTAAGTATAGAAGTCTGGCAACCAATCTTCTATAGGAAGAGACATCCTCAAGAGGAGGTGAATCAAAGTCATGAATTTTCAAAGAAGCATCATATGGTGTTGAACAAGCCTTGGCTGCAAGTAACCCACTGTCTTCAAGTAATTCTAAAGCATATTTTCTCTGATTTAGAAAAATTCCATGCTTGGATCGTGCAACTTCTAGGCCTAGAAAGAACCTCAGAGTGCCTAGATCTTTTATTTTAAACTTGGCATCTAGAAATTGTTTGACATGTTTAATTTCAGTGAGACAATCACCAGCTAATACTATGTCATCTACATAGACCAAAAGTGTTGTAAAGTGATTATTGTGCAGCTTTGTGAAAAGTGAATGGTCTGCAGTAGACTGAGAATATCCAAGAGAGAGTAGAGCAGTGGAGAGTTTAGAGTACCACTGTCTACTGGCCTGCTTGAGGCCATAGAGTGACTTGTTGAGCTTGCACACTTTAGTGGAGGAAGAGGATGAAGCAGATGGTGTAAGGCTAGGGGGAAGATCCATGTATACTTCCTCATTGAGGTCTCCATGCAACAAAGCATTATTCACATCAAGTTGTTCTAGGTGCCAACCTTTAATGGCAGCAAGAGAAAGTAAAGTACGAATGGTCGTGAGTTTTGCAAATGGGGAGAAGGTATCAAAATAGTCCACTCCTTCCATTTGAGTGTAACCTTTGGCAACCAAACGTGCCTTGTATCTTTCAATAGATCCATCTGCATGATGTTTGATTTTGTATACCCATTTGCAACCAATGGGTTGTTTACCTTTAGGTAAATCCACAATTGTCCAAGTATTTGTAGATGCAAGAGCATCCAATTCAGTTTTTATAGCTACCTGCCAACAGTCAAGTTTGCATGCCTGGGTATAGGTTTTGGGCTCCGTGACAAAACTGACTGCTAGGCAAAAGTGTTTATATGTGGAGTTATAAGACAAAACAGAGGAGAGAGGGTGGTGAGATTTACCTGAGGATGACATTGGTAGTTGAGAAGACAGCAAATTGCAGTGGTAATCTAAGAGATAAGTAGGTGCAGTTTTAATTCTTGGAGATGTACGGGTAGGAACAGGTGCTGTGAGTGGATTTTCTATAGTTGTGGATGAGGGATGAGGAGCGGCAGATTGTGCAGGTTCTGGTTGAGAAGAGGAAGGGATATTTGGTGTATGATTAGGTGGAGAGTGTGTAGTTTCTGGTTGAGGTGAGTTGGGAGGATTTGTAGTTTCTGGTTGAGTAGTGAGTGGTGGATCAAATGGGAGTTCATATGTGTTGTTTATAGGTGTAGGAGTAGTGATGGATAGGTCATTACTGGGTGTAGTATCAGAGAAAGGAAAAACTGTTTCATGAAAAGTTACATTCCTAGAGACATAAAACTCATGTGTGTGAATGTCATAGCACGAGGCTCAAATTTTGTTCTGTGATTATGTAGGGTTGATGAGAATGCAAGGCAGCCAAAAACTCTAAGGTGAGTGAGAGTGGGAGGTGTGCTGTGAAGTAGTTCATAGGGATATTTATTTTTGAGCAAGGGGGTGGGGAGCCTATTTATGATGTGGGTTGCTTGTTGGATGGAGAGATGCCATAGGTTGGATGGTAAATGGGATTGAAAGGAGAGGGCACGGGCAACATTGAGTATGTGTTGGTGCTTCCTCTCAACTATGCCATTTTGTTGAGGTGTCTCAAAACATTACTTTTGGTGAACAATGCCTTTGGAGAGGAAGTAAGTTGTCATAAGAAATTCAAGGCCATTGTCACTACGGAGACATTTTAGGGTTTTGTTGAATTGTGTTTCAATAAAGGCAATAAAATTGGTGAGGTGATTTCTGGTTTCACTTTTATTTTTCATGAAGATGGTCCAGGTAAAGCGGCTATAGGCATCTACTAGTGTCAAAAAATATTTATGGCCAGATATGGAAGGGGTAGCAAATGGTCCCCAAATATCAGCATGAACCAAATCAAAAATAGCATTAGAATGTGTAGTGCTATGTGAAAAAGGTAAATTTCTTTGCTTTGCATAGTGACATGTATCACATGGTTTTGAACAAGAATCAAAGGAAATAAAGGGAAATTGATTTGCAATACATTTGTGAATGGGCGTGGATAAGTGTCCTAGTCTATAGTGCCAAATTGTGGCAGGGTTATTTGTGGTGGAATCTAAATGTAGAAACAAAGGTATTACAAGTACCAGCAGTAGGTTGTGAGGCCAAAGATGAGGTGTCTAACATGTACAATTTGCCAATCCTCTTAGCTATAAATCCAGTCATCCTCAGGTGGAAGAGCTGCACAATTTTACAACAGTCAGGGTGCAATTGCACATCATATAGTAAGGAATCAAACAAGGTAGTTACATATATGATATTAACATGGAATGAAGGAAAGTAATATACATTGTGCAGGACTAGTGAGCCAAATAGAAGGACTGTTCCGGCAGTGGTGGTGGTGACAGTGTCACCATTAGGCATTGTCATGGACTTAGGTGCTATGTTATAGGTGGAGATAAAGTTGGAAAAGGTGTGTCTAATGTGATCAGTGGCACCAGTGTCCACTAGCCAGAAGTGATTTAGCTTACCAGAATCATCTACATAATAAAAGTGTCCACTAGCCAGAAGTGATTCAGTCTGAGGTTTATTTTCGCCTTTGGTTTTGGAGCCTAGTTTTTTTTACGGTCAAGACAAAATCCATTTACGTACTCATTTTCCTTTTTAATTTTGGGCTTCATTGGCTTGAAAACTGTCCCATTTGATTTCAATTCTCGAAGAAACGATAGTCCAATTTCCTGGTTGGAAAGGTGTAAGGCTGTAAGCTTTTGATGAAGATTTGTGTTCTTTGGTGAAGTGAAGGGTTGTATTTGAACCCGTTTCTGAAACAGTTTTGGTTTCAATGTATTGAGACAATTTTTAATACATATTAAAATGATGATTTTGTTTTGATCATTGCAAATTCAGTTTTGAGACCATTGTTTTATGAGTAATGTTATATAGACAAATTTTTCTAGACAAAAATAGCCAAAAACCAAATTACAATACCAATTCACCAAGTTTTTTAAACAAATAATCAACCTACTTTTTCACATTTTCTAAGCCATTGACTAAAAACTGTGAAAAAGTAGGTTGGTTATTTGTTTAAAAAATTTGGCGAATTGGTATTGTAATTTGATTTTTGGCTATTTTTGTCTAGAAAAATTTGTCTATATAACATTATGCTTGTTTTATAAGGCAATTGCATTTGGAAGTTTGCAATCAATGGGTTTACTGATGTTGCAGTTTCGTTTTTTTTTATTCACACGTATGTATATATTATCATATACTAGTGGGGAAAGACGGGCCCTCTGGGCCGTCTTTCATGTGTTGATGGGTTGGTGTGTTAGTGAGTGGTTGTTATTATTAGAATTAGAAATAGAAATATGTTGGTGTGTTAGTGCGTAGTTACAATAAGGGCATTTTGGTCAGAAAAATCTTACACCAAAAAAATAGTTACAAAATGAATCCCATTTATATATAGGTATATATATATATATATATATATATATATATACTAGGGGAAAGATGGGCCCTCTGGGCCCGTCTTTCATGTGTTAGTGGGTGGTTATAGAAGTAATAGATAAATAATATATAAATAATAAATAATAATATAGTGAAATAGTGTCAGTGGGTAGTTGTAAGGGCATTTTGGTCAGAAAAATCTGACACCAAAAAATCAGTTACAAATACACGCTGTGGCAAATTTGGTTTGGCAATGCCATTAGCGATGCTTTTCTTGTTTTGCTTAAATTCTGTGTTCGTGAAACAGTCTGGAACACGGGCTGGTTGTGCAGGTTTGCACCCCCAGACCCTTAATTATTTTTGAATTTGGTATTATGTTTTTTTTATGTTCAAATTTTGGGTATGATTTGTATTTTTATACAATTGTTTAATATTTTAAGTGAGCTAATTGAATTAAGAAGTCGCCAAAGTGACCTCTCTTGTGTAGATTGTTCATAAAAAATGTTAAATGTTTGTGTGTTTGTTTATCCATGTGAGTACTAATTGGCCCAAAGGAAGGTTAGTTCTTGGCGGATTTCATACGCACATGTGATAATTATGAGGTTTACATGTGAGTGATAAATCAATCGAAAGAGGGGTTTATTATTTGACATGTTTTATTATCAATTATTTGATCATTACAACAAGAGTACCACTAGCAATTAATATTACTATCCAAAGACTTGATATTGATGGTGCACTAGGTATCTTGAGATGGGTTATGCCATTATTTGAACATTTTGATGATTCAATTTTTATGATGTGAGTATATTCATAGTGTTATTTTGTTCTCTCTAAGTGCTAATCTGAATTCGGTTCCGGTCCTTAACAAATTTTAAGGACTGGAAAGAGAACATGGAAATTGTTCTTGGCTAAATGGATCATTGGAAAACAGTCAAAAGGGTTAAGAGGTATTTAAAGAGAACAAAAGATTATATGCTCACATATAGGAGTGAGACCAGTTGGAGATCACTGGAGATTCTGACTCTAATTTTACTGGATGCCAAGATAGTAAAGGATCCACTTCGGGCTATATCTATATGTTGGCTGGTGGTGTAGTTTCTTGGAGTAGTGCCAAACAAACTCTTGTAGCTTCATCCCCCATGGCAACTGTGTTTGTAGCATGTTAGGAGGCATCAAACCTTGAGTTTTGGCTAAGGAAATTTGTCACAGGGCTGCGAATTATAAAAGGGATTGAAAGACCACTTAAGTTATTGTGACATCAAGTTCCTAGTTGCAATGGAAATGGTACAAAGTGGACAGTTTTTCATAAAACACTTAGGGACAAACTCCATGATGGTGGGCCCTCTGACAAAGGGCCTCCCACCCAAGGTCTTTCATGAGCACACTGCTCTCATGGGTGTTATACAGTTTAAGGATTCTTTGGTTTAGTAGGAGTTAGTCATTGTTTCAAGTTATGCTCTATGTTTTTGATATTATGTATACATACTCATATATTTGTATTAGGTTTTGATCAAAAATAAAGTTTGGTTATTCAGTTCATTGCACTTTGTATGGTAATATTGATCTCACTAAAGTAAGGAGGACCAGTTGAAAATTGACATGTATAGATCACCTTCATGTGATTTTCATGCTACACATTTCATGATTAATCTATGTCATTTAGTTGTGTATATATTTGTGATCATTGATGGGTTTAATTATGATTGATATAATGAAAACCGCTTTGGTCCTATATATTGATATAACTAATGGACGAGATGGTGATATGTCCAATGCTTATAATGGAAATTTCTGAGCTCATAAAGTCTAACACATTTATTAGGGTACATATATGACCAGTGGGAGATTGTTAGAATTTTTTGGGTCATACATGTAATAAATTAATGTGTTAGGGCCATTATTTTAATTAGCCAAATTAAAGTGATCTATTTAATATAAGGTTTATGGCTAAGGATATAATTGTCATGAAAAATATTGTGCAGATACCAAAAGTCTGATTTCTATTTTTATGATTGGTGGAAATACAAATAAGAAAACTTGAATAATCATGACCCTTCATGAAAGGGCATGAGATTCTTATAAATAAGGGGTTATGGTCCCCACTTGTAGACATGACAAGACAATATTTACATAATATTGATTCTCTTTATCCCATTGGAAGAGAAACTAAGGATTTAAGGAATCTACAATTGGAAGGTAATTGCCCAAATATCTAGATCACTGTCTTCTCATTAAGACTACATGAATCCTAAACGTACACTTCCGTTTTCTATTTCATCTTGAATTCGGGTATGGGTTCATAAAGTATTGATTTAGGGTTTTCCATTTCTGGATTTCTATATGGGTAGAAACATGTGGTTAGGACAACTCTTGATTGTTAGAAAACCAACATCTCCAGCTCACCTCTCCCGCCAAGTTTTCTGGCCAGTCCCCCGCCAACTGCCGCCAATCAAACACCGCCGTGTGTTGCCACGGTGGATGGAGTCAGTCAGTGCCATGGTGGACCTTGTCAGGGAGGTGTCTGGTTGCCGTCAGCTAAAGATTTGGTGCCCAAATCTATCCTCTCATGGTTGATGTCATGAAGATTTGTTCTCCTGATCTCTCTCTGAGTTTTCCTGTCCATCATTTCTTTTCCCTTGTCGTAATCTTCCCCATACCTCCCTCACTTCATCCAAACCCACACTCTCATCCCACAACCACATTTATCTCACCCCCACCCCCTTCTCTATGTCGCCGTGTCTCTCTCTCTGTACCACCATCACCGTCGCCAAAAAAGAAGAAAACTCAAACTCAAACTTAAACAAAACGATGCGTTGGAAGAGGAGGAAGAGGGTTTCGAGCTCACGCTACCGGTGGTGTGCGAGGTCGCCGTCTACAAGATCCCACCGCGAACGACTTCCGGCGACGACAAGTGTGGCGAATGGCTCCAATCCGATAAGATCTGGTCAGGCCGAACTCCGGCGGTCTCTTTGCCGCGTGCTTCGTCTACCATGGTCAGCGTGAGAGCTCCGTCGCTTTTTTCACCGTGTTGTGTTTGCTCGCTCTCCGGCGCCGCCATCACCTCCTGCTCTATACTTCCTTCCGCTACTTAAAGAGAATAGAACCACCATTGGTGGTGGTTGGAGGCTACGGTTTAGGTAAGAGTTTCACCCCTCTTTCTCTCTAACTTCCTTTCCCTGTTAAAGACTTCGATTATCTCATTTTTCTGTTCTTCTTTCTCTCTTTTTTTCTTTCTTCTACATATTCAAGTGTTTCAGTTACCGTATTTTATTTCTTCCTGATTTACAGTTTTGCACAGCAGTTTTAGGGTTCTTCCCTTCCCTTTTTTTGATACTTTGCCTATTGTTTTAATTTTTGGTTCTGATAGGGTTTGTTTGTGTAGTAGGTTTTGGGGTTAAAGTATGAAGAAGGTGAAAATCATAGCAATTTTGGAATCAAGCCTCCTAAGGGAGTCATAGTAATTTTAAAATCATGGCAGTTGGGCTTCCCTTGACGCATCCTGAACTATATGAAGACATTGGAATCAAGCCTCCTAAGGGAGTCATTTTATATGGAGAACCTGGAATCGGGAAGACACTGCTTGGAAAGGTGTGCAATTTTTTTGTTTCTATGGGGGGCTTGCATGTTTTAGCGATGCTTCTTTCACACACACACACACACACACATATCATCACATCATCATCATCATCATCAAATTGTTCATTCCTTGTCGTTGTTAGATGCTATTTAATTTTAGTTAACTCTGAAATTGAGTTAAAAATCCTGCATTTTGGAAGTACAACTGAGCAAACAAGTTATCTTTTTGGCTGTTAAATAATCGGTGGTGATATGCAGTACATAATATTTATTAGTAGTTTACTTTGACCTGTGTGCAGTTATGATATATACATTAATTGATGCATATCCAGTCTTGCCAATCAGTTTGATCTAAAGACAGTTTTTATTTGTTGCTTTTAGGCTGTAGCCAACTCAACATCAGCAACATTAGTAGTGAATTGATACAAAAATACTTGGGGGATGGTCCAAAACTTGTGAGGGAACTTTTCCGGGTTGCCGATGATCTTTCCCCTTCTATTGTCTTCATTGATGAAATTGATGCTGTTGGCACAAAGAGGTAAGTTATAGAATATCA
This sequence comes from Astragalus glycyphyllos, assembly GCA_963573325.1. NCBI lineage: Eukaryota > Viridiplantae > Streptophyta > Magnoliopsida > Fabales > Fabaceae > Astragalus > Astragalus glycyphyllos. Next base: position 93,603,926 of record OY754307.1, read on the forward strand.
AATTCATTATATTTTATTGCCTTTAGAATGTTAGGATCGCTTGAAAATCTGTTTTGTTTAGTAATAACTTTGGGAAAACTAAATAGGCTATCCTAGAGTTTGGCATCTTTGGATATAGAAACTGAAGAATTATACTGGAAGTGGTACTTTTTATTGCTTTATTGCTTCTGCTAGCCATTTGGCTTACTTTTAAACAAATGAGTTAATCTGTATTGTTATGAACTATATAATTCGTAATGAACCTGTTACTTGCATTCCCCTTTGTGCTATTGCACTCTTTTAAAGGTTTAAATTTCCTTTCTATTACCTTTTCCAATTAACTCATTGTTGTGTTCTCTCAGCATCATCTATAGCAACATCATTAGTTTTTCCTGTATTTATTATATCTTATAGTCACTTGAGTATCATCTCAATCAGGTTTTTACTTTGAAAGTGATAGACCCTAATTATTCAAGCTGTAGTAGTAAGGTAGTTTCATTGCTTTTTCAATCAATAAGCCGTGAATCTATATCAGCATTTTTGCTAATATTTTAGCAAGTAATCTGTATCAAATATTCAATGTTACAATCTATATTCAAGAAGCATGTTGAAACTATCGCACTCTATCTTTTTCTAGTGCTATTTGTGAGATATGGTTTGTTGGGGCTTTTAAAAAAAGAACCAAGGCAGTTTCTCAAAGAATGGAGTTGTGGGTAGTGCATAGGAGAGATTTTGATTTGTCAGAGGGAACTAGAAGATGTGCTTCTATCTTTTGTTTTATTGTTTTAAAGAAGCCAAACTGATCCAGGAATAAATGTGAGTATATTTGATTCTACTATAAGTTATGAATGATTATGACTATTTAGATTGTGTTGCCAAAAAAATTCCAGAATAAGTAAACCCAAACAGACTCAATGAAACATACAAGCTACAAAGGTAATATAGCTAAGTCAAAGTATATATAGGACACTGTATATATGGGGATGATGATATATCTATTTGCGTGTAAAATTAGTGTATAATTAGAATTTGATTGTGTTTCTATCTTTTAAGGTATATGGATTACGAATCTCCTGACTTCTAATTTCATCTTTAAGACTATGTCTATGGATTATATGGGGTTTTGAACTTCTTAACATTTAACAAAATGGTTTTATTTTTATTCACTTTTCTTTGTTTTATTTCAACTTATCCGTGTGAAGTAGTCTAAGCTTGAACTTAGTTTTAAGTTGTTTATTTCGTAGCCTTTGAAGTCATTTAGAGATATGGTGCTTATATTCTACTTAGATACTGATATCATAATGATATGATGATTTATGTGGAAATGGAATTGGTTTTTACTGCAGGCAACTAAAAGGATTGTGTTGCTAACACATAATGAACATTTGTTATAACTTTTGCTTTGACCTGTGCTGGATTATGGCAGTTTGAGTTTGGGAGGATGTTTTCCAAAAGTGAGTATCCTTAGTCAAATGGAATTGTTGACAACAATTTCTAGATGGGGGCTTTCAACAATATAAGATGTAGTTGTTGGTACTTGGTTCAGCCTCTCTCTATCCTAAAGAGAAAATATATTCCCAAAATGACACAAGCCATCTTCAGAATGCTTAGTGATCTTAGTCAAATGAAATTGCTGATAACAACTTTTAGAATCAGATGGTCACTTTTCTGTTGCATGGAATCTGATCGTTGGTTCATCATCCTCCCTTTGTTGAAATATTTAGATAAATATTAATGTCAACTATATTTTATTGCCTTTAGAATGTTAGGATCACTTGAAAATCTGTTTTGTTTAGTACTTGGGATTTCTGGTAGCCTAAGCATGTCATGCAAAACGGTTTGATTAATTGTATGGACAAATGGGGATTAAATGTGCTTTTGGTTCTTTTGGACAAATTTTATCAAACACCACTTAAAATGGTCATTTGTATTGATGATGTGTTATGAGTTAAACATGATACCTAGATGAGATCCTCATGTTATTGCTCTTTAATATGATTCTATCATAGTTCTTTAATATATTAGAAGCTGGTTTTTGATATAGTGAATGATGTATCTGCAATGCTTGGCTTAGATTATCAAGCAGCCATCCATCTCTGGAAGTTTGACAAATTTTACTTTGCCGATGCCACCTATTTAAGAGAAAGGTCAGCTATAAACCTATAAAACTTGGATATTTTCTCTAGCATGTGAATAGCTACGGCCTATAATAAGTTGACACTAACTAGAAAACTCTGTTTTGTTCATAAGATTACAAGGTGGGTTGATGAAGATGAAGACAAAATTAAAGCTACAGGGGACAAAAGTTTGCAATATCATTCTACACCACATTTTAAAACACCACACTTTGAGAGTAGAGTGATGACGTCTTATATAATTCTTTTTCTTGTGTTAAATTTGTAACGAGTAGAGTTTGATTTGTCTTCAGATTGTTTTATTTGGGGCGAGTAAAGGGTTTGGTCGGGGTTAAATTTTGAAAGCCGTTGATTGGAATCATATTTAAATTTGTAAATTAGTTTGAAATGGCTTGTCATCAAGAAACCCACTTTGGGTCAGGCTCAGTAATTGGGAAGTTGATAAAATGTGTGTCACTTACTAAATGCTTGGCATTTTTAGTACTCTAAAATCACTTTCTTTATGTTTTGAGAAACATTTTATGTTAATGTATACTCTTTGTGTGAATAAGATTGGGCAATCATACTTAAAGACCAAAATCACTGCTATAATGAATCTTTTTTTTTTCTTGAAGGTCCTGCACTTTTTGATTTCACTTATGTATCTCAAGGGCATTTCAATATTCATGTTCCTTGACAACTATTGTTGATCGTCGTTGACGACGTGTTATGCGTAATCAATGACCTTCCATCTAGGGCTGTTCATGGTTCAGTTCTCGAGGAGAATTGAACTGTTAAAACAATTCGGTCGAACTGAACCGAACTGTCTTAGCAGTTTGGTTCGGCAGTTAGAGTTCTAACCGAACTGTTTAAATTTTGAACTTTTTTAGTTCAAAAGTTCAGGTTCAATAGTTCGAAATAAAAAGTTCAAAATTTAAATAGTTCGGTTCGAACTCGAACTGCCGAACTGAACTATTAAGACAGTTCAGTTAGACCGAACTGTTTTAACAGTTCAGTTCTAAACTGTTAGTAAAAATTCAGTTAATTTTGGTTCAGTTCTGTTCAGTTTGGCAGTTCAGTTCAGTTTTTAAGTTCTGATGAACAGCCCTACTTCCATCCAAGTGGAGTTTCTTAATCAAAATGCTTATGGTGGAAATGTTAACGGTGCTTATGCCGATGGTGGGTATGCTAACAACCTAATAGCAACACAATGTGCCTTATATTAAGACCAAGACTAATGAGATTATGAATCTCTTTGGTGTTGATGGTTTGATTGGAACACCTACTAGGAGTGAGGTCGTTTTAAACTATGTTTCAAAGGGTTGCTTCAAAATCCATTGTCCGATGACTGCTGCACGTGTTCGTCCTAGAATAATGTGCAATCAGCCGCCTCCAATTTAGATGCTCTACCCTCATCGAGGCTGCCGTCCCATTAATAGGACTAACTCTTCTCATCATGAAGAAGTCGGACAAAGTGTTCACAATCCTATTATTATGTAATGACTTTTTTTAGTGGCACCTTCAAGACATTTTATCTTTGTTTTGTTTATTTTGCTCTATCAATTCAAACCTTTGTTGAAACTTTTATTGCTGTAGGAATGTAATATTTAGACCTTTTGTGTTTCAACTTCTGTTTTTTTTTCCGCCACCGTGCACGGCACGGGTAACACGGCTAGTACATATGATATTTGGGAGGTCATTAATGATGGAGAAATCTTCGATCTTCAATCTTCCTCTTCGTAATTTCGTTTGCATTTTAATTAATTAAAATCCATTTTCGTTGGTGTTTCCGTTTGCATTTTCTGGGTTTCTAAGGTTGAAAATGAACTTCTCAAAAAAAGAAAAAAGGTTGAAGATGAAGATCAGTATTTTTCCAGATTTTTTAAAAAAAATTAATTACGAATTATGTATTATATATTTGTAAGTGGATTATTATACACAAGTGTTTGTGTGGTTTAGTGGTAAAGGGGAGTGTGTTTCACTATGGGGTTGTGGGTTCAACCCTTACCCTTGTGTATTATTATTGCAAGGGTTGTTTTAATTTTTTTCTTTTGCAGGGACGAAACTGAATTATTGTGATATTTGCAGGGACGAAACATACCTTTAAGCCTTAAAACTATAATCGTCATCTTTGTCAGATAATTTCAATATCTTCTGTGGGTACAAATGCAGCTGTAACAAAAAATGTATATGTGTTTGTGATTCATGAAAATATATACTAGTAACTAGTAACAGTATCCAACTTTAAAAAAATTAATTTCCTTTGCTTCAATTTTTTTTTAATTTCCTCAAATAAACATTTCCAAAACAGTGATGGAATACATGCTGTGTGACTCAAATAAACATTTCCAAAACCGTAATGGGCAGGTTTGGATCAGATTTCTCCAATTATGTTGCTCGAACCGATTATCATTACTCGATTTGGATTGGTTCGCATTTTAAGTTTTTTCCTCCAAAATCCGAACCAAACCAATTTGATAGTAAAAAAATGTTAATTTTCTAACATATAAAAATTCTACCATTTTTTTGGGTATTATTTCAACACTTCTAAATAGCCATAAAGATTTAGAGTTTAAAAAATACACCAAATCAAACTCAAACATATTAGTAGTTTTTCAATCCATAGTATTAAAATTTTATAACTTAATCATAAGTTATTAGGATAAAAAAATTCTAAGCAAATAACATGTTGTTCTTCTAAAATTACAAAATTAATGACATATTATGTGTTGGTTCGGGTTCACGGGTTTGTTTTTTAAAATCCGTTTTCCGAACCAAAGGGTTGGTTCGGTTTGGTTCAAGATTGGCCCGAACACAAAAAATATTTGAACCAAACATATCGGTTTGGATTGGGTTGTGGGTTGGTTTGGATTTGACGGAACCACTGAACACCCCTAGTTAGCGTGCATGTCGTTGCAACTCTTGTTGCCAAAAAGTGGATGAGATTTAATTATTGATTTTTTAGGAAAAATAATTTTGGAATTTTGTTAGCAGTATTGAGTAGATTAAAGTAAATAATAAGTTATACATAATTTAATATTAATTTTAGTAAGTTTATTTAATTACTTATTTTTGAAAAAATAAATTAGTTTCTTTTTGAAAAAAAACTTTTGACTACGCGTGTCAGCGCGGCAGGAAGCAGACAGCTTTTGCTGCTTTTTTCGCTTCCGTTGGTGCTGTCATTGATGCTCTCATTGTTGCTCCCGTGCAGCTCACGGAAAAAATGGATGAGATTTAAATATTTATTTTTTTAGGAAGAATAATTTTGGAATTTTTGCTAGCGGTATCACTTTTTTTGACAATCGGTAGTGGTTACATTAATTGGGTTTAGTAGTTTGAGTATATTATAGTAAATAGTAAATTATCGATAATTTAATATTAATTTTATAAAGTTTATTTAATTACTGATTTTTTAGAAATAATAAAATAAAATATAAATAATTATTTTTTTAAAAAAATAAATTGATTGCGCGCGTCAGCACGGTAGGAACCAGGCAACTTTTGCTGCTTTTTTGCGCTTCCGTTGGCGCTGTCGTTGCGCTCGTTGCTGCTCCCGTGCAGCTCACACAAAAAAGTGGATGAGATTTAATTATTGATTTTTTAGGAAAAATAATTTTGAAATATCACTTTTTTTACCTTGGTAGTGGTTAAATTAATTGAGTTTAGTAGTTTGAGTAGATTATAGTAAATAGCAAATTCTACAAAGTTTAATATTAATTTAATTACTTTGAAGTAATTACTGATTTTTTACAAAAAAAAAGTAATATTTTTTTTGTTAGTGGGTTGTTTGATTATGTTGATAGTAGAGAGAAGTGGTTAATTGCGGCTTTGAAATACTTGGTAAAGATGAAAAGATTTCCAATGGTAAAGTAAGTATGTGTAAGGTATATTAATAGGTAAATTTAAAAGGCTAGAAAGTTTAAAATATAAAATATTTCAATTTATATAAAAAATATTCCAACTTGATCATAAATTAAGTGATAAAACTATTTTAGTTAAAAAAAGTAATAATATGTTTTTAGTAGATTAAAAATAATAATGGCTAAAGTAATAATATTTTTGAAAGATTGCTTCAAAAAAAGAATATTTTTGAAAGATATAAATAATCAATTATTGCTACACTAAAAATTTAACGATTATGATATACAGTTAGTATGATATATATTTTCAAGTCAAATAAATTTTTAATAAAGTGAAGGGAAAGGGACAATAAAACCCTTGCACTTCTAAGTTGTCAAAAAAAATCTATATTGAAAAAAAAACTGATGGAATATAGAAAGGTGTTAGGTGAATTAGAGTTAATTTAGCATTAAAACAATAACTTAAGTCTTACTATATAAGAGAGCAAGTCTCCTTTACATAACTTAAAAGCGACTAATTTTAATACAAACTTGCGTGAATACAATGAATTTATATCTATTAAACCAAGTAGTATCTCCTTTTTCCAAAAAGAAATGCAATGTCTTCTTTTGATTTTAAGATAATTTAAGTAGTACTTTATTAGTAGTAAAAACTTAGGACTATTCCCAATTGCTTTTTTGTCAAATTATTATTTTTTATTAAACAAACAATAGGATTGCATGCAAACAAAATCCAATCTCTCCACGTCTATAGGGAGATCAAATATATTCATATTAGTCATTTTAAAATAAAATTTTCAATAATACATTTCACACAATATAAATTAGGTTTGATTTAAGGTTTTATCTTAAAATAATTGGTAGGATAAATAAATGAAAAACACATTATTTGAGTTGCACCATCATATGAAAACGTAACAATGTCCGTGAACATAATTGTTCAAAAAAGAAATGTAGATATTCTGATCTTGTTTTCATTCAACCAATTCTTCTGAAAAGTCCATTTTTTTCCACATTGTCCGACTCACCCTCAGATTGCATCCCGAGATAAGATAAATTTTACTTTGGTTGAATGGGCATTTTATGGTTGGAGATCCACTTGAGGAAGCCATTGTTTTTCCTTCATTCAAGTTTAGAAATTAGAAGCTTTCAATAACATCATTAATGAATAATCATTTTTGTAAATAATTAAATAAATGACAGAATGAGTTTACCTTTACCATTTGGCTGCAAAATTTTGTTTGATGTGAAACTTCGCCTTGCATGACTTTCAAAGTAGGATTTCATTGTGACTTGAAAGACCCCTCCCTCATTTCCCTAAATAATAAAAGTTTTGAAAAATATATAAGTAGTGAATATTATGTTACAAAAATGTTGAAGAGAAAATATTAGGTTTAAGGTAAACCGTGGATGCATATTGTTTTTTGGCTATTACTCTCATCTATAAAGAGATAAAAATTATTAACTATCTAAATCCTTATAATGTTATGTACATCTAGTGAATTTCTATTTATATAAAAATAAAAATATTATGAGTACCTGGCCATTGGGTAGTCTACTTTTGATGATAATAGTCGCAAGTGAAATCTGCATCAGTTCAAGAAGCCCTGTTTTTACATTTAGGGCAACAAACATAATATCATCCATTTTTTGTCAAAATTTCACTTATTGTTGCAAGACAATATGTAACATCCTAGATTTTTAACCGGTAATAAAAATCATAGACATTACTTTTTAGATCATTCAGAGTACGCATTTAAAATTGGATTAATACAACTAACTTATAGAACTCATAATGATAGGGCTTTTCAACAAAATAGAAACTTAGTCCAAAAATCACCTATCAGAGCCGACTCTTAACTTAATCCAATTTAAATACATAAGTGCTTAAAGACTTGATACAACCAAAATATTGTCTTAACTTAGGCAATCTCAAGGATCCTACTACTAGAGTTAACCAAAACCTTAGCTAACTCCGTAACTTGTAATCCGCTCCTTATCGAATTTCTTCACTGCGCTTTCTTTCACCTGCTTATCTGAAAAAACAACAAATATGAGGGATGAGATTACAAATCTCAGTGAGCTCTTTCGCGACCCCTCACCTTAAACTCTCGGTGTTTTAACTTATCTTTCTCTTAGCACAAACCCAAGTACTGCAAGCCTCATACCACGGGAAACCCACCCAACAATAATTATTGTCGAGTCAACTAAAGAAGGCCTTGGTTTAGGGTGCATGACTTCCCCTCGCCAAGTGTGCTATAACTGGGGATCGTCATCCGCTTAATGTCTTATGTTTACTTGGACACTTGTGTCCTTTACTCGGCCTTGGCCATATTTTCTCTCTCGGTAAAAGATTAAATCGATTTATAATAACATTGATAACTTGAATGTCAACCTTACATGTCAACATAATCATAAGTGGAGTATAATTATTCGTTTAGCATTGGGAAAGGTTGGAAATACAATTGGGAGAGGTTTGGAACACCATTGGTACACAAAAGAATGAGAAAAAATAAGTTTTAAAACTGATAGGTGCGCTTGGGCGCATGGCCAAGCGCTTGAAGCGCTTTTGGACATTTAGGTTCTGTCTCTCGTGCGCTTGGGCGCACGGCCAAGCGCTTGAAGCGCTTTTGGACATTTAGGTTCTGTCTCTCGTGCGCTTGGGCGCACGGTGATGCGTCTGGGGCGCTTTTGCCTGCTGTAAGTGATTTAAAATGTTCCTTTTTCAATGTTTTTGGTACCCAAACCTATCCCATTTCATTTCCTTCTTAAAAACAGATTCTAAACTACAATTTAGGCATATTTTAAAGCAATTACAAACATCCAAAAAGCTATGCAAACCATACATCTCATGAGCTCAATAAACATATCATCATTTACAATTCAATATCAACAACACAAAACTTCCCCAATAAACCTCTACATTCTCAAACAATTTCAGCAAACATAGAATATCAAAATAAGAGGTTTTAAACATGCAATAGCTGAAACATCACATAGCACACAAACAATCGAAGAACTCACCTTAACGTGCTGAACAAACTCAATCAACAAGTAGCAACACTCTTTGAACACCATATAAGCTCCTAAGCTCACCTCTAGCTTTCCCAATTGACCCAAATTCGATTTCAGCTCTAAACCTTCTCCTATGCTCCTAGTTGCTGCCCCAAACCCTTGAAATCTCCAAATGACTCCCAATGACAAAGAAATAAGCTTCCAATAACCAAGCCAAGCGAAAAAACGAAAATGAAGGGGAAGAACTCACTTTTGACCCATTTGAGCTTGAAACTTTCGAAAATGGTAGGAGGAGAAGTATTGAGTTGTTGGTGATAAAATTGGTATCAGCTTGTAGAGGGTTAAACAAGGATTAAAATGGTGGAGAGAAAGAGGACATGCAATGAGAGGTGATCTCTCCCTCCCCTCTTCTCACCTTTGACCCACTCTCTCTCTCTCTCTCTCTCTCTAAGCCTCTTTCTTCTTTCTCTTTTCTAAAACTCTGTTTTCAGTTTTTTTTTTGTGTGGGTGTGTGATTGTGTTTTGTGGGAATAAGAAAATAGGAAGTGTCACTTTCAGCTGAGAGAGTTTTAAAATAAGGGAAATTCCCACCAAACCCTTAGGCTAGTTACACCCTATTGTTACTAATGCACCATACAAATTTAGTTCAACTAACATACAATACATTCAAGTACATTGTTTAATCATTTAATTTAGCCAAGTGAGACAAGTATCTATTTATTTAATCAAGGATCAAACAACTCAATAAATCACTAAATATTCTATCATGACTCAATTAGGTAACAATTAAATAAAAGCATTTAGTAATCTCAACAATTTGAGATTAGCCAGATTGGGGATGTTACACAATAATAGGCACCATCATGTACGTTTTTAAATGAAATGATAAGATGGTTTGTATTTTAAAAAAATAGGTGCATAAAACACAAACCTATATTGTTTTACCTTGCTATCTCTTGATTTTGCCACGGGTAAAATTTCTGAAATAGTCTTGTCTCTATTAACTATCGTAATATTCATATTTTCTTCCACATGGACACCGCTCATATCCTTACACATGGACATATTTAATTATATATTTTGCCACAAACACAAATATTGAATTATAATATACAACATTTAAACAACTTACTTGAATTATTGTATGAGATGACACCGTTGCCTACAACAACCATGGTTTATTACAGAGAAGATAAAAATATAAAGGTAAAAGTATGAAAGAGTGGGTAGGGTTTATAAAGTGAGTAGAAATGTGACTTTTAGAGTCATATTATTAATAGAGTTGATATAATTTTGGTGTTGGTAAATAGTTTTGATATAATAGTAATCATTATATATTTTATAATTTTTCATTAAATTTTTAGACCTAATAAGCATTAAAATTGTGATTATATATAAAGGTGTATAATAATATTTCTTTATACATATATAGATAGGGTCGACTTTATATATATATATATATATATATATATATATATATATATATATATATCAAGTCTCACCATAATCTTTTTTTTGGTTACTACTTATTCCCATGAAACCATAACGTAATCATACTAATGACCAAAATAAATATAATAATTTAAATGTAAACTTTAAGACTATAAATTTGAATCATTAACTGATGAAATATTAACTGTTGTATGGAATATGAATTGAGAATAATCAAGTTACACAATAATATGGGTATATACTTTTTTATTGGGTTTTAATTTGTTTTTTATTTTTTTGACAATAATTAATTTGTTTTTTATGTAGATAATAAAAAAAATGATGAAATATTAATTGATAATAATCAAGACTCAAAATAAATAATGTAACAATGCATAATTATAATTATTATGGTAAAAAGAGAATATGTAATTATTAGATAGATATATAATATTATACATTTTTTAGGAATTCAAGATTATATTTTTTTGAGTAAAAAAAACGTTACTATTTAGTAGAACACAGATGTAATATGAAAAGTCTTTCCAAATTAAAGTAAATGACTATTAATTTATTTATTTTGGGGGAAGTAATGATTATTTATTTTCCATATTAATTTACTTTTAAAGTTGATAAGTGAGACTTGAAGTTTTCACTAATAAGCTTAGTAAGAGTTACTAAGCTTTTTTCTTAGTAAACTCTTACTAAACAAATAATAGTCATGTGATTCTCAAACTTTTAATGAAATTTAATCTAATGGTTAGTATTGAATAAGGGCATTGTTGTCACAATTATTATTTGTTTTAATTAAATTAATCATTAAATCAGGCCCTACTTTTAGGGACAGCTACAAAACTAAATCAGAATTTGTTTCCACGTTCTTCTCTTCCACGTTTCCTCTTTTTTCCACGTTCTTCTTCTCTTTTCCATGTTCTTCTTGATGCAAAAACAGACACCATTGAACCACACCATTGAATTTGAAGTGCGCTCTTCCTTTAAGCCATTGATGTCTCATTATGCAGGTTGGTTTCTTCTTTTTCTTCTTCTTCTTCTCCTTTCCAGGCTGGTTTTGCTGCACTTAACCATTGTTATGCAAAACTGTGGTTAGTGGCATCTAACCTAGTTATGTATATTTATGGTTAGTGGCCACTAACCACAACCTAATTGTTATGCACATGTGTGGTTTGTGGCAACTAACCTAATTATATTGAACAATCTATATAAATTTACCACAAAATTATAGTTCAATCAAATTTATATATCCTAAATTATTCATATGGTTTTTTTTTATCTAAAAATTATTCATATGGTAACGTAATCTAATCACCCCATTATATATAACGAAATTGAAAGCATAATTATACATTTAGGGCCAAAATTATGGTTCAATCATGTCAATCTATGTAAAATATATATCCCAGGAGTGTGATTGAGCGGTTGGGGCTCATCCACCCTTAATTAAGTGTCGAGGGTACGATCCTCGTATTGGGTATTAAGCAGCTTTAAATCTCAGGGCCAGATGTCCTACCCTTCGAGGATTCTTCAATCAGCAAGAGAATTAGTCACTGCGTTTGGCGGTGGATACCTTGGTCTCAACAAAAAAAAACTATGTAAAATATATCTTAAATTAGTCACACTGTGATAAATTAGTTGTATTTTAGCACTAAAATTATGGTTCAATAACGAGGAATTATTTGTATTTTCTAGTTTTTTTTGAAAAAAAAGATATTTACATAATCTATATTGTATCTTACAACGAAAATACTAATCTAAAATTCTATTTAATACGTATATAATATAATAGTTTTGTGGTTTTATATCAATATGTAATAGTGTAAAAATATGATATCTTTGTATATTCTAGTTAGTATTTTTTCACGTATATTTTTAATATATATATATATATATATGTTCTAAAATATTATAATACATGTTTTATTGAGTTCAAAAATACATTGTTTAGAGTTGGATGAAACGGATCTCCCCCTACTACTATTAAATTACTTGTTGATGCTAATGTATCTGCACTGAGTTTCTACTGTGAATGATCCCTGTGTAATTCTCTTTGGGCCTTTTGCCCCGTTTAATCTAAAAAAAAGAATTGGATGAAACTACTAATATATAGTGTACATAATCTACAATGGATATATATATATATATATATATATATATATATATATATATATATATATATATATATAAAAGATTGATTAGTATGATATATGAACTCTATTACTAAGACTTTGAATCAATAGCTATCTAATTTTAGATATTAATTTCCACTTTATGGAAATTCATGATTGTCAACTAATTAAACAACTCTTGTCAAAAAAAAAGTAATTAAACAACGACACGATGAAATAGGGTTAAGCGTCTTAGGTGGCCCTATCGTGTGTAATGTCAAACTTTATTTCTCGATGTCAAAATTGTAGATCTAAAATTATACAAATACCTCTTTCACATAATTTGATAATAATGCATTAAAATATTCTAAAATATAAATTAGACCCATGCAACGCAATAGTAAAGCACACTAGCATGGTGCCATTGAGTGAACTGTACTCAGTTGAACTCATCAATACCTCTTCCATGCATTTGACAAGAACAATCTGAAGATTAAAACAATAATAAAGTCACTGACTATCACATCAAATCAAAGTGATTCAACAAAATGGATGCATGTCTCTCAAATACAAAGTAAGTTAGGGGCAATGACCAAAGAGTTTAAGAACATACTCTCATTATGCTCATGTATATCCAGCAAACACGAGATCCAGTTCCTCTTCTTTAAGAGGGTAAGCACATTTTCCTCCTCACGAATGGGTATCTGTGTGTAGGATGTTAGGATTAGAGAGAATGATAAGTGGCAATTGGATTAGAAAATGGTGCACAAGTGATACCCATGGAAAAACTCCTAAGAGAAAAGGATAATTTCTCTCTACTAGGAACAACAAAAACACATAACTGAATACACATTATTCCCTGCAACATTATTCTTAATATGAGTTGTTAGAATTCCTATGTTGTTACTTAATAATTTTGCACTCAATAACCACGTGACAGATAGTCGTTTAGATTACCAAGAAATAGTAGAAAAATCAACATTATTGACAGTGTTGAGAATACAAGAAATTCCCTAAGCTCTTCAAGAGGCCTAACTCAGTAATTCCCCTAAATTCCTATTTCTCCAAAATACAAGGCACCCCACTCTCTTAGTCACCCTCTTACTTCTAGAAGCTTGTTTACTTGAGCATATTCGAGTCTACTCATTTGGTTCAGACTAGTTATTCATTGTATAGTGAAACATTGCTGAAAAACTTCACAGAATGAAGTTCATTATATAGTGAAATATACTTGAAATTTTGGTTCAGACCGGTCAGATTCATTTAATAATAGCAAGCAATCCAATCCTTGCAAAAGAACATCCATCTATCCTCTTAATTTGAGACTGGGTACGATCATGTAAGTAAACATGTAACTTATATACTCACAAAATTACAACCAGAAGACCAACGAAAACAAAAACAGAGAAAGAAGCAAAATCCAAACAAATATTAACAATCTATCATTACAAAGTTGAGAGTATATTTCACCTTGAAAGATTTAAGATGTCAAATTCTGCAGATGGTGAGTTTCGGAGCAAGAAGTCCAAAATTCCATCGGGTAAGGGCGGAGACCGTGTAAAATTTGCTTTCAATTCTTTTTTAATCTTGGCAACTTCTTTCTTTGACTTGGCTTTTTGTAACTTGGCATCTCTAAGAGCCGAGCATAATTCATCTGAAAGTTCTTGGTCAAGCACTTTCAATGACTTTAAGTTCTTTAAGAAAGGGATCCTGGACTCCAATAAATCAGGAATGAAGGATAGAACCTAAGCAGTAAGGAATGAGTGAGAATATGATTAATTTAACGCAGCTCAATTTTCGACGACAAAAATTAGATTAAAAAAAACACATTTAAAGAAGGAAGTGTAAAATACCTGAAGAGTACTTGCAGTTAGTACCAATGATTTTATACCAACAAAATCTTGCAGCCAGTTGAATAGATTAAAAGCAGGATCCGCACAAATTGACTCAAGGTTTGCATCAATATCCACATGTTTAACGGAAGAAAGATTCCTCCCTTTGAATCTACTCATATGAGGAACACCCGTAAAAACAAATGTATCAAGACGTGGAGTACATAACTCAACAATATTCAAAGAGTTTCGCAAGAGACAACACATAGATAATTTGACAAGCGTCGAGCTTGATATGCGGAGGGTTATTCCATCCCTTACATCACATTGGTAAAGGAGCAAACAATTCAACTTGTTAAAGGTCAAAAAGGGATCAGCAACATCACTGTCAGCACAAAAGGTAAAACAATATAGATACAAGTCTGTTAATGCCGGTAAATTCAGAGATTTTGGAAACAATGTTGCCCCACCATCTTTACGAAGAAAACAAAGACTAAGACGTGTTAATGTCTGACATGAAAAGATAGAAGACGAAATTCGTTCAATCTCACAATGGAAAATGAGTACTAATCGTTGGATATTGTGTGAAATAGCATATTTCAGAATCCTTTTGAGCAATGGAAGCTCCATGGAACCTTTACGGTCATAAATCAGTGCCAACAGTGAGATTGAGTCGTCTCTAAGTGATAAAATTCTAGACACAAATTTGGTAAATATCTTGAGAGTTGAAAAATCCGAAGAAAACAACTTTAGAGTGGTAATACGCTTCCAGAGATTCTTCCATCTCGTGGACAAAATGCAAGTTCTAACGGCGTCTTTGGCGTGCAAAAGTTCCAGTATGTGAAGGAGAACACACTCGGGTAAATTGCTAAGCTGGTCTTCATTTTCATTTTCAGAATTGTCATGTCTCGATCTCTTTGAATTCGGTGGAATCATTATCTCCTGTAAGTTAGAAACCTAATGGAACGATTTTCTGCAATAAGCATAATCCTATCGATTGAAGTGGAAAATATAAAAGATAAATTTGAGGAAGAAATAAGAAATACCTTGCTTTTGATTGAGTAGGTGTGGAACGGAACGCTAGGTCAGGATTTCAAGAACTAGCCCATGCAACTTTGTAGAGGAAGTTGCAAATTCTGTGCCACAAAATCAGGGAGTTAACTTACCATTATGCAATCTGTGGAGAAAAGAAATAATCCACAGATTTTTGAGGGATTACGATGCGGATGGGATGTTGGAAATGCTGATCTATTGGGGACCACGTTTAATATGGGAGAATCATAAAAAAAATATCACATAAACGTGGGTGTGTGTTGCACATATTTGTTACAGTTTATATGATTTTTTTTAAAAACCTGTGAATGTAATTTATATAAATGTAAAATATTTCATACAAATCACTCATTAGTTGTTGTTTAACTTAATACATTGTCTTTGTCAACCAAAAAAAACTTAATACATGGTCGATTGTCAAAAAAAACTTTTAACATATTTTCTTTGAACCAAAGTTCTACTTCTCCCTGGTATAAAAAATGTGTAAATAAAATGTTACTAGCTATACAATAATATATAATAACTAGTATTCCTACCCGTGCCTGCACAGGGAATCTTTTTACAGGTATTATATTAAAAAATGAATTATATATTACGTTGTATTGTATTAGATTACTATGATATATGAATTTAGTGTGTCTTATTATCTACGTTTATGACATGTCTATAAAATATAGAATTATATTTTATATTTATTAAATATATATGTATATTATTCAAAATAAATTGTATTTTAATTTCTATAATTTGAGAATTACATATAGACATTTATTTGATGCAAGTTTGAGATTATAAAAATGGGACATTATGATATTTAATAATGGGACATTATGATATTTAATGTAATATCTTCAATGGTAGATTATCGTTTACCCCTTGATCTGTAACCCATAAATTCAAACTTCTGAAAATACAAAACACTAATGGTAACATTGTTTAATTGTCAAAAAAAAAAACATTGTTTTGTCCACAATTGACCATCCTTATAAATCTAAATTTTGGAATTATATAATTCCGTTTTATTTTTAAATTTTTGTTTTTATGACTATAACTCTCTGATTAATTTCTTATTGGCCAATTTTTTTTTACCATTGTTTTTATGACTACAATTTTTACAGTTTTTATAATAACATTGTTTTTATTTTTACAATTTTTATAATTCCGTTTTATTTTTATTTTTTTACTTTTGTTCTTACAATAACATTGTTTTTATTACTACAATTGACCATCTTTGTAAACCCTAATTTGTACAAGTTTTATTTTTATGACTCAAATTCAACAAAGAAAGTTTTTTTTTTTTGACAAAAACAAAGAAAGTTTTAAACTCTTTCAAAAGTAAATTATTATAATTTTGCCATCGCTAGTATATTTTAGATGATTGTAGACTATAACCATAATTCATATATACTATTTTGAGATTCAAAATACAATTTTTTTTACATACAAAATAAATGTATTTTAAAATTTCTAATTTATCAAACATGTTTTGTAAACATAAATTCGCAATTCAAACTTTATAATCAATGTCATTAAGATGTTCGTATAATTACATATTAATTTTTTTTGACAAAATAATTACATATTAATTATTATGATTATGATAATTTTTTACACCAATTATTAATAGAAAATCTTAGTTTGTGACCAAGAATAGTGCGAATAACTCCGAGAATAGTATTTAATCCATTTTGTGATGAAACTCCCTCTATAATCTCCTTGTCAGTGCAAATGTTGGACACGTGGTTTGTATTCAGAGGAATCATTGTCTGGCTGATCCGACTACAACACTTTAAAAAGAATGGTTTGGTTGGACATTCTTGTTTTCTGAAAGATACTATTTTCCTGCGATTCAACTAACTTACACGTGAAATTTGGTGATACAAAGTCAATCATATGACGCTAAAAAATAAAAATCAAATTATAAAGTATAAATATAAAAATAAATAACCTTTATATGTATAGGATCATTGTAACATCCCAAATTTGTAGTCGACAAAAACAAATTCAAGATATTACCTATAGCGCCATTCAGAGATGCACTTCTACGGATTCAAAAATACATAACTGATAAATCAATTATGAACAACTGAAAATATCAATTTTCGTTAAAACTTTATTTACATAAACAAATCCTCAAAGATTCATATAATTCCAGTCATTACAAAAACTCGCTAATCCAAGTGCATAAATCCTAAACTTAAACTCGGTGATAACCCGATATCTAATACCGAGTACCCATCATGACCCGTGAACTTCCTCAACATGATAGCCCCAAGCAGCTAGGGTCTTGAACTTCCTGAACAATTAGACTTTATACCTGTGAATCTGAAAAACAGTCAACAAAAAACAGTGAGATTACAAATCTCAATGAGTGACTCCGAGACCCCTTACGGTTCCTCTCATTCATTCTCTTTTAGTTATCTTAATTATTTTGAAGATCGGCTCGAGAGACCAAATCAATCAATCTCTACGAGCCCTCTAATCCGGCAATCATTGCACGAATCGTTGTATTTCCATAAAAAAAATCATTTTCCTTTTATCTTTGGCATAGCATAATCCGTGAAATGAAATGAGATCACGGAAACCCCAATCCAACATAGCCATGAGGGATAATGCCAGGGCCTTGGCTTCTGGGCTCATGACTTCCCTCCACCAAGTATGCTAAATAACTCGGAGTCGTCACCCCGTTAATATATTATTAATCACGGAACAATATTACACATGTTCAGGAAATCCATTTAAAACATTTAGGGGTCACAGAACAATATTACTCATGTTCCGGTCATCACTTTAAAACCATTTATGGGTTCCCACTCGTTTATACGACATTCCGATCAACACATAATTCAATTAACGCATTCAAATGACCACTTATCATCCACCATACATAAACATCAGCATATATCATACATTTCAATAAACATTCTAGATGCAGTAAGTTTTCAGCAGTGGTATGTGAACTTCGACAATTTCTTTAACATAGCAAACGATATCGGAATTAGACAAACAAAAATTCATTGGAAACCTTAGAGTGTCTAATTTCGGGATATAATTTTTATTTATTGGTTTATATAGCCAAAAAGTACAGTTTTTTAAAAAAACAAAGTGTAGGTATCCAGAAACAGGACAGCAACTGTTGCCCAATTTGTAACTCAGTTTTCTTATTGAATTCTTAATCAAATTAAGCAAAACAAGTGCCCAAATTGAAGCAAAACGAGTGTAGGTTCTAATGAAACAGGAATCATTTCAAACGGTGTCCTACCTAAGTCACTACAACCAAAACACCGAACCTATACCCAAAACTGTCTCAGATTTTTGACTCAAATTGCAACCAGAAATTCTCCCATCATACTTACCCAAATTGATTAAACTCAGTGCCTAATTTGTGGCAAATTGTGTCTAGTTTCCAGACAAACAAACCATACGATTTTTGGACACACAGGAAATTCGCAATCACATAAACACTGAACACATACCAAACAGTTCCAAACAGAGTTTCTCGCTTCCCGTTCACTCGTGGTCGCGTCCAAACCGAAACTAAACTCACTTCCAGCAATCCAAATCATTCAAACAGATATTCTAACACATATTTTACATACAATCATGGCATAATTTCATCAGTTTCACCAAAGCACATTCGAGCCATTAAAATTCAAACCGAGACATTTTCAAAAAAACCGTAAAATCATTAGTTTCGTAAAATTCACAATTTCATTCAAACTAAACCATCTACCACAGTAAATATTCACATTCAAACACCTAAATACACGATGTGGTGAGAACACTCACCGGTAGTGACGTCCCTCGAAAACTTTGGCGTCTCGAACCGAACCTCACGAACTCAACGAACGCGACTCCGACCCTTCCGAACTCTTCTAACTCGAACCCAAGCTCCCAAAACTGAACTAACTCCTCTAAGAACCCAATATCACGAAATACCCTTGCATACAATCACTCCCAATCTCTCAAAACTCAGAATTTGATGAAGAAAATGGTGAATGTGCTCAACCCTCCCTCTAGCTCACTAATTTCGAATTTAAGGGAGAAGGGGAAGTAGATGTTTGGGCTAGAACTAGATGTTGTGTTTGGTGTCAATGGAAAGAGAATTGAAGATGAGGAAGAATGGTGGTGGAAAATAGAACATGAATCAGAATCTCTTCTCCTCCTCTTCACTCTCCCCCTCGCCTCTCCCTCTCTTCTCCTTCTTTCTCTCTTTTCTTTTCTTTCTTTCTTTCTTTCTATTTCTGTTTTTCTGTTTTCAGCTCTCCCTCACTCTAATGTATATGTGTGTATAAGAGTCAAGTGAGTGTGTGGGTGGGTTTGGGAGTTAGGGAATGTTTGGTAAGTGAAATCCCCAAACTACCCTTCCTATATTCCTAATTCTCAATTAAACCCAATACAATACACCCAATCTCAATCAATTAATCACTCAACAATCAAATTCAACCAAATAAATAGTCAATAAGCAAGAAAATTCATTAAAGCACTCCATCAAGTAAGCATTCAAAAATGACCATTTTTGGGATGTTACAATCATGCATATCATTCAGATGCTGGTGGTGAAATTGAATTGCCGCAGAATTGATCAACACAAAAACAACGACATTGGTGTGATCAAAAGACCCTTACTTGAGGACTGTATCTATTAATCAATTATGACACTCAACAGCCAAAAAGATATACAAAGAACATGCAATGGAAACTGGATGCAGTTTCGTGTAGAATATTACCCGCTACCAGTTACAATCTCTGCAATGTTAGCAAGTACGATGAAACTAAAATCCTGCAAATACATGAAAAATATGCATTAGAGAGATTCATTAGTCAATAATTTCACCATCAGCATAAAATTAATAAATAAAAAAACTACTAAAAATCTAAAGAAAAACGAAGGGATACATCATTTTTGTAGTGATGAAGTTTGGATAGTGTTATGTTATCAAACTAGTATACTTCCCCGTGTTATGTTAGCATAGTTCAATATTTTATTAATATTTTTAATTAAAAATACATATAAAAAGACTAAAAAATCAATTACTTATAATATAAAATATCTATAATAAGAATATTTACGTAATATATTCAAGGCGGGGATGTGGTTCATGTCCCCAACGCCAAATTGATTGTGTGGAGATTTTCTCCCCCGTCTTCATACCCATGGGAAAATTCTCCACCTGTAGGACTCCTAATGGAACAGTCCCCATAGGGATCCCACTAACAGGTAGAAATTGTCACATCTAATTATGCCCATATTTTAATCATTATTCAAGTAGATTTTCTTGTGTATAAATACTTATCACACCATTATTTTATACGTTACAAACATAACTTCATTATAATTATAAGATCAATTTTAAAAACACATATTATAGGTATGACCATTGCTAATGCTAATAAATTGTATTTTTATGATAGGATCAATTTTCACGTTTTCTAATTCTATAACAATGTTACATAAGTACATTCTATAACGTTTTCTAAAACTATAACAATGTTAGGATCAATTTTTGGCCCCTGCAGATATGCCTTAAATTTATTAAAAATTTGAAAAAAAAAACAGAATTGAAATACAATAAAATGGGAAAAATAATATAAAAGTAAAAATGAAAAAATTAAGAGTTTCACATTTTAATATAGAAAATATAAAAGTTACTCCTATTTTGATATATTAATATTTAAGAAGAAAAATATAAAATTTGCATAGTTCAATATTTTATTAATATTTTTAATTAAAAGTACATTTAAAAAAAGTAAAAAATCAATTAGTTATAATATAATATATATATATATATAATAAGAATATTTACGTAATATATTTAAGGCGGGGATATGGTTCATTTCCCCAACACCAAATTGATTGTGTGGGGATTTTCTCCCCCGTCTTCATACCCATGGGAAAATTCTCCACATGTAGGACTCCTAATGGAACAGTCCCTGTAGGGATCTCACTAACAGGTAGAAATTGTTACCTCTAATTATGCCCATATTTTAATCATTATTCAAGTAGATTTTCTTGTATATAAATATTTATCACACCATTATTTTATACGTTACAAACATAACTACATTATAATTATAAGATCAATTTTAAAAAACATATTGTAGGTATGACCAATGCTAATGCTAATAAATTGTATTTTTATGATAAGATCAATTTTCACATTTTCTAATTGGCTATGAGGAATGTTGGTAGTGAAGAATTGTTGGTTGTAGTCATCTTATATAGATGGGCGTGCCTCTTCATAATTTGGAAAATTGAAAAAAATTCAAAAATTTCAAAGAAATTTTGAATTTTTAAATCTACTTGGACAACTTCTTTACAATATAAGATTTTGACCAAATAAAAGTAATAAATCAATTATTATACTATTATACTAAACGTTACATTTCTTTTAGATAAACGTTGCTTGTATGTACCTTAAATAAAGGTAATAAAAATATTAGCTATAATAAAACCTTTACTTATATGTGCCTTAAATATTAGCTATAATATAAACATTACTTAGATAAACCTTAAATATTAGCTATAATATAAACGTTACTTATATGATATGATGAACGTTTTAATAAAATATAATTAATAATTACATCAAGAATATGATATTTTGTAAAGCGTTACAAAATGTAATCAATAATTATAAATTGTAACGTTTTTAGTAAAATGATGAATTTGGACACAGACAGTTATTAACATTTAGTAACGTTAAATTACAGTCTCTCAGTCGTTATATTTTGTAACGCTTTCTTAATTCAATATTTAATCACACTATTTTGCAACATTATAATAAATAATTATATCAAAAAGATGTTATTTTGTAACGTTTTATTGTAACTTTAAAACATACCAGTTGAATTGTGCTTAGCATAATTTAACTAATCTATATTATAGAATTAAACCTATTAGCATTTTGTAACAACTTTTGTTCTAATTTGACTTTCTAATTTTTTTGGTTGAATTGATATTAATATGAATCATTGTACAATTCACTACTTTTATTCTCATTTGAATTAATGTTTTTTTATTTTACATGATTGATATTAATATGAATCATTGTTCTAATTTGAATCACTACTTTTATTCTCGTTTGGATTACTAAATTGAATAGTGGATATTTATCTAATTTGAATTGGTATAAATTTTTGGGTGAATTGATAATTTGCCTTTAATTGTTAAGACAATCAAATAGAACTCTTTCATCTTATGGTATTCAACTACTTAAACATATGTGATTCATATTAATATCAATCATGTGATTCAACGTAGCTCATATGTGATTCAAACCAACAATGTATGGTATTCAAATACTTAAAAAAATCAACAACGTAGCTCATATGTGATTCAACCCAACCCCCAACATTCATTGAATATGCAATAGTATTCAACTACTTAAACATCCAATTTTCAAAATGTGATTTACATTGCATTTGATATGGTGATTTACATTTCACGAGAGACAAAAAGCTTGAACAAAATATACATAATATGGAAAACCTAAATTTTTTTTGGTACAGATATGGAAAATCTAATTGACAACATGTGAAATCATGATTTAATACCAAAAAAATGAATTTAAAAAACACCCATTTATTCCCCAAGCTACTATACTCGACCAAGTTTTGTGCTATACTCAACCTGGATCTTCAAAACCCTTATATAGGCTTTTAAATCACCAATGTATCTCATATGTGAATCAACCAAACACCCGATGTTCACGTGCAATAGTATTCACCTCCTTCCACATGAAATTTCCAAATGGTGAAGAATAACTCTCCAAGAAGAGTGAAACGAACGGTGATGAACAAATTATTCTTAGTGAAGATGAAGTGATGGTGTGGAGAGTGGCTCAACCAATCACCCAACCTAGGATATTTATAGTCATAGTTTTTTGGAGAGTTACAACTAAAAATAAAATGTTTTTCTTTTCATTAAATCTCATAAGTATTTTGGAACGTTACAAACTAAAAAATCATTTTTATTATTTATTCAAATTAGCAAAACTAACATATTTATAAAATAATATAAATATAATAAATAGAAATCGATGAAAAATAATGAAAGTTTATTACCATTTAATTGGTATGAAGTGAGATTAAATAGAAAACTATAACTGATGAAAACGTTATGTCATTTACTATTACTTACCACGTTACAAATTAAATTGGTATGATGATGGTTAAATATTAAAATCATAACTGACTAATAATATATTGTAACTGTCATAATTATTAGATATATTAAAGACCACATATTGTAATTGTCCATATTTTATAAAATAAATTATATTTATTGAATCAAGGACGTTTTGAAAATATAATTATTTTTATAAAATATTAGTTTTGATAAAAAAAAATAATAAGTAAAACATACTAAATTGAAATAATATATGACATGTGATATAAATAATTGTTCAAACATAAGTTAATTGAAAAAATTACGTTACAAATATTCATCTGTAAATGAATTATTTTCAACTATCAAACCTATTAGCATATTGCACCATTTAGGGAAATCGATAGGTAATTACGTCAGTACACTACCCTTTAATTGGTATGATATGATGTTAAATAGAAACCATAACTGATGAAAACGTTATGTCTTTTATAATTTTAAATTACGTTACAGATTTAATTGGTATGATGATGGTTAAATATTAAAATCATAACTGATTAACAAAAATATTGTAACTGTCGTAATTATTAGATATATTAAAGACCACACATTTGTAACTGTCATAGTTATATAAAAATACATTATATTTATTGAATCAATGACGTTTTGAAAGTATAATTATTTTTAATAATGATTATAGGACGTTTTGAAACTATATTTATTTTTAATTTATAAATATGATTTGGATATTAAAAGATTTTATTCATCATTTAACTATTACTTCTACCAGAAATCAAACATTAATTTATATATTTCTAACTTATAATTCTAATTTAAACTAATTTGATTGTCTGCAATTATACTACAAAAATGTATAGATTTGATTTATTTATAGAGACTAAATTAGAGTGTGTCAATTACCAAGTAAGGCCAAATTACCTATAATTTCTAAGTTGATTAAATATAAAAGAAAACATGCTACTAAATCTACTAAATTTTTTTAAAGTTTTATTTTTAAAATCAAATTACCTATAATTTCTAAGTTGATTACACAACTTCTTAAGATGCTAATATCGAGATGCTAATATCGAGAAGAGATACTAATATCGAGAAGAGATACAGATGCAAGGATACCACAAATATTTCCAAAAAATTGAATTGGTAGATTTTGTACCATTTACACAACCCAAGTTTGTAGATAATGTTTTAAATCTCTGTGTCAGTTAATGGATAACTTGATTGTAGACTTTGTACCACTTACACAACCCAAATTTGTATACCTTAAATATTTACATTATATTTGGAAATGGGGATATACAATTTGTACCCAAAAAAATAAATGGGGATATACAATAGAATTCAACTATTATTGAAGATGAGATGACGGTGTGGAGAGTGTTGTCAATGGGGATATACAATAGAATACAAATCTTTCAACATGAAATTCCCAAATGGGGATTTACATTACATTAGATATGGTGATTTACATAAATTGAGGTACAAAAAGTTTGAAAAAAATAGACATATTATGGAAAACCTAATTGACAACATGTCATATAACTATCTAATAGCAATAAGATGAAATTATAGATAAACACATATATCCCCTAATAGCAATGGTATTCACCTCCTTGAACATAAAATATCCAAATGATTAAGAAGATCTCTCCAAGAAAAGTGAAAAGAACCATGAAACACAAAACCATGTATATTGAAGGATGATGTGATGGTGTGGAGAGTGAATCAAACCATCACCCAGCCTTGGCTATTTATAGTCATATTTTGGTGGAGAGTTGTAATGCAAAATAAAACGTTTTTTTTTATTTGATTGTCATAAACAATTTGGAACGTTACACTTTGAAAACCATTATTGAGTGAAATATTTTTAAAAAGTAATGATCCTGATACATTTTTGCCTACTTAAAACACAGACATATTTGTTTGCTTAATTCTCAACAAAAAAGGGGAGTCTGTCAACAGAAAATGGGAGCCTGTTATTTCTCAGATCGGGAACTTCCCATTTTCTTGTTATGCCCACAAGTAGGTTGCATTTGTCATTTCTGGCGTTGACATCAGATATCAGGTCATACTTGAGAGGCATTTTGACTAATGAGATAGGATTGCTAAACAGTGAAAGTTTTGGATATAGAGGGATATTTCCTTTCAATAAGAGAAATTTTGGTTGTGGAGAACTCCTAGTTGTAAGCCTCTTATTTATAGATGAGTGTGTGTCATCATAAGAGGAAATTTTTAAAAAAATTGGATTTCAAATAAAAAATTTGAATTTTGGGATTATTTATCACAAATACGTTACAATCTATATTAATATTGAATTTAATTCTAATCAAATGTAAACGTTACATGATATGTATTTTTTAGTTTGGATATCTTTAATATAATAAACGTTTATTGTTATGTTGATTTAACGTTATTATTTTAACGTTACTAAAATATAATATAATATAATATAAGTTATTGTATTTTAACTTGTAGTAGCCCAATTGGTAGTGGGAATGCATTGAACTTGTACTTAAGCCCCTAGGGTACATGTTCGATTCCCACGGAAGGCAAAAACTCTACATGGGGGGTAGAGAAGGTCATGATGTACACTTGTGGGTAGCCTACTAAGTCAGAAAAGGGCCCAGGGTATTACATTAAGTGCCACGTTGTCACGTTTTATGCCACTTGTGCGTTATTTTTGGGCCAAATTCGTCTAAGGAATTACACATTTAGAAATGGGACAAATCAGTCCCTGACAATTTGATTATGGCACAAATTCATCCCTGAGTAAAAACTAAGTGGTATCTGGTATTCAAAACCAGAAAACCATTTGACAAACACAGAGAAACAGAAAAAGCGCAGAGAGAACGAAGAAGAAAAAGCAGCGATATCGTGGGTCACTCCAATGCCTACGAGTATTTGTTGAATCGCCAGAATAAAAGTGAGTAGTTTGAGATCCATGGCTGCTTATTCTTTTAATCAATAATCAAACTACCAATCAACAAATAGAAATCAAAATATAAAATGCAAAGAAAAATGACACAATCATGAATCAAAACGAAAATTAGTGAACAAAACCTACCTTTTGGGTGTTCTCACTCTCTCAGCTGCGTCCTCTCCAATGGCAGAAAATGCAGAAAATGGTTTCTGGTTTCAGAAACCACTAACCACTGTTATAAGTTGAAGAAGCACCAGGGACGAATTTGTCCCATAAAATTGTCAGGGACCTATTTGTCCCTTTTTTAAATTTGTAGTGCCAGAGACGAATTTGGCCCAAAATTAACGTATGTGTGGCATAAAACGTGACAATGTGGCACTTAACGTGTCAGTATGAGCTGTTTGGTGACCTGCTAACGGTTATATGGACGGACGGACGAACGTGGCTCGTTTTAGAATTGTCAGGGTCCAATGTGTCCCACAAAATTTGTCAAGGACAAATTTGTCCCCCGCAAAAATTGTCAGGGACTGATTTGGGTCTTTACTCGACCGTTGTGCAATGGTAATACCCGTGGACCAATTAGGAACCGACATGGTATATGACAGGATTGAATAGCATTATATATTTGCCCTTGAAATGCGCTGGAGAGGACACATTGGAATATAGATCTAGCTGTCAGGGTCAGACAAAAATGTATTCTTAATAGATTAAAAATAACTTTTTTTTGGCAAAGGAAATGAGTCTCGTTAAAACACTTTGATACAAACCCTTCTTATAGGGAAAAATCATTTAAAAGGAAAAAGAGTACTCCTCTTTGTTATCATTAAAAAGAGAAAAATGAATGTGAACAGAGGGAAACTAAGAGGAGACTAGACCAATACCCTTGGCAAGAAAAAGAGTCAACAAAAATGATAATACAGAAGACCTAGCATATTATAGTTAAAGTCCTCTAAAACAAAATTGTAAAGTAAATCCCACTAGTTGAAACCATGACTTATAAAGCCATAATTAGCAAGCTTGTATGCATAAGAACTTCCTTCTCGGTAGATGTGGGAAATAATGAAATCTATCCTATTGGTTATGGATATGCAATTGCGCCATCTATTTATGAGTATCCAAGGGACCAAACCAGGTGACTTATAAGCCACCACAACAATAGCAGAATCACACTTTACCCAAAGCTTGTGTCATCCTCTCTCAACAGCCACCTCTATCGATTTCATCACAATCAAGATCTTCGCTTCAAAGAAGGTTGCAATCCCATATAATTAAAAATAACTTTATTGAAAGAAAACTCTACCAAAAACGTTTACTAAATACACTATGATTTTATGTTTTTTAATATGCATATTTGTTATCTTGTTTATACAAAATAATTTAGGGTCTGTTTTTTTTGATACAAGAAGGAAAAGAAAAAAAACAAAAAGAAAAAAAAAACAAAAGCAAAACTAAGGACGAATAAACTCTACTCCTTGCGCATCGGCCTGAAGGAGAGAGGAGATGCCAGGAGGGGAAGCATCAAACACAATCCATTTATCATCAGCAGCAACTCCAAACTTCGCTAGATAATCAGCGCAAGCATTTCCTTCTCAAAACGTGTGAACTAACTGAACATGCCAGTTATAATTAGCAGCTACCAGTTGCAATACATTCTGGGAGTCCGAATAGCAGACTAAGGATCGATAGCCTCTACTCCAAGCAAAGAGAAGCCCATTATATAAAGCTGACAGCTCCGCGTGGAGGTTGTTAGAAATACCAATGTTACCCGCAAAGTCACAAAGCCACTCCCCATTAAATCTCCATAACAAGCCTCCACAACCAGACCTCCCATGATTGCCAATGCTACTCCTGTCAACATTAAGAATAATCTCATTGTCTCTTGTTGGATGCCACCGGACTAGGCGAGGCATACACTGAACTTCCTCAACTTTGGTAAAGCAACTATAAAGGAGGGAAGCAGAATTGTGGATTGTCATCTTTAGCTCGTAACTTGGAATGGGCTCATTAGCTATGATACTAGCATTCCACAACCACCACACAGTGGCCAAAAAGAGATGAGGATTATCACCACAAATGCCATATTTGAACCAATCCATAGGAGTAGTAACCTGATAAAAAGATATAGAGTCAAACCGAAGGGAATTCCAGATGTTTCGAGAATAGATGAAGTCCCTTAAGCAGTGCAACACCGTCTCCCTCGATACGACATCGTTGACAAACAGCTGATTTCAACATCCCCCTGTGATGGAGCATTACAGATGTAGGAATAGCATTGTGACACGCTGTCCAGATCAGGAACTTAATTTTTTCAGGCCCAGGGACTCGCCAAATCCACTTCCACGAACACACATTAGAAGCAGTAGTAGTATTATTTCTTTGCGTAAGGAGCCAATCATAGCCAGCTTTTGCAGAATAAGTACCATCAAGCCGACCTGTCCATATGAAAGCATCTTCCACATCAGAGCTAAGAGTAACAATTAAGCCTTGTATGTGCTCCAAGGCGTGTTGGGGCAGCTGCGTATACAACAAGGCTAGGTTCCAATGACCATCAATGAGGACATCCGAGATGCGGAGATGCATGTCACGAATGTCTACATAGAGGACTAGGTTGGACAGATTACCCATGCTAGTCTAGGGAGTGTACCAAAAAGATGAGAGACCATTTCCTATTCGGAACTCGAAGCCATTCTTCAGAATATCCCTTGCCTTCAGAATAGAATTCCACGTATATGAACATGTCTTCTTTCCCACTTGTAATATCGACTCAGTCCCCATATACTTCTCAACTAGTAAATTCACCCAGAGTTTATTTTTATTAGCTTGCGGGTCCCAAACAAGCTTCCCAACATAGCTGTATTCATGTGGCGAGCAACACGGATACCCAAACATCCCTCAGCTTTAGGCCTAGTTATCTTGTCCCAACCAACAAGATTAATACCACGATCTTGAGAGCTCTTCCAAACAAAGTCTCGGGTTAACTTATCTATAGTATCACAAATATTTTGAGGCAACCATGCAACTTGCATATAGTACAATGGTAGAGAATTTAGAATTGACTTTGCTAAGGTGAGCCTTCCCGCCTTATTGAGCAATTTGTGCTTCCAAGAAGCTAGTCTAGATTGAACCTTTTCAACAATAAACATGAAACCAGCTTTTGTAACTCTCCCTTGGAGCATAGGGAAGCCAAGGTATTTATCAAAGGAAGTGGTGTGTGAAAAACGTGTGCAAGTATACACAGTCACAAACAAGTAGTATAAAAGATCGAACCCACGGGGATTGGATTAACTCTTATATGCTTAAGAAGATATAAATTAGTGCGGCTACACTACTCACAGTTTTGGATGGAGTTGAAAAGAAAACAGAATGTAAATATGCAATAAAATGTAGAGGAAATCAGTTGAGAATGATGATTGAGATGTCTTCACCAAATAAGTCACTTTCAAGAGTTATGTGCTTTTATGTGGTGCAGATGCACTGAGTGCAGCTGCATCAGTATGTGCCTTTCAGCTACTTTCTTGAGAGTTTCGTTACAAGCTTCCTATGTCTAGGCATGCTAAATAAGTTCACTCCTGCCTTTGAAGTACCCACTGTATCACCCTAAGGACTATGTTATCCTATGTCTAGGACTTAACAAGGAATTAACAAGCTTTCTTTATTAAACAAGTTAACAAAGGCTTTATTAAACACTCACCCTTATTAGTTCTTGATTTCTAGTTATAAACCATGTCTGTGAATATAACTCTACTTATTCTAAGCGATCAACCTTAAAATAAGATGGATGTAGTATAACACAAGAACCAAAATGCATACGCCATATAAAAACACAATAACTTTCTCAAAAGATCATTATAAGGTTAGAACATCTCAACTAAAGAGATTTAGCTCATCATAGGCATTGCAAGGCAATTAAAGATGAAATAAAACATGTTGAAGTAAAGGAAATTACAAGAGAAAACAATAGGGTAGAGATTACACCAATTGAAGAACTCTTGCATAAGTTTGCCAAGCAGTGCAGATGCACTGATTCCTTGCACTAGCTAACTCTATGAAGAAGTGAAGGGAGAAGTCGTCAATTCCATCCTCACCTTCTTACAAACTAACAACTAATTTAAACTACAAAGAAAATAAAACTTTGAAACTAAGAAAAACTAAACTAAAAAGAACATAAAAAGGATTATATGATATATGAGATATGAGATTTTCCAAGTGAGGAAATTGAGTCTTATTTATAGCCTTGGAGGTTTCCTTCATGTTGAGGTTTCCTTGCTGATTTGAGTTAACCAAACCATGGTTACTTTTCAGCCTTTGAAAAAGCAATTTGAGTTTCATACTCAAATATCAAGAGTGGTCCAATTAGAGCTTGCCATATGGTTCATGAAATGATTTCTTCAAGTGGTCATCCATTGTGGGCGCCTCCTTTATAAAGTTTCCATGTGCCCCATGTGATTGTGGATAAGCTATAATGTCATTTGGAGGTGCCTTTGTCTTCTTTTGGTTTGAGGTGCTTCCGGTGTTGGCCTTTTTCTACCATTCGCAGAATGGTGCAGCTGCATGCAATGCAGCTGCATCAAGTGCAGGTGCATGCAGTGCAGCTGCATCAAGTGCAGGTGCATGCAGTGCAGGTGCACTGGATGATTTGGATGAAATCTTTTACTTTGTGTATTGTGTTCTTCCAATGTAGATGTTTTATCTGAAGATACTCACAAACATATCAAACATACCAATATCTAGACATCAAGCTTAATATTGTGAATGACCACTTGCTTTATCTTTTAATGTTGTTCATCTAATTTCTTCTATGATATTTACTTAATTTATACTTGATTTCAACAATTTATTTAGGTTTAGTTGTATAAATAACTCTATATAAAATAGAGTTATCAGGAAGCAGTTTGGCGAATGCCAGTTATAGAAGCAATTTTGTTCCTTTTTGCAACAGACACTGCCTTGGAAAAGAGAGCCCGAGATTTAGAGACACTAACCTTAAGGCCAGATTCTTGGGCAAACTGAGTGAAAATCTCAGCCACAATTTTTGCTCGGGAAGCAGTAGCCTTTGTAAAAAGAAGCACATCATCCGCAAAGAAAAGATGGGAAAGAGTCGGGCCATTGCGAGAGAGCTGCACTGGCTTCCAACGGCCATTGTCCACTGCTGCCAGACAATTTTTCCATGCATATAACAAAAAGATAAGGGGATAGAGGGTTCCCTTGCCGAAGACCTCTGGTAGGAGCAAAACCAGAAAAGCGCTTCCCATTCCAGATAATAGATAAATTTGATGAAGTTACACAAAACATGATCAAGTCTACCACAATACCTGGGAAGCCAAAATCATGGAGACAATGTTGAAGAAAGTCCCAGCTCACATGGTCATAAGCCTTCTCCAAATCGATCTTATAAGCCACATCCCCTTCTTCTTCTTTGATTTATGCATAGAATGGAGAGCTTCTTGGAGAACAATAGCATTATCACTAAGGTATTCTGGACCCCCTTAATTCTTCGATCCAATTCCTTCTTTTTCCAAATGCTACCAAAAACCTCTTTGTTAAAAATCAGGGAATCCTCTTTAACATGATGATGCCCAATTACAGGACTGGATTTATCCTGATCCCAAGCAGTTCGAACCACATTAATATACTCTGGGTGAGTGATCTACATTGCCTCAAAACGGAAGGGACGAGTGCCAACTGTTTCTGGGAGCCCTCCACACTGAAGCAAGAGGGGGTTATGGTCCGAATGAAGCCGACACAACACCTCCACATAAGCATCAGGAAAGAGATATCTCCCCCAATATATCTGCAATAGCTCTATCCAACTTCTTAGATACTCGAATCTGGCTCCGACAATTACACCTCCAAGTAAAAACAC
The DNA here is from genome assembly GCA_963573325.1 of Astragalus glycyphyllos. NCBI lineage: Eukaryota > Viridiplantae > Streptophyta > Magnoliopsida > Fabales > Fabaceae > Astragalus > Astragalus glycyphyllos. Next base: position 93,636,244 of record OY754307.1, read on the forward strand.
CACCAGTGGTAGGCATATTAGACATATGGCAACAGTCCATCATATTTAAAAAATTGTTGGCACGGTTTTGATAGAAATTTCCACCTCTCTGCTCACTAGGAATTGTAATGTCATTAAAATCCCCTATCATTAGCTAAGGGCCAAAAGCTGATCACTAAGTGAACCAAGATGGTTCCAAAGCTCCAATCTCTGAGTATAAGTAGGACTAGCATAAATCCCTAACATAAGATCTATTCAGCCCATTGATAACTCTATTTTATATAGAGTTATATATGCTTTCAAATCTAAATTATTGTGACAAATTTAGTAATCATATAGTGTCAAATAAAGAAACACAAAAGAAAATCAGCATATTTGAAAGAGGAACTCATCATCATTGATTATCATGATTTGTGGTATTTTATGTGTTTGTTCAATGGCTGCAGCAATCATTGCACCTGCAATAGAACCAGCAACCATTGCACCTGCAATGAGCTCAGAAGTTATTGCTCCAGCAATGAGGATTTTAACAGAAGGCAGAAGCATTGCGCCTGCAATCATTGCACCAGCAATGGTCACAACACAGAATGCCCCTGCATTCTAATGATGATGTCAGCATGTCAAGTTGCAAGTGCAAGTTGCACAAGTGGAAGGATGCAGCGCCAAGTTCAGCCCCCTTAGACAACAAGTTGTAACTTTTGAGTACACTTGTCCTTACACCATTGGACCACTCTTCATAGTTGGTGGGACTTCTAACCATGCTTTTTGAAGACAAGTGGAAAAGGAAATCCTAATTCAGCTTGGTGACCAAGGCAAGCTTACTTTTTGGAGCCTATAAATACATCCCTTCTTCCTCATTCAAGAGATCATATTATCTCCATCTCCCAAGTTCATTAGATAGTTTTATTTTCATTTTAGAGTTAGAGGTACTCAACAAAGTTTGAAGAAAGGAAAGAAAGTGACAACTTCTCCCTTCTCTTCTCGTGGAGTTCTTGTTGCTGTTTTAATTGTTGAGAGGTGATTGCCCCAACATTTACTAGGCAGAATATGCAAAGGATCATCACTTGTGTAATTCTTATCTCATCTTGTTTCCTTTGTATTTTCCTTCTTATAAACACGTTTCATTCTATTTATATTTGTCTAGTTATGTCAAGCATGAGCTAAAAACCCTTTGGTTGGGGTGCCTTAACTATGTAATGAATCTTTGATTAAGTTATTATGTTATATTGATGTTTTTGCAATTTAGTTCTTGTGCTATAGTTCTTTCAAACTTATTTTGAGATTGATCACTTAGAATAAGTAGGGTCATGAATACAGAAATGGTTTATGATTTGAACTCAAGAACTAATATGGGTAAGGGTTTTAATAATAGGAAACTTTGTTAAAACCATGCTAAAACCTAGACATAGGATAGCATAGTCCATATGGTGATTCTGTAAGGGCTTAATAAGACAAGGGTGAACTTATTTAGGGCTTAGACATAAGACTTGTAATGAAACCCTGAAGACAGTTGCTGAAAAGCACAAAATCATTTTATTACAGCATCCATTGCAGGAGCATCATATATAACATAATGCTTTCAAAGTGAAATTACTTAGGAAGGAGCATTCCAACCATCTCTCTCTCAATTGATTCACAACACATTTTTTATTCTTGCTTTAAATTACATTCTGTCTACACACACACAACTCATCCTAAGTTTATTTTGTTTTTGATTCCCATTATCACTAGTATTAGCATATGATTGAGCCGCCCTAGCTAAACTATGAGCAACACAATTGGCTTGTCGTCGAATATAACTGAGAGTACAATTTTGAAAAGAAAGAAACATATCCTTGCATTTAGTTGATCACATCAATCACTTGCTTGCAGTCAAGTTCAAAATCAACATTATGCACACCAATTTGAGTTAGCCAACGCAGAGCTTCCAATAGGCCCAATGCTTCAATTTCATTTGGTTGCAAATATCCCTCAAACCAAAGTGTCTTCGCCTTGATAAACCTCCCTAAATGGTCTCTAAGACACATTCCCAAGCCAAACCGAGAATTTTGTTCGAACCACACCCCATCAACGTTGCATTTCACACAACCTAGAGTTGGGAAAAGCCATCGTTGCTGATCTGCACCAGCAACAACAGTGTCACGGTGCTGGACAGCAGCAACAACAACATTAATCATTAAGACAAGAACACATTAAAGGTGACTATGTAAATAGTAGAAAATTTCTAGATAACCAACTCAAGTGTTTCCTATGCTTTGTTTTTCTTTCTATAAATTGTAAGTCATTTTTAATTGAGCCATGTTGGCCTTGGATAAGTGGCTAAGGCCTAGTAGCTTAGTTTATGGCCTTGGGCCTTGTTTTATGTTTCTTTTGGACTTTAGAGTGTGGGTCTAGGATTCATCAAACCCACAATATAAATACTTGAACTCTAAGTGTATTTGGTAGAACTTTGATGAATGAAATTCACTTACATTTTGAGCATGAGAGTGCCCTAAGACCTAATTGAGTGGTGAGTGGCTAGTTGCTAGTGTAGGTGAAGGTTCATCATAGACTCTCTAAGGTTTCTTGAGATGAGAATCTTGAGCACACAACCTTGAGGTTAGGAGAGCTCAAGGATAATGTTGTCCTTATCATCTTCCCAAGGAAGAAGTGGTGGACTTCCTTCTCCACTTCCATTTCTATCTCTTCCATATTTGCATTTTCTTTCCTTCAAGCAGGGCCGTCCCAAACAATTGAGAGGCCCTGTTCAAATCTTAAAAATTTGAGCCCTACTTTTATCAAACTGGGCCCCCTCAACGGCGGAGTTTTACACAATTTACTTTTTAGTTCAATACATTTTAGTTCAATACATTTCAAAAACAATATAATATATTTAATCATTTTGCCAAAGCATTGTAGTAAAAAGAACTAATATACAGCTGATATAAACAAACATGAGCTGTCAAAAAAACCTGAGCAAAAAAACCTGAGCTGTCAAAAAAAAAAAAATAACATGTTGGAAAAAAGGGAAGAGCTGTCTGTCCAAAAAAAAAAAGAAACAACCTGAACTGTGAAAAAAAAATAAGATGGAGGAAAAAAGAACAATAAAACTAACGCTGGGGATCGAACATCTAACCAGCCAGCCAAGTTCATCATCAAACGCCACAAAGCCCCGTAGATGCCCTTGGGCTACGTTAACAGTTTAATACATGGGCCGAAAAACCTTTATATAAGGGGTTCTATTTTTGTACCCCACAGCTTAACTATATACCCCCACACGTTTTTTTTGGACGAAAATACCCCTGTTATTTTCTTGCCTCAATCGGATTTATGTTTTGAAGATATAAATACGATTTGTTTTTTACAAATCGTATTTACGTATTGCTGAATACATACGATTAGCCTGTAAAATTTCCAATCGTATTTACCTAAACTGAGGTAAATACGATAGAAGAAAAAAAACAAAGCGTATTTACCTTGGGGTGAGGTAAATAGGATTCAGACAAAACACAAAGTGTATTTGCCAATGGGTGGGGGTACATACGCTTTGTAAAATACGAATCGTATGTACCCTTAGGCAAGGTAAATACGATTTGTTAAAATAGAAATCGTATTTACCCTTAACCATAGGTAAATACGATTTGTATTTTAATCGACGGCCAGCTTTACTCCGCTGGCCTAACTGCTATTTATTCAACGGTGTAGATTGCACGGATAGTATCAACGGTTGAAATTCATTCACGAATTCTATAAATACCCACCCCCACCATCATTCATTTCACACCAAAATTTCACTCCGAAATACATTTCTCACACATCCAGAATGCAGATTTGCCTAACACAATGGTCCGCTAAGAATAGGCTATGCGGTATACATTATGGGGGCAACATTACGATTAAAGAAGATGGGGTCTACTTTTGGAGTCCGAAGCCGGCGTTATGCTGAATCGACCGCGCCATGGGGTTTGATGGGTTGAAGGATAAAGTGTGGTCGAAAGTACAAGTGATTGGGGACGACCGCGACGTCACTAGTATCACTTATCGGAAACCCGATCGTGGAGATGATGGCTGCATTTCCTACTAGTCGATGTCTATCATGACCGACGAAGACGTGGCGACCATGTTCGACATTCACGACAGGCTTATGGGGTATAAGCCTTTGGAGCTGTACGTGGAAACACAACGGAGCGTGAATGAGATTTTACGTCGTTTGCGAGATCCGGAATATTAGGGTTTAGTTTGTTATGTTTTATCTTTTATGTAACTTTGTTTTATCGAATGAATGAAATAGAAATTTTAAGTACAGACATAAATAGTAATGAACTGATCTAAAATAAAAGAGTTAAAAAAATCCAGAAAGTACAGACATAAAATAAAAGTAATAATATAAAAGGCCCTAATCATCGGTCTCTATATCCAGCATCTGCATCAGCTGGTAGAGACGAGCGTACGTCGGAAAGGACATACGAATATGCCTCGATGAAGCCCCTCCTGTACCGCCTCTATCACACTCTGTACCCAAACTGGATCGCGCTGTGGGGGTGGTGGTGCAGCTGCCTGCTCTGGTGGTGGCGGTGCAACCGGCAATAGCCTGAGAATAGATACTCTGACGTACCACTCTAAGTAGTCCGCAGCAACCTCACCCAAATCCCGAGCAGGCCTAGTCGTCTGAAGCACCTCGTGCACACTGGGCAAAAAGTTAGCAATCTTGAAGATGCAGGTATCATGGCTAGGACGACCGGTGAGAGGGGGACATGGGATGACCTGGACATACCCAAACTGAGGGAGGCATCTATCTGGCATGTAGGGAACGGTGATGTCTCCCCAGCTGAGGAAACCCCTGTAGAGTGCAACATGCTCGAAGGGTCTAACATCCCGATGACCCTCAAATGGTCACCAGCATACATCATCAGCAGTGAGGTCGTCAATCCTCCGCCTGTAATCGACCAACTTTAGTGCATCTGTCTTCTTCCTCTTCCAAACCCCGCAGAGTGGTGTGTGCACCTCAAATGGCTGCCTCTCCACCAGCTGAGGAAAGTACCATAAAATCCAACTCTGAAATGCAAAGATAAATAACTGAGTTATTTAAATTAAAAACATAATTATTTAAATTAAAAACATAATTATTTACCTGTAACATGGAGGGGTAGCCAGCTAAATGTTTAGCCTGGTCCAACGATCCATAGTTCAGCAGGTCGTACATATGAGCAAGTGCAGCCACACCCCATGCATATGATCCAGTCCCATCAGCAGTAAGGTCCTCAAGCAGCAGCAACCACTTGGCCTCAGCCCTGTCATACGTCTTCACTGTGAAGATGCTCCAACTCAGAACCAGAAAGATCATCGCCCTGACAGTAGGAGACATGTTAGTAGCAATGGACGAGGTAGCAACTATGTCCTCGAGCCAGCTAAAACGGTAATACGGTCCCTGACCAAGTCGACACTCAGCACGGGCCTCCTCCTCACTATCCCCGAGATATGCCACAGCAAGCTGAACTGCCTGATCAGCGGTGACACTAGTGGGCGGTGCTCTGTAGTATTGGCCTGAGAGCGGAAGGTGCAGCAAACAGGAGATGTCATCTAAAGTAATGGTCATTTCACCGAATGGTAGGTGAAATGACGAGGTCTCCTGGTGCCACCTCTCAACAAAAGCGGATAGCAGCTCGTGGTCCACAGTAGTATGTCCTGTCAATATGAGGGGGGCCAAACCTGAAGTTGTGAACCTCTCCCAAAACTGGTGGTTCTGGGAATAGACCAGGAGTCTCTTAGCTAGCTTGTTACCGTGGTTCGTAGCCTTCACTTTACGCTCATAGATCTGTTTTTTTTTTAAAAAATTATGCTATGTAAAAAAACATGAATTTAAATACAAACACAATGTTAAAAAAAAATTCACTAACCGGGTTAAGCAGAACACGGTAGCAGACATGACACTCCAGCCCAGTGAATAGAGAATGCTCCTCCTGGTCGTCGTGGAACTGCTGCTGAGGCTCGCCCATATGCTGGTCCAGGGCCTGATAGAACTGCTGTTGAGGCTCGCCCATATGCTGGTCCTCCTCCTCATACGGGTGGTGCTCCTGGCCCGGCTCGTACTCAAACTCTGGGGACTCTGGCTGTGGGGGCTGTCTGACCTTAGCGCGCCTATGCCTAGTGGAGGCGTGTTCCGCAACTCTCCGGCGGGTGTGTGTGCTGGGAGCGAAAGACGACGCCTGGTCAGTCTGTCGATAAGAAGACACTGAAAAATAAATAGGTTAGTTACAAAAATTTGGAAATCGTATTTACCCTAAAAAAAGGTAAATACGATGCGAAATTTTTATTCTAATCGTATTTATCAAAAAAAAAAGATAAACACGACTTACTTTTTTTTGAGAATCTGGAAGAAATCGTATTTAGCTAAATACGATGCGAAATGAAATGGAAATCGTATTTATCTATCAGGACGTAAATACGATGCGTTCTGAATTTTGACTGGTCCAATCGTAACTAAGTGCCAAATGGTAAATATTTTGTAAATTTGTAAATTTTTTAGGGGTATTTTCGACTTTTCACTGACTGGGTGGGGGTATATAGTTAAGCTGTGGGGGTACAAAAAAAAAACCCTTATATAAGTTATGTAATATGTTTTTGGGGCCCTAAGATATTGGTATTGGGCCGGGGCCCTGCCTTCAAGTAAGTGTTGTTTCATTTGTGTCTTTGATTTTGTGTTTTTGGTGTTTAGACTGTGTGAGAAAATTGTTGATTTCCTAAATTTCAAGATCTACTTTAGATCTCATCATTTGATATCAAAAGCTGGATGAATTTTGGCAATTTTTTTCTTCTTTTTTCTCACACTTTTGTTACTGTTCATGCAATTTTTCCCCCTCTTGTTGCTGTCCACTTTCAATTCTGTCTTTGCTTCTGTTCTTGCGAAATTGATGCTTTCATTTTGTTTCTAATTTAATTTCGGTTATGATGCCCATTTGTTTCGTGTGATTTGGTTAGAAATTGCTCCATTTCGAGTTCAAACCGTGAGTCATTTTCATCTTTGTAAACTCAAACTAGTGCGTATGACCTGTGCGATGCACGGGTATACATTGTCTTTTTAGTAATTTAAAAAATAAATATTTGATGTGAAAATAATTATTTATATACCTTTGACTCTATATATTCATATTTTTCATTGTATTAATATGTTTGATTCAAATGAATTTAGGTATTTAATCATTTTGTTATTTCTTATTAGATTAAATAAATGATATTTATTTATTTATTGTAAAATTGGTGATGCCATAATTACGTATCATGGTTTAAATCTCTCTTGAGTATGGAAGTTATGCAGTATGAAACTGATGAAGTTATGATGATCATGGTTCAGCCATTTGACTCGATTTAAATACATAAGAGGGATATTTTATTGGAATAAACTAAAATTATCCTAACTAAATACCTAAATACCAGTTCGAAGTTATCATCGGGAAGTTTTGATAATAATTAAACAACACACCCACATGTAGGGGTGGTAACTCCTACCCGTATGTCAGTATCCCGCTAACGAAGAAATGAGGGAAAAAATCCTTTTGTGCTCAATTTAAGGATGAGGATGAGGATGGGATCATGCCCCCCGCCTCGCGGGTACCCCATGTCAAATATATTACATAAATATTCTTATTATATATAGGGTATTTTAAGTTATTGATTTTTTTTACTCTCTTTATATGTGTTTCTAATAAAGAATATTAATGAAAAGTCGAATTGTGATCATTTTTATATTATTATTCTTACTCTAGTTGTTTTTCAAATTGAAAATATAAAAAAAATACTACATTTTGTATCTTTTTATATTAAAATGTCGAACTTTGGTGTTTCAAACTTAGTTTAATATATTTTTCAATTTTATTATATCTCAATTTATATTCTTGTTAACTTTTAATAAACTAAATCTAATAAAATTGGGGGCGGGGGAATAAAAGTTAGACTAAAAAAACATAATTTAATATTTTAATATAAAATTTGGTCCTCCTTTTATATTTTGATATTCAAAAAATAACATTAAGAATAAAAACATAACAGTTAGCACATTTTTATATTTGGTCCTCGCTCTGTTTCTGCTCTAACGGAATACAGTGATATTTGAAAATAAAAAAGAAAGGAATGATATAAAAAGACATAAGATAAAAAATGAGATAATTGAGAAAAGAACACAAAGAAGACGTAGCAAAAGATGAAGAAGGCACGATATCATATGTTACAATTTGTTTTTTCCCCGTTCTCGTCCCCGCAGGGACCTTTTAAAATCATCAAAAATGTGAATTAAATCTAATAAATTGGGAAAAATATATAATAGTTAGATTTTAAAAATCAAAGTTTAATATTTTAATATAAAATTTATTCCTCCTTTTATATTCTAATATTCAAAAAATAATTAACATTAAGAATAAAAACATAACAGTTAAGCACATTTTAATATTTTATTAATATTTTAAATTAAAAATCACATATAATATACACAGGCGGGGAATGATCCTCATCCCCATAGAATCACCTCTCTCGTCCTCGTCTCCACGGGTAAAAATTCCCCACTAATAAGCCAAACCTTTGAATTGAGAGCAACAATCATTTTTTAGAATAGAAAATGTAAGTATAGGAGCCTCTACGAAGAAATCACTAAATGAAAAATAAAAGAATGTAAAAGTATTAGGTTAGAGTTTCTTTCAATATTCTCCCTAACAATATTATCAAAAACGTGGAAAAGCAAAAATAAATCACGGCTAACTTGTTTATCCTGGGTTATTACCTTCGCTCGCTTTGTTTCTGCTTTAACGGAATAGTAACATACGATGATACTCGAAAATAAAAAAGAATGAATAATATAAAAATACATAAGATAAAGAATGAGATAATTTAGAAGAAAACACATAGGAGACGTAGAAAAAGATGAAAAGCACAATATAATATGTAATAATTTGTTTTTCTCCCCGTCTCCATCCCCATAGTCCCCGCGGGGACCTCGTAAAATCATCAAAAATTGTAACAATTTTAACTTTATTAATATTAACATAAAAATATAACAGTTAGCAAATCTTGGGAATCCAAGTGACAATGGGAGAATCATCTCTCTTGACCCCGTCTCCACAGGGAAAAATTGCCCACCCATAAGCGAAACCATTGACTTGAGAGCAACAATCATTTTTTAGAGTAGAGAATGTAGGTGTAGGAGCCTCTATGAAGGAATCACTGAAAGAAAAATAAAAGAATGTAAAAGTATTAGATAAGAGTTTCACTTCAATATTCTCTTTAAAAACATTACCAAAAATTTGGAAAAGAAAAAATAAATCAAGGCTAACTTGTTTATCTTGAGTCATTACCTTCCTGGCTCTGTTCCTGCTCTAACGGCAACCTCATCACATGTGGGTGTGTTTTCTGTTCTAGTTGTTGATCCAATGTGTCGTATTAGGCTGAGACAAAATTTGGCATTTGGGTGTGCATCTGCATAGTCACAGGCTTGTCGAAACTTCTTTGTGTACGCGTTGTGTTCATTGACCATTTCCCATCAAGTCGTTGACCAATGATGTGTCGATTGGATGGGATGGGCACATGCAGATAAAAAAAAAGTAGCAACTGTCGATTGGATGTAGTTGACCTATCATCATTTGCTGCTTGAGTTCATTTTGTGGCTTAAATGTTGTTGCTGCTTGAGCTCATTTTGTAGCTAAAAAGGTTAATAGAGTGTTGTATTGATTCAGTATCAGTATTAGCAATTAGTAGTTTTCATAAAATGACACTCAAATGTAGTATTACAATTGAAAAAATGGGTCCTTTGACTACTAATTCCTAACATAATTAGACATAGAATCAGTACTGGTAAAAATAGGTTTGCGTTGAAAAAATGATTGGTGCCATGAAGTGCATATTAGCAAATTCCTTATTGAAAATTAACAAAAAAAATGTATGATTTTATGCTGACCTATAAGTTTGCAGGCTCTTATGGATACATCAATACACGGTCGAAAATCATGGAGAGTAATTATTAAGAATATTATTATTTAACGAATGTGTGAATTTTTAAGGAATTTCGATTTAATATAACAAATAATCCGTCTTTGATGTATAGTTGATAACTCTATTTTATATAGAGTTATATACGCTTTCAAATCTAAATTATTGTAAAGGACTTAGTAATTATATAGCTTCAAATAAAGGAAAACAAGAGAAAAACAGCATCTTTAATTTAGGAACTCCTCATCATTGATTATCATGATTTGAGGTATTTTATGTGTTTGTTCAATTGCTGTAGCAATCATTGCATCTGCAATAAGTCAAGCAAACATTGCATCTGCAATACAGGAAACAGAAGTCCAGAAGAAAGAAGATACATTGCACTTGCAAAGTTGCCAACAACCATTGCACCTGCAACATGCCTAAATAACAATGCACCAGCAATGAGTAGATTTTCTGAAAGCAGAAGCATTGCACCAGCAATCATTGCACCTGCAATGACCACAACACAGAATGCTCCTGCACTATGATGATGATGTCAGCATGACAAGTTGCAAGTACAAGTTGTGCAAGTGGATGGTTGCAGCGTCAAGTTCAGACCCATTAGACAACAAGTTGTAACTTTTTAAGTACACTTGTCCACACATCATTGGACCACTCTTCATAGTTGGTGGGACTTCCAATCTTGCTTTTTGAAGACAAGTGCAAAAGGGAACCCTAAATTCAGCTTGGTGACCAAGGCAAAGCACTTTTTGAAGCCTATAAATACATCCCCTCTTCTCCATTCAAAGATATCTCATACATATCATATTCTCTCCATCTCCATAGTTTAGTAGATAGTTTCATTTTATTTTTAGAGTTAGAGGTACTCAACAAAGCTTGAAAAGGAGGAAAGAAAGTGACAACTTCTTCCTTCTCTTCTCGTGGAGTTCTAGTTGTTGTTTTCCATTGTTGAGAGGTATTCTCCTCAACATAAGCTAGGTAGGAAATGCAAAGGATCATCAATTGTGTAATTCCTATCTCATCTCATTTCCTTTGCATTTCCCTTCTTATAAACATGTTTCATTCTGTTTATATGTGCCTATTTATGTTAAGCATGAACTAAACTCTTTATGGTTGAAATACCTTAACTTTGTAATGAAGCTTTGATAGTTATTATGTTATATCAAGTATCACGTTACAATGTTTTCTCCCACAAAAACTTCAGCCACATTTACAATAGAACCCATCATCATTTTATTTCAATTTTTATATATGTGCTTCCATTTATTAGTGGTTTTCATATACTTTTAGCTTTTTGTACATGATAGACACGTATTTCACTTTTTATTTGGGTTGTCTTATATTTTGAACTTTTTTCGGATCAATTATAATTTTATAATTCTCTTATTTAATTTATAGTTATAATTTAATTTTTATTCACGGGAACTTCAACCACATTTACAATAAAATTCTCCATCATATTCATTCAATACTGTATAGGGGCTTCTATTTTATTCAAACCTGCATGATACTCACATGTTTCACTTTCTGTTTGTGTTGTCTTCTTTGTTTTAGTCATTTCGCAGGAACGAATATTAAAAGCATACTTAAGTTGGTGTTTTCTTTTTATCTTTCTTTTAGCATTTTTACTCCCGCGGGAACTTCAACCACATTTAAAATAAAATTCGCACCATCTTCTTTCAACTTTATATAGCTGCTTCTATTTTGTTGGTCATTTTTATCCACTACAATTAAATATGTCTAATCCGTTGCTATTCATAATACTTTTGTTCATTCCATTGTATTTTTTTAATACCAATAAAACGATTATTATTACTGAAATAAGGCGAGCCCGTGCGGAGCACTGGTAATAACACTAGTATAGTTAAGTCCGCGTAACCGGCTAGCATATTCTGATCATAAGGAGAAAGAGCTGCCAATGTTGTCTATTCATTGGCTAATAATATATGTATTATTTTGTAATGTCTATATAAGGTACTCATTTATTTTAAATATGACTAAATTGTTTTTTAAAATAACAAAATAATCTATTTATTTATTAATCAAAAAAATTATATACATTAAAAAAATGTATAGTTCAGTTTATTATTGATTTCCAATAGCACTTTACATTGTTAGATATTAAATACAACATTACCTATTCCTTAAAGTAGTTATTAGTGTTAGTTATCTTGCAGTCTATAAACTGATCATGCATATACAATGTTTACATATATATCTTCTATTACCTATAAATTATAATTATAGTGAAATAGTGTTAGTGGACTAATATGATCACCTATAGTAATAAGGTGGGGAAATGATTCATTATAAGCCTATTGATCCAAATATAGTACCTTATAGTAAAATTAAATTTCCCAATAAACCGTATCGAGTATATCTCATAAGAGTAGAAATCCGATATGTATCCCCTAGCATAATACAATTAATACCCGAGTAAAAATAGGTATTCTAATTACTTATATTAGATTGGAATTATAATACCCATCCAACATAGGAAGGTGATAACTTTTATAACCTAAAAATTTCACTCTTGATGAGAATATGTGTATCTTATATGAACCCTAATATGTTCTTAATAATTCTAATTAATTGGATATATTAGTCCTAATGGGTCAATAATTTTGTTAATACCACACGTTAATCGCCATAAAAGAACCTATCAACCACCTACGGTAACTTCTTTTGATACGGATATGTAGATACGGAAAAATTTTGAAAATCAAGATACGGCTATATTAACCCGAAAATGATGAAAACTCGTAGGAAATGCATTAGAGGGGCTTTAACCTTTAATATGGGTATATTAAAAATTATTGTTTAATTAATTATTAAAGTGACTAATATGGTTTTTAACCCATATTTTAATCCAGGTTCAATTATGGATAAAACTTTTATAAAAGTGAAAATGCCTCCCATTTACAGTTCGGGTTAAAGAGTTGGGATTAAATTAAGAATCAATCTCAGGGTATTGGGTTTAATATATTACCCCGAGCATTAACTAACCTAGGATATTTATGACATGTATGCGAGGTAGGTATTAAATTATCTTAAGATTGTATGCTGCTTGGCGCTGGTGGCGCCAATTTCTGGTTTTTTTTTCCACCTTTCGCACCAAAAATCGTTTCTTGCTTTTGTGATTTTCTTTTGCTTTCCACGTGTCCAGCTTCCTATCCTTGAATAGATTATTACATTGCGATATAGCACCAAAAAACTTCTTATTTGCCGTTACGTGGTCTGACTGGCGTTTAATTTTATAAGGTTTACTGTACGCGTTGTATTGTAAGTGGCTATAGTTGGTATATTATCACTATTTGTGGTTACTATGCGGCTTCTGGTGGGTACGTGTCGACTCTGTGCCTTATGGGTTGTGGGTTCATTATTTGTGTAAAAAATACATTGATGAAATTTGTGATTCGTCCACGTGTGATATGGTCAGTTTAATTGTGTGTTTTAGTCTGTATGGGGGAAAGAAATTTGCTCATTGTAGTAATGATAAACAAAATAGGTAAAGTGTGGTGCGCACCAACATTGAATCTTGGGGTATTTTAGGGTTCAGAACAAATTTTATATGTTCAGATACGTGAACTTTGTTCCTCAACAACCTATTTGACGGAAAAAAAAATACGTGACAAAATACGTAAAATGTGATGCTAAACAATTTGTTGAGGTACTTTAGGATTCAAATTTTTTTACATGTTCGGATACACAAAGCTCATTCCTCAAAAACCCGTTTGGTAGAAAAAATTTGTGACAAAATATGTAGTGCGATACTAAATAGTGTTTCTATGTGCTTCTATCTTATTCAAAGATGCGAACTTCTTTCTTCAAAAATAGTTTCAACTTTGTATATGTGCTTCTATTTTTTTAGTGGTTTTAAATCAAACTCTGCATGATACCTATACGTACGTGTTTCACTTTCTAATTATGTTGTCTTATTTTCTCTTTAATTATGTGTTAAGTTTTTATATTTACATTTGATAAATATAGATAACGTTATTGAAGTTTTTTAAACTTTTTTTTTCTAATTGTCTATGGATGTTCAATTTCAATGTATTTGTTGTTATTAATATTCTTTACGTTTTTTTTCTTATTACCTGTGGATGTTGAATTTCAATGTCTTTGTTAATGTTTCTTTTTAATTTTATAATATTTTTATTTAATTTATAGTTTTTTAATTTAATTTTTATTTACTGGAATTTCGGCCACGTTTACAATAGATCCCCTCATCGCCCTCTTTCAACTTTCCATAGGTGATTCTATTTTATTTGTGGTTTTCATCTAACGCTGCACGATACCCACGTGTTTCACTTTCTATTTGTGTTGTTTTCTTTATTTTTGTCTTTTCGCATCAAACGGTATTAAAAACATACTTTAACTGGTGTTTAAATTTTTATCTTCTTTCAATGGGAACTTCAGCCACATTTATAATACAACCTCCATCATATTCTTTCAACTTTGTATAACTGCTCCTATTTTATCATGAGTTTTCATACAACCATGCATGATACCCACGTGTTTTAGTTTTTAATTGTGTTGTCTTCTTTTCTTTCTTATTATGGGCTAAGTTTTTATATTTACATTTGATAAGCGGCTAACAACCATATCAAAAAGAGTCAGAGACAGAATTGGCTTTTTAACGAGTATTGTATCCAATGACCATTTTCTTTTTTTGCTTCAATTTCTTCTTTTGAGTCTTGGATTAGAAGAGATAGAGGAAAGAAAGAAAGAGGTGAGAAATAGAGTACATTAGGAGTGTTGTTTGGTTTAAGGGAAATAAAAAATAAATAGTTAAGTGGGAAAGAGTTGTTTCTCTTTGTTTTGTTGAAATGAAGTAGAGAATAGATAAATAGGTTTCTGTATTCTTTTTACATAAAAGTCATTAATTTTCACAATGCCCTTCCTGAGTGCCAAGAGTTTGTTTTTTGAAAGAGCTAATAGTCAATCTCTACACCTTCTATTTAATTGGTTTCTCTATTCTCTTTAGATAAAAGAAAAATGAGTGTAGAGATAGTGTTTTTTGATTTGATTTTTATTTAAAATTTATTTATCTGCAATACTTTTTTTTGACAAGATTTATCTGCAATACTTAAATTAAGAAAAATAATATATTTTAATTTCTATTTAATCTCTCAATGTATATACTTTCAATTCAATCCCTAAGAACATTTCTACTATCAAATGAAATGATTAAAATTAACTAAAAATTAACTAGAAATAATGTATTTATCTACTATCTACTATCTACTATAGATTTATAGATTTATACAACTTAACCACATATGAAAATACCTATTTGCCCATTTAGGAAAAGTGACACCTAAAATAATTGAGGATAAAAATGTAAATGTGTCACTAAAAGACAAAAAACTTTTTATCCTATTTTTTTCTCTTTCTCCTCTTTTTTATCACATTCTATCTCTTTCTCTTATGTCAGCTCCTCTCTCCCACTTTCTCTTCTCTTTTCTCTCTCACCAACATTTTCTCTTTCTTCTCCTTTATTTTTCTCTTCTCTCTCTCTCTCTCCAACGTACTCACTCTCTCATCTCCTCTCTCTTTTCTTTCTTTTCCTTTATCTCCTCAAAATTTTAATTTTTCTCTCTCAAATCTATTCACACTTTCATGTTTATCTATTCATAAATAAATATTTCTTTCTCAAAACTTTCTTCTTTTATAATTTTTGTTCCCAACCTTCAAGGTGCCTCCAATCCAGTGAGAGGATTGGTCACTGCGTTCGGCGGTGAATACCCTGGTCTCGACCAAAAAAAATTATCTTTGATATTTTGTCTTTTTAATATCTTTTTTATATAAATGAATATATTTTGTTGTTGTTAAAAATTCATTGTTGATAAGCTATAATTTGTTACTGCTATAATTTAATCTACTATTTTATTTCTTATGTTATAAATTTTGTATTTGCTAATTTTTTTTATGAGTAAATGCACATTTTACTCCCTGACAATTTCAAAACAGGGACAAATTAATCCCTGACAAAAGGAGTAATTTGTCTTTGTTTTGAAAATGTCAGAGACTTATTTGTCTCAAAAAATTGTAAGGCCAATTTGTCTTATCAAAAAATTGTCACAGACTAAAATTGTCTTTACTCTTTTTTTATTATTGTATAACTTTACCGACTCTCTTAATTTATAAATTCTTTTTATACTAATTTAGAGTTATAATTTTTTTTCTCATTCAAAAAAAATGTTTCTCACTCAAAACTTTCTTATGATCAAATTTCGCATTGGCCAACACCGAATTTATTAATCAAAGCAATATATAATCTTATTTTACATATTTATTTTAGCTATTTAATTTAAATTTATAAAGTGTCTCAACCTATAAAATATAATAATTGTTATTCATAATTTAAAATGAAAATTTAGTTGAGGGCAAGTAATGCATGCCAACTTCACTGAAAGGGCTTTTAATTCATTAGGTCGACTTCTATATTTTCTAAAAACGAAACAAATTCGAGATTTGAGTGACCAATGTTGTAAACATCTTAAAAGTTTATTGGACGAAGTGGATACATTCGGATTTGAACTCGGTTTGCTCAAGCTCCATGTCCACTCGACTATTGCTATGACAACCTATACCGCGAGAGCGATTGAGGTAGAATGCCTGAAGCAAAAGTTGTTTTTCTGCTCAGATCAGTTTAGATGTGGAAATAGATTTGTTGAAAGCAAGAGGATTTGAAGTCAAGGATTTGGATGCTGAAATAGCTTATGGGTGTTGATAAATTACTCGGTTCACCATATCAATTTATAAAATTATTAATCTTTTATTATGTAATGATCATGCATGTTAGTATATTGTATCATTTTGTTGAAGTTAAATTACAAAATGTTCAGGTTAAATAACGGAAATTTGTCCAATAGAACCTTAACGTCATCTTAAACCCAATTTCAATGTCATCTTACAGTTTAAATAAGAGAAATAATTATTTAACAAATATTGTTTTTTTTTTCATTGACGGATAATTTGTTTTGGGCTCTGATGGATGCATTACTTGACCTACTGACTTAAACTTGCAACGCTTACAGTAGGTGTTCTGTTTGTTGCCGAATTTAGTTGTTGTGAACATCTCTTAGATTATATTGCGCATGATTGCTCATTCGTTTAACAAATCAAAGTCGAAATTCAAATATATCCAAGTATCATCGTACAATAGACTAATGAAGCCCATTCGCTAAACATTGTAGCTACATGTACATATTTTTAGAATCTTGAAATCTACTAATTAAGTTACATTTGTTAACTAATAATGCAAAATGTAGTAAACTTTATAACATACTTATTAAAACCCACCATATCTTCAATTATTTGAAGATAGGTTAGACAAGTGCACTATTTCCTTCATTTAAATTATTTATAATATCTGGTATTTTTTCATCCCAGATATTATGATTAGCAACTTACTTGATGATATAATAATATGTATCAATATAAGTTGCCTTTAATCTTGACTATTCAACACATTTTTGAAAACTTGAGTATCATATGAATTAACCCAAATATCCACAATTCTCTAGGATCAATGACTTTAATCTTGACTTTTCTACCATTTTTGAAAGATCTAAAGAGAGAGTAAAAAATGTGTAGAATAGTCAAGGATGAAGCCCCGACCTGTCTCATTGTCAACTTTTGACACATGATATGAAATGATTTATGTTTTTTTTTTTAAAAAACACATGAACTGAATTATTAAACATTTGGCTTATTTGTGAATACAGATGCACCATCCATAAATCCCCATTGGTCAAAAAATCTCATGTCTTAATGTGGCTAATTTTTTTTTATTCTCTTGCACCTATTTATATGTGATACAGTCAAAAAATGTAACATTATTGTTTATCAGCTACTGCAACTTTTTTTTTCCCTTTATTTATATGTGGCTGGTCCCGTGCAAAGCACGGGTAGTAAGGCTAGTTCATATTAAACTCAAGAGTCGGTATTTCAAAATCTCTAACCTATATTTGTTTAAAAATTAATATCCATATATATATAAGGTTGTGATTATATGAAGGGATCTATAATTCTGGTGAACTATAAATTCTATCCAGTTACATTATTTATATTCAATCTCTAATTTAAGGATCTAATAACCTCTCCGAAAATCTTTTAACTTGTAAGTAGTGATTAATGTCTAAACGGCAAAAAAAAAAAGGTTATTCAGTAAGTCTATGTCATGAGTAAGGAGGTATTTAAAAAATTCAATTTGAGATGCTTTTGGTAGAATATAATGGTGGATTAGGACATTAATAACAGATATTTCTAAATTAAGTTATCCTATTAATTTGTGTGTTTTTTGTTGTCATTTGCCTAGCTATAACAGGAGCTTACTAGCGGTTCAACAGATACAAAAAAGGAAAAAAGTTACTTCTGGTCGCCTGGCGATGCGACTAGCTCGCCAGGCGATGGTGACTGATTTCTGGGGTGCTGATTTAAAAAATAACACCCTAAGGGATAGGAATATCAAGGATTATTGCATAACAAATATAAAGTGGAAACTTCAACAATTCAGTTTCAGCTCCTCAAAATGCCAAGCAAGGAGTAAATGAGTGTGGGAAGTGATTGTTGAAATACCTGATTTTGTTTGGTGTCTAAAATGGAGAGAGACAATGAAGAAAGATCGGTAATAACAACATTTGGTATTAAATATGTTCCTTCACTTTCTAATTAATTAACCACACCATAGTAATCCCCTACTCATAGTGGTACTTGTGGCTATGGTGAAAGTAAGAGAACTCCATGTAAACCCCATATCATTTTATAGGTAGATTATTGGATAGGTCAAGAGTAAAAGAAAAAGTATATAATACCAAATGCAATCGTTAACTGGGTTTAAAATGTTAAAAATATTAAAAATGGTGTTGGTTTGCAAAATATATACTATTAATTCGTACTTGATGAGCTTTTTTTTTTAAACTGAATTAGGAAAACTTAACTATCTTTTTTAAACCCTAAACCCTAAACTCAATCCACTTGCGTTTCAAAAAATTTCACAGGGTCTCAGCTTTGTAGAAGTGGGATTAAGGACTCTATCTGGTGGAGGGACCTATTACTTCTAGAAGATGGGAATCCTTTGTGGCATGGTGCATTCGAATCTGCACTCAGGCCTATGTTGGGGAGGGGAACCTGATCTCGTTTTGGTGTCATAAATGGGCTAGTAATGAGACTTTTAAGGACCTGTTTCCTAGTATTTTAGAAGTGGCAAAATATAAACAAGGTAGTATTTTGGAGCAAGGGTATTGGCTTGACAACATTTGGCATTGGAACCTTGTTTGGAGTCGCGACTTGTCTGTGGAGGAGAAGGTCGAACAGGATTTGCTTTTGGTCACTATATTCAGCCATTTCATCCTATCAATTCTGATCAGGATAGCTGGCGGTGGAGGCTTGAAAACCTTCATTCCTTTTCTGTTAAATCCTGCTATGTGTTTCTGTTGAATTTGATGCAGCAGGATAGGTTACATAACGATATCCAGAGAGCTCTTGTTGATATGTGGCAACTTTCTATTCCCACTAAGGTGGCAGTTTTTGGGTGGAGATTATTTTTGGGGAAGCTCCCAACTCGTGATAACCTTATTTCTAAGGGCATTATCAATGACCCTCATGGGGCAGGCTGCCCTTTCTGTTTTGATCATGATGAGTCGATTTCCCATCTTTTCTTCTTGTGCAGGTGTTCCAGGTCAGTTTGGTCTGATATCCAGAATTGGTCGGGGTTGCTGTATTCAGATTCTCTTGTTGGTGTCGACCATTTTCGGGCTCATGGTTTGCAGTTGGACTCGAAGAAGGCGTGTAGATTGAAGTATTTGATTTGGATGGCTGCCTCTTGGTG
The DNA here is from genome assembly GCA_963573325.1 of Astragalus glycyphyllos. Lineage (NCBI taxonomy): Eukaryota > Viridiplantae > Streptophyta > Magnoliopsida > Fabales > Fabaceae > Astragalus > Astragalus glycyphyllos. Next base: position 93,656,015 of record OY754307.1, read on the forward strand.
TATCTGGATACATCGGAATCATATTTTGTTCAGAGGTCGAGTCTATAATCAGCAGGAGGTTGTTAACCATATCAAGTCCATAACTTGGACTTGGTTCATAAGTATAGAGGGTCGTAATTCTAATTTTTCGATCTCTGATTGGTGGCGTAACCCTTCTTTGTGTATGAAATCGGTTTGATTGTATTCTAATCTCATTCTTCCTGGGGTACTCTTTCCTCCTTGGGTCTTTTTCTCATGGGGTTTTGGCCCAGGGAGGTTTTAATGAGGTCCCTTGTATATCTACCAGTTGGGGTGCCCGTTTGCACCCTCTTTAATATAATTATTTGCTTACCCAAAAAAAAAATCTTACAGGATTTAGGGTTTAGGGTTTAATGGTGAAGAAATTTGACAATTAAGGTCTGTATTCTATAACTATTTATCCCAAAATATAGACATTAAGGGAATATAGTGACTAGTTAGGCTAATATAACCTTGTCCTGTATTTCCCTATTTGCTTAATTTATGGTGAACTCATATTTTAGTACGTGTAACTTAATCAATATATAAGTGCACCTTGAGGATTTTATTCTAAACCTATTATTTACTATATAATATAGGTCAAATATATCCTTAAAGAGTTAGCAATCAGTCATATATTATTGTTATCTGAAATTAGTTCTCACTTAAGTATCTTATATCTTATGCGACTTGTCACCAAGCGCGCCAAACTTCAATTTTTTTTTCTATTCTTCCTTTTTTTTGTTTTGCTTTTTGTTTTTTCTTCTTCTTTTATATTACTTCACTTTTTTATCTTCTTCCTTTTTTCATTTACTTTTTTTTCCTTTTCTTTTAAGTGCTTTTAGGGTGAGGGAACAAATTAAATTCCTCAGAACCATTAAATATGACCGTAGGATGTAGTATAAAAATTCATCAACGGTTGATATTTAATACAAGTTGATTCAATCTTAACCACTCATAGCATTTTACACAATATCCTACGATCAATTTTAGTGGTTATCGATGACGGATTTAATTTGCTCCCTCAACCTAAAAGCACCCTTTGGTTTTTACTTCAGTTTTTTCTTCTTCTTCTTTTTTTTTTTATATTTTAAGAGCTGCTTTACAGTCTCAAAATTTTTAATTATTTAAATATGCAAATTTTTACGTAAATAAATATTTACGTTAATATTTAAGTCTCAAAAATATTTATTTACGTAAACTTTAGTCACATTTACAATAGGTCCCTCAATCATACTCTTTCAACTTTCTATAGGTGCTTCTATTTTATTTGTAATTTCCATCCAACACTACACGATACCACGTGTTTCACTTTCTATTTGTGTTTTCTTCTATGTTTTGGTCATTTCGTACCAACGGGTATTTAAACCATTCTTTAATTAGTGTTTATATTTTTATCTTTCTTTAAAATTCGAGTCCAACATTGCTGCATTGACTCCTGTGGAAACTTCAGTCACATTTACAATACAACCTTCATGATCTTCTTTCAACGGGAACTTCAGTCGCATTTACAATAAAATCTCCAAAATCTTTTTCAATTTTGTATAACTACACCTATTTTATCATGGGTTTCCTTCAACCATGCTTGATATCCAGCGTGTTTCACTTTTTAATTGTGTTGTCTTTTTTTTCTTTCTAATTATGGGTTAATTTTTTTATTTACATTTGATGAATGTGGATTATGTTATTAAATTTTTTTAGACTTTTTCTTCTTATTTTATCAAAGGTTAATGTTCTTTTTAAAATTTATAATCTTTTGATTAAAATCTATATTTATAATTTAATTTTTATTCACAATTATTAGATTTTATATTTTGCAGACTAACACCATTTGCCCAGTGCAAAATTTGTATTCAAGCACAATGAGATATTAATATGATAGAATTTAACCAACCCCGTGCGGGAATTGCCGCACTTTTTTTTTTAAACTTTAGTTTTTTTCCTTTTTATTTTAATGTTTTCCATTTTTTCCTTTTTAATATTTTAACGAGTACTCTAGGGTCTCGAAAAATTTTAGATGTTTAAATATGCGAATTTTGTTTTTCAATTATCAATTTGGTGAAAAAAAGATTTAATTTCATGACAAAATAAATAAAATGATATGCTAAAGAGTGTGCTTTGGTATACTCGATGGTGAAAAAAATATATTTTTAACAAAATACGTAAAGTACGATGTTAACCCGTGTGTGTTGAGGCACTTTAGGATTCAGAAAGAAATTAGCTGTTCAAACACACGAAGTTTTTCCTTCAATAACTGGTTTAGTAAAAAAAAAATAGCTTTGTGACAAAATAGGTAAAGTGTGATGCCAACATTGAATTTTGGGGTACTTTAGGGTCCAGAACAAATTTTATATGTTCAGATACGTGAAGTTTGTTCCTCAACAACCTGTTTGACGAAAAATAAAAAAAATACGTGACAAAATACGTAAAATATGATGCCAAACAATTTGTTGAGGTACTTTAGGATTCAAATTTTTTTACATGTTCGGATACACAAAGCTCATTCCTCAAAAACCCGTTTGGTGGAAAAAATTTGTGATAAAATATGTAGTGCGATACTAAATAGTGTTTCTATGTTCTTCTATTTTATTCAAATATGCGAACTTCTTTCTTCAAAAATAGTTTTAACTTTGTATATGTGCTTCTATTTTATTGGTGGTTTTAAATCAAACTCTACATGATACCTATACGTACGTGTTTCACTTTTTAATTATGTTGTCTTATTTTCTCTTTAATTATGTGTTAAATTTTTATATTTACATTTGATAAATATAGATAACGTTATTAAAGTTTTTTAAACTTTTTCTTCTAATTGTTTATGGATGTTCAATTTCAATGTATTTGTTGTTATTAATATTCTTTACGTTTTTTTTTCTTATTATCTGTGGATGTTGAATTTCAATGTCTTTGTTAATGTTTCTTTTTAATTTTATAATATTTTTATTTAATTTAATTTTTATTTACTGGAAATTCGGCCACGTTTACAATAGATCCCCTCATCGCCCTCTTTCAACTTTCTATAGGTGATTCTATTTTATTTGTGGTTTTCATCTAACCCTGCACGATACCCGCGTGTTTCACTTTCTATTTGTGTTGTCTTTTTTTTTTTGTCTTTTCGCATCAAACGGTATTAAAAACATATTTTAACTGGTGTTTAAATTTTTATCTTCTTTCAACGGGAACTTCAGCCACATTTATAATACAACCTCCACCATCTTCTTTCAACTTTGTATAATTGCTCCTATTTTATCATGAGTTTTCATACAACCATGCATGATACCCACATATTTTAGTTTTTAATTGTGTTGTCTTCTTTTCTTTCTTATTATGGGCTAAATTTTTATATTTACATTTGATAAATATGAATTATATTATTAAAAGTTTTAGACATTTTCTTCTCATTATCTATGGATGTTTAATTTCAACGTTTTTTGTCAATATTCTTTTTAATTTTTATAATCTTTTTATTTAATTTATAGCTATAATTTAATTTCAATCCACAATTATTTGACTATATATTTTACAAACCAACGTCATTGGTCCACTGGCATAAACTACCCTGGGACACGGGGTCGACTTAGTGCTCCCGAGTTTGATTCCTGCAGTGGACAGAAAACTGTTGTCTTGAATGATTGGTTTATTAAAGAGGGTTTCCCCTTCCGGTTTTACTTTAATTTTGCTAACTAAAAATTAGTCAACCCCGTGCGTAGCACGGGTCAGGCGGCTAGTTTTATTGGAGTTTTTAACCTAATTGTTTTACCTATTTGTATTATATTAACTTATCTATAATAAGGGTTTATTTATTGTTTCTTAGGGTTAGTATGACCATTTGGTTCAATTCTTACGAATTCCATCTAAAGGGTAACTGAGCCCCAATTAACAAGGGGTCCAATACTATGAGGAACTTGACCATAAATTTAGGAATATTTTAACTCTTGGACAGGAGAATCACCATTGTGAAAACATTTCTTATATTTTGAACATTTTCAAGCATATATCCAACACACAATACCGTCGTGGTGTAAACAATATAGATGACACTGAAATAATTAACTAATTGATATATATGATTTTATATGACTAACATATTTAAACAGAAAGATTATCAATATACTAGAGTCTATATAATCTAAGTCTCTATTTATTGAATTTTGAAAAGATGGTTTGCCTGTATATTAACCCTAATCCTACATTAGCAATGTTAACCAAACCATATAATAAACAAATATGTACTAATATTAGCACTAGCAGCATCTTAATTTTAATCTGTTATTATATTGATACTTAAATTATATCCGATAACGGTTAGCAATGCTATTCATTTTATCGTTGCCCTTCATATGATGATTAATTTTATCCCTAAACTAGTTTATATACTAATAAGGGTATTTCTAATTCTTAGATTAGTAACACTTAAATAATATTTGTTTATAGAGAGGGTATGGGTTTAATTACAGGGTTGCATCTAAGTAATCCCCAATACTTAAATATGCCTAGTTTATTGCCCTAATTTCTTACTAATGATAAAAATATAAGTCTTATATTAAAGTCATCAAAAACCTAGATTACCAAAACTTTTTGATCCAATTTTGTCGTCATAAGTTATATTTACTATTATAATGAACTACTATGTTTATAAACAAAGTTAAGGTATGGGGTTGGTGCGCCCCTTAATGAATTTATTTATCTAAAAAAAAAAACAAAGTTAAGGTACGCAAGGATATTCAGTATTATTTGCCCAATCATTTGCTTAGGTAGCCATTTAGAAATTGTAATTTAACCTACTATTTTTCCCTTACTATAATCTGAACTAAATTGGTAACAGCGATGGTATTGTAGTTATCTCTGTAGTTATTATGCTATATAGACGAGGGGCCTTGTGAAAGTAATAATAAGGGTTTAGGCTAAGGAATGAATCTATTAATTATGGGACTAGTAATATACAAAGTATTTGATTTACTGAATAATATATGAGATAAACCCTAGCTCATTTACGAATGTTGTGTGCCTAATATATCCTCGTATTATCCCAATTTAGGTACCAAGTGATCTTCTATATTCGAGTTACATTTAGAAAGCAATGGGATATATATTTATTTAAGAAAAATGTAAATATCGTATATTAGTGGGTAGTTATACTCTTGAATAGTCATTAACTATAAAAGGATATTTAACCTGAAGTATTTCTGAGAGATTACGATTTCATAAATGGTTTAATGTGGGAACATTGGGCACATTGCAAGATATCGAAACCACAAAAAAATAGTGGTTGATCTATTTGTGTAAATCAAATAATGTTTGGTTAATTTCATAAGCGTATAATTTACCTTGGGATAATAAAAAACAATATATGTAACGGGTAATCTAAGTTAAGGAGGTTTACCTATAGTTAAATTGTTGTGTGATCCAAATTAGATTATTCTAAGTTTTGTAATTATAGTTAATTTTTTTTCTCATCCACTTAATTTGGTCATACTAAAAGAGAAAGTATATACATTGGTACTCTTGATTTCACTTATATTAATACTTTTGCTCCTATTATTTGATTCACCTAAATATCTGGTGTCAAAATACATGAAATAGTCGTAAATAACCAAATACCTTTTTATAAGTTATATTATGGTGCACTTGAGTGATAGCTTAAGAATTCATCCATATACTATTGTTTATAGCTATCTCATTATATCCTAGAGACTCATGAACTATTAATCTGGTTACATAAAATATATGTTGAAAGGTATTTGGTTATTTACGAATATGCACTGGACACAGACTCACCTATTTACCCATAACAATGATCTCTTAATCGAAAATATATTTGAGGGTAGTATAATATATGGTATAATCCAAATCAGTGTACGCTTTGGCTGCATCAAGCCAGTTATTCATGTGGTAACTTTTCTGACACATGCCCTCAGATACAAAAATTCCCTAGAGAGAATTGCCGGGACCTGAAAAAGGTTCATTCTAATTCTTCCACCATCCCATTTTTGGAGTACCCAAAAATAGAATAATGACGTTCTTTATTTTTAATACGTAAACCATTCAACAATATGAATATAAAGACTTTAGTGAACAACATAATATCCTATTTATGCGACATATTTTACGCATATATTAGCAAACCTCCTTATAAATATTCATGCTCAGTTTCTTTTTCTAAAAGTACAGAGCGTGACTAGACAAGGCATAGGGCTTACTTCTTAAGGATAAAAAGGGGATCTATTGTATTTCGACAGGATGAAATACTGAAGTGAGTTTTATGTAACTCCCCAAGCTCAATAAATAGTAAGCTGATAATTCATAAGAGCTGAATACTTAACGATGAGACATAATACTATATTATTTAATCGTTTTTAAAATATATTAGAGCTTACTGAAGTTATTGAAATAATAGAAGAACTATATTTCCATTGTACTTTTAGAATAATTTGGTGCGCATTTTAATATCCATACCGAATGACATTATCCAAGAAAATTTATTAATTGAACCTATTCTTTATAATCTGTAGGTTAAATATTCCCCTTAGTATGCAACTGGAGTCAGTAGTGAACTCAAATTACAGAAATAGGTCTGTAACTAGCCCTTTACTGGAAGCTGTTGAATTGGATTGTGCCTCCTCACTCCGATCCCGAATGCCAATATAATAGGATCAAAATCCTATGGTGTTATCCCATGCTAATGTATCCAGAGCGTAGGCTTGCTTCGAGCACTCTAATTTCTTCAAAGTAACAGCGTCGGAGGCATGACCCGGCCAATTAAGGCCAGGAGCGCATCGCCGGCAAAAGGGACGAGCCGACCGGTGCACACCAGAGGCGGACCGATCGACCCAACCCAAGGTCTAACTACGAGCTTTTTAACTGCAACAACTTAAATATACGCTATTGGAGCTGGAATTACCGCGGCTGCTGGCACCAGACTTGCCCTCCAATGGATCCGTAATAGATAATTAAACTTTGATCTAATTCAGACCGAATTTGAATTTTATACTAAATGTACTAGTGACTATCCTCTAAGACCTATTTAATACCCTTTTGCAAATAAATATATATATATATATATATATATATATATGTTTTATAGTCCTCTAAATAGTGCGACCTTGTAAAAAATGGATATTTCCAGATAATATTTTATCATATTAGTCATAATCTATCTATTCCTCTAGTTTATTGTGAAAGCGTAAAATATATTATACCTCACAATAGTCTAATCCGAGGTAAAGAACCCTTTGAATAGTATATTTAGATGATAAAATACTTGCTATTATTAGACCTAACCTTTGATTAATACTCTCTTAAACTTGTGAATAATTAATAGGACTAAAGTATTTTATCATCCATACCCGTCAACGGATCTTGTAAATTAATCACGCATATATTTCGAGTGAACACACAACGAGCTCCCGCGTTGGCTATTTAAAGGCTGGAAATTGAAGTTGCAAATCATGAGAGTGAATTGGAACCTACACAACTAAAGCTTCACAAAGTTCTTCCATCCTACTCATCCCACACTCAAGTTTCACAAGCCTGGGATTTTCTTATAGAGTGTGTGTTAGCTTGCAAGCACTTAATGTGTTTTATTATTCGAGCTATTGTATATCCCAAAATCCAAACCTTTGATTGTAAAAAGCTATCTAGTGCGCATTCTATCAAATTACCTAGAGAGAGATGAGTGTTGGTTAGAATCTACTTGATAGAGGAATCCTTTAGGAAACTAGGAGAGTTTTCTAGTAGGAAGAACAGCTTGGTGTTGCTGTGTAAGAGAGCACGTTGCTGGTGTGTGTTGATCATTAGCAAGTGTTGTTTGAAGTCTTTTGTGGTTGAACAAAAGCAAGTGTAAGTGATACTTGAAAGATAGTGGAAATACTCACTTGGGAAGTGGGGACAGGACGTAGCCATTGTTGGGTGAACCTGTATAAATCCTATGTGCCATTTACTTGCTTTCCTTACTGTCAATCTAATTTGCTATATACTTGTGAACGTTTTCAAAACCTAGTGAAGGTTAATTTAATCAACCTTTACAAGACAGTTTTTCTAACTGATATTTAAACTTTTCATAACTAAATCAGTTTTATTCAAACCTCTCTCTTACTACTTTAAAGTTGATTAATTTATTTTTATCATTCGTCAAGTGTTTTATACGTTGGTTGTTTTGTTAAGAGAAACTAACCCGTATCTTCTCAATCCCAAGTTTATCTTGAGAATCATTTGTTTGAGAAGGTTTCAAGTACAAAATTTTAAAAGAGTACACAATTCAATCCCCCTCTTTCTTGTGTAACTTAGTCACTTCAATTGGTATCAGAGCTCACCTCTAAGGGCTGAGCTCACTTTACAGTGACAAAGCAAAGATCCTGAAGGAAGTGATGAACAACCCAAACTCTGTTATGTTCCTCCCTGAAGGAGCATCTGCAAACAGACCTCCTGGATTCACTAGTGAACACTATTACTATTGGAAGGATCAAATGAGGCTGTTTCTGGAATCACAAGATACTGATCTTTGGGGTATTGTTGAAGATGGTCCCTATGTTCCCTCTACAACAGATGCTGAAGGAGTAGTCACTCCAAAACCCAAAGCAAGCTGGAATGCTGAAGATAAACGCATGGTACTTCTAAACTCTAAAGCTAAATTCTTTATAACATGTGCTTTAGGTAGAAGTGAATATGATAAAGTAGTTGGGAAACAAACTGCCAAAGAAATTTGGGACACATTAAAGACTGCTCATGAAAGGAACTGATCAAGTCAAGGAAGCAAAGATCAACCTTCTCATCCATAAGTTTGAAACATTCAAAATGGAGGAGCAAGAAACAATTTCAGAAATGTTTAGCAGATTCACAACCATTACAAATGATCTGAACTCACTGGGAAACACCTACACTAATCAAGCTAAAGTCAGGAAACTTCTGAGATGCTTGCCTAAGGTATGGAGACCCAAGGTGACTGCTATAACAAAAGCAAAAGATCTATCAACTCTTCAAATAGAGGATCTTCTGGGATCTCTCAAGGTGCGTGAGCAAGAAATCATGGATGAACTTCATCCAAAGAAGGTTAAAACTATTGCACTCAAAGCTTCACAAAAAACTGCTCAACCTTCACAAGCAATGGCTCTGAAGGCACAAAGTGAAACTTATGAAGAAAATGATGCTGGTGATGATGATACTGATGAAGAAGATGAGTTAGCCCTCATCTCTAGAAGATTAAGAAGATGGGCTTTCAGAAAAAATAACAAGAAACCCTTCTTCAAGAAGGATACATCAAAAGGAGAAAGCTCCAACAAAAATCCTCCTATGTGCTATGAATGTAACAAACCTGGACATTTCAAAAATGAATGTCCAAAACTCAAAGGTGACAACAGAAGGTTCAACACCAAGAAGAAAGCTCTACTAACTACATGGGATGACTCTGAAGAATCTGAATCAGGAAAGGAAGAGGAGGCTGCTCATTTCTGTCTTATGGCAGACTTTGAAAAACCTTCACAATCTAGTCAAAACTTCAATCCTGAATCAGACATTGAATTAACTAACTCATGTCTCATGGCAGATCCTGATCTAGAAGAGGTAATCACTTTCAAACCATTTTGTCCTTCATGCAAAGAAGTTGAAAATGCTTTTGAAAACTTATTAGCTGATTCAAACACTTTATCTCAAAAATGTGTGATGTTTAAAAACCAACTTTATGAAGCTAAAAGAATGAATGAAGATCTTCAAAAACAAAATGAACATTTGATAGAAACCATTAATACTCTTAGTTACACACACACTGGAATTCATGAACAACACGCACTGCACATTGAGAGAATAAATGAAGAATTCAAATTAGCTATGTCTGATCCTGAAAATGAGAACAACCTTCTTAGAAACAAATTCTCAATGTTAACAAAAGAAAAGGCCATCTCAACTCAAATAATGATTGAGGATCCTAGAAAGAGATACATTGGACAGAGTTCCAATAAGGTCTCAAAGGCTAGAAAACCAAGATTGAGGTGCACCTACTGTAGAAATTTTGGTCATGATATTTCTGTATGTTTCAAAGTTAAAAAGAACTATCATTTGAAGAAAACTAACTTTGAAAGACTCAAGAAATTCTGGGTACCTAAGTCTCAATTAACTTCTGAAATAGGAATGCCTCTTAGCATCCAAGAAAAAGCTGTGGTTCTTAGACAGTGGATGTTTTTTTTATTGATAAGTCAAAAGAAGACGGTGGATGTTCGAGGCACATGACAGGAGAAAAGGATAAATTTCTCTCATTAGAGAGAATTGATGGAGGCTGTGTTGTCTTTGGCAATGATGACAAGGCTTACATCAAAGGCATAGGTACTATAGGTAATTTATCTTCTCCCAAAATAAAAAATGTTCAGTATGTAGAAGGTTTGAAGCATAATCTTTTAAGCATTAGTCAATTATGTGATAGTGGTCATAAAGTGTCTTTTAAATCTGATAAATGTTTTATTAAGAAAATCTCATCTGGAAAAGTGTTATTTACTGCATCTAGGAATAAAAATCTATATAGCCTAAGTCTTGATGAATTGTCTCAAGAAACTTGCCTTCGTCTTGAAAGAGTTTTTCCCTTGTTCAGGTCCTGAACATGCTGCATTCGAATCATCCTAACAACACTGACAAATGATTAATTCCCAGGAACAATACCAGCAAGCATGATGTGGTTGGAGTTCATGTTTGTTTGTGTGTGTAAAAATACTGATTTGGAGAATAGATCAGTTGTGTGTGGTGTGTGAAACTAAGATCCTTTATATAGGTGTATGTAATGAATTAGGGTTAACCTTGGGTAAGGAAACCAACTAACAATTCTATAAGTCCTCCACTAGTCTCAGAAAGTTTGTGAGCGCATTCTCCACATCTTGATATGTAGCCACTTTAACCTCTAAGGTTTGGCCCTCATGAAGATTTAATACTACTATAAGGCAGAGAAGATTCAGTAAATAACACTTTTCAATGTCTGATCAATGCCGAAATATTTTTTCCTCTCCGAATCAGAAGAAGTTAACATTATCCTTTGAATATTATTACATTAATTTACCTACCTTGGGTAAATTGGACAATAAAATTTTCGCCATTGATATTGTCCAATGATTCCATGTAATATGACATTATTTAGTCTAGCTCCCATACTGGCTAAAATATATATATATTTTAGCCAGTATTCATAAGATTCTCTAACTTAGGTTTATATTCATAGCACATCGGAAATAATTTACAAAAGGGGCAATGAATCCACCTTATACCAATCAGTAAAAAATTAGCCTATTTCAATAACATATAATTAGTAAGAGTTAAATATTATCATAGGATTATATATGGCCTAATTTAATACCACGGGATATATCCAATGACTATTTTATCCAATTTAAATATTCGAAGCACTTAAATTATATTTTCTACTTTTTGATAAACATTTTTACATGGGCTCTTATGGTGCACAGACCACCATGACACTTTTATGGCCAACCGTATCAATATATAGAAAGACCATGTTGCTTTGAAGGAAACCTTTGCCACACTCTCCACTATTAACAATTAATGTTTTTTTTTGTCACGACCCGATTTGGGCCATCACCGGGTCACTTGGTGAAGATTTTAATTAAGGGTGACCACTATTTAAAGTCTGACAGGTGTCTATGATTCAAAGGAATTGATCCAAATATAGATTTAAGGGTATATTTCATGTATATTTAGTACATGAAATTATACTTAAAAATAATCGTCCCTACTAATTGTTTTCTCACTCAATATTGTGACTTTTGATGGAAATCAATTGTGATTTGCGAATCAAATGGATATAATTAGCTGTACTTATTTTATCAAATGGATATAATTAACTAAGCTCCAGCTTATCTAAAAAAAAACTAAGCTCCAGCTTAATTAATGTGAGTTTCTTATCTCATATTTAACTTATGAATAATATTTGTTCTCCTTCGACAGGTTCAACCAATGTTTAGGCTTGGTCGCTGTTCGGTTCTAGGGTTTCTGCAATAAAAAAAGAGAGAAAAAACGATTTTCAGGCGACTTTCTCGGATTGCACCGAAATTTGGTCAGAAAATGCCAAAAAAATCAAGGCATGGGACTCCCTAAAAGGGAGCTAGGGCCGAAATATTCTAAATTCTTTCGTTTCCTCTTACCATATTAACTTATTATTTTCTTGTGGGTACTAATAATGTATTTATGTAAAGATTATAACATACAGATTTGAATTCCCCCTATCAATATTACCTAAGGATATAATTAGAATTATTATTTTTGAAATGAGAATAGTTGATTTCAATGTAATTTATCTATGGTTTGTTTCTTATAATATGGGGTAGTATAAAATTTCTAGTTCATTTTGTATAAGGATATAATTAGAATTATTATTTTTGAAATAAATATTCATCATCCTGCATACATCACTACAGGAATTACTAAATATAGACAATAGTCAATATTGTCTAGGTGTACGTAGGCAACGTGAAATTTCATGCAATTGGGCAATTGAGTAACTAGGCAATAATATATGTATCAGAAACAACAAATAAGGAGATGAATATTTATTTTTACAATTCTTTTGTTACATAGTTATGAAAAATACTTACTCAAATTCCCCGAAATACTGAATATCAGTTTTAAAGTAATAACATTACGCATTATATGATCAAGTGGGATAAGATAAAATCTCATTGGTTTACAGATTTAGGCTAAAAATTGGTACCCTTAAAATATAGCCATTGTAATAAGGAGTGTTAGGCTGAAATAATGATCAATTCCAGGCCTCACCTATTTAGGGTAACTTTAGGTTCTTGGTTTATTCATAAGGTATCATTATATAGTCGAAAGATTATCTCAGTGGAACCAAAGATAAGTTAAACACATGCGTCCCTAATCACCCATTAGTGTAATCATCCCTTCTGTTTGTGATATGGTATTTAAAAACGGGAAGATTCTTTAACATTGTGTAAACCATTAAATGTCCTAGTATTTATTCACAGATTAAAATAATAAGAATCTTTGTCAATGTGCTCTTTTTTCCTTCACAGAAATGTAATAGTATGGTTAGCCTTAAAATATAAATATGTTAAGGCTAAAATATAAACAAATTCCGTATCTTGACAAAGAAGGTCGGCTAGGTTGACATTGGTTAATTAAAACAAATACATGATCTAAACCACCGTTGTTGCCTCCACCAATAGCACAAACAGTCATTTCTTACATTCTAGCAAGGAATTAAATTTTTTGATAGTAACTAAATTGAAACTAATTTATATGAAATACCTAGAATTCTAGTAGGTGATCATATTCGTCGAAATTAATTTTGAAATGTCAAAGACGTAACATTTGTCCATACAAGTAAATCTAATTGATAGGAATTACTAAATATAGAACGATAGGAATACTAATCTAATTGTTAGAGGTAGAATCAGTAAATCTAATTGTTGGTTCAATTGGAAAGCATATATTGCCCCTGTTTGGATTAGCTTATTTTTGAGCTTATGAGAAATAACTTATAGAGATAAATAAGTTTTTATGTTGATTCACAAGTTCTCATTAAAAAAAGTTATATCTCTATATGATGTTTTTCCATAAACCACCTTAACAAACTTATGAATAATACATAAAACTTTATTTATTTGCATAAGTTGTTTTGCATAAGCTCAAAATAAGCTCTATCCAAACGTACCACCCTGAAATATCATTTCTCCTTCACCATACGCTTTCCAGTGATATCTCTATTAATAGGGCCAACCCCTATTATGTGTAGTTGTCTTTTTCTTCCATGCTTTCCAGTGATATCTCTCTCTCCTCTCTCGAAATTTCTTCTCTTTCCAGTGATAAATAGAGTCTTCATCAATACTGCAGAAATAAAGTTTTATGCCACGATTTTTTTTTGTTTCATTTCTGCAACAATGGTGAAAATTACCCTAGAAACAAAAATATGAGTTAGAGACTTAGAGCTGCGATTTTGGGATCCATTTGTGAAATGAAGCCGTGGTTGATGCGAGATTAGAAGGTATCTATTAGACTTAGAGATTTAGGGTTTGATTTGGGAAGAGAATCATTTGCTAACTTAGATGAACAGAATGTCCAAAAAAGGACTTTTGTGTGATTCAAGTTTAAAACTTGAGGAACCAAATTGGGGAAAAATATTAAAGGGCCAAAACGGAGCAAATAAATAACTTAAAGGACTAAAATTGCATTTTAGCCTATAATTTTTTTATACAACTAGTTCTTTATCTTCATTTCAGTAACTTAATATCACCACAGACAGTCAAAAAAAAGTTAACACTGTTAATGTTGTTTTGATCTCAAGTCCAAAAATTGTTTATCAAGGTATTGTCCATTTTGATCTCAAGTCCAAATATAAAATTGTAGAAAATTAGTAAAGGTAATACCAAAAAATGGAGGCCCTAAACAATGTATTTATACCTATATATTAAAGAGAAATAAAACGTGGTCCAATCGCATAATCTATCCTAGGACATGAGGGGTCGACTCGATACTCTTGGGTTTGATTTCCGCAATGGACAGACTCAGTGTTCTCCAGTGCAAAATTTGATTCAAAGCATGCAAGCGGAGATTAGTCTTTTGTTGAAAGCCTTAAAGCACTCCATGAGTAGCGAGCAATAATCCAGAGGAAAAAAAAAGACAAATAAAATGTAACAGTCAATTTGATATATACATTTCATTCCCAATTATACCCTTTCTTAATTGGAAAATCATGTTTTTTGTGGACAACATTTATATTCATGTTAGTGGCCATTTCAATTCCAATGATATGTATGCAAGTCATTATTGGCCCTTATGGGGAATATGAGTCGTAGATATTTGTAATCAATCATTTATCATTTTGGGAGAATCAATAGTATTTCAATTGCTACAAAAGTGATTTATTTTATATAAAAATAAGTAAGACAAGTATTTGGATATTTCCCTTCAATTTAACAAAAGAAATTAGAAATATTTAACCGACATAGATGAATAATTCAAAACCCTTGCATGACCTGAACTATTGTGGTTTATATTTGGATTATAGTTTGCAATTGTAAGTTTAATTAAAGGGTAAATAGTTATATTGGTTCCTGAATGTGGGAAAACAGTCATTATAGTCCCTGAATGTATTGAAATTGCAAATACATCTTCAAGTTTATCTTTAGTAGGTCACTTTGGTCCTCAAATGTGTTTTTTGTTAGTAATTTTGGTTTTCAAATGTGTTTTTTCAGTCAACTTAGTCCCTAAAATTGTTAAAAAAAGACGTGTTTGCAATTTTGATACATTCAAGAAAAATAATGACAGCGCCTCAAACATTTGGGGACCAAAATAACTATTTATGACCCATGAATATAGTGGGACAAGATGTGAAGCCCACTACTCTGTCTTTTTAACGTTCCTTTTGAGAGGCACTGGAGTATTGTGCTTTGCATTCTTAGGTATATCAAAAGTGCACCAGGTAAAGAGCTACTCTGAAAAACAAATGTAACACCAAAGTTATTGACTATTTTGATGCCTATTGGGTAATTTCACTGTTAGATAGAAGATCCACTTTTAAGGTATTGTGTCCTTCTTGAAGGTAATTTGAACTCTGAGCATTTCATTAGCATTTATTGTATATGTTTTGAAGCTAATAAAAAACAAAATATATCATAGGCAGAAAATATTATTGTTCTTTTGACAGAAGGGACTAATATTCAGAAATTCATTTACACCAAAACTCAAAAAATGTACACATATAATGAATGACTACCAAAAAAATAATATCTAGGCACTAAAATTTGTTAACACTGAAGTTATCTATCTAGTTCTTGGCTTCTTGCTGTGAAGAGACTCTGTTATACCAAATAGAATGGAGTATCATATGAAATATATCATACTTCACAGGACTCCTATGCCAAAGAAAATGTTGGTGCACCTTTTTCACTCTCATCTGCATTTGAAGACACCTCTTTTGTGGAATTGAAAGTAGAATACTCTTCAAATTTGGAATGTCTTTTTCTAAAACAAACACAGCAAATGCTTCCCAGTTCAAAACCTCAAAAAAAGGAGGCACAAAATTATCTGATATAACTGGGACACATTCATAGAAAATGGCTTCCACAACTCTTGTTGCTACTCTTCATGTACTGAATGTAGTTTCTATTTCCCTTAGACTTTGGCATTATCCCAAAGATTTTCATTTCAGGATCTTTATTTTCTGTAATAGGATTGGACGAACATAACCGTGCATTCATTCCCCCTGCGTAAAATGCATGAGTTTTCCACTTTGAAATTGGTTTTCCACCAAGGTCTCTGGTGGGATTCTGAATACCAAGCACCAAAACAAAGACTGAATACTGACCCAAAACAAAGACTGAACAAAGACTGAATACTGACCCAAAACAAAGACTGAATACTGACCCAAAACAAAACTATACTGAAACCTATAATTTTTGAAGGTGACTAAAGAAAAATGTTTACAACAAAATGAACAAAAGAAAATCAAGAACAAATGCAACTTGAAAAGGAAAAAACAAACCCTAAGCAACTGACACCTCCAAAAAAAACTAGATTTTTAAGCGGCGTTGTTAGCGCCGCCACCAACCACAGCGGCCGCAGCATTGTGTGCTGCGGCATTCATTCTTTCGGCTTGTCGTGCTGTCTCGCGTTCTTCAGCCTCTGCTCTTGTCCCATTTGGGTTTCCGCATCCGGTGCAACTGCACCGGATGCTACATCGAATACCAGCACGGTGGCACGAACACTTCTTGTTATTGCAGTTTACTTTTTTACACTGGCAGCGGATCATTTTCTTCTTCCTTTTCTTTTCTTGGTGATCTTGAATTGAAATGTTGCAGTCTTGCTATCCTTTCAGTTATTGTTTTTTCTCAATTCAACGTAGGGAAGTAACTTGGCGCATGATTATTATATAGGGTCTGTAGGGGAGCTAACTAACTAACTGTTGTGTTTAAAATGTAGGATTTAAAGTCACGTGCTGTTTGAAAATCAGAGTTGGTTTGCTGTATTAGACATTTAGAGGGTAAGGATTCACTGACGTTTGGGCGGGAACTGCAGAATGCCATTCTCCATTTTTTAGCTGTTGGATTAATCAGATGATTTAAGAAGTGCCATCTGTCTTATCTTTTCATTTTATTCTTCTATTTCAAAAACAGTAATGCTGTTCTTCAAAGGACGTTTGACAAAAATACTGACAAATATACGAATGCGTATAGAGGTAAATACGGTGGGCCCCAATCTGATCTAAAATTACTTTACAATTAAAAATTCAGTTAATTGTTAAAAACTTAAAAGAAAAATGGGTAAATAGTCAATTTGGTCCCTCAAAGTGTAACTCGCTGTCAATTTAATCCATCAATTGAGCGAAAATGCAAAAAGGTCCCTCAATGTGTAATCCGTCTGTCACGTTAGTCCCTCCCATTAATGTGCGTCGTTAACTCCGTTAATTCATCTGTTATTGTCAGTTTAGTCCCTAAAAGATGTCACTTACTGTCAGTTTGGTCCCTAAAACATATACGTGAATTCATTTTAGTCCCTCGAATCTTAAGTTACTTCTGCAGAATTTTAAACCAGAAAGACTTTCAGTGCCTGTTTTCCTATTGTTTTTTGTTTTAGAGAAGAAATAGGTTTTGAAAATGAAGGGGATCAAGTTTTAATCGGGTGTGACTAAATTTGACATGTTACACTCTCTTTTCTATATTTTTTTGATGCAAACACTCTCTTTTCTATTAAATCAACCAAATTACAAAATATGGAGATATTTCTTTAATGGATTAAAAGACAAATCAATAAACTCCAACTGAATTTCCAAAACATTCACATATTTTTTTTAGACTGTGTGGTTGTTATATATGACTTGATTTACTTGGATATTTCTCATCATCTCTCTTGATAGAGATTAGAGACGACCATATCTCTTGTCCTTAATAATTCATAAGTTCGATATTCTCAGTTATGGGCACAGACTGCCAATTTGTCTGTCCAAACAAGCTCAAAAACCAGGTATGGTTTATTCATTCACAATTTCTTTATTCATTCTTAAATTTAATTCACAAACCGGTTCAAAGCAAGTTGGTGCTTGAACTTCAACGGTTGGTGCTTCAACTTCATCTGCTAGTAAACTCTGGTTTAAAATTCTGCAGAAGTAACTTAAGATTCGAGGGACTAAAATGAATGCACGTATATGTTTCAGGGACCAAACTGACAGTAAGTGACATCTTTCAGGGACTAAACTGACAATAACAGACGAATAAGGGAGTTAACCACTCACATTAACGGGAGGGACTAACGTGACGGACGGATTACGCATTGAGGGACCTTTTTGCATTTTTGCTTGATTGAGGGACCAAATTGACAGCGGGTTACACTTTCAGGGACCAAATTGGCTATTTACCCAAGAAAAACACATCTTCCTCTCGATGAAACTCTCTCTCTCTGAACAGCCCTCTCACTCAAACACTCTCCTCCCTCGACCTCAACTAGCGCTCGTCGTCCCTCCACCTCCGCCGTTACACTGTGCTCCAGTGGCCACGAAGGTAGCCCCTGTTTCTCTCTCTACTCGCACCTCTTGTTTAGTCCCTCCATCTCCATTTTTGTTTCCGCAGTTCCCTGCCGTTTCGTCGTTGTAATACCGCCGTTGCTGCACCTGTTCTCCGCCCCAAGGTTCATATACTCAGGTAATATATATTGTTTTCCTTAGTTTGTCCCTAATTTGAGTGATAACAGAAACCCTAAATGTTCCAAATTGTTTTTGAAAAATCTGGAGATCTTTGGGGAAGATAATTTGTTGTGGGATTTTTGGGGAAGATTTATAACTATTTTGTGTTTCTTAGGCTGAAATCAATCAAATGTGTGGTATTTAGTTTTCGACCGACCAATTTGGATATATAAGTTTTGTTTTGTAAATCTGTGACGGTTGATGTTGTGATGAATGTGGTTTAGTTTTTGTTAGTCAACTGTTTTTTACCGATCGAGAAAACTATGATTTAGAGATTTTGTTGATTTTAGGGATTTAACTGATTATTGCTGTTGTTTACCAATCTGAGAATACAGTGATTTAGGGATTTTATTGATTTTAGGGATTTTACTGATTTAGGTATTTATTGATTTTAGGGCTTCATTACTTCACTTTCCCATTATTCAATTGCTTGCTCAACCCTAGCCAATGTCCCTGGCAATTATTATATTTGTTCAGTTGTTGTTACCTTTTCACTATGTTTGGTTCATCAAAGAAAATGGAAGGAAAGAAAAGTAAGGGAAAGGAAAGGGAGACGAAAGAAAGAGAGTGGAAAGTGAGATGATTTTTTAGTTGTTTGGTTAAAGTGAAAATGAAAGGAAAGAAAGGTAAAAGTTTTCTCTTCTCTTGTTTGGTATGATAAAAAGTGAGTGGAAAGAAAAGTGCATATATGTAAAAAGACAAAAGTAACCTTCATTTAAAATTTAAAATTATATATGTTTATGTGAGTTCAAATGTAACTAGACTTTTAAAATAATAAATTAGAAGATAATTTTTTAAAAAAAAAAAACTTAACTATATAATAACATATTTATTTTATCTTTTAAGTTGAAGAATTATTTGAAACTAGTTATGAATTTCATAAAAAGAAACTGTCGATTGGATGTAGTTGACCTATCATCATTTGCTGCTTGAGTTCATTTTGTGGCTTAAATGTTGTTGCTGCTTGAGCTCATTTTGTAGCTAAAAAGTTAATAGAGTGTTGTATTGATTCAGTATCAGTATTAGCAATTAGTAGTTTTCATAAAATGACACTCAAATGTAGTATTACAATTGAAAAAATGGGTCCTTTGACTACTAATTCCTAACATAATTAGACATAGAATCAGTACTGGTAAAAATAGGTTTGCGTTGAAAAAATGATTGGTGCCATGAAGTGCATATTAGCAAATTCCTTATTGAAAATTAACAAAAAAAATGTATGATTTTATGCTGACCTATAAGTTTGCAGGCTCTTATGGATACATCAATACACGGTCGAAAATCATGGAGAGTAATTATTAAGAATATTATTATTTAACGAATGTGTGAATTTTTAAGGAATTTCGATTTAATATAACAAATAATCCGTCTTTGATGTATAGTTGATAACTCTATTTTATATAGAGTTATATACGCTTTCAAATCTAAATTATTGTAAAGGACTTAGTAATTATATAGCTTCAAATAAAGGAAAACAAGAGAAAAACAGCATCTTTAATTTAGGAACTCCTCATCATTGATTATCATGATTTGAGGTATTTTATGTGTTTGTTCAATTGCTGTAGCAATCATTGCATCTGCAATAAGTCAAGCAAACATTGCATCTGCAATACAGGAAACAGAAGTCCAGAAGAAAGAAGATACATTGCACTTGCAAAGTTGCCAACAACCATTGCACCTGCAACATGCCTAAATAACAATGCACCAGCAATGAGTAGATTTTCTGAAAGCAGAAGCATTGCACCAGCAATCATTGCACCTGCAATGACCACAACACAGAATGCTCCTGCACTATGATGATGATGTCAGCATGACAAGTTGCAAGTACAAGTTGTGCAAGTGGATGGTTGCAGCGTCAAGTTCAGACCCATTAGACAACAAGTTGTAACTTTTTAAGTACACTTGTCCACACATCATTGGACCACTCTTCATAGTTGGTGGGACTTCCAATCTTGCTTTTTGAAGACAAGTGCAAAAGGGAACCCTAAATTCAGCTTGGTGACCAAGGCAAAGCACTTTTTGAAGCCTATAAATACATCCCCTCTTCTCCATTCAAAGATATCTCATACATATCATATTCTCTCCATCTCCATAGTTTAGTAGATAGTTTCATTTTATTTTTAGAGTTAGAGGTACTCAACAAAGCTTGAAAAGGAGGAAAGAAAGTGACAACTTCTTCCTTCTCTTCTCGTGGAGTTCTAGTTGTTGTTTTCCATTGTTGAGAGGTATTCTCCTCAACATAAGCTAGGTAGGAAATGCAAAGGATCATCAATTGTGTAATTCCTATCTCATCTCATTTCCTTTGCATTTCCCTTCTTATAAACATGTTTCATTCTGTTTATATGTGCCTATTTATGTTAAGCATGAACTAAACTCTTTATGGTTGAAATACCTTAACTTTGTAATGAAGCTTTGATAGTTATTATGTTATATCAAGTATCACGTTACAATGTTTTCTCCCACGAAAACTTCAGCCACATTTACAATAGAACCCATCATCATTTTATTTCAATTTTTATATATGTGCTTCCATTTATTAGTGGTTTTCATATACTTTTAGCTTTTTGTACATGATAGACACGTATTTCACTTTTTATTTGGGTTGTCTTATATTTTGAACTTTTTTCGGATCAATTATAATTTTATAATTCTCTTATTTAATTTATAGTTATAATTTAATTTTTATTCACGGGAACTTCAACCACATTTACAATAAAATTCTCCATCATATTCATTCAATACTGTATAGGGGCTTCTATTTTATTCAAACCTGCATGATACTCACATGTTTCACTTTCTGTTTGTGTTGTCTTCTTTGTTTTAGTCATTTCGCAGGAACGAGTATTAAAAGCATACTTAAGTTGGTGTTTTCTTTTTATCTTTCTTTTAGCATTTTTACTCCCGCGGGAACTTCAACCACATTTAAAATAAAATTCGCACCATCTTCTTTCAACTTTATATAGCTGCTTCTATTTTGTTGGTCATTTTTATCCACTACAATTAAATATGTCTAATCCGTTGCTATTCATAATACTTTTGTTCATTCCATTGTATTTTTTTAATACCAATAAAACGATTATTATTACTGAAATAAGGCGAGCCCGTGCGGAGCACTGGTAATAACACTAGTATAGTTAAGTCCGCGTAACCGGCTAGCATATTCTGATCATAAGGAGAAAGAGCTGCCAATGTTGTCTATTCATTGGCTAATAATATATGTATTATTTTGTAATGTCTATATAAGGTACTCATTTATTTTAAATATGACTAAATTGTTTTTTAAAATAACAAAATAATCTATTTATTTATTAATCAAAAAAATTATATACATTAAAAAAATGTATAGTTCAGTTTATTATTGATTTCCAATAGCACTTTACATTGTTAGATATTAAATACAACATTACCTATTCCTTAAAGTAGTTATTAGTGTTAGTTATCTTGCAGTCTATAAACTGATCATGCATATACAATGTTTACATATATATCTTCTATTACCTATAAATTATAATTATAGTGAAATAGTGTTAGTGGACTAATATGATCACCTATAGTAATAAGGTGGGGAAATGATTCATTATAAGCCTATTGATCCAAATATAGTACCTTATAGTAAAATTAAATTTCCCAATAAACCGTATCGAGTATATCTCATAAGAGTAGAAATCCGATATGTATCCCCTAGCATAATACAATTAATACCCGAGTAAAAATAGGTATTCTAATTACTTATATTAGATTGGAATTATAATACCCATCCAACATAGGAAGGTGATAACTTTTATAACCTAAAAATTTCACTCTTGATGAGAATATGTGTATCTTATATGAACCCTAATATGTTCTTAATAATTCTAATTAATTGGATATATTAGTCCTAATGGGTCAATAATTTTGTTAATACCACACGTTAATCGCCATAAAAGAACCTATCAACCACCTACGGTAACTTCTTTTGATACGGATATGTAGATACGGGAAAATTTTGAAAATCAAGATACGGCTATATTAACCCGAAAATGATGAAAACTCGTAGGAAATGCATTAGAGGGGCTTTAACCTTTAATATGGGTATATTAAAAATTATTGTTTAATTAATTATTAAAGTGACTAATATGGTTTTTAATCCAGGTTCAATTATGGATAAAACTTTTATAAAAGTGAAAATGCCTCCCATTTACAGTTCGGGTTAAAGAGTTGGGATTAAATTAAGAATCAATCTCAGGGTATTGGGTTTAATATATTACCCCGAGCATTAACTAACCTAGGATATTTATGACATGTATGCGAGGTAGGTATTAAATTATCTTAAGATTGTATGCTGCTTGGCGCTGGTGGCGCCAATTTCTGGTTTTTTTTTCCACCTTTCGCACCAAAAATCGTTTCTTGCTTTTGTGATTTTCTTTTGCTTTCCACGTGTCCAGCTTCCTATCCTTGAATAGATTATTACATTGCGATATAGCACCAAAAAACTTCTTATTTGCCGTTACGTGGTCTGACTGGCGTTTAATTTTATAAGGTTTACTGTACGCGTTGTATTGTAAGTGGCCATAGTTGGTATATTATCACTATTTGTGGTTACTATGCGGCTTCTGGTGGGTACGTGTCGACTCTGTGCCTTATGGGTTGTGGGTTCATTATTTGTGTAAAAAATACATTGATGAAATTTGTGATTCGTCCACGTGTGATATGGTCAGTTTAATTGTGTGTTTTAGTCTGTATGGGGGAAAGAAATTTGCTCATTGTAGTAATGATAAACAAAATAGGTAAAGTGTGGTGCGCACCAACATTGAATCTTGGGGTATTTTAGGGTTCAGAACAAATTTTATATGTTCAGATACGTGAACTTTGTTCCTCAACAACCTATTTGACGGAAAAAAAAATACGTGACAAAATACGTAAAATGTGATGCTAAACAATTTGTTGAGGTACTTTAGGATTCAAATTTTTTTACATGTTCGGATACACAAAGCTCATTCCTCAAAAACCCGTTTGGTAGAAAAAATTTGTGACAAAATATGTAGTGCGATACTAAATAGTGTTTCTATGTGCTTCTATCTTATTCAAAGATGCGAACTTCTTTCTTCAAAAATAGTTTCAACTTTGTATATGTGCTTCTATTTTTTTAGTGGTTTTAAATCAAACTCTGCATGATACCTATACGTACGTGTTTCACTTTCTAATTATGTTGTCTTATTTTCTCTTTAATTATGTGTTAAGTTTTTATATTTACATTTGATAAATATAGATAACGTTATTGAAGTTTTTTAAACTTTTTTTTTCTAATTGTCTATGGATGTTCAATTTCAATGTATTTGTTGTTATTAATATTCTTTACGTTTTTTTTCTTATTACCTGTGGATGTTGAATTTCAATGTCTTTGTTAATGTTTCTTTTTAATTTTATAATATTTTTATTTAATTTATAGTTTTTTAATTTAATTTTTATTTACTGGAATTTCGGCCACGTTTACAATAGATCCCCTCATCGCCCTCTTTCAACTTTCTATAGGTGATTCTATTTTATTTGTGGTTTTCATCTAACGCTGCACGATACCCACGTGTTTCACTTTCTATTTGTGTTGTTTTCTTTATTTTTGTCTTTTCGCATCAAACGGTATTAAAAACATACTTTAACTGGTGTTTAAATTTTTATCTTCTTTCAATGGGAACTTCAGCCACATTTATAATACAACCTCCATCATATTCTTTCAACTTTGTATAACTGCTCCTATTTTATCATGAGTTTTCATACAACCATGCATGATACCCACGTGTTTTAGTTTTTAATTGTGTTGTCTTCTTTTCTTTCTTATTATGGGCTAAGTTTTTATATTTACATTTGATAAGCGGCTAACAACCATATCAAAAAGAGTCAGAGACAGAATTGGCTTTTTAACGAGTATTGTATCCAATGACCATTTTCTTTTTTTGCTTCAATTTCTTCTTTTGAGTCTTGGATTAGAAGAGATAGAGGAAAGAAAGAAAGAGGTGAGAAATAGAGTACATTAGGAGTGTTGTTTGGTTTAAGGGAAATAAAAAATAAATAGTTAAGTGGGAAAGAGTTGTTTCTCTTTGTTTTGTTGAAATGAAGTAGAGAATAGATAAATAGGTTTCTGTATTCTTTTTACATAAAAGTCATTAATTTTCACAATGCCCTTCCTGAGTGCCAAGAGTTTGTTTTTTGAAAGAGCTAATAGTCAATCTCTACACCTTCTATTTAATAGGTTTCTCTATTCTCTTTAGATAAAAGAAAAATGAGTGTAGAGATAGTGTTTTTTGATTTGATTTTTATTTAAAATTTATTTATCTGCAATACTTTTTTTGACAAGATTTATCTGCAATACTTAAATTAAGAAAAATAATATATTTTAATTTCTATTTAATCTCTCAATGTATATACTTTCAATTCAATCCCTAAGAACATTTCTACTATCAAATGAAATGATTAAAATTAACTAAAAATTAACTAGAAATAATGTATTTATCTACTATCTACTATCTACTATAGATTTATAGATTTATACAACTTAACCACATATGAAAATACCTATTTGCCCATTTAGGAAAAGTGACACCTAAAATAATTGAGGATAAAAATGTAAATGTGTCACTAAAAGACAAAAAACTTTTTATCCTATTTTTTTCTCTTTCTCCTCTTTTTTATCACATTCTATCTCTTTCTCTTATGTCAGCTCCTCTCTCCCACTTTCTCTTCTCTTTTCTCTCTCACCAACATTTTCTCTTTCTTCTCCTTTATTTTTCTCTTCTCTCTCTCTCTCTCCAACGTACTCACTCTCTCATCTCCTCTCTCTTTTCTTTCTTTTCCTTTATCTCCTCAAAATTTTAATTTTTCTCTCTCAAATCTATTCACACTTTCATGTTTATCTATTCATAAATAAATATTTCTTTCTCAAAACTTTCTTCTTTTATAATTTTTGTTCCCAACCTTCAAGGTGCCTCCAATCCAGTGAGAGGATTGGTCACTGCGTTCGGCGGTGAATACCCTGGTCTCGACCAAAAAAAATTATCTTTGATATTTTGTCTTTTTAATATCTTTTTTATATAAATGAATATATTTTGTTGTTGTTAAAAATTCATTGTTGATAAGCTATAATTTGTTACTGCTATAATTTAATCTACTATTTTATTTCTTATGTTATAAATTTTGTATTTGCTAATTTTTTTTATGAGTAAATGCACATTTTACTCCCTGACAATTTCAAAACAGGGACAAATTAATCCCTGACAAAAGGAGTAATTTGTCTTTGTTTTGAAAATGTCAGAGACTTATTTGTCTCAAAAAATTGTAAGGCCAATTTGTCTTATCAAAAAATTGTCACAGACTAAAATTGTCTTTACTCTTTTTTTATTATTGTATAACTTTACCGACTCTCTTAATTTATAAATTCTTTTTATACTAATTTAGAGTTATAATTTTTTTTCTCATTCAAAAAAAATGTTTCTCACGCAAAACTTTCTTATGATCAAATTTCGCACTGGCCAACATCGAATTTATTAATCAAAGCAATATATAATCTTATTTTACATATTTATTTTAGCTATTTAATTTAAATTTATAAAGTGTCTCAACCTATAAAATATAATAATTGTTATTCATAATTTAAAATGAAAATTTAGTTGAGGGCAAGTAATGCATGCCAACTTCACTGAAAGGGCTTTTAATTCATTAGGTCGACTTCTATATTTTCTAAAAACGAAACAAATTCGAGATTTGAGTGACCAATGTTGTAAACATCTTAAAAGTTTATTGGACGAAGTGGATACATTCGGATTTGAACTCGGTTTGCTCAAGCTCCATGTCCACTCGACTATTGCTATGACAACCTATACCGCGAGAGCGATTGAGGTAGAATGCCTGAAGCAAAAGTTGTTTTTCTGCTCAGATCAGTTTAGATGTGGAAATAGATTTGTTGAAAGCAAGAGGATTTGAAGTCAAGGATTTGGATGCTGAAATAGCTTATGGGTGTTGATAAATTACTCGGTTCACCATATCAATTTATAAAATTATTAATCTTTTATTATGTAATGATCATGCATGTTAGTATATTGTATCATTTTGTTGAAGTTAAATTACAAAATGTTCAGGTTAAATAACGGAAATTTGTCCAATAGAACCTTAACGTCATCTTAAACCCAATTTCAATGTCATCTTACAGTTTAAATAAGAGAAATAATTATTTAACAAATATTGTTTTTTTTTTCATTGACGGATAATTTGTTTTGGGCTCTGATGGATGCATTACTTGACCTACTGACTTAAACTTGCAACGCTTACAGTAGGTGTTCTGTTTGTTGCCGAATTTAGTTGTTGTGAACATCTCTTAGATTATATTGCGCATGATTGCTCATTCGTTTAACAAATCAAAGTCGAAATTCAAATATATCCAAGTATCATCGTACAATAGACTAATGAAGCCCATTCGCTAAACATTGTAGCTACATGTACATATTTTTAGAATCTTGAAATCTACTAATTAAGTTACATTTGTTAACTAATAATGCAAAATGTAGTAAACTTTATAACATACTTATTAAAACCCACCATATCTTCAATTATTTGAAGATAGGTTAGACAAGTGCACTATTTCCTTCATTTAAATTATTTATAATATCTGGTATTTTTTCATCCCAGATATTATGATTAGCAACTTACTTGATGATATAATAATATGTATCAATATAAGTTGCCTTTAATCTTGACTATTCAACACATTTTTGAAAACTTGAGTATCATATGAATTAACCCAAATATCCACAATTCTCTAGGATCAATGACTTTAATCTTGACTTTTCTACCATTTTTGAAAGATCTAAAGAGAGAGTAAAAAATGTGTAGAATAGTCAAGGATGAATCCCCGACCTGTCTCATTGTCAACTTTTGACACATGATATGAAATGATTTATGTTTTTTTTTTAAAAAAACACATGAACTGAATTATTAAACATTTGGCTTATTTGTGAATACAGATGCACCATCCATAAATCCCCATTGGTCAAAAAATCTCATGTCTTAATGTGGCTAATTTTTTTTTATTCTCTTGCACCTATTTATATGTGATACAGTCGAAAAATGTAACATTATTGTTTATCAGCTACTGCAACTTTTTTTTTCCCTTTATTTATATGTGGCTGGTCCCGTGCAAAGCACGGGTAGTAAGGCTAGTTCATATTAAACTCAAGAGTCGGTATTTCAAAATCTCTAACCTATATTTGTTTAAAAATTAATATCCATATATATATAAGGTTGTGATTATATGAAGGGATCTATAATTCTGGTGAACTATAAATTCTATCCAGTTACATTATTTATATTCAATCTCTAATTTAAGGATCTAATAACCTCTCCGAAAATCTTTTAACTTGTAAGTAGTGATTAATGTCTAAACGGCAAAAAAAAAAGGTTATTCAGTAAGTCTATGTCATGAGTAAGGAGGTATTTAAAAAATTCAATTTGAGATGCTTTTGGTAGAATATAATGGTGGATTAGGACATTAATAACAGATATTTCTAAATTAAGTTATCCTATTAATTTGTGTGTTTTTTGTTGTCATTTGCCTAGCTATAACAGGAGCTTACTAGCGGTTCAACAGATACAAAAAAGGAAAAAAGTTACTTCTGGTCGCCTGGCGATGCGACTAGCTCGCCAGGCGATGGTGACTGATTTCTGGGGTGCTGATTTAAAAAATAACACCCTAAGGGATAGGAATATCAAGGATTATTGCATAACAAATATAAAGTGGAAACTTCAACAATTCAGTTTCAGCTCCTCAAAATGCCAAGCAAGGAGTAAATGAGTGTGGGAAGTGATTGTTGAAATACCTGATTTTGTTTGGTGTCTAAAATGGAGAGAGACAATGAAGAAAGATCGGTAATAACAACATTTGGTATTAAATATGTTCCTTCACTTTCTAATTAATTAACCACACCATAGTAATCCCCTACTCATAGTGGTACTTGTGGCTATGGTGAAAGTAAGAGAACTCCATGTAAACCCCATATCATTTTATAGGTAGATTATTGGATAGGTCAAGAGTAAAAGAAAAAGTATATAATACCAAATGCAATCGTTAACTGGGTTTAAAATGTTAAAAATATTAAAAATGGTGTTGGTTTGCAAAATATATACTATTAATTCGTACTTGATGAGCTTTTTTTTTTAAACTGAATTAGGAAAACTTAACTATCTTTTTTAAACCCTAAACCCTAAACTCAATCCACTTGCGTTTCAAAAAATTTCACAGGGTCTCAGCTTTGTAGAAGTGGGATTAAGGACTCTATCTGGTGGAGGGACCTATTACTTCTAGAAGATGGGAATCCTTTGTGGCATGGTGCATTCGAATCTGCACTCAGGCCTATGTTGGGGAGGGGAACCTGATCTCGTTTTGGTGTCATAAATGGGCTAGTAATGAGACTTTTAAGGACCTGTTTCCTAGTATTTTAGAAGTGGCAAAATATAAACAAGGTAGTATTTTGGAGCAAGGGTATTGGCTTGACAACATTTGGCATTGGAACCTTGTTTGGAGTCGCGACTTGTCTGTGGAGGAGAAGGTCGAACAGGATTTGCTTTTGGTCACTATATTCAGCCATTTCATCCTATCAATTCTGATCAGGATAGCTGGCGGTGGAGGCTTGAAAACCTTCATTCCTTTTCTGTTAAATCCTGCTATGTGTTTCTGTTGAATTTGATGCAGCAGGATAGGTTACATAACGATATCCAGAGAGCTCTTGTTGATATGTGGCAACTTTCTATTCCCACTAAGGTGGCAGTTTTTGGGTGGAGATTATTTTTGGGGAAGCTCCCAACTCGTGATAACCTTATTTCTAAGGGCATTATCAATGACCCTCATGGGGCAGGCTGCCCTTTCTGTTTTGATCATGATGAGTCGATTTCCCATCTTTTCTTCTTGTGCAGGTGTTCCAGGTCAGTTTGGTCTGATATCCAGAATTGGTCGGGGTTGCTGTATTCAGATTCTCTTGTTGGTGTCGACCATTTTCGGGCTCATGGTTTGCAGTTGGACTCGAAGAAGGCGTGTAGATTGAAGTATTTGATTTGGATGGCTGCCTCTTGGTGTATCTGGATACATCGGAATCATATTTTGTTCAGAGGTCGAGTCTATAATCAGCAGGAGGTTGTTAACCATATCAAGTCCATAACTTGGACTTGGTTCATAAGTATAGAGGGTCGTAATTCTAATTTTTCGATCTCTGATTGGTGGCGTAACCCTTCTTTGTGTATGAAATCGGTTTGATTGTATTCTAATCTCATTCTTCCTGGGGTACTCTTTCCTCCTTGGGTCTTTTTCTCATGGGGTTTTGGCCCAGGGAGGTTTTAATGAGGTCCCTTGTATATGTACCAGTTGGGGTGCCCGTTTGCACCCTCTTTAATATAATTATTTGCTTACCCAAAAAAAAAATCTTACAGGATTTAGGGTTTAGGGTTTAATGGTGAAGAAATTTGACAATTAAGGTCTGTATTCTATAACTATTTATCCCAAAATATAGACATTAAGGGAATATAGTGACTAGTTAGGCTAATATAACCTTGTCCTGTATTTCCCTATTTGCTTAATTTATGGTGAACTCATATTTTAGTACGTGTAACTTAATCAATATATAAGTGCACCTTGAGGATTTTATTCTAAACCTATTATTTACTATATAATATAGGTCAAATATATCCTTAAAGAGTTAGCAATCAGTCATATATTATTGTTATCTGAAATTAGTTCTCACTTAAGTATCTTATATCTTATGCGACTTGTCACCAAGCGCGCCAAACTTCAATTTTTTTTTCTATTCTTCCTTTTTTTTGTTTTGCTTTTTGTTTTTTCTTCTTCTTTTATATTACTTCACTTTTTTATCTTCTTCCTTTTTTCATTTACTTTTTTTTCCTTTTCTTTTAAGTGCTTTTAGGGTGAGGGAACAAATTAAATTCCTCAGAACCATTAAATATGACCGTAGGATGTAGTATAAAAATTCATCAACGGTTGATATTTAATACAAGTTGATTCAATCTTAACCACTCATAGCATTTTACACAATATCCTACGATCAATTTTAGTGGTTATCGATGACGGATTTAATTTGCTCCCTCAACCTAAAAGCACCCTTTGGTTTTTACTTCAGTTTTTTCTTCTTCTTCTTTTTTTTTTTTATATTTTAAGAGCTGCTTTACAGTCTCAAAATTTTTAATTATTTAAATATGCAAATTTTTACGTAAATAAATATTTACGTTAATATTTAAGTCTCAAAAATATTTATTTACGTAAACTTTAGTCACATTTACAATAGGTCCCTCAATCATACTCTTTCAACTTTCTATAGGTGCTTCTATTTTATTTGTAATTTCCATCCAACACTACACGATACCACGTGTTTCACTTTCTATTTGTGTTTTCTTCTATGTTTTGGTCATTTCGTACCAACGGGTATTTAAACCATTCTTTAATTA
This sequence comes from Astragalus glycyphyllos, assembly GCA_963573325.1. NCBI lineage: Eukaryota > Viridiplantae > Streptophyta > Magnoliopsida > Fabales > Fabaceae > Astragalus > Astragalus glycyphyllos. The sequence goes on from OY754307.1 coordinate 93,687,174, forward strand.
GTGTTTATATTTTTATCTTTCTTTAAAATTCGAGTCCAACATTGCTGCATTGACTCCTGTGGAAACTTCAGTCACATTTACAATACAACCTTCATGATCTTCTTTCAACGGGAACTTCAGTCGCATTTACAATAAAATCTCCAAAATCTTTTTCAATTTTGTATAACTACACCTATTTTATCATGGGTTTCCTTCAACCATGCTTGATATCCAGCGTGTTTCACTTTTTAATTGTGTTGTCTTTTTTTTCTTTCTAATTATGGGTTAATTTTTTTATTTACATTTGATGAATGTGGATTATGTTATTAAATTTTTTTAGACTTTTTCTTCTTATTTTATCAAAGGTTAATGTTCTTTTTAAAATTTATAATCTTTTGATTAAAATCTATATTTATAATTTAATTTTTATTCACAATTATTAGATTTTATATTTTGCAGACTAACACCATTTGCCCAGTGCAAAATTTGTATTCAAGCACAATGAGATATTAATATGATAGAATTTAACCAACCCCGTGCGGGAATTGCCGCACTTTTTTTTTTAAACTTTAGTTTTTTTCCTTTTTATTTTAATGTTTTCCATTTTTTCCTTTTTAATATTTTAACGAGTACTCTAGGGTCTCGAAAAATTTTAGATGTTTAAATATGCGAATTTTGTTTTTCAATTATCAATTTGGTGAAAAAAAGATTTAATTTCATGACAAAATAAATAAAATGATATGCTAAAGAGTGTGCTTTGGTATACTCGATGGTGAAAAAAATATATTTTTAACAAAATACGTAAAGTACGATGTTAACCCGTGTGTGTTGAGGCACTTTAGGATTCAGAAAGAAATTAGCTGTTCAAACACACGAAGTTTTTTCTTCAATAACTGGTTTAGTAAAAAAAAAATAGCTTTGTGACAAAATAGGTAAAGTGTGATGCCAACATTGAATTTTGGGGTACTTTAGGGTCCAGAACAAATTTTATATGTTCAGATACGTGAAGTTTGTTCCTCAACAACCTGTTTGACGAAAAATAAAAAAAATACGTGACAAAATACGTAAAATATGATGCCAAACAATTTGTTGAGGTACTTTAGGATTCAAATTTTTTTACATGTTCGGATACACAAAGCTCATTCCTCAAAAACCCGTTTGGTGGAAAAAATTTGTGATAAAATATGTAGTGCGATACTAAATAGTGTTTCTATGTGCTTCTATTTTATTCAAATATGCGAACTTCTTTCTTCAAAAATAGTTTTAACTTTGTATATGTGCTTCTATTTTATTGGTGGTTTTAAATCAAACTCTACATGATACCTATACGTACGTGTTTCACTTTTTAATTATGTTGTCTTATTTTCTCTTTAATTATGTGTTAAATTTTTATATTTACATTTGATAAATATAGATAACGTTATTAAAGTTTTTTAAACTTTTTCTTCTAATTGTTTATGGATGTTCAATTTCAATGTATTTGTTGTTATTAATATTCTTTACGTTTTTTTTTTCTTATTATCTCTGGATGTTGAATTTCAATGTCTTTGTTAATGTTTCTTTTTAATTTTATAATATTTTTATTTAATTTAATTTTTATTTACTGGAAATTCGGCCACGTTTACAATAGATCCCCTCATCGCCCTCTTTCAACTTTCTATAGGTGATTCTATTTTATTTGTGGTTTTCATCTAACCCTGCACGATACCCGCGTGTTTCACTTTCTATTTGTGTTGTCTTTTTTTTTTTGTCTTTTCGCATCAAACGGTATTAAAAACATATTTTAACTGGTGTTTAAATTTTTATCTTCTTTCAACGGGAACTTCAGCCACATTTATAATACAACCTCCACCATCTTCTTTCAACTTTGTATAATTGCTCCTATTTTATCATGAGTTTTCATACAACCATGCATGATACCCACATATTTTAGTTTTTAATTGTGTTGTCTTCTTTTCTTTCTTATTATGGGCTAAATTTTTATATTTACATTTGATAAATATGAATTATATTATTAAAAGTTTTAGACATTTTCTTCTCATTATCTATGGATGTTTAATTTCAACGTTTTTTGTCAATATTCTTTTTAATTTTTATAATCTTTTTATTTAATTTATAGCTATAATTTAATTTCAATCCACAATTATTTGACTATATATTTTACAAACCAACGTCATTGGTCCACTGGCATAAACTACCCTGGGACACGGGGTCGACTTAGTGCTCCCGAGTTTGATTCCTGCAGTGGACAGAAAACTGTTGTCTTGAATGATTGGTTTATTAAAGAGGGTTTCCCCTTCCGGTTTTACTTTAATTTTGCTAACTAAAAATTAGTCAACCCCGTGCGTAGCACGGGTCAGGCGGCTAGTTTTATTGGAGTTTTTAACCTAATTGTTTTACCTATTTGTATTATATTAACTTATCTATAATAAGGGTTTATTTATTGTTTCTTAGGGTTAGTATGACCATTTGGTTCAATTCTTACGAATTCCATCTAAAGGGTAACTGAGCCCCAATTAACAAGGGGTCCAATACTATGAGGAACTTGACCATAAATTTAGGAATATTTTAACTCTTGGACAGGAGAATCACCATTGTGAAAACATTTCTTATATTTTGAACATTTTCAAGCATATATCCAACACACAATACCGTCGTGGTGTAAACAATATAGATGACACTGAAATAATTAACTAATTGATATATATGATTTTATATGACTAACATATTTAAACAGAAAGATTATCAATATACTAGAGTCTATATAATCTAAGTCTCTATTTATTGAATTTTGAAAAGATGGTTTGCCTGTATATTAACCCTAATCCTACATTAGCAATGTTAACCAAACCATATAATAAACAAATATGTACTAATATTAGCACTAGCAGCATCTTAATTTTAATCTGTTATTATATTGATACTTAAATTATATCCGATAACGGTTAGCAATGCTATTCATTTTATCGTTGCCCTTCATATGATGATTAATTTTATCCCTAAACTAGTTTATATACTAATAAGGGTATTTCTAATTCTTAGATTAGTAACACTTAAATAATATTTGTTTATAGAGAGGGTATGGGTTTAATTACAGGGTTGCATCTAAGTAATCCCCAATACTTAAATATGCCTAGTTTATTGCCCTAATTTCTTACTAATGATAAAAATATAAGTCTTATATTAAAGTCATCAAAAACCTAGATTACCAAAACTTTTTGATCCAATTTTGTCGTCATAAGTTATATTTACTATTATAATGAACTACTATGTTTATAAACAAAGTTAAGGTATGGGGTTGGTGCGCCCCTTAATGAATTTATTTATCTAAAAAAAAAAACAAAGTTAAGGTACGCAAGGATATTCAGTATTATTTGCCCAATCATTTGCTTAGGTAGCCATTTAGAAATTGTAATTTAACCTACTATTTTTCCCTTACTATAATCTGAACTAAATTGGTAACAGCGATGGTATTGTAGTTATCTCTGTAGTTATTATGCTATATAGACGAGGGGCCTTGTGAAAGTAATAATAAGGGTTTAGGCTAAGGAATGAATCTATTAATTATGGGACTAGTAATATACAAAGTATTTGATTTACTGAATAATATATGAGATAAACCCTAGCTCATTTACGAATGTTGTGTGCCTAATATATCCTCGTATTATCCCAATTTAGGTACCAAGTGATCTTCTATATTCGAGTTACATTTAGAAAGCAATGGGATATATATTTATTTAAGAAAAATGTAAATATCGTATATTAGTGGGTAGTTATACTCTTGAATAGTCATTAACTATAAAAGGATATTTAACCTGAAGTATTTCTGAGAGATTACGATTTCATAAATGGTTTAATGTGGGAACATTGGGCACATTGCAAGATATCGAAACCACAAAAAAATAGTGGTTGATCTATTTGTGTAAATCAAATAATGTTTGGTTAATTTCATAAGCGTATAATTTACCTTGGGATAATAAAAAACAATATATGTAACGGGTAATCTAAGTTAAGGAGGTTTACCTATAGTTAAATTGTTGTGTGATCCAAATTAGATTATTCTAAGTTTTGTAATTATAGTTAATTTTTTTTCTCATCCACTTAATTTGGTCATACTAAAAGAGAAAGTATATACATTGGTACTCTTGATTTCACTTATATTAATACTTTTGCTCCTATTATTTGATTCACCTAAATATCTGGTGTCAAAATACATGAAATAGTCGTAAATAACCAAATACCTTTTTATAAGTTATATTATGGTGCACTTGAGTGATAGCTTAAGAATTCATCCATATACTATTGTTTATAGCTATCTCATTATATCCTAGAGACTCATGAACTATTAATCTGGTTACATAAAATATATGTTGAAAGGTATTTGGTTATTTACGAATATGCACTGGACACAGACTCACCTATTTACCCATAACAATGATCTCTTAATCGAAAATATATTTGAGGGTAGTATAATATATGGTATAATCCAAATCAGTGTACGCTTTGGCTGCATCAAGCCAGTTATTCATGTGGTAACTTTTCTGACACATGCCCTCAGATACAAAAATTCCCTAGAGAGAATTGCCGGGACCTGAAAAAGGTTCATTCTAATTCTTCCACCATCCCATTTTTGGAGTACCCAAAAATAGAATAATGACGTTCTTTATTTTTAATACATAAACCATTCAACAATATGAATATAAAGACTTTAGTGAACAACATAATATCCTATTTATGCGACATATTTTACGCATATATTAGCAAACCTCCTTATAAATATTCATGCTCAGTTTCTTTTTCTAAAAGTACAGAGCGTGACTAGACAAGGCATAGGGCTTACTTCTTAAGGATAAAAAGGGGATCTATTGTATTTCGACAGGATGAAATACTGAAGTGAGTTTTATGTAACTCCCCAAGCTCAATAAATAGTAAGCTGATAATTCATAAGAGCTGAATACTTAACGATGAGACATAATACTATATTATTTAATCGTTTTTAAAATATATTAGAGCTTACTGAAGTTATTGAAATAATAGAAGAACTATATTTCCATTGTACTTTTAGAATAATTTGGTGCGCATTTTAATATCCATACCTAATGACATTATCCAAGAAAATTTATTAATTGAACCTATTCTTTATAATCTGTAGGTTAAATATTCCCCTTAGTATGCAACTGGAGTCAGTAGTGAACTCAAATTACAGAAATAGGTCTGTAACTAGCCCTTTACTGGAAGCTGTTGAATTGGATTGTGCCTCCTCACTCCGATCCCGAATGCCAATATAATAGGATCAAAATCCTATGGTGTTATCCCATGCTAATGTATCCAGAGCGTAGGCTTGCTTCGAGCACTCTAATTTCTTCAAAGTAACAGCGTCGGAGGCATGACCCGGCCAATTAAGGCCAGGAGCGCATCGCCGGCAAAAGGGACGAGCCGACCGGTGCACACCAGAGGCGGACCGATCGACCCAACCCAAGGTCTAACTACGAGCTTTTTAACTGCAACAACTTAAATATACGCTATTGGAGCTGGAATTACCGCGGCTGCTGGCACCAGACTTGCCCTCCAATGGATCCGTAATAGATAATTAAACTTTGATCTAATTCAGACCGAATTTGAATTTTATACTAAATGTACTAGTGACTATCCTCTAAGACCTATTTAATACCCTTTTGCAAATAAATATATATGTTTTATAGTCCTCTAAATAGTGCGACCTTGTAAAAAATGGATATTTCCAGATAATATTTTATCATATTAGTCATAATCTATCTATTCCTCTAGTTTATTGTGAAAGCGTAAAATATATTATACCTCACAATAGTCTAATCCGAGGTAAAGAACCCTTTGAATAGTATATTTAGATGATAAAATACTTGCTATTATTAGACCTAACCTTTGATTAATACTCTCTTAAACTTGTGAATAATTAATAGGACTAAAGTATTTTATCATCCATACCCGTCAACGGATCTTGTAAATTAATCACGCATATATTTCGAGTGAACACACAACGAGCTCCCGCGTTGGCTATTTAAAGGCTGGAAATTGAAGTTGCAAATCATGAGAGTGAATTGGAACCTACACAACTAAAGCTTCACAAAGTTCTTCCATCCTACTCATCCCACACTCAAGTTTCACAAGCCTGGGATTTTCTTATAGAGTGTGTGTTAGCTTGCAAGCACTTAATGTGTTTTATTATTCGAGCTATTGTATATCCCAAAATCCAAACCTTTGATTGTAAAAAGCTATCTAGTGCGCATTCTATCAAATTACCTAGAGAGAGATGAGTGTTGGTTAGAATCTACTTGATAGAGGAATCCTTTAGGAAACTAGGAGAGTTTTCTAGTAGGAAGAACAGCTTGGTGTTGCTGTGTAAGAGAGCACGTTGCTGGTGTGTGTTGATCATTAGCAAGTGTTGTTTGAAGTCTTTTGTGGTTGAACAAAAGCAAGTGTAAGTGATACTTGAAAGATAGTGGAAATACTCACTTGGGAAGTGGGGACAGGACGTAGCCATTGTTGGGTGAACCTGTATAAATCCTATGTGCCATTTACTTGCTTTCCTTACTGTCAATCTAATTTGCTATATACTTGTGAACGTTTTCAAAACCTAGTGAAGGTTAATTTAATCAACCTTTACAAGACAGTTTTTCTAACTGATATTTAAACTTTTCATAACTAAATCAGTTTTATTCAAACCTCTCTCTTACTACTTTAAAGTTGATTAATTTATTTTTATCATTCGTCAAGTGTTTTATACGTTGGTTGTTTTGTTAAGAGAAACTAACCCGTATCTTCTCAATCCCAAGTTTATCTTGAGAATCATTTGTTTGAGAAGGTTTCAAGTACAAAATTTTAAAAGAGTACACAATTCAATCCCCCTCTTTCTTGTGTAACTTAGTCACTTCAATTGGTATCAGAGCTCACCTCTAAGGGCTGAGCTCACTTTACAGTGACAAAGCAAAGATCCTGAAGGAAGTGATGAACAACCCAAACTCTGTTATGTTCCTCCCTGAAGGAGCATCTGCAAACAGACCTCCTGGATTCACTAGTGAACACTATTACTATTGGAAGGATCAAATGAGGCTGTTTCTGGAATCACAAGATACTGATCTTTGGGGTATTGTTGAAGATGGTCCCTATGTTCCCTCTACAACAGATGCTGAAGGAGTAGTCACTCCAAAACCCAAAGCAAGCTGGAATGCTGAAGATAAACGCATGGTACTTCTAAACTCTAAAGCTAAATTCTTTATAACATGTGCTTTAGGTAGAAGTGAATTGATAAAGTAGTTGGGAAACAAACTGCCAAAGAAATCTGGGACACATTAAAGACTGCTCATGAAAGGAACTGATCAAGTCAAGGAAGCAAAGATCAACCTTCTCATCCATAAGTTTGAAACATTCAAAATGGAGGAGCAAGAAACAATTTCAGAAATGTTTAGCAGATTCACAACCATTACAAATGATCTGAACTCACTGGGAAACACCTACACTAATCAAGCTAAAGTCAGGAAACTTCTGAGATGCTTGCCTAAGGTATGGAGACCCAAGGTGACTGCTATAACAAAAGCAAAAGATCTATCAACTCTTCAAATAGAGGATCTTCTGGGATCTCTCAAGGTGCGTGAGCAAGAAATCATGGATGAACTTCATCCAAAGAAGGTTAAAACTATTGCACTCAAAGCTTCACAAAAAACTGCTCAACCTTCACAAGCAATGGCTCTGAAGGCACAAAGTGAAACTTATGAAGAAAATGATGATGGTGATGATGATACTGATGAAGAAGATGAGTTAGCCCTCATCTCTAGAAGATTAAGAAGATGGGCTTTCAGAAAAAACAACAAGAAACCCTTCTTCAAGAAGGATACATCAAAAGGAGAAAGCTCCAACAAAAATCCTCCTATGTGCTATGAATGTAACAAACCTGGACATTTCAAAAATGAATGTCCAAAACTCAAAGGTGACAACAGAAGGTTCAACACCAAGAAGAAAGCTCTACTAACTACATGGGATGACTCTGAAGAATCTGAATCAGGAAAGGAAGAGGAGGCTGCTCATTTCTGTCTTATGGCAGACTTTGAAAAACCTTCACAATCTAGTCAAAACTTCAATCCTGAATCAGACATTGAATTAACTAACTCATGTCTCATGGCAGATCCTGATCTAGAAGAGGTAATCACTTTCAAACCATTTTGTCCTTCATGCAAAGAAGTTGAAAATGCTTTTGAAAACTTATTAGCTGATTCAAACACTTTATCTCAAAAATGTGTGATGTTTAAAAACCAACTTTATGAAGCTAAAAGAATGAATGAAGATCTTCAAAAACAAAATGAACATTTGATAGAAACCATTAATACTCTTAGTTACACACACACTGGAATTCATGAACAACACGCACTGCACATTGAGAGAATAAATGAAGAATTCAAATTAGCTATGTCTGATCCTGAAAATGAGAACAACCTTCTTAGAAACAAATTCTCAATGTTAACAAAAGAAAAGGCCATCTCAACTCAAATAATGATTGAGGATCCTAGAAAGAGATACATTGGACAGAGTTCCAATAAGGTCTCAAAGGCTAGAAAACCAAGATTGAGGTGCACCTACTGTAGAAATTTTGGTCATGATATTTCTGTATGTTTCAAAGTTAAAAAGAACTATCATTTGAAGAAAACTAACTTTGAAAGACTCAAGAAATTCTGGGTACCTAAGTCTCAATTAACTTCTGAAATAGGAATGCCTCTTAGCATCCAAGAAAAAGCTGTGGTTCTTAGACAGTGGATGTTTTTTTTATTGATAAGTCAAAAGAAGACGGTGGATGTTCGAGGCACATGACAGGAGAAAAGGATAAATTTCTCTCATTAGAGAGAATTGATGGAGGCTGTGTTGTCTTTGGCAATGATGACAAGGCTTACATCAAAGGCATAGGTACTATAGGTAATTTATCTTCTCCCAAAATAAAAAATGTTCAGTATGTAGAAGGTTTGAAGCATAATCTTTTAAGCATTAGTCAATTATGTGATAGTGGTCATAAAGTGTCTTTTAAATCTGATAAATGTTTTATTAAGGAAATCTCATCTGGAAAAGTGTTATTTACTGCATCTAGGAATAAAAATCTATATAGCCTAAGTCTTGATGAATTGTCTCAAGAAACTTGCCTTCGTCTTGAAAGAGTTTTTCCCTTGTTCAGGTCCTGAACATGCTGCATTCGAATCATCCTAACAACACTGACAAATGATTAATTCCCAGGAACAATACCAGCAAGCATGATGTGGTTGGAGTTCATGTTTGTTTGTGTGTGTAAAAATACTGATTTGGAGAATAGATCAGTTGTGTGTGGTGTGTGAAACTAAGATCCTTTATATAGGTGTATGTAATGAATTAGGGTTAACCTTGGGTAAGGAAACCAACTAACAATTCTATAAGTCCTCCACTAGTCTCAGAAAGTTTGTGAGCGCATTCTCCACATCTTGATATGTAGCCACTTTAACCTCTAAGGTTTGGCCCTCATGAAGATTTAATACTACTATAAGGCAGAGAAGATTCAGTAAATAACACTTTTCAATGTCTGATCAATGCCGAAATATTTTTTCCTCTCCGAATCAGAAGAAGTTAACATTATCCTTTGAATATTATTACATTAATTTACCTACCTTGGGTAAATTGGACAATAAAATTTTCGCCATTGATATTGTCCAATGATTCCATGTAATATGACATTATTTAGTCTAGCTCCCATACTGGCTAAAATATATATATATTTTAGCCAGTATTCATAAGATTCTCTAACTTAGGTTTATATTCATAGCACATCGGAAATAATTTACAAAAGGGGCAATGAATCCACCTTATACCAATCAGTAAAAAATTAGCCTATTTCAATAACATATAATTAGTAAGAGTTAAATATTATCATAGGATTATATATGGCCTAATTTAATACCACGGGATATATCCAATGACTATTTTATCCAATTTAAATATTCGAAGCACTTAAATTATATTTTCTACTTTTTGATAAACATTTTTACATGGGCTCTTATGGTGCACAGACCACCATGACACTTTTATGGCCAACCGTATCAATATATAGAAAGACCATGTTGCTTTAAAGGAAACCTTTGCCACACTCTCCACTATTAACAATTAATGTTTTTTTTTGTCACGACCCGATTTGGGCCATCACCGGGTCACTTGGTGAAGATTTTAATTAAGGGTGACCACTATTTAAAGTCTGACAGGTGTCTATGATTCAAAGGAATTGATCCAAATATAGATTTAAGGGTATATTTCATGTATATTTAGTACATGAAATTATACTTAAAAATAATCGTCCCTACTAATTGTTTTCTCACTCAATATTGTGACTTTTGATGGAAATCAATTGTGATTTGCGAATCAAATGGATATAATTAGCTGTACTTATTTTATCAAATGGATATAATTAACTAAGCTCCAGCTTATCTAAAAAAAAACTGAGCTCCAGCTTAATTAATGTGAGTTTCTTATCTCATATTTAACTTATGAATAATATTTGTTCTCCTTCGACAGGTTCAACCAATGTTTAGGCTTGGTCGCTGTTCGGTTCTAGGGTTTCTGCAAAAAAAAAAAGAGAGAAAAAACGATTTTCAGGCGACTTTCTCGGATTGCACCGAAATTTGGTCAGAAAATGCCAAAAAAATCAAGGCATGGGACTCCCTAAAAGGGAGCTAGGGCCGAAATATTCTAAATTCTTTCGTTTCCTCTTACCATATTAACTTATTATTTTCTTGTGGGTACTAATAATGTATTTATGTAAAGATTATAACATACAGATTTGAATTCCCCCTATCAATATTACCTAAGGATATAATTAGAATTATTATTTTTGAAATGAGAATAGTTGATTTCAATGTAATTTATCTATGGTTTGTTTCTTATAATATGGGGTAGTATAAAATTTCTAGTTCATTTTGTATAAGGATATAATTAGAATTATTATTTTTGAAATAAATATTCATCATCCTGCATACATCACTACAGGAATTACTAAATATAGACAATAGTCAATATTGTCTAGGTGTACGTAGGCAACGTGAAATTTCATGCAATTGGGCAATTGAGTAACTAGGCAATAATATATGTATCAGAAACAACAAATAAGGAGATGAATATTTATTTTTACAATTCTTTTGTTACATAGTTATGAAAAATACTTACTCAAATTCCCCGAAATACTGAATATCAGTTTTAAAGTAATAACATTACGCATTATATGATCAAGTGGGATAAGATAAAATCTCATTGGTTTACAGATTTAGGCTAAAAATTGGTACCCTTAAAATATAGCCATTGTAATAAGGAGTGTTAGGCTGAAATAATGATCAATTCCAGGCCTCACCTATTTAGGGTAACTTTAGGTTCTTGGTTTATTCATAAGGTATCATTATATAGTCGAAAGATTATCTCAGTGGAACCAAAGATAAGTTAAACACATGCGTCCCTAATCACCCATTAGTGTAATCATCCCTTCTGTTTGTGATATGGTATTTAAAAACGGGAAGATTCTTTAACATTGTGTAAACCATTAAATGTCCTAGTATTTATTCACAGATTAAAATAATAAGAATCTTTGTCAATGTGCTCTTTTTTCCTTCACAGAAATGTAATAGTATGGTTAGCCTTAAAATATAAATATGTTAAGGCTAAAATATAAACAAATTCCGTATCTTGACAAAGAAGGTCGGCTAGGTTGACATTGGTTAATTAAAACAAATACATGATCTAAACCACCGTTGTTGCCTCCACCAATAGCACAAACAGTCATTTCTTACATTCTAGCAAGGAATTAAATTTTTTGATAGTAACTAAATTGAAACTAATTTATATGAAATACCTAGAATTCTAGTAGGTGATCATATTCGTCGAAATTAATTTTGAAATGTCAAAGACGTAACATTTGTCCATACAAGTAAATCTAATTGATAGGAATTACTAAATATAGAACGATAGGAATACTAATCTAATTGTTAGAGGTAGAATCAGTAAATCTAATTGTTGGTTCAATTGGAAAGCATATATTGCCCCTGTTTGGATTAGCTTATTTTTGAGCTTATGAGAAATAACTTATAGAGATAAATAAGTTTTTATGTTGATTCACAAGTTCTCATTAAAAAAAGTTATATCTCTATATGATGTTTTTCCATAAACCACCTTAACAAACTTATGAATAATACATAAAACTTTATTTATTTGCATAAGTTGTTTTGCATAAGCTCAAAATAAGCTCTATCCAAACGTACCACCCTGAAATATCATTTCTCCTTCACCATACGCTTTCCAGTGATATCTCTATTAATAGGGCCAACCCCTATTATGTGTAGTTGTCTTTTTCTTCCATGCTTTCCAGTGATATCTCTCTCTCCTCTCTCGAAATTTCTTCTCTTTCCAGTGATAAATAGAGTCTTCATCAATACTGCAGAAATAAAGTTTTATGCCACGATTTTTTTTTGTTTCATTTCTGCAACAATGGTGAAAATTACCCTAGAAACAAAAATATGAGTTAGAGACTTAGAGCTGCGATTTTGGGATCCATTTGTGAAATGAAGCCGTGGTTGATGCGAGATTAGAAGGTATCTATTAGACTTAGAGATTTAGGGTTTGATTTGGGAAGAGAATCATTTGCTAACTTAGATGAACAGAATGTCCAAAAAAGGACTTTTGTGTGATTCAAGTTTAAAACTTGAGGAACCAAATTGGGGAAAAATATTAAAGGGCCAAAACGGAGCAAATAAATAACTTAAAGGACTAAAATTGCATTTTAGCCTATAATTTTTTTATACAACTAGTTCTTTATCTTCATTTCAGTAACTTAATATCACCACAGACAGTCAAAAAAAAGTTAACACTGTTAATGTTGTTTTGATCTCAAGTCCAAAAATTGTTTATCAAGGTATTGTCCATTTTGATCTCAAGTCCAAATATAAAATTGTAGAAAATTAGTAAAGGTAATACCAAAAAATGGAGGCCCTAAACAATGTATTTATACCTATATATTAAAGAGAAATAAAACGTGGTCCAATCGCATAATCTATCCTAGGACATGAGGGGTCGACTCGATACTCTTGGGTTTGATTTCCGCAATGGACAGACTCAGTGTTCTCCAGTGCAAAATTTGATTCAAAGCATGCAAGCGGAGATTAGTCTTTTGTTGAAAGCCTTAAAGCACTCCATGAGTAGCGAGCAATAATCCAGAGGAAAAAAAAAGACAAATAAAATGTAACAGTCAATTTGATATATACATTTCATTCCCAATTATACCCTTTCTTAATTGGAAAATCATGTTTTTTGTGGACAACATTTATATTCATGTTAGTGGCCATTTCAATTCCAATGATATGTATGCAAGTCATTATTGGCCCTTATGGGGAATATGAGTCGTAGATATTTGTAATCAATCATTTATCATTTTGGGAGAATCAATAGTATTTCAATTGCTACAAAAGTGATTTATTTTATATAAAAATAAGTAAGACAAGTATTTGGATATTTCCCTTCAATTTAACAAAAGAAATTAGAAATATTTAACCGACATAGATGAATAATTCAAAACCCTTGCATGACCTGAACTATTGTGGTTTATATTTGGATTATAGTTTGCAATTGTAAGTTTAATTAAAGGGTAAATAGTTATATTGGTTCCTGAATGTGGGAAAACAGTCATTATAGTCCCTGAATGTATTGAAATTGCAAATACATCTTCAAGTTTATCTTTAGTAGGTCACTTTGGTCCTCAAATGTGTTTTTTGTTAGTAATTTTGGTTTTCAAATGTGTTTTTTCAGTCAACTTAGTCCCTAAAATTGTTAAAAAAAGACGTGTTTGCAATTTTGATACATTCAAGAAAAATAATGACAGCGCCTCAAACATTTGGGGACCAAAATAACTATTTATGACCCATGAATATAGTGGGACAAGATGTGAAGCCCACTACTCTGTCTTTTTAACGTTCCTTTTGAGAGGCACTGGAGTATTGTGCTTTGCATTCTTAGGTATATCAAAAGTGCACCAGGTAAAGAGCTACTCTGAAAAACAAATGTAACACCAAAGTTATTGACTATTTTGATGCCTATTGGGTAATTTCACTGTTAGATAGAAGATCCACTTTTAAGGTATTGTGTCCTTCTTGAAGGTAATTTGAACTCTGAGCATTTCATTAGCATTTATTGTATATGTTTTGAAGCTAATAAAAAACAAAATATATCATAGGCAGAAAATATTATTGTTCTTTTGACAGAAGGGACTAATATTCAGAAATTCATTTACACCAAAACTCAAAAAATGTACACATATAATGAATGACTACCAAAAAAATAATATCTAGGCACTAAAATTTGTTAACACTGAAGTTATCTATCTAGTTCTTGGCTTCTTGCTGTGAAGAGACTCTGTTATACCAAATAGAATGGAGTATCATATGAAATATATCATACTTCACAGGACTCCTATGCCAAAGAAAATGTTGGTGCACCTTTTTCACTCTCATCTGCATTTGAAGACACCTCTTTTGTGGAATTGAAAGTAGAATACTCTTCAAATTTGGAATGTCTTTTTCTAAAACAAACACAGCAAATGCTTCCCAGTTCAAAACCTCAAAAAAAGGAGGCACAAAATTATCTGATATAACTGGGACACATTCATAGAAAATGGCTTCCACAACTCTTGTTGCTACTCTTCATGTACTGAATGTAGTTTCTATTTCCCTTAGACTTTGGCATTATCCCAAAGATTTTCATTTCAGGATCTTTATTTTCTGTAATAGGATTGGACGAACATAACCGTGCATTCATTCCCCCTGCGTAAAATGCATGAGTTTTCCACTTTGAAATTGGTTTTCCACCAAGGTCTCTGGTGGGATTCTGAATACCAAGCACCAAAACAAAGACTGAATACTGACCCAAAACAAAGACTGAACAAAGACTGAATACTGACCCAAAACAAAGACTGAATACTGACCCAAAACAAAACTATACTGAAACCTATAATTTTTGAAGGTGACTAAAGAAAAATGTTTACAACAAAATGAACAAAAGAAAATCAAGAACAAATGCAACTTGAAAAGGAAAAAACAAACCCTAAGCAACTGACACCTCCAAAAAAAACTAGATTTTTAAGCGGCGTTGTTAGCGCCGCCACCAACCACAGCGGCCGCAGCATTGTGTGCTGCGGCATTCATTCTTTCGGCTTGTCGTGCTGTCTCGCGTTCTTCAGCCTCTGCTCTTGTCCCATTTGGGTTTCCGCATCCGGTGCAACTGCACCGGATGCTACATCGAATACCAGCACGGTGGCACGAACACTTCTTGTTATTGCAGTTTACTTTTTTACACTGGCAGCGGATCATTTTCTTCTTCCTTTTCTTTTCTTGGTGATCTTGAATTGAAATGTTGCAGTCTTGCTATCCTTTCAGTTATTGTTTTTTCTCAATTCAACGTAGGGAAGTAACTTGGCGCATGATTATTATATAGGGTCTGTAGGGGAGCTAACTAACTAACTGTTGTGTTTAAAATGTAGGATTTAAAGTCACGTGCTGTTTGAAAATCAGAGTTGGTTTGCTGTATTAGACATTTAGAGGGTAAGGATTCACTGACGTTTGGGCGGGAACTGCAGAATGCCATTCTCCATTTTTTAGCTGTTGGATTAATCAGATGATTTAAGAAGTGCCATCTGTCTTATCTTTTCATTTTATTCTTCTATTTCAAAAACAGTAATGCTGTTCTTCAAAGGACGTTTGACAAAAATACTGACAAATATACGAATGCGTATAGAGGTAAATACGGTGGGCCCCAATCTGATCTAAAATTACTTTACAATTAAAAATTCAGTTAATTGTTAAAAACTTAAAAGAAAAATGGGTAAATAGTCAATTTGGTCCCTCAAAGTGTAACTCGCTGTCAATTTAATCCATCAATTGAGCGAAAATGCAAAAAGGTCCCTCAATGTGTAATCCGTCTGTCACGTTAGTCCCTCCCATTAATGTGCGTCGTTAACTCCGTTAATTCATCTGTTATTGTCAGTTTAGTCCCTAAAAGATGTCACTTACTGTCAGTTTGGTCCCTAAAACATATACGTGAATTCATTTTAGTCCCTCGAATCTTAAGTTACTTCTGCAGAATTTTAAACCAGAAAGACTTTCAGTGCCTGTTTTCCTATTGTTTTTTGTTTTAGAGAAGAAATAGGTTTTGAAAATGAAGGGGATCAAGTTTTAATCGGGTGTGACTAAATTTGACATGTTACACTCTCTTTTCTATATTTTTTTGATGCAAACACTCTCTTTTCTATTAAATCAACCAAATTACAAAATATGGAGATATTTCTTTAATGGATTAAAAGACAAATCAATAAACTCCAACTGAATTTCCAAAACATTCACATATTTTTTTTAGACTGTGTGGTTGTTATATATGACTTGATTTACTTGGATATTTCTCATCATCTCTCTTGATAGAGATTAGAGACGACCATATCTCTTGTCCTTAATAATTCATAAGTTCGATATTCTCAGTTATGGGCACAGACTGCCAATTTGTCTGTCCAAACAAGCTCAAAAACCAGGTATGGTTTATTCATTCACAATTTCTTTATTCATTCTTAAATTTAATTCACAAACCGGTTCAAAGCAAGTTGGTGCTTGAACTTCAACGGTTGGTGCTTCAACTTCATCTGCTAGTAAACTCTGGTTTAAAATTCTGCAGAAGTAACTTAAGATTCGAGGGACTAAAATGAATGCACGTATATGTTTCAGGGACCAAACTGACAGTAAGTGACATCTTTCAGGGACTAAACTGACAATAACAGACGAATAAGGGAGTTAACCACTCACATTAACGGGAGGGACTAACGTGACGGACGGATTACGCATTGAGGGACCTTTTTGCATTTTTGCTTGATTGAGGGACCAAATTGACAGCGGGTTACACTTTCAGGGACCAAATTGGCTATTTACCCAAGAAAAACACATCTTCCTCTCGATGAAACTCTCTCTCTCTGAACAGCCCTCTCACTCAAACACTCTCCTCCCTCGACCTCAACTAGCGCTCGTCGTCCCTCCACCTCCGCCGTTACACTGTGCTCCAGTGGCCACGAAGGTAGCCCCTGTTTCTCTCTCTACTCGCACCTCTTGTTTAGTCCCTCCATCTCCATTTTTGTTTCCGCAGTTCCCTGCCGTTTCGTCGTTGTAATACCGCCGTTGCTGCACCTGTTCTCCGCCCCAAGGTTCATATACTCAGGTAATATATATTGTTTTCCTTAGTTTGTCCCTAATTTGAGTGATAACAGAAACCCTAAATGTTCCAAATTGTTTTTGAAAAATCTGGAGATCTTTGGGGAAGATAATTTGTTGTGGGATTTTTGGGGAAGATTTATAACTATTTTGTGTTTCTTAGGCTGAAATCAATCAAATGTGTGGTATTTAGTTTTCGACCGACCAATTTGGATATATAAGTTTTGTTTTGTAAATCTGTGACGGTTGATGTTGTGATGAATGTGGTTTAGTTTTTGTTAGTCAACTGTTTTTTACCGATCGAGAAAACTATGATTTAGAGATTTTGTTGATTTTAGGGATTTAACTGATTATTGCTGTTGTTTACCAATCTGAGAATACAGTGATTTAGGGATTTTATTGATTTTAGGGATTTTACTGATTTAGGTATTTATTGATTTTAGGGCTTCATTACTTCACTTTCCCATTATTCAATTGCTTGCTCAACCCTAGCCAATGTCCCTGGCAATTATTATATTTGTTCAGTTGTTGTTACCTTTTCACTATGTTTGGTTCATCAAAGAAAATGGAAGGAAAGAAAAGTAAGGGAAAGGAAAGGGAGACGAAAGAAAGAGAGTGGAAAGTGAGATGATTTTTTAGTTGTTTGGTTAAAGTGAAAATGAAAGGAAAGAAAGGTAAAAGTTTTCTCTTCTCTTGTTTGGTATGATAAAAAGTGAGTGGAAAGAAAAGTGCATATATGTAAAAAGACAAAAGTAACCTTCATTTAAAATTTAAAATTATATATGTTTATGTGAGTTCAAATGTAACTAGACTTTTAAAATAATAAATTAGAAGATAATTTTTTTAAAAAAAAAAACTTAACTATATAATAACATATTTATTTTATCTTTTAAGTTGAAGAATTATTTGAAACTAGTTATGAATTTCATAAAAAGAAAAACATTTCTTTTATTTTGGGTTATATCCAAAACATGGGATATTTGCTTAGGTGAATAGGAACTACAAGTTAACATAAATTAACAATTGGTGCTGAAACAAACTCATTAATTTTATCATAAATATTGAGTTTGAGTGACTATATAGGCTGTAGCTAATGCATACATAGTATAATCACATTACATTTCCTAGTGAAAATGAACAATAACTTGATAGTCAAATCCCCCTTTACAAAGACATTATAGACATTGGATATCCACTTTCACTATTGTTGTACTTTTGTAGATGAGATAGCTATCGAAATTTCCACTACTAGCAATTGTTAAGCTCCAATTAAACCTGAAACAATAATGTTAATTAATAAGAATAATTTTTTGCATGAGAAGGAACAAAATAAAGTAATGCACATAAATGCTTTTCATGTTTGATTCTACAACCAATCCTTCATACCCCCTTCTTTCAATGAACCAGAATCGCCACAAGGACATGTTGAAATTTGTAATTAAAATATGAAAGTTGAACCATTTAGCAACACAAAACAGCAGATCATTCACAATGAAGAATATATATAAGGTTGGTACCTTCCCATATAGATCATTAGTTCCATATCCTCTAGCTTGAGTCAGCCATACTCCAAAAGGTAGATGAAGATAAGCTAATTAGTATGTAGAGACACCATATACATCTACACAACCCTTAAAAAGAGCACCATATATATATATATATATATATATATATATATATATATATATATATATACATAATACACAACCCAAAAAGGAGAGCATATGCTTCTAATGCTCTGTCATACAAAGTTTCCAAACATTCTTATACACATACTTCCAAAAAGTAAGTCTAGATAGCCATATCCTTGCAAAAGGCATATATAGAACCCAAAAAAAAAGAGCAGTATGACTACTCTTAATTCATACCAGCATCAGTCATAATGTTGATGAGAGCTTGAGCTCTCAAATGAGGAGGCACACCAAAAAGCTTACGTTTTTTAAGCTCATTATCACATAAATAGTCATAACACTTCATGCGAAACTGATCCGGAACACTCAACTCCTCCAAAAGATCCCACACTTCAGATTCTGCATAATGTCGAGGCCGAGTTTGTTGTATAAAAGCTAGTTGTTTTTCAGCAACTTCTACTTGGCGTTCAACAACTTGGTGTAACTTATCTGAAACACAATTACCCTCTTTCAAAGCATCAACTAAACTCATAATTCCCGTGTTAACTCGCTCATATTGAGCCTCAACCAAGTCAACCATATTTCTCTTTCGTTTTGTACCCCTTGTGGTACATGTGCTACCTTGATTTGGCTGACCATTTTCTGGACTTGAGTCATTATTAGGGGTTGAAAATTCTTGCCCATCAAACATGTTAACATCTGGCTGATGCATTTCAGTGTCTCCAAATAAATCATTTAAGTCTATAGTCTCCCTTTCCCACTGTTTCATCCTTTCTTTGGCAGTTGCTGCTTGTTTCCCTGTTGCTCTATCAGCTGCAAACAACATACAACAAGCTAGAACAATATCAGTCATGTTTTCAAATGAGTAAAAGGGTTCAGTGCCACTGGATATGATTGGAAATCTTTTTTTTAACACCCCAAAAGTTTTTTCAATGACATTTCGAAGTGAAGAATGTCGGTGGTTGAACAACTCTTTAGAATTTTGTGGGCCACGAGTTGAATACTCCTTCAAGTGATAACGAACACCTCTATATGGTGTGAGCAATCCACCTTTTAACATGAAGCCAGCATCCCCAAGATAATATTTTCCTACAAAATTTTAATATACATTATGAATCAAGAAATTAATTAATCCAGTTATAGCATACAATCCTTATTAGTGCAAACAGATTAATGTACTACTAACCTTCAGGAATATTTAGTCGGTCCTCTCTACTTAAAGCATTCTTTAAAATTCTAGAGTCAGATGCCGTGCCTTCCCACCCGGGTAACACATATGTGAACTTCATGTCAAAATTGCATGCAGCAAACACATTTTGTGTTGGAAAGTCTTTTCTTCCACGAAATCGAGAGGCTTCTACTCTTGGGACCTTGACTCGAATATGTGTTCCGTCTATAGCTCCAATGCAATCCTTGTTTATTGAATAAGCTATTAAGTTAGTAATATAATTATATTACAAATTTTAATGGCGAATATAAGTAAGTAAATTGAACACATTTATACCTTAAAAAAAGGAAAGAACCTGTTACTGTTTAATATTTGTGAAGGCACTTCTGTACCAGAAGGTTGAACTAGGAACTCATCTTCCAATGAAACGATGGCACGTAATACATTGTGAAAATGACGACTAACGGTCTCTCCGGAGCGATGGAAGAAGAATGATACTCTTCGATTTTTAACATTATGGCCAATAATGTGTAAGAACTTAGCAACTTGCTCCTCAACTGTGGATCGTAAGGTATCTTTAACAATGCCAGTTCCTCTTAGTTTATGGCACAAAAACATAAATGCTTCAGGCCCCATACGTATGATGTGCCGACATTTTCCGGTGTCTAGTAATTGATTCATCAAATCAAGACGCCTACGCTCTCTTTCTTGATTTACCTCATTAACCGGAACATGTGTGTAGCGTGACATCATTTGAAGCAGATGTAATGCATGCACAATATAACACAAGAGGACAACATAACAATAACGCTTTTGTCTTCCCCACTCTTGTTGAAAATTACTTAAAATTTTCATTTCAGGTGACATGTCAAAGTTTTCTTCTTCGTTATTAGTAAAATCCATGTTTGTCTCCAAATGTCAACCCTGAATCAATGAACTCAACACAATCAACAAGTTTTAATATATTTTCAAACCACATACTGGGATAAGTACAGATGTGCATCACAAGAAAATCAAATGACTACAAGCAAACACAACAATATATTATAAATTATTCAAAGTTGGAAAATCACTCTACTGGTACATAAACTATGAATAGGTGGGAGGAAAATCACTCTACTGGTACATCAATATATTTTAAACTATATGGAAAATCTTTTGGCTTTCAAGTGATTCAATATACATTTATAGAAAGTGATTCAATATACATTTATTTAAAATATAAAGATAGTTTGAAAAGAAAAAGGATAGAAAGAGTACCTGAGAAAAAAACTATGATTCCAAATATAGATCCTCGCGAGTCCCTGTATGTAAAAATTAAAACATGTTAATATTATTATCCAAACTAAATATTAGCATACCAATAATAGATAAAAACTATCTAAATGCTTGTCAAAAAAAAAAACTATCTAAATTAAAATCACAAATCCAGAATATCAAACTTTCCTAATCAAATAGATAATATCAATATTCACCCAAAAAACAATTAGACAATATCAATACTCGATGCACACATATTTTTAGCCAACACTGTTTTAATTAAATTAATTGCATTAGTGTACCATATCCATAACCTTAATACTAAAGCAAAAACTGCTCATTAAAAAAAATTGTTTACTTCTTCAGATACATTTTATCAAACAGATAAACTACAAATAGGTGGGAGGAAAAGCTGAGCAATATTTTCATTGTAGGAGTTAATAAGTTTGGGAAGAAATGCAAGCAATGCAAAATTTATAACCATTAGAGCAAAGAAAGTAAAATACTGCAGCAAGAAAGCAGAAAATGAAAAAAGAAAGCAAAATCTCTTAAAACTATGTTGTTATCAAATGAGATGCAGGGAACAATACTTTGCATAAAAGCTCAACATACAAAGAGAAATGGGAACAAAGAGGTATACAAAATTAGGTCAGGAGGAGGAAGAAGAAGAAGAAGAAGAAGAAGAAGAAGAAGAAGAAGAAAGAGGAGAAGAAAAAGAACAGATAAGAGGAGGAGAAATATAAAAACCTGCTGGAAGAGAAGAAAGCAGCGTGATGATAAAAAAAAATGTATAAATAGTAAAGTCAGGGTATTTGTGTCATTTGAAGCAAAAATTGGCGCTTTCTTTCACTTTTCTTCTCAAATTGGGGGGAAACCTGTGGGACCCACCAAATGTTTTCTTTCCTTCCCATTTTACATTGCAGCCAAACAGAGGAAATTAATCTTTTTCCTCACTTTTCTTTCCTTTCTTTTCTTTTCCTTCACTTTTCATGCTTACCAAACTAACCCTTTAACTCATGTAATAATAGTGATTCAAAAATGTTGGATAATACATATAAGCGGCAACGGGAGACGGCGATGAGGGTGGCGACAGGAAGCGGCGACAAGAGCGGTGATTGTGGTGATTGCCACAGGGATTCACTTTAATGGTATGTTTCCACTTTTTTCTTAGTTTATCTACTGTTTTTAACTTTTTTCCACTTTAACTCATGTATGTAGGAGAAAAAGAGTACTATGAAAGACAATTGTGACTCTGAAATCATTTGAGGATGTGGACACGATAGTTGAATCTGACTGCATTGATGAAGATGATAAAGAGGAGCAGGAACAACAAGAAAGAGCAATGAAGATTTCAAATTATGCATATATAGTTTTGTTGATATCGAAGGTGCGTGTGATATGTGATATATTATTTCATTTCATCTTTTCAATTTCATCTACTAGTCACTAGGTTCATAACACGTGTGTTTGAATGAATTTGATTGTATCCGTAAATTGACATCGAAAAGACTATATGATAAATAGAATTCATTTTGCTACAGATTTCCAGGTCCTAATCACAGCCTTAAAACAACTAATAGAAAATGATCCTAGTGAAAAGATGAATGTTGAACAACTGATATGGTTGTACTCTATCATGATATTTGCAACTGTGGTGAAGCTTATGCTCTATGCAGACGTAAGTGTCCCTCTTTTCTGATGTTGTCTTCATGAATTAATTATAGTTCAAAACCGACAGTGGCCCTTCCAAGGTTGAGCTGTAATTTCAGTTCTTTCTATTATAGTTTAAAACTAGGATTAGGATTTAGGCCTTTAAAGATGAATTTAAAATTATTTATGTTCCTTTCATTCCTTGTTCCCATAGTTCACCACATTGTTCTTAGTTATACCTTCCTTCTTATTGCTGTGATGGTTATTTGAAAGGTAATTGATTGGTTAACTAGATGCTAATTTATTGGTGAAGCAACTTCTAACAATACTGGCCATGTTTTGAAGGGTCAATGATTATGTCTTTTGATCTAAAGATGGTGGTGCAATTTCTGGGTTGAAATGTTTCACAGTACCATCATAATACACTTGAAGAAATTCTGATACTTCTACTACCAAAGGCATTTTAACACCCCAATATTGTTTCATGGCTGAAAATTTTATTGCACTTCAGCTTTGTAAAATACTCAAGTTTTCATGTGTGTGTGAGTGGAAGTTGGTGTTTGATTTGATGTGTTTTGTTTGGTTGAATGTTTTTTTCTTGCACTCATCAAGTTTATATGAGTGTGCTTTTGTTAAATTACCATTTTGAAATTTAAATTAGTTGTCTATGAAATCTCATCAATTTGTAAATGTTTAACTTGATATATATCACTGTAACTAAGATTTCAATTGGGGCAAGTCTTATCCAAATACCCTCACCATTCCAACACTCTAGCTGAATGTATATAATTATTATATTATTATATTATATATCTTTATGATTTAGTTCTCTGATTTTTGGAATAATTCCATCCCTAAACAGTTCTGCACCCTAAGTGTACTTGTTTTGCTGAATGTATATAATTACTAAAACTTGTACTTGTTTTTCTTTCTAGTTTGTTGTATTGGTGCACTTGGACATGCAGAGCAATCAACAGAAATAAGGTTCCTAAACCAGAAACATAAGAGGGAGAGTTATCCTATGCTGAAGCACATGATGCAGAAACTCAACAGGTAGAATTCCATATGTTCAAGCATATAAGATGTTGAATGAGGAGGTGGACACACATAAGGCTGAAGCAAATAAATGTTGTCTATTCATTTGTTATGTATTCATCATTGTGATTGTAAATTTGGGTCGATTGTTGTAAAAAGGGATTAAGAGGATTTACTTGACCACTATTGTGATTGTAAATTTTGTATTATGCTTTTAGTTCAATAGAGTGTTCTTATTGCATTGACCAGATACACATTTTCAAGGATCTCTCAGTATATTGGCCATTGTTAAGTTTGGACATATGTAGCTTATTCCACATAATAACCTGTTTTGATAAGGTTATTTCTTATTGTAATGTAATGTAATCAAACCACTGGTTTGCTATTATTTAAGCAAAACGGGCTAGCCGACCCACATCAGGCTGGCCCGCATTGGGCTCTGGCTTTTACGGTCTAGGCCAAAAAGCCTGGATTGAAATTCGGGCTCAACCTTTTTGGCCCAAGCCCAGCCTGGTGGGTCCGGCCCATTTTGTCAGCTCTAGAAGAGGGTACTAAATGAGTTGGTTGGAACCCATAAATATGAGCACAAAAGGACTTAAGGTGTTCAAATGACATCTAATTTTTCAGTTTGAACTAGATCACCAACTACGCTACCCAAATACCTAAGTTTTTCTTATAAATGAGCAACTATTTTTTTTTCCTTGTGAAACTGACCATGAGACTAAAAGAGAGTACTAAATAAGTAGGTTGGGATCCATAAATGTAAGCACAAGGACATGGGGTGTTCAAATAACATGTAATTTCTCAGTTTGAATCAGCTGACCAACTACCGTTCACAAATACCCAAGTTTTACTTATAAATGACGAATATAGGGACACAGATGATCAAATTCGATCCCACAATTTCAAATTCTGTTTTTAAATAAAAAAATTAATTTTTAAAATTAATGTTAGAATTTAATTAGGTTTACATATATTATTTACAATGGTTGGTTAAGTCCTCATAAAAAGTGGTATCGTTACTAGATCCCCAAATCATAGGTCAATATAGAGACACGGATGATCAAATTCGATCTCACAATTTCCAATTCTGTTTTTAAACAACAAAATTAATTTTTAAAATTTATTTTAGAATTTAATTAGGTTTATATATATTATTTACAAGGGTTGGTTAAGTCCTCATAAAGAGTGGGTAATTCAGTTGCGAGGTTGGTTATCGTTACTAGATCCCCAAATCATAGATCAATATAGAGGCACGGATGATCAAATTCGATCCCACAATTTCCAATTCTGTTATTAAATAACAAAATTAATTTTTAAAATTTATTTTAGAATTTAATTAGGTTTACATATATTATTTACAAGGGTTAGTTAAGTCCTCATCAGAAGTGGGTAATACAGTTGCAATGTTGGTTATCGTTACTAAATCCCCAAATCATAAGTCAATATAGAGACACGGATGATCAAATTCTATCCCACAATACTATACGTCTATGTTGGAATCTGATATACTAGGGCTCTGAGAATCTCAATTTGTGTTTTGTATGAATCCACAGTAATTTCACCAAGTGTTTTTGTATTTACATGGGTTGGTTAAGTCCTCAAAAAAACTGGGTAATTCATTTGCGAAATTGGTTATCGTTACAAGATTCCCAAATGATAGGACAATACTTTACGTTTATGCTGGAATCTGATATACTAAGGATCTAAGAATCTCAATTTGTGTTTTGTATGAATCCACAGTAATTTCACCAAGTGTTTTTGTATTTACACGGGTTGGTTAAGTCCTCAAAAAAACTGGGTAATTCATTTGGGAGATTGGTTATCGTTACAAGATTCTGAAATGATAGGACAATACTATACGTCTATGCTGGAATCTGATATACTAGGGTTCTGAAAATTTCAATTTGTGTTTTGTATGAATCCACAGTAATTTCACCAAGTGTTTTTGTATTTACACGGGTTGGTTAAGTCCTCAAAAAAACTGGGTAATTCATTTGCGAGATTGGTTATCGTTACAAGATTCCCAAATGATAGGACCATACTTTACGTCTATGCTGGAATCTGATATGCCAATCTATATTCTATAAATAGTGGCCATTTCACTTGTTTTCAGATATGTTCATGTTAATTTTTTTGGCTAGAAATGTTGCACTATCTAAAATACAGAGTAGGAAATATGAGCTTAATATGAGACATATTCCTGACTTGAAGCTTTTCTCTTTGCAATGATTGTAAGTTAAAAATATTGTAGATTAGCAATTGCTTTGTAGAATTAAATTACCACCTTAGTTTCATTTGTAATAATAATGGGACATAAGAAACCAAAGTTTGTTTGTTTGCTGACCATGAGACTACAATTCAGTTCTAAATCAGTGGGTTGGAACCTATAAATATAAGCACCAGCACATGGGGTGTTCAAATGCCATGTAATTTCTCAATTTTTATCAGATCACCAACACACCTAAACAAATACTCAAGTTTTTCATACAAATAACCAACTAACAACCAATAATATGAATGCTTTAGGACACAAAAGTTGCCTTCATCCAAAGTTTAGTAATTTAGATAAACCTGAGAGGTTACACACTGGCTATACCATGTAGGAAAAAATCAACCTAGTGGCATAGTGACATTTACATCAACCGTGAGGCATTTACATAATTTACCCCAACTTTAGAAAGGAAATACTTTACAAATGAACTATAATTTATTATATCCATTATGTCCTAAAAATACTTTACAACTAAAATCTTAAACACTTTAGAAGCCTCTTTGGCTTTGTGCATCTCTTCTCTGTCTTTGGGCAACTTCTATGTGCTTCAAATTCATCATATGCACTATTTGTTGATGCCTTTAGTAGATCCTTTGCCTTGTGCAACCTTTTTTCTGTCTTCGTGCAACTCTCTCTCTTTTGCTTCAAGTGCCTCCTGCCTACCTATAATAACTAGTCACCCCAAATGGCATCTGTCACCACCAATTGTAGAAAGAAACAGTTTTTAGAATAAATAAATAAATCCATTGCAAATTACAAGTTCCAAGAAACCTATTTGGTCTATAAAAGCTTAAAATAACAAATCAACCTATGAATTCTCTACATTGCACTTCAAATCGAGATATGACTAATCAAAGTTTAGCTGTTCAAGTTTAGAAGTGGCAATCTTTGCACAGGTTCTGTTTGTATCAAGCTGCCATTCAATCACGTGTATGTAGGTCTAGCTATATGGTGTTGCAACTTGCAAAACAAAACCATCATAGCAGGATGACAGAAGAAAATTCAGTATTCTTTCTATTCTCCTTATTTTATCTACATATCCATAACTTCAGCAAAAATAAATAAATTCAGTATTCTGCTCATGAAGTTAAACACTTGATAGATGCATTGATGACTTAAAAATTATGCTCTTGCTTTTATAATTTGCTGTCTCTACTTCGGCTCTTCTCCCGTCTCAACATATTACATGAATTAAGTGTACTGATAAAACCATAAATCTTCCCGTGGCTTATAAACAAGAAAAAATGATTGAGGAACTATCATCTTTGATTTCCACATAAAGCTTAACAATAACTCACCCTTTCCTAGTTGTTTCTTCATTTCATAGTTATCATAAACAAACCTACAGATTCAGATTCAGTACATTTTTTTACAAAGAAATTCTTAGAGGAATTTATACAAAGTTACAAACACCATGCTCTAATGTGATGATTTTATTAACCAAACAGAAGGAAGTCTATAAGCCAAAGGCAATAAAAAGTTCTCTGTTATAAAAAGCTTGTATTCAAATACAAATAGATTAAGTACATTAAATCCAGAAACTGTACTAGTATGCTTTCAAGGTATCAAAGTTTAAGGACCACGTTTTGAAAGGAGTAATTTTTATGTAAAACACCTGTTTCTCACACTTAATTGAGCCTTTCTAATTTCAATCATTAACCTTCAGTATCAATTAACCTAAAATCATCATATAATCCCTATTTTCTAGCTGATGAACAAACAAAAACCCTAACCACACAAGTTCATTTCTGAAATGTGAACAAATTAAAGAAAGAGGTAGTAGTGCAATAACCTGGTGGCTGAGAACAGGTGAAATGCCACCGAGATACGGCGGAGATAGGCGGATAACGGCGCCGACGAAATGGAGATGGACGGAGCAGAAAACGCGCGAGCAGAGAGAGAAAGGCGCGACCAAAAAAACGGTGGACTAAGTGGCGGACATCGACGGAGAAGATTGGAGGTGGAGGGTGGGTGGAGATGGTTCCTCAAAGATGGAGAGGAGAGAGGAGAGAGCGAGAAACGGAGAAGAGAGAAGATTGTGTTTTCTACTTTTTTATTTTAACATAAAACTAACTATTATTATTATTATTATAAAAACAAAATTTTTAATCAAACATACGGATCCGTAGGGATACCGTATATTTGTATGTTTTCTTGTCACGTTTCTTGTCAAAATAGCATTATTGTAATATTTTACATTATTCCCTCTTCCCTGCAAAATTTACAATCTAGCTAACTAGTAATAGTAACTAACTAGGAGGTTTAATTTACAATCTTCCCATCTTTGCTAATAACAATTCCAAGCAATTTACAAGGCGCAGCGTCTTCAAGCTTCTGAACCACAACTCTCATAGTTGGTCTCAAAGCTGGAAGAGTTGCTGTACATATAACTGCAGTTGTCAACACTTTGCAAGCTTCTTCTCTATACATCTCCGGAATCCTCGAATCCACCACACTCCTAAACTTCTCTTTGCTCTGTCCCTTCCCATGAACCCAACTAACTATATCCTTGTTTTCCCCAAATTCCGGTTCACTTGGCCTTTTCCCTGTTACCAGCTCCATCAACACCACTCCAAAACTATACACATCACTCTTCTCATTTATCTTGTACGTGTACCCATATTCTACACCAATTCCAACAACACACGTTGTTAATAGTAATAATAATAATACATGGTTAATAAAATTATAATGATTTAAAATTTCAAGTGATAGTTATATTAATAGTTAGTGACTAACCAGGAGCAATGTAACCGTGAGTTCCAGCAATGATATGAGTGGAATCCTTGTTAACATTAGATTGAAGAATTTTAGCTAGCCCAAAATCAGCGATTCTTGGTTTCAAAAACTCATCCAATAAAATGTTACTGGATTTAACATCTCTGTGAATAACGGGTCTTTCACACCCATGATGAAGGTATTCTAACCCTTTAGCTGCACCAACCGCGATTTCATATCTTGTTTCCCAATCAAGTTCCATTTTCCCACTCGTGTGTAGCCTATCCCATAAACTTCCATTAGCCAAATATTCATACACCAAAAGACTTGAATCCTCGCTTGTTATACTACAATAAAGCTTCACCACATTCACGTGTCTTATAGAGCTTAACGCTTCAACTTCCGCGTCAAATTCCTTCGACTTCGACTTCTCACCACCGCGCTTTCCCAACATCGGTGTACTACTCCACGACTTCTTCATAGAACTTAAATCGTTGTTGTTCCATATATGCTTCACTGCTAGTTCTTTTCCATTTGCGAGTGTTACTCTATATACGTTCCCTGAACCTCCTTTTCCTATTAGATTCTCTTGTTTTATGGAATCTAGAATCTCATCCTCCGTAAAACTCAACACGTGGAAGGATTTCACGTCCCATGATTCTTCCTTTAGAGAACGTTCTCTTCCATATTTACCCTCATCTTTCTTTTTCTTCAACCGCAACAAGTAGATACCCAAACAACACATAAGCAAAACCAAAGTCACAATAAAGAAAACAAGAAGCGCGCGAACGTCCCTCGACATGCCACGTGTAACAGAGCAACGCTTGAAAGAGCCTATGCCATCGAAAGTGCAGAGATCATTGTTTCCGGCGAGGCTTCCGTTGTAAGCTTGGATTATCAGAACCTGCGGTATTGGACCTGATAAGCTATTATGCGAAAGATCAAAGAGACTTAGCTTGAGAGACGCTAAACTCCACGGGATCTCGCCGGAGAGTTCGTTTTGCGACAAGTTCAGAGAATTCAGAGCCGGCAAGGAACCTAAAGAGGAAGGGATTTCGTTGGAGAGTGAATTCCTCGAGAAATCAACGTCGTTGAGGGAGTTACAAGAACCCAAAGATTCTGGTATTGAACCTGATAACTTATTGCTCTGTAAATGAAGGTTACCTAATTGTTTAAGCTCGCCAATTCCTTCTGGAATGTTTCCCGAAATTTGATTCTCGCTTAAATCGATAGTCACCAATGACGTCGCTTCTGAGATCTCTTTTGGTATTTCACCAGACAAACGGTTACTTCTTGCAAATATACTAGCTAATTTTTTAGCTTTTTGAATATCTGAAGTAACAGAACCTTCCAAGTGATTCACTTCAATATCTATTATTTCTGCGCTTGGCAATCCCCATATAGCCGGAGGGATAGTACCGGAGAGGGAGTTTCTACTCACTCTAAATCTTTGCATAGTGAAACAGTTTCCATAGGTGGCTGGAATCTCGCCGGTGAGATTGTTCTGAAGGACGAGAAGCTTAGTCATCTTTCTTTTTTCGCACATGAATGGCGGTATAGAACCCGTCAATAAATTCTCTGACACGTCGATGAAATCAAACTCTGACCACGAACCAATCTTCTGAGGAATAGGACCCGTCAATCTATTCCTATACAAAGACAGACCCGTGAGACGTTTGAAGTCGCCTAACTCCGGTGGAATCTCGCCGGTGAAATTGTTTTCAAAGAGTTGAAGAGAAACCAAGTTAGTTAAAAACCTCAACTCAGAGAGATCCCCTTCAAGTTGATTCATGGAACCATCAAAATTGGTAAGTCCAGTGAGATTTCTCAAACCAATTGGAATCTTCCCGGTTAGAGAATTATTGTAGAATTCAAGCTGCCAAAGTTTCCGAAGGTTTCCAATTCCTGCGGGAAGTTCACCGGTGATAAAATTATCAGCGAATTCTAATTCTGTAAGCTCCGTGAGATTACCGATTCCAACCGGTAAATTTCCTCCGATTGTGCAGTTACTCATATACAGCCAATTAAGTTTCTTGAGATTCAATACCTCTTTGGGAAACGGCGTGAGATCAAAAGGGTTATCTCCAACACTTAACTGCAATAAACCCGTCATGTTAACCAACGATTGCCACGGAAAAGTGCCGGAAAATCCGCTATTGTTAACAAAAAGGTACTGTAAATCATGGAGAGGAGATATATCTGGAAAGGGTCCAGAGAAAAAGTTGTTTCCTAAGTCCAGGAACTGTAATTTGTCACAGTTTCTAAGATCCTCTGTTACTTTGCCGCGTAAATTGTTGAAACTCAACACGAGTTTTTGGAGAGATTGAAGTTTGCAAAGAGATTTGAGAGGGAGAGGACCTGATAGATTTTGATTTGAGAGATTGATTTCTGTGATGGAATTGATGGAGTTGCAAGTGAGTCCATGGAAATTGCATATGGAATTGGTGGCATTCCATGAGTTGAAGACTTTGGAATTTGAATTAGCAAGGGAGGATTTTAGGGTCATGAGAATTTCATGCTCGTCGGATTTGACATGAGTGAGGAGTGTGAAGAATGAGAGGAAGAGGAGAAGAAGAGAAAGAACTCGCTGGGTGAACATGTTGGAATGTTGGAAGAAGGTACAGTGCAAATGAGTAGTGTTTAGTTTATTTGGGTCTTCTAAGTTTGACGCATTAAGTAGTGGTGATATACAAAGAAAAAGAAGAAAGTGGCGCTCATTGGAGGCATATGGTTGGTTGGATCGTTGGATTGAAAGGATGATGCTGTTCCATTTCATATTTCTGTTATAACTGTCACTTTCTTCTTCTTGTTTGTTGTGTTTTTTTACTCTTTTAACCCTGTACTCATTGGTCATGGATTAATGCTACTTTTCCTAAACCACTCACGTTTTTTGCTTTTTTTTCTTTTTTTAAGCAAGGTGATCCAATGATGTTCATCGTGGAAGAAGGCCAAGTTGATGGATGTTAGCGTGGTAACTAGAAGCAGCCAACGACGCACTTAGGTTACACATACAGCACATTGACTTGGACCAACAGGCAATGATTTCATGTTTTGACGTATTAGTAGAATTTTGGATTTGGAATATAAGCTTTTGTAAAATAAATAAAAAAACTAATTTCAGTAAACTTAATTTTTATTATTTTGTAAAATATATCTTTGTGCGTAGGATTTTAGGTATATTACTACCTCCGTCCCATTTTATATGCAGCTTAAGGTTGTTACACATATTAAGAAAAATTATTACTAGTCTAGATTTTATAAAAAGTATTGTTTAAATTACCATTTAACCTTTTATCTCTGTACATAGATAAACGTGAATCATTTATTAAAAGTAAAAGTTGTAATCTATACTTATATATAAAGGGGATTCATTTTGTAACTGATTTTTTGGTGTCAGATTTTTCTGACCAAAATGCCTTTATAACTACCCACTAACACTATTTCACTATATTATTATTTATTATTTATATATTATTTATCTATTACTTCTATAACCACCCTATAACACGAAAGACGGGTCCGAAGGACCCGTCTTTCCCCTAGTGATTAATAAAGGCAATAGTGAAAAAACATGTTAGATACTTTCTTAAAAATGTAAAACAATAATTAATTTAGGACAAATTTATTTTGCTAAAACAACTTATAAAATGGGTTATAAAATGGGTAGTAGTTAGCATCCATGAGGTGAACAGGTGAAGTATGAGGAGGAGCAGAGAACAGTGAAGACGCGTAAGGGAGGAAGAGTCAAGCCGTCGCAATTGACTTGGAGTACAGGAACCAAGTGAGAAAATGTGTTTTTTCTTTTTTGGATTGTGGCAAGGCACTAAGGCAGTGCTTCCTTTTCTTTTCTCTTTTTCACTCAACACGCACTGACACTGACATGAGAAAATGTTACAAAGTGACAAAAAAGTGATTCAGAGAAAAGATGAATACCATCAAAGATTTTTCAAGTGCTTCTAGAAGGTAGAGAGAACCACACAAATGTCGCACTTACTTTATATATTAGTATTTTGCTCTTGTATACATACATATTTATTATAATTTGTTATGAAATTATAAATAAATACGTTGAAAGTCACAAAATATAATAAAAGAAAAAGGAAAAACTCGATAAAATGCTATATTTTTCAAATTTATTAAAATAGTTTTGTTGCAAAAAGTTAAAAAAAGTATGTATCTTCTTATAATATTAATAATGGAGTAAAAGGTAAAATATGCAGTCCTGTTGTTCCTGTTGGCACTCTCATTTCTCTCGTTTCCATTCCAGTTGGCACTTTTATTGCCGATCCTATTGTCAGTCTCTCGTTGTCGCTCCCGTTGCCACATATTTTCTCCCTTTTTATATATATGATTTACTATTAATTTAATTATATTCATTTAATTATAAAAAAATATTTGGTAAATTTTAGTAGTGGTTAATTTTTTTTTACAATTGTTAGTGGGTAAATTGATTGATTTTATTTATTATCTGAAAAATTGATTGCTTTTAGTAGTTTTAATAGGGAGATATAGTAAATAGTAAATTTTAGGTTATTTAATTATTGAGTATGATTTTAATTAAATAATTTATTTTTTTGGAAAAAATAATTTTGAAACTTTCATTAGAGGTATGGAAAAAGGTTTAAAAAACAATTTTTTTGTAAAAAGGTTTAAAAAACACTTTTTGTAAAAAAGGACAAAAATGTGAATTTTTTATGGAAAAAACTGACAAAAAATAAAGATTTTTGAAAGAATCAAATCAAAAAATAAAAACTAACACCCGTCAGCGTCTGCGTCAGAATTATTATTTTTCTATAAGTCAGCAAAAAACTGAACTCTTTTGTCTTTTTATGGCGCATT
The DNA here is from genome assembly GCA_963573325.1 of Astragalus glycyphyllos. Classification (NCBI taxonomy): domain Eukaryota; kingdom Viridiplantae; phylum Streptophyta; class Magnoliopsida; order Fabales; family Fabaceae; genus Astragalus; species Astragalus glycyphyllos. The sequence goes on from OY754307.1 coordinate 93,720,987, forward strand.
TACTATTTTGCCTCCATTTTTTGACAAATGGCAAATTTGTAAAATGTCTACAAATCTCAACTTTCTTACACATGTCTTGGTTATATAGATATTAGATTAGATAGATAGATTCACTTCAGTTTATATAAAAAGAAAAATTATTTATACTCATAGGATTTTAAATAATCCTCATTGGTTAAATATGTCTTTCGTCTTTATGAAATTAAATTTTTTAATTTTAGTCGGGTAGTAGAACAACTCTAGGTTATTACTACAAAAGTATTTAAACACTAACATTGCTAAAAATGTAATAAAAATAAAACTTTAATTTATTAAAGCAAATAAATTACGCAGCTCATAATTTTACAGTTTCCTAAAAACTTAGCCATTAATTATCAACATGGGTGTAATTGTGGAGAAGAAGAACCCTAGTTCATCTCAATTTGGGGCTTTTTTAATTTATGGTTTTTTTTGAAAGGTTGAAGGTGATTACACAGCAAAAAAACACGGGCATGTCAGTTCCGTTAGTGCCAACTAGCCTTTTTGTAATGGAAACTGAAAAAGGGACTAACGACGTATATGTTATGTAGCTCAAAGGACTTAAGTGTTACAAAAAATATTAAATAACCATTTGTTACGATTAAATAACTTAAAGGACTTTCAGTGTATTTTTACCTTAAATTTAATACTTACAAAACCTTTAAAAAACTTTAAAAAATTTAATGCACCCCAACAATTGGCAAAACAAGGTCTTTTGCGGTAGGAAATAAAAAACAAATTGCAGTGGATTGGAAAAACAAGGAGGCACATGATGATACCTTTATTAGGCCCATTCGGCCTTGGGCTTTGGTCCTCCGGTTCGCTAAAGAGTACACTGCTGCTATGAATGTATCCTCAAGTGGTCATCCTCGGGAATACCAGTGGATTGATGTTCACTGGATGCCCCCAGTTCTTGGCCGATATTCTCTTAACACTAATGGTGCCGTTAGGGTGGGGGATTGGAGAGCGGGTTGTGGTGGTATTGTTAGGGATCATTCGGGATATTGGTTGTGTGGCTTTTCCAAGTTTGTAGGCTTCTGTAGCGTGTTAGAGGCTAAGCTGTGGGGGTGTTGGAAGGCCTTCGATTGTGCTGGGCTAGAGGTTGGAGATTCATTGATTGCCAGGTTGACTCAGAGGTTGCGCTTCGATTTGTTAAAGGAGACAAGGTTGATCGTCTAGCTGGGCGTGGTCTGGTTCGGGAGATTCAGAAATTATTAGCTCTTAATTGGGATGTGCTGATTCGTCATGTTTTTAGGGAAGCTAATAGGTGTGCTGATGCATTAACTTCTTTTGGTTGTAATTAAACTGAGTAGCTGATTGTTTTTTAGCAGAGCCCGCCTAATTTGGGGGGGCTCTTGTGCTCGCTGATTGTATGAGTTTCATAACCCCCGTCGTATTCCTAGTTAATCTACTTCTTCTTAGGACTCTGCCCCCGTTTTCTGCCAAAAAAAAAATTGCAAGAAGGTCACTGACTCGGCAAAATTGCGTCCCTGATTAGAGCAAATCTTGTCATCTTTATTTTTTATGCAACAAATTACAGTGATTAGAAGCCATTTGTTTTCATATCTCCACCGCGGAAAACATCCTATTGCAGGCCTGGGTAAATTACAGCCTCACAGCGTCTTGTTAGTTATCAGTAGTATCTTTTTGATTTTAAAATGGGTTTATGGCGATCTTAATCAAATTAAAGAGAATCGATTCTCAGCAAAACTACAAAGAAAAGGATGAAAAAATGATTCCAAAAATAAGGCCACGATATGTGCACTATATATACTTGTACCAACCGCAAACAATTAGTTCGCCGAAACTGATTGATAAGGCATGGTATAAGCAAAGACACTCACGTAACCATGTATATATGACTGAATCACATTCTATATACTGGTGAAAATAAATGGAACAGGTTTATGGCCAAAAAATTGTGGTGTATTTTAAGTTATTATCCTGTGAGTTGGTTTTTAGGACCACTTAAGCCCAGAAGTTGGGCGCATAAATATCTTTTGAAATTAACATAGGGAAAAATTCACCGACTTTACGATGAAAAAGACCATATGCGTGCATTTGTGGATATCTCCAAAATTATATAAATGTTGCATATATTAAAATTTAGTTTCATCCTTGACAACAACAAGTGAAAATAAACCCTTGACAATACTCATGGTAATTATTTGATGTTCGATACAAGTTTTGGAGAAAAAGTTTATATGCTTAACGGTACAGGGACGCATGAGCAAAAATTATTACTCAATTTTTGTGGTGAGGTGGGATTGGCAATTTGGAAAGACTTCTTTGTTGGCTGACGCGCCTATTATTGGAAAGACTTTTAATCAAATTTATGTGATAAAGACACAATAGTTTTGTGGCAAAAAAAATACGTGCTAAACACAAAGGGAGAAAAAGAAACACAAAAGAAGAGCAAAGGCAAAAATAAGTGTTGTATGATTGAAGAGGAAACGACAATTTTTTCATGAGCTCAATCAAGCAGCACTCAGCAGCATTCAGTCAACGAACTTTTCTTTTTCTTTTTCAATATTCGCTTTTCCTTATCATTCATTATCTTTTAAGTTTCAACAATAAAAACAACTGCGGTTTCACCAAAAAAAAAAACAACTGCGGACCTTGCTAGTCCTAATAAATATCTAATTTGATCCATGGAATTGTATGATTGTGCAATTTAGTCCTTTGTTATTAATATTTTAAAGATTAAATTGTATTTTTGGTCTCTTGATTTTTTCAATTTAGCGAGTTCGATCTCACTATTTTATTTTTGGTGGTTTTGGTTCTTAAATTTTGACAGTTTGACGATTTTTGTCCCTATATTTTTTTAATATTGCACTTTTGGTTCCTATGTTTGAGTCCCTAAGGTGGACGGTTTGGAAACACTAAACCAGTGTTAATTCGCTAAAAGAGAGGTCAAATTAAAACTTTTAATAAAGAAAAGAAACAAAATAAAAATTCTTAGTTTTTTTATAAGCAATGAAAATTCCTAGTTAATCTAAGACTAACTACTTACTTGAAATCCCAACAAATTCTCTCTAAAGTTTGAGTTCCCTGTATTTTTGTACTTGCGGCGCCGAAATCAACAAACGAAACACGTCGCCCGATTCCATGGTCAAGAAGACATGGATTCATTATAGCTGAAAAGAAGTGCTAACAACACACTCTTTAACACATTCCATCTGTCACTTTATGATTAGGTGAAATTCAAGTGGGTTTCACTAAGTTAATAGATATCATTTCCAACATGGTGGAACCCAAATGAGTTTTACCCAATCATAGAGAGAATGTTAGAGCAACAGTGTCAAAAAGAGTATTGTTGGAGTACACCATTGTACTCTATTTTGATTTAACTCTGTATTGTTTATTAAAAAAAGAGTGTTGCTGGCATTCTTCTATACCTTAATCCACTTTCGTTTCCCATCAAGTTGAACCAATTGTTAGGAAGTTCCGAGAGCACCGACAGCATAACATCAAGCTGATGATGGGGAGTATCAAGAGACTAACTAACATCATATTTCCACCAAAAATCTTAAGACATTGAGTATAGAAGTCATATCTCTTATATATAGGGTCGTCTAACAGGGTGTGCAGGCTGGGCTACCACAGAGGCCCCCCCAGCTCAATACCATTATTTTGGGCCCCAAAAAAATTTGTATATCTATCTGATAAAAGTATAATTAGTTTGAAATTGTATTGAGATGTTATCTACAATTCAAATAAAGTAGTTAGAGTTTTTGGTGATTCATTTGATAAAAGTATAATTAGGAGCCCAAATTTTTTGTAATTCATTTGATAAAAGTAAATTATGGGCCTTATTTTTAATATTTGAATAAGGCCGTCAAATTGTTTGAGCAGCCCTGCTTATATATCATTCATTTAGTTTATTCCTGGTTGATGTGAGATAATCACTCACAATGACGAATCTGTGTGTGTTTCAGGGGGTTCACTTGAACCCTTGAAAAATAAAAATCTAGGTTTATGTCCCTATATTATTTTTATTTTGAACCCCCTGAGTTTTAAGTTATGTACGTAGACCTCTCCGGTCTTTTAGTTTTGATAGTTAAATAAAGACTAAACTCTTATTTTAGTTTCTGAACTTACAACATATCTTCTACTTGATCCTTAAATAATAAGTAGTCTCAATAGTTTGTGAACTCTATCAAATTAGCTTCAAAAATTTAAGAAATTTGCCTCATTACACTACAACGTGGACCTACGACAACGCCTAACTTTGCAACGCACAATAAATCGTTCCCTTAGATGACAATAGGCAACGGTTTTTTAATCTCTAAAAACTAATTAGTTTCTATAAGGGATTACTTATAAAAGTGTGACATTTTTTTTTGATGGGCAAATATTAGTGGGAGGGGTGGGAGAATGTTAGTTTCTGGGGTTTAAACCCGGAACCTCATTCTTGCAAGTTGCAACTCCTTCATGTCCCTTAGCTCGCCAACTGAGCTATCTACCTGGGACATAAAACTGTGAGAATTGATTTGATGAACGATAAATACTTTACGGACTCTTTATTATTTTCATTACTAAATATGAGAATAATATAAACTTAGAGACAAAATTTGAAATTTACTTTTAAAAAAAGTTTGGAATTAAATAGTTTTGTTTGAAAATAAAATTTTCAATAATCTTATAAATTGGCAATTGTGACGGTGATTTCTTTTGCACCCCCCTTATCCTGCGTCCGCCATTGATCAATCGCACTTAAATTTTCAACTGTTTCGTCATTGATCACTCGCACTTAAATTTTCAACTTGAATTTGATGTATATGTTCTTCAACATCTTCTTGTATAAGTTCTGTTGCCAATGTTTATTTTTTATTTATTTCAGTTCTGCTGCGCTAATGCTAATAGCCAGCCAAACATTCTAAACGAATAATCATGGAATGTCAGTTGGGTTGGGGACTTGGGACTTCAAACTACTATGCGCTAATATTCCCGGTTTATTATTATAATATGCGCTAATATTCCCGGTTTATTATTAAAATCGTATCTTTTTACCAAAAAATAATATAAAAATTAAATCAAGCCAGAACTATCGTCACACTCACAGTGTCTTGGATTTTTGTACTGTACTCTTGTATTTATTTGGTGATCAGCACATGAATTAGAGGAAGCTTCTCTAGTACTGGCTCATGGGGAATTAAGGATCTAGAATTTTAATTCCAATTTAGAAGATATACTATGAGTATAATGTCATCCTTGTACAGCTGTATTAAATAATTTTTTTGGTAAACTACTAATAAAATATTTATTTATGTCTAGCATTGCCAGCAAGAAAAAGCTTTTATAAAGGTCGGTGGAGGCATTAGATCTGTGGAGTGTGGAATATGAATATACAGGCAGATTTGGTAGGAGGGTATGTATTATTAAATGCAAGATGATATGAAAGACAACAAACAGCAATGAAGATCAATCTGGCCCTGAAGATTCACCTTATCTTTGAACCCTGTCATTTGAAAGAGAAACATGGTGATTCAGCGCCTAATTCAAGTTTTGTTTGCTTGTGGACTTAAATAGTGTCAAGTCAACAACCCCTTCGCTTCTTTGAAACGAACGTGCGAATTCCATATGAAGCCAAGGGGGTTATGTTCAAAATATAAGCAAAATACTCTATCAAAATCTCCCAAATGAATTCCATACAATGCTAACAAGGCACTCAATTTCATAAAGAAAAACAAAAATCAATCCCCAATTTTTGTTATATTTTTCGCTTCCTCTCTTTGTGTGTTTTTGGCGGGGTCCGTGTACGTGGGAAAACCAAGCCTGCGAGACTAAATTAGTGTATCAAATTGAGTAAGGATCCTCTTCGGTTACTGAATTTTTAATAGGAGAAAGAAAGACTCGTCTATTAAAATCATAATATTTTTAAAATAATCATATTTTAATCGATGTATCTTTCTCTCTCCTACTGAAAATTTCCGGTGACTGAAGAGAATCCAAACCCTATAAAGATCGTATCCTTTTTTTTACAAAAAAGATCGTATATGTTCTGGATTGAGCCATGAGACCCACTCCAGTTAGACATGGATAAACCCAATAACTTGGATCCACATCCACAATAAATCAGCCCATTTATGAATATCGTGCCTCAACGACTCAGATTTACCCGATCGATTCAACGGCTCAAAGCTAGCAAAGATCCCTAAATACTGATTCACATTGCCAAAAATATGTACATTCTCATTCCTGGCTACACTCTTCTATTTTCAATACTGACTTAGCTGGAATCTCTGAACTCGACTTAGATGGTCTTTTATTAGCTGTTTTTTGTACTTTATTTTTCTAACTGATTCCATCTAAGCTACTAGTGGGGGGGGGGGGGAGGATCAATAATATGTTACTTCCTTTTTACCCTTTAATTTCACGTTTTCTCTTTTTTAGAATGTCTTTCTCGTTTCTACTATTGTATGGTGCAAGTGTGTCACGAAGTTGCTTTGCCATTGGTCTAGAATTAGAATCTAGGTATATCTCCACGACTCCACAATAATGCAATGAGATGATGCCAACAATATGAAAAGACACTTTCCACTTTCATAAATGGGCCAAAAAGTTTGTCAGTCAGCAGTCAAAATTGGCATTTTGGTTAGTGACAATGAGTAATTGACCAGCAGCACAAGGGGACAATAATAATCCCTGTTGTAATAGAGTATACTCCAATTAACTGTATTTATAGCCTTTATCCCGAGCGATTTAGTAAGTGTTAGTATTTTTTAGGCTAAATTATAGTTTTAGTCCCTCTGTTTTCAAAAATTCAGATATTTGGTCTCTCTATTTTAAAACTCAGATATTTAGTCCCTCTATTTTATAAAATCAAAGACATTTAGTCCAAAGAGGGATTTTCAGTTTTTTTTGGCTGATTTTGCATTCAATAAAAAAAATGCTGACGTGACACTCATTAAATGACGTGGCAGCTGACTCAACTTGCACACATCATTTAACGAGTGCCACATAGACATGCCACGTCAGATATTACATTTATATTACCAAATAACAAATTAAATAACTAATATGTAAAGTATTGTTATTATTATTGTTATTGTTATGATTATAATGATTAAAACAAAAAAAAGTCTTGAAATCAAAAATAGGAACCAAGCAACATCAGAAGCAAAACCCAAGAAGAACCACGCAGGAAATGGAAAACCCAAGAAGAAACACTTCTTCTTCTTCACGATTTCTTCCTCTTCTTCTTCAATAATCGATTTCTTCTTCTTCAATATTCCACTTCGTCTTCAAGCTAACAACTTCCTTTTCACGAAATTTGCTTTGAATCGAAAACCCTAAGCTCAGAACCGAAAAAATCCCAAATTGTTCGAACCCTAAATCTGTGATGAAGCGATGGCAAATACGTTGAAGATTCCAGGCTTTGGAGGAGCTACAAGAGAAGATGTGAAGTATTGCACCAGGTATGTGTATTTTGTGATAACGATTAGGTTTTTACTTTAGTGTTTGTTGAAAGTGGATTTTGTTTTGTTGGGATTTAGGGATTGTGGGTTTATGGGTTTCTTATATTCTCAAATTGTTATCTTTGACTGATATTGCTATATTTGAGGTATTGGAACTACCACATTTGATTTTCTTCATTGTGTCAGCAACCCATGTGCGAAATTTGTTGTTTAGTGTTTGTTACTTGTGCTATTTGACTGATGCTTTAAATAAGTTTAGGATAGTGGTCCCCTATTTGATACTTTTACATGTACTTTTATTGTAATGCTTATTTTGTCACATACAAAAGTGGTCCCCTTTTTGATGCTTTTTTACTGTTGTTGTTTGTTATAGGCCACCAGAATTCCAAATTATAAGATTAAAAATACATCATGGGGGCTATTTTGTAAATTTCCCTAGTAAGGTATATGGTGGGGGAGTGGTGTATGAAATGTCTCAGGGTTGGGACGTTGATGAGATGTCTCATATTGAGTTGTCAAAGTTGGTTAAGAGCCTAGGTTATCTAACCTTTAAGTGCCTCTGGTATAGGGATCCAAAAGTTAGCATTCAACATGGTTTGAGGCCACTAAATAACGATGGTTATGTCTTGAAGCTTATTGAAGATTGTAAGGGGTTTGAATTAGTTGAAGTGTATGTAGAACATGTTGTAGATGTCCCATTAGTGGCTGCTGACAGAGAGAGTGAAAAGGAAAAGGAAAAGGAAAAGGAACAAGACAAGGAGAAGGAAAAGTGTAAGGAAAAGGGAAAAGAGAAGGAGACTAGTGTGGAAGTTGAAGATGACAGTGAATTAGAAGATGATGAATACTCTGCAGCAGCTTATTGTATCTGCAGCAGTTTCTGCTTAACATTAGATTAAAGTATCTGCAGCAATTTTAATTCAAGTTGATAACAGCAGTTTTTACACAACATATTAAAATCTGCAGCACTTCAAATAACTTCATTTAACAATACATAACCACATTACAACTTCACTTAAACCAAACCATTCCACACTAAACACAATCTAACCAATCTATTCCACACTAAACACAATCTACCAAATACATAATTGAAATACATAAATCTAATTCACTATTTATTTTGCCATTAAAACAACCACAAGCAATATAACAATAACCCATCCAATGACCATTAAACCCAAAAAAAAACTGGTTCATTATCTTCAATTCAGTACATGTCTTCTTCAATACCACCATTGATGCTTTTTTTTCTTCATTTTTCCTCTTTAATACTTCATTCTTCTTCTTCAATTCATCCAGCTTACTCTTCAGTTGCATGATGTCATTTTGTGCATCTTGATCCTTTTTGCATAATTCCTGAACTTGATTAACCAATTTCGTAAATCCTTCCTCAGTATAGTCTTCATCAAGCCAAATAAAAAACTCACACATCTTAAACCCATACACTTTGTATAAACCACACCCCCAAAACTTTCTTCCATAGTTACGTCCAGTCTTTAAACAGGTCATCAATGGAGATTCAACCTTGCAGTCACACAAATGTTTCGTTCTTGATGAACCTGTAAAACGCGAATTGGTAGACGAACCGGAAGCTTCATTGGAGGCACCCATGTAGAAATCGCGTGAATCTTCTTGTTTCATGAGAGAAGAGGAGAAGAATCGACCAAGAAGATAGAAGAATCGAACAACAAGAGGAGAAGATGGAGGCTGAGAAGATTTGGAGAAGAGAAGAAGAAGTTTAACATGAGAAGAGAAGAAGAAGAAGTTTCACGATGAATTTGAGAATTTTAGGGTTCTTTGATTTTAAATTAATCTATTTTATTTTAATTGTCTATTTATTTCATTTGTTATTTATTTAATTTGTTATTTGGTAATATAAATGTAATATATGACGTGGCACTCATTAAATGATGTGTGCAAGCTGAGTCAGCTGCCACATCATTTAATGAGTGCCATGTCAGCAATTTTTTTTTATTGAATGCCAAATCAACCAAAAAAACTGAAAATCCCTCTTTGGACTAAATGTCTTTGATTTTATAAAATAGGGAGACTAAATGTCTGAATTTTAAAATAGGGGGACTAAATATCTGAATTTTTTAAAACAGGGGGACTAAAACTATAATTTAGCCTATTTTTTATGAACAGAGCCCAAAAGGCCAAACAAAACAGAATTGCAAAATTGTCACTTTCCTAACATCTTTAGAGAGGGAAACAAAACAAATAGGAAGACACTTTTTAAGATAAGTAAGCTCATACTTGTGTGCATATTACAAAGCTTCCAAACCTCCTGAACATGAACGCAATCCCAGAGAAGATGCGCTTCTGTTTTAGGGGCACAGATAGGACAAGAATTATCAAGACCTGTCTTACACCGGACACAGGACACATTAATTTTGAGCCCACCATTAAGGCCGAAAATAAGTCGAGTTGAGTCGAACTTGGTTCAGCTCGGCTCGACTCGATAAGAATCGGCTCAGCTCATAGCTCGATTCGAGTTCGATATGAACCTTTTTTTTCAGCTCGACTCGATTCGGCTCAAGCTCGCGAGCAGCCCGTCTCTCAAGAATAAAAAGTTAAAAAAAACTATTTTTTTGTATAAAAATACAAAAAAAATAGATTTTTGACATTTTAAAATAGCAATTTATAAATAGTTTTGAATGAAATAATTACCTATTTGAAAATATAAGTATAATTATAATATTTTTGTGTACCTGTCTCATGATTTAATTAAAAAATATAAACAAGTATAATATATGTACAAAAGCCAGCTCGATATATATATATATATATATATATATATATATATATATATATATATATATATATATATATATATATATATATATATCGAGCTGGCTTTTGTACCAAACGAGTCGAACTATACCTAACTCAAGTTTGGTTTATTTTTTTAACGATCTCAATTTTCAGCTCAATTTCAGTATAGCTACATGATGTTGTATTGTCCCTAAAGAGTTGATCTGAATTGTTCCTTCTAGCAATAGGGTCAATAGCTACAATTTGATCCACCAATGAAGGAGGAAGGAGGAAGGAGGAAGGAGGAAGGAGGAAGGAAATTTAAAAGCCAATCCCTTTTCCACCCACGATCATCCAGAAAGAAGCAAACCTTAGCTTGCAAAAGGTCTTTAGATATGTTAAAGATAGCTTTGTCCTTAAGAGTACACATGATGACCACTAGTCATCGGTACAGAAATTAATGAGCTTGTCACCCCCCAAGCTCCACTTGATACCACGCTTTTCAAGTCATCCCAAACCTCACAAATACCCCTCCAAGTCTTGAAACATTTCCCTCTAGGTTTCACAGGATACTCAAACGGGTCACACTTTTATTTCTCAAGCAGAAGCTTGATTCATAGAGTGTTAGGTTTGCATACCTCCAAGCCAGCTTCATAAAATTCGAAGGTATTCCCGCTTGACAAAAAAATTCATTCATTTAAGAACTTTCACGTTTCACCAACTATCTGTATGTGTGCAAAGTTTTGTTGAGAACTTTCACCAACTATGTACATTGGTATTTTGTATTTTATATTAATATGAATAACTTTCTTTTTTCGCAGTTGAGGTTATTAGCAAATCCTAGACCATGGTAAAGGTTCCCTAACTCAGCATTAGCAAATCCCACAGATCCCATGAATTTACAAATTCAACTACCATTAACTTGTCTCAAAACACCACCAAATCTCGATGCACTTGGATTACCAAAACTGCTACCATCCACATTCAAAACAACCTCAGTTCCCCCTCAGGCAGGGTCTTCCATGGGCCTGTGCAAACTGTGCTGCTGTACAGGGCCCCGGCCCGATATCAATTTTTAGGGCCCAAAAATATTAAAAGATAAGCTATAGTTATTCTTTGCCGAATATAGCAACACCGCAGCGCAGTGGCAATTGGGACGCTTGATGGTTTTGGCAATGGAGTTGAAGGAAGAGAGTTCAAACCCCAACACTGGCACTTCTCCTTCTATTGTCATGCTTTTTTTTACAATGCTTTAGCAAAATGACTAAATAAATTATATTATATTGCTTTTGGAATGTATTCAACCAAAAATATATTGTATTTAGCAAGTGTTTTTTCAAAATAAATATTTGAAAATTTCCAAAAAATAATTCAAACATTTTGAAACCCAAATTAATTAAATTTATATATTTTTTAGAATATTGTGCTTTTAAGTTTTTCTTAATTTGTATTGGCAAATGAAAATAGATTTAAGTTTTTAGAAACTTAGATTTGTTTGTAGCTATAGTGTTTTTTTTAATTTATTTTTGCTTCTTTTTTATATTTGATTATTAGGTATATTTGTTGATAAGTTTGACCCCCACAATAAATTATGTAAAACTTCGTCACTGAGGGGCCCATTTTGATAAAATAGGGGCCACATTTTCAAGAGTTGAACAGGGGCCTCTCAATTGTCTGGGACGGCCCAACCCTCAAGATGCCATGAAACCAGACTAGGCGCCAAAGAACTAGAAGTAGGACACATGAAAAGCTTCTATAAGAGATTAGCCAGATTGTAAAATTGCATCTTTAAGTCGTAGATCGTGACATTTTACCGATCCAAGCAAAGTTAATTTTGGGCCTTTCAACCCCATCAAATAGCTGAGAGGAACAAATATGGATTGATACCTGCAATTCCCTTCTTTAACCAAGAGATGAAATCAGCATCACTAAAAAATCTATGTTATCAAATCCTAAAAAGATCCAAAGTTGATAGGGAAAATGACAATCCCTTAAGCAATGGAGAAAGTTTTCATCTACTACATTACATCTAGGACAGATGAAGGGTATTAACATTCCACTATTATGCATCATAGCTCTAGTATGGACGACAACAGTTTTTTTGTCGTTGCAATTTTAGGCGTTGTCATAGGGTCCAAATGTTGTAGTGATCATGACAATCTGTCCAGAGGAAAAATTTAATTTTTTCAGGAGTTGGAATCCTCCACACCCACTTCCAAGACTTTGAATCTGTATTGCTATTCAAAAGATGATAAGCAGTCATTAACCAGTGATATCCACCCTTCACTGTGTATAAGCCATCCAAATTGCCTTTCCAAGTGAAACTGCCTGGGATGTTTTGGTTCGAGCAGTGAGGCATTGCCTTAATAGTAGTAGCGGCATTACCAGGGAGATGCGTGTAGAGTAGTACTCTAGATTCCATTTTCCATTATGAATAACATCCTTAACACAAACATTCATATCATGAATGTCTACATACACGACATGATTACTCAGTTTTCCTTGATTGGACCAAAAATCAAACCAAAAAGAAAGAACTGAGTAATCAATCCATATTATCTTCCCGTGTGAATATTCCAAACCAGCTTACCTAACATTGCAATATTATCTTCCCGTGCCAACCAGACGCCAAGCCCTCCCTGCTATTTGGTTTGGTTATTTATTCCAACCAACCAAATGAACTTCTTTGTCATCCATGTCTTTCCAAATAAAGTCCCTAGACAATTTATATATTTGAATACAAATAGTTTGAGGCAACTAAATAATCTGCACTGCATGTAGTAAGTAGCAATAGAATTCAACACAAATTTAGTTAAAGCTGCTCTACCTATCTCATTCAGTATCTTGTTCTTCCAGAGAACAATCTTGCAAATATTTAATATTTGTAAGAATTCAACACAAAAAAAAGAAGCTGTTAACAATTTGTAATTTCTTTTGAAAAGACTGGGTTCAAATGATTTCCTATTTAGAAGGATTAACCAATTTTTTTTGTGTACGAACTAAACAAAATATTTAAACGTCGAGAAACAATTACTCGCTCCGTTCCACAATACATGTCACACGTACTAAGAAAATTCATAAATTTTGTCCCCTCGTGGCAGCTCAGTTGGTAGAAGCTGCAGGGACATATATGTGGTGTACGGGGTTCGATCCCCAGTCCACCCACTCCCCCATCCCCTAGTGTGTGTGTGTGTGTTAGGCCATTGGGCCTCCTTTGAAATTGATAAATTTTGTTACTTTTAATGGAATTATTTATATTTTTCCTATAATACCCTTAACTAATTTTTATTTCACGCTACATATTTCTCTAATTAAAAATATTTTTGACAAAATAATAATTAATGGTTCATTTATGGTATGTTTGGTAGCTAAGAAAGCCTAGAGAAAAGAAAGGAAAGGAAAGAAAAGTAGAGGAATATTCCATTTTTCTTTGTTTGGTTGCCATATAAAATAAGAAGGAACGAAAAGTTCTAGTGGGTCCCATTTTGAGAAGAAAAGTAAGGGAAAACACTTTTTTATGCAAATAACATATTTAACCCGACACTAAAATTAATGTATTGCAATGTAAAAAATATTTGACTTTTTTAATAAATGTTAATTTTGTTATTTCATACATATACACTTTTCTTTCCTCTTATTTTATCTCCTACCAAACAAGGGAAGAGAAACATCCCATTTTCTACTTTTTTTTCTTTCCTTTCCCTATCTTTCTTTCCTCTCATTTTCTTTTTAACCAAACACACCCTTAAAATTTGAAATTAAAATGAAACAAAATAATTCTTTAAAAATAGCATGATACGGAGGGAATATTTGACTGTCCAAAAAATTCCCCATACGAGAGTGAGGTGCACTTTAGACAATAGAATCTGCAGCGAAACGGGGATCCACCTCTCTCTCTCTCCTCCTGGTCTTGCGTGATGCCCTGAGGAAACGGTCACAGTGAGATTGCAAACAAGGTAGAGATGGAGAAACAAGAGAATGCTCTGAATCGGAAACATTACAACGCACAATGGCAAATCCCGATACTCACCGTCAACACAATCGCCAACATCACTGGTCTAAAGCTCGACCATCCTCCTCCGCGGTTCGACCGAAGCCTAAACCTAGGGTTCCGCTCACTCAATTGCTTCGAGTAGCGTCAGTAGCCGGTGGAATTCAGTTTGGATGGGCCTTACAGCTTTCTCTTCTCACGCCATACGTGCAACAACTCGGAATCCCTCACGCGTGGGCTAGTATCATATGGCTCTGTGGCCCTCTCTCCGGTCTTCTTGTTCAGCCATTGGTTGGCCACTTGAGTGATCGGTGTACTAGCCGGTTTGGGCGCCGGAGACCGTTTATTTTAGGCGGAGCATTGGCGATCGTCGTCTCCGTTCTCATCATTGGTCACGCTGCGGATCTTGGCTGGCGGTTTGGTGATACCCAGAACCATCGCCCTGGCGCTGTGGCGTTTTTTGTGTTCGGGTTTTGGATTTTGGATGTGGCTAATAATGTCACTCAAGGTCCTTGTAGAGCTTTGCTTGGTGATCTCACTGGTATATTTCTCCTTCTTACGAATATTATCCAAAATGATTTCAGTTAAGGCGCAAATGAAATGAAACTGTAATTGAACTTTCTTTTTGCTGAAATGTGTGCCTGTGTGTGTTTTTCTGAATTAGGATCAAATGAAATATAATGATTATAGTAGCATGATTATAGTTAGCTACTAGTTGCAATCAGTTAGTAAATTAATTAGTTGTGGATGTTTAGTAACTTAAAAATGTAAGATATATAAGTTCTCTCCTATTCTATTTTTTTATTCAATCAATAAGGTTCAAGAATTCCACTTTCTTTCTCTGCAATTCTTTAGCTTCAATATGGTATCGATAGCATCACAAGGAGATTTGCCACTACTTTCTTCCTGATCTCGGATAATTTAATTTCTGTTCTTGCTCCCCGTTCTTGATCAATCCTACAACCTTCATCAATGGAGGAATTGTCTAACCCTTTCTTCAATCTTCATACATCCTCCCGACTGTCCGGATCATGAACTTTTTTTGCAACTAGTCAGTGGTGAGAATTAATGCGCAGCTCATATGGAGGAGATCGATCTCATTGGTACTTTCAGCCAAGAAGAAGCTTGGTTTTGTTGATGGATTCATCGTTCCCCTACTGAAGATACTCCAAACCGTCATCTACAGCTGAGAGACAACAACATTGTTGCTTCTAGGTTAAACTACTTGAGAAGATCTCAGTGATTACTGCTCAATTCATACATGTCGGTGTGGAGTGCCACCTCTTCTTGATCACCTCAACAAGAGAATGTCATGAAATTTCTCTTGGATCTCAACAATAATTTTGTTGAAATGTGGGCCAGATTCTAACATTTTTGTTTTCACTTTGGGATCTTAAGGTGAAAAGCAACACAAAAAATCGAGTCAATGGTATCAAATCTGATTCGCAAGTTGCATAGGCAGTCCAAGGCGACACTGACAATAAATAGAAACTAGAAAAGAAAGTTTCAGCAAGTCCACCATTAGCATCATCCCCAGCCCATGAAAGTTTCAGCAAGCCCCTTAGGTTCCATGAATGTGTGCTTTTTGGGTATTCAACCTCTCACAAGGGATACAAGTGTCTCTCTCCACTGGGTAGAATTTTCATTTCCAATGGTGTAGTTTTCAATGAGTTGAGATTTCCTTATAATGATCTTTTTCCATCTGTTTTTGGCTTGTTGCTAATTCAGCATCAGCTTCTATTCCTCTTCGTCCTATTCCCTTTGCTTCTTCTTTGGCAACCAACCACTCAACCTCATCAGTCATCCGAATTCTATTTCCACCATCAATATCTCGCCTATACTTGAGTCTGTTTCTCCTTCCCAAAATTCTGTATCAACTGTAGATAACTCTGCAGAGTTACCTTTTACATTTTCTAAAAAGATGTAAATAAAGGTTAGCGACCTTCCTGCACGGTTGTTGTGACACTTGTATGTTGTACTTGTATCATCCTTCTTGTTGTTTGCATTGCTCCATTTGTAACGATTGTGTCCAACATTTTGATCATTATGGCTCTTGGGTGAGACAATGTGTTGGACTGTGAAACTACCATTACTTCTTTTGGTTTGTTTCATTGATAACTATTCGATGTCTCTACGTGTGTTCCATGTCAACATTTTATATGAAGACTCTAATGGATCATTATCATGGGTTAGTTGGAAGGCAATGAATGAATACTCCTGCATCCATTTCACTAAGGGCACGTTGTTTCATCTCTTTGTGGTTTGTTAGTGGACTAACTGTATTTCATCTGTACCTTAGTGGCATAACCTGACTACCTATGAAAGCTTTAGTATATAACTACTACCAGTATCAATGTTTACAATTCAGGGATGTTTAAGTAATTTTCTGGAAGTATTTCATACATTAGTGATGCTTCCGAGGAATAATTTTCTTGGCTTCTGGTTATAGTTTGAGAGGAGGAGGCCACCCTCTCCAGTTATAGCTCGGAAGGATGAGCCTGTTCTCATATACCAGTTTACTGATTTCAGCCTTGAGGACAAGGCCTGTTCTTCTAGGCAGGTATTGATTAGAGATTAGATTTTGGACCTAAGTCCAAATACTGAATTTAATAGGACAAGGATCTATTATTAGGTCCAACTCCAATGAAACCAATATGCAAAAATATGGCAGAGCAGAGTAACTTAAAGAGAAATGTTGATATGGCAAGTTTGTTACATTATAGGGGAGGGTTATAGCGATTGGAGTGGAGTATACTGAGGCTGTTTCTTGGAATTCTGTTATTGGTGCACAAGAGGCATTAAGTTTTTGTGTAAGGAGGAGCTTTGCGCTGGGATTACGAAGACATCTCTTTTGTCATAATCTTGCTTTAAATTAATAATACAGTTCTTCATTTTTTCTTGCATGAAGTTCCTATCATTGAAGGTCAAGGTGAGGTTAGGGAGGTGGTTTTGAGAAGTGGCTAAGTACTAGAAACATATATTCTTTTTTATTATAGTGACATGCTAAATGAATATTTGTTATGTATATCCCAGGTAGCAGTTTTGTATATTTTCAACAAAATGATCCCAGTTGGGGGGGGGGGGGGGGGGGGGGGGGGGGGGGTTGGGGGAGGGGGCGATATAACCAACAATAGTTGAAAATAAGTTAGTTTTGCATCGATTGTCACTAATGTCATTCCGTTTATATGATTATCTGCTTCATATGTACTGCTGAATGCAGTTTTAAGTTAAATTAAAAGGACTCGAGTTTATGTGAATTGTAATTATTCTTTTGAAAAATAAAAATGATTCAGCTGTGCGAAAATTGAAAAGCAAACAATACATTGACACTCTTTATTTTTTATCTGACCATCTTTTTCTTCTTTGGAATAAAAGGCAAGGATCATCGAAGGACACGTGTTGCAAATGCTTATTTCTCCCTATTTATGGCTGTTGGTAACATTCTTGGATATGCAGCTGGATCATACAGTGGTTGGTACAAGGTCTTTCCTTTCACACTTACCCCGGCATGCAATATTAGCTGTGCAAATCTCAAGTCTGCTTTCTTTCTAGACATTTGTTTCATTTTGATCACCACCTATATCAGTATCATGGCAGCTCATGAAGTGCCTCTAAGGTCAAGTGGGGAACCCAATGTTGAAGCGGTAGGGGAGTCAGGTAGTGCGGAAGAAGCTTTCCTGTGGGAGCTATTTGGGACATTCAGATATTTTTCAACCCCAATATGGACAATACTGTCTGTTACTGCTCTAACTTGGATTGGGTGGTTTCCATTTCTTTTATTTGATACTGATTGGATGGGCCGAGAAATTTACGGTGGCGAACCAAATGAAGGCCCTAATTATGATACGGGAGTTAGAATGGGAGCACTTGGTTTATTGCTTAATTCAGTTATCCTTGGAATAACATCATTACTCATGGAGAAGCTGTGCAGGAAGCGGGGGCCTGGGTTTGTGTGGGGAATCTCAAATATTCTAATGGCTGTCTGCTTTATTGCAATGCTTGTAGTAACCTATGTGGCAAATAAAATTGGCTATGTAGGCAAAGAACTACCACCCACCGGCATCGTGATAGCTGCATTGATAATCTTTACCATTCTTGGCTTTCCACTGGCAGTGAGTTGCTTTATCTATTGGCTATTGCTAAAAGCATATTGTTTGTTCTTTTTCTGACTATGTGGATGGCAATTTTTTGTCTCTTATGTTTCTTGAAATCGAATTATGTCCTTTTGAACCTTTTTTCAGGTCTCAATTTTTCATACATGTGAATTGACTTGATTTTGACTGCATAATCCCCTGACCTTAAACTGATCCTTTTGTTCTCCTAGTTTTTTAAAATCAGCATCATATTATTTTCTTGCATTTGCTTTTAAAAAGTTTCAGTGGCCCATACATATGAATTCTTTTGACTGAATCTTGGCTGCAAAATGTCCTTATCTCATACAATACCTTTTAGTTTGAGAGTCACAATGTGTTGCAAATGAAAATTTGGAAAAGGCCCAATTAATTGTGCATAAGTTGAAATATGCGGGTGTGTATTGAGAGTCCTATATTTAATTTAATCTTACTTAAATATATTATTTCAGATCACTTACAGTGTTCCATATGCCTTAATTTCCACGCATATTCAGTCATTGGGACTTGGCCAAGGTAGGCAGGATCGATAACTTAATTATCCTTTATTGGATATATTATATACCTATTTATATTAATTATTGGTACTTTCAGGATTGTCAATGGGAGTCCTAAATCTTGCAATAGTGGTCCCACAGGTATTGCGTCTTTTGAATTTCTGTTTTATTACAGTTAAATTGTCCACCCCAGGGGAGATCTAAACGAAGCTTTGTGGAATTGTTTTTCATTCCCAATAGTTCTTAAAGTGAACTTATTCAACTTCAATAATAGATTAGACATCACTCATGATGTCACCCTACCAACCTATCACCATCCATCTAAGTAAATCTCCACCTTCCATTGCAAACATCTCTAAATCTTGTAACAATTTCGTATGCTCATTGTACCCTGCTTGGTAGTATAAATAAGGGTTCATAAGATCATATCTATGTATTTTCATAATTCTAGTACTAATATTAGAAATCGAAGTGTGAATGTTTTAAAAGAGTCTCTTTGCTTTCTACTTTTCTTTTTGGTTCTAATTAATTTTGGCATCAGAGCCTTGGCTTAGTGAGCTATGAGTGAAACAGTGGCTAAAATTAACCTGAACATAGATGAGCGTTTGAGTAAGGAAGAGTCAGTCTCGAAACCTTTATTTTTAGTCAAACTGTTATCATGTTCAGAAGGTCCAGAAAAGAAACCTCAGAATATGAAATTCCGCGACCACAACCCCTCACGCGCCCACATGTGCCATTATTATCTCAATGTGTCGCCTCTATCCACCTGCCCGCCCAAGGCAAAAGATGAGATACGACAATGTGCCATGTCACCAGGTTTGTTCGGTCAACAACACCTCATCCATTCAGGTACTGCCACGAGTTGGCTAGTGGCACATCACAGCCACATCCTCTGCAACGTAATAATCACATCAAAACCACCTTCTGCCATGAGTCAACACATGCCACCTATCTACACCACCTTACATATCATCAACCACCTCATCATCCACGCCATTCCTACAATCAACCACCTTTTGGCATGTGATACCTTTGGCCAGGTCAGCCCAGCCACTTATTTAAAATTGCAGCTATGCCCCTTAGGCCTTAACTTTATATATTTATATCGTGGTCCCTGAATTATGAAAATTGCACTTTTCCCCAAAATTTCCTGCAAATGCAATTTGGCCCCTTAACTTTTGAAGTTTGCACTTTGATCCAAAACCTTTCAAAATTTCCATAGTAACCCTTAAAAAGGCCTCAAAGACAAACAACTTCAACATGCAATAGAAGTGGAAGCTTTTAGGAGACAAATTCAACAAGTACAAGAAACTGTGTGAATGCTCAGTAAGCTCTATTGGATGAATACCATCAAAGATCAAAAGATGACATATCTAGTAGTGATTTTTCATCGACTAGAAGATGTCCTCTGTGTCGACATTCATTTAGAAGTGATGACATCAAAGTAGGAATTCCTAATTTTGAAGGAAAACTACAAACATATGAGTTTGTGGATTGGCTTCGAACAGTTGAGCGAGTATTCAAGTACAAGGATTATTCGAAGAGAATAAGGTAAAGGTCATTTCTGTCAAGTTAAAGAAGCACACCTCCATATGGTGGGCGAATCTTACAAAGAAGCGTGAGCTTGTTGGGAAAAGCAAGATAAAAACTTGTGAAAAACGTGTTGAGAGCAAACATGTTTTTGCCTTCTCCTTATTACGAAGATAACTTCATTCAATTGCAGACCCTTCGTCATAAGAATTTTCCAAGTAGAAGAACACATGAGAATTTGAGAAATTGATGATGAAATGGGATATCCATGAAAACGAGGAACAAGCGACAGCTCGTTACCTTAGTTGATGAAACCCTAATATTGTCCATACTATGTACTTTGTTCTACTTACTAAAGCTGAAGAAGCATAGGACTAAAGCACTTGTGTTAGCCCTTCCCAACTTTGACCAAGCGTTCAAAGTCAGCTGTGACGTTTCCGACACTAGAATCGGTGGGAAGGCCACCCAATAGTCTTCTTTAGTGAAGACTATTGTCTGTGCCCTTACTTTACTTACTATAAGAAGTTTCATGCCATTGGCTTTGCCTTACAACACTAGAGTCGTTATTTCTATTGGCCAAATTTGTAGAAGGATGTTAACAAGCGTATTCAAAGTGCAAAATTTGGCACTTGGCCAAAACCAAAAGTTAGAACACAGGGTTATGCATGCCACTACTAGCTGGTGAAGCAGCTTGGGAAGATGTTATTATGGATTTGGTCCTTGGTCTGCTTGGACTCGACGACAGTAGGACTCTAATGGTAGTTGTGATAGGTTTTCAAACATGACTAACTATATTCCGTGTAAGAAGACAAAATAAATGATGATATGATGATATTCAAGTTGCAAATCTATATTTCAAGGAGATTGTTCCTCTTCATGGAATTCTGAAAAACCATCACTTTTGATTGAGGTGTAAAGTTCTTAACCCACTTTTGGAGAACTATCTGGAGAATATGAGAACTAAGCTTCAATTTAGTAGCGTTGGTCACTCCCAAAAAGATGGTCAAACCGAGGCAATCAACAAGCTTTTGATAAATCTTCTTCGAATCCCTGATGTAATGAACATGAAAAAAATGGGATCTTATATTCTTATTCTTTCACAAGTCGAGTTTGCTTTGAAGTGGTATATGATCCTAAACCCTATAACCCACTAGGCTTGACTCCCTCAACTAGGATTCCACCTTAAAGTGTAGATGCTACACAAACAGCAAAAGAAATTAAAAAGCTGCATGAGAAGGTTCGCAAGAAAATTGGGAAACTAAATTCCATGTATGTGGCTCAGCGAGACAAACACATGTCAGGGAGACAAACACAGAAGATCGTAGACTTTTAAGGAAGAAACTTATCATGGATATACTTGTGAAAATAGCAATTTCTTAATCAGACGAAATCCAAATTATCTCCTAAAGCTGATGATCCTTTTAAAATTGTGTAACTTTCAACTTAGCTTATCTTTTTCCCTATTTTGACGATGAGGCTTGCTTGACTCGAGGATGAGTCTTTTCCAACCCAAGGAAAATCTTCCAGGTCCAGCCTCATTGCCCAGATCCATTGAGTTACAACTTGGATGAATAGACATCAACCATGAGGTCATCCCACCACCCTGTCACCACTCATCTAGATAAATCACCATCCTCCATTGCAAAAATCTCTGAATCTTGTTAATTTCGTATGTCCATTGTACCACCTGCTTGGTAATGGAAATAGGGGTCCAATGGCGGATCTTGACCGGAATTCTTTGGGGGGCCAAAGTAATGAGTAATATATATTAATACTTTCTTAAATATGAACGATTGTTTGTGTTGTTGAAATGGTAAATTTCTGGTAGACCCTTTCCTTGATGTAAGAAAACTCACAGGGCTGGGATGGTAGCCAGTTTACCTGTGAGTGTTATTTTATTGCAAGAATTGGGAAAGAGATACAAATGATGCCCTAATTGTGAGAGCACCTGGCTGGTTCCAGGGTACACCTCTCACTACTCAATTTCAGAAATGATAAAAGCTACCCATGACAGTGCTGACCCCACTACTTATAGAAGTGTAGGGGGTGGCTAAGTCATTTACAGAAATACCCCCCTTCCCAACTAACAAACAGAAACAAAAACTACCCTAACAACCTGTTAACAACTGTAATAAACCACAGCCACAAACTTTTAACAGTTTATAGGGTTAGTTAAAATATAATAACAGTCACAAAGGGATAGAAAGGGTTTAGATACATTACCTTAGGTCTTCCTCCTTTGATAAACCCTTAAGGGCCTATCAATGCCTCCCCCATTAACATTAACCTTGTCCTCAAGGTTAAATGTAGGGAATTGATTTCTGATGTGCTCTAGATCCTCCCATGTTGCTTCATCCATGGAATATCCTTGCCATTTAATCAACACCTGCACTTTGTCTAAGCCCTGCCCTTTTTTCTTTCGGGTTTCTATCACTTTTTCAGGGATAAACTCTTCCTCGGGGCCCTGGAGCTCGCTAGGCAGATCCGATTCGATAGGGTGGTCACCTATGGCTAATTTAAGTTGAGACACATGGAATACCGGGTGGATCTTAGCCGTAGGGGGAAGTTGTAATTTAAATGCGACCTTTCCTATTTGTTTGGTGACTTCAAAGGGGCCATAGTACCTAGCTGAAAGTTTGGGGTGAAGTCTAGTGGGCATGGATACTTGTCTATGGGGTCGAATCTTTAAGTATACCCTATCCCCTACCTTGATAGCGGAGAGTCTCCTTTTTTGTTGGCCCAGTGGGCCATTTTTTCTTGAGCTTTATGGAGGTGTTCCTTGAGTTGTCTTAGGGCTTCATCACGAGTCATTAAGTCTTGGGCTACGGTTTCAACCAAGGTTTCCCCGGGCATGAATCTAGCAATGGATGGTGGTGGTCGTCCATATACCGTCTCAAAAGGGGTGCACTGAGTAGCTTTGTGAAAACTGGTATTATACCAGTATTCTGCCCAAGGTAGGCACTCAAGCCAGCCCCTAGGTTGCTCTGAGCAAAAACATCTTAGGTAGGCTTCTAAAGTTCTATTTAATACTTCCGTTTGCCCATCAGTTTGGGGATGGTATGCTGTGCTCATTTTTAGTTGGGTACCTTGTAGCTTAAACATCTCTTGCCAAAAGTGACTGACGAATGTAGGGTCCCTATCGCTCACTATGGATGTAGGGATACCATGAAGTCTTACGACCTCCTTGACAACGTCTACAGCCAATGATCTAGCGGTGAAAGGGCGTTTAATGGGAATAAAATGGCCGTACTTGCTCAGCCTATCTACAACCACAAGGATGGTGTCATACCCTTTAACCTTAGGTAAGCTCACTATAAAGTCCATGCTAATATCTTCCCACACAGCATTTGGGATGGGGAGGGGTTGTAGGAGCCCCGCCGGTGAGGCAGTTTGATATTTGTTCTTTTGGCACACTTGACAGGATGCCACGAACTCGGTAATGGTTTCTTTCATACCTACCCAATATATAGATTGTGCGATCCTCCTATAAGTTTTGAATACCCCAGCATGTCCCCCCGTAGGGGTGGAGTGATACTCCTTTAGCAAGGTTGGGATCCATTTGGATTGGGCTGAGATCACTAACTTACTCTTGTAGTGCAACCTCCCTTGTTCTAGGGTGTATGACCCATTTGAATTTGGGTCTAGTTCTAATCCCTCCCTTATCTTTTGAAGCTCCGGATCTAGTTCTATTTCCTTTTTTATTAGCTCAAAGTCTTGCCAATATGGTTTTGATATTGCCTCAAGTTCGGGTTCCTCGAATTGTCTAGATAAGGCATCCGCTACCTTATTACTAGATCCCTTCTTATACTCTATCTCGACGTCATAACCTAATAGTTTGGCCACCCAACATTGTTGGTTATGGGTTATCACCGTTTGATCAAGTAAGGTTCTTAGGCTCTTTTGATCCGTACGGACCTTGAATTTCCTACCTATAAGATAGGGTCTTCAATGTTGTATGGATAACACTAACGCCATAAGTTCCTTCTCATAAGTGGATTTGGTTAATGATCTATCGGATAGGGACTTACTAAAGAAGGCTATGGGTCTCTTGCCTTGCATCAACACGGCTCCTAGACCTGTGCCCGACGCATCGCACTCGATGATAAAAGGTTGGGTGAAATCGGGCATGGCTAAGACCGGCGCGGTGGTAATGGCTTTTTGCAACTTCTCAAAGGCCTCACTACTCGCTTGAGTCCACTCAAAACCCCCTTTCTTAAGTAAATTGGTTAAGGGTCTAGCAATCTTCCCATATTCAAACACGAACCTCCTATAGTACCCCGTGAGACCTAAAAAAACCCTTAGCGCCTTTATGGATTTGGGGATGGGCCACTCTAAAATGGCTTTGACCTTTTGAGGGTCCATGGCCACCCCTTGCTCCGATATCACATGTCCCAAGTATTGTATCTTCGTATGCCCAAATTCACACTTTTTGAGATTAGCATAGTATCGGTTTTGTTGTAGGGTTTGGAGAACAAGTTTTAGGTGCTCAAGGTGGTCACTCCAAGTCTTACTATAAACCAAGATGTCATCGAAAAACACAAGCACAAACCTCCTAAGGTAGGGTTTTAGAGTCCGGTTCATGGCGCATTGGAACGTAGCAGGGGCATTGGTGAGTCCAAAAGGCATCACGAGAGATTCATAATGCCCCTGATGTGTTCGGAACGCTGTTTTGTGGATGTCTTTTGGGTCCATCCTAATTTGGTGGTAGCCGGCTTTTAAGTCTATTTTCGAAAAGTATGTGGCCTCATGGAGTTCATCTAGAAGCTCCTCTATCACAGGTATTGGGAACTTGTCGGGTATGGTGGCCTTATTTAGGGCCCTATAACCTATGCAAAAACGCCAACTTCCATCCTTCTTTTTGACTAGAATTACCGGACTAGAATACGGGCTATTACTAGGTCGGATTATGCCTGCTTGTAACATTTCGGTTATTTGTTTCTCAATTTCATTTTTTTGAAGGTGGGGATACCTATAGGGCCTTACGTTTATAGGGTCAACTCCGGCTTTGATAGGAATCTTGTGGTCTATGTCTCTAGCAGGTGGTAGTCCTCTAGGTTCCTCAAACACTTGGGTGAATTCCCTCAACACCCCTTCTAACTCTTCTCTATGGTTTCCCCCCTCAATGGTATTCAAGACATTCATATCATTATCAGCAGTTAAAGCATAGTTGTTTGTCGTGTACCCTAGGGTTGAATTCCATACCAATGCCATAGCTTCTATATCCCTAATTTTAATAAGATGCATAGGGGAGATTAGAGACTTACATAGATTAGGATCACCTTGTAGCTTCACTGGTCCCTTCTCTGTGTTGAATTGCATGCTCAACGTCTTCCAATTTGCCTTGATATCACCCAAGGTAGCCAACCAAGCCACTCCTAAGATGAGGTCCACACCACCTAGCTCGAATATTAGGGCTTCAATCGTATCTTCGTAATCCCCAATCCGGAATTTAACCCCTTTGCACTTGCCTTGTGTGTTCCTCCGGTTGCCGTCGCCCAAACGCACTTTGTAGATTTTTCCTTTGTCCACTTTCAGCCCAAGCTTGTGTACCAAACTAGGTGAGATAAAATTATGAGTCGCCCCACAATCAATTAATACCAGGACTTCTATGCCATTAATAATCACAATAATTTTCATGGTCTTGTGCTGTGTAAGCCCCTTTGCTGAGTGTTGCGAGAGCTCTAAGTTTGTAAGGTCCTCTTCGTCGTCCTCTTCCGATTCACCAGTGTTATCTTCAATTCTCCGAATTTCTCCCTCTCCGGTTACCTCTTCGTCTTCTGTAAGTATGATTACTCTCAGCCCACTTTCCGAACAACGATGGGTCGGATCCCAGGCTTTCCCACACGTATAACAGAGCTTCGCCTCTTTTCTCCGTGTGAACTCGTCGTGAGGTAGGTAGCGAACGCCTCTGTTGCTGCTAGAGTCGCTGCGCGTGGGCCCTGCGTCCCTCTTCGTGGCGTTGGAGGATGCCGTCGAACTCGCTGTCGTCCTCGAACTTCCTTGATTCTGGCTTCCTGGGCGTTTTGACCCAATCGGGTCGTTGCTTGACCCGGTTTGCGCGACAATACTGGATCCCCTGAAGCGTGCGTCGTTGAATCTTCGTGCTTGTTGCCCTGTGTCCCTAGGGTCCTTGTACATCTCCTCAATCCTCCGAGCCACAGCCATCGCTTTGACCAGCTTTTCTGGGCCTTGGACCCTCACCATATCCCGTATGTTCTTCTTCAACCCGGATACGAAATACCCTAAAGCGATTTCATCAGGAATCCCTTTTGCTTGCGACGCCAACATCTCGAATTCGCGTATGAACTCGCCCACACTGCCCTTCTGTTTGATTGACGACATTCGTTCATATATGGTACCTTGCGCACAATCATCAAAGCGCTCGATTAATGCCGGCACGAATTCAGACCATGTAGGTTCTCCTACCTTGTCGCTCCAGAATTGATACCAATGGTTCGCTTCCCCTTCCATACAGATGTACGCCAAATGCATTCTTTCAGATTCTTCCACTCTCTGCACTGCGAAAAATTTAAGCGCTCTGGAAATCCAACCCAAAGGGTCAATTCCTTCAAACGTTGGTAGTTCTACTTTCTTGACCCACGCCTTTTTCTCCGTTACTTCGTTCATTAGTGCCAGCGTCTTTGGTTCAGGTTCTTTCTTCTCACCGTTGACAGAGCCGTCATCGACGATTACCTGTTTATCTTTCTTGAAATGTTCTTGGATAGTTTTGATAGGCTCTCCAGGTGCGCCTCTATTTTATCGAATCTTTCTACTGATCTTGCACCTTGTGCTTCTAGATTGTTGAAGCGTTCTGTTGAATTTGCATCCCATAGTTCCACGCGTTCCCGTAGAGCAGATTGCTCGTTCCTCAGCTGCTGTAAATTCACCGTGGTTGCCTCTTGCTCGCTGGTTACGTTCCTCAACCGAGTTTCAATCTCCGCTGCTCTGGTTGCCAGCGCCGTTACTTCTGTGCTGTCTCCATGAGCCATATCCGGCAGGTAACGGACCAATTTGGTAGACCCTTTCCTTGATGTAAGAAAACTCACAGGGCTGGGATGGTAGCCAGTTTACCTGTGAGTGTTATTTTATTGCAAGAATTGGGAAAGAGATACAAATGATGCCCTAATTGTGAGAGCACCTGGCTGGTTCCAGGGTACACCTCTCACTACTCAATTTCAGAAATGATAAAAGCTACCCATGACAGTGCTGACCCCACTACTTATAGAAGTGTAGGGGGTGGCTAAGTCATTTACAGAAATACCCCCCTTCCCAACTAACAAACAGAAACAAAAACTACCCTAACAACCTGTTAACAACTGTAATAAACCACAGCCACAAACTTTTAACAGTTTATAGGGTTAGTTAAAATATAATAACAGTCACAAAGGGATAGAAAGGGTTTAGATACATTACCTTAGGTCTTCCTCCTTTGATAAACCCTTAAGGGCCTATTAATTTCACTTTGCTCCATGCACTTGTAACACGGTTCAATCCCCCACTGAAACCTTTTTTGTGTTTTTTTTTTGAAAAAAGAAGGCTGGAAAATTAAATAAAACGAAATAGCCATAAGTAGGACTCGAACCGAGTAACTGATACTCATAGGCGACCAACTTAGCCACTGCACCAAAGCTACAATGGTCATTACTAAAATGGTAATATTAATATATATAACTAAATTCTAAGTGAAAAATACGTGTATATATAGCAGTTTTTTAAAATTCTTGG
Source organism: Astragalus glycyphyllos (assembly GCA_963573325.1). Classification (NCBI taxonomy): domain Eukaryota; kingdom Viridiplantae; phylum Streptophyta; class Magnoliopsida; order Fabales; family Fabaceae; genus Astragalus; species Astragalus glycyphyllos. The sequence goes on from OY754307.1 coordinate 93,749,053, forward strand.
ACAGGCCGTGGCCCTCCCTAGTTTACACTAAGATCCGCCCCTGTTTAAGGGGTCCATATTTATGTATTTTCATCATTCTTATTAGAAATCAAAGTGAATGTTTTAACCAGAGTCTCTCTGTTTTCTCTCCAATTTTGATCCACAATTCTGATGTGATATTGATTTGCACTTTTGTATTCTCCCAAATATCACATTTCAAGCAACTGACCAACAAATCTGAGTAGAGATAGTATACCTACGTCGCATATAGTAAGACTTGTATTTAGTAGTTCTAGTTAATGCTCACTTGAATTTGTAAACAAAATATTTTTTAAGAAATGATCTCGGTGGTGCATAGGATTTCTTTTTTTGAGCTGGAGTTTATATATTTTTCATGTTTGAATCAGATGGTGGTGTCCTTGGGAAGTGGACCATGGGATCAACTATTTGGTGGAGGCAACACTCCTGCCTTTGCTGTGGCAGCTGTTGCAGCCCTTGCGAGTGGAATCATAGCTGTCGTGTCTATTCCCCGAACTGGTGCTAAAAAGCCTAGAAGCCCTGTATGAGGCATGTTCTTTCTGCTTTTGGCAAAAATTTCTTTTGAAGAAGGATTATGATATTGATTTGGTAGAAATAATTTGTATATAATTATGTCTTTTTTTTTTTTTACTTTTTTTGTTGTCTTTTTCCTATTACCAAAATCGCCCTCCCCAATTTATTTCTAATATGAATAATTTCAGACATTGTTTTATTTGATTCTCATTGGTCATTAGTTAAAGCCAATGGCCCAAATTTAGAGTGCTGTTATTTTCTGGGGTTTTGGAAGCTTCATGCTCTTTCCTTTTTCTTTTTAACTTCTTCTTGGTGATCCTGATGAGTGGGTGATCTGTTTAAAACAGTGAGAATGTCTGATTTGTTAACCATGAGGGACCCTCTATTGGCTGTAAGAAAGAGTGAATACCCTTGATGGATAAGGAACAATGTAAAAGAAGTAATTCATATAACACAACTTTTTCAAACATCCTGGCAACTCAAATGTAATCATAATAGCTGTCACCAAAATACTGATTAGATTATCTGCAATTAGTGGGGAATTTCTTCATTGTAAATCTGCCCCACCTGTGATAGATGTTGTCTTTAAAGGCTAAATGTGGTTTGAAAGCATTTGGGGCATCTTACATGGGTTCCAAAATTACTTGGGCAACATTCTTTCCAACCATGATGAGTTGCTGCTGATCGAGAATTATTCTAAATGAATAATTCTTTTATTTTGAGGCAATCTGTGCATTGGTGCTGTGCTTCAAGCATTGATATTTAAGAATCTTAGAAATTTGTGCGATTTGTTTGTATTAGTTTGATGAATGTGCTTAGTGGCCAACAGTGAATATGTTAATTGTGCTGATTGAGACATGGTTTAAATGCTCCTGGGCATAATATTTTTATTTGAACAAAATTCTTCAACGACGGGTTTGATTTATAATGGTCATTTAATGTGTACATTTAATTTATTTTTCTTCTTTTGAACCATAGAATAAATTCTAGTGTTAAATACGCATCACTCTTCATGAAAGTCTGATTTGCTTTCAATTTTTTGGTACAATTCCTGTTACTAAGACTGGAAGAGCATTTAAAAATATCAACCTTTATATCATCATTTCATTCGTCCTAACTCCTAACTAGTCCCAACTATTCAGTGATCCAAACTTCGATCCACGTGCCAACTGCACAGCTGGAATTTACCACTTTAGTTAGCCTGCAAAACTTTGGATTTATACTTTGCAGGTCAATTATAATTTACATTAATTAGTGTTAACAGTTGATGAGAAACAAGTAAATAGTACTACTAATTCTTACTACATATCTATAGTTTATCATGCTAATTTATAAAGATCCTGATAAATTCCGTTATCTTGTGTAGGAATACTGGTAAATGGTGGTCGCAGGTCTTTTCACATTAAATTGCATGTCATACATTAAATTCCGTTATCTTGTGTAGGAATACTGGGAAATGGTGGTCAGCAGAGTTCCAATAGCTTTGTAGTGTGTTCAATATTGTTACATTTGTGTCTCAATTAATTAAACCGAAATACAGAGCAATTGACTCGTCGAGATAAAGGAGCGGGAGAGTTGGGTAGAGTGGTTGGTCCCAGTCAGAAGCATCCACCTCTATGGACCGTGGAAATGGTTTTGCTGAAGGATCATTATCATTGTTAATGTCTAATTATAGTCTTGAAAAAAGAAATTTACTTTGTCCAATCCCAATAAGAAGATCTCTTTTGGATAGGTGACAGTAAATCTATATGCTATCATTGCGTGATCTTGAACTTGTATGGGTTTTTAAATAATTCAAATATTCAATCAAATCCCTTGGGTGGGATCTCTGAAACTTCCTCATCAGAGCACTTTGCCAATTCAAAGAGGATGCCATTCTTCGAATTCATTTTCATTCTTTGGAGGAGACTGGTTTTTTAAATTGTCCATTGTCAGAATTTCTGTTGTTGCTTTATTTTCCGAGCATCGGGTTCCCTTGCTCTGCTCTTTCATCAACATCAACTGGGTGAGCTTACAATGGAATCTGACATGGGATGGGATAGCCATTTGTTTCAGGGAATTTTTAATATTTCTTCTTATACCATACAATGAATCAAAATTAAACTGATTAAAGTTGCTATGTTTTGGAACTGACGACGGTAGAGTAGAGGTTCATCTGTTTCCTCATACAACGCCATGCTCTCCTATACAGAGACAGGTTCATCAGAATTACAATTAAATGGTTGTAATTGGCGCACGTAATTCTCTTTCCTGTGTTTCCCATCTCCCATCTGTCTCCACTCCATACGGCCAGCTAACATCATTCTCCATTAACACCTCAGGTGGTCCCTCCATGACACCAACACCTACCTCCATAGTCCATACATATATTTACATATATGTAAATAGATATAGATAACCTTTTTTTTTTTGGTGAAAAAGGGAAAGTGGGAAAAAAGGTGTCATATAATATTAATATCAACTGGGTTTGACCTTTTTTCTAACTCAAAAATCAAAATAAAATCCCAGGATGAAACTCATCTATTTTTTTTTTTCCTTTGAAAAAGGGCATGCCAAATCTCCTAGCTTCCTTTCAAGTAACCTGTAATTGATGAGTGCTTCATAACAGGAATCCTAGCTTTAATTTATATTAGTGTCTCCTATTGCTTGACACCAAAAAGTTCTTCAAATTGCAATCCAGATATTTGTTGATAACACGGTTGAATGGTAAAGGGGGGCCCAAATCCATCCTCTATATTTCGACCTATATACCTGCCAGGGTATCAAACATTCAACAAGAGATAATAGAAGTAGTACTGGTACACACAGAAGCCGTGTGGGGCCTACATCGGAGATGCAAGAGAAAACTTGCTTCCTCTGTTGTAGCCAAAGGGAATGTTTTGCCCGTTGAGTGCTTCTAATGGTCCGTCCATATATAGATTGTAAAGATTGTAAATGCAAATGGCTTAGAAATGGATTGGGAATGAATTGGACATGCATGGCTGCCTATGCAATGCCAAACATTTACAAATTAGCAACAAACAGCTACCGTGAAAACAACAAACAAAGAGTGTTGTGGTAAAACAAATGCCAACCACATACGTTTTGTATCTCTGTGTACCCTTGTCGTTTCAACACCAGAGAAGAAAATAATAATAATAATAATAATAATAATAATAATAATAATAATAGCAGTAGGGGAATTGGCTTCTTGGTATCAAATTTACTCCACTTGGCATTACCAGTTTGAGGATAAAATTCTTTATGTTCCATACACAGTAAAGTAAAAAGCTAAACGTGGTATTTCAAAAGATTATCCATTAATAACCATGGGAGTTTAAACCACTATTATAACTATCAAATCATGGATTTGACGGCTAAAAAAAACCATTGAAGCGAATAATTCCATCCATCCTAAAGATAAGACCGAACTTTTTGTTTCCTCTCCACGCTCAAAGGTAAGGAAACCTTTATGTGCTTCAATACAATTCTCTTCGGATTCCCTACCCAAATTGTATTTTCACTTTTTCAAATAAATAAAATAATAATATACTCGGTTGGTTGGTTGCCTCCCAAAAACTCCATAAGGCATTTCTTCCGTTTATCTTGCTCCCTCCTTCTATTTCACTTTTTTCTTTTTCTTTTTTCCTTCTCTTGTAACGGGATTAATTCATCTATCAAAAAAATGTCCCTTTATACTACTATAAATTTTAGCATTTCCTTCCATTTATGACACGTTACCTTTGTAGGGCCCAAAGCTTTCATGCATAAAAAGACACTTCCCTTCCTTCCCCTTCCTCCCATTCCCATACACACCAAACCCTCTTCTCTTTAACAACTTCAAACACACTAAGCCTAAGCCAGTAACCAGGATCTACCAAGCCTCTTGTATATTATCATTAGATATAACATATATCTATATACTCACCTTTCTCTTACTCCTGTATATATCCACTATGTGTAATCCAAGCTGCAAACCATCTTCAACAATATCACCATTTCTGTGTCCCACTACTGAAAGTAAAACCCACCAAGTCATAAATCCTCCTCCTCATGATCAAGTTCAAGATCAAGATGAACTTCACCGATGGCCAACTCCTAATGAGGTAATTAATATAAGAGACAAAAAATAAAATAAGAGAAAATATCCTAGTTATAATTAATAATAATTATTTTTTGTGAATGTAAATTAAATGAAGTCGCTAACTAGTTGCTTTCTTCTCTTTAGTCACATCACATGAAAGACAAATAATGCCAGTTTATGATTACCATACCCTTGATATTAACTATTTGTCATTATTATCCTTTGTTTCTTGCATTTTCAGGTCTTAGCAGAAATGAAAGCCATAGGCAAAATATCAGGTCCAACAGCTATAACAGGTTTAGTGTTATATTCAAGAGCTATGATCTCCATGCTTTTCCTTGGTTATCTCGGCGAGACAGAACTAGCAGGAGGTTCTCTCTCCATAGGTTTCGCCAATATAACTGGTTACTCTGTGATCTCTGGATTAGCCATGGGAATGGAACCAATTTGTGGACAAGCTTATGGAGCTAAACAATGGAAAATACTTGGTTTAACTCTTCAAAGAACCGTTCTCCTTCTTCTCACTACTTCCATTCCCATCTCATTCACGTGGTTTAACATGAAAACTATTCTCTTATGGTGTGGTCAAGACAAAGAAATATCATCCACTGCACACACTTTCATTCTCTTCTCTATACCAGATCTTTTCTTTCTCTCACTACTTCACCCTCTTCGTATCTACCTCAGAACACAAAGTATCACGTTACCGTTAACATATTGTTCAGCTATCTCAGTTATTCTCCACGTCCCTCTTAATTTCCTCTTAGTAGTTCATTTCAAAATGGGTGTAGCTGGTGTAGCTATTTCAATGGTTTTAACAAACCTTAACCTTTTTCTTTTCCTTTCATCTTTTGTTTACTTCTCTGGTGTTTATAAAGATTCATGGGTTTCACCTAGTATGGATTGTTTAAAAGGATGGTCATCTTTGTTATCACTTTGTGTTCCAACTTGTGTTTCTGTTTGTTTAGAATGGTGGTGGTATGAACTTATGATAATGTTATGTGGACTTTTAGTCAACCCAAAAGCCACTATTTCTTCAATGGGTATCCTTATACAAACAACATCTTTGGTTTATGTTTTTCCTTCATCACTTAGTCTTGGTGTTTCCACACGTGTGGGGAATGAGTTAGGTGCTAACCGTCCTATAAAAGCACGTTTTTCGATGATAGTTTCAATGTTTTGTGCTTTTGGTTTAGGTATTGGTGCTATGATATTTACTATCTTGATGAGGAATCAATGGGGGAGATTCTTTACTAGTGATGATGAAATTCTTAATCTAACGGCTACGGCATTGCCGATTGTTGGTTTATGTGAGCTTGGGAATTGTCCACAGACTACAGGTTGTGGTGTTTTGAGAGGAAGTGCTAGACCTACTGTTGGAGCGAATATTAATTTGGGCTCCTTTTATTTGGTGGGTATGCCGGTTGTTCTTGTTTTGGGCTTTGTAAGTGATTTGGGCTTTACTGGGCTTTGGTTTGGGTTGCTTGCGGCCCAAGCCTCTTGTGCTGCTCTCATGTTATTTGTTCTTGCTACAACTGATTGGAATGCACAAGTTGAAAGAGCAAAGGATCTCACCAAAACTTCACCAACTTCTTCTTCTGGGTTATTGCCAACATTTGCAAAAACAGTGTGTCACAATAATGAGGATCTGGCACCCTCACTTGAAACAGACCCACTCATTATAGTTAATTAATTAATTAACCTAGTTTTTTTTTCATTTTTTTTTCTGTCCACTCCTTGGGGAGAATCGAAATGAGAATCTACATTTATTGGATTGTACTGTTGGTGAAAAAGACACAGATTTTCCCCTGCTTTGCCACATTTTTCTAGCTAGGTGGTTTTATTATTAGTACAACTTTGTCACAGCGTGCTTGCATTAGACTGTATTTAGTTTTTTATTTTAGTATATTAAAACTATTTTAGATTTTTAAATACTTATTTGTTAAAATTACTTGACCAAGGTTATTTGTTGGATTGATTTGAGGTGATATATTTAAAATTCGTAATACTCCATTACAGAATATAAAAAAAACTGGTCAACAAAAGTTGATGTATCTGATCCAAATTTTGAACTAGATACATCAAATTCTGTTGATCAAATTTTGCTTATATTCTGTAAAGAATGGAGTATAAGTGATATTTACACATATAATTAGCAATTTCAGCACATAAATAAAGACGTGGACTCTAAGTTCAAATCCATATACATAAATGTGTGATAGTGTGTAGTGTTGTAAGTTGCAAACAAAATACTCCCTCCGTTTCAAATTGTTTGCAGTTTAAGGTTTTAGCACCCCCTTTAAGGAAAATGATTAGAAGTCTAGATTTTTTAAAAAGTGTTATCCAATTTACCATTTAACCCTTTATCTCTTTACATAGAAAAATGTGAATATTTTATTAAATGAAAAAGTTGTCATCATTAATAGGGGTACAAATGGAAAAGAACATTAAAAGTTACATTGAAATTCTAAAACAACAATCAATTTGGAACAAATTGATTTTGCTAAAATCGCAAACAATTTGGGACGGAAGGAGTACTATTATTACTTCATGGGACCGACCAAGTAAAAAAAATAAATAATAGCCATTGAGACAGTAGAAAGAGAAAGAAGATGGTGGGGTGGCATAATTACTTGAGAGAAAGAGAGGAGGAGCATCGGCTTCAGCTGTCGGTAGTTTTTGAAGGAAAACAAAAGTGAGTTTTCTGCCTAACTTTCCTGTTGTTCCCTTCCCTAAAAGGTAAATTCTTGACAACCTAAAAATGGAAAACCAACCTCTAACACACTTCGAACCATCGCCTAAACACACTTTCATTTCCCACCATCACATTCTCTTATTCTCTCTCTCTTCTCTCTCTCTCCCTCTCTCAATAAATTATTTATAAATAATGAAGTCGTACAATATACATTTGAGGCATGGAGAAAAAATCTCATATCCTAAACTCTCCCAATCATAGTTGAAAGTTTTACACATAAATGATTGCTCTTGACTTGATTATATTTCTTAACTAGTATTTTACCCGTGCATATGCACGGGTGATACTGTATGATCGGTGTATTGCTATGAAGTCATAGTAGTAATTTGAAAGATATTTATAAGTGGTGAACAATGTCCAAAATGTATGATTTGAAATTCAAAGTAGAATATGCGCATCCCCGTTGACAATCAGAATTACATCGATCCATAATAATGTATTTGGACATTAGAGGTAAAATATGCATCCTCGTTGGCCCTCCCGTATGAAGTCATAGTAGTAATTTGGAATATATTTATAAGTTGTGAACAATGTCCAAAATGTATAATTTGAAATTCAAAGTGGAATATGCATCCCCGTTGACAACCAGAATTACATCGATCCATAATAATGTATTTGAACATTAGAGGTAAAATATGCATCCCCGTTGGCCCTCGTGTTTGCATCCTCGTTGGCCCTCCCGTTGGCACTCTCGTTACCTCTCTCGTTGCCACTCCCATTGATAGTAGATGAGAAAAAAAAATAAAATGAGATGTAATAATGGCGTTATCTTCTTATAATAATGGTGCTCCTGTTGGTGCTCCCGTTGGCGCTCTCGTTGCGGTTTCTAATGGTGCTCCCGTTGGCTAAACTCGTTGCTGCTCCGTTGGCGCTCTCATTGCGATTTCTATTGGCGCTCCTCTTGGCGCTCTCGTTGGCGGTGTCATTGCTGCTCTCGTGCAGCTCACACAAAAAAAAGTGGATGGGATTTAATTGTTGTTTTTTTAGGAAAAGTAATTTTGGAATTTTTGCTAGCGGTATCGCTTTTTTGACAGTTGATAGTGGTTAAACTAATTGAGTTTAGTAGTTTGAGTAGATTAAAGTAACTAGTAAATTCTACATAGTTTAATATTAATTTTATGTAATTATTGATTTTTTTTATAGAAAGTAAATTACAAAAAAATGGTAGCTTAGTGTGTTGTTTGATTATGTTGATAGTAGAGAGAAGTGGAAAGAGTTAGAGAGATGAAAGAGAAAAGTAGATTTTAAAGTGAGATTACCCATAATGATAAAAGTGGGGGATAAGTTAATAATTTTGGTAATGTGTTGGTTGTATATATTGAAGTAGTCATTGCTGCTCTCGTTGTTCCTCCCGTGCGGCTCAAAAAAAATAAGTGAGATTTAATTGTTGTTTTTTTAGGAAAAATAATTTTAGAATTTTTGCTAGCGGTATCGCTTTTTTTGACAATTGATAGTGGTTTAAACTAATTGAGTTTAATAGTTTGAGTAGATTAAAATAAATAGTAAAATCTACATAGTTTAGTATACCAAAAAAAAATCAACATAGTTTAATATTAAATATTAGGCTTTTTTTTTCATACCCCATACTTATCATCCATACCCCATAAATTCATTTTGGACGAAAATGCCCCCAAGTTTTTTTAAAAAAATGTTTTTTTAAAAGTTTCCGGATTTACACATAAATCCGGAATAGGGATGTCAACGGGGCGGGGCGGGAACGGGTAGCAGCTACCCGCCCCATTTAGTGTAAATGGGACCCGGACCTGCATGGGTACCTGCTTAGCGGGTCTTAAATGGGTACTGTTTCTTGACGGGTTCCCGTGGGTACCCATTTATTAATAAAAATCTTTTTTTAAATTAAGGAAATGGTTGTGGTTGGTCGCTGGTGAGAGGCTGAGTTGGTGAAAGAATCAAGTGGAAAAGGGAAAGAAAATCAATCACTCTCTCTGTAGCTGTAGTTGATAATTGTGGTTTTGTTTAGGAACAAATTTAGGAACGAATAAAAACAAACAATGCTAACCGTGTTGTGTTTGATAATTGATAAAATCCAAAGTGAGAGTGAGAGTCTGACGGCTGAGTGGTGTGAGTGAATGTGAGGGAAATTTTTAGAGTTTCTATTACTAGCTATATATTCCGGATTTTTTTGCCATCCCTAATCCGAAACGTATTTCTTCAAGTTTTCCGGACGTTCCGGATTTACCGTATTTTCGGAATACAAAAAAAAACAAAAATATTCCGAATTTACGAAATACATTCCGGATTTATAAAAAATACTTTCCGAATTTATGGTAAATCCGGAAATTTCCCGATCACATTCTCTTATTCTTCTTCTCTCTCTCCCTCTCTCAATAAATTATTTATAAATAATGAAGTCGTACAATATACATTTGAGGCATGAAGAAAAAATCTCATATCCTAAACTCTCCCAATCATAGTTGATAACGAAAGTTTTACACATAAATGATTGCTCTTGACTTGATTATATTTCTTAATTTCTAGGGATCTAGCTAGGTCTGTCTATATAGAAAACACATTCTCTTAATCCTCTATATATGATTGCATGATCGACACGTGTCCGTGTTTGAAAAACATTACATTTTGGAAATGATGTGATCTCATAATTGTTTTCATAGCACACAATGCACACATGGTACGATGACTGGCGCGGACCATGTCCAGTAGTCTCACTTATAATCAACTAGCCTCATTTCCCGTGCGATGCACGGATGAGCTAGTATCGATGGATGTAAATACATTAAATCAACTCATTAATATTGTGAGTATGTGATTATTAATTAGAGACAGTTTAGTAAACTATTTATTTTTTCATGAAGCTAAGAAAATTAAATGCACAAAACTACTATTGTTAATTCTTAATATGTGTAAAGTTAGTTATTTTTGCTTATAATTACGTCCGGAGGGAGTACATCAATACATCATGCAGGGTTGAATAAAAACCACCATTAACATAAAAACACTTAAACAAAGTTAAAAGAAAATATTTGAGAGTTCTATTGTAAGTGAGGCTGAAATTTCCTAGGAAGAAAGTTAAATTATAAATATAAATTAAATGAAAATATTATACAGTAAATAAATAAACCGTAACACAAATATTAAATTTGAACATCCATAGATAATAAGAAGAAAAAATCTATTTTTTTAGTAATGTTATCTATATTCATCAGAAATATAAAAACTTAACCCATAATTAAATAGAAAAGAAGACGACACAATTAGAAAGTGAAATACGTACTTAGGTATCATGTCGTGTTTGATTTAAAACTAAACATCAGTTTAAGTATACTTCTAATACTCGTTGGTGCAAAATTATCAAAATAAAGAGGAAAACACCAATTTGGACATGCAAATTTTTTTCTGGATCCTAAAATACCCCACAACACAATGCCTGACATCACACTTTATGTATTTTGTCACAATTTTTTTTGTTTTTCATCAAACTGCTTATTGAGAAACAAACGTCGCATATTTAAATATCTAAAAAATTTCGGGACACTAAAATACCCCAAAATACACTGTTAGCGTCACAGTCTACGTATTTTGTCACAAACGTATTATTATTTTTTAGGTAAAATACCATCCGGGGTCCCTTAACTTATTTTCTGTTTTCGCTTAGGTCCCTTATGTTTTCGTGTTAACGAATAGGTCCCTTAACTTGAAAAAACATTGCACTATTGTCCTATTTAACATTTTAACGTTAACACTGTTAAACGGTATCTGATGTGGCCATTACAGTGCCTATGTGTCGTAATCCATGTCATTTTTAATTATTTTTTCCTGACACGTCATTTTATCTTAATTTTTAATAAAAAAACAAAAAAAACTGAAAGGGATTCAACTTAATCTTCAACAGATCTTCAACAAAATCGCTTTTTCGTTTCCAAATCTCCATCAACAGATCCATTAATGGGCTACTGTATTATCTTCATTTTTTCGTTTCTGGATCTATAATCGTTTCCATATAATCGTTTCTTCGTTTCTGGATCCAAAATCGATTTGAAACTTCATTTCCATAATCGCATGAATTTGGAGACGAAATCGTTCATGAAATCGAAAGAAATCGTTTTGCAACATCGAAAGAAAACGCACGAAATCAGAAGAAGAAATCCTTCAAGAAATCGTCCAGATTTTGGGATAATGAGTATTTTGCGAATTTGAGTCTGGGTTTCATGAAATCGAAACCGAAACTGAATCTGGGTTTCATGAAATCAAAACTGGGTTTAAAACTGGGTTTCGATTTCAATTTGGTTTTTGATTTTCGTTTCTGGGTTTGATTTAGATTTATGTTTTTGGGTTTGTTTCGATTTCAATTTCGTTTACATCTATGGTTTTGGATTTCGATTTCGATTTCGTTTTCATCTATGTATGGGTTCCAATACTTTCAATTTTGTTTTTGTTTCCATCTATGGGTTTTGATTTTCAATCTGGTTCCAACACTGTTGTTGTTGACGTTAATGCCTTACAGGGAGAAGACGTTGAACAAACATTCATTTTTATTTTTATTTTTATTATCATTAAAAATTAAACTTAAAATGACATGTCAGTCAAAAAATAATTAAAAATGACATGCATTATGACACATAGGTACTGTAATAGCCATATCAGATACTGTTTAACGGTGTTAATATTAAAATATTAAATAGGACAATAGTGCAATGTTTTTTAAAGTTAAGGGAACTATTCGTTACTACGAAAACATAAGGGACCTAAGCGAAAACAGAAAATAAGTTAAGGGACTCCGGATGGTATTTTGCCTATTTTTTACCAAACCGGTTATTTACAAAGAAACTTCTGATATTTGAAGAGTTAAAATTTTCTCTGAATCCTAAAGTACCTCAAAACATACCACTTAACATTTCACTTTACGCATTTTGTTACAAAGTTTTTTTTTTCACCATGAAGCACACCAGCACACTGTTTAGCATCTCACTTTAGGTATTTTGTCATGATATTAATTTTTTTCACCAAATCAATTCAAAAACAAAATTTGTATATTTAAACATCTAAAATTTGTTGAGACCTTAAAGTACCCATTAAAATATAAAACAGTAAAAAAATGCAAAACCTTAAAATATAAAAGAAAAAAAACTAAAATAAAGGAAGAAGAATAAAAAAATGAAGTAGTATAAAGAGGAAAAAAAAAAGCAAAAAAAAGTAAAGGACAAAACAAAAAAAGCAAGAAGAGAAAAAAAAAAGTGAAAGTGGCGGCAAAGTGACAAGCCGCATATATGTATTAGATGTTTTAAATCACTAACTAATGCATATTATGCCGTACTTACTGTATATTTTTTATGGGCAAATATTACTGGTTATTTATTAGTTAGGAGTGAATGAAACGTTAGCTTTCAGTTTCTAAGATTTGAACCTTAGACCCTGGTTTTCAAATTTCTTCATGTCTCTTAACTCTTTAACTGAGACATCTTCTTGGGACACTGTACTTACTATATACTTTCAAATAGATAGTTCAGTTAGTAATGTGATCAGAAACAAAAAGAGTTTAAGCATGAAGTTCAGAGTTCAAAAAAAAATAGCTCGAGGAGAGCTGGTATATTGAGATACCACTATAGGGGACATTCATACACTCAGCACCGTTGTAGCCAGTGGCGGAGCCACATACTATTGAGGGGTTCACCCTATAGAAATATTTTTTTGACACACCTGAATATTTTAAATTGCACCAATAGCCTAAGTTTCGCACCCATTTGGAACAAAGACTCAAATTTAATTTACCCAAAACACAACACAGTCACTGTTTCACGCACGCACAACTCTCTTTCAGACCCTCACGTTCTCTACGAGCTCTCTCACTCAACTCTCTTCTCTTTGAGCGAGTGTTATATTTTGTTGTTTTCTGGACCAATTTCTTTTTGTGCTTATTCTTTCGAGTCGTGGACACCACCGGACTGGACTTATCAGCAACAGATTCATGGATCATAGGATTATCAGCGTCGTCTGATACATCACCCAAAGCTTCCCCGAAATGTCTGATGCTGCCACTAGATTAACATCAGACTCAAAGGCGAATAGCGAATCAAGCCTGGTGATGGGAGGCTGAGTGGAATCACTACCAACCCGACTAGCTTCAAAGGAGCTAGGGGTCGAAGCATTAGGCAGCTTATGGATCACAGGCAATTACATACTATCATCTGAAGCAATCGAGACATGCACAGTTTGCATAACCTTTTCTCTAATCTCATTCGAAGAATTATATATATGTATTTGATTTTGAAGGATTGTAATGATGAAGGAGGAGTACTGAAGGAGGAGTTATAATGAAAATGATAGTAGAAACAGAAAGATAATTTTGGTAATATATGCTCTTTAATGTACATTGTGAATGCTCTATCATGTACGATAAATAAATAAAAAGAAAGAATGGGATTGAAGACAGAGAGAGAGAGAGAGAGAGAGACAAAGACACACGCAAATAGAGAGAAGCATCTGCAGAGAGGAAAGCAAGCAGTAAAAGAATTATAACAATAATTGGTAATAGAAAAAGAAGGCTAATTTGATGCATATATGGGGGATTGGAGGGGCCCTGTTTGGAACTGCTGAAACAAAATCCAGCTATTATTGCCTCTGTCTACTTCTCACATGACAAAAAATTTTGGAGCAGTGCCTCTGCATTGCATTACCATTTTCCCCACCACCTCAAACTACACTCCAATTATTTTTATCTCTACTACAAACCAACACCACCAGAACACTATTATTATGATCATGCATATTTTTTTCTCTTCTTCATGTCTACATTTTTCTACATGAAAAGATATGGTATAGGGCCCATTTCATTTGCAGTTTGGAGTGGTACAACCAAGGCCAAATTTGTCCTCTTCTTCTTCTTTATTCTCCCTTCCTACCTAGTGCTTCAATCCACTTCTCTCATCTCACCTTATCTTCTATTTTTCAACTTTTATACATAACAATATCCCCATCTCTATCTATCTATATCCTAGTATTACTGTGAAGTTATGCACTTGTGGCAAAGAATTGTCTTTGTAATGGGTGGTATGGCATCCACTTTTCCTAGATTTCTTAGTGGGTATCCAACAATTTTTTGTTTCCAACATAGATTTTGTGGATATGCAACCCCTACAAAGTATCTTACTCTTATCACAACAAATGCATTTTTTACTCTCTTTTTTATAGTAAAAAAGAGGAGTATTAATAACGAGTAAAAGGTGTATTCAAACCCATAATATCAAGGATAACTACATTCTTTGCTTGCTTAATGGGTATGGTTCATTAATAAAATAGGTAGACAAACCGGGTTTATTCAGATTGGTGGTCTAATCCGATTCTTTGTTTGCTTAATGTATAACTCCTCATTGTGCTTGTAATGGGTTGGAGTACCCCTAATACTCCTATTTAATCCATTTCTCTTATCATTTAAAAAAAAAAATCAAGGATAACTACATTGAGGATTAAATCACCCGAATAGAACCTAGCGGATTGTGACACCAATCAGAAAAACATAGCGTTCCTTCGAAATGCATTTTTACTATATATAATGTATGTTTATGAATTTATATAAGTTGTCTCAGCAAGATGGGCGAGTGGTGGACTTACGTAGTTGGGTTGATGGTACGTGGGTATGGAGCAATCACTCAAGAGAGATGTGATGCTTCTTCACCTCCGGTTGCCCTGAAGCAGGAGGTGGATACCTGAGCATGGTCGGGCGATGTGTTAGGATTGTATTTGTTCTGATAAGCTTATGCGAGACTTACGATAGTATCTTCTGTTAGTAATTCAAATGTGAGTGGTTAGTCCTACATCGGCTAGGAATGAGCTACATGAAGGATATATAAGAGAGTGGATCTATATTATATAAGGCTTTTGGACGGAGATGTATGGTGTCCAAGTCTCTTGATAGTTCTTGGTCTTTAGCTCGTTGTTGCTCTCAATGCTCCCACGGACTATCCAACATCTTCTACAGTCGTAGGATTTTTCGATGACCAAGCGACAAACTTGGGTAGGTTATTTCGGAGCCACCCTTCCTAGGTTATTGCTTTCTCTTAGCCGTTACTTCTATATAGAGTTCCCACTCGATCAAATTTTGGTTCGACGACGAGTAATTATGAATCCTACTGATGCTCCCAACGTGTTTTGTGGGGCCCTAGAGGAATCAACACAACATATGTTTATGTGCTCTAATTTCGCACAATGTGCGTGGTACGTGGTCTTTCGATGGTTAGGCTGGCAGTTAGTCTTGTCGTCTGACTTATTCTACCTATTTTCTGTTTCTGCTATTTTGGCCGGGGGCAATGGGTCAAAGTTTGAGTCTGAAAACTCATTCCTAGCCCTCCACTATTTTATACCAAATAACTGTAAACACATTTTATTTTCTACTTTTTTATTTCCTTTTACTCCCTCCCATTTGCTTTTAACTAGCCAAACAAAGCAATAGTGTGATTAGGAGAGTAATTTGTTTTCTCTACATTGTGTACTATACAAGTGGAGGTTGGAGATGCACATACAAGTCACATGCAAGGGCGGAGCCATATATGTGGCTACAAGGGCCCTAACCCCCCTGTGTTTTTTTGTTTTTTATACATAGTATGTCATTCTTTTCTCTAAACTCTTTCAATGATATTTTCAAATATATTAAAAAGAATGGGTAGTATATTCAATGCGTCTATTTTGTATATAGATTTAGAGATCGCAACACAGACTATCCAACCTGCATTGGGATCAGACATTTTTAGGTTGGGCCAAATAGCACCAACATGCACCAAATAAATGCTCCTTATTACCTTAATTTTGGATAAATTTTATTGTTAATAAGCCATCTTACTTTCTTATAACCACTCGCACCTAAGCTTTGGAGATTCTTAGCTCCATGTCTAGTTACATGTAAACTATTTTTTTTGACGCGTATGAAACTATTATTTCACTAATACACTCTATTAATCTTTTGCCCGCATGTTATCGCATATACCACATGTAGGCTTATTCCATGACCAGCCATTGAGAAAATGACGTATGTCTTGCATGTTAATTAATTAGGTAACTTTTCATTTAAGTTAAGTTGTATAGTTCACCAATTGTACATTCATATAAAGTGCAACTTTTCACATATTAAAAAAATGCATTAGAGACATATCTGTGAGGCCGCCCCATATGTCCTAACTATAACGGTATGGTATAGAATAAACCTCATAATTCAAAAAAAAGGAAAAGCATAAAGTAGAATATATGAATAAGGATTAAAGAATCACAAAACATGTTTTAATTATAAGAATTTTATATTTATTCTCAATGACTTTATTAGAGAATCGCTTTAATTAATTAATCTGGCAATGAGTATATATGCACCTTTCCCTCTTATGTCTTATCACACACCAACCCATTTCTTAATTAGAGAATGAATGGAGGAGGCATCGGCCTTTGGTTGCTTGTGCTTTTTCCCTTTTACCATAACAAGTGTGAGCCTTTCTGCCGAGGAAACATCCAAATCCTGTGTGTGTCAAAACCTAAACCCCTATATTTGGTGTTTTGATTCCTTTTATATTTGTTTGCATTCTCTGCCTGCTAACTTTCTTTTATTAAAAGATGCTAGATATGTATGGGTATAATATTAGATGGGAGTCGTCATGATTTTGTCCTTTATTAAAAGGCGTTTCGGTGGGTTAAAGATGTGAGTGTTATAAGCTACTTTTGGCCTTGATTTTCAAGCAATATGAGACTTTTTGGCGTACGGAACAAGAACCCCTCGAGTCAAGACCAAGGGGCTAAAGGGCCTGTGGCCCCCACCTGGCGCATCATTGTTTTGTTTCAACCCTGGCCCCCATAATGCGCAAAACTATTACTAACATGTGACTTTGTATGAGAATATTATTGCACCGTAGAAAATTTGACTCTTACAATACATTATTTTTGTGCATTATACACGACGTTTAACAATACAATTTGTCTATGGATAAAAGTTTTCACCACCGCTAAATACCTTTTATCCACGGTTTTTAACATCTTTTAATTATCGCTTGGTATTTTTTACCAATAATTTTTTAACTATCACTAACAACGTTTGGGAATAGGTCATTTTTGTTCTAGTTTTGTGTTCTTTTTTTTTTTGGTATATTGTTATAGTGTTGTATTCTATTGTACCCTTTTGCATTAGTAACTCTCATTACAATACAAATGTTCTTTATACGGTTATCCTTTCTTTCAAAATAGAAATAAAAAAGAGTAAATATTAGAAATTAGAAATATTAGAAACATACGCCAACAACTAACGTACTGTTGGTCTAGTGGTATAAGTTATCCTGGGATAGAGAGGGCGATGTGGTGCTCCCAGGTTCGATTAGGTGTTGGCCATTGCGAAATTTGCTCATAAGCACAAGTAGAGACAAATATTTTATTGAAAGCGTTGAACACTTTGTGAATAGCCAACAATGATCTGAACCAAAAAAGAAACATATATATGCCAACGGAGGTTTCTTAGAGGGCCAACAGAGGTTGCTTAAAGGGAAAAATCTTCTCCCTCACAGTAGCTTGGTTCAAATTATGAATTCTTTTAGTAACATATAGTAGAGAGGCTATCTATACTCCTTTTCCTTTTGAACCTATTTATATAAGGAAAAAAAGCATTTTTCCAGATTCATTCAATAATTAATTTATCTAGACTATATTATAGTCCAGATACATTAGTTATTCAATATAAACATAAAAAATGTGTTTTTGCTTATGAATAGGTCTAGAGTAGGACATAAATAATTAATAACTCATTGCATAGGTTGATACTCGATGATTTTCACTGATTTTACATAATTAATAGTGTGCCTCCTTTATTCCCAAAAAAAAACTTTTTTTTTGATACAACCCAAAAAAAAAAGGTATGGAGAAAAATTAGAAAGATTAAAAATAAATAAAAATGAATATAAACAAAATAAAAAAAAATGGCGAATTTTCTATATTGTTTGAACGGAAAGGAAATGAAAAGAGAAGCAAAAGTTACTCTTTGATTATTTGGTCAAATCAAAAAGTTAGATAAATAAATAATAGGGAGGCGAGCAACAAACAATCTCCTCCTATCAATAGCCATTCTATGATTAGTAATAAGAGTTGGTTCGAGTAGTAGCTGAACTTGGATTTCAAATTAATGTATTAAATTTGAGTTTCATCGTTGGTAAAAATATAAGCGTACGGGATTCGAATCCTGCTCCTCCCTCCCCTCTAACTACTAACACACTAATTTATAACCACTTTATTTATAAAAAACGATAAAAACAACGCATTGATTGAACTTCACACGGGTGAATTTTAGTTTAAAGGTGAATTTTTGAAATCTAAAATTTTCAATCATTCAAAGGACACAACACGTGTGTATTAACTACACGTGGGGGTCAGTGCAGTGACAATGTATATGGCCCTCACTTAAGCTATAAGCTATAGCTCTCCTACGTTTCCGACATTGCACGGTACGTAGTGCTCCCAACCAAACAAAGTCTTCGTTTACGGTCTAAGATTTGTAGAAATCCATGTTGTGTACGGCTCAGAAATGGCAGAGCAGTGCAGGAAGGAAGGCATCTTCTTTTGAATTTTGAACAAGCAGATTCCATATACATTCATGCACCCAACCTTCATATGCCTTCCATTATTGGTTTCCTAATTGCTAGCTAGGTCTCTTGTCTAGCCATACCATGTAGTGTGTCAATGATTTTAATTACTCCACTTTGCCTATCCACTAATTAACATGATTATTGGTCGGTGTTGACCACCGCTAGAGAACTATAGGCATAGTTTCGCATTGGTTAACATGAAACTCTACTATGAGACATGCATAATCCTAGTGACCTAAGTCTTATGTGGTCGAGACCCATAGGAAAATCGATTCCTTCATGTGAGTTTATGGTGCAGATAAATCTCAACCATCTATTAAATAAGATAAAAAAATGAAAAAATGTGATTGAATGATGGACATTAAACACTTGACATCTCAAGTGAAAACTCAACTTGAGAGAATCTGTTCCTAAAGCGGAGGATGACGATTCGTGATTATTGTAAAGATTGAGGTTTCATTATAGTTCTTTACGAATTACTCTTTGATTCTATTTTCTTGGTAATTACTCTCTTGATTCTATTTATAAGAAAAATTTGTGGTTTTAAATTTATTAAATGATTAATGTATTTTATTTATACATTTAGATACACCGGTTATTTAATTAATTTAAAACTAGAAATTTTTCTTATAAAATATTACTATAGGAAGTATTTGAAATGACCCTTTAAAGCCAAGTAAATTTCAATAGGTTAGGCAATTTAACTAACACGTGGAGTTATTTTAAATTTTCTTTCTGTTTTCTAACGTTAAAAACTTGCTTATATATGATTAATATTATTCTTATATATAATTTAAATTGCAATGAATATCAACTAAAAAATTTTAATGATATAAACATTTTTCTCTTTGGCTAGCCTTTGGATTACATCATATAAATAAATTCTTAATTATTGAACTTTTTTTTATATAAACATTATATTATAGATAAGCTTGTTAATAGTTTATTAGTAGTTATTTGTGTTAGTTATCATTGTTAGTTGTTATTTTCTTCTTTTTCATATGAGCTTATATGTATAAATAGGGTCAATTGTATTCCTGGTTAATTTAATTGATCAATTACCAATAATATTTTTTTATTATCTTTCTCTACTTTTCCCTCATATGAGTTCTATCAAGAAATGTAGTTTGGTATTAGAGAGACTAACTATTGCGCTATTTTTCTCTCAAATTTTTTTGATAAATTTTATACAAACTTATCTCTAATTTTTAATATCTAAGAACTCCTAAACAAGACTCTAAGATAGACAAAAAACAAGATTCCAAGATAATAGTAGAGAAATTAACCACCATCGAGTTTCTTCGACACAAGGAAAAACCTAAAATTTGAGAGAGAACGTGTTTAACATTAAAAGGGGGGAGCAGTAGAGATTTAATCACTTGAAAAAACTTAGAGTTTTTCACTTGAGATGATTCTTTCCCGCAAATCATTATCACTTCTTATGGCAAGCCCAAACCAAGACGAATCCAAATACTTTTAACATTAATTTATTATTAACTAATTTCACATATTTTTAGGAGTTATATTATATCGGGGATCGATTATTGCAATCGAATGCTAGTCGGCCCTAGTTTTTAGTGAGGAAGCTCCATCTTCTCTCTAACATTTCTTCTTCATCATCCATTAGGGACAACGATTCACTGCAGTCAAAGAAACAACATCCATTGGATTACCCTAACATGTAATGTCAGACCTCCATTTTATTTATATATAACAAAATAAAAATGTAAATAGGAGAGAGATAGAGACAAGTGCGGTAGAGAATACATCCATCCATTAGAGAGTGGTGGTTTTGGGTTATTTTTTTGACTCGGAATCACCCCTAGCATCATTCTTTCTCTCCTTTCATCTAAATAAGTATTATCACATAGTTTTGAGTTTTTTTTATTTCATCGTCTAAGTGTGATGCCGTTTGTTTTGTTCGTCATCTGGTGCGACGAATAGTTTGGTTTTCCCGTCTTGTTACGGTGTTTGTTCTATTCGGATTGATAGATCAACTTCGACTTGTTGCAGATTCAACTAATGAAGACATGACCGTCAACTCTACAGATCCAGAGGCATGGTATACTCTGGTGGCTTTAATTAATTTTGTCACTTATGTCAATCTTTCTCCGTTTTATACTATTAACTTGGATGGTGTGTGCTTGTTCACAGATTCATCTTTTTCAGCTTTAATGACATGATTTGTATTGTTTTTGATGCAATCATTCATTTGAATGATGGAATACATTAGTTTTAGTTAAAAAGATATATTATATCGGGGACCAAACTGCAACTGTAAGGATGAACTGTAGCAGTACTGCGATGGCTTTCTTTCCAAGACTGGTCCCCATTACATGCATGTGTGTCGATCTATTGGTGTTGGACCATTTTTAATCCTTTCTGTTAACATCCACAAAAGGAACTGACACATGCGAAAGCAATAGGAGAATATAACTTTGAGGGAGAATTGCTAGCTTTGGTACTGTTTATAGGGAGCACAAATTGTCATTTGTCTTGCAAAACAGTCATGAGTTTCTCTTTTCATTACGTATTACACAGGGGGCTCGAATAGACTAGGGTTAATTTCAATTTGATGAATACTTTAGGCATTTTGCTAGAGATAATTGTACTTCTACTAGCTGCAAGTTTATTCATGCAGCTACTGTTGATGTATGTTTTTGTTGTTGATTAGTATTCATGCAGCTACTGTGTTAATCTTCGACTTGTTGAATGAACTTCTTTGATTATCAAAAACAATTAGAGATAAGAATGGACGAAGATCCTCTCCATTAATCCAAAGCTTCTGGCAAGAGAGATAAGAACCTATGAGGAACATCACACACTTTAACGGCTCTGATCCCAACCATATTGGCACCAATACCCATGAGCATAAACATCGTTATAACTGAAAAGAAATAAAACCAAACCTAGAGAGGTATGCACAAGCATCACTATAACGGCTCTGATCCCAACCAGGTTGGCACCAAATTCATTAACAATCATTTGCAGCACACCAAAAGTAGGAGGCAAAACAAGAAACCAATCCATCGAAGGAATGAATGAATTAACAAAACTTGTAGTTAGGCAAACTTAACCTATTCCTTAAAAAATCCTCAGCAATGAAGCTCGGGATGATATTCCACCAAGTATATATAACCACTTGAATTAGTTCCATGACCTGCAAGCTTATCAGCACAAGCATTACCTTCTCTATAAATGTGGGTGCAAACGTAATTCATATATCTAGTCAAGTATAAACAATTGTTCCATCTGTTGCGAAGCTCAAAGGAACAACATTACTCCAATTGAGAATCACAATCTAACCACAAAAACATCCAACCTTTATCAAAAGCAATCTCGATAGCCAACATAGCTCTAATAAGCTCAGCATGCAGAGCATAACTGTTACCTATCGAGGCAGAAAAACACCCAAGGACGGCAGCACTCCTGTCTCTAACAAAAGCTCGATGAATTAAAATTCTACGCCTAAAATATTCTAATGATCTCTTTATTAGTTACAATATATATGTTAGCTATCTTAGGGTGTGCAAAGATACTAAAACTAATTAGTTTTGCACAATGTTTTACAATATATATGTAGTGTCTTTACATAGAATTGATTGGTGGGGAAAAACTAGGTTTTAAAACGTGCATGGCTGCTTTTATTTTTATTTTTTTAATTACTTTTTTTAATAGACAAATGGTAATAGTTGGTAGTTAGGGGAGGGAAATTAAAGTTAGTTTCCTGAGTTTGAATCCGAGACCAGACTTGTTGTTTGATGGCCTTCAATATTCTTAACTTGTCAATTGAGCTACCTACTCGACTTGAGATATGATTGATTTTATTTGTGGTTGCCCTTGGTTTGGCGGTGGGAGGTGCTAAAAGTGCTTTTGACATTCACTTTCGTGATTTCAGGCTGAAAATAGTTGTTTGGCTGCTAAATGCAAAATCAATTTTGGGATTTTTTTTTGTACCCCCACCCATTGACTCCATACCCCCACGAAAAGGCGAAAAGTCGAAAATACCCCTAAAAAATTTACAAATTTACAAAACAATTACCATTTGTCACTTACATACGATTTGACCAGTCAAATTTCAGAGCGCATCGTATTTACCTCGTAGGAGATACATACGATTTCCACCAAAATTTCTCATCGTATTTACCTATATACGATTTCCTCCAGAACCTGCAAAAACAAGTAAATCGTATTTACCTTTTTATAGATAAATACGATTTCCTCAAATTTTTCGCATCGTATTTACCTCTTCTTCGGGTAAATACGATTTCTATTTTTTGGTAACTAACCTATTTTTTTTCCAGTGTCTTCTTATCGACAAACTGACCAGGCGTCGTCTTCCGCTCCCAGCACACGCACCCGCCGGAGAGTTGCGGGACACGCCTCCACTAGGCGTAGGCGCGCTGAGGTCAGACAGCCCCCAGAGTTTGAGTACGAGCCGGGCCAGCAGCACCACCCGTATGAGGAGGAGGACCAGCATATGGGCGAGCCTCAGCAGCAGTTCTATCAGGGCCAGGATTAGCATATGGGCGACCCTCAGCAGCAGTTCCACCACGACCAGGAGGAGCATTCTCTATTCATTGGACTGGAGTGTCATGTCTGCTACTGTGTTCAGCTTAACCCGGCTAGTGAAATTTATTTTTTTACATTGTGTTTGTATTTAAATTCATCTTTTTTTACATAGCATAATTTTTTTTTTTAATTTTTTTAAAAAACAGATCTATGAGCGTAAAGTGAAGGCTACGAACCACGGTAACAAAAGCTAGCTAAGAGACTCTTGGTCAATTCCCAGAACCACCAGTTTTGGGAGAGGTTCACAGCTTCAGGTTTGGCCCCCCTCATATTGACACGACATACTACTGTGGACCACGAGCTGCTGTCCGCTTTTGTTGAGAGGTGGCACCAGGAGACCTCGTCATTTCACCTACCATTCGGTGAAATGACCATTACTTTAGATGACATCTCCTGTTTGCTGCACCTTCCGCTCTCAGGCCGATATTACAGAGCACCGCCCACTAGTATCACCGTTGATCAGGCAGTTCAGCTTGCTGTGGCATATCTCGGGGTTACTGAGGAGGAGGCCCTGCTGAGTGTCGACTTGGTCAGGGACCGTATTACCGTTTTAGTTGGCTAATGGACATACACTACAAGAATTTCAGTAATTTTCGGCGGACAAAATCCGCCGGTAATAGCCACAATCCGCCGGAAAATGGGCATTACCGGTGGATTTTTTCCGCCGGTAATTCACTCGTCGGTAATGGTTACCGGCGGAATTTCCTCCGGTAATTACCGAATTACCGGCGGATTTTTCCCTCGGTAATTACCAGCGGATTTTCCGCCGGTAATGAATAAAAAAATTAATTTTTTTTAAATTTTAAAATTTTAAATTTTAAATAAGAATTTCGTTTTTTAAATTTAAATGTTACTGTATCTAAGTTTTGTCCAATTTCAAATTTCCCCTTGTATTTGTACCGGTTGGGGTGAGAATCAAGAAGTATGAAGGAATGAAAGAGAATATGTGAGAATAAGAATGAAGTGAGAAGAATGAAGGAGTGAGAATGAAGAATGAAGAATGAAGGAGAGATGAGAAGTATTAAAATTGGAGAGAATGGGAAAAAAGAAATAAGAATGAATGAGTGAGAATGAATAAGAATAAAGAAAAAAGGAGAGATATATAGAGAAATTTATGTAGATTGGAGAGTGTGAGGAAGAAGAAGAAGAAATATAAGATAGAGAAAATGTATAAGAGAAAGAGAAGGAAATAAAGAATGAAATGAGAGAATGAGAGGAGTGTAGGAGAAAGTTTTATTTATAGGTGATTTTTTGAAATTACCGGCGGATTTTTTTCCCTCCGAATTTTTCCGGCGGATTTTTGAAATTACCGGCGGACTTTTTTCCCTCCGAAAATTACCGGCGGATTTTGAATTTTTTTTTTTTTTTTGCAAAATCCGCCGGTAATTTTCCGGCGGATTTTACAGTTTTTTTTGTTTTTACGAAATCCGCCGGTAATTTTTCGGCAGAATAAATCCGTCGGAAATGTACAGACGGAAAAAATCCGCTGGAAATTCATGTTTTTCTTGTAGTGATAATTGCTGCATCGTCCATTTCTGCTGACATGTCTCCTGCTGTCAGGGCGATGATCCTTCTGGTTCTGAGTTGGAGCATCTTCAAAGTGAAAACGTATGACAAGGCTGAGGCCAAGTGGCTGCTGCTGCTTGAGGACCTTACTGTTGATGGTGCTGGATCATATGCATGGGGTGTGGCTGCACTTGCTCATATGTACGACCAGCTGAACTATGGATCGTTGGACCAAGCCAAACATTTAGCTGGCTACCCCTCAATGTTACAGGTAAATAATTATGTTTTTAATTTAAATAACTCAGTTATTTATCTTTGCATTTCAGAGCTGGATTTTATGGTACTTTCCTCATCTGGGGGAGAGGCAGCCATCTGAGGTACACACACCACTTTGCGGGGTTTGGAAGAGGAAGAAGACAGATGCACTGAAGTTGGTCGATTACAGGCGGAGGATTGACGACCTCACTACTGATGATGTATGTTGGCGACCATTTGAGGGTCATCGGGATGTTAAACCCTTCGAGCATGTTGCACTCTACAGGGGTTTCCTCAGCTGGGGAGACATCACCGTTCCCTACATGCCAGATAGATGCCTCCGCCAGTTTGGGTATGTCCAGGTCATCCCACGCCCCCCTCTCACCGGTCGTCCTAGCCATGATGACTGCATTTTCAGGATTTCCCACTATTTGCCCACTATGCACGAGGTGCTTCAGACGACTTGGCCTGCTTGGGATTTGGGTGAGGTTGCTGCGGACTACTTAGACTGGTACGTTAGAGTATCTATTCCCAGGCTGTTGCCGGTTGCACCACCACCACCAGAGCAGGCAGCTGCACCACCACCCCCACAGTGCGATCCAGTTTGGGTACAGAGTGTGATAGAGGTAGTATAGGAGGGGCTTCGTCGCGGGCATATTCGTATGGCCACTCCGACATACGCTCGTCTCTACCAGTTGATGCAGATGCTAGATATAGAGACCGATGATTAGGGCCTTTTATATTATTACTTTTATTTTATGTCTGTACTTTCTGGATTTATTTTTGAACTCTTTTATTTTATATCAGTTCATTACTATTTATTACGAGTTTACTTAAAATTTCTATTTCATTCATTCGATAAAACAAAGTTACATAAAAGGTAAAACATAACAAACTAAACCCTAATATTCTGGATCTCGCAAACGACTTAAAATCTCATTCACGCTCCGTTGTGTTTCTACGTACAGCTCCAAAGG
Source organism: Astragalus glycyphyllos (assembly GCA_963573325.1). Taxonomy (NCBI): domain Eukaryota; kingdom Viridiplantae; phylum Streptophyta; class Magnoliopsida; order Fabales; family Fabaceae; genus Astragalus; species Astragalus glycyphyllos. The sequence continues at coordinate 93,775,291 of OY754307.1, forward strand.
CTTATACCCCATAAGCCTGTCATGAATGTCGAACATGGTCGCCACGTCTTCGTCGGTCATGATAGACATCGACGAGTAGGAAATGCAGCCATCATCTCCACGATCGGGTTTCCAATAAGTGATACTAGTGACGTCGCGGTCGTCCCCAATCACTTGTACTTTCGACCACACTTTATCCTTCAACCCATCAAACCCCATGGCGCGGTCGATTCGGCATAACGCCGGCTTCGGACTCCAAAAGTAGACCCCCATCTTCTTTAATCTTAATGTTGCCCCCATAATGTATACCGCATAGCCTATTCTCAGCAGACCGTTGTGTTAGGCAAATCTGCATTCTGGATGTGTGAGAAATGTATTTCGGAGTGAAATTTTGGTGTGAAATGAATAATGGTGGGGGTGGGTATTTATAGAATTCGTGAATGAATTTCAACCGTTGATACTATCCGTGCAATCTACACCGTTGAATAAATAGCAGTTAGGCCAGCGGAGTAAATCTGGCTGTCGATTAAAATACAAATCGTATTTACCTATGGTTAAGGGTAAATACGATTTCTATTTTAACAAATCGTGTTTACGTTGCCTGAGGGTACATACGATTCGTATTTTACAAAGCGTATGTACCCCCACCCATTGGTAAATACAATTTGTATTTTGTCTGAATCCTATTTACCTCACCCCAAGGTAAATATGCTTTGTTTTTTTTCTTCTATCGTATTTACCTCAGTTTAGGTAAATACGATTGGAAATTTTACAGACTAATCGTATGTATTCAGCAATACGTAAATACGATTTGTAAAAAACAAATCGTATTTATATCTTCAAAACATAAATCCGATTGAGGCAAAAAAAAACAGGGGTATTTTCGTCCAAAAAAACATGTGGGGTTATATAGGCAATGGGTGGGGGTACAAAAAAAAACCATCAATTTTTTCTCCTAGAAATGATTCTAGCATGAGCAACTCCTTGTACCTTTTCATTCTAGCTAGAATCAATTCTAGTTAAATTCTCATGGTCACTATATGAACTGACTGGACTACCCTTCATCCTTCAAAGGCCTTTCTACATTTTTCTAGAGTTACATACACTCATCTCTGCTGGATTCTTTCATCTTTCCCTCTTAAATATCATGATTTTGTGCCCAAGACAAGAAAAGAAGGAGGCAAGAATATCATATTATTGTACACCAAACCTCCCTACATTTTTGGATGGATGCCGCCTCTGGATTTATTTCAAGTTGCAGAGTTGCAAATTGCAATCTCTAGGTTGGAGAAGAATGAGAAATCGGGCTCCAAGGCCCATTTATTTTTTTCTTACACAAGCCCATTAACGTGAATGGCAAAAACTATAAAAGAATTCATTAATTTGTATTTGGTACAAAAATAATTTGGTAATTAGTATATATGTGATTAAAAAAAATTAAATAATATATATTTCTAAAAATATTAAATAATATATGTAACTCAAAATTAAACTATTATCTTTGTACAAAAAAATCTATATTATAAGTATTCTTTAACTATTTTATTAAAATTTGAGTTTCTAATATAATTCTAAGTTGAAACCTATTTTGGTAAATTTACACTCAAAATCAATTTTGATTAAAACTATCCAAAAAACACATATTCATCAGAATCATTTTTCGTTAAGATATCCAAACCAAAATTATGTTACATTAAACTGACTTTTAACGAAAATCAATTCAACAAAATCATTTTTATTAAAATCAATTCTCATCACTGTAGAACCAAACATACACTATATCTTTGTTTTAATTGAAGTGGAAGTAAAGCTTTTGTTTTTGGTACATGAAGTAAAGCTTGTTAAAAAAGTGGAAATAAAGCAAAGGGAATGATGAATATGCCATTTTATTGCCACCGCAACATAATAGTAGTAGTTTGAAATTTGAACGGTTTCCATTTGTTGCCATGGGTTGACATGAGTCGCATGGTTACTCTTTTTTTAAATTAAGATCCAATAGTTTTAGAGTGGTTTAAGGTATTTTATGTGTATACAAAATATTTAAATTTTGATAAATGAAGATGATTTTCCCTCAACATTTGGACTACACTTAATATTATGTTATCACTATTCAAATTAAAACAGTCTATTTATAAAGTTTTTTTTAAAGATGATTTTCCCTCAACATGGCATTTATTATTATTTTAAAGTTTTTTTTGGATGGAAAACTGAGCGAGGGGCTTAACCGTAAACAATTTATATTTGCAAGGGTTATTTTAAAGTTTTTTTTTTACAGGGACCTATTTGAACTGTGCGTGTATTTGCAGGGGCCGAACGAATATTTAAACCATTAAAAAACTAATATTGGAAAGAGATAGAGGAAAAACAAATAAAGAATACACACATTATATATTATTATATACCACACGTTCGTATCCCAATTTCTAAGTGTGAAGAATGCTCAAACTCAGAATCGATCCTTTGGCAACTATGTAAGAATTATGGTGGATATTAATCTCCCGGACAATTCTTTAATGAAATTTTGGTTGAAAGAGAATGATTTGCATTTTATGTAGGCTGGTGTATGAGAATTTTCTTCTTTTCAGTTCATATTGTTAGATCGGGTCACGTAATAATTGTAAGCATCTTCACAAACGAGTGTCAGTGTGAATACCTACTCAATTCACAAAAATGATCCTTCTTGTTTGTCACCTACCCTCTTAAGAAGACTGTGAAACCTACACAAAAATGATCCTTGGGTTTTAGGTTTTTGCTTGAAATTTCATTTATGGGCATGTTGCCATCCAAAATTTGACTTTCAGAACAGAATGTTGTATTAGTAAAAGTAGGAGGCTCCTATAGTACTTGCTCCATATTCTTCTTGGACGCTATTTTCACGGCAAGGGTTGATTATGGGAAGGGTACTTTTTTTTACCCCACCATCTTCCCATATACCTCCACGTACCCTACGAAAAGACCAAAATACCCTTCACAAAATTGAAAAAACCCTAATATATCCCCAGGTCAAAAAAAAATTGGAAATCGTATATACCTACGTGGGTGTATATACGAATTTCCCCTAAAAATTTTAAAAAATTAAAATCGTATATAGGTATATACGATTTTCCCCTAAAAATTTTAAAAAACAAATCGTATATACCTACGTGGGTATATATACTATTTGTTAAAATACAAATCGTATATACCCCCACCGATAGGTATATACGATTTTGTAGCCAAATAATAAATAAATAAATCATTTAAAAAATTAAAATATACGACAACATACTCCGATTGTAATGAAACCACAGCCATTAAATCCGAAAAAAATCAAGGATCATCGTTTACTATTTTTTATTAATTTTTTTAATTTTTCAAAGTCTCAAAAAAATCTAAATTTTTTTGCATAGCCTTATTATGGTTTTATTAGATTTTTAGTGGTGTTTTTATAATTTTTTGATTAGTTTTGACTCTTTCACGGATTTTTAGTAGCGTTTTTATAACCTTTTTTAAAAATTTAAAACAAATATTATTATCAAAAAAAAAAAGGAAAAAAATTAATACAAATCGTATATACCTACGTGGGTGTATATACGATTTGTTAAATTACAAATCGTATGTACCCCCACACCTAGGTCTATATGATTTGTATTTTAACAAATCGTATATACACCCACGTAGGTATATACGATTGTGTCCAATTTTTTAGGGGTATTTTCATCAAAAAAAGTCTTGTGGGGGTATATGGGAAGATGGTGGGGGTAAAAAAAAAACCTTATGGGAATTGTTGGCCTTTTCTCCTCCCTTTTATTGGCCTTTTCTCTTTCCACCAATAGGTCTCTATGAAATTTAGAAAAAAAAGGGGCTCTATAAAATTGGAAAGAATTTGTTTTTAATAGATGTTAATAAAAAATTAATTTTAATAGCCCAAGTTTTTTTTTACTCTAGGGCCAAGCTTGTTAAATAAAAAATAACATTCCATAAATTTTAGGGTGTTTGGATGGGCCATTTTTGAGAATAATGTGATTCTTTGGAGAAATTAAAACCAATCATAAAGTGAGTGTTGGAAGGAGAGTGACAAAGAGAGTATTACTAGCATATTTCTCTTGTCTTGAAATACCTTGTTTGGATCGTAAATTTGGAGAATTTGTAAAATAATAGAATTTCAATAGGTATTTTGTGAAAGCTAATTTTAGGAAATTTAAAATACGACATAAAACCTAAGAATTCTAAACTCTTTCTTTACCTTGGAAAAAGGATCTTTAAATGGTCTTATAAATTTTTCAAATTTTACAATATTGTCCTTATGTGTTAAAAATTTACACATGAGTAATTGTAAATTTTAAAAAAGTTGCAGTTTGGTCCCTATAAATTTTCTACATTTACATATTGATCCCTCTAACTTCTAACTTTTTCCAGATGGTCCTTATAAATTTTCAAAATTTGCATATTGGCCCTGTAAATTTTACCCTTTTTTAGAATGTCTGGAAATTGGTCATTTTTAAATAATTAATTAATCTATCAAAAAAATTATAAATAATGGGATTCAACGGAAGCATTTGAATTTGAATTACATAAAATGAGTCTCCAATAAGTCATATCAATTGGATTATCTAAATTTACGTTGAAAAGACATTTTGTTCAACTTCATCCAAATACAAATTAATTGGGGAATGATTTGAAATGGGTGTCATGCTATTTTGTAGTCTAGATTGTTGAAATCATTCTAATCAGACATGGGTTGTAAAAAGCTCTATCAAGCCGTCTTCAACTCCACGATATGTATCTTTACTCTGAACCAATGGATATGAATAACCCTCTAGTGGAATGTTAATGAGTTGAGCATCACTTACTGCTTCATGGAAACTGTGCATCAACTAATTAGGATGGTCTCACCGACTCTTTTTTTTTTATCATTTGGAGATAATAAATCGTTAAAGTCCACCATAACATACTACACAACGTTTGATAATGTTAACTTATGACGTTACATCGCAATGTATTATGTCAAAGGAAATCTAAACCTCCACTTCTCCCAATTCTATCAATTACAAAAGCGCAATCAGAACCAAAACTTACATGAATTTCTTCTACCTTTGAAGCTTGAACCAGTGTTTCGCACAAAAAATTGTATCTTGTCTGTAACTTCAAACCTGGTGACTTAAAGGCGGAAATGACCCAAGGTTGCCCAGTCGTTGGCAATTTGAAGTTAGAATAGAAATTACTTCTGGCACACCTAACGACCATGTCCAACTAATAGAATATGCTTCGTTGAAAGAATGGAAGAGCTTGTCCCCTTTTCCAAGGTCATGTTATCGTTAATGCTGCTCCCTTGATCCACTTGGTACCCTTCCCAACATTTCGTTTCTCCCCATGTGCATTATCATTTTCTCTCTTATGAATGATGCATGTGACTAGCCAATGGAATAGCCACAAAAAGAGTGGTATAACGCGTAGGGTTGGGCGCGTGCGAGCTTGCTATGTGATGTGGAATTGTGACCGTCGATTGACCCACATAAATTAACTATTGGGGACACACCAATGACTACACATGTTTCATTGTTGATGCTATCTCATGATTATTCCCATAAATGATAACAGTTCTTTCAAACAAGTTCATGGAATCGTTGTTGGCTATTGATTGGCCATAAATTCCTGTTCTGCCGTGGGACTTGGGACCTGAACGTGAACAGGTCAGATGCAATGTGAGTACAAAATCGGCTTCTTTGACTCGATACTCCCAAATTAGGGTTGTCATCACCTCTCTCATGACTCCTCTCCACCGTGACCTGCCATTTTTCTAGTCTCTACCTTCACCTCCACTCCCCCATCCCCCTCATCCGTATTGGCTTTTATAAAAGAATCCAATGAGTAAATGAAAAAATGAAAAAGAAGAAGGAGGGTTAAATAAATAAAAAAAATTTAACTCTATATTTTCTTTATTTTTGCTTCGTGGCAGGCAACCGGACCTTGGACCCGGACCCAAATAGGATCCAAACCCAGAAAGAGCCGTCTTTCTTTCTGTCGTCAGTTCACAGCAACGAACGACGAAGCACAACTCCAAATAGATCTCTCTTTCCCTTTCTCCTTAATCACTCTCACTCTCTCAACCATTCACTTTCAATCCCTAGTTTTTTAGGGTTTTCGATCTTTCCCCCATTCTTCCAATTTCCCCCATCCTTTCCCTCCTCATATGATATTTTAATTATTTTTTTTTTAATTTTTGTGTCTGTGTGGTAAATTAATGGCGTCATTCCGACGGACGCTATCGCCGGCGTATCACGATCGTCAGTACCTAAACGGCGCATTTTCATCGTCGTCTCCATCTCACAAGCTTCCTTCTTCAAACGCCAATTACTCAGCACTGGCGGCGTCGTTTCAGAGACTGGTCGGAGTTGTTTTCATGCGACGGTACGGTCGGAAGGCGCAGTGGCGAAAAGCTGCGTACAGGTGCGTGCTCTGTTTCTTCGTAGGGTTTTTGTTAGGAATGTTTCCTTTCGGTCACGTCGTTGAAGACATTCGTCCAAACAACATGTCTTTCGAGATCAAAACGCCGCGCATCGACGCACAATTGCTTCGTGAGGATCACGTTCCGCAAAAGCTCGGCGGTACAGAAGTCGATGCTGGAGTTGATGGTTTTGTGATCGATCCCGTGAGATTGAGTTTGAGCACGGAGACGGAGAAGGAGAAGAAGGAGCTGAGCCAGAGTTTGACGGTTGACTCTGCGAAGTTCGATTTGGTGGCGAGGAAGCAGCTGATTATTGTAACGCCGACGTACAACCGCGCTTTTCAGTCGTATTTCTTGAACAGGTTGGGACAGGTGTTGAGGTTGGTGCCGCCTCCGATTCTGTGGGTGGTGGTGGAAATGAACTCTGCTTCGATGGAGACTGCGGAATTGCTGAGGAAAACTGGTGTGATGTATAGGCATTTGGTGTGCACTAAGAACTCGACGGATGTGAAGGATAGAGGGGTTCATCAGAGGAATAGGGCTTTGGAGCATATTGAGCATCATAGACTTGATGGGATTGTTTACTTTGCTGACGATGATAATGTATATTCTCTCCAGTTGTTTCAGGCATTGAGAGACATCGGGTACTTTTTCCTCTAACTATTGTTGTTGTTTTTGTTATTTGATTTTTCCTTTGAAATCTAATTGATTTGAGCTTTTGTATATATGAGTTTGCATCTGATTCATGTTATCTTGCGTGTGTTGGAGGTGTGGTTGTTGCAAGTGTACGAACAAGTTCTTGTCTTTTGTTTGTTGGCTTTTTTTTATCTCAAGTTACCACTGTCTCATTGCAGCGGGTGCCATTGGATTTTAGGCTTCACATGATGTAGCAACTAAAATTATGTAATTGGAGTTTTTTTCTTTCAATATAAGTGAGTTTGTTTGTTTGCTTTTATAAATTTCCTTGATGTGAGATTTTTTTCTAAAATAAAACTTTGGTCTCCCACTTGATTATTTCCTTTAATTTCCGAGTGTGAATTTCATAATGGGAGACACTTTCATGCACCAATTATAGAGTGGTCCACCAATGCGCCTTTAATCGCCTTAAATTTTAACAGTTGTATAGCAATCTGTCTATACCGTCCATCGAATCCGATGCTTAAAATGGTTGGAGCATTGATGGACCAATTAACAAGTGGTGCACACTAAGTGCTACCTTCATAATATTATGTTCGTGATTAATTTATAGAGCAAACGCCTGAGTTTGTTTGCATCAAATCTGTGGTTCCTCGAGATGGACTCGTATGGTTAGATGTGGGGGTTTCGTCGTAGGGTTCAGTGTGGTTTGGGGTTTTTACATTCTCAAGGACTACTATGTTTGCTGTCAAATACTTCTATTATATGGTTCTCGAGATGAATTGACATTGCTGAAAGTTGCAGTTTCTTGGAAATCAATTTGGGATTTTTTCACATTCTTTAGGACTAATAATGTGTTCGCTGTCAAATACTCCCAAGTTGTAAAGGTTTGATTTTAGTAAGTTTGCATCTTCTGTTCTAATATTTGCCTTCTTGTCTAGGTAGTAAGGTAGTTGCACTTGCACCTGTGTCCTTTGTTGCAGTAGGTTGTTTGATTGCTATTCGTCTTTCCTTAAAAAGTACACAGTGACATAGTTTGACAGTATGTTTTTCCGCTCATAAATCCTGTTCTCAACGTTTCCTTCATAAATCCTTCATAAATATTGAAAACGAGAAATAAAGTGAAAATAAGGTAACTTTTTGTAATTATTATTTAAACATATTTGGCCAGAAAAACCCTTATATTCCCTTTTTGGGTAAATTAAAGTTTAGGATCCATTCAAAATTTCCAAGGTTAGGGAAAGTCACAAGCTTCAAAGTGGGTTCGTAATGGGAGATAACCCCCCAATGAAGGATCACTCACAGGAATTGAACCCAAGACCTTTTTGTTGACTCTATTTAATTTTACCTGTTTGAGCCAACCGTTGATGCCAATTCCATTTTCCCTTTGAATGTTCTGTTCTGTCTTGACTGCATTTCCCATTGATTATGAAATAGAATCATAATTGTCTTTGCAAATACCTCTTTCATGATTAAATGCTTTTGAAGTGTTTGGACCTGTTAGTGTTCTCTCTGAGGTTTGCCTATTGGTTTCTTTACACGTGCAACATATAATTATGAGCTTTTCGTGTCGACTACTGTTTTATTAGCCGCTACGTACACCATTAAAGTTTTACGTGCCTAATTCTGCCTTTATGAATTTTGTCCTCTGGCTTGTTCATTTAAATCCTGTGTTCTAATGTTGAACTGGTTTTATAGTCGCTTCGGCACTTGGCCTGTTGCTATGCTTGCGCCAAGCAAGAACAAGGCTATTTTGGAGGGTCCGGTATGCAATGGAAGCCAAGTGATTGGGTGGCATACAAATGAGAAAAGTAAAAGACTTCGTAGATTTCATGTTGATATGTCTGGATTTGCATTTAACAGCACAATTTTGTGGGATCCAAAGCGATGGCGGCGCCCTACTTCAAATCCTATTCGGCAATTAGACACAGTGAAGGAGGGTTTTCAGGTATGCCTTTTATCATTACTCTTTGGTTTTCCCCACCTTTATGATATGTTCAGATGTATTTACTATTGCACATTACTTTGCTGTTTAAAATCACCTGCATTTCGTACAATCAGTAAACTGAGATGACCTTTGGTTTGGCAGGAGACTACCTTTATAGAACAATTGGTGGAAGACGAGAGTCAAATGGAAGGTTCCCCTCCTGATTGTTTGAAAATAATGAATTGGCATCTCCATTTGGATGCCCATAATATAGTATATCCAAAGGGTTGGATGCTTCAGAAAAACCTAGATACTGTCATACCCGTCAAGTAATCCTCGACCAATTCTAATGTGTGATAGGTATGGTCTGATTTGTATGGTGGCATAAAGAATCTTATTTGTAATTCTTAAGCAAATGCAAAATAGAATGCCAATAAGTTGAATAAGTTTGTCCCATTTTTGGCTGTTCAAATTGAAAGAGCATCCCGTCATCCTTAGTTACCAACCCGACCTTCTCCGAAAAAGATTCGTCCTTGTTTCGGCCTTATAACAACCCCGAATTCATGTAGTTTAAGAAATTTTTTATGCGTACCTTTAAATTAGTGGGAGACCAAATTAACTTATCTTTTGTTCATGACAGTTTGGCCATAGTTGGTATTGGTACACCACTGAATAGATCGGTGCATCAGTTAGCGACCCTAATGCATTATGTCTCCCGGAAAGTACAGGAACAGGTTACTGATTTGGTTTCCCGAATTCTCTTGCACAAAGTTATTTGCAGGAGTAATTTTTGCTGTTGTAAAGTATGTTGCCTTTTTTTCCTCTTAGAAAGAGGTGCTCCCGGATGAAGACAAATGTTTAAATCTACATATTTGATTATCAATGTTGTACACAGCTATGTAGTCAGATGGCGGAGGATTCATCTGGGGCTAACTTGATATCAACCAATACTGTTTCTGATTTTGACCTAGAATCAAAATCTGCAGAGGGCAATCTCTAAAATGTACTTTACCCGTCCTATAATATACGTTTCATTCTTTCAAATGATGGCATTCTTCCGATACTTGCTCACATCAGTTGACGTGTACAAATCTGGATATGAAAAGCAGATGGAAAACCAAATGTGGATATGTATTGCATTTGAGAGGAGTTCTTTCCATTGAAGATTTCACTTAAGAGTGTCAAATCTAAATCATTCAATGTATTTTTTTTCATGAGTTAAAGTTTCTCTCTTTCTTTTAAATTAATGGTTGAGATTTCACATGGTAGTAAATTCAATTAAGAGAATCCATTCCCATCGCATCTAGATATAAAAAGCAAATAATTATTAAATTTACTTGTTAAAACGGAAAATTACACAGGGAAAGTAAAAGCTCAGTAGATGCTATTTGACATATTGGATAGTCAACATGACCAGGGAGCCTGTTGATGCTAGTCAAATATAATTGCGATGCAAAAGATATGTTTTATGAAGCACTATGTTTTTTGGGATTGAACTAATTGTTTTTTTATATTTTATTTGGTAATTTAGTAAGTTGAGCATGTCCGTAAGGCTTAGTATATCTGGTGAAGTCAATGTTGTTAGGCAGAATATTTTTTTGTAATTATCCAACTTCGAATTTGAGATCTCTACTTTGCATGTGAGAGCTTAGTGGGTTGGGTATCCAATATTTTTAGTTTGAATTTAAAGGGCATTTGAGGTTGAGCGATGACAAATGCCGGCATGACAATGAATAAAATAACACACCACATGGTTTTGGGAACCCCAAAGCCTTTATGTACTATGATATGATTTGAGCTTAATTGGGAACTCGCGCACAACAATTGACCGAACATTGTGGCATTATCGTAATCTTTCGAGCTTTTCCCAAAAATAGGGAATTTAGGGTAAATCTTTCGATTAATACTCAACTGTATTTGGGAGTTGATCAAACTCTTCCTCTTTTTTGTTAGTTTACATCTCTCGCTTCTTAAAGTTTCTCCTCACCAGTTCTTCCATTTATCCCATTTCATTGTCTTTTCATAGTTAAAGTGCGAGTAGTGGGTATCGAAGGTATACAGAGGGACACTAAAGTTGGTATCCACGTAAGTGCGAGCATTTTATTTCAAATACAAGTATAGAGACAGACTTGATAAAAAAAAGTACAGAGACAGTAGACAGATGACACTATATTGCTCTGCCCAAAGGATATCGATTGTCTCGTCATCCCTATCTAAAATATAAAAAAAATTCGAAAAAAATATCAATCTAAGATATAAAATAACTTTGAAAATATCAATGCGTCTTTTACTTTTTTTTGCATACATGGGATACTTCCTATAGGCAAGCCAACATCTTGGGTTTAGATTTCTGTTTCAATTTTTTCCTTCAAAATCTTATAAAAATTATTATATTTGGAAAAAATATAATTGTATTTACCAGAACTATTATGTTAATCTATTGATATATTTCATTCATAAAATATCAAATAAAATTTAATATGAAACAGTTTTAGTTTTTTTGGTTACCGAAAAACTAAAGAGAAAATCAAACTTCTAAATTTAAATCATTTTATGTCAAATTTTAATTAAAACTAACAAAATTAACTAGAAACTGCTGCTCAAGTCTCTCTTATATCTGATTCTCTATTCTTTGAATAAATTAATGCTAGTGACTTGATTGATCGTATGGAAGCAAATTTCAATTTCGACTGGTTGAGGTATGGAAACCTCCTTCCAAATGATTTTCTAACATGTAATGTTTGATGAAACATATTGGTTTTACGGTATGTATTAGAGATGCGGCTGGAAATTTTGCAATTGCAAAGTTCATATGGTTAGCTTATAGCTTCGCTCCTTTGGAATGGGTGGCTAAGGGGATCCTCCCAAAACTGCATTGAATTTCTGAGTTGGTGTTTGGGAAAGGGATAGTGGAGAACATCTATGCATCAAAATGTTTGAGTTTGGCTCGCTTGTAGACTGAAAATATCTTAGACTCATGATAATATGTAGGCAACTAGCAAATAGAGCAACTCATAATTTGTCTAGGGTAGCTCTATGCTTATCTAGTTAGTGCCAAATTGTATATGTGCAGTCCTTTATATATTGTTAGCTGAATTACTAAAAAAAAAAAAGTAAAGCATATATTTCCATGAATAACTGCGAATCATATAATATTCAGTTTTAACTGAATTTAAATCAGTTTAAGAAATCTTGTCAAAAAAAAAATCAGTTTAAGAAATATAAGTCATAGACCCAGTAGAAACTAGTTCTAAATTTATTTTAAAATTCTTTCATTTCAATTATCAATTTGTTAGATCAATGGTCAAATTTAATTTAATTTAATTATATAGGTAAAATCAGAGAAACATAATTCCCAAATTTATAGTCACTCACGTCCCCTCATGGCCTCCTCCCATTGTTCGAACCCGAATGTAACTATGTGATAGTGTGGATAGTGTTTATTTGTCATTTCGCTAAACTACAAAAAAAGGTCGTTCAATCCCCGGAATTGGAAAAGATATCACAATCACAGGTGACACTTATAGAGGTTTTCAGAAACTAAATTGCATTTCAGCATTAGCAGTACTATGGTCTCCTTTGGAGAATGAAGACCATGCAATCACACCTATATATAGACAGTCATAATATATGCCCATTAAAAGGCAGGAAGAACATAAAAAATGGATGAATAATAATACAATAGAAGAATAGAACCACACAAAAAACTATGATACATTCCTTGAAGAAGGCGTGGTGGTTTTCCTGGAGCTTTGGGATGAGGTTTCTGATCATGAAAACTTCTTGCTGTAATTGTAGATGCATGCCTTGATTCGACAAGGTCATTTGGGCTATCAAAAAGCTACATTCTGGTTCAGACGATCGGTCGCCATATTAACAGTAAGTTGATTTCTCTTGGTTGCCTGGAAACCCTGGAAAATTGACCAATCGCCTCGATAAAATTTTCAATTCCTGTTAGTCACTTAACTATCATATCAGAGTTGCCCCGCTAACTGAAGAACTTGTCTCAGAAGGGTGCAATGAAGATGACAAACGTTGCTGTAGATGTGTTTCATTTGCAAGACCGAGAACCGCTAAAGTTGATCTGCACAAGGATAGTGTAACTAAGTTATTCAGAGAAAGTTAGACCCAGCTCCTCCTCAAAAAATTTGTTTTTTGGTGATAATAATGGACCAAAAAGACTACTAGAAAATAAACGAGATTTTTTTCTCAAGCACGCGTATGAACAATGTACAGTTCCAAATAATCGAGGGATTAACACTTGACTTCATATTAATTATTAACCCATAAATCGAAAGGGTAAAGAAATACCCTGACAAGGCGCACAAAGTTAACTGCAAAAGAAGATGATGGATGTCTTGCATATCTAGAAAAAGCTTACCAACAAGGTGAAGATTTCGCACAAAAAGTAAGGGGGCTATGGAGGTTGATTTTAAGATGAAGTGAGTTCTTTCACGAGTAGGAATATAAACAATATATAGTCCCAACAGTGAAGGGATTAATACTTTTTGTGTTAACAAAAAATGTACCCTGCTGAAGCACTCAATTCATTGCAAAAGTTCTTGAATGTCTTCTTTTTTTATAAAACAGTATAAAAAAGCATACCTAGTAAGTGAGGATTTTACAGTTGGTTGGTTGGCGTAAGAAGCAAGGGGCCCTCTGAGATTAGCATGCTTGTTGAGTGCGCTTTCTAGTTGTTGAGGTGGTAACTGCAAGGAGAATACCAAAGCAGTTATGATTGAAAGAAAATAGTAGCTTTATGTAAAGTTGAAAATGCAGTACCTGTAATAATACATGAAAAGAGCGTGGCTGCGTCTGATATACACATTTTAAGAAACCAACCCAAAGTTTCGGCATTCGCCACACCTGCAGACAGTATAAAGTAAAACATCAGCTGTCAAAGTCCTTTATCAGAATTAGCTGAATTCGAGATTGAATAAGCATACCTGTTTTGCCACAAGTTTTGAGAGTATCTCCATAACAAAATCAACCTAAACAGAAAATTAAAAGTATAAGTGGACACTTTACATGCCATCCCTGATATGACACAAGAATTCTAAACACCAAGAAGCACGACAAAAACAACCACCATCAACCTTTTTCTACTCAGCGAGTGTTTGGGTAAACAAATTAATAAAGAGCTTATTTTATTAGACAGTAACAGTAACAGATGATAAAATCTTCTGGCTGTAAGGAGATTTCTCCATCTATCCAGTTAACTCTTCAGTATAACGGAAGTGTTGTTATAGACATGAGAGAAATGGTAGATTAATATGGACCTGTCTTGAAAGGAAGATTATTTTTTTTTTTGAAAATAAAGATGAAAAATTGAGACGCATAGCTTATTTCAGATGATCAAAAGCACCTCTCAGATCCCTTATATACGTTATTACTATTCTACTTTCTACCACAGATATTTTATAACTCCCAAAAAATTTCTTGCAAGAATGGGCTTGAACAATAAAGGATTAAATAAAGACATTGGAAACAAAGATTACCAGTGCAGGAAAAGCATCAATTGCTTGAATAACTGTTCTCATGAAAAGTAGAGGCAACGGAGTTTGATCAACCTGAAATTTTTTAACATTAAGGCAACATAGAATTGAAGTACATTCGGTATTATCGGCCAACATACAGAATCTCCTTACCATCTGGTTTAAAGCCTTGGCCAGAACCTGCTGTGTGAACACAGTACGTTGCTCAAAACAAGCTGAGCAAGCATCTGTTATCTGATAGTGCAAAACAGTAATTAAGAAGTTACCACTATTGTTCTAAGGTTTTACAACAGTTGATATAATATGATATACACAACTAACAATACTGATTAAAATCGCACAGCTAATCAGATATTGGTTAGGTAAATGGTAACGGACTTAGTTCAATTCCTATGAACAATTAAATCACATATTCATTTTAGACCATGCCGAGAAGTAATATCAGATGGTGGGACTGGGAGTACAGAAACATTTTTAAATACAACATATGTTGGTAAAGAAACATGTCAACTACTCAACTAGACTTGCAAATTTGTACACCAACTCAAATGCAACTGAACTAATTCCACAAAACTATCAATCAGGTTAAGCAACCATCAGTTTCATTCTTTTATAGCAAGAATCAGTTTTACGTTCTGAAAATAACCCAAGTAACATGTTTTATCTATCCTCATCAAAAAACTCAGATTGATATGCGACATCCAGCAAAAACACATGATACACCACATTTTTCATAGATCATCAATAGTCTGCAATTATTAAGATAAAAACTGAGCCTATTTTGATAAAATACTTTAACCCTCAGATGTAGGGAAGGAGGGAATAGGGACATGGTATGTGTAGTTACGTAAAATGAATGAAGACATGCCTTCTTAAGTGCAAGGCCATCTTTCTCGGGAACAATTCCGTGGATTGCAACCAACACTTCAACAGGTGTTAAAGCTGGACCTGTATGAGCTGAACCCTGCCATAAACAGCTTAGAAAATTTAGCACCCATTTAGAGGGGGAGAGATAAAGACTACATGAACTTACACTTTGCAGTTAAAATCTAAATTTTTGTTGAGGCTTAATTAAATATGGGTGTTCTGTGTGCCTCAAAAGGAGGCGGATTTATGGAAGAGTGAAGTCTGAACTAAGTACAGTGATGCCAAGATTCAAGGTAAACCCAGAATACTCTGTAAGAGGAAAAAAAATTAAAATTCAGCTTGAGAATTCACATATACCTGTAGTATGTGAGCAAGTGCCCTTTGAAACTTATCCAATGGAAGGTCAACAAGCCTTGGGAATATTGGTAAGACCTGCAACCATAAAATAATTAAAGCTAGAACCTAGGAACTAGGAAGAAAATATCCACCACTCATATAACAAGATGATGCCACTGCCAACCAACACCACAATTAACACTGCATCATGAGCTTAAAGCTACTGGCATACTGTTTAGGGAGAACCAAATCAGATCAAAATGACAACATCTTCATACAAGTCAACAACACAACATGACCTTAATTTAATCCGATTATCAAGATGGAGAAAAAAATATATAAGGACAATAAATATCTTATTATCATCAGATAAGTTATAATTTTTTTATAGGATTCAGAATCATGCTACCTTGATCTGAAATTTTCTAGCCACACATACTGTATCATTTGTGTCAATGGAATTCAGCGATTGCAAACACTCTTAAAAGAACTTAGATTACCTATACAGAGAACTAACTAAAACAGCATGAGAAGTAAAAACTAAAAACACCCTAAACAATAAAACAAAAATGGGGTGCATGCAGGTTGCACTATCTTGCATACAGATCCATTTTTATTTTAAAGAACGATTTGGCAAGAATGTGAATAGAAAAGAACGAAAGAAAGAAACAAATATGACCTCCTTTTTGGAAAGTGATGACAACAACGGAACAAGAATTGTAACATCCTGCAATGGAGAAGCAGACTAAATAAGAAAACAAACAAAAATCTAAGCATTGGCAGAGAATTTTACATTGCTTTGAACTGTTAGACATACTCTAAACTTAGTTTCATACAAACGTTTGACCGTAGATATCAAATCAGAAGATGGTGTTGTGTCTTGAGTCAACACTTGCAGCACCTTCAAGAAACCAGCCAACATTAAAGTCAGCATCATTTGCTAGTAATCTAGCTTCAACGAAAAAACTACCAGTGAAAGGAGATTTTAGCTATGAGAACAAAAAACTACCAGTGACAGGAGATTTTCGCTTCCCTGTGGTGGATCGGATATGATATGGAGCAATTCAGAATAAGACTGCCCTAAAGCCCTCACAAGATTAGGAATGTGGCGATGAAAAGCCTGCAAAAGCATTAGAAGAAAAAGTCAGAAGCGTTGAACAAAATCAAAAAACAAAAAAGTAAAGTGAAATTCCTTTTCATCACAAGGCCGTGAATATAAACATATAAGGATAAATTAAGTGAAAAGTTCATGTTTTGACAGCAAAGTAATTAGTAAAGGATACTGTCTCACATAATCACATGAGAAAATCTAAACCCAAAGGTTGAAAATGCTGACAAGTGTATGAGACGGAAAGAGGACAGGTCATGCGCATATTCTCAAAAATATAAAATTTGTGTTACACTTCCCGGCCCTTGCCCATAGATGTTAAGTAGGCCTATTACTGTTTTCCAATGACCAGGGAAAAAACCACAACTCAGCATTATGACTTTCCGATTTAAAAAGACTCTTACCCCTATCACTTGAATGCTACATGTGGACCAGAGAAGCAGATGAGTAACCTAGTTAACTGTATCTTTGAACAATTATACTAATGAACTAACATTATTATAAACAAAACTGACCTGCTTTACAGTTCTTGGGGCTTGCTCATACACATTGAATACAATCTGTAAAAGACTGGGTTTCTGCAACAATATGAAAACTGTGTCAGTTACCAAAACAGATGATAAGTAATCGTGGTTGTAGTCATTGTCAACAGCTCAGCTTTACATGAAGTATAAATAGAACTAACCTTTGTACACAAAGCAAAAAACAAAGAAATGAAACGTTGAGCTTCAGAAAATGATATAGACGAAACACTTTGAATAGTTGGTTTAGCAACTTTAGTAGAGTCACTTTCAGAAACTGTGGACTCCAAACCCTGTGAAGTACCACTTATTTCATGAGTTTCAGCCTGAAAAGTTTTAATAAGCCACTATCAATAATCAGCTTGTCAAGCACAAAATGACCAACCTACCTCACTAAGTGTGGCAACATTTTGAGCACAGTAAATACACAAAAAAGGACAAATAATCAGACAACAATATCAATGTCTAATCTTCAAACCATTTTACAGGCAGTTTCACTTAGAATTAATACAAAGTTACAAACTGCTCTATACAGCCTTACCAAAAAGATATAAAGGAAAAAGAACAAAACTTAATTTCTAGATATTTTATTTGTAGTAGTGAATCAGAAAAAGTTCAATGTAATTTAACCGAATATATTATGGAACTCCCCAAGGCGCTCATTACAATTTGCAAGGAATACAGCTTAGAGAATAGACAATAGAAAAGAGATGACATAAAAATAGTACAGCACCACCAGTACCTCCGCTCTTTGTTCAGCAAGTCCAGACAGCAATGTATCCGAACCTCCATCATCTACAGCAGAGAGAAGCGTTTTTGTTGCAAATTTTTCAACATCAACTGCTATGTAACTAAGCTGAAAGAGCTTGTTTGTCACCTGTACAAAACAACCAAAAGCATTTAGTCACATTATTAATCAACGGTCTATTAGATTTCATATAACCAGAGGTTTCTATAGGTTATACCAGCCGAATAGCTTTAGCTCGAATCTCATCCTGTGGGTGGACAGCACACTGTCACAAAAAATCAATATATTAGAAAGACATTACAATAAACAGTTTCCACAACAGGAAAAACAAAGCCAGCGTGAAGAAAGCAGCAAACAGATAACAGTTTGAATAATGGCTATTTTGCAAAACAGTGGACTTGGTAATCGGATACCAGGGAAGATAACATTCACAACACAGATGACCTTGTATAATAAACAGTGGACTTGGTATTCTTTTATAACAGACTCATGAAAGACAGCTTACTTTCAATGCTATGCCTAAGCAGGCTTGGCGATTTTGAGGTCTCCCCAAAATTAAACTCCAGATAGCTCCAAGGCCTTGAGTTACACGTTCGATGTCACGGATAAATTTTCCATCATGGTCAACAACATCAGAGTAGCAGAGATTATCCAAAATCTTCAACACGGATTCAGGTAGAAATGGAACTTCACCAAGAAGTCTGCTAAAAGACTTGTCTGAAGCAGGAAAAGAATCCAACAGTGTGTTGGCCTACACGAAGTAGTAAATGAGTTTTGTGGAAATTAAATTACTATTAAAAGATATAAAAATGTTATTAAATAAGAGCATACAATCAATTATGAGCATACCACGCCCAAGAGAAATTTCTCATATAAAACAGCAGAAGATGAAGAGTTTCCTGCTGAATCCAATATCATTAAGGAGTGCAGATGGAACAAAATATGCAGAACAAGTTCATGCCCCTGAAAACTCATTTGTGAATATGTTAGAATTATTTATAAGAAATTAAGGAACCAAAATAAATTCAGAGTTGTATCTATACATAGAATCATGATTTTTAACCATAATCAACAATCTGACTCCAGAATCAAGACATTCAAGCGAATTTTATAAGCAATACTTAAAAATTAGAAGTGATAAACAAAACTATTCTTTACCAACATGTCACCAGTCAACCTTTTAAAAATCTTCAGTCGTATGTTATGAATGAATAATAATTATGATGGTACATCACCCAGTCACATGCAGATTTGGAGAATTGAAAACGACAAGTTCTGTCTTTCATGCTATTCTTATTTGACCACGCCCCACAAGTCCAATATTATGTTCCCCCAATATCATATTTGTCATTCATTTTACAAGAAATAATAAACTACATATGAGGATCAAGTACTACCAAGTCATATATTTTAGCTTAGCAACACAAACTTGCAATGGCACGTGCGCTAATAATTGTTCAATAGCTAATTTATGATCCATCTACAAATGTTTCAATTCATCAAAATCAAACTTGGCAATCTGCCTGCTCTGCAAACGTGGTGGAAATTTACCAGTATGATCTTAGTATAAAAACCATCACATTAACATAATTGCATTTAATGCCGCTTATTTTCATTAGATTGAAAATAATTCATATGAATTTTAAGACTCCTTCAATGAATCTGTCTAACTAGTCCATCTTTGGATCCATAATGAAAAAAGATGTGCATTCTTTCTGATTTTGATGCATGAATAGCATCTACCATATTAGTGCCTCCTTTCAAGAGAGTGAAATGTATAATGACACATCAGACAAATGGGGACAACAATGGCACCGAAAAAATATTCAGCAAAAATCTATTACACTACTACTGGAAAAATTGGTATATGTAAAATTATTTACAAAAGTAGAGCAGATTTTAAAATGCAGATGACGCACCTTTCGCCAGTGGTCTTCCAGGATGTGCTTTTGCAGCATTACAATAATCTCATTATCGTCATCAATCTGCAAGAGGGACAAAATAGTAACTGATAATGCTGCTCAGCATTTATGAAGAGAAGAAATGATTAAAAATTCTTCATGTTGTACAATATTTGTTCAAGCAGGTTGGCATTATAGCTGAATCTATATCTTTTATGTCATGAATTTCTGCAGTTTAGTGTTTCAAAATTGGTAAAATATATTTACCCCAATTTGTGTCCTTTAAGTAGGAAAAATCTGCTATGAATGCATTTCTTTCCTTAACCTTTGCCAAATATTTTAAGGGACCTACACAAACATAATTATTTAATAATAACTTCAGGGTAAATTACGTATTACACTACTTCCCTCAAAAGATGCTTGATTTAATTACATTATCATCCCATCTAATTTTAAAAATTACACTCCACTTCCATGAGATAAATAAGGGTGTGTTTGGATTGGCGATATGAGATGGAATGATATAGTGCTCCATTGTTAAATATTAAAAAAAAGAACGGAATGACATGGAACCCAATGGTATCTATTTCATCCCATTCCATTGCACACCCCTATTTTGCTCCCCCTCCAATTTGGGAGGTACGTATAGGATGGAAATCTTCATTAATTTAATTTTATAATTATTAAATTACATCTGTATCCTTGGACTCCTCTCTTCAAAGTCACAGTCCTATCACTGTTCATACTGGACCAATTGGTATTCACTATTCAATCACCGTCCCTGTTATTACTTATCTATCCGCTTTTTGTGTCTTTACCTACCTGTGTGCCTTGTTTTTTTTTCTATGTGCTCATTTTCTTTACCTACGTAAGCATCATTTTAGGGGAGGGGGCTGATTTTTACTGATGGGCGGGAATGTTTTATTCTTTGAATTGTTTATTTATCCTTTAAAATAATTAATGCTTAACATTTTCTTAACTTTTTTACTTAATATTAAATTATTTCTATCCTAAAAATACAACTTGTATATTAACTTCAAATTAAAATAAAGAGGAACATATTGATTTAAGTTTACATAATAAGGTTTTTGAAAAAGGGTAACGAGGGAATAAAAAGATTATATAGCAAGTTCCATTCTATTCACTTCCCAAACAAAGAAATGGCAACCTCATTCCACTTCAGTCCACCATATATTATCCAAACAATGGAATGAAAACTCGTCCCATTCCGCTCCACTCTAGTCCATTCCATTCTGCTCCATTCATTTTAGATATCCAAACATAGCCAAGTTTACACCTTTGTCAATTTGCACGTAAACAATCTTCTTACGGGCATTTTTCCCGTCTGACTCTCAACATCATCAACGTCAACTAATTTTGAACCCTTTCTTTTAACTTAGGTACTTCATAAGATTGAATGAAGATTTTGGGTGAAAATCCAAATCCATGTAGGAAAATTAATAACTTCACGTCACCATCTAAAATCCTAAAATCGTGAGAATATAATTCACGAGTGAATAGTTTAGGAGCTATCCTCTGTAACTCTCCTTTACTGACAAATGTACACACTACACAGCTGTCATTGAACAATTGTAACTGTCAGCTCCTAGCCTAGCCTCTGCATCTACAAATAGTTATTGCAGCAAAGCTAGGAATTGGCTGCAATATTCACTCAATACAATACAGAAACTTTTCTCTTCTATAAAATCAATAACAGAGTATTCAAAATGAGTTGCATTGACATTAAAAATTTAATAGTAGTAGAGAAAGTAAAAAGGTCGTTGGGAGGCAAGTTTATAAATGTCCCCTGGTAAGAGGATCATTTGAATTAAATTGGCGTAAACTATAGCCAGTACAAGATTACGCTGAAGGTAACTTACCCTAGCTTCTATTAAGAGAACGGCCAGTTCAGGACACAGCCAAATCATTTTTATCATGTAAATTTTACAATTTAAATTTTTCAGTTGCACATGATTTCCAATGGTTAAGGGAATTGACTTTATAATAACAGAAGCGTACAATGCTAAATAACTAAACATCAAGAGTTGAAACCATTTGAACACTAATGTTAGACCACATATGTAAAAAATATAAAATATAATAATAGAAACAGTAAGTTAATATCTTAATTAAAATCAGGGAACACAAAAAAGAAGAAACAATTTTCTACCTGAGCTACGAGTCTAGCAAGTAGTGGCATGCAGAACTGCTGACAATCTGTCCCATTCAAGTGTATGTATGACTCTATCAAATGCCTTATAGCCATGTGTTTCACCTTATTTTCCTGCTCTTGTGATAGTTGAATGTATGGCGGAAGCTGTGGTAACTCCAGACAGGTATCTTCGGGTGTAGATGACACTTGAACATCAAGAGAAAACTGATCAAACTCTAATGTAGACGACAAATCTGTCCCATTTGTTTCTGTATCAACCAAAAGCTTTCCGGTACTCGGATCCTCATGTCTTGAGTCGGTGGAAGAGACCCGGGGATCTAAAGAAGCATTTTCTTCCATAATCTGGTGAATATCTCCAGGCTTTTCAAGAGCCTCTGTTTTGGGAGTAATCCAATCAGGTCCTGAAACTGGGGGGGCTTCAAAGATCATATCATCATTTTTTATTTTCATTGTTACATCTGAAGGAGTATTGTCATCAGCGCTTGCAACAGGATGTGAAGCAGGCTTAATAGAAGACACGGGATCATCAGAGTCTAATTTTGTGGTCCCGGCATCATCTGTAACTGATACAGCTGCTCCTCCAGGGGTTATTGTTACACGTCGCGGATCCAGGCGACGGGGATCCTAAAAATTTAAAGCAGGTGGTTCAAGGAAACTTAATTTGTGCTTTAATTAATAAATACATAAATATTAACTGGGAGATACCAATTCTTGCAAAGAAGATCAAGCAGATTTTACCCGGCGTGGATCACGTTTAGAGTCAGCAGGCAGGCTACTGAAGTTAGAGGTGTCTGATGGTGATGGAGTAGTGGTGGTGGCCATAGTTGAAGGGAGTTGTGCTTGGGCAGAAACAGCCAAGGACTGGACAGAACTCATTGGAGCAGATGCTGCTATGACCTGCGATTGACTGACTTGGGAACCTATTTGTTGACTTACGGGTGGATTCCCAACTCGTGCTAGTGGCGGGGGTGACTTAGGCAAGTGCTTCATATTAGCTATGACAATATCAGCCAATAAATCAGGATGAACCTTTGAAATAAGGATTTCAAGAGACTCAGCGCCTCTTTCTCCTTCAGCAATCAAAGCACCAATCACAGTAATCATTTGCTCCACAGCGGTTAGTTCATTTTCCAGCATCGGAACACTATGTGATGCTCCGTTAACAATGTTAAGATCCTGCCCAGAATCATTTACTTGAGCTGGTAAAGAAAAGTGAGGGTCGGGCCCAGAACGAATTCTCTTAGAGATGGCCTCGTGACCATTGGCTAATTGTTCACTATCTTGAGGAACGGGTCTTTTCCTAGATAATTCCCCTGAAACAGGTGCCTGAGTTGACGGCTGATCATCCTGAAAATTTAAAACCAAACTGAATAAATGAAGGGGGGAAACTAGTGCTTGGTGTCAACTTACTTGGCAGAAAAAAGGTCATTGCTTACCTTGCTAACTCGAGCATCACGGGTAGAACGATCACCATTTTTAATCATTTTGTCAACTTGCCGAATTACCTGATCAGCAGGATCCCCCGCATTCATAGCTCGTAGGCTCTTTATCAGCCTTTCTCTCGACTGTAAATATTACAAAAGTTAGCAACATAGATACCAATCCTTATCCTTTAAACCCAAAAGTAAATAGATCATGATAAGAAAATTATTTTCATAGAATTATTCTCGTCCTATTTTCCCATGCTTGCTACATTAACTTTGGTTATTCATCAAATGTGTAATACGGTTTAAGTTTGAGGCTAAAATGTAAAATAGGAATACATTTACCTCTAGAATTGGTGAATAAGTGCATCTTAAAAAACCCAAAAAAGCTGTTCTTAAGGAGTACTGAATACTGGCAACATGACATCCTTTCACTGTTTGAAAATTAGGATCAAAATCAAGCAATGCTGAAAGGACAGTATCATAGTGTTGTGGCCTTTTCCTTGCAATGGCTGTTAAACTGTCAAAACAAAAATGTTACAGGGTTAGATTTGAAACAAACATTTCATGACAGTGGAGAAGCAGCACTTAACCACAGCAACTACATGTAATGCTACAGAGCAACATAATTTCAATGCAAACACTTGAGAAATTTTAAAATCTAGATATGTAGAGAAAAAATGCAGTATATCAGTATCCTTCACTGGTAACACTTCTGCACATCAATTCAAAATTCAAGCTGAGAACCATTAACACAGATATTTACAAACATCTTTATATGCACTATTGTCATAGTACCAGCATTTGAGTTTAAGCAATCGTAACGAATACTTTTTTTCAGATTCATATTATAACATCCTTGACAGTTGGGGTATCTAACAGAGTGGGGGGTGGGGGACTATTTTTAAACAATGTCAAAAACAACCTGAATCAAAGGCACACATAATATATTAAAGAAGAACATACTATAAATTTTGTTTCCATTGCCGTTTTAATGAAATAGAATTCATCTATCTTAAGATGAATCAAGGAATTTAGATTTTATACTGATACTAGCTGAAAAATTAAAGAGTGGGAATCTGCTCGAGCAATAGATGAATTGCATAAATTTGAGAATGCACCAACTATGAAGTTGAAACAAAACGTATAGAACACCCTAATAAGAAGAGTAGACATGGTTACAAATAGGAGACCAAGTAAACCTATAGGCCAAACCATCAATAAGGATTACATTTTGATGCTGTCACTTTACATGATTTTATGCCATCGTTTGATCCATGTATCTGACCCTACTCAGTGGGAAAAGGCATTATTATTGCATATTTACTGCAGCACTTTTACTACAGTTTTTAAAGAAAATAGTAAGGGCTATTTGGTTTGAGAAAACGTTATCTGTTTTCATTTCTTATTTCCACTTTTAATCCCAAGATTGCTCTTTTTTTTTCCTAGTTTCTTGTTTTCAAAGTTTTGTATAGGAAACAATTAAAGCAGGAAAAAGTTGTTTTTCAATGTTTCAGATATAAAACTTTGAAAACAGGAACTATAGTAAAAATTTATGGCATTTTTTGTAATTAGAAAGTGTAAATGAAAACCAAAAACATTTTTGCAAACTAAAAGGGATCTTAGTCTCAATGCTGGAGTATCTTCTTATCCACATCTTCTTTTATAACTTCTACAAATCTGAGAAAAATTAATCAAAATAAGAAAAACAACTGTGTTTTTCTATTCCATCACACCATAGTCTAACACTGGCTAGTCCTTCTATTCATTTCTGTCCATTCAGCACAATAAAATTGAAACACAATATGAGCAACAACATAATGCCTTACAGAAAAGTATGCTGCTATGGTAAACTGAACCAACATCATTTTATAAGCTTAAAGCCAGCCCCTAACCTTACTTTTATCAAAGAACACAGTTAAATACCCAACTCCTCTCTAAGACTAAATACTAAGCAAAAAAACATGCATATATAAACTGGTGTATTGGTATAATCTTTAAAAATAAAATGCATGTACAAGCACAAACAAGCCTTTCAAGCCCTTCCCTGTGCTTGAATACAAAATAACACATTGCCAAAGGGAAAACAATGATGAAGATAAAACATGACAGAATAATCCAATATGACGAATAGGTACACGTTAACCTTTTCTAATCCATTCCATGTTGGGAGACAGAGATATGGAGAGAGAAAAGAAAGAGAATGATCAGCACAGAGTGCAAAGGTAAAGGATTGGATAAAAAAATTCGGATGAACACTTAAGTAGAAACAGAGTTTTAATAAAATATGAAAGTGTGACTAAACAGAAAACGGCACTTTTCTTCAAGGCAATGCATTGCAACTTTTCATATTTCTAATGAACATATAATCAAGGAAGAGAGATAGAGTGGTGTGTATTGTCTCATATATAAGCTGGAAAGAGGAACCTACAACATAGAACCCTTAGGTTTCTATCCCCAAGAGGAATAATAGTATCAAACTACACATATAGTTAACATGTAACAGGCTAACAGCTGCATCTCCTGATTAGCATTAAAGAAAATACAGAACTGCAACAAGGTTGTCCATAATTTCAAGATTGCTAAGTGCAAAATGC
The DNA here is from genome assembly GCA_963573325.1 of Astragalus glycyphyllos. NCBI lineage: Eukaryota > Viridiplantae > Streptophyta > Magnoliopsida > Fabales > Fabaceae > Astragalus > Astragalus glycyphyllos. The sequence goes on from OY754307.1 coordinate 93,801,430, forward strand.
TAAAATATATGAAATAAGCCTCTGCAGCACACGATTATTAAAACACTCTACCTACAGTGTGAACAGCGAGTAAAAACCAAGAAGCTTGTAAAACTACACTGTTCTTTAAGAAACAACATATATAAAGTATCTGATATAAATATAACTCCAAAGCCTTCATTCAACTCTGAACAGTACAACTATAGTAAGAGCACAAAACATAGCAGAAGAAAGCAAAAGGTAGTACTGAATTATGATACACTACATCATCACCAGTGGAGCCACAAGCTCCAACACCATTAGAACACCACAGCCACTACCTCTAGATTACTTGCCAACACCAAATAATACAACTTCCAATTTAAACAACTCCAGTAATCAATTTTCGCAGAAAACCCTTGTTAACCCATTCAATTTTTTGGGTATTCTAGGTCTAGAGTCCATCATGATTTTCCAAAATTTTAATTTGAAAAGAATAGCTGAAATCTTTTATGCTGGCCTAAATCAATCATTAAATTCCTTGTTCTGTCAATTGTAATATGTTGCACTGCTACAAAGTTTTCCAAGATTCTACTGAAAGAAAACTGACAATGATGAAGCCTCAACTTTTCTCAGAAAATAGTGCACAAATCTATTTTCCACTCATCAACAATGTAGGCACTCACCAAAAAAAGTCGAACTCACCAAAAAAAGTCATCAACAATGTAGGGAAAAACAATCAGAAAGCAAACTTATGTTTAAGACCATGCACCCACATGATATGTTTGGCACTGGTAGAACCTGAATACGCAGCTGCAGGACAATAACAGATAAATACCCTAACCATATCTTATGAAAATCACAAAAAGATGCTCCCGACCTTCAGAAGCAAAGCCTTGTGAATCACACTTGACTTCCTTACATTTCACAGTTTTTACATATAAAAAAATACACATGCAACCAATTAAAGATGTGATCTTATCTACTGTCACTCCCATCTTATTTTCAATGCCAAAGCTTAGTTACTGACGTGCAATGTACATTGTCATTGGGAGAGTGACATACTGAAAAGCTATCCCCTCTGCCAACTCAAAAAGTGGTGAGAGCTTAATGAATATATCTTTATTCTTTAATACTTATTTTGGAGCTGTTTAAGAAATTAATTTCTAAAAACAATGATGTTCACAGTAATCAATTTGTAATATGAGGCGACAAAAAGTTGATACTCAATCAACCAATTAACATATCACATTGCTTGCTTACACTTTTGAAAAGGATAAGAATTGTTAGAAAGATTAGATGAAACTCTAAATTGAACGTCCATGTCATGAAATTAATTTCAAAAAGGAGGTTTAAAATGCATGCCAGTTGGACAAATGAAACAGGATGATGAAAAGATTTTCAATTTAGAAGCTGGTGGCCAGAACAATCAAAAGATCAGCAGAACAAAACCTTATTGGGTAAAGTATTTAATAATTCCAGCATCAATGATGTATTAAAAATAGAATGAAATAACAAGAAAAAGAAGAGCCAAGACAAATATATAACACAAGCCCAGCAAAATATAAATTGAATTATTGAGGCATTAATTGTGTACTGTGCATTAGCTGTTATTAAACAAATAATACATTAACTGGGTATGCGCTTACAGCCCAAAACTTTAAATAGTAAATGGTCTCCTCTTAACAGTTTACAATGATAAACTGCATCACTTGACCACCATGTTTCCTCAGTTCACAAGATGACCATTCTAATGCATCACTCTCGATTTCTATCACCGGGCCAACTGGCACTCCAGAGTATAAATAATGAGCCATCTTAAATAGCCTTATGACTGTAACTTCCATCATAAGAACCACCAATGCAGAAGCATCCAAGGCCATTAACTCCTCATTAAAAACTGGTCAGCATGCTGCACTTTTACAAAGAAAAAAGCAGTTGAACTTGTTCTATCCACGATCCCTGCTTCAGTGATCACTCCATAGTTTTGAACATAGTAAAAAACCAGTGGGAAAATGCAGTCATATGCTAAACCATTAAAGCCTTTCAGTGCAGTCCAAAAAAAACCTTTCAGTGATCTTAAGTCATATGATGTGTGCAGCGATTAAGACATGAGATTGTCAAGTGTTAATACTGAAATAAAATCACAATGCATATATTGGAATTTTGTAAAACAGTGCACAATGCATAGAACCTTTGTAAAACAGTGCACAATGCATAGAATATATTTCAATTTTGCAAGACAGTGCACAATGCATAGAATATATTGCGGCTGCAACAAAGGTTTCCAAGCAATTAAGTATACAATTTAAATTTTATATTATCAAACCATTGTGCGCTCAGTAACAAGGTGTCTATATGTCAAATTTGAAGGGCAACTAAACACCTAAGCGGTGAATCACTCAATGCACTGTAAATACACACAATAGACATCCAAAAAGAATGGATTTCAATGTTGACCAAAAAGCATTGTTATAAAACCCGGACCCTATGTGACCAAGGCATGCAGTTTAACTAATGGGTCACCAGTCCGACGGGTGACTCACTAACAGAGTTCCATGCCCGGGTCGATGACCAGTCCGAGTTTATTAACACTGCCAGAAACGCATAGACTTGGTCGGGCGTGTTTTTTGTGGCACCTGGATTTGAAATGCCGTACTTTATGTTTTCCCTTAAGCCTCTGTAACCATTATCCTTGTTGCTATCTGTTTCTTAGATGTGTACCTTCGACACCTTTGAATTTTCAGGACCACACAACAAACTCATAGTATTGTATCATAATATGAATTGAAAACACATCCCACGTAAATAGTTATAAAAGCAATCATTAATAAAATAATAAGTGATCATTTTTATATAATCATTTCCACGAACAATATCTTGTATATATCAAGAAACAATCAATCAGAAGGACTCCTTAGGACACTAGAAAGGTTGCACAGACATTCAGGGTGTGAATGATTTTTCTTTGAGAAAAATGAAATAAACAGTTACACAAATCAAATTCTCCCACAGTTGATGATAGATATCATGTTTCCAGATGTAAACAAATCAAATAGTCTAAAGAAGAAAAAATGGCAAGCAGTATCATACCCAAAGAAACTTGCTAAATTGAGGAAAAAACATGTAAGAAACCAAAATGAACGCAGAATTCATTAAGGTAACTATGAAAACCAAGTCACCAAGTGCATCTTAAAGATCATCAATGATCCTTAGAAAGCTAGAAGTATAATTTCGTACATAGATATATGCTGACTGGCATGCATATCATTTATTTCTAAACCAATATAAGGGTAACAAACCTTTAAGGTTCATAATCAGTTATGGAAATTCAACAATGACATGGCCCTAATAAAAAGGTAACACCAAAAAGCAGATCAAAACCAAAATCACTATCCAACTCAGCATGAACACCATTTAAAGGGAGAGAAATTTTTATTTAAAGCATGCAATATGCTTATGTTAGGTCTATACTGTGGAAATATGACTGCTTTTCCACAGTTATCTTACTGCACATTATTTTAAAAATAAAACAAGTTCCAGAATACAGCACAACTAAACAGCAAATGTTTTAAAAACAGAAATGAAAGATGCAAGGAAAATCATTTGTACTATTTAATGAGATGGACTGAAAAAATGGTCAGTCAACGTTTCCCAAGTTCAGTAAAAGCATGCCTAAGGGGGTACCAAAACAACACAAATGAATAAAATAAAAACTGTTTGCCTGCCTACTTTTATCTAAATAAATAAATGATTTGCAAATAGCAGTTAGCAGGAAATAAAGGGGAAAAAGCCTTTACATGCAACCATATAAATTTACGAGGTGGCCTACTGGACACAAAGAGAACACAATGCTATGCAAACAATGATTGCTACAATGCTACCGCAATACAACTCACCAATTTACAACAGTAATTGTCAAGCAACCAGGGAGAGTGCGAGAAGACTGCAATAAACTTAATAGAATGCCAACAGTTCTATTTGCCTCTGTCGTAAGCACCACTGAATCAAGAACAGGATGACAACCCACCAACCATGAGATATTAACAGCTTGTCTGGCTCCTGTATCAAGATAAATGTTAAGATTTAAATGAATGAGCAGAAGACCATTATCCAAACAAATTGATACCCTATCCTAGATTGGAACATGAGATAAATTTGTGTCCTAAAAAAGCAATGTCATCTATGTAAAAAATCAAATTAAATTTGTTCGAAACATGGAGTAATTTAAAATGATAGATCTGCTATTAAGACTGGTTTACATGTTTCTTTATATTGTATGTTGTGTTTCCTTATTTAATCAGAATTAGAAGTCTTCATTTATTCTTTCTCTTCCCTCCTTCCTTGTCTAAAAGACCTATAACTTCAACATAGCACTAGAGAGGTATCATCCTCTGTGTATTCTCACTATTCCGCATTTTCTTCCTTGGTCACGCAACATTCCAAACAGCTCTTAGGTTACTGATTGTTACAGCCATCTTATCTAGTTATCTTTCCTGCAATGCTCATCTTTTATACATCTCCAACATCCCTCCAGCCATATTTTGTAAAGCCTGTATTATATATTTTCTTTTTAGGGTTAATTTGTTACAAGATTGAGGTTTAGCATGCTTTACCTTGACGAAAGTGTCTTAGATATTAGTATATATATGGACAATAACTCATAATATTTAGGTTGTATCTTGGAATAATTTAGAATGTCCCAAATTATCTAGTAAGATTGGCTTCTAGTTTTATTTATATTTAATGATTTAACGATCTGTTTCTTTAATTAATCAGGATAAGTAGTCTACAGTGTTGTGAATAGCACGCGATAGCGGTGGGCGGAGCAGTGCGGCGGCTAGCCGCTATGGTAGTGCCGTCGCAGGTGTGAAAGCTGCCGTTTTCGCGTGGATTCTGCGTTCTGGAGCGGCGGGTTGGAGCAGATAGGTTGAAGACAATCCGGAAATTACAAAACGACCCCTAGATTTTAAAATGTTTGGTTTATTTTAAGGGTAACTTTGGTATTTCTGTTGGAAGTTAAAAGGATTAAAAATTAGGGTTTTCTTTGAATATAATATGTTAAAAATTCACCCATGTGTAAGCAGTTAAAACTTACATGTTAGTCGTTACCCCTTGTTGCAGTGACTTTTCAGCTTTTCTATTTCTTGACAGTGCTTGACTTTTCAGTTTCGCTCTCGATTCGAAGGTCCTACATTTTTCTTCTTGCCTGTACATGATTGCTTGCTACTCCGACCACCGTTCCTCCTTTACTCGCGTGTTCACCGCCCTCTACTCTGCTCTCTGCTAGGGTGTTGGTTGCCCTGTTTCTCTGCTCTCTCTGTTTTTCTGTTTTATCTCACTGCTCTCCTCTTCTCTGCTCTGTTTTCCAGTTATTATGGCAGATGTTTAGGACTTATGTTATATTTGGTTTATGTTTCTTTTTTTGATACGAGGTTTGTTATTTTTAATATGTAGAGTAGACACCCAAATGATTTTTTATTGTTAATGTTTGAGTGTCATGAATTTTGAATATTTTGTTATCATTTTTAAGAATATATATATGCACCTAGTATTATCCTATATCTATATGTGTTACTTCTAAATAGCGGTCATCCCGCTTTCCGCTATAGCGTTTTTTGGCCTCGACCACTACGCTCCGCTATCCGGGATTTAAAACACCAGTAGTCTAGTAATAGTAGAAATAAGGGATGGTAGTTAGTCATTCGTATAGATCAATGTTCACAATTCAAAGTCTTTTTCTTTCTTTTCCCTCCTTCCGTATCTAAAAACCTATCACAAACAAACATGAAGCAAGCAATACCTTCAGTTGTTGAACTCTCAGGATCATTGGCGTCAGATGTAAAAAGTAATACAAAAAATTCCATGAATTTAAGTGCTAGCAATTTTATTCCAACAGGACCACCCTACAAAATCAGGTAAATTAACTTCCAATTAGAATGAAATATGAAAAGCCCATTGCCCGCCACCACCACAAGTACAAATTGAAAAGAATGACATTGAGATTGTATAAAATGCAAAATATTTTCCAATAATCGACAGAAGCTTAAGACTCTATGGTTACACATATTATAAGTAATGAGCAACTTCAAATTTCAGCAGACAACGTGTGGAAACATATAAACATATTTAAAATTTACAAAATGGTATTTAGAAAAGTATATATTACATATTCCAGACAAAATCTAACAATTTCTGAAGATAGTAAAATAGAAGATATCACATGCTTGTGCAGAGGTCCCCAAGGAATTATGGCAACTGCAACGGATTTAAAAGGAGAGAACAGTTACCTCCAGAGCAATCCCAAAAACAGCCTCCTTGAACTTAAGCATCCCTATCCAAATCTCTTCTAACCACCTCTCAACTTTACCACATTGCTGAAACTGTTATGTTTTCCAAAATACTGTCATTTGTCAGTAACATACCAAAAATCAAAGTCACGAAAATGGAAGTAGTGAAATGGGCATTGAGCACGGGCTCTCCATCCCGATGGAATCTCCCTTTCTTGGCGAAAAATATATTCAAAAACTAATATGATACACCGATTGGTGAGAATGATTAGAATTTAGAAGAACAATTTGAAATTATCAAAGGTAGTAAACGATTCAACCTAGCCAAATCTTATCAATTTACTATCAAAAACTAATAAGATTATAAAAACCACAGAAATCCATAACATTGTATCATTTGCTATACACATTATATATATATATATATATATATATATACAGTTATACACATATATAAATCATGCCAGTTCCTTATAAATCAAATCCCAAAGAAAGTTAAAGGTGAAGATGGAAGAGAGCCGCCGTGAGAAAAAGGGATCACATACTAGTCAAGAGGTATTCTTACGACTAATTAAATCCACAGAAGAATATTTTAGGGGGAAAAACATGTGTCTGTTTAGTCAATCCAGTTATGAAGGATGGTGGGAAGAGAACGTACCTGAAGAATCATCTCCTCAACACAACTACAGAATATATTTGTGCCACTAACAATAGACTGCTTTATGACCATTACATCACTGTCTCGTAAAAATGTTAATAGTACAGATATCAGTGTAGGAGAATGTTCAACTGCTCTAAAACCAATCTCCTCAATTATCCTGGCATCCAATGAAGGAATCGGTATAAAAAAACATTTGTGTATATATCCATTATTCCATTACACAAACACTTTGCAACATACAGATGGTAAAATACAAAGGCAAAGGCAGAACAAGTAGTGAAGGGAACAAACAACCTATTAAATTTAACAGATAAAATTTTAGCAGCTGAGGAATCAACAGATTCAGATACACGTGCTTCAGAATACGGCAAGAAATAAAGGAAAAAAAGAACAGTGCAATAAAAGCACCAACTAGAAATGTAGCTACATAGCATTGCCCTAACAGATTAATTTACCAAAGAAAACATCGTGAAAAGGTGAAAGCGACAATCTCTAATTCAAAATTAATCATAATTATAATCTATGTATATATATATGTACAATATTGGATGAAAGATGGGAAGAATTGAAAGAAAGTAGAATTGAGAACTGACTGTATGAGCAATTGGCGGACGAGGGGCTCAGGAGAAGACTGAAGCTCAAGGAGGTAGGTAAAGAGGTCAGCGGCGAGAGAAGGGTCGAGGGATAGAAGAAGGTCTTTAGCCTGTTTTAAAGAAGTGGTTTTGACGGAGAGGTCACCGTGGTTATTGGCGGCGGCGAGGAGAGAGAGGACTTGGTCTCTGGTGGGAGAAGCGGACATGTTGTTAGGGTTTTGAAGGAGCGAGTGGAATGGAAGGGGAAGGAGGGTTTTGTAATGTTATCGGGTATTACTTATAAAGAAAAAAGGGATTAGAAAAATGGGAATTGGAATTGAAAGAACAAATCGGCGGGATGTCTGGTTGGTTGGTTCTTAATCACAGTCCCGCCTGGTGGGTTGAGAGAGTTGAGACGATGCGGTATTCTGCAATGCGCATTCAGATTCCGAGTGCCAAATTTATCTACTGCTCCTTAATTTATTTTTATTGTGTAAAACAAAACAATTATTTATATTTTAAAAGAAAAACAAGCAAATATTGTCAAAAATTAATAATAATAATAATAATAATAATAATAATAATAATAGGATTTAGTTTATATACACGATATTTAACCTCCTTTCCTTCACCATATGGACAATAGGTATATACATATTTTACATTATCTATTAATTAATATATTATTAAGAATAAATTAGTCAATTGATAACTAATCACTCCATGTAATTTGATTGGTTTTGGTTAAAAACTTATATACACAGTATCTATGTATAAATTAAACTCAACAAAATAGTCAATTACTAGTTTACACGTAAATAAAAGAAGTTAGTCAGTTAATAATCACATTATATGTTAATTATTATGAACTATCATTTGTTATGGTTGTAAAAAAAGTTACACCAATAATGTGTAGCAATTAAACTTTCTTTTTCCTTGTCGGCAAGCTTTAAAATAAATAAATAAATAAATAATGAATTTAGTAAAAGTTAAGGTGTAAACAATTTTATTCAATTATGACTTTTCTTGATATTAGAAACTCACACACACAACTGTGAGGTTTCGGGTTAGAACCGGGACATGGTATCCAGCCTAACAATTTCAACATTTGTTAGTTAAGTTAGGCGTTTTATTAAAGTTTTGTGTTATTTACTTAAGACTTTTACATAATTAAATAAGTTTTGTGGTCTACTAACCTTAACCATAATCTAGACGAATTAGTAACTCTAATCTTAATCCACTAACCCTGATATCGAACCCTAATCTGACCAATAACAAGCATTATAGGACAATCAGAATATTTTAAAAAGTTAATCCAAATTTTGTGATTTTTAATCAACACTTTTTACAAATTACAAAAAAGTCTTGTGATATTCACAAACTTCTGGAGTTCGAAAGGATGTATCTTAAATGGATTTTAATAACTTTGATTCTTAACATCGGTTAGAATCATGTCTTAATTATCTTGCCAGCACCACATGTGAGCCAAAAGATCTCTTCTAAATCTCTCTTCATTAGTGACGAATTCCATAATTCTGACTTGGACATGCCATCTCCATTATACGCCTTCTGAAATACAAGATTAACCGTTATTTGTTTTGGATTGGGAGACTTAACTATTGATAACTATCCCATCATGTGTCCATCATTTCAAGTTTTCAATTCAAGAAGTCTTCTCGACCTTTGGTTTGGACATTTATAATTTTTGGAGCAAATGAATTTGAGAACCATTTGATTGATAGCATTCCAATTCCAACCATCATGTGAGCCATGGAATGACTAATAGCTAAATTTCATACTGAGAGATGGATTCAATGATGTAACGATCAAGAAATCTCTCTAAAACATGGTATCTTGCATAGGCATGGCGATGCAAGTTTTGTATTACTATCCCCATCAATGAACAAAAAAACTCTTGTCTTAATCCCCCCTCTTAGTGGGAGTCGGGTTTCTTCGAGATTTCTATATCTATATATAGAAAGGAAAACAAAAGATCATATTCACGGTAAGTAGTACAGTAAATCGATCATAACTATTTCAAATAACAAATTCTTTAAAACTAAAAATGAAACAAAATGAAAATGGTATATCATAGAAAAACTCAAATAACAAATTATGTTCAGCGCAATAGGTTCGAGGGCAAAGGGTACCAATATTCCTATCCCCTACCCTTGTCTTAAACTTTGAACAACTGGAAATCCCAACCTCGCAATCGATTAGAGGTTTTCGATCAAAATCAACCAGCTTTGAATTGGTACTGGTGAGTTTGGGTCACCATGTGAAGTTTAGTCTTCCCCACTTTTGATGATCTACCACAAGTTAGACTCTAGGGGGTGTTTATTTCATGTTTATAATTAACATTCCTAGGAATACACAGACACAAAATCAATATTCCAACATTTGTTAAAAGTTCGGAAAAACAATTATTGGGTATCAAGATTCTTAGGATTTATTCCCAATGAAAGAGGGTGGGAAAAAAAATTCCATGGAAATGTGAATAAAAACTATATGCAACTTTTGTAAAAAAAAAAAGAAACTATATGCAACTACTCATATGTCCACTCTTAAAATAATTTTCGGGAATGTTATAAATGTTTGTCACACACATTTTTTAATAACACCTTCAATTGTGATTTCCATCACTTTGCTCCTAGGAAAACTGTTAGCGGGAACAAAATTACTTAACTTGAAACAAACACTTCATACATATTTTAAAGACGAAGTAATTTTCACTCAATACGTTCCCTCTCAGCTACTAACTAACAAACCAATCTAAACATAAAGTTTGATTCAAAATTTTCACATTTCATAAGCCATGCCCACTTATTAACCAACACCATTGGCCTAGTGGCTTGAAGTACATTGGAACACGGGGGTCCGAAGTTCTTCAATCGTACAATGAGAACTCATGCTGGCGAGTGTGATATTTACTTCTAAGTACGAGTAGTGATTAGTTTGTTGAAAACGTAGGGACACTCCGTAGTTTTTTTTATTAAAAATGATATCCATTCATTCAAATTGATAGATATTATATCGATCATAATAGAAATCCAACATTGCTAAAAACACAAAGGATGAATCCGCGAACAAACTCACAACACCTAAGTTAATAGCATAAAACGACAAAATACTTATAAATGTGGCAAATTAAAAGTCACTAGAGTACTCATGTTTTCGGATCTGTAACTTTGAGGCCATGGTCATTGGTTGAATCTGCAATGGGTTGAAGTTGATCTGAACCAAATGAACACCACAACAAGACGAGAAATCAAAAACCTCGCACCAAGACGATGAACAACAATAGCGCTGCAACTTGGACGATGAAGTCAAGAAAAATACGCAATAAAAGCTAGATCTATGTGCTAATCACTTTTTTAGATAAAAAGAAGACAAAAAAACAATGGGGGGTGATTCTAGGCCAAAATTGACCTAAAACCACCCCCTTTAGTGGGTTAGTAAGAAAGAAGAGAAGAGTAGAAAGAAGAAGGTTTAGAAAAAAGATCATGGGCCCGTTTGGATGAACTTATTTTTGAGTTTATGGAAAACAACTTACGGAGATAAATAAGTTTTCATGTTTACCCATAAGTTCTTACTAACAAAAGTTATATCTCCATAAGTTGTTTTTTCATAAACTACATTGACAAGCTTATGAATAATACAAAAAAGCTTATTTATTTGCATAAGCTGTTTTTCATAAGCTCAAAATAAGCTCTTTCCAAACGTGGCCCATATAAAAAAATAGGGTGCTTCTAGGTGAGAGAGCAAATCAAATCCCTCGTCAATGAACGATTAAATATGACTGTAGGGTGTAGTATAAAAATTCATCAACTATTGGAATTTAATACTGTTTGATTAAATCTTAACCACTCATAACATTTTACAAACGAAAAAGATATAAAACATAAATTAATTCACCAAAAATAAATATAAAACATAAATTAATAATGTATTTCTTTGTTTCTGTTGGGTTTTTAGGGTGCGGAATAAATAAGTAGGCGTTCGCGTGGGTAGGAAGCGAGCGAAACGGAGAGAAGAGGGAGATGGAAGGTTGGGACCCGAATACGAAGTCGACGCTAACACAGATCCCATTGCTGACGACAAAAGCAGGTCCAAGAGATGGAGCGCCATGGACTCAGAGGTTGAAGGAAGAGTACAAGTCCTTAATTGCATACACGCAAATGAACAAGTCCAACGATAACGATTGGTTTCGGATCTCCGCCGCCAATCCCGAAGGTACTCGCTGGACTGGCAAATGCTGGTATGTCTATAACCTCCTCAAGTATGAATTCGATCTTCAATTCGATATTCCCGTCACTTACCCTTCCACCGCACCCGAACTTGAACTCCCTCAATTGGATGGCAAGACTCAGAAGGTCAATTTCTCTTCTCTTTTTTTTCCCAATTGCATTTCTAGCTCTCAATTAAATTGCATGTTTAGTTTTAAATAGCTCATTTTTTTTTTCAGATGTATAGGGGAGGAAAGATATGCTTGACTGTGCACTTCAAGCCTCTTTGGGCCAAAAATTGGTACTTTTTTCTCTTTTAAGTGTTGTTATGTTAGGGATATTCATATTAGGATATTGTTTCATAATTCTTGGATTTCAATTAGGGTTTTGCTAGGCTTTGAACAGAACTTTGTTGCAACATGCAGTGTCTGAAAGAACATATTGGGGTTTATCTTATAACACAGAATTTATGAAAAAAAAACGTGATATGCTTATATACTATTCAATAACATTCTAAGTAAACAATATTTTTCAAAATCAGCTGTAGGATTTAAAGGTATTGTCATGTAAATCATATCTGTAAGAATAAACTCTGCATAAAGTCATGCATAAGCTTTTTAACTATGAGCTACCTAGGGAGCTTATGAAAATAAACTTAATAGAGGAGGAATCAAATTACATCCAGAAAGTTACACTAAAAGATGCAGTCATTAACATCCTGCCGGATTAACATTTTTCAAAATTAACCGTTGGATTGAAAGTTACTATCCTATAGATTATAGATGTAAACTTTAACAGTAATATGTAATATTTTGTTATGTCATTGAGATGTGTCAAGGTTTACGTCAACAGTGTAGTTACGTACAACATTACAACATTACGAGGCATTTTCAAGTAATGAGCGATTTTATGATAAGAGATTTTTGATGTGAGTATCCTCTCACCAATTTGCTGAATTCTAAGTAATGAGACATTTCTGGCCCTGCTTTCTTTTACAGCCCAAGATTTGGTATAGCACATGCACTTTGCTTGGGTCTTGCCCCATGGCTTGCGGCAGAGGTTCCCATTCTTGTAGATTCTGGTATGATCAAGCACAAAGATGATGCAACCACATCAACTGAGTCTTAGTTACTCTCTATACTTCATGTAGCTGTAACAGTAGAATCCAAGCTTTGCTCTTACTGGATTTGTCAAAGAAAATAAAATGAGCTGTATAATTGCGAATTTAAAGGATCTCTGTTATCGGTCACATACATGTATCCGCAGAAATTGAGAACTTAAGATCCGTAAATATTCTGACAAACTGTTATATATTGCAGACACAACATGCTTGATGAATTAGTGATTTTCAACTAAATTAGATTTCCAATCAAGTGATTGATCCAAAAATAATTGTGAATTTATTGGCTAATTATGATTTAAAACCTTTCCTGAACTGATCAGGTGATGACAGCATTTGTTTAGACTGTATACATGCTGGCAATTCTAAAGCAAATGAGGCTTGGGACGATTTGGTCCAAGTTTCACCTTGGTCACATTACGACCAGTGTTCTACTTTCTGATTTTTTTTCTTCACTTGGAATGCTCTTATTACTCCTGTTTTTCTCTGTCAGTTTTTATGGTTGTATTGCCTACCAAGAACTATTCAATACGACGTATCATTCCACAAGTTCTGATATTTACTAGTTAGTATCTTTTGGCATGGAGTTATCGAGGCATCTTAATAGTTAGGATACAGCATGAGTTTGGTTGTCTACCACAGAGTTTGGCTTCTTCCATTTTCCTTCAGCCCTCTCCCTATTTTCTCTTCTAGTTCTTTGTTTTAACTGCAAATCCTTGTTTAGAGATTTCATGAAAGAGTAGAGGTTTTCATGTTCTTCTTTATGTCAAAAATGTTGATTGTCTCATTTTTCAATATTTTGCATCGCAGCTTATCGGCACCCTTCATATTGTTCTGATAATGTGTTTGATGAGAACATCCAATAATGGTAAATATATAAATGAGCCTTTTCCACTTTGCCCTTGATAAATTATTATGAAGATGCATGAAGTTGCTGTTTCTTTACATTCACCAAGCCTCCTCTACCAACGGGTTTTACTTGGAACTAGTTGTCTCTACTTGTATGGTTGTTTGGTTTTAAAAGAGTTGATTCAACAGTTGTTTTAGTTGGTTTCCTTTGCTTCCGAGTTGTTGTGTGCTTAGTTTGTCAGTGAACTGATAAACTCTTGGTTTATATAGTGAAGGCAGAAAGTTAGTTTCATCTCTCTTTCAGCTGACAAGTCTGATTTTCCTCAATTGAAGTTTGCCTTGAATACACTAGTGCCTCTGTGTGGGATAATCATTTTTATATGAGAACGATTTTTTTTGTAACACGAGTTGGTGACAATTTGAAACCAAGCAAGTATCCCTTTCGTTGAGGGGGTAAATGTGCTGAGGAAAACAAATGAAGGAACCTTTGTTGGAAGAGGGGGGAAATGATTTACGAAAAACAAGAAGGGGCAGTAGAAAGCACAAGACTTCAATCATTATACACGCACACAAAGGAATAAAATCACACATTCGTGGATGTAGGAGTAAATAATAAATAGATCGTCTTATACTCAAGCTCAAGTCGACTAAACACAGTGAAGACTTTTGAGTGAAAATGATTGTTGATTAGCAAGATGCTTAAAAACTGATTTGAAAGCACAACTATTTACGTCGTGCATCCTTTGTTTTTATTTCTTCTGTTGGTAATAATCACATCCTGCGTCTGTGTTTCTGATATTAGGGTCCCATTTTTTTTATTTAAATAAAAGCTGGAAATGCTCCGATCAGAATATAGGACCAGCAGAGACAATCTCTTCAGTCAACTTTTGATCTTTCCCAATCTTATAGGTCATGAATCCATCAAAATTCTTCTTGAATAGACTGGCCAATTTCAAAAGTGTATCTTGGTAGGCATTCTTGTCAGACCACTGCAATTCAAGTTGAATTTAAGGTCAGTGCAGTTCATACCTTCAAAATTTTGACAATAGAAAAATAATGGCAAAAAAACAGTGCATTGAATATCAACTAACAGTGTTTATGGGGTCCAAGATTTCAGGAGGGACTCCATCTATTGCTGTTGGGATCTCCAGCCCAAATACTTCAGTCTTAGAGTACTTTGCATTCAAAAGGCTCCCAGAGTGAATTGCATCAATGATTTTTCTTGTGTATGCTAACTTGATCCGATTGCCTAATCCATAACTGCCAATTTATAGGGACAAAAAAGTAGTTTAAGCGACGAGAAAACTGCCATACAGAATTGCAGATGGATTATCTTAGAGTCTTTACCTTCCTCCTGACCAGCCAGTATTAACAAGCCACCCAGTAGCTCCATGCTTCTGCATCTTCTCAGCTAGCATCGCGGCGTATTTGGTAGGATGCATCATTATAAATGCTGCACCGAAACAAGCGGAGAATGTGGCCTGTGGCTCTTTTATACCATCCTCTGTCCCAGCAACCTGTATCATATATTAACCATGAAAACTTGTAACCACAGGATGGAATCTTGCTTGCAGGTCCACTTAACAAGTATAAGATGACAATGAAGGTATGAAAAGAAATGAAAGGTATCACAATTACCAGGGCAGTGTAGCCACTGATAAAATGGTACATTGTTTGGGCCAAGCTCAGCTTGCTTATGGGAGGGAGTACCCCAAATGCATCACAAGCTAGAAGGATGACATTCTTTGCATGGGGAGCAACACATGGTATCTTAGCATTAGGTATGTACTCAATGGGATATGCTGCACGAGTGTTCTCTGCAAAATCAAATTAGCAGTATAAGCAATGCTTTCAATCTGTAGTTATTACAAGTTTTTTGATTACACTTACCTGTTACAGATTTGTCTGAGTACTCTACTTCTCGGGTATGCTCGTCAAAAACAACATTTTCGACCACTGAAAATACAGGGAAGTAAGAAAATTATTTGGCAGATGAGATGGCATGGCACCGTAAGAGTTTACAAGAAATGAAGGATAAATCTTGCATCAAATATAAGATTGTTTGTTACCTGCACCAAATTTGATGGCATTCCAGATGTCTGGTTCCTTATCCTTTGAAAGATCAACACACTTAGCATAGCAACCTCCTTCAATATTTGACACCCCATTTTCACCCCAACAATGCTCATCATCTCCAACTAAATACCTGTTATGATCAGTTGAAAGAGTTGTTTTTCCAGTACCTGAGAGACCACAACGTAAACATGATTAAAGAAAACTCAAACACTATACAACATTGATTAACAAGTGATGACTCTATTATTAACCTGATAATCCGAAAAAGAGCGCGACGTCGCCATTTTTACCCATGTTGCAACCAGAATGTAGGGAGAGAATATTGCGTTTGGGCATGAGGTAATGCATTACACTAAAGAGACCTTTCTTCATTTCACCAGCATATTGTGTACCAAGAATGACCATTTCTTTTCTTGCAAGGTTGAGGTCTATACTAGTTGATGAAGTCATGTAGTGAGTGTAACGATTACAAGGGAACTGTCCTGCATTGTATATAGTGAAATCTGGGGTTCCAAACTCTTCTAGTTCTTCAGCAGTGGGTCGAATGCACCTGTCAAAATTTTCTCTTTATAAACATAGTTGCATATTTGGGTTTTCTAGCAGCACTTGTTAAACTTAGTTGTGAATATTGTAAAGAATTATTTGGCAATGCTCAAAGATTTGTGTGTGAAAAAAGATAGGTAATCTGCATTATTATTACTCACATGTTATGCATAAATAGGGAATGATAAGCTCTTGCAGATACAATTCTGACTTTGATTCTGTTCTCTGGATCCCAATTCAGAAATTGATCATTCACATAAACCTGAACTCAGGTCAATTTACAAGGTCAGAACTCAGTTAAATTATTCATTGATATAAATTAGTCATTTAAAAATTAACCGTACGATAGGCAGATTTGATGATTAAATATTGGGTGCTTCTTTGAAATGGTAAATTTTGAAGTAAGTTCTATTAATATATGAATTCTAAAGTTATGTGGCAGAACAATTGTGAATAAGCCAAGAATAAGCCAAGTGCTCCAACTGAATATGAGGCAAACTTGGCATGGTTTGGCTTTGGAATCATTTTTTTAAGCACACGAGGGATGAAATAAAGTTAAAATGAATGTCTTCTGATAATAGAATGAAGTTGACTTGGAGGTTTTAGTTGTGACTTTGCTGTTACAATTTTTTAGCTACTGTCATATTTTTATCATATTTTGTTAGGGATGGCAACGGGACAAGACAGGAGCGGGGAGTACTTTCCCGCTCCAGACATTGTGTTTTGGAGATTCGAAATAGATATTGTACTCTTGGGACAACTCAGTTGTATTTTGTTTTGGACTAAGCTTTCCTTGAGCTTGGTTCGATGCGATTAGTAAAATTGAAAAAAATATAACAATTGAGGAAATAACAGAGAACAAGAAACACTGTCACGTGAATCTTGGAAGATTAAACAGGGTTATAGAGCGTGCATGTTGGAGGATATTGGAAAACTTGTCTTGGGACATATACTATTAATTAGGTAGTGCCAGACTGCCAGTGGCTCTCAACTCCTTATTGCTCAAGCAGCTAATTAGTTTTCTTATTACTTCAAACAAAAGTGAGTTGAAATTTAGCCAATCAAATATATTTCGTGATATGAAATCATGATACGTACTCATCTCTTTGAATGAATAGGTCAAATACTGCTTTTCACACACATCATATTATAGATTTTTTATTATAGTGAGTTAGGTATATAAAACGGTATTGTTTATATATTAATAGTTTTATTCCGGATTCCATATAAAACGGAGTACTTGTTTGTAAAAAAAAAAAGTCTTAACACTTGGTATGAAAATGAAGAGTTCGCGCGTACTATATATTTTTTTTAATGTTAGTGTGTAGATAGAGATTAGAGTCATACTGTAATGCCAGTTGCCAAGCCAAGAATTGGACAACTGATTTATCCAATAGTAGGATCTCACGCAAAGACAGGTCACTGAAAAAGATATTCAAAACTCACACATGCAGTGCGAGTTGGATTTGGATAGATATCTTGACTTGCTTCTTATCTCAAGCTGTCCGATTACTCAATGACACGTTGATTACCAAAGTCAACTTAACGATGATGATCGAGTCATGTAATTATAGACGGTAATTAATGAAATCATCATGTTCCCGTGATCACCGTGAATTAAAATGAACAGATATATACCGGCAATTTTATCCCACTGATGAATTTGGATATAATAGAAGAACAATAATTACACATGATTTTCAACCCAATAATTTCGGCATTTGCAAGTTGAGTTAGTCCTTACGTAAGCAAAGTTTTTAAACTTTCACTTAATCAGTTTACTTTTTCTTTTACAAAATCGTCAAATTCCTATTATTTAACCTAAGTACACATATTGCCCCAAGATTATGGCATGGATACCGTACCGACTATATATGTATCAATCCAATTTATTTTCGGCGTTTTCCGGTTCTGATTTATCGTAAGCTTGTTTGAAACTTGAACATTATTTTGACGGATTTTGAATTACTGATAAAACAAAATACAATATTCATTCAAGAAGATGAAGAGTTAAGATATATGATGAGTAATAATACCTTTTCGAGGGAGTTCAAGTAATCGACTGCTCTTTCTCTGTTGATTAAGAAGGTCTCTTCATCCATTTCAATATTGGGCGAACCCCTGCAGGATTAAATAAACATATATACGTAACAATACGATTACGTGTTTTAATAATATAATGAAGAAGATTAATAATACATCATGTTACTCACTTTCCCCACCAAAGCTCATGCTCCGTGGTCTCATCCTTCACAACCCGCTTGTCACGCGGAGACCGTCCCGTCTTTGCTCCAGAAAGAGTGGCTAGAGCACCCGTTGCCGTTATAAACGAACCTTTCTCATACTTTATCGCTTGCTCATACAGTTCTGCACCCAAACACCGTAGGAATATAATCTAATATATTTAAAATACCACTAATATAATCTAATATATATATACATATATTTACCGGCGGGGGAAAGGTTGTAGAGAATGTGAGTGAATTTGAGAGCACTGTCGCTGGTCGAGTCAAACACCGTAGGAATATGGTGGTGGTGGTGATCAACGTGTCTACTTTCCCCAGCCTTCGTGGCTGGGTCTCCTTTCACTACTTTAGGCCCTGTCTCTCTCGTCAACGACGCCAACGATGCGCTAATGGATTGAAGTTGCTGCTTTTGTCGTTCCTCTTCAGAAATATTAATGGCGAAGGGACCTTGTGTTGCACTTGCTCTGATGGGAGTATTAGGGGTTGACTTTTTCTTCTGAAGAGAATGAAGCTCGTGTATTGTCTGAGCTTTCACCGTCGGTGTGCTGTCGTCGTGACACACCTCTGAATCCTTCTGGATTTGGATCTTCGCCAGTCGCCCACTTGCACTTCTTGTGAAATTGAAAACTGATCCATTCTCATTTCTTGTTGTTGTTGTCGTCTCCTTTTCTGCCATTGGTGATTGATCAAGGGTTCCGAAGTCTTAATCAAGCAATGCAATAATGCCAATGATCAAGTTATGCAATTGTAGCTGATGATCATCTTCCTTTTATAATCTTCACTTTAATTACCACCCTTCAATATGGTTAGCCTTACCCTTGGTTAGGATGAGATGACCATGGTTCAATTAATATTATAAAATAATAAAATAGGAATGAAATGATTTTTTCATTGCCACCTATATGCACCTCATTTGTAATTTAGATATGTACTAATTAATTTAATTTATATGAGAGTTACTTAGGTTACTAAGTCAAAAGTTTAGTAACAAATACTAAATGAGTCATTTCTATAAAAATTAAAAAATTCGATAACCACAAATATGAAGTCTGTAGTTAGTGGCCACTAACCACAGACTTCATATTTGTGGTTAGTAGAATCCAAAACACTAGTTGGATGCCATTAACCACAAATATTAAGTCTGTGGTTAGTGGCCACTAACCACAGACTCATATTTATGATTAATGGCACCACCATGGCCGCCGCCACCAACCGTCGTCGGTCGCCGGAGCTCCGCTGCCGGTCACCGGAACTCCACCGTCAGCCGCCGTGTCGGTCGCCAGAGCTCTGCCGCCGGCCGCCGTAGCTCTGCCGCCACTTGCAACCACCACATATATATATATATATATATATATATATATATATATATATTTATATTATATATAATATATTTATATGTATATATATAATTAATAAATAAAAATGTTTTTTATTAATGGATGGTTGGTATGTGTAAAATTATATTAGTACCCTCTTTAATTCACAACATTTGGATCGGATTTAATTAAAAAAATATGGATCAAACGGCTGATATTAACTTAGTATAGGATACTAAGGAAAAAGCTTAGTAACCTAAACCAAGCCCAATTTATATGAAGTTTAGGGTATGTTTGGGAGGGGGTTTTGGGAGGGGAATGGAGGAGATGACATATTTTTCAATTTTAAATTGAGGAAGTTATAAAATGTCTCTAAACATAAATCAAATGTAATTAAAAATGTTTTATTGATATCTATTAACTTGTTCTTTTAATTTTTTAAAATCTCAAATACATATTAAAATATCAACAAATCTTTTTCAAGTACTCTCCTCCCTTCCCTTCGCAAAACCTCCTTCCAAAACATACCTTTATGTAAAAATAATTTACACACTGGCTAATGATACATCGTCACCTCATTTAATAAATATGAGAAGTCATGGGTTTTCAAAACTAATCAAAAGGTGAGGAAACGTGATATGTCAAACTAAGTAGTTTGACAATTGAACGGCTGTTCTTGAGCATTCTTGACTTTGATCGTGTTATTTTGGAGTGGTTTACACTCAAAAAATATTAAGTCTCAATTTGAGGAGGGGATCAAGTGAACAGGAGGTCTAGCCGTATTTTCAAAAAGAGACTAGTAAAATTTTTGGAAACATAATCATTTTCTGAAAATTCGATTCTAGAAATGAATGTCTTTGTGTTTTGGAAAAATACACAAATGACTTCCACTAATTAATATTCAGATATGTACTTTGAATTCAAATTTTTAAAATGTATGAATGTTTGAGAAACTATGTTCTGGAATGTATTAAGAAATAAAAGAATATTAATTCCAAAAATAGATTTTTTAAAATGGGGGATCTTTAAGATTAAAAAAGTTGCATACAGGGTATGTATAAGAAAAAGGGGTGCAAAAAATAAGCCTTCTCAAAAAACATTAATATCATGGGCCTAAGGCTTGATGACTCCCAAGTCCTAACACCCCCACTAGGCAAAAGGACTTTTTTTCCCATCCCCTCATTACTCTGCCACATCCCCTAATTTTTGAAAATCCAAAAATACTCTTACCTCCTCTCACACTCCCACTCCTCTTCCCCTTCACTCTCGTCACCACCTTCTTCTTCTCTCTCTCTCTCTCTCTCCCCCCTCTCTCTCACCACAGTGTCCACCACCACCACCACCACCACCACGTCCACCACCACCACCACCACCATGTCCACCTCTCTCTCTCTCTCTCCCCCCCCCACCACCTCCCTCTAACCACCACAACGACCTCCACCTCCCTTCTCTTCTTCTCCTTCACCATAGCCACCTCCCTCTAACCACCACCACCACCACGTCCACCCCCTTCTCACAACCACCACCTCCTTCTAACAACCACCATCACCACAAGTACCTCATTGTGCTCTCTTCTTCTCCGTCACCACCATCACCATCCTGTAACCACATTTCCTTCCCTATTTTGTGCAAAAAAAAACAGAACTAAGTACCATTTGGTACCTTAGTTCCGGACAGGTTCAGTACTTTGGTACCAAATGTGTACAAATAAAAAAATATACGCACGATATTAAGATGAAATATTATACGCACAATATCAATATACAATACTGGTTCAGTATTATGGTACCAAATCTAGTGAAAGCGTAGGAAAAAAGGATAAAACAGAGTAAGAGGTATTTTTGACTTTTTACCAATTTGAGGTGGGTGGGAGAGTAATGGGGGTGTGACATAATAATGGGCTCAGGCAAAAACAGAGTGTTGTAACAAACCAAGCTGACTGTTAAGAGCCATTTTCAAGCTTAATTATGTTCTCTAGTCTCGACCAAGAAAAGCCGAATTATTATAAAGTAAAATAAAACTAGGGACTTTTTTTACACATCCTCTCATACTCACAAACACACTCTAATTTTTCAAAAACCCAAAACTAACACTACACCTATCACTCACACACTCCCCGCTCTTTCTCTTTCTCCCCCTCACCACCACAATTTCTTTCTCTCCCTCCCTCCCTCCCTTGCTCACCACCTCTCACTCACTCACCACCACCACCTCCTTCGCACCACCCCCACCTCTTTTAAAAAATACAAGTTCGATACCAAGGTACCGTGTCTGTCCTGTTTCAAAATTAACAGACACGGTATCTTGGTACCGAACGAGTTGGTACCTTTGTACGTACTTAGAGTGTGTAAAAAATTATAAGCCACAGTACTAAGGTACTGAACCTGGTTTGGTACTATAGTAGTGTGCTTGTTGAAAAAGCAGGAAAAAAGGACAACGGTGAAAAGTTTTTATATTTTAATAAAGGTATTTTTTACTCTTCACATATTTGAGGAGGAGGAGGGGGGGGGAGGGTGTGTGAGATAAAAGAAGCCCTAAAACTAGTCCGAAGATAGGAGCTGGCTTGTTGCAAGTCCAACCCGTTACTTATTCAGCACGGCACAGTTTCTAACAAAAAAAATGATATTGACCAAACAAAAAAGATTTTAACAAAATGACTTTCAAAACTGCAGTTATTAACTTGAATCTCAACAGCTTCTAGATTGTGGAATGTTTGGATATATGGAAAAAGTAGCTGGGTACCTAGACAGAGCATATATACGCTAAGATGAACATTTTTCTTAGGATACACCCCATGGCAAGATCATAAATGGAAAGGAGATTACTTCAAGTTAAAGATTTCTCAATATGGTTTTGAATCAACTTCTTGTTGTTGATTATTATGTTTGAAAAAAAAAATGGAGAAGTACATATAGCTAGCTAGCATTAGTCAGTTCATCAGCAAGACATCTGTTTAGCGCTTCATATATATATATATGTTTATGTAAAGTAGACATGTCACATGAGTGCTTAAGTTATAAGATTGAAACAGAAAAGGAAATAATATTGTGTCCATCAAGGCAAGACTGTCGGTAGTGTATACAGATGTTACTGTTAGGCATGGATTGCTTATACCAGGCATTCCACTAATAATTTTTAAACTACTTTGCTTCAATCTGGTAGTGAAACTCTGCTACTCAATGGTTACTTTTTTTATTATTATAGAAAAAACGCATTTCTCATAATTTTTAATTTTAATGAATGAGACTGCATTTCTCATAATTTTTAATGTAATGAACTGCCGTCTCGTGTCCTTAACCTCATGAGAAAACGGGAATCACAGGGTAACAATAAGGATCTAATTAAATCTTGCAAGTATGGCTACAATTCAGGAGCTTCTTATTAGTGGATTTGTGGCAAAAGGAGATCCTGAAATCCCACAGTCCAACTAGGATCACATATCCTCACACCCCACCTTTATTCGCCTTATCTTTTTCTCACAATAACTATTTATAAGATTTTTCCGGTGAGTGTTATTTGTCATATGCCTTGGAGGTCCGGTTACCGTCTATTTGCCACGTGGTCACATATAACACCACAACTAGATTATGTTAATTTTCTTATTTTATGAAGAAAAAAAAGGCCACACAAAAACAGAGATCAGTGCTAACGTAATTTTCTGATTATTAAGCTATATAAGTAAATCAGCATTTTTGTCAAAAAAAGTGAAGTAAATCAGCATTAAACTTTGTTGTATTCGCAAAATTGACTAAGAGTCTTGGAGTTGGACACTGACCAAACCTGTTAATCTACCTGTTTTCTGCATTGTCCAACTTTTAACAAGAGCACTTAAAATTAAATGCGTCTATTTTCAGATTTTTTTTCCTCCTAATATGAAAATTTAAACAAAATATATATTTTTGAGATAGTAACATAACGCACGTCTTCCCGTTTTGGAGGACAGAGTCCAAAACTTACAATTTGCTTATGCGTAAACATTGATTTTGGTCCCTAATGACCTGTTTGTTTAGCCTAAAATGTTAAAAAGAGATGGAGGGATGCCAGAGAGAGAGAGAGAGAGAGAGAGAGCACAAAGAGCCATTTTTTCCATAAATATCTATGTGTAACCTTCAAACTATTTCACCTCATCAATCGGAAACAAATTCTATCATACTCCCAATTACTGTGTTAAAAGTTCAACCAACCAAACGGTTAAACCAATTAAACCATGACTAACACTGTCCTGAGTTCAGTTATTTGAGCAGCTCAACTGGGAGCCAGAGGTCTTACCAGTTTGATGTTTGGTTCGGTTTTCAAAACACCGACTTCGATAGGCAAACTCCTTTAGGCTCTGTTTGACAAAGTCAATTTGCTAGCTTATATCGGATAAGCTCATTGTAGGTGTTTGTCATGACTAACTTATAGCATTTTCACTAGCTTATATTGTTTCATTTATTCTCTCATTTTTACTCGGATTATTTTAATTAAATTCATTATTTATCTTCCATTAAATGAATCATCTCCCTCGTTTTTGAGCATTAACTACAAATGTCTATTTATGTAATTTTATATTTATAAACTAGTTCAACCGTTAATTTCGTTTATGGTTTCGGGCATCAAGGATTGTGGGTGGGGGTGGTTCAAGGCTAGGCAAGGAAGAGCCTCTAGGATGGTTTGGTCGGGTTGGTATAATTGTCCGTGGGTGTTTTGTCTTCATTGTAATTTTTTCTTTTTGTAACATTGATGTACTATGTAACGTAGTCGGGTACTCTTTTTCCCTCCCTGGGTCCTTTTCCCATTGGATTTTGGCCCTCAGAGGTTTTAACGAGACCCCTAAGTGTAAGGGGTTGGTGCACCCCTTAATACAATTGTTTATTTAAAAAAAAACTAGTTCAACCACCAATTTTATCCGTTATTCATTAGTTTATTCGCTACTGCTATTTTTTACCCATCAGAATCTTAGTATGTATTTTTTTTTTTTTTGTAATTTTGATCTATATAAAAAGATGACATCGCTTCACGGGGGCCAATCAGAGTGTGGATAAAACGTGCGCTGTAGGAGCCAATCAAAACTCAGAGAAATTGATCACAAACCTATAACGCCACAGGCCCAGAAACAAAGAAGCAAAGGGAGTGGAGGGTGGTCAACACGCGATTTTCTTTTCCCCTTCCTCTCTCTGCTTTTCTTCTCCACTCCCTTCCTCCTTCAATCAATTTCCCCCATTTCTGATATCTAGGGTTAGGGTTCTAACGTGGCTTACCCAATGGCCGTATCAACCACTTTCTCAGGTGCCAAATTGGAGACTTTACTTCTCAAATGCTCTTCCTCTTCAAGGGCATCCTCATCCACCTCCACCCATTTATCAGTTCTTGGGAAACCCAGAACGAGTCTCATTCAGAAAGGGATTGTTCGTTGCGATGCTCAGAATTCTGATGTGTTTGTTAAAACCGATAGTCCAAGTAATGCTAGCAACCTCTCCGCTCTTGAGCTGCTCAAAACTTCTGCAGCTGATAGTAAGTCAATGCTTTTCTTCCATTATATACTTAGTTCATTGGGTATTTTATTTCCTATTTCCTATTTCCCCATGCTCATAATTGCATTCAAGTTTGATATTTTCTGTTTTTCCTTTGTTTGTTTGACGAAAATTTTATGCATTGGAATAAATAAATTAGACATGAGAATAACTAATGCAACCAAGACTTCGAAGCAGAATTACTGGTGTTTCTCTGGCAACATGCTCATTATGCTGGTGAAAACTTTCGAGCATCAAACTTGACTGCAAAGAATTTCTTTCCAGCATCTACTGTTTTAAGGATGAAATTCTTATGCACCTTGTCATTTTATATAATTTTTCTTCATTGGTGATTTTAAATCTGCTTTCTTCACTCAAGGAGATCTGTTTCTGTCCGTATATTTCTCTTGCCTATTTCAAGTTTTTTATGCATTATTGTCATCTGCAGGTTCTTTTTGATTGTGTTTTTGAGAAGAAAAAAAACCAATTGAAGTTTTCATGTTAAGTGATTGGGCTTTTAGGCTCACTGCATCACTGATTAGACATCAATATTCTGTAGACTTGTAGCTTTCAGGACCATCCATAGGATTATTCCTACCAATCCAAATAAAGAGACTGGGTTACATGCTTTTCATTGCTTTATTTGTACTGGTTATTTTCTGAAACTTGCAAGTTGCAGCTATGAAATAATTTATACAACTAAATATAACAGGGTATACAAAGGAAAGAAGCAGTATTGTTGTCATTGGGCTCAGTGTGCACACCGCACCTGTGGAAATGCGTGAGAAACTTGCCATTCCAGAAGCAGAATGGCCTAGAGCTATTGCAGAGCTGTGCAGTCTTAATCATATTGAAGAAGCAGCTGTATTGAGCACCTGCAACCGAATGGAGATATATGTTGTCGCTCTATCCCAACATCGCGGTGTCAAGGAGGTCATGGAATGGATGTCAAAAGTAAGCATAAAGTTTATGTCTGAAACGGTATTTGTTGTATATAACTAAATATTTAATACTCATCTTTTCTTTTGCAGACAAGCTCCGTCCCTGTTTCCGATCTTTGTGAGCACCGTTTTTTACTATACAACAATGATGCCACACAGCATCTTTTTCAAGTATCAGCAGGTCTTGAGTCTCTTGTATTGGGAGAAGGTCAAATACTTGCTCAGGTTAAGCAAGTTGTCAAAGTTGGACAAGGAGTTAATGGCTTTGGAAGAAACATTAGTGGTCTATTCAAACATGCAATTACTGTTGGGAAAAGGGTTAGAGCTGAGACTAATATTGCTGCTGGAGCAGTTTCGGTGAGCTCAGCTGCTGTTGAATTGGCCTTCATGAAGCTACCTCAAGCTTCACATGATAATGCCAGAATGTTGGTTATTGGTGCTGGGAAGATGGGCAAATTAGTGATAAAGCATTTGGTGGCAAAAGGTTGCACAAAGATGGTTGTTGTCAATAGAACTGAGGAAAGAGTTGCTGCAATACGTGAAGAACTGAAGGATATTGAAATAATTTACAAACCCCTTTCAGAAATGCTCTCCTGTGCCAGTGAAGCAGATGTAGTTTTCACCAGTACAGCATCGGAAAACCCTTTGTTCATGAAAGATAATGTCAAGGACCTTCCTCCTGTAAGTCAAGATGTTGGAGGTCATCGCCTTTTCATTGATATTTCTGTTCCCCGGAATGTGGATTCGTGTGTCTCAGATATTGAGTTTACACGAGTTTACAATGTCGATGATCTTAAAGAGGTTGTGGCTGCAAACAAAGAGGATCGGCTAAGAAAAGCAATGGAAGCACAAGCAATCATTGGTGAAGAGTTGAAACAATTTGAAGCATGGAGGGACTCACTCGAAACTGTTCCCACCATTAAAAAGTTGAGAGCTTATGCTGAAAGAATCAGGGTTGCTGAACTTGATAAATGCTTAGGTAAGATGGGTGATGATATCTCAAAGAAGACGCGAAAAGCCGTGGATGATCTTAGCCGCGGGATTGTGAATAGGTTGCTTCACGGTCCAATGCAACATTTAAGGTGTGATGGGAGTGACAGCCGGACCCTAACTGAGACCCTTGAGAACATGCATGCTTTGAATAGAATGTTCAGCCTTGAGACTGAAATATCGGTTTTGGAGCAGAAGGTTCGAGCGAAGGTGGAACAAAACCAGAAGTGAGATCCAACATCAATTTCATTGATGATACACATTTATTCCCTCCATTAGAATAAGAGGAAACATCCTCGCCTTTTTAGGAGTTAAAATCATGTAATATTTAGTTGCATAGTCGAAACAATAGAGGTCTCCTTAATAGAGCTTCAATTGATTGTTGTGTCTATGCGTCTGCTTGGCCCCACTCTTATGGGTTTTGGGGTCATGCTTTTACACAGCCATCATCTGGCTTTTTGTTGTACAAAAAATGAAGATGTTTTTCGTGAGCTTTGTATTTAACACGAATAATATCTGGCTAAAATGTGTCTGTATAACGGGGAATATAAATTTTAATAAGTACCGAGTTTCTTTACCAAAGATGAGAATGGTTTCGGATTGGATGTCTTTGTTTTAGAGGCAATGACTGAAGAGCTTGTTGCTTTAGAAATGGAAAGAAAACCATTGATTGTAGGTGTGTATACAAGGTCGAGTACAATAGAAATGGCACATTGGATTCTGTTTTTCGGATTCAGATCCTCAACGGCCATTCTCTGCAACCATTCCCTACCGCAACAATATCAGCCTTTAAACTCATCAAATGGCCGAGACTAGATAAAAAATAACGCACAGACACAATAAAAACAAGAAAAATTATTTTATTGAATTGCATTTCCACTTTCCAGTAGGCATTGCATCGATCATCCATATTTGTTTATAATTCAAGTAATCATAAATATAAATTATAAAGTAATGTCACGACCCGATTTGGACCATGATTGACGCATAGACTATTACGACATTTGTCTAGCAAGTCTCAACAACATCCAATCTGGCCTAAAGACTAGCCATCATATCAAACATATAATCTATATTTTTAAGAAATTTCTATCAAAATTTCGGTAGAACCCCCTTAAAATATGGACATCCCAAAATAATATATACACATGTATACTTAAAACACTGAATACCAACATAGATAGGTCTTCATAGTGGCCAACAGAGTGACATCTAACTACTATCAGACAACCTCATAATGCAACACAACCTCTAAAGATTTTTACCAGCCAAATGCATATTGATACAAATGAAAGTATAGGCAACATATCAACAGCCCTCCAAAACCAAAAAGGGAAGCATCACCTAGAAATATGAGACTAAACTCTAGTAGAGTTATTCGGTTTGACATGACCTGGGAATCTGAAACATATAAGATTGACGATGTGAGTCACCACTCAATAAGAAAATAATGAAGAGCATAACAACAAGGACATGATAATATCAATTTTAAAATGATTTAGTAAAAGCTAGTTTAATCAAGTAAATCGTATAAGATCAAATGATAATAATAACAATAAGGGGCAATACTTAGACCAAACAAAAATAGGCTCCCCGCTTGAAAATATCAATAATATGTCGATTAATACTCAAAAGATTGTGACATTCCTAGTAATTTTTTTACTTAGGTACTGCGAGTGACGGATCCAGAAATTTTTATTAGTGAGACAAAAAAAAACTGATATTTTCTCAAATTAATGTGGTGTGAAACTAATTTACAGATCCATTAAATATTTTTTAAAATACTTAATAATTTTTATGGTATGAAAATACTTTATAATCAATGCATGCCTGCTGAAAATGCAATTTAATAAAACAGGCTTCTTGGTTTTATTGTAGCTGACGTTATTTTTTATTTTATTTTTTATCTAAGTGTCAGCCATTTGATGAATCTAAAGGCTGATTTGGTTGCAGTAGGGAATGGTAGCAGAGAATGGCTGTTGACGATCTGGATCTACATGCAATTGCTCAAAGGTTATCCTATTAAGGGGATAATTTGGTCTGTAAACTAAATAGGCTTGAGACAAGTTATCACCACTCAGCATGTAATTTGTTACAAATCATCTGCGAATCACTCTTTTTCAAAATGCTCGGATAGATCTTTAGTTATTTTGTTTGTATAAGTGGATGATAATGATATCATCCCACAGATTTTTTATGGGGAACAAAAATTTAGACAAATTTTGTATAGAAAAACACATGTAAACTACGCACGCCGGAAAAGCCAAAAAGCTCCGGCCTCCATTGTAACAATCCGAGTTCATCAATGAAAATCTACTCATGAACAATGGCGCCCACCGTGGGCTGCAGTAAAACTTTTCATGGCCAACGTATTCATCTCCAATTCAGATGTATCCGATCAAAGGTTTAATTCAATGGAAAATTTGCATTGGAGCAACCGTCATCATGAACAATCCGCTGAATTCATCTCCGACTCCTCTTTGTCGTCCCTCCTCCCATGGACTCAAATTCAGAGGGCGGCGAAGTCCGCGGTGCAGCGAAGCAAAATCCGAGGAGTCTGTTCATGTATGTTCCGCAAAGGATCTTTTTGATATAACAATTTTGGAAAAACTTGTCTGCGACCAGTCTGCATCGCACATCAGCCCACTGAGATAAGTTTAAAATTTGTTTTATAATCATTCATTTATTAGATATATGTGTTTGTGACAGTGTGTCACTTAGATAAATTTCAATTACATGTATTACATTTCCAGCTACTGTATTTCAGTAATTGCACTTTCATTTACATTTCTACCCTCAGTACTTAACTAGATACTAAATGTACTGATGGAGTATTAGATTTGTTCCACATGATTGGAATCTTATGATTGTACGGGTATTTAACCCAAATCTGGATTGAATAGAAGATGCCAATCATTACCACAAGAAATATTCTCTCTCCTCTAACTTCTCTAACAGAATTCTCTCTATGGAGTCTTCTTCATTGTTCATCTTTCGGGCATCATTCTGCCATTGACGCCCCTAATTGAACTCTAGGTTGTTCCGGAGCTCCCTCCCTTGCAATCCAAACCGTCACAACTGGTATCAAAGCACCGATCTAGGTGCCTGTGCTAACGTTCACCATGACTACAACTCGCAGTCAATCTGTTGCTGAACTAGATCGTAAGATCGATGATCGTCACGAAGCTGTGAGCTCACGCATTGATCTACTCCAAGCTCAGATGGAAGCTAATATGGAGGAATTGCGATCTCTTCTCCGATCGAATGCTCGGAGTGCATCCAACGAAAGCAATGCTAGGCTAAATACACCACCGCTGGTGACTCCGTTGGTCAACACGGAGACGAATCCAGACAGACATTACTCCACGAGGCTCTCGAAGGTGGATTTTTTGAAGTTTGACGGAAAGAAAGTTAAAGATTGGCTTTACAAATGTGAGCAATTCTTCGCGCTGGATGAAACACCGCAAGAATCTCGTGTTCGCCTTGCTTCGATCCATCTGGAAGGTATGGCGCTCCAATGGCATCTCAATTACATGAGGATGAGGTTCGATCAATATCCTTTATGGCCGCAGTACGCCGCGGATGTACGACGCAGATTCGGGGATTTGTACGAAGACCCTCTCTCAGAGCTCATTCAGGTTAAACACTCCTCTTCTGTCCAGGATTATGTTGATGCTTTTGAATTAGCACATACACAGATTAATATTTTGCCTGAATATGCACTGAGTATCTTTCTTTCTGGTCTTGATCAAGCCACACAAGCACACGTTCGTATGTTCAATCCCACTACAATCGCACACGCTGCAAATCTAGCCAAACTCCATGAATCTGCCAAATCAGCCACCCATAAACCTACCACCACTAGTCACAAATTCCCCTACCAAAACTTCAAAAACCACACACAAACCACCAAAGAAACCAACCCTAACCAAACCCCCTAATACCAAACAATCCTAACCAGAAACCACCGCTAAACAAACCAAATAAGCCTCTATCTAGGACTCAATTGGAAGAAAGAAGTGCCAAGGGATTATGCTGGTATTGTGATGAGCCATATACCCCAGGGCACCAATTGAAACATCGTGGTAAGCAACTGATGTTGATGGATGTGGATGTTGTAGAGCCAACCACTGAACCCACTCCAAAACCCCAGCCTAAACCTGTTCTCACGCCCATAGGTGACCCAGAAACACCAACCATATCCCTACAAGCAATAACAGGCACCTCAAACTATCAAACTATGCCTGTGAAGGGATTATACAATAAGAAAATACTGCAGATCTTGTTAGACAGTGGCAGCACTCATAACTTTTTGGACCTCAATACAGCCAGGAGGCTTGGTTGTAAGCTGGAAGAGGTGAATTCTATGACAATCACAGGTGGTGGTGGTCATAAATTGGAAGCATTATACATTTGCAAGGGTTTCACTTGGTCTATTCATAACCAAGAATTTACAGCTGATGTTATTGTCCTTCCATTGGTATGTTGTGACCTAATCCTTGGGGTGCAATGGCTCAAGTCACTAGGGCCTATCTTGTGGGACTTTGAGAGATTACAGATGGAGTTCACTGTGTCTGGGAGGAAGATAGTGCTAAGGGGAGCCAAGGCATCTGCAGTTAAGCTCATTTCAAATGAGGCTCTTAATACTGCAGTAGATGAAGGTGCAGAACTCTGTTTTTTACAATTTGATCAAGACTCTCCTCAACTCATTATCCCCACGTGCTCAGTTCATCATGAGGGTATATGTGATCTTCCTATGCCTGCTGAGATAAATAAGTTGATTGATCAGTACCAGGGCATATTCAAGGAACCTTCTGGGCTACCTCCTCCTAGGTTGGGATTTGACCACAAAATCCCACTAAAGGAAGAAACTGAACCTGTGAATTTAAGGCCATATAGATACTCCATTCTTCAGAAAGACATAGTAGATAAATTGGTGAATGAGATGCTGAAACAGGGGGTTATCCAACACAGCAACAACCCCTTTGCTTCCCCTACTGTATTGGTAAGAAAGAAGGATGGTTCCTGGAGATTGTGTGTAGATTATAGGAAACTTAATCACTACACAATCAAGGACAGGTTCCCTATACCACTAATTGAGGATTTGATGGATGAATTGGGAGGTGCAACAATATTTTCCAAACTGGATTTGAGGTCTGGTTACCACCAACTGAGAATGTGTGAAGGGGAAGAGTTCAAAACTGCCTTTAAGACACACAGTGGTCATTTTGAATACTTGGTCATGCCATTTGGATTGACCAATGCACCTGCATCATTCCAATCTCTTATGAATCACATCTTCAAGGAGTTTCTCAGGAAGTTTGTGATCATTTTTTTTGATGACATTCTTATATACAGCACTAACTTGGAGCAGCATCTATCTCACTTGAGCCAAGTGTTTGAGACAATAAAGAACAGTCACTTGTACTTAAATTTTGCTAAGTGTCACTTTGCAACTGCCAAGGTAGAGTACCTTAGGCATTTTATCACCAAGGAGGGAGTTTCTACAGACCCTGCAAAGGTGAAGGCAGTTTCTGAGTGGCCTGTGCCTAAGACAGTCAAGCAGTTAAGGGGATTCCTTGGCCTTGCTGGATATTATAGGCGATTTGTGAAGGACTTTGGCAAGATAGCAAAGCCTCTCACTGACCTACTTAAGAAGGACTCATTTGAATGGAATGATCAAGCTACTGTGGCTTTCCAAGCACTGAAGTATGCCCTTACTCATGCTCCTGTTCTCACTCTCCCAGATTTTTCCAAGGTGTCTGTACTGGAAACTGATGCATCAGGGGGGGGTATCGGTGCTGTCCTGATGCAAGAGAACCATCCAATTGCATACATTAGCAAATCCCTTGGGCCTAGACAGCAGGCTCTCTCCATTTATGAGAGAGAACTACTTGCCATTGTGTATGCCATCCAAAAGTGGAGTACGTATCTCACTCACAAGCCATTTATAATACGAACTGATCATAGAAGTATCAAATATATGCTAGAGCAGAGGTTAAACACTCCTTTCCAACAAGCATGGATAGCCAAACTGATGGGATTTGAGTTTGAAATTCACTACAAAGAAGGTAGGGAAAATAAAACAGCAGATGCTTTATCAAGATTGGATGGTGCTGAGCTACTTCCATTGGCCTTGAATTCTGCAGAACCTGAGCTGCTACAAAGGATAAAAGCTTCTTGGACCAGTGACTATCATGTGCAGAAGCTAATTACAGAATTGAAGAATGATGCAACATCTCATCCTAAGTTCACCTGGAAGGATGACACATTAAGAAGAAATGGTAAGTTGGTTGTGGGGAATGATCCAAGTGTGAAAGACTTTATTATGCAGTGGTTACATGACTCAGCTACAGGTGGTCACTCTGGTAGAGACAATACCTCTGCTAGGATTAAATCCCTATTTTTCTGGAAGGGTATGACAAAGGAGATCCAAGCATATGTGAGGGAATGCACTATCTGCCAGAGAAGCAAGAGTGATCAGGCTGCCTATCCTGGCTTACTACAACCTCTGCCCATTCCTGAGCGAGTATGGGAAGCCATCAGCATGGATTTTGTGGAAGGCTTACCACCTTCCAAGGGTAAACATGTTATTCTGGTGATAGTAGATAGGTTGAGCAAATATGCTCATTTCCTTGCACTCTCTCATCCATACACAGCAGCAGATGTAGCTCAATTATTCATGGATGCTGTTTTCAAGTTACATGGGTTGCCTAGTACTATAACCAGTGACAGAGACTCCATCTTCCTTAGTGAAGTATGGACTGAGTTCTTCACACTACAAGGAGTTGCCTTGCATAAATCTACAGCTTATCACCCCCAGACAGACGGTCAAACTGAGATTGTGAATAAAGCTTTAGAAACATACCTGAGGTGTATGTGCTCTGAAAAACCTACTGATTGGTCTCACTGGCTGCTACTAGCAGAATGGTGGTACAATACAAACTATCACTCAGCAATTCATACTACACCATATGAAGTGGTGTATGGCCAGTCTCCACCAATACACCTACCATACCTGCCTGGAGAATCCACATCTGCTACTGTGAAGAGGACTCTATCTGCTCGAGAGGAGGCCATTAAATTGTTGAAATTCCACCTAAATAGAGCTCAAAACAGAATGGAGCAACAGAGTAATAGGGGGAGGAGTGAAAGGAGTTTCAAAATTGGAGATTATGTATTTCTGAAGCTGCAGCCTTATAGGCAATTCTCCTTAAGACATAACGCTTGTCACAAACTGAATCCCAAATACTTTGGGCCATATAGGGTGACTGACTGTATTGGCAAAGTAGCTTACCAACTTGATCTGCCGGCCACCAGTGGGATACACAATGTGATTCATGTCTCACAGTTGAAGTTGTGCACATCACCCACGGCCACTGTAATTCAACATCCACCTGCTCACACAGCAGGCCATGCTAGAGGTGAACCAGCAGCCATCCTTGAGAGAAAGATGGTCAAACGTGGCAATATAGCAGCTACCAAGGTACTGGTGCAGTGGAAGGACCAACCACCAGAGGCAGCAACCTGGGAGTTCTACTATGACCTGCAGAAGGAGTTTCCACACTTTCACTCTTGAGGACAAGAGTGCTCTTGAAGCGCAGGGTATTGTGACAGTGTGTCACTTAGATAAATTTCAATTACATGTATTACATTTCCAGCTACTGTATTTCAGTAATTGCACTTTCATTTACATTTCTACCCTCAGTACTTAACTAGATACTAAATGTACTGATGGAGTATTAGATTTGTTCCACATGATTGGAATCTTATGATTGTACGGGTATTTAACCCAAATCTGGATTGAATAGAAGATGCCAATCATTACCACAAGAAATATTCTCTCTTCTCTAACTTCTCTAACAGAATTCTCTCTATGGAGTCTTCTTTATTGTTCATCTTTCGGGCATCATTCTGCCATTGACGCCCCTAATTGAACTCTAGGTTGTTCTGAAGCTCCCTCCCTTGCAATCCAAACCGTCACAGTGTTTTTTCCCTTTAGTGGTTTAGTCCAATTTCAACAGATACTTGAACCTTTTATCATTAAACCGATGATTGCCTAAACTGTTAAATGCATGTTTGTCTTGCGATTGGTTTAGTGGCAGTTTGCAATCAATGTTTACACTTCTTACATCGAAAAGCACCGATCGATCATTTTATGAAAAGGGAACAAACGAAATATTTTTGAAGTTTGCTATCGTTTTCTCTTTCTTATGCTTTATCCATTTAGTAGTTAGACATACAAGTCTCATGACATATTCTGTTCGTAGTTATAGAGAATTGTTCATGATCTTGGCAAGTCGCATAAACTGCTAAAAACTGCCCCTTTTTTCTTTCATTTTTAAATCATTGTACATATTTGTTATGCACTGTACTTCCGACCTTGAAGGGTGGTCCGAGGTAGTTAGTGGTTGATATCCTTAGTCAATGACCGTATCCGATCCTGCTGGTGTTGTACCTGCAAAGTTCCTCCGATGCTAAAGTCAGTGGAATAGTCTTAATTATGTGATAAATACGAGTATGCTTACCATTAATGAGGCAATGAATGTTGTATTTATAGAGTGGGGTGGGGTTGATTCCAATGAATCAGGACCGTCGGATCTGGTGGTTTGATTTGAGCCCTTGATGTTCGGACTGGGCCCTTTGATATTGGGCTTTTGCGTGGTGGGAATAGATGCGAAAGAAGGGGTGTATGTGGTCAAAAGACTAACCATAACAATATTCTTTTTTAATTGCTTCAACCAGTTATGGCTTAAAGAAGTGCACAAGCATTCAATCATGATATTATCTTTTGGGGAACACTTTATATAATGTGAAAATATGCTTCTCTTCAGGCCTTGTTTCTTAACTAATATGGTTTTTACACCTTAATTTCTGGGTTATGAAGAAAACTGGTCCACTGGGCATTCCTTTTAAAGGTTTTTTAAATTTTGTATATACCTTAGTTTCATGCAGTTAAAAATGTTGAATCCTTTCAGTGCCTTTTTAATTCTCTCTTCATCTTAAGATTATCAACTTACATATTTCTTTTGAATTGATGCTTATAGTTGACTGTGACTTGAAATAGTTGGTTTCGCATCTTGAAGTCATTAGCTTGATTGGAATTTCATTCCATGTAATCACAAATATGACATGCGTTAAATGCCTTCTTTATCTTTACTAGTGGGAAAAGACGGACACAGTGTGTTAGCAGGTGGTTATCGTTTATTAGAAATTCGTACAGATCACCCATCAAAGAAGTCTTCACATCGGCAGCGGGAGTTGAACCCATGACCTTGTGGGAAATGAGCCAACTCCTTATTTTACCTTCAAGTCAATTATTATTTTTCTCCGTAGGTTCGGTTATTATTTTGAAAACCTATTCCAGCTACTTTATTAAGTCAGTAATTATTTGTGAAATCTCGTTTTAACTGCCCCACCCCCACTAGATAGTGGATAGAGTTATTGACTTCAATCTAGTTTTGGATTTTGAAAGAAATTCTGGTAACTCCTTTTTATTTGATGAAAACAACTGCATGTTCCTTTATTTAATAAAGATAAAAAGGAAAATAGGAAGAAATTTCCCTTGACAAACCGTGATGCTATTAAAACCGACGATGATCACGGTAGTTACCACTCTTACTATAACTACAATATATATTTTCTCAAAACCGACTCACTACTCGCGTGCTCATTAGTCGTGGTCATTGTGCTTATTTGTTAAAAAATTTGAATTCATCGTTTATCGATGATTAATCAACGCTAGAAAACCTAACTGTTACGAGTACTTGATTTTGCCCATCCGTGTGATTCTTTCTTCGCAACGGAGTTTTTGCAACCTATTCAGCCTCTGGTACCACTTGTTCAATTTTTATTTTTATTTTTTACTTTTATCAGTATAATAAGATATTTAGACCACATTTATACCTAAAATTTTAAGGTAATAGACTAATGAATATACACTCTTTTGTGCTCTATATTTTATTTGTTTATTTGAACGATACGAGAATATCTCACTCACACTATTATATCCAAGAGAACAAATTGCCATTTGCTTGTTTGGAGCTCCAAAGATGCTCTTCTATGTAATGAATACATATTCCCCTGTTTTACCTGTTTTTGGGGTGGTTTTGAATAATTGAAATGTGAAACGTGGGCTGCAAACTCCCCACAGGAAATTTTCAGAAACAATGATATGCAATCACCATCGTGTGTTGTACAAACAATGAGTAAGCAATGGTCCCCCTTACAATATCACGTGAATTGAGTTACATACACACACACACACACCCAAAGTGTTTGATCCATATGCCCTCCATTTTGAATGGGAAAAAAATGAGAAGAAAAAATAAAGAATTTTGTTAGTTTGTTTGTTTGTTTAATTGAATAAAAAAAAAGATGAAATGTCCTTTCTAATTAATCACCAAAAAAATCTTCAAAATCAAAGTTGATAAAATTCTCTCATTTATTTCTCACCAAAATGGCATAAATAGTACTGTGCTCCCTCACTCATGTCTGTAGACTGTAGTGTACTACCAGTAAGTGAGGCTGGTAGCAAAGCAACCAAAAGAAGAGGGGGCCAAGGCAAGAACAGAAAATGATAGATTGGACAATTGAGTTGAGACACTTATTTATTGGGCTCCACTACTGAGGTCTCTGTTTGAGATCTTATTTTGATGCTAACCAACTTAAAATTGCGTTCACTACATTTACTACGATTCAATTCATTGCCAATACAGTACGTAGTAGTTCCGTGCCCACTAAGTAGCTGGAATTTTGTTATCAAACACAGGAAAGCTCCCAGCTTGCTGTTTTTGATAGAGACTGTACTATGAAACACAATTTAATGTTCAAACCAGTTGAGTTGGTCTTTGCGTATTTATGAACAACCTCTAACCTCGACATAAGCTATATTCATATCTATCAATAGGCGATTGAAAATTCAGAGTTTGCCCCTACCACTCCTTTGAGGTAGACGACGAAAAATATCTATATTACTATTTTGTATAAAATATTTAATAAAATTTACAAATATTTTTTGGCATAAAGAAATTCAAAATCAGTATAGCTTAGAAAAAATATTTCATAGTTTAAAAAGTAAAAATAAGAAACATATAATGTTCCCGAGTTTAAACTTAGGACCTTCGGCTTGTACTTTTTTATTATACTCATTCAATATCTTTTTGATGCATTCTTTTTATATTCATTCGCTCACCAATTGAGCTACCTACTTGAGATAAGAATATAGTGGGCAGTCTAATAATGTCAAGTAGTACTTGCCTATTTGGGAATTAAACTGCCCCCTCATAGTTGCATTTTAACACTTTGGGACACACTTCATATTTTGATTCTAAAATTGTTAAGTGAAGGTATGTTAATTCCAATAAAAGATTAAAAGAGCAAAGCATGTTTCCAGGGAATGTAATAATATGTTCATCATTAGCTTGTGTCCTTTCCCATGATATTCATCCAAAAAGATCATTGTTAGACCCTTCCCTAGTCCGCTCCCTAATTATTTGCCGCACAAATCCACTACTACTAAATTAAAACGACAACCAAATCATAAAAGCCAAAGCATGAAAAGAGAGAAGAAAAGAAAGCAATAAAATTACAAAATCCCCACCACAACAGTACAAACATCATCAGTATATGAGTTGAGTTATAATTTGCTTACATCTCTCGTTCCTGGGCTAATCTTGAAAAGGGAATGATTGAAATTGAAAACAATACATAAAAAGGGAGAGGACAAAAAGACATGACCAAACAACCAACCAATGAATATCTCCCATTCTACGGTGGGACATAAGCCCCATCACATAACTTTTCCATCATTTCTCAATCCTCATCTTCTTCCTTTGCACAAAGGATTGCGCCGTCTGCTACCACCTTGTCCCCATTCCACTCCACTCTCATCACTCATCCCCTTTTGTTTTCCTTTTCTCTAAATAATAATAATAATAATAACAATAAAACGTTTCTACATTCTTTTTTCTTCTTTTTCTCTAAATAAATAAAACAAACAACCATACAAAATTAAAATCTAGCATTTTCAAAGCCGTGCAAGTCGCTGACTCTATTCAAAGACTTCTTAACCATTGCCATTTTAGCCAGCTTCTCAGCCGCTCTCCAAGCCGATGTTGGTGTAAGCGGCTCTCCATTTTCATCAACCAATGTCTCTCCCCCTCTTCTCCGTAGCATCAATTGATTCTGCTGCTGCTGAACGTGAACATGTTCTTGTTGTCTCCTCCAATGAAGCTCAGCAAGCTCAGCTTCCAAGCCACGTACATACTCCTGAGCCGAAACTGAGCCGGATTGAACCAAAAGAGCACGAGCCGAAGCAAGTAAATGATGAGCACTAGTGAAGTCACTATTATGATCAAGAAGCCTCCGTGACTCAGCTATGGCTCGTGTCGTTACGAACAGATTCCTCAACCGTTCGATTCTGGTTTCTGATGAACGTATGCTTTGTGGGAGGGGCACCACAAGCCCCTGTTCCTTACCGTAGACAATCTCTTGACTAGCTGGGTCCTTGTAAAGACACCGTACCGTCATCACATGGTGGGTCCCAGTACCTAAAGCCGACGTGGGAACTCTAAGCTCAACTAACAGCTCCCTCTCTTCTTCGGCGTACAAATCGCCAAGCCGTACGGCTCCAGAGCTAAGTAGCGTGGGCCTTCCACTGCAAGAGTAAATTGCGCTAATCTCAACTCGAGCCGAATCAGATTGAAAGCCAAGCTGGATCCTTAAGTCCTGAACCACGACGCTCAAAAGCCCACCCACGCACTTTGCAAAGGCATCCTCCCCCGGTTCATTACTGTAACCGCTTTTACTTCCAAACCCAAACGCATGAACCGGAATTTCAATGTGAGCGAACCGGTTAGATGACGCGTGGCCCCACGACTTCCGTTGATTGGCTTTGTTACTGTTGTTAACCTTTTCATCCTGACCGTCGGATAACAGCATGACGCTTGCCACTGGGTTTCTCTCTCTGCGATCCTCTAACACTTTAGTTGCTTTCCTCAACGCATCGCCAACGCAGTTACCATCACCGGTAACAAGCCGGTCAACGATGCGCCGAGCCATGCGTTGACCTTGATCCGTCATTCTTATCAGAGGTAATAGTCTTTTGGAGGTAGACGAAAAGGCCACGATAGAGAGCCTGTCAGCGGGGCCAAGAGATGAAACAACTAACCGCATCGCGCGCTTTAGCATGTGAAGCTTAGCGCCGGTCATGTTACCACCTACGTCCAGCACCGTAATAAGATCTATCGGAGCACGCCGTGAATGGTTAAGAGTACTGCTTTGCGGTGGTGGAGCTTTCACTTTTAAAACCAAAGCGTAAGTCTCGTGTGTTCGGGAAACTGATACCACCGCACACTCCGGCATCAACTTCGCCTGAACGGTTCTTGAATCTCCGTCTCTGGTCTGTAAATCGTCGGAGTAGAATTTTGCTGAGGAGGAAGATTTTGGATTGACGAAAAAACCCTGGAACTCACAGTTATCATCATCTTCATCTTGTGCATTTTCATCGGCTTCGGGGATGGTGATGATTCGTCCACCACCAGAGGTAGGAGAAAGAAGAGGTTCATCGTCGTCGTAAGGCCTGATTGAATCGGAATGCTTTGGTTGTTGAGGTGGATTTTCGGTTCGCTTATTGTCGTTGTCGTTGGCATTGGGGATTTCGGTGGTTCTCTCGGAAACGACGTCGTTTTGGGTGGTGGATTGATTCTTGTGCGCCGCAAGTAGAGGTACGTCTTTCCATGTTGCGTTGCATACGGGACATATGAGATTACCATGTTTGCGTACATGTGCTGCTATGCACGGGAAATGAAACGCATGTGCGCATTCTGCAGTGTAAATCGCCGTCCCTTGTCCCGTTTTCACGCTATTCAAACAGATTCCACAGCTACTCTGTTAAACGTAAACAACAAATAAATCATCATCGTCATGTTGGGATCTCGTTATCTTACACTCTTTATTAATCTTTAATAAAACATAAAAAAAAAAAAATAGATTTCTATGAGAAAATAATCATACCCTGAATTTGAAGCTGTTCTTGAAAAGAGACAACTTGAGAGGAGAGCGAGGGGAAGTTGGATTTGATGTTTTAGGAGATTTGGTTGCTTTTGGAGTATTGTTCTTGCTTTGAAATCTGGGGCTGTCATATGTTTGAGAAGCCGCTTCAGTGATTGTTCTGCAACGAAGGCTTGGACTAGATACTGGTTGAGATTGTTGCAACCTTGGAGTGGAAGGGTTGCTGCTTCCTGATAGAAAGCTCAATCTAGCACAGCTTCTTGGACTAGGACTTGGACTTGAGTTTCCTTGATGTTTTTCTGATATGGTTGATTCAGGGTCTCGTGTACAAAAGGCTCTTCTCCATCCAGTACCCATTTTCATTGACCAAAATAAACCACTCACACTTAGCTCACCTTTCTTTTTCTCCTTGAACAAAGTACTCAGCTTTTTCTATCCCTTTCTGTGGCTTTTGTTTATCTTTTATCTTTTGGGTTGAAGAAGATAGGGGAAAAAAGAGACTTTGTTTGTTTTGATATGGATCAGAAGGTGACACAGAAGACAAACGAATTTAGAGCATGGGATCAAACGAAGCAATGAGACAAACTTAAAGCGATCCAGATAAAAGGATTGATTATCTATCTTGGCTTTGGTTGGGTCTTTTGTTCTTCTATTCTATTCTATCCCTCTTTCCTTTTCTCTACTCTCTATCACTTTTTATTGAGAAAAGCAAAAAGATCTGTGCAATTAAAATCCTTGAGAGATCTCTCTCTCACAGACTCTCTCTACCTGGCTGTTTGTATTTGTGTAATTTGCACAAAAAGGGTAGGCTCTCGTAGTCTGCATATTTATATAAATGATTTTGCTTCTGGAAAGAGAGTCATGACAACAATTACTTAACACTTTAATCAAAAAATTTACCAAAGGATTATTCCACCAAACTATTACTCCTAAGATTTTAACACCAATAGATTTTACCACGCTAACCGCCACGTGTTGGTTCCTTTTTCTAAATTAAACCGGTCAACGCCCACTCTGTGTACTGTTAATTATTCATCTCATTTTTTTATAAAAAAATTAAATATTCTGTCACCAAACATGGATAATCATGATTCATCACCGACCCGTGAGGTAAGGTAAAGACCACAAGTTGATAACCAAACAGATAATACAACGCCTGCTCAACGCAGCACCCATGCACTGCACTGCAGTACGCCACCTTCTTCTGAGTTGAGTAGTGACACCTCCATAAATAACGACACGTGCCTTACAGTTCCCATTTTTTGATTTAAATTTTATTCAATTCCCCAATGCACTTGTAAAATACTAGGGTAAACATGTAATGTAAAATTCACTACACTTCACTGTATACTCTTGAAGTCCTTCGGTTGATTTGTTGATCGTTTGATTCGTAAAGAATTTTTCCTCCACAAAGAAATTGCGGGACCACACTGGATAGGGGCTAGTCTATGGCAATTTCAACTTTTTACAACTGATTGCGACCTTGCATGGCTCGCAATAGACTGTAAACTCGTGGACTTTACTATAACTGCATGTACTTAGTACTACCACCCCAAAATTAACCTCGGATTACAGTAATGTAATTTTCATAGACCGTAAAACTTAGATGTCACAGCTATGTTAACTAGACTAGACTAGTACTATTTCATGCATGTCGCTCTGTCTCAGCCGGAGTACAAAAAGGTGAAAACATTGATGGTATAAAAAAAGAGTCAGAATTACTACTACTATGCACTAAAGGCTCACTCATCAGACATCCACATGACCCGTCCTTTCTTTGTGTGTCAGTAGTTTGGAGACCTACGCACAAAAGGCCCCTCTCCCAAAATGACCCTACACATTACTTGACCTTTGGCGCAACAATTATCCACCTCCTTCTTTCTCATCCTTCCCTTATAAGTCCACCTTTCAGTT
Source organism: Astragalus glycyphyllos (assembly GCA_963573325.1). Classification (NCBI taxonomy): domain Eukaryota; kingdom Viridiplantae; phylum Streptophyta; class Magnoliopsida; order Fabales; family Fabaceae; genus Astragalus; species Astragalus glycyphyllos. The sequence continues at coordinate 93,844,637 of OY754307.1, forward strand.
GTTCACACATATGGCAAAGATTGTGAGTTTTGCACTTTGATAAACTTTAATTTTGATTCTACACTATGTTTATTCTTTCTAATTTTTTTTGCTGTTTTTGATGTTTTTACCAGTTTTATTATGTTATTTATTGTATTTTGGATAATTTTTTGGTAGAAGTTGGGTATTCTTTGCAAGCAACCGTAGAGACTAATAAATAACACCACTGCATATCTAAGGTTGGAATGGACGACAAAACTCTCCCACAAAAGATTTAACACCACTGCATATCTAAGGTTGGATTTCGAATTCCCAATACCTTGATTAAGCTCGAAGAGACTCCTATTATCTCATCTAAGTGCTCTTAGGCAATATATACTTTGCACTTTAATTAGGGTTTGAGGAAGAACTTAAGTTGGTAAATACTAATTCATGCTTAATAAGAGGTTTTGCCAAAAAAAATTAAATTCGTGATAAAATATGTAAAATTTTATCACAGAATTAATATTTTGCTTAAAGAGCCCCTTTTTAGACATAGAGCTTATGTATCTGAATACTTAAATTTTCATTTAAACTTGTAATACCACAACAGAGAGGTGTGTTTATTTGAGGTGAGATAGGAAAGAGAGAGTAATTTTTTTATGTTTGGTTGATGAGAGAATTTGGAAAGAGAGAGAAAGAAAGGCTTAAATATTTAATCCCCTGCAAATATCCCAATTTTTCATTTACCCCGTGTAAAAAAAAGAGTTTTAAAATCAACCTTGCAAATAATAAGTGTTTCTAGTTATCCCTGCAATGGGGTAACCGTAAATTTTTTATATTTTGCAGGGGGGTAACCGTACATGGTTTATACCCATTATATACTACATAATCTAACAGAGGGGGTGACCGAAAACTATTTATATTTGCAGGTGGGTAACCGTAAACTTTTTTTTTACAGGGGTAAATGGAAAATGGGTATATTTGCAGGGGAATCAAATATTTAAACCAGAAAGAAATGAATGATTATTTTAGTTTTTTTGTAATCTCTCCAATTATTTAGTTAATTAAAATAAATATTTAGCAAATTTAATTAAATAAATAAAATAAAAATTAAGTTAGTTAAATAAAAAAGTAAAATAAACATTTAAATAATTAAACTAATGGACAAAATGTATATTATTTTTTTGTTTAGGGGTGTTTTTGTCTTTTAAAATGTAGTATTATTATATATATGTGTGTACTATCTTTCTCTCCAATCTAACTAAGAGACACGCCTCTTTGCCTCTCATTTCTCTTCTCTTTCCCTTAAACCAAGCATCTCGAATCTACTCTATTTCTCACATTTATCTCTCATTTCTTTCTTTTCTAAATCAAACACACCCTAAATAAAGGAGTGGGTTCTAGAGCTTAACTTCAAAGACGTAATTTTTAAGCTTGATGCTAAAGTTGTGGTGAATGATTTCAATAAGTGCTCTCCTATTTTTTCTGATTACAGTTGTATTTTAAATTATTGTAAGGAGACTTTTATTATTTTTAGTAACAACTCTCATGTGAAGTTCTCTAGGAGGGAGGCTAACAATATGACTCATACTCTAGTTGGGGTAGCATTGTTTTCAGCATCACCTCATACTCTGTTTGACATTCCTGCATGTATTTTTGCTACTGTTTTACTTTTAAAAATAATAAAACATGTTAAAAAATTGCAAGTTTAATTTCTCACCTAAGCAAGTTTAAAAAAGCCCACAATATTACTCCGGTGCATGAAGAATACATATTTGAGATCAAGAAAGGTTAGTTCGACTGGTAAATATCGAATTTGTTAAGTTACGTATTATCACTCAAATTTGTTTGGTATCAAGGAAAAGTAGTGGAAAAGAAATGAAAGGAAAGAAAACACATTTTCCAACAATTTTTCCTTTGTTTGGTGGAGGTGAAAAAGTGGGGAGGAAGGAAAAAAAATCACATGAGACTCACAAAAATGTTTTCTCTCCGATTTGAGAAGAAAAGGTGAAGAATAAGACAAGTTTTTTTATCCTTTTCCAATTTTACCCAAAAATTTTATAGTTTATTTCTATTTCTAATTAAGGGTATTTTTGTAATCTTAAATTTTACTACTTTCTTTTCTTTTCACTTTTCTCGACTTATCACCTCTACCAAACAACCCAAAAATCATCTCACTTTCTACTTATTTTCTCTTCCCTTCCCTTCCTTTGTCTTCTTTTCTTCTACTTTTCTTTCTTGATCCAAACATAGGCAAAATCTCCCAATTGTATTTGAGTTTTAGTGGTTCGTCTAAAAAATAAATTAAAAAAAAGGGGTGAAGTGTTGTTCTTCACAAATGCAATGCCTCAAAATTCAACCACTGGGAGAAGATTTCTTGTAACTGGGAAATCGAGGTGTAGAGGTCGCAGGGCTGGTATGGTACCTTCCCAAAAGGATATTGGGCCCGTTTGGATGAGTTTATTTTTGATCTTATGAAAAACAACTTATGGAAATAAATAAGTTTTGATGTTGACCCATAAGTTCTCACTAACAAAAGTCATATCTCCATAAATTGTTTTTCAATAAACTACATTGACAAGCTTATGAATAATACATAAAAACTTATTTATTTGAATAAGTTATTTTCTATAAACTCCAAATAACATCTATCCAAACGACCCATTAACAAAGATTATAGAGAAAGATAGATTTGACCGCTAGTGTTATCAATAGTCAACAATTTCGACACGCACGGTTAAGTTAACCTAGTTCACTCATTTTAATATTTTCTTACGCTTGTGATGACGTTTTAGTACACTTGTGCAAACTCTTTTTAATACTTTTTGTCCTTCCAAAAAAATAATAGTGAATAGTGGATGAGTTTATAGGCTCTATTTAGCAAAAAGTAGCGGATAACAGATAAGCTAGCGAATAACGGATAAATTAGCTTATAGCGAATGAGGTAGCGGATTAAATTTAAAGTGTTTGGTAAAATTAGCGGTTGAAGTACCTTATAAAAATAAAACTACGTAAATAGACATTTGTAATTAATGCTTACAAATGAGAGAGAAATTCATTTAATGGAGAATAAGTGAGGAATTTAATTAAAGTAATGAGGGCAAAACTGGGAGAAAAAATGAAACGCTATAAGCTCAAACGCTACTTCAAGTAGCGTTTCAAAAAACGCTATAAGCTAGTGAAAAAACGCTAAAAGCTAGTTGTGCCAAACACTTACAACTAGCGGATGAGCATTGCCAAACACAGCTATAGTAGACAACGGATAACAGATAAGTTAGCTAATGACAAATAAAATATTTGTTACGTAAAATTAACGATTGAATTTTTTAAATGTAAAATAATATAAAAGGGCGTGTTTAATTGTGGCAGTTGATCAATATAAAATTTTAAAATGCGTATAATGAAGCTAATTATTAAAACATTTAGAAAATGATTTTTTTTGAATATATATATATATATATATATATATATAGTCCAATTTATATATTGATTTAAAATACTAATTAGAAATACAATCAAAATAAAAAAAGATAATATATATGATAAAAATAAATAATTGCTGCATTATGTGGTCAGAACGAGAACAAACATCTTTTTTATTTCATTTAAATATAGTAGGCTTATGCATTAACTAACCAAATAGTAATAAAGAAAACAGGGGATCATTAGCTTATTTAAGAGTAATTGTGGGAAAATAACGTGAGGGGGAGTGTGTTAAAGTCCCACATCGGATGTGATATGGCCTGAAAAAGAATTTATAAGTGGGAAGCATCCCTTACCTTACAAATCGATTTTGTGTGGTTGAGTTTGGCCTAAACCAAATGATAGGACTCCCCACTTAATTATGTCTTGAATCATTATTGATTGGGACTTTTTTCTTATCAGTATTATTGATTAAGACTTTGATTATACATTGTAAATTGTGGATTTGAAGTTTTAAGGTACTGTATATCTATTATAGTTATAAGATCAAATTCTTACAATTGAGCTGATACTTTATAAAAAAAAAATACCAGTACTCAATTTGTAACAAAATATAAAGGAGAAAAAAATTGTCTACCTAATCTAAACTTGAATCTGTTTATATATTTTTTACTATTATAGAGGAAATATAGAAAAACTGCCAACATCAAAAGTTCAATGTTCTTTGTTGGCAAATAAATATGCACATCTATTGGTTTCACCATTAGTACACAAATGAGGACCGATGACTTTAAGGAACGCAAGCTAGATAGGGCGATGGCCTCTTGGTGTGCTAAAAGATGTGCAAATATACACAGTCACAAACAAGTAATAAAGTAGAAGTAAAGTATCATTCCCACAGAGATTGTATAATTCTTAATGTATTATTGTGAAGACATGTAAATTAATGCAACTATCTACTCACAAAGTTTGGTTTTGGTTGAAGTTAAAATGAAGTTAAAATGACAATAAACAATAGAGAGGAAATCAGTGGAGAAATATAGTTGAGATGCTTTCATCAAATAACTTTCTTTTAAGTGTTAAGTGCATTCGTGTGGTGCAGGTGCACTGGATGCAGCTGCATCAGTTGTGTGCTTTTCAGCTACTATTTCAAAAGTTGTTTTACAAGCTTCCTATGTCTAGGTGTGCTAAATAAATTCACTCTTGACCTTGAAATACTTGCTGATTTAATCCTAAGGGCTATGTTATCCTATTTCTAGAACTAACATGGAATTAACAAGCTTCTTTTATTAAACAAAATAATAAAGGCTTTATTAAACGCTTGCCTCTATTGATTCTTGATTTCTAGTTATAAACCATATCTGTGAATATAACTCTACTTATTTTAAGCGATCAACCTTAAAATAAGATGGATGTAGTATAACACAAGAATCAAAAGTACATGCAACACACAAATGACACTTAAACTTTCTCAAAAGATCATTATAAGACTAGCACATCTCAACTAAAGAAACTTAGCTCATGATAGACATTGCAAGATGAAAAGAGATTGAATAAAACATATTGAGGTGATGGAAATTATCAAGAAAGAACAACAAAGTAGAGTTTACAATATTGAAGCTTTCTTGCATCAAGCAATGCAGGTGCACTGATCTTCTTTCTATATTTATGAAGAAGAGAATGGAGAAGTCGTCAATTCCTTCCTTTTCTCCTTCTCACTATCTAAGAAATTAGAACTAAAAACTTGAAAATAAAAGTACAAGAAATTCTATAAGTGTGGAAATGTGAAAAAGAGATTATATGATATATGAGATATTAGATGGTTTTCCAAGTGAAGAATGAAGGTCTTTATATAGGCTTTGAGCTTTCCTTCAAGTGAGGTTTCCTTGCTGATTTGAGTTAACCAAACCATGGTTACTTTTCAGCCTTTGAAAAAGCAATTTGAGTTTCATACTCAAATATCAAGAGTGGTCCAATTAGAGCTTGCCATATGGTTCATGAAATGATTTCTTCAAGTGGTCATCCATTGTGGGCGCCTCCTTTATAAAGTTTCCATGTGCCCCATGTGATTGTGGATCAGCTATAATGTCAGTTGGATGTGCCTTTGTCTTCTTTTGGTTTGAGGTGCTTCCGGTGTTGGCCTTTTTCTACCATTCGCAGAATGGTGCAACTGCATGCGATGCAGCTGCATCAAGTGCAGGTGTATGCAGTGCAGGTGCACTGGAAGATTTGGATGAAATCTTTTACTTTGTGTTTTGTGTTCTTCCAATGTAGATGTCTTATTTGAAAATACTCACAAACATATCAAACATACCAATATCTAGACATCATTCTTAATATTGTGAATGACCACTTGCTTTATCCTTTAATGTTGTTTATCTAATTTCTTCTATGATATTTACTTAATTTATACTTGATTTCAACAATTATTTAGGATTAGTTGTATAAATAACTCTATATAAAATAGAGTTATCACCTCTCATGATTGGCTACAAAGTTTTCCTCATTATCGACTTTGTAACACAATCACTGATCGTTTCGACCACAGTCCTATTTTGCTCCTTCTTTATGGTGAGGGACGTAGAAGACGACGAAGAAGTTTCAAGTTTGAAAACTCTTGGTTGGAGGAGGGTAGTCTTGAAGAAGTGGTTAGAGGATGGGATATTGGTGCTGGCGCTGACTTGGTGAATAGACTTAGAGCATGTACTGAGGAGATGAATGTTTGGGGGAGATGTCTTAGACTTTGTTTCCGTGGAGACATAGATCGGTGCAAGAAAGAACTAGAATTTCTACGTGTGGATGGCAGCGAAGAGGCTTCCATAAGGTACAATGATGTGAATTCGAAACTCTCTCGGCTTCTTGCGCAAGAGGAAGCTTTTTGGAAGCAAAGAGCCAAGGTCTTGTGGCTTAGAGAAGGTGACTCCGACTCACGTTTTTTCCATGCAATGGCCTCTACTAGGAAAAAACAAAATGAGATCAAAATGTTGACTAGAGATGATGGCACGCAAGCAACAAGTCAAGAAGGGTTAGCAAGCATTGCACGTGATTATTTTGACAATTTATTTCAGGCGAATCCTTCATCTTTTGCGCCAGTTATTGAGGTAATTCCCACTATTCTATCACTTGATGATAATGAGACCTTGCTGCGCGACTTCACAAAGGAGGAGTTTGGCCAAGCACTCCAACAAATGCACAAGGACAAGGCTCCGGGGCCCGATGGGTTGAACCCAGCCTTCTACAAAAGATTTCGGCATCTTTGTGGTGATGAAGTCTATCATGCAGGGCTTCAATGGCTCGAGCAAGGGTATTTTCCTCCTCACTTAAATGATACTAATGTTGTACTTATTCCTAAAAAGCAAAGTCCTACTTCTATGAAAGATCTTCGCCCTATTTCCCTTTGTAATGTTGTTTACAAAATATTGTCTAAGGTGCTTGCCAACCGTTTGAAACCCTTACTATCTAAATGTATTTCCCCTGAGCAGTCAGCTTTTGTTGAAAATAGATCCATTTTGGATAATGCTATGATTGCCATAGAAACTAGTCATCACATGAGATGTAAGGTTAGTGGTAAAGAAGGGGAGGTGGCTCTTAAAATTGATATCAGTAAGGCCTATGACAGAGTTAGTTGGGAATACCTAAGGGCTGTCCTCTTGAAGATGGGTTTCAATAATAGATGGGTGGGTTGGATGATGATGTGCCTGACTTCTGTTGAATATCAAATACTTGTCAATGAGGATAGTGTTGGGTTTGTGAACCCGGGGAGAGGGTTGAGGCAGGGGGACCCTCTATCACCTTACTTGTTCATTATTGCTGCTGAGGGGCTTACTAGACTGATTAGAAGGGCGGAAGGGAGAGGGGACTTGCATGGCATCAAAGTGTGTAGGTGATAACAATCAAATATGATTGTTATTACCTCTTATTTCAAGCTTAAATCATTGTTAATTCTTAAGCAATTTAGTGATTAATGTTGTAAATATGTTAGTTTAGAATAATTAAAGGTGCAAGCTTAATTATGTTATTAATGGGCACTTTGGTGCCCAATTGTGGTTTAATGTGTTTGTTTAATTGCTGCAGCACCTGTTGTGGCAGCAATGCCTAAATGCGCGACATGAGAGAGAAAGCTGAAGGAAACACGGAAATTCATGAAAGGACACCTGTCAGCTGTCACCCATCATCAGTGTGCGTGCCAATCATTGAAGATTCCTTGGTGACCTAGGGAATTGGGTAGAAATGACATTTTGCCCTCAAAAAGGACAAAATGCGCCTCCACAATTAGGGTTATTCTCTGCCCAAGGGATCTCCTATAAATAGACACACTTTCCCAGAATTAGGTTAAGCCGAATTTCAGAGGTATAGGAATAGCCTCTTGATTTCGTGCCTCCATTGTTACTTAGAATCAATTGCTGGAATATTGATTGCTGCAGCTATATTGGAACTACTTCACCTTCGAAGGAGCTGCATTTTGAGAGCTGGAATTGCTTGGTGGATCACCATTGAAGCCGTCTCAGTATCAAGACTTGTAGTTGAACTTCTCTTCTCGGGTTTTAGTATGAAATTTCTACTTCCCTTGATGTTTAGTTTAGTTGTAATGTTGTGTAAGCTCAATATGAGCTAAACCTCTGTAGTTGGGATGCTTTTATGAATTTAATGAAGTTACTTTTATTTTAATGCTTGTGTTAATGTGTTGAGCACTTTATCTTGTGTGTTTTAATTTATCCATCTTAGATTAGGATTGGCCGTCTAATCTAGGTAGAAATACACTCTCAGGAATGGTTTGTATTTAGATCTTCACAAGATAACATGGTATGTTGCACTATTAGGAATACATGTGCTCCTTGCTTGAGTTCTAGGAATAGAAGAGGCATAAGCCATGAGATACAACACTTAGGTGTCACGCTGCTTGTTCTTCAGTAGCCTAGGGTAATAATCATTCTCTGTTAGTTAGGAATACGTCAGAGTGACTAAAGCCTAGTGTATTGCATTAAGGAATTATGCGCATTGCGGCAGCATCTAGTGCTGCAGCACTTAACACAGCATTCTGATCATTGTAGTGGATTTATTGACATATTGCATCTCAACTTGTTCCAATATCTGATTTCCATTACCCTGATACTTTTTACTTTTATTGTTTGTTACCCAAATTTGTGTGTCATTTACTTTTTACCCCAAATCACTGTTTGTTACATTGATTAAACATTTGTTTACAACTTAATCCTCGTTGGAACGATCTCACTTATTCACTGTATTACTTATTGCGATTGTGTACACTTGCACAAGAAACAATCACACGTTTTTACGCAACAAGTTTTTGGCGCCGTTGCTGGGGATTAATTAGTTAAACACTGTTTAATTAGTTGGCAAATTAGTGATTCTTTTGTTGCTAATTTTGGTGTTGTGTTTCTGGTTGTTTCAGTAAGATAATTGCTGCAGCAACTATTGCTGCAGCATATGTACAGACGCAGATCACCAGAATATCAACTTCATCCTGAGATAGAAAGACTGTTTAGAGCTTTGAGAAGGGGACACGACCACTCTGGTCTCATTTCTTTGGGAAGAGCTGTCAATATGGCTACACCACCACCTTCTAATCATGGAAACACACCACCTCCTAGCAACCATGGTTCTGATAGACATACTATAGTTGCCACTGAGCAACCTGAACATGTGAGACAAGTTTTGAATGAAACAGTCATTGGCATGGCTAATGACAGGGACAGACCTATGAGGGATTATGCAATTTTTGACCCTCACACTATGCAAACTAGCATAGTGAGGCCTGAACTTGCCACAAATCATTTTGAATTCAAGCCAATGATGTTTCAAATGCTTCAAACAGTTGGGCAATTTGGTGGAGGACCTTCTGAGGACCCACATTTGCATTTAAAACAATTTGTAGAAGTTTGTAGTAATTTTATTCTCCCTGGTGTATCTGATGATGCTTTTAAATTGAAACTTTTTCCATATTCCTTGAAGGATAGAGCTAAGGTTTGGTTAAATTCCTTAGAACCTAACTCTATCACTACTTGGAATGAGATGGCAGAAAAATTTATGACCAAATATTTCCCACCTATCAAAAATGCCAGGATGAGAACGGAAATTACATCTTTTAGACAAACTGACTTTGAAACTCTGTTTGAAGCATGGGAAAGATTCAAAGAACTGTTGAGAAAATGTCCTCACAATGGGTTGCCTGTGGTTGTGCAAATGGAAACATTTTACAATGGTCTAGAACCTCAAACAAGGTTAATGCTTGATGCCTCTTCTGGTGGAGTTTTGTTGAATGGGTCTTATCAAGATGCATATGACAGAATTGAAACCATAGCTGCAAATAGTTATCAATGGCCAACAGCAAGGGTTAGTGCTCATAAAAAGGTAGCTGGTATGCATGAAGTGAGTGAAGTTACTGCGTTATCTGCTCAAGTTGCATCCTTGTCCAATATGATCAAAAATATCAGTGCAACACCTGCTGCAGCAACATCTGCTGCAGCAACTGAATCTGTACTAAAAACTAAAGTGGCAGCAATTGAACAAGTACCAGTGGGTTCTGCTAGTTGTGTGTACTGTGGAGGAGGCCATTTGTATGAAGAATGCCCTGCAAACCCTATTTCAGTCAACTATGTTGGGTATGACAAGAACAATAATCCTTATTCTCGTACCTACAATCCTGGGTGGAAGAATCGTCCTAATTTTAAATGGAGCAACAATCCAACACCTGCTACAGCTCCTGCAACACCACCAGGAACACCTGCTCCATCCAAGGCAAAAGAAGAGAGTTCTATGGAAACTATGCTGAAGGCCTTCATGAATGAAACTAAAACTCAGTATCAAACCCAAGGAGCTGCAATCAAGAACTTGGAGAATCAACTTGGTCAAATAGCCACTGCCCTGACCCAAAGACCTAGTGGAACATTGCCTTCCACTACTGAACCAACATCTTCTAAGGGAAAGGAACAAGTCAAGGCTATATCTTTAAGGAGTGGGAAGGACTTGAAAGGACCATCAACTGATTCTAGTGATGGAAATGCAATAAAAGAAAAAGATAAAAAAGAGAAACAAAAAGCACCAGATGTTGTCACAGTTGATGCTGCAGCATCAGATGCTGCAGCAATTCCATCAAAGATGGCTGGTCAAGTTTTGCCTGATCCACCTTATCCTCAAAGGTTGAAAAAGGCACAACAAGATAAGCAGTTTGGTAAATTTCTGGAGGTGCTAAAACAACTCCACATCAATGTTCCTTTGGTAGAAGCACTTCAGCAAATGCCCAATTATGCAAAGTTTATGAAAGATGTGCTTTCCAAGAGGAAGAGACTTGGGGAGTTTGAAATAGTAGCTATGTCAGAAGAGTGTAGTATGATCATGCAGAACAAGCTTCCAAGCAAGTTGAAGGATCCAGGCAGTTTCACTATTCCATTCTCAATTGGTGAAAGCTATACTGGCAGAGCTCTTTGTGACTTAGGTGCAAGCATCAATTTGATGCCTAAGTCTATCTTTGATCAGCTTGGTATAGGTGTTGCCAGACCTACAACTGTTACCTTACAGCTTGCTGATAGATCTGTTGCTCATCCAGAAGGAATCATTGAGGATGTTCTAATAAAGGTTGATAAATTTGTATTTCCTGCTGACTTTGTAATTTTAGATTTTGTTGCAGATAAGGAGGTACCTATAATTCTTGGAAGACCTTTCTTGGCTACTGGAAAGACTCTAATTGATGTGCAAAAAGGAGAATTGACTATGAGAGTCAATGATCAAGAGATCAAGTTCAATGTGTTGAATGCTCTCAAGTTCCCTGACCAAAGAACTGAGGAGTGATCTTTTGTAATGTCTCTTGATTCTGTGGTTCAACAACACTTCCACAAGTAAAGTGATCATCTGGTGAAAGCTCTCTCTGAGATTGATAAGAGTGAACTTGTGGAAGAAGGTATTGTGCACAAGGAGGCTGAGGTGAAAGAATTAAGGAGTAGACATTATGAATCTCTTGATCTAGGGGATTCCAATCTCAAACAGAATATGCCTTCTATTGAAAAACCTCCTGTGCTTGAATTAAAAGAGTTACCCAATCACCTGAAATATGCCTATTTATGGGAAAATGATACATTGCCTGTGATCATTGCTTCTGACCTATCCAATAGTCAAGAGCATGATCTCATTACTACCCTAAAGAGGCATAAGAAGGCAATTGGGTGGCAAATGGCTGACATAAAGGGGATTAGTCCTACCATTTGCATGCATAGGATCATTCTTGATGAAAATGCTAAGAATAGCATTGAGGGGCAGAGGAGACTAAATCCTATCATGAAAGAAGTGGTGAAAAAGGAGATCATCAAATGGCTTGATGCTGGCATTGTGTATCCTATCACTGATAGTGCATGGGTAAGCCCTGTGCAATGTGTTCCAAAGAAAGGAGGGGTCACAGTGGTAGCTAATGATAAGAATGAGCTTATTCCCACTAGAACAGTTACTGGTTGGAGGATTTGCATGGATTATAGAAAACTCAACAAGGCTACAAGAAAAGATCATTTCCCTCTACCATTCATTGACCAAATGCTTGATAGACTTGCTGGCAAGGAGTTCTATTGCTTTTTGGATGGTTACTCTGGCTACAATCAAATAGCCATAGTGCCTGAAGATCAACAAAAGACTACTTTCACTTGTCCTTATGGTACTTTTGCTTTTAGAAGAATGCCATTTGGGTTGTGCAATGCCCCAGCAACATTTCAAAGGTGTATAATGTCAATCTTCTCTGATTTTATTGAAAAATCTATGGAAGTATTCATGGATGATTTCTCTGTCTTTGGGGAAACATTCCAATTGTGCCTTGACAACTTAGAAGAGATTCTGGATAGATGTGAAGAGACCAACTTGGTCTTGAATTGGGAGAAATGCCACTTCATGGTCCAAGAAGGCACTACAAAAAAATTGGATATTAGCGAGGGAAATTTCCCTCGCAAAATGACCAAAATCCCTCGCTAATGGTCATTTGCGAGGGACCAGTTCCCTCGCTAAATCCCTCCTCGCTAATGGGATTAGCGAGGGATTTTGAATCCCTCGCTAATGTCTGGCAAATTTTCAAATTTTAAAATTTGATTGGCTTGTTTTTTTTATTTATATTTATTATATATTTTTTGAAGCTATTTATTATTATACTATTAATGAAAATTATATTATATTATATTATTAATTTTGTGGTTGTGTTGGTGGTGGTGGTGGTGGTGGTGGAAGGTGGAGAGAAAGAGGAACGAAATTCGTAGGTGGTGGTGGTGGTGGTTGTGTCGTGGGTGGTGGTGGTGGTGGTGGTGGTTGTGTGGTGGTGGTGTGGTGGAAGAAGGTGGAGAGAAGAAGAAGGAAGGGGGAAATCGTGAGAGAGAGAGAGAGGAGAGGAAGAGGAAAGAAGGTGGTGGTGGTGGTTGTGTGGTGGTGGTCGTGGGTGGTGGTTGTTGTGTGGTGGTGGTTGTTGTGTGGTAGTGGGTTAGTGTTTGTAGGTGAGAGAGAGAGAGTAGATGAAGAGGAAGGGAAGGGTGAAGAGGAGAGAAGAAGAGTGAGGGTGGTTGGTTGGTTGTGTGGTGGTGATGGTGGTGGTGGTGGTGGAGAGTAGAGGAAGAGGAAGGGAAGAGGAATGGTGAAGAGGAGAGAAGAAGAGTGAGGGTGGTTGGTTGGTTGTGTGGTGGTGATGGTGGTGGTGGTGGTGGAGAGTAGAGGAAGAGGAAGGGAAGAGGAATGGTGAAGAGGAGAGAAGAAGAGTGAAGGTGTGTTGAGTGAGAAAGAAGAGTGGTTGTGTGGTTGAAACGGATTTAAGGAAAAAAAAAGTAAAAAAATTTGCGAGGGATTTTAATTCCCTCGCTAATAGTCACTTTAATTTGCGAGGGATTTAAAATTCCGTTGCTAAACTCCTTGATTTGCGTGAATTTGACTGAATTAGCGAGGGACCAATTCCCTCGCTAATGGTCAGATTCACGTTAGCGAGGGACCAATTCCCTCGCTAACCACCTTGTTTTTCGTGCTAAAATTTTCAAATTCCCGCCTCCACTTAGCGAGGGACCAGTCCCTCGCTAATGTTGAAAATTCCGTCGCTAACCATTAGCGAGGGACTGGTCCCTCGCTAATGTGAGTTTTAGCGAGGGAATCAGATTCCCTCGCTAATTCCCTCGCTAAAGTCAGTTTTAGCGAGGGAATGTTATTCCCTCGCTAATGTCCCTCGCAAATAAGCGTTTTTTTTTGTAGTGAGGTATTGTGTTGGGACACAAGATTTCAAAGAAGGGAATTGAGGTTGACAAAGCCAAGGTTGAAGTAATTGAAAAGATGCACCCTCCAACAAATATCAAGGGTGTTAAAAGTTTCTTAGGACATGCTGGATTCTATAGGAGGTTCATCAAGGACTTCTCCAAAATTTCAAAGCCACTCTGTCAGTTGCTGCAGCATGACACTCCATTCGTGTTTGATGACTCATGTGCTGTAGCATTCCAGAAACTTCAAAATGCTCTAGTTACTGCCCCAGTGATAGTGACTCCTGATTGGAGCAAGCCTTTTGAGCTCATGTGTGACGCTAGTGATTATGCCATAGGTGCTGTCCTTGGCCAAAGGTATGATAAAGTCTTCCATTCTATTTATTATGCTAGCAAAACACTTGTTGAAGCTCAATTAAATTACACTACCACTGAAAAAGAATTATTAGCTGTGGTTTTTGCATTCGATAAGTTTAGATCATACTTAGTTGGCACAAAAGTAATTGTTTTCACTGATCACTCTGCCATTAAGTATTTGATTGCTAAGAAAGATGCAAAACCTAGGCTAATAAGATGGGTTCTCCTCCTCCAAGAGTTTGATTTGGAAATAAAAGATAAAAAGGGGGTGGAGAACCAAGTTGCTGATCATTTGTCTAGATTGGAAGGTGATAGTGCAGGTAATCATTTTGGAGAAATCAAGGAAAGCTTCCCTGATGAGCAGTTGTTAGCCGTTGCTGCTGCAGCACCTGATGCTGCAGCACCTTGGTATGCAGACATTGTTAACTTCCTAGTGAGCAAAGTGGTGCCATGTAATTTAAATTATCAGCAAAAGAAGAGGTTCTTCCACACAATCAAGCAGTATTTTTGGGATGAACCATATCTGTATAAGAAGTGCCCTGATCAGTTACTAAGAAGATGTGTGGCTGATGAAGAACAACAAGGAGTGCTGCAGCAATGCCATGCTGCAGCATATGGAGGACACTTTGGAGGTTTAAGAACAGCAGCAAAGGTGTTTCAATCTGGTTATTTTTGGCCTACAATTTTCAAGGATGCTCATGAGTTTGTTAAGAAATGTGATAGATGCCAGAGGAGTGGACTTCATGGGACCTTTTCCTCCCTCTTTTGGCAACTCTTATATCCTTGTTGCTGTAGATTATGTATCAAAGTGGGTTGAAGCAGTGGCTTTACCTAACAATGATGCAAAATCTGTTAGCAAGTTCTTATTGAGAAACATTTTTACAAGGTTTAGAACTCCAAGAGCAATAATCAGTGATGAAGGTTCTCATTTTTGCAACAAATTGATTGAAAATCTCTTGGCCAAGTATGGGGTTAAGCACAAGATTGCAACAACATATCATCCTCAAACAAGTGGTCAAGCAGAGTTGTCTAATAGAGAGATCAAGAGAATGTTGGAGAAAATGGTAGGGCCTACCAGAAAGGAATGGTCAAATCATCTTGATGACGCTTTATGGGCTTATAGGACTGCTTACAAAACTCCTTTGGGAATGTCCCCCTACAGACTTGTGTATGGCAAGGCTTGCCATCTGCCTTTGGAGCTTCAATACAAATCGCATTGGGCTATCAAAAAGCTCAATTTTGATCATACAAAGGCAGGGGAAGCTAGGCTATTACAATTGAATGAATTGGAAGAGATGAGGCACTTTGCATATGAGAACTCAGCATTGTACAAGGCCAAGACCAAGGCATGGCATGATAAAAAGATTCAAAAAAGGGAATTAGTGGAAGGTGACCAAGTGTTATTGTTTAACTCAAGACTTAAACTATTCCCTGGAAAACTCAAGTCTAGGTGGTCTGGGCCGTTCAAATTGGCAAAGGTGTACCCTCATGGAGCTGTGGATTTGTATAATGATTCAAGTGGAAATACCTTCAAGGTTAATGGCAAAGAGTAAAGAAATACGGAGGCAGCCCAGGGTTTTTAATCTAATAAATTAGTTGTTTTGGTGTTTGTTGCAGGAATTAAATTTCAGCAAGTTGAAGTTGAGGGTGTGACAGCAGTTTGTGCTGCAGCATTGCTTCCAGCAACGTTGCTGCAGCAATAGAGAGCAGTTAAGAAAAAAAATAAAAATAATGGTAGTTATTCACCCAAGGTCTGATTGCGGTGACAATATGTTGTCCAATCAGTCATGTAACCGTCCACTCAATTAACCTTCACCATACACCTCTCTTCTCATCTAACGGCTATCTCATTAATGAGATATACCATTACCCAAAACCGTCGCATCCACCATTTATATAACCATCCACTCTCTCCAATCCTCCCACAATTCCCTCTTCAATTGTGATCAAGAAGTTGAATCCCTCCAAACAGTAAACCCTCCATTCTCAAACCAACCCAGAAATCCCATTCACCTTCGTGTTTTACCCTCAAATTTTGTGATCAACAATGGTGAGAACCAAGGCTAGTGTTGCAAAATCATCTGGAAAGCGCCAATCCACATCTGGGCGAGGAGAATCCAGCCAAATCAGGCGAAAGAACATGAAGAATCAAGAAGTCACTGCTGTGGAGAAGTTCTCTGCCATGAACTTTTGGGCAGAAAGAGGTTTCGTGTTGCAAGATGCACCCGATGCGTTCACAACCATTGTGAAAGCACTTGGGTGGGAGCAGTTGGTGCAGCACCCTTCCTACTTTTATCCCTCTGTTGTCCGGGAGTTTTATGCGGGGATAGCGCCAGAAAAAGATGGAAAGCCCCAATTCTTTTCAGAAGTCAGAGGAGTAATCATCAAGTTCGACTCAATGATGATCAATGAATGTCTAGGTTTGAGTTACCATGGCCTCACTTTTGCCAAAAATTTTGAAAAATGGAGCAAGAAAGAGATGGAAGTTGTGAAGAAAAATATCACCATCCCTGGCACTCCATGGGAACCCTGCAGTGCGAATGAGTTTAAGGTCAAAAGAAGCAACCTCAACCATGAGGCTATGGTATGGTTCAACTTTATCAAGCACACTCTGTTGCCCACTTCCCACACAACAAATGTAGAAAAAGAAAGGATGATGCCGCTGGATGCAATTTTGGGAGCAAAGGATGTTGATATTGGAAGATTGATCTCAAGGGAGATTCTCATTTGTCACTCCAAAACTGCAGGGTATCTTTTCTTTCCTTGCTTAATTACTGATCTTTGCATTAAAGCTGGTGTGGAAATGAAGGGGGAGAAGAAAGGCTTCCCTCTTGCTGCCTTCCCTACTATTCTAAAATCAAAGCCTAAGGTTGCTGCAGCAGCTGGTAATCCCACCATGATGCCACAGTTCATGCTGCAGCAACGCTCTGTCTGGGAGTTTATGAGGAAGCAGCAGGAGTGGTTGAAGGCCCTGTTTGCTGTAAATTTGCAAGTTGATATTGGAGTTGAAGCACCTTCTTTTCCTGAGTGGGTGCTTGATGAAGAGGTAATTGATAAAGACTTGTTTGAAGATGCTGGAGTTGATGATGATGTGCAAGAGCAAGCAGTTGAGAAAAGAGAAAGAGGAAGGAAGTGAAAAAGGGAAAGAAGAAGGTGGGTGAAGAAGAAGAAGAGCTTCTTAATTCTGAGACTGATGAAACATTGAGTGAAGGGGAAAAAGAAGATAACAGAGAGATAATGAAAGAATTGAATAGGAAGGATGATAGTGAAGAGGATGACTCACTGGTGGGAGAAGGATCTGAAGATAACAGTTCAGATGAGTTCGAAGATACAATCAAATTTGACATGGACCCTCCCCTTAATAGCAAATCTGCCAAGCTAGCCACCCCATCTACCATTCCACCACCACCAACCCCCATCACCACTCCAATCCCAGAAAATCAACCACCACAACCCACAAATACACCTGAAGAAAGCCAACAAGAAAAAGTGCCTGAAACTGCTGATGTATCTGTTGCTGCGGCAACTGGTGTTGCTGATGCTGATGCTGAAAGCCCAGTGTTCTCACCCTCTAAGAGAACAAGAACCAAGCATGCCCCCAAAAGAAGGAAGATGTCTGTCGTGCCTGAAGATGTTGAGCTGAATGTTGAAGGCGTAACTGCTGAGGAAGACGCTGCTGTTGCTGCTACTGTAGAATCAGTGCTGAAGGGAATTGAAGATGCTGCAGCAGCTGATGCTGCAGCAATTGAAGCTGAGAAATTGGCTGAATATGAAAAGGGATCAAAGGCTGCTCTGGACTTGGTGATTGCCCAAAAGAAGGCAAGTGTTTCTGCTACTGGCCCTGCTGTTGCAGATGCAGGTCCAGTGCTGCAGCAACAGAAACCCCAAAGGCACCAGAAGCCCCTGTGATTAAATCACCTAGAGTCAAGAGGCCAGTAAGAAGAGGAACAGCAACAAGGCAGAGCCCAAGAACTAAATGAGGATTCCTTGCACCTTTATCTTTTAAATTCTGTCATTTAAATTCTGTCTTGTTAGTCTTTCAAGTTAAATAAATTTGTTGAATGTGTCGTGTTCGTGTTTGCATTCAATAGTTGTGTTTGTTTGTTTTTATTTCTGTTTTGCTTTAAAATAGGCCTCTCCCTTATATTTCATGAGCAGTGGGGACACTGCAAGGTCTTAAGGGGGGGGGGGGGGGGGGAGTACCTATGGTCATTGTAATATATCAGTATGCCTAGTTAGTTGAATGAAAGTTGTTAATTTCAGTTGTTAAGTTGAGCAAAACTTAGTGATGAACTGGTGAGAATTGAGTGATTAGTGCCCCTGTTTATGAGTGAACTATATTGCTCCTGTTTTTACACTTTGCATGAAACTTAGGAATGACTTAGTAAGTTAGAAATGATCTGAAGCTAGACTAGTGTTGGTAGACCTAGAGACTTGCCAAATTTTTACTAAAAACTTAGGGTAGCATAAGAAACTAAGTTTGGGGGTTCTTTGAGCTATATTAAGGCAAAGCATGAAAGAATGGGATTAGGCCAAGTGCACATAGTTTAGAAAGTAATCGAATTTAGTGTATTGCGTAATGTGCTGTGTTATAAAGCACCAATGTTGTAAATATGTGTAATTGTTGTCATTGCCCATTGAAAAAAAAAAAAAGAGGAAGAGAGAAGAAAGCAAGCAAAATGCTGAGAAAAAGAAATGTAAAGAATAAGGGCAATGCAACACATGTGTCAAGTATTGTTTGTTTTTGAATTCTGTTCTAGTTGTATTGCTGCAGCAACTGTTGCTGCAGCACTTCAGTTAACTTGTAATAAGTGCACTGGCTTAGAGTTCTGAATTGCTAAATCAAAGCCCTTTGTCATGCTTATTCCCCCTTTCTATGCTTGAATTGTTAGTCTACCCTTAGTTTTGAAACATTTTTGGCAGTCTCAAAAGAAAGCCTCTCTAGTTTTAGTTAAGTGAAATTTTGAACCTTGCTATGTTCTGAACTGAGTTAAATGTCACACACACTCTATTGAGCAGGAGTAATTTAGAGAACTTATCAATCAGTGGGTTTGCAAGTGAGGGACCAATCTGAAAGTTGTATGCTCAGCTTAATATTCTGTTTCGTGTGCTTGTGTTAATGTTCAACTATCGGGTTGTTGCTGGTATATTGCTTGTCTGTGTCAAGTGTCATTGCTTGAGGACAAGCAATGGTTCAAGTTTGGGGGTGTGATAACAATCAAATATGATTGTTATTACCTCTTATTTCAAGCTTAAATCATTGTTAATTCTTAAGCAATTTAGTGATTAATGTTGTAAATATGTTAGTTTAGAATAATTAAAGGTGCAAGCTTAATTATGTTATTAATGGGCACTTTGGTGCCCAATTGTGGTTTAATGTGTTTGTTTAATTGCTGCAGCACCTGTTGTGGCAGCAATGCCTAAATGCGCGACATGAGAGAGAAAGCTGAAGGAAACACGGAAATTCATGAAAGGACACCTGTCAGCTGTCACCCATCATCAGTGTGCGTGCCAATCATTGAAGATTCCTTGGTGACCTAGGGAATTGGGTAGAAATGACATTTTGCCCTCAAAAAGGACAAAATGCGCCTCCACAATTAGGGTTATTCTCTGCCCAAGGGATCTCCTATAAATAGACACACTTTCCCAGAATTAGGTTAAGCCGAATTTCAGAGGTATAGGAATAGCCTCTTGATTTCGTGCCTCCATTGTTACTTAGAATCAATTGCTGGAATATTGATTGCTGCAGCTATATTGGAACTACTTCACCTTCGAAGGAGCTGCATTTTGAGAGCTGGAATTGCTTGGTGGATCACCATTGAAGCCGTCTCAGTATCAAGACTTGTAGTTGAACTTCTCTTCTCGGGTTTTAGTATGAAATTTCTACTTCCCTTGATGTTTAGTTTAGTTGTAATGTTGTGTAAGCTCAATATGAGCTAAACCTCTGTAGTTGGGATGCTTTTATGAATTTAATGAAGTTACTTTTATTTTAATGCTTGTGTTAATGTGTTGAGCACTTTATCTTGTGTGTTTTAATTTATCCATCTTAGATTAGGATTGGCCGTCTAATCTAGGTAGAAATACACTCTCAGGAATGGTTTGTATTTAGATCTTCACAAGATAACATGGTATGTTGCACTATTAGGAATACATGTGCTCCTTGCTTGAGTTCTAGGAATAGAAGAGGCATAAGCCATGAGATACAACACTTAGGTGTCACGCTGCTTGTTCTTCAGTAGCCTAGGGTAATAATCATTCTCTGTTAGTTAGGAATACGTCAGAGTGACTAAAGCCTAGTGTATTGCATTAAGGAATTATGCGCATTGCGGCAGCATCTAGTGCTGCAGCACTTAACACAGCATTCTGATCATTGTAGTGGATTTATTGACATATTGCATCTCAACTTGTTCCAATATTTGATTTCCATTACCCTGATACTTTTTACTTTTATTGTTTGTTACCCAAATTTGTGTGTCATTTACTTTTTACCCCAAATCACTGTTTGTTACATTGATTAAACATTTGTTTACAACTTAATCCTCGTGGGAACGATCTCACTTATTCACTGTATTACTTATTGCGATTGTGTACACTTGCACAAGAAACAATCACACGTTTTTACGCAACAGTAGGGGCGCTTCGGTCCTTACACATTTGTTATTTGCTGATGATTGTTTTCTCTTTTTCAGGGCTAATGACAAAGAATGCAGAGTGATGAATGATATTTTGGCTTCTTATGAGCTAGCATCTGGTCAAGTGATCAACAAGCAAAAATCTGAGATCTTTTTTAGCAAGAACACCTCAGCTGAAGCTCGGGTATTGGTTTCTAGTGAGCTGGGTGTCAACGAATCTCTTGGTACCGGGAAGTATTTGGGCCTACCTTCTATGGTGGGGAGAAAGAAGAAGGCTATTTTCAATTACCTTCGTGATAGAGTTTGGAACAAAGTTCAAGGTTGGAGTGGAAAGCACTTGTCCAAGGCCGGCAGAGAAGTCCTTATTAAATCTGTGGCCCAAGCCATGCCCTCCTATTGTATGAGCACTTTTCTCATTCTCACCTCTCTTGGGGAAGAAATGGAGCGCATGATGAGTTCTTTTTGGTGGGGTTCTAATAGAGCCCAAGGGAGGGGTATTAATTGGATGAGATGGGAAAAACTGGCCATGAGGAAAGAATATGAAGGGATGGGATTTAGACATCTTCATACTTTTAACTTGGCTATGCTAGGGAAGCAAGGTTGGAAAATTCTTACCAACCCAAACGCTATTATTTCAAGAGTATTCAAAGCTAAATATTTCCCTAGAGGGGACTTCTTGGGGGCATCTATTGGCCACAACCCAAGTTTTGTATGGCGTAGCATCTACGCTTCACGGGCTATAGTCAACGGAGGTTTGAGATGGAAAATTGGTAATGGCTCCAAGGTTCGAATTTGGGAAGACCCATGGCTTAGAGGTAAGCAAAGTCCTTTTGTCACTTCGGGTATGAAATCTAATCATAACTTGCACTTTGTATCTGACATCATTGATCCTAGCACAAATGGTTCGAGAGTGGGACTTATTCAAGAGACATTTAGTGTGAACGATGCTAATGCTATTTTGCGCATGCCAAGAAAGGTGGCCATTGGTGATGATGCGTTGGTGTGGGAATTTAGTAGAAGTGGAGTGTACTCGGTGAAGTTCTGTTATTATTATGCAGTGGAGCACCTTCGGAATAATTCACATCTTCGGGTTCGAGGTAATTGGTCGGCAAATTGGTCTCTCAAGGTCCCGAGTAAATTGAAAATTTTAATTTGGCGTATTGTGCACGGGTGTCTTCCAACCCGTGAACGCCTCCTTGCGAAGCGAGTCAATTGTCCCTCTTTATGTCCTATGTGTAATGAAGTGTTTGAAAATGATTGGCATGTATTTTTTGGCTGCGTGAAGGCACGACAAGTATGGGAGCATGCTGGTTTATGGGCTGTGATTGATGAGTTATACGAGAATGTGGAGGGTACGGCTGAAATGTTTTTTAATCTCCTTGAAAAGCTGGACAGCAATTCGAAATCTCTCTTTGCAGCTGGTATATGGTGTATTTGGAAGAGGAGAAATGATATGGTGTGGAGCTCAAGTGAACGTCCGATCCCCATTGCTTTTCACGATGCACGTAAGGTTGTGGTTGATTGGTGCTGCAACCAGCAGCAACGACACCAGCAACACGCGCAGCAGCAGCCACAGCGTGCTGCCAGTCACCAGCACAGTGCCTCCAACGCGCAACAGCAGCAGCAGGAAGGTATTACAACCCCTGTTCAGTGGGTAAAACCGATGCTAGGACGCCTAAAATGTAATATAGATGGAACGTGGTTTGAGCAACAATCCCGTTGTGGTTATGGAACTTGTCTCAGGGATCATTCTGGGGTATTTATCGGTGCATTAACCGGCTGGTATGACGGTTTCTTGACTCCCCCGGAGATTGAAGGTATAGGCCTCTTGGAGGCGTTGAAATGATTAACACAGATGAACGTTGCAAGAATTGATTTGGAGCTTGACTGCAAAACTGTCGTGGATGCTCTTCATGGTGGACTCACATCCTTACACGAGTTTGGTTCAATTATTTCTAGTTGTAAACATTTATTTCACAATTTATCTAACTGTTCCATCAGTTATATTCGGAGACAAGCCAATTGTGTGGCTCTTAGCATAGCTAGAGCGACTCAATCTTTTGCTAGTCACCTGGTGCATGAGATTACTCCTCATTGTATCTCAACTTTGCTAATGAATGAAATGGCTTAATTGTGTTTGCTTAAGAAAAATATATGGGACCAATATTTTAATAAAGTGGTATACATTAAAACTAATACTAATGATAGAGTAACATGACCAAACACCATGTAGCTTTTTGACTTAAAGCAAGCTATATATTATTGTTTTCTGATACGATAGGATCCAAATTAAAAGACCTACTTCTACAGTTTAATTATAAGAAGGATGCTAAAACTGTAGTTAAAGTGGGTATGATTCCGGGCCAATGATTGACATGTGGCACAATAGTCAAGATTAATAAGTTTCATTTAAAATTTTGACAATGCTCAACTTATTTATTATCCCTTTGTCCATAATGAAAGTTGTGGTACTCTGGCATACATAAAGAATTTTTTTTATAAAATGTACTCTTATTTAAGGAGAAACATATAGAATTGTAAGGATAAATATATTTGGTAACATAAACAAGTCTATATGTTATTAAGAAGAAGGTTTAGGATTCAAACCACGGAAACTAACATTTTCCCACTCCCACTAACATTTGCTTATAAAAAAAAAAGTCTATATGTTACCAAATATATTTATCCTTACTAATTGTTTATAAGTATGCTACCAACATATAGACTTGTTTATAAATTACTTTTAATTAATGTACTAAATACATTTATCATAATTACTAACAACCAACACACTAATTACTAACCACATTGCCTATAAAAAAACCTAAAGAATTAAGTGTGATAACTATTATTTTTGGTTTTCTATATTTCTTTTCAAATTACCCTTCATCCCTCTATTCAACGAATTCTCACCGAGTCACTGGTAGTTTTTTTAACTTCTCATAACTCCTAATTAGCAACTATTATTTTAATTAATTTATTTATTTTTTATCATTATTTATGCATACCATTAATTCATAAACAAAGAACAACTACTTGTGATGTGATTGACAAGCTCACTCGGGATTTCATATGGAAGGGACAACAGGATCATGGAATTAACTTGGTGGGTTGGAGTAAAATCACCCGTCGTAAAGCAGAGAGTGGCCTTGGAATTAGGGTGGCTCGGAATATGAACACATCAATGCTGGGCAAGCTTCTCTGGGACTTACATTCTAAGAGGGATAAACTTTGGACCAATATTGTTTCGGCCAAGTACATGGGGGAGGCTCCTATCCTCCAAGTTCCCAAAAAAAAAATAGTTCTTATACTTGGAATTCTATTATGAAAGCTAGGAAGATTCTAAGTGACGGCTATGATTTTAGAGTGGGGAATGGTGACTCCTCCTTCTGATTTTAAAGTGGGGAATGGAATCCTGCCCCGGAGAAGATTAAGCTTTTAATTTGGACGGCGTGCCATAATGCCATCCCCACTGCCTCGATGCTCCACAGCAGGGGCATGCTGAGTTCTGCCCTCTGTCAACGTTGTAATGATATGGAAGAGACAGTTCTACACTGTTTACAAGACTGCACTTTTGCTCTTAGCGTGTGGAACTCTTTTGAGGACCGGTCTCCATCCTTCTTTGCTATTACTGATCCTATGGAGTGGTTTCGGTTAGGAATTCAGAGCCCTAACCCTCACATTTTCCTTGCATCGGTTTGGTGGCTCTGGAGAGCTCGAAATGCCTCTGTCATCGGCCATGAGCAACAATCCTTTTACTCTCTCAAGGTCACTATTAGCCACATTGCTGAGCTCATTTTGACTAAATTGCAGTCATCAGTTGATACCCAAGTCCGCCCTCGCCTTGTTACTTGGCACTCCCTCAAAGATGGCGCAATTGTTCTCAATGTGGATGGCAGCAGCCTTGGAAACCCGAGTAGTGCTGGTTTTGGAGGTTTGTTACGGTAAAGTACCAGTGTGTGAATAGCAGGTTTTGCGGGTAGTATTGGGGTGTCCAACAACCTTCATGCTGAGCTTATGGCACTCCATCTTGGCCTTCAATTTGCTTGGGATCGAGGTCACAGGTCCTTGGTTTGTGATACGGATTCTCAACATGCCCTCATCTTAATTTTCTCAACTCCAAATAAGTGGAACAGGTATGCTTCAATTATTCAGAATATTAAAGACATGTTGGACAAAGATTGGATTGTTCATCTTCGACATACGCTGCGAGAAGGAAATGCTTGTGCGGATTTTCTTGCAAAGCTTGGTGCTTCCGGGAATAATAAGTTGTTGATTTTTGACCACCCTCCTCCGAGGCTCTCACCTCACATCCTGGCCGACGCCAGTGGTGTTGAGTTTCAGAGACCTTAGTTTTAGTTTCTTTGTTCTTTTTGTTCTTCTTTTTTCTTTTGGTCCTCTTTAGCTTATACCAAAAAAAATAAACAATAAACAATAAACAATGGAAAAACCAGTAATGCCACACAAACAGAGAGAGAGAGAGAGAGAGAGAGAGAGAGAGAGAGAGAGAGAGAGAGAGAGAGAGAGAGAGAGAGAGAGAGAGAGAGAGAGAGAGAGAGAGAGAGAGAGAGAGAGAGAGAGAGAGAGAGAGGAGAGAGAGAGAGAGAGAGAGAGAGAGAGAGAGAGAGAGAGAGAGAGAGAGAGAGAGAGAGAGAGAGAGAGAGAGAGAGAGAGAGAATGCTATATACACACACACAGAGAGAGAGAGAGAGAGAGAGAGAGAGAGAGATAATGTATGGATATTGGACCCGGCCACTTAATGCAATTAAGGTAATTGAATTCAAGAAAGCAAGTTGCAGCCATGCATGCAGTCTCTAATGAGATTGATAATTAAAGGTTGTTAATGAACTGGATTTTGAGTTCTCAATGCACATGATTCAAATTGGACAAGCACATATAATTGAGATCCCCATCTACTATTTGCGAATTCCAAGTTTGCCACATACTAGTAGTATTTATTTAATTTGCGAGATGATTACTAAATAATTTACTCCGCAATTTGCAATTTTTTAAACCACCTATCTCACGTGTAAGTTGTAACTTGTAACTGCATCATGTAAGAGCTTGAGACAGGTGATTACACTTTAAGCATACTCCCTTTGATCTCATATTAAATAAAAGAGAAAGGCAGTTTTAAATTTATTTAATAACCGATATATTAAGTCTAGATTATATTGAACTATTAAGCATACTTCCCACTAGTAAGTTTTTTTTCGATATACTCCCCTCCGGTCAACAATATAAGAGGAAAAAAGAGTGTTTTGCTGGTCCACAATATAAGAAAAAACATAATTTTTAAAGTGTATTAAATGAGCAATCCCAAATATGCCCCTATTTAAGTGGTGTGGTTAAAAATAAGATCATTAATTAGTAGTGTAAATCATCATTTAATGAAAATGGCAACTTGAAAAGAATGTAAAATTTTAGTCTTATTAAATGATAATAGTTGATTTCAATGTTATTCTTTGGTTTGTGTGATGTTGTGTTTTTTCTCTTATATTGTGGATTGGATGTAGTATAATGCAAATGGAAGTCTAACCGTTCGAGTCTTATCACATGGGTATTTTAATTAATTAGAAGCAAAAGAGTCAACAAAAATAAATTAATTTAATAAACAAATCAGTTTGGAAATAAGAAATCCCCAGTCGTACTAATAAGGGTTGATCAGAGTGGCAATTGAGCTCGGATCCCACCTCAAGGTCTCGAGTTCGAATATTGGACGTGACAAAGACTCTAGGAGAGGAAAACCACACAGACCGACAAAGCCGGACACACATATATCCAACCAGTATTAGTCATCGCAAAGCCGATGAATACTGCGCATCAATAACACAGTAACCAAAAAAAATTCCCAATCGCAGAAATATATCTACATTCAAGATCGAGTCTCGTACGTTCTTCATAAACCTACATCATTTCAAAAAGGAACCTTTAGAAATCTCTCCCTTACATTTCATATGTTGTAACAACAAGAATTAAGGTGGTCCTTGTTGATGTTTTTTTTGGATCCTAAAGTTGAGCTTGGGTTTTGTTCTTAGTTATTCGTCTTTAATGGAGGTTTTCATTCTTGAAGCCAAGTGGGGTAGGGTTTTGTTATTTTCTGATATTTTCTTAGTGGAATATGTGTTTTATTGAAGTGGTCCAACATGCTTTTGTGTCTATTTGTATTCCAAAAATATTGTGTCTCCAATTTAAAGATGTTGCTGTGCAATTTCTGTCAATTAGTTTATGGGAATTAGTGTCATTTTTGTTAGCAAAATTTTTCGTTGTTCTAGAAGACCCTACACCAAGTGAAATGCACCATGCCTATTAAAATGTGATTTTGTTGACTTTTAGTGATATTTAAAAAGAGAAAGTTCCACATTGTTTGACTTTAGACACACTAAAGTCTTTATTATTATATACTAAAGCTTATTGAGAACTTGTAAACAAGTTAGTGGAAGAGACTCCCTCGTGCGCACAAGCTGGGACCCACATTGTTGGCTCAATGCAAATCTTTTGATTTAATTTTGGTCTTATATGAGCCTATTCGGAAATGCTATTTTTATCGGAATATTTCATTTACTTTTGCCGTATCATTTTGCAACTTCAAATTGATTTCGTAGCTGATAAAGGACCGATACATATGACTTGGTCGATGAAGACAAATGTAACAGTTATGATTATGATTAGAGCGGTACCTTGGATGATATAATATTGACGAAGAGAGGGTAAGAGAGGGATAATATATGTCATGTCACATTTGTTAACGATTGTGATGTAAATTACATGGTTTGTTTAATTTTTTAGAGTTCATTTTTAAAGTTTAATGATTAGTTATTTTAATTCTACTTCCATTTTAGTTTAATTTTTATTGAAATTCTAATATTCATTGGTAAAAAGTATGTGTTAGATGTCAGGGTGACAGTCCATTAGTCGATTGAGCACCAACTTTACTTTAGAACTTAGGAAAAAGATTAACGTCAGAAACTAAAAGTATAGACAGAGATATATTTGAAGATGGAAAGTTAAAGAAGAATTTATTGTTAACTAAAAACCTGGTATTTCATTTGATTTAAAAGTATATTTAACTCTTAAATTAAATAGTATGTAACTTATGCAATTTAAGTATTTCCCTAAAAGGTAAAATTAAAATTAAAAAATGTCAAAGAAATAATTTATGTGACCAAACAAAACTTACGTATCAGTTTAACTCATCTACAAGGTTGATGTATTATTAAAAAAATAAAAACCAACTTTATGGTGTGCTTTTTTTTTTTTTGACGTGAGTGTGCTTTTTATACAATTCGTAATTTCGTACCAAATAGCATTGCCTAACATCTAGTTGCATAAACGCAGGTTTTGATCAAGTAAAAATAAACAAAAATCCAAATTTTATATTATCACATAGTTAATTAGAAAATTATTGTATTAATTTAACATAATATAAAAACTTAAAAACTTCATTTTAAAAGTTTTAATTAATTCGGATGGGCAAAAATTTCTGAAGTAGCGTGTATTTGATCTTTGGAAAATGTTGGTGTGCTAGAAATAAGTTGGTCTTTGAGGGGTTCAAGTCCCTTCTTATGTGGTGGCTGCAAGCTCTCAGTCTGCATCATGACACCATACTGCGTTTAGATTTGTTGGCGCTTAATGATGGCGGTGCCCTCTCTTATCCTGGTTTTGCAAGGTTTCTCTTCTACAGGAGTTGATGGAAAGAGATTGGGAGGTTCAAATTCATCATGTATTTTGTGAAGCCAATTTTTGTGCAAACTTTCTTGCTAAGTTGGAGGCTAAGAGCACTTCCTCTTTGGTTAGGGTGGAGATTCCACCATTCGGTATGATGCAACAATCTTAATGCTTGCACTTTTCTTAGTTAGGCCTTAGTCTTTTGATTTTTCTCCTTTGTGACAAAAAAAGAGTGGGAAGAAAGAAATAAAGATAATAGGTTTTAATTTGTTTGTTTGTTTAATAGAAAGTGACAGCTGCTGTATTCACAAGGTGCTGAGTTCAAATCCCCTCGGGAGACAGTTGTAAAATGGTCATTAATGTCACTTTGATTAATAAAAATTTACCCATTCCTCAATGTTTTTTACAAAAAAGAAAGTGAGATGAAAGAAAATACATGTCTTAAAATGTGAAAAGTAAAACTTTAAATGAAAATTGAATAGGATAAGGATGTTTTTTTTTTGTTACAAAATATGATAGCTTAATGGTAACAGTTTAGCATTGTATATTCAATATGCTGAGTTCAAATACCCCCGGGACAGTTGTAAAATGCACATTAGTGCTACTTTGATTAGTAAAATTTTCCGTTTTTCCAATTATGTCAATCCTACCATAAATTATTAAAAAGAAGTTAAACAATTAGTAACCTTTTTATATGTCAATCATATTATAAATTGTTTTTGATTGTGGTTGTAAAAAAGTTTAGTGGATAGTGTGTATCAATTAAACTCTAAAAGTATTTCCATAATTTGATTTAAAAACCTTGCATCCCGTCATTTTTCTTCTGATTTGAAAGAAAGGAATTTTGAAGTGGGACTCACGTTGTGTTTTCATGTCCATTACCAATCTCGTAAAACTTGCTTTCAGTCCTGTTTTTTTCTTCCCACTACGTTTCCAATTCCAACCAAACTGACGCAAAGTGCAATTAATTTAACAACAAAGGATATATATATATCTATTACAACAGGAACGTTGAACACAGAAAGTGATGGTCTTGAAGTTTATCTCTCACCATATAGTGATTAATTTGTCTAATGTCACGCGCTAAGATGCCAAGGAAACATGCATTTCAATTTGTTTAAAATATGGTCAAAGACAAGGCTACAAGTAGTAGGAGTGTAGGACACAGTTTTGTCAACTAAAAGGTTGTTAAAAAAGTGATCAAACCCATAATTCTTCAAACTTGAGCATTAACTTTTAAAATGGTAAAACGTTATGTTTCAAAGGATCTAATCTGGAGAAGTAGGGCACTAAAACATATATCAATTAGTGGTCGGTCCATGTGTATTGCTTTGGCAGTTGGCTAGATTTCAAGAAACAACATATAGAATTAGCGACGACCCCCATGGTTGTGTTTCCTCTATCGGATTTGAAACCCTGATTTGAAATATCAACTTCATATAAAGTGCTTAATTAATCGGGGTCTATGTCCATTAAAAATTTAGGCAAAACTGCATTTTTATCCTTTATTTTTGACCAAAACTTCATATTTTGTTCTTTATCTTTTTTTTCTCTTTCTTTTTTTTCTCTTTCAAATTTTGGTTATTTATCTTTCAAATCTGTGTCAAAGTTGTCATTTTTAAAGATTTTCGTCCACGTGTTGTGAGCTGCTGACATGACGTCTTAAGTGGAACATATAACTAGAATTTCATTAAATTACGTAATATTTCATTTTTTTAAAGAAAAACACAAAAAATGAATAACACTAGAAATATCTTCAAGAACATTTCAATTTCTTCTCTCTTGAATAACTCATGCAATACATGACCAAATTGAATGAAAATGAACTCTAACTCGAATAAAATTTGGAAGGAATTCAATAGAACTAAAATTAAGCTCAGAAAAGTGCTTAGGCGCAAAATCAGTTCTGGAACCAGTAGACCAATTGTTAGAAGGAGGAAAACAACAGACCGACTAGACTTCCATCAACATTAAGTTTAATGCAATTGCTAGAAGGAAGAAACCAACAGATCAATCTAGAAAGACGAGTAGACACCCAAACAGACAAAAATTGAATAGTATCATTAGAAAATTGTTTAGCCCGATTAAGAATCTTTCAAAGTTGCCTATTTTGCGTCATTAAAAGCTTCATCATTTCAAGCCATCCAGAGGAACCAACAACAGATAAAGATAATATCTTGGTCACTAATAGCGTGATGTTTAAACCAAAGTCGAACATCATCATTAACCTCACCAGCATCAGTGTTAAAAGACAATAACCTCCAAGCATTCTGAGCTCGAGAGCAATCCCTCAACATTTGAATAATATCCTCTCTATCAACACCACAGAGATGACAAGACCTATATTGAGTAAGATGTCTATAGTACCAAAATCCATTAGTAGGAAGACTTGTGTGGATAAGCCTTTTTGGCCTTAAGCGAGGAAAAATTCTGTTGCTAATGAGCCTTTTTTTGTAGTGGTTAAGCCACACAAATTGTTTCAAGTTTTCTGGAATATTCAATTTCCGGATTCAAGACTAACTGTCACTATGATACAAGAAAAAATGACCTTCGATACCTGTAAGCCATGCATAAGCACTCTTGGGGGAGTAGGTACCCTGATGGGGATAGAGCCCGAGTTAGTGATATTACGATTAAGAAATAACTTTGAATTTCTAGTTGCACAACCAAAGGGACTTGAGTATAGAGAAGACCAAAACTTCGCCGAGAGCCCACAAATATGTCCTAAACTGAGAGGTGTCATGAATATCAAACAAAAGAACCGAGTCACATAATCGCCCCTATGCAACCATGTCTCATACCAAAGAGATAGGTTACCGATACCAACTCTAAAAATATAGTTGGGTTACAAAACATTAGCAGCTTTAGTAGGATTGCCATGTATAGGAGGCACGTGTATTATTAGATTCAAGGAGAATATTAGAATTAGGAGTATAGCGAGCAACCAATAGTTTAACCCATAGTTTGTTGCGATTATGAGTGATGTTACTTCATCTAGCTTGACAATTAAATGAAATAACAAGAGGCTTGAGAATTTCTCTCCTACAAAGGGTCTTCGTCAAGGGAACCTTCTAATTCAATCTAAAGTGGAGAACCATTTGTAGAAGCCTATTAAGATTTGTGAGCATGGCCCAACCATCTCTCATATTTTCTTTGTAGATGGTTGTTTTATCTTCACAAGTGCTAAGTCCTCTCAGGTTCAACATGTCAAGACTCTTTTTGTTTAGCCTCGGGAATGAATATTAATGTTCAAAAGTCTAGATTTCTTCCTTCCAAAAATCTTACTAGAACAAAGGTTCTCAAGTTTGAAAGAATGTTGGAGTTTCAACACACATACAACATTGGGTGGTACTTGAGTTTTCCTATGCATAATAATCTCTGGATTCCCAAGGGCATTTGCGATAGTTTAGGTTCAACTATAAAGCAATTTGTTTAGGTAGGCAAGACTTGTCACTAGGTCAAATGGGCACTCCTATAAGTAGATGGGTAAATAGTCATTTTGGTCCCTGAAAGTGTAACTCGCTGTCAATTTAGTCCCTGAATCTAGCGAAATTGCAAAATAGTCCCTGAAAGTGTAATCTATCAGTCACGTTAGTCCCTGTCGTTACTCACATAGTTAACTCCGTCTATTTTCGCTGATGTGGCACGTTTAGTGCCACATAGACCTGATTATTTGACCTTTTTTATTGCTAATTGAATTTTTTTATTGTTGTGAGGGACTAAAATGAAAGTAACACACCCTCACCTTTTTTATTGTTAATTGAATTTTTTTATTGTTGTGAGGGACTAAAATGAAAGTAACACACCCTCATATATCCTCTTCTTCTTCTTTAAAAAATTCCTAAAACAGAAGCAAAATCAAAACCCATTTTCATCCCAAACTCATTTAATTTAATTCTGCTTACAAGGAAGCAACACTAGAATATTCTTCATCTTCAATACCATTAATCCAAAAAACCCATAACTTTCCATATAATCTTCATCTCCATTCACTACATTGCAAATTACAACATTCAAATCGAAAGGAAAACCTCCCATTTTTTCAGCCTCGTTCAAAAAAGAAAAAACAAGATACAAAAATTCAATTTTTTCTTGTTTTGGATGAACCTCATTTTCTTGATTGTGATGAGTTATCAAGATTTTTGGGTTGTTCTTGTAGGGTTCTCTCAAAAAAATGAAAACTTTGAAAAGATCCATGTAAAACTCCATTTTTTGGTTTTTTCACAATACAATAACATTTTGTGTGTATTCATAGATCTGATTCAATAGATTATGGGGTGAAGAGGGTGAGATTACAGAGATGAGTTCAATATAGTTCATGTTACTCCAATTTTTGAGATTTCTGGACATGGAGAATGAAAGAAGAAATCTGAGATTTCTATAAACATTGAAAAAATTTCTGGGTTTTTAGATTTAATTTGGAAGATAGTTGTTCTTTTATGGGGTTGAAATATATGCCATAGACAGTGAGATACCATGGTATATTCTTGGAGGAGGAAGAGAAGAGGGGAAGGGTTCTGTTTGCTTCTGTTTTAGGGATTTTTTAAAGAAGAAGAAGAGGAGGATATATGAGGGTGTGTTACTTTCATTTTGGTCCCTCACAACAATAAAAAAATTCAATTAACAACAAAAAGGCCAAATAATCAGGTCTATGTGGCACTAAACGTGCCACATCAGCGAAAACAGACAAAGTTAACTATGTGAGTAACGGCAGGGACTAACGTGACTGACAGATTACACTTTCAGGGACTATTTTGCAATTTCGCTAGATTCAGGGACCAAATTGACAGCGAGTTACACTTCCAGGGACCAAAATGACTATTTACCCATAAGTAGATATATTGGTTTGCGAACGACAACACTAACTAATATAGCTATGATCGGCAAACATATGTGGAAATTAATTCAAAATCATATTTATGTCTATGGAGTCTTACCAAACTCTAGCGATTAGTTTTAATAGTTACGTGTAGAGATATCCTAGAAAAAACAGTACTAATATTTTCTATTCATAAAAAGCACACCCTTAGTTTTAAATTGCGGGGTAGATTAATTAGGCTTTCAATTGCAGGGTAGATTTATTTTTAAATTCTCTTGTGTAAGTTAGCAGGTCGTTTGTCAAAAGCAAGCCACTTTTTAGATTCAAAATCCTAATTGAATAAGGTTCGGCGACTAATTAATTATGGCATGCCAATAATTTCTCTGAGATCTCCACGGTTCACGACTTTTAATTGCAACTACCATTTCTAACCACTCCAACTCCTTTCAATAATATTGCAATGTACAAGGAACTAAGGAAGGTAGAGGAAAAATGTGCACGTTAAATTGGCTCAAGTCTCGCTTTATTTTGTTGGCCACTCAAGTGGTAGAGGAACAAAAAGTATTTTTGGACTCGACTAATCTTACACATCCTTGCATTATTTCGGAACACCTTCAAGTTTATTGGACAAAATTATTATTTTTTGAACGAATTTTAGCGACAATGACTGAATCTTAGTAGTTGCGACAGTAAATCTATTTTGTCAGAGAAGATTTACTAATGTCTTCCAACACTAACCAGTGTCTCCTCTTTGTTAACCTTTGCCATCCCCTGGTGCTACGAAATTGCCGCAAGCTCAACATGGTTGTTGTTGATGTTGGAACCTGCATAACGTTGATGACTTCTCGTCTCCATGCTTCCCTTGCAAAGACATGTTGATGCTTAAGTTAGTATTCAGGCTTTTTGAAGGAGAATAAGAGCAAATAAACAGAGTTTTGTGAGCTGAATAGCTTCTGTCAAACCTGAGGCTGAGAACCCCTATTTATAGAAGTACCGTCCAAGATCGTTAGGGGCCCAAGGAGCTAACCCTAGCAACTGGAGGCCTTTGCTACTCAGAGTGAAAGTTACTCTGAGAGCAATTATTATGATCTTTGCGAGATCTTCAGCCATAATAGAGCCATTGCGCATTCAGCAAGTTGGGAGGGATAAGGGATAATTCCGATCCTTATTCAAGTGTGAGTCCGGTTTTGAGGTGCTACTCGGGATAGACCTGGGAGACCGTCCTAGGGACTCGGTCATGCTGTCTTGCAGGTAGCTAGGAATATCCATGAGAGATCGCCCATGTCATACCCGCTAGCAATGGTCGGTCACAGTTCATTATCGAGTTCTCAAAGGAGCTCGGCGCTATATTAGAGCTAATCGCGACTGTAAGAGTTGCTAACACTATTGACTATACTTGGACTATATGAAGCTCCAATGAGAATAATTGAAGGGTTGGAAGTAGATCTTGGTCATTTGATGATGGTAAAGAAATATTTATGAATTCAATGATGTGGTCAAATATTACATATCAAATGTGAAAGTTTTTTTTTTGACAAGAAATGTGATAGTAACTTAAATGGAATAGGCATGGAGTATATAATAAGCCAAAATCAAGAGTTGACCACTACATTTGTATCGTCCATTCCGAATGAGAAAATCATCAAGAGGAAGTTCAGCTCCGATCGACCTACATTATTTATTTTGCATGTTAAATAGAGAGGCTAACTTAATTATAAAATGAGTACCAACAAATTCAGAGCCTATCTTAGACTTATTTTATACGCATAAGGACCCTGCAAATTTTTAATTATTTGGATATAGCCGAGAATTAATTTGGTTGTTGCATTTTTTAATGGATTTGTTAAGACGTTGACGGGTTTTAATATGAGACAAATCTTTATGCCAAATTTATATAGCTATGATTGTTTAATATTGTGATGTTTAATTGATGTATTAAAAATTGTGAATGGTAGTGTAATGATGGTGCATGCATTAGCAAGTTGACTTATGTGAGCCTTGAAAATAGACCAAAAATTGCAATCGTATCGAAATCACATGGGATGGTTGTCATAACATTATAATCTGATTGGTTCTTAAATGATAGACAAATCTGTCTATAGTAAAATGTTTAATGATAATAATTTATATTTTTCAAGTGCATATCACATGTTCTAGTTTGATTGGAATAAGAATATTTAGTTTTCTAATTTTTCAGAAAGTAGTTGTAGTTGTTTCCTTTGTTTTTCTCTTATAACTAACAGGAATATTCACCTTTCAAAAATAAAACACAGATCAGTTATTTTTTCTGGTCAAACACAGATCAGTTATAATTTGACCATGTTTGCATTGTCATAACATTATTTATTTTTTGTTTAAAAAGAAAAAACGCTGGTTTAATCTTGATATGTCATAAGTTGAAGGATCTCATTCACATGATTTTAAATGCGAAAACTAAGATTCCAAACTAAAATATGGTTATATATGTTGCAAGAGAGATCTCGTGCTGAGTACCTTATTGCTAAGGGAAGGATTCAAAGTGAAAGAGGGAGGATTCTCACCCCATTTTTTCTATGTGAGTATGAATCCTATTTTGTTTATTGTTTTATCTTCAAAGGTCTTAGATGACTCTTATAATTGAGCTACTTTTTTGTTATGTCTTAGCGTTTGTTTTAGTTTTATTTGATTTTGATGCATAATTTAGATTAAATTCTACATATTTTTAGATCAAACTTTTCTAAAGTCACTGGACAATATTTCTGTAGCCATTGGATCAAAATTTGACGGTCAAAATTCAAGCCCAATATTTCAGACTTAACAATTTTAAAAATGTGCATTTTTGAGCCACCTGATCTCAGTCGGATGGTTGAAAACGCCTAACTATGTGAGTGTTTGGATTATCGGGCCATAGGGAATTCGATTTATTTTTTTTCTATTGTACTATGGCTGCTTGTTGACTTCCACATACACACAAAAAACAAGAGTAAATACCTAAATTGGTTCGTCAAAAAAACGAACACAAATTTGATCACTGAGAAATAAAAAAAGTATTAATTTAGTCGTTGAGAAACAAAAATGTGAGTCAAATTGATTCCTATTTGGGACTAAAGCATCTCTAAAAATTATCCCAAAATAACTAGTTTGACCCACATTAAAGATTGTTGAGGACTAAATAGTTCAATTAAAATATTTCAATTCCTTCCGAAACCTACATTACCCCCATAAATTGCTTCATCCACACATAGGGTTATTTCTTAGAGAATAAATTAATCTCCACATGTTTTTGTTAGGAACCATTTTGAATATTCACTCATTAAAAACAAATAAGCAAAAATGAAGTTTCTTTCGATTTCAGCCGTTTTTTTTGGTCAAGTTTCGATTTCAGCCGTTGAAACGACTAACCTCCAACCCAAGGGCCGAAAAATGAAAAACAATTGAAAATAGGCCTTTGATTTGTTATGGGCTTCATTTCGGTTATGTTTTGTTTTGTTATGGGCTTCATTTCAGTGATGTTGCCTTTTTTCAAACACCCCACTACTCTCCCACCTCCTTCAAATTGGTAAAATTTTTAAAATATCCCCCATTTCATTTTGTCCTTCTTTTTATTTTTTCGCCACTTTCAACGGATTTGGTATTTGGTACTATAATACCGAACCGGTATACAATATGTTGATAACATATGTTACAATATTTTACATATTACAAGTTCGGTACCAATGTGTCAAACTTATCCTGTGCCAAGATACCGAGTGTGTTATGCATAAAACATCATATGTAAATTAAAGGGTAAAAGTCAATTTTTATAAAAAAAAATACTTCCCAAAATTAATTTTTAATTCCGAATGTATGTTTTTTGACATAAATCCAGTATGTTTTTTGACATAAATCCGGGGGTATTGTTAAAATTAAAGGGTAAAATGGGATGTTTTAGGTTTTGTGGGGGTATATGGGCCAAGTGGGGGTATATAAATTAAAGCCCTAGCCTTCTCAAGATTGTACTGAAATGCTACAGCTTATTTTGAAAAATAATCAATTTCTTTTAAAAAAAATTTGTTTTAGAAGTTTTTCGGCTGGTTGTTACAACTTTTCAAAAAAAAATGATAATCTAAAAATAATCTAAAAACTACTTCAAATGAGAATCTATTTTGAGTAGCTTCTCATAAAAATCATTTTTTTAAGAATGATCTTTTAAAATAAGTGATTTTCAGTATGATACATAATCACAAAACAACTTTTCATCTTTTTAAAAATCTATAAAAACTAATCTCTAAATTATTTAACAACAAAGTCACTTAATTTTTAATCGGTAACAAAGAGGATCTAGCTGTATATATCTTAAGTGCTATGTGTGTCATTGACTATTTTGATCAGAAG
Organism: Astragalus glycyphyllos; assembly: GCA_963573325.1. Taxonomy (NCBI): domain Eukaryota; kingdom Viridiplantae; phylum Streptophyta; class Magnoliopsida; order Fabales; family Fabaceae; genus Astragalus; species Astragalus glycyphyllos. The sequence continues at coordinate 93,882,070 of OY754307.1, forward strand.
TGCAACTTTTACGAGAAGCAAGCTAGCTAGGCTACAGGGAAATTATTAACAGAGTAAGGTAGCTAGCTTTCTCGAATTTAACTAACAAAAATTGGACACAGAAACTGTTAACTGTTCAGATGGCGCTGCAAAAACCACTTGTTGGTGGAGCTGTCTTCTGCACATGGATTGTGATATTTTCATCCATTGGAGGCTTACATGGACATTCCATGGCTATGAATTTTGGAACCTCATCTCCTGGCATCAACACAGACAAACTCTGGACATGGTTCTGCTGCATCATCTAAACACAAAAAAAGAAACATTAATTTCCTCACAAAAATAACCACAAAGCTAGCTTTAAGGTTTTCTTAATGTTAATTGAAAATGAAATCAATGACTTTCTGATTGTGATTACCAAAACGGGAAACCCTGGTTTGTGGTGAGAGGAAGTGAAGTTAAAGTCAGGTTGTATGTGACTATGAGCATGAGGGTTGATATTATCATTATTGATAATCCAAGAAGATGGAAAGAAAGATTGGAGTTTATCCCAATGTAAACAACAACAAAAGAAGCAGCAAATGAAGAATAACAAAGCAACAAGAAGGGATAAACCAAGTGGGAACTCGATGGATATTTGACTAGGTGTGTCCTCATGAATCTCCATTTGTTTCCTCTACTGTTTGGCTTCTCATTTCACCTGAGTGAAATGAATGGTTACTTTGGTTTGGAAAGAAGGTGATTTATTAAGAAGGAAAAAGGTGGTGGCTATGCTTTTTTGAGTTTTGTTTGATTGGTTGGTTGATCATGGCGCACTTAGTTTGTGAGTGGAGTTTTGACATGTTTATTCAAATATAGATGTTGATGTGAGTCAGATGTGAGTTTGTATAGAAGTAGGTGGAGGTACATTTTCTGTTTCGTACGGCAATAATTTGTTTTTTTTTAAAAGAAGGGTAATCATTATTCTATATATTGTGCTATGGATGCACGATCCCCTGTTTTTTCTAACAAACAAATGCTACATCTACTATCTAATGTGGCTTGTCACTTGCGCGCGCAAGTGACAAGTTTTTTTTTTTTCTTCAGATTTTTTATTTTGTTTTTTTTTCTTTTTTTTCTCTTCTTTTTTTCAGTTTTTTTTGTTACTTTTTGTTTTTTGCTTTAGTTTTTTTTCTTTCTTTTGTATTTTAAGAAGTACTTTACGGTGTCGAAAAATTTTAAATGTTTAAATATGTAAATTTTGTTCTTCAGTAATCAATTAGATGGAAAAAAATTTAATTTCATAAAAAAATACATAAAGTGATATGCTAAAAAGTATGCTTTGGTGTACTTGATGGTGAAAAAAATTATTTTGTAACAAAATACGTAAAGTGAAATGTTAAGCAGTGTGTTTTGAGATACTTTGGGATTCGGAAAAAAAAAACTAACTTTTCAAATATCAGAAATTTTTTCGTATATAAACCGGTTTGGTAAAAAATAATAAGTTTGTGAAAAAATATGTTTGTGAAAAAATAATAATCTTCTTATTTAATTTATAGTTTTAATAATTTTTATTTTCGGAAGCTTCAGTTACATTTACAATAGATCCCTCAATCGCACACTTTCGACTTTCTATAGATGCTTTTATTTTATTGGTAATTTCTATCCAACCCAACACGATACCACGTGTTTCATTTTCTATTTGTGTTTTCTTTTTTATATTGGTCATTTCGCCCCAACGGGTATTAAAACTATTCTATTTTATCATGGGTTTTCCTTCAACCATGCATGATACCCATCGTGTTTCACTTTTTAATTGTGTTGTCTTGTTTTTCTATTTATGGGTTAATTTTTTATATTTGCATTTGATGAGTGTGAATTATGTTATTAAATTTTTTTTCTTATTTTATCTGTGGAGGATGTGTGTCTTTGTTAATGTTCATTTTAAAATTGATAATCTTTTTATTTAATTTATATTTATATTTAAGATTTATTCACAGTTGTTAGATTTTATATTTTGCTAACTAACACAATTTGCCCAATGGGATAGGCTATCCTAGGGCACGGGAGTCGATCCCGTGCTCCTGAGTTTGATTCTCACCATTGACAAACTCTGTGTTGGCCAGTGCGAAATTTGTTTTCAAGCACGATGGGATATTAGTCTTTCAGCTTGGCATGTTGGCGCCAAATTGCTTTTTTTTTTGCTTTGTTTTTGTTTTCTTTTTTGTTTTCCTTTTTTTTTCAATTCCTTCTTTCTTTTTTTTCTTTTATATATTAAGGTTTTGGGTTAAGGAGTACTTTACCGTCTTGAAAATTTTAATATGTTTACCTATGTGGAGTTTATTATTCAATAATCGATTGGATAAAAAAACTTCATTTTATGACAAAGTACTTAAAGTGATATCCTAAAGAGTGTAATTTGGTGTACTTTATGATTCAGAACAAATTTTAATTGTTCAAATACACAAAATTTGTTCCTTAATAACCGGTTTGGTTAAAGAAAAATTGTCATAAAGTTCAAATTAAACAAAAAAGGATAAGTTCAGAGACTCAATGGAAGTTGTTCTAATTAGTCTCGCTTTTAGTATTTGATTGTAAATAGTATTAGATGAGTATATAGAAGAGGACAAATATTGGTTTTTTTGTTCTGTCTGTTGAAATCCTATGGTTCAACTTAAATCCAAACTTATTTAATTTATAGTTATAATTTAATTTAATTTATAATTATAACATTAGTAACCAACACCATTGACACATTGACATAAGCTACCTTGAGAAACGGGGGTCAAAATTTGCGCAATGGACAAACTTGGTTTCTATGTTCTTCTATTTTATTCAAATATGCGAACTTCTTTCTTCAAAAATAGTTTCAACTTTGTATATGTGCTTCTATTTTATTGGTGGTTTTAAATCAAACTCTGCATGATACCTATACGTACGTGTTTCACTTTCTAATTATGTTGTCTTATTTTCTCTTTAATTATGTGTTAAGTTTTTATATTTACATTTGATAAATATAGATAACGTTATTACAGTTTTTTAAACTTTTTCTTCTAATTGTCTATGGATGTTCAATTTCAATGTATTTGTTGTTATTAATATGCTTTACGTTTTTTTTCTTATTATCTATGGATGTTAAATTTCAATGTCTTTGTTAATGTTTCTTTTTAATTTTATAATATTTTTATTTAATTTATAGTTTTTTAATTTAATTTTTATTTACGGGAATTTCAGCCATGTTTACAATAGATCCCCTCTTCGCCCTCTTTCAACTTTCTATAGGTGATTCTATTTTATTGGTGGTTTTCATCTAACTCTGCACGATACCCACGTGTTTCACTTTCTATTTGTGTTGTCTTCTTTATTTTTGTCATTTCGCATCAAACGGTATTAAAAACATACTTTAACTGGTGTTTAAATTTTTATATTCTTTCAACGGGAACTTCAGCCACATTTATAATATAACCTCCACCATCTTCTTTCAACTTTGTATAATTGCTCCTATTTTATCATGAGTTTTCATACAACCATGCATGATACCCACGTGTTTTAGTTTTTAATTGTGTTGTCTTCTTTTCTTTCTTATTATGGACTAAGTTTTTATATTTACATTTGATAAATATAGATTATGTTATTAAAAGTTTTAGACATTTTCTTCCCATTATCTATGGATGTTTAATTTCAACGTTTTTAGTCAATATTGTTTTTAAATTTTATAATCTTCTTATTTAATTTATAGCTATAATTTAATTTCAATCCACAATTATTTGACTATATATTTTAAAAACCAACATCATTGGTCCACTGACATAAGCTGCCCTGGGACACGGGGTCGACTTAGTGCTCCCGAGTTTGATTCCTGCGGTGGACAGAAAATTGTTGTCTTGAATGATTGGTTTATTAAAGAGGTTTTCCCCTTCTGGTTTTACTTTAATTTTGCTAACTAAAAATTAGTCAACCCCGTGCGTAGCACGGGTCAGGCGGCTAGTACATACTTATTTTAAGGGTAAATAGTCGTTCCAATCCCTCAAAGTGTGTATTTGCTGTCATTTCATCTCTCACTTTAGGGTGTGTTTGGGAGGGAGGGAAGAGCATGAGACTAATAGTATAAATTTTTTAGTGATGGGGAGAAAAATTATCCCCCTAAACCTTGAACCCCTAAACCTCTCCTAGTTTATTTTTGGAGCCCCTCAAAAACCCTCCAAATTTGGGGGGTTTTCGAAAAGCACAAAAAACATACTAGGCGAGGCGTCGGTTAGGGGCTTTAGGGGGATAATTTTTCTCCCCATTACTAAATAATCTTAATCTACACTATTAGTCTCATGTCCTCCCCTCCCCTCCAAACTCTCAAACCTGCCCTTGAGAAATCTAAATTTAGCCATCCAATTTTTCATGAGTTAGTAAAGTTTGGGAGATGGATGAAAATAGGTTGTTTAACTTGAGAATGGTGATTAAAACAATAGTATGAGATGAGAGAGAATGATGAGCTAATAGAGAGATAGAGAAAAAGACACCAAGTTACTAAAATGTTCAAGGTAGACAATCTTTTCGGATAATGGATTTGGCGCCTTTAAGACAAAAAAAATTAATGTCTTAACTATTTGTGTCTATCTCTCTCATTTCACTGATTCTCTAATACAACGAGTGTATTGGAAAATTAGTAATTTCAGCAACATGAAACTGCATGAGAATTATTGTAATCACCCATCACAAAACCCATATGTGAATATTGACGCACATAAAGAAATAGTGATCCTTTTATTTTATTTTATTTTTACATTGTTTTTCTTCCTTCAGCAAAAGCAAGTACTCCACTTTCAATGGTACAGAATCTGCGACAAAAATGTTGACCTAACTCAGTGGTGTAGTACTTCAGTGGTGTACTAGACTACAAGTGTTAAGCAAGGGTGCTTATAAAGGGCTTCCCACGATCAGTAGTAATAATTGTAAGAAGGAAATTTATAATTTTACACACCATGAATGAAAATATTACCTAAAAATTTGGCTAATTTTTCAAATAAAGCAGTCTAGTGGTATAATGTTGCACGACATTGTTAATGCGGATTCAAAGTCGCTGCTCCCTATCCACCTAGGACAAAAAATATATTAACAGTACAAAAGATTATTACTTCAAAAAAAAAACACTACTGAAGATTGCATTCGGTCGGGTACAGTTCTTTTGAGACTTATGTCAGGGCCATCGAATTGGAGTGGTGGCATTAGGTCTCTGTCACTGTCAAAAAGTTGGAACTCCAGCATGGAGAGCATTATAATTTTGAACCTAATAACTATCAAAATCAAACTGCCAAATAGAAAGAGTTTCAATATGCTCACCTTTTATGTTGCAGTGGATCCCATAATAAAAAATTTAGAACAGAAGGCCCAAAAAATTTGCCAGTTTTTTTCTCAAAGTTTTCCTATGGGGAGGAATGTTTTATGCCAAGTGATTAATCAGCTAACCAACACTGTGAGCCTAATGGCCTAATCTACCGTAGGACACGGGGGTCTACCCAGTGCTCCCGGGCACGATTTTCGCAGTGGACAAACTTGCAGTGCAAAATTTGATCCTAAACACGAACGGAGATTAGTCTTTCGTTGAAAGTGTTGGGACACCCCGTGAGTAGCCAGTGATGGTTCGAACAAAAAAAAGTGATTAATCGGCTAAACTTCATTTCTTATCGGAAAATTTTACCTACTAACTCTAATAGTGTGAGTGAATCTCATGTTATTGAGGTGTATTGGACCATGCTGCCAGAGGATTGTTTTAAAGTTAATGTAGGTGGATTTCGTTTGAGAAATTCAAGTTGCTCAATATGTGGCGATTTAGTTAGGTGCTCATATGGAAATTCGATTAAGGGCTTTTATCGTAGAGTAGGCTCTTGTAATGCAATTTGGGTTGAACTTTGAGCTCTTAAATTGGATATTTGTTTGACTCACAAGATTTGAATCTGTAATGGTGAAAGACTTTTACTATATACACCCCTATATGCACCTCTATTCGCATCCCACGAGGGCCCAATGTCAGAAAGGCCATATTCAAATAGATCCATCTATCAAGGGCTCAAATCAATCCATAAGATCGGACAGCTCAGATTCATTAGGTGAAACCCCACCACACTCTATAAAAACAGCATTTAATGCTTTATTAATGGTAAGCAATCTCACCCTACTTATTACTCTGTTTGACTACCTTCCTGACTTGAGCGTTGGAGTGTCTCTGCAGGTACAACACCCCCAACTATCTCGGACCACCCATCAGGGTCGGAGATACGGTATAGAACAGAATCTTACTTGAGTGATGTTTGAAATGGACTCCAAGACCATTGTTCATACGGTTCTCCAAAAGGATACTAGCATGTCCTTTCTTAAACCTCTTTTTCAAGAGGTTATTTGACTTCTCCACCTTCCTACATCAAGAACGTCTCCTTTCCATATTTATCGTGAAGCAAAAAAATGCACAGACTTACCGGTGAATAAGGGACCTATATATGCCTTTTATGAGGGTGTTTGTTTTGATACTAGTTTTCCTCTCTTATTTTTGCTTCTATCTCGTATCAAAGAAGAAAAAAGAAACACAAGCTCGACAGTCGACACCAACGTAAGGGTAGCAAAGTAAATAGCAAAGAGAGAATAAACTCTTAATTTGGTTGATAAACTATCACTCTCTCCTATTTTGTTCATAAACTATAAAAATATAATAAATAGGTGCTACACTATTCTAAATCCATCAAGTCGGTCCTTGAACTATCACCCTCTCTCTCCTAGTTTGAAAGTAATTGAAAGACTAAATTTATTGCTTTAAAATAGTTTATAAATTTTTTATTATATTTTTATAGAACAGTAACCAAATAAGAGAGAAAACATACTTGATGGATGAAATTGAGGATTTATTCTCTAGATACTCATCATTTTCTAAAAACTGAATGGATGGTTTCACTATTATAGTTTTAGTCGCATTTTATATATTGTTGTGTTTGTCTCATATTCCATGGTACAAAAAATCAACACAGTTGGCCTAGTGGCTTAATCTACCTTAGGATACTGAGGTCGATCCGGTGCTCCCTGGTTCGATTCTCGCAGTGGACAAACTCAGTGTTGGCCAGTGCAAAATTTGATTCTAAGTACGAGCAGATATAAGTATTTCGTTGAAAGCGTTGGAACACTCCGTGGATAGCTAGCAAAATTTTTTGAGAAAATTTGTTTTCAAAGTAAGATGTGGAAAAAGTCTTGAAGACAAGTTGGAAATAGTACATTAAAAGTTGTTTCAAAAAATTATTTCTTTTTTTTTTACCAATCAAAAAATTATTTCTCAAAAGCCAAATTTAAACAATTTGTATTCAGACAATTCCTAAAAGATAATAACTTCAAAATAGATCTAATAACTAAGTTTTTGAGAAAATGTGTTTTCAAAATAAGTCGTGAAAAAAAGTATCAGAGACAAGTTCCAAAAAGTACGTAAAAATTAGTTTCAAAAAATTAAGTTATGTTTAGTCTCTACAAATATCACCATTATCTATGTTTGGTCCCTGCAAAAAAAAAGTTTTAGAAAAGCCCTCGCAAAAACAAAATACTTCTAGTTTGGTCCCTCTGTTAACTTTTAGTTAAAAAAAGCTTACATCGCAAAGAGAGATTACATCACCATGACATCAGTGCCACATGTTAACATTTCATGGGATGTTTGTGCCACGTGGCACTGAAATGCCACATCATCACCCATGTCATTAGTGCCACGTGACACTAACTTATGCGTTAGAAACCAATGGATGGCGCCACGTGGCGCTCACATGGCAAGGTAGAGGCACATTGTTACTAAAAAAAAGGTTTAAATATTACTTTGGCCCCTGCAAATACACGCACAATCCAAACAGGCCCCTGTAAAAAGAAAAACTTTAAAAAAACCCTCGCAATTACGTAACGTGTTTAAGTTGGTCCCTGCTGTTAGTTTACATTAACAGCGTTAAGTCTGATCTTACGTGGCATGGCAACAAGGCTTATTACGTGGCATTTGACTGGGACACGTGGATAAGAAAAGTCTTGTCAGTCTCAACCCTCCAGTTTCCATTGTGAAGTGAGGTTCATTTCAACTTCTCTTCTCTGTTAGACACTCAAGCACACACTCGGAAGTTTAGGGTTTTTCTGGAAACGAATCAGTGAGGAATTAAACGAAGAGAAATGGCGTAGGCGACGGAGACTAACGACAAAGACGACGAAGACATTGACGAAGTTGAAGCAAGCATCGACGAAGAGGAAGGAAGCCATTGACGAAGAGAAAGAGCAAAAAAATTGAAGAAGACGACGAAGGTTAGTTTGTTTTGCAGAAACCACTTTCTCTTACTTATTTGTTTTAGTTTCTGACTTTGAAAACAACAATTTTTTGGGTAAGGGAGGACCACGTGGGTAGGGTCGCATTTTCAGTGTGTTGATTGTATTTTTCTGTTTGACTAGGGAATCTTTTACTGCTTCTGAAATTATTGAGTGTTGTTTTGTGAGTATTTAGGGGTCTCTTTACTGCTTTTGTATTTTGTGGGTGTAGTGATGTGTTAATGTCTATTTTAGGTCTCTAAGTTAGTTTGAAATGTCCAAATTAGCCCTTAATCTGAACTTTACCTTTATATTGTGTTAAACAGTTATGTCTATTGCTGTTATTTTTCACCATGGGGGGAAATTTGTTAAAAATGAACAACTAGACTATGAAGGGGGTTGTGAGTCATCTCTGTTTGGTCAAGATGTGGATACATGGAGTTTTTTTGAAGCTGTTGGACTTGTGAGTGATTTAGGAATTGAAAGTGGTAGTTATAGGTTGTGGTGGAGAATTGGCAAAGATGTGCTCTTTAGGAGGCTTTTCTGTGATGAGGATGCATTAGAATTGGCTGAGCATGCATTGAAGTTGGGAGTTGAAGCTCATATCTTCATTGAGCATTATGAACAAGGTGGGCAATCAACTGCAGCAACTGAAGCAATTGAGGAAACTGAAGCAATTGAGGAAGAGGAACAGAGTGAAGACAGTGATGGTGAAGTTGGGTATATTCGTATGGATGATAGTGAGGAGGAGAGAACTATGGGCCAAGATGATGGGTTTGGAGATCAAGAGGTTGCTAAGACACCACTTAGAACCCCTAGAACCCCAGTAGCATCAAATCATTCCCCTGGTGATGGTGGCACAAGGCTTGTCATAAATGGAACTCCCTACAGAATAAAGTCTAGGGCCAAAAGAACACCAAATAAAAAAGATGTTGCGAGTTGTAGTGCACAAGTTGAGGATGTGGGTGAGCTAGATGATGATTACATTAGTGAGGAGTTGGAAAGTAGTGATCCAGATGAAGATGAAGAAGACAAGGGGAATGCACCAAAATATGACAGGTTTAGGATGAATGAGCTTAACAAAGATTACCAATTTAAGGTTGGTTTGGAATTTTCTAGTCTTGACGAGTTTAGGGAGGCAATTAGAGAGTGGTCAATATTAAATGGGAAAGAATTTAGGTATGTGAAAAACGATAGAAAAAGGGTCAGGGTGGTGTGTAAAGTAAATTGTGGATTTGTTGCCCTTGTAAGTAAGGTGGCCCACAAACAAACATATAGAATGAAAACTTGGAAAGGGACCCACAAGTGTGCTAGGGTTTTAAGGAACTCAAATGCTTTGTCAAAGTGGGTGTCCAAGTCAGTGACCCAAAGACTAAAAACAACTGAGAAAGTGAAGGTTAAAGAGATAATTGCTGATATCAGGCTCAATTACAAGGCAGACATTAGTTGGGGTAGAGCTTGGAGAGCAAAAAGAATGGCAGAAAAAATTGTTGAAGGTGATGCACTTGTAATTTTTGGCAGTTAGTTGGTATACCATGTAAACATGCTTGTGCTGCCATATCATATAGAGAAGAAAAGCCTGAGGATTATGTGGATACATGTTATACTAGGTATTGCTATGAACTTGCATATAGACATGGTATAAGTGCTATAAATGGGGAAGATATGTGGCCTGTTGTTGAAGTGGATGATATGCTGCCACCCGATTATAAGAGAGGCCCTGGTAGGCCACGTAAACTGAGGAGGAGGCAACCTGATGACCCACAACCAAGTAATGCTGAGAAATTAAGGAGGTCTGGTACAAAATATAGATGCACAAAGTGTAATACATTTGGTCATAATAGCAGAGGATGTCAAAGCACTGTGATTGATCCTGAGGCCCAAAAAAGGAAGGTAAGCACAGAGATTTATTCATTAATACTGTCTGTTTTATTAACACAACTCTTTTAGTAATATTGTGTGTTGTGTTCATTTCTATGTGTAGATGAAACCAAGGAAAGGAACTACTGCACAAGATGAGGGAAATGATGCTCCTGCCCCGCAGCAAAGAAATGTTGCTGCTGCACAGGAGGCAAATAATGCTGCTGCTGCTGTTGGCTCAAATTCTGGCTCAAATTCTGCTGCTGCTGTGAACCAAAACAATGTTGCTGCTGGTGTTGATTGTGCACCAAACTCTGCACAAACTTCTGTCTCTAATTCTACTGCTGCTGTGAGCAATTTTGCCGCACCAAACTCTGCACAAATGCCCAATTTTACTGCACCAAATGCTGCTGTGAGCCATCCTATAAGAGTTGAGAAACTTCCAATTTCAAGAAAGAGGCAATTGGATGATGCACCAGTTCAACCTAAAGCTAAAGGAAAAAAGACCCTTGGTCTCAAGAAGACTAGATTTAGTACAAGGTTAAAGAGGACAGTTCTACCACCTACTGGAACTGGTTCTAACCCCAACAAACCAGTGGTAGTTGATGATGATGAAGGAAGCAACAACAATGGGGATTTAACACAAGAGTAGTTTATGTAGTTTACTTTTTTTGGAGTTTATGTAGTTTGCTCAATAGTACTTTATGTAACAACTTAACCACTTGTTTGGTAACATTTTATGGCCTGTTTTGGTAACATTTTATGGCCTGTTTTGGAGCCAATATGTATGGTAACCACTTATGTTATTAAATGCTATGTTGAATTATGTTGAATTATTCCTCTGTTTCATTTCTTTTTGCACACACATTTGCAATCTTGTGTTGAATCCAACATAATTGATCATTAAAAGATAGCAAACTTCATTGATAATAAAAGCAGAGTTTACAAAGATCATTGATACAAAGATCATTCATTGATAATAAAAGTAGCCCTAAAACCTCCATTACATTTTAAGGAAATCAATTTTCTGAAAAGCTACAAAGATGATGAGCAAAACAATTATTCCTTGCATCCAAAGAATCTTCTTCCTCTCATCCAACAGTTTCAGTTTAAGCTTTGCTATTTTTTTGGACTCCAAATCCTTGAAAATTTCCCCACATTTACATTGACAGCTTGCTTGTGTTGAACATGGAGTATCCAAATGCTTAGGAACAGACATAGCATCAAATTGATTAATTTCTGAGACTGACACCATAGCCATTCTCTCAAAATCTAATTCATCGTCCCAGATGAACAAATCACAGCTTACTCGCTTCTGCACAAATTCAAATAACAGAGAATAGAAGAATAAGATTTATGAGTTGCTGATTTAGAAGGGATTAAAAGAAATGGGTTTAGGGTTTATGAAATTACAAACAAATACAACATTTAACCCAACAATTTAACTTACCCCAGAGTTCGCACACTTCCAGAATCTTCTTCCTCGGTTTTCAGCTGTGCTGGCTATCCACATACGCATAGGAAAACGACATCCACATACAGGGACTAAGCCTTGCCTTGATGCAGATGCAGCATTCGAAGAAGCATTGCTTCTAGCCATTGGAGATTGAAGAAACATAGAATTTGCAGTAACAAGATGAAAGAAGGAAGAAGGAGTGTTTCAGATCTGAAGGAAGAAGAAGATGATATATGCCCTAATGCCACGTAATATGAGCGACGTAAGCTCAGAGTTAATGCTGTTAACGTAAACTAACAGTAGGGGCCAACTTAAACACGTTACGTAATTCCGAGGGCTTTTTTAAAGTTTTTTTTTTACAGGGGCCTGTTTGGATTGTGCGTGTATTTGCAGGGGCCAAAGTAATATTTAAACCTAAAAAAAATAACGATTTTGGAGAATATAGGAATTGAATAGAACCCATGTCCCCTTAGTAATACACACTCAATAATACCACTAAGCCACATCAAGACTTGTGAACAATAAGTCAACTATTAATATATATTACATAACAAAAATAAAAAGGAAATTGAATAAAGAACAGAACTGGATATAATCACATTCATGGAGGTTCGCCCTTTTATTGATGAAAATAGACCTGTATGCCCTTTTATTGTTGCATGTTCGTAATGCTCATGGAGGTTCGCTTGCTGGAGTTTCCCCCTTTCTCAGGTTAGAGATAGTGAATAGTGTTTTTTGTCGTTAATGAACGGTAAACTGAAATTCTCTTCTTGTTGAGATGATGGCTAAAAAAGGCCCATTTTTAACATCGTAAAAATTAAAGGGACGATACTTCTTACAACCCCCTTTCTCACTAAACATCCCTCAACCTTAAGGAAAGACTAACATACTCTTAATGAATAAAAATGTTCCAAGCGCGTCCCTTTATTTTTTCTAGCATTCAACGGGTACAACACTATGATATCGTATCAGTTCGGCATCATAGTGTTGTGGCTTATGTCTTGGCAAACACCCCGATTTGAAAAACAAGGTTCAGTATTATAGTGTTAGACCTGTGTTTTCCAAAATCTTTTAAACAGTACGGTACAATTGTACATAACCCATCCGTAAATGCGAAATAAACTACGAGTAACAGAGAAAGAGGAGATGGAGGTGGTGGTGGTCAAGAAGAAGAAAAGAGAGAAGAAGGATATCAAAAGTAACAAAATTTATGGGTCTCATTAGTATATGTAAAAAGCCAAAAAACGATAACTAAATAGAAACTGAGGGAGTATTACACGATTAAAAAATTAAAAGCTGGGAAAACAAGTGGCTTAAAATTACTTTTTGACATGGACTTATTTTTAAAAGGGTTTCATTGGTTCACGTAAGAATCGAACAGCACTTTCTAGCCAATTTTCGTAGTACTATGTTTTTATTTAATATTTATGTTGTTGTTTGGAATATTCCCTATCCTCTGTTTTTTCACCCCTGCTTCCCCCACAGATTCTCTTATAATTTAACATTCCTTTCTCATTTAAAACTTAAAATTGAGTTAGAAATTGAAAGATCACATTCTTGCATTATGGAGAGAAAACTGTCTCATACATATAAGTTATACAGAGAGAGAAAATAAATAGTCATATCTAAAAGTGAAAAGCCATAAAGAATAAAAACAAAACCCTGAACTTTACTATCTTATTATGTCTCTCACATTTTTGCTTTTTAGCCTTCACATGAATATTATTTACCCTCATCAGGGGCCAGGCAACAACTAGGCCCCTCATTCATGAACATTTATCATTGGTAATTGTGTCATGAGATGAGATAATTAATCTATAGAAATTAGTCTTTCTAATAGACACATGTGAGAGAACAATACCAATCCACATTTGAAACAAAATTACTAAATAACTCTTTTAATTCTCACAAACACCTTCCTCCATACCCTGCACTTCTAAATAAGGCCTGCTTAATATCTTCAGAACTCACCATTGTCCTTCGTTCCAATTCCTGCTACATAACACATAGGAAAATCAATCAATGGAAAAATGTGCAACCAAACAAGATTATTTAGGCAATATCCATAAATCAATAAATCGTACTACTCTGGACTTATTTATAGACAAAAAAACAGTTTTTGGATTCATTGAAGTTATTCAAACTAGATACATCAGTTATTTGATGAACTTCAGAAGTGTTTTTTTTGTTTATAAATAGATCAGAGTAGTACTAATTAATGTACCTCTGAGCAAGAAGCCTGCATTGTGAAATCATTAAAACAACTAATAACACATTGCTGAATCTCAAGACCTAATGCTTCAAGTGTGTTTACTGTTGATAGTAACAACCCTGGCTTCCCTGCACAGCAAATTTCAACCTTGGTGTCCACACTCCTCTCAACCTTAAACTAAACAAACAAAAAAATAATCAATGCAAGACTTAAAAATTTCGTCCTTTAAAACAAATTAATTTCAAAGGTGTAAGAGAAGTTTTGTATTGTATAGTATACCTCAGGTGAATTTCTAGCTAGGATTTCATTTGGCTCAACATTTTTACCAATTTTTGAATCCAGTTCTATTTCCTGTTGCAGATTATTGATCTTCTCCAAAAGTTCTTTCATGTAATCAATAGTATCTCCAAGTATAGATGTTCTATCCATCTGTCACATTCATGATAATTCAGCAAAAACAAATTAGTTCTAAAAATAGTTTCTCACAATAGTGCAAACATATAATGCATAATTGCATATATTAATTATACCTTGCTTATCTTAGGTACAATTGCTCTTAGCATTGAGAGTCTCTCATTTAATCTCTTTCTCCTCCTCCTCTCAGCCATTAGATTCTTTGATGGTTGCCCCTGCACTTTCTTCGATCGATTCGTCTTTTCCCGACCCGAACCGGTATTGAAAGCTACTTCCATTTCAGAAGATTGTGTTACAGTTGGCTCCATTTTGCATTTGTTTTGCAGCTCCATAATTTGAAATTCTTCTCCAAGTAAACCCGGATCCTCGAATTCGTCGATCATGGACAAAATTGGCAAGTCCTCTTGACCAAGAAATTGAGGAGTGTCAAGTTCAAGATCAAGAAATTGTGGTGTTGTAGATTCATCAAGTAAAGAACCATAGATTTCATTGAAACTGGAGTTACTATAGTAACTTTGAGGAACTTGTTGACTAGAAGAAGAGTTTTGATCATAACAATCAAAACTACTCCACATATTTGAGAATTCTTCTTGAATTGGATTGGTTTCTCTTTGTAGGCCCAATAGTTCATCCATGAAATCACCATCGTAAAACTCCATCTCTTTGTCTCTAAACGTGTGCACGTGTATGTGTTGTGAGAGTACGTCGTTGTGAGAATGAGAGGAAGAATTTATAGGGAAAAATACAGCAAAGTTTGTTTGTAACACATTGATTATTCATTTTCTAGCGGTGACTGGATTCGAACCTCACTAAAGTCTCAATTTCGAGTCTTACATGTGACAAAAACTCTATTGGAGGGGAGAACCCTATAAACCGACAAAGTCAGGTACACATGATCAACCAAATTATCGAACGTAGATTAGTCACCGATAATGGATACTACACACTAATAACACCGTAAAAGAAATTTCATATAGTATTTTTTTATTTATAATCTTCATATAGTATGTATAATGTTGTATTCGTTGGCATCTATAGTATACTCTATATGTCTAAGACTAAAATGGAATCTGCTTTACATTTCACAATTCGGAGCGGTTTATGTCTTTTTCACCGAAATCTTTGAAATCAAATACAAACTATTTATTTAATTGGAATTCTTTAAAAAACTTTGACCTCACATCTGTCAGGAAACTAAAAGGTTCAAAATACCTATCATCAAACATACCAG
Organism: Astragalus glycyphyllos; assembly: GCA_963573325.1. Classification (NCBI taxonomy): domain Eukaryota; kingdom Viridiplantae; phylum Streptophyta; class Magnoliopsida; order Fabales; family Fabaceae; genus Astragalus; species Astragalus glycyphyllos. The sequence goes on from OY754307.1 coordinate 93,897,502, forward strand.
GTTCTTTGTATGTTTAAAAGCCCTGTAATAACACACAATAGAACATTGAAGAAATTTTCTCATTTGGGTCCCACTCTCTTCAAATGCTTCCAAATTTTAGCTTAGCTTACAAATTCAAATGAGTTGGTGATCTTGTTTTGTTCTTTCTACATAACCATACTGTTTTTTTATTTTATTAATTCCTTCATTTTTCTATAGTTCTAAGTGTGAAGCCGTGAAGCTATAAGTATGGAACCTCTATTTTCTTTCCACCTGGCTTACTAGAGTGTCTATAACATTTTAATTATGTAGATGAATAAAGTAACAGTAATAGTGTAATATGTAACGCGACATCGTAGATAATTTTATTATCCTATGGATGATATAAATTTGGCTTATGCATTTGGTCTGTACTATTATGGGAATAAGCAACATCATATGCATTAAATGACAATCTAGGGGTTCACTTGTCTTTTACTTCAGTTTTGCCTATAGTTTTATGATTAAGTCTTAATCCTGATCTTAATCCACTAAATGACAATCTAAGTAGTGGTATTGTTCTTATTACGCCGCTGTAATGTTAGCGGTTTTTTCTTGGTAGTTAAAGCTCTAGTAGTAGCTCTAGTAGTTAAAGCTCTACCGTAAAAGCTTCTTGCAACCGCGCGTTTCAGTAATTGGGTTGCAATCCAATCACTTGTTGCTATACAATCTCCTCCTATGACATGCCTACAAGTCACGGATTCTGGAATTTCAACTTTCTTTTTATGTTATCCTCATCAATGTCATTTCAATTTTCTAAACGATTGTAATTTGTAAATTACATTATGGCAATGGGAAGAATGTAAGTCATTTTGTATTTATGATCATCATGTGAAGAGTTATCTAAGACACACATGCTATTGACAAGCTAATCTACATCTAGTAACAACTAATTTTAGCTATAAGATAGCCTCATACTAGACAGGGTGCTTGTCAACCATATTTATATATAAAAATAAAAAATTGTAAGAGAAACCGTGTTGGGATTCTTTGCCGCAGCTCATGAGAACTTTTTTTCTTCAAGCCCTTGAGGCTTGAATCAACTACAAACTTTTGGTGTATTTGATTTGCTAAAATATAATGAATTAGATTAGACAATTCTACCCCGTTGGATTTGAAAATCGAATAAAAAACATATTTTTATTCTTCATTAAACCACGGTACAATTTTTTGTCTCAAATACAAACTATTTAAAATTCAAATACTTTTTTGTTTCATACTCAATAAATATTCTTCCTCTTCTCTCTCTCTCTCTCTCTCTCCTATCTTCTTTTCTCTCCATATATCTCTCTCTCTCTCTCTCTCTCTCCATAATTTTACACACACACACATACACACGGGCGCGCACACACTTACACATATATAAATCAAAAAGGGTATTATAATAACTTTTACATAGTTAAATCAACATATCACTTGTGCATGAACCATATCCATGATATTTCTCATCTCGAGGTGGACGGAAATTGGAGAGGCATATGGCTTGTGTGAGTCTCATCTAAGGTCAAATGTTTTGTTTGGACACTGTGTAAAGATTGCATTCCCACTAGGAGTCGTATTTAGGGTGTGTTTGTTTGGGGTGAAAGAGGGAAGAGAGAGTGAGGGAAGAAAGAGTGATTTTAGGATGTTTGGTTAAGGAGAGAAATAGGAAAGAGAGAGGGAGGAAACATTAGTTTAGTGCTTTTTATAATCTCTCCACAAGTGGAGAGAAAGTGGCTCTTTCTCTCTTCCCTCACTCTCTCCTCCCTCTTTCTCTCCTAATCCAAACACACCCCTAGAACAGAGGTGTGGTTTTCTCTCCTCTTTGCCCTTGGTGCATGCGGAAGAGGAAAGCGGGGATGTATTCACCTCTTCCTTTTGTATGATAAAAAACTACAAAAAGTGGTATTTTGTTTAAAAAAAAACAGAAAGTGGATTGCGTTCCGTTATAATTGTGGTGCAGTCATGTAATCCATTACAATTGGATTTTGCTTTTAAAAACAAATCATAACCCTTAGATTTTTACTATTCACCGCACTGGATCCAAATCTCATATTTCTCTACTCAAATATGACCTCTCGTCTACAATATAAGAAATAAAGTGTATTCTTTGTTGGTTCAAATATAAGAAAAATACTTTATTTTTAAAATGTATTAACCAAAATGATCAGTCCCGCTTCATTAAGTAGGAATATTAATCATCATTTATTGAAGTTGGCAATTTTGGAAACAAGTTAAAATTTTAGTCTTATTAGATGAAAATAATTGATTTAAATGTCATTTTCTGGTCTAATACTCAAGACCCGAAAGAAGAAATTTCAGCAAAAAAATACGTTGCTTTGGTCCAAAAAAGTCTAGGCTATAATGCTTGTTTCAAGGCAAATTCTCTCTCAGTTTCTTTTTTATCCGACTATTGTAGAGTCCTTTAAATTGTCTTTTAACTTGTCTCTATGATGGTTATTTTATTCTTTTGCCGTAACAAGTTAGAGACTTTTTATTATTGCTTTGATTTTAATTTCTTTTCTTGCCAAGGGAAGGATATAGGTCTAGTACCCCCTTGAGCCCTCTTATGTCTTCTTTATTTTTTATCGATTTTAATAAAATTAGGAGAAAATACTCTTTTTTATTTTTGATGTTTTTTACATCACAATGTTTTAGCAGAGCTTCCTTCCTTCCCTTTGCCAAAAAAAATGTTATTCATTGGTCTATGTCCTGTATGGATTTGCTTCTTATATTGTAGACGGGAGGGAAGGAAGGAAGCTCTGCTAAAACATTGTGATGTAAAAAACTTTTTTTAATAACACTCTTTTTTTAAGATATTTTTTAGTAACACTCTTATTTATTGGTATCGCAATTATATTATATTAAATTTTATATTTCACTTCAATTATAGAAAAGGTAACGAAACTATTATATCAAATAAATAAAAATAAGAGTTAAATATGTTTTGGCTCTCGAAAAATTTGAGAATTTTATTTTTAGTTCTTATAAAAAATTTCATTCATTTTTAGTCTCTATATTTTTTTTTGTCAATATGTTTAGTCTCGCATACTTTTAATAGGGTTTTTATCTGCTAGTAAAAATCACGAGGGACTAAAAATATTGACAAAATAAAATGTGAGACTAAAATTGAATGAAATGTTTTATAGAAAATAAAAATAAAATTCTCAAATTTTTTAGAGATAAAAGCCATACTTATTAACCCTAAAAATAATAGATAAGTTTTTTAAGACTTATGTAAAATCTTAAATGAAAAATAATGAGAGGGGGGAGAACATTGTTTCTCTCTTTCATAGTTTCGGTTTAAAACATGTGTCTGCCCACAATATCTTATATGGGATGGTGGACCTCCACTAAAACCACAATCCCATAACAGATTTGTCTGCTTTTGCTTTTGTTGGTTAGCACTTAGCACCCTTACTAGAGTTAGCACTTGGGGTCTGTTGTTAGAATATTTTTTCAAATCTGTTTTTCAGTTTCTTCATATAATGTTTTTCAGTTTTTTAAAATTGGAAATCCTGTTTGGTTAACTTGTTTTGTAAAACTGATTTATAAATTGAAATTGTATTTTATTTTCTTGTTTTTAAAATTAAAACAAATGATAGTTAATTTTAAAAATAGTTTCTCAAAACCAAAAACCCAAAACGCATTCAAAAAAATCCTTAACCGTGTGTTGTAAAGTAAACAACATTTTCTGTAGAAGGTAAGGTCTCAAGGTAAAGAAAAAAACTGATGGTTACTCCAAATAGTAATTGAGTTTAGTTTTCATGTCAAGGTCTCAATTTTTTTTTCTAAAAAAAGTATACAAATTTTTTATCGTGAGAGGAGAATTACACGGGCCAACAAGGCTGAGTTTACGTGGCTAGCAAATCCTCCACTGTAGTTTATTTCAACTAATTTTCTAAAATAGTAAAAGAAAATTGCATCCCCTTAAATTGCCCTGGATTAAAACTTGTTCTATGGAATTAAAAAGTTATTAGAATATAAGATTTAAATTAATTGAATAATATTTGAGAACTGTTAGATGGTAATAAAAGAAACATAAGAAAAGTAAGAAGAACAATACAACACACTTGATGTGTAGTGTTAGTTGGTGCCTACAATTTAGCTTTTGGTATATTTCTTACATTTCTTACCGAAACTATTCTTACTAAGTAGTGGTGCTCATAATATTTTGAGTAAAATGTCATTATATAGAGCGAAGTTGGTTAGGGTTTGTTTATAATTTAGTCCATCAAACTAAGATTATTTGTTGATTATAATTGAGACTAGGGGAGCACTATTGGAATTTATTTAAAAATTATAATAATACAATTTATCCAATTAAAAACACACGAAGGTTCTATATTAGGTACATGCACATTTACTCAAGAGCACATGGATGAGATGGTTTGAGTCTCTTTCAACTTAACCAAGGTTCTGGGTTTAAATTCAACCTTTGGCATTCTACTGTGTTAAATCTTTTGAGGGGAAGCTTTGCCACCCATTGTAATCATGCCCAGTTTGCCACTCATTGTGGTACTACCCAACTCTAGAGATTAATCTCTATAATTGCGCGCAGAAGATACCCAATTTATTAAAAAAAAGTACATGCATGTTTAAAAGTTTCAATGCTAATGTCAATTGATTTTTTTTTTTTTGAACATTAGAGCCTAACAAGGCCTAGGAAAAACTAACTCAGAGTTGTTACACCCACTACCATCAGCATATAAGGCATGGTTCAAAAATTGTGTGACAGAATTGTAAATAATAGAAACATCAAGGGTAGACACATTATGTTTGACTAACACATCAGCAACAATGTTCTTCTCTCGTCACATTTTGCCATCGCAAGCAATCAGTCTTCACAGCGAGAGTCTGAGTTCCACGAACAAGCTGAATCAGCGAGGGTGGCGCACACGTCTCTCCCCTCAGCAGGCAAATCGCTTGCTTGCTATCAGAGACAACAACGATATTTTGGAATCCTCGATTATGAATCAAGCAAAGACCATGGTATATTGCCCAAATTTCAGGTTCAAGTATAGAGCATTGATCGAGCTTGAGAGTGAAAGTGAGAATCATGTGTCCTTCGTCATCCCTACATAGACCACCACAACCCACAGATAAACCCAAGTTGAAAACAGAGTCGTCGCAATTCGAGGCCACAAAGCCAAGAGGGGGCTTTTCCCAAAGATGCGAGTAATCTAGCGTGTGGGTTATTGTCTGGTTCGGGCTCGGATTGGTGTTGACGTGGATGACATGAACCGATTCCACCCTTCTGCGAATTGAGTGGAACATATCTTGAATGGAGCATGTCTGGTGATTGAAGACGACATCATTACGGCAACGCCAAATTCCGTCAATAGTGATTCCAAAGGTAAACACCCATTCCTTATTCCAAATGCTCTGGTTGTGATTCAAAATATTTTTGCAAAACCAAGAGAACCAAGTCATATCAGTGAAAATGGAAGGAAAAACAATACATTTGAGTTGTAACCACATCGTGGCTATGCGTTGGCAGTCACGAAAGCAGTGAAGAAGCGATTCCTCAGCAGCCTCACAAACAGGACATAAATTGTTGGAGCTAAGGTGACGCCGGGGTGCGCTCAACATTAATTGGCCATGAAGCTCCTATGAGATGCCTTCCATAACAGAAGCCGAATCCTTTCCGGTCCCGACCATTTCCAGATTTGCTTAAAAATGTTGGTATACGAGGCTTAGCTGGTGCCCAGGAAAGTTCCATTACTATACCCTTAATAAATATTTTTGGGAGGCCCTTATGGGTATGTTTTAGAGGGACTTTTGAGGGAAGAGGAAGACTTCGTAAAAATTAGTTTATATTTTAATATACATTTGAGATTTTAAAAACTATGTTTAGAGAAATTCTATTGCTTTCTCAATTAGAAATTGAAAAATATATATGTCCTCCCCTCCCGAAGATGTCTTTAGGCGTGTTTGGGAGTAGGAGGAGAGGAGTGGAGAAAGTAAGAGTATATTCGTACTTCTTCGTAGAAAGTGATGACGTGTCATGTGCAAAGGATAAGCAGCCAACGATGCAGCTGTTTTGTTGATGTTCCCTCTCTCTGGGATGCTGTTGGATTCACGCCGCCATATCAGCAAACCCATCCATAGAGGGAGAGGTTACTACAATTATGAATTATCAAAGTTGATATTTATTTTTTGTCAAAATATTGCTCTTCTCAAATGTATATTAAAATATAAACTAATTTGAAATATTGCCCTTAACAAAAGTGATATATATTTTACTATATTTTCTCTTCTCTTACGCCATGCCTATTGCTCTTCTCACACATGACCCCATTTTGTTGAAGATTTCCACTTTTGTCCCTACTCCCATTTCACAGCCTCGCCGCGCATCCCAACAACGTTCTCATCGTTTACTTTGCTTCTCTTCTCTCTCACGCTCACGCTCACGCTCAGGTACGCTACTCTTCTCTTTCGCTCCCATTTTCTTGTTACTGCCTCATACACGCTTTCAATGCGCTATGCTTGGGAATTAATCTCCTTCAAATTTCTTAGGATCCAAATTCGATTACTTTTACGCCAATCCAATAGTGGCGATAGTTCTGTGAGGAATTGTTCGTCTCCGGTTATGTATGAATGCGCAAGTTAACGGCGCTACACTATTGATATTGATTTAGTTCTTATAGAATCGCCATTTCATTTTCTACGCTCTTCGCTAAAAAGATTTACGAGCATTTAAATTTTCTTCAAATCAACCTGTTTTTATTTTCTTTTTAGCTTGTTATTTGATTTGATTAATTAATAGTATTAAATGAATCAAATCTTGTAGTTATCACTGAGATGAGATGATTGTGCTTTGTTCCGTGAGATTTGGAGCGTATTCTTTGTTGTTTACGTAGCATTCCCCATTGTTAAATGTTCTCTGTGTTGAAAACTTTTTATGTGGTTTTTTTATGATTGCAAATGTTTGGTACTTTACACATATTTAGGTATAAATATTTACTACTAGCAAACTTTTTCTTTCTTGTGCAAGAAGACAAGATATGAGCCTTCAATTTTGCTTTTACCTAGTAGTACTGGTTTAGTGAGGAAGTTTTGTCAGTCACACTTTCTTTTTGGTTTTTCTTTCATGTCACTACAGATATGGATACTTCCTCTGGTCAACAAAGTCTTTACCCATTGCACCGTTGTAAAACTCTTCACCTGGTTTGTGCCAACTTTATTCTTGAAGCAGATATTTATTTATTTTCCCCTTACTTTGGATATGAAAATTTATTTTCCCCTGCATTTGATGCATTTGATAAGACATCCCAAGGCTTAGCTCACCTGTGATTTGTTTTGTTGACTGGTCTGGTGTTGCCTACATATGTCATTCTGACTGAAATCACATGATGAAATTTTAAACTAAATTGTGAAGTTCAAGAACAATATCAGGAAGTGCATAAAATTTAGTTGACTTGGGCCAAATTCCACCAACTTTATATTTTAAGGGGAAATGGATAGTTGGATAAATATAGGGGTTTGTAGCTGGTTCATTTGCTTAATTTCGACAGTAATAACTAATTTAACTTCTTATCCAATCGTGGATACAGGTTAGACATGCTCAAGGGTTTCACAATGTAGAAGGTGAGAAGAACCATGATGCTTACTTATCTTATGATCTTTTTGATGCAAGCCTGACCCCTCTCGGCTGGAAGCAGGTAATTGCCAGTTAAAATGGGTGCTGCTTTATGTGGAATCTTGAGTTTTTTTACGGTTAACAGAAAATATGGTTCATACAGATTGGTATCAGTGTTATGCCTTAGTATCTCCGCATCTTGTTTCTCATTGGAGAAATTTCTCTTTGTGGTCATCTCATTCTAGTATAGTTCCTCATTCTTCCAGGTTGATTTTTGTGTTTTAAACATCACAGTGAAATATCTTTGGCTCTATATGACAGGTTGATAATCTGAGAAGCCATGTTAACGCAAGCGGTCTTTCCAAAAAAATCGAACTAGTTATTGTTTCCCCGTTGTTAAGGTATTACTTGATTGTAATTTGGAATTATCCTAAGATTGCCACTACTCACTAGTCTCATGTTGTCAATATTTGTTACTTCTGTTACTGTTTTATTTTGACATTGTTTCTGGCCAAGGTTTTGAAGATTTATTCAAATATACTGGATAGGTTGATGGAGATACTTACAGGTGATGTGAACCGAAAGAAGACTTGTTAGTTGTTACAATGTGAAGGTGTATGAGGAGTCCTTGACAGAATAAACATTTTGTGCGTTGGTGAACAAAGAAGAGTGTTCCTCTAGTTTATTTTTATTGAAATTGCAAATTATTTCATTGCAGGACCATGCAGACAGCAGTTGGATCCTTTGGTGGTGAAGCATACACTGATGGGCTTGATGCCCCTCCGCTGATGAATGACAGTGCGGCAAATGGCCATCATGCAATTTCCAGTCTGAATTGCCCACCATTTGTAGCTGTAGAGCTTTGCCGAGAGCATCTGGTATGCAACGCTGGTGAAGATTGTATCACTTTGGAGTTCAGAAGATTAAAACAATCAATTACACCAATCATTCCTTTGCTTTCTTACACACCCATAATTCCTATTTCTAATTTGGTTTTTCTCCCTTTTAAAAGGCTTCTAAGAGGGCACACATCAGTAATTAGGGAATGTGTCGGTTGAACTACTTAAATTACATGTCGGCCGTCTACCTTGAAGCCGGCTTTCCTTCTTATTTAGGAAACTGATGTTGTATCTTGTTTGCCATTTACTGTTTGTGTCTTGATTTCAGTACAAATCATTATACAGCTTCTTCAGGACCTGCTGTAGGGTCATATATTCCAGTCCCTTAATTTTTGTTCCTTAATAATCCAATCTTCTCTGTTTTATATTCAGTTTCCCAAGTCATGTTTAAATATTTTGAAGTTTTGTTGATTCATTGTCAGGTGAATAAAAGTTGTGTGTTGAGATCCCACATTTAAAGTAGTCCTGATAATGTTTAGACAATTCTCACTGCCTGAACTTATTTTTAGAGTTGAGTAAGGCCTGGCCCAAATTCTAAGATAGTATGAAAATCTATCCATATTTAATATTGGGCCACCTGCTAACTTCGAGTGTATGACTGTACATATTTTTAAATATTTTACCATTGAACAATGGGTGAAATTACCGGTTTTCAAAATTTCTGCGGCCTATGAACTTGTAGCTAAAATGATTAGTAAAAAAATGAAAAAAAAAAAAGAGATTGACAGTATAATACCTTTTACCTCCTCTCCTGCCGTTTTTATAGTCATTTGGCTTTCGATTTAAGTTTGTTTTTGTTTTTTTTGGGTAATTCCAGGGGGTGCATCCTTGTGATAAGAGAAGAAGCATCACTGAGTACCGAAATATGTTTCCAGCAATTGATTTTTCGCTAGTAAGTGTATTTTGATTAGCAGCCATCGCAACTAAGTTTGTTCTGATGCATTTGTTGCTAAGATATGATTGATATTTGGTTAGATAGGACTCATGCTTTGTATGAATTATGTTTAGATAGAGAGTGATGAAGATGTTTTGTGGAAACCTGATATTAGAGAGAAGAATGAAGAAGTTGCTGCCAGGGGACTGAAATTTTTGGAATGGTGAGTGTTATTGAATAATTTATGTTTCATGTCAGGGACTATGCATATTTAGCAAGAATCTTATCTTATTGAAAAAAGTAGGGAGAGCCAAAGAGGCTTGAGCATACTGAATTAAGAGGTTCTCACTTACTTTTTTTTGTGAAGTATGTTCGGAAAATTAGTACGCAAGTGATTTCTCTGGTGGAGGATATGGTTATAAAGCCTATAACAAAAACTGATATTTTCTTCTCATATTTCCTTAATGGTGTAGGTTGTGGACATGTAAAGAAAAGGAGATCGCTGTTGTTTCTCACAGTGGTTTTCTATTTCATACTCTAAGTGCTTTTGGTAAGGATTGTCATCCAACTGTGAAGAGTGAAATCTGCACACAGTAAGTATTCATCTGGAAGTAATATCTTATATTTTTTATGATTACCACATTCCGATATTGGGATATATATATTGCACAAATAATTGCCAATGTGCTTGTTTTTAAAAAAATAGAGTGGCTAATGAACACAGAAGGACAAATTGGAATCCTTTAAGAAAATACAAGACAGATAAAAGTTTGATTTTAACTTGTCAGTCTTTTGGGGCACTTGGTTTCACATTTGAATTTTGAAGTGCTTGTTCATAAGTACTTATCACATACGCGCTTATTCAATAAGCAGTTATTGCGGTTGAGCTTATGTACAAGTTGTTTCTTCGGTGGGGAAGAGAATGTTTGCATAAACTGAAACAACTTATGAGTTATGACAATAAGCTATTTTGGAGGAACTTCTAGAAGGAAGCTGAAAATAACTTATAAATAAATCACGAGCTATTTTTCATAATCACTTCCAATCACTTATGCAAGTGCTTAAGTCATAAGCTAAGTCCAAAAGAGCTTTTACAACATTAATTAGTTTCAAAATGCCTGAGATGTCATCCTCATAAAGGTTTTCATCTGACAAAATTTGATTTATTGGCTAATCTCCGCATTGTTTTTAAAATGACACTCCACCCTTATTTGTTGAGAAATTTGCACTTACCTCCTCCCCTCGGTTGTATTTAAATGACACAAACATGCCCTTTTTTAAAAAAAGTTTGTTTGAACAGCTCATCTTTTTCACTCCCATTTTTAAGAGTGTGCCTCTTGTTTGGATCGATGGAAAATGATGGAAATGAGTGAGATGAAATGATGGCATTGTTTGCGAGCCCTGTATTACTTTCATAGGTGATAGAACTAACGAGTAAAATTTTGCCCGTGCTTTTTTACAGCTTTGCTAATTGCGAGCTGCGATCAATGGTTATCGTTGATAGAGGGTGAGCATCTTATTTGCAGAACAACTTACAATCAAGCTTCTGCAGAAAATTCCATTTTTTTTGTTTGGTCAATGGAAAATTCAGTTTTGTTTTTCATTTCTGCAGTTTGATTGGATCAGAGGAGTCCTCTACCAACTATCCTGGCAAAATTCCACATGGCCTTGACCTTCCTAGTGATGTTGCTGACGAGAAACATGCAGGGAATGGGCCGACAAATTAACTAACTGGAATCCGTTAGTACATTATAGGAATTTGTTCGGTTATCAAGATGAATGGCGACAACAATTACTTTAATTAGTAAAATAAATAATATCAATTACTAAATAAGTTAACTATTAATATATCAGGATTTACATTTTAAAGTGAGTAATCTACAATTGTCAAATCTTTTTGGGGAAGAAAATTGATTATTTGTAAATTTTACGATGATCATATTATTTTTATGATAGTGATTTTAATATTTAATCAGGTATCTTTTTAGTTTTCTCATTTTTGAAGACTATTTTTGCATTTTTGGAAGCAAAACAACAAAATATTAGAAACTAATTCCGAAAGCATTTTGAGACTTACAAAACGAGTTGCTGCATATTATTTCATTGTCATACAACATTTCCATAAATTTATACTGGCATACGATAAAAAAGCAAATAAATTGAAATTTCCAAATCCCAAATGCATCATTTTATTACTTTTTCCGATTGATTTCTGGTGTAGAGCATAAGAGCATACAATACTATTGGTCCAGATCTCTCAAGCCATCATTTTTTTTCCATATCTGCCGTTGTACAATTCAGAGTATAAATAGTTATCAAACTAAGTACGCGATGAGAAAATGGGTATTCATGGAGGAGATATATTCCTAATATAAAGCCCTCAACCCTTCAGGACAAATAACACACAACCAATTAACACAGACAGTAGAAGGATGAGACCAGCAGCTACAACATTCATGTGACCTGGACTAACAGATTTATTACTAGTACTATCCTCTCTGCCATTAACTTTGCTCTTGTCTTCCATGAGGTGAATTTCTGAAGGCTCAGCCAAATCCCAAAAAGATTTTGTTTTGAAAGATATGACTTCTTTTTCTGGCTCCAAAATTGAAGAGACGTCAGTTGGAGCTTTCACGGATAACAACTCCATACAGTGATCTTTTAAAACCTGTAACGAATCACAAGTAATTGACCTTAAAACCAAACATGGCATGCCAACAAAATTTAGAAAGAGGGAAGCCAAACCTCAACGGTCTCAGATGGCTGCAAGTAATCACACACATACGTCCCTGCTAACCATGGTGCAAAAACTCTTCTAGGAAAAGGAAGATTACATTCTTTCCTGCCAAAAGAGAATTATAGCTTGAAATCATATGTTCCAAACCGGGAACCAAAATAACAAAACATATCCATTATCTTTTCCTAGTGGGGAAAGACTGGCCCTCCGGGCCCGTCTTTCATGTGTTGATGGGTTGATGCGTTAGTGGGTGGTTGTTATTATTAGAATTAGAAATAGAAATATGTTGGTGTATTGGTGGGTAGTTACAATAAGGGCATTTTGGTCAGAAAAACCTGACACCAAAAAATTAGTTACAAAATGAATCCCCTTTATATATAGGTATAGATAAATTGAGTTTATGGTGGCATAGCTCACATCTCAGTTTTAGATAAATTACATGCAGCATGTGCGAAATGTCCGTTTCACACACACACACACAAAAGAAACTATAGAGATGCTTATCATGAATGTCGGTTTCAGACACACACAAACTAAACTAGAGTTGCTTATCGCTTCTAGATGTTTATGTGTGGCATAGCTCTAGAATATCAGGTTTAGATAAATCACACACACACACAGTGACATATGACATGCTCAGTGGCGGATACAAGCTATGTTGTATGGGGGCATTTGCCCCCACCCCCACCAACAAAAAGAAATTAATATACAAGCAAATAAAAAACTTGTATTTGCCCCCATTAAAAATTTGGTTTTTCCCCCATTAATAATTAACTAGCCAAAATACACAAATTCAACTTACTTTAGTACATAATCCCAAGTAAAAAATAGATCTTGCTTCTAGCAACTACAACGGTTGAAAGATGTTTCTCTGCATTGAATTTTGTGAAAAATGGACTGTGTAATCATAAGAGATCAATAGGTGAATAATTCTTTGGTTACATATACTAGGAGAGAAATTTTTTATAGTATTGACAACGAAAGTATCATACATTTTTAGAATATGAAAATGCCTAAATAATTAGTGTAATTAGTAGAAGTTTGGATTTTTTTTTTGGAGTTTTTTCTTCACTTACATGATCATGTTTTTTTTTTATGGAGACTTTTAACATCTTTATTTTAAAAACTATAATAGATAAATTTCTTTCTTGCCCCCACTGGTAAAATGGAGGTGCTAGATTGTCTAGCCTACGAAAATGTGTTTGGGGGGTTCATGCGCTAAACATATATAGTCGTAACAAAATAAATCTCTGAATCACCCTACGAAAATGTGTTTTGGGGTATCAGCATGGGAGCAAGGTGCCAAGAATAAAATGTCATAAGTGATCATGTTAAGCAAGTACATCAAGTTTTTCTATTATATCTGTAGTTTTAGAAACAACTCGGTGATTGATGATATATATCCCACTGTATCCTAGACCTAGTCGTCACCAAACAAGCATCTAGTAGCTGATGACAAAAACATAGAAGGCAACGAAGCATCTAATTGCATTACGTCAGGAACAAGTATACTCTAGGTAGTTTCCTCAGAAAGCAAAATTGAAGAATATCAATATAGTGATTAGTGATACATTGATATTACAAGTTACTTACTTTGATAAATGCAGCACAAGTTGGGAAACAGGCTTTTCAACTGATATACCATCACCTTCTTGCCTGTCAGCATCATGATTGTTACCTGAATCACCATCTGCCTCATCACAGATTATATCCAATCTACTTTGGAGACTTGTAGTGATATCTCCCTGTGCACAGAATTGTGATCCAAGACAATATCAGAAAAAATCAGGAAGAGGGATGGAAGTCAGTGACGTTATCACTTCATTATATAAACACGTTACACATGAGAAGGTGTAGCGGTGTACCATCAACTAACCAAATTTTAGGGAAGATATTTCGAAACAAATGTCAAACTTAAGACAGTCTTGAATAAAAGAAGAGAAGTTTCACCATAAAATAATGAATAGATTAAAGTAGGATGGTTATTTACTCACCTTTATATCACTGACGGCCTGTGAAATTGGCTCTTTTGAATTCAGATATGCAAAAGAACATATTGTGCCACTAAAGGAAAGAATACCGCAAACATCTCTTTGGCTGCATGCTTTATAAAATATTAACTATAAATGTTAGAAAATGAAGTTTTAAACCAACTGGAAGGTTATATAGCTACTGTAACAAGAATATTTATAGGAAATAAGGTTGTAGGCAAATATACCTTCAAAAGAACTATCATTCAAAAATGGTATAAGCAATTCAACTTCATGCATACCATCTGAAGAGCAGGGCTCATTATCAAGAACCTAAAATTATACAGAAGAGTTCTCAAAAAAGATTTCTTGAGGAATAGCTGTACCGCTTTCACTTAGTAGAAGACGAAGCACACAAATGTGTCAGAAGAAAAATCATGGGAACAAAAACAAAAGTGAAAGAGGGGGTAGGGGGAGAAAAGGAAAAAAAAGGAAAATAGCAACTAAATATGTTTGCGTGGACGTTACAATGTGCACTAAATAAATTTTATATAATTAGCCTTTGCATAGATAATGGCATGTGTTTAGGGCTGTCAGAGTCAATGAAATATCTCTAACACATTGTAATGGCTTGGGTTTGAAATGAGTTTGGACATCAAACTTTGTACAGACTACACTAATGCAGAGATTGCTAATGAATATGTTAACTCTGCTAGTTAGACTCATAAGTGTAGTTAGTATCCCACGAATCGTACGATTCGAATCGCGATACGAGTCAGGATCTGATGCTAACGATGCATATCGCATGGCGAATCATTTTTGTCACCGAATCGCTCCCTGAATCGCTTGTATCGTGTCGGAATCGTAGGAATCGCGATTCAAGAAGGAATCGCACGATTCTTCAACAAATTAGAACCGGGTGGCCGTTTTTCAGAAAACGCAGAAAATTAGGGTTTCGTCGCGAGGAAGAAGACGATTCTGGTTGAGACGCACCGTTTTGGCATCTCGTAAGTGGAACGCTGCGTTTTGGGTTATTGAAACGGTGTGTTTTAACACTGAAACCGCTCTGTTTGTAGTTGAACGCTGCGTTTCAAGTTATTGTTTAAAAACGGGCTATTTCGACTTTTCCTAATTTACAACTGTAAAACCCCAGCTTCCTCTCCACGTTTTCTCTCATTCAGAATCAGAAACGTGTCTTCACTCTTCTCTCCTCTGTTTCTTTCTTTCAACGTCTTCTTCTCTGCTGCTTTCTTTCAAAGAGTTCCTTCAACGTGTTCCTTGTTTCTTCTTTCATATAGGTAATTTCGTTTCCTCTTCTTCTCTCCTCTGTTTTTTCGTTTCTTGTTCTACTACTAAAACCCTAACTTTTCTTTTATTCTTCCACTACTCTGCTTTGTTGCTTCATAGTTCATCTATCCAATAATGAGTCAAGCAAAGAAGAAAAAGGAGGTAGATATTACATAGAAACATTGTTCATCTACCCCACCTAATAGATTGTATGTGACTTGCGGATATTGCACACATTCTTGTTGGGGTGGTATTGCAAGAATGAAACACCATCTTGCGGGAACAAATCAGAACGTCAGTGCTTGTGTTAAGGTTCCGGATGAAGTGAAAGAAATGTTTGTGAAGCTTTTACAAGAGAATGATAAAGCTAAAGAAGCAACTAATCAAGGAGAGACTGAACTTGCTATTGCAAAGCAACCAACAAAAATGGCTAGGCAAAAGACAATGAATGAGGTGCTTAAAAATAGAGAGGTGGTGATTCAAGATATCTGCAACACCATATACGGTAATGCCTTGCCATTTAATTTAGTAAGAAGTCCCTTGTTTGTGAAAATGCTTAATTCAGTTGGTGAATATGGAAGGGGTTTAAAACCTCCTACTTATCATGAGGTGAGGGTGTCTTATTTAAAGAAAGCTGTTGATATCGTTAAAGAAAGTATGGAGCTATACAAGAGGGATTGGGAAAAATGGGGATGCACTTTGATGTGTGACAGGTGGACAGATGGAAAGGGTAGGTCACTTACCAATTTTTTGGTTAATAGTCCAAGAGGTACTTTTTTCTTGAAATCAACCGATACTAGTGATGTGGTCAAGGATGCCAAGCAAATGTTTTCTTTATTGGATTCCATAGTAGAAGAAGTAGGAGAGGATAATGTGGTACAAGTTGTGACAGGTGGTGCTTCTAATCTTGTAGCTGCAGGATAATTATTAGAGGCTAAGAGAACAAAATTATTTTGGTCTCCTTGTGCAGCTCACTGCCTTGATTTGCTTCTTGAAGACATTGGGCAACTACCTGTTTTCTTTAATACTGTTGCGAAAGCCAAAAAGGTCACAAAATTTATTTATAATCATGCATGGGTTCTAAGCCTATATAGAAAGTATTCCAATGGAAGGGAATTGGCTAGGCCAGCAGTCACGAGGTTTGCCACAACCTTTCTCACTCTACAGTGTATTATGCGACAAAAGAATGCTATTCGGTCTACGTTTGTTTCTAAGGAATATGTTTCTAGTAATTATACTGGTAAGGATGATGGCAAGGAAGTGGTGAACATTGTTTTGGGTGATGCTAGATTTTGGAGATCTATTCAATATTGCTTAAAGTGTGTGACCCCATTGGTGAAGGTTTTAAGACTTGTGGATGGAGATGTGAAACCTTCTATGCCATATATTTATGAAGCTATGGATAGAGCAAAAGAGCAAATAGCTGCAAATTTCAACGGCCAAGAGTCGAGGTACAAGGTGTGGACTATAATTGATACCCGTTGGAATATGCAATTACATAGGTATCTCCATGCCGCTGCTTTCTATCTTAACCCCAAGTAAGTAATTGCATTGTTGAAGGATAGTATAATTATTTATTTTAGACTTTTGTATTTTTAACAATTCATCCTTTATTTCGTTAGGTACCTTTATGTACCGAGTTTCGTTCCGGATGATGAAGTTTTATTTGGTTTACATGAAGTTATTGAGAAACTTGAGCCGGATAGAAGAACTAGAATTCAGATTGATAAACAATTGGATAGTCTCAAAACTGCGAAGGGACTCTTTGGAAGGACCATGACAATAGACACTAGGGACAAGAAACAACCCGGTTAGTAACCTATTTCAATTATTGTTCATGATAAGAGAAGATCATATTGTAGCAAAAATATAATCTTGATTATGTGAACTTTGTTTTGATAGCTCTATGGTGGGAAAGCTATGGTGGTGGAGGTAAGGAACTACAAAAGATAGCAATGCGAGTTTTGAGTCTCACATGTTCATACCAAGAGAAGAAGTCGCTTAGAGCAACAAAGGAATTGGAGCGTATTTGATCAAGTTCATACCAAGAGAAGAAGTCGCTTAGAGCAACAAAGATTAAATGCTCTTGTTTATGTTAAGTATAATTTTCAACTTGAGATGAGACAAAAGTCCAAGGAGGAGGAGAAAGGAGATACTTATGATCCTATATGCTTATCTGATATTGAGTCAGATGATGAGTGGATTAATGAAGCAGAGGCTCCTTGCTTGCCAAGTTCGGATGATACTTCATGGATGGATGTGCATGAGTCATTTACTCTTGAAGAAGGAGCTCCAAGCAAGAAAAGGAAGAGAGGTAATACTATAAATTTTAAACTTTAAAACATAAAGTTTAAATTTATTTTAGTATTGTGTTTTGTTACTTATTAGGTTTTTATTATATAGGTCCAAGAAACCTAAATGCAAGGAAAGATAAGGGAAAGTCAATCTTAATAGAGGATGACAATGAGATGGAAGACATAGTGGAAGATGTAGAGGAGGAGGAGGAGGAAGATCGTGAAATTCCGGGGAATGAAGATGATTTGAGTGATCTTGATTTAGGAAATGATGAAATTCCACCGATTGTGGTTGAAGAGTAGAGCATAGTTAGATGATGTTTTTTGGGGGGTTGAATTAAACACTTGTTATGTTTATTTATGACTTGAATTATTTTGAACTTCATGTTTTTTTTGCTAATGCTACCTTGGATTTAGTCAAAAATGTTATATATATTTATGTTCATGTATCTTACGATACGATACACGATTCAGTTTATGGGCCTAACGATACAGGATGTGTATCCCGATTTGATAACACTCGTAACCAATACATTTTGCATCTGCTAACATCATTTTTTATAGATACTAAAGCTTTAGTAACATACTCTTGAAAAACAAGTCAAAGATTAAATACCTTTTCCTTCTATTAACGTTATTTCTTCTAGATACCATAGCTTTAGTTACATACCGTTAAAAAATGAGTCAAAGATTAAATACACGACAAAAAAATAATGAAGAAGCCTAGGTGTACTTTTCCACACTTCAATAGTTACAGTGCAGCTTTCATCCAACATCACTATCCACAAATTTGCAGAACATAGTTCCCATTTTCATCCAGGGAAATAGAAGGGATCAGTGTGAAAACGCTAGAACACTGAATGTTCAAACTAAACATGATGACTAATTACAAAACCAATTTGGGACACGCAGTCTTCAGACCAGACAGCCAGTGTACCATTAAAAACACATAGTCTGGAGGTAAACATAATAAAACCAGGGAATCAATAACTTTTCTACTCATAACAACTAAATATTTGTAAAATTGATGAATCTAATTACTTCTTACTTTTGACTAAAGATAAATCAATAACTTGAAATTCGAAGTAAAAATATGAAAAGAAAAACGAGAAGTAGAATAGTTTACCAATTTACCATCAATCAGGGCCAGTGCATCCGAAAGCTCTTGAGCATGAATAGATATTGCATGATGAAGAACATCACTCAATGTCTGGAATTTGGACGCGCTGTCACGCAATATGGGTAACCTTGCAAAGCGTAACACCATAAATGAGCAACGGGTTTATCTATAGTCAATAAAATGAAGAATGTGACAAACTTTTGAGGATGTTACCTAAGGTTAAAGTTGTGCATACACCTAAAAGTCTGAAAAGAACTTAAGACCTTCCCCATTTTAAAATCACAAGGGCGAAGACTACTGGATGTAATATTCGAAGATAATGAGCAGTTTCGACAATTCCACCTACACCAATAGTAACAATAGCACGAACATAATATCATGTATCATATCAGAAACAAAATAAATCATCTAACAGATCCCTTTGGAAATGTAACAAAATAGTAGAAGAATTAGGTTTACCTCCTTGGACCATAACAAATGTGAAGAAGCAATCTTTCACTCCAATCTACATCCAAAATCGGCGCTGCTTCAGCAACTCCCTTCACAGTCTGACAAAGCATTATAGTTGAATTCTTGAAAGCGCTATCACTGACCCAAACATAAACGCCAACAACCTTAATACCACCCACTAGCATTCTAGAAACCTTTGAGAAGAAAACAAATTGCAACCAAATCAGCATTCGAGAACAACACAACAATTGTTACCAATTAATGATGATCGAATAACAGAGCGGAGAAATAAACCTGGCGAGCGTGTTCAGAAACCCAATCTTTATCGATGAACAAGGAAGAAGAATCGGCGGCGTTAGATTTGGATTTTGCGGCGGTTTTCTTGTCGGGTTGAGTGACGGAGGAGGCAGGTTCGCCGGAATCATTTAGAGGTGTTGGAATTAAATCAAAGATGAATACACGGTCTAAAGCGGAACTGGATTTTCCGATGAGTAGACCAACCTGCAGTGAAATTAGTTAGTTAGTTAGTTAGTTGGGGAAATGAGAGAGATGAAAGAAACGGCGAGTGAGTGAGGGAGGGAGGGAGGGAGTGAGTACCTCGGCTGGAGGTGGAGATTTGGTGAGACGATTCTCAATGGATTCGAATCGCGTTTCTTCTCCGACTACGCCTTTCACCATTGTTGATACACGATCCGCTCAATTACCTATTTGCCACCGTCGCTCAATGACATCACTTCACCATATCGCTGCTAAATGCTTGACACCTTTGAAACTTAGCGGGGTTGCACCCATTTTTTCCCTTTTTGCACCTCCTCTGAAATACCAAAAATATCCCTACCGTCACATTGAAACATCCTCACCCTAAGTCAATACGAGTAATCCACTTAGAAAATAGATGGATAAATTATAGTTTTGGTCCCCTATTTTAAAAAATTCGGATATTTAGTTCCCTTATTTTCAAACTCAGATATTTAGTCCCCTGTTTTAAAAAATTCATCAAATTTAGTCCAAAGAGGAGTTTTTCAAAAAAAATTTTGCTGAGTTGACCTTCTGCCAAAAAAAATGTTTATGTGGCTCTCATTAAATGATGTGGCAGCTGACTCAGCTTGCACACATCATTTAATGATGCCACATGTATATTGTCACATCAGATTATAATATTTATAGTAACTAAAATCATTTAAATAATAACTAAAATAATTTAAAACATAAGAAAATAGAAAATCAGATTAGAGTGAAGCAACGAAGAACCCTAATCCCAATTTCTACATCATTCTTCTCCATCTCTCCACATCAGATTGAATAGATGGAGAAGAATGAGTGTATATATATACTAAAAAACCGGTGTCTTCGAAATTTTGGGGCCCTGTGCGGTCGCACCTCCCGCATACCTTCAGACACTTCATTGGATAGAGAGAAAGGAATCAAAGCAACAATTGCTCAAGGTAGACAATCTTCCCCGCATCAACTTATCGGTTATTTTTGGGAAATGGATGGTCTAACTTTAGTTTCTCTACCTTTTGGTAACTTTAGGCTTTTTCATGAGAGGGAAATATGAAAAAAAAAGATAGAATTATGATGGGAAATGGATACTTGGAAAAAGACACCTAACTTTGGGCGATTTTAGGCATAAAGGGAGGAGAATATAAAAAATGTAGAGAGAAAATTCGAGCGAAAAAATGAGAAAGGAGAGAGATAGAGACAAATGTAGGTGTCTTCGCACGCCCTCAAATTGGAGAAACCATATGTATATTATGATGAGAGAGAATGAGTTGAAAGAGATAGGTAGACACAAAGTTAGAGTACATTTATCGCATTAAAGTTAAACAATCCTTACTCATCATATATTAGATGGATTAGTGTTGGGTGCAGATCTTTGATACATTTGGATGATTTTTTCGAAACATTATTTGTGGGGGGAAGCTACTGTCATTTTGGTGACTGTGTCTATTTTTCACTAAATTGCTTTTCTTTCCCGTCTTGATAATATTATTTTAATCTGCATTAAAATCAATACATTAAAATCAGTTTTATCAAATACATTAAAATGTCAATAATCACCAAAATACATTAAAATCACCAAAATTATCAAATATGGAAGTTAGACAATCCATCCCCCTCAAAATGTCAATAATCAGTTTTATCGCTCATGCAGTCAATAACACTAGGAGAAAGGAATATTGAAAGTGGTTTATAACACACCTAGAAGAAGACATAAGGAGCCATGTCACTTATAATGTACATTTGATGAATGTGGATGATATTATTAAATTCCTTAGCCTTTTTTTCTTATTATCAATGGATTCAATTTAAATATCTTTGTTAATTAAAAATGATATTTTTAACTATAGTTTACATTGTACATACTTCTACAAGATATAGTTAATTTTATCTTCACTCGCACAATACTAAAATATTTGTACATTAAATGAAGTTCTTGTCTCATGTATTTTTAACTATAAAAATGAAGTTTCTACTCAACTTGTGAGTTCCTATATCCCTATTTGTATGACATTAGGGTTACATGCACAATGGTGCTCACAAGTACTATATTTATGATGATCCATATTGTGTTAAATCGTGTTTGATTTTTGATTTAAGGTTTAATTATTTGAAAATTGAACAATTAAGTTGAAAAGCAAAGGGGTGAGGTGTTATTCCTCAAACCCGTTTTTACACCAATATGATGTTTTGGTCGGAATTTCCTCCACAGGCACTGTTTTATGTTGGTTTTTGCTCCGTCATAAAGTATACTAAATCCTTCACAATGAGAAATTGTAGTTACAAACTGCAAGCAGTAACTATAAACTCATAAAGACCCTATTCTAGTGTTTTGAATATATATAAATCTATGTGATTAGACCAAAAAAAAAAAAATCTATGTGCAGAGCTTAGATTGAAATGGTTTTTGTTATAGTGGAAACTAGACTTATAAATCTCTTGAGTGAGTATTTATTTGCCTAAATCGGACAACGTTTGGTATTTTATAAAATTTCCAAAGTTAGTGTATAGCTGCAAGAATATTCTGCACTATAATTGTCTATACTTTTTAGGTTGGTTGCTATGCTTTTTAGTTATTCATTTTTATTGATTGAATTTCTGAACACATTTGAGAAGTTCTATCCACGAGGCTATGTGAAAATAGAAGTAAGTTATAAGTGATGATGCTGAAAATTAAGTAGATTAACTAATTATATGTTAAATTGTTTGATTTGTTAGATGTTGATATGTTAAAAGTGATGGAATGTGCGTTATGTGTGTGTTGTTATTGATTTTCATTATCATGATTGATAGATATATTTGATTGATTGCTTATGTATATATCGCTTATGCATCCTTATGGATTATGTTTAAAACTTTGGCATGTTATTGTTTTAATGTTGGAATCAAATGAGAGAACTAGACCTATATATGCATATGTACAGTAAATGAATTAAAGGATTAATCATATTAAGTATGTACTTAGATTGGGAGTCATGATCCCAAGGCGAAGACCTGTCATGGTTTTCCTTATTGATAAGGAATTATAGTATTCACGGGACTGACCTTAATTTGGTTAGCAACGAGTTCCCTAATATTGAGCTTGTATAGTTTAATTTGGGGGTGTGTCTAAGGGTAAACAAAATAAAAGACATTGTATGAGTTATGGTGAGGTACCGTTGAGGAATTCACTGAGATTTCATTGGAATCTCCATTGTTGGCGGTTTTTCAGATTCACAGGGTATCACAGACTCTCTTGAAGACTAGGAGATACGATATATCTTGAGACTCACAAGATTTATTGTTTTAGGGATGATGATATCATGGATATTTCTATATCATTGTATTTTGTTTTATTAGCAAAACCTTTATGTATTTTATCGAGTGGAAACTTCAATCATGTATAAGAAACTTATGCATTTTCCGAGTATATTCAGATTATATTTACGAATCTTATGTATCTGTATATAGTTATGTATATGTACATTCTGTCGCACTTTAAGACTCAATTGAGATTCTGAAAGGATTTCCAGATTATTGTATCAAAATGATACTCATGATTTATTTTGGCGAGTCAATTGAGAGTTGAAATTATGTCTAATATTTAATATCTCCTAAAAGATTAGTGATGTTACAAATTTTATTAAGATAATGTAATTTTTGAGGGTAATTCAAATGCTCCAAACTAAATTACTTTGTTTGAATAATAAATGTGAAAAAATTTCAAATTTCAAAATGAAGAAATTATGGGTCATTTGTTACTGATTAAAAAACTTGATTTTGATGTTAAATAAAAATTTTAACATCAAAATGTATTTTTTTTTTCAAAAAAGTACCCAAAAGCATTTTTAGAAATTATTTTTCCCAAAAAGTGATATTTTTTATATTATTTTTTTTGTGTAAAATATATTTTTAATCCCTATAAAATTTTACAATTTTCTTTTTAGTCCCTATAAATTTTTTGATCAGCATTTAATCCCTACAATATTTTTCGACAGCTGCTTTAGTCCCTATAAAATGTTAACTGATGTATATCATTCAAAGTTTTTAGTGAAGTTTTACAGATATACTTTATGTGTTACGAAGTCTTTAGAAAAAATAAGCTCAAAATTTGATTTCTAACTGCATATTTCCTTTATTTTGTTTCTTGAGTTTTCAGTGCTTAAAAAGGTCATTCAATTCATCCCTTGTTAACAAATTCCAAGTTTTTATACGAGAGATATTTTTAATGTTTAAACATTATTAAAAAAATTGAAGTGTATATATGCGTTTACATTTTATAAGGACTAAAACTGCCGCTGAAAGGTTGTAAATAAAAACTGCTGATGAATTTTTTTGCGGAGACTTATAAAAGTCGATGAAAAACTTTATAAGAACTGAAAACAAAATTGTGAAATCTTATAGAAATTAAAAACATTTTTAACCCTTTTATTAATTTCTATAGTCAAATAAAAAACTTAAGAATGAAGAAGTTTAATTAATTTATCCAAACAACAAATTTTATAAATTGCAGCAATTTAATTAATTTTCTAAAATTTTAATTCCTTTGAATTTTAAATTTAGTTGACAACTCGTCCAAATACACTCTTAATAACATTGACATTGCAAATTATGAAAAATTAAAATGTTACTTAAAAAAGTTAAAAACAATTCAATGCATGTTGAAAATAAGAGGCAGAGATTCTCTAGCTTTAAGGTAAACCATATTAGGAGACAAGCTAATCGTGTATTCTCTAGCTAGAGCCTCACGATTATATGCTAGTTCCACTATTTTTGATTATATCCCAACCTGTATTCAAACTCTTATTATTAATGAAACGATATGAGTTTCTATGTGTTAAAAAAAAAAAAAGAGGCAGAGATTCTTTCTATTTCCTAAAAGGATATTAAGAGTCAATTACTAAATTTTTGAATATATTAATGCATATAAATGTGAAATATATGTCACATAATATTTAAGAGACGTGTTATTGTAGACACTCAGAACTTTAGTACTTGACATTTAATTTCTTTTGGAAAATTGAGAGGATCTTTATCCAAAAATAAAGATTTGTAGAATCTTTAAAGAAAGAAAGAAAATAAGGATTTGTAACAAAAGAAAAATATAACCATAAATAATTCATTTAATATTTATGGTTATATAATACTACCTATTAAAAGAAAAGAATAATCTTAATTAATAAAAAGACAGCTAAAACATATATATGGCACATAGACTGACTCCTGGGATAATAATTGAAATGAATACATAGTGAATTAAGGTCTGAATTCATACTCTTTATCTCATACCATAAAGGGATAAAATACTCTCATTTAATGCAAACAAATAAGTGTAATATTAATTGCAAATCTGAAGAGGCAGATTAAAAAGCCAAACGAATGAAGTGTGACAATAGAAGCGTGACAGAGAAGAGAAATTAATCTTTCAAATTTCATTAGCGTATAGCATGGCTTACTTGGATGTCGTCGACGGCGACGATGACGTGTCACCGATCGCGGAGGTTCGTGCGGTGGTATCAAACGAAGATGATCCAAACCTACCGGTATGGACATTCCGTATGTGGACGTTGGGAATAATATCAGTGGTGTTACTTTCATTTCTGAACACTTTCTTCGGCTATAGGAGCGAACCTCTTGTGGTGACGATGATATCGGTTCAGGTGGCAACGCTTCCAATTGGACGGTTCATGGCGAGAGTTCTTCCAACAAACAAGTTTCGGATTCCAGGGTTTGGAGAGAGAGAATTTTCGTTAAACCCGGGTCCGTTTAACGTTAAAGAGCACGTGCTTATTTCAATATTTGCAAATGCTGGTGCTGCTTTTGGGAGTGGTTCAGCTTATGCTCTTAGTATTGTTGATATAATTAGAGCCTTTTATCATAGAAAGATTACTTTTGTAACTAGTTGGATACTCGTCATGACAACACAGGTACGTTACGTAGTTATTAATTTCTTTATTATTATGATGATTTTTAATTAATTTGAGTATATGATATGATTTGCGTTATAATGCTTTTGTGGGGGTGGCAGGTTTTGGGGTATGGATGGGCGGGGATCATGAGGAGGTACGTGGTGGAGCCGGCGGAGATGTGGTGGCCAGCCACTCTGATGCAAGTTTCTCTGTTCAGGTACTGCTATAACACTCTTCAATTCTGTATGATAAATAACGAGTTTTGGGGGATAACTTCGGAAAGAGATTCACACAAACAAAAAATAACACCATATATGACGCTTTTGTTTACTTTTCCCAAATCACCCTCCAAATTTGTGTCAAGTTTTTGCGTGCGAAACTTTTGTTAGCTAAAATCAGGCTCAGAAATTATTTTATCCATCATATACTATTTCTTATACTAATATAGTGAGTTAATGATCAACCGTGTAAAATTATCTTACCTTCGGTGCTTAGTTATTAAATTATCAGGTTTTGATTTTGATAAAAAAACATCGCATAATTTTCGGATTTATCTTACAATAGATGAATTCGTAAGTGATTTTTTTCGGATTTAGCTATTGTTAGATAAATCCGTTATCTATTGTCAGATAAATAATTTTTTTTTTTAAAATGCTCCCGGGTTATCTCTCGAAGATAATTCCGGAATGTGTATATGTTGTGTTCTGTATTTATCTGTAAAACATAAAACCGGAAGTCAATTTTAAAAAAATGAAAAAATACGTGAATTTTAAAATTATAATGCTTAAATTAAGACCGGAAATAAAAAATAAAGCAAATCTAATCTAAAAATTATAAAAACACCACTACAAATTTAATAAAATCAAAAGAAGATTACACAATTTTTTTTAGAATTTTGAGATTATGAAAAATAAAAAAAAGTAAACGAGGGAATTTGGGATTTTGAGTCTCGTAGTTCTGTAAGAAATCCCATCAACGGGGATTATGGTCCCTGATTTTTTTCGGATTTTAATGATCCCCGACAGCGATTTTTTTAAACGAAATAAATTAAAACTATTTAAAAAAAAATACCTTTAGGATTTATGCTTTTGAAATAAATTCGGAATGAAAAAAAAATGTACATCCGGATTTGTATCATAAAACATAATTCCGGATGGTATTTTTTTACATTCCGGATTTATGTCTTGACACAAGTCCGAAAAGCCAAAAAAATTAGGTTTTGGATTTTGTCTTAAAAGATAAATCCGAAAATTTA
Organism: Astragalus glycyphyllos; assembly: GCA_963573325.1. Classification (NCBI taxonomy): domain Eukaryota; kingdom Viridiplantae; phylum Streptophyta; class Magnoliopsida; order Fabales; family Fabaceae; genus Astragalus; species Astragalus glycyphyllos. Next base: position 93,924,356 of record OY754307.1, read on the forward strand.
TCCAGAAGACCGTTTCAGATTTATCTTTTAACACATAAATCTGAAAAATAAAAAAATATAGATTAAATTTTGGTTTTTTAATTGAGGGTAAAATGGGAATAAACGAAAATATGAGGGTAAGCAGTCCAAAAGGGGAGTACAACCCACAACATTTTTAGGCACATACTAATTAATATTTTCATCTTCTCTCTTCTTTGTAATGTGTGTACTTAAATATTAAATATGTTGTGACCACACAAAACTTTTTCTTTAGAAACATCCTTAATTTTAAATATTTACTCAACACTTTTTTCTCTCACTATTCAGATATCACATCTATCACTTTTCTCGTCAATTTCTTTCTCTCTCACCGTGTTGGAGAGGTTGATGGGTGTTCACAAATCGTTTTTCCTTAAATTATTCAACCTTAAATTTTTAGATACCTCAAAATTTAAAGCATTCATCCAACACTTTATTTTCTTTTAGACTCTCTCCAATATCTCTTTTTCGCTAGTTTCTTTTCTTTTTATTTTTTTAAACGATGCATTTTCCAATTCTATTTATAAGAAAAGTTGACAATTTTAAGTTAATTGAACAACTGATGTATTTAAACTAAAATATAGACCAGATACACCAGTTATTCAATATGAACATAAAACTATAAATTTCTCTTATGATGTGTGTGTGTATACTCCTTTTTTTTTGACAATGTATATACTCCTTTTTATATAAAATATCAATATTGATATGGGTGTTATTTTTTATTAAAATCAATAGTTCTAAATTAAAGGAACTCAAAATAAGTACCAAGAAATAAATTCCAAAATAAGCTTACCTAGCTATTAATACTTTAATATTATTTTGAAAAATACTTTAAGTATATTAAGCTTTTTCTATAATTATGATTTTATATATCTCATTAATCTATTCACGTAAGTTATATAAGTTATATTTTTGTCAAAAAAAAGTTATATATATAGTAGGCATGACTAACCACACCTAAGGAGGGGAAATGGGCGAGCCCGTCTAAAAATGGTAGGTTGTCTTGATTTTCTCGACTTGTCAACTCATCATAACTCGCATAACTCGTCAATCTGCCAGGCTGTGGCAGGCCAGCTTGCCAAGTATGACACATTTTTTATTTTTTCCTGGTTTTAAATCAGTTTGAAAAAAATGTTTTTTTGGCGGGTTTTAGTGGGCCAACCCTCCCTTTTTTTAGCCTAAAATTATTTTCTAATGGCGGGCTAGCTTCCGACCCACCAATCGGCCAAGGCAGGATGGGCTCAAATTCTTGGCCCTCTGTTATTTGGCGGACCATCCCACCCCACCAATTTTTTGGTGGACTCACGACTGGCTAGGGCGGGCCAACCCGTTTTTCCATCCCTACCACATTTGATAATTATATGACTAGATATCAATAAATTGATTCAACATTATATCATATAAGAGAATTCTAAATATTAAAATCTAAAATACATAAATTTAAAAAGTTAAACTATATAATCAAGTAATCAAATTGGTTTGGATTTGTAAAAGATAAATTCAAGTTATAAACTGATTGTAATTGATACGAACAAGTTTGTATTAGCATAATGTAATTATTGAAACAACACACACACACATATATATATACACACACACTGTTCTTCTGATTCTAAATGTGAACAATATTCTGCAGGGCTTTGCATGAGAGTGATGAGAAACGCATGTCAAGAGGAAAATTCTTTTTGATCGCACTTATTTGCAGCTTCTCATGGTACGTAGTCCCAGGCTACCTCTTCGCCACAATATCAATTATCTCATGGGTATGTTGGATATTTCCTCATTCAGTAACAGCTCATCAACTTGGATCCGGAAAAAGTGGACTTGGTTTGGGTTCCTTCTCTCTTGACTGGTCAACTATTGCTTCATTCCTTGGAAATCCACTCGTCACTCCTTTCTTTGCAACTGCTAATATCATTGTTGGCTACGTCTTACTAATCTACGTTCTCATTCCTACAGCATATTGGGGACTTAATCTCTATAATGCTAAGAATTTCCCCATTTACTCTTCAAAACTATTCAGAGCTGATGGTCAAGTTTACAATGTAACTGCTATTGTGAATGAGAGATTTGAGATTGATTTGCATGCATATGAGGAACAAGGTCATGTGAATATGAGTGTTTTTTTTGCTATTAGTTATGGTATTGGTTTTGCTGCTATTGTTTCAACACTTACTCATGTTGCTGTATTTAATGGGAAAGAGATATATCAACAATTGAGATCTTCAAGATCTGGAAAGGAAGATATTCATACAAGATTGATGAAGAAATATGAGAAGATACCTAATTGGTGGTTTCATGTTACACTTTTGGTTTCATTTTTACTTGCACTTGTGATGTGTATTTTTATGAAAGAACAGATACAAATGCCTTGGTGGGCTCTTATTTTTGCTTCTGGGATTGCACTCACTTTTACTCTACCCATCAGTATCATAACAGCAACAACTAATCAGGTACCTAGCAACATAGATATTACAATATATATAATATCATTTTGATTTTGTTATTTATTATCATTTTTGTATTTTCAGAGTCCAGGTTTGAATATCATTACGGAGTACATAATGGGTGTGATTTCACCTGGGAAACCAATAGCCAACGTTTGCTTCAAGACCTATGGGTACATGAGTATGTCTCAGGCTGTTTCATTTCTATCTGATTTCAAGCTAGGCCACTACATGAAGATCCCACCAAAGTCAATGTTCCTAGTTCAGGTACGTACTCATCTGCAATAGTAAATAAGTTTTTTGAAACAGCAAATATATATATATATATATATATATATATATATATATATATTGTGCTTTTGAGAAATACAAAACCTCTATACAAGATATCACCCTCTCAACTAGAAGGAGGACCTACAAAATGCACAACATCAAAAACACGGATAAACAGTCCAAAATAATGAAAACAGTTTATCCCATCTAAACATTAGTATGACCTCAACCAATTACTCATATGCAATATTAAATAAGTAAACAGTATTGATTAAAAAGTTAAATGGAATTTTTTGTCCCCTACAGTCCCAGATCCACCATTTTTCAAAAAGTTTAATTGTAATCACCAGCAGGGACATATGAAATAGCAACGAAAATTTTGAGACTGAAATGACAAAATTTGTCTTTAATGTTCTCTCTAACTGTTTACGACGCAAAATTTAGAGACTAATTTTATTTTTTTGTCTTTAATTTATTTTGGTATTTCAGTTTTTTCTAGTAGTGAATGCTGATCACTAAAATCGTGGATTTTTAACGCTTTTAGTTCTTAAAAATCACAAATTTTTGTAAAGTGAGTGGCTAAAACTCCAATCATCTAAAAAGTTTGAGAGAGAAAAACTGGAATTAAAATAAAATCCAAATTCATGAAAAATACATAAACGAGGAGACAAAAATCATAGATTTAGGTAAGTACACATACACACACATATATATATATATATATATATATATATATATATATATATATAAAATACATTTTTAAATCTAATCAAAATTAGATTTTGTTGTACATGGCTCAAATTTTATACATTATATTTATATGCATGATGCAGATTATAGGAACTCTGATAGCTGGAACAGTGGATGTTGGAGTGGCATGGTGGTTACTTGGTTCAATCCAAAATATATGTCACGAAGAACTACTTCCCCCGGGCAGTCCATGGACATGCCCGGGAGACAATGTGTTCTTCGACGCATCTGTAATATGGGGTTTAGTTGGGCCAAGAAGAATTTTCGGACCACTTGGAAATTACGCAAAATTAAATTGGTTCTTTCTAATAGGAGTATTAGGACCAATAATTGTATGGCTATCTCAAAAAGTCTTCCCTAACCAAAGATGGATATCACTCATTCATATTCCAGTACTTCTTGGAGCAACTGCAAGCATGCCACCAGCTAGTACAGTGAACTTCAATTCATGGATTATTGTTGCTGTTATATTTAACTATTTTGTATTTAAATATCATAAGAAATGGTGGGAGCGTTACAATTATGTTCTTGCTGCTGCTTTAGATGCTGGATTGGCTTTCATGACTGTTCTTCTTTACTTCATATTTGGTTTGGAGGGAGTTAGCTTGGATTGGTGGGGACAAGATGAGCATTGTCCTCTTGCTAGATGCCCAACTGCTAAAGGCATAGTTAAGGATGGTTGTCCTGTATTTTGATGCCTATTACCTAGCTTGCTACATTTGGAATATTCATAATTGTTTGCTTAAATATTTGGATTGGATTAAAGTGTCTTGTAATTTCGACCGTTTTTTAATGTTATTCTATATGGTTTGCGACTTTCGGTGATTGTCAGTTTTTTTAGATATTTTTCATGCTATTTTTTTCATGATGCTAACATTAACATTGGTTTTATCAGTTCTACTAAGTCTAACATACAACTCTTTCCAGGATTACAAAGATTGGGAAAATGTGACGTGTTCGACGATTTATCTTTCGTTCTCTTTTTCTCCTAAACCAAACAAAATGAAAGAGATTTCCCTCAACTTAATTTCTCCCTTCTTTATTAATTCTTTCCTTTGTATTTCATTGAAAACAAATACAAAAATATTTTTCTGACACCGAAAAACTATTATACACTTGGAGAGTGAAAGAACGGGGTAATATAATAAATGTGATAGGGGTAATGTGACAAAGAGAGATAGAGAGAAAATGATGTGTTGTTTAGGTATTTGAGATTTACGAGTGTCTAAAAAATCATAGGTAAAACAAATATATTGTTAGGGCGCATTTGATACATCAAACATGACAACTTCTTCTTTTTTGGTACAAGAAACACGACAACTTCTTGAGCCACAATAAATATACTCTCTTCTAATTACGGTATAATTATAATTTATATGCATAGAGTAGTCACTGGGAAAACATTGTGCCAACGTATTATCTTTTAGAAATATTTAATCTATAAACACCGTTGTCGATGTCAAAGATTTTACACTATCATCTAATCATAAATTGTCATGTCATAAAAAATGTCAACTTTTTTCTTAATTATTTAAGAAGTCATTTATACCATAATGGTGTAAAACAATGTTACACTAACGGTGCATGTCAATTAAATTCTTTCAAATCTTAGCTTCCATAAATATAATATGGATCTAATTTATATATATACACTGTTGTTGTAAAGTTATATTACACTCTCAACCAATCACAATTTGACATGTCATTAAAAAATTATTGAATCTTTTATCAATTATATGAAAAAATCATTTGTATCATGACTTGTGATTAGTTGTCGGTGTAAAATACTTTTACGCCTGTCACAAAAAAAAATACTTTTACGCCGACGATGCATAACAATTAAACTCGTACACTATATGTACCATACAAGGAGAGGTTTCATATATACGGAAGTTGGCACGGCTTAAGCGCGCTTCTAGTACCTTATGATATCATTGCTTGAGCGTTTTAGCATAAGGTGCTGCATATCTAGCAGAGAAGCCGCGAGGTAAAGATTCTTCATCGTCCTCCATGCAATTACCCTCATCGAAGTTTTGAGCATAGCTTAAAGGGTCATACCTAAAACCACCAACAGGACTATAACTGCTTGTTCTTCTCTTCCATGGAAGCTTCACTTTGAGACGCCCCCAGCATGAAAGTAATCCTCCAGCTCTTTTGCTTCTAGGAGATGAGCTTTTTTCCATTACTTTGATATAGCTTAATTTCGTGGTTCTTCTCTATTCACCGGTTTCATTTTGCCGAGGATTTTGAGTGTGTGGTAGAGAATAATATATAACTTAAGAAAAACACTTTTTGGGTTTGAAAGATATATATTATCACAATAAAAAATTATATAATTGTCCTCTTATATAAGATTTGGGTATGAAAAGAATCTTTAACTATAACCGAACATGTGGAGAAAACTTTGTTTTATGTAAGAAAGATATGTATCTCTCTTTAATATGCGAGTTGGCAGACTTCGCGCGGGAGCTGTCACTACTGTTTGCCGTATTTTCTTTTAAAAAATAATAAGTGAAGATGCCATATTCCATTGCAACATGTACACGCAGCCATATTTTGGAAGCCATAATTCTATTTTCATTTTTATCATCACACGAGATTCTGATTTTGCTTTTTTATTTTTAGTATAAAAGTGCACCATAGCCATTTATGTATTTTGCAATTTCAATTCTATTAATCTAATTTTCTTCCTTCTCCATCTATCTCTGATTCTCTTCTCTCTTCTCTCCGTCACTCTCTACAATCACCGCCGAATTGTCACTCCCTCCTAATCCTTCATATGCTTTTCTCTTCTTCCTCCACAGCCTTAAGGCAGGCTCTGATGCCACCGTCGGTTGCCGCCGCGTTTTTCTCCTCCCCACTACCATGATTCAACAACCAGGTGAACCATGCGTCTTTCTTTTTTCCTTTTTTCAAGTTATTTTAATTCCATCTCCATTATTTCATCTACACGTTCTGCTTCTTCTTTATTTCTATATATCATATTCCCTTTTCCTGTAACTCTTTTTTCACTCTTTTAGTTTTTGTTTTACCTTCTATACACAGTGGTTTCCTAAGCAGGAGCTGGGAGAGAGTGAGAAGCGATGGGCTGAGGGAAAAAGCAAGCAATCAGTGGTGATAGAAGGGGGAAAGTGAGATTGAACAGAAGGGAATGGGAGGTTTGGGTTTCAAACCCTCTTTCCCGACAGTTCCAAGACAATGGTGCTACTGCTGGGATCCTGGATTCGGTGCCGTTCAGCTGCGTCAACAGCGGTTCTGGTGTTGGTGAACCAATACATGCAAGAGTGGTTATTGTTGCTGGTTCACAGTGGACAGTGGAGATTGAAGGTGGTGGTAAGTTAGTCATTCCTTTCTCTCCCTATTTAATCTCTTCATTTCTTTTTTGATTTTTTGATTCTCCGGCTCTTCAATGTCTTTTGTGGGTTTAGTTTCTACTTTCTTCTATTGTTTGATTTTTTTTGTTGGTGTTTAATCTCCCTATTGATTTCTTCTTTCTCTTATTTTTGGTATTTAATTTTTTTTGTCACTGGTTTTTGTGTTGGGGTCTCTGGTACTCTCCCTATCTTTTACTCTTTTAGTCAATTGAATATTTTGCTAACATGAAACATTTTATGACAACTTACGAGTTGGTGTCAATTCTTTTTTACCCAAGCTTCAAAAGTGCAAGTTGCATTCGTCTACTAAATCCAAGGACCCATTACTAATTGGAAATAGATTTGAATTTCATTTTTCGGATTGTTCATATCTGAGCATATTCACATAAACCTGTATTAACATGTAATATTATTGCTTGCCTTTAATATTCATTCATTTTAATTTAGTTGCTGATACTTGCTGGAGTAGGGTGTCTCTGACTTACAACTTTGAAACTGACAATGGGGATAAAGCATTTGCATGTATGTTATTTTATTAATTGTTTTTTGTGTGCTTTGAGTATTCTATTTTTTCCCCTATTCAAAGATTTACTTTAGGGAAATCTTTATGGTTTGGACAAGATTCATTTGCAGTTCTATATAAAGTAACTTTAAAGGGTAAGGCAGAAGCAAGTAGTACTGCTACCGCTAATCTTCAAGTTATTGACTAATCTATACTCTCTTACTCTTTTGGAGAGGAATTCAGCTTTTCAATGTTTTAAGAAAAAATTGGATCAATTATTTTGTTGTGTGCAAGCCATGGAGAGTATTCATGCATATTTCAATACCATGTCTACTGGTTTTAAGTATGCAAAAATGGATAGTTATTGCCAAATAATAGTTTTGTTTCAAAGGTTCTATATTTGTTTCAAGGTTCTATATTAGTTTCCTTTTGACTTTGAGGGGGTAGAGTAAATAATACAAATGGGGAATGACAATCCAATTTTGAGGAAGGAACAAAGAAAGAGTAGATTTTCATTGCGACAACGGTGATTTCGCTTTTGTTCTTCTTGCAACAATAGTGATTTCCATTATAATTTAATAATTTTTGGCCTTGGTTCTGCAGTTTTTAGATTGGAAATTCCTTTCGGAACTAAAATTCATTGTAAAAATGGGTTCGGTGGGCCTTTTTTATACATACGCACAGGAAGAACCATATCCATATCTAGGGATCTTAGTTCTAAATGCTCTAACTACTCACTGCATTCTATTATGTAGAATGAAAGTCATTTTGATGATCATTCACAGGTAGAAGAAACCTAGGAAAAGGAACACTATGAATATGATAAAGCTTTGACAGTTGATAGAGCATAACTTCATGATGAAAATTCATTGTGTAATTTGAATTACCACTGCAGGGAGATAATGATATTCTTTTTAAACATAGTATCTTAGTTCTGTCATGAAGAGATGGGGGTATCTGTTGAGGGCAGCACCCTCTTTTGGGGTTAGCACCCTCTTTTGGGTTAACTTTAGGTGGTTTTTGATCCGCGTGGACTACTTTGCTCCCTTACTTAAGTTCTTATGCACGAACTGTATTTCTTTTAAGTACTATTTCTCTTTTACTTTATATTCTTATGTATGAATTCTATTTCCTTCAAGTATTAATTATCTTTAACTTTATACTTATCATATATAACTTAGACAAACCTGATTTAGACAACCACGTGCATCTAGACAAATCAGATTTATATCAACATGTTTCTTCATGCTATATTTAACACCTTTTAACACACTCTCCATACACAGTGCCGTTTTGTATCTAAGGTTTGATTTACAGGAAATGTTGAACAATGGGAAAGTCACAAATCTGCTGCAAAGGGAGATCGGGGAGTTGGGAGATAGTTCTTCTTGGGGTTTTCTACAAGCATTAATTGAATTTGTGTGCAACTGTAGATTGTAATTAGACGATAGCAAATGGAATGCAATCCATCTATAGATAGTTATTTTAATTATTTTAATAACTATTATTAATTGCAATTGATTGTAGCCTTTGGACTAAAAAAAGCGGAAGGGGCAAATGGAATATTAATCGAATTGCTTTATCAAGCAGATAAAACCTGTTTTCTATTCTGTATTGATTCCAAGTTTGAACTCATATACAATAATATTCCATCTACTTGCTAGGTGCCTAACTATGTTGTATGATTATCAAGCTTATATAATATGGACTTTTGAGTCAAACCAATAAGGGCTAACACAAAGATAATCATATGCCCTTAGTCAAACTTACATTTGCCAAAGCCCATTACATATTTCAGTTGTTATCAATCTCCTTAAAACGCAAGACCAAAAAAAAATCTCCTTAAAACGCACCAAATATAAAATATATATAATAGCGCAACCCGTGCATCGCACGGGTCATAAGACTAGTTTGTTTTATGTTATATGGCGGGTGGGGAAACTTTTGGAGGTTTTGAAAGAGAATATTCTTAGGAGAAAGAATTTGTGCCATATAATATAAGATATTACGAAATTGGGACTCCCTTACCTTGTCGACATATATTGTGCTCTCTTACGTTTTAATTGTGCTAATTGGGTAAGTATGATAAGGGCCAGCTCACAATATATGTAGACCTAAAACAAAATTTAAAGAGGCATTTTTAAAACTAATAATAAAAAAATAGAGTTTTTTAGCCTGCAGAGACACCTTTACACATGCTCAGCAGTAGCCAGCCACTAACACTATTGGTACTCAACTAAAGAGCAGCCACAGTCCTCTCAGCTCTGGCAACCTTTCGAATTTTACAAGAACCAATTTACAACTTGTCTGAGCTTCTTTCTATAATAACCCAAACAAAAGTCTCTATTGATCGAATTCAGGAATTCATGAATAGGCATGCTCCAAAAACTCCAGCAGTTATTGGAATCAAGTTAGGAGAGTGTATGCATGGGAGAAGCAAATGATCAAACCCACAATTCGTATTACACAAAAATTACTGATAAAGAAAGGTCAAATGATAGCAGTTCGTGGATCAGTGGGGCATGGAAAATCAAGTTTGCTCTGTCTTTAACTAAAAGTATTACAATCCACATATGACCAGCTAGATATAAACTATAAAGACACCTTATAAAATAGGTTCACTTATCTTCAAATGAGCCATTTAGCTTTGGTTTATCACCATAAATCCTTTTTGACAATTGTACTGGTAAATGGTAATGAACTAATGGTATTTGGTCCAGTAGCTGTAGTGATATACTCATGGGTTGATAATAACAACATTATTCAATTAAGCAAAAGTATACATGACAAGGAAAGAGCTTCTGGAAAAAAGCTTTGTAGATTATAATAATAGCATAATGACCTTCTAACAAAAATGACAGCATCCAGTGTAAGAAGTCACTGATGTAAGAGATCTAACAAAATCTAAGCACAAAAGTGTTGCAGACATCTAAGAGTACAAGGTAAAACAAATGCACTTTATCCTACATATTGACTGCTACCTTTTCGGCCGAACTTTTCTTCACAAATCCTCTGGAGGACAACTCATTCAGCAAGACCAAAGCCTCTTCAGCTAATCCTTCATAAGCAATTCCTTCTATGAGAATAGTATAAGTAGCTTCAGTAGGCTTGCATTCTTTTTCTATCATATGAGCCAAAAGATCAATAGCACGACTAGTTTGTTGAGCTTTACATAGTCCCAACATGATGGAATTGTAAGTGAAAGCATTGGCCTTAATACCTAATCTTTCCAAGTCATGGAAAATTTTGATAGCCCCATCAACCTTTCCCTCACGAATAAATCCCCCAATCAAGGAAGAGTATGTAATTATATCTGGTTTAAGACGTTTCCGGCACATCTCGTCTAAGAGTTCCATAGCACGCTCTGTTTTTCCCACCTTTGAAAGCCCATCAATAACTGTATTATAAGTAATTGCAACTGGAGAGCACCCTTTGCTGCTAAGTTGATTTAGTAGCTCAACAGCAACCTCCACCTTCCCATCTTTGCATAAAGCAGTGAGCAAAGTATTATAAGTCACTATATCCGGATAACAACCCCTAGACACCATAATCTCCAAATACTCAATTGCTCTATCCATCTTCTTTTCTTGACAAAATCCATGAAGCAATGGATTGTAACTCAAGGAATTAGGAGTACAACCATGTTTCGGCATCTTCTCCAATATACCGATAGCCCTACCAAGCAAACCTTTTCTACACAAGAAGTTAATCAAGATATTAAAAGTAACAACACTAGGAGAACAACCCTTACGAACCATTTCAGTCAATAAACTCTCAGCATCCCTCCATCTTCCGGTACCACACAAGCTTCGCAGAATAATATTATGCGTGATCACATTCGGTTCGCAACCAAAGGACGACGACATGTCATTCAAGAACTTAATAGCTTCATCTAATCTACCTTCCTTACAAATACCATTAATAAGAACATTGAAAGTAACAACATCGGGTTTACATCCTTTGATTCTCATCTCATCTAACAATTTCATTGCCTCATTAACTCCACTCTCTTTACAAGTTGCTTCAATCAATATAGTATATGTAATTACATCAGGATAACATTCCCTTTGTAACTGCCTATCAAGAACTTCCATAGCTTGTTTTAATTTACCACTATCACATAAACTACGCAAAATCGTATTATAAGTAACAACATCAGGTGAAACACTCATGCGTTCTAATACCTGAAGAGCTTTAGAAATCTCACCTGATTTGCAGTAACCACTGATCAAAACATTGTAGGTTATGATATCAGGGACGGCACCGGAATCTTCTACAATTTGCATGACTCTTGTAGCCTTCTTAGTCCTTCCAGTTTTGCAAAATTGACGAATGAGATTGGTGGATGCAATTACATCTGGAATGTCTCCTTTGCAACTCATGTGTTCTAAAAACCTAAACGCTTGTTCCAATTCTCCATTTCTAATTAACTTGCGGAGATGATGATTGTTCTCAAACTCTTCCAAATTTTGTGAACCGTTTACTTCGTTTGGTGATGATTCTGTGAAATTGTGTGATTTTCCGTTCAAACCAGAGGTTTCGAATTCTGAAATGGCGAAAACGGCGAAAGAATTTCTACATTTCAGTTTTCTAAAGTCACAGAGAGTATATGAAGGTAGAGTGAAAGAGATGGCTCTGAAGGCACGAGGTTTGGGAGGATATTTGTGAGAATGGTGAAATGAAGAAAACTGTTCATGTAAAGCTAAATCCATACTAAGATTCTCACAGCTACAAAATTGAAATAAGTAAAATAAGAATTGGTTTTACTTACAAGATTGAGAGGTTCCGAGAAGAAGGTAAGAAGGCGCAGTATTATAGGGAAGAGGGAGAGGGAGAGTTTAGGTTAGGTTTTGAAGGACATGGAATGGAAATGGAGGTTCAGGTGCTTATCCGATAACGGTTGTTTTTCGTTTGTTTTGTGCAGCGAGACGGAGGATATTTTTTTGGTCAACAGAGAGAGGGTATTTTTTTGGGTCCAAACATAGAGGAGTTTTTTTTGGTCAAAAACAAAACTTGGTGGATTGGGCTTGTAATTAACGGATTCAGTGATGGGCGGGAATGTCTCTGATTCTTGTTATGTATTTGGAAATTCTTTACTTTTTCACCTCCCTACCACACATTTAAGAATTTGGATTAAATGTAGTCGGAACGACTTATATAGTTAGACAGTTTGGAGTCATTCGGTCAAGATCGAATAGTCTATATACTAAGAGCAGGTTTTGATTTTTTTTTTTTTAATATAAAATTTGAATTTGAAATCTAGATTGTCTAATCTTGATTAGTCAACTTCGAGTCATCTAGGTGCATGTAATTTCAACTGCACACAAACGGGATCCCACATTTAATCCCTAAAATGCCTTCTTTTTTTAAAATTTCTCTTCACCTACCATTCTCCTCTTAGTAGGAATGTCTCAAATATTTATTAGCATTTCTTTAATAATGCTAATAAATATTATAAAAGATAAAAGAATAGAAGCACGTGTCATATACATAGATAATAGAAAAGCTAAGCTTTCTTCTACATACTTAAGAAACTCATGGTCAGTCACTCTTCTATAATATTTCTCGCTTCTTTTAATTCAACTGCCCAAGATAAGTGTCATCTGAGGTTTTTCGACAAGATTAAGAAAATCAAGAAATAAATGTGAGTGTGTACTAATTAAGGAGATACCAATTCAGATTAGTAAATCTCATTTCATTGATCAAATGATCATTACGGGGTTGGCTCCACTAATAGAAATTAGTTAGATAACTGGTTCTAAATAATCAACCTGCTGCTCATCAAGAATTTATTTTTCGATTGATTTGATTGGAGGTGAATGAATTACAATCAAGGTGAAGATTGTTGAAGTTGATTGAAATTTGGGCATATTGAAATAGGCTCACATTGCATAGTTTTGTGAAGGAGGAAAGAGACCAATGCTATATATAAAGGCCCAAGTTCTCCTTTACAACTGCACCAATCAAACACGCTTAAAGTTGTATTTGATTTTCTTTCTTTCTCTTGTAATAATTTTCACAGTGTTATTTTCTACGTGGTGTTGTAATAGTTTTCACATGGTGTTATTCTCTAGTTGTCATTAGGCTACGGTTCGTGGTTTTTTCCAATTTGGAGTTTTCCAAGTTAAATCTTGTGTTCTGATTTTGCTTGTTTATTTTCTCTATATTGTGGTAGTGGGGGTCTGCATTCGTGCGACCCTCTTAAAAAAACAAGATAGCAATTGAGAGTAGTAAATCTCATTTCACTGATTACATGAACATTAGAGTGATAGCTCCACTAACAGAAGATAGTTAGAAAACAGATTCTAATAACCAATTTGCTCATGAATAATTAATTTTTCCTTTGATTTGATTGGAATTGAATGAATTTATAACATTTTTAATTACATTGAAATATTCATCAAAAGAATCACTAGTTTTGATGTTTAGATATTTTTCGAGGGGGTCCTTCTAGACGAATATAATCATACAAAACTCCTTGAAAGGGACTTGTTTTTGCAGCTTGCGTTAGAAAGATGATATTGTTCCCCTGAACTAGAAGACTGCCGTTTACATCAATGTTGTATAACCAGTAGAGCCCGTGAATTCCATGCCTTGCTATAGTATTGTCCTTTCCAAGATTAATCCCACTTGAAAATAATGGTGGATTTTCTTCGAAATTGTTTATCCGAACCTATCCCCCAGAATTAAAAGAAACAAAAAGGAAAACAAAAGGAGAGAAAAAGTTGTAGTTAGAAACATAAATATGTATGTAGTCCCTCGAGTCTTTTATATAAGTAAAAAGGTTGAACTTGATGTATTGGGTCCAAATTTTGGATCAAATACATCAATTTCTGTTGATAAACTTTTGTTATAAAAGAGACTCGAGTAGTAGAGACTAATATGATTTATTTTATCAAAATTGAAGCAAGCAAGAATGCAGACTTTGATACCTGTAGGTCAGCAAAATGTGCAGATGCAAGAGCGAGTCGCAATTTGTAGGTTCTATTGGTATTAACATAATCAAGATTGAAATGAATTTGCCACGTGGTTCCTACGTAAGTGTTGTTGTCTTTCTTCCTACAGAACAACATGAAAAGAAAGTAGTATTTGAGAAATTAATCAGAAATCCCTTGCTTCAGTAGCTTGGCCTTGGGTGGACCATGTTCAAATGATATAATTAACATCTATGCATTCATTACTAACAGTAAATATGGAAAGAAGATACATTGAGTGACATTGGCAAAAGAAAAGGCAAAGACAAACCTAGTAACCTGAGCAAAAAACCAATCTCTTCTGTAGTCACTAACGCCAACAGTGTAAACTAAGTCATCATTTGGATACAAATCAGCATATCTCTCCCACAACCCATATTGCCTAAACCTGCCAGTTATATATAATATTGTCACATAAAAATTTCCCTTGTTTTCTAAAACAATAAAGGTAAAAAAATAACAAGAACAACGAAACATATACACATTGTACTCTTTTATAACTATGTAGCATGGAAAGAAACTAAAAAGGGAACAAACCTATCATCAGTATGGTTGACATAGAGTTTGTTGATATATTCAGGATTTGGATCAGGAATATAGAACTCAGCAGCTGAGCGATCAGGGATTCCTATTTCCCATAATGTTGGACCATCTCTTGGTGGCTCATATACAAGCTCACCCACATTAATTTCATAACCTGTGTGTGTTACACATTATTTGCCTCATGAATGAGTTTTAAACAACAATAATACCGTAAAATATTTGGAGCTTCAAAAAAGATATTAAATTAAGACCTGAGGTTACGTTAATGATGCGATTATATTGATAATCACCAATGTATCCAGTGACCCAGGAATAGAGATTATAGTTCCCCGGACGTATGTTAGTGATTGAGAAGTAGCCTTTGTCATCGGTAGTCGTCCAAAATTGATAACCCTGTTAAAAGAAATAATGAGGGTATTTTAGTACTTAGCTAATACAAATTAATTATATCTTAATTACAAACTAAAAATACCAAAACTTATGAACACAAGGACTACCTTGCATTCTCTTTGCCAAGATCCAACATCTCCAGGGGATGCTAATCCCACATAAGCACCGCTGACTGGGATTAATACATTACTAACGTACCTATACAGGTTTAATTAAACCAATTAGCTATATGAGAATATTTCTTAATAATAAGTTATTCTAGCTAGTGATACATACCTGTCTCGGACAAGCAATCTACCTTCAACTTTACTTCGATGGTTAGATGAGAGAAAATCTTTAGAAGCTGGAAATGTATAGGGCCAGCTTTCAACTTCATTCACCATCTACAATATTTTTAAAATAATAAAATTAAAAGACAATAATCTTGATTGGCACTATAGTTAGGTGGAATAATATGATTTGCAGAGAACAAAATAATGGCGACAATTGATGACAAACTATTTTAAAGCAAGTTTGGGTTTAAAATACAAAAATAAAAATATTTATTTTTCAATTTCAGGATGGTAAAATCATGATATGTGTGTATATTTTACCTGCTTTTTGGCGTCCTCCCATAGCTTGTTCTGGCTAAGCCCACTAGAGAGGGAATTAAGGTATATGAATATCGGCCCAAAGACTTTCTTCCACGGTTCATTTGGTCCAAATTTCATTATCAAGTCTGCCCCAGAATAATGCGTGCTATGAAATACCTAATTTTAACACCATCGAAAATGGTATAAGTATTTTTTTTTGAACAAAATTATAGTGACCCAAAAATGAGGGCTGAAGGTGTATTATTTCGACATGTTACAACATGTAGCTAAGTGAAAATGTTAAATTCTTTGCCTTTTGAGATGTTTTAATATTTTGGTGGATAGTAGATCGAAATACTTGGTCCACCTTTAAACCTCATTTTAAAAGGATCGTATTAGGGAAACCCAAAAGCACTAGTAATAAACGATGAACTACTCACAGAGAGGGAGGTGGGGCCCACGTGAGAACTGAGGTATTGCTTGAGGGGACCAGCTGACCTGAACTCATTGCTAGGTGCAATTATCCAAAATCCAATGGATTTCGATTGATCGATGGAAATCCAACCATGGACACAGTTATTACGGCTCTCACTTGAGTATTGATACTTGTCATCTACCTGCTTTCAATTTGGCATCATAATCTATTCACATTTTCCAAAAATATAAAATGAAAATAGGTCAAATATAAAGCAATTGTACCCAAAAAAATCCAACTAATTGGAAATTATCACGTTAAACAAATTGTAGATTCTTGAAAAGTCATATATTCAAATATTGGTTTTCAATTCGAAGAATTTTTAATATCAACTTTGCTCTCAGTAATTTCAATGAAGAATTATTTGTTAGTTACGTTTCCGTTAAGCCTTATAAAGAGAATTAGAAATTTGTATTTTTTAAAAACATATATATTCTCCTAGAGGCGTGATCCTTGTAGTCATTCTCCTATTGTGGTTGGTACTGAAGATTTTAAAGTAAAGGATTTGTCGGATCCTAGCATCATTGACTGGAAGTAAAAATTGCATTGGCATGTATGTGAGAACATAAGCAGGGGAATTTTATAATGATAAGACCATGTGGTTTGATGGACTGTCTACACCATAAGAAGTAGAGGCGATAAGACTTTGACAATCTTTACTTTGGTTATGTGAGTTGGGAACTTGGGTTTGAATAACATGGGCTGAATGCACTGGTTTAGAGGATATAACAACATAGAACAGGTTGGGATTGTCTTCGGTATTCATAGAAGTGAGGCGATACCACACATGAACACTAAGTTAGGACAATGAATGTCCTATTGTAAGAATTTTTTTATCTATTCACAAAAGCTTTCAAGTTAGCTATATAAGGAGACATGCAAATCTTGTCGCTCATACTCTAGCTAGAACATCAAGATTTAGTGCTAGTTCCACAGTTTACGATTTGATTTCAACTTGTATTAAGACTATTATTGCTAATGAAATGATGTGAGTTATTGTAAAAAAAATTAATTTAATCCATTCCATTATGAGAGACTATACACACCTCTCCTTTGAACTCCTGCTCCACCGGATTTACAAGGCGAACAGCCTCTGGGTAGGCTAGAACTTGTCCCCTTCCCGGTAATCGGTCATCGGGCAATGGCATAAATCTTTTTCTATCGTCTGCTATAACCATGTAATGGAACCTAGCAATAAACACACCACAAATATCAAAAGAAGAAAAGATAGGGAACACTCTGATCGTGGAATTTTGTTCTGTATAATACTCAACAACTAATCAGTTGATAATATATAAAAATTTTATATTTAAAAATAAGTTTAAAATTTTCAATTAATTTTGCAAACAGGTATCTTGGTACTCAACAAAATTCAAGGTTATTATAGAATTCTTAATAAATAGACAAATAGATGTGTACTTATGTTTCTTTTAATTATTTTCTCCTAAGAAAAAAATTAAAATAAAATAAAAGTAGAGCAAAGTCACTTACTTGTCCTTCCTAAGTTTGAAAGCTACCCTAGTATTGTCAAGATCGAAAGCAGGCCATTCCTTCAAATGCTCGTAAATTGCGTAGGTGTAGAACCCAGAGGAACCACGAAGCATTATAAACCTACACAGTACACACAATGTCTTCCTCATAATTATGTACTTAAATTTTATATTGCTAGCAAAACAGACATAGAGACGGAGCAAGTAATAATAATATTACTTCTTCCGTCTCATTTTAGGTGTCGTTCTTACAATATTCAAACCTTTTATCAATATTGAGTGGCGCAAGCTTTCTTTCAAGAGAGAAATTCCACATTCTCGTGAATGAAAGCTCCACTTGTTCTTCAGTTTCCTTTATCACCTTAAAATTTTTAGCTTCAATCCTATCAACATCATTGGTTTCAATTAGTCAAAGTTACATAGATTTGACCACAGTCTGTGAATCATACATACTCTCTCTAATCCCATATATAAGAAGAAAATGCAGTTTTAGATTCATTAAGTAACTAATGTATCTAGTCTATATTGACTAGATACAATAGTTATTCAATTAATCTAAAACTACATTTTCCTCTTATATATAATACCAGAGGTAGTGCTTATATACCGGTCAAGTGTACCCTTTCCCTTTGCTCCTTTTTTGGTTCTTTTCTCCCCACCCTGGTCCCATACAATATCCCAGTACCTACATGCATTCATAATAGAATAAGAATAACAAAAGGGGAGTTAGTTAATAACATTATTTTATGCAGGTTTAATGTTTGTGAACTTTCATACAAGAGAAGAGAGTCGTCTCTAGTACTCATTTCGATCTTATTTAAATAAGTAAAAATTGGTCAATATATAAAAGTTATTTATTTAGTCTAAAGTTTAGACAAAATACATTAACTTCCCTTTAACCAACTTTTGCTTATAATAAATTTTAAATAACTTTTGAAATTGGATTGGTGTTACCCTCTATTGGATTCCTCGTTAAGAGCTTCGAGCAAATTATCAATCCCATTATATTGAATTCCAGTGACCATTCCTTCTGGGTTTGATATTGTGACTTGGACTATGCCATTATCCATCACCACCTGATGAGCAGCAGATAAACAAAAAATACAGAAAATAAAATAATTTGAGCTAAGCAATGTCGTAAATGTTCCAGAAGCTATTGCAGAAGTAGTGGATTACGTTACATGTTTTTCTTGCATAACCAATCGCACCCCTGACCCTGAGGATGACATACTATAAATTAGTCCCTTGAAATAAATTAATGTTCCAAAATTCATATCTCTCAAGCTAATAAATATTCTCATAAGAAAGATTAAGACTCTGTTTGACAGGTATCTGTTAGCTTATAGTGAATTTGACTAGCAGATAGTAGATGGAAAAAATTAGACGTGTTTGACAAGCAGTAGCAGTTAACATTTTTGGACTAGCTTATAGTGTTTTTTGAAACGCTACTTCAAGTAGCGTTTAAGCTTATCGCTTGTAGCGTCTCATCTTTTGAGTCATCTTTATCCTCATTAATTTTATAATATTCCTTTTTTATCCTTAGTAAAATAAAATTGAATTTTTAATATCCCTAATTTGAATTAGTTCTTTTTAATATCTTTATTTTTAATACATACATTAGTTTTTTTTAATTTTTACCGTATTTTAAATTATACTTTCAAATCAATATATAGATTATACTATTTAAATATGAATTTAGCTTATAATTTCCATTTCAAATATATCTTCTGTTTATCTAACTATTGTTAGTTCGAATTTTCATTTTAGCATCTAGGTAGTAATGTTTAGGGGTCTCTGTTAGGAGCTCTCCATTATTGTTTCGTCTTTAGCTTCTCTTTTGCTAAGGGTTTCGGTCTAGTCTCCCATTTGCTCTTCTTTGTTTTTTTTTACAAACTATGCTGGTTGTCTGTTTGTTTAAAAAAATATGAATTTTAAATTCTTTATTTCCTAAATATCTTAATAATTAGTTTAGTTATCATGAATTTATAGCAAAATAATTTATACAAATATATTTATATTGATTAAAATCTATCTATTAATTAAACATGTCCTTTTATGTCATTTTACATTTTTATATTATTTTACATTTATCAGCTAGTTAAACCACTAATTTTACCAAACGCTTCATTCGCCATCAACTAGTTTATCTGTCATCCACTATTTTTTGCTAAGTTTGATCTATTAGCTTATAGCGAATTTGACTAGCAGATAACAGATAGAAAAATATGTTTGAGCTTATAGCTTATAGTGTCTCATCTTTTTAGTTTTTTTTACGATTATTATTATTATTGTTATTATTATTGTTATATTCCTTCTATGTTCTCAATAAAGTAAAATAATTTTTTTTATATTCCTAATTTGAAATTACACCATTCGTCTCCTTATTATTTTGTATCCCTTATTGTTTTGTATTTTTTTCTTCAATATTTTTATGATGCTTATGTCTGTTCGTTTTATTCCTACCTTTTTTTCCTTCTTTTGATTCAAATAAATTTGGATATTAAAATATAAATTTAAAAAACTAATTTCTTAATATCTTAATAGTTAGTTTAATTATCATATCCCAAGTAGGTAGCTCAGTTGACGAGCTAAAGGATACCGAAGGAGTGCACTAAAAGAGTGCAAGAAGGAGGTCTCAGGTTCAATCCCCGGAAAAGTTAGCTGCTACTATTAGTTTGCTTATCCGTTACCCGCTATAAGCCCATCATGATCTATCCGCTAGTTTATCTGTTATCTACTATTTTTTTCCCAAACAGAATCTAGACAACTTAGATCCGCCAGTTTCTACCGGAGATGAAAAAAATTAAACGTGTTGGCAAACAGTAGCGGTTGGCATTTTTGGGCTAGCTTATAGTGTTTTTTTTTAAGTGATACATCAAGTAATGCTTGAGCTTATAACGTCTCATCATTTTGGTCATTTTTACCCTCATTAATATTATAATATTCATTTTTTTGTCCTTAGTAATTTTTTTGATCAACATCCTCTGTAAAATAAAATAGAATTTTTAATATTCCTAATCTGAATTAGTTCTTTTTAATATATTTATTTTTCATGCATACATGATTTTTTTTCATTTTAACTGTACTTTAAATTAGACTTTCAAATCAATATATAAATTTTAAGAAATTTATTTCCTAAGTATCTTAATAATTAGTTTAATTATCATGAATTTGTAGCAAAATAATTTATACATATTTTAACATATTTTATATTGATTAAATAAATCTAACTATTAACTAAATATGTTCTTTTATGTCATTTTACATTTATCGGTTTGTTAAACCGCTAATTTTACCAAACGCTTCATTTGTCTACCCTAAAAATAATACAAGTGTTTGAATAAGTAGGTTTATTTTATATTTAGCTACCCTAATAATATATTATTTAGCTACTCCAACTAAGTTTATTTGTCCAAGGAGATAAAAGAATAACAAGTCCATTAATTTAAGTCTATTAGTCTATTATTATCCCATTGAATATGATGATTTAAGTTAACTTGGTGATTTGGTTCCTCTATTTTACTTTCAACAATTTTGGTCCACAATTTTATTAATTTTACAATGTTTGTCTTCAAAATCATGGATTGTTTACACTTTTAGTCTCAAAATTCTTGGATTATTTGAGAAAATAGGAGAATAAAATTGCACAATCGATCAAATGTGCAATGCAAAAATTAAACGGACCAAGATTATTAAATTAGGAGAGCAAAATTGTCTAGTAAAATAGAATTAGCAAGCTCAAAAATTGGAAAAAGTTAGGAGAAAAAAAATGAAGTGAACTTTTATATTTAGCCCCTTCATAAAATTTAGGGTAGCTCCGCCACTGAACTAGGTTATCCGCTATCAGCTATCACCTAACTTATCTGCTATCCGCTATAAGGTCATCCGTTATCCGCTAGTATATCCGCTAGCCACTATTTTTTGCAAAACAGAGTCTAATTCCTAATGCAACTTCAACAGTTTGTTTAATGTTGAACAATAAAAATCTCAGACCAGAGGAAAATAAGAACAAGGGTAAGATGAAGTTAATAAACCTGGATTAGTGCTGCAACGAAGAACGAAGGTGAATTGAAGCATGAAGAAAAGGAAGTAATTAAGAAGGTCCATTGTCCTCTGCCTTGAACTTTGCTGGAAAAGAGTTTGAGATTCCTTGGTAGTAAGAGACGATTTATCTGCATATATTATATAACTCCACAAACATTCATCTGCATATATAACTCCTTTATATAATTCCACAACCAGCCAACATTTTTCTAAAAGCCAATCCTACTTTAGGAGAATCAAATTAAAAATTTAATTTCGGGATCATGTTTTCATTATTACACAATTAAGTTTTGGTCAAAAAATTTTGGTGCATTTAATATGGACCTCTCAAAAAAGGTTTACCAATGGGCCTTTACTATTTTTAATAAAAAATAAATTTTATATTAATAAAAAATTGAAAATAAATATACTATTTTATTAAAACTTACCAAAAATGGTAAAGGTCCACCGATGAACCATTTTTTAGGGGTCCATATTAAATGCATCTATTTTTTTATTACACAATTAATTAATTAAT
Organism: Astragalus glycyphyllos; assembly: GCA_963573325.1. Classification (NCBI taxonomy): domain Eukaryota; kingdom Viridiplantae; phylum Streptophyta; class Magnoliopsida; order Fabales; family Fabaceae; genus Astragalus; species Astragalus glycyphyllos. The sequence continues at coordinate 93,946,728 of OY754307.1, forward strand.
TAAATTATTTGATCGTGCATTTAATTAAATTTATAGAAATAGCATATATGAAAAAAAACATATATGGTGCATTTTAATTGATATTAAAATGGAATCTTCATAGTTTTTTTACATAGAGGATTATTGACCTCCTTCATGCACTTGGTCACATTCTATCATCATGTTCATTTTTTTTTACAGAATATGGGATAAAATCATAATAGTTTTAATTGAAAATTTGGTTTATATTTTTTGACAGTGAATGTTTGGTCATCAAATAATGTTATGTCTTTCTTTGTTATGTTGACCTCCATCTTGCACTTTGCTACGTCTTTTTTTTTATCTTTTTTTCCTCACTTTGGTCATTTATCTTTCATATATGTTTCAATTTGGTTTTGCTAAACAAAGAATGTCTTCAAAGTTCAAACACACCAAGGTTCCTTCAATTTCTTAAATAACTCATGCAATACGTGACCAAATTGAATGAGTTGTTCAACAATGTCTGTTCTCTTTCTTTAGTTAACCTTTTAAACGAAAATTTAACAAAATGCATAACTTAAAATGGCAATGACTAGAAAACCTATAAACCATCCAATCAAAAAAACTATAAACCATGAGTAGGTAATTAGAACGGGAGCAGGTTTACCCCAATTCCAGAGTGAACAACTGCACACCCTAGAATGCGACACTCCAAATTCCCACAAATCACAAGGTTGAGATTTTACGATGAGGCCAAGATAACCACAAATCACAAGGCTGAGATGCCTGTTGAGTAGAACGATTGTTGTATTCCTACTAGTCAATGCCGACCCTGATATTTTTGGCGCACCTATATGAATGAAGATAATGATATCTCATAATTAGAGTTCTTTAAAAAATCATTTTTTATACAAATTAAAGTAAGACTGTTTATTTTATATTGTATTATATTGCAAATAAGATTTTAACGATTTTAATTTAGAAAAACTTCTCTCATCAGAGCAAGACAAAAGAATGAAAAAAACTTCATTGATTGATAGAGGCTTCCTTAGTGAACATTTTTTTTATCAGTGATTAAACACACTGAGTATAAAGTTATTAAAAACAAATAAAAGATTAAGATATTCCAAAGAGACAAAGAGATTACATAACTAAAAGAAATTTAGTTCACTTTTTAGTGATAGATTTTGTCTATCATAAATAGTTTGTCACTAAATGTAAAAAATAGTTTTACTGAGGAACATAACTCATCAATTGTCACTAAAAATCAATTTTAATGAAATTTTAGTTATAGAAAAAATTTGCCCGTTGAAAAGTATAAATTAGTGACATACAAAATCTATCGGTAGAGGTGATATGTTAGTGATTGAAAAAAAATAAAATTTGTGACACAAAATATATTACTAAAAGTATAATTGAGTGAATTTTTTAGTGATAGAAAAAAAAAACTATCTCTAAACTCCAAATTTAGTTCACCTATAGTGACAAATTTTTTGCCCGTCACTAAATGTTGAGTTTTGTGACATATATTGATGTGCAAAATCTATCACTAAAGGTCATATTTAGTGAAGCTTCAGTGACCAACATAAATGGTCACCTTTTGTCAAAAAAATAATAATTGGTAACTAAAAGTCAAATTTAATGATCTTTTAGTGACAGACAATACTCATCACTAAAAAGTAAATTTTAGTGATACACAAAATATCTCATTAAAAGTACAATTTAGTGAGATTTTAGTGATAGGCAAAATTTGTCATTAAACTTCAAATTTAGTTCAATTTTAGAGAACTTATAGCGATGGTAAAAATCTGTCACTAAAAGTGAAATATTGATAACTTTTTTTTTAGACCTTTATTTATATGAAGTTTAGTAAACTTTAAATGACAGGCGACCCTGTCATTAAAAATCAGATTGAGTAAATTAGTGACAAAAATAATTTGTCACTAATAGCCAAATTTAAGGAACTTTTATTGACAGACAAAATAGGTCACTAAAAGTTTAATTTAGTGGCAATGTTATGCTTATTTTTGTTACTCTGCCATTGGTGTGAGTGTCTAACGTGATATTTTAATGATCGGGAAAACAATGAAAAAATTAAAAAGCAGATTTTAGTGACAGGACATATATCATTTTGACAAGAAGGACATATATCATTAAAAGTATAACTTACCGAACATTTAGTGACAGACAATATCTGTCACTAAATTCCAAATTAAGCTCACTTTTAGTGATGGTTTTTTCTTTATTAAAATTCAAGTTTAGTGAACATTTAGCGACGGGCAAAGGCCGTCACTAAAAGTCAAATTTGTGAACTTTTAACAACGGACATAAGTAGTCACTAAATGTCAAATTTAATGAACTTTTAGTGACACACGAATTCTTTCACTAAAAGTATAAAAGTAGAAGCTTACCTTGTTAATGATATACTGAGAGTTGGCTCATCTAACCCATGTCCGATATGGGAACACTGAGATCCTTATCTAAAAAAGTAACCTATCAAAATTTCAAAAGCTGCTAACTTGCTAACTTCATAGGGAAACAAAGCCAATGCAAAACATGGTTCACATAATTCATTTAATCCTAAATCTGCCATATATTCTCTGAAAATTCTACCACAATTGAAGGAGGCTTGGGTGAACCCTTTGTAGCATCACCAATATTACTTTAATTTGACTGTAACAGTTTCTTGATACTTGAATTATTCTTGTGATACCATATTAAGGAGATGGCAACTGAGAGTAGTAAATCTCATTTCATTGATCACACACGAACATTAGAGTGATATCTCCACTATCCGAAATTAGTTAGAAAACCGGTTCTAATAATCAATATGCTCATCAAGAGTTAATTTTTCCATTGATTTGATTGGAATTGAATGAATTTATAACATTTTTAATTACATTGAAATATTCTTCAAAAGAATCACTAGTTTTATTGTTTAGATTTTTTTCGAGAGGGTCCTTCTAGACGAATATAATCGTACAAAACTCCTTGAAAGGGACTTATTTTGGCAGCTCGCGTTAGAAAGATGATATTGTTCCCTTGCACTAGAAGACTGCCTTTTATATCAATGTTGAATAACCAGTAAAGTCCACGAATTCCATGCCTTGCTATAGTATTTTCATCTCCAAGACTTGGTCCACTTGAAAACAAAGGTGGCTTGTGTTTGAAATTGTTTATCCGAATCTAATCCCCCAAAAATCAAAAGAAACAAAAAGAAAAACATAGTTGAAGTTAGTAAGATAAATATTTATGTAGGGACTAATATAATTTCATATATCAAAACTGAAGCATGAATGCAAACTCTGATACCTCTAGCTCAGCAAGCTGAGCAGATGCCAGAGCCACTCGCAATTTGTATGTCCTTTTGGTATTAACATGATCAAGATGGAAATGAATTTGCCATGTTGTTCCTTCGTAAGTGTTGTTGTCTTTCTTCCTACAGAACAACATCAAAGGAAACTAATATTTGAGACAATAATCAGAGCATAAAACTCTAACACTGCTTTCAAATGGAAAGAAGAGACATTGATTGGTCGTGGCAAGAAAAACAAACCTAGTAACCTGAGCAAAAAACCAATATTTTCTGTAGTCACTAACGCCAACGGTGTAAATTAAGTCATTAGTCGGATACAAATCAGTATATCTCTCCCACAAGCCATATTGCCTAAATCTGCCAATTATATATATAGTCACATAAAAATTTCCCTTGTTTTCTAAAATAATAAAGGTTCATGTGATAACATTATATCATTGGATGAAAAATTTAAAACATGGGGAACAAAAAGGGAAGAAACCTGTCGGGATGATTAACAAATAGTGGGTTGATATATTGGGGATTTGGATCAGGAATATAGAACTCAGCAGCTGAGCGATCAGGAGTGCCTATTTCCCACAAAGTTGGAGCATCTCTAGGTGGCATATAAACAAGCTCACCCACATTAGTTTGACTACCTGTGCGGTTCACACATTATAGATTAGATACACCAGTTATTCTATGAATCATAAATTACACCGTCTCTTATAAAGTGGATCGAAGATAGTAATTTGGAGCTTAAATAAAGATAATAAACTAAGACCTGGGGTTACGCTGATGACGCGATCATATCAATAATCACCAATGTATCCATTGACCCAGGAATAGAGATTATAGTTCCCAGGACGTACATCGGTTATTGAGAAATAACCTTTATCATCAGTAGTGGTCCAAAATTGATAACCCTGTTAAGAAACAACAATTTTGTCCATATATATGAGTATGACACAATGTTGAGTAGTAGTATTTATTTAAATGGTTAAAGAAGGTAAGGGTCGAAGTCAGGGACGGATATATGTTGCTTTGAGTGTATGACTCAACTTTTGAAAATTTCAATGATACCCTCTAAATTATTTTCTTTGACCCCTTATTATTTTTATTTGCACACCCTGTTCCTAGCTACTATTCTGCATCTCTCGACATAGCCACTGCTCCTAGCTACTTCAAGAGAAGACCATCACCGCACGACCAACAATCATGCAAAACAAGTTTCCAACGTCGACAGTTGAAACTAATTTAAAAGAACTGTCATTGAATCTGGGAAACCAGATTAAAATATCTGCATATCACCCTTATGATTTGAACAATTATATCTTTATATTTATAAATTATAATTTAAAATTTTATTAAGTTAAATAGTCGAATCACCCTAAACCAAAATCCTAGATACGCTATCGGTCGAAGTTGATAGAAGGTTACTACCCTGCATTCTCTTTGCCAAGATCCAACATCTCCTGGGGATGCTAATCCCACATAAGCACCGCTGACTGGGACGTTGTTCCTATAAAGATTTAATCAAACCTTAGCTATATATATATATATATATATATATATGACAAGAAACTATATATGAATATATTTCTCAACAATAAGCTATTCTAGTGATACATACCTGTCTCGGACAGGCAATCTACCTTCAACTTTACCTCGTTGGTTAGATGAGAGAAAGTCCTCAGAAGCTGGAAATGTATAGGGCCAGCTTTCAACTTCATTCACCATCTACAATTTGTTTTTTTTTAATAATAAAATTAAAAGATGATAATCTTAATTGACAAAATAGTTTTAAAATACATAAATAAAAATTATTTATTTTTCAATTTCAATATTTTAAAATTAATGATATGTTTTTTTTCTAAGCTAGGCGACAAAGAGTCACCGAAATCTAATTTAAAAAGTAAAATTAATGATATGTGTGTCTATATTTTACCTGTCGTTTGGCGTCCTCCCAAAGCTTGTTCGGGCTTCTATCAGAGAGGGAGTTAAGGTATATGAATATGGGCCCAAAGACTTTCTTCCACGGCTCATTTTCTCCAAAATGTATTATTAGATCTTTCCCTGAATAATGTGTGCTGTGAAATACCTGATTTCAACACCATCGAAAATTATTTAATTAATTATTTGAACAGAAATACTAGTAAAAAAAACATTCAGTAAAAGAAGAAGATAAAAGAGAACTACTCACAGAGATGGAGGTGGGGCCCACATGGGAAGTGAGGTATTGCTTAAGGGGCCCACCAGATCTAAACTCATAGCTGGGCGTAATTATCCAGAATCCAGTAGATTCAGATGGATAATCGGTGGAAATCCAACCATGAACACGATCGTTTCGGCTCTCACTCGAATACTGATACTTGTCATCCACCTGCTTTCCAATACATTATTGACTATTATCATTTTTTTTCCATTTCCATTCACTTTTGGGCTCAAAATTTATTCACTTTTTAAAAAAATCTGCTCCTAAAATCTGCTCCTGTTTTGGGTCATAACACAAAACGTAAGTATATATCAATTAAAACTTTATATAACGTTGAATTGTGGATCATATGAAAGTTCATATACGAATAGAAATAATCCAAGCAATTGTAGTATTGTACCCACAAAAAGAAATAGTCTAAATTATAAATTACTGTTCGGAAATGATCATATTAAACAAAGAGTAGGTTTTTAAACAAAGTCATATATTCAAAAATTAATTTTCAAATAAAAGAATTTTTAATATTGACTTTGCTCTCAAAATTATAAATAAAGAATTTCTTTGGGGAACTTTCTAGTCTGAAAGGTGTTACTTGTTAAGTAAGTTTTTCTGTTAAGCCTTTAAAAGATAGAGATTTGTACTTTTTAACAACATATGTAATTCATTCTATTATCACGACCATACATACCTCTCCTTTAAACTTCGGCTCCACTGGATTGACAAGGCGAACAGCCTCTTTATAGTCTAAAACTTTGCTTCTTCTCGGTAATCGATCATCCGGCAAAGGCATAAATCTTTGTCTATTGTCTGCCATAGCCATGTAATGAAACCTTGCAATTAACACACCACAAAATATTAGAAAAAACAACAACTTAAATGTGTGCTTCTGTTTCTTTTATTTTTTTCTATGTGTTTTTGAAAATAAAAATGTAAACACTCCCATACTAGAGTTTTGTTGGATATGACATTGACACCCAATATCAAATCACTTAATGACATGTTTTTATTGATATTTAATTATTTTAAAGTCAATTAAAATTTTAAATTAATTTACCTACAAACTAGACTATCGGTATCCAACAAAACTCAAGAATACTATACATGAAAAAAATTAAAATAAAATAAAACTAGATTGAAGTTACTTACTTGTCTTTCCTAAGCTTGAATGCTAGCCTAACATTATCAAGATCGAAGGCAGGCCATTCCTTCAAATGGTCGTAAATCGCATAGGTATAGAACCCAGAGGAGCCACGAAGCATTATAAACCTACATACAAATTATGCCTTCATCATCATAATCATAATTATTTACTTCAACTTTATATTGTTCTCAAAACATAGACATGAAGACAGAAGCAAGTAATATTTGGAACCTTGTATGAATATTGAGTGGCGCAAACTTTCCTTCAAGAGAGAAATTCCACATTCTCGTGAATGATAGCTCGACTTGTTCTTCACTTTCCTCTATCACCTTAAAATTTGTAGCTTCAATCCTTTCATCATCATTGCTTTCAATTAGTACTCAAAGTTCTTTCTTACATATGAATGAATGAATGACAAAGTCCGTGAATCATACATACATATATACATACCTGTCAAATATACCCTTTCTCTTTGTGCCTTTTTTAGCTCCTTTATTTCCACCTTGTAACCATATCATATCCCAGTACCTACATAGAATAAGAATAACAAAAAGGGAGTTTGTTAGTCATGACATTATTTCATGCATGTAAATTTTCCTACAAGAGAAGAGAGCTATTTGTAGTATTTATTCTGAGTAACAATTGAAATTGAATAGGTGTTACCCTCAGTTGGATTCCTCGTTAAGAACTTCGAGCAAATTATCAATCCCATTATATTGAATTCCAGTAACCATTCCTTCTGGGTTTGCTATGGTAACTTGGACTATGCCATTATCCATCACAACCTGAGAGCAGCAGAATAAATAAATAAATAAATAAAAATACAAATAATATAATATTTTCCCCAAAAACAATGAAATAAACGTTCCAGAAGCCACTGTAAAAGTAGTGGATTATATTACATGTTTTTCTTGATAAACCAATCGTACCCCTGTCCCTGAGAATGACATACAATAAATTAGTCCCTCGAAATAAATAAATAAATATTGTCATAAGAAAAGATGAAGTTAAGAAACCTGGATTAGTACTGCAACTGAGAAAGAAGGTGAATTGCAGCATGAAGAAAAGGAAGTAATTAAGGAATTCCATTTTCCCTTTGCCTTCTTCTGTGAACTTTGTGGGCAAGAGTTACTTGGAGATTCCTTGGTAATAGAAGATTTATCTATCTGAATATATAAGCATAGCATATACAATAACTCCTTTATAACTCCACAAATATTTATCAGCATGTAGTATAACTCCTTTATAACTCCACATACATTTATCTGCATTACTTCTTCCTTTATAACTCCACAACAAGCCTTCACCTGAACAATTGGTTAAAAGCCATGCAAACAGAGTGTATGCTAGGAGAATGACTAGGAGAAAATACAGCAGATGCATTAGACTGTTTCTTGTGACATTTGGAAATAGGTAATCCTTTGAATACGTAGAGGCCATCCTTCTCTAGAGTTCCCACTAAGGCAACCACATTAGAGTCATGTGATTTGACAATACAAGTAGAATTGTGAAACTCAAATACAACATGATTATCTTTGACAAATTGAGACACTGATAATAAATTTCTAGTGATATTTGGAACATGCAATAAATTATTAAGAACTAAGTTGATATGGGGGTGGGTTGGGGAGGTAAAATGAGATGAACTTATTGAGGATTGTACTAGAGGATTGTAAGTCAGAGGATATACCCGTGGCATCAAGGGACATATCCTCTGCCAAGTTCACTTGAGGTGTTGCAGAGTTGTTGGTGTCATCTCCAGCAGCGACACCTTCAGTTGATTGAGTTGGTGCAGAGGAAGTTGTTGCTTGAGTAACACTTGGTGGAGGAACAAACGTCTCATCAAAACGGAACCAGCAGTCAAGCACTAAGTGTCCATAGCGTCCACATAACTGACAGGTAGGGCGAGGACCAGTGGTGTGAGCGCGTCCACGGCCACGATTACCTCCTCTGCATCCACGACCATGACCATAGTTGTTACCAGCATAGTTAGAAGGAGCGCCTTGGGAATTAGAAGCGGCGTTGCGATTCGCAGGAGCAATAACATGTGCAACATTCGCCGCGGTGGTGGTGATGGCCAATTCTTGACGAAATTTGTCAAGCTGTGACTCTTGAACCAACAGAAGCGACTCAATTTCAGATAGAGAGGGTGCTTCGGACTTACCAAACACCATCATCACGAAGGAATTGTATTACTCCGGAAGGCCATCAAGAATAATGTCAGTCAGGTAAGAATCAGTGATGATTTCGCCGATAGCAGTTAGGGAATCAGCGATTGAGTAAACTTTGGTGATGAATTCAGAAATCGACTTCGCTCCTTTCTTAGTATTCTTCAATTCATTGCGGAGCTGCCTGATCTTCACCTTGAAATGAGCGAAATAGTGTTGTTGAATCTTTTCCCAGATCTCTCATGAGTGATGACCATTGAGAACACGAGGAAGAACACTTTCAGAGAGTGTTTGCAGAAGCCACGTGAACAGTGTTTGATCCTGGACAAGTCATTTCTCGAACTCGTCGGAGACGACGTCGGCGACACGATCTGCTTCCGAAGCATATTTTGGAGGAATCGTAGGATTCACCAAGAGACGATACGAGTACGCTAGCTGTTTGATGAAATGCCAGTGTGGCTAGACTCGGACCCTGGCGCAGTGGCGCCTTGTGTGTTTTGTTACCAGTGTTGCTGTGGCTGGGTGCCTCGCTCATGGTATTGTTGTGTGTCTATATTAAGCCCACTTGAGCTTATCAAAAAAAACTATTAAGCCCACTTGAAAATAAAGGAGGATTCTTATTTGTTGCTACAACTATAACTAACTACCTGCCACAGTTGCTCACGGGTCGCTATATGAATTAGTTAGTTAAGCCATTGCAATAATAAGGTTTATAAAATTATAATTACTCCTTTTGGCCCTCAGTAACAAAAAATCTCAATTTGATGGTTTGAACTTTGAAATAGAAACAAATTTTAACTAGTTTAACGATATTTTACCTAAAACATTGCTTCGTTAATGCTTAAATTTTTTCAATAACTTTTTTATTCCAAATAAATGAGTTTTCATGAATGCAAGTTGAGGATGCAATTTTTTTTAACTACTTAGTAACGAGATTTTCAAGTTATGGTTCAATTGGTTTAACTTATTTGAACTTCAGGAATCAAGATTAGACCGGCCAAATAGCCGAAAAAGGCTTTGAGACAAATGCTAGCAATGTCTCACTTATTATGAGAGATGGTGACCTCATCTAAAAATTGAGAACTATGTACTCATGGCATTGCTGCACTGTCATAGAAAATGATGTTATTGCTAGCGGGTTCAAGATAACACATGGGCATTGGTTTATGCAAGGTGTGTTGAGGGGTTATGTCAATGACTTTCAGCATGAATAAATTCTTGAAGTGGTTTGGCTTCAAGTGAAGTATACTCTTTCATGGTGGAGTGTGATAGTTCTTTTGAACTATGATTGTCGGTGTAGAAAATGAAAGCTGAAGATTTATCGGGTATCAATTATAATCAAGGTGAAGATTGTTGAAGTTGATTGAAATTTGGGCATCTTGAAATAGTCTCACATTGCCTAGTTTTGTGAAGGAGGAAGGAGACCAATGCTATATATAAAGGCCCAAGTTCTCATTTACAACTGCACCAATCAAACACGCTTAAAGTTGTATTTGATTTTCTTTCTTTCTCTTGTAATAATTTTCACATAGTTTTATTTTCTACGTGGTGTTGTAATAGTTTTCACATGGTGTTATTCTCTAGTTGTCATTAGGCTACAGTTCGTGGTTTTTTCCAATTTGGAGTTTTCCAAGTTAAATCTTGTGTTCTGATTTTGCTTGTTTATTTTCTCTATATTATGGTAGTGGGGGCCTGCATTCGTGCGATCCTCTTAAAAAACAAGATATTGAGAGTAGTAAATCTCATTTCTTTGATTACGTGAACATTAGAGTGATAGCTCCACTAACAGAAGATAGTTAGAAAACAGATTCTAATAACCAATTTGCTCATGAATAATTAATTTTTCCATTGATTTGATTGGAATTGAATGAATTTATAACATTTTTAATTACATTGAAATATTCATCAAAAGAATCACTAGTTTTGATGTTTAGATATTTTTCGAGGGGGTCCTTCTAGACGAATATAATCATACAAAACTCCTTGAAAGGGACTTGTTTTTGCAGCTTGCGTTAGAAAGATGAGATTGTTCCCCTGAACTAGAAGACTGCCGTTTACATCAATGTTGTATAACCAGTAGAGCCCGTGAATTCCATGCCTTGCTATAGTATTGTCCTTTCCAAGACTAAGCCCACTTGAAAATAAAGGTGGATTTTCTTCTAAGTTGTTTATCCGAATCTAACACCCCCAAAATAAAGAGAGAGAAAAACAGAGTTGAAGTTAGTAAGATAAATATTTATGTAGGGAGTAGACTAATATGATTTCATATATCAAAATTAAAGCATGAATGGATGCAAGCTCTAATACCTGTAGCTCAGCATAATGAGCAGATGCTAGAGCCACTCGCAATTTATAGATACTTTTGGTATTAACATAATCAAGATGGAAATGAATTTGCCATGTTGTTCCTTCGTAAGTGTTGTTGTCTTTCTTCCTACAGAACAACATCAAAGGAAACTAATATTTGAGACAATAATCAGAACATAAAACTCTAAAACATTGCTTTCAAATGGAAAGAAGAGACATTGATTGGTCGTGGCAAGAAAAACAAACCTAGTAACCTGAGCAAAAAACCAATCTTTTCTGTAGTCACTAACGCCAACAGTGTAAATTAAGTCTTCATTTGGATACAAATCAGTATATCTCTCCCACAACCCATATTGCCTAAACCTGCAAGTTATATATGATCGATATAGTCACATAAAAATCTCCCTTGTTTTCTAAAATAAATAAGGTTCAAGTGATAAAATTATATTATTGGATGAAAGATTTAAAACATGGTGAACAAAAAGGGAACAAACCTGTCGGGATGATTAACATAGAGTTTGTTGATATATTGAGGATTTGGATCAGGAACATAGAACTCAGCAGCTGAGCGATCAGGGATTCCTATTTCCCATAATGTTGGACCATCTCTTGGTGGCTCATATACAAGCTCACCCACATTAATTTCATAACCTGTGTGTGTTACACATTATTTGCCTTATGAATGAGTTTTTTGCAATATAGTTTGGAGCTTAAAAAAAAGATAATATCTTAAGAACCTGAGGTTACGTTAATGATGCAGTCATATTGATAATCACCGATGTATCCAGTGACCCAGGAATAGACATTATAGTTCCCAGGACGTATGTCAATTACTGAGAAATAGCCTTTCTCATCAGTAGTGGTCCAAAATTGATAACCCTGTTAAGAGAAACAATAATTTTGTCCATATATATGAGTATGATTCAATGTTAAGCAGTACTGTAGTATTTATTTAGATGGTGCAACAAGGTAAGGATCAAAGTTGATAAAAGTTTACTACCTTGTGTTCTCTTTGCCATGATCCAACAGCTCCTGGGGATGCTAATCCCACATAAGCACCGCTGGCTGGGATGAATGCATTATTGATGTACCTATACAGATTTAATCAAACCTTAGCTATATATATATATATATATGACAAGAAGCTATATATAATATATGAATATATTTCTCAACAATAAGCCATTCTAGTGATACATACCTGTCTCGGACAAGCAATCTACCTTCAACTTTACCTCGTTGGTTAGATGAGAGAAAGTCCTCCGAAGCTGGAAATGTATAGGGCCAGCTTTCAACTTCGTTCACCATCTACAATTTGTTTTTTAAATAATAAAAATAAAACGATACTCTTAATTGACACAATAGTTACAGTAAAAACTCATCAAAATCTTACTAAAAACAGTAAAATTAGTGATATGTGTTTACTTGTTGTTTGGCGTCCTCCCAAAGCTTGGTTGGGCTAAGCCCATCAGAAAAGGAGTTCAGGTATATGAATATGGGCCCAAAGACTTTCTTCCACGGCTCATTTTCTCCAAATTTCATTATCAGATCTGTCCCTGAATAATGCGTGCTATGAAATACCTGATTTTATACACCATTGGAAATTAGTTAAGTAATTACTACCTCCATCCCATTTTATAAGTTGTTTTAGCAAAATGAATTTGTCCCAAATTAATTGTTGTTTAACATTTTCAAGAAAGCATCTAACATGTTTTTCCACTATTACCCTTATTAATCATTACAACTTTTTACATTTAATAAATAATTCACGTTTATTTATGTAGAGAGATAAAGGGTTAAATGGTAATTTAGACAAAACTTTTTATAAAATCTAGACTACCAATCATTTTTCTTAATATGCGTGCAACAACATTAAACTGCATATAAAATAGGAGGGATGGGAGAGAGGTAGTATTTGAACAAAAATAATAGTAAAAAAAAAGAATATTCAATAAAAAAGAACTACTCACAGAGAGGGAGGTGGGGCCCACGTGGGAAGTGAGGTATTGCTTCAGGGGCCCACCAGATCTAAACTCATAGCTGGGCGTAATTAGCCAAAATCCAGTAGATGATGCAGATGCATAATTGATGGAAATCCAACCATGAACACGATTGTTTCGACTCTCACTCGCGTACTGATACTTGTCATCCACCTGCTTTCAAGTACATTTTGACTATTATCATTACTTTTCCATTTCACTTTTGGACTCATAATCTATTCACTTTTTCCAAAAAACAAATGAAAGTAAAATACAAGTCATATGATTTGATTACTAAAAGATAAATTAAATATTGTCAAAAAAGAAAAGAGAAATTAAATACCTACTTAGTGAAATATTTTTCTTGATCAAAAGGATACAATCTTATGCAATGGTATTTCTTAAATATAAAATTATTCTAGAGTCATATGCCATGGAAAAATTTATTTTGGACTCATAATCTCTATATCTAAAAAGGCTTATATCAATTTATGCCATTTTTTGGACGCATAAAATTAAAGATATTATGCATTTATTTGTTGGGATTCATTCCTAAAAGAAAATTATATTTTTGGACTCGTAATTAACCAAATTTTATTCTGATATCACACTTTTTTAGTGACTACAAAAGGAATAATCATTTTTTAAAATAGTATTAAGTCATTTTAAACTCATATCATTTTTTTTGTGAAACAATATTTTATTTTTGTTTGAAATGGCAAAAGACATTAATGGATTTTCAAGGACAAGGTAACTCAACCCAATTACATTGAGACAAACTTATGACCCAAAAGATGTGAAGTAACTAGAAACATTAGCCACAAGAATTTCTTTAGGGGATTTTCTAGTTTCAAAGGTGTTACTTGTTAAGTAGGTTTCTATTAATCCTTTGAAAGATATAGATTTGTACTTTTAATAACATATATAATCCATTCCATTATCACGGACCACACATACCTCTCCTTTGAACTCTAGCTCCAGTGGATTGACAAGGAGAACAGCCTCTGGATACTCCAGAACTTTGCCTCTCCTTGGTAAACGGTCATCAGGCAGAGGCATAAATCTTTGTCTATTGTCTGCCATAACCATGTAATGAAACCTTGCAATTAACACACCACAAATATTTTAAAAAAAATAATTTAAATATGTGCTTCTGTTTCTTATATTTTTTCCGTGTTTGAAAATAAAAAAGGTAAAACACTCTGATACAGTAGAATTTTGTTGGGTATGGTAATCAATATCTAATTACTTAACGCTTTTTTTATATATTTAACTAGTTTAAATAAATTAAAATTTTAACTTAATTTTACCTATAGAACAAAACTGAAGGATACTACAAATTCTCCTTGAAAAAAAAAATTAAAATAAAATAAAATTAGAGTAAAGTTACTTACTTGTCTTTCCTAAGCTTGAATGCTACTCTAGTATTGTCAAGATCAAAGGCAGGCCATTCCTTCGAATGGTCGTAAATTGCATAGGTATAGAACCCAGAGGAACCACGAAGCATTATAAACCTACACACAAATTATGTATTCATCATCATAATCATAATTATTTACTTCAATTTTATATTGTTAGAGCAAGTAATATTTGGAACCTTGTATCAATATTGAGTGGCGCAAGCTTTCCTTCAAGAGAGAAATTCCACATTCTAGTAAAAGATAGCTCTACTTGTTCTTCACTTTCCACTATCACCTTAAAATTTGTTGCTTCAATCCTTTCAACATCATTGCTTTCAATTAGTCTAAGTTCGTACATAGAAATGACAAGGTCCGTGAATCATATATAAGTTATATAATATACCTGTCAAATTTACCCTTTCCTTTTGCTCCTTTTTTTGTAGTTTTATTCCCACCTTGGTCCCATACCAAATCCCAGTACCTACATTTATTCATTCATAATAGAATAAGAATAACAAAAAGGGAGTTTATTAGTGACATTATTTCATGCATGTTAAGTGTTTGTAAATTTTCCTACAAGAGAAGAGAGCTATTTGTAGTACTTATTTCGAGTAATAATTGAAATTCAATAGGTGTTACCCTCTGTCGAATTCCTGGTTAAGAACTTCGAGCAAATTATCAATCCCATTATATTGAATTCCAGTGACCAATCCTTCTGGGTTTGCTATTGTGACTTGAACTATGCCATTATCCAGCACCACCTGAGTACACCAGAATAAACAAAAAATACAGATAATATATTATATGCCCCAAAAACAATGAAATAAATGTTCCAGAAGCAATTGCAAAAGTAGTGACATACTGTAAATTACATTACATGTTTTTCTTGAATTTCCAATCGTACCCCTGACCCTGACCCTGACCCTGAGAATGACATACTGTAAATTAGTCCCTTGAAATAAATAAATATTGTCATAAGAAAAGATGAAGTTAAGAAACCTGGATTAGTACTGCAACTGAGAAAGAAGGTGAATTGCAGCATGAAGAAAAGGAAGTAATTAAGGAATTCCATATTCCCTTTGCCTTCTTCTGTGAACTTTGCTTGGCAAGAGTTACTTGGAGATTCCTTGGTAATAGAAGATTTATCTATCTGAATATATAAGCATATACAATTCCTTTATAACTCCAGATACATTTATCTGCCTATAGTGTAACTCCTTTAAAACTCCACATACATTTTTCTGCATCACTTCTTCTTCCTTTATAACTCCACAACAAGCCTTCACCTGAACATTTAGGAGAATGAAATTAAAAAATTAATTTCGGGATAAGGTTTTCAATAATGCAGAATTAATAATTAAATTTATAGAAAATGCATAACTTATATATATGTGAATCACCAGAAAAATTATAAAGAATGAGTAGGTAAATTGAATGTTAACTAACAACTAATAAATATTGGCTTGACTTCGTCATGAAGGTGGTGGCGTTTAGGTTGATTTTTGACAAGAGAAGCATGTGGGAAGTTGCAAGAAGAAAAAGCAATGTCTCGTTAATGGAAAAAGAATAATTGGGGATTTGATTGGATGAAAGAGGGAATCTCGTTTAAGGATTCGGTTTAAGCTAGAGTGATGTGAAAGAATGGTTGGAAGAATCTTGTTGGACCGGTTTTCTTCAACGACAGACAAACAAACCCTTTGGTTTTTCTTCAGGAATACTTTTTCTTTTCCATGTTATTTCCTCGTTGTTGGATTCTTATTTGCCGCTACAACTGTAACTACCTGCCACAGTTGCTCACGGGTCGCTATATTAATTAGTTAGTTAAGCTATATGAATAAGTTAGTAACAAAAAATCTCAATTTGATGGTTTGAAATACAAACAAATTTTAACGATATTTTACCTAAAACAAATGTCATGTTTGTTTAGTTGGGTTTTGAAAACAATGGTGAAAATGTAGTGCTTTTCTCATCCAGCAAAGCATTAACAAAATTGCATCGAGTTTTTCTCTTTTCTGCTAAACAAACCCACGGTTGTGCACTTATTAGTCTTGCCTCTTGTATAATTTTTCCTAAAACTAATGATCTCAATCATGAAAAAAGTTGTGCAATGATGACTAAAACTGGATACAGCTACAAGATTTTGGTAAACTAATCATATCCAAGTCCAACTGACATAGTGACGGGTAATTCTCATCTGGCTATCTCAAGATTATACTCCCTCCGTCCCATATTACATGTCGTTTAAGGTTGCGGCACGTAAATTAAGAAAAGTAGTTAATTTTATATAGAAAAGAGAGATTGTGAGTTAGTTTACCAAATTGTCCTTCATTAATGACATTGGAAACATAAAAAGTAGAATTGTAAAAAAAAATATATTAAATAATGAAGGGTATAACTGGAAAAGAAAATTGATGTTCCATTGGTATTCAAAAAAGTAATATATTATGAGACAAATTTTTTTGGCTAGAAAATCATATAATATAGGACGGAGAGAGTAATTTCTTAGACAAATTTTAGAAGTTAATTAGTTAGGGGGAGTAAAATATTAGTTTCCAGAATTTTAACTCTAAACCTCATGTTTATATTTGGACTAAAATTATATCTTCTAGTGCAGATTCCACACCCCTTATTGGCTTATTTACATAGTTATTGTGTCATTGCTTTGGTAGAGAAAACATGATGTATTCTATCTTATAACACTAACAGAATAACTAAATGAGCTTATATTTTTTTGGCGAACAGGTCTTTAACCCAGCTCTAGTATCTAGGGGAAAGGAGCCCTAACTAATCCAGAGTTCAATCGAGAGTTAAGTAAAGTTTGGCTCCAATTTATTCATTTTTAGCTAATGCAAAGTATTTTTTTTCTTCATGTGTTCTTATTTCTTAAAATAAAGTATGAGATAATTACGTAAAAGATATCATTGTTTATAGAACAAAAATAGAATATATATATATATATATATATATATATATATATATAATCTCTTATAAACATCTCATTTTATTTATATTATCATACTTTATTTGATAAAGATACTTTAAAAGGAAAATAAAGTTAAAAAATAATTCTCTGATAAATAATATAAAATAAATAATAATAGAGTTTATGTAAAAAAATTAAACAAGTTTTTATGTAAATTTATACTTATCAATTAGTTAAACCAATAATTTTACCAAATATTTTAAATTTGATCAGCTATCTTAGTTATCCATGTTAGGCTCCAAGCAAGGGCAAACTTTTTTTAAAAAAAAAAATAGATAAGACTAAAACTTTTTTCAAAGCCTATTTAGTTTAAAAAAAAGCGGGTTACAAGCCTTTGAAAAAGTTTTCTAGGCATATCAGGCAGGTCTACTTAAGTAAATATGATAATATATTTTAGGCTTAAATAGCTTTTACCTCCCTGCAAATATCACGAAAATCCATATACCTCCCTGTAAAATAAAAAGTTTTAAAATAAACCTTGCAAAATTTAAAACGTTTCTAGTTAGGTCCCTGCTCTTAGTTTTTCTTAAAAACGTTAACTTAAACTGAGTTGGATGTCCACGTTGGCATAACACGTGACTAATTAGGGCTTATATCATCATCATCAACATCATTCATTCATCTGAAACTCTTCTTATCACTGAAACTCGCCAATAATTATGTTGATGAATGAGGTGAGTTTCAGTGAGAATAAGAGTTTCAGATGAATGAATGATGTTGATGATGATGATATTAGCCCTAATTAGCCATGTGTTATGCCAACGTGGACATCCAGCTCAGTTTAAGTTAACGTTTTTAAGAAAAACTAAGCAGGAACCTAACTAGAAACGTTTTAAATTTTGCAAGGTTCATTTTGAAACATTTTTTTTTACAGGGAGGTTTATGAATTCTTGTGATATTTGCAGGGGGTAAAAGCTATTTAAACCTATATTTTATTACTACTACTATTATTATATTAAATATGATGCCATATAAAGATAATTCTCTAAAAAAAATTATTAGATCTCGAAGGAGAACTTAATCTCATTAGACTATTTATAAAAGGCTACACCGCTCAAAAATTGTAGATGCTTTTGGAAAAAGTTAGGTACAATAGGCTTTTAAATAAGTTTATAGATCTTGTTAGGCTTTCAAAAAGGTCAAATCAGACCTTAAAATTGGTCTATTACAGGCAACAAGTCAAACCGAGTCCTAACAATTTTAATGTTGACCAACTCAGACCTTGCAAAACCCAACTCGACAGCCACCCTACCTCTAAGTCTATGTTGCCTTTGAGCGCAAGTCACTGTATCTGTCACATGTTTTGTTGCTCAGCACCTTTATTCTTTGTTGTAGTGTATTAGCACTCACCGCCAAATACTCAAATGTACGCATGATACCCGTGTTGTATTGTAGCCATCACAATTCCTTTTTCTTTGGGTACAAGATTATAATCCAAAATCAATACTAGAGATCTTTTATTTTAGGGTTAGTAATTAAGGTAACAAAATCTTTGCATTGCAGCATTGTGATTGTGATGTTGCAGAAATTCGATGTCAAATGCGGTTGGCAAGTCAGTGTGTTGTGATCACAAAGACATAATAAACTTTAAGAAGAAGTGAAGAAGTCTTACATTTTTCTTTTGAAACTCTAACCTTCAGGCTTCAAGAAGAAGTGAAGAAGTCTTACAATCAAAATAAATTAAAAATAAACTGAAAATTTAAATCAATATTTAAGTTAAACAGAAAACCATCAAATGTTCATATTGAAACAAGACTAGACTCTGGAGGACCTTCCAAACGAATATAATCATACATAATTCCCTGAAATGGACTATTGCCTCTTGCTTGTGTCAAAAAGATGGTATTATAATCTCCTTCAACAAGTAAATTACCAGGTATGCCCACACTATAAAGCCAATAAAGTCCATGAATTCCATGCCTAGCAATTGAGTTATCCTTTCCTATCAACCCACTTGAAAATAGAGGCCGATTTGTCTTTGGATCATTAACTCGTACCTAAAATATTTGAAAATAGTACCTTTATATTTATATATATATAAAATATAGGAAAAGCTTGAACTTGATTAATTAGTCTTAGTCTTTTACCATTAATCCAATTAGACAAAAATAATTAAGAATATGTACCTGAAGTTCTGAATAAGTAGCTGATGCCAAAGCCACTCGAAGTTTATAGCTACCGTTCTTGTTCACATTATCAAGCTTAAACTTGATTTGCCATGTAGTACCTTGATATGTATTATCACTTTTCTTCCTGAAAAGTGAGGAGGAAAATTAGACATTAATTTCTTTGATTTGTTTCACCTTGCAACAGCTATAAAACTAGTATTATCTGTACCTACTACCTGGTAACTTGAGCAAAGAACCAATCCTTTGTGTAGTCACTAACACCAACGGTGTAGATTAAATCATTATCAGGGTATAGTTCTGCATATCTCTCCCATAACCCATATTGCCTAAATCTGCAAATTACAATTATAAAATTTCAAAACAGTTTTAGATTTGAAAGTTTAAGTCGAAATATCAAAGAGGGTAAAAAGGTGAGTAACTTGTCAGGATGATTAACATAGAGTTTGTTGATATATTTAGGATTTGGATCAGGAACATAGAACTCAGCAGCTGAACGATCAGGGATGCCTATTTCCCATAATGTTGGACCATCTCTTGGTGGTTCATATACAAGATCACCAGTGTCTATGTCACAGCCTGTTATCACATATAAATATATAAACCGAACATAAAATAGTTAAAACAAAAATTGTATGTAGCTCAAAAGAAAACTAACAAAATTGGTTGATGAATAATACCTTCTGTTATGCTGATAATTACATCATATTTATAGTCACCAATAAAACCAGGAACCCATGCATAAACATTATAATCGCCAGCATGTATATTACTGATGGAGAAATAGCCATCATCATCAGCTTCAGCCCAAAACTGATAATTCTGATAACAATTAAACGTAACATATAAGTTAACTAATAGTGTTTTTCATAAAATGGTATATTATAGAAAAAGTGAGCATATACTAAATTACACAATTTTCAGTTTTTGAAGTCACGCACCTTGCATTCTCTTTGCCAAGATCCTACGTCCCCTGGTGGAGCCAAGCCAACATAAGCACTTTTTGCTGATATATAGTCATCATCTATGTACCTATATGTTTTATATATATAGAATTAATTATAAACACAATCAACATGAAACTATAACAATCACATTCAACTAAGAACACACCTATCTCTAACCAATAGCCTTCCACTAACACAACCACGTTCGTCCCACTTTGGGAAATCATCTGAATCAGGAAAACTGTAGGGCCAACTTTGAACTTCCATTAACATCTGTAATTTTGGTTTGGTAAGTGTTAGAAAATGTAGTAGCTAAATACATAATATGTACTTAGATAGATAAAGTAATATTGAACTGAACCTGCAGTTTAGCGTCATTCCATAGATTAATGGGGTCACTGACTCCATCATATGGAGAATTCACATATATGAAAACTGGACCAAATACTCTTTTCCATGCCTCACCAGCTTTGAACTTAGGCACTAGATCTTCACCGCTATAATGAGCACTCAGAAACACCTGCTTAGTTAATTAATTTGGATCAGGAGATTAAAAAAAACAAATCATCACATATGTTTATTACAATTTTTTTGACTTTTAACACAAAATCTGTCACTAAATATCACATGTTCGTAGGTAAAGGTAGATTTGATATGTAGCCATTGTTACTCCTTATGTACATCATGCACAACATATCACAATACAATTTGTCTATGGTAAATTACTTACAGCAAGTGTGGTAGGTCCGACATGGGAAGTTAAGTTTTGTTTGACGGGTCCACCAGATCGAAACTCATTGCTAGGCGTGATTAGCCAGAATCCAACGGCTGGATCCATGGAAATCCATCCATGAACTTGGCTATCTTTGTTGTCACATGAATATTGGTACTTGTCATCCACCTACACAACATGTAGTCCACTCCATAGAATCAATCCTTATGTAGTCTTGAAATAATATCTCCGTCTCAAAATATAAGGATCAAAAGTACATATAACTGAACTAATTTTAGTCCAAATACATGTACGTTTGGTTCTTATATTTTGGGACGGACAAAGTGTATTTTTGGATGAAAAGTGTATGCTATTGAAACTATTCGACTAAGGTGTATTCGATTATTCCATTTCCACAATACATGGGAATTTAAAAGTAAATGTACCTCTCCTTTAAGTTCTGGTTCGATAGGATTGACAAGTAGAACAGCCTCTGGATAGGCAAGTGGTTGGCCTCTAGGTGGTGCTCTATCATCTGGAAGAGGCATATTTCTCTGTCTATTATCTGCCATCGCCATATAATGGAACCTGCACAATTACTTCCATTAGTGCAACTCATCAGCATTCAATAGTAATGACTACTAGCTTAGCCACTATGTGTGCGTACTTGTCTTTTCTAAGCTTGAAAGCAATTCTTGTTTCATCAAGATTGAAAGCAGGCCAATCCGCCAAGTGTTCATAAACTGCATAAGAGTAGAAGCCTGAAGAACCACGAAGCATTATGAACCTACAGTCATACATCAAATACATAATATATAGTTAAGCTTTTTTTCCCATTAATTCAGCAACATTATAATTATATTGTTTTGGACAATATGGTACTTATAACACATACCTTTTATCAATATTTAGAGGAACCAACTTGCCCTCTAGGGAGGCATCCCAAGTCCTAGAGAAGGATAACTCAACTTGGTCCTCATTTTCCACTATAACATTGAAAGTGGTGCCCTTTATCCTGCCCTCATCAATCACAATTCAAAAATGGGATATTTTCCTATTAAAAAAATAAGTGCAAATAAAAGAAAGAGGAGGAACAGAAAGGAACATACACATCAAATATGCCAGTGGTTTTTGTACTAGTTGGTGAGCTCCAAACAAGGTCCCAATACCTACATGACAAGTTCCAATTACATTGAAACAATTTGTTATACTACTAAACTAAGTTTTTTTATAATATACATCAAATTAAATACCCTCTATTAGCTTCTTCATTTAAAACTTCAAGTAAGTTGTCAATGTCATTATATTGTATTCCAATGACAATTCCCTCAGGATTTGATAAGGTGACTTTTAGTATGCCGTTGTCCATCACCACCTGCACATCAAGTTTTCCTTGGAATTAATATTAACATACAACTTCACATAATTAACATGTGCTTCAGATTATTTTAAAAATTGATTAGATGGAACAAAAATCAATCTATAGATAAGATTTTAAATACATGATGATCTTCAATACTGAGTTGAACACCCAGTGGCGGCATGGTGGTACTTGCAAAGTGCAATGAACCAGAATGAAAGTTTCACAGAATGGCTGAGATTTATTTTCTATATAATAAATAAATAAAATAAGAAAAAGAAAGGCTTTTATATGGTGCAAATATTGGCAGGTTCTGAGCACAGCCTATTTTAGATAAAACACTAGTTTGTGTTTATATATGTGCTAATAATACTCTGCAATCTGCCAACAGAAGTTGGATAGTTTGAGGACTTGATATAAGTTGGTTAGTTTCCTTGAACTAAAGAGAAAGCATTCTTAAAATCACTTTACTTAGTCGCCACACTTGTTTGGTGCATACGGTGTATTAGATAAAAGTGTGAGAGTTAAGAAGCAGTCAATCACGTTATTGGAGATTTTAAGAGTTGGATAAGGAGCTTATATTTATACTAATTAACAAAATCGTATTTAGTCATGATATTGTAAAACAGTGCATTATTTACTAATTATTTCCTCACATGACTAATAAATCTGGGAAAAGATGATTGAATTAGGATCAAATTAAGACAAAATGCAACTAATTAACATAGCAAAATTTAAAATGTATCACAGAATTTAAAGTGTTATATGGGATTTTATTTTTCTACCTTCGGAAAGTTTGTACATATCAAATCAAATACACACACCGCAACTGCTTCCAACAACAACAGTACAACAATAAATACAGAGAAGGAAACAAAAGGATAATATAACCATGTATACAATGTTCACAAACAAGTACTTTACAACATGATGAAAAAACTGCACTATTTTGTATAATTTATTTCCCAAAGTTCAGCTAATTTTCTTCATTGAAACAAGGCGGGCCTTCCAAACGAATATAATCATACAAGAAACCCTGGAAGGGACTGGTGCATCTTGGTTGCGTAAAATACATAGTATTCACGCCATTAGTAAGAAGAGAACTCGGTACATTCACATGGTACAGCCAATACAGTCCATGAATTCCGTGTCTTGCAATTGAGTTCTCCCTTCCTATTAATCCAGTGGTAAATATGGGACGCCTTGCATTGGGGTCATTTACTCGAATCTTCACAGATAATATATACAGGTCAGCACAAAAGTTTAGAGGCAACGTACTCCATCTGGTTCCATTTATAAGCAAAAAGTGCATTTTCTAGGTTCATTGAATAACGAATGTATCTGGTCTATATTATAGACTAGATACATCAACTATTCAATTAAAGTGCATTTTCTGCTTATAACTAAAACCAGAGGGAGTACCTTCATGTTACATCCAAGGGGCTTTGTGAGACAGAGAGGGGGAAGAGGGGGTTACCTGCAATTCAGCCAATGTTGCAGAAGCAATTGCAACTCTCAGTTTATATGTACTTCCCTGAATTACACTACTGACTTCAAATTTGATTTGCCAAGTTGTTCCTTCATGAGTGTTATCCTCTCTTTTTCTGCAGTTATACAAGCTTGAAATGTTAATAATGAGTATGTAATGTTCAACTCAAGAAGAAATGCAATTATTTAAGAGGAAGTGGGCACCATAGTCTTCAGCCATGGTATACAAATAATCAAATATTCTAAGAATCAGACCTGGGAACATGAGCGAAAAACCAATCCTTCGTGTAGTCACTAACACCAACTGTATAAATTAAATCTGCATCAGGAAACAATTCTGTATATCTGTCCCACAATCCATACTGCCTGAACCTACAAATTGAGAGAAAAATAGTTCAACTGATATATCGAGGGAACATTCTCATCACGTGCCAACAGAATAAAAGCAGTCAGATCATGACTTCAGTATTTTCATCATTTTATGTTATAATTTGTAACCTTAAAATAGATTCAAAAATAAGAAAAATCATGTGTAGCAATATAAGGAAAAAGAGAAGGAAAAAAGTGCCCGTAATGAGGCAAAACAAAGCTAACCTGTCAGGATGGTTGATAAAAAGCCTATTAATATATTGTGGATTGGGATCAGGAACATAAAACTCTGCAGCGGATCTATCAGGAACGCCTATTTCCCACAATGTGGGGCCATCCCTAGGAGGTTCATATACAAGTTCACCCAATTCAATATAAGAGCCTGCATTGCAACTTTAGTAAGCACATATATTTTTGCAACATTGCAAATTATTTCAACTTTGACCAAGGTAAGGAACCTGGGGTTATCTTCATAAAATCACCAAATCTGTAGTCACCAATAAAACCAGGAACCCAGGCAAAAAGGTTATAGTCACCTGCACGTACATTGCTAATTGTAAAAAATCCATTCTCGTCTGCTCTGGTCCAAAACTGATAGTCCTGGCAGAAATAGAAGTTAAATATTATTCTGCAAGGAATTTTTCTGGGCACCCACAAGCATTTTTGTGATAACCTTGAATCACAAAATTTATACTTTTCAAAAGAAAAGGAAAACAGTGTGATGTCTAACATTGTTTGCGACTTTGCGTAGTCAACTTAATCTGTTAAAGAATGAGATTAATTACATTGTTGGCTTGAAGGTCCAAAACTTTTAGCTCTTTTAAACTACAAATAAAAATAACAGATCATATTGTCAAAGAAAGACTTTAAGGGTCTGTTTGGCACTTTGAAGGGGAGGGGAGGAAGAGGCTTATGAGTAGTAATTTTAGTAGCGATATTGAGAAAACATATCCTCCAAATCCATCCTTTATTTCATTTTTTGATTCCCCCAAATTGAAGGGGTTCTGGAGGTTTTAGTTCCATGGAGAAAAATAAACTTCATGGGCTATGCTCCCTAGCCCAATATTTTTGTTGGTGAAACACTCCCACTTCTTTTTATTGCTCTCTTTCTCCTCAAACCCCTCCTCCCCTCCCTTGCCCTCTCAATTCCCAAATGGAGCCTAAGGGTACGTCTAGATGGAGAGTTTTGGAGGAAAAGGAAAGGGAAGACTTACTTTCATTTCTAAATTAAGGATATTATAGAATGTTTCTAAAAACAAATAAAGGGTGACTGAAATGTTATATGATCGTCTATCATGTTATTCCTTCAATTTTTTAAAAATTCCAAATATTTATCATCATAAAAACTTAGCCTTCCAAAACTTTCCCCGCCAAACCCTCCATCCAAAAGAGATAACTAACATCAACTTATCTGTTACTACAGAGCAAAGAAAAGTTTAATATGCCCACCCTCATCCCAAATGGATGGAAAAAGTGACAGTGCAAGCTAAAAAAGTACAGCTCATGAAACTAAACTACTAGGTTACAACAAGTGAGGCAAGAACACCTTGCATTCTCTTTGCCATGACCCTGCATCTCCCGGTGGGGCCAGACCAACATAAGCACCATTTGCTGATATTAAATCAGTGCTGATATACCTATTAGAGAAAAACAAAACAACCATAATCATGCTGCTGCTCAGCAAATGATTAATTATTCATTTATTTTAAGAAGTATTCCAGGCCTTCAATGAATTGAGAAACGTTTACTTTTTCATATAACAAAAAGATGTTAATAAATAAATCATAGCATTTATGTACTCGAAAAAAATTGTTGTACTTCGCAGCACTAAACTTGAATGGCAACAGAATTAAGAAAACTATGCCTGTGTCCAGACATGCCCCAATATAACAGTAACTTACACAGTCAATATGAAAAATAAAAACCTGAAGAACAAGGTAGGAAATTCATGCATGCGTACCTGTCTAAGACAAGTAACCTGCCACTGACGTTTCCCCGTTGATCAGATTTTAAAAAATCTTCTGAAGCTGGGAAAAAATATGGCCAACTTTGAACTTCATTCATCATCTGAATATCAATTCAAATCAGTTCTTAATTTACAATCCAACTGTATTATATTTATACCATCGACCTGCAAACAGAAAAAGTCAAGAGACACATAATATCTATACCTGTATTTTTGCATCCTCCCATAGCCAGAGTGGATCATCACCAATCGAGCCAGAATTAAGATAAATATATACAGGACCAAAAACCTTCTTCCATGGTTCACCACCTCTAAATTTGGGCACCAAATCTTGTCCCGCATAGTGACCACTAAGAAACATCTGATTATTCCAATTTAATAAACACGTGTTATAAAGTATAATAATCAGATCAAATGTTCTCAACTTATGGTAACACAGTATCATAGCCATGCAGGAAAACTATCATCACAGTCTGAGTTCATTCACTTACTGCAAGTGTGGTGGGTCCGACGTGTGAGGTCAAATTCTGTTTGAAGGGTCCACCCGATCGAAATTCATCACTAGGTGTGATCTGCCAGAATCCTACAGGTGGACTGAAAGATATCCACCCATGGACTCGATTATCTATGTTTTTACATGAATATTGATACTTGTCATCCACCTGTAATAATGAAAATCAAATGAGAACATAATAGGATAGTTCATACACACTTGATCCATGCAAGGGAAATCATTTCTATTTCCTCTTCAACTAGTCATGCGAAAAAAGAAGTTGACACTGAAAACTTGCCAAGTTCACAAACTACTGTGTGTTTGAACTTCAAATAATTTATTTTCAAATAAGATGTAATTTGGAACTAGTATTAACCCAGAAATCATCATATAAGAATGTGTTTTGTGTAGAGGGAGTAGAAAAATAATAGTTGATAAACTGTCATTCTGCCTGATTATCTGTGGGAAAATCAGGTGCATTTTAGTTTTATGTCTGAGAATTCAATTATGAATTTCAACTATTTCCCCTTAATTATTGCTGAATGAATGGGCTAAATGGTTGCTGCAAAAACTTGGCTCAAGGGAGCCTAAGAGGATTCGTCTTTTTGGAGTTTTTGGAGCAAGATGTATTTCAAGTGACCCTGAAATGGTCAAGGTGGACACAAAGAGATGAGTTTGTGGACTTCAGAATGAGCACGGGGTTCAGATCCTCAAGAGCAGAATTCTCTACGGCACTACCTAGATCAAGTATCTCGATTGTCGGATTAATCCAACGGCTGAAATATTAGACAGAAAAAGATTTAAAAAAATAGTGCAGTCCCAATTCTTCTGGCGGGGACGTTTCACTCTTATTTTCCAGCAATTGGGTACCTACTACCTAGACAGAAACAAAAGGCACTATTTGATAGAAACAAAAAGCTCAATGTAAAATAATGGCTATGTACATAATCAAACATAATTTAACCACAATCAGTTAAAATAATGAATTTGGTGTCTAATCAAACATCAAATTCAAATGTAAAATTAAGCATGCATACATGTCCATAAGACCTAAAATAGTATACTAAAGCAACATAGTTACAACCAGTACCTCTCCTTTCAGTCGTGGATCCTTAGGATTGACTAGTATCACAGCTTCTTGGTAGGCCAAGGTTTGGCATCTTCCTGGTAACCGATCCTCTGGAAAAGGCATAATCCTTCGCATATCGTCTGCCATAGCCATGTATTGAAACCTATATACTTGAATGAATGAATGTAAAAATGGATAAATATCCAAAAGTAAAAAATATTTGTAACCATCTCCACTAATGTTTTGAGCGTAAAATTCTTAAAGATCCAGAAAAAAGGATGCTTATGTTACTCTTCTTCCTAGATTTGTGAATAAGAAATATTTGGAATTGCAAATTATTTGTTAATGCTGGAAAATTATTTAGCTTTTTTCAGCTTCATAAAGTCTTGTCACATAAACACACAGGTTAAGATTTAATTAAAGTAAACCCAATCTCGACCCTGCTTATTGTATAATCAAGATTAGTTCCTTTCACCTCTCAAGGTCTCACCTATTATGCTCGATATATAATCACTTGATACATCATCTCTTACCTAGATATCTATCTATAGTTATTCAATGCTCATATAACAATTTTAAAATATCACATGGCTTTTTATGTTTCAATCTTCACCAATCACCATATATGGTAAGATCCAATGGTTAAGATTTACCCTGCTTCCTCGTGTATAAAAATATCCCACTCACTTGATACATCTCTCTCTCTCTCTCTCTCTCTCTCACACACACACACACACACAAATATAAAAAGAAAAAAATTCAGTTAATATACTTGTCTTTTCTAAGCTTGAAAGTGATCCTTGTTTCACCAAGATCAAAATCTGGCCATCCGCTTAAGTGCTCATAAATACCATAAGAGTAGAAGCCTGAGGAACCACGGAGCAATATGAATCTGAAATTGACCATTCAAAAATATTAGTCAAATAGCTACCATTTCATAAAGGTAATAACACAAACAACTTGATCAAGGACCTTTTATCAATATTTAAGGGCACAAACTTTCCCTCAAGAGAAGGATCCCACATTCTTTTGAATGAAAGCTCCACCTGATCCTCATTTTGAACTATTACTTCAAAACATGTTCCTTTAATCCTGGACAATAACATCATGAGTTCACATTTGCTTAAAATATTACCCTTTGAGCAATAATGTAACAGATAATATTACCAATAGAACACAACCAAAATAGAGGGGTTTGACAACTGGGTAGTAATGATGCCATAAAAACCACTCCCACTTTAATTGTAACACTAACTGGTGGATGTACTTGAATATATCTTTATTAAGAAATTTAACATAGTGAAATAATATCATGCAGTAGTACTAGTAAGAAAAGAAAATAGTATTTCCATACACATCAAAGATTCCTTTGCTTCCTGATGCACTCCAAACAAGATCCCAGTACCTAAACATTCAATTGAAAGACAAAATCAGTTCCTGAGCTTCAAAATTGAGAGCTCCCTCAGATTTCCTCACAATCAATCAGTAAGAAAATAGATTTCTTTCTAATATTTCTTAATAATAAGTTATAAAACACTCAGTTCTTCTCCCCATGGCAAAGCAAAATTGATTTGTCAAAAGAATTCACCATGTGTAATCATTACCGCTACCTATCAGCTTGAAGTGTTGATTACTCAGTCATCAGTTTATTTAAGAATTATTAGTGTACATTTTGAAGAGAATGGGTACACTACAAACCCTCTATTAGTTTCCTTGTTGAGAACTTCAAGCAAATTGTCAACACCATTATATCGTATTCCAGTGACAATTCCATCTGGATTTGATAACGTAACTTGGACTATGCCATTATCCATCACCACCTGCACATGCAAGGTTATTAAATTGGCGATGCGGAAACCATTAAACCAAGATACTGAAGATATAATAGTGAGATGAAAAACAACATAACAAGAACCGGAGGGGGGTTGTATAAGTAAACTTACATAGTGCTGTTGAATGTGCAACCGTACACCTGGGGCGGACATGGTGATTGTGAATCCTTTCCTTTTCTTTTGATTAACAACAAATCTCAATCAGGGTTAAGTTAAGAATCAATAGATCATATCAATTCTAATCCCTTTACGTTTTAGCGTGCTGGAACAAAAAGAAAAACAGTTGCAACCGATAATAATAAAGTGGAAGTTCTTGCCGCCACCGAGAAATCGTGAGAGAAGGAATGAGGAGGAGAAGCCAACGGTGAAAATCAGCACGTGTCACATACTTGGGAACTTCCCACCAAATATTCCAAGACACAAGATCCAACCAACAAAACATTGTCAAAAAAATAAAAATGAAGGGTTTTTATTATAATTAACAAGAATTCCCATAATTTTGTGAAAAAGAAATTGTTAGAAGGCTTATTTGCACTCTTTGTCTTAAATTCTTCCGTACCCATTTTAATTTGGAAGGGTATTATACCTTCATTATTTGTCCTATTTTAATCGGTCCATGTGTCAGGTGTGTTCAATATCATCTTTAAGATATACTTTTTTAAATATGCTCAAATTTTAGAGTAATTATGTTAGAAGTCTTTTCAAAGTTTCATACAAATTACATAAAAATCCTATTTGTTATATGCTCGCTATATATGTCTGTAGTTATTCAATGCTCATATAACAACTTTAAAATGTCACATGGCTTTTACGTTACATACCCTCTATTAGTTTCCTTGTTGAGAACTTCAAGCAAATTGTCAACACCGTTATATTGTGTCCCAGAAGGGTAGCTCGTGTGTTTGAGTGAAAGAGACATTATTGGTGAAAATGTAGGTGTACGGGGTTCGAACCCCGCTCCCCATCCCCTCTAACTACTAACACACTAATTTCTAACCACTTCGCTGATAAAAAAAACTCGTATTCCGGTGACAATTCCATCTGGATTTGACAATGTAACGTGGACTATGCCATTATCCATCACCACCTGCACATGTAAAGTAGTTTAATTACAAGAGAAACCAAGATACTGAAGATACAGTCAGTGGCGGAGCTAGAATGAAAAAGTCGGGTGGGCCACTAAAATAAACTTGTGTTGAGGAATGACGAGATTGACGGCGAGGAACGACGACACGCAACAACGATGAATGACGGCGAGCAACGACGATGAATGACGACGAGCAACGGCGATGAAAGACGATGAATAGTGAGGAACGATGACTGAAGAAGAGAAAACGTGAGAGGATTGTGCAAAAAAGAGAGAAATCGGTTCAGTAATTGCTGGTTTTGAGAAGAGGATGAAAGCTGATTTGGTTTTCTATTTCTTCTTCTTTTTCTCTTCTCTGCGCGTGAGAGTTGAAACGAGAAAAAGAAGTATCTAATTAACTGATGATGCGCTGTCAAGTTGTGAGAAAAAGAGAATTTGTGTGGCTCTTTTAAAAAAATAAGGGTATTTAAGTAATTTTTCCTATATGAAAAAAAAATTGTTTTTTTTACTGGGTGGGCCGTGGCCCTGCTGGGCCACCCCCTGCCTCCGCCACTGGATACAGTGAGATGAAAAACAACATAACGATAACCAGGAGGAGGGGTGTATATGTAAACTTAGATAGTGCTGTTGGATGTGCGTGCAACCGTGATTGTGAATCCTTTCCTCTTCTTTTCTTTTATTAATTTTTCTTTCATAATATAAAATTGTATCGGAACAATTAATTTTCAGTTTATATACAATTTATTTATAAAATTAAAGAACCAAATTCAGACTAACCACGCACCCAAAATCTGAGAGAGAAACCATATTATATATACCCTTGGGTTCCTCTCCCTCCAAAAAATGTCTTGGCTTTCTTTCAAACGATAGATAGATAGCTAGCCAAACCCAAACGTTAACGTACGTTAATCAAACTCAGAGGAAGAAGCGAAGAAGGCAAGAATGGAGACGATGGGACTATTCCGTAAGACGACTATCGGAAAATGCCTGATGGATTCATTGGACGAGATGGTAAATAACGGAACTCTCAAACCCGAGCTTGCAATTCAGGTTCTTCTTCAGTTCGATAAGTCTATGGCTGAAGCTGTCAAAATGCACGCCACCCACACCTTCTCCATCAAGGTAACCGCAATTATCATTAATTAAACAAACTAGGATACAATTATCATTCATTAATTACTGTATCATTATTATGAAACCAAAGAATGCAGCAATAATAAGTTTTTTTCCTCTTTATTCAGGGCCATATACACTGGTACAAATACTGTGACCATGTTTGGACCTTCGCATTACGTGATGCATTGATCAAGATTCCATTACCCAAAGAGAATCCCAAACAAAAAAGAAGTTTCCGCGAAGACAAGATTGGCACGATCAAAGTAGTCGCAATGGATTCTGCATTGTTCAAATAATTGTCACCATTTTTTTTCTTTATCTACTGCATCCTACTATATGTAAATGATGACAAGACAATTGTCACACTTGATCTTGATATTCTTGAAGGAACTAGGGAAGGATTATAGTATAGAAGATTTAAAAACCATCTCCATCTTCATATCTTTAGTTAGTTGCTTTTTTTTGGTCAAGTAGTGAATTCTGTTACAAACTTTTCTTTTTACATAAAGAAAGAAAGAAAGAATGTTACTAGTATGTCATTTCATTAGAAAAATGTATGTACCTATTTGCAATTTTTGAAATTTCTTAAACAAGTTGAGATCAAACTGTGATTAGTTTTATTTAAATCATTGCTAAAATATGTCGAAATACTATCATATATAGTGTCGCGATGTGACCCTCGTGTTTTGCTTTTAGACTGAATGCGACCCTTGTGTTAATTATAATGTCGTCTTTTCAACAATTTTGACTATAATTTATGTTGATTGTCTTTCGAGCTAACTCTATCTTGTTTTAAAAAGACTCGATATTTATTTGATTTGTGGAGCATCAAATTTGCTAAATTTGGGAACGAGTTAAACGAGTTAGGGTTTAAATAATTGACTCGGTCAAAATAATTTGCATATAGGGCATAAAAGATCACTAGTAGTTATGTTGATATGGGACGCAAGTTATGTTATGACTCACCATGTCCATGCATATGATCAAGATTGAACTATCGAATCGTAGTGCTGCTAGTTGAGACGACGCAACGGTAAAGAAAATTCATTAGCAAAAGCATCCATTGGGATATTACAAAATCAATGTTGATGGATCTCACTATCCATCCTCGAGTTGCTCAACTTATTGGGGCCTAAGTCAAAATATATTTAAAGTGGACTCTATTGTTGTAACAAGTTTCTTTCTTATGCTTGGGAGTCTCTCTATATTCATTTTATGAGGGGTTTGAGAGGGTGTCCAATCATGTGCTAGAACTAATAGGAACACTACTAGAAATATCGGTATTACCTGCGGAAATTTTGCATGAAATATCTGAGAACTTTCCTTCAGGTTTACTAAATATGTAGAATGTTTGTTGCGGAATGGAGTTGGCTGGCAAGTTCGCAGATAATATTTGATTTTCCCGCGGAATTTTCTATGTGGGAATCGAACTCGTGAGTTGAAGCAAACAAAAAGACTTTTCACCACTGGACCAGCCATCATTACTGAAAATTGAGTGGTGCAATAATTTTAAAACTTTTACAAATCTGAAAAAAAATTATTATTATTTTTTTAAAATCTTTTTATTTTTACGAATTGCACAAAACAGAAATTACGAGATCGTGACCCAGAAATTGAAATCCCTAACACGCACGATTCACTCTCCACTCTCACTCTTCACTCTTCACTCTCCATTCATCGTTTCCTCTCTAGTCATCGTACGATTCATCCCTGACACGCACGCAACATCTCCCATCAGGAATTGAAATCCCTAACCATGTGAACCAGATCGTTTCATCCCTAACATTGTGAAATCAGCACCGTGTGAAATCAACCATGTGAACCAGATCATTTCCGTGCTCTTCTTCTCACTCATCGCCTTCGAGAAATCAACAATCGTGAACAAGAAATCAACAGATCGTGAACCAGAAATCAACAATCGTGAACCAGAATTCAACAGATCGTTCCTCGTTCCTCGTTTCCGTGCTCACTTTCAAACCTAGAAATCAACAATCGATCAATCAATTGCGTTTTCATCTTCTGAGGTAACCTTTTTTCTTCAACATTTTGAGTAATTTGAAAATCTACTGATTGTATTTATCAACTCGTTTTATAATGTTCACTTAATTAGAATCCGTGTTGTTGATTTTTGGTTTTAAATCCCTTATAAGATATTTTCATAATGTCTGTTTTGTGTAGCCCCTTTGTATCAGATTTGATGTTCCCTGCAATTTTTAAGATCTTTGAACTAGGTTTTGCTGCAACTGTTATTCAAGAGTCATTTGCTGTAATATGGTTTAGTTTTGAGACTTCTGTATATAGTACTCATAGAGTCATAGGTCATATTAGATAAATTGTGTTTTGTTCTGATTTGGGGTTGAAATCTGACTTTATTCGGTTATGATGGTTGCAAATATGCTTTTTATGCTTCTCTTTGTTGAAAGTTAAACTATGTGTAATCCAAAGTAAACTGGTATCAGATTTAGAGACTACTGATCCTGTATTACCAGAAGGTGCAGATTTGGAGGAGATGCAAGAAGAGAAGAGGGACTTCGTAGAACAACATATTACTGAGAAAACAGATTTGGAGGACCGTGGTTTGGATACTGCTGAACAAACACAATTACCTTTACCTTTACCTTGTGATGAGCAGAAGCTGAAGTTAAAGGAGGAGGGAAATGTATGCCTTGAGTTAAAGGAAGAGTTCGTCTGCAACAGAGATAAAGCACTTCAGCTCAAAGCATTGGTCAATTCAAATACTTGTTTCTTTTTGTTATTCTATGCCTTAAATTTATAAGAGAAAATTGCCTAAATAAAATAGTGGAAATTAATTTCATGCACAGATAAAAGAGGGGTGTGAATGTAATCATTTTATATTTGAAGGACCACCTAATGTTGGAAAGAGATCCATGATTCGGGCTATGCTTCGAGAGGTGTTTGGTGCTGATAGAGTCCAGGTATATATATAATTCACTCATTTATGTGCTGCAGACTGCAGTGCATATATATTCATAACAGAATAACTAGGATGGTATGGTAATTTTACTTACTTTGCTACTCAATGGTTGGCAGGTGACTGAAGAATATAAATACTTCAACATGAAGGTAATTAATTCATGGCTAGACTCTTCAACATGAAGGTAATTAATTCATGGCAGGTGACTGAAGAATATAAACCCGGTCTTTATTCGTTTAGTCTCCAAGTATTAGTTCTATTTGATTTCAATTTTATGTCTTTAGAAAAATGTCTAAAAGTAATATATTGTATAATTCAAAATTGATCCTAACAGTCCGAGACTAAAAATTTCACCTTTTTGGATAAATGACAGCATTCTAACTTTTTGTGTCTATTACAGGGTATGGAGCTCTATTCACGCATCGGGAAATATCTTGACATAAAAGTTTTCACAAACTGCAGATTTGGAATGATGTCGCATCTCTCTCTCTCTCAGAGAAGGAATCATAGCTTCTTCAAGATTTTGTCTTTATAATTTGGTAATATTTTATTCAATTCTTTCATTTGTTTAAGCATAACAATCTGTAAATTTGTGTTTATAATTTGGTAATATTTCATATGGTGACTTTTTTCATCTGTTATAGACAAATATATATTTTTCATTCTCTTATTTGATTGAAGTATGGGTGATGTATTTTTTCAATTGATCTATGGTGCAAGATTGGTCTGTTAATGTACTTTTGTTGAGAAGAGTATACTTCTAATGCAGAGAGTTTTTCACCCCTTCCCCACTGTTGAGCCAATAAAATCACTCTCTCAATTGTGTTTGATATGTTTGCAAGGTTGAAGATATGCAGGTGGGGCTTACCATAAATTTAAGGAGGAACTCTTAAGTTAGTTCTCTTGGAATTTTCTTTTTAATTTGTCCACCCCCGTCCCTCATTTAAAGCTCTATTGGTGATGTATAATAGCTTCTTATTAGTTCTTGCATGTAAACATTGTCTTTTTTATGAAACATTGAATATGGAATAAAAGGATTATCATTTGTTTTTTTTATGATAACTGAATATGAAATGCTTTTCTTTGTGCAGATAATTTTTTCAACAGAAGGGGCATCTTTAAGCACCATTAATCTGGATGATTGAAGACTATTTGTTTGTATTTGATTCTTTTTTACTTGGGGATATAGGATAATTGTAATTGAAGTGATTTTTTCTATCTAATTGAAGTAATATTTCACTCTGATAGGTAATAAGTTATTAAAGCAATTTGATGATGACTTCCTTCATGACAGTTTGATGTGACTTCATATATGAAGTTTTCCTTTACATCATTGTTAGTCTTGATAACTGAGGATAATACCTAGCTATTTTCTTTTTTCTGTATTCCATCTCATATATATATTCATAAAATAACAGCACAAACAATCATTAATAATAATACCAGTCAATAAAATTTGCTGGTGTTTTGAAGGAAAAAAATTCTGGAATTTCCTGCGGATTTTCGTGCAGACATTTTGAATTGCCTGTGGAACTTCCTTTCCTGCCGAATTTCATGCGGAAAATTTGAATTTTCTGCGGAACTTCCTGTGCAGATTTCCTGCAGAATTTGCTGTAGACATCCTGCGGAATTTCTTGAGGAATTTCCTGCGGAAATTTTCTAGCGGTGGAACGAATATACCAAGTTCAATACCTCAAAAGTATTTGTTGTGCATTAGCACAATGAAGTTCTAATTAGTGCTAATCCACGACAAACCAAAATGAGAGAACAAAAAATCTACTGAGGCATGATGAGGGGAGTGGATGCTCTCCCGTGCTATATACACTGGAGAAAATAAAATGGGACAATCTTGTCCTTTTATTCTATTAAATGATAGATCAACGGTCAGAATTTAAAACTCATAAATCCCTGTCGTTTTGTTTCAATTCTTTATTCAAACATAGAAGATCAACAACAACACACACGTTCCACTTCAAACACATGAGATAAACAACAAGCGTGTTCCTTTTTCGTTCAAATTCTTTCATCCGTTAGATCCATCTTAGGTAGTTGTTGATTAGTTAATGCATGAATTTCTAGACTTATGAGTTACTGTATGAGTTATGAATTTCTAATGGAAAAAAATGACTGCGAAATCAATTTTTTCAACATAAATTAACTCTGTAGTAATCGGAGCGGCGGCACGGCGGCGGCACGCCGACGGAGAATCCTCCTCGTCTTTGTTTCATCGTTTCTCTATGTTTTTCTCTTCATGATTCTCCCATGGTGTTAATTCATTCGTTCTGGTACCTTTTTTTTGTCTATTGAGTTTGTTTATGTGTTGCTTCCTTCTTTTATTCTCATATGATATTACTGCTTAGTTGTTTATGACATTTCTGTGAATCACTATATGTTGTTCAAAGAGAGATGATGCAGTAATAGTGATGGTAATGTCTTGTGTGGTGCTCTGTGAAAAAAATGTCTTCTTTGGGTGCTAAAAAATGAAGAAGATGAAGAGGTTTGGGAGGTAAATGGAGCGGAAAAAAAGAAATTGTAATGGTTTAATCGTGACCATTGATTTTCATTAAATAGAATAGAAGGACAAGAATGTCCCACTTTATTTTCTCCAGTGTGTATGGCACGGGAGAGGATCCACTCCCCACGAGGAGGTACCGTGACTAAAGGTTACTAATTAGGACACAAGATAAAAAAAATCCATGGTAGGAGTGCTACAAACCACCAAATATTCCAACACAATATCCAACTACAACATTTTTCTTGTACCACCAATATTCGAAAAACATCCCAAAAACTGAAGGGTTTTATTAGTTAATTAGTTAACAAGATTAACAAGATTCACAAAGTTAGCTTGGAATATAACATTTTCTTTTCTTTTTGACAAGAAATATAACATTTTCATGTGGTATATAAGTTTTTAAAAGGTGTTTTTTCATCAATAGTTTTTAAAAGGTTTAACGCCACTTTCGCTTTCTAAAGTCACATGAACTAAGGTATTTTTGTTTTTGGACTTGGCTGAGTAGTGTTATATTTTTATCCTAATTTTTTTTTATTTTGTGTGTTTTTCTCAATTAAATGTGAGGTTTTTTTTAAAGCCCCCCTCCTTCTCCCCTATACCCCAATAATTGACCAAACGGACGAAAATACCCATGTAATAAAAAAAAATTCCGAAATTACGTCAAAATGAACTAAACTCGGAACACACTTTTTTTGGATTTCCGGATTTGCCTCATTTTGATGTATTTCCGGAAGGCTAACTGTGTTCCGAAAATACATCAAAATGAGGTAAATCCTGAAATAAAAAAATGGCTTCCGGAATTATGTTTAAAAGTGGTATTTCTGGAATTAAAAATGTTGTTTTGGAAATTTTTAAACCATGACTTTTACCTACCGACAAAACCGTGGGTAAAGGTCCATTTTTAAAAAAAAAACTTTTACCTACGGACAAAACCGTGGGCAAAAGTCCAGTTTTTTGGAAAATTCCGGGAAATACCATTTTTTAGATGATTTCGGAAGCCATTTTACATATATTTCCGAAAATTTTCATGTAATTCCGGAAATCCTTCGAAAAATCAATTCCGGAATTTTTTAAAAAATCGTTTTTTTAATAAAAAAAAAAGGTCTTTTTGGGATTTAAAGCAATACGGGGTATAAGGGAGAATGAGGGGTAAAAAAACCATTAAATGTGTTGTCTGTTTGCCAACGGTCGCTTAAAGGTGACCAGATTCGCTGAACAATCAGATTTGAAACGGTTACTTGATCACCAAGTCGCTAAACTTTCCTATAAATAGAGATATTTACTATTAAGAAAGAAAAAGAGCTAGTTCATCACTGCCCTCAACTCAAACACTGAACAAGAAGCCAAGAATGGCGGCGGTGGAACTGTTCCGGAAGACGACTATCGGAAAATGCCTCTTGGATTCTTTGGACGAGATGATAAAGAAAGGAACTCTAAAACCCGAGCATGCAATTCAGGTTGTTCTTCAGTTCGACAAGTCTATGACTGAAGCTGTGAAAATGCACGCCACACAACGCATCTCCATCAAGGTAACCACGCCGCGCGACTTTATTCTTTTCTCCTTAATTAATTTCATGTTTTTATAAACTGGGATACAAGTATATATAATTAATTTTATTATCATTCATTATAATTATTACTTTTGAGCCAAAGACTGTAACAATAAGCTTTTTTTTTTCTTTATGCAGGGTCATTTAGACTGGTACAATTTTTCTGACGATGTTTGGACCTTCGCATTAAGTGATGCATTGATCAAGACTCCAATCTGCGAAAAGAATCCCACTGAAAAAAGAAAATTCTGTGAAAAGAACATTGGCAAAGTCAAAATAGTCGCAGTGGATTCTGCATTGTTCAAACAACAACAATGAATATACTTATTGAATTAATGTTGCAATATTGTCAACAAGGAGATTTTTTTTTATCTACTGCTACTATGTAAATTATGCCAAGACAATTGTGACACTTGATCTTGATTCTTGTAGGAACTAGGGACTACACAAGGTTCAGATTTAAAACGGTTGAGTTGGATAACCATGGCAAAAGTTAAGTGAAAGTTGAGTTGGATGACCTAAATTTGCAATTTAATTTTATGTCATGTTTTAGGGAAATCATATCTTTATATTATCTTGAATTTATTGCGTAGGATTAAGTTGTTATTTTAAATTATCTTCTGCAACTAATTTCCTTATTTATAGATTTGTTTCCTAGTTTATCTATCTATTTAAGTAGGATTAGGTAGGATTCTTGTATGTCCCTGAAGAGTAGCTCACATGGTTGAAATGGTTGAGTGAAAGGGCGTACGGGGTTCAAACCCCGCTCTCCCTCCCCTCTAACAACTAACACACTAATTACTACCACTTTGTCTATCCAAAAAAATGTAGGATTCTTGTATCCTTATAAATAGGGATTAGGAGTTACTATCTTTTGCATCACATTTGTCAAAATAATAATAATAATAATAATATTTTGCATCACATTATAATCCATAATATCCTGGTAATATCATAATCAGATGGGATTTTTTTTTGTACCCCACCCATTTGAACCTATACCCCCCCCCCCCCCCCCCTCCCACCTTTGAAAAGACCAAAATACCCCTTTACAAAATTCAAAAACCCCAATGATCCCGAACTCAAAAAAAAAGAAGGGAAAATCGGATTTACCCCACCCAAAGGTAAATCCGATTTCCAATCGGATGTACCCCACCCATAGGTAAATCCGATTTTTTATCCAAAAATAAATAAATAAATCATTTAAAAAATTTAAATTATTTTTTTAAGAAAAAAAAAATAGATATCAATAATATAAATATCGGTCTTCTTTGGGTTCAATTTAGTGTGTTGTTCGTTAACACGTGACGATGTTGTACGTCGAGCGAATAATTTAGGCTAAAAAATTAGTTTTCGGGCAACCTATTCCGATTGCAATGAAACCATAGCCATTAAATCCGAAATAAATCAAGGATCAATACTCCTCAAGAAGTAACTTCTTTTAGGACAGGGGGTTCAAATTCCCAAATTCCATCGTTTACTATTTTCTATTAATTTTTTTAATTTTTCACAGTCTCTAAAAAATCTAAAAAAAATTGCATAGCCTTAATTTGGTTTTATTAGATTTTTAGTGGTGTTTGTATATTTTTTGAATTAGTTCTAACTCTTTAGCGGATTTTTACTAGCGTTTTTATAAGTTTTTTAAAAAAATTAAATAAAAAAATTCCATCGTTTACTATTTTCTATTACTTTTTTTAATTTTTCACAGTCTCTAAAAAATCTAAAAAAAATTGCATAGCCTTAATTTGGTTTTATTAGATTTTTAGTGGTGTTTGTATAATTTTTGATTTAGTTCTAACTCTTTAACGGATTTTTAGTAGCGTTTTTATAAAATTTTTTAAAAAAATTAAATAAAAAAAAATTAATATCCAAAATCGGATTTACCTTGGGGGGAGGTAAATCCGATGGCTAAAATTAACAAATCGGATTTACCTCCCCTCAAGGTAAATCCGATGGCTAAAATTAACAAATCGGATTTATCTCCTCCTAAGGTAAATCCGATTTGTTAAGTTTAAAGTCGTATTTACCTAGTGGGGGTGCAAAAAGGTAAATCCGATGGCTAAAATTAACAAATCGGATTTACCTCCCCATAAGGTAAATCCGATCATGTTCATTTTAGGTAGGGGTATTTTTGTCTTAAAAAATCTTGTGGGAGTATTGAGGGAAAAGGTGGGGGTAAAAAAAAAATCCCTAATCAGATTCTCATATATCTCTCTTCTCTTATACTCAATATACCGAACAACCCATCTCTATGCTCATATAGTTAATTGTTTTACAAACTTTTCTTTTTACATAAACAATGAAAGAATGTTATGTTATTTCACTAGAAAAATGTATGTAGCTATTTGAGTTTTTGAAATTTTCGAAAAAAGTTTAGAAAACTACTATTAGTTTTATTTAAATCATTGCTCAAATATGTCGATAAATTATCGCAGTGTCGCGATGTGACCCTGTGTTTAGCTTTTTCGACTGAATGTGACCCTTCTATTAATTAAATTATATATTTGTGGACCTTTTTAACATTTTTTATCATAGTTTATTTTGATTGTCTTTCGAGCTAATTCGATCTCGTCTTAAACAGACTCAATTTTAATTGGACCTTGTGGAATATCAGATTTGTTGGATCTTTGAACGAGTTAGGGTTTAGAAAATTGAGTTGGTCAAAATTTAGGGTCGGGTTATAGGCATGCTCACATGTTAACGTTGCCCCTTGCTCCCCTTCGGATATTGCAGCCTAAATCGAATATATCAAACATTCCTCCCCTTGACAACCTAATTTTCCAAGTTTCCATGGAGAGAAATGGCCAATTCTCTATTAGATTGGTTTACACCATCCAATGTTCTTTTATACACCAAGATGCATCTCTCACAAGTACATATTTATCAAGGTAAATAAATGGAAAACCTGTTATAGTTAGAAGTCATCTTTGGAAATTAATGGATATTTCTTTACTAATAAGGAAAGACAAATGTGCGGTACTACTAGTGATTTTTATGTCCTATCACTACATGCAACATGCAGTTCTTCCCTAGAAACTTTCATGTATCTTTTGAGAAACTACAACGAGGTCAAAGAATCATTGGATAGGCGCATCAAACCTAGTACATGAGATGAGCTAAATTTCCCAGCCTTTGTTTTTCATTTTTGCTTGAATGGAACTTGGACCCTGAAAACATTGGTGTGGTGTGACTCCACGGAATCGGTCCATCTCCTTGGAGGTTCAGTTTGGCCCTTTGGTGTCTTTTCACAACATTTTGATATGGGACACAAGTTAATTACTTATGACTCACCATATGCATATGATCAATATTAAACTATAGAAACGTAGTGCTGCTAGTAGAGAAGAGAATTCATTAGCAAAAGCATCCATTGGGATATTACAAAATCAATGTTGATGGATCTCACTATCCATTCCCCGAGTTGCTCAACTTATTGAGGCCTACGTCAAAATATATTTACAGTGGACTCTATTGTTATTTAATTTTCTTGTATAATACTTATGCTGAGAATACTTGAGGTATTTTGGGGCACTCTTTTTCCTCCTTAGGTCTTTTTTCCAAAGGGTTTCGGCCATTGGAGGTTTTAACGAGACCCCCATTTGTACCTGCAGCAGAGTAGTGGCGGAGCTAGTGTGTTTTTATGAGGGGGCTAAATCTAAAGAATGATTTTTTTATAAACAAAATAAATTTCATTAAAAGAGAAACAAAATTATACTCTCTTCGTAACAAATTTAGCAAAAAAGTCTACCCATTTAAGTTAAATGTAACGCAGTTTTTTAATTAGAATTTACTATATAGAGACAACCAAATTAAAGTATTATAAAGTCAAATTTAAAGACTCTTTTAGTAAACAAATGTGACAAAAAAAAGATAAAAATTAAGTAAATATTAAAAATAACAAGACATAATTAAATTATGGGGTATCAATGACTTCTTCTTATACCTAATTTTAACTATTTATTTTATTTTTGGGTAGCAAGACTACCCCATTTTAATGAAAGAAGGAGCCGCCCTTCAGCACACCACCTGATGCACTTACATTAGTGTAACACCCCAAAGTGGGGTGTTTGTGGTGCGGTTTGGTTCGATTTTGAGATAAAAAATGAACTGAACTGTAAGATAAAACTACATACGGTTTGGTTTGGTTCAGTTGGCTTCCTATAATAAAACCAAACCAAACCAAACCAATGCGGTTTGGATTGGTTCGGTTGGTTCAATTTTTTTCAAGACAAAACATAATTTAAAACGAAGTTAAAATTAACTAATATAAAAAATGGCTAACATAAATCTTTAAGAAAAAATGTACTCAAATATATGTAGTATATAAATTACTCTCT
Source organism: Astragalus glycyphyllos (assembly GCA_963573325.1). Classification (NCBI taxonomy): domain Eukaryota; kingdom Viridiplantae; phylum Streptophyta; class Magnoliopsida; order Fabales; family Fabaceae; genus Astragalus; species Astragalus glycyphyllos. The sequence continues at coordinate 93,990,076 of OY754307.1, forward strand.
TTTAATTTGTTTAAGATAGCTAAGTGTTTACCTGGGATTTTGGTAAACACCGCTGGTCTCCAATTTGGTTAACTTGCAGGATCAACCAGTGCATCCTAAGACCATTTGTGCTTAGAGTTTATAGTTTATTATGATGTTCTTGAATTGTCTCGCGATTTAACCAGAAAAAGAGGAAAGAAATAACTGATTCCTTCGCGCGAAGTTATCAGAGTACTTCAGTGAAGAAGAAGTTGAACGATAAAAACAAGTAAAACGAAAGAAAAACAAATTAAAATTGCATTAAAGTTAAAGGAAATGGTGCACAAATTCATACATTGTTTCTCTGACTCGTTTTTCTCTTGAATGCCGAAGTTAGAGCGTGAGAAGTAAAATATGAGTTTTTGTGACCTTTGTTTCTTCTCAGAAACTACTATTTATACTTAGTGGGAGGAGCAAAAACTGCCCTCAAAAACAGTTATAAAAATGTTGGTAACTGCTCCTCTTTTCGACCAACTGCTAGCTTTTCAGCGCATAACTACTTAGTCTTCTGTCTGTCGAAGCTTGTGTCCATTTTCCTCTTTCTTGTTTTTGTTTTTCTTGAATCTTGTCGAATCTGCCCTGAACATGATCTTTGTCGAAATCCTCTGATCTATGTCAAAGTATAAGTCAAACCCTGTTGACTATTTTAAATGAAGCCTGTCGAAATTACAGGCTAACAAATTGCCCCCCAAAAATGTCTTTTTCGACTGAGCTTAAGGCAAAGGAAGAAAAAGAGCATTTTTGAATTCAATGTCGAAATAGGTTTTACACTTGATCGGAATATCTCACCTACCTGACGTCATCACTGTTAAATGTTGTTGGCGTTATTCCTATATTGGTGTACCACATGGCCTTCCAAGTTCTGCTTTTCAGATTAAGGATTTACTCCACAAATTGGCTGAACTTGCTGTTGATGGAGTCCTTGATGAATCTGTTAGTGACTTTGTCTTAGCTGTCCAGCCTCTTTTCGAATAACTTGCTCAAGATATACAGAAAAAGAGGGATCATGACAATCTTCTAGAGCTTGAGTCGAATCGCAAGGCAGAATTGGCAGCACTTGTTGATGCCACTCATGCTAGCTTTGCCTCCTTGAAGACCAAGTCAGAAGCTGAGATGAATGCTATCGAGGATTGCAATGCCGAGATCAAGACACATCAAGAGAGTATAGCCAGATTGCAGTCGAAAATTCAAGCATTGGAAGATAAGAAAGGAACCCTTTTAGGGTCTTTGACTCCTGCAGAAAAAAATTAAGGACCAGATTGACCAAGAAACCACCAATTGCCTTAAACACTTAGAAGAACTTGAATGCTGCAATGCCACTGTCGAAAAGCTAACCAAAGATGGCAATTTCCTCAACAGGAAGATCTCCAAAGCTAAAGCTTTGTTCAATGACTTGAAATCAAAAGTCATTTTGTAATAATATATATTCATTTTCCTGTCGTAATACTTTAACCATTTTGATAATGATTTACGTTTTGCTTGTAATTCTGACAATGCTCATATGGCAATCACAATTTCTTTTGAATGCCACGTACTTACGCTTTCTTTATCTTTATTCCAACATTATTTTAACTTATTGCAATGTTGGCTTATACTTTTTCAAGTATTTGCCATTTATACACAAAATTCTTTCATCAGCGCCAATCTCTTCGACTTCATATGCGCCGTTTGAATAGACTTGTAAAATTTTGAATGGTCCTTCCCAACTTGGGGACCATTTACCAAGGACTCTATCTTTTCTATCCATAGGTAAGATAACTTTCCAAACTAAATCTCCCACGTCGAAAGTCTTCAATTTGACTCTTTTGTTATAGGCCTTAGCCACTCTTTCTTTTTGTCTTGTGAGCATATCTAATGCACTTAGCCTATCTTCATCTAAATCAACTAATTCATCTAACATCATATTCCAATAATGATCAGATGGGATTTCAAATTGTCTTTGAATCCTAGTTGATTGGAGACAAATCTCTGCTGGCAATATTGCATCATGCCCAAAAACAAGTTTAAAAGGAGTACTATTGATTGACTCTTTGGGAGATGTTCGACATGCCCATAAAATTTGGTTAAATGTCCTATGCCAATTCTTGGGTTTTTGCCCAACATGTTTTTTAATCAAACTAACAATAATTTTATTGGCTGCTTCAACTTGACCATTTGCCTGAGCATAATATGGTGTCGAACTTAACAATTTATAACCATTTTCAGCAGCAAATTCGACCATTTTCTGACCAATAAAAACTGAACCTTAATCTGTGGTGATAGTTTCAGGCACACCAAATCTATATAATATATGGTCTTGAATAAAATTAATCACTGCTTCTTGATTAACATTGTTTAAAGGAACAGCTTCCACCCATTTAGTGAAATAATCTATTCCTACTAATATGAAACGATGGCCTTTCGACGAATTTGGTAATTTCACCAATTATATCCAAAGCCCATCCCCTGAATGGCCAAGGTTTTACAATAGAATGCAATTCATTTGCAGGTACATGTTGTATTCCTGCATGCTTTTGACATTCTAGGCATCCTTTGGCAAACTCTATGCAATCTTTTAACATAGTCGGCCAATAGACACCTTGTCGAAATAAGAGCCATTTCATTTTATGGCCTACTTGGTGAGCTCCACAAGTTCCATTGTGAGTATTAGATATTGCCAAGTATGCCTCATTTTCACTAAGACACATAACTTAAAGCTCTATACTTGGTTTTTCTATCGGTTATCCCTGTTGGATTTTCCAAGTAGTTAACAATTTGTCTTCGCCAATCATCATTTGACATACTGTCAATGGCAAAAACTTCAAACACATTATCACAATAACCTTTGTCGGAAACTTCATCATTAAAATTTTCAATAAAATTTTCACTTTCACTTGGAGGTAATTGACTTAAGACTAAAGAGTAGTTCTCTGCCTCCTCCAGTTTTTTCCTTGACAAGGTTTCTTGTGTCATTGCTGTCGAAATTAACTTGTTTTTAATTTCGATTAGCTCTGTTAATTTTTCTTTAGAAACTTTATAACCAGAAGCTATTTGTGCCAGATCAATGGCCTCTTGATTTGCAATACGAGGCACATGTTGAATATCAACGCTGTCGAATTGTTTCAATAAAGTACTGGCAGCAATAAAGTAAGTAATCAGATTTTCCTTAATGCACTTGTATTCTTTCATTAATTGTTTGATTACTAATTCAGAATCACCTCTAATTTCGATTTGTTTGGCCCCCAAGTTTAACAGAATTTCAAGTCCTGCTACTAAGGCTTCATATTCAGCCTCATTATTGGAGCAACTTTCTTTAATTTTATACTTGTATTTAGTTGGAATCCCTTTAGGTGAAATGATTAACATCCCAACACCAGACCCATTTTTATGGCTGGAGCCATCGAAGTACAATTTCCAAGGTCGAAGGTGCACAAAGTTAATTTCTGATTCAGCTATTGAATGATCAGCAATGAAATCCGCAACGACTTGGCCTTTGATAGCCTTTAAAGGTTGGAATGTTAATGAATACTCAGATAAAGCTAAAGCCCATTTGCCTATTCTACTATGTAGGATTGGTTTCGACAGCATATGTTTAATAATATCAAAGTGGGAATAAACATACACATCAACAGGCTTAATATATTGCTTTAACTTAGTACAAGAGAAATACAAGCATAAACACAATTTTTCAATAGGGTGATATCTAGTTTCAGAATCATTTAAAACCCTACTGAGGTAATATATGACCCTTTCTACACCATTTTCATCCTCTTGTGCTAACATGCTACCTATTGACAATTCTGATGTTGCTATAAACAATTTCATTGTCTTATTTCTAATAGGAGGCAATAAAATAGGAGGGTTCATCAGATATGTCTTGATCTCGTCGAAAGCTACTTGATGTTCGACATCCCACTTGAAAACATCATCCTTCTTCAGTCGAAGTAATGGCGAGAATATTTGAGTCTTGCCACTTAGATTTGATATAAATCTTCTAAGGAAATTGACATTTCCTAATAATGACTGTAATTCTTTCTTTGTTGAAGGAGGTTGTGTTTCCATGATAGCTTTTGTCTTGTTTTGATTTATTTCAATGCCTTTTTTGTGCACAACAAAGCCCAAGAAATCACCTACACTTACACAAAAGGCACTTTTGAGTGGATTCATTTTCAATCCATATTTTCTCATTCTTTCGAATGATAGTCGTAGATGATCTAAATGACCATTTTCTGATGAAGACTTAACAACTATGTCATCTATATAGACTTGCATAAAATTTTCTATAAAATCATGGAACATAGTGTTCATAGCTCTTTGATATGTAGCACCAGCATTTTTTAAACCAAATGGCATCACTACCCATTCATAAACACCTAATGCCCCTGGGCATCGAAATGCAGTTTTTGAAATGTCTTCTTCAGCAATAAAAATTTGGTTATAACCAGAATATCCATCAAGCATGCTTAAATATTCGTAACCAGCCGCTGAATCAACCAACATTTCTGCCACAGGCATTGGGTATTGATCTTTGGGAGTAGCATTATTTAGATCTCTAAAATCTATCCAAACTCTAAGTGTACCATTTTTCTTAATTACAGGAACTATATTAGCAAGCCAATCAACATACCTGGCAGTTCTGATGAACTTGCTTTTCAATAGCCTTTCGATTTCCGCTTTGATCTTCGACATGATTTCTGGTGCAAATCTTCTTGGTGTTTGCTTCACAGGCTTCTTCTCTGGTCGAATAGGTAACTTCAACTCAACCACCTCTCTTTTCAGCTCTGGCATCTCATTGTAATCCCAAGCGAAGCAATCTTTGTATTCCTTTAGCAATTTGACAATCTGCACTCTGAAATCTTTGTTGATCTTTGTACTAATATATGTTGGTCTTCTTGTTGAACCATCTCCCAAATCAATTTCTTCTAAGGGATCTTGTGCCTGTATTTTCTTGGTCGAACCCATTGGATCTTTCTCAAATCCTAATGGTTCATCATCATAGACACCATCAAGTCTCTGTGTTTCGACCATGATTTCTTTGTTATTATCTTCTGTGGCTAAAGCAACCATTTGATGTAACTCAGCTTCTAGAATAGCTTTTTCTTTGTTTTCGGCCACATAGGCCGTAATTCTTTCCCATGCATTGGGCTTTATAATCATTTCAAAGTCTATCCCAGCCAGTAGGCTTAACAAAGCCTCTTAGTCTATTCTCCTCATCAATGATTTCCCTTTCCCAAACGAAACCATAATTTGGGTGAAGACTAACAGAGGAGAAGACATTGTCTTGCTCAATGAACCCAGCATTGGAATAAGAGCATGGAGAGATATTTGCCAATTGCTTGTCGAAGGTCTTCTTGGTGATCGTATTCACTTCAGCCTTGAAATAACTTTGGTCACCTTCAATGTTTTCAACCAACCCATCTTCTCTCCAAATAATGAGCCTTTGGTGCACATTCGAAGGGATTGCCCCCACTCCATGTATCCATTCTCTTCCAAGTAGCAAGTTGTAGTTTGTCTTGGAGGGTACTACCAAAAACAAAGTTGGCCTTTTGACACTACCTACTGCTAATTCGACTTCAATGGCCCCAAGTGAATGGCCAGTTTTGCCTTCATAATTAGTGAGAACCACATTATGTGGTCTCAAATCAGTGTCGCATTTGCCAATTCTTCTTAGCAAATGTTGAGGCATCAAATTCACAGCAGCACCACCATCAACAAGGACCTTGTTGATTCCCACATTGTTGACCTTGGCTTGAATGAACAGTGGCTTGAGGTGATTCATCATGCCACAATCTGGCCATTCAAAGACAGCATGTTGCTCTTCGATGCAGCCATTCTTCAACACATAGTAGCATATGGGTTTATATGTAGTTTCCTCGTCGAAATCTTCTTCGACATCATTAACCTCAGAAACCACATCATACTCAATTGGTAAAATTGAGATGACCCCACATAGCACGTCAAACTCTGACCCAGAATCAGCAAAGGAAGAATCTAACTCCTCTTCTAAATTAAGGTCTTCTTTTTTGAAGCCTTTCTTAATTTCAGAAAGAGGAGGGAAAATTCTCTCAGTGTCTGGTTTCCTAACCACTTCAGTCGAAGGTAAGATTACCTCTTTACCCTTCCCTTTGTTTGAGGTTGTTGCTTTACCTGCAGCAATAGCATCAGCCTTCTTTTGGCGTTGAAACCTTCGCCATTGAGTTCTTGTCATAGGATTATTCCCTTTGTAGTTGTTACTATAGGCATACTTCTTGATTTCAATTGCCTTGTTCTGGTTAACACCACTTGTGTTACCTTCGACCAGCTTAGGTGGTCTAACTCGATGGATAGCATTGTCCCCCGTGTGGTATATGGCTTTGCTTCTCCCACCAGAATGTATCCACTTTTCGACAGGAGTACCAGAAGGAGGAACATAAGTACTCAGCTTTCCTCTTCCAGGAGTTTTGGTCGAAGTAACCATGTAGGGAATTCTCCTATCGGCAAAATCAAACTTGGGCCTTTTATCCACCCATTTACCTTTGCGCTTCATTTGAGGCTTGAACTCTTCCAATTCTTTAGCAGCCTCCTTGTCAAAAACAGCACTGCACCTTGGGCACAACATCACTTCTGAGTTGCTTAGCTTGCAACGATTGAGGAAATCAACCAATTCCTCTTCAGCTTTTGGGTACACTGCTTTCACTTTGACATCTTCTTGGCCTTCAGTGACCATTTCGACATCCATCTTTGAACTTATGGTAGTTCTCTTCATATTGGCCTTACCAGGCACAATTTCAAAGGCTTCGACCATGTTGATGCTCACCTCAGTATACATTGCCTCAGCATCAGGCAAAGGATCAGCGTCAATCTTCATTGGTGCCCTTGGTTTTATCACCAAATTTCAGCCTTCCTTCATTGAGTGCCTTTTGCACCAAATCCCTGAAAAGAACACAACGAGAAGTATTATGACCCAAAAAATTATGGTATTTGCAAAAACCTCTTTTTTGCTTTTGTTCTAATGGTGGTGTTTTTAGTCCCTTTGGAACCAAAATTTGACCATCCTTAACTAACAAGTCAAATATTTCGTCGCATTTAGTAACATCAAAAGTATATGTTTTTGCAACGAATTTGTCGTTTTTAGGTTCGACGGGATTTTTACCATTTGAAGGTTTTAGCAATTTACAAGTATATGGAGGTCCAGGTTTTAACTCAGCAACATTGACCTCTTCTTCGACCTCCTCATAGGAAATGTTGAATTCTTGTTCTTCATCTTTAATTTCGACATAGGCAACTTTGTCTTTTTTATTATGAAACCTATTAGTTCTAGATTTCTCAGCTTTCAAACTTTCGACTTGCCTAACTCTATCAGCCAATTGAGCCATATCTCTCAAATGTTGAGTGTCTAGTTTTTTTCTGATGGAATAATCTAAGCCACCAGCAGCCATTTCGACTAGCTCATGTTCAGACACTTGAGTGAAGCACCTTGCTTTGAGAAGTCTAAACCTGTTGAGATAATCATCCACAGATTCAGCCACTTTGCGTCGAACACTGGCCAATTCTTTGAGACTAATTTTACATTGTCCCATGTAGAATTGCTCATGGAAAGCTTTCTCTAATTGGTTCCAATTAAACATGGAATGTGGGGGTAAAGTAGTGAACCAAGTGAAAGCATTCTTTGTTAGAGAACTAGGGAAGAATTTCATCCTTTAATTCTCATTGTGGGCTAAATCTCCAGCCTCAGTTAAATAACGAGCAATATGTTCGACAGTGGATTCACTGGTTTCCCCAGCAAATTTAGTGAACTTAGGGATTTTCCAACCCCTTGGCAATTCACTTTGTAAAACATATTCAGACAAAGGAGAAACAAAATTTGGCCTATGCATACCTAAGTTAAGGCCATTTTGGGCTAAAATTGTTTCGACAAGATTAGCTATGTTATTTTGTGCTCCGAAATTATTTTGTTGTACTTGTCTGACTACTTCGTCAGCGTTTTGATTTCTATTTACCAACACTACATCAGGTGCATTTTCGACCAACCTTTGTATGGGTTGTTCGACAACTTGTGTTTGCCCCTGATTTCTAGGCAATTCAATGTTAGGCCTTTCTAAAGGGATTTCGACAGGCCTCACCGGTTGGGCTTGGGGCATTGGCTGATTTTGTACTCTTGGGGTACCAAATAAATCAGCAATTCGACCCATTTGAGTTGCCAATGCTTGGTAACTAATATTGGTGTCACGTATCAAAGGATTGAACACTGTACCAATTTGCTGGGTTAACATATTAACCATATCATGATTAGCATCATCTATTTGTTGCCTCAAAGCCAACAAAGATGCTGTGGTTAATGAGGTTTGCGACCATAAATGCCCTCTGGGGAAGTATGCACATTATCTGCATATGTTGATGCGTTCGCTTGTAAACCTACCATATCATGGCAGTTGGCATGCCATAAGGGAAATTTCGACCAACCATGGGCATGCTAAATGGCATGTGCCCACTAATCATATAAGGGCTAGACATTCCCATCGTTTGTGGCATAGGATACCATTTCAATAGGCTGTGTGGTCACTGTGGTGGCCATTGTTGATAAAGTGTTAGGCACAGACGATATCACAGCAGCCATGCCTGTCGAAGGCAACGGAGCAGTTACTCCCATGTGGTTACTGGATTAGCATCATTGGTAGACGCATTTTCAGGCCCACTTTGTGCATTTGAAAAACTTGCACTAGAACGTGTCATCTCTGACATAGATTTACCACTTCTTAAGCGCATGCACAGTTAACTTCAAAGGATTATATTAAACTAATACTCTAATACTTGACACAAATGTCCCACCGGGCGTGCCAATTTATTTACCTGGGATTTTGGTAAACACTGCTGTCTCCAATTTGGTTAACTTGCAGGATCAACCAGTGAATCCTAAGACCATTTGTGCTTAGAGTTTATAGTTTATTATGATGTTCTTGAATTGTCTCGCGTTTTAACCAGAAAAAGAGGAAAGAAATAACTGATTCCTTCGCGCGAAGTTATTAGAGTACTTCAGAGAAGAAGAACTTGAACGATAAAAACAAGTAAAACGAAAGAAAAACAAATTAAAATTGCATTAAAGTTAAAGGAAATGGTGCACAAATTCATACATTGTTTCTCTGACTCGTTTTTCTCTTGAATGCGGAAGTTAGAGCGTGAGAAGTAAAATATGAGTTTTTGTGACCTTTGTTTCTTCTCAGAAACTACTATTTATACTTAGTGGGAGGAGCAGAAACTGCCCTAAAAAACAGTTATAAAAATGTTGGTAACTGCTCCTCTTTTCGACCAACTGCTAACTTTTCAGCGCATAACTACTTAGTCTTCTGTTTGTCGGAGCTTGTGTCCATTTTCCTCTTTCTTGTTTTTGTTTTTCTGGAAGCTTGTCGAATCTGCCCTGAACATGATCTTTGGCGAAATCCTCTGATCTATGTCAAAGTATAAGTCAAACCCTGTTGACTATTTTAAATGAAGCCTGTCGAAATTACAGGCTAACACTAAGACAATGTTTAAAAGAATTTGAATTAGATACTTTATTGTAATTTTTAAATATAGCATAACATTATGGATTGTTTATAAGTGGGTCAAAGAATTAATTGGATTTAGGCTAGTAAGTTAGTGAGAGTTGGATTTTAGTTCCATTTGGGCTAGTAAGTTTGTAAGAAATGTTGTAAGTCAATTAACCTTAGTGTTACTACCAAACCGAACGGCGCGGTGCTATGAAAAAAGAAACCGAACAAAACTAATAAGAAGCAGTTTTTTGCGATTTTCGGTTTGGTTTAGTTCGATTTACGATTTTTTATTAGTTTGGTTCGGTTTTGAACACCCCTACCCCAAAGCATGCTATAACCAGCACCAGCTGGGCCGCAAGAAAGCTAACAACACCATCTGCGTGAGTTTCTAAAGACAATTATCACTCCGTCTACCGACCAAAGAAAAACAATAGTAGTAAAGATTAAGAACGAAATAACTGCTAAGTAACACAAATCAATAATACTTTAATTTGTGTAAGAAACTAAGGGTATCAAAGATTAGAAGTTGAGCTGAGCAGGTATTTATTTTGCTAGTTTTGGAATGAAAAGAGCCTCGAACATGGTAAAATGGAGTCTGGTTTTTATTGTTGTCGGTGTCAACTACGCCTCGTACATCGGATCCTACTACCGACCTTTTTATGAAAAATAATAATAAATCTTAACTTTTATAAAGAAAACGAATAATGTCCCAAAACGATATATTCTGTCACCACTTATAAGTAGTTAAGTACTCATTTCGTTTTCATAATAAGTTCTTCACACTATTGTGCGTGGATAAAGAAGAAACAAATAAGAAAAACATGTCTTGCAACACAAACGCATCCAAACGGCAAAGTCATGTGTCAAAGAACAAGCAAGTTGAGGTTGATAGCTGCAGGGTCACTGAAGAAGAGGAAGGAGAGTACGAGAAGGAAGAGTCGGTGTCTGTGACGAGCCATTTGAACATAAAACCAATCGAAAAATGTCGAAAAATGGACAAAGAAGTGATTCTGAGGCGAATTCGTCACCGAAAACGAATGAACAGAGTGCGAGCCGCAGTGGGAGCCATCTTTGGCTCTGCTAACAACACAACAAGCAACGATTCTGTTCAAGTTCAGCAAAAGAAATGGGTCGATGATGCATTTGCTGCCTTGTAAAATACATGATCTTGCCCACTTCGTAGCGTTATGCACCGGGGATTCAGTTCTTGCCCTCTTACCTTTTGATTTGGGCTTGGTGTATATATATATAACTTACTGGATCTCCTTCCTCTTGGTTTCTGCTAGTTCCTCCTTAGCAAGTATTGGATGTTGTTCTATAGAATATAAAAAGCTTGTATTCTTCGTATCTGTTTTAGTTGAAGAATTTTAAAATAAATTAGTGATAAATGGTCACATTCAAATGCATGGAATTTCTTGTAATGGAATCTCTATTTTTTTTCTCAATACTTTTTATGGAAATTAAGAAATTAATTAATAATTTATTCCATTTGTTCGAGAGAAGAGTGTTATATCTGCATTTTGGGCTAGGCCGAACAAATGTCATTGCCCAACTTAATTTTATAAAGCTGGGCAATGATTCTTTTAATGGAACCCGAAAGCAATTGATTAATTAATAATTTAATGGTTAATATTATAATTTTAGATTTATCAATATAATAAATAGCAGGTTTGCCCGAGAGGTTAAGGGGGAAGACTTAAGATCTTCTGCACATAAGTGCGCGTGGGTTCGAACCCCACAGCCTGCATTTTTTTATAAATTAACATTATTTATTTATTTATTTGTTTTACAGATGCAAATTAACCGGTTCCTGTTTTGATATTCTATTGCTAACAATCTACTATATCTCTTAATCGAGTATTTTTTTAAATCCAGTGACAATTTGCATCTGTGAATTGACATATATGGTCGTACTTTACAGAATAAATGTGAATACTTCATATAATCAGGTAATAGCATTGAATTTTCATATCATACTCCCATGAGATTCCATTACAGTACTACTACGGAATAATATATTTTTAGAGTTGAGTTATTAACCTGATCAGTTAAGAAAATGTTAAAAGTGTCAATTTTTTGTTAACAGAAACTATTAGATGTAAATTATAAGTGAGTAATATATCTACAAAATTTTAAAAATATAGTGTTTGTTTAAAAAAGTATGCAACAAATAATTATTCGCGTTGGTTCGTCAAAAAAAAAAAGTTAATTCCCATCTTTGCAGGCCAAAAAAAAAATCCGATGATAGATCCATAAGAGAGGAGGAGCCCAGCTAAAAAATAAAGCACATGTCAATCTTCATATGCTGAATTTTATCTAACCCTTAAAAAAAATGCCTCGATGTCTATAAATACAATTTATGTCCAATATCTCTATCCATCAAGTTATTATTTCAAATAAATAAAGCATCCTTAGCTCTTGAAAAATCCTCAACTTTCTTTCCCAAGTGGCTCAACACTTCATACATTTCTCCTGAATATGAACAACACTTATCAGAAGCAACAAACTTGTGGATGGTTTGATCAATTTCTATGAAACTCCAACCAGAAATGACCAACACTCTTCTATCATTCATCAGTTTTCTTACCTTGGAAACACCTTCCCACCTACCCATACTTGCATACATGTTCGCCAAAAGGATGTACCTGCCACTATGTTCAGGCTCAAACTCAACCAAGTACTTGCCAACTTTCTGCCCCAATTCAAAATAACCATGCATCATACACCCATTTAACAAAGACCCCCATATAACTCCATCTGGTTCCATAGGCATACTATTAATGAATGTTAACGCCTCTTTAACTTGTCCACTTCTGGCCAAAACATCAACCACACATCCATAATGCTCAATGGATGGTGTGATGCCATATTTCTCACTCATAACTCGGAAAAACCGACAAACTTCGCCACATAACTTTTTGTGATTGCAAGCTGTTAGAACTCCAATGAAAGTTGCCTCATTAGGTCTAGGTCCAACCTTCTCCATCTTTGCAAAAAGTTCAAGCGCCATATGATTGTTCCCATTGGTAGCAAAACCCAATATCATAGCACTCCAAGTAGCAACATCTCTAACTGGCATTTTATCAAACACTTGTTCTGCACCACATACAAATCCACATTTAGCGTAGAAATCAATCAGTGCAGTGCTAAGTTCAAGTTCATGTTCCAAACCATTTTCTTCAATGTAAGAGTGAATCCACTTCCCTTCTTCAAAAGCACCCACCACAGTACACGCATTAAGAACACTCGTCAAAAGAGACCCATTGAGCTTCACACATGCACAACCCTTCAACTCACGGAAAAGTTCGATTCCCTCATTGAAATAACCGTTTTTGACATACCCAGAAACCATGGCGCTATACGTCGTATCGTTTCTGTGTGGCATTACGTCAAACAACTCCCTCGCTTCCTTAACAAAACCGCAATTGCAATAACCACTTAAAAGACTCGTCCAACAAACAACATTCTTGTTAGGACTTTCATCGAACAAGCGACGTGCAAGTTGTATTGCTCCGTGTTTAGAATACGCGCTAACAATGGAGCTCACGACGTACACGTCGGATGAATTCCCCAACTTCATCGCTTGAGCGAAAACTTGTTGGAGAGAAGAGAGAGAAAGAGAGGGTTTAAGGAGTGCGTTGAAGGTGCGAGAATTGGGACGAACGGTGGTGTTGAGCATTTTGATGAAAAGGGAGAGTGAGTTATTGAAGTGTGAGTGTGTTGAGTAAGAGGTTATCATGGTGTTGTAATCGAAGATGTTTGGAGTGGGCATGTTGGAGAAAAGGGTTTCTGCGTAGTGCAAGTCGCCGCGTGGGGAGAGAGCATAGAAGGATAAGATTCTGCTGGAAACATAGGAGAAACGTGTGAGGTTGTGGGTGATGGCATGAGCGTGGATTTGCTTTATCTCTCTTACGCTTAGGCTTTGCCATTCTTGTAGGAGACGAAGACATGGACTGGGTGAGTTCATTAGCTCTGAAGCTTCATTGATGGAATCGGTGTCCCCCTCCCGTGGCCCGGGGGATTTAAGTCCACAGCAATTGAATTCCCCGCAGATTTTGCATTTCAACTACACTTAAAAGGACTTTTTAGTCTTTTTAATACCAAAAATAAAGCGTGTCTATGATAAGCGCTTATGTGATAAGTGCTTGATTAAACGGTTTTAGGGGGTTGTGTCTTGTTGTGTGTCTATGTGCATCTTGTCGTGTGTCTAGGATCCACGTAACTCAATTGAGGCCTCATTTGAATCAACAACATAAATACTTCTGAGACTATTAAGGAGAGCTTATGGAAATAATTTATAAGCCATTTTTAGTTAATTTTCATAAGTTTCCTATGATAGCTTATGAAAATAGTGTATAGCTTTTAGAAAAATATTTTAACATTATCTTATTCTTTACTATAGAATAAGCTCTTATATGATAACTGTTTATGCCATAAGTGATTAATTAAATTGTTTATCCAAACAGGGCATCAACCGATAGAATCTAAGGATGTCGATTGTTTTAAGTTACCCAACACCAATTCACTTAGCTAATTGTAGTCTCTAAGCGAACTTTAACTGACCGTAATTGCTTACAAGTGTTTTTTTAGGTTCTGAAATTTAAATTCTAAGGATTTGTTGTGATAATTCTGATTAGCATTTTAGTTGCGGAGCTTTACCACTAGGCTTGGTATTTTCGTTAGTACAACTTGAATTCCAAGATCTGTTGTCATAATTCTGCAACTTCTTCTCTATGTCTTCTTCTCGATAACTTCCGACCGGTAAGTACTAAAGGGTGTTAAAGGGATATGGATATACTGTAGTCAATTTTGACCATTGTCACAGGAGTCACCCTATGTCTATATTGTGGATTTTGTAATTTAAAATTCCAGCCTTTAGTTATTTCGAACAAAAAAACAAAAAAAGGTAGAGAGAGAGGGAGAGATGGAGAGAGAGAGAGAGAAGACTGTAGTGGATCCATATTCGTGTTAAACACAAGAATTTGAAATACTTATTGATTAAAGAAGTGCATAAAGAGAAAGTGTCATTGGAGCATATTGGTGCACATTTAATCATGGTTGATCCCTTAACCTAAAGATTGCCACCCAAGATATTTGTTGGTCGTATTTAAAAGATGAGCATTATGGATAAGCCCTTGTTGAAATTATAGTGTGAAGAGCACTACAGTTGTCGGGTCCAAACCTAGCATTTTGAAATAGACAGAATGGAAATATGAATATATTCCTAAATACTGAGTTATGCCAATCAAGTCTTAAAATTTGACGGAGGAGGTAAAATCGGCGAAGCCATGCATTTTGGTGTGAGTAACAATAGTGTCAAAAAGGCCACTTTACAAGCCTTTTGGAGGCTTCGATGAAAGAGAAGATTTTGAGTGTCAAGTGATGAAAAATGATCACAAGCTGTTAGTAAATGAAGTTATTTTATCCTTAAGCACGACAATAATTGAGTAACTGGCATGAGTGGGATCACACCTAACTGAGTAAATGATCACAAGTTTTCTTATAAATAGTAGTTACTTCAATGCAATCAAGATTTGTATACTTGAAAATTGCCATATCTCAACACACACAAATTAGTGGATTGACTCCAGTATACCTACTAAACATTTTTACTCCAATGCAATTTTACTTTTTTGTTAAATTTATTTTCCTGCATATTTACTTTCCTTGCAATTTAAAGTGTTCCATTACCTTTTTAGTCAGTTTAAATTTACACAATGTACTTTCTCGCACATTTAAATTTTCAGCATTTCTCCATCCAAAAAACCACCTTTCTCCTTTTCCTTTTTTGTTAATACAATCTATTTTCTTCGCCAAATCATCACATCCACCAATTTCAACTAGAATCTTCGATTCTTGGGTCAGTTTGATCCTCAGAGAGGCTCAAACCATATGACTGTTAGTCATTCATACGAGATTATCAGTTAACTAATTCCACATTCACTTGATATCTTTACACTTTATATATTGATAGATAGTTTAAAAAGTGTCGAACTAAATCTCCTCACAAACAAACAATAACACTTCCGTGTGTTTTACCACTTGATAGTACCGTAAAAGAAGAAGAAAAAAATCAATTTTATAAAGGTGGCTTTTATCATAATTGCCTAGGAAAATGAAATTTCAACATTATTGACACTGTGTTTACACCAAACAGACAGTAAAATATTGAAAAATATATTGTCAATTAACTAGCAATATAGTAGTTGTATTGTCACGGGTGAAATGAAATGCATGAATGACTCAATGAGCGGTCAATTGGAAACGGTAGATTACAATATTTCTCAGTTTCCTTTTATTGCTCTCTTATACCATTATTTTATGCTATCAAGTTAAAACTATTCTGTTAGGAGTGTGAAACTAGGACAAGGATAGAGAGAGGTAGGCGTGGAAACTAGACAATATTTCCCACTCTATTCTGAATTAGACTTGTTAACGGATTTCCTTTCTCTCCTCAACACGTTTCTCCAATCAAAACCCATTCCTATCTCCAATTTCACATACACTTTTCAGATCCTAATAAAAAATTCTTGAAGTCTTCTTGATCCCTTAAATAATGAGAAACGCGTTTCCTTAGTTAATCTCTGCCATGATCATAAAACTCCCACTTCTAATCCTTCTAGTTGCATCAGTCTTTCTCCCTATAATCACTGCTCAAGTAAATTACCGAAAGTGCCACCAAAGATGCGGTTCATCCAAACCGTTTCCTTATCCATTTGGATTCTCTTCCGGTTGCGAAATCCGCCTCAACTGCACCCCCAACGGCGGTATCTTCATCGGTGATTTTCCAGTCCAATCAGTAAACGAAGAGAGTATAACAGTGAGAATCGAAGCCCAATGTAATCGTCCATTCGAAACCTTCCATAAACTCTTCAGCCATAAATACGCACCTACTTCAGGAAACGTTATTCTCTTACAAAACTGCACTGAAACGCTTTTGCCATGTTCTATACCGGAAACTCTGCTTCCAAATCACATCGATTCTGAGAGTTGCAATATCTCCGGTGGCGGCGGTAATTTGAATTGCTACTTTGAGAATAGCACGATGGATTTTGTGAATGATCGTGAATTGGATCGAATTGGATGTAGATATTTTATGTCGTCGATATCGTCGGAGGATTTGAGAAAGAGTTCTGGTGCGGCGGTGTCTTTGGAAGTAGCTACTATTGAACTTGGATGGTGGATTCATGGAGATCAATGCCTCTGTTCTGATCTTGCTAATTGTACTAAAGTTGAGTCTCCGCTTGATAGGAAGCCGGGGTTTCGGTGTCGTTGCAAGGAAGGGTTCGTCGGCGATGGGTTTTTGGCCGGTACAGGCTGCCGGAAAGGTCAGTTATTTTTTCTGCGTTCATTAATTAATTTTTAATTAAAACTTTAATTGAAAGTCGTTTTTATCGTGGATTGACTTTTTCAGGCATTCACGTCCGTGATGCTCTACGGATATAAATAAACATTCATATATTTTTTTTGATCAACATAAACATTCATATTTTAAAATTTCAATAATAAATAAATATCTCAAATTCTACAGAATCTCTACGCGCGTCTTTCTAATTTGTATCCATTAGATTATTAGATTATTATATTAGACATACAACCTTGTCCTTTCATAATCATTTACTTTTTTAGAATTTAAAAATATACCTAACTAATAACAACAAATGCTTAAAAGTAAATGATTATTGGCGGGGAAGAATTATAGCACTATGCTTGAATTAATTATAGCCAAAGGTTTAATTAATTAATTCAAGCTTAGTGTTCACGATTCATAAATCTAATTTTTTTTTTAAACAAATACCTTCTCCATTTCTACAAAAAGAATATTACACTATCAACCAATAACAATTTATGATATGAATGATATATAAGGTAGCTATTTGCTGACCCAATATTTTTTAATGATACAACAATTTGCAATTGGATGATAGTGTAAAACGTTTATAAACTTATCGTGTATATGAATTAGATTTTATGACCTAGTTAATATGATTTTATTGTATAAAAACAGATATTTTCAAAATGTGTGACATATATTAAATTTTTATGTTTATTTGTCTATTTAAAAAGTTTAAATAATAGATTCTTTTATTTGTTCTGAGAAATAAAAAGAATCTTTAACTCTTCTCTCTTGGTAGAATTGGACGTGTTTAATTTTTTTATTAATTTAAACAAAATGACAAATAATTACCACACACATCATAAAACTCTTGAGTTTGAATATGGTAATCGAGCCATCTCTCTATTGGTGAAAATTGTCAATACAATGATAGTGGAGAAAGCATTAATGTTTAGTTGTTTACACAACATTAGTATCTTAATCCATAAAAAAAAACATTACAATCTTAAATGCTTTTCTGCAAATTACTATTCACTTACATTATCTCAATACTCAATAGTACCTTTTCATACGTATACACAATTGTTTGGGTGTAAACATTTTGGTATCTTGAAGATACTTTGTGCCCTCTAACCATATGTTAAAAATTAACTACCTTCAAAATAAAATGTAAGCAAAACATTTATAATTTTATTGTTTTTGATAAAATTATCAATTTTTTTCTTTAAAATCTTTTACTTTTCATATTTCATTGTACAGGTTTCTCTTTCTACAATAAATAATAAAAGTATAATAATTAAAAATAAATAATAAATAACAAAAATAAATAAAAATAGTAGCATAACTAAACTTTAAGACGATAAATAGTAAAAAAGATAGTCAAATTACATAGTAGTACCATGCTATTAACTGGTGAGCAATTTTATTTTATTTTGACAAGGAATGGCATCTTTAAATTTTAAAGTTATCAATCCATACTATTTCTGTAAAAGAATCATCCTATTACTACAAAAAAATAGGTTATTAATCATGGGAGTTCCAACTTCCAAGCATTGAAAGAAAGACAAGTAGGACCCGGCAGCAACCAAGGAGTGAAACAGTGGACTTGAAACATGCGTGTCGCTTAATAACCCGTGATTACCGGGAATTTTAGTCAACCGGACTAATCAATTAGCCAAATGGTCAATTTTTCTTTATGGACTCTCCCTTCCCGTCAAAAATATTTATGGACTTTTCCTTTTTTTTTCTATCTCTTTTGTCTCTAGTATGAAATTTGGGAGAGTCCCTTCCCCGCAAGAAAGGGTAGTTTCACCTAAAAGTCTAACGTATTTTCTGAATAGGACATTTATATTTTTTTGTACCAAAAAATAGTGTATTTTTTAATAACAGGACACCAGTATCTTTTTTGCCAATCATATTTTCGACGAAGGAAACAGTATTAATAAGGATTGAAAATTGAATTTTTCTAATTTTTGTCTTAATGAAATAAACTACTAGAAAATGAAGGAGAAAAGAACCAATTGACTGTAATCTGCTACTGCTGATTTGAAGTTCGAGGTTGACAGATATAGATTAGACAGAAACTCTCACGGATGAAGGAGAAAAATTTCTTAAACTGTATTACTGTGGGTCATATCAATTATAATTATCTCACTCTTTAATTAACTGGATCCAACTTAATTCTGCTTTCTTTTAATTTCATTTTCAATATTTCTGAATTACTAATAGTATCTTGTCAACTTGGCTTGTAAACACACAGCTTCATCAACATGCAGCCCAGCAAAGTACATGTCCGGAAGATGTGGAGGAACAGCTAGATTTATTGTCTTAATTGGAGGTACATACTATCATATGTACATATCTCAATTCTCATGTTTTTAAAACCATTAATTTAAGATGAACAACACACACAATAATTGCTACTGATTGAACAAATAATAATATGTAGTGTGGTAACTGATATTGCAGGATTTGTCTTTGGTGTTTCACTAATGGTTACTTTGGGTTCAATATGTTGTTTCTTTCGTCGACGTTCAAAATTGAGAGTCACAAAGAGCACAAAAAGGCGTTTCACAGAAACCACAAACAATTACAGTGTTCCTCTCTATTCCTACAAAGACATTGAGAAAGCCACTAATAGCTTCTCAGAGAAACAAAGGCTGGGAACTGGAGCATACGGAACAGTTTATGCTGGAAAACTTTACAATGATGAATGGGTTGCTATCAAAAGAATAAAACACAGAGACACTGAAAGCATTGAACAAGTTATGAACGAGATGAAGCTCCTTTCTTCAGTAAGCCACCCCTATTTAGTTCGCTTGTTAGGTTGTTCCATTGAATATGGAGAAGAAATCTTGGTTTATGAGTTCATGCCAAATGGAACGTTGTGTCAACATTTGCAAAGAGAAAGAGGAAATGGACTTTCATGGGATATTCGTCTCACAATTGCTACAGAAACAGCACAAGCAATAGCACACCTTCATTCAGCAATTAACCCTCCTATTTACCATAGAGATATCAAATCAAGTAACATACTTTTAGACCATGAATTTCGATCAAAAGTAGCAGATTTTGGACTTTCTAGACTTGGAATTGGAAAGACAGAAATATCTCACATTTCAACTGGTCCACAAGGAACACCTGGTTATGTGGATCCACAGTATCATCAAGATTTTCACCTTTCTGATAAGAGTGATGTATATAGTTTTGGTGTTGTTCTTGTTGAGATTATAAGTGGACTCAAAGTTGTTGACTTTTCTCGTCCTCATAGTGAAATCAATCTAGCTTCTCTTGCTGTTGATAGAATTGGGAAAGGGCTTTTGAATGAGATTATTGACCCATTTCTTGAGTCCCAAGAAAGCAGTGATAATTGGACACTTTACTCTATACACAAGGTTGCTGAGCTGGCATTCAGGTGCCTTGCATTTCATAGAGATATGAGACCTTCTATGACAGAAGTGGCAAATGAACTAGACCAGCTGAGGTTGAATAAAAACAATTGTATTGTTTCAACAGACTTGTCTTCTACTTCCTCTTCTAGTGAAACTGAGAAGCCACTTACGGTGAAGAAAGTTGGGCTTGGGCCTAAGGATAAAGGCCATCTTATGCTGCAGACAGGGCCGGTTTCTTCTAACTCAATGGATAGGCCCAATAGTAGCTCGCCAGTGTCCGTGCAAGATCCAGACCCGTGGTTTAGTGAGCAGAGCTCTCCTTCCTCAAATAGTTTTCCTAGTAAGCCATTTGATTCAAACTGAAGAAAGATCTTTTTCTTTCATCAAATAGTTTGGTTGTAAATTATTTATTTCAATGTCTCTTAGTTGATTAGCCTTTATGTGTAAGATGAAAACTTTTAGGAAAAATTTAATCTAGGAGCAAGTCTCAGTTAGAGGGAGCTTAACCGAATCGTGATTTACGGTTAATTCTAACACAGGTGTTCATAAACAAGTTTATCACAATAGTTTATAATTCTTGAGATACCGCATTTTTTTTACTGAAAAATGGTTATATCGTCTCATTAATAACAACAGGAGCTCAATACAAATTGGAGGAGTGCCAAATGACTTGTGATTAGCCATAACTAAAGTCGCCCTAGCTAACTCTATCCTATAATAATAACAATAATAATAATAATATAAATAGGAGCTAATTCATCTATCCAGGAAAGAGATGAGCAGGTACTATATGAAATGAAACTATGATCAATCAGCTCATTCAGTTGCTGAAATTTAAACATTTTGATTATTAATTATGTAATAAGTTGAAGTAGATTCCTCAAATCAAATAAACCATATTGTGCTTCAGCAGTAGAGTTGAATACAAGCTGTCTCATAATAGTCTCACATCGGCCACTCAGTGAAGCAGTTGAGCATCGAATGAATATAAAAGCCATATGAAGCGCCTACACAAATCATACCTTTCTCTTCCATTTGGCATCAAGTGTTGTATCTGTTCTTATCGGTTTAATATCTGATATGTGGGTCATTGATCCACACGATATTAAATTACTTTTTTGAGGGGGAGAGTATATTATAGTAGCTTGCCGCCACGTGTCTCCCATGCACTGCACTTTTGCAAGGGAGTGACACCCTACCAAACCTAGTTTAATATTTCTGACTATGTATTTGTCAATTCAACTTTGATTTGATTTACTTCTCAAATTCTCAAATGTAAGATCAAGATAATGTAGATTCATGAGAATGTGATCCATCCTCTCCGATTGTTTTACTTTACTAGTGGCAATTGTCACTTCATCTACAAACCAAAAAAAATTAAGATAGAAAATTGAAGAAATAAAATATGTAGGTACACACCATCATGCCATTGTCATGAAAATTTAGGAACTAATTTTCCCATTAATGTCATGTTTCTTCGGTCAAAAAAAATATTCATATCATATTTCTAGTAAAATACATAAAAGATGAAGTCTTCATTTTACTAAGTTATTTTCAATTTATTTAGAATTTTCTAGATAAACACTTGCGGAGTATTCATATGATTATTTGAACAAACTTAATATCGAAATGAACTACCATTAAATTAGCAACTACATTGCAGTTCTATCTTGAGCTGGAAATGATCCACATTCATACCAAGCTAGCCGCACACTTGCACTTTCAGGAAAAAAGTTTAAATCGTTTGTCAACTTCTGAATAACTAATTTTCTTAATAAGTGTGAATTAGTTATTTTTGCTCATAATTATTTGGACGCAAGAAATACATAGCAATTAATTTTATTATTAAAAAATTTAGGAATTCATGATAAATTTTGTGAGTAATATTATATATGTACCTTTGAATATTATAATAAATAAATGTTATAAATTGAGAATAAATTAAAAAGTTGTAAATATTCTGATTTTTTTATAAAAAAAATAATTTTACATAAATTAAAATAATAAAACTGATACAACATGAAATAAAAATGAAATCTCCAAATTTCTAAATAATTTATCATCTCCTTCACGGAGAGACCTGATTACACAACATGGAAAAAAAATTAATGACCTATTACAAATTACAAGTTAACTTTTTAAAATTTCACCAATTAAATTAAACACTACCTGCATGCAACTAATTCAGCTATCCACCGTATGCATATTATGAAACTATGATCAATCATTCCATTTAACTTATACATATCATCACATAGATCACAAGACATGTAATAATCAATTAAAAGGTTGCTCTCTTGAGAGAGGTGAAGGTAATGGCAGATCCCAAAGGTGACTCGCCAGCCTGAATACCAAAAGTATCATAACGAAGAAACAACTCCACAACCAATAACCTAGAAAACAAAACCACAAAATCCTTCCCAGCACATTGCTTATTACGAACCGTTGGTTCCTCAGTCTCAGGACCATTCGACCAAAGCACATGTTTCAACAAGTTCTCTCCCTCACCTAAAAACCTCTCCCCAACAAATTCCTCAGCCCTATCAAATATCTTTGGATCTTTCGTAGCAAACGGTTGAAACCCAAACAACATTTCCCCTTCTTTCACTTCAAAACTATTCTCATGATTCTCTATCACCAAATCCATTTTCGCTTTCCCATATTGTAACGGCACTGGCGGTTCAATTCTAAACGCTTCATACACCACAGATTTCATTAACGGCATTTGTTCCATCGCCGCCATCGTCACTTTCCCGCCGTTATTTTTAACGGTAGTTCTAATCTCTCCCGCTAAGCGAGCGTGAAGCTTCGCACCACCACGTCCAATCCACTTCAACATACTAGGAAAGAAAATCCTCATACCACCAAATGAATTAAAGCACGTGGCGAATATTAAATTATGACAAGCTTCTTCTTTAGAAACTCCGAGTTTTTCAGCTTCTTCTAGAACGGGACCAGAAGATTCGTAAAAGAATTCGTAAAGTCTTTCGTAATCTTTCTTCACGAGAGAAGGTGGAAGACGAAAAGTATGAAAAGTTGGTTCCTCGATAAATTTCGGAAGTCCTAAGGAAAGTATAGGACTTAGTTGAAACAATGTCCATTTTTGTACTATTTTTGGACCATCGGTTCCGAGGTTTGTGTCGGAAGGGTTAGTTCCGTAAAGAGCACGTGTGAGGAAGTTAAACGCTGCTTGATCATTAGCATCTACGAAATTTCCTTTTCCTTTTCTCACGAGTTCGTTTTCCAAGGTTTCGAAGAGTTTAGTGTAAGATGAATGAAATTCGGGGATGAAGTGAGAGCTACGAGATTTGAGAAGGTGGAAAAGAAGACGTTTGAGTTGGCCGTGTTTTTCTTCAGAGGGATCGAGGTAAGAGAGGATACGGTAACCGCCGGTGAGTTCAGTGGAAGGCATGAAAGTTCCGGTGAAGAGGTCTCGTTTTTCGACTTTTGAAACGTCGAAGAGAATTGGGAAACTTTTACCGTCGAGTAAAACGATGACGTTTGGGTTTGAGGAAATGAAAGGGCCGGGTGGCATGTTTGCGCGGAAAATGGTTGAATTGTATTTGTGTTGTTTGGTTTGGAAGAATTTGTCGCGACCACCTTCGTTGTAGAAATAGTCGAGACGGTCTTTGATTGGTCCTATAATAGGGAGACCGTAATCTCCGGGGATTTTGCGCAATGGAAGTTTCTTGGTTTTGGAAACTGATGATGTTGGTGTTTCTGTTTCTGATGAGGATGAGGATGAGGCTGAAGCTCTGATTGGACGGATGGAAAATGGAGTGAAAGAAAATATTGAGGAGAAATGCAAACGCTTGTGGTTGTTGTGGCATGAAGTTCTCTTGAGTGGAAAATCTGATTGTAGAAATTTGGAAGAGACGGAGGTAAGTGATGATGCCATTTCTGATGAGGGAAGGAAAGTAAAATGATGAACAAGGTTATGTGAGTATTGTTATAAGTGTCTTTGTTTGTTGTTATCGCTTTTTATTGTAGTAGAGGAAGAGTGATTGTGTGGTATGAGATTTTGGGCCTTTAATTTATGTAGAGTTAATGGAGACCATACATTCCATTGAAAATTTAAGATGAAGACTTAGAGACCAATCGTGAAGAATTTGCATTGTTGAACAATTAGAAAAAGAATCGTGTGAAATGCGTGCATCAAAGTTGTAACTCGTTTTGGATTCGTCAAACAATGCAAAAACTCATTCAACTCTTTTGATGCCATGTGCATAATAAGTTGTAACTCGTTTTGTGGAATATAATTAGGGTGTTTGATGTAGACTTCAACAACATTACAACTACTAGGATTTGAGTTCAGACTCTTACATATGTGAGATTCACGGTGGTTTAAGTCTTATCACAAAACAGAAAACGGTGGTTTAAGGTTTTCTAAAGTACAATAGTTTTACTGTAACCAAAAAAAAGTCCACTAGTTTACTACTACAATAATATTCTTATAACGTCAGATGAAAAGTAATTCATGAAGTAGTTGAGCTACCAAAAAAAAGTCCAATAGTTTATTACTACAATAATATTCTTATAACGTTAGATGAAAAGTAATTCATCAAGTAGATTAGCACTAAAAACTCTATTGCAAATCAGATTTCCTGACGTAGATTAGCAACCAAGAAAGCCAATAGATAACATAAAAATTCCATTTTTTAATGAAATTCTACTATTCCTTAATTTTTTATTTTAGTTACAAACGGAAACTTCTTACAAATATCAAGAATATCTCTCAAATAGGAATACTACTCTTGGCATTTTATGAGGTTCTGGGGTGAGGCAGTAAATCTAATCCTTCACCGGTGAACCACTGAAATTGACCGTAGGATATCATGTAAAATGCTATGAGTGGTTAAGATTGAATCAACGAGTATTAAATCTCAACCGTTGATGAATTTTTATACTATGATCATATTTAATGGTTTTATTAGTAGAACTTACAATTCCCTTTATCCGCAAGTCCTAAAAACAATAATTTATTATGTTAATTTTTAATGTATAATATTTTATTTATTTTGACCAAATATCATTGTCATAAGGTGAAATAATTCCCTTTCTCTTGAAGAATGGTGTTGTTTCATTTGTTTCCCCTCCTTTTGTTAAGATTGCTGGAGAAAGTATGTTTACAATGTTAATAGATCCTAGTTATTATTCGCAAGCAAATTGGCACCCTAACACAAAATTGCAATATTGATGATGCTTTAATTTTCCCATATGAGATCTGAACGAAGACAAAATAAATGAATAAATAGCGGAACTACTAAGTGCATCAAACAAATTCAACTTTGCTGTGTTTCTTTGGTATGTTAACTTCTTTCCTTTGATACAACACAGGTTCAGAAATAGTTTTATGATGATAGTCAAGCTGAAACGCATGTGAAAACTCTTCAATTAAGGACCTATAAGTAATATGAATAAGACTGTCATCATCCAAATCATCTGTTCCATGAGCTTCTCTAAGCAACCCCTTGATGCTCCCAACCTGACGGCCGCGTATTCCACATGGGACGATCCATTTAAAGGGAGTCAAATCCGTCGTAACATTTAGTGCTAAACCGTGATAGGTTATCCATTGAGCCACTCGTATCCCTATTGCCGCCACCTTCTCGTTTCCTGGAATAAAATGTCATTAAGAATTAGGGGAAAAAAGATAGTAACAATTTTGAACAGCTTAAATATCAGCATTTTTCAAAGCATAACAAACTCAACACAAAATGAATATGCTCTACAATCTTGATAGGTTGCATTGCAGCATACTAAAATGTTAAGTCTGACCAAGATTCCGAAATTATTTTTGAATAAAAGCTTTTATCCAACCCATTTTCCAGTGGATCAGTAATACTAGTAATCTTGATCTAATTTTGCCACGGTGCATGAAACTAAAATGTGATTTTGACATCCCTAAGGGAAGAAAGCAGGGCAATAACTCAAATCTTCACAGAACTAAGCTAGAAATATGGGCTTGGATGACAATTATATTTTTTTGATCAAAACAAGTTTTAGGATAGTCGATAAACAGTTAGTTATTTGACTTATTTCTGCAATCAAATAGTTCATTTTAATTTATATTTTTGTTAAGGTAAGTTGGGTTTCCTACATTTAGATACCAGCTATAAATACTTCTGTAGTGTGTTCAATCTGTAAATAGTTCATTCAGTTTCAACCGACACACTTGCTAAAATTCCAGATAAATCCTTCTTTTTTCTTCCTTCTTACTTCTAATTTTTCTTGTTCAAAAATTCTGCAACAATGCGCAATTCAGATTTGAGCTCTAGTTAGAATCAAGGATCTATGAATCAACCACAGAATCTTTTCAAGCCAAGCTTTCTTGCACCCTAGGAGAATCCAACAATGGTGCTTGTCACACCTCTATGAATGGATTCGAACGACCACCAGTGAAGCAGAGCTATGAAGAGGGCTTTGCTTACCAAGAACAAGTTGGAGTTTATCAATGGAGAAATTCCAGTTCCGAATCAAGGTGATGTGAATTTCAAGGCATCGGGAGGATGCAATGTGATGGTTTTGTCATGGACCGCAAGAACTTTGGCGCCATAGATTGCTCAAAGAACAATCTACGCTGCAATGCCTTGGTTCAGCGAGATGAACTCAAGGAAAGATTTTTTAAGGAGGGCCACTTCAGAAACTCAGACCTCTAGAAATTCATTCAATTGAACAAGGTGAGAGAAGGGTTTCAAATTTCTTTACTAAATAGAACTATGGGAGGAATAGGAGTCTTTGAGACCCACACCAAGTTGTACATATGCAATAAAATGCAGTTGTGATTTTCTGAAAACTGTTGAGCAGTACTAAGAATCCGAATATGTGATATGATTCTTGAAAGGTCACGTCTTTCCCTTTTTATGCTTATGCAGCAAGGAGAGAACTGATTAGGAAGACATATGGTGATTTGGAGACTCTTGAACTTAACAATATTCACAGGGAAATTGGAGGGTGATGGTCAAAACAATGGAAAAGGGTGATTTGGAGACTCTTCTAATCAATAAGTTTTCTGCTATATTTTCAGCTACAGGTAGTTAGGTTTTCCACTCTAAACTACTAGCTATAAATGCTCCTATATGTGTTAATTTTTATAAGATAATTCATTCAGTTTCAATCAACTCTGAATACAAGACACATTGTTGATATGGATAGTAACAAATGTAATTGGGACTTACCAACCCAAACACCAGTTAAACCTTCCTTCCGTGAAGCCTGGATTGAAAACGTAGAAGAAAGGACTCGAATGACAACCTCCTCAAGGGTTCTGAGGTACCAATGAAGATCCATCTTGTGTCTTCGAAGGTTAATAATGGGATACATCACTAGCTGCAATGGAAAACACATAAAAATTAATCCAAATACCACAATAAAAATAAAATAAAATAAAATAAAATAGACTAAACTATATTTTGGTCTTCTATGTTTATTTTAGGTTATGGTATGTCCTCTATGCATTAAAAGTTTCAAATTGGTCCTTGATATGTAAAAGTTAAAGCAATGTAGTTTCTTTTTCCGAAGTGGCCCACTTTTTTTCTTTTGCAAAATAAGGGACTATTACGGCGAAATTGACTACATTGTTATAATTTATGTAAGATAAGTCTATATTGAAGGAAAAAAAGTAGAAGAAAACATATTGATATAACTTTTAACAGAATGACCAATTCAGATCTTTTAATACATACATGAGATTAAACTGAAACATAGGGGAACAAACATACAATTTAGCCAATAAAAATACATAACTGACTGACTGAAGAAGCATGGAGAAGTAATTGAGCACCTGGCCAGGGCCATGGTATGTAACTTCTCCACCACGTTCGGTACGATGGATATGAAAGGGGGGATCATTGATGTCGAAATTGAGGTTCTCGTGGGAACTAGCGGTACCCAAAGTAAAAAAACAGAAGGGTGTTGGAGAACAATAAGGGTGTCAGTGCAGTCTCCTTCCTTTTCAATCTGCAACTTCTTTTCCCTCACAATGTCTTTTTGTAAAGACCATGCCACTTCAAAAGGGATCAACTTCTGATGGAAATCCAAGAGCTCACAGCTGCGCAAGCAACACACCCTTGTTCTTCTTCCATGGTCGTCGATTGCAAGAGAGGGTAGTGGGTGAGAAATGGAGTCAGGGCAGTGAGGTCGAAGAGATGGAATTGTGGTGAAACAATATGCACTCGACAAAAATATCATGTCAGATTCCTTGTATAGTCACTAGTCAGTGACGTATCGAAGACCCTGGGCAAGCAAGGGAGAAACTATTTAACTTCAATGAATAATTATAAGTATTATCATTATCATCATATATATAAAAATAAGGCTCAAATGTGATTTAAGTTTCTGCAAAATTGCCTTCCTTTGGTTTTAATCCCTGAAAAAAGAAAAATGGTTAGGTCCATGACATTTCCAAACCTTTTGAAATAAGACCATGCTATTACTTGCTGTTAACTTGTATTGCTCAGAAAATAGCGTAGTTCTAGTTCTAATCTTAAGCCTTGACAACCGGTTTTAATATTGGTAAAAAACTTGCTCAGAATTTATATCTACTTATAAAACTTGTTATAATTTTAAGCCTCAACAAAATCATAGATATCAACAAGGCACTCTCTTTTGGTAATCATTAGTGATTGAGCACAACATTCAAATCAATCAAAGTGACCCGAAATAATGAGGATAGAATGCACTAAGAGTACTGTCATTTCTTAATAATAAACATAAGGTATTTATTTATCATAAAAAAACATCCAAACTTGTATCAGAACACTTTCACTATCAAGTTCCCCTCAGTTAAGAATTTTACCATCACTAGTAACCATACAGAGAGATAATGGTGCAAGCTGATGTGCAAAAATGTTTAATTTCGAAATTCCCATTTTTGAAACTCTTTAATATAAGAAGCTTTCATCCACTATCGCAAAGTTTTGAAAATTGAAAATAGGGTTTTTTTAAGAGCAAAGGGGCATATGTATGTGTTAAGAGAAGAAGAGAACTCACTGAGACTCACCAACAGGTTGTAGTCCGAGAAGAGTAGGCTTCGCCAGTCGGAGAAGAGAAGGCCGCGCCGGTCGCGTTGTAAACAGAGGGAGAAGATGGGATGTGACCGGTGTCAGACGTGGCTGTGTGGTGGTCGGCGATCTTGCAGCGGTCCGGCGGAGTTGCAGAGGCGAGAGGGAGGAGCCCAGATCCAGTTGTTTTTCTGTCCAAGTGACATGTGTCAAAACAAAATCAATAGATGTTATTTTAAAATTTTAAAAAGAACAAAAAAAGTCTTAGACGAAACAGCAAAGCCATAAACTCACCACAACCATCAAGTGCATAAGCACCTATACTAGTAGCATGATTTTTTAGCAATGTTTCGAAAACCGGAACGGTCATTGAACCGACAAAGGCAATGGTTTAAGGTTCACAGATTCAACCGTGTGTTGAACCGGACCGGTGAAGACAAATGATAAATTTTAGATATAATTACATTATAAACTAAAATAAAACAATTATCTAATCTAATCTATCTAATCTAATCTAATATAGATTTATACAAATACACCACCAATGATATTACTAATTAAGACATTTGAGAAAAATAACATCTCACATAATTGAGGGGTAAAATTGTAACCTAACCACTAAAAGACAAAAAAGACAAAATATGACAATTTTTTGTTTTTTGCTTTTATGTTTTTTGCTCTCTCTCTCTCCCTCTCTCCTTTTTACTCTCTCCCTCCCTCCCTCCCCTAATATCTCATCTCTCCTCTTTCTTTTTTCTTTATTTTCCTTTAGGGTTAAATATGTTTTTGGTCCCTGATAGGCCGCAAGTGCACGGTTCTATCGCGTAATAAAAAGTATCGATCCACAGGGAGTTTTTGTGATTACCAATCTAATTTTTTGATGGTGATTAGCTGAAAGGAATCGTTTAAATAAAGAGAGTATTTTTGTTTTGTAAAATTCAGAATAAAAGACGCCTTGGGATCATGGTTAGATCACAATGATGGAAATAAATAACCCTTTAACTATTCTCTATCTTATTTTGATATTGTTTTAAGGACAAGGTATTCTTTTGGTGTAATTCAAGCTTCCTTTCGGAATGCAAGAATGTGTCTCGAAACAATGATCAAACCTATTCTCATGGTTGATCATCGCAGAGACCCATTAAGCACAACCTTATTGTCCCAAGGCTAGCAATGCTATTCTCATGCTTTGCTTTGCCTTGTCTAATTCCATTTGTTCCAATATCAAACTTCACCTCTCGGTACTTCGTTTGATATTTGTTTTATAAAATTCAGTTCTATGGAATTAGATTAAAATTCAAGTTCTAAATAAGATAGAGTTTAGTCTTGGATTTGTTTAGGGACCCATCATTGGATTGTGTCCCACAATCCCAAGACTAAAGAAGTCTACTCACACATGATCATAGTAGACAAGGGAGTAGAAGAGAATGACATAAAAGAAAATGACATAAAAATAAATAACAGAATGTAAATGACAAGAATGTAAAGAAAGCAATAGAGAACTGAAATGTAAAAGTGCTAGAAGATAAATGGCAGAAAAATAAAGAACAAGAAAGTAAAAGAAAACAAGTAAACAAGAACTAAAATGAGAGTTAAAACTTAGATAAACTTTGAGTGTAAATTTCAAGTATGCAAAGGTGAGATTACAACTGAAATAAGATCCTATTTATAGGCTAGGATCAGTAGACAAGCTGATCAATTCGCATCAAATACAATAAAGACCATAAAGAGAGAAAGAAAACAAGCGAAACTGGAGATTTTAAGGTCTGCACGGGTCGTGCAACATTAGCACGGGTCGTGCAATGTTTCAGGTGCACTTTAAAAGTGACTTTTCAGCAACCAACTTGACCAGCACGGATCGTGCTGCTTCTGCACGGGGCGTGCAACATTTCTGGCTAAAATTCCTTGGCTTTTCGGTTGAGCACGAGTTGTGGCACGGTCCATGCTATATTCCTTGTATCTTGGCACTATTTTTCTCCTTGTTTTGCACCCTCTTTTATTCTCTTCTGATTCTTGGCCTATTCTTCATGCAATGTTCATTCTTTCTTCAATTGTAATCCCTGAAAATAAAACTAATAACTTGTAGTAAAATAGTTCAATAATGGAACTAAATTCCCACAATATTTATTCAAATTAAACATTAAAAACACTCTATTTTTGGACTGATCAAACTCCCCCATGCTTGAATCTTTGCTTGTCCTCAAGCAAGAACAATCAAAACTAGCAAGCACATGTTAGTAACTGCATTCTCAAAAAGTTCGATCAACAAAGATAGCCAAATGAGGGACCAAAAACAGAGGCATATGATAGACAAAATACAATATCACAAGTGAGATGCCAGATGTTTGCCCAATTAGAGGCTTATGACCTGAAAAGTACAATTGTGCGAACATAGGCACTCGCTCACAATCTCTGAGTGTTTAAGGGACTTGGGAAATATTTCGCTCAAGTTTCAACCAATGTTCATTGCCATAGGTTTGTAAGTTGACCAATATCTCTACTAAAAAGTTCACAAACACGCGAAAGATGGGATCCATTTGGTTGTAACGGGGCATTGGGGTATTAGCGTTAGGTAGGGAATAAGAAAGAAGGAAAAACAAATGGCTAAAAAATAAAATCAATGATAGCAAACTTTGAAATCAAAATGGAGCTTCTACCAATTTTGCACTTTTTTGTCTAAGACTCCAAGTTTGCTTCCACTTCCATTCTTCTTCATTTCATTCACTTGAGCCCACTCTTTTTGACTTGGTTTTTGTCTTTGAGATTTGAGTGAACTCATTTCTTTCTGATTTCCCTTGATTTTGTCATTTTCCCCCTTTTTGCTTTCGTTTTCTTTTCTTTTTCACTTCTATATTTTTTTTTCTTTGATTGATTTTTCTTTTCTTTCTTTGAGGAAAAATGGCAATACAACCAGCTTATGTCCATGAGATATATGATATGGCATGTAGGACAAAAACCTGCAAATTCAATAGTTGCTCCAATCCGATTCCAAAGTTTACCAAAAACAAAAAGAAATTCATTTCTGGGTGCTAAAGGAATAAAAATATAGGCACAAAGGGGCAACTAGAGGGAAATTTTTAGCAAACACTAACTCTAAGGCCTGAAGAAAAATTCCTAAAATCCTCTGATTCTTTCGCATGTTGCAAATCATTTTTCGCTTCAAAACGGTCAACAAACAAATTCTGGAATGATACAATTTGAGAAACATACACTCAGCAAAGAAAAGGGGATAAAATATATAATTTCAATAACATCCCCTTGTGAAGGCTCTATATCTCACATTTTAGTAGCTGGTTCACACAGAGTACAATTCAGACATGCTAATTCTCAGCTTCCAATCATGACAGCCTCACATTTACATTTAGCACAAGTCTATCATACAAATCAGTTTTGTGGTCCCAGAAAAGACTGAGCTCTATATTTTTTTTTCAAATGCAATTATTAACAAGTGCTAAAAAGTTTTCACATTCAACTTGCAAGAAAACAACAACAACAACTCAAGACATGGGAGAAATCAAGTCTCTATCTTAAAACAGTAAAAGCAACAAAATATAGCAGAAAAAACGAAAAAAAATTAAAGGGAAAAGAAATAAAACAAGGTAAATACCCCCCATGCTTAGACTAAGCATTGTCCTCAATGATTTGCAATAAAAACAACATGAAAGGGGGTAAGAAAGCTCACAAATACTGTGGCGGCCCAGAATTTCTTGAGACATTGTGATGATTATTTTTCCTACAAAAAGGCAAACAACGTTAACCCGTGGGTTGCCTCCCATGCAGCGCTCTTTTAACGTCACTAGCTTGACGAGTATGGTCATTATCCTGGATCCAACCTAGGGATGCTTGTCCCTTTAACTTTCCAGACCATGAGGATTTTTGGCTTCTTCATCTTTCCCCCTATATGTGACATTTTTGTTTCAACATCATCTACCCATGTGGGCTTTGTGAAAACACCTTTTCGGCGAGCACGTTTTTCCACTTTACTCTTGATCTTTTGTGGGGATTTGTTCTCTTTCAATTCATTATGTTTGGGTTTTAGTTCAAGAATTTCCACCTTACTCAAGTTTGTATTGTTAGTAATGAAAAGATTAGAGTTCAAACCCATGAATTCGTACCTTGGAGATGACGGAAGAGGTTTCAATTCAACCTTTGGTGCTTCTATTGGAAGAGAATCAGATTTTTCCTCAACCAGTTCTTCAATATCCAAGTCTTTTATAAGAGGATTCGCATCCAACAATTGTGCATAGACTTGGGCATCTTCAGTTAATTCTTTACCAGCATTGTTAATCAGACATTCTTCCAAACCATCGCTTGAAGATGGTGCTAAAGAGAACTCTTTCACGCAATGGTCAACAACATCAATCATGCAACAAGAGTCCTGAATTGAAGGACTCTCACTACAAAAAAAACGCTTATTTGCGAGGGACATTAGCGAGGGAATAACATTCCCTCGCTAAAACTGACTTTAGCGAGGGAATTAGCGAGGGAATGTGATTCCCTCGCTAAAAGTCAGATTAGCGAGGGAATTAGCGAGGGACCAGTCCCTCGCTAATGGTTAGCGACAGAATTTTCAACATTAGCGAGGGACGGGTCCCTCGCTAAGTGGAGGCGGGAATTTGAAAATTTTAGCACGAAAAACAAGGTGGTTAGCGAGGGAATTGGTCCCTCGCTAACGTGAATCGGACCGTTAGCGAGGGAATGGTTAGCGAGGGAATTAGCGAGGGAATTGGTCCCTCGCTAATTCAGTCAAATTCACGCAAATCAAGGAGTTTAGCGACGGAATTTTAAATCCATCGCAAATTAAAGTGACTATTAGCGAGGGAATTAAAATCCCTCGCAAATTTTTTTACTTTTTTTTTTCCCTTAAATCCGTTTCAACCACACAAACACACAACCACTCTTCTTTCTCACTCAACACACCCTCACTCTTCTTCTCTCCTCTTCACCATTCCTCTTCCCTTCCTCTTCCTCTACTCTCCACCACCACCACCACCACCACCACCACCACACAACCAACCAACCACCCTCACTCTTCTTCTCTCCTCTTCACCCTTCCCTTCCTCTTCATCTACTCTCTCTCTCTCACCTACAAACACAACAACCACCACCACACAACAACCACCACCAACGACCACCACCACACAACCACCACCACCACCACCTTCTTTCCTCTTCCTCTCCTCTCTCTCTCTCTCACGATTTCCCCCTTCCTTCTTCTTCTCTCCACCTTCTTCCACCACACCACCACCACCCACGACACAACCACCACCACCACCTACAAATTTCTTTCCTCTTTCTCTCCACCTTCCACCACCACCACCACCACCACCACCACCACCAACACAACCACAAAATTAATAATATAATATAATATAATTTTCATTAATAGTATAATAATAAATAGCTTCAAAAAAAATATAATAAATATAAAAAAAAAACAAGCCAATCAAATTTTAAAATTTGAAAAGTTGCACAGACATTAGCGAGGGAAATTTCCCTCGCTAATCCCATTAGCGAGGAGGGATTTAGCGAGGGATTTTGGTCATTTTGCGAGGGAAATTTCCCTCGCTAATATCCAATTTTTTTGTAGTGTCTTCATCAAATTAGCAAGTTCAAACGCAATCTTTTCTTCACCTACATTGAATGCCAACTTACCATGCTTAACATCAATTATGGCCTCTGCAGTAGCAAGGAAAGGTCTCCCCAAAAGAATTGGAACTTGGGAGTCCTCCTCCATTTCCATCACAACAAAATCTGCTGGAATAAAAATTTCTCCTACTTTAATAGGAATATCCTCAAGAATACCAGGTGGATATTTAGTGGAACGGTCAGCCAATGTTAAGGTCATATTTGTAGGTTTCAACTCTCCTATGCCTAACCTCTCAAAAAGGGATAAGGGCATTAAGCTCACACTAGCTCCTAAATCACACATGGCTCTTTTAATAGTCTCACTTCCAATGACACAAGGGATGGAAAAGCTACCAAGATCTGTAAGCTTTGGAGGCAGTTTATTTTGAATAATAGCACTACATTCTTCAGTTAAAGCTACTGTCTCATTGTCATCTATCTTTCTTTTCTTAGATAAAATTTCTTTCCAAAACTTTGCATAAGATGGCATTTGAGACAGTGCATTGGTGAAAGGAATGTTAATGTAGAGCTGTATGCACTCCGAAAAATCCGGTTTGGATCCTTCTTCGTACAACGGGAAAAACAATGAAGCCGCCACCAATATTTTAATTTAGGAAAAAACATTGGAAAAATCCTTTTAGGCGATTGGCCTTTTGAAAACGAGAGATATAGGTTCGGGGGTCGGTTATGTGTGGGGAAGGTATTAGCACCCCACACATCCTTTCTACCGAAAGGGAACCTTTAATTTAGTGTGTGGTTTTTGACTGTTGATTTGAAACACTTTGTTCTACTTCTTTTCTTCTTCTTTTTTTTATTTAAGAAAATGTTTTTGAAAACTGGGGAAAGAAGAATCTTTTTGTTATTATTTTTTAAAAGGGTGCTTGACGGGAGGTGAACCCGCTCCTACGTATCCTCCGGTGCGATGAGGAATTCAAAGCTACGTAGTTCTAGTCTTGTTTTGAAAAGGCTCTTTTGTTTTTAGCTTTTTAGTTTTTAGGTGTTTTTTGAAATAAGACTCGAGTGTTCACTAATACCAAGCAAGCAATGGCTTCGAGTGGTTTTCATTACTAACTCGAAAGAAAATAAATTGAAACCGATAATCAAACAAGCAATGGCTTCGAGTGATTATAAGTAACAACGTTTTTATTTTATCTTTTTTTGCAAATGAGGCGAGCATCGGTGATAATCATCTAGCAAAGGCTTAGGACAATTACCACTAATGACTCGTGTTGTTTGGAATTGAATTGGGTTCGCATGTATTTAAGGTTTGGGAGCTTTCATGATAATCAAACAAGCAAAGGCTTCGAGTGACTACCACTAATAACTCCTCATTAGTGATCAAACAAGCAAAGGCTTCGAGTGGCCACTAATGATTTTGTTTATGAAAAACTTAGGGTTTAAGCTTGGAAAAGAAATTGGTCTTAATTTGTTAAAGACATAGTTTAGAAAAGAAGTTTGAAAGCAATTTGATTTTTGGAAAGGAGTTTTGGAAAACTAGTAGAACATTTTCAATCAAGTTCCAAGTCAATAACCAAAATGCAAATGGCTAAACTACAATTCATGCAATGATCTAAACTAGTAACCATTTTCATGTCAAGTTGTTTAGAAAAGAAAACAATGAATGCAAGAAAGTTCATAGATGCAAGCATAGCACATTCATTGAGAGCATGTTATCAAGCAAGCAACAACATAGACACAATATGCAACTTACCCTTTCATGTTGAAAACATCTCATTACAACATTTGAATACACAATGCATGAATAGGCAAAGATGAACCTAGACTACACATATCATGTCACAATACATAGATAGGCAAAGAATGAACCCAAGTTGAACATTTTGGCAAAAATGCATGAATAGGCAAGAGAATGAACCTAGATTGCACATCTTATTGAAGATGCTAGGCAAGATGAACCTAACTAGGCATTTATGACACAACATGTGAGTAGGCAAGGAAGTTACAAAGCACAAGTGGATTCAAACATTTAATGAATCACTTGCAAAATCCTAGGGATTTCACATCAACATTTGACATAAGCAACAATGTGGTATCATTTTGATGGCATCAACATTTAGCATATTTCTACAATCAACCACATGAAAGGAATAAGTTGGAAAGGGCATTTGCCTCAAGTAAGATCATTAGCAAGCCATGAAAAATCAATTTGACATTTTATTTAGCAAGCATATGCAATTAAGGTGTTGAATCCCTTTAGGTAATCTTTAACACTTGGGATATGCACAAGTGCATAAGCGTCAAATCCTCTTACCAAATCATCAACACAAACATGATTTTCAAAGCAAGCAACAAAAACAAGCACAAACCCTAATTATCTCATGAAATGCGACACCAACATAGAGCTAAAACCTCATTTTATTCTTTGAAAGCAACAAAATCATGCAAGCAAATGACATAGATCAAGCTTTTTGGCAAGGATTCACATGATTAAGCAAAGGAATGCACTAAAATCACACAAACTCTAATTTTTCTACAATATGCGAAATGAAACATAAGCCCAAATCACAATTTTATTCATGAAAATGCAAGCACAAAATGAAAATAGCACAAACACACAATTTATTCCAAGAGAGAGATGCATTTCAAGCATCCAAACCTCCCAAAGTGTTTGTCAAAATGCTTGAAACACATCTCTCATTCAACAACAACAATTATATCAACATTTCAACATAAAATAGAGCACTAAAATGCAAAGAAATGCTTGATATGCAAAAATAGATTGATGATCTACATTTTTGGTGCTAAAATTTTGATGATGCTAAGATTGAGAGTATACCTCAACTCCAAGCTAGAATAGCGAAAGAAATAAGGTGAATGAACACTAAACCACTTGAATCAACCCTCTAATCTTCAATCTTGAGCTTGATTCTTGAGATTTGAAGATGGATCTTTGAAGAGAATGCAAGGATGATGAAGGATTTAGGACTAGAATGTTGATTTGAAGTGAAAAAGTGAAGAAATGAGGTGAGGGAATGAAGAGGGGTATTCGGCCAAGAAGGGAAAAGAGGAGAGGCTAGGTTTTTGAGTGTGAATTGTGTGCAAAAACTTGTGAGAGGTGAGGATATGAGGGTATATATAATGTGCAATTAGGTTTATGGGGCATTTAGGTCATTGTGTACCTCATCTCATTCTAGGATTGCATTTTAATTTTGAATCAAGGGTGAGGATTGAAACACACCTTGATGAGGGGCAAAAGAATGCAAAATGAGAGGGGAATGAAGGGGTAGATATTCAGCCAAGCAATGAGAGTGGTGCCCAAGTTTTGCAAGTTGGCAATTGTACTATTGTACTATCCATGAACCTTCCAATTATCCTCTCAATTTTGATTATTCCTTTCAAGATAATTATACATAAATCTAACCATTTTGAGCCATATACAAGGTATCTTGAAGAATATGCCATTTTTGAAAATGAGAGATGACCAAAATTGCCAACAAAAATCCTATCATATAATTTTTGGGAATATTCCTTGTACTATTTTTTGAAATGCTTTCTTGAATTAATTTGAACTTGATTTTTTTTACTACACATATAAAATATGCGCACAATTTGAAAAATGATTTTCTTTATTTTTTATTTTTTGTTCAAAATAATACAATTTCATTAAATAAATTCCCAAAAATTAATTAATTGGATTTTCAACTAGCAAAAATTTATTAAATTGAAATTGACCAAACAATGCCCCTTTTAAATGCCCCAAAATTCCTTAATTTCTCAAAAATGATTTTGAAAACCTTAGAATGCTTGGGTAAATACCCTAAACCCTTTCTCAAATAATGCATCACTCACAAAATTATTTATTTTTGCTGAAAATTAGGGTTTTGAAACTAGGCGGACAAAATTAGGGTATGACAAGAGCTTTTTCAACAAATCAACAAATTTTTTAAACTGCTCATCAAGCTTTGATTTGGCAAACCTTTGTGGGAATGGTATTTTAGGCTTGTATGGTGGTGGTGGTACATAAAGTGTTTCTTTTTCTTTTTCTACCTCAACCTCTACCCTCTCATTTTGTGGTTCTTCTTCCTCACTCACATTTTTCTCATTAGTTTCCTTTGGTTCCTCTAATTGTTTTCCACTCCTAAGGGTGACAGCATTTACTTGGGCTTTAGGATTGGGTTCAGGCTGCCCTGGAAAAATTCCAGAGGACCTAGAGGATGAAGCAACTTGTTGAGCTACTTGGGAAATTTGAGTTTCTAACATTTTGTTGTGAGTAGAAATAGAGTCCACTTTTGATGTTAATTTTATGAGAGAGTCATTCAAAAATCCAGTTTGGTTTTTAAATTCTTCATTTTGCTTTGTTTGTGTTATCACAAAATTTTCTAATAAAGTTTCCAAATTGGATTTTTGAGGAGCTCTTTGATTATTTTGAAAACCAGGGGGTGTTCTTGCTGCTGGTTGGAAAGAGGGATTGGCTGGAGGATTTTTATATGAAAAATTTGGATGATTCCTCCATCCAGAATTATACGTATTTGAAAAAGGATCCCCCTTTTGAGCATAATTAAATTGCTC
Organism: Astragalus glycyphyllos; assembly: GCA_963573325.1. Classification (NCBI taxonomy): domain Eukaryota; kingdom Viridiplantae; phylum Streptophyta; class Magnoliopsida; order Fabales; family Fabaceae; genus Astragalus; species Astragalus glycyphyllos. The sequence goes on from OY754307.1 coordinate 94,029,470, forward strand.
AGAACCATTAGCAGACACTCCTAGTTGATATTCAACACCGGTATGACCAACAACAACACATATTTCACAAGGAGGTACAGCAGGAGTAGAAGAAGGTGAGACAGCATTAACATTAAGTTTTTCAAATTTCTGGAAAAGTGCATCTACCTTAGAAGCTAAATGATCAAGAGCAGAAACTTCATACTTACCTGGTTCCTTCTTTGATGGAGGTGTAGCAGTGATGGCTCTCTCACTTGTCCATTGGTAGTGATTCTGCGCCATATCTTCAATTAGTGCATAAGCCTCTTCTATGTTCTTGTTCATTAGAGCTCCACCCGCAGCCGCATCCACGGTCATTTTTGTAGTGTAAAGCAAACCATTATAGAAAGTGTGTATGATCAACCACTTCTCTAGTCCACGATGGGGGCATAGCCTTAGCATTTCTTTGAAACGCTCCCAAGCATCATAAAGAGATTCCCCTTCATTTTGAGTGAATCGTGTGATTTGATTCCTCATTTGTGCGCTTTTGCTTGGGAGAAATCAAGTCTCACTACGGGGAGCGACGATGGGGCGGCTACGGGGCGCGACGGTTGCGGTGGTTGCAACGTCGTTGAATTCACTTTAATCGTATCTTCTTCCTCTCGCATTTGTATATTCTTTTATCTTATTTTCATCTCATTTTCTTTTTTCCTGATTTTTACTCTATTTTTTAACATTTGAAAAAGGTACTGACTTTTTTTAACTTTGTGCAACTTGAACTTTTTAGGGCGTAGTGGTAGCTACGGAGGCGGCCACGGGGGGTGAGACAATCACGGTGGTTACAATATCGCTGGATTCACTTTAAAACGATTTTCTTTTTCTCTCATCCGTCTATTATTTCATCTTATTTTGATCTCATTTTTTTTTCTAATTTTCACTCCGTTTTTAACATTTGAAGATGATATTGATTTTTTAAACATCTTGAAATATAATTTTTTTTCATTAGCTTATGCCTTTTTCTTTTATTACATTTTACAAATTTTAATGTATTTATGGATTCATAGCACATTATAACAAAAACAATATCACCCCGTGCGAATGCACGGGTATAGTACTAGTTATATATATATATCTTAGGACTAAATGTTAATCAAAAGGATAAATAATAAAAAATTATAGATATGTAATTTTATAACTTGATATTGACATTTTTATTTCGCTAAAAAATAAGTTTTTTCAATTTAAAATTAAATTTTTAATAAGTAAATATTTTTTTATTTTTTAATATGGTATACTAAGTAAAAACAAAAAATACTATAATATTCATAACTCCACACAATTAAAAATTTAATAGTGTTGACAATAGTTAGAAAGTAGAGTGAAAAGGAGAGATAACGAAGAAAAGGAGATGATTACAACCCACTGTTAACTTTGGTGATGATGATTTTCAAGATAACGAATACATAACGAAAATGGTATTTAGCAAAAAAGAAAAATAAAGAAAATAGTTGAAAATATACATGGAATTGAAAGGAAGGAAGGAAAGTACATATGTATTGCACATTGGCATTAGTCCCACATCGGATGGCAAAGGAAGCGAGGTAAGGTTTGGTTCTTATAAATACAGATGTATAGTGAAGCTGTAACGAGTAGAGAAAGTACATATGTATTGCACATTGGCATTAGTCCCAGTCTGGTTTTCTAACCCATGTTTTTGAGACATTCTTTGTAAGAAGCCACATGCCGGTTAAACTGTCCGGCCCATTTCAGTTTTCTAACCCATGTTTTTGAGACATTCTTTGTAAGAAGCCACATTGGGCGGTGGTTGTCAGGTGGCGTTTGTGGTTACCGTTGGTGAAACTTGGGAGTATTGACTTAGGATTTCACAATATTGAGTGATTTTGGGTTTGTGAGCCACCACAACCACCAAAAATCAATAACTCACGTAATACAAACCCCCAAACCCCCAAATTTATCAAGCTTAATCCCTAACCCCAAACCCTCAATTTTTGAAAAGCCAGTTGAGATGGTCTGCGGTATATTGAGGATGGCATGATCAAGCATAGCCAGTTGAGATGTTCTTCTTGGATTCTTGCGGGTATACTCCTAGTTCATTTTGTTTGAAGTTACAAATTTTAATAGCTTTCTATTTCTCAGGATGAATATTTTATAGCATTCAGTTATCCCCCTGCTATTTTTTATAATCACCTCTAAAATAAATTTTGGTGTAGTGACGATTTGTTCTTAAAAATTTAGACCAAAGATTCTTTCTTGCAAGCATGGCACTATTAATTGTCTTGAGTAATAATTAATACAAGCAAGTATACATGAGAGGTTCAACATTCATGATGCAAGAGAAGTATTTCGCTTGTATTACATGAGAGTTATTGATTTTTTGTGGTGGTGGTGGTGGTGGCTCGTCAGAGGTAGTGGCGGCTCGCCGGAGAATATGAAGATGGAGGTGGTGTTTGGAGGAAAAAGATGAAGGTGTTTTGTTTTTACTAGCGGAAAACGGGCACTGGAGTGCCCGTCTTCCGCTTTTGATTACTCTGCTACAGTAGATACTTACGTAGCAGTGGTGTATTGTGAATTCCGAACCGTGTTAACTCAGTCCAAACGGGCTTCACTCGAAAGGTCGAATAATCACATTGCTACAAGTCTCTATGCACACACTCTTGATTTAAAGACTGAGCCCGGCCTTTGGGGCGAAGCCCATTTGGACTTAATTTAACACGGTAGGGAATTCACAATACACCACTGCTACGTAAGTATCTTCTGTAGCACAGTAATCAAAAGCGGAAGACCGGCACGGAAGACCAAAACACATAAAGTTAAGGATGTATTAATGAACCCCACCAATATCACATATTGTGGTACTCCCGTGCGGAAGACCGACAGTCCTGTGCCCATCTTCCGCTTTTAATTACTGCACTACAGTAGATACTTACATGGTTGAAAATTTTTATGTGTCTTGGACTGTGTTGGCACAATCTAAATTGGTTTTGCTACAAAGGCCCAATAAGCACATCGATGCAAACCTTCGTATACACCCTCCTGATTCAACGGTCGAGGTTGGCTCGACGAAGTCGAAAGGTGCATAGTAGTGCGCGTTGAGACATGAGGTGTGAGTTTGACCTTTCAACCTCGCCTAGTCGAGTTTCACTGTTAGATCATGATGGTGTGTAAAGAGGTTTGTAGCGATGTGTTTATTGGGCCTTTGTAGCAAAGCCAATTTAGATTGTGCTAACACAGTCCAAAACACATAAAAAACTTCAACTATGTAAATATCTACTGTTGCGCAGTGATTAAAAGTGGAAGACGGGGACGGAAGTGCCGGTCTTTCGCTAGTCTCTTTTGGATAATGTGATATTGGTGGGGTTCATTAATACTTACATAGCCAGAGTATTGTGTATGTGGTGATTTATGGATCTCAATAAATGACCACATAAGTTTATCGAATGACCACAAACTTAAAAGTAAATAGCATTTTTGTAGGTGAAAATCTACCGATAAGTTAAGTATATGGGTTAAGAGGTGAAAATCCCAAAACGATAATTGATCTAGATGCCATAGTGAAAATGTTTCCTGCACCCTTTCTGGCCTCCAGGGTGGCATGTGCTGATAGGTAAACCCTCCATAGTGCTAAGGGAAAAAGAATATCGAGCAATAGTGTAGAATAAAAATAAGATTAAGATTTAGAACTCATTCTTTTCTGAACATTAGAACTCACATATTCAAGCAACACGTTGAGATAATGCAAGTAATATTTGTACCGCTCCGAATTCCCAAAAGCACGGACGCACCATCAATAAAAAACAAATAAGTAGTTAACAAACAATCTACAACCTATTTTAGTTTGCTGTGTTTACATGGCACAAATTAATCAATGAAGATGTGAATTTCTTCACAGATCCAACCTACAATATTACAAATCATCATTATAACCCTTACTATGTAGGGATACATGGCACAAATAACAAATTAATCCACGAAGATATTGTTATTATATTTTGCACTATTAAAACAATGAGTAAATTGTGAAGGGATACTCCAAATAGCAACAGAGTACCATAATATGTATCCTTTATTTTGGAAGTGATATGTCACCTTAATTTTGACATTCTCTAGTAAGCCAACTTCGATACATATTGCTTTTACATCAGCTCCAGAGATCTCATCCTTATTCATCACAAATTCTTCTAAATTGACATCATCAGCTAATGACATCCTTGTTGAGTGTATCTAAATTTGAAAAGAATGTGCGGTTAGTCATACAATTAAGCAGAATATACAAATATATGATTATTAAAGGTTTAAATATTTGATCCCCCTTGCAAATATACCCATTTTCCATTTACCCCTGTAAAAAAAAGTTTACGGTTACCCCCTGCAAATATAAACAGTTTACGGTCACCCCCTCTGTTAGATTATGTAGTGTATAATACGTATATAAACTATAAACCATGTACGGTTACCCCCTGCAAAATATAAAAAGTTTACGGTTACCCCCTACAGGCTACAGGGGTAACTAGAAACACTTATTATTTGCAAGGTTGATTTTAAAACTTTTTTTTACAGGGGGTAAATGGAAAATTGGGATATTTGCAGGGGTATCAAATATTTAAGCAATTATTAAATGCAGAAAATTCTATATATATGTTAGAAGCACTATGCATTCAGATTGTAGGAAGATGATTGAATTGAATGGGTAAGATTTTGCTCAAGTTTACTTTACCATCACTGTTATTCTAGATCATGGGAATTTCCCAATAATTTAAATAAAATTTAATTTTGCTTCAATTTTGTAAAGAATATCAGTGGTAGAGTAAACTATATTGGTTGCCACTTGTTTAAAAAAGTTTGAGATTTTACCTGCAAGTGCAATCCTGAATGACTAAAGAATTTTATACATTACATTCTTGTTTACCAATATTGTAAGTTTTTCAAATTAACAGTGAATCAAATGTTACACTTACAAATCCCTTAACTTCCTTGAATCTCTATTTCAAAACACCAAGAGGATTGTATTAAAAAAACACACCAACAAGAGGGAGCAGTATTGCAAGTATCACTTCCACAAAAGTTACAAAACTCATTATTTGATTTGATTTGATTTTCATTTATATTATTTTTTCTGCTCCATCAAAATAGAATTGAATGAATGGTGGTTATATACAATTCAACAGTACAACGAAAGAGAGAAGATAGAGTTAGAGGGAAAGCCCATAGGGCCTAATCCCCGCGTCTTACCAATTGCCGTTGTGAACTCTGCTTTCCCTGTGAGCGCCTCTTCTTTTTAATTTTGTCTTTCATTCTGCACAAACATTTCATAACACAAATCACAATATAAGTTACTGTCCAGATTAAGAATTTCAGTTCTAGAAAAAAGGGGAACCTGATAAGGATTTCAGATAATGTTGGTAAAACTAAACATTGTTTGCTGTGTTATTAATTTTAAATGCTTCGACCACTTGCGTGTCATCTGCGAGTCCGTCTTCGAAAACAAATCACAATGTGTGATTCGAAATTGATTTAAAAAGGAGTTGTTTGCAATTCACAACTGCATAAATGATTAAGTGTTTGGGTGCGTACCATGTTGTTGATACCACTCCAAAACTTCAGATGTCTAGTTCTCCCTCTCACGTGTTGGCCTCTCTTAAGTTCGCTTCTCTCATCTCTCATTTCTTTTGACTATGAGTATCACTTCATACGGGCAGTTGATTTTGGGGTTAATGGAAGAAGTTACAAACTATAAGATTGTGAATTTGGTTGCTTGTGAGACCAACAACAGTGTCTCTGTGCTTTGTGGAAAACAAACAAACAGTAAAAGAAGGGCAGTCCAAAAGATAAAGGAAGAGCAAATTAGGAGAAGAAAACAGAAGAAAGATCAAGCCTCTCAGCCTCAAGGGTGAAAATGTAGACCTACCCGTTCATGTGTAAATTGAATTTGATGACCGTGCCAGTTATTGTTGCAGTTACGGTGGGAAAAGCAGTATTAGGTGGTTATTACAAAATATTGATGATGGTTATTGTAAGGGTGTTTTTGGAAGAAAAATAGGACACCAAAACAGACGCTTATTGCAGCCTATTCCATTTGGTATAGAGGTATAGATTTATATAATGGTATAGATTAATTTATTTTTCAGTTTCAATTTGGTCCCCTACGTTCTTTTTAAGTTTCAATTTGGTCCCTTATGTGCCACATCACCAAATCAGGTCCAAGTCAGCCCTGACATTTAAGACGCCACGTCAATAGTTAACTACCAGTGTGGCGTCCGTTAGAAAAAATTAACGGCAGGGACCAAAATGACACAAAAAAAACATGAGGGTGAAAACGAGAAAAAAAAAGATAAAGCGTCAAAGTGACATCAACCCCAGAGATAAAGGGCCAAAACTGCAATTTAGCCTATTTTTTATTTAGACCTTCAAAATTAGGCTTTAATGGAGTATTTTTAACAAAACTTGCTAGTAAAACACGGTATTCAATCAGGCAATCAAGCAATCAATAATTGTACTCCATTTAGAGAGATTTCCACTTTCAATGTCTCATCGCAATCGTGACCATAAAATCAAAACTCAGACTAGATTAGATATATCTATACTCATCACATTCTCAAATGATGCATCAAAATGCTCGGTTCAAGCAATTAAAACCATAAAAATGCACTTTATTAAGTGAACCATATTACATCTTGGTAGAAAAGAAATGTATACACAAACCTTTACATGGAAGCTAAAAGATCTCTCAATTCTGCTACAGAAGGGACAGACTCGGCTGGGTAAATCTTGGCAACAAGTTGGACAAAACTGTCGTACTTATCTAGAAAATCCTTCTGCCAGAGTTAGGGGAAAAGACAATCAGAAATTGTTGCATGCATTTTTACTAATCTACTAGGAGAAATTCTTAGGTGCTCTTGGATCGTTGAATATGTACCAATTCACCTGCAAGCTCTTACTCTTTCCTACTTTAACAATATTTTCAATGATACAACTAAGGGATAGTACACGTTGAGCGGCATAAGAGATAATACCTCTTACTATGGTATTATTGCCCCCTTTCCCACCTACAAATCCACCATTACTATGGTCCTATGGATCTATAGTATATTGAAGTCATTAATATGTTGGGGATTTGTAAGTGTTTGAGCATTCAGTACAGAGATTCTTTTTTTTCACACACATTTTCAGTGCACAGTAATGCTCTCAGCTAAACAGCCAAAGCAATCATATTAAAATCTGGCGTTGGAAATATTTACTCGTGATTTTCGGTCCATTCTATTGTGTGTGTGGGAGGGGTTCAGTCAATTGGAATTCAGTACAGCATACCTTGCATTTATCCCACAAGGAAGGTAATAGTTCCTCTGAAGTCAAATTCTTCTGCAATTTCTTATACATAGCAGCAATGGACTTGTCCATCTAATTAGGATAACGAAGACAATTCACAAAGTGTTCCATTTGCAACAGGGTTATTAAAAAAGATAGGCTTACCCCAGACAAACTGGATTTTAGCACCTTCCGAAGATCCACTTTTGACAGTCCAAGTTGGAAAGGAATCTGAAATTGATGTAGAGTACATTAACATTGTGAAGGTAGAAAGTGAAATATGCGGATGTAGATTTAAAGTTTGACTATCTATTTTGTTACACAAGAAAAAATATACAAAAATTAAGAAATGCAAAAGTACAATTAAAATCTTCCTGAAGTAATATAATGGCATGAACTAACTCAGATGGTAATTTTTGAAAAGAATAATAAAAATACAAAGCAGATATAGATGTCGGATCAATTTGATGATGAAGATCATAGCAACTGAATAACACTAGTAGGTTTTATGGAAGCATAACTGCTGCAAAGTGGCAGAAGTAATGCTTTGAGCACATGAAACTGAAGGAGAGGTCAAAAGGACAACTCAGAAGTAGAGCCTAAGTACTTGAAGCTCACAAAAACACAATCCAGACCGGACACAAAATAAACCTGGACAAGGCAATATGGAAAATTGTGTATATGCAGATGCTTTTACACTTTAAGACTGACATAAGCTGTACGATGGAACAGAAGGGAGTACATTTTTTGACTATACATTCTGGTTAAATAATATGCGTTTCATCACTTATACTGGTGGCAGGGGCGGATCTTCTTTAGGGCAGGGGAGGACCACGACCCTCCCTAAGAAAATACAAAAAATTACTAATATAGCCCTACTATTAAAGAAAGCCACCAAATATATATACGCTTTGCGAAAGCATAACTGTTCCGAATGTGTGGCGTAGCGGTTGGGACAGGGTCTCTCTACAATTTGTTTCCGTGTTCGACTCTTGGCTGAGTCGTTTTTGATTTTCTTTTTCCGTTTTCACTTTTGGAAAATAAAGTTGTGCTTATCTAATACTCATGACCATAGAATTACACAATATCCGCTTATAACCAACATAACAGAGTCGTAAATAGTAAGCAAATTACAAATAATCTGTATAAACATATATAGTAAAGAATCAAAATATGTTTTTTTTTTATGGATTAATAAGTTTTTTAGACAATGTATAGGAAATATGTAAGTATATATATATATATATATACTTTTTTTGGAGTGTAAATTTTATTCAGATGTTTAATATTATCACATCTCTTATGTTAGAATTAGAAATTATGAATAGATGATTGATAATTTTCGAAAAATATATCTCAGTATTTTAAAATTATAATCAAATAAATTTAAAACTATCTTTTAACAAACAAAATCAATTGAGTCTCTATGTAATCAAAACTACACTTTTAGTCATTTAATTTTGTTTATAAATAATTTTAATTTATATTTATCTATTTTAACTGTATTTGCATTTCTGCGTCTTTGTTCATGCATTTTTGACTTTCAATGACTCTTTCATGAGCAGCCCTCCCTAACTTCTTGGTCAAGATCCGCCACTGACTGGTGGGAAACTCCAAATATTAGTGTAATAATCTAGTCCACTTTTGGTCAACTTCTATCAATGTAGGAGAGAAACCTTACAGCTAGTTTAATGAAAAAGTTCCAATATGTTGAGATAATGTACAGCAGGATCTATGAAAGGTTAACAAACTATACACAAACAAACCTCTTCTGGTGAAACCTTATTGATAATCAAGTCCTCAATCCTTCGAGCATACTGGAAAAGGCGTTCAAATTGCTTTCCAAGACAGAAAATGGATAATGAATGTCCAACAGGTATGAATTCAGGTATAGTCAACGAGAAGACAGAAAATAGAGAATAAATACTCACATAGTAGATAATCACGCTAATATGGCGTGTGCAAGCTTGCTCATAGGCTTCACTAGCCTGATGATAAAACTTGGCCAAAGTAGGCACCACGTTGGCTAGGTCATACAAACTGAGCATAATAAACAAAATAACAAGTGAAAATCTGGTCTTTTTGCACAGAATTAACTTAACAAACAGGGAAAATTGAAGCAGCCATGAGTTTCCTGTTTGACAGGATAATGGAAACAAACCTATTCTGAAAAGCAGCATAGTTCTCTATAAGAAAAATATCGGCATACTTCGGATCCGTTTGTGCAAGTTTTTCTAAAGTCACAAACATTATGCTAACCTGTCAAGCAACATCCAACAAGCAACGATATGCCAATCTTGGTTACATACTGTTAAAGCATAATATAGAACAGAAAGCAGAGAAAATGGGAGAATTCATCTCTGATTGTTGTATTTATTGAAATTATATTTACATGAGTTGGTTGCAGCATTCAATATAGACAAGGAAGTGAAGAATGTAAAATGACCGCTCCTAACTAATTGCCAGCTGGCAGTAGCTACTAGCTGCTGTTTTAACAAACTTGAGTCATAGGATCATAGCTACTGATAGGACACCCCCATGGGTAAAGTGAATTTGGATCAGGCACATAGTATTTGGGGTATAGGAGGGAAATTATGGGAATTCAGTTAGGGATGCAACAATATAATAGGTAAGAGGGTACGAGAGTGAAGGGTATTGAGAAGTTTGTTAGAAAGTTGATTAGGAGAGAATTGTCTCTCTGGTAGGAGCCATAGGCTCTGGATAGTATTTATTCTCTACTGCAATTGATCATTCTGGTCCCTTTCATTCCATAATACAATATTTTCTTCTTGATTTTCTGGGTTTTATCAGCTACATACTCTACTGCCTGCTGTTTTAACTAACTTGAGTTATAGGATCATAGCTACATACTCTATTAAACAGATGACAACAAAACAGAAGAATGAAAAAGAAAAAGAAAAGGGAAGATTGAATACTTGTACCTAAGCGGTAAACAATTGAAGCCGCCCCTATTATCTATCAATATAATGCAGATGACTAAAGACTATCAATTCTTCATTCATTAATGCTTTATTTGGTTTGGAAAAAGAAAGTGAGGGGAGGAAATAAAGTGCAACAAAGCAAAGTGAAAGGAAATAAAGAGAAACAAAGAAAGGAAAACATTTCCTTTCTCTGGGTCTGATTGGATAGAAGATGTATATATATATATATATATATATATATATATATATATATGGAGCGTATCAGATGAGAACTAGTTCTTAACGTGAAAAAAGAGAATTAAGGAGGTAATCTAAATCGATTTTAATTTAACGGTTATAATTAAGAGTTCTCATTTTTCAAGGTCAGAACTAGTTCTCACCTAATACGCTCCCTATATATATATATATATGACTTCACTACCCCTAAATCATTTATTTTAATAAAACAATTACATAAGATGGTATAAATTATAATTGTCTTAGTGCACCGCTGTTCTCTATGTTGCCAACTTTCCGCTCATAACTACAACGAGAATATTTTAAGATGGGTCCCACATCTGTGTTCTCTGCCCATCTACTTTCTATTCTTCCAAATGATGAAACCACGGTTTTAAAAAAAACATTTTGTGCTATTTTCCATTGTTACGCATTCCCACATAACTAACAGACGCAAAGGTCCAACAAGGGTATAGGTAATAATGAAAACACCAATAAAGATCTTTTTTTTTGAGGGGGAGAGGGGTTCCTATTAAAATCTTTGAAATTACTTAGAAACAAGGAGAAAACATGTAGTATTTGTGATTAAAAATGAAAATACTCCCTCCCTCCGTCCCATAATATAAGGCCCCATTGCATTTTTCACCGTTATTAACAAAAATTGGTGGTGTAACTAATATGTTAAAAATTTGTATGACTATTACCAAATTACCCTAACATTCAACGTTAACTTTTCATATACCAACACAATTAGTTCTGATGAACAGCTCTATTAATAAGGATATGTTTGGAAAAAGAGTAATAAATGTATCTAGAAAGTTGTAAGGGGTCTTATATTTTGGGACAAGCAAAAATGAAAAAGGAGCCTAATATTTTGAGACAGAGGGAGTAGAAACTTATTTCTTGAATCACATGTTCATATTTATTATATGGGCATTTGTTACACCAAATGTAGCACAAGAGAAAAGAAGAACGCAGACCTAACATCAAAAGAAACAAGGAAACCTCTCAAAAGTCAGAAGCAGGATCCACGTAGACACAAGGAGGCTATCAGGAAAAAAGGAAATCTCTACAAAATCAAAATTATAAACCTATATAGATGCAACAACACTACCCTTAAACTTCACTAGATTTCTCACATAAGTTGTATATGAGATATCACAAAAACAATACAGTGCTTAAAAGGAACAACTTACAAATTTTGTGTATGCTTGGTCTACCAAATCCCTGGACTGTCCAGCGATGTACTGCTCCATCCGTGTTGCAAGGACTGCAAATCTATAAGAAAACAATTTAAACATTAATTAACACCATAGAGTTGAGAAATTCAAAACAGATTGAAAACTAAGCGCAGCTTGTATAACTTCTAATTGCTGCCATAAAACACACACAAATAGATTACAGAGGCAGCTTTCCAACTTCAATCTATGACGCACACACTTCTTGAGGTGTTGCAAATGTCCGACATGTTTCCTACACAGAAACCCTTATGACACTCATGCGACCCCCCCCCCCCCCCCCCCCCCCCCCCAAAATTAAATGTCCTATTAAAGAATCACTTTTTCATTGGTTTGGACTTTGGATATAACAAAGCCTTGGTTTGAATTTTACATAAGGCCGACAACTTTAATAACACATTGCTGACATGGATATAAATAAGCCAACATTCGAATTTGACGACATCATCAACAATATCTCTGTCATCCATTTGCACACTATGTAAGTCTATTTCCAGACAGATCAGCAAGTTTAGTTAACATATTTACAATTCCATCTAAAACTGAACCTAAAAATAAAAACTTCAAAACTCAAATTTATGAACGAATGTGAAATCTCATGTAATTTAGAATAACCCAGAACAACCTAATCTGCACTTAATGCGGTTCACAAAAAACAAGGTAACAGAAGATACAAAATTACTCCCACCGTTTTATATTAGTTGTCTTTTAAGGTTGTTTTGTACATACCAAGAAAGTTAATAAGTTTTGTTGTTTTTCATAAAAAATTTGGTATTTTCCCTATTATGTCCTTGATTATTTATTACACACCACACTTGTTTCTCTCTCCATAATAAATAACTAAGGGCATAATTGGAAAACAAATAATTAATGTAATTTGAACCTATCAAAATGACAACTAAAAGGAAACAAACTGACAAGTAATATGAAACGGAGGGAGTAACTGTTTAGCAATCTTCAGATAGAGATACACAATAGTGTTAAACTGAACTTTTCACAACATTCAGTAGAGAGAATATTCTAGGTCATTCTATATCCTAAACTCTGTACAACAGGCTGAAATTTCCACAGAGTCAACAACTGAGCTATCCTAAGAAAATGTCAATTTCATTGAAAGCGGGAAAAAGTAGACCCCAAAGATCCATTTCACCTGGGAATGTAGGGTAGGACACTTTGGCGAACATTGCGCTCACTTCTTTCAATATTATGGCAAGCGTCATCAACAAACTAAAAGATTTCCAATTAGATGAATTGGGTTAGCATCCTCCTAAATGCATTTGAAATTCTTTATAAAATTGGTCACATACACGGCTGAATTGAATTGATATCCGAGACTCAAGGTCACCAAGCAAAAGGCGTACAAATCCTGCTGCATCAGCTTTTTGACTAGAGAGATAGCGTTCTGTTGTTCCATGCATTGATATGCCGCATAAAGGATCAATCTTGTATGCCCAATCCACAACAGCATAGAAGTCTTCCTGAAATGATATAAGTTACGAGGAAACTTTATAGCAGCAAAATATGATAACTTATTTTAAGAATATATTCTACAGACACAGAATAGATTTTTAGGCTCTAGAGAAACAGAATAGGAAGGGAAAATGGAATAAGAAGTGAGAAAAAGAGAAATAACATAAAGAGAAGAGATAAAACGGCAAAATACTGTATCTGTATTGTAACAATTAGAAGATTCCCCTCAAAGGAAACGTCCCTTTACAACTGAGCTAAGGCTCAGTTCTAGTAACATAGAATTAATCAATGCTAATCACTAATACAACTTCTCCTAATTAAACTGCAAAACAGCCTCCAACCCTAAACATTGCCTGACCGACCAACCAACCCAGTCACTACCTAAACATTTCAATGTAAGGAGTTTTTTATTCTTTCAACAATACACCTTCCAGATCTGATCATTGTTCTTTAGGCCCTAACAATTATAAACTAAGAGTCAGATTGAAATGATCTTGCAATAGCTACAAATATTCTACTTAATAGCTTCTTCATAAGTTGGAATTAGCTTTTCTAAATCATCTTTTTTCATAAGCTCCCTCACCTAAATTCTCCACCGACACTCATGAACTTATAATAAGACATAAGGGCCTTTTGTAAGTAAAGAACTAAACACTTCAATTAAGAAACCCCCATAAACTAAAGTTAATCTAAACTAGACCCAAGAAATATCTAGAAACCCATCACAAAGTGTCCACTTATGAGAAGCAATTTGTTAATCACTCCTAACCATAACATTACTTGAGAATTTGAGAAGAAAAATGAGATAGAAATTGCTGAATGCTGGAGTGATTTGCACACAATTGATCCATATTTATATACACTTTACAATAAAATATTAATATATAAATATAATTTACGTTTACAAAGAAATTAATGATATTACAACTATATAAGTGCATGAATGATATTACCTAGGTACATAAATGTGTGAACGGTACTATCTAGATAGGTACATGGCTAATTATGCACTCCCCCCGGCTTCGATTATAACCAAAATAAAACTATGTTTAGTGGTCTAAAATATAAACAATTGTTAACTACTTCGACCATGTTTAATGTAATTATTCCTAAATTATCCTTCAATTAATTTAGATTTTATTTTCCAATAATCAATTTATTCTCATGGAACAAGTCCGCATGAGGGGCGATTTGGAAAACACAATTACACTTTTGATTATTTTGAGAAAATTAGATGAGACTAACTATTTTTTTTAAGAAATGTGAAGTAGTTTTTTTTGCTTATATATGAGTACATGAATGTATTTGCTACAACCTCCAATACTAAGTACTAACACTAACTCCAACAAAATAGAATATGTTATGTTCAGCTTATGTAAGATAAAATATTCAGTGCTGCTATGGAGAATTCACAAGGCTTTCACCACTTTATCTTGGATTTGGATCCCCTTGTCTTAGAATGTGAGTTGGACCTAACTCAACCCTACAAAACCGGCTAGTAAGATGAAGGATGTCCTTTCATTATATACTCTTTTGAGACCTTATCTCTAGTCAATGTGGGACTTGGGTTTTCCCCAATACACCCCCTCACACCCAACATTATTGGGCTTGGTGGGTGGCCCAATAGATCTAGGAATGTGAGTTGGGTCTAACTAAACCCTACTGTTGAAATAAGAGACAGGACATTGGTTACGCAGTTCGGCCAATCTTTGCCTACGTCTGCGACTACAGTAGTTCCGTATTATTGATTGTATATTTCTCTGTGTAAAGAGTACAAGCACTAATGAGTTTAAATAGAGAAAACCTAACGGGTCTGGGCAGAATACATATAAAACTACTATTTACAACATATCTTAACACTCCCCCTCAAGCTGGAGCATATAGATTGTAGGCATCCAGCTTGTCACATATGTAAGTTATCCTTGGTCCCCGAAGAGCTTTTGTGAAGATGTCTGCCAATTGATCATTAGAACCAACAAATGAAGTAGCAATGTCCCTGGACACAATCTTCTCACGAACAAAGTGACAATCAATTTCAATGTGTTTGGTTCGCTCATGAAAGACTGGATTGGACGCAATATGTAGGGCTGCTTGATTATCACAGATGAGACTCATAGTGCCTATTTTACAAAAGCGCAACTCTTGGAGAAGATATTTCAGCCATATAAGCTCCTGAGTGGTAAGTGTCATAGCTCGATATTCAGCTTCAGCGCTGGATCTGGCACAACATTTTGCTTTTTACTTTTCCATGAAATTAGATTTCCACCAATAAGAACACAGTACCCAGATGTGGACCTTCTATCAAAGGGACAACCAGCTCAATCAGCATCTGTGTAAGCGACGACATTTGAATCACCTCTATCTGTGTAAACAAGACCTTTTCCAGGAGCTCCTTTGATGTACCTCAGGATTCTAACCACGGCATCCCAATGACTGTCACAAGGGGAATTTAGGAATTGACTCACCACACTAACAGCGTAGGAAATATCTGACCTCGTTATGGTCAAGTAATTCAACTTCCCAACTAGCCTCCTATACCTCCCTGGATCCGAAAATGACTCCCCCTGATCCGGTAGGATCTTGACATTAGGATCCATAGGAGAGTCGATTGGCTTGCAATCCAGCATGCCGGTTTCTTCTAAGATATCCAAAGCATACTTTCTCTGAGAAATAGCAATATCTGCCTTAGAATGAGCTATCTCAATGCCAAGAAAGTATCGTAACTTCCCAAGATCTTTGACCTGAAAGTGGTGGATTAGATGTTGTTTAAGTCCTGCAATCCCATCATGATCATCACCTGTAATAACAATATCATCGACATAGACAACCAGATAAATACATTTGTGAGAGGAAAACTTATAAAAGACAGAGTGATCAGCTTCACTCTGAATCATGCCATAGTCTTGAACGACACTGCTGAATCTTCCAAACCATGCCCGAGGGGATTGTTTAAGACCATACAAGGCTTTGTGAAGTCGACAGACATACCCACGACACTCCCCCTGAGCAACGAAACCAGGTGGTTGCTCTAGATAAACTTCTTCTTCAAGATCGCCGTGGAGAAATGCATTCTTGATGTCAAGTTGATACAATGGCCAATGTCGCATTGCAGCCATAGAAAGGAAGAGACGAACAGAAGCCATTTTGGCCACCGGTGAGAAAGTATCACTGTAATCAAGACCAAAAACCTGAGTATAGCCCTTAGCCACAAGGCGGGATTTCAGACGATCAATACTTCCGTCTGGACCAACTTTGACAGTATATATCCATCGACACCCAACAATAGATTTACCAGGAGGAGGTGGCACAAGAGTCCATGTCTGGTTAGATTCTAAGGCTGTCATCTCATCAATCATAGCCTGTCGCCAACCTGAATGAGAAAGGGCTTCCTGCGTGGACTTAGGAATGGTGATGGAAGAAATAGCAGACACAAATGTATAGTGTGAAGGTGATAAGCGGTGATAACTGAGGAAATTATAAATAGGATGAGGGTTACGGGTGGAACGTGTACCTTTACGCAGGGCAACAGGAGAGTCGTCTGACTCGGCAGGCGGATCCGGAGTAGGAGAGGAAATCGGGGCAGGAGATGAGTCACTAGGATCTTCTGTAGGAGGTGGGTCGACAGGGGGGAGACGGGCACGACGCTGATAAGTTTGCAAGGGAGGAGGACTAGGAGGACTTGGAAGTTTCGTAGGAGAAGGAGAATCTATCTGATCAATGATGGGTGTAAGTGGAACTACCGGGACAAGGTCAGGAATAGGTAATACTTGAGAGACAGACTCGGACGCAACCGGAGATGCAAAGAAGGGCGCATCTTCAAAGAAGGTGACATCAGCAGACATGTAGAAGCGATGTGTGGAGGGACAGTAGCATCGATACCCTTTTTGAACTCTGGAATAGCCAAGGAAGACACACTTAACTGCACGAGCAGACAATTTATCAAGTCCCGGGGTGAGATCATGAATAAAACAAGTTGATCCGAAGACTCGAGGAGAGATACGGAACAAGGGTTCATCGGGGAACAATATGGAATGAGGAACCCTATTCTGGATAGCAGAGGATGGCATTCTATTAATCAAGTGCCCTGCAGTGAGGACAGCATCCCCCCAAAACTTCAAAGGAACATTAGCATGAATAAGCAAAGTGCGAGCTGTTTCAATTATATGACGGTTCTTACGTTCAGCAATACCATTTTGTTGTGGGGTATGGGGACAAGATGATTGATGTATGACACCATTTTCAACCATAAAAGAATTAAATGATGCAGAAAAATACTCTTTCGCATTATCACTACGTAAAGTACGAATAAAACAACCAAATTGATTTTTGATTTCCTTGAAGAAATTTTGAAAAATACTGAGAAGTTCAGATCTATCCTTAAGTAGGTAGATCCACGTACATCTAGAAAACTCATCAATAAAAGTGACAAAATATCTATGTCCTACAACTGAAGTGACTCGACTTGGTCCCCATACATCTGAGTGAACAACATCAAAAGGAGAACGAGCTTGTGACTGAGTACTACTAGGGAAGGAAGAACGAACGTGTTTCCCAAGCTGACAAGACTCACAATCTAATGACTGCAAGTGGGACAAATGAGGAACCATGACTTTGAACTTCTTGAGACTTGGATGACCTAACCGACGGTGAAGAAGACTTGGAGACTCTGTAGTAGAAGTGGAGGCAAGTGTAGATGAAGGTTGGATGGGCTGGAGGTAGTAAAGTCCATGTGACTCATATCCTGTACCAATCGTCCGCTTTGTACTCCGGTCCTGTATAACAAAATAATCATCATCAAAAGTTACAGAACATTTTAGACTTCGAGTCAGACGACTAACTGAAATTAAATTAAATGAGCAATTGGGAACAAGAAGAACATTGTCAAGGGGTAAGGATGGAAGAGGAGTGGCTTCACCAATGCCACTAGCTTTAACTTTTGATCCGTCGGCAACAGTAATATAATGTGGGGTGTTAGGTTGAGATATTTTGGATAAAAGAGATGGATTACCAGCCACGCAATCGGAAGCTCCAGTGTCCATAACCCAGGAGTCAACAGGTGATGATTGAGAGAAACAGACCGTAGAATTACCAGAATGAGCAACCGTTGCCGATGATGATGAAGCCTGGGAATGCAGGAATGCCTTATACTCCTCATCAGAAATAACATTTTGTTTAGTGTTTATCTGTTCAGAGTCATTAACCTGAGTCACATTTACTGGTTTCTCTAGAAAGCCATGAAGGGAATAACACTTGTCTTCAGTATGACCAAGTCTCTTACAATAAGTGCACTGAGGACGTCCTCCAACACAACCTCCTCGACCACCCCCACGACCACGACCGCGTCCCCCACGACCTGCAAAATTAGAAACAAGAGCAGAAGATTCTATATTAGTCTGAGATCCATTCCCTCCAGTTCCTTCCAATCCAGGAAGACGTATGAGACGCCTGATCAGATCCTCTGTTGAGGGAATGTCTGATGCAGAAAGAATGTTGCTCCGTACTGACTCATATTTTTGATGGAGACCATGAAGAACATAGATCATACACACATTATCTAGTTTCTCAAGCATCTTCTTTGGGTCATTGTCGATCACAAGGAGCTTGAACTCATTTACTGCAGACTGAGCTTTATTAGCATATGTCATGATGTTGTCTTCTGTCATCTGAAGGGTGGCTAAATTATGAATAACACCATAAAGACGCAGGATATCATTAGAATAAACATTTTTAGCCTTCTGCCAAATGTCATAACAAGTGGTGTATGAGCGATAAAGGACCAGCAAGGAGGGTTCAATAGATTGCCACAAAAGAGAGACCAACTGACAATCTGCTTGTTCCCAATCTTCACGCAAATCTTTACTAATATCTGTTGAATTCTTAGTGAGGTGATCTAAAAGCCTTTGCCCCATAAACCACATTTTTACTGATGCAGACCAATTCAAATAATTATCACCATTGAGTTTCTCTGTTGTAATAGAGGGATTACCGGAGAAAACATAAGACACAATGCTTTTACTTGAAGATCCAGACTTATTGTTGTCATTAGACTTACTTTTGTCCCTATCCAATTGTTCTGAATCTGAACTCATATTTGACAAAGACGAAATATTGAAATAAGAGACAGGACATTGGTTCCGCAGTTCGGCCAATCTTTGCCTACGTCTGTGACTACAGAGCAGCTGTAGTTCCGTATTATTGATTGTATATTTCTCTGTGTAAAGAGTACAAGCACTAATGAGTTTAAATAGAGAAAACCTAACGGGCCTGGGCCGAATACATATAAAACTACTATTTACAACATATCTTAACACCTACAAAACCGGCTTGTAAGGTGAGGGACGCCCTTTCATTATATACTCTTTTGAGACCTTATCTCTAGTCAATGTGGGACTTAGTTTTTTCCAATACTTTGCAGATCATAAAACACTTGCTATATGAAACAGAACAACACATTAAAAATTTCATCACAAAAAAAAGGTTTGTCTCCATCCGACATGGCTATCATATTATGAGAAAATCTGGATCCTTTCATCTCACAAATATCAGAAGTTCAAACAGAGAGATAAATTTTATCCTACGCATACTTGAATTCCATCGAGCAAATCCTGAAGTGATTCATTTAAAGCTGCAAAATCCACAGAATTTTTATCTGCAAAATTGAATAAATAAATGGTCAAATTACGAAACAGATGAAAATCACATTACAATTTTAAAATAGGAAGTTTAAAGTATAGAAAGGATATTTGCTGAGTGAGGTACGTGTGCCGGATTTACTGTCATTCTCATCAATGTCCGCAATTCCCAAATCATCATCATCATTAGCATCATCATTGTATCCAGATTTATCACCGTCAAGTGTAGAAACTTCGAAGCACATGAAGTGTGCAAAAAAAGAACTCTTGAAACATAAGCCGTGAATAGTTACACATTGAGGTCATCAAAGATAAAGTTTCAAAAATAGACACATATTATGAACTTTCACCTCATCCACCAGAAGTGGGATAAAAATCTGGAGCATCTTTGCATATGCATCAGAAACTGTAGAAGCGTCGGTAGAATTCCCATTATGACTAGACCCCGTGGAACCTTCATTTGAACCAGATTGATTTTTAGAAGCTTTAGAATTGACACGAAGTTCAGAACTAGCACGAAGTTCATTAGCAAATTCACGGGCCTGTGAAGAGATTTGTGAAACTTTAGATTCTGTATTCATGTTATTCTACAAACCAGTATATATGACCTAGAACTCAAATATCAACAAAAAATAACCAAAGTCTTTTTTCTATTAGAAGAGTTGGTTAAATGGATCAAATGACGTCATAATGTCCTATCATATACTATGTCTTGAGAAAATTCATTTAAACAATCTTTCCTAATGATTTGGCACATAGTTTTTCTAGGCCTCTCTCCCTCTAACTGTTAACCTCCCCATATCTACTTTTCTTGGATTTCAATAGGAATTGCAGATACCAGCTAACATGTTGTCTATTTCCCTCGACCATTCACTATTGATAACTATACCAACACCATCTCCAACCAGCGACCCTTCAGGTCAACTTCTCCTTCAAATTTTTATTTAAAAAAGTTAATTCAAAGGTATAATGGTCTAAAAAAGTAGTGCACCAAAAAGTTAGTTGATGGAGGAGTTGCCATTATATGTAGGTATAGATATAAATTATAGGAATTAGAATATTTGTACAAGGTACAAGTGCCATTAATGCCATTACGTATAGGAATTAGAATATTTGTACCATTAGTGCCATTAATGGCTATTGCACTATTTATGGATGGAATCAGATCAATGAAAGTAAAAAAAAAAACAGAAATTCTTGACATCTTAATAAACTTTCATGCTATTAAAAAATTATTGTGCAATTTTTGTTTTAGAAACCTTAATTTTGTAAAGGTAATTACATCAATAAATATATTTTTACATGTATACAGTGGCTACTTCTCAGTTCATAAAAAGGTTAAGTGCAAGTCATAACATGAGTTTTACCATCAAATGAGCAAGAAATAAAAAATAAAAGCAATAGTTGTTTGTAATATCAAACCTCCCTCCGAAGAAGCAAGTTTAGAGAACTGCAATAAGCTTTTCTCAATGGTCCCAAGCAGTTCCTATCAAGAACCTGCAAGTCTGAGAGATTACAAAAAAAAAAAAAAGAACTCGGCAAGCATAGGTTTGCAAAATGAAAATTCAAGAAGATTTTGCAGTTCATCCATGATTAAACCTTTAAATGTTGCAAAAGGCGTGCATATGTCCTGCACTTGTACCGCAGGTCAGCATGATCAGGCCTTTTCAACTGTCCCCGCTGTTTAGAGCAAGATGACATAGTGAAAATTAAAGAGATAAGGTTTCAAAGGTTTATAATTCCATAAATAATTTATGCAGAAAATACCTGAGAAAAGTAGCTTTTATCATTCATCATGAAATCAACAAAACTAGCAAAGTACTTCCTCAAGAACTCAGAAGCTTTCCTGACAAAAGTAGATTTTATTATTTGAAGTTCTCCCCGCTTCTCTTTAACCTGCAGAAGTAGCAAAAACCACCGTGTTACCAAATTATCAGCAACTTGATTCACATATTCAAAAGAAAGGCAAAGAACATACAGCTCTCATTTTTGCATAAGTTGGATCAATGTTAGTCACTTCAAAAGCACGCAAGGCAGTGGTCAACCACTCACATGCTTCTATATTTTGAAGCATTAGCGCTTCATCAAATGAATCTCCTGTCAAACAAGCTGAATACTACACCAAATGAAATGTCGTTAAAATAAATCTCAAAACATATAAATTTCATCAAACTCGAACGATGAAAAATCACCACGTGAAGGCATACCTCAGAAGGGATACTCAATTGCTCAAGAAGTTTATCAAGCTCTTCAATGAGAGATCTGTTATTTACTGATTGCATTTCCAACTTGTTATTTCGGATTTCAATCTGTACATCAGAAAAACAACGTGAAGAGAAAAACAAAGACATCATTTTTTTCCACAGTAAAAGAAGAAATTTATTAAGACAGAGAAGATGGTTATAGAGGATTAGAAGGATAAGATTACAGATAAAAGAAAACAAACAAGAGATTAAAGAACACATTCTAGACCACAAATTTTACATCAAATATAAGTCTTATGCATAATTTTAGCCAAAAGAAGATGCTCATCCAATGAAATCCCCTTAAAAATGCAAATTACTTTCTAACCAAATGCACCGAAGAGTGACATTGATTGCACATTGGCACAAAAGTTTGTCTTCTTTCCATCTCAAATGATCATTGATTATTAATACTCCAAGTCCAAAGTTATATCAACTACATAACCCTGAGAAACTCAAAATCAAAATCTCATTTAAAGCCATAGACTTCAATAAAAGAAGGAATTCATTAAGATGGAGAGGATGGTTATAAAGAATTACGAGGATAAGATACCCGTTAAGTGTTAAGTGACCACACCCAACAAATAAGCTTCATTAGCTATCATGAGATAGTAAGAGAGGCTGGATGTGACAGTGAACATAATAGGAGTGAAAGACAGGTGGGGACCATCCAGTCATGGAGTGAGAGTTGAGACCTTTGGGCAGGGGTTTGCAGACCCTCAAACTTTTGCAGTATTTGATCTTTGTAATAGGGATAGAGCCCAATTAAAAGAGCATAAATAAAATAAGAGAATAAAAGAGCATAAGTAAAAAAAGAAGTTCAAGAGTACAATACAGCTTTCGAATCCCTCTCTACATCTAACCATTGGTTAGGCCATGTAGATACTGGAAGGTGTGCAGTAATTATTTATTTTTTGTAACTGAGCCAAATCCCTAATCTTTTGCAGTATTTTGATCTTTGTAATTGGGCCCTATCCCAACTCTTTCTTACAAATTACCTGATTCCTAACAATTTCCTCATTGACAAAGACATAAAAGAGCGTAAATAAAATAAGTTCAAGAACAATATAGATTTATTTTTTTGGTGAAGAGAGTACAATATAGCTTTCCATCCCCTCTCTACATCTAGCCTTTGATTAGGTTATGTAGACACTTGATGTTGTGCAGTATTTTATTTTTGTAATAGTTGTTTATCCTTATTCCTTTGCAAAAAAATACACAGTTCCTAACAACCGGTTCCTAATTAACTATATCCTCCTTTGACAGAGACATTAGAAAAAAATAAACAAAACAAGAAGTTCAACGCAACAAAGCTATCCAAACCCTCCCCACGAGGTCACAGGCAGTGACGGATCCAGAAAATTTTACCCGTGGGGGCAAAAAAATAGTCTATAAAAAAATATTATAAATTTTTACAAAAATAGATAATTTCATTACAAAAAAAATTCTAATATATCTAAATTTCTACTATTTACATAGTTAAAATGGTAAAATTAGTACCAACTTATTCTCTTTTTGATTTATGTCTTGTAAATTTCTATATTTAATTTAAAAAAAATGATCTTATGGGGTCAACCCTTATTTTTTCATGGGGGCAAAATAAATTTGTTATATATATTTCTAACTAAAATAATTTTTTAAGTGGGGGCAAGTGCCCCCAATTAGTTGTTAATAGATCCGTCCCTGGTCACAGGCTGAACACCAAAGAGAAGCCAAATACAAAATGTCATCCCCAAGGCAGATTCAGAGACTGATAAACTTGCAAAGCAAAAATTTCAATCTAATTTAGTATTCTAAACACCAACATAAACAGCATGCTTCCATAAAGTTTATCACCCCTTACTCCTGTCAAATCCTTTGAAGCTAAGTGACACAAACTTCTCCAAATGTAAGGCTCACACCCAAGAATTTACCAAAGGTACCGTCAAACCAGGTATTCTTTTTTTTTTTTTGACAATACCAAACCAGGTATTCTATTCCTGATTAAAGTGGAACATGTTCACAGTAAAATTAACTTGGTAACTGATTTGAAGCTAGATCAGGAAAATAGAGGGTTTATTTCCGTAGTTTGCTTCTCCTCCTTCCTTCCATTTTCATTTCACATTGTTCTTGGTATTGGTTTTGGAAGAAAAAAATGTTAAAAAATATAAGTAGACAACATAGTAAACAAAAGAAAAGTTTGCTGTTTTGGTAACAACATCATAACAGAAAGAAGAATACACATTGGACTGCAAAAAATAAAAACAACCTACTAGACTTGTAAATGTACTGTTCAGTGGTTTAGCCAGGGAACTAAGAAATCAAATCAAATGAATGACTAAGGATTCCCACAAACACTGCTATAACAACCGCAAAGTCAACTGAGCATAGGCAAAATGTGCTATCGACTTGAAGTGCACAAGTTCTTACCGATTCAATATCTTCCCTCATGTGTCGGAGTTTCACATTGAACATGCCTAACCATTCATCCATGTCTTCCACACAATTTGAAGCAGCTTCGAGCCCTTGCAACACCTGCAAGACACAAATTAGTATGAAACACTTCATGAAAACATTTTAAAACAATTTTAAATAACAAATTATGAGAAATATGAAGATTAATATAATACTTAAATTAGACATATATTAACAATAATGAAGTTGCATTTCCCAATCACACTGTTGTTATCATTACAGCTATAATTGTTGAAGTGACAATGATGATATAAAACAACAGCTTCAAATATCTGCATAGGGTTAAAGCTTCAGGAAGGGGATAAAATAAAGCAATTTGATTTATCTCACAATAAAAGGGTCGAGAACCCAAGGAGTGTTGGTTTTAAGTATCATAATAATCAACGCTTAGAAAACATAAACAGTAGTTTAGTCTATCTTTCTGAATTCACAAGGATGGAAAATCAATCAACAATGGAATATATGATTTAAGGGGTCTCTTTGCAGTAACACCAATAAACAATAAGGTAATACCAGTAAAAGAAAGGTAATCTACTCAACAAACAGTTATACCTCATCTATCAAGGGTTCACTTTCTAAAATAGCATGCACGTTTGCTGCTTCTAAAGCCTGGAGCTCTCTTTTCAACCTTTCAGAAAATACCTCTGCTTCACCAATACCCATGATATAACTGCCCATTCAAAAACAACAACTTAATTCTGCACATTAATATTATAAAAGATATGAATTAACAGTTTTTTTTCAAGTATCCAATGAATACAAGTACATAGCAGTTTCGTTTGAATTCTTTTTAACAAAATGTGACAAGCATCATGTTCAGTACTTTCTACTTTTTGGGGTAGTAACACCACGAATGTCCTCACACTCTTTCTTCGAAATCTCACATTAAATAATGATATGACCTACTTAGTGATTATAGGTGGGAGACAACCTCACCTCATGAGCTAGCTTTTGGAGCTGAACTCAAATCCATATTCTAAGAGGTATCAGAAACCCATCTAAGATCCCTTGGGCCACCCGCTAGTTGGCCGTTATCGGGTGACCCGAGTCACACTCCGTGTTGGAAGTCCCACAATGGATAGTGACTCTGAAGTCAATAGCAGCTGCTATAGTGGCCTAGCACTGTGTAGCCACCCCTCAGCGCTACACAATTTGTCATTGCATTGCAGGTTTGAGAAGGGGCAGTATTGCTGCAAGTAGCGGCCAAATAGGGGTCATAGTGGCTGCTTACGGTGAAGTTTCATGAAAAATCCAATTTTGCCCCCAGTTTTAGTTATTCCCTCTTCTTTTATTGTGTTCTATAGTCAATTTTAGCCAACGGAGGCGATGCAACACCATGTCGTGATCCTTTTCTCAGTTTGCTGTTTTGCCCTTCTCCATTCCCTATTTTGCCCCGTCCCTCTATCCCTACTTCTATTTGTGCTCTGTTTTCACTGTTCTTCCACTAATATGACATCAACCCAGTCGCAACCACGATTTTGTTTTCTATGTTAGAATATTAGTAACAATGAATTTTGATAACTGGCTATGAATATGTTTAATTTTGTGTATTATTCTATTTTTGAACTTTTATGTGTATGGTATAAATTGCTTGTATCGTTTCCCTAGACTTTGACGTAACGTCCATACCACTACCCGTTACACCGCTATAGCTTTTTGGGGGGCAACCTATACGTTATGTTATCTTCTATTGACTACATAGGATAGTGATATGGCCCGATTTGTTATATAGGTGGGGGGAACCCTCACCCTAGGCCCATGAGCTAGCTTTTGGGGTTGACTTGGGCCCAAACCCAAATTCTAAGACCCTTTGGATATAAAACTCCCTAATTGGGCATTGGCTTTGTTCTAACCACAAGGTGCTTCGAGTGGATTTACATCAGCACAATATTAAAAACTAATTTGTGAATTCCCTGGATTAGTATCAATCATAAAATATGCCCAAAAATTTTATAAGGAAAAGGATCGGCTTTTATGTGACAATGAATAAACCCTCTGCAGCTGAAAGACTAAAGCCTCTGCATCCATAGGACATTAATCAGAGCGATAAGAGAAACTAATATATGAATTCCCTGTATCAATATCAGCCATAAAATATGCCTAAAAATTTTATAAGGAAAGAGAGAAGCTTTGTGACATTAAATAAACCCTAAGCAGCCATAGGACATTGATCATATTCTAGCACATCACAAATATTTAACATCAGAATACAATTTATAATAGAGAATAATAAACCTACTTTCCCAAAAGAGCCTCCATGTCCTCTTCCTCTGCTTGGGAGACAAGTTCCTTTTCAACATTAACTTTCAATTCTGCTTCAGACACAGCAGATTCAACAGGGGTACCATCTGGTTGGTTTTTTTGAGTGGAAACTGCAGGTGTATTTTCCTATTTCACATTGGTGAAAATAAATAGAGAGAACATATAGTCCAGAATAATTAACAGCAATTAGTCGGAGTATATATGTATAAGGTGAACAAAACAATGACTGTCCCAGTAAAACAACTTCAAGTTTAAGTATTAGAAGGTCACTAAGCACCTTAGCCCAAAGAGCCATCTCCACAACATCAATACCAACAACCTTAGGAAGGCGGCCCAGGACATCTTTGCAGATATTGAAGAGGGACAGCAGGAGGCGATTCCTGTAAGAATGTAATAGACACAATGAACAAAAGTCCACTCTACTGATGTACAATCATAGATGATTGAAATCTGCATGCTTAGATTATACATTCTCTCAATGATATAACCTGTCATCAATATTGCGCATTGTCCACTGTGCAGGAGCTACACTGTGACTTCTAAGGTTATCAAATCCCTGTAAGACATACATTCATTAGACCCCCCCCAAAAAAAAACATAGACATTTAGAAAGCAAACTTAAAAATAGGAATTGTCAACAAAAAAAAAACTTAAAAATAGGATCTTAGAATGTGGTTGAGGCCTAACTCAACCCTACAAAACCGGCTTGTAAGGTGAGGGATGCCTCCCACTTATAAACCCTTTTTCAGGCCATATCACATCCGATGTGGAACTTTTAACACACCCCCCTCATGCCCAGGACTGGACAACTGGAGCATGACCCGAGTGGCCCGATAGCGGGTAGCCCAACGGATCTTGGATTGGCTCTGATACCATCTTAGAATGTGGTCTGGGCCTAACTCAACCTCACAAAACCGGCTTGTAAGGTGAGGGATGCCTCCCACTTATAAACCCTTTTTCAGGCCATATCACATCCGATGTGGGACTTTTAACATAGGAAATAGCTGCATCTTGATTTGTTACGGCTCCAGAAAGAGCGAATGTTGTTCACCTTGATTTAATTTTATTACTTAATTGGGATTATTCATTTGTAATTAGGGTATCAGTTCGGGCTTTTCTTACTGTTATTTGTCATTTAGGAATTTTATTCTATTTTGGAGTTTCGAATTCCATCTTAGAATAAGAATGGCATACTAGGAAATGTGCGACTTTATTGGGACTATAAATATTAAATAGACTTCGGGCGTCCACACACATGTATTGACCCTACGTTATCAGCACAATAGAGTACCCTACTTGGATTGTCCTATACATCAATTATCTTCATAGCATTAAGATTTGTGTACAGGGAAAAAATGGATCATTACCAACGTAAATGTACATCCACTGGGATCATTTGTTACAACTTCCAGTTTCGAGAGATGCTTCAGCTTGTATATCTTAGCAGGCTGCAAGCATGGTAAATATTATACAACAATATCAAATTATCAACTAGTCTTTTCCACTAAATTTTATAGACAACAGAAAACAGATGTTATTATGTTAAAACCTCTAACCAAAACAAATCCAATAGGGGGTGGGGGAAGGAGTACACAAACATATACTCCAGTTTCAGTTTATCTGTTTCTTCTACCAACAAAGATAAGGTGGATAATTTCTTCACTTCATTAATGAATATAATTTAAAGGGGGGTAACCGGCTATAAATACACCATACCTCGAAAGCACTTATCACTTATGTATTAGGGAAAGGAAAGAAAATCATCTTTTACAACTAACATGAATGAGATGAAGAGAAGTTGCAAGGATGGGAGGAGATACTATCAAAGATAGAAGGCATTTTTGTGCCACAATGACTAGGCTGAATGATGTCAGGCTTCTTCAAAATGATATGATAATCCTCCATCTGGCTACCATTGGATCGTTAAACTTCAACCTGAAGTAGTGGTTGGCCTGTCAATTGGCTTTTACTTGAGGGGTTATATTAGTTTATACTTGACAATATAGCCTTAGGTTGCATGATTCTTTGACAAATAAAGCAAAACGACATAGCTAAACGGTGCAGCAAGGGCAAATGCCAAACCTGCTAATGATAAGTTGTATATATTTAACTAATTTAAAAAAAAAAAGTTGACGAAGGTGGTATGCGCATTATTTCAGCGGAATCATGAAAATGTAGTTTTTGACCAAAAGAAAATACACCAGTTACATGCAGGATTTTCTCCTCTCTTGGGTGAACAACACAGGAAAGATGGATTATGGAATAGGATGAACGAGAAATCTCCTAAAATAAGCAAAAGACAATAAAAGCAACACGCAAGGGGGAAAACAGCTAATCTGGTTCCCTTGTGTGATTAATGGAATGGGGAGTTGGGAACCAGAAGCTGAAATTGGCTACAAAATCAACCATATTCTGAAGAGGCAATGAAGAAGTGTGAGAAGGCTCACCTCAAGAACTCCTCCGTTCGAATACTTTAAAACTCGAAGAAAAGCTTTTGTCCGTTGAGCTTTTGCTTTTGCTACACAAAATAGCATGTTATCACCAACAGTGCTGCAAATAAAGAATTAAACAACTAATTGTAGCAGTAACAGAATGTGACTATATCACCAACCCAAAGAAGAGGGGAGAAATAAGATTTCTCCTCTCTCCACCCCTTCTATTATTTTTTCCCAGCCAAGATAATCCTACTAGTATTCACATCAACCAGTTACCATACGCTACAAGCTAATGTCTCAAATACTAAATCCCTCCATTTATACTACTACAAGAGGGAAAAACCTACAATTACTTGTTAAAATAAGAGAAGCATAGTTTCTGATAAAACCACCACTGCTAAGATGAAACAGAAATTGCCTATGAACGGGTTTCATAGCCCACAGAAGTCATGGAAAGCATAAACGCTACATTTTAAGTCCTTATTAAACCAAGTAAACCCTTACGGCATCAGCTAATAAGAGGCTCACAAGATGCATATGGAATGTATAGACGCTGCATTTCAAATATTATGCTTCTCAAAAAGTATCATAACAATACAACAACGAGACAACCATCACTACATGCACTTGTTTATCTATAGAGGCTCACAAGATGCATAAACGCTACATCTCAAATATTTTGACAGAAATATCAGTTTATTTTGGCCTTAGAGTTCACATTACAGCAACAAGTCGTTCAAATTTCGTTTCAATACAATACATCATCGCTTGGCAACATACATCAAGATTCACATTATTGTTATGTAAGATTCTAGAAGTGCAAACAAACTTTTCTGAACATTGATTCAAGTATTGTTAGTATCATATTGTTAGTATCAGAGGAAGAGAAGTAAAATGAAGGACAGGCAAATGTTAAATGAGAAAGAAAGCGGAGAGAAAATGGAGAGAGTGAGAGTAATGGCGCTTACTACAGAGAGCGAGAACCCTAGGCTTAGCCATTTGCCGGCCAAGCTTGGCAGATTTTCCCCAAGTGCCGATAGTTTTGACGACACGGATGGACAGAACGATCCTCTGCTTAGTGCCTTCAATTGCAGCTTCGCAAGCTCGCCGGAGCTCATTATCGTCGGCGCTTGATTTCGCCATTTTGTTCTCTGTGATCTCAAAATCGAGAGCCGATGAAAACTTTCGGAGAAGAAAGATGTGACGCGCATACACGTAAACAAGGACGCAGGGGAACTCTCCCTTTTATTTTTAGTAGTGAGAAAATTGTCAAAAACGGTTTTAGTTTCAGTTGGACCTTTCTCTTTGTTTGCTTCCATTGTGACTCGTGTCACTTCACGGTTTAACGCGACGAACGAATTGTTCTTTGCGAATCTTGGCGCTGGCGGTCCAATGCCTAACGGATTCACAATGCGCAGTTTTGTGCGTTCCAAAATAGTAGTGGCTTGATTTGCATGTTTCATCCGATGATAATTTGTAAGAGAAATTCGAGCCCTTTAAAGACGACAAAATAGACAAGTCAATAATCCCTCCAACATAAGGGATTAATCTTTTTTAGAAGGTGTAAAGGATTAATTTGTTCATGTCAAAAATGACTAGGGTTCATTTTTAGCTTAAATTGTTAAGGACCAATTTGTTTTATGGGTGCTTCTAGGGTGACGGAGTTAATTAAATCCCTCATGGGTGAACCACTAAAACTGACTATAGAATATTGTGTAAAATATTATGAGTGGTTAAGATTTAATAAACTAGTATTAAATCTCAAATATTGATAAATTTTTATACTAAATCTCACGGTTATATTTAATGGTTCGCCTGTGAGTGATTTGATTTGCTTCCTCACAACACCCTTGTTTTATAATGAAATTTCACTCACTGATTTTTTTTTGAAAGATTGAAGTTGCTCCCTTACATTTTTGTCTTCTATTATTTTTTCATTTTAGCGATTTCGGTATTATTATTTAGTCTTGGTCTTTTGAGTCTCCTACTTTTTTCAATATTGCCAAAAATAATTTCATGTGTTTTCTCCATATTTTGTCTCTCAAAATCATGTATTTTTTTCACTTTTTATCATCAAGAATCTTAAAATTTGAGAAATAGAGGGTTGTGCCAAAATAATTTCAAGGCTTACATGTTGGTAGCTCGTCCCGTGTTTTATATTAGGTCAAACGGGTTAGTCCATTTGGCTAAGATCATTTTTTATTTTTCAGTTAATTTTTGGTCTATCTATCTGATGCAGGTGCTCCTTATGCATTATGTTGAATTTTTTAAGAGCTTACTAGTCCTGATTGTAGTACCCTCTATTCAGTGCCTTCTAAGTGAGTTTTAGCTTACATTTTGTGTAATGTTTTGATGGCCTCCGCCATTTTCAATAAAATGTTGCGCTTTTGACAAAAAAAATGAAGAAATAACCACTTAAATGACATATTCAAATAAAATTTAAAAAAAGAAAAAGTAAAATGAGAATCAACAATTAATTAAAAGAACAAATGAAAAGAGACACCAAATAACCGGACAAATTTGTTGTTTTTGTGGTTTCTATCCAAATGAGTCAAAAAATGGTTTCTATCCAAATATTTGAAAAAATAATACATAAATAAATGAATAAATAAAAAGAAAGCAAATTTGTAGGTGATTGCTCCCATACCCATTCTATAATGGAGGGGTATCATACCTTCCTTACTTGTCCTAATTTAATTGGGTCATGTGTCAGTGTTCCATATCACTTTTAAGATATAATTTTTCAAATATACCCAAATTTTTAGACTAATTATGTTAGACCCTAATTCTTCAGATAAATCACACCAAAACCCTATTTGTTTCAAAATCAAATTTTGTGACCCATTAAAACAGAACGGTTTCAACGTACATCATCTTCTTCTTTCTCTCCCTCTTTTCTCACTGCTTCTCTCTTCTTCTTTTCTGTTTCTCTCTTTTGAGAGTGGTGTTGTGGCTAAAAACAGTCTTGCAAAAAAACAATCTTTCATCATCTCTTTGAATAGGGTTCTCCGCCGCCGCCCGTCACGTCGCCGCGCTGCCGTCAGCGCCCTTTCGTCAAGAAAAGCTAGAGATTCACATATATCAAATTACCGATGTTGTTACAGAAATTAAAGTAACAAGCAAAACAAGAACCCTCAAGAAGAATAAAGACTCACAAGAATCAATTATCAAATACATTGTACAAATAAAAAAAACAGGAAAGCAAGTCAGAGAAGCAAAGGGAAGGATACGAAAATGGTTACCACGAAAACTACCGATGATGAAAGGGCGGTGACGACGGCGCGGCGGAGAACCCTATTCAAAGAGATGATGAAAGATTGTTTTCAGCCACAACACAACTCTCAAAAGAGAGAAACAAAAAAGAGGAAGACAGAACCAGTGAGAAAAGAAGAAGAAGAAGATAGACGTTGAAATCGTTCTATTTTAATAGGTCACAAAACTTGGATTTTGAAACAAATAGGGTTTTGGTATGATTTGTATGAAGAATTAGAGTCTACCATAATTCCTCTAAAAGATTTGAGTATATTTTAAAAATTACATCTTAAAAATAATATGGAATACAACTGACACATGACCCAATTAAATTAGGACAAGTAAAGAAGGTATGATACCCTTCATTATAGAATGGGTATGGAAGAATTCACCAAATTTGTATTAGGAATGTTTTCTCATACTAAAACTTCCAAGACATTTTCAATTGGCAAAAACACTATCATTTATCCTCTGCTGTCGTTATACATTTGTCCATGTCTGCATAAATTTTTAATAAACTAGTGACCACATCTCCCATGCTTGGTCTCCTTACAGCTTCTTCCACGAAACATGTTAGACTCAGTCTAACTAGCTGCACACCTAACACTTTCCCACTATTCCCAACTAGACGAGGATCAATTAACAAACCAACTTTCTCTTCTCCATCATCAATTAAATTCACCATGACACCCGATAGCATTACTTCTTTTCCATCTTGCACAATCGTAGAATCTTTACCCGTGATCAATTCCAGCAACACCGTTCCAAAAGCATAGACATCCATTTTAGAACTTATTTCCCTCTCTGATTCTTCAGCAAGAGAAAAATTGGCTATCTTGGCTCTTAAATCTCTGTTCAGAAGAATATTATCAGTGCTAATACTTTTGTGCACATAACAAGGTTCTGTGAAATTATGAAGATACTCAAGTCCATTTGCAATATCTAGAGCAACTTGTATCCTCTTTACCCAACTCTGATGCTCTATCGACTTGTTACTTTTATCAAGCCATTCTCTTAAAGAACCATTTTCCATGTATTCAAAAACAAGACAAAAAATGTCATCGTTTTTACAGTAACCTTTTAACTTTATGACATTGAAATGATTGATTCTTCCTAGCAAATTCACTTCATTGGAAGCATCTTCTTTCATTTTCTTGATCGCCAAGATATCATGATCACCAAACACACCGCGATAAACAGATCCTTTAATCTTATTCCTTGAACTGAAACTCTCAGTTCCTTCTTTTATTTCCTCAAAATTGTAAACTCTAGAGTGATTATCAATGCACGCTATCTCCTCTCGGATATTTTTTGAAGACACCAACACTGTATTCCTTTTACCTTTCAAACCACGCTTTAAAAAACTTCTTCTCTTAAGCAGAAACACTACGGTAAAAATTACACATAGAATCAGCACGAAGCTCACCGTGGTGGCTATTGCTACAACAACGACGAGAAGTTTTCTTTTTCTTTTTTTCTTAACGGAAACAATAGGAGGTGAAGTAATTGGAAGATCACTACGAACTATGGTTACGGAACTCGTGGGTTCATTAGGCAAAGGAATCAGAACAGTAGTGTCTGGATAAAGAATTTGATTTTGAGAGGAAAAACCATTGGCGTTAACTAAACTAGCTGCAGAAACATTGAATCTTTGAGCAATATGAGAAATATTATCTCCCGAGTTCACAGGGTATGTGATCAAATACTTCGTGCCATTCGTGATTTGATTTCTCGTTGGACAAGCACACCTGAGTGGCACGTACAATTCCATACCGGGAAATAAATCAAATACTCCATATGGATTCGCACGTACGAGAGAATCACATGTGGATAAACCCTGGTACGTGTTAAATGCTACTGTATAGTATGTTGGGTGTTGGGGCAAAATGTATTTGCTTTCAGCTTGGTAGTAAACGGAATCCCTCATCGGACAGGAACAGTTTACGGGAACAATTACCTCTTTGCCCTTGTGGAAAATTGTGAGTAAAGTGGCGTTATTGATTTTGGCAAGGTGGTCTGGGTTTGATGATGTGAGATTGGAGATTGTGATAGTGGAATTGTAAGGAGGTTGGGATTTAATGATGAGGAAAGAAAGACAAGAGTTGTTGAGACCATTGCACGTGTAAAGAAAAGCTGGTGAAGGTCCTGTTGTGTCGTTGCTACTGCAACTTGTTATTGAATTTCCCGAGTAATTCTGCTGTGCTGTGACACTCGAACATAGAAGAAAGATGTGTGTCAACAGAATGAGGAGAAATGATATATATAGTGATGACATTATTTTCTTGATCCTATAATGAGATGGAAAATATACAAGGTCTTTGATTGAGTGATGCTAGATGGAAAAATGTTTCAGCATTTGAGTGTATGATTAATAGTGTTATTGCTAATTATATAGCAGAATAAGCAATCACGCGTGGAGGATTTTAAAAATGGCGAAAAAGGTAACTCTTGTAAGTTATAAACTAAAAATTTGCTGACTTGGTCGAAGAAACGGTTCATTGGATAATTTATATTACAGAAGAAACAAAATGCCTGTCCCTTAGTTTGTGCAATTTGGTCCTTCTATGTATTTTATTTATCCAATTACAAAATGTACAAGTTCGTATCATTTTAGACTTGTTCTATATTTAAACCTATATTTTATAAGGGAATGATTGTGATTTATAGAGCTGGCCTCATTTTGGGATGATTGATGGTGTAAACTCAGAAGAATGACGGTGAAGAATGAAATGGAGTCAAATCCGTATCTTTCTTTTCTAATACACATATGTATGTATAAAAATTAGTGCAAATGTATTTTCTAATCCCTAAACTTTAGAAGTATCTTTTGTATTCCAAGTGTTTTTAAAATGTGTCACAATTGGTCTTCCTACAAAGATCGATGGAGACTAAAAAAGCATGGTTTAAACCCCTCCGCCTCCTCCACTTGGAAGCGCATTAAACTCCACAAGCCCGCCTCCCTCCAAACCGCTTTGGCAAAACTACACTCAAAGAAAATATGTCACTTGTTCTCCTCACTAGAATCACATAGAGGGCAAGTACCAGGGCACAATACCTGTTTCTGCCGTAAATTATATCTGCAAGGAAGACACCCTCTAGTCGTTCTCCAAAGCATAATCTTGACATTATGCGGAATTTTGAGACGCCACAAAGCCTGTCAATCACTAGACACTTGTAACTCTGATATCAATAAGGTCATTCATAGCTCCATAGTAAGCAGATTTCACCGAATAAATGCCATTTCTACTCCTATCCCCAATTAGTTCATCATCACCATGATTAATTAGGAGAGTCATATTGAGAACCCTTCTTGCCTCTTGTTCGTTGAAAAGAGAGCCCACCAAATATTGATTCCAAACCATATCCACCGAACTAAAAAAATTTGAGACTGTCCTTCCTCAGCTTAGTTAAGTTGGAAGAGACCCTTGTCATCTCATCCAAGTGCTCTTGTTAAGGGTGAGTGTATTTCAAGGTGATTTACTCTTTTTTTTTTTAATTTCCTACTACAAATAAGACAACAAAGTAGCACTTGTAAGTTTCCTTGACGCATTGTAAAAAAAACCTGCTCCTGAATTTGGGTATTTTCAAGGGGAAGGGGTGGTAAAATTAAGGATTAATATTAAAAAGTCTAGAAATATAGAGCAGCCTTCACAAGTTATCTGAATCGATTGGGTTATTTTTTTAGGCCCAAACTTAGTTGTCCTTTAATTGTTGTTGGACTTGCTTGAAAAAATCTAGAAGTTATTTTATTAACACCTCCCAATTTAACGTGAAATGACCTAACTTCTTCTCTAAAACCCCCCAAAATTATAAAAACTTCTAAGGAGAGGATTTTGGAAAAATCTACCACCCCTTTTTTATTTTTCTAAGACTCATGAAATAGGGGGTGAGCATACAATAAATCCTTTTTTTCGCTCCAAAACCCACTCCCAATTCTTCTCATGGTAACAAAAAAATATATAAAAAAGAAAAGTTGATGAAATGTACACTATGAGAAAAATCAAACAAATAAATATGAAAAATTATGGGATGAAACTCTAAATATAGGCATCTTGTTATTTTTTTCTCTCATCTCTCCGATCAATTATTCATATAGGCTTCTTCATCATCTTCTTTTAGAGAAGCCAGTGCCCCCAATACCGTCAATGCCCCCTTCTCTCTGGCTCAAGTCGTGCCCTCTCATCACCGATCACACTACCACAATTTGTCTTCTCCTCGAGTTTGTTCTGTTACACTATTATTTTTCAAGCATTTTTACGTCCCTTTACATTATGCATTATCTTAGCTTAGTTTTAGAGTAATCAAACCTTCCAAAAGCTTAATCTCAACACTCTTTGAAATAGTTAGGAAATTGAGGAATAGAGTTTTTCCAGCATAATTGCTTAAAGAAATGAAGTCAAAGGTTGAACAATTCTTAGCCAATAATCGACTAAATTTAAAGTTTGACAAGAGCTACTATCACGAATAAGGTATGCTTTCACTCTAATCCTACACCTTCCATGAATTACTAACGTGAGAGTCGGACTATCTTGCAACTGCAAGTGACCACAACAAATATCTTTTACTAGAATTTGGAGCGTTGTCGCTTTCACCTCCGCCCATCATCACCGTGAGGTACCATCCTGTTTATCATTATATAGTGTTCTGGTCAGAATAGCCCTCATTTATACTTCGTTTAGTTGTACATCATTAAAAATATTGTTTGGAAATGTATAATATAGGTATCTCGTTATTTTTTCCTCTCATCTCTCTCGGTCATTCATATACGCTTCCTCTTTCAGAGAAGCCGGCAATGCCTCATACACCCTCAATGCCCCTTTCTCTGACTCAAGTTGTCACCCCCTCATCGCTGCTCACACTCACAACTGTTGGTCTTCTCTTCTCCAGTTTATTCAGTTAAATATTCTTTTTCAAGCATTTTTACGTCTTTTTACATTATGCATTATCTCAGCTTAGTTTTAGAGTAATCAAACCTTCCAAAAGCCTAATCCTAACACCCATTGGACTATTTATGAAATCCATAGTTAAGGAGCAAAAATCCTTCTTTAATATAATTGCTTAAAGAAATGGAATCAAATGATGTTGAACAATTCTTAGTCGATACCAAGCTAAATTTAAAGTTTGACAACAACTACTATCACGAATAAGGTACCCTTTCACTCTAACCCCTGCACCCTCCCTCAATTACTAACGTGAGCATCAAACTACCTTGCAGGCGGCCACAACGGATATCCTTCACCGAAATTTGGAGCATCGTCACGTTTTTCGTCTACCCATCACTGTGAGGTACTATCCACT
This sequence comes from Astragalus glycyphyllos, assembly GCA_963573325.1. Classification (NCBI taxonomy): domain Eukaryota; kingdom Viridiplantae; phylum Streptophyta; class Magnoliopsida; order Fabales; family Fabaceae; genus Astragalus; species Astragalus glycyphyllos. The sequence goes on from OY754307.1 coordinate 94,067,193, forward strand.
GTACCATAATATTGTGTTTTAGTCAGATTAGTCACCCTTTTATACTTTGTTTAGTCGTACATGATTAAAAATCTTGTTTGGAAATGTAATATTAGAGATATAGTTTGTTAGTAGTTGTAAGTGTCTTATAAATAGGTTTAGGTAAGTATTTTATTTTTAACTCTTCTCATTTGTAATATTTCACCACTTTCAAGATAATAGATTTTTAGGGTCCGTTTGGTTGGAGCGAAAGAGAAAGGGAAGAGAGAATGAGAGAAGAGAGATTGACCTTCTACTGTTTGGTTGAAGCGAGAGAGAAGGGAAAGAGAGAAAGAGAGAAGAGATAATGACTTTTTATTGCACTAACAGTGTATTTGTTTGAGGTGAAATAGAGAAGAGAGAGTAAGGAAAAAGAGAAAGAGAGAAGAGAGGGTACCAAACAATAGAAAGAGGGAAGAGAGAATTCTCTCTAATCTTCCATGGATGTCCTGTTCTTGAGCATGCTATCAAAACAAACGTTTAGGGTGTGTTTGTTTGGGGTGAAAGAGGGAAGAGAGAGTGAGGGAAGAGAGAGTAAGGGAAGAAAGAGTGATTTTAGGTTGTTTGGTTAAGGAGAGAAATAGGAAAGAGAGGGGGAGGAAATATTAGTTTAGTGGTTTTTGTAATCTCTCCACAAGTGGAGAGAAAGGGGCTATTCCCTCACTCTCTCTTCCCTTACTCTCTCTTCCCTCACTCTCTCCTCCCTCTTTCTCTCCTAATCCAAACACACCCTTAGAGAGAATTCCCTCTAATATGTAAAATGATCAGAACACCGTTTAAAACAACAGGTCAACGTGGGACTTATGCTAGAATTTTGTAGCATGTTGGCCTTAATAAATTTCATTTCATCTCCTAATCAACGTGACGATGACCAAAGATAATTAGAAAAAAATAGAAACCGTAATAGGAACGCTTTGAATTTGAACAGCTATGTTGTATCCCGCCTTGCATTTTTATCATCATATAACCTTCTAGATGACGACCCCAAGAAACTTCCAAGGCAACAACGTTAGTCAAGACCAAATAATAAATAATAAACAAATACTATAACTAAAGAAAGTCTTGGTATACAAGCACATCGCACAAACAAATCTTGATTGGAATTCAAACATGGTGGTCCAGATTATATAAACCCAATTCCACACTTATATTCATTCATTCAATTCATATTAGCTACTCAGAATTTTCCATTTCCAAATTAAAGATGCAAGAAAATTGCACCATGTCACAAACACATTCAGCTATCGAGTTTCTATCCTACACAAAAGAGAAGCTAAAATATTGGCTATTAGATCACCCATCGATTCTACTATTTCGGTGGAGTCCTACCCAATCATGGGGCTCCACGTGGTGGTTCCTTATCTCCGCCATCTCATTTTACATAACATCCGCCGTGACCCTCCACGTCATCCTCTTACTCTGCCGTCGACGGCGTCCCGTCCCACTAGGACCTCTTCCCGCAATTCACAGTCTCACGATGTCGTTAATCTCCGTCATAATATTCATCGGCATGCTTTTCTCCGCCGAAGCTGAGGTTCGGGACACTCGTTGGCTTTGGAAACGAACCCGAACCACACCTTTCGAATGGTTACTCTGTTTCCCACTGGGTATCCGTCCCTCCGGTCGTGTTTTCTTTTGGTCTTACGTTTTCTACCTTTCTCGTTACCTCCATATGTTGCGGACATTCTTTGTCGTTTTGCGTCATCGTAGGTTGTCGTTTTTTAGATTGTTTAATAATTCAATTGTCCTCGTTATGTCGTTTCTTTGGCTCGAGTTCTCACAATCCCTTCAAGTGCTGGCTATATTGTTTTCCACTTTGGTTTGCTCTGTAGTGTATGGTTACCGTTTTTGGATACAAATTGGGTTGCCTAGTAAAAGAAAGTCAATCTCGTACTATGGGAATTTACACATAGTGCTGTTGGTTTGCAATTTGGCGTGCCATGTTGGAGTGCTTTCTTTGCATTACTCGAGAGGAGGGTGTAATGGAATTGGTGCCTGGGTTTTTAATTCAGTGTTGCATGTTTTAATTCTTTTGCATTTCTTGAAGTCCTATGTGCAAAGGAAGAATGCTTTGGCTTGAGTTGGTATCTTCTTCCAAACGCAAAGGTTGACTTGTCGGCTATGAATATTGAAGAGTTCTACGCATGATGTATGATGCAAATATGCAATTGCCAAGTCAAAGCTGTGCCACAGAACTTTGACATCAGAACAGTTACGTTGAGATTTTTTTTTACACCGTCCTGTAGTTTGTATTGGTCCACCTTTGTCATTTATCAAATGTGAGGACATAACTTGTAAAAGCTTTTTAATAGATGCTGACTTCCAAATTAAAATTGTGCAGTTAAATAATAAACTTTTAAACGAATGATATTTCTTTCAAATTGTTTGTCTTGTTTAATAGAGCACATAACATTTGATGCTTTCATTGCCATGGCCTCTCCTCCTCCGACTTTGCCGAAATGATGTCTCAAATACTCCAAAACCAGCAAAACTCCCGAATGGAACTCAACCAACAAGCACACATGTACAACCAAAAAAAAACATGGACAAAAGTGTAATTACAAAGCTATTGGTGATAATTAATGGAATGAAACGTAATTGGTAATCTGATCACTGTATTTTTTTCAATAATCCAAACATTGGATAGGTTCATTTCATCCAAGTGTGAATAGATTGTGTATGTTGCAGATGTAAGTTGTAGTTTTCTAGGGTTCACATGCAAAACTACATAAGTAAGATATTATAATTCATGATTCTCACATAGTAAGAGGCACTAACCTTTGTCCATGGTAAATGCAATTCTTCAACACTTGGAATGACTTGAGTAGTAATCTTTTCTATCTCCTTCCCTTACTTTCTTATGACTCTCTTTATTGATGGGTGATAGAATCATACTATCATAGGTAGAGATAGGGAATGTTTAATTCCTTCATTATATATATATTGTTTCCATCAAACAATATATCTCTTCACCAAACAGTATGTACCCTTTCATAAATAACTTCTCTAACTGTCATATTTATTCATTTAATATAAACCAATAAGTCTTTTCAATTAATTATTAAACCACAATATAATTTATCACACATGAGACATAAAATTTCTTACATTCTCCCACTTGGCTCGTGTGATAAAATGCCACTTTTCGGTTTAATAAATTATCAATCATAATGCGCATAAAGAAGGACATACATTGGCAACACCATAAGTCATAGTTAAGAACAAAATTAATAAGAGTCATGGCGATTGTGTATTATTAAATCAATACACTTCCTTCCATGTACTACTATATTTGCATTATTCCTAACATGATCATAAATGAGAAGTCCATAATGAGTTCAAACATAATGTCATTATTAATAATATAATTTGTTTTCAATATCACAAATTGCATGCATATACATAATTAGAAAACACAATTCAGAAACAAATACATCAATGAGCTCAGAGTGTCTAACATAAAATAAACATCATAATTTAACATTCGCTAACAGTCATAATGCCCATACTCTTTACATGGCCAGCAAATACTTTAGGCGGTAACCCCTTCGTCAAGGGTCAGCAACCATAAGATTTGTGCTAATATGTTGAATAGACACTCTACGTTTCTGAACTTCTTCTTTAACGGCAAAGTATTTCAATTCCATATGTTTAGCACCTTTGGAATACTTGTCGTTCTTTGAGAAGAAAACTGCTGCAGAATTATCACAATAAATTTTCAGCGGCCTGACAATACTGTCGACTATTCCAAGCCCTGAAATAAAGTTCCGCAACCAATTACCCTGAACTGTGGCCTCAAAGCATGCCACAAATTCAGCCTCCATAGTGGATGCAGCAATGACCGATTGCTTCGCACTCTTCCATGATATCGCTCCTCCAGCTAATAGATACAAATATCCAAATGTGGATTTTCTTGTATCTACACAGCCAGCAAAATCTGAATCTGAATATCCAATCACTTCAAGTTGATCCGTTCTTTTGTAAGTAAGCATGTGATCCTTCGTCCCTTGCAAATATCTTAATACCTTCTTTGCAGCTTTCCAATGATCCATTCCTGGGTTACTCTGGTATCTACCTAACATTCCAACTGCAAAGCTAATATCCGGCCTCGTACATGTTTGAGCATACATCAAACTCCCAACAATAGATGCATACGGAACACTTTCCATCTGTTTACGTTCCAATTCATTCTTTGGACATTGCATGAGACTAAATTTGTCTCATTTCTGTATTGGAACAGGAGTTGCTGAACATTTCTCCATTTTGAATCTCTCTAAAACTTTGTTAATGTATGCTTTCTGAGACAAGCCTAACAGTCCTTGTGATCTGTCACGGAATATGTCTATTCCAATCACATAACCTGCCTCACCCATATCTTTCATTTCAAAGTTGTTAGAAAGAAATTTCTTAGTCTCACTTAATAGACCAAGATCATTAGTTGCAAGCAAGATATCGTCAACATACAGAACTAAAATAATAAACTTACTCCCACTGACCTTCAGATATATACACCGATCAACGATGTTTTCCTTAAATCCAAAGGACACAATGATATCATTGAACTTGAGATACCATTGTCGGGAAGCCTGCTTAAGCCCGTATATTGATTTCTTAAGTTTACACACCATGTGTTCCTTTCCCTTTTCTACGAACCCTACTGGTTGATCCATATAGACATCTTCCTCTAAATTCCCATTCAGAAAAGCAGTCTTTACATCCATTTGATGTAACTCAAGGTCATAATGAGCTACAAGTGCCATGATAATTCTGAAGGAAGCTTTCTTGGAAACTGGTGAAAAGGTTTCTTTATAGTCAATACCATCTTTTTGAGTAAAACCTTTAGCAACAAGTCGGGCCTTGTAACGTTCGATATTGCCATGAGAGTCACGGTTAGTCTTAAAGACCCATTTAGACCCAACTCTCTTACATCCTTTAGGCAATTCCACAAGGTCCCACACGCAATTCTACTCCATAGATTTAAGCTCATCTTTCATGGCATCTAACCATTTATCAGAATTATCACCATTGACGGCTTCTGAATATGAAACTGGATCATTATCAATTCCTAAGTCATTTTCTGACTCTTGTAGATAAACCAAATAATCATCCGAAATAGCAGACCTCCGTTCTCTTTGGGATCTTCTTAATGCTATTTCTTGTGGTTGTTCTACTACGGGTTCATTGTCACTTTCGGGATCATTAAATTGTTGTTCTTCCTGATCATTGTGCAATTGAGCACAAGGAACAACAATTGATGAAGTAGGAGTACTATTTAAAGGAACTTGTACTCTAACTTCCTTAATCTCCACATTTTGTGGAGCTTCACTCCCACTACTTTCACCATTTTCAATGAACCTAGCATTCCCAGTTTCAACAATTCTTGTACTATGGGTAGGGCAGTAAAATCTATACCCTTTGAATTTTTCTGGATAACCAATGAAATATCCATTGATTGTTCTTGCATCCAATTTCTTTTCTTGTGGGTTATATATCCTTATTTCCGCTTGACAACCCCAAACATGCAGGTGTCTTAAACTGGGTTTCCTTCCAGTCCACAATTCAAAAGGTGTTCTTTGAACTGCCTTACTAGGAACCCTGTTTAACAAATACATGGCAGTTTTCAAGGCATACATCCACAACAATACATGTAAAGATGAATTACTTAACATACTCCTAACCATACCCATTAAGGTTCGATTACGCCTTTCTGACACACCATTTTGTTGTGGTGTTCCTGGCATTGTGTATTGAGCACAAATACCACGCTTTTCAAGGAATCTAGCAAATGGACCAGGGTGTTGTCCTGATTCGTCATATCTTCCATAATATTCACCACCTCTATCTGACCTAACGATTTTCACCTTTCTGTCTAATTGCCTTTCAACTTCATTTATGTAAATTTCCAAGGCATTTACTGCTTGAGATTTCTCATGAAGTAAATAGACATAACCATAACGTGAAAAATCATCAATAAAGGTGATAAAGTATTTTTCTTTATTGAAAGAATTGACATCGAAAGGTCCACAAATATCTGTGTGTATAATTTCAAGAAGCTGAGTACTTCTTGTGGCTCCTTTCTTTGTGTGTTTTGTTTGTTTCCCTTTAATACAATCCACACAAACATTTAAATCAGTAAAATCTAAATCCAGAAGGATTTCATTCTTTACCAATCGTTTCATTCTTTCTTGGGAGATGTGTCCCAATCGCTTATGCCACAAGTAAGCAGAGCGTTCATTCACTAAACCACGTTTAGTACCAACATTATGATGCAGTGTCATAAGTGTTTCAGCATATAAATTATCAAGATTCAATTTATATAAACCATCACAAAGTATACCAGAACCAATCATAAAGGTATTCTTATACAAGCTGAAACAACCATTACCAAAACTATAAGTGTATCCAGCAACATCAAGTCTAGAAGTTGAAACTAAATTCCTAGAAATATTAGGTACATACAAAGTTTCAAATAAATCTAGATGATATCCAGTGTCCAAGATCAAACGGTAAGTCCCGACACCTTCCACTGGAACCTTCTGTCTATTCCCCACTAAGACAAATCTTTCATTTTGCTTTATAGTTTGGATCGTAAGGAATCCCTGCATCGTATTAGAAACATGAATTGTACATCCAGAATCAACCCACCAAGTATTATGGGGAGCTTCAGTTAAATTTGATTCAAAACATACATAAGCAACAATCTCACCTTTCTTTTCGAACCAAGCCTTACGCTTTGGGCAATCCTTCTGGAAATGACCAGATTTCCCACAGAAATGGCATTTGTTGCTTTTTGATTCTTTCTTCTGAATGTTGACAGAGGACTCAGCCATCTTTAATGGTCCTTTGCCCTTTCCATGCTTCTTTTGATATTTCTTTCCAGCTCCTTGATGATTCACTAGATGAATGGAGTGATTTCCCTGATTCTTGAGTCGGGTTTCCTCTTGAACTAGCATACCGTGCAGTTCATGCACATTCCACTTATCCTTTATAGTGTTATAGTTCATTTGGAAAGGCCCATACTCAAACGGTAATGAACTCAATATGAATTGCACAAGGAAACCATCATCAACTGCCATTCCTAGTGACCTAATTTTTGCTGCAATATTTGTCATTTCAGTGACATGTTCATGCATGGTACGAGAACCATCAAACTTCATGGTGGTTAAAGTACTCATTAATGTCCCTACAAGAGACTTGTCAGCAGTTTGAGAGCATTCTTCCACAGATTTCATAAAATCCTTAGCACATTCAGTTTTGGGAAGACTTGACTTCATGTTATTTGCTATGCTCATTCGCATAAACATCAAACTTAGTCTGTTTGACTTTTCCCAAGCCTTATAATGGATTTTCTCTTCATTGCTACTATCATCATTAATAGCAGCGGGTCTTTCAACTTGAAGAGCGAGATCAAGATCCAATACACCAAGGTGAAATTGAATTTGTTCACTCCATTCAGAAAAATTCAATCCATTAAAGATTGGAACAGACATAGCTTGAGAATGCAAAGAAATAGGGACAATTACTGCAATTAATACATGCTCAACATTAATGCTTTGAGTTATAAATAAACATAAGATTCAGACAAATACACATTCTATGTATACCAATGTTCTCCTTTGGGAGATACATCAATACACAAAACAAACATAATGATGCTATTAACTTCAACATTTATTTGGCATGACATATGCACTAATCAGAAATATTTACTATCTTTGGATATATAAATAAAACTAATAATACACACACATTACCACTATAATGTCCATTAGTTATAAGAACAATTAATCAACCTTTGGGTGATCCAGAAATGCCTTATAACAATGAACTTCAATTTACCCATACATAAATAGTTATAAAATTTAGCATCCATACTATGAGTAATTGAAATAATAATTTGGAACTAAATAAGCATTCAAGTTTGACCACTTTGGTGATTAACAAACTTTCATAATATAATTCCAAAGTTAATTAGTAATTAAGGTGAATAAAATTAGAATTAATGTACCACGGGCTTGCCGTGTTTCTTTCTGCCGAGAGTTCTTAGGCATCATACTCCGTCACTCACGCTAATTCCCAGAACCATAATGCACTTAAAATTCCTTAATAATCATTCACGTTAAAATCCATTTCCTTGAATGCGATGTTGCACATAGAAAAAAAAAGAACAATTTCCTTGTTGCCAACATCATCGTATCCGACTTTGTCAAAAGACAGAACCTTTGGATAAAACCAATTCATTAATAGTAGAGAAAACTTTCCATTCTTGATCGATCTTATCCAATTTCTTTATCAAACATATAATTATAACAATATAATAAGCAAAACTTCATGAAGTACAAAGGAATTGAAGTGCCCAGAAACAATTAACTTGCGTTGAACTTAATAGCAAGCACAATCGGTAACAGCGGAACACGTAAACTCTTAAACTTCATAATTAGGGTTCATAGTAATTTAGGGAGGAAAATTAACATTCAAGGAGAATCACAAAAATCCATAACCTAATGCTCTGATACCACATGTAAGTTGTAGTTTTCTAGGGTTCACATGCAAAACTACATAAGTAGGATCTTAGAATTCATGATTCTCACATAGTAAGAGGCACTAACCTTTGTCCATGGTAAATGCAATTCTTCAACACTTGGAATGACTTGAATAGTAATCTTTTCTATCTCCTTCCCTTACTTTCTTATGACTCTCTTTATTGATGGGTGGTAGAATCATACTATCATAGGTAGAGATAGGGAATGTTTAATTCCTTCATTATATATATATTGTTTCCATCAAACAATATATCTCTTCACCAAATAGTATGTACCCTTTCATAAATAACTTCTCTAACTGTCATATTTATTCATTTAATATAAACCAATAAGTCCTTTCAATTAATTATTAAACCACAATATAATTTATCACACATGAGACATAAAATTTCTTACAGCAGAAGCCTACATCGACAAATAAAAATTGCTACCTAAACCCCTTAATCCCATGACTCTGCCCAACTCTGCACCTTTTCGTGTAGGGAGACAACTTGCGGAAAAAGGGTGAGTACCATCGTTGGAAAACGATCAAGTATAGACCATCTACAAACAAACAAGCACTAGTGGACGTGAGATTGACTCTAGTGCAAATCACTAATTGAGATGGTCAGATGGAATGAAGCAAAGTTGTGCAGAGAAAATTAAGTATTTGCGACGAGCGTCAGAGACATTGTTGATGAGGGAGATATAAGGCGGAGACAGAGGACTCGCGTCGGGAGTAAGTGTGCGAAGCGTGAAAATGGGAGACGCGAATGGATTTAGCGTGGGTGGTCTATCATATATGATCGTATCAGTATTCTAGCTAGATTAACCATTTAAAGTTTCTTTGATGTTTGAGCCACTTTATTTTTCATCTCTTATATCATACGCCGCCTACTACTCTTATATATGCTAAAAAAAGATGTTGATGGGAGTGTCGTACGGAATCCTACACGTGCTGGTCTAATAGGCCTTATTCGCAACTCCAGTGGGGAGCTCATCAAGACTTTTTATGGTAACACGGCATGTGGAGCAAATGTTAATTGTTAATTAGTTAGGGGAGAGAGAAATGTTAGCTTCTAAGGTTTGAACCCTTGACCTCCTACATGTACTCCATTGATATCTCTTAACTCACCTACCGAACTATCTTATTGGGACCTAGGCCTCGCTTACGACTGTTAAGTTCGTTCACCATCAGGTTTTGCAACATCACAGGTTTGCTAATGAGATCGATACTATCTAGGTTTTTTTAAGAAACGAGTGGCGTTGTACTATTGTGCATAATCTCATATGAGGGAACAACTGGCTATCTTACCAGAAAGTGAACATTGGTGGAAGAGGTTGAGGAATGTGTAGTGGAGATGGATGATGTTGTTGGAACTTTTTTCTCAAGGATCTATAGTCCCTTGTGGGTTTTCTATTTTATTCTTTTAGCATCTGTAGCCAAAAAAAGATTCAAATATATTCTTGCCAAACAGTCCCTGGTAGTCAAATCTTCGTCCTTAATTACTTTTTCAATTATATTCTTCATTTATGTGTTTCAAAAGTAGATCCCCTCCGTGTAAAAACCTTCACACTTTCTACCGTGGTCAAATCTTCGTCCTTAATTACTTTTTCTCATCTCTTTTTAATATAGTTTATTTTGACACAATCTCTTTTTAATATTAAATAAATAAACACTCGGTCTCTATTTTTTATGAGTAATGTTATTTGGCAAAAAACTTCCATCCAAAAAATAGCCAAAGACCACATTACAACACCAATTAATCAAATTTTTTAGGTCATTAACTAATTTGTAATTTTCTAAGTCATTGACTAAAAACTTAGTTAATTAGTTAATAACCTAAAATAAATTGGTTAATTGGTGTTGTAAAATAGTTTTTTACTGGTTTTTGCTGAAAATCTTTTGGATAAATATCATTGCTTTTTTTAATGGAAGTTCTAGATTTCACATGAACATAAATTCATGGGAGGGGATCTTGGCCGTACGTGCCCTTCCAATTATCTTTCTTTCCTAGACTGATTTTTCTACATTTCTAAATTCCCCACTATGCACACACCACGGAGATTGCGGGCAGCGGCAGGCAACTTAAGTATTTCTTTTGTTAACTCATTTTTTTACCAGATACAGTCACATGCATGTACGGTGACAAGATGAAATAGATTTGAATTGAATTTCAGATATATATTCTAATGTTCACATATTTGAGTTGAGACCTTTCAAAGAATGGTAGTTATGAAGCATTGCCACAACTGCACGTCCATCCCAAGATCACCCACAATCTTAAACTCCTCCGAAAATATAGCAATGGGTCCCAACCAACCATTAAATTTATTTAATTTCACACACCATAAATTCACTTCACTTACTGAATCCACCACCACTTCAACTCTTTTGCCTTCTCATCAAAAAGTTTCTCCAAATACACATTCACAAACACCATGGCCTCTTCATTCCTCATCTTTTTTCTTCTATTAGGTAAACAAAAAAAGACTCATTTTATGTTTGACATCTTCTTTCGTAAAACTAAGACATTTCTTTTTATGGTTTTGCAGGTAATGTAGCTTCAGGCACTGTATTTACAATTGAAAACCGTTGCAGCTACACTGTCTGGCCAGGGACACTTTCCGGGAACGGTGCAGCCCTTCTCGGCGACGGCGGATTTTCCCTGCAACCAGAATCGTCTGTTCAGTTCATCGCTCCTTCCGGCTGGTCGGGACGCTTCTGGGGCCGAACCGGCTGCAACTTCGACAGTGACGGAAACGGGAAATGCGTAACCGGCGACTGCGCCGGGGGAATGAAGTGCAATGGGGGAGGCGCGCCGCCAGTGACGTTGGTGGAGTTTACGATCGGAAGCGGGATTGGAGATAAAGATTTCTACGACGTGAGTTTGGTGGACGGTTACAACGTTGGGATGGGAGTACGGGCAACCGGAGGAACCGGTGACTGTCAGTATGCGGGTTGTGTTGCGGATTTGAATGGTCACTGCCCGGCGGAGTTACAGGTAACAGGGGAAGGAGGTTCGGTTGTGGCTTGCAAGAGTGCGTGTGCGGCGTTTAATACGGCGGAGTTTTGTTGCACCGGTGACCACTCGACACCACAGAGTTGTAGTGCGACGCAGTACTCGGAGATGTTCAAGACGGCGTGCCCTTCCGCGTATAGTTACGCTTATGATGACGCTTCCAGCACTTGCACCTGTTCTGGCTCCGATTACCACATCACTTTTTGTCCAACGACCGGTTCCTCTTAGTTTCGTTCATCAATATTCAACAATATATCGTTGTTTTGGTCTGTTATCATTTATCATAGGTTTAGAGGTTACTATAGTAAATTTTCTTATCTGTTAATTACTTACTACTTGTATCTGCTGATTGCTCCCATACACCGGTGTTCACGGTGGTGATCGGTGAGTGTATGAATCGGAGCATTTCTGATTTTAAAAACCGTTGCACTTGTATTTTTAATTATTTTCTACATTGATCAATGGAGATGTGTTTTGTTCGTAAAAAGGAGAATCAACTAATGTGTCTGTGAATTTTAATTTTTAATTAGGTAAGTGAATTTGTACTTTGGTCCCTATGAGCAGGAACTCAGTTTACAACTTATTTAAATGTTTAGAGACATAGTTATAAATTATTTTAAAATCTAGGAATCTAATTTTTTTGGGTGTAAATCGAGTATCGTATGTAATTGTAGAGATTAATCTCTTGAGACGGGTAGGACCATAGTGGGCGGCAAAGTTCCCCCTCAAAATTTTAACGCTGCGCATACCCAAAGCTGGATTCGAACTCAAACCTTGTTAAATTGGAAGAGACGCGAACCATCTAGTTGTTGGGTTTTAGGAATCTAATTAAAATACATAGACTTAATAACAAATTATTTAAAAATTAGGAATCTCAAAACAAAAATTGTTAGTTCAACTTCAACACTTATTTCAAAATATGATTTGACGTGTACTATTTTTTTTACACTGCCAATGCATAATCACTTAACTTTTATAAATTTTCTATAAAACATTTAATTCTTAGAGTTTAATAGAGGTTGGACCGTTGGTGTAATTTAGCTTCACATGACACTTGAGGTCTAATGACTCATGAAAGCCCAGTATTTAACAATTAATTTTCGACCAAAAAAAAAACAATTAATTTAAAGCAGTTACAAAGTGAGCTAACATAGCAAAACAATAAGATGTTATTGGATATCACCATAAAAATAATGAAAATAAGAATATGATTGGCCACCACCCACGTTTTTCCATCTAAAAAACTCGAACACGATGCATTGTTTAAGGGATCAATATCCAGTTTTTGTACAAGTATGAATAAGTTGGTGGAGATAATAATTTTATATGCAGATAATGGAATATCCATGTAATTACATATGCGTTTAACAAGTGAATGTCTTATATTTTAAAGTAAAGACTTTATTTAATTCATTTAGTATATCAGGATGAAAAGCTTTTTCAATGAATAAGAAAACCAATTAATGAAAGTAATAAAATAATTTTATACGAATGTTAAAATACGGTTTAGATTATAACTTTTGAATTATAAAATTATTCATTAAATTGTCACAATCAATCACTATTAATTTCCTGTTCAAAAACTTATAAGACAGTTATGGAGATACAATAAAGTACTAATTGTAAGTTAGTAAAAAACCTTAAACTAGTATACCAACAAACATAGACATTCTATCTGGTTTAAGACTATCTACCCACTAATTAATAACTTCATTTCATGTTCACTTTTCTTCCAGTCAAAAAAATAAAATAAAATTAATAACATTTGCATAAGCCTAACAAACCATTCTTACTTTGGAACCAGCTTCCTTAATCTTTACTATGATAAAAAGTGTGCAGAATCTTCCAGGGAAATTTTTTCGAGATTGAGTGAATTTTCATAATTAACTGTTTTTTTCATGACTAATAATGACTAACGATAGTTAAAGGATTAAAAATTAACACCGAACTAGAAAACAGCAGCAATAGAAACAAGAAAATAAAATAAATGGCAACATAAGGGAGAAAATAATGAAGCAGAAATTTCTTTTACTTTAACTTTCAAGGCCTTCGGCCAAAGCTTGACAACCATATAAATTTCTTTTCGCTGTATCTCTTCTTGGTCCCATTTTCTTCTTTCCCTCTACTTTCTCTTTCCCTAAATTCCCAAATTTCTCTACAAAAGGCTCTCCTCTTTGAAAGCCAAATCTGCAATCTCATCCACCTTTCCTAAACAATTTTGGATGAGAAGGCAACCCCCTAATTCTAAGGACGAAAAATTACAACCTAAAATCCCCAAAAGAGTGAGGCTGGGGAAGTTAAAGCTGCCTATATCTTACAGATATCCCTTTCAAGGAACTATTTCTCAAAGAAAACCCACTTCGCAGTCGAGTAAACCATGACAATTTCATCTCACCAAAGCCGGTGCACTGACCCTCCACCTCGCCCCCACTGCTGAAGAGAGTTTGATCAGAGCAGTCAAGTGAAGCTCCACATGCTGCATTATAAGAATGGCAAGCAGAATGGCATACTCGAAGCCTGTTATCTCCATCCTTGTCGCACTTCTGGATTGATATCTGGAAATAAAGTGCCAAGGTCTTCAGACAAATAGGGAACATTATGCGCTAATATCTTGAAACAATGCTAGAAATCATTGCAATTCAATAAAAAATAGTCTTATGTTCCTCAGTTACTACAATGGTAAGAAGGTATATCACTCATGTTTGGCTGGCATGATGAAACTCGAAAAGTCAGGATTATCTCACAGCTAATGAAAAAACCTCATCATTAAACGTCTAACCAGCAAAATTGGGATTATATTATGGTTTTTCATCACAAGGGAGAGTCACTTGCCACGCATGATAATGTGTAGACCAAATAGGAAAGGAAAGAAAGGAAGAATAACAAGCAGAAATCATAATCTTTTGTAAAACAAAGTTTCAGGTTGAGCATATCTAGAAACAAAAATACTACTACAAGAAAATAAGCTAAAGAATAATTCTAATATGGAATAACATCTTACCCAGCAGGCAAGCCGTTTAGCAGTCTCATCACAGTACGTGCTGCCGAATATATTAAATAGTTTCCTAGCACCCCCAGGGAATAATCGGTGGTAGTTGGGCATGACAACCACTTCTTCTAACTGCTGTAGTATGCTAGCCTCGCTGGGTGCACAATGCTGTCCAGAAACATCATTTCCCAGCACATTTTTGCAAACAGAAAGACTAGATAGGAGCATGGAGCTGTTCTGGCATGTGTATCCAGCATAGTCAGAACAACGGAATTCACAAACTCCATTATCACAAACTCCGCCATGAAGGCTGCATTGCTCATCACACACAGCTGCACATAGTATGTATGAGGAGCAATCAATAACCACATTATGTTTTTGCAATAAGTAAATAAATGTTTTCCAACTTATAAATTGTTTAACAAAATTGACTTGATCCTTTATAATTTCTTTTCTGGGTTTCTCATGGTATCACAACACATTTTTTTGATGTGAGCATAATTCCGTCATCACCACTACACGCACAACTTATTGCGGGTGACTTAATTTGTTTTAATGAATGCGTTTGTGATTCAAAAAAATCAGGAAAAATACATAAACTAGAAAGCCTCAATTGGATGAAAATGATTGAGCTAAATTATCCTAAAGGAACCCCAGGATACAGGAAAGTATCAAGTGCAATGCTTGGTTAATCAAGCAAGAGGTTGGCACTTAGCATTTACTAAATAAGAAATAAAGTAGTACATTATTTTAGTAAGAAGGTAGGGGCTAACTCCTTGAAAAATAAGTGAGTATAATTGTTATCCACCCCCAACCCACAAAATAGAAAGAAAGAAGCACACAAGAAAAAAAATATGGTCAGAAACCCAAAAATGTAGATCTCTTGCATCAAATTCAAATATCTGGAATCCAGTCTTAAAAATGGTTGCATACCAGTGGAACAGTCAATGCCAGTGTAGCCAGTTTTACATACACAAATCCCGTTGGAAAGGCACATGCCATTGCGATTGCAATTACTGGGGCAAGAACCTGGAAGAATTTAAGGGAAAAGCATTTTTAAAAGGTGAAAACTACACCGCAGCCAGGCAAAAGGTAACTTACAGTAGAAGCACAGTGAATACATTAAAAATAGCATAAAAGTGGTAAGTGAGAGCTCACGTCTACTGCAATCATGACCATGAAATCCAAGAAAGCAGCGGCATCTTCCATCGACACAATCTCCATTGAAACTGCATGAATTGGGACATTGACCAGACATAGATACCGGATCAGTGTTACAGAGCTCATGATATGCAGGGCAGATTAATTCACCTGTGAAAAATATCATGAAGAGTCAAATGTCTTTGTCAACTTATTGGGAAATTAACGTCAACATATAAACAAAATAGCAGTATTACTAACCATTAAAACCAGGGAAGAGAATAGGTCCACCAGCATGAGGACACACTTTCCAAACACCATCCACAGCAATCTGCAGGAAAATTATGAAGCTTTACTCATTTTTGTGATAAAGGAAAACGAAGGGAGGTTGAGTATACAATTATAATTCAAATACATGCTTAAGAAAAATGCAGTAGTGATTGCAGCCTGCCCAAATCTAAATGAAGAAATTGTTCAACTCAGACAAGGGTGGACAATAACATATAATAATTATTAACTCAATTTAATCATCTAATAATAACATCAATGAAAGAGGTGGGAAATTAATCATGACATCATCAAGTTATCATATAAAAAAGCCAATAAAACTATAAAAGTCAAGGGAAACCTTATTATTTAAAAATAACAATCAGATCTACTCCGTCGAATTAATGCAATGTACATACATCACATTATTCTAGCGAGAAAACATCGTATTAATTAGGGGATGGGGTTGATGGAATGTGTGTGCACAGTGCAAAAGATTAAAGATAGTGCAATGAGAGGAAATTCTCATTATCAAAGCTCAGAGAATCTGAAAGTGCTGGACTTCCATGTCAAAATCCAACGAAAAAAGCATTGTAAAAGAGTTTAGAGGAGAATGTTTCACATGCTATTGACACTCCAAACCATACCTCTAAAGAATTGTTTATGCATCTGTGCTGATAACAACCATTTCCCTGGTTACTAGAACCTCGTACAAATCCTGTGCGTACTAACGATGAGGCCATACACCTGCATCCGAAAGGGAAAAATAGTTGGCGACTCCAAACCACCATGTTGTCAATAAAATAAATGTAAAACAGATAAGGGCACAAGTTTGCAGTTGCAAATCTGACCTAGAGTTACTTCCTCTGACTTCACCTAGCATTCTATCAGGTGGTCGTGCACTATTAGTGTCTGTACATGATCCATCAGAATACGCAACAAAATAAGTGCAATAATCAGCCAATGAGGATTGTCCACCTACAACAACCAGTGATCAATGAATCTTCAGTCAAACCATCCTTTTGTGTTCAAAACTTTTACGAAGGCTACAATGTGTAGTGACAGAATATATATCATATGTAATGTGATAATAAAAGCAACAGCTACATGTCAACGAGATTGCAGTAGCCTGGAGGCTTTAACAATTTCTTGACAGAACAGCATTTATATTAAAGAGTCTCGCCCAAGATAGCGTAATAGAAAAGGCATGAATTGGCATTTGACTTGTGTATTTGAAATAAAGACATGATTCTGCATACCTTTATTAGCTTGAGGAAAATATTGTGCCCACTGAGGGAGGTCTCCACTGTATGTTAGGATTGGGCAGTATCCTTCTGCCTCCCTGTTATACGTACAGCCAGAAAACTGTGTTGTGTTGCAATGATAGGCTCCCTTCCAGAGATTGCAAGGGGAGGTAACAAATTCAGTACCTTGGTTGCGGCCCCAATCAAGACGGTCTGCCATGCTATAATTGGCTTTGTACCATCCACTATCTTCTAAAAGAGCTAAAGTCATTTTTGAAACTACAGATCTTGTATCTACAGAACCAGTCATAATCTCATTCATCAGAAGCCTTTTCTCCCAGTGAGACCCTGCAAGTCATTTATAAAACTCGAATCAACCATATTCAGTGTCACTTAGGAGCAATAGGTGCGATGGTTTGATTTGTCTATTTTAATTTTGAAGTACTAGGAGATGATGTTAAACGAACAGCTGGGTAAGGCAAATTCTTTGACCAAAATATTACCAAAAAGGAGGATGGAATTTATTTAATATATATGACTTTTCACTTCTAGAGTTTAATCTCACATCATTTGAGCACATTTTATTCGACAAGATACAAGAAGCAGCCATTAAGGAATCAGTAGTCTCACTGACAAACATCGGCATTTGCAATAGCCATCTGCCATTGCAAGTACTCCTCAAGCACTAGCAATAGCTATTCGTATAAACAAAAAGCTGGATATATTTTTGGGGAGGGGGGATATTTGAACTATAAATTACTAACAAATAACAAGCAAAAAAACTTGACCGACAAGTAAAGACAATAAAGAATGACAAACCTGATGTGCCACGTCCTCCACCATCTTCCAGTTCTAAACCAGTAAAATTTCCAGAGAATGCCTGCCAACAAGAGACACTCAACAGTCATGTGTGGAGCCTTTTCAAGGGCACAGAAAGAGTAAACATGACATTGAAAGTATATAATATGCATATGTTTCCAAGAAAATACCCCGTAATGATATCGTGTATGCATGACAACACGAGGAAGCACCACTCGAGTTGCCACCCGTCCAAGCTTTTCATCCATTACTTGTTCGGTAACCTTCAGAGGTAACAAGGAACAATTAGATTATAAAATGCGTCATTAAAGTGCCACGCATGGGAATGAATGATGAAAAACAAAATTATTGATATATGTATTGGAATGAACAAAAAGTCAAAAAGTATATTTCTAAAAACAATTAGAACAGACACACAGGTGTGTTGCTCAAATAAGTCCCACGAAGTTTTTTGAAGTTTTGGTACAGTTCGTTCATTAGTCTCCCCCTAAAACATTTTATATTCATTACAATTCCTCAATACATTTTAAAAGGAAATCAAAGAAACCCTATAGAATCACCATTCACCAGAACTATCAAAATGTTTGTCTCGACCAATGTAAAATGAAATTTTATTCAACTTTCATGTATATCACACTTCATTTCTAAGATAGTGACCCTTAATAATGATTATTATTATCATCATAATAAGAATATGGGAAAAATAATCACAATTCAGGGATTTTTATTAACATATAAAACTCATCTTACAGCACAAAAGACAACTAATACCTGATTACGGCGTTTTTTCCGTTCATCTCTGAAATGAGCAAATGCATGGGGATCGAAACCAAGAACATGCATAACCTGAAAAGGATAAAATCTGATAAACAGTCCTACAAATTGTCTCCCATGCTTCCAGTCTCATTTATATGAGCAAAAATCTAACAAACCTCATGTATCAGAGTAGCTGAAAGTAAAGTCTCTGCCTCAGCAGTCAAATGACGAGGAGCAACATTCACATGTCCTGCAAAACATAAAAACACCTTAATTTCTGAAGCATCCCAAATGCAGGATAAAAATGATCATCTACACCCATGTATGTTTCTAGGATCATATACCAGCTATAGCACGCCCCCATTGATCCCGTTCACATGCCACTGCCCAAGCAAGTGTATTTCCAGTTGTAGGTCTTGTAGTCACCAAAAGAACCAAGTCGGCATCGGAAATACCCTCTGGAGAAGATGGACAAAAAGGTTATATCTTAAAATTTGTAAGAATAAATCTTACATTTAAGTCTTACAACAACTACACTGCATGCAACAAATAAAATGTACCCTCAATATATCCACGGGGAAGCTGCACGCCTCCATCTTGTCCACATGCAGAATATCCACTTAATCGCAGGTTCCCCTTGACAGGCTCAACAGCCAATGCTCTCCTAAACCAGGCAGCGGTCTGACCTAATGCCTGCAATAAGTCATCAAGGGTAATGAGAAATAATAAGCTGCAGCAACTAATACAGCACCAAGTAATTCTCTTGCAGAAAAGATTACCAACCTAGTAATTTAATATAAATTAAAAGTAGAAAACACTTCACCTTGCGAAGGCGACGTTTTTTGTCCTCTCCTGAGATATCTTCGGAAGTGCAGTTATACCAACAGTCACCAACGATTGGAGGGTTACCATGAGGATTGCAAGAAGGGGAACTAGGAAGAGAAGTCATGGGAGGCTCTCCAAGCTGTTAATAGAAAAATAAATATTTAATTTTAATAAAAATACTTGAGAAACGGAATGGCTAGAAAGATAATTTAGAAGATTATTTTTTCATTCAAGTTGAACACTCACTTTGACAATATGACCAACTTGTCGACAATCTCTGTCAGCAGAGTGGCCAACAGCATCATAATTTAGATATATCCTAATCGGTTCCTTTGCATCCTTTCGAGGTCCTGATGATGTCGACACTTGAAGTAATGCCCTACCTTTATGCTGAAGGGGCTTCAAACGACTAGGCTCATAAACCTGCGGGGTAATTGAATAAACATTGCGACCGGGTCGCTTCCTCTGTTCAAGAATCTGGTCATGTATGCATGAGTGTGAGGCAATGTGCTTTGTATTCCTTTCCGAACCTCCCCATTGAAGTTGGTCCTCATGAAGCTTTGCAGTGTGGGCTTCCACCAATGCCAATATCAATATGATCTGCAGCATGGAGCAGAAATTTAGTAAAATTTAGTATACGTCCAATTTTAGCAACCTTAGCGTCTGAATTCACATACCATTTCAAAAGTTTGAGAAACAGACCTTCTCTACCTCCCCCAAAAAACCATTATCAAAACATGAGAAACATCTTTCCAAGAAGGTACAAAATAAAATTTCCTTTTTCAGGTCATACAAAATTTACTTTTATTTGAGTTCATCAGAGTACCACCACTAACAAGTGCCATATCATAGATCCACAGAACTTCAAAATGCACTTAAATTTAAAGGTAAAATGGAACCCTGAAACCGACCGATAAATGCCCTATAACAAACACTCAGCCGGTAAAGAGGCTGATTGAGCAGCTTCCATTTAAACTTTCAGGCAGAAAAAGAAAACAACGCTAGTAAGCAAAGAGAACAAAATCTTTAAAACAGAACTATTACATGCGACTAAATCAGCACCTTTTGGATCAATCATTGTTCTTAAAACAAGACCCTAACCTTCAGAGTTCAGTTTCCGGACAGACATATGAAAAATACCTAATATATATCAACTTCAAATACTTATTGTCTTCACAAATCACAATGATCTCACTACTACCTTTAGTAACCAATTAGAGAAACCAAAGCAAAGTTAATCATATTATTCATAGAGGCCTAAACCCTAAACGGCAGAGTAAAATTAAACTCAAAGAAATAAGTAAACATGCAGGAAATTCATGAACAAACAGAGTTTAATTTACCTCGAAAAGTACTACTGCGAATCGAGGCTTGCAACGAAATCTGGACAGCGTTCGCCAAACCATTAGCTCCATGAAAAGATGAACACTGAAACACCAACGGTGCCGATTCCATCAAATCGCCGGGGAATTTCCGATCGACTTTAGAACGCACAAAGATCTTCGTCTCCAGTGCATTTTGGATAAAAAACGAAGAAGAAAAAGAAGAAACCCTTTCGTATAACGGTGGTTGTGTCTTGAAAGGGATAAATAAACAATGCTCCGATTAACAAGTGAAAAAGGAAGAAGGACTTTGATTTGAGAAGAACGTTGCAGTGTTATCGTGTAGAGTGATTCAGAGAAAGGAAATGGAGTTTTCAACTCGTATTGCGGCTTCGCAGATGCAAGAGTATGATTTTTCCTCTTTCTGATCTCTGAAATGGGGAAATAGAAGACACTGACAGTGAACGGAAGAAGAGGGAGAGGTGAAACGGAAAATGTAACCATTTTTGGGATTTTTTCAAATTAAATAACCGGAAAATGTTCAATCAACCTCTAACCATTTTTGGCGATAATATATTAGGTTAGATTTATTACCCTATTATATTACTGCCTTATCAGCATCACTTTTGGTTCTTCCTTTTTCAGAAAATTATTAAATTAATAATTTTTATTACATTTTTAAAAATTAATTTCAGGCAGATTTGTAAATATTTTTGTACAACCAAAAATTAAAAATATACTATAAATATCGGACCTTAATTAAGTATACCAACTTCAGATTTTTTTAATTAATGTATGGATAATGATGGATTAGACATTTTTTTCATTAAAAAAATGATGGATTAGACATCTGGTGCTGGTTCTCCATCACCAACTTATATTTGGTTCCTTGGATAATCGAAAGCGTAGAATTCCTTTCTAGGTGCTTTTTTTTATCTCTCTCATTATTTGTTCCATCAGGTATGGTAAATTGGACCGTATTTTTTTTTTACAGCACTGTATTTTAGTTTTTAAAAACTTAAATTAAGAAATACTGTATTCAAAAAGAATTAAAATTATGCCCAAATGTACTGTTTAAATTTTTTAAATCTATATTAATGAGTTTTTTTGTGATACCTATATCAATGAGTTTTTGGTGGAAGTAAAATCTATGTGAATGTTATTTTTGTAAAAATGATATTTAATTATTCAAATGGATAGCATCTATGTCAATGTTTTGTTGTTGTTCGTAGATGGGGCTGTAAATATCACACGCAAACTTACACACGCAAAACGAGACCTTAAGTTCGAATCTGAATAGCTACAGAAAATATCTAACCTAACAATCAATTATGATATGCCTTACGATATCAATGTCAATGTTTAAGAAGCCAAAGCTAACCATTTTTGGGTTCTACGTCCTCTTTCCATTTTTCCCATAATTGGATTTTTAAAAACATAAATTAAAACCTAAGCTTATCTACTAATAAAGACAATAATTAATAAATCAAAAAATAAATAATAAATACAATATAAGATGTATTCTATTTAAAAAATATAAATATTACTCTCTTCGTCTCATAATATTTGATGTTTTAGTCTTTTAATTTTGTCTTAAATTTTTTGATGTTGTACAAATCCAATCTATTTAATAGCTTTATCTAATATAAAATAAGTTTGAAAAGTTTTGTTACAAAAAATAAAAATTAAATTAGAGTAACTCTACAAAATCGATCGTGTGAATAAGTTCTATTCAAACGTCTAACTACTTTTCATTATCTTGTAACTAGCGAAAAGACAGGCACAAACATGTTTATCTTTCCACATTTTTTATTTTATGAAAAATAATTTTTAATAAAAGATTTATTTGTGATCTAAAGATAAAGTAAGATAATTATCAACTAAATTTAAATTAGTGAATTTATAGATATATTCAAGTTCAAACTTTTAATAGTTCCAAAGAAGGTTCAAACTTTGAGTTAAGTAATATAAATTTGTTTAAGGATCAGAATTATTCATAAATAATAGAATTGGGGAAGGAGAAATTTTATTAATCAAAACGCACTAATGGTTATTTTACAACTGTCCTGAGGGAATTTGAACTCAGCACATTGAGAATGCAAGACTAGGCTCTTACCACTGGGCTTGCACCTCAAGTGTATAAATAATAGTTAAATCTATATATGCAAAAAAAAATTATTGCATAAATTTAAGGGCATAATTGTAAGAATAACTACACCAAACATTATAGTCAAGTCAGGCCTATTATTCCCTTTACGTATAAGTATAGATAGAAAACAAAAAATAGAAATGTAACATATTATATTAATCATGGTTCTAAAATCGGACTACTCAATTCAACTCCATGACTTAGAAATGGCCTATAGTATGGTCCCATTAAACAACATAACCAACAGGGCCGGCCCAAGCATAAGGCAGCCCAAGCCCTAGCTTGGGACCTCAAAAAAAAATCATTTTTGTATGGGTAAAAAGGGTCACAAATTTTAGTAACATATACTTCAAAAGACCCTCAATTAAATAACGTTTACGCAGCACAATTGGCTGCAGTCTGTTATAGTGTAGCTGTGGTCACGTGTTCGAATCCGTTGAAACTTTTTTTGTTAATTTTAACATTTTCATGTTCATATTTAAAAAAATAAAAAGCGGAAGCGGATTTAGCTTACCACTAGAACATGTTGCAACCAACAGTTTAATGAGGCAACTAAAATATAAACTATAGCTTATTTATTAGAATTATATTATAGTTTAAATTTGTTTATTTTTAAATATTATCCATAACAAATTCTATTTCTTTTTTAATTTTTTACAAGGCTTGTAATTTCTTTAGTACTCTCTCACTTTAAACGGTTATACTTTGGTTTAATTTCTTTCAATAATGAGTAATGCTTATTGTTACGAACTATTTTGTTCGAAAATGAACGAACATGGACAATGACAGAGCTCATGGTGGGTGAGCCTGTAACTGTATTATATTATCTTCTAAAAACAAAAGGTAGTTGCAATTCATTTCGTAATTATTAGCATCGCGTTATTTGTCATTTTTATGTTATCCTCTTCATTAAAGGGTCTATCTAAAAATTTTGCTTTAGGCCTCCAAATAGGTTGGGCCGGCCCTGATAACCAATTCCGAGAACCGCGGGTCAAGGTAGTATTTTGTTGTAAGAGACGTTGGCAGAAAAAAAGAAAGGATAGAAATTAGGGCCGCGTGTAGAGGAGGAAAACGACCTAAGAAAAAACGCTAGTACGCCAGGGGAGAGGGGGAAGGAATTAGGGCAGCGTGCAAAAGGTAAAAACGATCTGATTAGGTGGAGACGAGAATGAGCGAAAACACCAATGCAGCGGAACTAGGGTACAATAGGAAAAATACTTATAATTTAATCAATTGGGCCAATTTCTTTACTGGCTCACATTTTATGAATTCATCTCTCGTGTTGCAACAAGCTAATCGAGCTGGTATATCAGATCAGCTAGTTTTGATACCTCTGATTGTGCGGGAGGGAAATAGAAAAGATGCTATAGATCCATGTAGAAAACTCGTACCACACATAAAGAGCTTTTTTTATCATGGATTTATTTGAACACAAAGGATCTGTTTGATAAAAAGTAGCGGATAGTGGATGAGGTAGCTGATTGAATTTAAAGTTGAAGTAGCTTTTATATATAAAATTACCTAAATAGACATATATAATTAATACTTAAAAATGAGAGAGAAATTCATTTAATGGAGGATAAATGAGTAATTTAATAAAAGTAGTGAGGATATAATTGAGAGAAAAAATAAAACGCTATAAGGTCAAACGCTACTTCAAGTAACGTTTCAAAAAACGGCACGCTATAAGCTATTGAAAAAAATGCTAAAAGCCGGTATTGTCAAACACCTATAACTAGCGGATCCGCTATAAGCTATCAGTTATAAGCTAGCGGATTAGTTTTGCCAACCAGAGCCCAAATAAAACTGCTTTCTTAACAAAACAAAAAAAACACCGTTTTTAAAAACAATTTAAAATTTTGTAATGGGCAGTTTCATTCTGGATGTTTATTTGATGTAATCTTCTTGTCTTGGATCTAAGTACTCACTCTTTTAGCGATTAAAAGGATTATCAGTTTTTGTTTTTCTCCTCTCTATACGTCCAAATGATCATGCTATCTTCATCAAGTAATAATACAAGGAGGAAAAAAAAGGATTAGAAATTGATAAAATGTTAATAGTCCACAAACCTTCACGATAGTTAAACCTTTTTTTTATCATAAACTAAAAGATGGTATAAACCCAACAAACATTACTTTAACAATAACATTCTCCTTAAAAAGTTAAAACAACTAACAATAACATTCATTCTGCGCGTATATAGGCAGTGATGTTTTACCATATATCAAAATCAAAGTAAACGATGCTTTGGTGGTGGTACCGGTAATGGACCCAGTGACCTTGGAGTTTTCCGATAATGAGGAGGTGGTGGAGAAAAGAAGTAGAACGTTGCAGGTGGCGGTGGCGGTGGTGGTGGAGTCTTACGAGGCCTATATTTTGGAGGCAACTGCGGTGCATGTTGGTGGCACCCTGGTTGTGCACCTTGGTGCGGTGGTGTTGGGTAGGAGTCCACAACCACAACAAGAGCACACAAATTGTAGACTAAGAAAGGCAATAAAACCACAATCCATATTTGAAAGCTACTCATCTTTTTTTCTTCACTTGTTACTTACTAGTACCCAACATGGTACTTATAGGGGTAGGTAATAAAGAAGTGGTGACATGGTCTATTCATTTCCCACTACAAAATTAATTAAAATTTTAGATGGGATATTTAGTCAAAATAAAACATTTTAGATGGGATTTGTTAGAGAGGGTGGGGGAAGTGAAAGGACAATGATAAAGAATTAATGAAGTCAGAGAAAGCACCAACCCACCACCAAACTTTTTTGGCGTGTTTCATTTCTTTCTCCTTTGGTGGAGGCAGATGTTGAATTTTGAATTTTTATCAGTGAGGTATTCAGTGCTCTTATGTCCCCACTGAACAGAGATGGCCCTATTTCTGCTCACTCTACTTCTTCAACATTTATATCCTCCGACAGATTTATGACAATCTGCATTTATATAATCTTACTCTATGTGATATGATTGCACATTACGTTTTGCATTAATTTCTTTAATTGTAAAGATATGTGTGGTGATTTGGAGTGGGGAAAAGTTATTTTTCTTTTTCAAGTTATGAAAGTTTTAAACTATTTCTAAAAATAAATAAAATGTAAATGAAATGTCATGCAATCATATACTTTCTAACCGAGGGGCGTGGTTGAGCGGTTGGGGCTCATCCTTCCTTCATCAAGTGTCGAGAGCTCGATCCTCGTTTTGGGTATGAAACAACTTTAAATCTCTGGGTCAGCTGTCCCACCCTTCGAGATGTCTCTAATCCAGTGAGGGGATTAGTCACTGCGTTCGGCGGTGGATACCCTAATCTCAACCCAAAACAATACAATCATATACTTTCCCCCTTCTCATTTATAAGTGAAAATGGGTAAACGAAAGGGTTCCTAGCTATTTCCCTTGGGAAGATTTAGCTAGAACACGATGAATATGATAGTAAGATGAGCATAGAGAGTAGAGAGTGTAGTATGAGATGACAAGATGAATCGTGAATCCAAATGTGTCTGTCCTTTTCATCGGCCTCTAAGGGCTGTTTATATAGTACAATTAAAGTTTAATGCTAATCAATACAATATATGACTGTTGGGAGATTTGTGCAGGAATCATAGGGATTTCCTTAAATACATGTCTAGAGTCACGGATAGACCGACAGATGGATAGGTCGACCGATCCGGACGATGTAAATGGTCGAACATATAGGCCGAACTGAACGATGTAGGTGGCCGAACCGATCACCGAATGGTTGCATAAGCCAGCTAAACCGATGAATGTGGGCCGACCGTCCGAGGAATGTGGGTCGTTCGAAGGAAAGCTCCTACAGTGTTCTTCTTCCATTTTGTGGATGGGAGAGGACACACACAAAATTACCACCACACGCGCGCGCAGCTGCCGTCTGGTCGGCTCGGCCTGGGCTGAGTGGTATATATATATTTTTTCGAAGTAAAATAAAATATATATTTTATTTTTTATTGATCGGTTTGACCAAGTCAATGTCAAATTGTAACAGATATTTTTTCATACCGTAACGTTTTTTTTTCTTTATTTTTTGCAACGGCTTTAGAGTGATTTTCTTTATTTCCTTAAAACCGTAACGTTTTTTTTCTTTATTTTTTCTTCATTAAACTACTTTATTTTTCTTTAGAAAGCTTGAAGCATTTCAAAGCTAAGAGTGATTTTCATAACTATATTGAGGGTGTATATCTTAGAGCGAATTTCTCACGGTGCAGTGAAAATTCGTAACAGTTTGACTGGGCTGTTTTATCCTGGGGACGTCGTGGTTGTGTTAGCCTGTAATTTCGACAGGCTTCATTGAAAATGGTCAACAAGGCTTGACTTATATTTCGACAAAGACCAAAGTATTTCGACAGAGAAAATGGTCATGTGCAGGGTAAATTCGACAAGCTTCCGGGGAAGCAAAAGCAAGAAAGAGGAAAATGGACACAAGCTTTCGACAGACAGAAAACAGAGCAGTTATGCGCTGAAGAACTAGCAGTTGGTCGAAAAGAGGAGCGGTTGCTATCATTTTTATAACTGTTTTAGGGCAGTTTCTGCTTAGTATAAATAGTAGTTTCTGAGAAGAAACAAGGGTCACAATTTCATATTGCAATTCTCACGCTCTAACTTCCGCATTCAAGAGAAAAACGAGTCAAAGAACAATGTATGATCTTGTGTACCATTCTCTTTCATTTTAATGAAATTTATTTTTGTTTTCTCTTTACCTTTATGTGTTTTACAATTCAAGTCCTTCTTCCCTGAAATATCTTGATTGCTTCGCGCGTAAGGAATCAATTATTTCTTCTTCTTTTCTGTTTAAAACGCAAAACACTGAAGAACATCACATCAAACTAAAAACTCTAAACACAAATTGTCTTAGGATTCACTGGTTGATCCTGCAAGTTAACCAAATTGGAGACCAGCGGTGTTTACCAAAATCCACGGTAAACAAATTGGCATGCCCAGTGGGACATTTGTGTCGAAATATTAGAGTGTTAGTTAACAGAATCTTGGAATATAATTGTTTATGCGCCTGAGGAGTGGTAAATCTTTGTCAAAGATGTCACGTTCTGGCGCAAGTTCTTCGAACGCACAGAGTGGCCCTGAGAATGCGTCTGTCAATGACGTTAATCCAGTAACCGCTATGGGAATAACTGCTCCAATGCCTTCGACAGCATGGTCACAGTTACATCTCCTGTGCTTAATCCTTTACCAACAATGACCACCACGGTGACCACACAGCCTAATGAAATGGCTTCTATGCCACAAACAATGGGAACGTCTAACCCATATATGACTAGTGGTCATATCCCATTTAGCATGCCTATAGTTGGTCGAAATCTCCCTTATGGTATGCCAACTGGCATGATGGTAGGCTTGCAAACCAATTCTTCAACGTGTGCAGATAACATAATGAATGGTGGTTTCTCCCCTATGCATGCCTCTCAAGAGGGCATTTATGGTCGAAATGCCCAGCCCACATTAACTACAGCGTCTGTGTTGGCATTAAGACAACAAATAGATGAGGCCAATCATGATATGGTTAACATGTTAACCCAACAAATTGGTACAGTATTCAACCCTTTGATACGTGAGACCAATAACAGTTACCAAGCATTGGCAACTCAAATGGGTCGAATTGCAGATTTCTTTGGCACTCCAAGAATGCAGAATCAGCCAATACCCCAAGTACAACCTTCGAGGCCTGTAGAAATCCCCTTAGAAAGGCCTAACATTGAATTGCCTAGAAATCAGGCACAAGCACAAGTTGTCGAACAACCCTTGCAGGGGATGGTTGAAAACGAGCCTGATATAGTGTTAGTAAATAGAAATCAAAATGGTGAATAAGTAGTCAGGCAAGTGCAACAAAACAATTTTGGAGCGCAGAATAATATAGCTAATCTTGTCGAAACAATTTTAGCCCAGAATGGCCTTAACTTAGGTATGCATAGGCCAAATTTTGTTTCTCCTTTGTCTGAATATGTTTTACAAAGTGAATTGCCAATGGGTTGGAAAATCCCTAAGTTCACTAAATTTGCTGGGGAAACCAGTGAATCCACTGTCGAACATATTGCTCGTTATTTAACTGAGGCTGGAGATTTAGCCCACAATGAGAATTTAAGGATGAAATTCTTCCCTAGTTCTCTAACAAAGAATGCTTTCACTTGGTTCACTACTTTACCCCCACATTCCATGTTTAATTGGAACCAATTAGAGAAAGCTTTCCATGAGCAATTCTACATGGGACAATGTAAAATTAGTCTCAAAGAATTGGCCAGTGTTCGACGCAAAGTGGCTGAATCTGTGGATGATTATCTCAACAGGTTTAGACTTCTCAAAGCAAGGTGCTTCACTCAAGTGCCTGAACATGAGCTAGTCGAAATGGCTGCTGGTGGCTTAGATTATTCCATCAGAAAAAAGCTAGACACTAAACATTTGAGAGATATGGCTCAATTGGCTGATAGAGTTAGGCAAGTCGAAAGTTTGAAAGCTGAGAAATCTAGAACTAATAGGTTTCATAATAAAAAAGACAAAGTTGCCTATGTCGAAATTAAAGATGAAGAACAAGAATTCGACATTTCCTATGAGGAGGTCGAAGAAAAGATCAATGTTGCTGAGTTAAAACCTGGACCTCCATATACTTGTAAATTGCTAAAACCTTCAAATGGTAAAAATCCTGTCGAACCTAAAAACGACAAATTCGTTGCAAAAACTTATACATTTGATGTTTCTAAATGTGACGAAATATTTGACTTGTTAGTTAATGATGGTCAAATTTTGGTTCCGAAGGGACTAAAAACACCACCATTAGAACAAAAGCAAAAAAGAGGTTTTTGCAAATACCATAATTTTTTGGGTCATAATACTTCTCGTTGTGTTCTTTTCAGGGATTTGGTGCAAAAGGCACTCAATGAAGGAAGGCTGAAATTTGGTGATAAACCAAGGGCACCAATGAAGATTGGCGTTGATCCTTTGCCTGATGCTGAGGCAATGTATACTGAGGTGAGCATCAACATGGTCGAAGCCTCTGAAATTGTGCCTGGTAAGGCTAATATGAAGAGAACTACCATAAGTTCAAAGATGGATGTCGAAATGGTCACTGAAAGCCAAGAAGATGACAAAGTGAAAGTAGTGTACCCAAAAGCTGAAGAGGAATTGGTTGATTTCCTCAATCGTTGCAAGCTAAGCAACTCAGAAGTGATGTTGTGCCCGAGGTGCAGTGCTGTTTTTGACAAGGAGGCTGCTAAAGAATTGGAAGAGTTCAAGCCTCAAATGAAGCGCAAAGGTAAATGGGTGGATAAAAGGCCCAAGTTTGATTTTGTCGATAGGAGAATTCCCTACATGGTTACTTCGACCAAAACTCCTGGAAGAGGAAAGCTGAGTACTTATGTTCGTCCTTCTGGTACTTCTGTCGAAAAGTGGGTACATTCTGGTGGGAAAGGTAAAGGCCTGTACCACACTAGGGGCAACGTGATTCATCGAATTAGGCCAAATATGATGGCCAAAGGAAACACAAGTGGTGCTAACCAGAATGAGGCAACTGGAAATAAGAAGTATGCCTACAACAACAACTACAAGGGAAAGAATCCTATGACAAGGACTCAATGGCGAAGATTTCAACGCCAAAAGAAAGTTGATGCTGTTGCTACAGGCAAAGTAGCAATTCCCAAGAACGAGAAAGGTAAGGAAATAGTTTTACCTTCAACTGAAGTGGTTAGGAAACCAGCCACTGAAAGAATCTTCCCTTCTTTGGCTGAGATAAAGAAAGGCTTCAAAGAAGAAGATCTCAAGTTGGAAGAGGAATTGAACTCTTCTTTTGCTGATTCTGGGTCAGAGTTTGACGTGCTATGTGGGGTCATCTCAATTTTACCAATTGAGTATGATGTGGTTTCTGAGGTTAATGATGTCGAAGAAGATTTCGACGAGGAAACTACATATAAACCCATATGCTACTATGTGTTGAAGAATGGCTGCATCGAAGAGCAACATGCTGTCTTT
This sequence comes from Astragalus glycyphyllos, assembly GCA_963573325.1. NCBI lineage: Eukaryota > Viridiplantae > Streptophyta > Magnoliopsida > Fabales > Fabaceae > Astragalus > Astragalus glycyphyllos. Next base: position 94,098,253 of record OY754307.1, read on the forward strand.
GAAAGGCCAGATTGTGGCATGATGAATCACCTCAAGCCACTGTTCATTCAAGCCAAGGTCAACAATGTGGGAATCAACAAGGTCCTTGTTGATGGTGGTGCTGCTGTGAATTTGATGCCTCAACATTTGCTAAGAAGAATTGGCAAATGTGACACTGATTTGAGGCCACATAATGTGGTTCTCACTAATTATGAAGGCAAAACTAGCCATTCACTTGGGGCCATTGAAGTCGAATTAGCAGTAGGTAGTGTCAAAAGGCCAACTTTGTTTTTGGTAGTACCCTCCAAGGCAAACTACAACTTGCTGCTTGGAAGAGAATGGATACATGGAGTGGGGGCAATCCCTTCGACTGTGCACCAAAGGCTCATTATTTGGAGAGAAGATGGGTTGGTTGAAAACATTAAAGGTGACCAAAGTTATTTCAAGGCTGAAGTGAATACGATCACCAAGAAGACCTTCGACAAGCAATTGGCAAATATCTCTCCATGCTCTTCTTCCAATGCTGGGTTCATTGAGCAAGACAATGTCTTCTCCTCTGTTAGTCTTCACCCAAATTATGGTTTCATTTGGGAAAGGGAAATCATTGATGAGGAGAATAGACCAAGAGGCTTTGACAAGCCTTCTGGTTGGGATGATTGATGATGATAAAACCCAGTACATGGGAAAGAATTACGGCCTATGTGGCCGAAAATAAAGAAAAAGCAATTTTCGAAGCTGAGTTGCATCACATGGTTGCTTTAACCACAAATGATAGTAACAAAGAAATTATGGTCGAATCACCTAGACTAGACGGTGTCTATGATGATGAACCATTAGGATTTGAGAAAGATCCAATGGGTTCGACCAAGAAGATACAAGCACAAGATCCCTTAGAAGAAATAGATTTGGGAGATGGAAGTGTAAGAAGACCAACATATATCAGTGCAAAAGTCCATAAAGACTTCAAGGTGCAGATAGTCGAATTGCTGAAAGAGTACAAAGACTGTTTTGCTTGGGACTACAATGAAATGCCAGGTTTAAAAAGAGAAGTGGTTGAGTTGAAGCTGCCTATTCGACCAGATAAGAAGCCTGTGAAGCAAACCCCAAGGAAATTTGCACCAGAAATCATGTCGAAGATCAAAACAGAGATCGAAAGGTTGCTAAAGAGCAAGTTCATCAGAACTGCAAGGTATGTTGATTGGCTTGCTAATATAGTTCCTGTAATTAAGAAAAATGGTACACTTAGAGTTTGCATAGATTTTAGGGATCTAAATAATGCTACTCCCAAAGATCAATATCCAATGCCAGTGGCAGAAATGTTAGTTGATTCCGCGGCAGGTTACCAATATTTGAGTATGCTTGATGGGTATTCAGGCTACAACCAAATCTTTATTGCTGAGGAAGATGTTTCAAAGACTGCATTTCGATGCCCGGGGGCGTTAGGTGTTTATGAATGGGTAGTGATGCCATTTGGTTTAAAAAATGCTGGTGCTACGTACCAAAGAGCTATGAATACTATGTTCCATGATTTTATAGAAAATTTTATGCAAGTATACATAGATGACATAGTAGTTAAATCAGCATCAGAAAGTGGTCATCTAGACCACCTTCGACAATCATTTGAAAGGATGAGAAAATATGGATTGAAAATGAATCCACTAAAATGTGCCTTTTGTGTAAGTGCAGGTGATTTCTTAGGCTTTGTCGTGCACAAAAAAGGCATTGAGATAAATCAAAATAAGACGAAGGCTATCATGGAAACACAACCTCCTTCGACAAAGAAAGAATTGCAGTCTTTACTAGGAAAGATCAATTTCCTAAGAAGATTTATATCAAATCTAAGTGGCAAGACTCAAGTATTTTCGCCATTACTTCGACTGAAGAAGGAAGATGTTTTCAAGTGGGAGCCATGCCACCAACAAGCTTTCGACGAAATCAAAGCCTACCTGATGAAGCCACCAATTTTATCGTCTCCAATTAGAAATAGAACAATGAAATTGTATATAGCTGCATCAGAAATGTCAATAGGCAGTATGTTAGCACAAGAGGATGAAAATGGAGTCGAAAGAGCCATATATTACCTCAGTAGGGTTTTGAATGATGCTGAAACCAGATATCATCCTATTGAAAAATTGTGTTTGTGTTTGTATTTCTCATGTACAAAGTTAAAGCAATATATAAAGCCTGTTGATGTTTATGTTTATTCTCATTTTGATATAATTAAACATATGTTATCGAAACCAATTTTGCATAGCAGAATAGGTAAATGGGCATTAGCTTTATCCGAATATTCATTGACATTTCAACCACTAAAGGCTATTAAAGGCCAGGTAGTGGCAGATTTTATTGCAGACCATTCAGTGGTCGAATTAGCAATTGATTGTGTTCACCTTCGACCTTGGAGGCTATATTTCGATGGCTCAAGCCACAAACATGGTACAGGTGTAGGAATGTTAATCATTTCACCAACAGAAATACCAACCAAATACAAGTATAAAATCGAAGAAAGTTGCTCCAACAATGAGGCGGAATACGAAGCCTTAATAGCAGGACTCGAAATTCTGTTAAACTTGGGGGCAAAGCAGGTCGAAATAAGAGGTGATTCTGAATTAATAATCAAGCAATTAACGAAAGAATACAAGTGCATAAGGGAAAATTTGATTACTTACTTTATTGCTGCCAATGCATTATTGAAACGTTTTGATCACGTTAAAATCGAGCATGTGCCTCGTATTGCAAATCAAGAGGCGAATGATTTGGCACAGCTAGCTTCAGGTTATAAAGTTTCGAAAGAAAACTTAACGGAGCTAATCGAAATTAAAAACAAACTAATTTCGACGAACATGTCACTAGAAACTTTGTCAAGGCAAAAACTTGAGGGGGCAGAGGCCGATTCTTTAATGAAAATGAAACTTTTGAAGTTTTTGACAAAGGGTATTGTGACAACGTGTTCGAAGTTTTTGCCATCAACAATTTGTCAAATGATGATTGGCGAAGACAAATTGTTAATTACTTGGAGAATCCCACAGGGATGACTGATAGAAAGATCAAGTATAGAGCCTTAAGTTATGTGATTATGGGAAATGAGTTGTTTAAGAAAACCCCTGAGGGAGTTTTACTCAAATGTCTTAGCGAAAATGAGGCGTACTTGGCAATATCCAATGTTCACAGTGGAACTTGTGGGGCTCACCAAGTAGGCCATAAGATGAAATGGCTTCTTTTTCGACAAGGTGTTTATTGGCCAACCATGTTAAAAGATTGCACAGAGTTTGCCAAAGGATGCCAAGAATGTCAAAAGCATGCAGGGATACAACATGTGCCTGCAAATGAATTACATTCTATCGTGAAACCTTGGCCATTTAGAGGATGGGCTTTGGATATAGTTGGCGAAATTAAGCCAAACTCGTCGAAAGGCCATCGTTTCATATTAGTAGGGATAGATTATTTCACTAAGTGGGTGGAAGCTATTCCTTTAAATAATGTTAATCAAGAGGTAGTAATTAGTTTTATTCAAGACCATATATTGTATAGATTCGGTGTGCCTGAAACTATCACCACAGACCAAGGCTCGGTTTTTATTGGTCAGAAAATGGTCGAATTCGCTGCTGAAAACGGTTATAAATTGTTGAGTTCGACGCCATACTACGCTCAAGCAAATGGTCAAGTTGAAGCAGCCAATAAAATTATCATTAGTTTGATTAAAAAACATGTTGGGCAAAAACCCAAGAATTGGCATAAGACACTTAACCAAATTTTATGGGCGTGTCGAACATCTCCCAAAGAGTCAATTAATAATACTCCTTTTAAACTTGTTTTTGGGCATGATGCAGTATTACCAGCAGAAATTTGTTTTCAATCAATTAGGATTCAAAGACAATTTGAAATCCCATCTGATCATTATTGGAGTATGATGCTAGATGAATTAGTTGATTTAGATGAGGACAGGTTAAATGCATTAGATGTGCTCACAGGACAAAAGGAAAGAGTAGCTAAGGTGTACAATAAGAAACTCAAATTGAAGACTTTCGACGTGGGAGACTTAGTTTGGAAAGTCATTTTACCTATGGATCGAAAAGATAGAGTCCTAGGTAAATGGTCCCCAAGTTGGGAAGGACCATTTGAAATTTTACAAGTTTATTCAAACGGCGCATATGAGGTCAAAGAGATTGGCGCTGATGAGAGAATTATGCGTGTAAATGGCAAGTATTTGAAAAAATATAAGCCAATGCTGCAAGAAGTTAAAATAACGCTGGAATAAATATAAAGAAAGCATAAAGACATGGCATTCAAAGAATAGAAGTTGCCAAAATGTTGTCGAATTCATAGAATAAGAATCGCACAAGAATAAAATGGAAGAAATTCCATTATAATGTTGCCAGATTAGATACGACATTGCTTGAGAAATGGCCTTTGCAAAATAAAAATAATTGTCAAAATAGCCAAAGTGTTACAACAGAAAAATGAAGCTATATTATTACAAAATGACTTTCGACTTCAAGTCATTGAATAAGGCCTTGGCTTTAGAGATCTTCCTGTTGAGAAAATTGCCATCTTTAGTTAATTTTTCGACAGTGGCATTGCAACGCTCAAGGTCCTCCAAGTGTTTAAGGCAAAGAATGGCTTCTTGGTCAATTTGGTCCTTAAGTTTTTCTGCAGGAGTCAAAGACCTTAGAAGGTTCCCTTTCTTCTTTTCCAACGCTTGTATCTTCGACTGCAATTTGGCTATACTTTCTTGATGTGCCCTGATCTCAATATCACAATCTTCAATAGTTTTCATCTCAGCTTCTGACTTAGTCTTCAAAGAGGCAAAGTTAGCATGCGTGGCATCAACAAGTGCTGCCATTTCTACCTTGCGTTTCGACTCAAGCTCCAGAAGATGGTCATGTTCCCTCTTTCTCTGTATATCTCGAGCAAGTTGATCGAAAAGAGGCTGAACAGCCAAAACAAAGTCACTAACTGATTCATTAAGAGCACCATCAACATCAAGCTCAGCCAATTTATGAAGCAAATCTTTGATCTGAAAAGCAAGTGGATGATTAGCTTCAATGGTTTGGAAGATATCTCCATCAAGAATTTGAGTGCGCAATGTGCTAAGGAGAGCCTCCGTCGAAGTAGCTGAAGTGGCAACTCCTGCAGAGAGTGTTGAAACACTTGGTTTGCTACTGCTTGAAGTTTTACTTCCAAGTCTCGCTTCCAAAGCCTCCGCTGGGTTATTCTTTTTCATCTCTTCCCACTCTTGAACGCTAAGACTTGCACCAGAAGACAGCACAATACCTGTCGAAGCTCCATCTTTAGGAGGAGACTCATCTTCATGCTCCGAAATATCTTCTTCCTCAGCTATTTCTTCTTCTTCATTATCAGAGAAAGAAACACCTTCTTCTTGTTCCTGTTCTTGTTCTTGCTCTTGAGCTTGTTCTTGCTCTTGTTCAATTGGATTAATGGGAGAGGGTGAACTCGGTTCCCTCATTTCGACGCTTGCAAGCACATCATCCATTGCCACGTCTGCTTCTTCTTGTTCTGGTGCAACAGGTGGCGAAATTCTTGCAGTTGTAAGAGCTGGTATCGACGTAGATGTTGGAGGAGTGAGTAGAGTAACTCGAGTGGTCGAAACAGGGGTTGCTTGTGGCATTACTGTGGGTGTTGCTTCAGGGGGCCTAAAAGAAGAACAAAGTACAATAAAAATTAGAGGAAATCAAAAGAAAATTTGAAGAAATGAAAGATATCAGAGTAAAGAGGTTTGTTTACCTTTATTGTATCCCCTTCGATGCGAGAATGCTCACTGGCAGGGTCCTTCGGTTTCTTTTTCAAAACAATGTTTTCCTTCCTCTTCAGCAGAGGAGCTTCATCAGACTGCAGACAACAACAATGTTAGAAAATCTAGCAAGATGGGCTAAGTTTTTAGAAGAAAGAGGGGATAATTTCGACCTCTGTTTCTTCACTATAGGCTTCGATTGGTGTTTTCTTCGTCTTCTTGACTGGAGGATGAGAGGTGGTTTAAACACTAGGCCTTTTCTTTTACGCACCTTGCTTTAGTGATGCGTGTTCCTTTATCACAAGAGGCCTATTTTCGACGACGTCTTTGGTTTTGGTCGGAGCTTTGATGGTTGTTGCAGTAGTGGTCTTAGTGGTATTATGAGAGGATTCACTGGCAGAGGGAGAAATTGGGATAGCTGCATAATTCGACAGAAATATGTTAATATATGAAACATGAAATAAAGGAGACAAAGCCTCAATCATGTCGAAAGTATCACCTTCTAGTACAGGATGTACCTCTCGAACATGTTGCAATTCTAGATGCAAAAAGCCATCGAAAGAGTATAAAAGCTGTTTAGCCCAAACTACTTTATCAAGCATAGTAGAATTTGTCGAAAAAAGATTTTTAATATCAGAACCACATACAAACCACTTTGGAAATGTTGGTCGAAATGCCAAGGGTTTTTCACTAGTTGGCAAAGGTGGAAATTTAAGTTTATCATGCTTAAGTGCGAAAAAATATTTGTCAGAAACATAAATTGGAAAAATCATTGTTGGAAGTTTTTCAAGAAGTTTCATTTTTAACACTTGAGCAGCTTGATAAATAGTTTGTCGAAGGTTAAACGGGTTATATACTGTTTCAAAATATTTTTGGAATGCTGTGATCTCTTGGATATGTGTACCTTTCGACTTCTTCTTCTTCTTCTGCAGAAGAGGAATATCAGAGATTAGCGTGGCCAACAAAGTAGCTTGATCGACATCTTTAGTTTTCTGGGAGTAATAAAAATCCCACCACTCAAAAAATTCTTTAGTATAAGAAAAAGTTAAATCATAAGTGGTTGGAACAAATTGAGAAGGAGCTGCGTCGAAACAAGCAACACATTCTTTCCTATCCTTTTCATTGTCTGGCTTGACGAAATCCTTCCTAGACCTATAGAAAGCACTAGGTCGAAGCTGACATAGACCAAATTGTCTAGATAACAGACTGGGGTGATAAGAGAAAACACCAAACATGGTTTTGGATTTGCCTGCAGCTGTTCTGGTGGTCAAATATTGCTGCCAAATGGGAATGATCTCTTCGACAGAGGGATTGGAAGAAAGTGGCTCTGTTAGCCAGGTTGGTCCACGAGTTCTGGTGGTAAAAGGTGCCATAGAGGGGGTGAAGTCAACACAACCCATAAAAACCCTGAAAGCTTTTTCAAATGAGTCATGAGTGGTAAGATTGATTTCCCTAGGTCTCAAGAGGGCAAGTCGAACTCCCTCAGTAGTTCTGGTTTCGACAATAGAGGAGAAAAGGTCAGGGACAAATAATTCAAACTCTAATTCAAAAGTGGCAGAAAGCCACAATTGAAGAAGCCAAATAGGCCCAGAAACAGAAAAATTAGAGATGTCTTTGACATCTTCAGGAGTTAATTTTTTCAAGATTTGAGTGCCTTGTTGAAGACCCTCATACAGAGTTGCCAGGAGGAGATGGCTAAGATTGACATTTCTACCTTCATGAAGCTGAATTGCTAAGTTAATATACATCTTAGCCACCTGAAGAGAAGAAGAGCAGAAGACATAATAAGAAAGCCACAACGTGAGGAAAGCAATGTGTTCCTCGTCGGAAACGTCATCAGTTTCGATAACGTGGTGGTCCTTTATGTAATTCTGGTGTGTGGCTCTTTTTGTGTCGAAGTTGAAGGAATGTGCATTACCAGTTGTAGAAGGGTCAAAACACTCGCCCAAAGGCTTCAAACCAGTAATGGCAGCAACATCTAAAAGAGTTGGAGAAAGCATACCACATTTGAGGTGGAGGCTATTGGTGGTGGAATCCCAGAAATGGAGTGCAGCAATTAACATAGGCGCTTGATACTTAAGCCCATATTTTGACAGCTGAATAAGGTCGAAAATTCCCTGATTCTTCCAAATATGAGCCTTTTTTGACTCAATCTTAGCTAACCAATTGAGGAAAGATTGGTGATTGTCACCAGTTGGAGGGTTTGACCTGAAAACTCTATTTGGGTTGTTCATAAAATCCATAACATAAGGTCCCTTTTGAAACACTCTAGGACTGTACTGGTAATAGCTAGGAAAAACCTCTTTGACCTTATCAGTTTTATCAAACGAATGAGAAATAGGACCAAGGTAAGCGTACTTTGAAGGAAGGGGGAAGGGAATCAATACCTGAGACTCCAAAATTTTGGTCTCCTCATCGGTTAACCCTTTGGGATCCACTAGTACCAAGTGATAATCGAAGGAAGAAGAAGGTGGTTGCGAAGAGCTTGCCATTGAAGTGACGCTGTTGCAAAGTGAATAGCAGAAACCAGAAAACCTCCAACAAACGCAAGAAAGGGCGTAAAACAGAGATTAATGTGAAAAACTGGTTTAAGAAGTGTCGATGGCGATGAATAAGAGAAATGGTACAAGAATCGCGCTTGAAAGGACTGTTTTTTGAGGGATTTGCAGAAAGGGTTTCAACGGAAAATAGAGTAAAGAAGATGAAAAGCTTAAAGAGTGAAGAAAGAAGTAGAAGAGAGAACTGAAAAGGCTTTATAGGGAGTAGTGGAGATGAGACAGTTATTGAAAAGCTGAACGTGGAAGGCCACGTGGCATACCATTAAAAGAGTAACGTCAACAACACTTAACAGTGGTGACAGACATTAGGTATACAGCTATTCTACTCAAGTGCAAAGTCTATTTCGACGGTGGATTCAAAAATGTTCTTTCTCTTCTTCCAACTCAAGCTCAGTCGAAAAAGACATTTTTGAGGGGGCAATTTGTTAGCCTGTAATTTCGACAGGCTTCATTGAAAATGGTCAACAAGGCTTGACTTATATTTCGACAAAGACCAAAGTATTTCGACAGAGAAAATGGTCATGTGCAGGGTAAATTCGACAAGCTTCCGGGGAAGCAAAAGCAAGAAAGAGGAAAATGGACACAAGCTTTCGACAGATAGAAAACAGAGCAGTTATGCGCTGAAGAACTAGCAGTTGGTCGAAAAGAGGAGTGGTTGCTATCATTTTTATAACTGTTTTAGGGCAGTTTCTGCTTAGTATAAATAGTAGTTTCTGAGAAGAAACAAGGGTCACAATTTCATATTGCAATTCTCACGCTCTAACTTCCGCATTCAAGAGAAAAACGAGTCAGAGAACAATGTATGATCTTGTGTACCATTCTCTTTCATTTTAATGCAATTTACTCTGTTTTCTCTTTACCTTTATGTGTTTTACAATTCAAGTCCTTCTTCCCTGAAATATCTTGATTGCTTCGCGCGTAAGGAATCAATTATTTCTTCTTCTTTTCTGTTTAAAACGCAAAACACTGAAGAACATCACATCAAACTAAAAACTCTAAACACAAATGGTCTTAGGATTCACTGGTTGATCCTGCAACTAGTTTATCTACTAACTTATTTGCTATACGCTATAAATTCAATTGCTATCGATTAGTTTATCTACTATCCGCTTTAGGGTTAACGTTTGATTCAATGTAAATTTAACTCTAGTTTTATAGATTTTCATGAAAATAATTGTTGGACATCATAATACCAACAAAATAACAAATGAAAAATTCAAACCCATTAAATGTACTTATATTTCTGACGAGAACTAAATATACTATTTAAATAGATTAAATGAATAATTTAAATCAGGAAAAAATAACTTAAAAGCTTTTATTACCAACTCTTAGTAGTTTTTTTTGGGGCCATCATTATTTACATAAAGAGTTTTCTTTTATTGATCAAAAAAAGAGTTTTCTAGAATTATATTAGAATCTAGATTGAATAGATTTATGGGCGAATGACGGGAATTGAACCCGCGCATGGTGGATTCACAGGGGGGTGGTGATTTCTAATTGGTGCCCCCTTTCTAATTGTGTTAGGGTCCATCCGCCCATCACAGAAAATTATTTGATTTTTTTCATTTCAAAGAATTTATGTGATACATTCGAAATCTAGGATTTAATGCTTCCTATAAAGAAGATTAGATTCATCCCTTTAAAATTAAAAGCAGTCATTTGATTTCTTAATAAAGTAAGTATAATAAATATAACAAATAGAAAAAAATGAATGGCTTGATTATGTATTAACAGACAATCTTCAATAAAAGAGAAGGTTCCATCGGAACAATTATTTATTTCTATTTCAGGATACCAGGTCTCTTTTTTTTTTCAATTTTTTAAAAAAATGTGGGGATAAATGACAAAAAGATATTGGAACATAACTTTTGAAGAGATGATGGAAGCAGGAGTTCATTTTGGCCACGATACTAGGAAATGGAATCCTCGAATGGCACCTTATATATCCACAAAGCATAAGGGTATTCATATTATAAATCTTACTCAAACTGCTCGTTTTTTATCAGAAGCTTGTGATTTGGTTTTTGATGCAGCAAGCAGAGGAAAACAATTCTTAATTGTTGGTACAAAAAAAAGCAGCCGATTTAGTAAAACGGGCTGCAATAAGAGCTCGCTGTCATTATGTTAATAAAAAATGGCTCGGCGGTATGTTAACGAATTGGTATACTACAGAAACAAGACTTCGTAAGTTCAGGGACTTGAGAACGGAGCAAAAGACGGGTAAACTCACCTCTCTTCCAAAAAGAGATGCCGCTACGTTGAAGAGACAATTATCTCATTTGGAAACATATCTGGGTGGCATAAAATATATGACGGGGTTACCCGATCTTGTAATAATCGTTGATCAGCAAGAAGAATATACGGCTCTTAGAGAATGTATCACTTTGGGAATTCCAACAATTTGTTTAATCGATACAAATTGTGACCCCGATCTCGCAGATATTTCGATTCCAGCTAATGATGATGCTATAGCTTCAATTCGATTAATTCTTAACAAATTAGTATTTGCAATTAGTGAGGGTCGTTCTAGCTATATACAAAATTTTTGATTAATAATTAATAATAAGATTAAGAAATTTTTAGACTTGGTGTGGTGGGAGAATTCATAGATTTATGGAATCGATTATTATATTATTATTATACAATTAAAAAATTGTGCAAAAAGAACAAACAGAAATATTATGTGATGAGTAGGTATTCAAAATAGAAAATGAAAGTAAAAAAGTAAACGGTTGAATCAAAATAATTCCCTTTCAAGTTATATTTTTTTATTTTAGAGGGCAGGGCAATATGAATGTTCTATTAGGTTCCATCAACACATTAAACAGATTATACGATATATCTGCTGTGGAAGTAGGTCAACATCTCTATTGGCAAATAGGGGATTTTGAAGTGCATGCTCAAGTACTTATTACCTCTTGGGTTGTAATTGCTATCTTATTAGTTTCAACCATTGTAGTTGTTCGAAATCCGCAAACTATTCCCACTTCCGGTCAAAATTTCTTTGAATATGTCCTTGAATTCATTCGAGACGTGAGCAAAACTCAGATTGGAGAAGAATATGGTCCGTGGGTTCCATTTATTGGAACTCTGTTTCTATTTATTTTTGTTTCCAATTGGTCAGGGGCTCTTTTACCTTGGAAAATTATAAAGTTACCTCATGGAGAGTTAGCTGCACCCACTAATGATATAAATACTACTGTTGCATTAGCTTTACTTACGTCAGTAGCATATTTCTATGCGGGTATTTCAAAAAAAGGATTGGCTTATTTTGGTAAATACATCCAACCAACTCCAATCCTTTTACCGATTAACATCTTAGAAGATTTCACAAAACCCTTATCGCTTAGTTTTCGACTTTTCGGAAATATATTAGCTGATGAATTAGTAGTTGTTGTTCTTGTTTCATTAGTACCTTTAGTAGTTCCTATACCTGTTATGTTCCTTGGATTATTTACAAGTGGTATTCAAGCTCTTATTTTTGCTACTTTAGCTGCGGCTTATATAGGTGAATCCATGGAAGGGCATCATTGATGAGTTATCGAAATAGTATTTTTTGAGTTTAGACCTCCACAAAGTAGGTGCGGCTCACGATAATCTACTTTTTGAATTAAAAATAATCAAAAGTATTATCCACCCCCCCAAAAAAAGAAAGATGCAATTGCAATAAGGATAAGGTATAAATAAAATACCTATACGATTTAGTGTAATGTATGTACTATAATAATAAAAGAAAGGGTAGGGGAGTCAAAGTAGATGTATATATAATCTAATCGATATAAGACAACTCTTTCCTTTTTTGTAGGTTTCAAAGAATAATTCTCGAATCCGATTCAATATAAGACACAACTAATTGGTTTACGGTATGGAAGAAACACATGTATATGTCATATTAGATCTTCACTAGTTATATATGAATATATATCTAAATTTTATGAATATATATCTAAATTTGTCCTGCTATTACTCTAAAATTAGATGGGGATTCAAAAAACAAAGCCCTTCCGTTTCATCTGTTGTAATTGTGAATTGAATATGGAATGACTAAAAAAATGAAATAAAGAACGAAGAATTTAAAGAAAGGTTCTTAATAAGAATTTAAGATAAGAATAAAAATTGTATGTATTCACAAAAAACTACATGGGTAGAAAAGAAAAAAGAAATATCGAAGTAATTTGGATAGTTCAATAAATATTATTATATTATTTCAGTTTGTAATTTCAATTACACTTTGACTAGATAAAGATAAATATGAAGAATGAAATAATAAAGTCATAATTTCTTGGTTGATTATATTATTAACTATTTCTTTTCTTTATTTTATTTGGAATAGGAGAAACTTATCATGAATCCGCTAATTTCTGCTGCGTCTGTTATTGCTGCTGGGTTGGCCGTCGGGCTTGCTTCCATTGGACCTGGAGTTGGTCAAGGCACAGCTGTAGGGCAAGCTGTAGAAGGGATTGCGCGACAACCGGAAGCAGAGGACAAAATAAGGGGTACTTTATTACTTAGTCTGGCTTTTATGGAAGCTTTAACTATTTATGGGTTGGTTGTAGCATTAGCGCTTTTATTTGCGAATCCCTTTGTTTAATCTTTTAAAAATAGAAAAATAAAAATACATGTTCTTTTTTCCGTGGACTTTCTTTACTGCTCTTGCTTTTTTTTCAAATTCTATTAAGATCTCACTCCTATAATTTTTTCTTCATAACACGGGGGAAGGACGGATTTATGGGTGAGGGATCAACATACTGATTCGCCTTCTTCCCCCCCCTTTTTTTAGTCCAATGAACCTTCCCCTTTTTTTATTTAGAAAGTTTTTATAAAGTGTTGAAAACAACTAGAGATTTTTCAATTGACATAAGAACTAGTATCTAATTCTAATAAGTATCATTCTTATGGGGAATCTTACAATTGACTAACCAATTCAAAATATAGAATATATTTATTAATAATTCATAAATATATTCTATAATTCTCTAAATATATATAATATTCTTCTTACTTACTTATATGAATATTCTTACTAATCGTAATTATTAGTAAGAATATTCATATAAGTACGAAATGCAAATTTTATTATTTTTTATTATAATTTCTTTATTATAATATAAATAAATATAAAATATATACAATAAAATATCATAAAAAAACTAAAAAAAAAAAATAGGAATCGTAGAAAGAAAATTAGTCTATCCATAAGAGGAGATGCGATCATATGAAAAATATAACCGATTCTTTTCTTTGCTTGAGTTACTGGCCATCCGCCGGAAGTTTCGGGTTTGATACCGATATTTTAGCAACAAATCTAATAAATCTAAGTGTAGTTCTAGGTGTATTAATTTTTTTTGGAAAGGGAGTGTGTGCGAGTTGTTTATTTCAAAGAATAGATTGGATCCAACCAACTGCACTTTTTTCGTTATAACTAGGAAAATGTGCATAATCCCGCGAATGACTTCTTAATAAATTAAGAAAAAAATAGTTAAGAACCATAGCATTTCGTGATTCATTGGTAAATCTACTTTGATTCTCTATAAACCAAGAATTTTGGAACATTACCATGGTTAAAGCTACCGAGTTTGAAGTTTAGACGCAGTGTAGTATGCTTTCTACCACTATGTTAATACGGAAATGGTTTCAAAAAATGCAATTGTTGGAATTTTTTCGATATAGAACACTCATGTCGATAAAATGGCTTGAATTAAATTTACGATGAAAAATTGGAAAAACGGGTGTTTAACACCTCCTTTTATACAATGCGGAATCGATGACCTACGTATAAATGAATCAGAATTCTTTGGACTTGAAGAAAAAAAAAACAGCTTTGCTGACAATTATTTATTTGGTCAGAAGAGTCCTCCAAATATTTCTGTCTTGTATTGGTAATTTCAAAATTTTTAGACATAGAAATACAGAAAAGAGGATAGGCTCATTCCATAATTAAAGATAGGAAAATTTCCTATACGGAATTGAGTTTGAGAGCCAAATGAATTGAAAGATTCATGTTTGGTTCGGGAAGAGATCATAGACATTTTGAAATAAATGGAAAGAGAATCTACTTTCATTAAGTGATTTATTAGATAATCGAAAACAGAGAATCTTGAGAACTATTCGAAATTCAGAAGAACTACGGGAAGGAGCCATTGAACAGCTGGAAAAAGCCCGGGCCCGCTTAAGGAAAGTAGAAACCGAAGCAGATCGGTTTCGAGTGAATGGTTATTCTGAGATAGAACGAGAAAAATTGAATTTAATTAATTCAATTAATACAACTTTGGAACAATTAGAAAATTACAAAAATGAAACCATTCAATTTGAACAACAAAAGGCAATTCATCAAGTCCAACAGCGAGTTTTACAACAGGCGTTACAGGGAGCTCTTGGAACTTTAAATAGTAGCTTAAACAACGAGTTACATTTACGTACCATCAGTGCTAATATTGGTATGTTTGGGGCAATGAAAGACAAAAATAACTGATTAGTCGTTCTACAATAATCTAGAATATAGGCATTATTTTTTTTTTTGTTCTAAAAAGAAGCAAATTAAGAAATATTCATGGTAACCATTCGTGCAGATGAAATTAGTAAAATTATCCGTGAACGTATTGAGCAATATAATACCGAAGTAAAAAT